>CM046879.1:177725341-180464758 GCA_025667525.1 Glebionis coronaria
CACTGCTAGCTGTAAGGTACATAAGTGACCCGATCATACTGCGATATCGCGTTTGATCTACGGGATATGAGTACAAGTCAGCGTCTAGGGATGTGGTCGACAATGATGTACCAACGCGAGCACATGAGGTCATACCATGCTTTTTAAGTATCTCTTGAGCATACTTAGCTTGGTTAATGAAGATACCACGTGGGGATTGATGAATCTGGAGGCCTAAAAAGAATTTTAGCTCCCCCATCATTGACATTTCAAATCTGCTGTGCATTAATTTTTCAAAACGTTTTGAAAGTTTTGGGTTCGTAGAACCAAAAATAATATCATCAACATAAACTTGCACCAGCATTATGTCATCCCCCATATTTATTAGTAAAGAGAGTAGGATCAATAGAACCTTTGGAGAATCCTTTGGACACCAAGAAATTTGAAAGTTCTTCGTACCATGCCTTGGAGCTTGTTTAAGTCCATATACAGCCTTTTTGAGACGATAAACTTTGTCAGGATGATGAGGATCGATGAATCCTTCCGGCTGATTCACATACACTTCTTCCTTCAAATGACCGTTGAGAAAGCAGTTTTAACGTCCATCTGAAAAACCGTGAAGCCCTTATGTGCAGCATAAGCAAGGAATATCCTGACTGCTTCCAAACGAGCGACTGGAGCGAATGATTCATCGTAGTCTATGCCTTCTTGTTGACGGTATCCCTTAACTACAAGACGAGATTTGTTTTTGATGATGGTTTGTTCTTCATCCAGTTTGTTTTTCCAAATCCATTTGAAATCTAAAATTGACATTCCATAGGGTCGGTCAACAAGTTCCCAAACATTTAGGCGTTCAAACTGATGAATTTCGTCTTGCATTGATTCAATCCACGCATGATCAGTCATGGCTTGTTTGATGTTTGTAGGTACAGTTGAACTCACGGTGAGTGCATACATACACACATCGCCATCGGTTTCGAGTTGTCTGCGTGTTCGAACCGGTTGTGAAGGATTTCCAATGACTTGCTCCAATAGATGATCACGTGTCCAATGGTGAGTGGATGGATATGGTTGGTAGAATGTATGCATGTTGGACGGATCAACATGTTGACTAGAAGACTCTCCGACTTCGTGTACCGGTGTACCGAACGGATTGATAAATTCTTCATCGTCAGGTTGTGCATCGACTGCTTGATTGTTGTTTCCTCTTTCAGCATTGACGGTTGGTGATGTTGGTTGTATGACAGTTTCTTGAGTTTGTTGAGTATCCACTGGAATTGTCTCTTGAGCAACGGTTGCTGAAGTAGAGGCAGTTGTGTCTTGTTGATTTTGTTCAGGTGCATCAGCAGTATTGACAGCGGAAGGCTTTGACACAACTTGATTGTTTCCATAGTAATATTCATCAAACATAGGATCATATAAGTCAACCAACTCATTCATATGTGTCGTATCCGTCGAGTCTGCTGTAGGAGTACTTTGTTGACATTCTTACACGGGACGTACACTGTTTTGTGTAGGTGCCATTGTTGGACATTGAGGTGCGGGACTTGAGCTGTTGTGATCAAGTACCATTTGTGGCAATTCGTCAAAGTTCACATGAATTGTTTCGACAATGATCTTTGTTCTCTTGTTATAGACCCCGATATCCTTTCGACAATGTAGCATACCCCCACAAAAATACATGCATCACCTTTTTCTTTCATCTTGTCGAGATTCTCACCGTCTTTAAGGATGTAGCATAAAGATCCAAATACGTGAAAGAATTTTACAGTAGGTTTCCTGCCATTGATGATGTGGTAAGGTGTCTTTTCATGTCTAGGGATAACGAGAGAACGATTCTGAGTATAACAGGCAGTTGCAATTGCTTCAGCCCAGAAGAATAGCGGTAATTTTGAAGCAGAAAGCATTGTTCGAGCAGCCTCAACCAAAGTACGGTTCCGTCTTTCGACAACGCCGTTTTGTTCAGGAGTTCGAGCAATAGACGTTTGATGTTCGATGCCTTCTTCTTGAAAATAAGATTGCAAGTTCTTGTTCAAAAATTCAGTACCCCTATCCGTTCTTACGGTTAAGACTTGAGCTTGAAGATTGCGTTGTATCATCTTGAGAAAGTTTTTGAGAACCTCTGGTGTTTCATCTTTGGACCTTAAGAAGAAAGTCCATGTGTATCTAGAGTAATCATCAACAATCACTAGAATATACTTTTTCCCGTTAATACTCTCTACACGCATGGGACCACATAAATCCATGTGTAGAAGTTCCAATCGTCCTTTTGAGCTAGGGGTAGTCTTTGTTTTGAAAGACTTCCGTTTTGCTTTCCCCAACTCACAAGAAGAACAAAGATGGTCTTTGACGAATTTCAACTTAGGAAGACCGGTCACAATATCATTCTTAGAAAGCAAGTTGATGGTGTCAAAATTGAGATGTGACAATCGTTGATGCCATAACCATGCTTGAGATGATGATGCTTTAGCCATTAAGCAAATTGGATTTGTTGAAGATGTGTCTTGAAGAGTACTGTGTAGAGATCAGAACCACGAGAACCTGTAAGAAGGTCATTCCCATCGTAGTCTCTAACATAGCAAGTAGATTTCCGAAAAGCCACTTCCAAATCCGCATCACAAAATTGACCAACCGAGAATAAATTGTGATTCAGTCCCTCGACGTAATAAACCCGTTTTATAGTGATATTCCCTTGAACCAAGTCTCCGTATCCGAGTATCGGTGCAAATTGATCATTTCCAAACCGTACCGTACCCAGAAACTTCTCCACGAAGTTAATGAGAAGCTTGAGATTGCCCGTCATGTGCTTTGTGCACCCGGAGTCCATTATGAATAGGATGAGTTCGACGAGCTGCAGAAGAATTAGAAGACAATGTAGCATTTGACAAATGGGATCCCTTGATAGAGACGGGTTCCAAAATAGTAGTGGGCCTAGATGCAAAGTCTACAGGCAAGCTGATATTCCTAGACCCAATCACTAAAGTGGTTAACTTAGGTACCCATTTGTATCCGGGTGGTGTATATCTTGAATACCCCCGTGTACATGTCCTAATCATGTTCTCATAAAGCTTCTTTAACCTGCTTTGTTTACGTAGAGTAGTGGATTCTAACGCACTTAGTTTCTTAAGTGGTTGCTCAGTGGATTGGTTCAAAGTTCTTGTGGGTTTACTAGTACTAGTGGGCATACGAATAGGCTTCCTAGTTCTAGCATTCACGCCATTATGATTAAGAGCACAAGCATCATGATTGAAAGTACGAACACATTTGCCACATTCAACACAAACAAATTCAACATTCGAGGTCTTAGCAGTTAAACTGTCATTACATGCAGTTACAGACGTTTTATTCTTAGAAAACTTAAAATTCCTACGGTGATCTTCTACTTCATTCTTCTTCCCTTGACTATTGTTAGGCATGACTCTATCTTCAATTCTACTGCTCTTAAGCTGTGGTCCGCTAACACTAGTAGTGGGATTTACTCCTGTAGAAGAAGACACACGTTGATTAGTTTTCCTAGTATTTTGAGGTAACTGCGTTGTTCCAGTTTGAGTGGACCTAGTGTTCATCTTATACATTCCAGGTGCTATCACATTAGTGCTCTTATCATTTCCTATCTTAGGCAAAGTCTGTGGGGGTTGTCCCAAAATAGATGTTTTAGGGCATTTAACCGCATTCGGTTGACGAACGGCAAATGGTTTACCCAAAACAGACTTTCCTTTCATTTTCTCAATGAGTTTCTGTAACTCACTAATGGCAATTTCCCTTTCTTTTAGCTGAGCTTTCAAATCATTTATTTCGAAATCTTTTTCATTTAGTAGACGAAACGAAGAAGCTGACATTTCTTGACACTTTTTATGATTATGAGATTTTTCACCTTTTTGTAAAGCAAGTTCAAGAGAAATAGAGTGTTTCTCAAGTTGAGAAAAACTTTTCGAAAGTTTGTTATATGACTGAATTTGTTTCGAAAGCTCTACTTCAAGATTGCGACATTTCGCGTCCGATTCTGACACTAAACATGCTACATGACAATATTGATCCAGATCGGTATACACACCAAGTATAGCATTCATATGGTCAGCATAAAAATATTCCTTGGAAAGTCGATCAATTTCGTTAGAAAGTTGGTGTTCTTGTGTCTTTAATTTAATTTGAAGAAAATCAACTTCATCTTCAAGAGATTTGACATAGCTTAAATCAGTTAACATTTCCTCAGTGAGAGCATTATAAAACATTTCCACATTTTTTGAAAGATCATCAATGGTTGGAACAATGCATTGTTGGATGACGACTTCTACTTGTGGGTTAGGTTTAATATTCCAAATGGTATCCCTAGAAACTTTTTCATAGTCGACGACACCTTTGTACAAATTTAAAACCCCTTGTTTTATAAACTCAAATTGCTGAACACTTTTGCTTTTCTCATCCCATTTACGTTTTTCATCCAAAATTCGCTTTTCTAACAAAAATGATTGCTTTTTGAAACTCCTTTTTAAAGAAAATTTCTTTTGTGGTTCATCACTTGGTGGTGGAACACTGTTATACATCTTTTGTTCTTTTGAAAGTTCTTTTTGAGGGACAAACTTAATATGATTGTTAGAATCAGAAAGGTTTATTAAATCACTTAAGTTTGATCGACTTTCTTCTTGTTGACGAATGATTTCGTCGCAGTCAGGGGAGAACATAAGAGCAAGATTATCAACATAACAACCGATATCATAAAGAGCAGGCTTGGTACTTTGAGCTTTCTTGAGATATTCAGGCTTGACAAAACTCGTTTTCATATTTCTATTGAGCATATTCATAGTTTGAATAGACTGACCCGTTTTGTAAACAATGTTGTTTAACGTGTCGACTCTCTTTTCCAAAGCAAGAATTTTTTCAATATCCTTTTCTTCACGAGTTTTATAAAGCTCAGTTTGTTCTTTGTTAACCGACTCTAATTCAGTAATTTGGAGTTTATGTAGCAGTAGTTGTTCTTCAAGTTCCGATATCTTCTGTTTTGACATATGAATTTCGTGTGCTACTTCAGAACAATATTGTTCGTTGAGCACCTTACGTTCATATACCAAACCATTAGCTATTGCAACCCGTCGATCAGCTTCTTTTACATAATCACACTCTTTAAGCCTGTCTATCTCCTCGGCTAAGGATGTGTTTGCTTGCTTCAAACGTTTATTAGCTTCTTTGTTTTCATCAATTTCACGTTTTAAAGAATCAATAATAGACGCAAGCAAATCACGGTCCTCATCCGAGTCAGTATCTTGAACAGCTTTTCCGTCATCATTACACATATGCTGTGAATCCGTAGAGATATTGCTATCCTCCGTGTCCATTACATATGTGTCATTGATGCTTTCGGGTTGCTCAGGATGCCGTCGTTCATTAGCAAACACATTATAGTTATCATGTGATGGTACCTTTTCAAGTGGCTCAGAATCATAGATGGGTCCAGAAGTATCATCAGTCTCTGGGATCACTTCTTGAATCTTTGCCATGTACACATAATGTGCCTCTAACTCTTGATCATCGGCTTCATCATCAGTGTCATCACGCCAGTCAACTTCATCTGCTGTGAGTGGAATTCCTGCTTCTTCTTTCTTGCAGAGCAACATCTTTTCCTTGTGATATCCCGAATCCTTAACCCGTTTTGGCTTCTTACATTCCCTAGCCATGTGACCAAATCCCTTGCAGTTGAAGCATTGAATCCCAGTCTTCTGCACCACCGGAGTGCCTACAGTATCTCTAGCCCCAACATGATTCAGCATCCTCTGATTATCATACCTAGCATCACGATCATACCTAGGTGCATGATCAACTTCCTTATATCTAGCATTGGATGATGATCTGAGGTTGTTGTTGGTAGGTTTGTAGATCTTCTTATAAGTTGTGGTGAGTAAAGACATGAGTTCTTCAATCTTCTTGTCCCTTGAAGTTTGTTCATCATCACTGTCTCCATCTGACTCGGTGTCATACTTTGGAGGTGGAGTGGGGACAATTGCTTTTGCTTTGTGTTTAGCAACAGCTAGAGGTTTGGTGGATGAGCTTGATGACTTTGAGGAATGAGTAGGTGGTTGTTGACGGGGAACGGGTTTTGTTGAAGTAGCAGCCACAAAAGCAATAGAATTAGCAGACCGTTCTGCCTTTTCAGCCCTTAGTTCATTCACTTCATTCTGATGTTGTTTCAAGATATCATAAAGTTTGTGGTAAGATATAGTCTTGATATCCTCCCTTTGTTTGACCAAAGTCACAAACCTCTGCCATTCCGGTTTGAGTTGAAGTAGAAACTGAACATTGGCATGATGATTGGAGATGGTGCACTGATTTCTGACAAGCTCATTCATCATTTTGTAGAATCTCGAGTAATATGAGTCAATGGATTCACCATCTTCAGATGTGAATTTTCCAAACTCCCAAAGTAGATTAGTCTCGAGATCTTGAACATTGATTGACTCACCTTGCTTCAATCGATGAATTGCATTCCACATTTCCATAGCATTAGGACATGCATCAACTGTGGAATAGATATCATTATCAATTCCAGTGAGTATGAAATTTACAGCATCAGCTTCAGCTTGGAGGAGTTTCTTTTTCTCAGCAGAACATGTGTCAAAATCCTCCATAGCTCGTATAGTTGATGAAGTACCATCCTCTGCCTGTGTTGTAATTGGTTTGAATTCAAAAACTGGAGGTGGGTTCTCAAGGCAGTGACGAAGAGCAGTTCGGTTTTCTTTTCCATCGAGAAATCTAAGAAAACGAGATCTCCATTGAACGTAGCAACCGGCAGTGAGCACAGGTGGGTTACCGTTGCCACCTTGTTCCAAACGAATTTGATTAGCAGTTGCAATGTTGATGTTGTTGTTAGACATGGTGAATACTTGTGGATGAATTGCAGATCTTAGTGGATTTGTTGTGATGATGTGTGGTTAAAATTGAAATTCCGAAAATTCAAAAAAAAAATTTCTCAGTCCGACAATAAATTCCTCAGTCTGACAAAACGGTAAGCCGAAAAATTTTGTATCGCCAAATTTTGAATTTGAGTTAGAAATAGCCAAAAACTAGTAGGGAAAAAATTTGAATTTACTTGACCTAAAAATTTTTTTTTTTTTTTTTTTTAATCTTCGTGTAAACTACGTTCCGAAACTAGTCTAGATAGTGGCTAAGTCTAAAAATTACTCAAACAAAATACCCATCGGAATGTCCATCGGAATACTTATCGGAATGTCCAGATCGGAATGCTCAATCGGAATGCTCAATCACAATGCTCAGATCGCAATGCTCAGATCGTAATGTCCAGATCGTAATGTCCAGATCGTAATGTCCAGATCGGAAAGACTGTCGGAATACTCAGATCGCAAAGCCTATCGGAATGTCCAGATCGCAAAGCCTATCGGAATGTCCAGATCGCAATGTGGCTGTCAAAATTCAAGCAGAGTAACGACTTAAAATACTTCCTTATACCCGTCGGAATCCAGATCGCAAAGTACGATCGGAATGTCCAGATCGGAATAAGTAACAAAAACCCACGATCGCAATGTAGAACCAAACCCTTTCCGATGGTAAGGTTATTGCGATGGAAGCCCAAGTACAATTTGTACTTTCCGATGGAAGTTTCTGCTAGAATTTCGGAATGAAGAAAAACAAGAGATTTCACAACTTTTGATCCAAAAAATTTGTGTTTTAGCCAAAACCAAGATACCTAAATCACTACTACTAGTATGTAGATGATTTGTATCAAGAAAAGACCATAAAAACACAAAAAAAAGATATGGGACGTGAGATATGGATCAAAAAGGCCACGAAAATTCAAGAACACCACACACGAATCTTCAATCACCTATCCACTATAGGCTCTTGATACCAAATGTTGTTCCCATTTAATCCATAACACAAGATTCTTAGAGAGAGAAAGAGAAGAAAAGTAGAAAGAGAAA
Organism: Glebionis coronaria; assembly: GCA_025667525.1. Taxonomy (NCBI): domain Eukaryota; kingdom Viridiplantae; phylum Streptophyta; class Magnoliopsida; order Asterales; family Asteraceae; genus Glebionis; species Glebionis coronaria. The sequence goes on from CM046879.1 coordinate 177,733,252, forward strand.
GTAGAGAGAGAAGTGGAAGGTTTACACTAAAACTATGTGTTTAATGAAATGAACCAACACCCTCTTTCACATGTGAAAGAGGGTTATATACCCCACGGCCCTAAGGCCTTTGTGGGCTTCATCTTGGGCCGGGCTTGGCTTTGCTTTGGGCTTACGCCCCTAACTTATACAATATTAGCTTAAAGTCCAAGCCCGGTTTTCCCGACTAACCTATTACAATATAAGACCTTTTAACGACTAAGATGACCTATTACATTCTTGTTCGACTATATAAAATATAGGGCTAACAAAGCTATTAGACTATTCCTCGCTTATGTAGACCATATGAATATGATCGTCTATCAGATGGATGTGAAGACGACATTTCTTAATGGTGAAATCAAGGAAGAGGTATATGTTCAACAGCCGGATGGTTTTGTGAATCCTAAATATCCTAATCATGTGTACAAGCTTAAGAAGGCTCTCTATGGGTTGAAGCAAGCTCCACGCGCATGGTATGATCTATTGTCACAATTCCTCATTACGCAAGGCTTCGCTAAAGGCAAGGTGGATCCCACGCTGTTCATTTAGAAACGAGGTAAAGATATGATTATGGTACAAATATATGTTGATGGTATTATATTTGCAGCCTCAACCCAAACCTTATCCGACGAATTTGGGAAACTCATGTCTTCCAAGTTTAAGATGTCAATGATGGGCAAGGTATCATTTTTCTTAGGTCTTCAGATATCTCAGAGTCCCAGAGGCATCTTTATCAATCAATCCAAGTATGCCCTTGAATCTCTTAAGAAATATAAGATGGAATCTTGCGACCCCGTGGATACTCCAATGGTGGAACGAACTAAGCTTGATGCAGATCCACATGGAGTTGCCGTTGATCCGACACTTTACCGTGGAATGATCGGTACTCTTCTGTATATCACAGCTAGTCGACCTGATCTTCAGTTTGCTATATGCATGTGTGCTCGGTATCAAACTAGGCCTACCGAGTTACACTTAGCTACTGTTAAACGGATCTTTCGATATCTTAAAGGAACCATTAATCGGGGACTTTGGTATTCGAAGGACTCTTCTATTGCACTAATGGCATATGCAGATGCGGATCACGCATGTTGTCAAGATACAAGGCGTAGCACGAGTGGAACATTGCAACTACTAGGAGATCAATTAATCAGTTGGGCATCGAAAAGGCAGAAAAGCGTTGCAATTTCAAGTACGTAAGCAGAATACATAGCTATGTCTGGTTGCTGTGCTCAAACTCTTTGGATGAGATCGCAATTAACCTACTATGGTCTAGGTTTCAATAGAATTCCGATGTACTGTGACAACAAGAGTGCAATTGCCTTATGCTGCAACAATGTTCAATTCTCCCGGTCGAAGCATATTGACATTCGCTACCACTTTATCAAGGAGCAAGTGGAAAATGGAGTAATCGAGCTTTACTTTGTCCGATCTGAGTATCAATTGGCGGATATTTTCACGAAGGCTTTAGATCGCGCTCAAGTGGAATTTTTGGCCGACAAGCTAGGAATGAGAACTTTCTCGCCTGAGACTCTAAAGGAACTGGCAGATGAAGCGAAAGAATAGTGGTGGTAAACTATTCTCCGTATCCTTGATGATCATTCGTATATATTGTTTATATTTTTATCCACAAAAGCAAAATAGAAAAATATAAAACCATATAAAAACCATAAAAATTGAAAATTCAGAAAAATCCAAAAATATTTTTACTTTATTTTTCAAAGGCATTTCTTTTGGTACGATAATATTTACGGCCTTAGAAATGTCGATTAATATTGACACGGCGCCATAAATAAAGTTCGTACAAAAGTTGTAAATATTTCATAAAACATGCCATTATGGCTTGTAGTTATTTCTGACAGCAACCCGTTTTTCACATTAAAGTCAAGTATTTCTTATGAAAGCTTTGGCTCACAACGGGAATTAATTTTCTCGGGCAAGGTTTACTTTAAAGCCTTGTATGGGATCAAGTTTACTTTATAACTTGGTCTAACACAAATCTATGTACGCATCAGTGCATTTATTTGTTCAAACAAGAGAAATCTTGTTTTTATGAAGCTATCATCTCTACAACCATAGCAATCTACAATTGGTATCTACATACTCGACGATGCAACTACTCAACCGACGACTACAGCTCTTTCTATAGAACACGGGTCAACAATTGAGGGGGAGCAATTGTCAAGCATTCAGCATCTTCGATGCCGAAAGTGCCAAGTTCACAAACTGGTGTCAAGACAACAATACCAATCGTACACGTGGTGTCAAGAGATGACTTCAGACATGACGAGGCGACCAACATATGCTGACAAGAACCATTTGATCTTATCATATGATGTTCTCATCAATCAGGTCCAACCTTGTCAATTTTTTCTAATATGGTGAATATGTGATCATGTTACAAATCGGTATCATATCTCATACATTTGGTATCATGAAGATAAAACGGACTTGCATTTTTCTTCCCAAAACCTTTGTTAAAACTTCATTAAATCAATTGATATTAAAAACATCGATTGGGTTAATATTTTTAATATGGGGGAGAAAATGTGATTTAATATGGGAAATTATCACAAATGGTTTGACTTAATGTGCTGGCTCATCCCGACATATGCGAAATGTTTTCGAATATCGTGGCATATGTTAAGGGGGAGCAAAACGGATTTGCATATCAAAATGGATTTTCATGGTGACATATACTTACCCAAAACCCATTTATTTCACAACGATGAAGATTGTGGTGACATAAGGATGGTAGGATAGGTTAAGTCCTATGATTCTTCCAGAACCGGGGGAATCTTCCCAAGGATATTCTATAGCTAGAAATAGTAGTCCTTAGGAAAGTTGGAGAAAAGATTATGAATGTAGCTGAATGCCGACAAAGTACTTAAGTTAGCACTGGAACAATCACAACAAGGTGCTAGTTATGACGTCTTGGTAAGCATTGAAGGGGTTGAAGAATGAAAAAGAATTGTAAAGATAAAGGGTGTAAAGAAAGAAGCCCTCCTTACAACCTTAGGCAGAAACCGGGTCAATACATATGCTATTGAGATCATTTTAAATGATGCTCGATATTGAAGATAAGACATCATGGACCCAGTAATGCAATGCACAACCCATCCCAGCTAACTCAGATATCTCTCAAAAGGTATTTGTTTTAATCACACGGAGACAACACGTTATCTGTCGATTTATTCACTCCGAATAAATAGGTATTGAAAAAGGTGGCACTCCTCTCCAGCCTCCGATCACTAAAATCCAAAATGCACGATCGAGTCTAGAGCCATTTGAGATCATCAAATATCTCATTAGGACACACTTCCATATTTCCTTGCTTCTTCACACATTGTGAAAAGTAAGAAAGATCTTAAGAGTCCTACGCAAAATCTTCATGATCTTGCCTAAACATCCGAGTAATACGAAAGTATTTACAATGAAGATGGAAATCCTTCTTGAGCGAATATCAAAAATCTCATGGTAGGTGACTTGTGCGATTCTTTATGAATCAAACTTGTGATAACTGGAAAGCAACAGTGGTTTAATTCTTAGTTGAACTTAAACACGTTCCAGGCCTCTACGCAATATCTTAGTGATCTTGCCAGAACACTCAGAGTGATACCTTAGTGTTCACAGTGATGAGTGGAAACCCTTCTAGTGTTAACCTTAAACAGCACTTGGTAGGTAACTTGCAAGATTCTATACGAATCAAGCTCGTGACAACTAGAAAGCAACGATGGTGCGGTTCTTAATTGAATTTCACTTGTTCCAGGAACATGAATTAACGGCTTCAAATCATGCGGATATTTTTATCCAAATGATTCACTCTTTATGTTCGCAGTCATCTTTGGACGGTCGAATAAAGAGAACGGGTTTACCCGCGAAATCTTGTCAAGGAGGTTCTTAATTGAAACTACCTGTCACAAGTACGATATTTTTTATCGTCCAACGTTCTTCATCGACCGGAGGTAAAATGCTACCGAATTAGAATGAAATGTTCAAAGCCATTTCGTTCGTGTCTACTTATGTTGCGGCATTTGAAGATGGTGGCGTTGCGGAATCCTAGAAGAAGTCGTCCTCGCATGCTTATACTTTATGCACTTAATATTTCATCTAATTCTAGAAAGCCTAAAAGTCAAGTCTTCCGTTGTATCGAACTCTGGAGCTTTCAAGAATTACAAAGGTATAAGTATGTGGGACGTGATGTCACGAAGAGGCGAAGATCACTAGTGAAGGATGCACAAGATCAAGGCAAGAGATTAATGCTAAAGATGGATATCAAAGATCACATCAGCATGTTCACCAGAAAAGAAAAAGAAAAGAAAGACGAAGACTACGAGCTCAAGACAAGCATAATATGCTAGGTTTATTTTATTATTGTAACTTGGGTACGCCCTTGTTTGGAGTGACCTCCCTTAGGGGGAGATTGTTGGAAATACGTTTTTTACGTATTTAGGAAGATTCAGTCACTCCGACAATAGATTAAGTAGTAGCTCGTAGTTCTTGTTATTAAGTTAAACAAAGTTAGCTAAGGCTAGTCCATAAAGACTAAGGCCACGGCGCAATGTAAGCCCAAGCCCATCTCATGGGCTTGGGTATATAAACCCTCTCCTTAGATGGAGAGGGTGTGGATTCATCATAATTTTACACATAGTTCTTTCATTTCTCTCTCTAGAAGTGTGTTTGATTCTACCAAGTTTCTATCTCTTTCTCTCTCTAAAACATAAGCTAGATTTACATATCCTACACTACTTCCTCTGATTTCCTCCCCTATTTGGATGCCTTCAATTTTTTCCTCCTGAATTCTTTGAGATTTTGCTTTTGCTACTTCAACAGAGCTTTATGAATGGAAGTGTGATGCCTGATCCAAGGATTTGCTCTCCTTCTTAGCTTCTTGAGCTTGACAATCAACTTTTGAAACTTCTGATCTTGCAGAACATTAGCATCTTGCAAATCTTTGACCTGTTTAGATAAAAACTACTACACAAAGCAGTTAAATTTGAAATATCCAATACCTCTGTTGCCCTTGCTGGTGGTGAACCACTAGCATCATGTGAAGCAGCAGGTGTATGGATCATCTCATTAGAGATTGGTTGTTAATCTTCATGATGAGATGAAGAAGTTTATACTTCTCCAAAGGGTTAAGGGCTTTGGTGAGAGGGAGTTTGTTGAGGTTCACTAGCAGAGCTAGGATCCTCACCCTCTGTGTTAGCCTCATCTGCTAACATATGGGGAAATAATGGTGTTACAGTCCCACTAAAGGTAGTACCTTTCTCAGACAAGAAAGAAAGTGTCCTTTTGGTAAAAGTAGGGACATATTAGGTTTCTGATGATATGGGTAGATTAGGAACTTGGTCATTTATTATGGCCTGAATAAATTTAGGTTACATTAAGAATTTCTTAGAGTCATTGAAGTTCCTATTCTTTCCTTCAAAAATCAATTTGCAGAAGTTGAAAATTCTATGATTTGCCAAACAAATACCAACTGATGCCAAAGCAGCAGGAATTTGATCAAAAGAAGTACACTTAGAACCTAAACAGTGAATAATAGTATGAAAAAGGAATCTCCATTGAGATGAAAACAATCCTTTAAAGAAAGTAAGTTTTCCCTACTACCCTCATATCCCATGGCTGCAAGGCCATCATGAATTTCTGAATCTGGCAACATAATAATGCCATTAGCATCATTCAGTCTCAATGATGCTCGTAAAAGAAATTATGTCACATAAATATTTCTATCATGAACCCTATCTCTAATACAAGGTTGACCATGACGAGTAATAGTAGAGGCAGTTCTCCAAAATTGCTCAACAACAGGAATTGAAACAGTAGGACTTACAGTTAGTGCATATTGTATGTGACTTTTAAAAAGAAAGACAAGTATCTCATGAAAACCTTGTGAATCAGTGTTCTGAATCAACTTAGCAACTTGGTTGTGTTTAGAGATCACATGTAGAGCAGCCATTGTTGCTTTTGATGATCGACGATGAGAATTAGAGTTATAGAATCGAGTGTAAAAATAAAAGATTAGGTGAATCAGTTATGTAATTGGTGTTGGTTTATATATTGGAAGTAAACCCAAGCGCGAAGAAACCACCAATTTTATAAAATAGACCCTCCAACCGTACTTCCAACAACGGTCAAATAGCGGTACATGGAATATACGCGGTACTTCAAATATGCCTAGCGGTACTTGATTTCCAAAAGGGTACCTCAAAGATAATAACCGATACATGATGTCCACTAACGTTGTATCCTCTTTTACATTGATCTATTAACCTCTAATCACATCACAAACAACTGTAAACACTATACAATATAATGAACATACTCATTGTATAGTTATATCCTCCCCTTAACATATGCAACATTTATTAGTTTAACATACCAATATGTGTTAACTCAAACCTCTTTGTTTCAAATTCCTTGGTCAATAAATCAAATACATTGTTATCTGTATGGATCTTCACAACCTGAATAAGCTTTTTGTCATAAGCATCTCTGATGAGGTGATGTCTTACTTCAATATGCTTGGTTTTGGAGTGAAACACTAGATTTTTGACAATGCATATAGTACTTTCATTGTCAATGTAGATTTTGGTATACATAAAACTGAAACCATAAACTAACATCTGATTTTGAATCCAAAGTACTTGTCCACAGCAATAAGCAGCATCCACATATTCAGCTTTAGTAGTAGAAGTAGCAATAATGGTTTGCTTCTTACACTGCCAAGAAATAAGTCTTCTTCCTAAGAATTGACAACCTCATGTTGTGAACTTCCTATCATGATTAGCTCCAGCAAAATCACTGTTTGAGTAAGCTTCCAAATCAATGGTAGAATCTCTAGGATGCCATAAACCTAAGTTAGGTTGTCCTTTGAGATATTTGAAGATTCTTTTCACAGCATGTAGATGTGAAACCTTTGGATTGACTTGAAACCTTGAACAAGCACATACAACAAACATGATATCTGGCCTAGAAGTAGTAAGATACATAAGTGACCCAATCATGGATCTATATAAGTGAAGATCCACATTTGCACTCATCTTTTCACAGAGACTTCCTGGCTTCAAAAGGTGTACTTTTACTTCTTGTATCCATACTTGAAAATTTCTTCAAGATTTCAGCAACATATTGATCTTGACTGATAAATATTTCATCTTTCCTTTGTTTGACCTGAAGTCCTAAAAGAAAGTAAGCTCTCCCATAGAACTCATCTGAAACCCTCCTTTCATCAAAGCTTCAAACTCTTCACACCATGACTTCTTGGTTGAACCATAAATGATGTCATCCACATACACTTATACTAAAATGATGTCCTTAGCATTCTTCTTTATGAAAAGTGTCTTGTTAGTGGTCCATCTCCTATATCCATGTGCCAAAAGAAAATTGGACAGAGTTGCACACCATGTCCTAGGAGCTTGATGAAGACCATACAAAGCTTTGATATCTTTGTAGACTCTGTTGGGGAATTTAGGATCTAGAAAACCTAGAGGTTGTGATACATATACCTCCTCATAAATAGTGCCATAAAGAAAAGAACTTTTCACATCCATTTGATAGACTATAAAACCCATGTATGATGCAAACGCCAAAAAATAACCTAATGGCTTATATTCTTGCCACTGGTGTAAAAAACTCATTATAGTCTATCCTTTCTTCTTGTCTATATTCTTAGGTAAAAAGTCTAGCCTTGTTCCTGACAACAACACCCCTTTCATCCTTCTTATTTCTGAAAACCCACCTTGTTCCGATTACTCTCTTTCCAGAAGGTAGGTTAACAAGAATCCAAACCCTTTGTATTTCAAACTGCATAAACTCTTCTTGCATAGAATCCACCCAGCTTTCTTCTCCAAGGGATTGAGAAATGTTCTTAGGCTCTACTTGTGATAGAAAACAAGCAAACAGACAATGTTGAGTATCTTTATGATTTGTTCTCTGTTGGTGTTTACTCAATGAGTGGGAATAGGACTTACTGGTATAATAATTTCCATATTATTGAAATCAGTCACTGCACCCTGCTCATCATAGTAATATTTTGAGAAGAATTATTCCTTTGGACTAGTATAAGCATCTTCATCATCCATAGACTGAAGAATGTCTTCTATTGAATCAACAGTGTTTGTAGAATTTTGATCGGCAGTACTTGGATGTGAAGTACCGCTAGTTTGCATATGTACTGCTGAGCTCTGTGATTCTAAGGGTTCTTCTCTAGTATGCTTAGCATTAGCTCTAACATCCTTCTCTTGATCCATAAGCCTCTGAAGTGAGGCTTGATCATCATTTGATATTACTGGTTGCTTTTGTGTTGGGCTAGGCAAGGTAGGTGAGACAAGGGGAGAAATTTGGTACATAGATATGAGCATCGTCATCATCATCCTTAGTGTATGATGTAGAGGAATTCTCTTCTTGAGTACCTGTACTTTTGGTAGTGGTCTTTTCACCTGCATTGTTAGTTTGACAGTCTTGTTGCATAGAATAGTAATTCATGGAATTTGTTAGATAATCTAAATCAAACATCCAAGCATAACCTATACTTGGGACATTGGGCTTATTCTCTAAGAAATTGACATGAGCATTCTATTCTACCTTGCTTAAGGCTTGGTTACTAAAACTCTAATAAGCACATAGCATGTAGTGTTGATTGCCTATGCCCAAAATGTATTAGGCAAAATTGAATCAACTAACATGGTTCTAGCAGCCTCAATTAGTGTCCTATTCTTCCTCTCAACTACTCCATTTTGTTGTGGAGTTTTGTGATTACTAAATTATCTCTTGATTCCCTTAGACCTACAAAATTCATCAAATTCAGCATTCTTGAATTATGTCCTATTATCCGTTCTAATGATTAAAACTTGTTTAATGAATTGCTTTTCAACTAAGGTAACAAAGTTTTTGAGTAATTCATTGGTTTCATTCTTATGTAACATAAATAAAACCCAACTAAATGTGCTAAAATCATCAGTTATAACTAGGCAAAAGGTCTTGTGACTAATACTCCTAGTAGAAACAGGACCAAATAAGTCCATATGCAAGAGTTGCAAGGGTTTAGTCATTGAATTGACAGTCTTGGTCTTACAAGAGGTTCTATGTTGTTTACCCTTCTGACAAGCAACACATGTAAGGTCATTTTGAAAAGACTTGGTAGGTAACCCTCTAACTAAATTTCTCTTAACAAGTTTTCTCAAATTCTTAAAGTTCACATGACCTAACCTCCTATTCCATAAATTAGACTCGTCACTAGAATCTTTAGCTATCAAACATGTAATACCACCTGTTGGAACAATAGTATGAAGATTGAAGGTATACATATTTTCTTGCTTGGGTACTTTAAGCAGTATTTGAGACTCCTTAGGCATCTCAAAATCTGAAGAGAGCACCATACAATCATATCTGTGAAAAGTACCTTGTTCTTTTTATCACACATTTGTGATACTGAGAAAAGGTTGAATTCATTCATCTCTTTTACAAAGAACACCTCTTCAAATTCCAACCTTCCTGTAGTAATCTTTCCTTTTCCAGTAATTCTGCCTTTACTTCCACCAAAGGCTACTGGTCCACCTTTGAATTCTTCAAATTTAGCAAGGTAGTCTTTGTTCCCTGTCATGTGTCTTGAGCATCCACTTTCTACTATTCCCTTGTCCTTCAATTCATTAATTAGATACTCCTGCACAAGTAAAAACCAAATTGGTTTTTAATAGGGACCCAAGCCACATTAGGCTCAGATCTGGTGGGGCTAACATACTTAAGTGTTTGATAAGTAGTCATTCCAGTAAGGCTGCAAACACTCTTGTATTTAATGGTTCCGGTAAGGTAAGGTGATTCTATGTCTCTGGGCTTTCTTAACTTAAGTACCATTTTAACAAAACTTGGTTGAACACAATGTTTTTGACCTTTTGGCACCCATATCTGTTGATACAAAAGTTGGATGATCCCTGGTAGACCCGAATTAGGGTTAATTCGGGTAGGCTGGCTCCGGCTCTTGCACCAAGTGAATAACTTGCTGAGATCGTGCACACTAAAGCAACACGCGTTAGGCTTACCGTGGGAATGTATCCCACGATTAGACTCTGGCGTGAGAGTAAGTAATCGGTTAGGGTTAAGAATCGGATGTGAGGTTTAGAGTATGAAGAATGTAATACCTTTGTGGTACCCTTGGGGGTTCCTTATATAGGCAGTGAAACCCTAATAGGCTCACTGTTTACTTCGGCCCCAAGTATAGGATAACCACCATAATTAGCTTGATTGTTATCTTCTAATTATGGTTAGTGTATATCTTATACTTTAGGGTAAATCCCAACCCTAATAAGATTGTGATTCTGTCTAACCTTGTCCCGGTTGTACCGGGCCGTGGGCCGCACACACTTTATGCGGCCACTATTCATTCAAGCCCGTAAGCTTAACTGATCCATCCAGCCCATTCGTGATGGGCCGGATGCGGGTAGTACCCATGGGTCGAGTCCATGACCCGGTTGGGGACTATACGTCATCATGTCCCCCCAGTCTAGTTGTTACAGCCGTACGCGGAATATCTAGACTAACAAGATGCCCCCGGACGTACCAAGGAAAGAACATCTTGAAATGTTTGAATTTTGAAAACCATATTTCGGCCGCACATAGCAACCTTGTTAGGAAGTTATTCCTATAGTACCCCAGCCGCACGTGACGACCGAGACTAATTAAATGAAACATTGAATATGGTCTTACGTGTGACAGCATATCCCGACATAATTGACTGTTCATCTGTCACTTTGACTGACAAAGTGCAAACAGTCAGTACCTCGAGCGACGCAACCTCTTGAGTCAGAAGTGACCCATGGGTCCCACCTAATTGTTCACTTGTCACTCACTTCCCAACCCCACGATTTAGGTTAGTGGAAGACACGTGTCATGAATCTAACGAACCACTACCAACGAGGCAACCCTATAAATAGGTTGCCCATACGACTGTATGTGACACACAGTCTTTTTCTAATTTCTGCCATTAACGCTTTTTTCCTTACCACCTTCTTTCGCACGGATCCTCCCTCACACAGGTTAGAATTCCACGCCTTCATCTTTCTTTAATTATTTATGGCTCATAGGAACAAATCTACCATCGGATCTGTGCTAAATGTAATGACGGAAGAAAAACTAGGGGAGTTTTGCTCTGACTTCTTCATTCCTAGTAACCTTCAGCCCTCCCTCCCTCCCTGGTGTCGGGGACCTTATAACTGAGGCCCCCCAGGGAAAGATTGGCCTATACACTCGTCTTTTTGATGCGGAAAATTATCGCATCTCTTTCACCAGATTCCTTGTAGATTTACTAGGTTACTATGACGTACATATCACCCAGTTACATTGTATAGGCGCATGTAAGATTAGCCAGTTCGAAATCCTATGCCGTGCACGAAATATTCCCCCAACCGTAGAGTTATTTAGGTTGTTTTATACCCCCAACTTAGGAATGGTTGGTTTTCCTTCAAGAAACGTTCCCCAACCAGCCCCACAGCTCACAATAAAGCCATGGACTCGCTAAAAAACTGGTACGACCACTACTTTTTTATTTACGCAGTAGTTTGGCCGACTGAGTTTGTATTTAAACATAGATTACTCCCTGACTTTCCTCCCCGGGCTGGTACATACAACACCCAGCACGCCCAAGAATTAGATAGGAATAGGACAGGGTTTCATAGGAATCTACCCGTGTCACTCCTTTGCCTTCTAGGGATTAGCCGCAACTACTTTGGCCCGTCCAACATATACCCTTTATTCTGGAGAGGCCGTGGCGAAGGTAGGTATAGTATTTGCACCCTTAAATATATATAAATCCGTTGTCCGTAACTAACGTACTCCTCTGCTTTACAGAAATGAATTTCTTTGGAGTCCTACGCCAGGGAGATCCTAAAACCATACCGGAAGGAGCCCGCCCTAGACGAGAAAAAGAGCTACCCCTCCTTGAGCATACACGAAATGTGACAATCGCCCTGGCGGTCGTACCTGACCCCCAATATGATGAGGAGGATACAACAATTATGAAGTCCCCCGAAGACTTTGACAACGAAGACGGGGACAATCTGATGCTGGAAAATGAAGTTGGGCCCTCCTCCCTGCCAAAGACTGCCACCCATGCCCATGAGGAGGAGCAGGGCGATAATATGGAGAGAACTACCTCCAGCCTCCACCAAATGCTAGGCGACGACGAGGAGGAAGTGCAGCAAGTAGAAGAAGAGGAGGAAGAAGCTCAACCCGTCCCCAAGCGTACTCGTAGAAAGAATAAGCGGGTGAGGAAGACCATCGAGGCCGTGATAGGAGAACATAATGCCCCCGCAAAGAGAGTGCGCGAAGACCACCCCCTCTATCAATCTAGGGAAAGCACAAATCAAGCTTCGGGAATGGCGTAGGGTGCTCCCATAATTCAAGACGTGCCGCTACCAGTTGTGGAGCCGGTCACTCAAGTGCCTCCCACTACGTCAGAGCTGGAGAAAACCAACATGTAAATCCTCCACCTATTCTTGTCATTACTTCTCTTTTCTAAGTAAAAGGTATGTCTTTTCGTAATAATATTAATGTGCATTAAAATGTTCGTTGCATGGATGAACAGGCTGGTGTCGTACCTGTCCAAGGGACGAGGAAAGGGAAAGAGCCTATCCTACATGCCGCAGCGACCAAATCTGGCCCGGCCTTTGAGGAAGGTACCCCCACGGCTTCACACGATATTCTGGTGTCCGGATCCCCCGCACACTTTAACCCCGAGTGGAAGACAACTACTAATTCTAGGATGAAGGACGTGGAAGAATGTCGGGACTACCTGAACCACTGTATTCCACCCGGCCTAGTAAAGGACATAAACCCATTAAGTCATCCAGACTTAGTAGATGAATACAACTGGACCTTGGTGCATCAGGTGGCTATGGGCACTTCCATGCGGGTAAGATTTGCGGCCGCACTGGATCACGTTGAATCACTAAAGAGGAAGAACGGCCGGAGGGAGAAAATGATTGAAGACAATGAATCCCAGATTGTAGCTCTCCAGTCCCAACTCGCCGCCGCTGAAGCCACCATCAAAGAACAAGCTGCACATGCAAATTCCCATGACAAATGTGTTACCTTGCTTGAAGCCCAACTTGAGACTGCAACAGCTAAGGTATGTATCCGTATAGTATCACACCCACGCCCACATTATGCATTATTCTAACCTTAAGGTATCACATGCAGGTGGCCGCGGCAGAAGCTTTGGCGAATACCTCCACTGACCAAGTATCCACCCTCTTGAAGGAGCTTGAAGACGCGCAGGCATTGGTCCAAGGCGAGGAAATGTTGAAAGAAGAGCTTGCCAAAGAAAGGACCGCGCTGGAACAGTTGATGGAGGCTTCCACGCAAAAGGTTATAGAGCTGAACGCCCTTAACACAGACCATGATGAAGTGCCGTACCCTTAACTACTAGCAGCCATTATCGACCGCAGGTGGATCGTGGGTCATGGGGCGCGCCTAGCCGTTACGAAAGTGTTGGAGGCCCCTCAATTCGTGCAGCAATTTGAAGATCTTATATCAGATGGCATCGACCACGGTCGTCATGAGGGTATGGTTATGGCCGCAGAGCTGATAAGTAAGAAGCAAAATTTTACTAAGCATGCCTACTTTAACCCTGGGGCCGCAGAGAAGATGACTGCATCCATGGCTGCTATGTGGGATCTGGACTACCCATTCTTGGTTGAGCTCGAATACACAAAGGATGCGTCCAACAAGGATATCATGGAGAAGCTAAGCCTAGGTGCATTCTCGCAAGGCAAGGGATACTCCCGGAATCACTTCACACCCTCCCCCAGACAACTTACTCTTCCTATTTACGAGGACGTCACCAGGATTGTTGTTGGTGAGCAACCATTAAGTGAAGTGTTGGAAGTGAACGCGGCTCGGGCTCTGAACAGGAAAGACCATGGCGAAGCTTTATCTCGATTAGCTGAAGAGCAGAGGGAGATAGGGAAGTTTCTCCCCGCAATATAGGGCGTTCCTTTATTGATATAATTTCTGAACAATTTGGTTTGTAACAGATATTCGTCCGTGGATGTCCACGACATTTTTATCTTTTGTAACATTATCTGAACACTTAGAATATCATGTTTATGAGTCCGTGGTAGTCACGGCAATTTTGATTTTTGGAAACTTACTTATATTCTTTAGATATTATATATCTGTGTCGCATGACATGTCACGTCTTACCTAGAATAAAACTAAGTCTATATTTTACTAGACATGCAGCGTGTGTCTTTACCATGTCCGGCACTATGTAAGTGCGACATGTGGAAACTTATTACAACGTCTTGTATATAAGGTGTCTAGTAAGGATACATGATCCGCGTCACTGGGGTTGCATCCCTCTTATGCGACAAGTTGAATTATTAGGTTCACTTAATCCTCTTACCCCGCCTGGGAGCGAATAGTACATGTACGGTTTGAATGAATGCATATGAATAAGAAATGGCATATTATAATAATAATAAAGAAATCTAAAAAGACATAAGATAATAATTTGCACAAGAACGGGCCGTGGAGCTAGCTAGGCACCACGACATTTTATTAGAACGTTTACGATTTTTTGACAAAAATGTAAATCCTAAGACAAAAAGAATCTAGAAAGCATGAAAACAAAAAATACATGGATCTTCATTGAAGTTGACCACAACGAAGTGTCCATGCGGAGGCCGTAGCCCTTTTTGAGGTACCATCTTTTAAGGTTGTAAATATTCCATGTACGATCTAAGTCACGGCCATCCATGTCACGCAACTTGTACGCGCCTAGCCCCAAAGCTTCCCTGACCTCATACGGCCCTTCCCACTTTGGACCCAGCTTCCCTGTGTTCTCCGCGCGACTTGCCTTGTTAGCACGATAAACAAAATCCCCCGGTCGGAAGGAAATACCCTTGACTTTGGAATCGTAATAGGCTTTCATACATGCCTTAGACTTGGCCTCATTGATGGCTGCTATCTCTCGTTTCTCCTCCAACAAGTCTAGATTGACCCGGAGTTGCTCATCGTTCGTGACGACGTTAACCTCCGCAGTGCGGATTGTTGGCATCCCAATCTCTGTTGGAATAACGGCCTTGGTTCCATAGGCCAGCGCGAATGGAGTGTCCCCATTGGCCTTCTTGATCATTGTCCTATGTGCCCATAGGAAATGCGGCATTTCATCTACCCATTTAGCGCTTCGTTCATCCAAGCGTGCTTTAATACCTTCACCCAGGCTTCTGTTTGCCCGCTCTAGAAGACCATTAGTCTGTGGGTGCTTAACTGATGCGAAACGCCGTGTAATGTTCAACGTCGCACACCAATTCTTGAATGGATTATCCGCGAACTGTTTTCCGATATCCGAAATAACCTCACCTGGAAAACCAAAACGGCACACAATATTTTCCTAAACAAACTTTTTTACCTGCTTGCCCGTAATCGATTTCACCGCCTTAGCTTCTATCCAGCGTGTAAAATAGTCCATTACGACGATCAAGAACTTAACACCTCCTACCGCCACAGGAAAAGGCCCTGCGATGTCGATCCCCCACTTATGGAATGGCCATAGGGATGTGATGGGTGTTAGTTCCTGCTGCGGATGTCGCGGTACTGGTCTATGCACTTGGCAATCACTGCATTTGCGAATCATGTCTCGTGCATCTCGATGCATAGTCGGCCAATAGTACCCTGTGCGTAAAGCTCGTGCTACTACAGATTTGGGGCCTGCGTGCATGCCGCATGACCCTTCGTGTATTTAACTAATCACGTAGCTAGCCTGGCGTGGCCCGACGCATCGTAACCACGGCTGTAGAAAGGAACGCTTGTACAGGATACCTTCTCGAAGTTCGAAGTGCTACGACTTTCTTTTTATACGACGTGTCGCCTTATCGTCGTCTGGAAGGGTTTCATCAGTTAGATAGTTGATGATCGGGGTCATCCATGTAGGTCCCTCTTCTTCAACTATAGCCGCGACTTCCACTCCTGTAATGGATTTTTCTTTGAGTATTTCCACCAATACTTTCTTAGATAGATGGGTGAAGCTTGTAGACGCAATTTTGCTAAGAGCATCCGCCTTCTTGTTTTCACCTCTTGGTACCTGTTTAAAAGAAAACTTCCCAAAAGCGGCTATGAGTGATTTGACCTTCTCCAAGTATTGGATCATGTTGTCCTCCTTGGCTATGTAACCTCCTAGGATGTGATTCGCGACAAGCCGTGAGTCCATGTAGGCCTCTAGGTTACAGACTCCCATCCTAGCGGCAATTTTTAAACCCGCAATCAATGCTTCATATTCAGCCTCATTGTTCGTGGCTGTGAACTCAAAACGTAAGGCGTAGGTGAATCCATTCCTTCCGGATTTGTGACAGTCTAACATTTTCAGGTAGAGAATTATTTTCTCGTATAATATTTTGAAACTTATTTTTGTGTTGGTTGATGAACTCACAATTTACGGATTTAAAATTGGGCTTACGTGCATAATTTAGCGTCCTTTACGACTAAACCGGAAACCTTAGGATTACGTATTTACGTTTTTGAACTCCATTTTTGATGAGACAATTTTTATTAGATTCCTTTTGTGCTGTTGATTCATAATTTATAAAAACGTTTTTCGTAAAACGACCCGAGGGCACGCAAATCGAGGAAACTAGAATCGAGGAGTACCCGTAATTTAGCGGGATGGGACAAAATAATTTATCCCACCCCACTATACATGGGACGGCCTAAACAAGGCACCATATCAAAGATGTGGCATCATGTAAACACTTAGCTTACAAGTGTAAGCTTAGCCTTACACTTAAGCTACTTCTAACCACAAAAACAACTAGCTAACTCATACCACCATTTCATACATTCAAAAACAACTTAAACTTTCTCAAACTCTCACCCTTGCCGTCCCATATTCAAGAACAAACACATTTGATCTTTTCTAGCCACAAAATACTTGTTATCTAGCTATATTATGGAGTTACCTTGAAGCCTTGATTACTTGGTGGCCATTTTAACAACAAAGGAGGTGATTTTCTTGTGTCCTAGGGCTGATTTCTCAACATACTTTCTTGGTGTTTGATGATCTTGGGGATACCTTTGGTGTTCATCAAGTTCTTGTCTTCCAAAAACAAGATATACTCTTGGTTGGTAAAGAAGATCATCCTTTCCATTTCTCTTGTTATTTTTGTAAAGATCAAATGTATTTTCTTTCTTGTTGTATATGTATATGATGAATATATGATGATAAAAATGTTGTGTGGGGATCAAGTGTTGATAAATATGCTTAAAAAGATTAATAACCATAAGAAACAAGGCTAAAATCATGCTTAATTTGTTGGCTGTATAAAAACAGTATGTAACCAAAACTTAAACTGATAAATTTTCATGGTGGAATCCATTTACAGTAAGTATAAGATGTCATACTCATGTGAGAGTTGGACATGCAATGGAATCATTAAAATGAGTGAGATATGATCAAAACAAGATGAGTGTGCTAATCTGGATAGTCTGTTTTGTAAGGACTGTTAAGGATAGTTAAACTTAAAATGAGCAGTAGCTATAACTAAGTTAATTGTAGCACATAATATGAAGTTCATGCCATCCAAAAATGAGTTTCTAATTTATTGTAGAACTCTAGATATGATAAAAATGGTGAAGATGAAAATAAAAATCAGATTTTGAAGAATTAATGTTTAATACTATTATATAAGCACTCAAATTATATAGTATAAAATGTGAAATTAAAACCCACTAACTTATGAATTTTATTTATATAAATATATGTAAGGTTAAATAAATGAACAATTTATAAAAATGGTAGTTAAATAATATTTATAAGTTATAAAAACTATAAACATGATTTTTACGACTTTTTCGGCTATTACCGTAAAATTAACGTTTTTCGCCAATTAAAACTTAGACGATCAAACCCGTATAATGTAAAGTTTTTAAAAGTCATATACTGATATATAAGTATCTAATACAATTAAAAACCGATAAAACCTGAACTATAGGACATACGGACATTAACGAGCTAAGTAAGCATATTGGACTAATAATTGGACTAAATAAGTTAAACACTTATAAAAAGAACTTATTGGGCTTAACGCATTTGGGCCCAACATGTAAAGTGTAAATACTAATAATATAAGTATAAAATGAACTAATACAAGCTAAAGAACTTATGATAAGCTTATTGGACTTAAAATATGTAAATAGGTAAAACTAGTAAACTAGTAAAAAGCTACAAATACATAAACACTAAAATGAGTAAATAAGGATGTATAAACCCACTTGATCATCATCATATGTATAAAATCATCATATGTATATTGTTATTTGGATAAAGTCACTGGACAAAAGTCTAAGACCGATTATTATTTATATAGGTTTCCATGACCGAAGCACGCCCGTAGTCGATAATCCGCCTTTCATTATCAACGTGAGTTCATAGTCTCGCACTCTTTTAAATGTTTTATAAATTTATTTGTAAACCCGCGAGGGAGATAACATGCTAGATTTTGATAAAAATAGAACACAAGTAGTCCCGATGGTATGCTTAATGATATGGACCCGAATGATGCTATGACCCTATAAACGAGATAAAAAGGATTATTAGTAGTTAGGTTATGTCACTGAAAGTCCCATTAGCATGAATTGTGAACTACCAGGATTTGGTAGACGCTTATGCATATGATAGTACTATTTAGGGACGATCACCCCAGTTCACGCCTTGACGGTTGATCGCCGTCGTACCACATTGATTGGTAAGCGAATTTATGTATGAGAAGATTTACATAGCGTGATTATTGTGACGACATGCTAACTTAGATGGGAAAATTGTTTGTCGGGTTCGCGGCCCGTTGCGTTCATAGTAAGGTAACAATGTCATGCGGCTAATAATAATCCTATATAATCTAAATATCCGATATGGTACGATGCTAATAACGATAATAATATTACCTATAATGGTAATATTGAGGCTACGGTCTCATGGACGGTTAAAGATGTATGCTTGAATTATATATTGCCTGACTAGCAATACGAGGACTTACTTCTGATATTATACTTGTGTTCTGATTTCAACGATTGTTTTATATAACGGTTTTATTAAACTCTATGAATTCACTCGGCATTCGTTGATATGATTTTTGCATGTTTTTATCTCAGGTGCTTGAAGGTAATCCGGATGGAGATCGACTCTGATGGCCCACAAAATATTAAAAATGTTCATTCGATCTATGTTTTGTAAACTTAATGACCTGTATAATTTGGGACATGTTGTACACTTTAAAACTTTTTATCGAATGAATGTATGTTGAACCTTGTACAACCATTTTTACGTGTTGTCTATGATTGGAGTTATTGTGCTATCCTGTAACACTTTGAAAGACCCTTCCGCTGTACAGATACGAAAATTGAGAGTGTTACAGTTTGGTACCAGAGCTCTCGTTATGGAGAACAAAAGATTTTAAAAACCAAGGTTTTGAACAAAACTTTTCAAAATATTTTAACTATGAACATTTGAGAAAATATTTGAAAAATCTTTTGACTATAACGGTGCCAGAGATCTCCGACTTTACCAACAAGCCCTATTGAGAAGATATATATTTTGATATATATAATTTAATTTATATATATGTATATATCGTGATTTAAGTATGTAATTGTTTAATAAGTATGTTATCCTAATACGAGATATATATAAATGCAGATTGTCATGGCTGACCCTAATATTCCTGTAGAGAACCATGCTATTCCCGAACCTAATGTAGATGATGATCCTTATTTAGACTTAGTAGATTATGATATGGATGATGAGGAGGAACCATTTGAGGATCCCGAGCCCGAGATAGGACTAGGAGATCAGATTGCCCCTCAGGTTGATATGGTAGAAAATGAGATTAATAATGTTGATATTGAGAATGATGATGAGATTTGGTTAGATAATTTAGATGATGAGATTGACGACGAGGATGTCGAGGAGGATGTAGGTATAGACGATGAGGTTGATGATGATGAGGAAGCCGAGCTTATTTACCCTTATGATGTTCCAGAGGGCGAGCCTTTACCCCCACCAGTTTATTTGTCTGATTCTGAGGTTGAGCTACCTAGGGATGAAATGTCTGAATCGTCTGAATCTGATTCTGAATCAGAGGAGGATGAGGATGATAATGCACCTGACGGTACTGATGGTATTGCTACTCATAGACGTGTGATAGGAGAGTCGTCTAGTACTCGAGAGGCTACTCATATTGATGGTCTTGCACCATGGGCCTTGAGACGTGATCTAGATGCTTCCCGTGTTAAGAGTAGTATGACAGAGATTGGATTAGGTGTTGTTCAGACTCAAGTTGCTTATTTGGAGTCGAAGACTAAGGTTGGTGAGAAAGAGCGGGAATTGCTTAGTTTAGATTTGACTGATGTAGAGCGTGGTTTGAATGAGGCTTTTAGGAGGTTATCAGTGTTAGAAAGTGGTGAGTTTGCTGCTATGAAGAAAAAGGTGAATTTTATGGAGATTCAGTTGAATGTAGCTCGTGTGATGCATGAGAAAGCTGGGAAGGAGTTGAATATATATGTGGGTTGGAATAGTAGATTTTATGCTGACATGGTTGAAAGAGGAGTGATCCGTAAGCGCCCAGCTGAAGATGTGTCTAGTGATCGTCCGACGAAGATACGGAAGACGATGGATGATGGACCATCTGGCGGTTCTCAGTAGACCAGTCTGTATTTAGTAGTGACCTTTGTATCTTTTGTACCTTTGTAACTTTGACTGAACCGACTTGTTAGTAGTAGACCTGGCACGAATTTTGAGTATGTAAGTGCTAGAACTTTGATATGGGATGTAACTAAGACAATGCTTTTGTTTCAAATCAAATGAAATATGTATCTTGTCTTGAATTCCAAATTGTGCCTTATTTGTATCTTGATTATAAATTCAATCCATATTATATGAATCCTTTGTTGGGTAAATGCTTAATACTTTGAAATTGTGGAATTATAGAACTATGCCGCCCAAGAAAGCTGTGACTGAGGATGATGTACGTAGGATTATTACGGAGCAAGTTACCGCATCTATGACTGAATTTATGGCAAATGCTAGAAAGGAAGCTGGCGGTAGTGGAGCTGGCGGTAGTGGAGCTGGCGGTAGTGGAGCTGGCGGTAGTGGAATTGGTGGTACTAATGTGAATGTGAATGCTAATAATGTGAATGCTAATGCTGGAGGAAATGTAGGAGGACTTGGAACTAATGCACCTGAAGTTGGTGGCTGTAATTATGTGACGTTCATGAAGTGTGAACCTCTACCTTTTAATGGAACTGAAGGTGTTGTAGGATTAAGCCAGTGGATTGAGAAGATTGAGTCGGTGTTTCGGATTAGTAAGTGTAAAGAGGAAGATAAGGTGACTTTTGCTATGGCTACTCTTAAAGGTCGTGTGTTGACTTGGTGGAACGGGAGAATTGCTTTCATGGTTATTGATGCTGCTAATGCTACTCCTTGGGCTGAAATTAAGAAGTGGATGACTTTGGAGTTTTGTCCTCGTATTTGATTATTAGGTTAGAACAAGAGTTGATTCATCTGAGAATGAAAGGTGTGGACATTGATAGTTATACAAACCGATTCCATGAGTTGGCCTTGCTGTGTCCTCGATTGGTGTAACCCGAAGAGATCCGAATTGAGCAATATATTAAAGGGTTGACCAAGAATATCCGGGGGGACGTGACATCATCTAAACCACTGACCATTGATGATGCTGTTCAAATGGCTTACCAACTCATTGGACAGATAATTCAGGATAGGGAAGATGAAGCCCGTGTTGATGAGAAAAGAAAGGGAGACGGTGATCGTGTAGATAGAGGTGATAATAGGAAGAATTTCAATCGCCGTCAGAACCAGAGAAAGGGGAATGCAAATGCTCTTACCAACAACACATCGCGCAACGATGATAGATGTCCGAAGTGTGGCAACAAGAGGCATGCTGGTGACTGCTGGAAGTGCCGAAATTGCGGAAAGCTTGGACACAAGGTTGAAAGGTGTAAGAAGGGAACCATTTGCTTCAACTGTAATGAAGAAGGTCATAGGAAATCGGAATGCCCCAAGTTGAAAGCGATTGTACCTGGAAGAAACCCCCAGGGTGGTGTCTATCAACTTGGAACAATTGAGGTGAAGAAAGAGAATCCGAATGTCGTTACCGGTACGTTTTTACTCAACAATCATTATGCTGTTGCTTTATTTGATTCGGGTGCTGATAGGAGCTTTGTATCCACTAAATTTAGTGCCCTTATTGACATTGAACCTGTTGAGATAAATACCAGTTACAAGGTGGAATTGGCTGATGGTAAATTAGTGAAAACTAATAAGCTATTAGAAGGATGCTCTCTAAATCTCTTGAACTATTCCTTTCCGATTGATTTGATGTTGATAGAATTAGGTAGTTTTGATATTATTATAGGTATGGATTGGTTGTCGTTGAATAATGCTACTATTTTATGTGGAGAGAAGAAGGTTAAGATTCCTCTTAGGAATAGGTCGTTAGTAATTGATGGTAATCGAGGTGAATCCCGTTTGAAAATCGTTTCATGTATTAAAGTCCAAAAGTACATCAGGAACGGTTGTGAGTTATTCTTAGCTCAAGTAACCAGGAATGAGTCTAGGGAGAAACGATTGGAAGATGTACCTATTATTTGTGAATTTCCTGAGGTATTTCCTAAAGATTTTCCCGGACTTCCACCGATAAGGCAAGTAGAGTTTCGAATCGATTTAATTCCTGGTGCTGCATCGGTGGCACGTGTGCCTTACCGATTAGCCCCTTCTGAATTAAAGGAGGTATCTGAGCAACTTAAGGAGTTGTCTGATAAAGGTTTTATTCGACCGAGCTCGTCGCCTTGGGGAGCTCCAGTCTTGTTCGTTAAGAAGAAGGATGGATCTTTTCGTATGTGCATTGACTATAGGGAACTGAATAAGTTGACAATTAAAAATCGATATCCTTTACCTAGGATTGATGATTTGTTTGATCAACTACAAGGATCTAGTGTGTATTCTAAGATAGATTTGCGGTCAGGATATCACCAACTTCGCGTTCGTGAAGAAGATATTCCTATAATTGCATTTAGAACTCGTTCTGGACACTATGAATTTCAAGTAATGCCATTTGGGTTAACTAACGCACCTGCGGTTTTCATGGATTTAATGAATCGAGTGTGCAAGCCCTACTTGGATAAATTTGTGATTGTGTTTATTGACGGTATTCTAATCTATTCTAAGAATGAAGATGAACATAGAGAACATTTAAGGATTGTTTTGAATTTGTTGAAGGATGAAAGGTTGTATGCTAAGTTTTCGAAATGTGATTTCTGGTTAGATTCTGTGCAATTTCTTGGTCATGTGATTAACAAAGATGGAATTCATGTTGATCCTGCAAAGGTTGAAGCCATTAAGAATTGGTCTGCACCGACAACGCCAACGGAAGTGCGACAGTTCTTAGGATTGGCTGGCTATTATAGGCGATTCATTAAAGAATTTTCTTTGATAGCTAAACCCTTGACTAAGCTTACCCAGAAGAATAAACCTTTCGTTTGGGGAAGTGATGAGGATGGAGCATTTCAGACATTGAAGCAAAAATTATGTAGTGCGCCAATTCTATCATTACCCGACGGGAGTGAAGATTTTGTAGTATATTGTGATGCATCTCTTAGAGGCTATGGAGCTGTTTTGATGCAGCGACAGAAAGTGATAGCTTATGCTTCTAGGCAATTAAGGAAGAATGAGGAGAATTATACTACTCATGATCTTGAGTTAGGAGCTGTAGTCTTTGCTCTTAGGTTGTGGAGACATTTTCTGTATGGCACCAAGTGTACGGTATTCACCGATCACAAAAGCCTACAGTATATTCTCGATCAGAAGGAATTGAATATGAGGCAACGAAGATGATAGAGTTGTTAAGTGATTATGATTGTGATATAAAATATCACCTAGGAAAAGCCAATGTTGTTGCCGATGCATTAAGTAGGAAAGATAGAGAGCCTATCAGGGTATGTTCTCTAGTCTTGACCGTGCACAATAATTTGCCTGAGCAAATTAGAAATGCGCAAATAGAAGCTTGTAAGAAGGAAAATTTTGTTAATGAAGGGTTCCGAGGAGAAGGAGATCCTATAGAGGTTAGAGCTGATGGAGTGAAATGCTTAAGAGGTCGTATGTGGATACCTAAGTTTGGAGGCTTAAGAGACTTGATTATGCTAGAATCCCATAAATCTAAGTATTCCATTCATCCGGGATCTGATAAGATGTACCATGATTTGAAGAAGTTGTACTGGTGGCCAAATATGAAAGCTGATATTGCTATGTATGTTCTTTAATGCTTGACTTGTGCTAGAGTTAAAGCTGAACATCAAAAGCCCTCAGGACTACTTCAACAACCAAAGATTCCTGAATGGAAGTGGGAGCGAATTACGATAGACTTTATCACCAAGCTTCCTAGAACATCATCTGGAAATAACTCGATTTGGGTCATTGTCGACAGACTGACCAAATCAACACACTTCATTCCGATTAAAGAGTAGTTCTCACTGGAGAAGCTGACTCGTATATACCTTTATAATGTTGTATGCAAGCATGGAGTGCCTGTATCGATCATTTCAGATCGAGATCCTAGATTCGCATCGAATTTTTGGAAATCTCTCCAAAGATCTTTGGGAACGAATCTCGACATGAGCACTGCTTATCACCCCCAGACTGATGGGCAGAGTGAAAGAACGATACGAACACTGGAAGATATGTTGAGAGCTTGTGTGTTAGATTTTGGTAAGAATTGGGATAAACATTTGCCTTTAGCAGAGTTTTCGTATAACAATAGTTACCATTCTAGTATTAAGGATGCACCGTTTGAAGCTTTGTATGGTAGGAAGTGTAGATCTCCTGTATGTTGGAGTGAAGTTGGGGATACCCAGCTCACGGGACCGGAATTGATCCGGGAGACTACGGAGATGATAGTTCAGATTAAGAATAGGTTGTTGACTGCCCGTAGTAGACAGAAAAGTTACGCGGATGTGCGGCGGAAGCCGATGGAGTTTAAAGTGGGTGACCGAGTAATGTTGAAAGTATCGTCATGGAAAGGCGTTATAAGATTTGGAAAACGAGGGAAATTGAATCCCCGTTATATTGGACCCTTTAAGATTTTATCTAGAGTAGGTCCGGTGGCTTACAAACTAGAGTTGCCCCCATAACTTCATGGTGTTCACAACACATTCCATGTATCTAATCTAAAGAAATGTCTAGCAGTGAGTGATGAGAAAATTTCGTTGGATAAGGTTCGAATAGATGGGAAGTTGCATTTTATCGAATAACCCGTAGAGGTTATGGATCGTGAGGTAAAGCAACTGAAACAAAGTCGGATATCTATTGTCAAGATCCGATGGAATTCAAAGCATGGACCGGAATATACTTGGGAACGAGAGGATGAAATGTGGAAGAAATAGGGCACCTCTTCGATTTCAATAAGAAACGGACATCAAAATGAAATGGATCACGAGGACGTTGATCCCTTTTAGGAGGAAAAGCTGTGACAATCTAACATTTTCAGGTAGAGAATTATTTTCTCGTATAATATTTTGAAACTTATTTTTGTGTTGGTTGATGAACTCACAATTTACGGATTTAAAATTGGGCTTACGTGCATAATTTAGCGTCCTTTACGACTAAACCGGAAACCTTAGGATTACGTATTTACGTTTTTTAACTCCGTTTTTTATGAGACAATTTTTATTAGATTCGTTTTGTGCCGTTGATTCATAATTTATAAAAACGTTTTTCGTAAAACGACCCGAGGGAACGCAAATCGAAGAAACTAGAATCGAGGAGTACCCGTAAATTAGTGGGATGGGACAAAATAATTTATCCCACCCCACTATACATGGGACGGCCTAAACAAGACACCACATCAAAGATGTGGCATCATGTAAACACTTAGCTTACAAGTGTAAGCTTAGCCTTACACTTAAGCTACTTCTAACCACAAAAACAACTAGCTAACTCATACCACCATTTCATACATGCAAAAACAACTCAAACTCTCTCAAACTCTCACCCTTGCCGTCCCATATTCAAGAACAAACACCCCATTTGATCTTTTCTAGCCACAAAATACTTGTTATCTAGCTATATTATGGAGTTACCTTGAAGCCTTGATTACTTGGTGGCCATTTTAACAACAAAGGAGGTGATTTGCTTGTGTCCTAGGGCTGATTTCTCAACATACTTTCTTGGTGTTTGATGATCTTGGGGATACATTTGGTGTTCATCAAGTTCTTGTCTTCCAAAAACAAGATATACTCTTGGTTGGTAAAGAAGATCATCCTTTCCATTTCTCTTGTTATTTTTGTAAAGATCAAATGTATTTTCTTTCTTGTTGTATATGTATATGATGAATATATGATGATAAAAATGTTGTGTGGGGATCAAGTGTTGATAAATATGCTTAAAAAGATTAATAACTATAAGAAACAAGGCTAAAATCATGCTTAATTTGTTGACTGTATAAAAACAGTATGTAACCAAAACTTAAACTGATAAATTTGCATGGTGGAATCCATTTACAGTAAGTATAATATGTCATACCCATGTGAGAGTTGGCCATGCAATGGAATCGTTAAAATGAGTGAGATATGATCAAAACAAGATGAGTGTGCTAATCTGGATAGTCTGTTTTGTAGGGACTGTTAAAGATAGTTAAACTTAAAATGAGCAGTAGCTATAACTAAGTTAATTGTAGCACATAATATGAAGTTCATTCCGTCTAAAAATGAGCTTCTAATTCATTGTAGAACTCTAGATATGATAAAATGGTGAAGATGAAAATAAAAATCAGATTTTGAAGAATTAATGTTTAATACTATTATATAAGCACTCAAATTATATAGTATAAAATGTGAAATTAAAACCCACTAACTTATGAATTTCATTTATATAAATATATGTAAGGTTAAATAAATAGACAATTTATAAAAATGGTAGTTGAATAATATTTATAAGTTATAAAAACTATAAACATGATTTTTACGACTTTTTCGGCTATTCCGTAAAATTAACGTTTTTCGCCAATTAAAACTTAGATGATCAAACCCGTCTAATGTAAAGTTTTTAAAAGTCATATACTGATATATAAGTATCTAATACAATTAAAAACCAATAAAACCCGAACTATAGGACATACGGACATTAACGAGCTAAGTAAGCATTAATTGGACTAAATAAGTTAAACACTTATAAAAAGAACTTATTGGGCTTAACCCATTTAGGCCCAACATGTAAAGTGTAAATACTGATAATATAAGTATAAAATGAACTAATACAAGTTAAAGAACTTATGATAAGCTTATTGGACTTAAAATATGTAAATAGGTAAAACTAGTAAACTAGTAAAAAGCTACAAGTACATAAACACTAAAATGAGTAAATAAGGATGTATAAACCCACTTGATCATCATCATATGTATAAAATCATCATATGTATATTGTTATTTGGATAAAGTCATTGGACAAAAGTCTATGACCAATTATTATTTATATAGGTTTCCGTGACCGAAGCACGCCCGTAGCCGATAATCCGCCTTTCATTATCAACGTGAGTTCATAGCCTCGCACTCTTTTAAATGTTTTATAAAATGATTTGTAAACCCGCGAGGGAGACAACATGCTAGATTTTGATAAAATTAGAACACAAGTAGTCCCGATGGTATGCTTAATGATATGGACCCGAATGATGCTATGACCCTATAAACGAGATAAAAAGGATTATTAGTAGTTAGGTTATGTCACTCAAAGTCCCATTAGCATGAATTGTGAACTACCGGGATTTGGTAGACGCTTATGCATATGATAGTACTATTTGGGGACGATCACCCCAGTTCGCGCCTTGACGGTTGATTCCCGTCGTACCACATTGATTGGTAAGCGAATTTATGTATGAGAAGATTTACATAGCATGATTATTGTGACGACACGCTAACTTAGATGGGCAAATTGTTTGTCGGGTTCGCGGCCCGTTGCGTTCATAGTAAGGTAACAATGTCATGCGGCTAATAATAATCCTATATAATCTAAATTTCCGATATGGTACGATGCTAATAACGATAATAATATTACCTATAATGGTAATATTGAGGCTACGGTCTCATGGGCGGTTAAAGATGTATGCTTGAATTATATATTGCCTGACTAGCAATACGAGGACTTACTTTTGATATTATAGTTGTGTTCTGATTTCAACGATTGTTTTATATAACGGTTTTATTAAACTCTATGAATTCACTCGGCATTCGCTGATATGATTTTTGCATGTTTTTATCTCAGGTGCTTGAAGGTAATCTGGATGGAGATCGACTCTGATGGCCCACAAAATATTAAAAATGTTCATTCGATCTATGTTTTGTAAACTTAATGACCTCTATAATTTGGGACCTGTTGTACACTTTAAAACTTTTTATCGAATGAATGTATGTTGAACCTTGTACAACCATTTTTACGTGTTGTCTATGATTGGAGTTATTGTGCTATCCCGTAACACTCTGAAAGACCCTTCCGTTGTACCGATACGAAAATTGAGAGTGTTACAGGATTCGTTAGAATAAGGCCGGCTCCTGATCCGTCCATGCAGGAGGATCCGTCAGTAAACAAAACCCATGGTTCCGCTGGAATTTCCTCATTTTGTACCACTGGTTCGTCCTCCTCTGGCTTCTCAATTAGGAAGTCTGCCAAGATTTGGCCCTTGACCGTTGTCCTTGGTCTATAGGAGATGTTATGTTCTCCTAGTAGAATGCTCCACTTCTCTAGCCTCCCGGCCACATCTGGCTTAGAGATGATTTGTTTTATTCGTTGATCAGTGATAACCACAATTGGGTGCGCCTGGAAGTACCGATGCAACCTTTTCGCGGCGTATACCAATGATAAAACTAACTTCTCCATAGATGAATAGTTCATCTCCGGTCCTTGCAATCTCTGCTTATAAAGTAGACTGGAGTCTGGACTGAGTCCCGGTCGGTCATAAGGACTGCAATTATTGCTCCGTACGTAGCGGATAGGTACATGATGAGCTCCTCCTTCGGTCAGGGTGCGACTAGCATAGGAAGAGCCGAGAGATGTTGTTTAAGCTGCCCAAAGGCTTCCTCTGCTTCTTTTGTCCAGCGGAAGTCTCCTTTCTTCAAGCACTTCTTGAGTGTTTTGAATAGAGGTAGTGATTTCTCCGTAGACTTCGATAAGAACCTATTTAGCCTGGTCAGCTTTCCATTTAGCGATTGTACCTCCTTGAGTGTCCGAGGGGATGGTAACTGTATCACCGCGTCCGTCTTCTCTGGGCAAGGCTTGATGCCGTTTGGATTAATCATATACCCAAGGAACATCCCTTCGGTTGCCCCAAACGTGCACTTTTTTGGATTTAGTTTCATGTTGATTTTCCTCAACGTGTCAAACGTCTCTTGTATATCACGGAGGAGTGCTTCCTCCGTATGACTCTTGATGACCAGATCGTCAACATACACCTCAAGGTTGCGGCCTATCTGGGAGTCGAAGGCTATATCAACAAGTCGCCGATATGTAGCTCTGGCATTCTTTAGTCCGAACGGCATTTTTGTGTAACAATACACGCCCTGACTGGTGTGGAACGCCGTCTTCTCCTCATCTTCCTCCGCCATCAGGATCTGATGGTATCCTTTGTGCGCATCTAAAAAAACACTTGAAAGGGTATCCGCATAAGGATTCTACCTTCCAATCAATTTCTGGTAGCGGATAGCAGTCTTGCGGACAAGCTTTGTTCAAGTCTGTGAAATCCATGCACATGCACCAACTCCCGTCATGCTTCTTGACCATGACTGGGTTAGATAACCACTCCTGGTAGTATACCTCGCGCATAATTCCTGTGTCTACTAATTTCCGTACCTCATCCAGTATGACCTGGCTACATTCCGGTGCTTGACCACGCTTCTTTTATTTAACAGGAGGATATCCTTGGCGGATTTGGAGTTTATGTTCTGCTATCGAACGCGGCACACCTGTCATGTGCTTGGGCTCCCATGCGAATATATCAAGGTTCGCTTTTAGGAGAGAGCACATGGCCCTCTTCCCGTTATCCGATAGCGTTCCCCCTATGGCCACCTCTTGCTCCGGGTAGTCGGGGTGGATTACCACCTTCCAATTAGGGGGTGGTGATCCTTAATTGATGGGAACAGGCTGGACTGGTGTTGTCACTGCGTGGCATTCAGATGCCGGCACGATTGAGTTATAAATTGTAACAATTCCCCCTTCTACTGGGAATTTAATCATACCATGAGCCGTGGATGGGACGGCCCGTATGGCTGATAATACCATTATACGGGGAATGTGAACGTATCACCATAAAGTTCATCCACGCCATGGTGGAATGTTCTTTATCCCCAATGGTCACCAGTAGGCGCAGCTGTCCTATTGGCCAGATAGTATCTCCACTGAAGCCAATGAGCGGCGACGTGGCCGGCACTAACTGGCTCTTTATCTCTGGTCGTAGTTGTATGAAACAGTGCTCGTAGAGAACTTCTGTCGATGATCCCCCGTCCACATACATATGATGAACGTTGTGTGTTCCAATACTTACCTCAATCGTGAGAGGTGCATCGGCTACGTTTCTTGCTGTAATGGGAGGGAATGAGATTTCTCTGTCGCGTGAAAATTTTTGACTAATTTTTTGCTTTGTGCGGCGCTGCCAAGATTGGATCATATATATAGCCGAAAGCTTATCCTTTTGGGGATCCTTCTTATCGTGCTTTTTGTTATCCTTCCCATCCTTCCAATCCTTGACCAAATGTTTGAGTTTTCCTGATTTGATCAGTGACTCAGTATGCTTCTTGAGCTGGATGCATTCCTCCGTGTCATGACCCTTGTCGTTGTAAAATTCGCAGAAGCGATTTCCTTGACGGCGGTCCACCGGAGTCGTCATTGGGGGAGGCCTTGGGAAGTTCGCCCCTTCTGTCAACAAGATGTCCCGGTAAGTCATCTTTAGAGGGGTGAATTTTTCATCCGACCGCCCTCCTTTATTCTGACTCTTGTAGTCCGAGCCCCTTCCATTGCCTTGGTTGCTTTGGCCCCCTGATTGCCTCTTGGATGGTCGTTCGATCGATAGCTATGGTTTCCCTTTGTAGGATATGCCGCGGCTACCGCGGTTTCTCCTTCTACAAAGTTTCTGACCCTTTCCATGAGGTCGTCATACTTCTCCGGTCGCTTGTCATTGAGGCGCCTAATTAATTCCTTGTCTGTTATGGCATGCATGTAATCAGAAATTTTTAGGAGCTCTGGCATCGTTTTTGTGCGCGTGCACTCGTCATTGAAACGTTCCGTGAAGTCCTCCGTAGATTCTCCAGGTCGTTGCTTGACGGTTGCTAATGAGACCGGATCCCTATTATACTTCTTTCGCTGAGTATAATTGTTTTTGAACGCAGTGCGCAACTCACTGAAGCTATCAATGCTTCGGGGGAAGCCCCTCAAACCAATCACGGGCATTGCCAATTAAGGTCGAATTGAATATCTGGCACCATATAGGCATGGGCCATCGTTCGATCTTTGCCTGCGTGTCAAATATATTTAGGTGATCATCCGGATCACCAGACCCATCATAGGTTTTGACGCATGTCGGCATACGGTGCTTCTTGTCCTTGGAGTAATTCCGTATGCGCAGGGTGAAGGGATCTTCCCTAGGATCACACCACGTGCGGGAGAGATCTTCCCCTTCCACCTCACGATAGTAAGGGTCATCGTAGTATTCCTCATCATCCGATGGTGGTGGAGGAGTATATCTAGGTCGGCGACGCTTGGGGGGATAGTCATCTGAATCCGGCCCCGAAGGGCCGGGAGGAGGGGGTGGTGCTCCACTTCTCGGCTGAGGACCACTTTTATGAGAAGAGCTAGGAGCCTTCTTCCCACTATTCACCCTATCCCACACACTGGTGCGGCGATTGTTCCTGGCTAATTCCAACACCGGTCGTTCGGCAGAGCCGTCGGACCTATCTCCTTCCTCACGATATTGTAGTAATTCCTGCATAACGCGATCCCCTATGCGCTCGAACACATTCCGAGGTTAAGGGTTTTCCTCAAAGAGGTTTCGTTCCTGTGGACGAGCCCTCCTCTTTTTTTGAGTCTGAGGAGAAGTGTCGGACGCGGTCCTGCCAAAGTTGAGCCTAGATTGGAGGTTCCTACCTAGGTTTAACCTTGACGCGATACCTGGGACGATCCTCTCAAAGTTCGGCATGAGAACATGAGCGAGGTCTTCATCACTAAGTGGTTCTACTTCTACTTCTTCCTCGATTGATGGCCTACGTGGCTCCTTGTTAGGGGCATTAGGCGCACTCCCTGGATCAGGGTTGTCCATGGTCATGGTTGGTGGTGGGGTATTAGCGGACGTGCCTGTCCCACCCAAAGACCGAAAAACGTTTCGGTTATTCGTTCCGCCTGTCTGGCTGCCAGGGGACTGGGTGGGGATGAGTATCCCATCCCCCGTGGACTTTCGATTCGCAGGATTCGTGTTCCTGGGGTTCCCTTGCGGATGTCCCTTCGTCATTAAAAAATCGGTGATTGAGGTTCTAGCTTAGTGTTTGGGTCCTACGGATGGCGCCAACTTGTTGATACAAAAGTTGGATGATCCATGCTAGACCCGAATTAGGCTTAATTCGGGTAGGCTGGGCTCCGGCTCTTGCACCAAGTGAATAACTTGCTGAGATCCTGCACACTAAAGCAACACGCGTTAGGCTTACCGTGGGAATGTATCCTACGATTAAACTCCGGCGTGAGCAATGTTGTAAAACAAGTCCTAGGCGCTAGGCGGTCATACTTTGCCTAGGGGGCGCCTAGGAGCTAGGCGGTCAAAAAAGTCAAGAAAGTTAACAAAAAGTCGATATTTTTTACAAAAAAATTAAGGGTTTTCTTTCTAATATATAGTGACCGTATTTATGTTAACGTAACATCTTAAAATAATAGATAAACGAATGATTAAAAACATAAAGTAATGGTTTTTTCGTATGAAATTAGAACCAGTTGAATTATATGTTCACATTTGACGTTTTAAGCACTTAAATTGTTATGTTTTATTTGTCTATTTTGCAAGAAATTCAAATTATTTGAAATTAGAAGTATTTCTTATGTTATACATATTATTTATAAGATTTATATGCATAAAATTCCAATCCGCCTAGATGAATTCCGCCTCGAAGGTCGTCGACCGCCTCACTAGCGCATAGCGATTTCTGCAACCTTGGGCGTGAGAGTAAGTAGTTGGTTAGGGTTAAGAATCGGATGTGAGGTTTAGAGTATGAAGAATGTAATACCTTTGTAGAACCCTAGGGGGTTCCTTATATAGGCAGTGAAACCCTAATGGGCTCACTCTTTACTTCGGCCCCAAGTATAGGATAAACACCATAATTAGCTTGATTGTTATCTTCTAATTATGGTTAGTGTATATCTTATACTTTAGGGTAAATCCCAACCCTAATAAGATTGTGATTCTGTCTAACCCTGTCCCGGCTGTACCGGGCCGTGGGCCGCAAACACTTTATGCGGCCACTGTTCATTCAAGCCCGTAAGCTTAACTGATCCATCCAGTCCATTCGTGATGGGCCAGATGCGGGTAGTACCCATGGGCCGGGTCCATGACCCGGTTGGGGACTATACGTCATCAATATCTGCATTGGTTTTGCACAATACTTGTTTCTAGGTGACTTATCAATTTCAGATAGACTCCTAGAAGGAGTGTGTGACTTTGGTTTTCTAGACTTTTGACTAGCGGTACTTGTATTTGGTCCAACGGTACTAGCAGATTTTGGTCTGCCAGTACTTGGAGAACTTAACCTTAAAGGTACTAGACCTTGTTTCATAAGTACTGCTCTGGGTATAAAGTCTCTATTGGCATGAAGTTTACTCACTTTATTGGTCTTGTTTTACTTATTCACCCTTTGTGCATGACCCCACTTAGATTTGTCATCCCTTGGTCCCATTTGCCATTTACCATGTGCATTCTTATTTGTTACACTTTGACTTTTCATAATGACCTTTTTAACAGCTTGTTGTCTAGCAATTTTATCTTCATGCACAGTACATTCTTTGATAAAATGGTTTAAGCTACCACACACAAAACATCCTCTTCTTTTCAAAGAAGATCCAAAAGGTAAGTCTGTCCTAGTGATACTACCATGATGTTTTGGGTTAGCTTCCATTGTCTTCCTAGGAGTTTTTACCTGCTTGGGAGCAGAAATAGATGGAAAGACATGTCCTTCATGCACAAATGTGCTCATTAAAGGTGGATAGACAACCTTTTTAGTTACTATAGGTTCTCCCTAGGTCAAAATGCTAGAGTCAGGGGTGCAAGAAGTGTAGTTGCTAGAGTCTGAATTTGAACCATCATATTTTTTTTACCATAGATAGCTTTTGGTTCATCTAACTCTACACTTTTATCATTATTTGGGGGCATGTATATTCCTGATAATGGTGGAGGAACAACTTTCATTCCTTCAGCATATCTATCATTCTCAGGAACATTCTCTGAATCACTAGAACTTTCAAATATGTTTTTTGACAAATCCTTGTCAATTAGAGTTATCTCAGGTTGGTCATCTATGTATCCTAACCCTGTTTTCTCATAGTAACCCATTTGAGAATTGATAATCTTTCCAATGCCTTTTGAAGAGTTTTGTTAGTTTTTAATAGTTTCTCTTTCATTAAATAGACTAGCTTTTTAAACTTTGTTTTCTGCTGTAACTTTTACAAGTTGTTTTTCAAAGGCTTGGTAATAAGTGTGAAAACACTTATCCTTTTGCCACTAAAATCAAGGAAAAACAAGACCTAATCATGTGTTTAATGTCTTAAAAGTCGGAATTACGCGTGGTTTTGTGTTTTGTGTGTTAAATAGGTACAAATGATCAAAAGAAGAGAAAACACGGGATTTCACGGTCAAATGTCGAAGAAAAGTCAAGAAAGAGACGAAGATAAAGTCAAAAGACCAAAATGTGCCGAAGATCACAAAAACCGACAAAGCCGACTTAATTTTGAAGAAATGATCATGAAAATCGGAATCGAGCTCGACTTTAGCGGATTTCATCATTTATCGAGAAAACGGGCCAAGTGGGTCCCACATATGGATATTGGGCCCAAAAGCCCAAAATTGGAAAACATTTATTATTTGGAGCCCACTATGGCCCAATTCTTACGAATGTAGCAATGTGGGACGATTAATAAGAGATTGGGCCTAAAGCCCATTTGATTTCAACTTAAAATTGGGATGGTGTATGAAATGGCCACAAGCCCATTACCATTTGCTTGACAAATAAAACAAACGGATGTGCTTATTTAGCTTGGTCAAGGTCTCAGTCAAACAAAGGCTAGTCAACTCTCAATATACGCCTCACCAAACGAAACCCTTTTTACCCAAATTTCACCCACACGTGTACCCATCTTATTTACCCACCCCACCCACCTTAATATATAAACCATATTTACTTCCCATTTACCAGCGATACAAACAAGGATCTCACCCACCACTCCATCTTCCTCCCCCAAAACTCGCAACCCTAATTTATCTTCAGTAAAAAATTAGCAAGTGAAAATTGGGGGTTTTACCCAATTCGTGTGATTCACACGGATTGGGATTAAATCCCCCCAGTTTTTGGATCAATCCACCAAGAATGAGGATCCTCTCTATCCTACATGGCCCTTTCTCCACTTTTGATTGGCTATGCCACCTCTCCACCACCAAACTCTCCAATCATTGAAGTCCACATCACCTATCAAGAAGCACAACAAACACATCTAAGTGCCACGAGGGCAATCCGTGGCTACAAGGATGATTTTTAGCCGCATGATCAAGAGAGAGAAGAAGAAAGAAGGATTGGACGGTGGGATTTGGATGCTTACAAATGAAGCCAAGAATTAGGGTTTCTTGGGGTTCCTCTATAAAAACCCCTTCATATCATGTAATCAAGGCACTTTTTTCTTTATTTAATTTTTCAGTAAAATTAGATTGATAGGTTTTTAATCTTGTAATTTTTAATTCCAGTATTTGTAATCTCTCTTTTTAATTCTTAATGAAAATTTAAATTTAGTTTAATTCTCGTCTATTTAAATTTCGGTTACTGTTTCTTTTTAATTCGTTTATAGAAAATATTGTCACTGTTATTGTTGGTTATTATTATTATAAAAAAAATATCTATATAAAGGAAAGTAAAAATTGATTTCCCCCACTGGGAAATCATTAAAGAAGTACTATTCGGTTACTGTTCATCCGATTGGGGTTCGAGGCTAAGTTGATGTTGTTGACGCTTTATTGGTGTTTGATCGGTTTAAGTTCGCTCAGCGCGACACTTCTTCTCAAAGGCTAACTCCACCGGGTTCGATTTTCTTTTAGATTTAATGTTAAGTTTTATTTATTGATAATCTGCTATAGTTTGAATTTATTTGTTATTCGGTTGTGTTTAGATTGAACCTGCTTGCGTTTTGGTTGATTGTTTAGTTTGGATTGTTAAGTTTTTTTTTTACTGCTTATTGTTCAGTTCATAAGTCTGTTTGAATCTGCCTCTTGTTATGATTTTACTTGCTTATTAGCTTATGTTTTAATCTTATTTGGTGTTCGGTTTAAACTGGTTCTGCTTAGTTAAGTTGTTTTTATTGATCTGTTTTTTTTAGCCTTGCGTGTACCTGCTTATGCTTATTTATATATCTGCTTTTGATATTTTAGTAATTTGTTTTTAGTCTCATATATGCTTGTTCATTTTCGATTGATATCATTTGTTTGATTTTCAGTGTTAGGACGTTTATTCTGCTTGGTTTTTGTCCTGATTTAGCTGCTTGGTTTGTCAAGTTTATAGGACCTGCTTATAATTTTTTGATTACTGCTAAATAGATCTGTTCTGTTTATGGGTTTTGCTTAAATAGCTTATAGCTTATTTTAGGTTTTTCTTATCGTTGCTTATTGTTTTAGAACTGTTATTGCCATTCAGTTTTTTTTTAAATTTGTGCTTATTTGATTTATTAGCTTATCATTGCTATTTATACATTTAGCTTATTTACTTGAGCTTATCTAGTGTCTGCACAGTTAACAGATTCAACTGATCTGTTAACTTTATTCTGTCCAAAATTAAAAGTTCCAAAAAAAATCAAAATATTGTCACTGGTTGGATTCGAACCAGTGACCTCTAGCATACAAGCCCTACGTCCCAACCATCTTAGCTGCACCCTTTCTTGTGTTTTGTTTTGCAACAGTTAATTAATATAGGATAGTTCATATTTGGCAGTTTTTATTTAATTAAATTAGTTTATATCATTATTAGGTTTAATTAAATTTGATAAAAAGTTTTGTTCTATTTTATTTTAATTCAGTTTA
Source organism: Glebionis coronaria (assembly GCA_025667525.1). NCBI lineage: Eukaryota > Viridiplantae > Streptophyta > Magnoliopsida > Asterales > Asteraceae > Glebionis > Glebionis coronaria. The sequence continues at coordinate 177,770,625 of CM046879.1, forward strand.
CTTTTATAAAAATACAAAAGATAAAAAAAATATTTTTATTTACCTTTATAATTTTAAATTTGTTTTCATTTTGTTTTGTTTATTTAAAAAATAGCTTTTTGTTTAAAAGCCTTTAATATAGTTTTTAATTAAGTTTTTATTCTAAATTATATTTTCATTAAAAGTTTTTAAAAGTGTTTAGTTTTATTTTATTTTTTTTTGCTTTTGCATTAGTTTAAGTTAGATTTTTAAATAGTTTTCCTTTAAAAATTTTCTTATTTAAATTAGTTCAATTTTTAAATTAGTTTAATTTTTAGATTTTTAAATTAGATTAAAAAGAATTTAATATTTAATAGATTTAGTTTAAAAAATACCCATAAAAATGGATTTTACCAAAAACAAGTTAAGTTGAAACGTTAAACCGGAAATCAAATTCGAGTCGAATCGAGGAAAAACGAACTTATTGCATTAAAAAGGACTAAAAATCCTAGTTTCAAATTGGCGCCGCTGCCGCTTCGCTCGTACGATTGACGATTTTTTCGTGAAGACGTTTGGATTTTGGGATCCGTTCTTCTTGAACGTTAATTTTCTTGCACAAAAAAATCAAAAATACAAAAAAAAATCAAAAACATAAAATTACAAAAAAAATAAAAAATCACAAAAGCAATTTCTTTCCTAAGAATTGCACCAAAAAAATTAAAAAAAATCAAAAGTAATACTTTTTCCTAAAAGTATTACACCAAAAATATTACGTATTAGTGTTAATTTTTAGATTCGATTTCTTTCGATTTTTCTTGTGAATATATATTTTTCTAAAAAAATACAAAAAGATTTTTCATTTTATTATATTATATTACGTAGCACAATAAAATTACCTACTTATCAAATAAGGCCTTAGTTGGGATTTCATCACCTAACTATTGTATTCGAATCCATAACGAGAAAAAAAAAGGGCAAAATAGATAAATACTAGTAAGACGTTTGAACTCGACATATACAAACTATAAGGTGGGTATAAGGCGACGCGCTATAAAAGGCCGTCTAAGGAAAAAGGTTTTTAAGTGCTTTGTGCCACCTCGTTTCCCCGCTTGCTTGTGCGTATATTGAGAGGGACGACCGATTATTGGTTTGCCAACTCAATTAGTATTTACGTATATATTTTTGTAGCTTTTTCATATTGCTCCTCGAGAGGGAAAATCCTTTTCCTCTCAAAGTCGACCGAGGTCACCTACCTCATTCCAAAGTTTTAATTGTATGCGCACTCGCGCGCATACATACATACCGATTGGTGTACCAAATACTTCTAATTCTTCTAAAAAGAAGAAGAAGAAAAACAAAAAGACCGTCATTAAAGCCGATCCCGAGAATCGAGCTTTCGACAATACGATGGCAACGGATAATCGACCAATGATTGAGATTCTATAATCTCACGTTGAAGGAAACGATGACGCGATTGTGGTGCCGAATATTGGAGCTAATCATTTCGAACTTAAATCGGGTTTTATTCAAATGGTTTCCGCTACACCATTTTTAGGCCGTACTAATGATGACCCACACGCTCATATCAAACGTTTCATCCAATTAGCTAATACCGTCAAATACAATGGGGTGCCCCAAGAGGCCGTTCGCCTCCAACTTTTTCTTTTTTCCCTCGAGGGACAAGCCCGGATTTGGCTTGATAAGGAACCACCCCAAAGTATTACCACATGGATCGACTTAGAGACCAAGTTGATTAACTACTTTTTCCCACCATCACGGACCACTTCCTTAAGGAATGAAATAATCAACTTTGAGCAAAAATATGGGGAAACGTTTAGTGAGTCTTGGGATCGTTTTAAAGATCTTTTGAGAAAATGTCCACAACACGGTTTTACTAAAGTTCATCAAATCAACACGTTTTATAATGGTTTAACTCTAAACGACCAAGACTCACTTAATAGTGTCGCGGGGGGCAATATTCTTGTGAAAACAATGAACGAGGCTTGGGCCATTATTGAGAACAAGGCAAAAGTGCAAACCAAGAGTGTTAGGGCTAATATGGCAAGTGCTAGTACGAGTAATAATGAGAGTGACAAAAGAATCGATAAACTTACTTCGCTTGTTGAAACACTCGCTCTAAAAATCGACGCCCTCACTACACATGTGCATGCCGTGAAAGAAAAACGTGAAAAGTGTGAGACTTGTGGTGGACCACATTCATACTTTAATTGAGACAAGGTTTACAATGATCAACAAGAAGTTTATGCTTATAATAACAATGAAATTGATCGGATTCAATTCAAACCAAATGTTGATGTTAACCATTTGTCTTACAAGTCTAATAACTATTTGGCTCCCCCGGGTTTTGTAGCACCACAAAGACCACCCCCACCCGCCCAAAATAGGAACCAAGGTCCTCAACGGGGTAATTGTCAAGGAAATACTAATCAACGGGGTTTTAATCAAAACCAAGGGAATTTTCAAGGGCAAAACCAAGGGTTAAATAATCAAGGATATAATAACCAAAATTTTCAAAATCAAGGATTTAATCAAGGTTCTAATCAATATCAAAACCAAGGTTTTCCTAATCAAGGTTATAATCAAATGAACATGCATAATCCTCAAATGGACTTGGTTTTACAAAAATTATCCGACCATGAACGAATGATGAGAGAGATGCAATAATCGACCGATAAGAAGTTTTTGACTATGATTCAAACCTTTCGTCCCCAAGGTACCCTTCCCTCGAACACCGTGACCAATCCTAGGGCTAATGTTAATGCTATCACTACTAGGAGCGGTAAGACCACCGTAGAACCTTCCCCACCTAACCAAGGACCCAAGATTCCTTCTTCTTCGACACAACCTCCTTCTTCTTCCACTTGTGACATACCTCCCGTTATGCATTCGTCTACACCTTATGTTCCACCGATACCTAAATTTTCTACCACACCTTCGGTTCCAAAACCGGTTCCTTCACCTTCTATTTCTACTCCTCCTCCTCCTCCAAAGGATGTGAGTGAGCAATCCACTCCAAAGCCTTCATCTCAACCCAATATACCTTATCCCTCAAGGTTGCGGAAAGAGAAATTGAAGAATAAGGATGATATTCAAGTTTCGAACTTCCTAAAAATGTTCAAACAATTGAATTTTAATATCACCTTTGCCGAGGCGCTCGCTCACATGCCTAAGTACGCTAAGATGTTTAAGGATCTTTTAAGTGATAAGGAAAAGTTGCTTGATATCGCCAATACCCAATTGAATGAGAATTGTTCCGCGGTTCTTTTGAGAAAATTACCGGTTAAGTTAGGAGATCCCGGTCGATTCCTTATTCCTTGTAATTTTCCGGGTGTTGAGAATTGTATGGCCTTGGCGGATCTCGGAGCGAGTATCAATCTTATGCCATTGTCCGTGTGGAAACAATTATCTTTACCCGATCTAGTCCCCACTCGTATGACATTGGAATTAGCTAACCGTACGGTTGCTTATCCGGTGGGGATAGCCGAGGATGTTTTTGTAGGAGTCGAAAAATACACTTTTCCCGCCGATTTCGTCGTCGTCGACTATGAAATGGATCCCCGTGTTCCCTTAATTGTGGGACGACCCTTCTTGAGAACCGGGCGTACATTAATTGATGTAGCCGCGGGTGAACTTATCATGAGGGTCGGGGATGACAAAATCGTCTTTAACATGGGTAAACTTTCCAAACTTCCTGATGAGCCCGAATCCGTGAATTTTATCGATGTGCTCGACGAAGCATGCGAAGAACATTTTCATGAGGCTTGTAAGAGCGGGATTTCTCCTTTACCTCATGTTGAGACCGTAGCTTCTATTGCTCCTTCATTGACTCCATTTGGAGAAAGTGACTTAGATGAGTTTGAAGCTAGCTTGGGTCCTCTCGAGATTAACTATGATAATTCTCCCACCAATTGGGATGAAGACATTCGTACTATTGAGAGACTTCTCAATGAGGACAATATTTCTCCACCTACTCCTAAAGAAGTTACAAACGATGATCCTACTTTGACTAAGCCTTCCATTGATAATCCGCCGGATTTAGAGCTTAAGGATTTGCCGTCTCATCTAGAGTACATTTTCTTAGAGGAGGATAATAAGTTGCCCGTCATTATTGCTAAGGAATTAAAAGAAGATGAAAAATCCCGACTTATCAATGTGCTTAAGAATCATAAGAAAGCAATTGCTTGGAAAATCTCCGACATTCGCGGAATTGATCCTAGTTTTTGTACTCATAAAATTCTCATGGAAGATGACTTTAAACCCGCAATCCAAAATCAAAGAAGGGTTAATCCAAAAATTCATGAAGTCATTAAGAAAGAAGTTATCAAACTTCTCGATGCCGGAATGATTTACCCTATCTCGGATTCGCCATGGGTTAGTCCCGTCCATTGTGTGCCTAAGAAAGGCGGAATCACCGTTGTTCCCAACGAAAACAACGAGTTGATTCCTACTCGACTCGTAACGGGTTGGCGAGTTTGCATCGATTATCGTAAGCTCAATGATGCCACTCGTAAGGATCATTTCCCTCTTCCTTTCATGGATCAAATGCTCGAGCGTTTAGCGGGTAATGATTTCTATTGTTTCTTAGATGGCTTTTCCGGATATTTTCAAATCCCTATCGATCCAAAAGACCAAGAGAAAACCACATTCACTTGTCCCTATGGAACATTTGCTTACAAAAGAATGCCTTTCGGCTTATGCAATGCTCCCGGGACTTTCCAAAGGTGTATGATGGCGATATTTCATGACATGGTTGAAGAAACTATGGAAGTCTTTATGGACGATTTCTCGGTCTATGGTGATTCTTTCTCTTCTTGCCTTGCTAATTTAGAACGTATGCTCCAATGATGTGAAGACACTCGTCTCGTTCTTAATTGGGAAAAATGCCATTTCATGGTAAAAGAAGGCATCGTCCTCGATCACAAAATTTCCAAAGCCGGTATCGAAGTCGACCGTGCTAAAGTTGACGTCATTGCTAAGTTACCTCCACCTACCACCGTCAAAGGAGTTAGAAGTTTTTTAGGCCATGCGGGATTTTATCGACGTTTCATCCAAGATTTCTCGAAAATAGCTCGTCCAATGACTCATCTCTTAGAAAAGGATGCTCTTTTCATCTTCTCTCAAGAATGTCTCGACTCTTTCGAACTTCTTAAAGGTAAATTAACTAAGGCACCGGTCTTAGTCTCTCCAAATTGGGAGTTACCTTTCGAGCTCATGTGCGATGCTAGTGATTTCGCGGTAGGAGCGGTTTTAGGTCAACGAGTTAACAAACATTTCCAACCCATTCATTATGCTAGTAAGACAATGACGGGGGCTCAATTGCATTATACCACTACCGAAAAAGAGCTTTTAGCCGTAGTGTATGCTTTTGAGAAATTCCGCCACTATCTTGTGCTTTCCACCACCATCGTTTACACCGACCATTCCGCCTTGAAATACTTGTTGACCAAGCAAGATGCTAAACCGAGACTCCTTCGTTGGGTTTTGCTCCTACAAGAATTTAAAATCGAAATTCGTGATAAAAAGGGAGCGGAAAACCTAGCCGCGGATCACCTTAGTAGACTTGAGGATCCGTATCAAGGGGAATCTCCAAATCAAGAGATTAATGAATCCTTTCCCCTTGAGACCTTAATGTCTATTAATTCCAATCTTGATGATACCCCATGGTTTGCCGACATTGCAAACTATTTGGCGGGTGGTGTTCTTATCGAAGGGTTAACGTCCCAACAAAAGAAAAAATTCTTCAAGGACGTTAAAACGTACTATTGGGACGACCCTTATCTTTTCAAGCAATGTGCGGATTTAACCATTCGTAGATGTGTTGATGGGCCGGCGGCTTTACAAATCCTTAAAGCTTGCCATAAAGGACCTACCGGTGGTCACTTTGGTCCTAATTACACCGCTAAAAAAGTGTTCGACTCCGGATTCTATTGGCCCTCCATTTATCATGATGCACATGAAATGGTTAAACATTGTGATGCTTGCCAAAGGCAAGGCAAGATCACACATAAAGATGAGATGCCTCAAAATTTCATCCAAGAATGTGAAATCTTTGACGTATGGGGCATCGACTTTATGGGGCCGTTTCCATCATCGAAGGGAAACAAGTACATCCTCGTAGCCGTTGACTACGTATCAAAATGGGTTGAAGCAAAAGCTTTACCTACTAATGATGCGAGGGTGGTTGTTAACTTCTTGAAACAATTGTTTGCTCGATTCGGTGTGCCTCGTGCTATTATTAGTGATCGCGGGACTCATTTTTGCAATGATCAATTCGCACGAGTCATGGCTAAGTATAGTGTCAATCACCGACTTTCCACCGCGTATCATCCTCAAACTAATGGACAAGCCGAGGTTTCTAACCTGGTCTTAAGAGAATCTTAGAGCGAACCGTGGGAGAGCATCGTGCCTCATGAGCCGATAAATTAGATGATGCTTTGTGGGCTTTCCGTACCGCTTATAAGACACCTATAGGTTGTACCCCTTATCGCCTTGTGTACGGAAAGGCGTGCCACCTCCCCATTGAGTTGGAGCATAAGGCTTATTGGGCCTTGAAATGGGCTAATTTTGATCTTAACAAAGCCGGTGATCATAGGAAAATCCAACTCAATGAACTCAATGAACTTAGGAATGAGGCTTATGAAAATTCATTAATCTACAAGGAGAAAACTAAGCTCATTCATGATTCCAAGATTAAAAACCGAGAGTTCCATGTTGGTGATCAAGTTTTATTATTTAACTCTCGGTTGAAAATCTTTTCGGGTAAACTTAAGAGCCGTTGGTCCGGTCCATTCACCGTGGCCCAAGTCTTCCCTTATGGCACCATTGAGTTATCCCAACCAAATGGGCCCAACTTTAAGGTGAATGGCCAACGGATTAAGTTGTACTATGGAGAGGACATCTCTCACGAGATGATTCCATCCCTCTCCACATTTCCCTTGAATTAATTCGGAAATCGAGTCGAGCTAGAGACTCGTGATAAATAAATCAAGCATCGTATAACTAGGTTAGATTTTTACCTTTACCATCCTTTCCACCCTTTTTCACCTTCATCCATTTTCCACCAATAAGTGTGGGGGGAGCCAAGTAGGTTGTTTGTGTGTTGTGATTGTGTGCAGGGACATGTGCTTTGATGATCCACTTTTGGTACTTTTGACACGACCCGTGATCTCGTGTTCCCGTGTACCCGGTTCTATCAAAACTATTGTGATTCATACTTGTATATAAATAAAACGAATAAATGTAATCACTTTAGTTGTCCCTTCCTTAGCTCGATTTTAAACAACGTACTCAATGTCCTAAGTGTAGGGGAGTTTATTCTCCCAAATGCTTAAACATTGAGGACAATGTTTATATCAAGTGTAGGGGGACTTCTATCGAATTTTAGTGGGCTTTTCCATGAATTTGACCCCATTTTACCGGAAAATTTTAAAAATATTCAACGTTTTTCAACTTTTTGATCTATTTTTGGCCTAGTAGTATTTTTATTTATTTTCTTTCCTTTTATTATCGCATTGTAATAATTTCCATTTCAAGAATAAAGTCAAAAATGAAATAAATAAATAAAATGGTTTTAACAAGTTTAGATGTCTTTGATATATTAGGCCCGTCGTGAATATTTTGACTCAACCCGAGTTTACTTATCTAAGTTTACTCTAGCTAGTATCCTTAACCATATGGACCTTAATTGGTTTATTAGGCTAAGCATCCACGAGTCTCATTCCTTGAGATTTTAAATTGTGGAGAACGAGAGATGATAGAGTTAATTATAAGTTCGGTATTCTTTCATTAACTTATGTGAGTTAGTTATGAGCTTTTTCTCCCATCACTTGTTAATAAAGATATTTGCAATAAATAAGGTTGTACGATTTGAAAGGTTACTTAGCTTCTAGCACAAGATTGTTTAAAAGTTGCTCGGTATTAATTAGAGTTCATAGCCAAGGCATAACTTATTGAAACGGGACGTGAAGATTGGCTTATCCAAAAAGGCCCTAACAAGGCATGAGGATACCCGAGTCCAAAAAGGCCCTCACAAGGCATGAGGATTCACTTTTTGCTAAAGATCCTAAGATGATGTGAAGATCATTAATCCAAATCAATATGAAGGATTGTAGAAGTGTAAATCTATGCTTATGTTTTTAGAGAGAGAAAGAGATAGAAAGATGGTGGATTTCACACTTTTAGAGATAGAAACTAAATAACAACTATGTGAAAATTATGAAACCACACACCCTCTCCATCTAAGGAGAGGGTTTATATACCCAAGCCCATGAGATGGGCTTGGGTTTACATTAGGCCGCCGGCCTATACAATCCATGGGCTCGGTTTTGGGCTTTGTTTGATAAATGTAAATAACTAAACTACGAGCTATAACATTGACTATTGTTGGAGTGACCGATCCTTTCTAATACGTAAAACGTATTTCTAACAATCTCCCCCTAAGGGAGGTCACTCCAAACAAGGGCATTACCCGAGTTACAATAATGAAATAAACCTAGCATACTATGCTTGTCTTGAGCTCGTAGTCTTCGTCTTTCTTTTTCTTTTTCTTTTCTGGTGAACATGCTGATGTGATCTTTGATATCAATCTTGAGCATTAATCTCTTGCCTTGTTCTCGTGCATCCATCACTTGTGATCTTCGCCTCTTCGTGACACCATGTCCCACATACTTATACCTTAGTAATTCTTGAAAGCTTCAGAGTTTGATACAGCGGAAGACTTAACTTTTAGGCTTTCTTGAATTAGATAAGGTTTTAAGTACATAAAGTATAAGCATGCGGGGACGACTTCTTCTTGGATCCCGCCACGCCACCGTCTTCAAATGCCGCAACATAAATAGACACGAACGAAATGGCTTTGAACATTTCATTCTAATTCGGTAGCATTTTACCTCCGGTCGGTGAAGACCGTTGGACGATATTAGATATCGTACCCGTGACGGATAGTTTCAATTAAGTAACTTCCTGACAGGATTTCGCGGGTAAACCCGTTCTCTTTATTCGACCGTCCAAAGCTGACTGCGAACATAAAGAGTGAATCATTTGGATAATAATATCCGCATGATTTGAAGCCGTCAATTCATGTTCCTAGAACAAGTGAAATTCAATTAAGAACCGCACCATCATTGCTTTCCAGTTGTCACGAGCTTGATTCGTATAGAATCTTGCAAGTTACCTACCAAGTGCTGTTTGAGGTTAACACTAGAAGGAATTCCACTCATCACTGTGAACACTAAGGTATCACTCTGAGTGTTCTGGCAAGATCACTAAGATATTGCGTAGAGGCCTGGAACGTGTTTAAATTCAGTTAAGAATTAAACAGCTGTTGCTTTCTAGTTATCACAAGTTTGATTCATAAAGAATCGCACAAGTCACCTACCATGAGCTTTTTGATATTCGCTCAAGAAGGATTTCCATCTTCATTGTAAATACTTTCGTATTACTCGGATGTTCAGGCAAGATCATGAAGATTTTGCGTAGGACTCTTAAAACCTTTCTTACTTTTCACAGTGTGTGAAGAAGCAAGGACATGTAAAAGTGTATCCTAATGAGATATTTGATGATCTCAAATGGCTCTAGACTCGATCGTGCATTTTGGATTTTAGTGATCGGAGGCTGGAGAGGAGTGCCACCATTTCATTACCAATTTATTCGGAGTGAATAAATCAATAGATAACGTGTTATCTCCGTGTGATTAAAACAAATACCTTTTGAGAGATATCTGAGTTAGCTGGGATGGGTTGTGCATTGCATCACTAGGTCCATGATGTCTGTCTTCAATATCGAGAATCATTAAAATGATCTCAATAGCATATGTGTTGACCCGGTTTCTGCCTAAAGTTGTAAGGAGGGCTTCTTTCTTTACACCCTTTATCTTTACAATTCTTTTTCATTCTTCAACCCCTTCAATGCTTACCAATACGTCATAACTAGCACCTTGTTGTGATTGTTCCAGTGCTAACTTAAGTACTTGGTCGGCATTCAGCTACGTTCACAATCTTTCTCCATCTTTCCTAAGGACTACTATTTCTAGCTATGGAATGTCCTTGGGAAGATTCCTCCGGTTCTGGAAGAATCATAGGACTTAACCTATCCTACCATCCTTTTGTCACCACAATCTTCATCGTCGTGAAATAAATGGGTTTTGGGTAAGTATAAATCACCATGAAATCCATTTTTGATATGCAAATCCGTTTTGCTCCCCCTTAACATATGCCACGATATTCGAAAAAATTAAGCACATGTCAGGTTGAGCCAGCACATTAAGTCAAACCATTTGTGATAATATCCCATATTAAATCACATTTTCTCCCCCATATTAAAAATATTAACCCAATCGATGTTTTTAATATCAATTGATTTAATGAAGTTTTAACAAAGGTTTTAGGAAGAAAAATGCAAGTCCATTTCATCTTCATGATATCAAATGTATGAGATATGATATCGATTTGTAGCATGATCACATATTCACCATATTAAAAAAAGAATTGACAAGGTTGGACCTGATAGATGAGAATTATCATATGATAAGATCAAATGGTTCTTGTCAGCATATGTTGGTCGCCTCGTCACGTCTGAAGTCATCTCTTGACATCACATGTACGATTGGTGTTGTATTCTTGACACCAACTTGTGAACTTGGCACTTTCGGCATCGAAGATTCTGAATGCTTGACAATTGCTCCCCCTCAATTGTTGACCCGTGTTCTATTAAAAGAGCTATAGTCGTCGATTGAGTAGTCGCATCGTCGAGTATGTAGATACCAATTGTAGATAGCATGGTTGTAGAGATGATAGCTTCATAAAAACAAGACTTCTCTTGTTTTAACAAATAAATGCACTGAGGCGTACATAAATTTGTGTTAGACCAAGTTATAAAGTAAACTTGATCCCTTACAAGGTTTTAAAGTAAACCGTGCCCGAGAAAATTAATTCCCGTTGTGAGCCAAAGCTTTCGTAAGAAATACTTGACTTTAATGTGAAAACCGGGTCGCAGTCTGAAATAACTACAAGCCATATAGGCATGTTTTACGAAATATTTACAACTTTTGTACGAACTCTATTTATGGCGCCGTGTCGATATTAATCAATATTTCTAAGGCCGTAAATATTATCGTACCAAAAGACATACCTTTTAAAAATAAAGTAAAAATATTTTTGGATTTTTATGAATTTTTCAATTTTTATGGTTTTTATATGGTTTTATATTTTTGTATTTTGATTTTGTGGATTAAAATATAAACAATATATACAAATGATCACCAAGGATACGGAGAATAGTTTTACCAAGACTATTCTTTCGCTTCATCTGCTAGTTCCTTTAGAGTCTCAGGCGAGAAGGTTCACATTCCTAGCTTGTCGGCCAAAAATTCAATTCGAGCGCGATCTAAAGCCTTCGTGAAAATATCCGCCAATTGATACTCAGATCGGACAAAGTAAAGTTCGATTACTCCATTTTCCACTTGCTCCTTGATGAAATGGTAGCGAATGTCAATATGCTTCGACCGGGAGAATTGAACATTGTTGCAGCATAAGGCAATTGCACTCTTGTTGTCACAGTACATCGGAATTTTGTTGAAACCTAGACCATAGTCGGTTAATTGCGATCGCATCCAGAGAATTTGAGCACAGCAACCGGACATAGCTATGTATTCTGCTTCCGTACTTGAAATTGCAGCGCTTTTCTGCCTTTTCGATGCCCAACTGATTAGTCGATCTCCTAGTAGTTGCAAAGTTCCACTCGTGCTACGCCTGGTATCTTGACAACCCGCGTGATCCGCATCTGCATATGCCATTAGTGCAATAGAAGAGTCCTTTGAATACCAAAGTCCCCGATTAATGGTTCCTTTAAGATATCGAAAGATCCTTTTAACAGTAGCTAAGTGTAATTCAGTAGGCCTAGTTTGATACCTGGCACACATACATATAGCAAACTGAAGATCAGGTCGACTAGCTGTGATATACAGAAGAGTACCGATCATTCCACGATACAGTGTTGGATCAACGGCAACTCCATGTGGATCTGCATCAAGTTTAGTTCGTTCCACCATTGGAGTATCCACGGGGTCGCAAGATTCCATCTTATACTTCTTAAGCGATTCAAGGGCATACTTGGATTGATTGATAAAGATGCCTCTGGGACTCTGAGATATCTGAAGACCTAAGAAGAATGATACCTTGCCCATCATTGACATCTTAAACTTGGAAGACATGAGTGTCCCAAACTCGTCGGATAAGGTTTGGGTCGTGGCTGCAAATATAATATCATCAACATATATTTGTACCATAATCATATCTTTACCTCGTTTCTGAATGAACAGCGTGGGATCCACCTTGCCTTTAGCGAAGCCTTGCGTAATGAGGAATTGTGACAAAAGATCATACCATGCGCGAGGAGCTTGTTTCAACCCATAGAGAGCCTTCTTAAGCTTGTACACATGATTAGGATAATTAGGATTCAAAAAACCATCCGGCTGTTGAACATAGACCTCTTCCTTGAGTTCACCATTAAGAAATGCCATCTTCACATCCATCTGATAGACAATCATATTCATATGGGCTGCATAAGCGAGGAATAGTCTAATAGCTTCCAGACGGGCAACAGGTGCAAAGGATTCCATAAAGTCGATGCCCAATAATTGCTTGTATCCACGAGCTACTAGTCGAGCTTTGTTCTTCAATATTCTGCCTAACTCATCGAGTTTCACCTTGTAAACCCATTTCAAAGTGAGTAACTGCACTTGATCCGGGCGTGGGACAAGTTCCCAAACATCAAGACGTATGAATTCGTTAAGTTCTTCTTGTATAGCTTCTATCCAACATGATTGAGTAAAAGCTTGTTGCCATGTCTTAGGTTCAACTTCAGTGAGAAAAGCATCAAAGTGACAAAACAATGCACTTTCTTGTAACTGACTTCGTGTGGATACCGGACGATTAGGGTCACCAATAATAGAATCTATAGGATGATCCTTTGTCCACTTGCTGTCATGTTCACGAATCCGTGGATTGGAGTAAACTGTAGAAGGAGCTTCCTCTGAGGTGGACGACCCGGCTTGATTAGGGTCGGGAATAGGTACACCAAAGAATGGAAGTTCACGCATTTGAGCGAATTCCAAATCGTGATCATCATCATCCTCTTCATCATCAATAGGCATGACATGGGTAGTTGAAACATGTGTTGGTTGAGAATTACTTGTTGAAGGTATATCTTGACCAATAGTAGGTTCAGATGTGTCTGATTATGCTTCGGGTGCTGGAGTGACAACTTCGGTTACCGGAGCTATTACCTCAGGTTCTGTAGCAACAATGGTTGGAGGAGTAAAGAATTCATCAAAGAACGGTTGAAACAACGTATCCCATTCAATCCTAGTAGGTGGTGTAAATGATGATGAAGTAGGGTTATTTGGGACAAGACCAGAACTAATGTTACTGGGTCCCATTTCATGAAGTGCGGGTTCAGAGTTGCTTTGCTCAGAAGCCATTGCTGTCAGCTCATCAAAATCAACATTCATAGTTTCGAGGATCTTGCGAGAGTTACGGTTGTAGATTCGGTATGCCTTCTTTGCGGGTGCGTAACCAATGAAAATACCAATATCGGCCTTTGGTTGAAGTTTTCCCAAATTGTCACCATCATTATTTGGATAGCAAAGAGAACCAAATACATGAAGATATGATAAATCTGGTACTTTTCCATGGAGAAGCTCATAAGGTGTTTTACCATGGCGTTTACGAATTAGTGACCGGTTTTGGGTGTACACTGTTGTAGATACTGCTTCTGCCCATAAAAATAATGGAGCCTTTGCGTAAATTAACATCGTTCGAGCAGCTTCCATAAGTGTGCGATTTCGCCTTTCAACGACACCGTTTTGTTGTGGAGTGCGTGCAACGGATGTTTCATGAGATATGCCAACTTCTTCATAATAATCACGCAAAATTTGATTCACAAATTCGGTTCCATTATCTGTACGAATGCGTCGGACAGTAGTGTTGATACGCACTTGAATCATCTTGAGAAATCTGATGATGAATTTAGGTGCCTCATTTTTTGCTTTAAGAAATTTCACCCATGTAAACCGAGAGTAATCATCGACAATGACGAGGATGTACTTTTTGCCACTAAGACTTTCAACACGCATTGGCCCACAAAGATCCATATGCAACAGATAAAGTTTCTCTTGGTTGGTGTCTTCAGTCTTGGGTTTGTAAGACTTCTTAGTGCTTTTCCCCATTGTACACGCGGAACACAAATGATCCTTGTGAAATGATAGTTTAGGAAGACCACGAACAAGTTCGTTTTTCGCCAAGTGATTAATAGCGTCAAAATTAAGATGAGATAACCGTCGATGTCATAACCATGACTTAGTCTTCGATGCTTTGGAGAGAAGACATACGGGAGAAACGGCCATCATGTCTTGTAGAGACAAAGTATACAAATTATTCCCTCGAGTACCTTTCAATAAATCAACCCCTTCCAAATTACGAATGAATCAGGTATGCTCTCGAAAAGCAACTTCTAGGTTTGCATCACAAAATTATCCCACAGAAAATAAGTTGTGACCTAGACCTTCCACGTAATACACTCTTGAAATTATAACATTCCCAATATGATATTCACCATAACCCATTATCTTTGCAATATGATCATTACCAAATCGAACCGTACCAAGAAACTTGCTGACGAAATTTCTGAGCTGAGAGCGATCTCCGGTCATATGCTTGGAGCAACCAGAGTCCAAATACCAGAGAACAATTTGGACCACCTGTTTTCAATAACAACAATAGACAATGCATTGGAAACTATTGGTTCTGGAGTGTTAGCAGATACAGATATAGAATTATCAGAATTGCTAACATTTTTGAGACCCTTAGATTTCCTGCGTTTTCTAATGTGAGTTTTAGCACTAACAGGTTTTACTGTTCCAACTTTCTTTGGTTTTGGATTATTTGCGGGCACTACAGTGGGAGTAGACCTATTTAAAGGGCACTTGGTTCCTACAGTAGTGTCGGTGTTCCTAGTTAAAGGACACGCTTGTGTTTTGGTAGCCTTGGGACTCCTAGTTAAAGGGCACGCTTTCTTCACTTCAGTGGGAGTGATCCTAGTTAAAGGGCACATATTTCCTACTATAGTGAAAGTTCTACCAGTGGGACGCCACATCCAACCAACTTGGGTTAACACTTTCCCAGTCGGTTTCCATTCTAATCTATTTTTCCGGGCATACATCTCATTTACATGGTCAATAAGGCAAGAATCATGACGACTAGAAAACATACATTCATTGCAATTCCAACATTTCAAATTAGAATTCACAGTAGGCTTAGAACGCTGCACAACCGCAGAGCCTTTAGGTTTAGCTACATGATTCTTTCTATTCAAAACAGAAATAACATTCCTAGGATGGGCTTCTACTTTCTTCTTCACTTGACTACTAGATGGGGGCAAGATCCTATCATTCTTCTTGTTTCTCTTAAGCTTAGATCTTTGAGCCTTAGTAGTGGTGCTTACTCCTGTAGAAGGCAACACGGGAATATTAGAAGCTGGTTTTGATTCCGCCTTATCTTTAGTGACCAAAGTTTGAGATGGTTTAGTCCTAGGGCCCTTGTTAAGTGGTGTGACGGCAATAAGGGTTCTTTTGATTGCACTAGAGGACGATGCTGAGATAGTGGTTGCGTTATCCACAACATTCTTACCTTTTAGAGTACGAAGTGTTTCCTTTAACTCAGCCAAGACCAGGTTCTTATCACAAATTTGTTCCCTCAAATCAGATATTTCCATCGACTTTCGATTCAATTGTTCAATCAATGATTGATTCTGTGCAGTGGTATCAACACATGCGGGCTGTACTGAATCGAAGAGTCGTGTATTTTTCTGTTTTAAGTTATCAACTTTGGACAAAATCTTGGAAACTCGATTATCTAGATCCAGTTTAAGATTCTCAGCGGCCTCAAGTACGTTCACACAGTTAAGCTCCTTAGATTTCTCTATTTCCATCGGCAAAGAGTTAGCAACTTTGTCACTTGGCTGACGCTGTTTTGATTGTAAATTCAATCGAAAATTCTTTTCAAAATTTGCATCATCGATATTAACACCTTCGAATGACGTTTCAAAGATTTCTTGAATAAATTGTTGCTTGCATTCAAGCGAAATACAATGTGTTTGAATCTCATCAAAACATTTTGAAAGCGATGAATATGAATCTTGAAGCTTTAAAAATTCAGCGTCAGATTCGTGACAAGTACTATCTACCACAGTATCCACAGATTCAACATTATGCACAATAGAATCATTATCAACACTTGTATTCACACAGACAGAAACTATATCATGAGACATCACTTGATTCAGAAGCAGATCATTATGGCGTGAAACCCGTTCTATTTCAAGTAAACTGTTTTCATAAGCATCTTCCATTTCATTGAAAACACGTCTAACTTCTTCTATTTCCAAAAACAAATCTTGATCAATATTACGAAGACAAGCTTTAACATTGTTTACAAACGGAACAATTTCATCTCGAAACGCAGCTCTAGTGTGCTCAAAGTTCCATTCACCTTCCGTTATGGCCATGGCCGTCGTACGTTCCAAAATGACCTTGTCAAAATCGGCTAAGTGTTGGTGAACCGTATTTAAGTTAACGGACGCCTTACTTACCGGTGGAATTAACTTCGTTAAATCCTTTTTGACGAGTGTAGGAGACGTACTAGGAAGGTTTTCATTTGACAAACTTTGGGGCACAAGAACTGTTAATTCTGCTAATTCCTTTTGTAAGCGAATGCGTGTCTTTTTCGAAAATTGATCTTTGTTATGTTGATCATAATCAATTGTATGGAATTTTGAAAGCATTTTAGAATGAGTTTCATCCCCAAGTGATTGTGTCTCCTCAGTACTACGAACAAAAGGTGCTTCTTTCGATTTTCCAATCATGGTCATATCATAAAGACCGAGAATATATTCCTGAGCTTGTTTTGCATAACCGGGATTAGGTGGTAAATCTTGAAGACGCTTAAGTTCGAATTCTTTAAATGATTTAGTTAAAAGATGAACCTTTTCTGTGGAAGCGTATTGTTTTAAAAGCTGTTGTTCTTTGAATTTAAGAAGTTTGGTAGCATTAATTTCTGATTCAACCTTTTTAGACTCGAGAGTTTCGAAATCCATTTTAAGTTTCTGAAAATCATTGACAACCGACTCCTTTTCTTTTAATTCATTAGAAAGATTAGCTTTTAATGATTCTATTTCTTTCAAGTGTTCAATCTTTTCAAAACGAAATTGGTCAAATTCGGAACATGTTATTTTCTCTTCTTGAGGGACCATTTCAAAAGTTTTGATCTTTTCTTTATGCAACGCAAGCTCAGCAGTTAGGGTGGAATTCGTATCTACGGATTGTCTAAGGGCCATATGCATTTGATCAATAATATGTTTAGGCACCATAACCAAATCATGTTGAGCATAAGATTCCATACCCGTCGTAGCATTTGGTTGAGGTTCACTCAAATGTGTAGGTTTGGGTACCACATCATTTGAATTACTAGTTCCCGAATGCTGTTCGAGGTTGTCATTTTCATGCCCAACTTGATGTTGGTTATCATCAATATTATTAGATGTGGTTGGTACCTCACTGATGACATCAGAACCGTAGTGAGAGAGATTAGCAACGAGAGCAGCTTGGGCAGAGTGAATGTCATCACAATCCGAATCGTATGCATCAAGATCGTCCGCTTGATAAGCTACATTAGAAGTAGAAACGACTGCAATGCCTTCAGTATCTGCTGCCCCTGGGTCTGCAAGAAATGCTAACTCCTCTGAATCCAAAATCTTCCCCTTAGACTGAGCATCAACCAAATACATCTTCTCACGAAACCATGCATCATCCCTTCTCCTTTTCGGCTGAGTGCATTCCCTAGCCATATGACCTTGTCCTCGGTAATTGTAGCAAGTCACAACTTTCTTAGGACCAATAGGACTCCCATTTCCACTAGCTTGAGAATTCACAGCTTGATTGTTCCCAGTCCTTGTAGGAGGTCCATATGAATTTTGCCTTCCCTGAATAGGTTGCACCGTCACTTGACCATCTTGAACAGTGGCTTGTTGTCGAGGATTTGATGAGGTGCGGAGCTGATTGTTTGTTGGTGGAAATCCTCTAGTGGCAACAAGTTTTGACAGGTAGGCGGTGAGATGGTTTAGAACATCAGCTGGCGTATCATTTGGAGTAAAGACCGGTGCTTGGATTGGTGGAAGTTCATTAGATTAGAAAGCTTGTGCTGGTTGTGCTTCTATTGGAAAATATCCTTGCTGAGGAGTATAGCCCAATGGAGAAGTGTTGGCTTGTGATGGTGATGTTTGATATGGTGGTTGCTGTTGAAAAGATTGTTGATAAACACTTTGTTGATATTCTTGTTGTGGCATCATTGGTGGTTGATAAGATGGTTGATGTGGTTGCTTATAGATGTGTGGTGGTGGCTGCTGCAAGTATGATGGTTGTTGATAAGTATAAGCCATGTTTTGTTGAGAAGCATACATTGCAAGTGGATCATGAACTTGAGGTGTAGACAACCGAGCCTCGATCACATGGCATTCGTGTTGTTGAAGAAAAGCTTGAAGTTGATCCACATTGGTGTTATGCAAGTCCTTAGCCAATTTAACATCCGTCACGTATTTTTTCCATTCTAGAGGAAGAGTGTTCAAATACTTGGTGTTCAATTGAAAGGTAGGAATTGCCATGCCATAGATATTGAGCTCATTCAACAATAGGGTAAATCTCAGATAGTAGTCATTGAGAGTCTCCCCTGGCACATAGGCAAACTTATCAAAAGTATCATAAAGCTTACACTCTCGTTCTTGTTTAGTTAACGAGGTGCCTTGCATGAGAACACGAATTCTATCCCATAACTCTTTGGCAACTTTATGTTTGTTGACGAGTTTGTAGACATCTGGAGGAAGGGCTTGGAGAATGATGTTTGTAGCATACTTATCACATTTATCTTGAATCTTCATATCTCCAGTCAACTCACCCGTTGTGCGAGGATGAGTAGTCGTACCTTCCGTCACTGTACCATAATCTAATGGTCCATTGAGCACCGATGCCCAAATTAGATGTCCATTCTCCTTGTTCAACATATAAAGTTCCATTCGGGAAGCCCATTCCTCATACATAGTCTTCACCAACATTGGTGGACGATTATCCGTACCCGAGAGGATGGACTTATCCGTAAGAGATGTGTACTCCATTTCAATAAGTTAAGATTTACAAAGTTGATCGAACAATGAAATAAGGTTAAGTGTTTTTGTGTTGAAGTGAGTTAAAATCGAGAAACAATGTTAAAATCCCCTAAAATATGTTCTCGATAAACCAAAAATTCCAAGTCAAAATTACACACGATTCAGATCGGAATGTCTAGATCGGAATGCCAGATCGGAATGTCACACTATCTTAATGTCCAGATCGCAATGACCTATCGTAAAGATTCAGATCGCAATGACCTATCGGAATGATTCAGATCGCAATGACCAGATCGCAAAGCCTATCGGAATACTCAGATCGCAAAGCCTATCGGAATACTCAGATCGCAATACCCAGATCGCAAAGTAGCTGACAAAATTTAAGCAGAGTAACGACTTAACAAAACTTCCTTATACCCGTCGGAATCCCAGATCGCAAAGTACGATCGGAATGCCCAGATCGGAATAAGTAAAGAAATCCACGTATCGCAATGTAGAACCAAAACCCTTTCCGATGGTTTATGGTTATTGTGATGGAAGCTCACTTTTCACTTGTCCTTTCCGATGGATGTTACTGCTTGAATTTCGGAATGAAGAACACTCAACTTTTTTGCAATTTTGATCCAAGAAAGATGATGTTTTAACACAAACCAAGATACCAAGAACAGTTTAACACGAATCCCTATGTTACACTACGTTAAACTTCGATCAAACACCAAAAAAAAATTGAAGATTCGGCTAAAAACAAACCAACAATCTACGAAATGTTTAGAACACAATACTCAACACAAAAACAAACCTATATTTCATCCCAAGCTATTGATACCATTTGTAGAAGTGTAAATCTATGCTTATGTTTTTAGAGAGAGAAAGAGATAGAAAGATGGTGGATTTCACACTTTTAGATAGAGAAACTAAATAACAACTATGTGAAAATTATGAAACCACACACCCTCTCCATCTAAGGAGAGGGTTTATATACCCAAGCCCATGAGATGGGCTTGGGTTTACATTAGGCCGTCGGCCCATACAATCCATGGGCTCGGTTTTGGGCTTTGTTTGATAAATGTAAATAACTAAACTACGAGCTATAACATTGACTATTGTTGGAGTGACCGATCCTTTCTAATACGTAAAACGTATTTCCAACAAGGATCAAGACACACGACGAGAAGCAATTACTCCCCTAAAGATCATGGAGAAGTCTATCCAAAAAGACCCTAACAAGGTATGAGGATAAATAGATCCAAGTCCGAAAAGGAGGTGGATCGTTGTATATCAAAATCCTAAATAAAGAAGAGGATAAATGAAGAAGTCGTGGTCAACGTTTGAAGCATCTTTCACTCCTTATGAAGATGTATACCAAAATGAAGAGAAGACCATAATTTCAAGATCTTCTCTCAAGATTTGAAGTTTGAAGTACAAGACAAATATCGGTCCGAGAAAGGTCTCAAATCGTGAAACGAGTTATGCCAAGATATGAACTTTTTGAGGTTTCGAGAAGCAGTTTTAAAAGATTTTGTCCTTTAGCTAACTATTGATTAAATCGTCCCACTTTATTTTCGGCCTTAATAAATTATCGAAATAAGTCAAAAATGCATCCTCGTGATCATTCAAGACAAAAATAAAATACAAGAGATACACCGTAGGAATAAGGGGGTCTAAGTGATTAACTAAACCACATGAGTAAGTGTTAGTTGTGCTAACTTGTAATAACAATGATCTCGTTTTTAAGCTTGGTATGGGGAACGTGAAACTTGAGGGTGATTAATATTCATGACACCAAAGCCCTAATCCAAGTCTTAGATTTCTTTACGAGTTTCTTCCATCTAATAATTTCCAAGTTAATAAATTGCTATAACTTTTGTTTCCTTTTAAGTTTTTAACTTTTCGTCATAGTAGTAGTAGTAGTAATAGTTATAAAGGCCGAGATGGATTGATTATGAGAAAAATGTAACTTATGCTTTAAAACTATGCAATGCATGGGGTCATTGCAATGGTCAAGTGTAGGGGATTTAACAAGTGTGAAAACACTTATCCTTTTGCCACTAAAATCAAGGAAAAACAAGACCTAATCATGTGTTTAATGTCTTAAAAGTCGGAATTACGCGTGGTTTTGTGTTTTGTGTGTTAAATAGGTACAAATGATCAAAAGAAGAGAAAACACGGGATTTCACGGTCAAATGTCGAAGAAAAGTCAAGAAAGAGACGAAGACAAAGTCAAAAGACCAAAATGTGCCGAAGATCACAAAAACCGACAAAGCCGACTTAATTTTGAAGAAATGATCATGAAAATCGGAATCGAGCTCGACTTTAGCGGATTTCATCATTTATCGAGAAAACGGGCCAAGTGGGTCCCACATATGGATATTGGGCCCAAAAGCCCAAAATTGGAAAACATTTATTATCTGGAGCCCACTATGGCCCAATTCTTACGAATGTAGCAATGTGGGACGATTAATAAGAGATTGGGCCTAAAGCCTATTTGATTTCAACTTAAAATTGGGATGGTGTATGAAATGGCCACAAGCCCATTACCATTTGCTTGACAAATAAAACAAACGGATGTGCTTATTTGGCTTGGTCAAGGTCTCAGTCAAACAAAGGCTAGTCAACTCTCAATATACGCCTCACCAAACGAAACCCTTTTTACCCAAATTTCACCCACACGTGTACCCATCTTATTTACCCACCCCACCCACCTTAATATATAAACCATATTTACTTCCCATTTACCAGCGATACAAACAAGGATCTCACCCACCACTCCATCTTCCTCCCCCAAAACTCGCAACCCTAATTTATCTTCAGTAAAAAAATTAGCAAGTGAAAATTAGGGGTTTTACCCAATTCGTGTGATTCACACGGATTGGGATTAAATCCCCCCAGTTTTCGGATCAATCCACCAAGAATGAGGATCCTCTCTATCCTACATGGCCCTTTCTCCACTTTTGATTGGCTATGCCACCTCTCCACCACCAAACTCTCCAATCATTGAAGTCCACATCACCTATCAAGAAGCACAACAAACACATCTAAGTGCCACGAGGGCAATCCGTGGCTACAAGGATGATTTTTAGCCGCATGATCAAGAGAGAGAAGAAGAAAGAAGGATTGGACGGTGGGATTTGGATGCTTACAAATGAAGCCAAGAATTAGGGTTTCTTGGGGTTCCTCTATAAAAACCCCTTCATATCATGTAATCAAGGCACTTTTTTCTTTATTTAATTTTTCAGTAAAATTAGATTGATAGGTTTTTAATCTTGTAATTTTTAATTCTAGTATTTGTAATCTCTCTTTTTAATTATTAATGAAAATTTAAATTTAGTTTAATTCTCGTCTATTTTTTCGGTTACTGTTTCTTTTAAATTCGTTTATAGAAAATATTGTCACTGTTATTGTTGGTTATTATTATTATAAAAAAAATAATAAAAAAAATATATATATATAAAGGAAAGTAAAAATTGATTTCCCCCACTGGGAAATCATTAAAGAAGTACTATTCGGTTACTGTTCATCCGATTGGGGTTCGAGGCTAAGTTGATGTTGTTGACGCTTTATTGGTGTTTGATCGGTTTAAGTTCGCTCAGCGCGACACTTCTTCTCAAAGGCTAACTCCACCGGGTTCGATTTTCTTTTAGATTTAATGTTAAGTTTTATTTATTGATAATCTGCTATAGTTTGAATTTATTTGTTATTCGGTTGTGTTTAGATTGAATCTTCTTGCGTTTTGGTTGATTGTTTAGTTTGGATTGTTAAGTTTTTTTTTACTGCTTATTGTTCAGTTCATAAGTCTGTTTGAATCTGCCTCTTGTTATGATTTTACTTGCTTATTAGCTTATGTTTTAATCTTATTTGGTGTTCGGTTTAAACTGGTTCTGCTTAGTTAAGTTGTTTTTATTGATCTGTTTTTTTAGCCTTGCGTGTACCTGCTTATGCTTATTTATATATCTGCTTTTGATATTTTAGTAATTTGTTTTTAGTCTCATATATGCTTGTTCATTTTCGATTGATATCATTTGTTTGATTTTCAGTGTTAGGACGTTTATTCTGCTTGGTTTTTGTCCTGATTTAGCTGCTTGGTTTGTCAAGTTTATAGGACCTGCTTATAATTTTTTGATTACTGCTAAATAGATCTGTTCTGTTTATGGGTTTTGCTTAAATAGCTTATAGCTTATTTTAGGTTTTTCTTATCGTTGCTTATTGTTTTAGAACTGTTATTGCCATTCAGTTTTTTTTAAATTTGTGCTTATTTGATTTATTAGCTTATCATTGCTATTTATACATTTAGCTTATTTACTTGAGCTTATCTAGTGTCTGCACAGTTAACAGATTCAACTGATCTGTTAACTTTATTCTGTCCAAAATTAAAAGTTCCAAAAAAAAATCAAAATATCAACAAAATATTGTCAATGGTTGGATTCAAACCAGTGACCTCTAGCATACAAGCCCTACGTCCCAACCATCTTAGTTGCACCCTTTCTTGTGTTTTGTTTTGCAACAGTTAATTAATATAGGATAGTTCATATTTGGCAGTTTTTATTTAATTAAATTAGTTTATATCATTATTAGGTTTAATTAAATTTGATAAAAAGTTTTGTTCTATTTTATTTTAATTCAGTTTACTTTTATAAAAATACAAAAGATAAAAAAAATATTTTTATTTACCTTTATAATTTTAAATTTGTTTTCATTTTGTTTTGTTTATTTAAAAAATAGCTTTTTATTTAAAAGTCTTTAATATAGTTTTTAATTAAGTTTTTATTCTAAATTATATTTTCATTAAAAGATTTTAAAAGTGTTTAGTTTTTTTTTTTTTTTTGCTTTTGCATTAGTTTAAGTTAGATTTTTAAATAGTTTTCCTTTAAAATTTTTCTTATTTAAATTAGTTCAATTTTTAAATTAGTTTAATTTTTAGATTTTTAAATTAGATTAAAAAGAATTTAATATTTAATAGATTTAGTTTAAAAATACCCATAAAAATGGATTTTACCAAAAACAAGTTAAGTTGAAACGTTAAACCGGAAATCAAATTCGAGTCGAATCGAGGAAAAACGAACTTAGTTGCATTAAAAAGGACTAAAAATCCTAGTTTCACTTGGATAGCTACATCTTTCTCTCTCATTGGAAGAGTCAAAATCATAATTTTCTCTTCATAGTTTTCCTGGCACTTTTGGTACAAAATTATATTAGCTTCTAACTTAGAAACACCTTGTTTGAAAGCATTTACCTCTACAGTACATGTGTTAACTTTTTGATATTGTTCTTCTAGATCTACTTTAAGACTATTAAACTTAAGAACACAATATCTAGAACAAGGTTGTACCTTAGTGTCTCCATGAGAAAGAGCCATTAGACCATGCTCCTCTTTTTTATGTGCTTGAGCCCAATTGACCACTCCGTCTACTGTAACTAAAGCTTTAGAGTTTTTTGGATTTCATGGACTTCTGTTGCCTCCTTTTAGGACACTTTCAGTGACTCTAGGGCTGGATCTGTTGTTGTTCTTGGACATCTGGTTGCTTTATTCAGCCTTCTCTCTTGCATTTCTTGGCAAAGTGTCCAAGAATTCCACAGTTGTAGCATTCAACCTTTGACTTGTCATATCCAAATGGTTCATTAGGATCAACAGTCATCTTCTTTCCAGTCCTTTTGTAGAGTCTTTTGGATCTAACAGAGATTATAGCAGCTTGCCATTTCAGATCCATCTCTTCTATATCAGCATCATCCATCTAGAATAGATCATCAAGGGTTAACCTTGGTCTGTTGTATTAACCAACAAAGAATGAGAAATCATCATTCTCATTTAACAATGATGGAGATCTTCCTTGTGTATTTTGAGTCATAGATAGACTATTATCAGTACTTTGAAAGTAAGTACTGTTAGATGGTCCACCAGCGGTACTTTGGAAGTAAGTATCGCTACTTGTCCACTAGCGGTATTTTAGAAGTATGTATCGTTGCTTTCTTTAGACACAAAAGCCAAGTTAGGCTTTGTTGCAGGTGCTTTAGTTGGCTCAGTACCTTTAACATCCATCTCATACACTATGAGATTGTTATAGAGATGATCAAATGGAGTAGTGTCCAAATCATCTCTTGTAAGAAAGTGCATAGCCATCACTTTCCATTCTAGTGGAACTCCTCTCAAGAACTTTTTATTAGCTTCTTCATGAGGGATTATTAATCCATGGACTGCTAATTGAATAAGCAGTTTACTGAATCTTCCATATCCTTTATGGATCCCTTATACACTAGAACTTGAAGTTAAAAAATTCTTGTTTTAACACAATTTTCTTCAACTTCTAAGATTTGTCGTTTCTTCCAAATCTAAGTTTGATTGCATCCCACATAACTTTTGCATCTTTGTAATGATGAAAGCTAGGTAAGATGTCTTCTAAAAGGGCCATAGCTAATGCAGTTTTGGCCTTTCTTTCTCTGATCTCAGCCTGAATCTCTTCACCAGTGACAGCAGGCAAAGCATAGCATGTACCATCATGTAGCAAATGTACCTTTTGGGGGAGTTCCCATTCTTAATGACTTCCCAGAGAGTATGATCTGTGTGATTCATATAATGATCCATCTGCACAGCCTATGTCTCACAGTTGTCGCTTTTGAGAATAGGGAGTAATATTTATCTTTTTAGTTCGTTATTCTCGACTCAATACGAATTGATCATCCAATAGAAATCAGGTTAACTAATTGTTTTTGGTGTTAGATTTTTAAAACTTTGGTAATCTAGGTCTAATTATCACAAAGCACGTAAAAATGTAAAAATATGATCTCTACTTAATCGTACTAAGCTAAAAACAAAGTGCACATACAACACATAATGCTAAAAGTACAAATAATCAATGCACAAGATGTAAACTTGCTAAAAATGTAAATTATACAAAAGTATAAGGACTGAAAATGTCAATTCAGAAACTTAAAGGACTTGAAATGAAATTATAACAAACTAATAACCAAAATGTAACAAACTACCAAACTTCCCAAACTGATTATGCAACAAACTAACAAATTTGAGGACCTATTAGCAAAACCTAGAAAGTTTAACTCTTTTTTAACATCTTAACACAATTCCTAAAAACAAGGGACCTATGTGCAATTACTTAAAACTATTTAAGCAAAACGGGCACCTATGGTTCAATAAGCTAAAACAAGAGTAATAAGCCACCAATTAAGCTGAGAATTGTTTCAAACATTTTCTAATCCAAATATACCTAGTCAGTTCAAAGGATTTTAGCTAAAATGGACTATAAGCTCAATAAGCACTTTTGGAATAAGCACTTTTTAAGAGATCTGCTTATTGGGATAAGCACTAAAACTGAATTGCTCAAAATATGTTCTATAGGCCAATTGAGGAGCACCTGTCCAAGAAAATCTCAAAAAGCTCTAAAGAATAAGCCAAAAAATCAAATAAGCTAAATTGGGCTTATGTTGACCAAACGTTGACCAAGTTTGACCTTGGTTCAAACTTATTTTCTAAGCTTATTAAACTAATTTGTAAAATAAAATTGGCACTTTTATGAAAGGAATAAGCTGGAATGAGAAATCTGATAAGACTTGTTCACAGAAACTTCACTTGATCCTAGGGCTTATTCTAAGGCTGATTTCTAACTTAATAGTAAGAACTGTATGGTCTACCTTACATGACTAGAAAGCTGATATGATAAGCTATACTCAGAACCAAAATTCACTTCCTAACTCTAAGTATTAAAGATTTGGCAAGTGATTGAAAAAGGCATGTTCTTAGTGATAAAACTGACCCATAGTTTTTGAAAGACCTTTTGCCTGTTTGACTTGCAATTTGACTCCAAAATCTTGCAC
This sequence comes from Glebionis coronaria, assembly GCA_025667525.1. Lineage (NCBI taxonomy): Eukaryota > Viridiplantae > Streptophyta > Magnoliopsida > Asterales > Asteraceae > Glebionis > Glebionis coronaria. The sequence continues at coordinate 177,797,637 of CM046879.1, forward strand.
ACTTACTTGTTACCAACTACTGAGTGTAAACCAACTCCTAACAACAACTTTCTAACACTAGTTAAAGAACTATGATCTAATCCAAACACTAGTTAACTGATAAGCACAAAAATAAGCTATGAGAACTTATCAGATCTAACTAATAAAGCTAATAACTAATCAAAGCATATCAGATACCTCAAAATGAACAAGTAACAGGCAATAACAAGTATGTTTACACTAAGACAAAGAATTAAGCATGCAAACTGATTTTTAGAGGAAATTTGTAAAGAGATCATACAAGTGAGATTGAAGGCTCCTTTGATGGAGAAGTGGAGCGCTGAGCTCACTTTTTCATCAACCAACACCAATCAATCATCAACTAATCACCAGATCATCTACAACTATCAACAACATCAAGCTTGCCCTGCTACAAAGGTCTGACATGGAATTTGGATAAATCTGAGCTATGGAAATGAACTTCAACTGCTACAACTCTTAACAAAGCTTCCAAACACGATCACAGTAACTCCTTTGTTCATATGAGAACAAAAGAATCAAGCATATAACAGCAGGTAGTAGGAGAGTGAAAGTAAATTGAGAATGAGAAGTGAGTTTAGGGGCAATTGAGTTTCATTAATGAAGTGTTTGTTACAACTGAACAAACAGACTAACTAACCTTCTCAAAGTGTTTGTCAGGCACTTTGAGAAGTTAGAACTACTAATTGAAATCAAGGTTGAGAGAGAAAGGTAAAAGTGTGTGTTTTTACACACTTAGCTAACTGTTTCAAAATGAAGATACAAAGGTCTATTTATAGAATGAAAATGAGTGCTGGTGAGGTTCAATGACGTGTTGCATCCAATCAAAAGTTTCCAAGTGTCTTCATCTTCTCTATTGAAAATTCATGTTCTTGATCAGATTTGGGGGAAAATTATTGCTTGGATGAAATGTTGATTAACCAAGTGGGTTGAGTTCGTCTCTCCATTTGGATCATATTTGGTGTTGAAAGCTTTCCATGAAAGTGTCTAAATCTTGCTCCACGATCTGGGTTTAATAGATGCTACGTGGCGTGCTCTTATTTGTCCATTAATCGAGTTGCGGATCGATATCCATAGTAACAGTGAGGTATGTTGTGTGGAGGCTTGCTATTGGTGGAGAAGTGCTAGTGGACTTCACTGTTGAGATACGGCGGCTTCATCTCTACTCATTAATAGCACTTTTGTGTTGGCAATCCATGTCTCATATTTACTCACTTCTGATTGGTTGATTTGGTAGTCACACGGATCAAGTCTGCTTTGGCTTTCATTTTTGGCAATATTGGTCCCTCTAGTTAGCAGCTTAATATCTTGAGTTCCAATCTTCATAGACTTGTCATTTTTGGCCCTTGGACTTCATACTTGACCATATTTAAACCCTTGACTTGTTGACTTTGACTTTGACCAGATTTGACTTTGTTCTTGACTTTTCCAACTTGTCAATTTTAGTCACTCTACTTTGCAAGTTGTCAAGAAAGGTCCTTTGACTTGTGTTGACTTGTCATCTTTTGTCCTTCTTTTGTCTTTTCTTCATCATAAATGACTTGAATTCCATGTTTACATTAAATTTGTATCTTTTTATCTACATAAGTACAAACAACAAAGAATACCCATAATACTGCTTTTACACATTAAAATCTAGTATTTTACTTTGTGTTTTAGGGTTAAATATGATATAATTGATATGAGATTTCTCTCATATCAAATCCCCTACACTTGATCATTGCCATGACCTCATGCAATGCCACATTTCAAAGCACCAAATTACACTTTTCTCATAATTAATCCACCTTGGCCATTATGAAATGCTTTTACACTACACTATACTATATGATGCATGATGTTTAATTTTCAAGAATAAAATGCAAAATATAAACTCTATTTATTTATTTTTGAATTTTCTTGAGATGATTTGATGGAAATAACTTATAAATAAATCAAGGACTTTAATTAGGGCTCGGGTACCATAAACACTTATCATCCTCAAATTTCACTTTCCCCATACCAAGCTTAAAAGGCGAGATCATTGTTATTCATAAGTAAAAGTGCATCGACTTATTCATACAAATTAACTGTGTTACTATTATACCTCCACTTATTATGCCTCTAAGACCGGTTATTATTTGAGAAAATTGCTTGAGGGCAATTTGTCATTATTTAAAGCGTGAAATATAAGAAGTGTAAAATCTGAAAATAAGGAAACACGGTTTTAATCCTAAGTAACCATCTTATCCATTACTCGAAAAACTGCCCACAATTAATATAAGTCTGACCCAAAATAATAAGGCATTCACCTTATGTGTAAGATCCGTATGTCATGCATTAATAAGTAGCTACACACTCGCTAAGAAAAGAAAAATAAAACTCACGCAATAATTTATATTTGTCGCCTTTTTGAGACCTTGGATCTTCAATCCCGCAACCCGTCAAGGTAATATTGGATTGGAGCAACTATTAAATCCCCACAACCCTTGTGAGAGTAATATTGGAATTCAATAGCTACTATAATTAACACTTCACTGCCCCTCTTGGGAGTCTTGTATAATTATTTTTTTTTCTTTTTTTCTTTTTCTTTTTTTTCTAGCCACTCATTTTTTTATAAGCCGCTCTTATTTTTCTTTATTCCTCACAAAGAAAATTGAAAAAAATAAAAGGAAAAACACTCGCTAAGTATTAAGCATGGCAAAGTCTAGTACGCATAAAACGTTCTACTTAGAATCTTAAGACGTACTTATACCTACCACAAATGATTAGTCAAAATGCATAAGAGACTACAAACCAATTAAAACCGTTCTTGATTATTTATTAACAATATATACATGCTTTGACAAGAAAGGTAAAGGTTACAAAAGGGGATATAAAAGCCACAATTAATTAATATGAGGTTTATCTAGCCCTTTACACTTACTTCAAACTCTATCATCTCTCGTTCTCCACAGTTTAAAATCTCAAATAATGAGACTAGTAATGCTTAGCCTAATAAACCAATAAAGGTCTACATGGTTAGGGATACTAGCTAGAGTAAGCTTGAAAAGTAAACTCGGATTGAGTCAAAGGATTCATGGTGGGCCTAATATGTCAAAGAAATCTAAATTTGTTAAACCATTTCCTTTATTATATTTTTTCTTTTTATATATTTTTGATGAAAAATAAAATAAGAAATTTATACAATGCAAATGTGCTATGCAAATGAAAAATGATTAATGCAAAAATTATGAATGCATATTTTTGGTGGCCAAAGTAGATCAAAAATTTGAAAAGTGTTTGAAAAATTAATTTCCCAATTATCATGAAGGCAGTGACAATGTTCTAGGTAAGGTCACTTCGATAGAAAACCCCCCTACACTTAAGATAAACATTGTCCTCAATGTTAAAGAGTATTGGTGTAAACTCTCCTACACTTATTACATTGATTACTTCGCTTAACCCAAGCTAAGGAAAGATCTACTAAAGTGAATTCATTTTAGACATTATTAAGAGTCAATTTTGAATCACAAAAGTAACGAAGTGAACCCGATAAAAGGGCCTCCTCCATAAGATCTAATGCATGCAATGAGAGAGAGCAACCCTACAAACACCAAGAAGACAAAATATAGGCACCCCTTACACTTCATATCATCTATATACCCTTTATTCCCATCCTACCACACTCTAGTCTAAATGATCTAATCCTAGTTATTCAAGCTTGATTTAAGGAGTCTCTAGCTCGACTCATCCCACACTTAAAGTGTCTATGGAAAACCTATCATGGAGAGTAAAAGATTTACCCTTTTTAGGAAAAATCTCCCTGATAAGGTAAAACAAGTTTTTAAGTATACAAAATCTCATAAATATCCACTCGGATCAAATACATAATTTCCATCCCACTTGTAGCACAATCCAAAAGTAAACATCTCAAGCAATGGTGTGGTGGATGAGGTTCCCTTATCCATGAGTCTTGCCCATAAATTTCCCAAAAGATGATGAGGTGATACTCTAAAATCTCCCACAAGTTTTCTTTTTATAGCATCAGGTGGATACTGAGTTGGCTTATCAACCTCTATACCAGGATCAAAAATCCTTTCCTTGATGGGAAAACAACAAGTGGTGGTAGCCTTAGAAGATTACCCTTTATACTTCACATCTTGAGAGAAAGGTTGTGGAACAATAGGTGTCAACAAGCTCTTAGAAGAACCCACCATGTCATGATTTTCTTTGTCACTTTGAAAGGTTGAGGCGGGAAGGAGATAAGGTAAAGTATCTTCATGCAATAAATCATCTAGAAAGAGTATGTCTCCCTCCTTATTAAAATACCCAAAAATGTACTCAATAGGTGTATCAACCTCAAGAAACTCATCACTCTCATAAATGATGGAACCCTCCTCATCATTATAATCATCATAGGTTGGTATGTCAAAGATTAGTGACTCAAAACGTACCTCCTCAAAACCTAAGGTATTGTGATCATCATAGATTGGAGGCTCAAAAATGGAGAACTCATCATCACTATATTCATCATAAATTGGTGTATAAAAAAGAGGTGGTTCGTCATCACTAGAATCTTCATGTGTTTCCTCATTGTTGTTGAAAAGTGGATTATCCATTGATGTTTCAAAAAGAGGATTCGAATGTATCAGAAAATCACCAAAGTTAAGCTCTTGAGTGTAAAACCTCTGATTTTACCTTATTGACTTTGTCAACTGTTGTACTCTTTATTTTGGAATCTCCATAATTCCACTTTTATATGATTCATTAAGTATCATCTTCATTTGTCATACTATCATTTCATATTTATTTTTAATATATATATATATATGAACCTTTAGTCTTTTCTGACTACTTTGGCAATTGACTGGCCATATATTAAACAAGGACTCACCACCTCAGTACACATTTTTTGAAAACTATAATTTTATTTACTTAATTTATTAAGTACCTGGATTTAATATCATATGTATATATTTACATATACCTTATACTATGAACAAACATATGTCACCATAAAACAATGTCTGTTATCTCACACTGACACTTATTATTTTCTTCAAGAATAATATTTATAATGTTATACACATTACATACTTTCACTAAATGATCTCAAGGTTTAATCAAAATAACTAGAAACCTTACAAGTACCTACACTATATTACATAGACTAATGTTAACTCCCAATTTTAGACAAGTCAACACAATTTCTACCGTACTATACATAATATAGCCGTGTATATGTACATACACATTCATTAAATCCTACAAAGCTTGCAAGCAAACCATGTCACAAAGTCAAAACATTATACTATGTCACCATACATGTAACACTATTTGCTACATACTTTGTCCCCCTTTGACCTCAAAACATACGGCAAGAGCAAAATTTGGGTGAGAATAATTGTTGCTAGTTTTTGACATAGTACATGCATGATCTTATGATTATCTATCATAGATACACAAGTACACCAAAGAGATAAATTATATCTCTCTCTTTCCTTAATATATCTGAATATCCCAAGATTCACAAACACAAAACACTTGAAATCCATTCTCACACTCTCTCAAACTCTCGGCTTCATTTTTTTCTTCACCAAAATCCACCAAAGCTTCCATTAATACATCATTTACTATCCTAAAAGCATGTCTCTTACTACATAAATACTAATCATTAGTCATTACTACACCAAACTCACATAACAAGGCAACTCAAGAAACTCTATAAACAACCAAGGAGGCCACGACTTATTTCTGTTGAAGCTTTCCACCATCATTAATCACAAGCTTAAGTCATTCCTTAGTTCACTTGTTTCTCCTTAACTTCACTTAACAAGTAAGTACCATGAAAGCTTATCTTTTTCTTAAATACTTTCATTTTTCATTCACATGAACATTCATATCAAACTCCTAGTATAAACTTGCTATAAACTTAAATCTAGAAAACCTAGACCTATGATAGGTCACGGCTAAAATAGTATATCACAAAAGATGATAATCTAGATAACTATGACAACCATGAACATATAAACATGCTAACCTAGAAAAATCATGAAAACCCCCATGCACATATATATAACCGTGAGCTATATTAGGGTTTTAGAGTTAATGGATAACTTAGATATATTATAGAAATCTTAGAAATCACTAGATCTGTGTTTCCTCTTAATATATATATCTAGTTTGTCTTAATGGACTAGTAAGCCCAATGAATAGTAATCAATCTAGTTTAGGCCCATTAAGCCCAAAATATAAGCCCAATAAAACTAGGAGCCCACTAGGCCCATTTATGCTTCATAAGCCCATTTAAGAGATTTAAACTTAAAATAAACTTTTTATGTGTCAAATATATAAGTTATAAAACTTATGTGCCAAAAATATGATTTATAAAACTTTCGGATCAAAAAGGGTAATTTAAATAAAGTCTAAGGTTTAAAACATGACTTTTGAAACTTATTTTGACAATATACCAAAGACAAGGACCTATAGTGTAATTATCCGAAAGTGTAGGGTTGAAAAACACCCTATTCGAGACTTAGTAAAAGTATAGGGACTGTTTTTGTAAGTCCTTGTAAGTTAAATACACATGTGTAACCCTAATAAAACTCTATGGACCACTTATGCCATTAGCCGAAATTATTAGAAACCCTAGGATTGATTTCGCCACATGTGGAAAGTTATAAACCCTAACTCTAAACCTAGGGACTAAAAATGACATAAGCCGAAAGTGTTCCAAGCCCTAGGGGGCTGTTTTGTAAAATCCCTTATAATTAAACCTAAGCCGAAACTATAAGGACCAAAAGTGTCAATATGTGAAACTGTTACAAGCCCTAGTCACACGTGTAACTTTGAGGGACTTGTTTTGCCATATATCGAAACTAATATAAACCCTAGGGGTAATTATGGTAAAATACCGCAGGTATTATTATATATGGAGGGACTAATTTGCAAATTCGTAAAATTTAACTAAACCCTAATTATATATAAGTTTCTAGTATTAAAAAAATTGTAATTTAAATTAATCTATAAGTACCAGAATCATCATTTTCCCAAACATATAATTTAAGGACTATTTGATAAATTATACAAACTTCGGGGAATTTAAATTAATTAAATAAAATGTTATACATTTTATAAACGTCATTTATATAAGTTATATAAATTGAAAACGAATAGTTATAAAAGTAATATATCAGTTATATTTATTATTTTTCCACATTTTAAATATATATGAAACTTTCTTTTATAAATATTTAAACCACTTTACGACGGTACAAGTACGAGAATATTAAGTAAACGAATTAATTACTTAAACGATATTATTTATTACGTGCTTAAAAATAAATACTTTTATTATTTGTACAACAATAAATTATATTACAGAGATCGTAATAAAATGCTTAAAACCAGTATAAGCATGCACAGATTTTATTCATAGACTTTTATGCATTATTTTATGCATTTACTGAGACTGTGTAATTATTTAGGTTATTGACTGTGTCGTGTAAAACCCGCATGCTTTTACCATGAATAGTACCTTTAAGATCGTACGTACTAGATTAAAACTTTCCTATTATAGCATGATTACGATTACGTGTTAGGATTTTACGTATTACGTACGTGTTAGAACACGATAAGTATTTATTACGCACGAGCACTCAATAATTATTTAACAATAATTAATCACGAACATGCGATCATGAAATCATGAACGTAATTAAATCACGAACTACTGTTAATTACGTATATATATTTATTACGAGCGTAAATAAATATATTAGGTCACGGTAATTATTTAACGAGAACACATTAAACGCGAACACAAATAATCACGAGCGAGTAACTAAACATCGAGACACGGAAAACGGTACGGGTACCCCATGTGGGGCCCCTACCCGCGGCAACAAGGGAAGAATGGGCCAAGCCCATTTCAATTTTCACTAAAGAGGGTAAAAGGGAAAAACACTACTCATTTTTTTTCTTTATAGAGGATTTCACAAAAACCTAAAAGTTCTTCTTCCTCCTTTTTTTTTGGCCGCCACCCTCAAACACACCAAAGGAGGTGTTAATTGATCTTTGATCTTGGAATTGTTGCTAGTGTTCGTGTTTGTTCATCATTGTTTAGATCCACGCATTCGGTAATTCTTTTAACCCTTTTCTTTTGATATAATCTTTTAAATAATTAAGAACATGATATGTTTTTCTTAAAAACCTAATTAAATCATAGATCTAACTTGAAATTGGTTTTGGTATAAATCAAAAGGGATGTTTAAGGGGTGTTTGTTCTTGGCCGCCGCCTAAACCGAACCCGAGAGGGTCTCGGTTTGGCTATTTGACCACCACCGAGACCATATGGTCCCGGTTGGTTGGTGTGGGTCCCACGGCAGCAAAGAGACAAGGGTAACCCTGATTTGGTTCGGGGTATGGTGTCGATTTCATGTCCGGTTCATGGTTCTTAGTCAAGATCCGGTTCACGGTGTATGTTAAGATTATTATTTTTATGATCTTATGTTAAAATTAAATTAATGAACATGACATGATTAATTTAATAACATGACTTAGGTTATATTAATTATTAAAATCATGAAATTATTAACCTACGTATTTTATATTTTAAGACTTATAATTAATTAATTATTTAAAAACCATGGTTATAATTAATTAATTTACATGACTTAGGTTATATTATTAATAAATAATAATACATGTTTTAACCTAAGTATTTAACTTTATTTAATTAAAAACATGTTATACTTTAGTTAAATATTTTAACCTATAGTTTATTTTAATTACATGAAAGAATTAATAAACTATACATTATATCATATGACTTAGAAAATAATCATGAAAACACTTAGGCTTATATACTTAGCTTATTTAACCAGCTTACTTCTAATTATGGAAACTTCTATTTTTAGAAACTTATTTAAATAAGGCAGCTAATCTATTTATGGAAACGTTCTATTTTTAGAAACTTATTTATTTCAGGCAACTAATCTATTTATGGAAACTTATTTAAATAAGGCAGCTAATCTATTTATGGAAACTTTCTATTTTTAGAAACTTATCTATTTTAAGCAGTAATTCTATTTTTGGAAACTTTCTGTTTTTGGAAACTTTCTATTTTTGGAAACTTTCTATTTTTGGAAACTTTCTATTTTTGGAAACTTTCTATTTTTGGTAACTTTCTATTTTTGGAAACTTTCTATTTTTTGGAAACTTTCTATTTTAGGAAACCTGCTATTTTTGGAAAGTTACTTATTATTACACAATAAGTATAATAATACATGAAATACCAGAAATACTTAATCAGGGTAAACAGAATATAAGATAAACACAGTTTAAGGCTTAAAACAGTAAAACATGATAAGAACATATAAAATAAGCTAAGACATGACATAAAACCAGCTACGTATTTAGTAAGCAGATACTTATTCATGTATGTATTTATGTAGCATTAGTGATACGGAAGTAGGATTCCTCTCAGTTCATCTTCTTCGTTCACTGGACATAAGGTACGGATTCTTGTCCTTTCAGTATGGACATTCTTTCCTTATTAGGATTCCCCGTATACAGCCAAATGTTTTCCCGTAGTATAAGTATGTGTTTGAATTGCTTATGTTTAATTTAGAATACCTATAGCCATGTACATGCGTGACCAGTTTCACCTAGTTATGGAGGTACCATAACCATAACATTAGAGGCACTGATGTTATGACTTCACCACGGCGGAGTGATTGCTCGTGGCGTCCCTTCAGCTTTTGGCCATTTATATTATATTTATCATGTGGGGCGTATGGGTGCATCCTAGTTACATGTTTTCAGTCAAGATTTCATGGTGAATGTGGTGTGTGCCTTGCATCCTTCACAAGGAGCTGGTCCCTCCTACCCAAAAACTAGTATATTAAATTAGAGACAGCCCCTCTAATTTGCATGATGAGGTCACCCCTCCAAGTATTCATGCACGGTGGATTTTCATGACCTATATTGGCTAATGGTAAAATATGATAAACAGTTTTTACAAGATAAACATAAGGCTTTTCAAACTATAAAACCAGTTTTATCAAGACTTAACCAGGTTACTCAGGACTTAGTTTCTTCCGCTGTTATGTGTTATATGCTTATCCTATTCACGCTTTATTGTACATCCGTGCATTGAGCGTATTGCTCAGCCGTTTTCCTTTTCTATGTTCCCAAAACGGCAGGTACTCAGGGACGCTCGTAGACTTTAAGAGTACGTGCATATCGACTGGAAGCTTTTTAGCCTTTCTTTACTTTATGCATTTCCTTTCTTTTGATACATTGCTATGGACATTGTTTAGTCCTTTCCTTTACTATACTTATGTTTGTGTGTGATGAGCTTTACTTTTGGACTACTGATGTTTGATTCCGGTATTTTCCTTTTATGGTCATGTGATGTTTAGACATTTTTCCTTGTATGCTTTGATGACACGCCATAATTGCATGTGACATTTCCATTATCAAAATGGGGTGTTACAATTATGGTATCAGAGCCAAGGCTTCGACCTGTAGGCTCTCAAAATATGACCTGTGATTAGTGGGTAGTCACTACGGTCTTCCTAGAACTGACAGTTGTTTTCATGCATTCATCATTTTTAAGCATACATATATATGTCATTGTCGCAGATTTATGACTACGTAATGGTTGGTACAGGACTGGCCCTATTTAGTCGCATGTGTTTTATCGAAACTTTTAAATTTGGGACCGACCCATAGGCGTCCCCTCGCCATGTCTTTTGTTTTGGGTGAACTGACCATAGGCGTTCACTCTCGAGCATACAAAAATTTTCATAAAACTGCATCATGCATTCATACACAAAGATTTTCTTGCATAAAATTTTTCTCTTGAAATTTTGGTATAAATTTTTTTCATGTATAGATATTTTATGTTTTGATCTGTTTAATCATATGTTTTATGTTATATTGTCAGATGGTTCTCACACGCGAACAGGAACAGCTCAATGTTGCAATTCAAGCTGCTATGCAAGCTTTGCTTCCTCAACTGAGGAATGACATCAGGGCTAAAGTTCAAGCTGCCAACAATCAGCAGCATAATCAGGCACCTCCTCCTCCTCCTCCAGTGACATTAGCAGTATGGCTGGAGAGATTCAACAAGCTCCGCCCTCGAGCGTTTGAGAAGACAGATAGCCCCAGTGATGCTGAAAGCTGGTTGGCTCACATCGAGAAGATTTTCAATGCTATGGGTTGTGACCCCGCATACAAGGCGAGGTTGGCATGCTATCGGTTCGAAGGCGATGTGCTTAATTGGTGGTTAGCATTGATGCAGTCTGAAGGTGGTGACGAGTGGGTTGCTGGTTTGACTTGGGCTCAGTTCAAGGACAGGGTGATGGAGCAGTTCTTTCCCAAGGCTGAGCAGGACAAGCTCAAGAGAGAGTACCATGGGATCCGACAGAGAGCTGGGGAGAATAGCAACGAGTTTATGCAGCGCTTTCTTCGCTTAGATGGTTTCCTTGGTGCGGCAACAGGTACTCCTGAAGAGCAGGCACACCACTTTAGGTGGGCTCTTCGCACATCGGTCGCAAACAATCTGGTGTGTGCTACGTTCAACACTGTAGCACAAGTGGCCGATGCAGCACGTAAGCTGGAGATGCTGCAGGAGAGAGATGAGTTCGGGGAAGCTGAGAGACCCGACAAGAGGTAAACATTCGTATTCAAGCGGTAATCAATCCGTATTCTTCCATATATGTCAATTATTCATCTCTTTAAATGTATCTTCCAGGCAGAAAACTGGGGACCGGTCTCAGCCGGCTACTCAGCAGCAGCCTCATCAGCCCAAGGGAAACGGTCAGACTAACGACCGTTCTGCTACGGATAGGCGTGGCGGTAATGATAATTACCGTAACAACGCTGGACACTCCAACAGCAGCAGGTCCTAATACTTACGCATTTCATTATGATTTCATGTTATAACTCATATTCTGACACTTTAGCAAAACTTCTACCAGGAACCATGGAAACGGTAGGGACCAGAACCAGAGAGGTTCACAGCCTAGCCGTCCAGCTATCACTGGTATTCAATCTTACGATTTCCGCATTGTCCTTTGTACCCTATTATCATGTCTTATGTAAAATGTTTTATCAGGTTCCCAGCCAGTCAGAGCACCTGCTGGAGGATTTACCCATCCTCTTTGCTCTACTTGCCACCGTAGGCACCCAGGGCCATGTCGCCGTAATACTGACGCGTGCTTCAAGTGTGGGCTTCCTGACCATATCATGAAGGATTGCCGTAAGGGCAAGATAGAGGGTACATCGGGACATGCTGATTCCAAGCCGCCTCCTACTACCGGGCGTGTCTACACGACATCTTGAGACCAGGCCAACAAGTCTACAAGTACCATCACTGGAATCTTGTATATGTATGGTCAAGCTGCATGTGTTCTTTTCGATACGGGTGCTACGCACTCGGTTATTTCTACTGCTTATGCTAAGAACATTAGGATGCTCCCCATACCACCAGAAAATAGTCTTACTATTTCCACGCCTTTGAGGGACTCTATATTAATCACTCATGTATACAAGAGCCTTCCCCTAGAATTTGACGATAAGGTTCGACCTGTTGACGCACTTCCGCTGGACATGAATGAATTCGACATGATTTTGGGCATGGATTGGCTATCCAAGCATCATGCTACCATAGATTGCCATTCATATCGAGTTATCTTCGGTGATGTTAATGCACCAGAGTACATTCATAACGGGTTTATACCCGGACGGTCTGTACAAGTCATATCTACTCTGCAAGCGCGTGCACTACTGTCACATGGTTGCGAGGGTTATCTAGCTATGGTTTACGACATGGATGCTGAATCCCCATCAATTCAGGATCAACCTATAGTGTCGGAATTCCAAGATGTTTTTCCAGCAGAACTTTCGGGCATACCACCTGCACGAGAAGTAGAATTCAGTATCGAGCTTATTCCAGGATCTTAACCAATCTCCAAGGCTCCTTATCGCATGGCTCCCATAGAGCTGAAGGAGCTGAAGGATCAACTGCAAGAACTTCTTGAACGAGGTTTCATTCGACCGAGCGCATCTCCATGGGGCGCACCGGTCTTGTTCGTTAGGAAGAAGGACGGCAGTATGCGTCTTTGCATAGACTATCGCGAGCTCAACAATATTACTATCCGGAATTGATATCCACTGCCACGTATTGACGATCTGTTTGACCAACTCCAAGGGGCCAAACACTTCTCTAAGATTGATCTTAGGTCAGGCTATCATCAGCTACAGGTCAAGGAGCAGGACATCGCTAAGACTGCCTTTCGTACCCGCTATGGCCACTACGAGTTTGTAGTTATGCCATTTGGCCTGACAAATGCTCTAGTAGTATTCATGGATTTGATGAACAGAATCTTCCATGAATTTCTGGACAAGTTCGTCATTGTCTTCATCGATGACATCCTGATTTTCTCAAAGTCCAAGGAGGAACACGAAGACCATCTTCGTATAGTACTACAGATTCTTAGCCAGAAGCAGCTGTATGCTAAATTCTCCAAGTGTGAGTTCTGGTTAGACAAGGTGGCATTCTTAGGTCACATTGTATCAGCAGAAGGAATCACTATGGATCCAGCGAAGGTTGAGGCCATTACTAAGTAGCCAAGGCCGACATCAGCGACGGAAGTCCGTAGTTTCTTAGGCTTAGCTGGCTATTACCGTAGGTTCATGGAGAACTTTTCCCGCTTAGCACTACCATTGACCAAACTGATGCGGAAAGGGGAGAAATTCGTCTGGACTGAAGAACGAGAGAAGATCTTTGAAGACCTGAAGCAGAAGCTAGTATCTGCACCTATTCTTACTCTCCCATCTGGTACGGGTGGATTTCAAATCTACAGCGATGCATCGGGGAAGGGACTTGGCTGTGTTCTCATGCAACATGGGAAAGTGATGGCGTACGCTTCACGGAAGCTTAAGCCTTATGAAGAAAATTACCCCACGCATGACTTGGAACTTGCAGCAGCGGTGTTTGCATTGAAGATATGGAGGCACTACTTGTATGGAGAATCATGTGACATTTTCACGGACCACAAGAGCTTGAAGTATATCTTCACTCAACGTGAATTGAACATGAGACAGAGGAGATGGTTAGAACTGTTGAAGGATTATGACATTAATCTACAGTATCATCTCGGAAAGGCAAATGTAGTAGCAGATGCTCTTAGCAGGAAGTCCGGAATGATCAACGGCATTAAAATCGAAGAGGAGATCATAAGAGACTTGGAGCGACTAGATATCGAGATCATGGTACGTGGACAGCACGGTTACTGGGCTAATCTTAGAGTAGAACCCGAGTTACTCTCTAAGATCAAGGAAGCTCAGAAAGATGATGGAGAAATCTGGGCGATAGTACAGAATTTGGAGAAACGGACAGAATTCAGAGTAGATGCAGATGGTATCGTATGGCAGGGCACGAGACTTTGTGTTCCTGATAACCAAGAACTCCGGGAAGCCTTGTTAGCTGAAGCTCATAGCTCCCCATTCTCTATACATCCTGGTTCGACTAAGATGTACCATGACATCAAGCAGTACTTTTGGTGGAGTGGTATGAAACAGGATGTGGCCACTTACGTCTCCAAATGTCTTACCTGCCAGCAGGTTAAGATCGAGCATCAGCGATCTGGCGGTCTCCTTCAACCGTTAGATATTCCAGAATGGAAGTGGGACAAAATCACCATGGATTTTGGTTACTGGTCTTCCGCCTACCAAGAGGAAGCACGATGCAATTTGGGTTATCGTTGATCGACTTACCAAATCAGCTCATTTCTTACCGATCCGCAAGGAAGATCCGGTAAGTAAACTCGCCGATACGTACAGAAGAGAGATCATGAGACTCCACAGTGCACCATCCAGCATCGTCTCAGACAGAGATCCTCGATTCACTTCGTGCTTTTGGAAGAGTCTGCAGAAAGCTTGGGGTACACAACTTAAGCTTAGCACGGCTTTTCATCCTCAAACGGACGGACAGTCAGAACGAACCATTCAGACATTGGAAGATATGTTGAGGTCATGTGCGTTGGAATGGACGGGTGATTGGGACGATTACATTTGTTTGGTGGAGTTTGCATACAACAATAGTTGGCACGCGAGTATCAAGTGTGCTCCTTTCGAGATGTTGTATGGCAGAAAGTGTCGCGCTCCAATCTGCTTGGATCAGGTTGGCGAGCGAACACTTGAAGGACCAGAAATCATAGAGATGACCAATGAAAAGATCACAGTAGCTAAGCAGAAAATTCAGGAAGCACGGTCACGTCAGAAAAGTTACGCCGATAAGCATCGTAGGGACATACATTTTAACGTAGGAGATCACATCTTCCTTAAGGTTTCGCGGGCACGTGGTGTTAGACGCTTCGGGATTAAAGGGAAGCTCAGTCCTTGTTTCATCGGACCGTTTGATATCATTGAACGAGTCGGTGAAGTATCTTACCGATTGGCGTTACCTCCGCAGCTTTCGCATGTGCACAATGTGTTTCATGTGTCCTTACTCAGAGGGTACCAGTATCATCCCCTTCACATGGTTCAGTATCCACTGGAACAGATACGTGAAAATCTCACTTTCATAGAAGAACCCCAACGAGTTCTTGACAGACAAGAACGAGTCATGAGAAGGAAGACGATTCTATTCGTCAAAATCCTATGGAGGGATCATACCGAGCGGGAAGCCACTTGGGAAACAGAGGAGTCTATCCGGGCTTCTTACCCTCATTTCATATTTTGAATTCGGGTATGTTCTTCTTTTCCAGTTTACTTTATCTATAATTCGGGGACGAATTATTCTTTTTAGGGGGGAAGAGTTGTAAAACCCGCATGCTTTTACCATGAATAGTACCCTTAAGATCGTACGTACAAGATTAAAACTTTCCTATTATAGCATGATTACGATTACGTGTTCGGATTTTACGTATTACGTACGTGTTAGAACACGATAAGTATTTACGCACGAGCACGCAATAATTATTTAACAATAATTAATCACGAACTACTATTAATTACGTATATATATTTATTACGAGCGTAAATAAATATATTAGGTCACGGTAATTATTTAACGAGAACACATTAAACGCGAACACAAATAATCACGAGCGAGTAACTAAACATCGAGACACGGAAAACGGTATGGGTACCCCATGTGGGGCCCCTACCCGCGGCAACAAGGGAGGAATGGGCCAAGCCCATTTCAATTTTCACTAAAGAGGGTAAAAGGGAAAAACACTACTCATTTTTTTCTTTACAGAGGATTTCACAAAAACCTAAAAGTTCTTCTTCCTCCTTTTTTTTTGGCCGCCACCCTCAAACACACCAAAGGAGGTGTTAATTGATCTTTGATCTTGGAATTGTTGCTAGTGTTCGTGTTTGTTCATCATTGTTTAGATCCACGCATTCGGTAATTCTTTTAACCCTTTTCTTTTGATTTAATCTTTTAAATAATTAAGAACATGATATGTTTTTCTTAGAAACCTAATTAAATCATAGATCTAACATGAAATTGGTTTTGGTATAAATCAAAAGGGATGTTTAAGGGGTGTTTGTTCTTGGCCGCCGCCTAAACCGAACCCGAGAGGGTCTCGGTTTGGCTATTTGACCACCACCGAGACCATATGGTCCTGGTTGGTTGGTGTGGGTCCCACGGCAGCAACAAGACAAGGGTAACCCCGATTTGGTTCGGGGTATGGTGTCGATTTCATGTCCGGTTCATGGTTCTTAGTCAAGATCCGGTTCATGGTGTATGTTAAGATTATTATTTTTATGATCTTATGTTAAAATTAAATTAATGAACATGACATGATTAATTTAATAACATGACTTAGGTTATATTAATTATTAAAATCATGAAATTATTAACCTAAGTATTTTATATTTTAAGACTTATAATTAATTAATTATTTAAAAACCATGGTTATAATTAATTAATTTACATGACTTAGGTTATATTATTAATAAATAATAATACATGTTTTAACCTAAGTATTTAACTTTATTTAATTAAAAACATGTTATACTTTAGTTAAATATTTTAACCTATAGTTTATTTTAATTACATGAAATAATTAATAAACTATACATTATATCATATGACTTAGAAAATAATCATGAAAACACTTAGGCTTATATACTTAGCTTATTTAACCAGCTTACTTCTAATTATGGAAACTTCTATTTTTAGAAACTTATTTAAATAAGGTAGCTAATCTATTTATGGAAACGTTCTATTTTTAGAAACTTATTTATTTCAGGCAGCTAATCTATTTATGGAAACTTATTTAAATAAGGCAGCTAATCTATTTATGGAAACTTTCTATTTTTAGAAACTTATCTATTTTAAGCAGTAATTCTATTTTTAGAAACTTTCTATTTTTGGAAACTTTCTATTTTTGGAAACTTTCTATTTTTGGAAACTTTCTATTTTTGGAAACTTTTTTTTTTTTGTAACTTTCTATTTTTGGAAACTTTCTATTTTTGGAAACTTTCTATTTTAGGAAACCTGCTATTTTTGGAAAGTTACTTATTATTACACAATAAGTAAAATAATACATGAAATACCAATAATTACTTAATCAGGGTAAACAGAATATAAGATAAACACAGTTTAAGGCTTAAAACAGTAAAACATGATAAGAACATATAAAATAAGCTAAGACATGACATAAAACCAACTACGTATTTAGTAAGCAGATACTTATTCATGAATGTATTTATGTAGCATTAGTGATACGGAAGTAGGATTCCTCTCAGTTCATCTTTTTCGTTCACTGGACATAAGGTACAGATTCTCGTCCTTTCAGTATGGACATTCTTTCCTTATTAGGATTCCCCGTATGCAACCAAATGTTTTCCCGTAGTATAAGTATGTGTTTGAATTGCTTATGTTTAATTTAGAATACCTATAGCCATGTACATGCATGACCAGATTCACCTAGTTATGGAGGTACCATAACCATAACATTAGAGGCACTGATGTTATGACTTCACCACGGCGGAGTGATTGCTCGTGGCGTCCCTTCAGCTTTTGGCCATTTATATTATATTTATCATGTGGGGCGTATGGGTGCATCCTAGTTACATGTTTTCATTCAGGATTTCATGGTGAATGTGGTGTGTGCCTTGCATCCTTCACAAGGAGCTGATCCCTCCTACCCAAAAACCAGTATATTAAATTAGAGGCAGCCCCTCTAATTTGCATGATGAGGTCACCCCTCCAAGTATTCATGCACGGTGGATTTTCATGACCTATATTGGCTAATGGTAAAATATGATAAACAGTTTTTACAAGATAAACATAAGGCTTTTCAAACTATAAAACCAGTTTTATCAAGACTTAACCAGGTTACTCGGGACTTAGTTTCTTTCGCTGTTATGTGTTATATGCTTATCCTATTCATGCTTTATTATACATCCGTGCACTGAGCGTATTGCTCAGCCGTTTTCCTTTTCTATGTTCCCAAAACGGTAGGTACTCAGGGACGCTCGTAGACTTTAAGAGTACGTGCATATGGACTGGAAGCTTTTTAGCCTTTCTTTACTTTATGCATTTCCTTTCTTTTGATACATTGCTATGGACATTGTTTAGTCCTTTACTTTACTATACTTATGTTTGTGTGTGATGAGCTTTACTTTTGGACTACCGATGTTTGATTCCGGTATTTTCCTTTTATGGTCATGTAATGTTTAGACATTTTTCCTTGTATGCTTTGATGACACGCCATAATTGCATGTGACATTTCCATTATCGAAATGGGGTGTTACAATGTCGTGAGCGCCACATTGGATTACTTGTGACTTATTTCTGTACTACTGAGGTGAGTTCATGGCCCCACTTTATATATTGATAAACTTTTAAACCTTTTATGGGGAAGAAAACATGCAACATATTTTTGCTTGATGGACATAGACTGAACTACGAAACATCTGATTACATTTGCCTATTGTAGAATGTCTCCCTAACCCGGGAACTAGAACTGTTAAAATTATTGAATTGTCTGAATGTATAAATAGATCTATTTAGGATTGACCATCCCCATCTGGGTGGGTAGCGCTCACTGGGCCAGGACAACAGATGTTTATCATGTCGGAACGGAATATTGGGTGCATTTTTATTAATGCGAAGGGCCCTCATTTGTTGTGGGCTTAACGTGTCAAGTGTCAGTTTTGGGCAATAGGAAATGTAGTTACCTTTAAGTATTGATGCTATGTGCATTACTACTTCAGTGAACGTTTATTGTCCAAACTTAATTTATTTAAACCTGTGAATTCACCAACTTTATGTTGACTCTCTAAGCATGTTTTTCTCAGTAAACTGAAGCAGGTATTTGATGTGCATGGAGTCCAGCATCATGATAGGCTGCATTTATAGAGCTCATCTAGGGTTTTATAAACGAGAAAATTATCCAAACTGTTGAATAAATGTTTAAGACAATTTTTATAACATTTGCACTTTAATTCATGTAATAGATGTATTGATAATATTTTATCTGTTGCTCTACATACTATCTGCTGTTGATCCACCTACGTGACACCCAAATATTATTTCCGCTACATTTGACCAATTTGGGGGTGTCACAGAATGGTATCAGAGAGATAGTTATAGAGAACCAGACCAAAAATTAAATAAATATAAAAATAAAGTTTTTATATAAACTGGACTATAACTGCTTAAAAATCTTTTGGGATTTTCGGGACTAGAATAGTTAAGCATGTAGAGTGTAGAGCATACATTTATTATGTGGATAACTGTGCATTGATTATTAACATCCGGTTGATTAATCTTATAAGTATTAACGTAACCTTTAACTTGCGATGTTAAACGACACTATCATATAATTTCCAACTATGATTTCTAAAACTTTTAACTTGAGTAAGCTTATACTTAAGTCAATTAAAATGATATTATTTTTAGATTCATCATGACATCACCCGCTGCATCTCCTGCTGCTTTATCACCGACATCAGTCCTACCTGGTTGGTTATCGGCTAGCGAGTCCGATGACAGTCACTCTACTGGCGATGCCACACTCGTCGATACTCTCATTGTCTCTCCACCTGCTACACCTGTATCCCCTACTGGGGATGAGGACCAGCCAACTGCAGCCCTACCACCTCTACCACCAGCTTCCTCACTTCTGGGCTACGCACTCGGGTCTCTGCCACCTCGTAAGAGGAGGTACGAGGATCCTCTCGATTCTACATTTGAGATCGGTGAGGGTTCCGGGGCGAGACGTGTTGACCCCGTCCAGGCCCAGATTGTTGCACTGGCCGCAAGCCAGGCTCAGGATATAGTAGATATCCATACTCTGCTATCAGCTGGACAGGTTGGACGCACTGTTCTACAGGAGCGTCAGGACCTACTGTCAGTGCCGAGGCACACGCTGCTTGGGGAGCATGGTCTACGACCTACCACTCCCTACAATGGCGATGCAGGAGAACGAGTTTCTCTACCAGCGGATCTATACCTTGGAGGGTCATCATTATGAGACCCATGTTGCCCTCATGTCCATGGAGCAGACACTCTCGATCTTCTATGATCTACAAGAGGTTCGCCACCAGGGTTTGACTGCCGAGACTGCCCATCTCAGAGGAGCCGGCGAGACCTTCAGAGCTCAGATTCTAGAGGCACTCCGACTCCTTAAGGAGACCCGAGATGCCATGATTACGATGCAGGAGGCTATGCAGGCACCAGTAGTCTCATCACCACCAGTAGTACCGGCAATCTTAGAGGAGTCTGTTAGGCATGAGTAGACTAGATGTACTAGATCTTTTGTACATCATGATAAGATTTTGGGATGCATCCCAGCTATCATGATATAGGACTAGGGTGTAAACGAGTCGAGTCGAGCCGAGTACTGTCAAGCTCGAGCTCGACTCGAATAAAAAAACTCAAGCTCGAAACTTGACTCGAGCTCGACCGAGCTTTATATTTTGAGCTCGAGTTTGGCTTGTCATATAAAACTCGAGCTCGAAACTCGACTCGAGCTCGATTATTTTCAAATGTCATGCTCGAACTCGATAGATACTCGACATATCAAGCTCGACTCGATTTATCTATATAAAAAAATAAAAAATAATTTAATTAAAACTCGATAAGGCTTGCGAGCTTCTCGAGCCGAGTATTTTGGAGCTCGAACTCGACTCGAACATATGCTCGAGTAGCTCGAACTCGAGCTCGACTCGTTTAGACCGAGTCGATTTCGAGTATTTTACGAGTCGATCTCGAGTAACTCACGAGCTGTCTCGACTCGTTTACACCCCTATATAGGACCTCGTGTATTTTATTTCCTTTCATCATTTGTATCCTATCCTTGTACTGTACTATCTTAGAATAGGTATTTGTAGACGATGTACTTTAGATTATGTGTACCACTATCCCAGACAGGCGTGTTGTGCTCTGTTTTGGATTGGTTGTGCATTTCGTTATTGTTGTTCTATCGTAGAAATGACATGTACTCATTAACTTTTGTTATATTATGTGATGTATTATATTATGAACTCTTAACAGGTTATCCAATTTGTTGTGAATTCTATGCATGAACTTCTTTTCATGTATTTAAATATAAAATTGTGCTAACAACTAAAACAAATGATTTCATTTTTGTGTATGACTATAGACAAATGGCAATCACTAGGACGAACCCCAACACTGCCGAAGCTACCCAAAACGTCACTGCAGCCCAATTAAGGGAAATGATTGATCAGGGCATCGCAACTGCGATGGCTGCTAGTAGAAACATGGACGATAGCCAAAACTCCAACGCCCGCAGAAATAACCAGACCACCAGGGGTTGCTCCTATCCCGACTTCCTGAAGTGTAAGCCCTCATACTACAAGGGCAGAGAGGGTGTAGTGGAGCTGATGCAGTGGTTTGAAAGGTTGGAGACTGTGTTCCGCATTAGCGATTGTGCAGAGGAGAACAAAGTCAAGTTTGCCACCTGCACGTTGCTCGAAAGTGCTCTTACTTGGTGGAAATCTGTAGTTGCTACTCTTGAACACGATGCTGCCTATACTCTCAACTGGACTAATTTAAAGGAGAGGATGACAAAGAAATACTGTCCAAGGGGTGAAATGAAGAAATTGGAAATCGAATTGTGGGATCTCAGATGCAGGAACAATGACAGTGTGGCATACAACCAGAGATTCCAAGAGTTGACCCTGATGTGTACCAAAATATTCCCTGAGAAAGATGAGAAGATTGAGAAGTATACTGGTGAACTCCTAGACGCCATTCATGATAGCGTGCTTGCATCTCGACCCACTATTGTCGAGAGTCTCATTGAGTTCGCTACTAAATTGATCAACAAAAGGGTTCGTACCATGTCTGATAGGCAAACTGAAAGCAAAAGGAAGGCAGATGAGAATTTCCATAGTCAGCACCAGCAGCCTCCCAAAAGGCAAAATGCTTGACAGGTTTACAGTGCTACCACCACAGGATCTAGGCCATATGTGGGTGCAAAACCCTTGTGCTCAAAGTACCACTATCATCGTACTGTTGATAGCCCATGTCAGTCCTGCCACAAATGTAGACAAGTTGGCCATTTTGCCCGTACCTGTTAAGTTAATACTGTCACTCGGGTCCGACCCAACCACAACACCGAGAACCACAACAACAGGGGCGGATACAATACCCGTGGGAACGGGAACGGACAGTAGGGAAACCATAATACTACCAGAGGAAATGGAAATGGACCAAAGAAGAACAATGGATGAGTGCAGGACATGTGAGGCCCGGTTGTCCCAAGCTGGCCAACCAGAACAAGAACAGTGGATGAGCTTCATCAAGAGTGTACGTGGTCGGCAATGCAAAAGCCAACACCGATTCTAATGTCGTTACTGGTAAGTTCCTACTAAACAATCGTTATGCATCTGTTTTGTTTGATACTGGAGCAGATAGAAGTTTTATATCCACTGAATTTAGCAATGTATTAGAAGTCGTCCCATCAATTCTAGATCACCGCTACTCCGTAGAATTAGCTGACGGTAAAACTGTAGAAGTTGACACTATTATTAGAGGTTGTACCTTAAATATTTCTAAACATCCCTTCAACATTGACCTTATCCCAGTAAACCTTTATAGTTTTGACGTTATTATTGGCATGGACTGGTTGGCAAGATACCACGCAGTCATTGTTTGTGATGAAAAACTAGTCCGTATTCCATGGGGAAATGAAACCTTGATCATTCGAGGAGACGGTAACACTGACCTTACTGACACTAGACTTAGTGTTATCTATTTTACTAAAGCCCGTAAATATTTGTTGAGAGGATGTCCTATCTTTTTGGCTCATATTTCTCAAACAGATGAAGAAGGCAAACCCGAGAAGAAGCAAATCAAGGACGTACCTATCGTCCGAGATTTTCCTAAGGTCTTTCCTGATGAGTTGCCAGGCTTACCACCAACCCGACAAGTGGAATTTCAAATTGATTTGATTCCTGGAGTTGCACCTGTGGCTAAAGCTCCATACCGGTTGGCACCATCAGAAATGAAAGAGCTAGCTGAACAACTTCAGGAATTATCTGACAAAGGATTCATCCGACCCAGTTCCTCTCCGTGGGGAGCTCCTATTTTATTTGTCAAAAAGAAAGATGGTTCCTTCCGAATGTGCATCACTACAGAGAACTGAATAAGTTAACAGTAAAGAATCGTTATCCACTTCCTCGCATTGACGACCTATTTGACCAACTGCAAGGGTCAAGTGTGTATTCCAAGATCGACCTGAGATCTAGATACCATCAGTTAAGGGTCAGGGAGGAAGATATTCCAAAAACAGCTTTCAAAACCTGTTACGGTCATTATGAATTCGAGGTTATGCCATTTGGGTTGACCAATGCGCCAGCCATTTTCATGGATCTTATGAACCGTGTGTGCAGACCCTACCTGGATAAATTCGTGATAGTCTTCATTGACGATATAATCATTTATTCCAAGAACGAACAAGAACACGGGGAACACCTTGCATAGGTACTAAAGGTGCTCAAGGAGGATCAACTTTATGCTAAAGTCTCCAAATGTGACGGTATTCACGTAGATCCAGCAAAGGTCGAATCTGTCAAAGACTGGGTATCCCCTAAGTCGCCGACGGAGATCCGCCAATTTCTAGGCCTTGCCGGGTACTACCGCAGATTTATTGAAGATTTCTCCAAGATAGCCAAACCAATGACCAAACTCACTCAGAAAGGAATAAAGTTAGATTGGGGAGATAAGGAAGAATCAGCATTTCAGTTGATCAAGAAGAAGTTGTGTAGTGCACCTATTTTAACCTTACCTAAGGGCAACGATGATTTCGTTGTATATTGTGATGCTTCACACAAAGGTTTGGGTGCAGTATTGATGCAGAGAATGAAAGTGATCGCCTATGCTTCAAGACAACTGAAGAAGCACGAGAAGAACTACACCACTCATGATCTAGAGCTTGGATCCGTAGTATTTGCTCTCAAAATATGGAGACATTACCTATACGGAACAAAGTGTACTGTGCATAATGACCACAAGAGTTTGCAACACATATTGGATCAGAAGGAGCTGAACATGAGACAACGCCGTTGGATCGAGTTGTTAAGTGACTATGACTGTGAGATCAAATACCACCCCGGTAAAGCAAATGTGGTTGCTAATGCTCTAAGCCGTAAGGAAACAGACCCTCATATGAGAGTTCGAGCACTGGTTATGACAATCAATTTGGACCTACCCAAGCAGATTTTGGAAGCTCAGACTCAAGCCCAAGTACCTGAAAACCTCGTGAAGGAAGACGTCGAATGCTCAGAACCGACCTCACCAAGGAAAAGTTAGAACCAAGAGCAGATCGAACCCTGTGCCTTCACGGGAGGAGTTGGTTACCTTGTTATGGAGATTTGAGAAACGTGATTATGCACGAATCTCATAAGTCCAAATATTCTATACATCCCAGATCTGAAAAGATGTATTAGGATATGAAGAAGTTATACTGGTGGCCAAATATGAAAGCTGACATCGCCACCTATGTTCAGAAGTGCTTGACATGTTCACGTGTCAAAACTGAACACCAAAGACCACCGGGTTTACTTGTACAACACGAGATACCAAAATAGAAGTGGGACAACATCACCATGGACTTTGTCACCAAACTCCCAAAGTCATCTCACGGTTACGATACTATCTGGGTAATCGTCGACCGACTCACCAAGTCCACTCATTTCCTACCAATTAGGGAAAATGATTCCCTGACCAAGCTAGCAAAGACGTACCTGAAGGAGATAGTAACCAAACATGGAATACCAGTCTCAATAATATGTGATCTAGACGGTAGGTTCACATCGAACTTTTGGAAGGCTTTTCAACGGGCCTTAGGTACAAATTTGGACATGAGCACTGCTTATCATCCACAGACCGACGGTCAAAGTGAACGAACCATCTATACTCTAGAAGACATGCTACGAGCATGTGTGATTGACTTTGGAAATGGATGGGTAGACCACATTCCTTTAGTGGAATTCTCCTACAACAACAGTTATCACGGTAGTATCAAGGCTGCCCCTTTTGAAGCACTATATGTTCGAAAGTGCCGTTCACATGTGTGCTGGGCAGAAGTAGATGAATTTCAGCTCACTGGACCCGAGTTAATCCAGGAAACTATCGACAAGATCGTCCTCATAAAGCAAAGAATTCAAGCTGCCCGCGATCGACAAAAGAGCTACGCGGACCAAAAACGTAAACCTATGCAATTTGAAGTAGGTGATCGCGTCATGCTCAAGGTATCACTTTGGAAGGGTGTTGTACGTTTTGGTAAACGTGGAAAACTGAACCTACGTTATGTCGGACCTTTTAAAGTGATAGCTAGGATTGGGGAGGTAGCATATCGTTTAGAGTTACCCCAACAATTGAGCCGGGTACACTCTACTTTCCACGTGTCTAATCTGAAGAAGTGCTATGCTGAAGAACCATTGGCTATGCCATTGGAAGGAGTTCAGTTTGACGACAAACTCCAGTTCACAAAAGAACTAGTAGAAATCATGGAGAGAACGGTTAATAAATTGAAACGCAATCGCATTCCGTTAATCAAGGTACGTTGGAACTCGAGGAGAGGTCCTGAGTTCACATGGGAACGAGAAGACTCGTTCAAAACCAAGTACCCACATTTGTTCACCTGACTGGTGATTTCATCTTAAGCTTTGAGGACAAAGCTAAAATAACGGGATTGTGCTGTAAAACCTCTGATTTTACCTTATTGACTTTTTCAACTGTTGTACTCTTTATTTTGGAATCTCCATAATTCCACTTTTATATGATTCATTAAGTATCATCTTCATTTGTCATACTATTATTTCATATTTATTTTTAATATATATATATATATATATATATATATATATATATATATATATATATATATATATATGAACCTTTAGTCTTTTCTGACTACTCTGGCAATTGACTGGCCACATATTAAACAAGGACTCACCGCCTCAATACATATTTTTGTAAAACTATATATTTATTTACTTAATTTATTAAGTACCTATATTTAATATTATATGTATATATTTACATATACCTTATACTATGAACAAACATATGTCACCATAAAACAATGTCTATTATCTCACATTGACACTTATTTATTTTCTTCAAGAATAATATTTATAATGTTATACACATTACATACTTTCACCAAATGATCTCAAGGTTTAATCAAAAACCTAGAAACCTTACAAGTACCTACACTATATTACATAGACTAATGTTAAACCCCACTTTTAGACAAGTCTAACATAATTTCTACCCTACTATACACAATATAGCCGTGTATATGTACATACACATTCATTAAATCCTACAAAGCTTGCAAGCAAACCATGTCACAAAGTCAAAACATTATACTGTGTCACCATACATGTAAACATATATAACACAAAAATACATATTCAGTTGCCTATAATATGCTTCTTTTAAGTCCTCCATTTTCACTCTTTATCAAAATTCCAACTACCAAAACAACTTTCTCAATTGCCTATAATGTTTTTGAGATAGTTATTGTAACCAAGATCACGTTAAGCATATTAACATTAATGGTTTTTTCAAGTGCATCAACAAAATCACTAACAACAACGACAACTTAGGCCTACACGTCATGACAAGCGAAGCAACAACAATCGCAATACGAGTAGAATCAAACAAGCGTTCACACAACACATGTAACAAAAAATCATCATGATTAGCTGTGTGGGTCTCAAAAAACACACGTGGGATACAGGAAACAACCCCCGGATACTCTATGACTCATCTGGGGTTTGGTTGGTTGCTTTGCGGCTCACAGCGTATGGCTGCCGTGAGTTTTTTAAAATATTAAAGAGGACACAATTGACGATGTCTGGTGGGATGGAGGCTTTCATGGCATGCGGGAGTGAGGTTGTTGTTGGTTGGACTGTATTTACGACGGATGAAAGGGTTTAGAGTTTAGAACGACACAACTGTTAGTTAAGAACTTAGGAAGGTGTTACGGCTGTAGTAGAGAGTGATCTAGGGTTTGTGAGTGTTTATAGAAAAAAATTGAACATCAATTACGAATGGGCTTTTTGATATTTTTGATTAACATGATATTGGGTTTTAAATAAATTATACATAAAAATGTTGGTCATGCCATTAGATATTGCAAGTCCGCAATTATGTTATAAACCTTTTCTTAAACAATATATATTTTAATATTTTAGCTTTTTAACATTTTTTATTAATTTTTTGAAAGGCAGCACTTTATAACAAAACAGAATAAAGATTTGTTTATGCATATTTAAAGTTTTTGAAAATTGCATATCATAAAATATCTATCATTTGTGTATGTATATTAGTAAAAACTTAGTGAAATTATAATCATTTTTCTAGATAATTCGATTGAAAATAATTGTCCACGTCAATGTACAAACATTTTCAAATAATTTACAAAGTATGAAAACATGTAAAATATTAAGTATGTAGATGTTTACATGTTATATAATGTGACGAGTATTACGCAACATCTACTTATTAACACACCGTCACTTAATGCAACCTCATAATACTACTAACCCGTTTCGATATCGTTTCGATATCGTCTGCATATGTATATAGAACTATCATAAACTTATTTCTTAAAATTCTCGCCATGCGCAAAATTATTATCACTAAAAATATCTGATCGAAAATAATTTCTCGGCAAGAGATTTGATTATAAGGTATCTGTCGCCGCAATGCGCGTGTACCCTATTATAACGCCAAAAGTAATAATATCACTCGATTGAAATTACGTTTTTAAGACATGTTTTTAGATGAAAAGCATCGATTCAAAAGTTAAAACCAAGAAAAACACATTATTGCGCTGAAAAATTTAATCACAAGGTACCCGCCGCCGCATCGCACGAGTACCCTGCTAGTCAAATATAAAAATAACAAGAGCTTACAAAAGTAAAAAAAGGACCCGTGATGACTTTCTATAGGATCTGAACCCCAAGTACCAAACCAGTAATTTAGTAAATCATAAGGACCTTGATGTAGTTTTGTCCATCTACTAAACCCCAGCTTTACCAATTTTCAAAAGCCCCAAACATTAACAAGAAGCTGCTGCTGGTCGAGTCAAAAACATAAGCCAAGATGAGTACCATGAAGTTTTGCCGTGAATGGTTAATAATCTAACAATTGATCTTGGCTTTTTTTTTATAAAGTGTTTGATGTGATTTCTGACTGATGAAAATTTGTTAATATTTTTTTTTAATTTGCAGTAACAACATCTTGTATCCAAAAGAAGATAAAGAACAGAAGATCCTTCTTTATGCTTGCAGAAACTGTGAACATCAGGTTCAATTTTCTTACCTTTTTTTATAACATGCAAAACCCTAATCTTTACAAGGGTTTTTTTTTTTTTTTTTTTGGATCTATGGATTGTTTTTATCAGCTTTCAGATGCGGTTTTTTATAGCTTAATTGGTCTATTATTGAAAATGTATAATGAATTATCAAAATTTACTACATTCGGTTTTGGACAAGTTTGGGGGTTTTCGATTTTACTCTCTGTTTATTGCTATATTCTGCTTGCTCTCTCAATTGCCATTTTTCTTTAAATTAAAAGCAAATACATAACGAGAAATGGCAGAAAGATCGCCAATTTTTTTTATATTGCTCAAATCGTTTTTTAATGGTGGTGAAGCAAATCCAACATTGTATACTCGTCATCATAAATGATGACAGAAACGAGAGATAAAATTACACCTCATAGAATGGACTGGTACGATCAAAACAGCAACACGGAACACATATTGATATAAGAGAGTCTTAATGATCCAGCTACTTATGACACGTTTTTTTCAGATGAAAAGGCTGTCTTGTGGAATTGTTGGTTATAGATCCTTTGTTATTTTACTCCAATATGCTTATATCTTTGATGGCTTTGTAAGGGATAAGATAAATTTACATTTGTATTTGGCTTGATTGAATGTTGACTATTTGTTAATTTTGTATCGAAAGCTAGTTATGTTAATTGATTATTGTGATAGCTTATTTTCTTAGTATGCTTCTTATACGTTTACTTGGTTGATGCTGTTAAACTTCTTGGCTCTTTCAATCTTCTTGGATATTCATCTTAGTGCTTTGTGAATTATGATCCACTCCGTGTGCCAAATTATTCATTATGTACATGCTTTACTCTGTTAATAAGTCAAGTGCCCTTTTCTTATTGTTTAAATCGTTTTTTATGTTGGTTTTTTAAATACTATCCTTCATATTTCAAAATTGAAAAAGGTGACTTGGTTGATCAATTAGGCATTTGACCATATACGGTTAATTAGGCGGTTAATTAGGCCGACTAGGCAAAAATTAATCTCTTGGTGGCCGATTAGCGCCTAGGCGCTACGCGGACGATTTTTGCGACACTAGCTTAAATTCAGTTAGTGGGTTCAGGTGATGTGCTACCAAATTGGAATGTGACTGGTTGATGTAGGAATACTTGACAATGGAACGTATTGTTTTGTCAAGACAAGTTATATTTGTGTGGGTCAAAATGTGATGATGGACTGTAAACTATTCCGGTACATTAAAATTCCATGGTTTCAGCTAGAGTGGTTTAGGAGGTTTTATGCATTTGAATGCACTTTGAATATCTTTCAACTGTTTTGCTAAGGACCTTATTAGTTTAAGGTGTTCCCCCCTGGGTATATTTTTCTGAAAGGTAATTAATATCTCATACAATATCACACAGGAAGCTGCAGAAAACAATTGTGTCTACAGAAACGAGATAGCACATGCTGCTGGGGAGCGAACTCAAGTGCTTCAGGATGTTGCTGCTGATCCAACTCTTCCGCGTACAAAAGCAGTTCGTTGTGCTCAGTGTGGTCATGGAGAAGCTGTTTTCTTCCAGGTAACTGCTTTCATTTTCCCAAATATAAACCATTTACAGATAACTACATGAAATCCTTTTATTCTTTTTGCATGAATGCTATTCCAGATCATAGATATTATCATCTGTATACCGGATCACACTCTTTTCCTCTACTTTCATGTAGAGGTGGCCAGTTTTAACGAATTTATATATGAGTGGTTCAACCCAGTTAGTATTTGTTTGATAACATAATTGCGTAGTATCTGAAAAAGTAGCTAAGAGTTGTAATGGGTAAATGTTTGAAAATTCAAAATTTGCCTCACATGTGGTCTATGTTTAAAATGTCGTAACTCGTATAATGTGAAGGAATTTATATCATTATACTTTATAAGCAGTGTTAACATGTTAAGTTCTTTTCAAATTGGACAAAAAAATGTTGCCAACCAGCTCTCAAACCTGGTCCCTTTTGACCTGGACAAAAGGTTAATTGCACTAAACCCAAATGTTGTGATCTTTATAAGATGGAGTAATATTCGGATCATTAGATTTTAGAGCTGGCAAATTATATGGGTCGGGTCGAACTCATAATGAAACCTTTACGCTATGTTCTCGAGTTATTATTAGGATGAAAAGAAAAGAATTAAAGACAAAAGAAGAGAAGAGAAAAGAAAAGAAAAAGAATCATGTGGGAAGAAGATTTTATAGCCAAAATGGCTTGTATCTTCCTTTCTCTTCCTTTCTTTTCTCTTGTAAAAAAATCTTGAGAACACAACTAACTTCTAGTTTCTTTCCGAATCCTTCCCTTTCTCTCCAAAATATATCTTGAGAACATAATGTTAGTATATATGTAACAAATTCAGCTTCCTAATTCGTCAAGTTTAAACTTCAGATTTTGTTTCGGTATTGTAGTTTATGTAGAAAGTTTAAAGGGGAGAAAGTGTTAAGGATTCCGCATTTTGGCACCTATAAAACATGTCTTAAGTAAAAAAAGTCTTATGTAACTAATAATGTTTTTATTTGCTAGGCAACTGCTAGAGGGGAAGAAGGTATGACTTTGTTTTTCGTTTGCTGCAACCCGAACTGTGGTCATCGATGGAGGGACTGAGAGCTCATTGAATTGGGTAACTAAGTCAATGACAACTTTGAATGGTTCTTTCGAACCAAACTTTGTAACTCTTAATTGAAACCTCTGAATGCCGATGCTAATGGTCAAATAGGGTAGATGGAAACTTCCAGAGATTTGTAACTGCAATCTTAACTTTGAAATCCAATTGATGAATTGGTTTTATTACAGTAAGATTTAGTCATGGTTTGAAAGTTTGATTTGTGGGTTAGCATGCAAGATCATGTTAAGTCTGAGCATGCAAGATCATGCAAGATGTGTGAATCGTAAAGCTTGTGCAATTTTGTGTGAGCACCAACCAAGTAGTGCCAGTTGCCCAGATGTAGCGCAAGACCAAACTTAAGTAATATGCAATCTTGTCTAAACACTCGCTAGGGTTGAGCATCGGGCCTGGACCGGACCGGATCAAAGACCGAAAATGGTCTGAAACCCCGAACCGGCCAAGACCGAGCTGAAATTGTTCGGTCTGGGTCGATTTTGGGTTTATCATGCTCATCCCTACACTAGGACAAGTAATGTCTGATGTAGCTTTGAAGATTAGATGCAATAATTTTTTCAAGTTCGGGATCTTGGCTGTGTTTGTTTTTATCTAAAATGCCTGAAACACATCTAAAGTCTGATCCGGTCAGACAAGTGAGCATTTAGCCTGTTTTTTTTTTTTTTTTCAGATTTTGCAACTTGAATCATGTGAATGACATCGGATTCGGTAAAACATTGGATGTCGTCTGAATAGATTTGACGACTTGATAAAAGGAACTAACCAAATATTTCACGCCACCCACTTTTATTTCCATTATATTCTTTCTTTTTTCTACTAGCTAGCCTACACTTTTGTTTTATTTAAAACCAAATTATTTTATTAACACTACAATATTTTTAGATTGTTGTTTTTTTTATTAGAAGTACATATAAAAAGATTGTTAGTTTTTTTTTTTTTAATTTTGCTTTCAATCCTTCGAATGGTAAGTCAGGCGGTATTCTTACTGTGGGATCGAAACTCATTTGTAAAAAAAGAGGTGATTTTAGGAGATGGCTTTATAGCTATTATTGGTAATTGGAGGGATGTCCTTGGCGATTTTATCATGGTCAATGTGTATGCGTCACATGGCCGTGAGAAGTCTAAATTATGGTGTGATCTTTCACATCGAAAAAACATCAAACAGGGCTTCTGGATTTGTTTTAGTGACTTTAACGTTGTAAGGTAGGAATCCGATAGGAAAGGCACTCAATTTGATCCAAACACGAAGTATTCTTTCAACAAATTTATAGACGAAGCTGAGCTACAAGATGTTGCTATGGGTGGTCGGAATTTCACTAGAATTAATAAGAAAGGGACAAAGTTAAGCAAACTTGACAGTTTCTAATATCCACCGAGGTTCTCCATACTTGGCCAACAATTCACTGTACCGCACTTCCTCGTAAATTTTCAGATCACTGCCCTATCCTTTTGCAGTCGAATTCTGTGGATTTCAGACCGGTCCCTTTCAAGTTTTTTAATTCTTGGTTAAATGAGTATTCCATAAACTTGTTAGTTTAATCTTCTTGGGTAAATGAACCAGGCTCTCGTTGTCGCCCTGATGTTAATCTCTACAGAAAGTTGAAAGCTTTAAAGGCCGTTTTGAACCCGTGGAGTAAAAGTATTAGGCATAAATTAACCCAAGAGAGTGCTATTTTGACAAAGCAACTAGAAGATCTTGATCTAAAAGCGGAAAGTAACGACGTGTGAGTCAGATTGCAATTTAAGGTTTGACATTTACAAGAGTTTATTCGAGTTAGAGTCA
Source organism: Glebionis coronaria (assembly GCA_025667525.1). Classification (NCBI taxonomy): domain Eukaryota; kingdom Viridiplantae; phylum Streptophyta; class Magnoliopsida; order Asterales; family Asteraceae; genus Glebionis; species Glebionis coronaria. Next base: position 177,830,863 of record CM046879.1, read on the forward strand.
AAAAACATAAAAGACTTGCAACAAAAATCTCGATGTCGATGGGCGTTAGATGGGGACGAGAACACCGCATTTTTCCACTCGATTATCAAGGGCAAAAATCGGCGGCAGCTAGTTCATGACATAATGATTAATGGATTTTGGGAGACTGACGCATGTATCATTAAAAAGCATTTTTTTCAAGTGTATTCAGATAGATTTACCGAGGATATCCCCACCAGCCCTAGCTTTCATAGTAACAAGTTCAAGTCTATCTCGGAACTTCAAAAAGGTTTTCTTGAAAGACCTTTTGAATACGACGAAATCAAAAAGGCAGTTTGGAGCTGTGGAGAAGATAAGGCGTCGGGTCCTGGGTCCTGATGGGTTCACTTTCAGGTTCATTAAACATTTATGGAATGTGATTGGCGATGATTTTACAAAAGTTGTCAAATTTTTTAAGATCAAAAAGACGATTGCAAGGGGATGCAACTCTTCTTTTATCTCCTTAATTCCAAAAATTTCTAACCCGCTTACTCCTCAAGACTTTCGCCCCATTAGTCTAGTGGGTTGTTTCTATAAAGTTGTTTCAAAGTTGTTTGCTAGTAGATTGTAACCTGTCATGAGCTTTATCAGCAATGTCCAAACAGCGTTTTTAAAAGACCGCCAGATCACTGACGGGCCTTTGATCATAAATAAAGTGATATCGTGGACTAAGAAAGTGAAAGGGAAACTCATGATTTTCAAAGTGGATTTCGAAAAGGCTTTCGACTCTATAAACTGGAACTTTATAGATAACATTATGCGTCATATGCGTTTTGGTGTTATATGGAGAGATTGGATTTTTGGATGCCTTCGCTCGGGTTTTTCTTCGATCCTCATAAACGGCAACCCCTCTAAGGAATTTAAATTGTCCAAAGGCTTGAGGCAAGGGGACCCCCTGTCGCCTTTTCTATTCATGATTGTTATGGAAGCTTTGCACATTTCTATGTTAGAAGCAAGAGAAAAATGAGTCTTTAAAGGTGTTGAAGTAGGAAAGAATAAAGTGGTGATCTCTCACCTTCAATATGCAGACGATGCTATTCTTGTAGGTGAATGGTCCGAGCTAAATATTACTAACCTGATCAGAATCCTAAGATGCTTTCAAGTATCCTCGGGCCTTAAAGTTAACTTCAATAAAAGTCGTGTTTTGGGTGTAGGGGTGAAAAATGATGAGGTTATAAGAGTAGCGAGGTCTATTAATTGTAAAAATGAAAGTCTGTCCTTCATATATTTAGGTCTTCCGGTTGGCTCAAGTATGAGAAAATTAAACAATTGGGATCGTGTAATCAGTAAATTTCAGGATAAATTGGCGAAATGGAAGGCGAAAACTCTATCTTTTGGCGGACGCTTGACTCTTATCAAAGTTGTCATGACTAATCTTCCAACTTATTACTTTTCACTTTTCAAGGCTCCATCTTCATGTATCAAAATGCTTGACCAAATCCGAAGTAAGTTTTTTTGGCATGGTGGGATTGAAGAGAAAAAAGTTTCATGGGTCGCTTGGAATAAAGTTTGTGCCCTATGAAATTGGGATGTCTCAGGATAGGATCTCTTAAATCTCTTAACCTTAGTCTTCTTTCTAAATGATCGTGGAGATGGCACACAGACAAAGATGCATTGTGGTACCATATTATCTACTCGATTCATGGCTCAAAGGGAGGTGATTTTCTAAACTATGCTTCTATTGACACTAAGGGTACGTGGAGTGATATCCTAAAGGCATGTCATAAAGTGAATAGTCTCAATGTTCCTCTTTCATCCTTCTTTGCCCGTTCTATTGGTGAGGGCAAGTCAATTAAATTTTGGAACGAAGAGTGGCTTGGTACTTTCAAGCTAGCTTAAGTCTTTCCCAGATTATACGCTTTAGAATCCATGAAAGATTGCAACATTTCTGATCGTTTGTTTCTATTGAATGATCATGTCTCTCCTACGTCGATCTAGCGTCGGCCTATTCGTAACGGTAGAGAAAATGAGGAAATGGAAAGTTTGGCTAAGTTAATTCAAGGAGTGGTTTTAAAGTCAGGACGACTTTATGGTTGGACTTGGGCTCTTGAGAGCTCCAAAAAATTCTCGGTTAAATCTCTTCGGGTCAAACTAGATGAGAAAATCCTCATTTTATCCCATGAAAAAACAAGATGGAATTCTTTAGTTCCGAAGGAGGTGGACATTTTGGTCTGGCGAGCCAACAAAGATAGTCTTGCAACGAGATGCAATCTAGACAAGAGGAATATTGATGTGCATTCGGTACTTTGCGCAATGTGTGAAAAAGATGTCGAATCTTTAGACCATTTGATGGGACAGTGCTCTTGGTCTCTTAGCATCTGGATTTTTATTTTCAAATGGTAGGGCTTCTCTCTTTCAGGGATTCTCGACGACAAAAATGTCTCCAACTTCATTAACCGGTTGAGCACCAGAAAAAAAGAACGTTCTCGTCATTTCATCTCCAATGCTTTGAGCTGTTATTTTCACCTCGATTTGGCATATTTGGAGAAGGAGGAATTCTAAAGTTTTTCGCTTAAAAGAGTCTACGGTTGTGACGTCTTCAAGGAAGTTCAAAACTTGTCTTTTTGTTGGGTGAGTAATAGGTGTAATAATTTTAGATTAGACTGTGATTTATGGGTGGAAACCCCGGTTTTAGCTATATCTCCGATTATATAATGTCTCTTGTTTGTCTTCTAAAACAAATTCAGATGTACGATTCAGATTCACACTTCAAATCTCTAAAAAAAACAAACACAACCTTACTCATTATTATTCTCGTCTTTACAAGACGTATAAATCACACATGGGTCTTATGATTCTATCCTAATGTCGTTTTCTTAATAGTTAATGTTATACAAATTTGTATATAAAAAGGGTTTTTTATTTTGTGTCTTTTAAGACACATAATAAGAAGGAAAAAAATACACCTATCATAAAAAAAAATCATAGATTTTATCATAATGTTATTTTCTGTTAAGACGATATAAAAATATACACAAACCTACAGGAATCCGAACAATACATTTTATGAATCGTGTACTTTTATGTGGGATCTAGTATCCTTTTTTACTATCATATATCACATGGGTACAAGATAGAAAATTCCATATAAAAAAACAAGATAGAAAATTCCATATAAAAAAACCATTAATTGTTAGTCATGTTCTAGAGCTGAAAAATGCCAACGGTATGCAAAAAGAAATAAGACGAATATTTGAAGTGCTCATGAAAGTCGAATATTTGGATAAATAGCGATTGAACTATACGTCAAAAGTGCATCTAGTAAGAATCGAACCTACGAATTTGCGCGGTTGATTAAATCGATGCTTTGAGATAGAAAGACCCAAATACCGAACATCGAATCTTGAATTTCTCCACCACCACCAAATACCGAAAAAACATGCAAAACAAAAAAAACAAACATTCGAATCTGATTTTTCTGTTGGATTGCTTTGAGATTTTGTCCGTCTATAGTCTATACAAGAATGAACTTTTCCTAAAACCCTAAAACCCAGCCAATCGAGACAGTCTATATATCCCAGAATGAATTTTTCAACCCCTATAACTTCTATAGAGAAAAAAAAAGAGAACGAAATTGCACATCTTCATAAAATTATCTACAGAAATATAAGGCAATTATAGACTCGATCTCAATACTTTCTGGCATTTCTACAAAACTGTGTTTCAATTGGGGAGTAACCTACAAAGAAAGCGTCCTCGTAAACCAGTCCGATAAACGTCTCATCTTCATTGAGAAGTCTTTATTTCTTCCGAAGTAAGCTTCTGCATTCTGAAGCAATACTTCCACATCATGCTTCATTGCTGCAAATCTTCTGTAGTAGTTATTCTCTAGTCTCGATTGGATTACATCGAGGGTCAAAGGCACTGGAAACCTGCAAGATTTAGCAATAGTTGGTAAAGACCTTTCAATAACGAGTCTTAAACTCATCAACATATTTCTTTTTAGATCCCATAGGGAATGTGTTGATATAAAAGGGGCAAGAGAAACTATACTTGTTAATGAATGTCGTTGACTGGGATACTTGTCTCAGTTTTAGAATACCATAATGATCCTGCAAGTATCAATGACAGTAAATGTCATTATAATGCTCAATTGCAATATACCCTATTTCACTCGCTTTTTCTCCTTGCTTGAAGTCTAAACAATTATGATTAATATATCACATCTTTGTAATGACACAAAGGCTAACTTCGTATTTGTTACTTGGAAATTTTTTTAAAAAGCATCACGGAGATAAAAAGAAACCGTTGAGAATTTCAGGAAAGGAACCACATATTTAGATGCCTAAAAAACTTGTAATGTTATTACAAATTCTTTTTCTTAAAAAAAGTTAACTAGCATCATAAATCATATATGGCTGTTTTCTTTTTGACAGAATGCAATAGGGCACCACTGCTTGAATCAATGAACAAAATTAGACAAACTACAAAATGTAAATGTAAAAAGGAACCATCTTAAAAATCAATTAGTTTTATAATTATGATAGAAATAACAGCACATACCCCAGATTTTTTCCCTGATTTCTCAAGTTTGGCCAATGCACGAATGAGCTTAGTTCTGATATCCTCATCAATATGTGGCTCTTCCAACACCATACTAGCCTTAGGATCATAGAGTTCCCAAGGACTATGAGGAAGCGCATTCGGATCAGATTTATACTGAACAGAATACCGCTCCCACGGACTATCAGGAAAGTCAGGTGATTTGGGTTTAACCGCCACAATTCGCCCATCCCACCAATTTCCATTTTCGTCCCCTTCATTTTTCCACCAAACTTGGCACTTATCACGGCATCTCCAGTCTCTTTTCATAGCAGCATCATACCTGCTTCTTTCAACAAGAAAGTCTGGGAAGCCGGTAACTTCCCGAAGAGTCAATTTAAATGTTTTGCCAGCCACATTAGAAGAGGGGTCTTCAAATTGTAGGGTCATTTTGCAGCAGCCTTCACCAGAACCGGGATGTGTTGCATATTCAAGGTCTTTGACTTTACAAAACTCGACATCTCTGATGTCTCCCTTTGTCCATGGACCTATCTCTCTTGAATTATTAGTAGTGATGTATTCTTGATGACCCTGAAAAGATCAAAACACAAACAGTGATGATCTATGAATCTTTGCCCATTTTGCTATCTCTAATAGCATCAACTCTTAGTAATAATGACAATATTTTTTTTTTATTATACTGCAATCTTTCAAGAAATGAAAAAGACACGTACCTGCATAAAGTATACAACTTCATCTCCTAACTGAGGAATATATCGCGAGCCCTCCTCATGAGTTGCAAGCAGTAACCATGAATTTCTTGTTGATTGGTGTTGTTTCTTTTTTTCTGGTGACATGTCTATACGATTATAATCAATGGCTCGCCTGTTCCTGGTAGATCTTAATCCCACTTTATGTCTAGAATTTAATCTATCCTCCTCTTGCGGAAGCTCGTCGTCTCCATCACTTGAAGATTTTTCTCTACTTAATGTATCTTCAGATACCTCATGAATAACCCTCAAATTCATATTTCTTCGAGTCCCATGAATTCTGGGTTCTGTTGCTTCAACCTGATTAATACTATTGGCATTAGAAGTGCTTGCTTCCATGCCTCCACCATTCATAACTACACTTGTCCTACTCCTAGTTGACTTTGATCGCCTATAAACTTTTTCAAACATTTTATCCCGTGAATCTCGCTCCTGTGACCCTTGAATATCAGAGCTGATGGTTTTATCATCCCGAGCACTGCTTAGGGGCATTCTCGAAATTTTCCCGTTGGAAACATCTGAGGTGGATCCATCAGATATCATGATACCGCCACCATTTCTTGATTCTTGTACTGATGAACGGATCTTCAACTTTGTGGGAGTTCGCAATTTCTTCTGCAATGGTATTGGTAGCTCTGTATCTTGATTTTTCTCTTGCTTCCCGTTTAGCTGGACCATTTTGCCCTTTTGAATTTCGCCATCTGAAGGAGTAGATACCTCCTTTTCAATTGGCGGGTTGTCTTCGACTAGATTCTGGATATTATAACTTCCATCAGGACATGACTCATCTAGAGATTTAGCAACAGACGGGATCGGTTCAGTAATCCTTGGCCGTTTTATTGAACGGGATTTTGCGCCTCCCCATTTAATGCTTCCCTCCAGCAGGCTTACATGATTTATACATTTCATAGGTGACCCAAAGTTTTCCGTTCTTTCAACGAACTCACCATTTCCATTAATCGAAGAGAAATTCTTACCCAATTCGTCGTGAGGGGGCGTCGTAGATGATGGGCCAACCAACTCCCGGATACTTGAATCCCGATTGGGAAGTTTGAACACCAACTTCCTATTGGGGTTGTCTTTGTGGGAACTTAAATCTTCAGATAGTATTTCTTTACCTTTTAAATGCCCATTTTCTTCCTTTTCAGATGATACTTCAGTTTCTTCACTTCCAGCTTCTGTTTCTTGCTCACTGGAATAACTTTGGGACGAGTTGCCTTCTAGAACATCCTCTTCTCCATCTGAGGCTCTTCCACTTATCCGTGAGAGAAAACTAAGGGCATTGCGCGCAGCCGCTCTCCTTGGTCTTGAAGCCTTTGACCGAGATGACCTCTTCATAGAGGGCTTTTTACCAAATCTTGACTTTCTGCTCATATCGTCTCTCAAGGAACTCTCTTCACCATCCAAATTCCTTCTCTTTACGCGTCGTCCAGAAGATGTCATGAAGTCAGCCTGACAACAGTGAAAATGTTTAAGGCCATAAAATCTGTAACATGACAACACATAATTTCTGATCTGGCCACTAAACCTATGAGATTCACTTCAAACTTAATTATTTGAAGTATTTAACACCAGAAAATCTATATCATTACAACAAAGCTGACCGGTTTCTACAACAAATTCATTTAGGGTTAAAATCTTTTTAACTACGTTTTCTGTAACTTAGATGGAATTGGTACCCAATTTAAAGTCCCTTGACAAATCAGAAATGAAGAAAATAAGTGTATGTATCTTCCAAGTTAACAACTGCTGAATAAGCATATTAAGATAAATGGTCAAGGGGGGCTTCTTTCAATTCAGAATTTTAATGAACACTTTTACGTAATCAAGTCGGTATCTTCAATTCTCAGACCAAAAAAAATCATTTAAAGCTGTCAGGGACTCTCTTTAAGGTTGTACACATCATATCAAATTTGAAGCTAAAAAGAGTTCTTATGACCATCAGGCATCAAAATGCACCTCATATATACTTACTTCTGCCTTTATCTTTTTCGCCTTAGACTTTCGGGAGGTGTCATCCCGAGAAATTTGATCCTCACTGTCTCCCCCGCTACAATCAATGCTAACAGAAGCATCGGAGCTCAAACTTCCTTGTTCTCCTGCAGAATGACACTCCTCTGTCACATTATATTCAGAATCGTTGTCATCGCTATGTACTTCTATTTCTGGTTCCCAGTCCATGGCATCTAGAAACTCGGGAAGTGGGTCCATCAAAATATCCAAGTCAGCAATTGGAGGCACTTGGTATTCTTGATCAACAAGACTAATGTCGGTTCCTACAGCAAATCTCACTGAAGATGGCCGCCACTCAAACCCCAGTGATCCTAACCGTCTTTGCTGGTACAGGCTTTGGTAAGGCTCAGGGTACGGAATCATCCCTACAGAAATTCCAAGTTTCAAATTTTAATGTTTAGAGGTATGAGGGATGGGATCGAGAGAAAACCTAATCTCGGTGGAAAACCTAGAGAACTCAAACAGATGCACTAAAATTACCAAACGGACGCACTGAAAAATCTGTTATATAGCCTGAAAAAATTTAGGCATGCGTTTGGTATTTCTAGTGCATCTGTTTGGTTTTCTAGGTTTTCTAGCCATATGTGGTTTTCTCTAGAACCCACCCCTAGAATATGATTACAAGAACTATACAATAATGATCAAAATGTTCTGTATTTAATATTGGCAAGTTGCGCCTTTAAATTAACTGTAGGTAACTATCGCCCGTTTACACTCTATTGGTTCTTTTTAAATTCACCCAGGCATTGATAAAGCGTATTAGCTAGAATAGTGTGACCCGAGAGTATCAAGGACAAGGATCCTATGTTTTGTGAGGCTTAGGGAGGGAGTAACTAGAAGCGTCCACATAGGTAGATTGAGCAGATTATGTTAAGGGGTCAAAGAACAAGGTGTCAATTGTCAAGTCTAATAATTTCTACAGTAATTGCTAGTGAAAACGGGTTAGGATGAACCACCTACATGCTTTTGTGTTTTTTCTTGATTTTTGTAAATAACCAATTTCATGGATATGGATATCCAATTTCAAAATAAAGGTGTATGCATTTGATTCATTTACACCCATCTCAACTTTGGACCCATTTGACTCCTTTCATTACCAATTTGATCATTTGACCCGTTGGAGATAAAAAAGAAGGAAACACAACCCCCCATTTTTAGGTGTATAGGTCAAAAACCCACCCTAATGGAGTTTTTCACTAGGTATTTGACCAAATAAATCTCAAAACAGATAAAAATTAAAGGCTGGTCACGTCAAATCTTCCTATGAGCAAACCTGAATCACAAAGGAGATCTTGCATATTCCTTCGATAGGGAGCTAGTTGAGTTTCCTGGGTAAGTTAAAAAAAAAACTCAACATCAGAGAAACAGCCTAAAAGATTTGCATGTACGGTAGTTATTTCCTACTAGAAAATGTTCATACATAAAGTCTTTCAGTTTGTTAAAAGCTATTCTATCCTTGGTGGAAACTCAAGGTTAACCACTTGTAACCTGAATTTCCTATTGTCTGATTTGATGATTAGTGGATTATGAACAGTCTTAAAGATATACTAGCATCATTATTTGGTTATTATAATTATCATAAAACCTGAACTGCTGAACACTACACTAATCTTAAGATAACGATAGCAAAAAGAAGAGACTAATTTTGTTCCAATTGATGCATCATTACAAACACAAACATTATGAGTTTATGTTATTTACTGGTTACGTTCTTATATTAAAACATGGCCGGAGGTCCATTGGAAGCAGTCTCTTTATTTTCGGGTTATCCTGGAAGTAGGGGTAGGATCTGTTTACACTTCACCTCCCCCTTACCCTGCTTCGGCGGGATTGGGTATGTTGTTTTTGTTGTATTCTTATATTAAAACAATTAGATAACTGTTTTATGATTTCAGCACCCTGTGTACTAAACTAATGATTAAATAACTATCATTCTATATTTCTTAGTGCCCTATAGTATTTTATAGAAAATCAGAAGGTCTTGATAAGACATTATATATATATTAAAAAAGAAGCTCTAAAACAAGACTAACAGAAACTACTAACCTGGTCGAGCACATTTCCATGTGCATCGTGAATGAGGGGCCTGTAATCTCCAAGAAAAAACTGTTGATAGGCTTAAATAGTGTCAGTAACTAGTTATGTCATGCAAAGATTATTCCTTTCCAGTTACTTGCGATTTCTTGTACAGGTCAACCAATATCTTTTATTATTTTAAATTCTTTACCTGATCATACTTGGCATCATTTTGCGCCTCTCCTTGGCCCGTGCTTAATAGATACAATTGACCAACCTCATCAGAAAGTACGATAGATGTCCCGTCCCTGGTAACATAGAAGATTAGGGATAACAAAAATAGGCTAGTGGTTTATAGACATCTGGTAGATGTTAGATATTTACAATATAGTAGCATACAGGCAAAACAAATAACTATGTCCGTCTCATGTAACTACAACAACTTACTCAAAAGTTGTTGTGGGTTTCTGTAGGAATGTTTGCATGCACAGTCAACAGAAGGTTATGTAATATTTGAATAATAAGAATCACATAATCAGTTGTAATAAAAAATGGTGCAGTCGGTAAAGTTTGAATGTGCGTCTAGCTTTCTGGTTTCAAAGATGTAAAAATCAATGTCTATGGTGCCTTGAGTGTTAAGCAGATTATGATTATTAATGAAGGTAATAGATAAAAAGGAGGGTAAAGAAATAACTTTGACAGGTTAATAGACAAATATGTGACTAAACTTTCCAAAAAAGTGCACCTAAGGTAGCCAACTTTCATTTTGTTCATTTAGGTTACTTAACTTATAGGAAGAATACTGTTCTATAATTTCAGTGTTAATCGGAGTGACTTGAAAGCGTATTTTTGGATGAGTTGAGTAACATAAATGTCGTGTTTTACAAGTTCAGTGATGTGTGCATATATTTTTGTAAGTTCAGTGACCCAAATGTTATGTTTCATAAGTTTAATAACCCAAGTGAGCAACATGAAAGTTCGTTGCCTTAGGCGCACTTTTTCAGAAAGTTTAGCGACATCTTTGTCTATTAATCCATTTTTAGACACTATAAAAAAGAAGTTACCCAAAACACTAGAAACAAATTAATCTGATAACAACCCTCAAGATTCACATCAAAATAGTCCATAATTAGCAATTATCTTTCTAAATATAATGACTTATTTGCCCATTGGTACCACTGGAAGTAGTAAAAAGCTATTCCCTTCAGTAGACAAGATCCCATTTCAGAGATTTGACCACTGGTCAAACAATTTATCAAACGAGGTGGAGTAACAAGTAAACAGTATTCAAGGGGTGGAAGGAGTTGCAAACTCATTATAATATTTGAATAGTATACTTAATTTCACTATGTCACTCCTTTACAAAGCGTCTAAGCGTGACCCAAAAAAGATAACAGTGGCAAGAGTGGAATTATATATCACTATAAAATAATATGAAAAAGATAACGGGGTATAAATTCATGCATGAAGAGACATGTTACAAAATAAGCTAACAACTTACGGTGAAAATTTTCCATCAACAAGCTTGAAGCGCCCAATTTCAAATATACGAATAGGAACGCCTTCCCATATCTATATACAAGTAAAGAAAATGCATTCAGTTAATAGCATGTGACAGTATTATATGGATGGCAAAATAAGAGAGAGAAATGAGGTTATATAGAAACAAATACTCACATCCCACACTATTGTTTTTCCATCATATCCGGCACTCATAGCTATTCTTGGATTGAAAGGATGAACATCCAATACGTAAGTCTACAGATAAAAGCACAATCATTAGATATGTGCTAGTCTTAAAGGCTAAATTGCAGGATAAAGTAACATACTTTGTGCCCAATCATAACTTTGTTTCCATTTTCCTTGACACAACACTTTATTCCGGGTTTTATTTAAGGCACTGCATTTGGTAGTTATGATGTTTTCAGAATATCACAAACAAATCGTTACACTTTATTTCCGTTTTTATGTTTGAGAATGCTGGTGTAGTCGGTCAGATGGTCCCAAACTTGATCTCCTTTATCCAATACTAAAGACAACTACATACTCAATCTTGTCATTATCCGCTTTTGTGTCGGATATAACGCCGGCAATGTGAATTTCACGCGGCAGAGAACCTTCTAAAAAATATTATAAAACAAAAAAATAAAAGCACTTACAGATTCAGTGTGACCTGTTAAAGAATGGACTAAGCTGCCATCAACTGCATTCCACACACATATTCTGCAATCTGCAGCCATATAAACGAGAATTAATCATTATGAACTTCTTTACTCCATGACTTTTTATACCCCAGCAAAAAACGCATCCAAGGAAACTAACTTCAGACACGCCTTAAAAAATGTAATTCAAATTTCAGTACATAGTTTGTATGCTATATTTAACCTACCCATGATGGCGGCAAGTACAAAACGATTGTCAAGGCTCCACACAATCATGTTAACACCGCGTGGAGTAGGGAGAATCCTTTGACGTGGACCTCCTCTTGGTGGTTGAGGTGGCATTGGAGGTGGAGGAACTTTCAAGTGATATGCTCGTGACCATCGCCCAACTCTTCCCTACAGGTGCAAAATATATATTAATTTTATTGTTCCAGGAGAAGATTAAAGAGAACACTAGAGGTGGCAAGATGGTAAGGTCAGACACATTAGTCGTTAGGTAACAGGTCAAAATGTTTCACTTTTGTACAGGTTGGGTTGGCTCGCAAACATCTCTTTGTCCATTTTCTTAGTTTTAATATAAATATGTAATCTTTAAATATGATAATTAAAACAATATTATTAAAATACATCCAATTTCTTTAAAGTAATTTATAAGATTGTACACATCAGGCATATATTCCTGAGAGGCTGAGAACTTTCCACCCATTCGCATTTAAGCTAACATTTTTTATTTGACCTGTTTAAGATAAAAGACAGTCCAGTTTTGCTCACTCGTAAGTAAGCATGTCAAAATTGCCCCCTCTAAGAAATGTAATTAAAAGAGTTCGGTAAATGTAGTCAACGAGGCTCAAGAATAGTATAATGAAATATCTCACATGAGACCGCCGTGATTTTGGAACCCAAATAATTGCACTGCCATCACGAGAACACGTAACAATGTTGTCATGTGTAAACCTGGAACATTAAACATTTATGTTAGACAGGAACAAAATCTCTATAATCTTGTGATGGGTGAAACCTTGAAAGTTGGATACTACATGCAAACATTGAACATTTGTACATCAAGTCATAATGGAATTTGGAGTATTTGATATCAAGTGAATGTAAAACTGTAATAGCAATTAAAGGAAATAGATAAGCACCATGTATTTTTAAACTTCGGAAGGTTTTCTTCCTTTGAGGCATCCGATGAAGAAATTTTAGAGGCAACAGCACAGCCACTACATCATAAAGCAGAAGAAATATTGGTATCAAAGGCCGCCAATTATATATAATGCTAAAAAAACTCAATATTGACGAAAGATAATAAGAAGTGGGAATAAAATACATAAAAAATGTACCTGAACTGTACATAGTTAACATCATTTTCATGCCCAGCTAGTACATCCATCTCGTGATTGGGTTGCTCCGGATCATCATTGTTGGGTTTACAAGCATTCCATACCTGCAATTTATAAGAAGACTAAGATCCAATCTGCATTGGTCATCTAACATTTTCATTCTCGGTATTTTCTTGAGTTAGCAGAGGTGCAAGTTACGAGAAAGCAGAACGTGAAATAAAGTTACAGATCTTTTTATCTTGAGTAGGATACAAAGGAAAAGGAAGTGTTATGCGTTAATTATTTTTCAAGTTCGCAAGTTCAGGGGTCGCAAAAATAGCTAACTTTGCATATAACCTTCCAATAAAGTTCTGTCATTAATGAAAGTTTATAAGTCTTGTACTCTTAAATATTCATTCTCGTTAAGCTTTTAAACATTTGAGGAAATGTTTTTGGTCCTTAGAGAGTCCTAGTTATACATTAAAGATGGAACGTACATAAATGGAATATTAAAAAAATACTATGACAAACATGATACTATGATAGAAGTATAATATGAACTCATGATTAATGCAAATCAAATGGCATTTCTAATAGTATACCCTTGCAAGAGTGTCTGAGCTTCCTGTGACAAAAACAGTTCCACTCGAGTTGAATGCACAGCAAAATATCTGATGACTTTGTGGAACAAGACTTGATGATGATGGTCCATTGCATTTCCCTATCGTTAAAAATTAACTCCACAAGTAAGTCGTAAATAATAAAAAAGTTGAGTTGTAATGAGCCTACATAGCATCTCCAAGTGTACAACTAACCAGCTTGAGGTTCAGGAGGCTTAGGGATGTATATTCGTGGACTGAACTGAGAGTGTCTAGCATCCCAAATCCTACACGATCCATCATCAGATGACCTATATGAAGAAAAAAGTAGACAAAAAAGTTCAAAATTATTTGCATAAAATAAGATCATAAAACCAAATTTGTAGGTATCAGACATGATTTGGTCTGTAGGATTACAGGTACCCGCAGTGGACCATAGGAAATAATCATCAGCAGAGGAAGTTTGGATTTACGTTTAAAAGGTGATTATATGGTATAAAAAAAGTAGAATCCCATAAGCACTTGCTTGTAATAACTGCTAAGCAAGCCTTGTGATTAAGTGAATTATAGATCAGTGTGAAGTATACAAGGATATATAACACGTAATGTTACTCTACCCTCTGATAATTACGTGTAAACCGAGTAATAAAACTGGATTGATGCTGAGTATTATAAGCCTCTTTATAAAACTGGATTAATAAATAAATATAAAGAGGTTTATCATTTTGTTAACCATCATGGACATTCATTTTATTCTTATGTGGCAAGAAGAGGTCCAATACCTTAAACCTCTACACAGTTATTGTTTAACATAGGGAACGCCCTAAGAGCATCGACTATGGTCCAAGAATAGGTTTAGAAATTTCGTAAAGCTTTCTCTTTCCTTCATCCATAGTGAGTTTCTATATCAAGTTTAAGTGGCATGAAATGGTTCAAAATCATGGACCTCTTCATAATTTAAAGCATTTGTAAGTGAGATATTTACAAAGTTAAATTCTACGTGTAGGATGATAGGTATATGAAATAAAAAGGTTAGTAATGTGGCATGAAATGACACATTTGTAAACTAGACGTAATTGGTATATTTCAGAGCGACATATAAACTAATGCTCTTTGCAGATAAACTTACGATAGTAGCTGATATACAGAGCCTATTCTAGGACTAAAGGCGATGGCTGTAACTGCTCCTGTGTGACCACGTAAAACCGAAATTGGAAGTCCATCAGCTATTCGCCACTGTCACAACAAAGATCAATGAATTTTTTAATGTATTTTGACTATACTTAATTTACAGTATAGCAAGATCTTACAACTCGGATAATGCAGTCATTTGATGCAGAAGCGACGAGTGCATTATTGAAGCTCACAGCGAGGTCTGTAATGTCACCCTATTGAAACACATGATGTGATAGTAAATAAATGCATCAAATGAGAAACCTGATTAAAGATGAACATGTAAATGTTTGTTAGTTGAACTCACTTCATGTCCACGGCAGCTCGCCAAGCAATAGGCAGTTTCCATTGACCAAATTTTTACAAGACGATCATCCGAACCAGTGATAACATATCTCCCTAGTCGGTCAAATATTGCTGGGAATAAAACGTATTGTTAACCATAGTGCATACGGAGTCAAGACTATTTACAGTATAACCCACGGCATAACAACCAAATTGTTTGCCAAGCACCAAGGGAAACCCAGTTGAAGCAGTCAAACTTTACCATTATATAAAGAAAAGAGTTAAAACAGGACAAACTGCAATAAAATAAAACATACATTCACCAAAATAATTGAAACATAAACACACACTTTCTAAACACCTCTTAACATGTTGACGAACAAGGATGGCTTTGATAGCAATTTCCGGAACTAAATGGTGTAATTTAAGTAGTTATTTGCCAAAGTCCAGTGATCAAATTATAGCACAATAGAAAATTAAATGCTAATTATTCCAATTAGCCACATAATAAAAAATAGTAGTTACACCCCAAAAAGTAAACAGAATCGTTACCACAATAGACAGCGTTGCGATGGCCTCTAAGCCTCTTAAGATTTTCCATCTTTTGTACCACGGTAGATGGTTTGACAATGGCATAAGAAGCTGCCCGAACAGACGGTGCACGATGATGCCTTGAAAACCCTCCACCAATTTCTCTTAGCCCAAGTCCACGCACCTGATCAGCCTGCATATGAGGCCACCGCATGTACCCTGGTGGGCGTCGCACTTGATTGTCCCCCTTCTTCACATCATCTGCACGGAGGGCCCACAGCTATATATAAGAAAATAATGACACAGCCACATGTTGTAATTTTGAGATACTAATAGTGTCAGACATTCAACTAATAAAACTATGAGAGCCTTTACTAATCAAATTTCTAAAAATTACTGTAGCAATATCAACCCTTTTACTTATGCACGGGTCCTATTGAGTTGCGTTCTATGTCAAAGGGATCATGGCAAACAAAATTTCTAAAGGGATATATGTTGATATAGATTATTTCTTATGCATACAACCTCGGTATATTAATGGTACTAAATTATTATTGTAATATTATTGAATAAATTACATGTTTGGTCACTACGGTTTACACGAAATAACATGTTTGGTCCCTAATTGAAATTATGTAAACTGCTCGTCCCTAATTCTGTAAGTTGTAACCCCGACAGTCCCTCTTCCGAAAAATAGGGACTATCCGTGTAACAAGTTTCAAGCAAATTAATTACATAGTTGGTCCCTATATTTCAGAACAGAGATCGTCGGGTTACAACTTAGATATTTAGGGACGAGCAGTGTACATAATTTCAATTAGGGACTAAGGGCCTGTTTGTCAAGAGCTTTTTTAGAGCTGTTAGCTTTTTGTTTCAAAAATAATCTCTTTCAAAACAAGTAGTTCTGTTTGGACACATGAGTTTCAAGCTTTTATTTTAAACAAGTAACTCTTAAATTAAAAGCTGATCCATAAAGCTTTTCAAATTATTAAGAGCTTTTATTATGTCCTTTAAATATGTCCTTTTTAGTCATTTTACATCTTAATACTATTACAGTAAACAGCTGATTTACCAAACACTTATATTGAAAAAACATACAGCTTGTAGCTCATGTTAATAGCTTTGCGTGTAAATAGAGGTGGCAAAATGGGCGGGCGGGCGGGCACGGGCGGCTGGCTAAATGGGCAATGGGCTAAACGGGCGGCGAGCTAAACGGGCGCGGGCTAAACGGGCACGGGCGAAACGGGCGGGCTAAACGGGCGGGCTAAACGGGCGCAAGCTAAAAAAGGAAAAAAACATATAAAAAGCTACAAATAAAAAATAAAATACTTGTTTGAAAGCCGGGATAAAAAATTTAATAAAAAATATTCGTCGAGTATACTAATTTGTATTTTACAAGTGCGCCCGTTTAGCCCATTTGATTTCTTACATATGCGCCCGTTTAGCCCATTCATTATAAAGAATGGGCAAAAAGTGCCCCATCCTTTTTTGAAAATGGGCAAAAAGCGCCCATATGTATCAAAATGGGCAAGATTTGCCACCTCTACGTGTAAAACATAGGGACGAAACATTTAATTTTTTCAATATATTATTTCTGTTTTAGCCATACTTAAAAAATCAATTATTTATTAAAATAATGAAGATATAGCGTTTTGGGTTGCAACTCCTACAAAAAGTGACCCACTTCTACCCGAACAAGTTATTACCTGTTTTGCTACAATCAATCATTACATTTAGAGGAGCACTATGGGGCAATACGTCTGTGTTAGAGGTGGCAAATCATGTCCATATGCTTAAATTTGGGCTATTTGGACCATTTTTTTGAACTAATGGACTAAATGGGTATTGACTTTTATTTTAGTTGGACTATTTGGACAACATAAAAGCATTGGGTTAAATAAATGGGTATTATGGACAATATGTGATGTTTATTTTTTTGCCAATTAATTAATCTTTGAATCTATTTGTTTCTCCTTCAATATTGTCCATTTGACCCAAGTCCATTTGGTCCAATGTCCATTTGGTCCAAGTCCATTTAGTCCAAATATAAAAAGTTGCCCATTTAATCCGCGTCCATGGACCAACGTCCGTTTAACCCACTACCCATACCCGTCCAGTCCACCCATTTAGCCACCCCTAGTCTGTGTAAAAGCCAATAACTAAAACAGTGTTGTAAAAAGCAGTCAAACTTTACCATTTATAGTGGTGAGACTATAAATGGGCTGCCATTGTAAACAAGCAAAATTTATTAGATTTATCAATATACATTTTAATATACCAATACACATATAATTTTTAGATTTCTAGATAGAAAAATCCAATCCGCCTAGGCCCGCCTACTAGCTAGGCGGTGGTCTACCGCCAGACTAGTAAAAAGCAGGCGAACTTTACCATTTATAGTGGTGTGACTATAAATGGGCCAGCATTGTAAACAAGCAAATTGATCAGATTTATCAATATATATTTAAATTTACCAATACACATATAATTTTTAGATTTCTACATAGAAAAGTCCAATCCGCCTAGGCCCGCCTACTAGCTAGACCGCCAGAATAGCGCCTAGCGTTTTTTGAAACCTTGACTAAATAATAAAATGTATGTGATCAAATACCGCTCAAAAGTGAAAAGGAACCAGTTCCCAATAAAGTAGGAACAGCAGCAGCATTCACAGGAGCGTGGCCAATGAGGCCCTGTGATGAAGAGGCCGCACCACTTAGCAATTGCTTCAACAGCTTCACTAAGTGATCCTTCTCTATATGGGGATACCTACACAAAGCACAGATTAACAAGAGTCAAACCACCGACAAAAACTAACTTTAATGAAACATCAATAGTTCAATACCTCTCCACCAACTTATTGTAGCTCAAAGGGAAAGACATGCCATCGTCATTTTCATCCCCAGTTGTAATACCACTTCTCGAATACCAAGAATGATATCTTCTGGGCAAGAGTTGATGCTCAAGAAGTTCATTCCAAAACTGACCATAGGTACGATGACATGGGCCAGTTGATAGGAAATGCATGATCAAAAAATAGACCTCCCGGAGGTCAATATCCGCCCCCGCAGTTTCATTACCACGTTTATTCACAACAGCAACTGGAGCTCTCTCCTTTCCCTTACTGGAAAGACTTAATGCTTTTAAACTCCCAGTCCGTGGTTCACTGGGAGGAACATTTTTGTGAAGAGCCATAGTTCCTCTGTCAAATCCTGGTGATTGTGAAAAAGACTGTTATTAATCGTTCAAAAAACACCATATGCTATTTTCAAATCAAATGTAAACGCTACTTGCCATCCAACTTCCGGACAGAACTCTTTATAGTTTTCTTTGTATTCCCATGACAATTCTTTTCAAAGCAATATCCTCTAAAGTAACAAATTCTTATGCAAGTTTTACAAGCTATAACCAATACTATTTGCGTAACATGCCATCATCATTGCAGGTGATATACGCAGCATAATGAGACTATCATTACGAAACTTAATCAGAGACCACTCACTTTTAACCCCAAGAACCACATTATAACGTCTATATAATAGTCGCACAACAACTATTTTCACGATTTTACATTACTTAATAGAATAAAAAAATATGCGTCTATTTCGTCACTGACGAAAAGCCTATTCATGTCAGTCAATGCTATAAACATGTTGTAATAACAATGTCCAAGCTAGTAGATGTGTGGTTATTTAACAGGTCAAACTAATAGTCATACTTTTTATTGTCACACCCCTATTAGTACCAGCAAGCACAACTTTTTGTTTGTCTACATTATAAAACACAATAACCCTGTTATATCTGATAGCCGATACAAAAATCGATAATATACTCTAATTTTTGTTTTTCCAATAGCCGATAACTATTACGTTTTGTTTTTCTACATTACAAAATACTATCCCTAATATGTCCTACAGCTGATAACTGGAATCCATCCGATCCTAACTCATGTCAGTCAATGCCAAGTTTAATAAACAAATAAAAAGCAAAAAGGCGCCAACTCACATAACTGAAATTCAAATTATCAGGGCCCACTCAACAGTCAACCTCAAAACAATTTAACTAAAAAAACTCATAAAAACGCTAATAACACTAAATTAACGATATAACTAGCCGAATCGTCTCAGTTTTTACATACGAATACCGCAGTTTTAACAAATGCTTAATCAAGTACCTGAACTCTGAAAAATCGTTGTTCTAAAGACAACTTCCAATCTGGCAGCCTTATGGTTACTTAAGGAGTCAACATAACAATCAAACCTATTTATAGTCAATTTTAGCGGGAAACTAAAATCATCAGGCCAAAGCCAAAAAAGGCACAATTCCACTTATTACATAACCGAAATTCAAATTAACGGGCCCCACTCAACAGTCAACCTTATGCAAATGAGTTACAAAACTCATAACAACGCTAACAAAACTAAATTAACGATTTAATTAACCGAATTGCCGAATACTGCAGTTTTAACAAATGCTTAATCAAGCACTTCAATTCCGAAAAATCATCGTTCTAATGACAACTTCCGATCTGGCAGCTGTATGGTTACTTAACGAGTCAACATAACAGTCAACCCTATTTATAGTCAATTTTATCCAGGATAACTTAACTCGCGGTCAACCTCATACAAACCAATAACTAAACATCCAAAACCTAAAAAGGCACAATTCCACATATCACATAACCGAAATTCAAATTAACGGGCCCCGCTCAACAGTCACCCTAACAACCTCATAACAACCTAACAACCTACTAACTAACAATTACACCAATTAACGGATACAACAATTCAAAACCCTAACCTTGACACAGTAACACAAATTCACACAATTAAGATCCAATTAAACATTTAACAACACTAACAAAGTGAATAAACACCTCAATTAAACGAATTACCTCATTCAAAACGATGCCGTTTTACGAATTGAGTAAAATTGGGGGAGAATGTGTTGAATGTGGATCGAATTAAGATATTTATATAAAAATAAAATGATCACAGGGAATTAAAGGCGTGTGAGTATATATTTTTATAAAAGTTTGTTGTGGAGATAAGAATTGGGGTTTTTATTGTTTTGTTTTTGTTTAAAATTTTATAAAAAAAAATTATAAATTTTTATAAATTGCAGAAGGTGTGTTTGTGTTGTTAGTAAGCGAAGGACGGAGAGAGAGAGAGAAGTAGGAATGAAGGTTTGAAGAAGAGAGAGAAAGGAGATAGAAGGGATGCGTTTTATTCAAGAAATGTTGGGGGGTTGAAGTGGTATAGATTGGGTTTTTTAGGGTGTGAATGGAAATTTATTTTACACTTTGCTAATTACATATTTGCATATGTTTTGAATAGTAAATTACAAATTTCGTCCTATTTGTATAAGCTGATTTACATATTAATCTTCAACTAGACGAGTACCCACGCATAGCGGCGGAAATTGTCTAGCAACAGATAATTAACACGATGCGATATTGTGGTAAGTGTTTCGGTGAAGTTCAAAATATAACGTCAAAAGATTAAACTTTTATTTCAAAGCGTTGTAACATGTTATAATTCAAAATATCTTATAAGTATGTTTCAATTGGATGAAAGGGTGCCATTTGTTTAATTAACGAAAGTTTATATCTTTTTTAATGAATAAGATTTGCATGTAGTAGTTTTTAATGGGACCTACATTTTTCAAGCATTCAACATTTTCAACTTTCAACCAAAGGGATACACCATTTATAATGTAATATAAATATACATTAGTGGGACCCATATTTTTCCAGCATTCAACATTTTCAACTTTCAACCAAAGGATACACCATTTATAATGTAGTATAGATATAGATTAGTATGACCCACATTTTTCAACCATTCAACATTTTCAACTTTCAACCAAAGGGATACACCCTTTATAATGTAGTATAGATATAGATTAGTGGGACCCATATTTTTCAACCATTCAACATTTTCAACTTTCAACCAAAGGGATACACCTTTTATAATGCAGTATAGATATAGATTAGTGGGACCCATATGTTTCAACCATTCAACATTTTCAACTTTCAACCAAAGGGATACACCCTTTATAATGTAGTATAGATATAGATAATTACATTGTGTATTTTTATGGCTAAAGGTGAGCATATTGAACCACGGACCAAATCAAATGAATAAACTGGCCCGAACAAGATCGACCGGATCACACCGAACCTATTTTACTTCGGTTTTCGATCAGTGGTTTTGGTCTAAATCGGTTTCGGTCTAGTCCGGTAACCGATCATTATGCCTTTTCAGATCAGACCAACTTATATTGGACCGTACACATTCGCCTCTTTCTCGGTTCGTAGTTTTGTCCTAACTCGGTCTCGGTCTATTATGGTGTTTCTCGGTCGGGTTCAGTATTCACCCGATGCTCGCCCTAGTTGTAGGCGTTCATTTTTAACAAACCAATCTTTCGACTAGATTTCGGTAGTTCTCATCCTTCAGTCCGTCGAGTGTAGGTCACGTGGAGTTATTTTGGTACTTTTGCGTTTATATTCGTCTTGAAAATTGCTTTTGGATTTTTGGGTTTTTTGTGAAATAAGCTCATTAACCCCTCTTGTTTATGTACCTAGGGGTGTTTGGCTAAGCTTATGAGTTGGGATCATGTTTATGTTATATAAGGGGCTTATTACTTGTATATCATAAGCTTATAAGCTCGTACTTATTGTTTGGATTGACTCATGTTTAATAAGCTTATAAGCTCGTGTGTTTGGTTTGTTTTACCTTGTTAAATGATCAAAAAGCAAATGGTTTAATAAGCTTATAAGCTCATGTGTTTGGATTACCTTGCTTAACAAAGTTACTACCTTGCTTTTTTCGAAGTCTTGCCTCATTCAAGCATAACTCAACAAATACTAAATGTGTATTGTTATCCCAAATGGGTGGTGATTTGGTTTCATTTTCCATCCGGTTATAAGGGTGGTTTCATTAGCGTTGTTGGTTTCATTACTAGAGATGTCCATAAGTGGAATAACAATATCAAAATCAATGATGCCAACGTACAAATATGTATGACAGTTTAACAGCCACGAATACACAATTATCATTCGAATATAGGCTCTCCTATTGTGTGCTTTTAAAATAAATATTCAGAAGGCGTATGACACGGTTAATTCGTCGTTCTCAAAAGGCATTTTAGTAGGTTTGGTTTTCACTCAACTATGATTAAATGAATTATGGCTTATGTTTCTAGCACATAGTTCTCCATTCATGTGAATGGTGAGGCGCATGGGATACTTTAAAGATAAATGTAGGTTAAGGCAAGGTAATCATATGTCTCTATATTAATTAACTTTAATTATGTAAATCTTAACTCTTATTTTGAAGCATGGGGTTCTTGATGAGGATGGTTTACAAATCACTATAGCAAATAAAAGATTGATAATTTGTTTGTTTTGCGGATGATTTGATTTTTTTGGCCCATGGTGATGTCATATCTGCTAAAGTGATTATGGAGTCTTTGGAAGAGTTCAAGAACATGGGTTTGGTCCCGACCATTCCTAAGAGCACGTCCTTATTTTGTAATGTTTGAAATCACCTTAAGACATCTATATTACAGCTTATGCCATTTGAAATGGGTACTCTCCATGTCAAATATTTAGGTACCCCGCTTATTTCATCTATACTATTATAAAAAGATGGTAAGATTCTTATTGGCATAGTTAAAAAAAATGAAGGATTGAAAAAACAAATGGCTTATTTTGTGGGAAGGTTACAACTCGTGCTTTTGGTTGTATTTTTAATGGTTATCTAGCATCATTGTTCATCCTTCTTGCAAGTATAATACATGACATTGAACAATATGTATGTGGTTCCTTATGGTGTCAAGGCAAATGAAGAGGGGCAAAACGAAAGTCTCAAAATCCAAATGTGGGCTTGTAATAAGAAGATTGGATATGTTTAACATTGCTCTATTGACTTCTAATGTTTGGAAACTTATGTCTCGAAAAGAGTCTATGTGGGTTTTTTGGATTCATTCATATATGTTGAAGGATAGAAGTTTTATAGAGATTCGGTGCTCGCGGAATGTAAATTAGGACCGGTAAAAGTCTTTATGACATGATAAATGTAATACCATATGTCCTTTCATGGATTATTTATCTCTAAGGATTGTCTTGTATGAGAGCTTTAATGTTTATAAAACAATGATGAGTGCCATTACTAATGGGATGTGGAAATGGCCTATTGCATGGTTCGACTTATATCATGTCCTCAATTAGCTTAGCATTCAAGCATTGCATGAGTATGCACCTGATAAGTTAAAGTGCAAGATGAAATAGACCATATGGATGTATTTTTTGTTCGTAGTTAATGGAACATCATTCGTGAGAGACTACCTACCTGGTATAATCTTGTTTGGCATCCATTACGTATCTCACGTCATGATTTCCATCTATGGATATTTATGGGGGGAAATGGAAGATATAAGACAAGTTTTTGAAATAGATGCTAGCAATCAAGTGTACTTAGACATGATTTGATGTCCTTTATGTAAGTCACAACCTGATTCTCGTGAGCATCTCTCTATTAGTGTAATTACTTATCGGGTGTATGGTCTATAGTGTTGAAAACTACTAGTTCTCTCACCTATTTCGAATAATTAGGATGATATAATGGCCTTGATGATCCATATATCTAACCAACAAGAAGTGTTGCATGCATAATAGGTCGCTTAATCATAGATGTCACTTCGTATTTTATTTGACTTGAAAGAAATAGTTGATTATTTGGAAAACGTGATACTTAGGCTGCAAAAGTTGTTGATTCTATTGTGGAGGCCGTAAGATTGAAGTTGCGGTCTATTTCGTTCAAGAACAATTCTCGAGTCGAATAATGAGAAAAACTTGTAAGCTATTGAATGTGGAATATAATGAGGATAGTCTACTTTGTGAAGGTTAAGTATTAATCCATGTTTATTGATTTCTAACATGATATTTTTTTTATCTAGTTTATTTTGACTGTTATGTTATGAGCTTGTTCATAACATATAGTTTTCTTTTAGCCTTAGAATGGTTCATTACCATTTTATGTGTAACTTAACTCATATTATTTCGTTAATTTCAATAACAACCAAATAAAATAGTTTCAGTAATAACATATGGAGGCAATAAAACAACTAAAACAACATATAGCGGTAACACAATTAAAACAAACAACTCAAAACTGACAAATGTGGATCATACTCAGCAAGAACACATCCAATACAATATATACTAATCCAAACACATATTATATCTAGTACAATAAATACTAACCCAAAATGGTAAGTATTGATATACTTAACAATTTTTTCTATACCTAACAGATTGATTTTTTTTAAGAAATTGACAACATCACAATGCATACGAGAAGGCTATGATGTCGATATCATTTAATTTTTTTACCTAAATCATTCATCTATTAAACATGGAAATTAATAGATGATATGAGGTGTAAAGATTTGATGTATGATATTAGATGTAAACGAAAACGAATATTAATTCAGCATTTGATATGGAAATGAAATAAACAAGTAATTGAAACGGGAAAGAAAGATGAATACCTGATGAAAATAGAATTGGGGATGGAGGCGTACACCGAATGGAGGCGTGCTTATAGAAGAAAATATGTGAACATTAGGTTTATTATTAGGTTAAAATGAGGGTAAAGTTACAATTAGTATTGGAGTGTATTATATAAGCCCAAGCCCTCACAATAAAGCCACACTTTTGTGGTTTATCAAAACACCAACATGTAAGCTCATAAGCCCACTTATATAAACTTAGCGAGACAATTGATTTGGGCTTATATGAGTCATATAAGCTAATAAGCTCACAAGCCCTTTATATAAGCTAAAACAAACACCCATAATGAATTCATCTAATCTAAGTTATTAATCAATTAACCGTAACATCCATCAACACAGAACTAAAATTGAAAATACCAATTACATGATTAATTTTAACCCCAAAAAAGCAACAAAATTAATATCTTAGCATTACTTGTAATAATAATAGGTGTTGGTTATTCCTTGTTTACGAACATTGTAACGTATGTCATCCCCCAAAATAGCATAGTATAATGGCAATCGAGGACGTGTGACTTCATGGATATCATAGTACATGGTAATAAAGAACGACCTCTATATGAGGCGTTTGGAAAATTTGATCATTTTCATTGATTAAAATAAAGTTTCTAGATATATTGCGGAAACATAAAGTTGGTCATGTTGCAATTAATGATTATATACATCTATATAAACATACCATCATGAGTAAACGCATCGAAAGATGGATCTAGCATGCACATATTAAATAACATAAAAAGGAAAAAGATGAAATTATATTCTTGTTGATACAAAAGTTGGATGGACCGCGCTTGACCCGAATTAGGGTTAATTCGAGGTCTTGTAGGCTCCGGCTCTTGCACCAAGTGAACTTTGTTTGAAGGCCCTACACACTAATAACAGACACAGTTAGGCTTACCGTGTGCGCGTATCCCACGATTAGACTCCGGTGTGAGAGTAAGTAATCGGTTTGAGTATGGTTGACGGTTAGAGTATTGTGAATATCGTACCTTTGTGGAACCTCTGAGGTTCCTTTTATACCCGAGGGAACCCTAGTTAGGCTCTCTTATTCTTGCGGCCTAAGCAAGAGATAACTACCAAATATAGGCAGAACCTTGTCGCGTAAATAAGGATGGTGTATATCTCTTAACTTAGGCGAATAATAATCTTATTTAGATTATATTCTATTTGATCTTGTCCGAGTGCGCCCGTGACACGATTTAAGATATAACTGTGCGTGACAATGGCTTGTTGGGCCTCGTGGACTTTAGGCGTTGTCTGAGTATCATCCATTCCTAATGGATACGGGTAGTATCCGTGGGTAGGGTTATCTAGCCCGACTAGGGACTATACGTAATCATGTCCCCCCAGTCTAGTAGTCGCACGGCGTGTCGCGACTGCTAGACCATCATCAGTTAAGACGCTCTTCAAAAAGTCTGAATAAATTCTATGAAGAGTGATAAAAGAAAATTCAAAATTCTCCTGCCAACAGACAGCCTTGTCATAAACCATTGCTACTAACTCACTTTGGGAATCGAGAAAGGGACAAGACACGTCACCCAATCGATTCAACTTCTACCGTTAGATCATTCCATGAAGTAACACGCGACAACTGCTCTGTAACTGATACAGTAAAACCTAAAGGTTTTTAACGATGTCGGCCTCCATTTCCTCATCTTTATCACCCACCATTAACAAACCTTCGAAAAACGTCATCTGCCATATCCAAGTATATACTACTCCGCCATCTTTAGAGAACAAAAAACGGTCCAACACCTATTTGATGTAGTATCACGCATCACCAAACAGGAACTTTCACAGTTTATCGCTAAATACCATATACCTGAGAACCTACACCTTAAAGTTCCAGAACCTCAATTACACATAGGGAGCTTCCCCCGGGCAAGGTATGGGTATATACGAGGTTTTTCGAGTTTGCTAATAACCATATACTACTGAGTCGATTTCTAGTAAATGTTCTGAGCTTCTACGACATCCATATATCTGAACTCCATTGCATTGGCGCAGCTAAAATATCTAACTTCGAAACCAAGAGATGTAGATCCCACTATAAACCTATTTCGCGCCTTCTATTGACCATCCTAGATTAACGGTTGGATATCCTTCTCCAAGCAACCAGGACAGTTCCAGTGTTATGAAACAAAACTAGATGCATTAATAAATTGGAAAACCAAGTTCTTTTGGATTGATCGCACCATTTTCCCGTATGATTATGACTTCATTACTCAAGATACGATGGTAAAGTATGAGCGACCTGTCCCAGGAACATACAATATAGAGGATGCTGAAAAAACAAATGTCGGTCGCATCCCTATGCAAGAGTATCCCGAGGCGCTACTATACGCACTTGGTTTCAGCCACACTATTGGCATGCCTGCTGTTCACCTGCCTCAATTTTATGATGACTTTGGACGTGGTAAATATTTATGTCCCTTATAGTTGCCCCACATATATATACGTGTGAACCCATAATTCTAATTACAACTTCTTACCGCAGAGGTGAGCTTTTCCCAACTAGTGTGACGAGAATGCCCATGCTCAACGATTATGCGCCCTCGACTTTGTACACCAGAAGATCTTTCGCGAGGAATGGTCGCGGATCGACGCACCATTCCCTTAGAATAACCATATTCCAGTGTTGAACCAAATTTCGAGGGAGTCATCATACTGAACGCAACCCCCATCCGCAGCATCCCAGGAATCGTAGAGACATCCTCTTCTGAGAATACCGAAGCCCTAAGAGAAAGAAGATCATCGTATAAGGACGAGCTATCCGTAGGTGATTGTGAGAATGCTCTCCATATCCCTAATACTCAAGAAAGATTTTTCGCTGCACCACTTAACACCATACCACAAAGCCACGAACGAGAAATACCAAGTCTTGTGCCAGTACCATTTCATGGGGTGCACTTCTCAAACCCTGCACAGATATTGTCAAACAGAGGTACAATTAACCCCCCTGCAAGTTTTACTATTATGTTGTGTCCACATTATACAGTGAGGTATTCTTCAATTTGTAACCACCGCTTTTTTAACTTGTAGGATGAAGGATAAGGCGAGCAAAGCTGCCGTGAGCACTACTCCCGCATGCGTATTTCTTCCACCATAGAAGATTCCCCGGTCTTGTGATTTAAGTGATGAGCCATTTTGCAAAGATTTTCTTGATAACCTGGTCCCCTCCCCCCTGGCATGCACTCAATACCTTGATGCATTATTGGATGAGGTGTTGGTGAGGGAGTTAGCTTTGAGCGCGACACATGAGGTTGTATTAGCATCGTATCTGAACAAGAATATTTTAGATCTATCTCATCGGCTTGAAAATATGTCTGTAGAGCACTCCCGAGTTCTGGAAGAAAGAAATATGGAGCTAGCCCGTGCGAAGGTGAAGTTAGCTTGTGTCGAGGGCATCACTAGATTAAACACACGTTCCATCTAATGTCTTGAGCATGAGGAGACTTCAATACTGATTACTTTATCCCGAGAGCGCAGGAGGCGTGAAAAACAAGATTCCGACAATCGGTGGGCGATAGGACAATTAGAGGAGTGCAAAGAAAAGTTTGTTGCTAACTGCGCTAACTTTTCCACCAATTGTCATAAAAACTGACCGAGAGCGACAAGGCATTACAACGTCTTAGAGTAGATTTTGATGAAGAAATTTATCCTAATCTATCAGCCGTATGATCGGAAAAATAATGGCTAATTCATCATGGTCTTCACCTAGCCGCCAAGGGTGTGTTAGAATATCCCAACATCCGTGAAGCGAATAGGGATATTATGGATGCCGCTATAGTGGAGGGCCAAAGCGTCGCTATGAAGCGTGCGTCTGAAGAAGGTCTGCTGAGTAAGCCTTTAGATGATGTACCTTTTTATGATCCTCAGGTACAGGATAAGTGGTAACTAGGTATTGCCTAGCTAAAAATTAAAGTTCGTGTTCTCGGTATCTTAACGAATTGATTTCCAGTTCAAAGTATGACTCTATTGTTTTTTGTTAAACAAATATTTTTGGTGGTTTTAAAATAAAATGTGCAAAACAATTAAAGTAAATGACTTTAAAGTAAATCTAAATCTAATTTAAAGTAAAAGGCAAGTATTTAAAAGCGAGACGAAAATTGAAAGGCACTAAAAGTAAATAACGCAAACTTAAATCTAACTAAGGCAAACTTAAAACGCAACTAAAACTTAAAACTAAGGCAAGGCTAAAATAAATCTAAGGCAAATAAACTTAAAGTGCAACTAAATAAAAAGGCGGGAAAAAATAAAGCTTGAAAATTAAAAACAGAAACTTAAAAACTGGAATTAAAGGAACCTGAAAAATAGCTCATCCGGAATAATACCCTTATTCAGAATAAACATTCATCCGGAATGTCACCTTCGTTCGGAATGTTCTTCTTCACTCGGAATATTAACCAAAGCCCTTGATCCGGAATAAAATGCTTACTCGGAATATGTCACCTATCCGGAATAAACTTCTTTATTCGGAATAATGGTCTTGATCCGGAATGTTGCCCTTGATCCGGAATAATGTGCTTGATCCGGAATATCTCTTGATCCGGAATAATATTCCGAATAGAACTCTTGATCCGGAATGTCTTAATATTCCGAATAAACTCCTTGATCCGGAATAATAAATTATTCCGGATGAACTTGCTTGATCCAGAATATTTTTTGATTCGGAATGAGAGGTTGATCCGGAATATTCCCTTGATCCGGAATATCCTGTTGATCCTGAATGTTTTAATATTCCGAATGAGATGCTTGATCCGGAATAATGAATTATTCCGAATGAGCACAACTGATCCGGAATATCTAATATTCCGGGTGAACAACTTTTGATCCGGAATAAAATTGCACAATCCTTCACTCGGAATAACTGGTTTGATGCGGAATACCTGGAAGATCAGTAACAGCAAAGCGAAGAACAAGGAAATAACAGTATACACGAATCTAATCAAACTTAATCAAAATCAACCAAAAGATTAAATCAAACTAATCACAAAACATCTACTAATGATAATCAAACAATCCAAAACAACAAAACTAACAATAATGATCAAGATAATCAAAACCCACTTTGATCAAAATAAGAACATGAACATGAACATAAACATAAAAATCAAAGATTAAGAAAGGTAGATAGGAGATTAACAAGATAAAGTAAAGATTGACAAGAATTAAATGGAAACTTACTTGAAATTAAAGGAATTTAAGGTACAAGACAAGTATTTAAATTGGACAAGAAATTAAATGGACATGAATTTAAATGTGCAGGAAAGTAAATGGAAGAAATAGTGTGTCAAACTATCCAACAAAATGAAATGATTAATCCTAATCAATATTATAGGGGAGGATTAGGAGGAGCTTAGGAAGCTTCCTCCCTCTTTCATCTTCTCTTAATTGCACCATTAGGTCCTTAAGCCTTTAATCTTCTTTAATCTTGGACTTTAATGACTTTTAGCTCGGGATTTCTTTGAACTTGTCTTTTAATTCTTCAATAAATAAGACTTGAGTTCTTCGGCTTTAAGTAAACTTCCGTCTTTTGACTTTTTCTTCGATAAATCTTCAGAATTGGTCTTGGACTTCCGTTCTTTTTGCACTCTTGACTTCTTGACTTCACCTTTCGTCTTTTTCTTCGATAAAAGCCCGTAAATGCCCGTGTTTTCTCCACTTTTCACCTTTTCGTCCTAAATCACAACAAAAACACAAACCACGCATAATTCCGACATAATGACATAAAATACATGTTTTGGCTCGGTTATTATTGTAATTAAGTGGTAAAAAGGATGGGTGTTTACACACCTATCAAATCCCCTACACTTGACCATTGCAATGTCCTCATGCAATGCATTAGTTACAAAGCACGTTTACATTTTTCATCATAATCAATCCACGTTGGCCTTTATTAAAGAGATAGAAAATTAAAAACATTCAAAGTAAAGAAATCAAAATCATACCTTCGGGTTTTGGAAATGTCATGAATAATCATCATCCTCAAGTTTTCACTTTCTCCAAACCAAGCTTAAAAACGAGATCATTGTTATTATAAGTTAGCAAACTAACACGAACTCATGTGGGCCAATTACTCACTTAGACTCCCTTATTCCTAGGTGTATCTCTTATATTTTATTTTTCTCTTGAATGATCACGAGGATGCATTGTTGACTTATTTCGATAGTTTATTAGGCCAAAAATAAAGTAAACGATTTAATCAATAGTTAGCTAAAGGACAAAATCTTTTAAAACTGCTTCTCGGGACCTCATAAAGTTCATATCTTGGCATAACTCGCTTCGCGATTTGAGACCTTTCTCGGACCGATATTTGGCAGCGACTTCATACTTCAGACCTTGAGAGACGTTCATGAAATAATGGTCTTCTCTTCATATAGGAATTTCTTCACTTGAAGTTTTGAGAGATTCATACTTGGACCACGACTTCTTCATTTTTCTCCAATCTTTATTTTGGACTTTGATATATAACGATCCGCCTCCTTTTTAACTTGGATCTATTTATCCTCATACCTTGCTAGGGTCTTTTCGGATTCACTTCTCCATGACTTTTGGGGAGTTTTTGCTTTTCGTCGTGTGTCTCGATCCTTCATATTGATTTTTGATAAATGATTCTTCACATCACTTTGGATCTTTAGCAACAAAATGTAGCCCTCATGCCTTGTTAGGGCCTTTTCGGACTCGCCAATCTTCGCATCCCGCTTCAATAAGTTATGCCTTGGCTATGAACTCTAATCCATACCGAGCAACTTTTAAACGATCTTGGGCTAGAAGCTAAGTAACTTTTCAAATCGTACAACCTTATTTATTGCAGATAAATTTATTAGCAAGCGATGGGAGAATAGGCTTATAATTAACTCGCATAAATTCACGAAAGAATACCAAACTTATAATTGACTCTATCATCTCTCGTTCTCCACAGTTTAAAATCTCAAGGAATGAGACTCGTGGATGCTTAGCCTATTAAATCAAAGTTTTGGGTTTCGAGTCGCCTATAGGATCTTGCAAACTCTTAGACTTTTTCAAGTTTAGAAATCGCATTTTAAAGTTCCCTTGATAAACGACTCTCTAGGATCAATTATAGGAACTTGAGAAAAGTTCTTGTTCTTAACCCGTGAGAGTTAAGACTTTCGCGTTTTATAGTTCCCTATATAAAAGCCTAGCAAAACTTGACTTAAACATGTTAAGGATACTAGCTAGAGTAAACTAAGATAAGTAAACTCGGGTTGAGTCAAAAGATTCACAACGTTTGAAAATTAAAACCACTTTATTAAAAATTTATTCTAATAAGGAAAGAAAATAACTATACAAAGGTAAAAACTAATAGGCCAAAATAGATCAAAAGTTTTGAAAAATGTCGAAAAATTGATTTTCCGGTTAAAATGAGGACAATTACAAGGAAAAGAGCCACTTAACTTCGATAGAAGTCCCCCCTACACTTGATATAAACATTGTCCTCAATGTTTAAGCATGTGGGAGTAAACTCCCCTACACTTAGGACATTGTGCACTTTGTTTAAATCTCGCTAAGGAAAAGACAACTAAAGAGATTCCTATTTTAATATTGGAAAATATAAAATAGTGAATCGAAAAGAGTTTAGGATAGAACCGGGAAAATGGGAACACGGAATCACGGGTCGTCAACAATCATCAAGAGTGGATCATTGAGCGCTCGAATCCCTGGATAGTAGAAGAGAAAAGATAGCAAATACCAACGGGTCTCCCCTACACTTAGGATAAAGAAAGTAATAACTAGATTTTACTCAGGTTAAAAAGATTCGTTGATTGATGTGGTCTAATCGAATTGATCTATGTTTTCTATGTGACTCAGTTTTATTTTGGTGAAAACAAATATTTTTGGTTGTTTTTAAATTTAAATGTGCAAAGACTTAAAAGTAAATGTCGTTAAAGTAAAGGGCAAGTATTAAATGAGCGTGAAAATAAATCTAAGTCTAATTAAAAGAAAGGTGCGATATTTAAAAACTTGACGGAAAGTAAATTAATTAAATGATTAAAACTAAAAGCGTGACGGAAATTAAAGTTAGACAAGTATTAAAATCATAAACTAAAAATTAAACAAGGCAAAACATGCGAAATACCCTCCAATCGGAATATATTCCGATCACACTTTACCCTGACTTGATCGGAATGTTGGAGTGGACTTGGTCGGAATGCCGATCGGAACCCACGATCGGAATAGCTGTCACCTATTGATCGGAATGATCCAATAAACACCTCAATCGGAATATAGTATAGAACACCGATCGGAATACTTGTCACTTGCACACAATCGGAATACCCAACTAATTCTGATCGGAATACCAAGAAACACCCCCAATCGGAATGTGTAAACCCTTTTCAGATCTTAACCAATCGGAATGTAAAACCCTTTTCAGATTTGAACCAATCGGAATACGGAGACTTGGATGGAAAATAAGCTAAGTAAATAAGCTATTTAATAAGCACTAGACTAAATCCTTAAGGTAAATCGTGTAAAAATAAGCTATAAAACTGAAAGTTAACAACTTTTAAAATATGAAAAAGATAAACTTTAAGAAAAACAACTTTTTATATAAAAATAACTTTTGTAAAAATTTATATAAACTTGAAATCAAATCAAATAAACTATGAAAATAAGAGATTTAAAACAATCAAAAGCATAAAAATGAAATCTTTAAACAAGTTAACAAGATTAAAAACGTGTGAATCAAAGAAAGGTAGAAGAAGATTAAGATCAACAAGATAAAGGAAAGGTGCAAGAAATTAAAGAAACACTTACTTGAAATTAAAGGTAATTAAAGGTGCAAAACATGTATTTAAATGTGCAAGTAATTAAAGGTGCATTAAATAAAGTGGAAGAATGGTTTGTCAAGCCACCAACAAAACTAAATGAAATGAAAATGAGAGTATTTATAGGTGATTAGGGGAGAGGTTAGAGGAAGCTTCCTCCCCTCCTTCCCTTCTTCTTAATTGCGCCCTTAAGTCCTTCCTTCTTAATCTTTTTGTTAATCTTGGAATGTGATGACTTTTGGCTCGGGATTTCTTTGGACTCGTCTTTTAATTCTTCGATAAATAAGACTAGAGTTCCTCGGCTTTAAGTAAACTTCCGTCTTTTGACTTTTTCTTTGTTAAATCTTCAGAATTGGTCTTGGACTTCCGTTCTTTTTGCACTTTTGACTTCTTGACTTCGTCTTTCATCTTTTTCTTCAATAAAAGTCCGTAAATGCCCGTGAATTCCCGTGTTTTCTCCACTTTTCACCTTTTCGTCCTAAATCACAACAAAAACACAAACCACGCATAATTCCGACATAAAAGACATAAAATACACGTTTTGGTCCGGTTATTACTGTAATTAAGTGGTAGAAAAGATGGGTGTTTTCACACCTATCAAATCCCCTACACTTGACCATTGCAATGTCCTCATGCAATGCATTAGTTACAAAGCATGTTTACACTTTTCATCATAATCAATCCACGTTGGCCTTTATTAAAGAGATAGAAAATTATAAAAATGCAAAGCAAAGAAATTAAAAAATGTCATGAATAATCATCATCCTCAACTTTTCACTTTCTCCAAACCAAGCTTAAAAACGAGATCATTGTTATTATAAGTTAGTAAACTAACACGAACTCATGTGGGCCAATTATTCACTTAGACTCCCTTATTCCTATGGGTATCTCTTATATTTTATTATTTGTCTTGAATGATCACGAAGATGCATTGTTTGACTTATTTCGATAATTATTTAGTCTGAAAATAAAGTGCACGATTTAATCAATAGTTAGCTAAAGGACCAAATCTTTTAAAACTGCTTCTCGGATATCAAAAAGTTCATATCTTGGCATAACTTGGTTCGCGATTTGAGACCTTTCTCGGGCCGATATTTGGCAGCAACTTCATACTTCAAATCTTGAGAGACGTTCATGAAATAATGTTCTTCTCTTCATAATTGGAATTTCTTCACTTGAAATTTTTGAGAGATTCTTCATATATGGACCACGACTTCTTCATTTTTCTCCAATCTTTATTTTGGATTTTGATATACAACGATCCGCCTCCTTTATTGACTTGGATCTATTTATCCTCATACCTTGTTAGGGTCTTTTCGGATACACTTCTCCATGACTTTTTGGGAGTTATTGTTTTTCGTCGTGTGTCTCGATCCTTCATATTGATTTTCGATAAATGATTCTTCACATCACTTTTGGATCTTTAGCAACAAAACATAGCCCTCATGCCTTGTTAGGGCCTTTTCGGACTCGCCAATCTTCGCGCCCCGCTTCATAAGTTATGCCTTGGCTATGAACTCTCGTCATTACCGAGCAACTTTTAAACGATCTGGGGCTAGAAGCTAAGTAACTTTTCAAATCGTACAACCTTATTTATTAGTAGATAAATTTATTAGCAAGCGATGGGAGAATAGGCTCATAATTGACTCACATAAATTCACGAAAGAATACCGACTTATAATTGGCTCTATCATCTCTCGTTCTCCACAATTTAAAATCTCAAGTAATGAGACTCGTGGATACTTAGCCTATTAAATCAAAGTTTTGGGTTTTCGAGTCGCCTATAGGATCTTGCAAATTCTTAGACTCTTTCAAGTTTAGAAATCGCTTTTTAAAGTTCCCTTGATAAACGACTCTCTAGGATCAATTACAGGAACTTGCGAAAAGTTCTTGTTCTTAACCCGTGAGAGTTAAGACTTTCGCGTTTTATAGCTCCCTATATAAAAGCCTAGCAAAACTTGACTTAAACATGTTAAGGATACTAGCTAGAGTGAACTCGGGTTGAGTCAAAAGATTCACAACGTTAGAAAATTAAAACCACTTATTAAACATTTATTCTAGCAAAGAAAGAAAATAACTATACAAAGGGAAAAACTAATAGGCCAAAATCGATCAAAAATTTTGAAAAATGTCGAAAAATTGATTTTCCGGTTAAAATGAGGACAAATACAAGGAAAAGACCACTTAACTTCGATAGAAGTCCCCCCTACACTTAAGATAAACATTGTCCTCAATGTTTAAGCATGTGGGAGTAAACTCCCCCACACATAGGACATTGTGCACGTTGTTTAAATCTTGCTAAGGAAAAGACAACTAAAGAGATTCCTATTTTAATATTGATAAAATATAAAATAGGGAATCGAAAAGAGTTTAGGATAGAACCGGGATAAAGTAGAGCACGGAATCACGGGTCGTCAAGAATCATCAAGAGTGGATCATTGAAGCTCGAATCCCTGATTAAGAAGTGAGGAGAGGAAATAGCAATCCAAAGGGTTCCCCCTACACTTATGGTAAAGAAAGCGAAAAGATAGACGCATGGGTTGCCTCCCAAGAAGCGCTTGGTTTTTGTTTACCGAGTCGTGAGCCTGACTCGACCTTGATCATCAACGGAAGAAGCATGAAACAAATCCACCAGGATCAAAGACATAGTTTTCATCCATCAATAAGCAAGAGCTTAAGGCGAACAAGGCAAGCCAAAGAAGAAGTGGCAGGGTTCCCTTAAGCAGCGATTGAGAACGGTGGAAGCAAAGATGAAGTGGTGCAAGCATGTCTTCAATAGGTCCAAAGATTTTTCCTTTTATTTCATCAGGTGGATACTGAGATGGCTTAAAGACTTCAATACCAGGATCGAACACCTGTTCCTTCAGGGGAAAATAGCACTCAGGCTCAGCCGAGTGTGAAGAAGATCCGCAAAGAAGCACAACCTCGTCCTCAGAAGGAGGACAAAGAGGTGTCAAAGCATAAGTGCAACGGATATCGGTGTCAACCGGTTTCTTCTCCTTTGACAGAATGCTCTTCAAATCCAAAGTAGGATCAAGACGATAATCTTCAAAGTCATAAGGAGGAGCATCACTCTCATGCGGGAAGTATGTATTGAGAAACATAGAGAAGTCTTCCTCGAATGAGTAATCGTCCAAGGTAGGATCGAGTGATGGCGGAGGATCTTCATCATTTGAAGAATCGCTCGAAAGAGTATCGGCCTCATCAAAATCATCGAATGTGGGCAGCTCAGGATACTCAGAAGTACAATCAAAATCATCCGAGTCTGAGCTAGAATCATCATCATAAGCATCAAAGACCGGTGGCGAATCATAAATGGGAGAAGCTTCGAAAGTAGGGAAAGAATCATCCACATCATCATGAAAAAGTGGATTATCGATGCAAGAGTTGAATAGAGGATTGTCATAGACGACAAAGTCATCGAGCACATTTATCATATTCACTGATTCTCGGCCTCCAAAAGATTTGCCTGTAAGCTTCCCCATTTTGAAAACTTGTGCATCATCCCCGACTCGTAAGATTAACTCACCTTCGGCAACATCCACTAAAGCTCGTCCGGTTCTCAAGAATGGCCGACCAAGTATTAAAGGAATACGAGGGTCTATTTCATAATCAACTACGACAAAATCGACCGGGAAAGTAAATGCGCCAACTTTAATGAACACGTCTTCGGCTATACCAACGGGGTAAGCGAGAGTGCGATTTGCAAGTTCAAGAGTCATCTTTGTTGGAGTGAGGTCGGGCAATGATAGTGTTTTCCAAACACTCAAAGGCATCAAATTAATACTGGCCCCGAGATCAGCAAGGGCAGTAAATTCTTCAGTTTTGTTGAACACGCAAGGCAACACAAAACGACCGGGATCTCCAAGTTTTTCCGGAAGTTCTTTGAGAATAACTGCAGAGCAGTTTTCATTTAAGCGTGTGTTGGCGAGTTCAATCAGCTTCTCCTTCTTGTTAAGCAATTCCTTAAATGCTTTAACAAATTTGGGCATGTGGACAAGTGCTTCAAGAAAGCTAATGTTGAAGTTCATTTGAGAAATCATCTTGATATAGCTAGTCACTTGAGCGTCCTCCTTGTTTAGCATTTTGTTCTTGCCCAAACGAGAGGGATAAGGGATATTAGGTTTGGGTGGTGAAGGAGCAGGTGTGGATAAAGGTTGAGATGTTGAAGGGTCATTGGCGGGAACTTCATCACGTCGAGGCGGAGACGGTAATGGTGCACTAATACTAGGTATAGGAGGAGTAGGGATACATGGTGGTGGAGGAGGTGTAGATGATGGGGGTGGGATTGGTGGTCCTATGATGGTGACTCCACTACGGGTAGTAATAGCACTCACATTGGCTCGCGATTAGTGACGGTGTTTGAAGGTAGAGAACTTGAAGTAGAAGGTTGAGCGGCGGGCAAGAAACTAGCAAGCATATTCTTCAAATCATTGGTTTGATTGCTGAAGGAGGATTGAATATCATTTCGAAGCTCGGATCTTATCTCATTTCCTTGCTTTGTAATATCTCCTTTCAGATTGATAATTTGGCTCTGCAGGTTCTTAATTTGCTCACCTTGGGTTCTCATTATGGTCTCAACATCCGGATTACTGGGTGGGTTTTGTTGGGTGGGTGGGTGATAAGGATTAGAAGCTCTTGGTGGGATTTGATTGCTCCTAGTGTAGTTGTTGGTGGGGGTTTGGTTTTGAGGAGAAAAACCGGGTGAAAGGTAGATGTTGGATCGGTAGCTTAGCAGATTTCTATCCCCTTGTTGTCTAGCTTGGTAATTTTCCGGTGAATAATTTCCATAAGCTGCATACACATTTTCCGGATTTCCTTGTGTCGAAGGACAATCGGTGTATGAGTGAGGACCACCGCATGTCTCACAAGGATTAGCAACTGCTTTAACTTGTTGTTGTTGTTGGTTTGAAGCGAGAAGCGTAATATTTTTGCTCATTTCAGTCATCATGCGGGTGAGTTCAGTCATCTCAGGGTTTGCTGAGGTTGAGGAAACATTGACTCTTGGGTTGTTCCTTGAAGAAGCAGAGGAATCCCAGTTCTTGTGGTGAGTAGTCATGTTCTCAATTAACTCTCTACACTCCTCGGGTCTCCTTTTCATGAATGTGCCACCGGCGGCTGCATTGATCGTATCACGATCTCGAAAAGTCAATCCGTTGTAGAAAGTATCAATCAATGTGACGGGAAGCATGTTGTGGTTTAGACAACGGTCGATCAAGACATTATATCTCTCCCAAGCGTCAAAAAGAGATTCATCAGGGTCTTGCATGAAACCGCTGATTTGATTGCGAAGGCTTGTGACCATGGATGGTGGAAAGTAGCGCGATAGAAAGCGTTGAGTCATATCATCCCAAGTGTGAATAGAATTCTTCGGGAGACGATCAAACCATTTCTCGGCATGATGCGATAAAGTATGCGGGAAGAGTTGTAGGCGGAGTACATCCATTGTGGCCCCAGGCAACTTCATGCTTTGGGTGATTGTAATGAACTTGTCGAGGTGTTTGTTGGCATCATCATTAGGCAATCCTCTAAATGGGTTTGTTTGCACTTGCTGAATCATGTGGTGCTTCAATGAAAACTCAGGAGCGTTGATTTGCATCGGCGCAATCGGTCCTCCGCGTCCAAACATTGTTGGTTGACAAAGTTCCTCCATGGTCCGAAGATCGGGCTGTGGAAGAGCATTGTTGTTATTATTATTATTATTGAGGTGCGGTGGCATGTTGTTGTTGTTGACACCTGCCATATCTAAATCTTCCTGAGGCTCGGGCTCTTGATAATTAGAAGATCTAGTACGCATACACCTGAAAATGCAAAAGAAAAAGAAACCAAACACAAAGACAATATATATACACAATAAAAATAAAATCTTTTTGGATTTTTGAAATTTTTAATTTTTATGTTTTTTTATCAATTTTTAATTTTTATGATTTTTTGAATTTTTTTAGGCAAGAAAAATAACGTTCACAAGTGAACGGATCCCAAAAAGCAACGTGTCTCTCAAAGAAAACTGTTGATCTATACGAAAAGAGCCGGCAGCGGCGCCATTTAATAACTAGATTTTACTCAGGTTAAAAAGATTCGTTGATTGATGTGGTCTAATCGAATTGATCTATGTTTTCTATGTGACTCAGTTTTATTTTGGTGAAAACAAATATTTTTGGTTGTTTTTAAATTTAAATGTGCAAAGACTTAAAAGTAAATGTCGTTAAAGTAAAGGGCAAGTATTAAATGAGCGTGAAAATAAATCTAAGTCTAATTAAAAGAAAGGTGCGATATTTAAAAACTTGACGGAAAGTAAATTAATTAAATGATTAAAACTAAAAGCGTGACGGAAATTAAAGTTAGACAAGTATTAAAATCATAAACTAAAAATTAAACAAGGCAAAACATGCGAAATACCCTCCAATCGGAATATATTCCGATCACACCTTACCCTGACTTGATCGGAATGTTGGAGTGGACTTGGTCGGAATGCCGATCGGAACCCACGATCGGAATAGCTGTCACCTATTGATCGGAATGATCCAATAAACACCTCAATCGGAATATAGTATAGAACACCGATCGGAATACTTGTCACTTGCACACAATCGGAATACCCAACTAATTCTGATCGGAATACCAAGAAACACCCCCAATCGGAATGTGTAAACCCTTTTCAGATCTTAACCAATCGGAATGTAAAACCCTTTTCAGATTTGAACCAATCGGAATACGGAGACTTGGATGGAAAATAAGCTAAGTAAATAAGCTATTGTTCTAATAAGCACTAGACTAAATCCTTAAGGTAAATCGTGTAAAAATAAGCTATAAAACTGAAAGTTAACAACTTTTAAAATATGAAAAAGATAAACTTTAAGAAAAACAACTTTTTATATAAAAATAACTTTTGTAAAAATTTATATAAACTTGAAATCAAATCAAATAAACTATGAAAATAAGAGATTTAAAACAATCAAAAGCATAAAAATGAAATCTTTAAACAAGTTAACAAGATTAAAAACGTGTGAATCAAAGAAAGGTAGAAGAAGATTAAGATCAACAAGATAAAGGAAAGGTGCAAGAAATTAAAGAAACACTTACTTGAAATTAAAGGTAATTAAAGGTGCAAAACATGTATTTAAATGTGCAAGTAATTAAAGGTGCATTAAATAAAGTGGAAGAATGGTTTGTCAAGCCACCAACAAAACTAAATGAAATGAAAATGAGAGTATTTATAGGTGATTAGGGGAGAGGTTAGAGGAAGCTTCCTCCCCTCCTTCCCTTCTTCTTAATTGCGCCCTTAAGTCCTTCCTTCTTAATCTTTTTGTTAATCTTGGAATGTGATGACTTTTGGCTCGGGATTTCTTTGGACTCGTCTTTTAATTCTTCGATAAATAAGACTAGAGTTCCTCGGCTTTAAGTAAACTTCCGTCTTTTGACTTTTTCTTTGTTAAATCTTCAGAATTGGTCTTGGACTTCCGTTCTTTTTGCACTTTTGACTTCTTGACTTCGTCTTTCATCTTTTTCTTCAATAAAAGTCCGTAAATGCCCGTGAATTCCCGTGTTTTCTCCACTTTTCACCTTTTCGTCCTAAATCACAACAAAAACACAAACCACGCATAATTCCGACATAAAAGACATAAAATACACGTTTTGGTCCGGTTATTACTGTAATTAAGTGGTAGAAAAGATGGGTGTTTTCACACCTATCAGAAAGCTAAAAGATAGATGCATGGGTTGCCTCCCAAGAAGCGCTTGATTTTTGATTACCGAGTCGTGAGCCTGACTCGACCTTGATTACCATAGGAAGAAGCACGAAACACATCCACCGGGATCAAAGACATAGTTTTTGTCCATCAAATAGCACAAGCTTAAGGCAAACAAGGCACGCCAAAGAAGAAGAGGCAAGGTTCCCTTAAGCAGCGATGGAGCACGGTGGGAGCAAGGATGAAGTGGTGCAAGCAGATTTCCATAATTTCCAAAGATATTTCCTTTTATTTCATCAGGTGGATACTGAGATGGCTGCAGAATATCGATACCGGGCTCGAACACCTTTTCCTTTAGAGGAAAATAGCACTCAGGCTCAGCAGAATGTGAAGAAAATCCGCGAAGAAGATGCACAACCTCGTCCTCAGAAGGTGGACAAAGAGGTGTTAAATCATATGTGTTGCGGATGGTGGTGTCGACCGGTTGCTTCTCCTTTGAAAGAATTTTCTTCAAATCCAAAGTAGGATCAAGACGATAATCTTCAAAATCAAAAGGAGGAGCATCACTCTCATGAGGGAAGTAAGTATTGAGAAACGTAGAGAAGTCTTCCTCAAAAGAGTAATCATCCAAAGTAGGATTAAGCATGGATGACGGAGGATCTTCATCATGTGAAGAATCACTCGAAAGAGTATCGGCCTCATCAAAATCATCATATGTGGGCAGGTCGGGATACTCGGAAGTACAATCATCAAAATCATCTGAATTTGAGCTAGAATCATCATCATAAGCATAAAAGATCGGTGGAGAATCATAAATGGGAGAAGGTTCCAATTTGGGGAGAGAATCATCCACATCATCTTGAAAAAGTGGATTATCAATGCAAGACTCGAATAGAGGATTGTTGTAGATGACAAAATCATCGAGCACATTAATCATATTCGCAGATTCTCGTCCATAGGAATTGCTTGTAAGCTTCCCCATTTTGAACACTTGTGCATCATCCCCGACTCTTGAGATTAACTCACCTTCGGCAACATCAACTAGAGCTCTTCCGGTTCTCAAGAATGGCCGACCAAGTATTAAAGGAATACGAGGGTCCATTTCATAATCAACAACGACAAAGTCGACCGGGAAAGTAAATGAGCCAACTTTAATGAACACGTCTTCGGCAATACCAACGGGGTAAGCGAGAGTGCGATTTGCAAGCTCAAGAGTCATCTTTGTTGGAGTAAGGTCGGGT
The DNA here is from genome assembly GCA_025667525.1 of Glebionis coronaria. Lineage (NCBI taxonomy): Eukaryota > Viridiplantae > Streptophyta > Magnoliopsida > Asterales > Asteraceae > Glebionis > Glebionis coronaria. The sequence continues at coordinate 177,873,528 of CM046879.1, forward strand.
AATGATAGTGTTTTCCAAACACTAAAAGGCATAAGATTAATACTGGCCCCGAGATCAGCTAGGGCAGTAAATTCTTTAGTTTTGTTGAAAATGCAAGGCAACACAAAACGACCGGGATCTCCAAGTTTTTCCGGAAGTTCTTTAAGAATAACTGCAGAACAGTTTTCATTTAAGCGTGTGTTGGCGAGCTCAATCAACTTCTCCTTCTTGTTAAGCAATTCCTTGAATGCTTTTACAAATTTCGGCATGTGGACAAGTGCTTCGACAAGGCTAATGTAGAAATTTAGTTGATAGATCATCTTCAAAAAATTTGACATTTGACAGTCATCCTTGGTGAGCATTGTGGTCTTGCCTAGCCGTGAAGGATAAGGGATATTGGGTTTGGGTGGTGAAGGTGCAGGTGTAGTAGGTAAAGGTTGAGATGTTGAAGGGTTCTTCTTGGAGACATCGTCATGACGAGGCGGAGGCGGTAATGATGCACTAATACTAGGTGTAGGAGGAGTAGGGATAAATGGTGGTGGAGGAGGTGTAGATGATGGGGGTGGGATAGGTGGTCCTACGATGGTAACTCCACTACGGGTAGTAATAGCACTCACATTCGCTCGCAGATTGGTGACGGTGTTTGAAGGTAGAGAACTCGAAGTAGAAGGTTGAGCGGTGGGCAAGAAACTAGCCAGCATATTCTTTATATCATTCGTTTGATTGTTGAAGGAGGATTGGATATTATCTCGAAGCTCGGATCTAATGTCATTCCCTTGCTTGGTAATATCTCCTTTCAGATTGATAATTTGGCTCTGCAGATTCTTGATTTGCTCACCTTGGGTTCTCATCAAAGCTTCAACATCGGGGTTAATGGGTGGGGCTTGTTGAGTGGGTGGGTGATAAGGATTAGAAGCTCTTGGTGGGATTTGGTTGCTTCTATTGTAGTTGTTGGCGGTGTTTTGGTTTTGAGGAGAAAAACCGGGTGAAAGGTAGTTGTTTGACCGGTAACTCAGCAAATTTCTATCCCCTTTGAGGTCGAGCTTGGTAATTTTCCGATGAATAATTACCATAAGCTGCATACACGTTTTCCGGATTTCCTTATGTAGAAGGACAATCGGTGTATGAGTGAGGACCGCCGCATGTTTCACAAGAAGGTGCTACCGCTTTAACTTGTTGTTGTTGGTTTGAAGCGAGAAGCAAGATACTTTTGTTCATTTCAGTCATCATGCGGGTGAATTCGGTCATGTCGGGGCTTGCTGAAGTGGAAGAAACATTGACTCTCGGGTTGTTCCTTGAAGAAGCGGAGGAATCCCAGTTTTTGTGGTAAGTAGTCATGTTCTCAATAAGCTCTCTACACTCCTCGGGTCTCCTTTTCATGAATGTGCCACCGGCGGCTGCATTAATCGTATCACGATCTCGAAAAGTCAAACCGTTGTAGAAAGTATCTATTAAGGTTACGGGAAGCATGTTATGGTTTGGACAACGATCAATCAAGACATTATATCTTTCCCATGCATCAAAAAGAGATTCATCGGGTTCTTGCATGAAACCGTTGATTTGATTGCGAAGGCTCGTGACCATGGATGGTGGAAAGTAGCGCGACAAAAAGCGTTGAGTCATGTCATCCCAAGTATGAATAGAATTCTTCGGGAGACGATCAAACCATTTCTCGGTGTGATGCGATAAAGTATGTGGAAAGAGTTGTAGGCGAAGAACATCCATTGTGGCACCGGGCAACTTCATGCTTTGGGTGATTGTAATGAACTTGTCGAGGTGTTTGTTGGCATCATCATCAGGCATTCCGGCGAATGGATTAGTTTGCACTTGCTGAATCATGTGGTGCTTCAACGAAAACTCCGGAGCCGTGATTTGCATCGGCGCAATCGGTCCTCCTCGTCCAAACATGGTAGGTTGACAAAGCTCCTCCATTGTCCGAAGATCGGGTTGTGGAAGAACATTGTTGTTATTGTTGAGGTGCGGTGGATTATTGTTGTTGACACCTGCCATACTTAAATCTTCTCGAGTCTCGGGCTCTTGATAATTAGAAGATCTAGTACGCATACACCTACAAAGGCAAAAGAAAACAATACCAAACACAAAGACAATATATATACACAATAAAAATAAAATCTTTTTGGATTTTTGAAATTTTTAATTTTTATGGATTTTTAACATTTTTTTAATTTTTTATGGTTTTTTGGATTTTTTAAGCAAGAAAATAACGCTCACAAGTGAACGGATCCCAAAAAGCAACGCGTCTCTCACAGAAAACCGTTAATCTTTACGAAAAGAGCCGGCAGCGGCGCCATTTGATAACTGACTTTTGCTCGTGTAAAAAGATTCTTTGTCGTGGTCTAGTCGAATTGATCTGGTTTATCTATGTGACTCAGTCGTTCTTTGGTGGAAATAAAAGTTGTGTCGTTATAGTAATTAAAAGTGCAAGACTTAAATGTAAATGTACGTTGAAGTAAATCTAAATCTAATTTAAAGTAAAAGGCAAGTATTTAAAAGCGAGATGAAAATTAAAAGGCACTAAAAGTAAATAACGCAAACTTAAATCTAACTAAGGCAAACTTAAAACGCAACTAAAACTTAAAACTAAGGCAAGACTAAAATAAATCTAAGGCAAATAAACTTAAAGTGCAACTAAATAAAAAGGCGGGAAAAAATAAAGCTTGAAAATTAAAAACAGAAACTTAAAAACTGGAATTAAAGGAACCTGAAAAATAGCTCATCCGGAATAATACCCTTATTCGGAATAAACATTCATCCGGAATGTCACCTTCGTTCGGAATGTTCTTCTTCACTCGGAATATTAACCAAAGCCCTTGATCCAGAATAAAATGCTTACTCGGAATATGTCACCTATCCGGAATAAACTTCTTTATTCGGAATAATGGTCTTGATCCAGAATGTTGCCCTTGATCCGGAATAATGTGCTTGATCCGGAATATCTCTTGATCTGGAATAATATTCCGAATAGAACTCTTGATCCGGAATGTCTTAATATTCCGAATAAACTCCTTGATCCGAAATAATAAATTATTCCGGATGAACTTGCTTGATCCAGAATATTATTTGATTCGGAATGAGAGGTTGATCCGGAATATTCCCTTGATCCGGAATATCCTGTTGATCCTAAATGTTTTAATATTCCGAATGAGATGCTTGATCCGGAATAATGAATTATTCCGAATGAGCACAACTGATCCGGAATATCTAATATTCCGGATGAACAACTTTTGATCCGGAATAAAATTGCACAATCCTTCACTCGGAATAACTGGTTTGATGCGGAATACCTGGAAGATCAGTAACAGCAAAGCGAAGAACAAGGAAATAAGAGTATACACGAATCTAATCAAACTTAATCAAAATCAACCAAAAGATTAAATCAAACTAATCACAAAACATCTACTAATGATAATCAAACAATCCAAAACAACAAAACTAACAATAATGATCAAGATAATCAAAACCCACTTTGATCAAAATAAGAACATGAACATGAACATAAACATAAAAATCAAAGATTAAGAAAGGTAGATAGGAGATTAACAAGATAAAGTAAAGATTGACAAGAATTAAATGGAAACTTACTTGAAATTAAAGGAATTTAAGGTGCAAGACAAGTATTTAAATTGGACAAGAAATTAAATGGACATGAATTTAAATGTGCAGGAAAGTAAATGGAAGAAATAGTGTGTCAAACTATCCAACAAAATGAAATGATTAATCCTAATGAATATTTATAGGGGAGGATTAGGAGGAGCTTAGGAAGCTTCCTCCCTCTTTCATCTTCTCTTAATTGCACCATTAGGTCCTTAAGCCTTTAATCTTCTTTAATCTTGGACTTTAATGACTTTTGGCTCAGGATTTCTTTGAACTTGTCTTTTAATTCTTCAATAAATAAGACTTGAGTTCTTCGGCTTTAAGTAAACATCCGTCTTTTGACTTTTTCTTCGATAAATCTTCAGAATTGGTCTTGGACTTCCGTTCTTCTTTCACTCTTGACTTCTTGACTTCACCTTTCGTCTTTTTCTTCGATAAAAGCCCGTGAATGCCCGTGTTTTCTCCACTTTTTACCTTTTCGTTCTAAATCACAACAAAAACACAAACCACGCATAATTCCGACATAAATGACATAAAATACATGTTTTAGCTCGGTTATTATTGTAATTAAGTGGTAAAAAGGATGGGTGTTTACACACCTATCAATAAGCTAAATGTTGCCCTCTCGGTCTTAAAGGAGTGTAATCTTCCCATAATAGACACCATTGAGAAAGATCAGAACGATCCTATCAGCGTAGTCATAGCGGGGCTTACCCTTGGGAGGCACATATATGAAGGTGTAGAGGAAGATCATGATTTTCACCTTAAGCTCGATGTTTCTCAGCTAAAGGTGCCCATTCATTCTTCCGATCCTGCTGTCGCAGTCAGAGAGGTTCCTTTAAACAAAGTATTGAAGCGTCATGCAAAGCGTGTTGCAAAGAAAAGAGGGACCTCATCCAGGGGCCATAATTACTGTGTGATTGGTACATCCCTGTCGGTCCGATGGTGTACCTGTCAGTGTTCCTTCCATTGATGCTCGAGATATACGCGTTCTACAGGATATGAAGAGAGCGTGGAGAGAACACACTATCTCTTCATCAAATCCTCTTCCTCGTAGACTAAAGCGGTCTAGGTCGGCTGGAGATTTATTATGAACACCTATTTATAGTGACATAGTTTTGTCTGGCGTTTGTTTGTAAGAGCGCGCCGTATATGGTATGCACTTGTATAGAAACATATAACTTATGTCTTCTTTGTATTACTTTTGTATGTTCATACATGATGAGGCACACGCTCGTGCTTTTGTTGTTTTAACTTTGCAGATTTCTGCTTGGGCGCGCGCCCTGATATATTGTTCCAGGTCTTTGTATCCGCGTTTGAGTTTTGTGATTACAAGCGCCCAATATGAGTACATTCAGTGAAGTGTATCTCTGAACTTATGGGTGAATGAGATTTCATTACGTGTGGCGTGCCACTACTACCATAAGCAAATATCATTGAATTTGACATGTTGTTAGATGTGCACACTGTGTCTTTTGCATGTCCATCATAGAATGTTTGTAATGTGATACTTACTACGACGTCTTGAATAGTAAGGTGACTAACAAGGATACCTGATACGTAGCCACTGGGGTTGCATCCCTCTTACATGACAAGTTTAATTAGTAGGTTTAACTCATTCATCTTATTTCTCATGGAAACGTAAGGTACATGTACGGCGGAGGGCCAAATATGAGTATAAAAGATGAAATACTATGTATAAATCATGTAATAAATAAAGAAGAGTATGAGGCCGCGGAACTAGCTAGGGACCACGACATTTTATTAATACTTATAAGTATTTTAAAACTTAATGAAGTAAAACCTAATGAAATACGGAAAGAGAAAAAATACATGGATTTTTATTGGGAGCTGGCTATAGCTAGGGAGTAATCCATGCGTATGGTGTGGTGCTCTAGAGGCGGTACTTTCGGAGCTCTTGACTGTTTCAGAGTCGCTTCGAGTCTTTCTCCTTCTGGTTGGATAGTTTGTACGCGTCATCCTCTGTAACTTCATGGATCTGGTAAGGTCTTTCCCATATTGGTTTGTTTTGTCGTGCGCCAGTTGGGTACCTTAACTTACTGGCACGATATACGAGTTCTCTATTTCTGAATATGGCGTGCTGAGGTAGCGTGTTCGGTCCTTTCGCGACCCGTTTTGTTGGTCTTGCCATTCCTGATTCTGCGTGTTGTTCTTCCATCGCCGGTCTTTCGAACTTATTCTCTGGCTGACTGGTGGTCGCTGGTAGTAACGTGGTTTTAATCTGTTAGGCGAAGTAGCCCACAGTTGTTGCGAGGGAGCTCATTCTTTGGGCCAAATTGGAGAAAATTCCCTGTCCATCTGACCTTCTCCGTGGCATGGTGTGTGGAAACCATTGGCATTTTAGTGATGCGTCGCGTGTGTCCTTGCGCATAGTGGGCCAATAATACCCTGAGCGTAGAGCTTCATTGACCATAGGTTTGGGTCCCATTTTACATAGCCTTTTGTGCGCGACTTCCATGATATTCCACGCTCGTAGTGATTTCAAGTGTTGCGGCAGTCGCCCTCGGGCTGACTGCGTGTACAAGATTTTGTTCTTAATTTTAAATTGTCTTGTGTTTCTCCGGACCCACCTGGCGTTCCTACCATCCTGTGGAAGTATGTGGCTCGTTAAGTAGTTAACAATCGGGGTCATCCATGTAGGTGATTCTTTTGCCACAGCCGAGGTTGATGCCTCTTCCGATATTAACTTGTGTGCGATGAAATCGACTAGTACCTGACTAGGCGGATTTTCCCAGCAAATGGATGCGAGGCGATCCATGGCTGTAGTTATTTCACTATTGTTTCCTATGGTTACCGGCGTATGGATTTGTCCGAGTGGTCAGGTTCTTTCTCTATTAAACCCTGTGAGCATGGGTGCGGTTTGTTTTAATTCGTTTCTTCTCTCTGCGTGTAATTGCGCGAAGTAGTGTTCGTACAATATGCCGCGGATCCCCCATCGACGCACATGTTATGAATGACATGATCCCTCAGCCTCATGCTTACCGCTAATGACCCCTTTCTATAGTTCGTATCAGTGAGAGTGGGAAACTGTATTTCCTTTTCGTGTGAGAATTCTTGCACGATTCTTTTCTGTTGGAACAACTCATCTTTTTGCACCATGCAGATGGTGATGGGTTTTCTTTTTGTTTTTTGCCATCATTCTTTTTTGTCTTTGCTCCTTTTCTCCAATCTTTGATGAGATGATTCAATTTATGAGCCTTGACCAGACTTTCGATGTGTTTCTTTAGTTGTATGCACTCGTCCGTAGCGTGACCTTTGTCATCATGGTATTCGCAATACTTGATGTTGTCACTTTTATCTACCAGGCCGGTCATCGGGTTGGGTATTGGAAAGTTTGAGCCATCGGATAAGAATATTTCTCTCGAGGTCATTCTTAGCGGGGTGAATTTGTTGTTATTGGTACGCCCTGTCTTCTAGGTGCCTTGGAAGTCCAAGGTACGACCATTGTTCTGGTTATGTAGCTGTTTTTTGGTTAGATCTTGGAACTCATAGTTGGAGACCGTCTGCCTGCTATTTGTTGCGGCTGCCTCGCCTTATATGAACAGGCGGACCCTTCGCATCACTCTGTCAAAGGTTTCGGGAGTTATGTCCTTCAGCTTCCTTATCAGATCTTGGTTGGTAATTCCTGCCAGGAAGCCTGGAATTTTTAGGATTTTGGGGCATTCCTTGATTTGGTTGCATTCATATTTGAAACGTTCCATGAAATCTTCCAGGGATTCATTATGCTTTTGTTTAACTCTTGGGAGCGAAACAGGACTTTTGTCGCACTTCTTTTGCTAGATGTGGTTTCTCCTGAAAGCTTTTTGTAGTTCTTCAAATCCATTGATGCTTCGTCGCGGTAGCCTGGCTAACCAATTTCGTGCATTCCTTATCAGTGTGGAATTAAACATGTGGCACCACACAACTTCTGGCCATTGTTCTATTCCTACCTTGGATTCAAATACCTTAAGGTGATCATCAAGATCCATCGTGCCATCATAGGTCTTGACATTAGATGGCATGCGCCTTCTCTTTTCATCCCTGTAGGTCATAATGCATTTTGAAAACGCGTTCTCTCTTTCGCGGCGCCATGGGAGGGACCATTCTTCATCACTGCGTCTACTTGGTTGTCGTGATGTTCTGCGACGCTTCCTATCATAGTCAGAAAAATCTAAGGACGAGGAGGTCGTCATGCGACCCCTAGGATGGCGGCCGCTAGAATCAAAGTTTGATCAGCTATCGCTCAGGGAACCCCCTCTTAGCTCTACTCTTCTTCCCTTTTTGTTCTTCTACACTCGAGGGAGGATCCTCCTCCCTTAGTCCTAATCGCTTAAGAGCGCTTTGACGTTTTCCAGTTGTTGCGGTGAGAATCCTTGATCCCTTGGAGTAGGTCCTAGCCGGTCTCGAATACTAACACGTTGCATGTTGTTGGTAGGTTTGATGGGAGTTCTCTTCTCCCTTGAGTCGTATGAATAGTCTAAGGACGAGGCGTTCTCATTGATTGGTGCATCGGGGTAGGTGATCCGTTCGGGGCAGTTTGTGTGTCCTGTCCCCTTAGTTTCTCTTCTCTCATTTGCTTCCTCCTCTCCTGGTGGAGCTCCTTGTTGGAGGTTGACTACCTTAAAGTTCATAGTTCCCTATCAAAGTCCAGGTTGACCCTTAGGTCATTCACTAGGTTTGTTTTCATCTGTGCTGCCTTGAGCGAGATTAAGGCCTCGAAGTTTTTTGCGACATAGTCTCTCATGTCTGGATCTGGGCCAGGAAGGATTTTCGCGTCGTCATGGCTTGTAGTATTATCTCATTGTTTGAGTTTAGTGGTGTTTCGTTCTGGATCGTGCTAGGAGCTTCCTTCGAGGAGGATGTTTCTCTTGTTGCGAGGGGGCTGGGAGGCACGAACTGGGGAATCGGATGCTGTGGTGCCTTTCCTCCTATCCCTCTGCCTGGGTTGTTGGGTGGTTCGGAACCCTGTGTTTTCTTGGTTCCGCCTTTTTGGTTAAACAGATTTGCACCGCCTTTAGTCATGCTTAGAGTTTAGTGTAGGGTCCCACAGATGGTGCCAACTTGTTGATACAAAATTTGGATGGACCGCGCTTATCCCGAATTAGGGTTAATTCGGGCTCTTGTAGGCTCCGGCTCTTGCACCAAGTGAACTTTGTTTGAAGACCATGCACACTAATAACAGACACCGTTAGGCTTACTCTGGGCGCGTGTCTCACGATTAGACTCCAGTGTGAGAGTAAGTAATCGGTTTGAGTATAGGTGAGGGTTAAAGTATTATGAATATCGTACCTTTGTGGAACCTCTGGGGTTTCTTTTATACCCAAGGGAACCCTAGTTGGGCTCTCCTATTCTTACGGCCTAAGCAAGAGATAACTATTGATGACGTATAATCCCTAGTCGGGCTGGATAACCCGACCCACGGGTACTACCCGTATCCATTGGGTATGGATCATGCACAGACAGCGCATAACGCCCACGAGGCCCATTAAGCCGCTCTCGCACGTGGTTATTCCTTAGCCGTGTCCTTGTCTAACTAGAATTATATTCGCCTAAAGTGAGAAGATATACACTCTCCTTATTTATGTGATAAGGATCCGGTTATACTCGGTGTTTATCTCTTGCTTAGGCCGCAAGAATAGGGAAGCCCAACTAGGGGTTCCTAGGGTATAAAAGGAGCCCTAGAGGTTCCACAAAGGTAGGATATTCACAATACCCTAACCCTCACTATAGAAACTAGAAGGTGGGGAGGGGGTTGAATAGTTTCTCTTTATTGGTGACCAAATTAAAATTACTTTCAATTTGGTTTGTATCAAAACTATTTTTTGCTTGAAGCTAAGTTGCATAATGATTAGGTTCAATTCAAATGCACTAGTAAAGATAATAGGTAAGTCTAATGATAATGAAATAAGTAAAGAGTAAGGAAGGAGACAACCTAGTGGGAAGACACCAAGATTTATAGTGGTTCGACAACGAGGCTCTATCCTCGTTTCTACTCCACTCCTCGAGTACACCTACTCGAGATTTCCACTATATCCACAAGCTCCCTTCTTGGCGGAGAAAACCTTACATCGTCGCTTACATTATTTTCCGACACTAAGCTAAATGTAGAGACCTAATCTTTAGCTAGGACCAATCTACACAATGTTGCCTACTTCATAATTTAACGACACAAGGCTAGATGTCGAGTTCTAATCTCAAGGTAGAACCAATCTTCATGACGTTGCCTACTTCACCATTTTACGACACAAGGCTAGATGTCGAGTTCTAATCTAAAGCTAGAACCAATCTTCACGACTCTTCACTTTGAAGCTAAGTGAGAACTTTACACAACACAACTACTAATCACTTTCAAGTTTAGTGAGAACTCACAAGACACAACCACATCACTTTATAGTTTAGTGAGAACTACTAATCAATTTATTACAACTCAACTAGACATATCCAAGTACACATGTAACTTGGATCTACATAACATAAATCCAAGCAAACACATATGCAATGGATGTACACAACAAATCCAAGTATTCACAAATAACTTGGATGAACACAACTAGTCCAAGTATTCATAAATACAATGGATTAACCTAGAACAAAAAGGGTATCATGATGAATATGACTAGTTCATAGATTCATCTTTATCACAACACTAGTGAGTGAGTGATCTACTCATTGGACAAGGTAAAGGAGGGGATCAAGAGGATAATCATATGTAAACATCCTTAACACTTTAAGTGATCATTTACTAATGATTATGCTATAGAAAAGAGAAAGGGGGCTGAGAAAAACGTCCAAGAGGCTTATTGGAAAATGATATTTGACCCACTATTTAAAGGAGACAAAGTATAACGGATATATAACGGCTATCTGGGCGCGGTACCTTATCTAGCCGGGCGGTTCCATATCGCTAAGGAACCGCCTAGCTACTTAAGGTTCCACCCCTAGAGTACGCTCCGTTTTTTGTCTTTTAGTGGGGTAGGAATATCTGAGGTATTTGAAGCCTTCAAAGGATATTCTAATAGCATATGGAATATGCTATTTTCAAATTTTCATTTTCCATTTTAATAAAACATTTTCTAAAAAATAAAGTTTATTAAAAAGTCTTTTGTCATATTAACAAAAGTGAGTTTTAAGGATAATCATTTTGATGATCACTAAGTATGATTAAGAAAGGTTAGTGATATGATTATTACCTTGATGATAGTGTTAGTTAAATAATTCGTTTTGTGTTTTATACTAAATGTGTTGTATAGTTTGTTGTGATCAAAACTAAGAAAGATTAGTTAACACTAATAATGTTTTTAGGCATTACTTGCATTAACAATCTCCCCCTTTTTGATTACGACAAACGATAAACTCATTTACATAGAAACACAAAATATCGAATTATTAACGAGTTTATCATTATCATTTCTCCCCCTTTGTCGTAGCAAAAAGGTTAGCACAAGTCTTTGAAGAACATCGAACTTTGCTAGTATCTCCCCCTTGGTGGTTGCTCCCCCTTGCTTGGGGCACCAAGTATATGAGCTAAGGTGATATGCTACACAAAGGTTAGTAGAAAGGAAAGAAACACCAATGTATATATGATCACTACCTACTAAGTAACTTGAGAGGGAGAGAGAGAAGAAATCTCAAATTAGAAGCAAGTATTTTGCTAAGTTTGTCCAAAAAGGTAATTGACAAAATCAAACTTCAATCCAATGAAGGTGATAAGCTTGTCAATGGGTTAAAGTTTAGAATTGATGGAATCACCCATAAGCAATTGTAAAAATTAACCATGATCAACTCAAAATAGAACTAAAGGGATAACACACAAAGGTTACATAATAGAAAAGACACAACAAAGTAGATAGTCATACACACAATATGAGTATCTAAAGCAAAAGATATGGAAAATAAACCACAAAGCATAAGCTATTCTAATAGTGATAAATTTCCAAGATTGCTAGAAAATAAAAGACTCTAAAGCAACTAAAGTAATAAAGACTCCAAGAGTAGTTAGTCCTTTAGTTGGAAAAATAAGACGACGATGCATCATTCGAAGTTTTGTCCACCGGAACGAAAACTTGAATAGGAGGTCGAGTGAGGAGGAGTTCAAGAAAATTTAACTTCTCATACACATGAGCAAGTTTAATTTGTTGAAATCGACAACAAGCACACGAGGATCCATGATGCAACATAAAATCAGTTGATGGGGGTATGGCATCAAACCTAGGGTTTAGTGGTGGAGGGGTAATGGGTTTGGAAATGTTTTCACAATGCCTTGTGAGGTTTAGGAAGGTTGAAAGATCATTGAGTTGAGGGGTATTGAAGGATTGTGGTGGTGGGGGAACATTTTCTTTAGCTCCGGTGATGGGGTTAATGGTATAAGTCTCATTCTAATACTTGATTGGAGAGAAGGTAGGGTTTTTGGGTGGTTTGGAAGAAGATGGTTCATTCTTCTTGATCCAAATAGGTCGAACCAAGATTTTCGGTTTCTTTGAAAGCTTGAATGAGGAAGCTTTGGGTGAGTGAGGTTGTGACAATGAAATATCAAGGTTATGAATGGATGAGTTAGGCATTGTTAAGGTATGAGAACAAAATCTCAAGGTTGGGAAGGTGTGAGAATGAAATCTCAAGGTTGGGAAAGTGTGAGAATGAAATCTCAAGGTTGGGGTATAAGTAGAATGTAATCAAGGTAAGAATTTGAATATAAAAAGTGGAGTGTCAAAGAATGTTTAGTCAATTTGAGTAAACAAGGAATCTTGACAGGGTATAGGGTTTTAAAAGTTTTGACCAAAAAATCGTCAAAAAAAAAAATTGATTTCTGTCCGCGGTACCTTAAAGGGACCAGCGGTTCCTTATCACATAAGGAACCGCGCGACTTTTAGTGAGCCGCGTCCAGTGGACATGAAACCATGTTTTTCCAGGGTTTTGGGAAAAACTAAGACTTTTTCAAAAAATTGCAAATCTTGGAATTTTACCTCTATTAGCACCAAATTATGATAGGGTTGCATAAAGCAACACATTCACAAAGAATGTCTTGACAAAATGTGACAAAATATTTGAATATCATTTTGAACCAATTTTAGTCAAGTTTTTAGAGGTTGTGATAGATTTAGGTTCAATTTTAATTTCAAATTAAAGTTGATTAATGTGCACATAAGGATAGAAACACATAAAGCTAAATCCATAAATCAACATCATGAAACACACATGAAGGAAGCAACTACAATGACAAATAGAAAAGAAAGACAACTAACTATTACAAAGCTAGCTTAACATTAGATCTAGATTAGTAGTCTTCTTTGGCTTGGTTTTGTTGAAAACCATTTATTTAGAAAACTCATCATTCATCTCCTAGGAGGAGACATGGAGAACAAGGTAAGCAAGAACTCTTGCAACCTCCTATGTAGTCCAAACATCTCCATCCTAAGGTTATGGATGATGTAGTGGTTGTAGAGACAACATGAACAATTAGGACCATGAGTCTCTTGAAACCCATAGTATGGATTACCCAAAAGGAGGGAAAGTGGAACACCCAAAATTGGAGTGTTGAGTGTGGTGGAGGTGGAGGAGGCATGTTCTCCAAGGGTGATGAGGGTGAGAGTGGAGGCATGTTCCCCAAAGGAGAAATGGGTGAGTGTGGAGGTATGTTCTCTAAGGTTAGTGAAATGGGTGAGTTAGGAGGGGTAAATGGTGAAGTCACCAAGGTGTCATCAAAGTCATTCACAAAAGGAATGCTTTGGATTGGTTGGGGTTGTGTTGTCACATCCAAGGGTGCACTTGGAGTGAAGGGTGAAGAGAGCTCATTCATTCTTGAGTTGAATGAAGAGGAGGTAGAATCGATGGAGTGGTTAGTACCATGGGTGGATGTTGTCTCGCATGGTGCAAGGGGTGGTGAGGGTGATGAGGAAATGAGGATTGGAACCATCTCATTTTTGGGTGTGTGAAAGGGTGAGGAGTTAGGCTTGGGTACCTTAATCCTAATATTAAGTGTTTTCCTTGGGGTGTTTGAGGTTTTTGTAGAAACCATGGTTGACAAGGGTGGTTTAAGGGTTAGGGAAGGATGGTTTGATGTGTGAAGAACATGACTAACAAGGTGGGTTTAAATGGGCGAGGGGATGATCCAAACTAGTAATGGGTTAAAATCATTTTAGGTGAATAATGAATTTAGGTAACCTAGTTTAGGAAATATGCAGGTTTTTGCAAAGAATCATGCAAAGTTTACACAGATTGAAGAAAATAGTGTAAAGCAAAAGATGCTGTCAGATACAGTGGCGGCGGTTCCTTATCTAGGACCAGCGGTTCCTTATCGATAAGGAGCCGCTGGTCGATATGGAACCGCGACCAGAGGTCTTTCAAAAATTTCCCATCCCAAATTTTGGTTAACCCAGATTTTTATCAAAGGATTCACAAGCCAAAGTTAACTACTGACCAAAATCTAAGAAGCTAACTATCATAAGGCATGCACAAAGCTATGTAAATCACAAACATGAAGGCATAAGCAACATTTAGGATTAAAAATAACAATCCAAACATGTAGCATAAGTTAATACACAACCAAGATAATAAAAAAATTGTTCAACATTACATGTTTACCAACATGTATTCTTTGAAATACTTCAAAGCTTTCACCTTCTCTTCTTGCCCAATCCCTTGATCATATTCCCCAAATACTTGAATCCCTTCCTTGACTCAACCCGATGTTCATGTAATTCACCTCTAGTCCTAAGATTTTCACGGTAGAGATGCTCCATGTTGAGATCTTCCGGTACTTCACTAGAGGAGTAATGAGGTGGGGGAGCTAAGTCTTCAAGTCCATCCACGAATGAGTTTGAGGATGGGTGGGAATTACTCGAAGAGTTGAAGTGAGAACTAGTACCTATGCCATCACCATCACTTGTTGGCATATAGGTGTCCTCATCATCCGTCTCTTGATGATCGGATTTTCGCGAACCTCGATCACTTCTTGTCTTTCTTGCATATACCTCTTGAATAGGCAACATAACCCGATGAACCGGGTGAAAGCGAGAAAGATCGAGGTGGGGAAAATCATGAGCAACCCTTTTGAAAAGGCGAGTAAGAAGCATAGCATAGGGAAGGTTTGTTTTGGGCTTTGAAAGGGCATAATTTATTCGTCGAGCGATATAGAATGCCAAATTGTACTTAGTGGATGTAAAGATGCAACTCAACATATGCACCATACAAGCCGGGATATGATCTCGGTTTCCACCAAGACAAAAGACATTCTCCCTAAGGATATTTGCCCATTGGACCATAAAATCCTTAAGGTCGCTAGAGAGCACTTCATATCGATTCACATTTCGCACATTTGAATGAAGGCTTCTCACAACGTTTCCATCACGCTTTTTCGAAATGATGTCAAGGATGAACTCTAGATCAATTTCGGTGAGGTCATTTGGAGGTTTATCGTAGGATTCCAAGAGAGCATCAAGTCTCCATTTATCTGTAAAACGACAAGTGCCTTCATATGGCACACCGATAATTTCACCAAAGTTTTCGAGGGAGTATTGAATCAATTGATCATTCAACACGAAACGAATGAAAATTTCTCCATTGTATTCAAGCATGGAGTAGGTGCTAAAGAATTTAAGAAGGAACAAGGGGTAAATATCTTCTTCTATGTTGAGCAAGCAATCAAACCCAGAAAGCTCAAACATAGATTGGATATAGTCATAACCCGTTATTCCCTCGTCAACGACTCTACCCTCATGGAAACAACGAGTAGAAAGGGATGGAAATGAGTTTCGAAGTTGAGGGGAAGCATAGGTTTGGGAAATGTCCGGCATATAGTTTCTAGTGAGTTGATGATCTTTTTGATATTGTGAAGGCATGATTAGTACCTAAATACAAACAAGAAAAACATATTTCCAATCACTCATATGAAAAATCAAAAATCAAAAATATGAGAATGTGTTATATCGATTTCTCGACAAACAAAGGATTGAATCCATATCATTCTCATGTTCACAATGCATCTATTCCATCATTAACCAAGAACACATGATCTATGTTGGATCAACAATGGATTAGAACATTGGTTTTTCAAAACAAGGTTTTTAGGTAAGCATTAACAATGACATTACCTATTTGTTCATGGGTTCATATCAAATCCATATTTTAATCAAAATAATTAATCAAAATTCGGATTTGTTCTACAAGTGGGTTTTAGTGAAATCTTAATGAATACGAACCTAAGGAATCATAGTAAAATAACCATGTCAACCCACATTCCTATTAAGGTTTTAATTCAATTTCAATTTTAAAAATCCCCAATTATGAAAGGATGAACCCTAGAACAAAATAGATGAAATTGAAAGAAAATACTTACAATTAATTGATGTTAGATGAAGGATGAGTGAAACCCACAACTTGGAATCAATTAATTTGAGTGATTGAAGGTTTTTGAAGCTTCAACAATGGTGGAAAAGATGAAACCCGTCGGCTGTGTGTTTTTGGAAGAGAGAGATAGTGGTTTGAAAAGGAATAAAATAATCAAACTGGCGCTCTGACTCAAGTTGCTGCCCGCGGTTCCTTATCGATAAGGTACCGCGGTTTGAACCGCCAGAGATAAAGAACCGCCTACAGAGGCAGGTTTTTATCAATGAAAAACGCCAAATTTTAAAAACCAAGTTTTTCTAAAACATTTAAAAATATATTATGAGACTTTTAGAATATCAATGGATCATCATAACACTAAAATATGCCTTAACGAAGGATTACGAGTTAAATCGAGATCGAAAAGAACTGAAACGGACAAACGACTACTCGTAGCAAAACGGCAAAGTGGAGAGAAGTCAAGGGAAGTGAATCAAGACTAGGATTAATGCTCAAGGGAATAATGACAATCTTCAAATAATGGAAACGAAGAGCTTGTGTCATATATAGTGGTTTAAGACGTGCCTTTCCGGCGAAGTGTTAAACGGCTTTGTTAATGAACAAACACAAAGCAAATATTGAAGCATAGACAAGATCACTTTCAATAATAGTCTTAGTCTAAACCAAGATATGAGCAAGGCATTGATTCACTTTCTCTCCCACGAAGGGCTTACTAACCGTATGGGTGCAAACCATGATATCATGCTTGATACTTTAAGCTACTACTAACTCACTCTACATCACCATAGTGAGTCAAGTATCCAAGCAATGAAGGTTTGAGAGGATAAAAGGAAAGAATCACAAACCACAAACAAATGTCAAGGCAAGGATGCCAAGAGCAAGCACATAGTCATGTAATGATCAAAAGAATGATCAAAGGGCGCGTGGAAGAACGAAAACGTACCTTGGCCACAAGAGCATTCCAATCCATCACTGCAAGCCTCAAGAGTGACTAAGAGGAATACTAAGTCTTCAATGACTAGTTTTATTCCCAATCATCATTCAAATATATTGAAGATCAATGAAGATGAGTCTTATACAAGTGCAAGTAGCTCAATCCGCAATCAATTCAATGATTGATCTTCATGAGTACCTACACAAGACAAGATGCAATCTAGTAGATACATTTCAAGAGTAGATCTAAAATGTATAAATGCTACTAATATAAGTGGGATGTAATATTACCAATTAAAAAGACCTATTTTCAAAGAAAAAAATAGTTTTGACCAAAGAGAAACTTTAGTACAACTTGACCTTCTAATTTGAGGAGACAAAGGATCGATCCAAGTTTCAAAGTACAATATACTTCAAAGATCTTGAGTGACCATCGCTCTGATACCAATTTTAGAAACTAGAAGGGGGGGGGGGGGTTGAATATTTCTCTTTATTGGTGACCAAATTAAAATTACTTTTAATTTGGTTTATATCAAAACTATTTTTTGCTTGAAGCTAAGTTGCATAATGATTAGGTTCAATTCAAATGCACTAGTAAAGATAATAGGTAAGTGTAATGATAATGAAATAAGTAAAGAGTAAGGAAGGAGACAACCTAGTGGGAAGACACCAAGATTTATAGTGGTTCGACAATGAGGCTCTATCCTCGTTTCTACTCCACTCCTCGAGTACACCTACTCGAGATTTCCACTATATCCACAAGCTCCCTTCTTGGCGGAGAAAACCTTACATCGTCGCTTACATTTTTTTCCGACACTAAGCTAAATGTCGAGACCTAATCTTTAGCTAGGACCAATCTACACAACGTTTCCTACTTCACAATTTAACGACACAAGGCTAGATGTCGAGTTCTAATCTCAAGGTAGAACCAATCTTCACGACGTTGCCTACTTCACCATTTTACGACACAAGGCTAGATGTCGAGTTCTAATCCAAAGCTAGAACCAATCTTCACGACTCTTCACTTTGAAGCTAAGTGAGAACTTCACACAACACAACTACTAATCACTTTCAAGTTTAGTGAGAACTCACAAGACACAACCACATCACTTTATAGTTTAGTGAGAACTACTAATCAATTTATTACAACTCAACTAGACATATCCAAGTACACATGTAACTTGGATCTACACAACATAAATCCAAGCAACACATATGCAATGGATGTACACAACAAATCCAAGTATTCACAAATAACTTGGATGAACACAACTAGTCCAAGTATTCAAAAATACAATGGATTAACCTAGAACAAAAAGGGTATCATGATGAATATGACTAGTTTATAGAATCATCTTTATCACAACACTAGTGAGTGAGTGATCTTCTCATTGGACAAGGTAAAGGAGGGGATCAAGAGGATAATCATATGTAAACATCCTTAACACTTTAAGTGATCATTTACTAATGATTATGCTATAGAAAAGAGAAAGGGGGCTGAGAAAAACGTCCAAGAGGCTTATTGGAAAATGAGATTTGACCCACTATTTAAAGGAGACAAAGTATAACGGATATATAACGGCTATTGATGTGTCGAGATATGTATAGTGATAATTAGATTACGTTATAGGGTAAATTAGAAAATTACCTTTAGGAAAAAGTAATAGACTAATATTACCCATGACGAATTCAATTAAACACGTTGGTGACTCAAGTTCGTTGTACACGAAGATCTTATGAATTTGAGACATTTTGCTTTGATTTGGACAATCGATTCGAATTGGTTTTCGGTTTTTAAACTCAAATTAAAATCTACCAATTTTAAACTATTTAAAATTTACCTAAAGTGCATGAATCGTTTACCAGCTATTTTTAAATCTAAAACAATTACTTAAAATTAAAAACTATTTAAGAATTAAACTATTAAACAATCTATAAAAATTAATCTCTTTTTAATAAAAATAAATTTTAAAAATCTAATTAAAAATTACTTAAAACAAATCTATTTAAAAACTATTTTTTATTTAAATCTAATATTATAAAAATCTAATTAATTAAAAATAAACTAATTAAACTATTTAAATTTAATAAAAACATTTTTTATTTTTTATTTTACTTATTTTTTTTATAAAGAAACTGATTAATATTTTTAAAACTTAAAATTTACTTTTAAAGAAAATATTAATAAAACTTATTTAAAGCTGATATTTAATGAAACGTAACTCTGCCAGATTAAGTAATATTATATTAATGAACTATCAGATAATGAAATCAAAAGAGCGCGTAGCACAGTTGGCTAACACGCTAGGTTGTAAACCTGGAGGTCTCGAGTTCGAGCCCCATGAGTGACAAATTTTTGTGAATAATTTCTTTTTGGAAAAGTAAATAAAATGACCACAGGAATAGTAAAAAGAGAAGCTTATTGTGAATAAGCTGATAGTAATCAGCTCTTTTGGGCTTATCAGATCATTAGGATCTGATAAACTGATTGCTTGAACAATGAATCAATAAGAAGTAAACAATGTTCACAGATCAACAAGCTCAAAGTGAAACAAATTCAAACATAACTATCCCATCAATGATCAGTTATAACTAAACATATAAATCAGTGAATAAAACTAAATCAAGTCAATTCAGTCAGTCATCCATATCTGACATTAAAAACAGCATAAAGATAAACTCAATCTCTCAAATAAAATCTAAGCAGGTAAAACTGACTTAGCCTAACAAAACTTATATTAGCAAATAGTTCAAGTGAAACTATGAACAAACCTGATCATATCAGCAGTATTAAACATATCCAATTTCCCTTAAAACAGTATGACACAAAAGCAACACTCAGCAAACCAAAGTTCGCACAGCAACACAGATCTAACAAAAGCTGCTAAAAACCTCAATCTAAAGATTAAATTAAAACTGCTCAAATCTGTTAATAGCACTCAATCAGATTAAGTCTAACATTTAACCATATTAGCACAATACTGAAACTTATACATCGTTCAAACAAAAGGCCAAACACACTACTTAATCAAATTATACATTCAGTAAGTTTTAACAAAAATAAACAGTCATTAAACTGCAAACAATACAACCTTATAAATATGCAAATCTAAAACAGTAACAATCTCATAAAATTCAACTACAAAAACAGTTACATTAAGCAGTCAAAACCTAAATTAGATAAAATAACCCAAACATTTAAATCAACTCAATATTAAGCTAAAGTTGAACATGAAAATTAATTTGAATCGAACCTTTTGTCGATAACCTTTGAGCAGTAGGTTTGCGCTGAGCAACCTAATGAACCAGAAAACGAACCACCATACCCTCAAACTCCGTCAAACGAACCACAAACAATCACCATCGAATCGATCCAGTTTTCTTAATCTTTCCAGTAGGGAAAAATTAATTCCCAAATTTATTTCTAATTAACTGAATAAAACTATTAAACAGTTTTATCAATTAACCTTACCAAGTTATATATATCAAATTCAGTTTTAAAATTAAACAGTGCGAGTATAAAATTTGAGCATAAAAGGCACGATGCATAAAATAAAATTTACTTTTTATTCATCAACAAGAAATTCTTACAATACTTTTAAAGAAAGAAAATACAATTAATCTAAAACTAATTCAACATTATAACATTGAAAAATAAAAAAAGGGATAAAAATTACAAGTAAATTGGGGGGTTTTTATAGCCATCCCCAAGGGCTGTTGAGGGAGGATCTCCGAATATTCCCAGCATATTCTTCTTTCTTTTTGGCCATTAGATCTTCATTCTCTCCCCTCTTTGTTGATCGGATGGTTGAGAGAACACATCTAGCACACGGATTGCCAACGTGGCATCTGTGTGTGCTAGTTGTTTTAGTTTTAAGCCTTCTGATTGGTGGAATGGAATAAATAATGTGTCAAAGCCAATTATAAACTGCCACGTAGCCTCTTCGTTCCTCATACTCTCTTCCTTAAACCATAGGGGTTTTATTCCCCCACGTATGAATTGCACGTGTGGCATAAAAGCCCCAAATAATACGAATGAATTATTGGTCTAGGGTTTTTTACACAGTAACTTTGTTACTGGTTTTTATTATTGGGGAAGAAAGGAGAAACGAAGGTGAGAGAGACTCACATAGGTAATATCGAAACTTTATTTTAATATGAGTGGAAAAGTGAGACGGTTTTATTTATTGATGTGGTGAGTGCGTGTGAAGGAAAGTAAGTGGTTGAGGATAACGTTTGACTGACCAAAATGTGAATGGGTGTTATTTAATTTGTGAAGGTGAAACGTGTTTATACACGTTTGACAAAAATTCAAACCCCAAAAGCCCATTACTTGAAATCATCCCATTTTACTCCAACATTGAATTGGGCTTTCAGCCCAATTAACTCCATCCGTGTGTTTAACTAGCAAATTGGGCCTCAAATGGTCTATGTAACCAAGATTTATCAATAATACTTCTTTATTGGGCTTTTAAGCCCAATAGCCAAAAGTGGAGCCCACAAGGTCCAAATATTCTTCAATAAGTTCAATCCACTCGAAACCGAACTTGAATCTTGGCTTTGTCGATCTTTTCTTCAAACTCGTGCCGGTTTTGCCGGTTTTCGCGAACTTGGTACCTACACACACCAAAACAAGAAACATACAAATACAAGGCATTTTTGATACATTAATTGCAATATCTCATTGTTTTAAGATATAATTGATATGACTAAAATAGCTCATATCAGCTATCTGGGCGCGGTACCTTATCTAGCCCGGCGGTTCCATATCGCTAAGGAACCGCCTAGCTACTTAAGGATCCTCCCCTAGAGTACGCTCCGTTTTTTGTCTTTTAGTGGGGTAGGAATATCTGAGGTATTTGAAGCCTTCAAAGGATATTCTAATAGCATATGGAATATGGTATTTTCAAATTTTCATTTTCCATTTTAATAAAACATTTTCTAAAAAAGAAAGTTTATTAAAAAGTCTTTTGTTATATTAACAAAAGTGAGTTTTAAGGATAATCATTTTGATGATCACTAAGTATGATTAAGAAAGGTTAGTGATATGATTATTACCTTGATGATAGTGTTAGTTAAATAATTCATTTTGTGTTTTATACTAAATGTGTTGTATAGTTTGTTGTGATCAAAACTAAGAAAGATTAGTTAACACTAATAATGTTTTTAGGCATTACTTGCATTAACACTCACATATACTCAAACCGATTACTTACTCTCAAGCTAGAGTCTAATCATGGGACATGCGCCCACGGTAAGCCTAACGGCGTCTGTTAATTATTTTGCAGGGTCTTCAAACAAGTTCACTTGGTGCAAGAGCCGGAGTCCACAAGACCCCGAATTAAACCTAATTCGGGTCAAGCGCGGTCCATCCAACTTTTGTATCAACAAGTTGGCGCCATCCGTGGGACCCTAAACTAAGCTCTAAACATGATTAAGGCGGTGCGAATCCGTTAAGGCGGGGCCAAGAAAACCCAAGGTTTTGAACCACTCAACGATGCAGGACGGGGAATGGGAGGAAAAGCACCACAAGTTCCGATTCCCCCGCTCGTCAACCCTAGTCCACCGGCAACAGGAGAAACGTCTTCCTCAAAGGAAGTTCCTAGCTCGATCCAAAATGAGGCACCACCGAACTCAAGAACTGAACTAATATTGCAAACCGGGCCAGGAACCCTCCCTGATTCAGATCCAGGCATGAACGATTATGTCGCAAGAAATTTCGAGGCTCTAGTCCCGTTCATAGCAGCATGAATGAGAGCAAACCCAACAAATGACCTAAGGGTCAACCTAGACTTTGATAGGGAACTCCGAGCCTTAAGAGAACCAAACTGCAATAAGGAGTCCTGTCAGGAGAAGAGGAAACAAAGGAGAAAAGAAAAGCGGAGAGGGCATGACACACCAACAACTCCCAAACATGTAATCTACTATGATGCGCCGATCATTAAGGATGCCTCATCCTCAGAGGAATCTTAAGACTCAAGGGGAAGGAGTGCCTTCATCACACCTACCAACAACAATCATCGCACTAGCATAAAGGATAGGCTGGGACCCGAACCAAGGGACGTCGACCCATTGGTAGAACCATATAAACGGCGACAGAACGTCCTCAGACGACTTGGACAACGGGAAGGAAGTTCCTCCCCATAATCATATGAACAAGGACAACGAGGAAGGGATAAAAGCACAAGGAAGCCGCAACGGGGAAAATCCCCTAGTGATAGCCCATAGAATCTGACTGTGACGAGCACCATCCTCAACGTCGCAGAACAACCTCCTCCTCCTTTTAGACTCCTCCGACTATGATAGGAAACGTCGTAGAACATCACGACAATCTAGAATACGTAAGTTCACCCCGCTAAGGATGACTTCAAGGGAGATATTCCTATCAGAAGGATCAAACTTCCCAAAGCCTAGCCCGATGACTGGTCCAACAGACAAAAGAGACAACAACAAGTACTGCGAGTACCACGATGACAAGGTTCACGTTACAGATGAATGCATATAGCTAATGAAACACATCGAGAGCCTTTTCAAAGATGGGAAGTTGAACCATCTCATTAGGGACTGGAGAAAAGGAGCAGAAACAAAAAAGAACGACGTCAAGAAACAAAAAGAAAAACCCATAACCATCTACATGGTGCAAAAAGAGGGGCGGAACTTGTAGAGAAGGATGATCCAAGAATTCTCGCACAATAAGGAAATATCGTTCCCTACTTTCCTTGATAGCAACTGCATGATGGGATCTTTGGTAATCAGCATGAGTCTCAGGGAGCACACCATTCATAACATGTGTGTCGATGGGGGATCCGCGACAAACATACTGAACGAACACTGCTTCATGCAACTACCTATTGAGAGGAGACACGAACTAAAACAAACTGCATCCATACTCACAGGGTTTAATGGTGAAAAAACTCGACCATTAGGACAGATCCGCACGCCAGTAAGCATAGGAAACAAGCATCACTCATCCACTGTTTGGATGGATTTCATGGTAGTACGCTGCCAATCATCATACAATGGTATTATTGGAAAGCCTGTCATTTTGGCACTACGCGTCGTACCCTCCACAATACATGGTATGTTCAAATTCCCGGTACGGGGTGGCGTGCTCACCATCTGCAATGAGGATAGGAGTGAAAGAGACGACAGTGTTAATTTATAAGATTCAAAGCAACAAAGGGTGATCCGGAGGCCGGGGAGGATAAAATAAATGGTTAGACATTTTTAGATAGAGAAAATACCAAGGAAGAAGAGTGTGTTTATTTTAGAGAGAGAAATAAAAATAAACAAATGAGAATTCTCACCCCTCCATGGAAGCATGGACTCTATGGAGGGGTATATATAGGGTCGACAAGGAGTGACTTTGAAAA
Source organism: Glebionis coronaria (assembly GCA_025667525.1). Classification (NCBI taxonomy): domain Eukaryota; kingdom Viridiplantae; phylum Streptophyta; class Magnoliopsida; order Asterales; family Asteraceae; genus Glebionis; species Glebionis coronaria. Next base: position 177,897,767 of record CM046879.1, read on the forward strand.
CTTAGCAATAGTAGTCCCTCAGTGTTTTGCCTATATGAATCTAATGTAATTCCGTAAATGACGCTCACATTTTAAGGCTAACAGACAGCATCCCCATCTTGGGCACGAAGAGGAGGAATTCCGCGCAACAACAAAGTGAGCATTACACATGGTCCAGCTCACACACGACAAGCAAAAAGCGACGCCCAATAAGCTACCAAGAGGAAAGCATAGAGAGCGATGCTCTCATAAGAAAGGGATCATCAAACCACGCCCTGTGGATCCTGTTCTCGACAAGATTCTCACGAAAAGGGGTACCCGATGCAGGATTCATCCTTATGGACCAGAAGAAAACCCAAATAGCCCGTGCGTTGTGCTTCGGATTCATCGCTACGAGCAGCAAAGCCAATCACGAAGCATTAATAGTCGGACTAGATTTCGCAGCAAGAATGGATATCCAAAATTTGGCAGTACGCGTGTATACACCCCTATTAGCAAATCGAGTAGCAGCAAGATGTGAACCAAGAGGGGTTAAGCTGATTCAGTATACGCATAAGTTAAGGGACATGGCTAGCCAATTTGGCGAGTTCGCCATACAAGAAATATCTGAAAAAAAGAAATGAACTGACAGCATCCATGGATCGCCTTGCATCTACTCACTAGAACGATCCATCCAGTCAAGTACCGATTGATTTTGTCACGCACAAATCAATACCTTTAAGCGAGTTAGCCTCAGCCATAGTATTGTTATCACCCAAATGGAAGACCCCGATCGTTAACTACCTTACGAACCATACACTTCCATGCGACCACATGAACGCTAATCAGGTTCGTAGGAAGGCAAAGCAGTTCAAAATTCAGAATGGAATCTTATACAAGCAATCCACACAGGGGAGACTGTTATAATGCTTGGCACCATCGCGAGCGCAGAACATTATGCGAACGATACATGAGAAGCTATGTCAGGTGGGGCCCAAACCTATGGTAGAAGAGGCCATACGCTCAGGTTACTATTGGCAGACTATGTACAAGGACGCGCGCGACATAGCACTCAAATTCCAGCAATGCCAGATTCGAATGGGACCAAAACTTCAGCCTTGCAGGTTGCATCATACAGTGTCATGGAAAAGAGACGACGGACCATGAATCTTCTCTCACCTGGCCAAAAAGATGAGCTCTTTCACCGCATCAATAGGTTACTTTGCCCAGCGTATCAAAACAATGTTCCCAACAGTGACCATGAGCAGCAGGACGACAAGGGTGAAGGATTGAAAGCGTCAATTTTCAGTGACACATTTAAGACCGAAGGGCGGATGAACCAGGCCAATTGGTCACGATGCACAACCTGCGCACAACAAAACAAAGTGGTGCGGGGAAAGCTTCATAGGAGCAAGGAGAGCACGGACGATGACGCGAACAAGCTAACAGGTCGGGAGAAGTAGGACTCGGAGCAAATATGGAATGACCAAAAGCTACGGCAATACTACCTCTGAACCATCACACCATATGCATGGATTGCTCTTTGGGTGTAGTCAGTCCCCAATAAAAATCCATGTATTTTTTCTTTCGGTACTCTAGAGTTTACTCTTTGATGTTTTAAAACACTTGCAAACGTATTAATAAAATGATGCGGTCCCTAGCTAGTTCCGCAACCCCATTTATTTCTTCTTTAAATTACATAATTACTAGATAAGGTACTTTATCCTCAAATATATACTTGGCCCTCCGGCGTACATGTACTATTTCGTTTCCAGGAGAAATAAGAGGAACAAGTTTAACCTACTAATTAAACTTGTCACGTAAGAGGGATGCAACCCAGTGACCACGGATCAGGTTTCCTTTGTTAGACACTTTACTAGTCAAGACATTGTAGTAAGTATCACATTCCTCACATTCCATGATGGATATGCACAAGACATAGTGTGCACGTCTAACAATATGTCAAATTCAATGACATCACTTATGGTAGTAGTGGCACGCCACACGTAATGAAATTTCACTCACCCATAAGTTCAGAGATACACTTCACTGAATATACTCATAACATGCGCTTGTAGTCACAAACTCCAATGTGAATACGAAAACCTAGAATAACATGTTCGGGCGCATGCCCACTTAGAGAATTATACAAACAGGATATCCACAAAGACGAATAGGTGTATTAAACAAATACAGTATTACATATCTCTACGCTATATACAAATACATACCGCGCATTGCGCGCTCTTAAAGTTGGAAGACATATAAATATCGAAACCTACAGTAAGTCCCCAGTGGACCTTGATCTCTTCAATTTACGATATAAAGGAGTTGAGGAAGCATGGCGCTCCTCCTAAGCCCTCTTCATATCTTGCAAGATGCACACATCACGAATGGAAATACAAGGAACACTGACATGTACTCCATTGGATCGACAGGGGTGCGCTAGGCCCACACCAATCACGCCCCCCTAGGATGTGGCCCCCCTCTTCTTAGCAACACGTTTCACATGATGTTTCAAGACCAGGTCCAAAGGAACTTTATTAACAAGTAAAGCATGGTCAGGAGAATGTATGGGCACCTTCAGCTGAGATACATCAGGTTTCACATGAAAGTCGTGCTTTGCCTCCACACCATCTTGAAGATTCCTCTCGAGTGTGAGCCCTACTATAACCACGTTGATGGGCTCATCCTAATCTTTTTCTACAACACCTATCGCAGGCAGAGTGCAGCAAGGCAGTGTTAAGTTTCTCATGGGCTCGAGGGTTGTACAATGGTACCTCTTCCAATGGCTTCACCAGTAAGGCTTTCGTCAGAAGCACGCTTCATCGCAAGGCTATGGCCTTCCTCCTTAGCGGCTTCAACGGCATCCCATCCCGTTGCGCGAATATTCGGAGAGTCAAGCACACCCTTGGCGGCCAAAGGAAGACCATAGTGAGTCAACCAATGTCTTTTAGCGCGTACAACCGAAAGGTGAGGGTATAGTTCTTCATCAAAGTCTGTACTCAGGTGCCTCAACACCTCGCTATTCTCAGTCAAATTTTGTTGACACTTACCAACAAAATCATCACAATTTTGAGCAAACTTATCTCGACACTCTTCTAGTTGCACCATCGCCCATCGGTTATCAGCCTCTTGCTTTTCACACTTCTTGCGTTCACGGGCTAGGGATTCTAACAGAGAACTTTTTTCATCCCCAAGACGTTGGATGGAACATGTGCTTAAGCTGGGAATACCCTTAAGGGAAGCTAACTTCACCTTTGCACAAAGCCAGTTCCATGTTTTTCTTTTCCAGCAATCAGAAATGTTCAGTGGACATATTTTCAAGGTGATGAGATAAAGCGGATATTTTTTTGTTTAGATGCGACGCTACTACAATCTCGTCAAGATGTTGGGCACGCACAGAAGGTACAAGGTGGCACAGGAAGTCTTTGCAGTCAGACCTCTTACTTAGATCACAAGACACGACACACTTCTATGGGGGGAGAAAGGTGCCTGTAGTAACAGTACTCGTAGTAGCTTCGTGTGTCTTATCTCCAACACTACAACCCAACATATCAGTGGTTAAGAATAGAAGTAATTTTTCGCGATAAAAATAGAGACATAATCTGGTAGCAAAAGACAAAAGTCGGGGTAGAAATTATCTTTGGGAGATCATCTCTGCGCATGGTTTTGCAAGTAAACTCCATGAAGTGATATTAACGCGAGGCTTGGTAGTCATTGATCGGCTCCTCATGGGAGTGGTTCCGACTAGCATGGTGGATAATCTTTTAAAGCCAAGAATGGGTATGGCATGTTCATGCGAACTCATGATCGGTTCGTCTTCATAGGGAGTCATCCTCTCTCTTACGTCTTCAACATTCTCAGAAGAAGACGTTTCTATAAAGCCAGGGACACTACGAATTGGTGTGGCATTGAGTGCAACCATTCTTCCTGTATCAGTGTTTGCTAGGGGGAAGATGGTTAAAGTGGGATGGTACTTCTACCCGCAACCATTCCACGAGCAAGATCCTCCGGAGTACATGGCCGAAGGCGCATAGTCGCCAAGCAAGGGTGTTCTCGTTTCACCAGTTGCCAAAAACTTATCACTATAGCGCAATGCGAACAGTCAAATGTATAATTCTGCATACAACATAGTTTTCTTAATGGACATAAGTCTTACCATGACCAAAGTCGTCATAATATTGGGGAAGCTGGTCCGCAGACATGAGAATATTACAACTGAGTCCCAGGGCGTATAACAGCAACTCAGAATATTCTTGCATAGGTATGAGATCTGCGCTAATCCTTTCCGCATCTTTTGTGCTACATGTACCTAGGATATGTCAATCATCCTTTATCATCGTTTCCTGGGTAATAAAGTCATACTCAAAAGGGAAAACCGCGCTATCTATCCAAAAGAATTTTCTATCCCAATTCTTCAGCGAGTCCAGCTTTGTATCATAACATTGGATTTGACCGGGTCGTTAGCAAAAGATATCCATCCATTAATCCAGGGGGGCGATAGAAGGCGCGGAACAAGTTTATGGTCAGATCTACATTCTTCAGACAACAATTGATTTTAGTATTAGAAATATTGGCGGCACCAATACAGTGAAGTGGGATATGTGGGTACTATAAAAGCTAAGAACGTCAACCAAAAAACAGCTAAGTGGTATCCGTGGCAAACTCAAAAAATCTCGTGTACACGCCCACCTTGCCACGGGGGAAGCTCCCTATGTGGGATTGGGGATCTGGAATCACAGGATGTAGATTACTGGGAATATGGTATTTTGCGACAAAGTGAGTAAGCTCTTGTTCTATCATATGGGATACCACATCATAGAGTTGTTGAACCATCTTCATAGAATAACGGGATACGACTTAGGGTTGTTCGACACGAAGATACGTTCTTTTGAAGATCTAATAATGGTGGAAGATTGAGATGTAGAAATGAAGAGACCCAATCGTTCAAGGCATTTAGTACTTCTATGAGGTTGCAGGATCGTCCGACGTGTGTTGAGAGATTGTTTGATCTAACGGTGGTAGTTGGATCGTTCGACATGATGTGGCAAGCACCTTTCTCGGTTTCCAATGTAAGTAGGTGCAAGTGGTTTATGACATTGATTGTTTTTTAGGCGGGATTATTTGAAATATTCCTTTGGCAAAACATTGTAAGTATTTCTTTTACCACATAACAAATTTCATCATAGGACTTGGCTGTTAATAGTCTAGTAGCCGTAGCACGCCATGTGACTACTAGATTGGGGGGACATGATGACGTATAGTCCCTAGTCGGCCTGGATAACCCGACCCATGGGTACTACCCGTATCCATTGGGTATGGATCATGCACAGACAGCGCATAAAGCCCACGAGGCCCATTAAGACGCTGTCGTACGCGGTATTCCTTAGTCGTGTTCTTGTCCACTATGACAAGATTAATAAAATATAATCTAACTAGGATTATATTCGCCTAAAGTGAGAAGATATACACTCTCCTTATTTATGTGATAAGGATTGGGTTATACTTGATGTTTATCTCTTGCTTAGGTCGCAAGAATAGGGAAGCCCAACTAGGGTTTCGTCGGGTATAAAAGGAACCCCAGAGGTTCCACAAAGGTACGATATTCAAAATACCCTAACCCTCACATATACTCAAACCGATTACTTACTCTCACGCTGGAGTCTAATCGTGGGACACGCGCCCACGGTAAGCCTAACAGTGTGTGTTAATTATTGTACAGGGTCTTCAAACAAGTTCACTTGGTGTAAGAGCCGGAGTCCACAAGACCCCGAATTAAGCCTAATTCGGGTCTAGCACGGTCCATCCAACTTTTGTATCAACAAATACCGAATATAGACAGATCCTTATCGCGTAAATAAGGATGGCGTATATCTCTTAACTTAGGCGAATAATAATCTTATTTAGATTTATTCTCTTTGATCGAGTCTGAGTGCGGCCAGGACACGGTTTAAGATAGAAGTGAGCACGACAATGGCTTATTGAGCCTCGTGGACTTTAGGCATTGTCTGTGTAAACATTCCTAATGGATACGGGTAGTACCCGTGGGTCGGGTTATCCAGCCCGACTAAGGACTATAAGTCATCAATTCTTGAACTCAATCAATGAGAAGAACTAGTTAATCAAATCAGGAACCACCATAACCATAATTCTTGTATAACCACAAGAATTGATCAATCGCCAAACCCCCAAAGAAACCAAAAGTAGGTTTCCTCTATGTGTATTCACATTGAACCTGTAAAACCCGCATGCTTTTACCATGAACAGTACACTTAGTAAACATACGTACATATTAAAACTTTCCTTTTATAGCATGAACACGTGTCACGATTATTAATTACAGAAGTTATATACGTATTATTACACGATAAGTATTAAGTACGTGATAGTACACGATAATTATTAACAATAATAATTATAATTACGAACATGAAATCATGAACGTAAAAATCACGAACACGTAATTCCGTACTTAATTAATATAATATGATAAATATCGTTACGTACAAGTATTTATATATAACACGAACAATTATAACACGAAAACACGAACATACGAACACGTAAAGTATAACACGAGAAAAACTTCAGGTTTTTCCCTTGTGGGCCCTATATGCCGCAGACACCAAGAGGGAAAAGGGCCAAGCCCACTTTGGTTTTTACTAAAATAACAAAAAAGGGAAACACATATTCACTTTATAGAGTTTTCATAAAAAAAACAAAAACCCTAGCCTCCTTCTTTCTTTCTCTTTGACCACCGGCAACACCAACACCACAAGGGGTGTTTGATTTGATTTTTGGTTGATTTATTCAAGCATCGTGTTCGTGTTATTAACCTTCATTCGTTACACACGTTCGGTAATCCGTTATCCCTTTTCTTTTAACTCTTTTTATTTAATTATGAACACATGACATGGGATTAAATAAACAAGTTATTAAAAACATGTCATGTAATCATGGGGGTAAAATTAAGGGATGTTTTTGGGTTGGTTTGCTCGGCCGACACCTAACCGAGAGCCCCATGACTCTCGGTGTGTCTTGGTTCGCACCACCAACCGATACCTTGTGTCTCGGTGGTGTTGGTCTCGGTCGGTAGCAGGAACGAGGGACCCCAACTCGCGTCGGGGTGTCCTTGTGGTGTTTGGGGGTCTCGGCAGCAAGCAGCCAACACCACCGGCACACAGCCGGTGGCGGTTTTGGGTCACGCAGGGGGAACCGCAGGCAGCACGGGGAACCACCGGCACACAGCCGGTGAGAACCTACTGTGGTCAGCGGCTAGCCGAGAGAGGGAACCACGGGCAGCAGCCGGTGGTGATGTTACTCGAGCAGTGGCAACCGGCCGAGCCGGTTTGCCACTGTTAAGGGGTGTTTGGTTGGTCCGGTTCATGAGGTTTCTGGGTCCGGTTCACAACATGTCTAAATTAAATTCACGGGTCCGATTCATGACTAAAATTGTACAAGTATTTTATTTTTACAAGATATATTATTTAACAAGATATTAAATTAATTAATAACATGACTTAAAATTAATTTAATTAATCATGAACTTAGGTTAATATATTTATGAAATAATAACATGTTTTAACCTAAGTATTTATTTATTTAATTTAGACTATAGTATTAATTAATTATTAAGACATGGAATATAATTAATTAATAAACATGACATAGGTTATAATTAATATAATATTAATACATGTTTTAACCTAAGTATTTTATACAATTTAATTTAATTAAATCATGCTTATATTTAATTAAATCATATAACCTATAGTTTATTTAATTAACATGATATTATTAATAAACTATACTAATAATCACATGACTTATGATATTTAATCAGTAAACTTAAGCTTATATTATTAGCTTATTAATCTAGCTTAATTCTAAATATAGAAACTTTCTAATTCAAGAAACTTACTATTTTTGGAAACTTTCTATTTTTAGAAACTGATCTATTTTAAGAAGTTAATCTATTTTTGGAAACTTTCTATTTTTGGAAACTTTCTATTTTAGGAAACCTGCTATTTTTAGAAAGTTACTTATTATTACACAACAAGTATAATAATACCATAAATACAAGTAATACTTAATCAGAATACATGGAATACATGATTAACATAACATAACATTAAAATCAGTAAAATAAGACAAGAACATATAAACAAGCTAAGACATGATATAATCAGTTACGTAATCAGTAAACAAAATACTTATACATGTACCCTATTTATGTAGCATTAGTGAGACTGGAGTAGGACTTTCATTCTTTCGTCTTCTTCGTTCACTGGACATAATGTACGGATTTCCCGTCCTTCAGTATGGACATTCTTTCCTTATTAGGATTCCCCGTTTGCAGCCAACTGTTTTCCAAGTATTATTTTATATGTTTGATTACTTATGTTAGTTTAAGAGCCTAAGCCATATACATGCATGACCAGTGTCACCTAGTTATGGAGGTACCATAACCATAACACTGGAGGCACTAGTGTTATGACTTCCCCACGGCGAAGTGATTGCTCGTGTCGTTCCTTTTCAGTTTTGGCCATTATATTATATTATAAGGTGGGGCATATGGGTGCATCCTAGTTACATGTTTACCAGTATTATCAGAGTGAATGCGATGTGGTGCCTTACATCCTTCACTAGGAGTTGATCCCTCCTACCCAGACTATTTAATTAGAGGCAACCCCTCTAATTGCATGACGAGGTCTCCCCTCCAAGTATTCATGCACGATGGAACCTCATGACCTATATGGGCTATTTGGCTAATTAATACAGATTTTACATAAAAACATAAGTCTTTTCAAACTATAAAACCAGTTTTATAAACGTGATTCTAGATTGCTTAGAACTTATACTATTCCGTTGCTATTGTTCTTTATGCTTACGTTATTCCATGCTATGCTTGTATATCCGTGCATCGAGCGTTATGCTCATCCGTTTTCCTTTCATGTTCCCAAACGGAAGGTACTCAAGGGCGCTCTTAGATTTTAAGCGTACGTGCATATGGATTGGAAGCTATCTAGCCTTATTATATTTAATCAGTAAACTTAAGCTTATATTATTAGCTTATTAATCCAGCTTAATTTTAAATATTGAAACTTTCTAATTCTGAAAACTTACTATTTTGGAAACTTTCTATTTTTAGAAACTGATCTATTTTAGGAAGTTAAGGTATTTTTTTAAAAAATTTCTATTTTTGGAAAATTTCTATTTTTGGAAACTTTCTATTTTAGAAAACCTGCTATTTTTAGAAAGTTACTTATTATTACACAACAAGTATAATAATACCAGAAATACAAGTAATACTTAATCAGAGTACATGGAATACATGATTAACACAACATAACATTAAAATCAGTAAAACAAGACAAGAGGATATAAGCAAGCTAAGACATGATATAATCAGTTACGTAATCAGTAAACATAATACTTTTACATGTACCCTATTTATGTAGCATTAGTGAGATCGGAGTAGGACTTTCATTCTTTCGTCTTCTTCGTTCACTGGACATAAGGTATGGATTTCCCGTACTTCAGTATGAACATTCTTTCCTTATTAGGATTCCCCGTTTGCAGCCAACTGTTTTCCCAATATTGTTTTATATGTTTGATTACTTATGTTAGTTTAAGAGACTAAGCCATATACATGCATGACCAGTGTCACCTAGTTATGGAGGTACCATAACCATAACACTGGAGGCACCAGTGTTATGGCTTCCCTACGGCGAAGTGATTGCTCGTGGCATCCCTTTTCAGTTTTGTCCATTATATTATATTATCAGGTGGGGCGTATGGGTGCATCCTAGTTACATGTTTACCAATATTATTAGAGTGAATGCGATGTGTGCCTTGCATCCTTCACTAGGAGTTGATCCCTCATACCCATACTATTTAATTAGAGGCAACCCCTCTAATTGCATGACGAGGTCTCCCCTCCAAGTATTCATGCACGGTGGAACCTCATGACCTATATGGGCTATTTGGCTAATTAATACAGATTTTACATAAAAACATAAGTCTTTTCAAACTATAAAACCAGTTTTATAAACGTGATTCTAGATTGCTTAGAACTTATACTATTCCGCTGTTATTAGTCTTTATGCTTACGTTATTCCATGCTATGCTTGTATATCCGTGCACCGAGCGTTATGCTCAGCCGTTATCCTTTCATGTTCCCAAACGGCAGGTACTCAAGGGCTCTCGTAGATTTTAAGCGTACGTGCATATGGATTGGAAGCTATCTAGCCTTCTCTACTTTATGCATTTCATCATATATTTTGCTACTTGTTTCTTTGGACATTGTTTAGTCCTTTTCCTTTGCAGTACTTATGTTTGTGTATGATGGGCTTATACTTAGGGTACCGATGTTTGTTTCTGGTATTTCCTTTCATGGTCATTTAATGTTTAAGACATTTACCTAGTATGCTTTTATGACACGTGATAATCACGCGTGACATTACATTTACCAAAATGAGGTGTTACAATTATGGTATCAGAGCCAAGGCTTCGACCTGTAGGCTCTCAAAACATGACCTATGATTAGTGGGTAGTCACTATGGTCTTCCTAGAACTGACAGTCGGTTTTCATGCATTTATTGTTTTCATTCATTTATGTCATATGTCATTGTCGTAGGTTTATGACTAAGTAATGGTTAGTACAGGACTGGCCCTATTTAGTCGCATGCGCTTTTATCGAAACTTTTAACTTTGGGACCGACCCATAGGCGTCCCCTCGCCATGTCTTTTGTTTTGGGTAAACTGACCATAGGCGTTTACCCTCGCGCATATAAAAGTTTTCATAAACTGCATCATGCATTCATGCATACAATTTTTCTCATGATTTATCGGCATAATTTTTTCATGTATATATGTTAAGTTTTAATCAGTTTAATCATGCATTTTGTTTTATACTGTCAGATGGTTCTCACACGCGAGCGGGAACAACTCAATGCAGCAGACCAAGCTGCGATGCAGGATCTGCTTCCTCAGCTGAGGAACAATATGAGGGCCGAGGTGCAAGCTGCCAACAATCAACACCAACACCAGCATCCTAATCCTCCTCCTCCTCCTCCAGCAACACTGGTCACATGGATGGAGAGATTCAACAAGCAACGTCCTCGATCCTTCGAGAGAACTGACTACCCCATTGAGCCTGAAAGTTGGTTAGCTCATATCGAGAAGATATTTGATGCAATGGGTTGCGACCCCGTCTTCAAGTCGAGGTTGGTCTGTTACAAGTTCGAAGGTGACGTACTGGGATGGTGGAAGGTAGTAAAGCAGTCCGAGGGAGGTGACAATTGGGTTGCTGGCTTAACTTGGGCTTAGTTCAGGGAGTTAGTGATGGGACAGTTCTTCCCCAAAGCTGAGCAAGACAAGCTGAAGAGGGAGTACCACGGGATCAAGCAGAGAGCTGGGGAGAACAACAACGAGTTCATGCAACGCTTTCTTCGTTTGGCTGGTTTTCTTGGCGCAGCAGTAGGTACTGCCGAAGAGCAAGCATACCACTTTCATTGGGCTCTTCGTACATCGGTCGCCAAAACTTGGTGTGTGCTACCTTCAACAAGGTGGCACAAGTAGCCGATGCAGCACGTAAACTGGAGATGTTGCAGGAGAGAGAGGAGTTCAGGGAAGCAGAGAGACCCGAGGAGAGGTATTTATTCGTCACTCAGCGGTGATCATTTCAAATTCATTTAATACTATCCAATATTTATCTTTCTCTTTAAACTGCATCTTTCAGGCAGAAGACTGGGGAGCGGTCTCAACCGGCTACTCAGCAACAGCCTACTCAGCCCAAGGGTAACGGTCAGACTCAAGACCGTTCTGCTACGGATAGGCGTGGCAGTAATGATAACTACCGTAACAACGCTGGAAACTCCAACAGCAGCAGGTCCCTAAACTTACTCATTTCTTATGTTACACATTTAAGATTCATAATTCGGACACTTTAGTATCTTCTACCAGGAATCATGGTAACGCAAGGGAGCAGGACCGAAGAGATTCATAGCCTAACCGTACAGCTATCACTGGTATTACGTCTTACGATTTTCCGCATTGTCCTTTTATACCTATAAACCATGTCTCATGTGTACCTTTCTGAACAGGCTCCCAGCCAGCAAGGGCACCTGTTGGAGGGTATACTCACCCTCTCTACACTACCTACAAACGTAGGCACCCAGGGATATGTCGCCGTGACAACGATGCTTGCTTCAAGTGTGGCCTCACTAGTTATCGCATGAAGGACTGCCGCAAGGGCGAGATGGATGGCACATCTAGACATGCCGATTCCAAGCCACCTCCTACTAGTGGACGGGTGTACACGACTTCTCGCGATCAGGCCAACAAGTCTACAGGTACCATCATTGGAATCTTGTATATGTATGGTCAAGCTGCATGCGTGTTATTTGACACGGGTGCTACTCACTCGGTCATTTCTACTGCTTATGCCAACAATGTTAGGATATACCCTATGCCATTAGAGAATGTATTAAACATTTCCATGCCTTTAAGAGACTCTGTACGCATAACCTATGGGTACAAGAGCCTTCCCCTAGAGTTTGACGACAAGATTCGTCCTGTTGACGCACTTCCTTTAGACATGTGCGATTTTGACATGATATTGGGCATGGACCGGCTATCCAAACATCACGCCACCATTGACTGCCATAGATATTGGGTCATCTTCGGTGATGTAAATGCACCAGAGTACATTCACAACGGGTTGTACCCGGAAGGTCTGTATAAATAATTTCAACCCTACAAGCACGTGCACTACTGTCACATGGTTGTGAGGGATATCTTGATACTGTTCATGATTTGGAGACTGAATCTCCATCTATCCAGAATCAGTCAATCGTGTCAGAATTCCCTGACGTATTTCCATAAGAACTTCCGGGCATACCACCTGCTCGTGAAGTGGAGTTTAATATTGAGTTGATCCTAGGAGCTGAGCCAATTTCCAAGGCTCCTTATCGTATGGATCCCATTGAGCTGAAGGAGTTAAAGGAACAACTACAGGAATTGTTGGAACGCGGTTTCATTCGACCTAGTGCTTCTCTATGGGGCGCACCTGTTCTGTTTGTAAAGAAGAAGGACGGCAGTATGCGCCTGTGCATAGATTATCGTGAGCTCAACAATATCACCATTAGGAATAGATATCCGTTGCCACGCATTGATGACTTATTTGACCAACTCCAAGGGGCCAAAAATTTCTCCAAGATTGATCTGATGTCGGGCTATCATCAGTTACGGGTTAAGGAGCAGGACATTGCCAAGACTGCTTTCCGTACACGTTATGGGCACTACGAGTTCGTAGTCATGCCATTTGGCCTTACCAATGCTCTAGTTGTTTTCATGGATCCGATGAACCGTATCTTCCATGAGTTCCTGGACAAGTTCGTCATTGTCTTCATTGACGACATTATGATTTTCTCTAAGTCAAAAGAGGAACACGAAGACCATCTTCATATTGTACTACATATACTTCGCCAGAAGCAACTGTATGCCAAATTATCCAAGTGTGAGTTCTGGTTAGACAAGGTGGCGTTCCTAGGCCACATTGTATCAGCATAAGGAATCATCATGGATCCAACAAAGGTTGAGGCTATCACCAAGGCCAAGACCGACATCAGCGACTGAAGTTCGCAGTTTCCTAGACTTAGCTGGTTACTACTGTAGGTTCATTGAGAACTTTTCCCGTTTAGCACTGTCATTGACCAAACTGATGCAGAAAGGGGAGAAACTCGTCTGGACTGAAGAAAGAGAAAAGAGCTTTGAAGACCTAAAGCAGAAGTTAGTATCTGCACCGATTCTTACTCTCCATCTGGTACAGGTGGATTTCAAATCTATAGTGATGCTTCATGGAAGTGACTCGGCTTGCTTACGCATCACTTCAGCTTAAGCCTTATGAGGAGAATTACCCTACGCATGACTTGGAACTTGCAGCAGTCGTGTTTGCATTGAAGATATGGAGGCACTACTTGTATGGAGAATCATGTGATATCTTCATAGATCACAAGAGTCTAAAATACATCTTCACTCAACGTGAACTGAACATGAGACAGAGAAGATGGTTAGAGTTGTTGAAGGATTATGACATTAATTTGCAGTATCATCCCGGTAAGGCGAATGTAGTGGTAGATGCACTTAGTAGGAAGTCCGGTATGATCAATGGCATTAAGATTGAGGAAGAGATTATAAGAGACTTGGAGCGACTAGACATTGAGATCATGGTACGTGGACCTCACGGTTACTAGGCTAATCTTAGAGTGGAACCTGAGTTACTCTCTAGGATCAAGGAAGCTTAGAAGGATGATGGTGAAATTTGGGCGATCATTCAGAACTTGGATCAACAAACGAAGTTTCGGTTGGATGACGACGGTATCTTATGGAAGGGTACCAGACTTTGTGTTCCTGATGATCTTACTCTTAGGGAAGCGTTATAGCTGAAGCTCATAGCTCCCCATTCTCCATTCATCCTGGTTCAACCAAGATGTACCACGACATCAAGCAGTACTTTTGGTGGAGTGGTATGAAACAGGATGTTGCTACTTATGTCTCCAAATGTCTTACCTGCCAGCAGGTTAAGATCGAGAATCAACGGTCTAGTGGTCTACTACAACCGTTAGACATTCCGGAGTGGAAGTGGGACAAGATCACCCTGGATTTTGTTACCGGTCTTCCGTAGACAAAGAGGAGGCATGATGTGATTTGGGTTATCGTTGATCGACTTACTAAGTCAACTCATTTCTTACCGATCCACAAGGATGATCCGATCAACAAACTCGCCGATACTTACAAGAAGGAGATCATGAGACTTTATGGTGCTCCATCCAGTATCGTCTCGGATAGAGATCCTCGGTTTACTTTGCGATTTTAGAAGAGTCTGCAGAAAGCTTGGGCTACAAAACTTAAGCTTAGCACGACTTTTCATCCTCAAACAGACGGACAATCGGAGCGAACTATTCAGATATTGGAAGACATGCTCCGAGCATGTCCATTGGAGTGGACAGGAGATTGGGATGATTATATCTATTTAGTAGAGTTTGCATACAACAACAGTTGGAACGCCAGCATTTAGTGTGCACCATTCGAGATGTTGTATGGCAGGAAGTGTCGCGCCCCAATCTACTGGGATCAGGTTGGTGAGCGAACACTTGAGGGACCAGAGATGATAGAGCTGACCAACGAGAAGGTCACTGTAGCTAAGCAGAAGTTGCAGGAAGCTCGTACACGTTAGAAGAGTTATGCCGACAAGCATCGTAAGGACTTACATTTCAACGTAGGAGATCGTGTCTTTCTTAAGGTATCACCGGCACGTGGTGTTAGATGTTTTGGAATCAAAGGGAAACTCAGTCCTCGATTCATCGGACCGTTTGATATCATCGAGCGAGTCGGTGAAGTATCTTATCGTTTAGCGTTACCTCCGCAGCTTTCTCACGTTCATGACGTTTTCCATGTGTCCTTAATTAGAGGGTACAATTATCATCCCCTTCACATGGTTCAGTATCCACTGGAACAGATTCGTGAAGATCTTACCTTCATTGAGGAACCCGAACAAGTTCTTGACAAGCAAGAACAAGTCATGAGGAAGAAGACGATTCCATTCGTCAAAATCCTTTGGAGGGATCATACCGAGCGGGAAGCCACTTGGGAAACAGAGGAGTCTATCCGGGCTTCTTACCCTCATTTCAAGTTTTGAATTCGGGTATGTTCCTCTTTCAGTTTACTTTATCTATAATTCGGGGACGAATTATTCTTTTTAGGGGGAAGAGTTGTAAAACCCGCATGCTTTTACCATGAACGGTACACTTAGTAAACGTACGTACATATTAAAACTTTCCTTTTATAGCATGAGCATGTGTCACGATTATTAATTACATAAGTTATGTTCGTATTATTACACGATAAGCATTAAGTACGTGATAGTACACGATAATTATTAACAATAATAAATATCGTTACGCACAAGTATTTATATATAACACGAACAATTATAACATGAAAACTCGAACATACAAACACGTAAATTATAACACGGGAAAAACTTCGGGTTTTTCCCTTGTGGGCCCTATATGCCGCGGACACCAAGAGGGAAAAGGGCCAAGCCCACTTTGGTTTTTACTAAAATGGCTAAAAGGGGAAACACTTATTCACTTTATAGAGTTTTCATAAAAAACAAAAACCCTAGCCTCCTTCTTTCTTTCTCTTTGGCCGCCGGCAACACCAACACCACAAGGGGTGTTTCATTTGATTTTTGGTTGATTTATTCAAGCATCGTGTTCGTGTTAGTAACCTCCATTCATTACACGCGTTCGGTAATCCGTTATCCCTTTTATTTTAATTCTTTTTATTTAATTATGAACACATGAACATGGGATTAAATAAACAAGTAATTAAAAACATGTCATGTAATCATTGGGGTAAAATTAAGGGATGTTTTCGGGTTGGTTTGCTCGGCCGACACCCAACTGAGAGCCCCATGGCTCTCGACGTGTCTTGGTTTGCACCACCAACCGAGACCTCGTGTCTCGGTGGTGTTGGTCTCGGTCGGCAGCAGGAAAAAGGGACCCCGACTCGCGTCGGAGTGTCCTTGTGGTGTTTGGGGGTCTCGACAGCAAGCAACCACCACTACCGGCACATAGCCGGTGGGGTTTTGGGTCACGCAGGGGGAACCGCAGGCAGCAGGGGGAACCACTGGCACACAGCTGGTGGGAACCTACTGTAGTCAGCGGCTAGCCGAGAGAGGGAACCACCGGTAGCAGCCGGTGGTGATGTTACTCGAGCAGTGGCAACCGGCCGAGCCGGTTTGCCACTGTTAAAGGTGTTTGGTTGGTCCGGTTCATGGGGTTTCCGGGTCCGGTTCACGACATGTCTAAACTAAATTCACGGGTCCGGTTCATGAATAAAATTGTACAAGTATTTTATTTTTAAAAGTTATATTATTTAGAAAGATATTAAATTAATTAATAACATGACTTATAATTAATTTAATTAATCATGAACTTAGGTTAATATTATTTATGAAATAATAACATATTTTAACCTAAGTATTTATTTATTTAATTTAGACTATAGTATTAATTAATTATTAAGACATGGAATATAATTAATTTATAAACATGACTTAGGTTATAATTAATATAATATTAATACATGTTTTAACCTAAGTATTTTATACACTTTAATTTAATTAAATCATGCTTATATTTAATTAAATCATATAACCTATAGTTTATTTAATTAACATGATATTATTAATAAACTATACTAATAATCACAAGCCTTATTATATTTAATCAGTAAACTTAAGCTTATATTATTAGCTTATTAATCCAGCTTAATTTTAAATATTGAAACTTTCTAATTCAGAAAACTTACTATTTTTGGAAACTTTCTATTTTTAGAAACTGATCTATTTTAAGAAGTTAATCTATTTTTTAAAAAACTTTCTATTTTTGGAAACTTTCTATTTTTAGAAACTTTCTATTTTAGGAAACCTGCTATTTTTAGAAAGTTACTTATTATTACACAACAAGTATAATAATACTTGAATAAAAGTAATACTTAATCAGAATACATGGAATACATGATTAACACAA
Source organism: Glebionis coronaria (assembly GCA_025667525.1). Classification (NCBI taxonomy): domain Eukaryota; kingdom Viridiplantae; phylum Streptophyta; class Magnoliopsida; order Asterales; family Asteraceae; genus Glebionis; species Glebionis coronaria. The sequence goes on from CM046879.1 coordinate 177,915,331, forward strand.
CATAACATTAAAATCAGTAAAACAAGACAAGAACATATAAGCAAGCTAAGACATGATATAATCAGTTACGTAATCAGTAAACATAATACTTTTACATGTACCCTATTTATGTAGCATTAGTGAGATCGGAGTAGGACTTCCTTTCTTTCGTCTTCTTCGTTCACTGGACATAAGGTACGGATTTCACGTACTTCAGTATGAACATTCTTTCCTTATTAGGATTCCCCGTTTGCAGCCAACTGTTTTCCCAGTATTGTTTTATATGTTTGATTACTTATGTTAGTTTAAGAGCCTAAGCCATATACATGCATGACCAGTGTCACCTAGTTATGGAGGTACCATAACCATAACACTAGAGGCACTAGTGTTATGACTTCCCCACGGCGAAGTGATTGGTCGTGTCGTCCCTTTTCAGTTTTGGCCATTATATTATATTATAAGGTGGGGCATATGGGTGCATCCTAGTTACATGTTTACCAGTATTATCAGAGTGAATGCGATGTGGTGCCTTGCATCCTTCACTAGGAGTTGATCCCTCCTACCCAGACTATTTAATTAGAGGCAACCCCTCTAATTGCATAACGAGGTCTCCCCTCCAAGTATTCATGCACGATGGAACCTCATGACCTATATGGGCTATTTGGCTAATTAATACAGATTTTACATAAAAACATAAGTCTTTTCAAACTATAAAACCAGTTTTATAAACGTGATTCTAGATTGCTTAGAACTTATACTATTCCGTTGCTATTGTTCTTTATGCTTACGTTATTCCATGCTATGCTTGTATATCCGTGCATCGAGCGTTATGCTCATCCGTTTTCCTTTCATGTTCCCAAACAGAAGGTACTCAAGGGCGCTCTAAGATTTTAAGCGTACGTGCATATGGATTGGAAGCTATCTAGCCTTCTCTACTTTATGCATTTCATCATACATTTTGCTAGTTTCTTTGGACATTATTTAGTCCTTTTCCTTTACAGTACTAATGTTTGTGTGTGATGAGCTTATACTTGGGGTACTGATGTTTGTTTCCGGTATTTCCTTTCATGGTCATTTAATGTTTTTAAGACATTTACCTTTTATGTTTTGATGACACGCCATAATCACGCGTGACATTCCATTTACCAAAATGGGGTGTTACAGAATCTACACTAATATATCCGATTTCTAGATCTTACCATACATGAACATAATGAGCGTGGGGATCATGACGTTTAAATCTCTAACCTCAGCTCAAGGAGTTTTACAACCCCTTTGCTAGTGTACCCGTTCGTGTAGATATAGTATAGGTAAGGATACGGTTTGTTTTATCGTTCTCTCGGGAAATATTTTAGGAGTCTAGTGTCGAATGTACAAATGAATCTAGAAGTGGGGAGAAGATTATTTTTGTATTTTATAAAAGCAAGTAAAAATACCGGGGATAAATGAGGGGGCTTTGACGAACACTCTAACTAAACCTAAACTAATGTTGTAGAATTTCGCCAAGTAAATAAAATGTGTTTACCTAATCATGCACTACTTACTACAATATTCTCTTAATGTGTTTGTTACCCATCACATCATGTCAACTACATATGTAAGTGTTTCAGTTTTTATTAATTACAAGTCAATTGCAAAACAAGTAGTCCCTAGCATAGTGGTATGGCGAAGTTTGCTAGTTCTTATCCGTCGAGCATACATATTTACAATCGTCTACGCATTAATTCATATACCTAGAGCCATAGACAAACCATAGATCTACTCACTAATACATGCATTAACTATTACTTAAATGTATCCACCACATCGAAGCACTGCGATTTCCATGCAATTGATGACCCAATCAAGGGAGTTCACGACCAAGAACATAGATCAACAAAGCGAGGCATCATCTATCACCCTCGTTTCCCTAGACATACCAAAAATTAAGATATGAATACCTAGTCTGGTTTTATAGAGCCTAACATGCACATAATCAAGTCAAGAAGCAACAAACACAAGAAGATCACATCTTAGTTTACATTCAATTTGTTGAAGCATAGTTTGGTTGGATCGGTCTTGACGACTCTATTAGTGCAAACATTACGATATTTAATCGATATAATATCTTTGTGTTTTGGTGACGACAAACATATAACTCACAATGCATTATGTAAAATGTGTAAGGTACTTGTAATCACTTAAGCATACATATGCATACTTCTCTCAACATACTCAAGCCCGTATTCATGGTGAATCACTTAAAGTATGAATAGAGAAGTTCTTAACCTAAATAAGTGATCGAGGATTAATAGTTTCTTAAAACTAACTTTTAATTAAAGTGACAAAGTATTTTTGAAATAACTTTATTTTTAAGAAAATGTTTTATTAAAAGAAAATGAAAATTTGAATTTAGGATATTCCAAATGGATAAAGGATATTCCTTTGGGTAAATTCTTCACCAGATGGACTTTCTACACTAAAGGACAAAAGGGAGCGGACTCCAAAGTCCAAGGTTCATTAAAGGTACCTGCGGCTCATTATCAATAAGGAGCCGTAATGGTATTTAATGAGCCACGGGGAAATAGAGCCGTTTCTCCATTGACCTATAAATAGTGGATCATTTTCAGCTTTTTAATGAACCCTTTTTGCACATTTCTCTCAGTTTCTCAAACACCTTAGATCCTTGATTAGTTGGTAGATTAATCTTGTTTAAGATGTGATTTTCTTCTCCAATCCTCTCATCCTCTCAAGTGCAAAGAGAATGCATCACTATGAAGTGTTGGGTTCATAACATGATGAGATTTCTTCTCCTAGATCTAGTCATGATTATAATTTTACTACAATGTAAACCTTGAAGATCCAAGTTATGTGTATACATGGACTTGATGTATATGTAGTAGATCCAAGTGGTGGGTTCACTTGGATTGTTTGTATGGGTAGTTATCCAAGTGATGGGTATCCTTGTATTAGGTGTTAGGAGTGTAGATCCAAGTTATGTATATACTTAGATATAGTGTTAGAGTCTTAGATATAAGTGGTGTGTACTTAGATATAGATGGTATATGTGTTTAGGCCACAAATAACAAGGTTTGTTATGTTGGGACATAAAACATAACCATGGGTGTAGATTGGTTCTACCTAATGTTGGGTCTAAAAGTTGATGTGGCAGAAACTCAAAAGAAGAAAAACGTGAGTTCTAACTGGAGCCGCTAACACAGCAGCTTTAGCCGCTGACAGTCTAGCCGCTGATACATATTCAAGACGTTGAAAGGAAGTCAAGAATTATTATTCTTGATAAAGATTCAGAATATTGTTTATCTTATTAAAAGATCTCATTTTTTATTCCTTCTTATCTCTTGTAAACCTTATTCCTTACACTATAAAAGGAACCAAGGGTATTAGGTTTAATCATTCAGTTCCCACTATCAAAATGTAAACCTAAAGCTATGTGTGTGTTCTAGACGTGGGATTAATGTATACACGTCTAAATATTATTTGTGTTTAATTAATACAAGTAACGTTGGGAGAAATTCATCTTTTGTTCGTTGTTCTTAAACACCTTGTTAAACGTTTTTCGTTCTATTCCGCCTTGATTCAATCAAGTGAATGAGATTCGTTCCTAGTAGCTAAAAGATCCAGGAAACTTTGGTTTCCACAATTGGTATCAGAGCCTAGTGGCTCTCGATGCTAGGATCAACAAGGTGTTCGTATCGTGAAGTAATTAAAAAATCCGTATTGGATTTTCTGGGCGATTTTATGTGCGCAGCAGCAGTTAGAAGGCCATAATTTTTTTTGAACCGTTGGATCGCCATGAAATTGGGTATGGGTGTTACACACACATATATCTAGATGTCCACTGGAGGGATTGTTCAGATCTGTCTCCAAGAAGAAGTTATAGCATGCCGAAGATCACAACAGAATGTGTCGTTATGTGTAGTTTTCTGTGGACAGCAGTGGTAAAAACGCGATTTCTCCTTCGTTAACCGTTGGATCGTCGTGAAAAGTTTTCTGTAGGTTCTTGACACATGTTTCTAGGGTCTCACCGGAGCGATCTTCGATCTGAGCTTCTAATCTCAAGATACAACTTGTTGAATTTGGCTGCAGTAATGTTATTATTTTAGCCACTGACAAGAGAAAAGTTGCCACTGATGGTTCAGCCGCTAACAAAGCATTTATAAGGCGATGACAGAAGCTTGTCCGAGATATGATTTTAGCCGCTGACACGTGTTGTCCAATATCGGACAACACATGCTGCAGAGATATTGGACAACAAAGGATCTCGGAAAATGAAGGATTTGTTGTTGTTGTGAATTTTGGTCGAGTTTTTGCACACAAAACGAGGTATTTACACACGCAGGTACATGGGATCTCTGGTTTTTATTCAGAATATCATTATGATATTTATGGCTCAGATATTTTTAGAAGAATTTATGATTTTTACGTAAGTTAGCAAGAATTCATGAAGTATTTGATTGGAATGATATTTGATTAGATTATGTAATCGGGATAGCCTTGTAAAAGAGTTATCCATCAAGACTTTTGCATATGATATGAAGATATTATTTCATAAAGATTCGTCATGAAGAGGTGTTGGCTTAAGGGGAAGAATTCTTATGATAAGTTTGATGATTCGAAGTAGATTTTCATGAGTTTGTATATAATCATATCTTAAAGTTGTGGTGTTTTCCCTGTCACACTCACACTTTAAAGATAACTTGTTCGTGTTTATACGGTTGGTGACGGAGACTTGTCATATCTAGCAAATTAGGGTTGCTATTACTTGAAGGAGTTACATTATCGTGCTCAGTGTCTCATAAAGGATGAGGATTTTGACAAGAGATCAAGGGCTGCTTATACTCTCTATACTCATATAAGTTCGACATCACGTGAATAGTACAAGACATGGAAAACAGGTTTGGGTTATTCTACTTCTACATCAAAAATATTGTATTTAGTTTTCTTCAAGATCATTACGTAGAGCTACATTTGGAGAATCTTCGAGTGCATACATTGTTTCCTTCCCTATTTGATGTGACAAAAAGGGGAAGATATACATGCTTGACTTGAGGGGAAGCAATTTGAAGATGATGTACCACTTACAAGAGATACACAAAGAGTTTTGCCGACATCAACTAGGGGAAGATTGTTGGGTCTAAAAGTTGATGTGGCAGAAACTCAAAATAAGAAAAACGTGAGTTCTAACTGGAGCCGCTGACAGTCTAACCGCTGACATATATTCAAGACGTTGAAAGGAAGTCAAGAATTATTATTGTTGATAAAGATTTAGAATATTGTTTATCTTATTAAAGGATCTCATTGTTTATTCATTCTTATCTCTTGTAAACCCTATTCCTTACACTATAAAAGGAACCAAGGGTATTATGTTTAATCATTCAGTTCCAACTATCAAAATGTAAACCTAAAGCTATATGTGTGTTCTAGAAGTGGGATTAATGTATGCACGTCTAGATGTTATTTGTGCTTAATTAATACAAGTAACGTTAGGAGCAATTCATCTTGTGTTCGTTCTTCTTAAACACATTGTTAAACATTTTTCATTCTATTCCGCCTTGATTCGATCAAGTGAATGAGATTCGTTCCTAGTAGCTAAAAGATCCATGAAACTTTGGTTTCCACACCTATGATTAGAACTCGATATCTAGCCTTGTGTCGGAAAATAGGAAGTAGGCGACATGTGTAGATTGGTCCTACCTAAGAGTAGGACTCGACATCTAGCTTAGTGTCAAAAATGATGTAAGAAACGTGTATGGTTTTCTCCGCCTTGAAATGAGCTTGTTGACTAGTGAAGTAACTCTTGAGTTAGGTACTCGATGAGTGGAGTAGGGCGAAGAGGAGCTTCGTGACCGAACCACTATAAAACATTGTGTCGGTATTCTCCTTTACTTTTATAGTTGCATACTTGTGTTGTGTGTCTTTGTGCATCACATAATTTAAATATCCAAGTTGCGGAAAAGTTAAGGCTTAGTACGTGTGTGCTTCTTGTTTAGATTACGGTCAAGTGTGCATCCCTTAGTATAAACATCTTAGTTGCGGAAAAGATAAGGCTTAATACGTGTGTGCTTATTGTTTAGACTATTGCTTGATATACTCTTGATTTGATGTGCTTGTGTGTTTCATTACTTGTTCTTTATTGTCTTTATCTACAACAAACACATCTCATATTTAGTCAAGCTTAATCGGGAATTTGATACAAAAGATTGTTAAGGTTTAAAGTTTTAAATATTTTACATCCAATGTTGGCGGTTCATTAATTGAACTCGTGGATCAGTATTGATAATGAGCTACGACTATGTTTGTTGAACCGTGGTTAGTGAATTTTAACAAAATGTTTTTAAAACTTAATGAGAAACGTATTCACCCCATCTACTTTTCTACAATTGGTATCAGAGCAAGGTTATTTAAGATCTTTGAAGTATATTATGCTTTAAAGCTTGGATCGATCTTTGCTCTCATTTTTAAGACGAATGGTCTTTAAAATAGAGACGGTGTAAAACCCACATTAAAATACCATGAACAGTAATCATGAACAGTAAATACACGAAAATACGATAAATTAAAAACTTTCCATTTATAATATATCTCACGTGTCACGATATTTAATAACATGTATGTACGTATATATATTATAAAGGTGTTACGATCACGATAATTAAATCCACGATAAATAAAACACGAACATTTACGACATATAATTTAACTCGGAAAAAACTTCGGTTTTCCTTGTGGGCCTTAAGGGTGTCGCGACTAAGAGACAAGAAAGAAAGGAAGTTGACCTTTTGGCCCATGACCCATGTTAACCAAATAATAAGAAAACACAGGGATATGTTTCTCATAATTTTAGGTTACAGAAAAACAAAACCTTGCCTCCCTTCTTCTCTCTTGCCGCCAGCCACATTGATCACCAAGGGGTGTTCGGGACGATTTTGCTATTTGGTTTTCGTGTGTACGTGTTCGTGATCATAACCTTTCTCTTCCACGTGTTCGGTATAATCAAAACCTTTTCTTTTTAATTCTTTTATGAATTCATGTTATTATTTTAATAATCTTAAAAACAAACAAGGAAAACATGTAGGATTAATTAAAATCATGAACTAAGGGGGTGTTTGGTGTTTGTTGTTCGGCTGAGACCCACAAACCGAGATCCAAAGCTCACGGCGTGGCTACAGCCTCACCACCGTGACCATAAAAGGTCTCGGCTGGGTCTCGTTTGGTTCGGACGCACGACAAGGGAACCCCGACATTAGGTTGGGGGTATGTTAATGGTGTGGTTTTGGTTTGTATCGCGTGTCAACCGAGACCAATAGGGTCTCGGTGGGACTTAGAATGAAAACAGTGGGAACCGGTGTGAACCGGCAGTGAACCGGTGTGAACCGGGCTCGGGGGCGGCTAGCCGTGGCTCGGCAGCGGGGTAAAAGACTCGGACAGTGGCAACCGGCTAGGCCGGGTAGCCACTGTCAAGGGTGTTTGCCTCGGCTTATATGTGGAACACGGGTACGGGCTCGGGTTAATTTTAAATCATGGGTTCGGGTTTCGGAAAAGTATTAAAAATCAGAAAATATATTTAATATTATTATTCTAGACTATTTAATTTAATTAAATGCATGACTTAGGTTAAATATTAAAATTAATATTTCATGTATAACCTAAAGTATTTGACTTAGCTTAATTTAATTAAAACATGTATTTTTAATTAAATTCTTATAATGTATAGTTCATTAATTTAACCAAGTTAATTATTTAATAAACTATAATACTTGAACCATGACTTGTATTTTACTAAATTATAATTTACTTGACATCAACTTATTTCTAATAATGGAAACTTACTATTTTTGGAAACTTTCTATTTTTAGAAACTTACTATTTATGGAAACTTGGTATTTTTAAAAAGTTATTTAGTATTACAATACAAGTATTATAATACCATATTACATGAATAATAAACAACAGAATACAAGAATAACTACAGTTAACACTTTAAACAGTTAAAACATGAATGAACATGAATATAAACTAAGAACACACAGAACCAGTAAAACAAATGTAATTCAGACAACTCATTCACGTCCATATTCTTATGTAGTATATCCGTCAAGGCAGAGTAGGTTCTTCAACGTTCCCGTTAGCTTCTACTGGACACAAGGTACGGATTTCCCGTCCTTTAGTAAGGACAATCTCTTCCTTTATTAGGATTTCCCGTATGCAGCCAACTGTTTTCCCCAGTAGTTACAGATTTAAATGCTTATGTTTTATTAGTTAACTTAGCCATATACATGCATGCCAATTTCACCTAGTTATGGAGGTACCATAACCATAACACTAGAGGCACTAGTTTTATGACTTCACCATGGCGGAGTGATACCTCGTGGCGTCCCTTTCAGTTTATTTAGCCTTTATTATTATATTATCATGTAGGGCGTATGGGTGCATCCTAGTTATAGTGTCAGTCAGGATTTCATGGTGAATGTGGTGTGTGCCTTGCATCCTTCACAAGGAGCTGATCCCTCCTACCCATTACCATTTAATTAGAGGCATCCCTTCTAATTTGCATGACGAGGTCACCCCTCCAAGTATTCATGAACGTTGTTGACCTTATGACCTATATTGGCTTTTGGTATATTAAACTAATACAAATTTTCATAAGTAAAATATGCTATATTTTCAGAACTAAAACCAGTAAACATGTTATACAACTAGGTTTCCCAGGACTTATTCATTTCCGCTGCTTTTCATGCCTTATATGCTCTTTTATGCTTTCATTACTCTATGTTTCTATGCTTTACTGTATATCCGTGCACTGGGTGTTATGCTCAGCCGTTTTCCATTTCCATGTTCCTAAACGGCAGGTACCCAAGGTCGCAAGTAGGATCTCAAAAGTATGTGCATTCGGATGGAAGCTATATAGTCTTCTATATCTTATGCATTTATCATACTTTATCTTACTTTATTTTTGTTGGACATTGTTTATTCCTTTTCCCTTTCAGTACTTATATTTGCTTGTGTTGAGTTACTTAGACTACCGAGGTTTGTTTCTGGTATTTCTATTTATGGTCATGAATGTTTAGACATTTACCTTGCATGCTTTGATGACACGCCATATATTACTGTGATATTCCATTTTAACAAATGGGGAGTTACAATTATGGTATCAGAGCCAAGATTTCGAGTTGTAGCTCTATAAAACATGACATGTGACTTACGGGTAGTCACCAGCGTCTTCCTAGAACTGACAATTGGTTTTCATGCATTCATGTCATTTTCATTTGACGCATTCATTTCATGCATTCATCTCATTGTCGTAGGAATTTTGACTAAATAATGGTTGGTACAAGACTGGCCCTATTTAGTCGCATGTGCTTTTATCGAAACTTTTGTTTGTTCAGTGGACCGACCCATAGGCGTCCACACTTGCCTTTTTATTTTGTGAACCGACCCATAGACGTTCACTCATAGACATATCATCATATTTAATTTACCATGCATTTTAAAAACTGTTTTGTGCATCATAAATAAATTCATGTTTTATACACTATTCATGCATTTTCTATTCATGTCATATTTCTCAGACTTATTATTTATGTTGTAATTTGTTTTAAACGGTCAGATGGTGAACACACGCAATGCTCAAGAATTGGCTGCAGCTGTCAATGCAGCTTTGCAAGCCATCCTTCCTCAACTTCGCAATTAAATCAGGGACGGAGTTCATGTTGAAATTCAAGCTCAGGGCGTTCAATTTGGACCTCATACTTAGAACAACAACAATCCTCCACCTCCACCGTCTGTTACCCTTATGACTTGGTTGGAGCGATTCAACAAACAACGACCCCATTCGTTTGAGTAGACTGACAGCCCCAACAAGGATGAAGCTTGGATTTCTCACATCGAGAAGATATTCGATGCAATGGGTTGTGACGATGGTTTCAAGGCAAGACTGGCTTGCTATAAGTTTGAAGGTGATGTGCTGCAGTGGTGGAAGTCTGTCAAGCAGTCCAATGGTGGTGATAATTAGGTTGCACTGTTGACTTGGGACCAGTTTAAGGAGCTCTTCTTTAATCAGTACTTCCCACATGCTGAGCAGGAGAAGCTTAAGAGGGATTATCACAATATACGACAGGTTGTTGGAGAGAACAACAACGAATTCATGCAGAGGTTTCTCTGTTTGGCTGGTTTCTTGGGAGCAGCAGTTGGTACTGCTGAGGAGCAAGCTGAGAAGTTTTGCTGGGCTCTTCGCACTTTGGTTGCTAACAGTTTGGTTTGTGCTACATTCACTACAGTGGCAAAGGTGGCCGATGCAACCCGAAAGCTTGAGATGTTTCAGGAACAAGAGGAGTTTGGTGATGATCGCTCAGTGAAGAGGTATCTTCAGTCACCAATTGTAAACCATTCAATTCTATCAGTATTTTTCATTTCCATATCATCCTCTGTTCAACTTTACATTTCAGACAGAAGACTGACGACCGTAAGCCTGCAGCCGCTCAACAACAAGCATCTAAGGGAAACGGTCAGACCAAAGACTGTTCTGGTTCAGATAGGTGTGGCGGTAATGATAATTACCGTAACATTGCCAATAACTCAAACAACAGCAGATCCCTACCTTTACCTTATTACATGTTAAACTATCTTATGTTATGGTATTCTGACACTCCAACGATGCTAATTCAGGAACAACAACAACGACGGGGATCAGGACCGTAGAGGTTCACATCCTAACCGTTCTACCTCATCTGGTAATTTTCAAACCTTCTATGTAATCATTTTTATGTTCCATGATCATGTCTCATGCATGTAATCCTGAAACAGGCTCTCAGCTAGCTAGGACGCCTGTTAGAGGATTCACGCATCCTATATGTCCTACTTGTTCGCGCAGACATTCTGGTGTTTGTCGCCGAGGTACTGGTGGTTGCTTCAAGTGTGGCCAACAAGGCCATCATCTGAAGGATTGTCGCCAAGGTGAGATAGAAGGCACATTTGGACATGCCGACTCCAAACCACCTCCTACTTTTGGTCGCGTGTTCACTACTACTAGAGATCAGGCGAACAAGACTTTAGGTACCATCACTGGGAATCTCTTTATGAATGGTTTGGCAACATGCGTTTTGTTTAATACTGGAGCGACTCATTCAGTCATATCCACTACTTTTGTTGTACGTGTTAGGATTTCCCCTATGCCATTAGATAATGCCTTATGCATTTGCATGCCACTTAGGGACTCTGTACGAATCACTCAGGTGTATAGAGATCTTCCTTTAGAATTTGATGATAAAATCCGCAGAGTTGACGCACTTCCTTTGTACATGTGCGATTTTGATTTGATATTGGGTATGGACTGGTTATCCAAACACCAGGCTACGATATACTGCCACACTTATCGAGTTATCTTCGGTGATGTTAAATCTCCAGAGTACATACACCATGGTTTCTGCCAGGGAGGTCGGTACAAATTATTTCATCAATGGAGGCGCGTGCTTTATTGACACAAGACTGTCAGGGCTTCATAGCCAATATTCATGACATTACTGCCGAGTCTCCATCAATCCAAGATCAGCCTATTGTGTCAGAATTTCCTGACGTATTTCCTGATGAACTTCCGGGCATAGCACCTGTTCGTGAAGTGGAGTTTGGAATTGAGCTCATTCCAGGTGCAGAGCCAATTTCTAAGGCTCCTTATCGCATGGCTCCTATAGAGCTTAAAGAATTAAAAGATCAGTTGCAGGAACTTTTGGAACGAGGTTTCATCTGTCCTAGTGCATCGCCATGAGGCGCACCCGTACTGTTCGTGAAGAAAAAAGACGGCAACATGCGTTTGTGTATAGACTATCGTGAGCTGAACAAGATCACAATCAGGAATCTTTATTCTTTGTCGCAAATTGACCTTTTCGATCAGCTTCAGGGCGCCAAGTATTTCTCCAAGATTGATATGAGGTCCGGCTACCATCAGTTACGGGTTAAAGAGCAGGATATTTCTAAGACTGCTTTCCATACACGTTATGGGCACTACGAGTTTGTAGTCATGCCATTTGGACTCACAAATACTACAGCAGTCTTCATGGATTTGATGAACCATGTCTTCCATGAGATCCTGGATAAGTTTGTTATCATTTTCATTGATGACATCCTGATTTTCTCCAAATCCAAGGGGGAACATGAGGAACACCTTCGTACAGTCTTGCAGATTCTTCGTCAGAAGTAGATGTATGCCAAGTTCTCCAAGTGTGAGTTCTGGTTAAGCAAGGTGGGATTTCTAGGCCATATTGTATCTATAGAGGGGATCACCATGGATCCTACAAAGGTTGAAGCTATCACCAAATGGCCGAGACCTACATCTGCAACAGAGGTCAGAAGTTTTCTAGGTTTAGCTGGCTACTACCGCAGGTTTGTAGAGAACTTTTCACAGTTAGCCTTACCTTTGACTAAGTTGATGAGGAAAGGAGAGAAATTCGTCTGGACAGAAGAACGAGCGAAGAGCTTTGAAGATCGTAAGTAGAAGTTAGTGACTGCACCTATTCTTACTCTCCTATCTGGCTCAGGTGGATTTCAGATCTATAGTGACGCTTCAAGAAAGGGTCTAGGCTACGTTCTCATGCAACATGGGAAGGTTATTGCATACACATCACGACAGCTGAAACCTTATGAAGAAAACTATCCTACTCATGATTTGGAGCTTGTAGTAGTTGTTTTCGCATTGAAGATCTGGAGACATTATTTGTATGGTGAATCATGTGACATATTCACCGATCACAAGAGTCTCAAGTACATCTTCACCAAGAAGGAACTGAACATGAGACAGAGAAGATGGTTAGAGCTACTGAAGGATTATGACACCAACATTCAGTACCATCCTGGTAAGGCGAATGTGGTGGCAGATGCTCTAAGCAGAAGGTCGGGTATGATTGTTGGCATCTGGATTGCAAAGGAGATCATCTGTGACCTAGAGATGACTGATATTGAGTTTTGTGTACGAGGACAACATGGTTATTGGGCGAATCTTAGAGTGGAACCAGACTTACATTCTAGGATAAAGGAATCTCAGAAGGACGATGGTGAGATTTGGGCTATCATCCAAAACCTTGATCAACAGACGGTGTTTCATGTTGATGATGACGGTATCTTATGGTAGGGCACTAGACTAGTGGTTCCTGATGACTCTACACTCAGGGAAGCTGTACTGACTATAGCTCACAGCTCTCCATTTACCATACATCCTGGTTCTACCGAGATGTACCACGACATCAAGCAGCATTTCTGGTGGAGTGGTATGAAGCAAGATGTTGCCACCTTTGTTTCTAAATGTATGATCTGTCAGCAGGTGAAGATTGAACACCAGAGAGCTAGTGGTTTACTACAACCATTAGATATTCCAGTATGGAAGTGGGAGGGATTTTGTTACTGGTCTTCCTGTGACTCAGAGGAAGAACAATGCCATCTAGGTTATTGTTGATAGATTGACTAAATCTGCTCATTTTCTGCCGATCCGCAAGGAGCATCCGGTCAGCAAATTGGCATACACTTTTCAGAAAGAGATCATGAGACTGCATGGTACTCCATCAGAAATCATCTCTGACAGAGATCCACGTTTCACACCACGTTTCTGGCAGAGTCTGCAGAAATCTTGGGGCAGCAGACTTAGCTCAGCACTGCCTTTCATCCTCAGACCGATGGACAGTCGGAACGTACCATTCAGACATTAGAGGACATGCTGCGGGCGTGTGCTTTAGAGTGGACAAGAAGCTGGGATGATTATATCTATCTAGTGGAGTTTGCATACAACAACAGCTGGCACGCTAGCATCAAGTGTGCACCTTTCGAGATGTTGTATGGTAGAAAGTGCCACGCCCCAATTTGCTGGGATCAGGTGGGCGAACGACTAATTGAGGGTCCAGAGATGATTGAGGTGACTAATGAGAAGGTCGCTATCACTAAGGCAAAGTTTTAGGAAGCTCGTGCTCGCTAGAAGAGCTATGCTAATAAACGTCGTAGAGACGTATCTTTTAACGTAGGTGATCACATTTTTCTCAAGGTATCATCTGCACGGGGAGTTAGCCATTTTGGAATCAAAGGGAAGCTCAGTCCTCGCTTCATCGGACCTTTCAACATCATAGAACGCGTTGGTGAAGTGTCATATCGTTTAGCGTTACCGCCTCAGCTATCACACGTTTACAACGAGTTCCATGTGTCCTTACTCAGAGGATAAACTATCATCCAATTCATGTTGTCCAGTATCCGCTTGATCAGATTCGAGAGGATCTTTCATATGTCGAGGAACCCGAGAGAGTTCTCGAGCGACAAGATCGTGTCATGCGGAGTAAGACGATCCCTTTCGTCAAAATACTCTGGAGGGATCATCCTGGGTGGGAAGCCACTTGGGAGACGGAGGATTCTATACGGGCTTATTACCCTCATTTCCAGTTCTGATTCGGGTATGTTTCTTTCAGTTTATGTTTTCTCCAATTCGAGGACGAATTGTTCTTTTAGAGGGGAAGAGTTGTAAAACACGCATTAAAATACCATGAACAATAAACATGAACAGTAAATACACAAAAATACGATAAATTTAAAACTTTCCATTTATAATATATCTCATGTGTCACGATATTTAATAACATGTATGTACGTATATATATTATAAAGGTGTTACGATCACGATAATTAAATCCACGATAAATAAAACACGAACAATTACGACATATAATTTAACTCGGGGAAAACTTCGGTTTTCCTTGTGGGCCTTAAGGGTGCCGCGGATAAGAGACAAGAAAGAAAGGGAGTGGGCCTTTTGGCCCATGACCCATGTTAACCAAATAATAAGAAAACACAGGGATATGTTTCTCATAATTTTAGGTTACAGAAAAACAAAACCTTGCCTCCCTTATTCTCTCTTGCCGCCGACCACATTGATCACCAAAGGGTGTTCGGGACGATTTTTGCTATTCGATTTTCGTGTGTATGTGTTCGTGATCATAACCTTTCTCTTTCACGTGTTCGGTATAATCAAAACCCTTTCTTTTAAATCCTTTTATGAATTCATGTTATTATTTTAATTAATATTAAAAACAAACAAGGAAAAACATGTAGGATTAATTAAAATCATGAACTAAGGAGGTGTATGGTGTTTGTTGTTCGACCGAGACCCACAAACCGAGAGCCGAAGCTCTCGGCGTGGCTACAACACCGCCACCGAGACCATAAAAAGTCTCGGCTAGGTTTCGTTTGGTTCAGACGCACGACAAGGGAACCCCGAATTTAGGTCGAGGTATGTTAATGGTGTGGTTTTGGTTTGTATCGCGTGTCAACCGAGACTAATAAGGTCTCGGTGGGACTTAGAATGAAAACAGTGGGAATCGATGGTGAACCGGTGTGAACCGGCAGTGAACCGATGTGAACCGGGCTCGGGCGGCGACTAGCCATGGCTCGGAAGCGGGTAAACGACTCGGACAGTGGCAACACGCTAGGCTGGGTAGCCACTGTCAAGGGTGTTTGTCTCGGCTTATATGTGGAACACGGGTACGGGCTCGGGTTAATTTTAAATCACGGGTCCAGGTTTCGGGAAAGTATTAAAAATCAGAAAATATATTTAATTAAATTATTCTAGACTATTTAATCTAATTAAATGCATGATTTAGGTTAAGCTTAATATTTCATGTATAACCTAAAGTATTTGTCTTAACTTAATTTAATTAAAACATGTATTTAAATTAAATTCTTATAATGTATAGTTTATTAATTTAACCAAGTTAATTATTTAATAAACTATAATACTTGAACCATGACTTGTATTTTACTAATTATACTTTACTTGACATTAATAATCTAGCTTATTTCTAATTATGGAAACTTACTATTTTTGGAAACTTTCTATTTTTAGAAACTTACTATTTATGGAAACCTTCTATTTTTAGAAAGTTACTTAGTATTACAACAAAAGAATTATAATACCATACTACATGAATAATAAACAACCCAATACTAGAATAACTACAGTTAACACTTTAAATAGTTAAACATGAATGAACATGAATAATAAACTAAGAACACACAGAACCAGTAAAACACATGTAATTCAGACAACTCATTCATGTCCGTATTCTTATGTAGTATTATCCGTCAAGGCGGAGTAGGTTCTTCAGCATTCCCGTTAGCTTCTACTGGACACAAGGTACGGATTTATCGTCCTTCAGTAAGGACAATCTCTTCCTTTATTAGGATTCCCCGTATGCAACCAACTGTTTTTCCTAGTAGTTACATATTTAAATGCTTATGTTTTATTAGTTACCTTAGCCATATACATGCATGCCAGTTTCACCTAGTTATGGAGGTACCATAACCATAACACTAGAGGCACTAGTATTATCACTTCACCACGGCGGAGTGATAGCTCGTGGCGTCCCTTTCAGTTTATTTAGCCTTTGTTATTATATTATCATGTGGGGCGTATGGGTGCATCCTAGTTACAGTGTCAGTTAGGACTTCATGGTGAATGTGGCGTGTGCCTTGCATCCTTCACAAGGAGCTGATCCCTTCTACCCATTACCATTTAATTAGAGGCATCCCCTCTAATTTGCATGACGAGGTCACTTCTCTAAGTATTCATGCACGTTGTTGACCTCATGACCTATATTAGCTTTTGGTATATTAAACTAATACAAATTTTCATAAGTAACATAAGCTATATTTTCATAACTAAAACCAGTAAACATGTTATACAACTAGGTTTCCCAGGACTTATTCATTTCCGCTGCTTTACATGCCTTATATGCTCTTTTATGCTTTCATTACTCTATGTTTCTATGATTTATTGTATATCCGTGCACTGGGCGTTATGCTCAGCCGTTTTCCATTTCCATGTTCCCAAATGGCAGGTACCCAAGGTCGCAAGTAGGATCTCAAGAGTATGTGCATTCGGATGGAAGCTATCTAGTCTTCTATATCTTATGCATTTATCATACTTGATCTTACTTTATTTCTTGTTGGACATTTTTTAGTCCTTTTCCCTTTCAGTACTTATATTTTCTTGTGGTGAGTTACTTAGACTACCGAGGTTTGTTTCCGGTATTTCTATTTATGGTCATGAATGTTTAGACATTTACCTTGCATGCTTTGATGACACACCATATATTATTGTGATATTTCATTTTAACAAATGGGGTGTTACAAACGACCCCTTGTATCAAATATTCCATGAAGAGTTATTACATATGAAGTGTGTTTTATTGTTTCATGCGTATAAGTTTTGATGTTGAATAAACTTTGTATAATAGCTATGTATACTTTGTTGTATCTAACACTCAAAACATGGACAAATGATTTTATGTATTAAGCTAATTTTTATGTGTGTTTCCTTGTGTGTTATTATTGTGTATAGACATTATTGAGTGATCATTACTATTGGTAGTAGATTACTTATTTGTCTAATCTCTTGTGCCTTGCTTGGTATTTGTTGGTATCTAGTTTTTTAAGTAGGAGTTATGCTAGATTTTTGCATGTTGTTTGCAACATTGCTTGTGCATTACATATAGGATAATCAGAGCTTGGTTTACAAATGTTACATAAACATCTTGTATACCTCGTTATGTTTAATAACACTCTTAGGTTCGAAAGCTATGTAAGCTTGTCAAGTCTATTGATAAGGGTCTTCTTACACTTTCATTGTGTTATGAGTTTAAGTAGATAAACGTCTCACCATTCAACATGAAACACTCTTTGAAAATCTTAGTTATTTTCTTTTAGAGAAGTGTTTGTGGAGATCAAGAAAGATTTCGAATATATATCAATTTATTATTCAAATTATGATTGATATCATTATCGAATCTAATTGACATGTTTTTGTGTGTAGACATGAATGTGGATTCTTAAGAATATACATTGTATCATAACTCACACTTGTGTTGATGATGTCATATTGTATTTACTTGTTCAAAATTGTTTAGACAAACTTGTTTAATAATTAAAATACACAATCGAGTCGGTTTGACAACTTGGATGTCTCATCCGAAACACTCAAGTAATTTACATTGCAATGCAATCGGTAAATGTGTCTTTTTTGAAAGAGCAATCAAGAGTGTTCCAACAAATTGTGTAAACTTTGTTTACACAATTCAGTGTTAATGGCCTCAAGATCTATTAAGGTAAATAACCTTAACTAGACTCTTTTGACAAGATATGCAATGGTGCATTCTTAAACCCTATTAGGTCATGCATTGTGTGGTTATACATATTTCATCCTTGCTACACTTTATTAGGAAAATGTAGGAATTACATTTTGTCTAACATGAGAATGACTACTAGAGAATCCATTGCACTATAAATTCAATTTGGCCTAACGGTTGAATTGCTTCTATGTGAGAAGTTGTGTTATCATATAACTTGTAAAAATGATCGTGCTTAGCCTTAATTGAGCACCTCTAGTGATAGTTTCATAATCATTCTCTAAATTGATTAAATGACTCTTCCTAAATATGACTAATGATATTTTACACCGATGAAATTTTATGTCATTAGGAGTCTTTTTAATTTGTAGCCATTAGGTTTTTCTTAACTTTCTTCCTACGTGCTAATTGAACCTAAATGTTTTTTTCTTTTGTGTGTGTTCTAATTTTTATTGCTCTTTAGCATAACTTTATGATAAGTTAAACTATAACTTTAGGATTTGTTGAATTGGATTCCTTCATCCTACAAAACACACCCTCTGACAATGGATCATTAATTGTTCGCGGTTCTTTATCTATATTGAACCGTATGAATAATTAATGAGCCGCAGACAGGAGCTTCAAAAATTATGTTTTCTGAACCTCTTGACCACTTTCAAAATATCTTGTGCTTTCTCTACTTAAACCAAAGCATTTTTTCATCTCTTTCACACCAAAGCAAAATGTCTTATTCACCAAATGAAAGCCTTGATTCTCCACCATTTTCTTATATCTCTTTTAACCCAAATTCATCAAAGAACACACCAAATCAAATCTATTCTCCTTAATAAGTGTGTAAACACATATCCTTTTATTACTTAAAACAATGAAAAACGAGACCAAAACGTGTAATTAATATCGTAAATGTTGGAATTATGCGTGGTTTGTGTTTTTGTTGTGAAATAGGTACAAAATATCAAAAGGAAAGAAAACACGAGATTTCACGGTCATTTATTGAAGAAAAGGACAAAAGACAAGGCCAATAAACATCAAAACGAGCACGAGAATGGAAAGAGCACAAAATTACGAAGCCAATGGTTTCGGCCTTGCCGCGTAACTCGTCTCGGTTTGCATTTCGCATATTCTACTATTTTATTTCTAATTTTAACATTTTATTAACTTTATTAAAAATTAAATAAATAAAATTTTTTTATTTTATAATAGTTAGTTTAGTATTGAAATAATTAATTTTAATTTTTAAATATTTTTAGTTTTAGTAGTTTTATTTTTATTTATTTTTATCTATTTTTAAACTAACACAAAAATATTAAAAAGAAGAAAAATAACATGTGTGTTTCTTTTGTGAGTAATTAGTTGTATGCTTCTAGAAGGTTAAAGATGGTGGAGTTGGTTAAAGAAGATTAATCAAGAGCCCTTGGATAAAAGAATAATGAAAGGTGAAGATGGTGATCAATGTGAAGTACTCCCATTAGTCTATCTATAAAGCATCTTTCATCCTATTGGTGGAAACACATCATCACCTACCAAATGACCAAGATGCCCTCAAGTTAAAGAAGAGAAGGTGATTAAATGCCTAAAATGACTAATCTACACCAAGCACCTTAATTTTAACTATAAATAGCACCTCATTTTTCTTTATTTTGTATGTAGATTTTAGGTAGCTAAATAATGTCAATTTTATTTTTTGTTTTTTTAAATGTATTTCCTTTCAACTTTGTACTAGCTTATCATTAAGCACTTTCATATTAATAAAAGTTTATGTTTTAGCTTATTCTCTTTTAGCTTATTCTCATTCTACATTTCTTAATCTTTTCTTATAATCTAGCTTATTATTTTGGGATTAGTTTTTCATAACTTTTTCCAAATAAGATAAGATTTATATATAAGTTTGAAATAAGTTATCTTATTTCAAGCTTATTGTGGGCTTATTTTTCTAGATCTAGCTTATTGTGGATGATTTGTTCATTTAGCTTTTAAGCTTTTTGAATCACATAAGTTTTAAGCTTAGGCTTTCAACTTATCAATAAGCTAGCTTTTTGGATTAATTACTTTTAGTTTAGATCTATTAGTTTTTTTTATAAAATTAGTTTAGATCTATTAGGTATTTGATAAAATAGTGTAGATCTATTAATTTTTAGTTCAAAAATTTAAATATTTTTAAAAAACATAAAAAATAATATAGATATATTAGTTTTGTTTGAATCTCTTTATCAAATATTAATTGAAGCTTTTTATTCTAACCTCTTGTGTTATTTTGATATTGGCGAATCGATTTATCACGTTTGGTAAAGAGCTTATGGTTTGTATAGATTTGGTTCGAGTTTGATTTGGGAGGTCGTGTACTTTACGGGCTGGGTTACGCTTTTGATTAAATTTGATTTGGTAGGCCGTGTACTTTACGGGCCATATTTTGTTGCTTATGGGAGGCCGTGTACTTTACGGGCTATATATTGTTGCTTATGTTGATTGTGTTTAGAGCGTTTTTTTCAGACCACGGGTACTATAGTTCTTTCCTTTTTAAATATCTAGCTTAATCGTTTTAGTTTAATTAATTAGATTAATATATTTTAAATTGTTTTTAAATAATATCTCTTTCTTAAAAATCGTTTTAATTAGTTTTTAAATATTATTATTGTTTTAAAAAATAGATTTAAAGGTTTAAAAATTAGTTTTCATTTAGATAAGCTTATTATTAGTATAAAGTTTACACCTTTATCTGATTATTAAGCTTATTAGTATATAAAGCTTCAAGATTTATCATCTAAAAGATTAATAAGCTAAAAAGGGTTAAAGCTTTACGCTTTATTTTTAAGTTTATCTTTGTGATTTTATTTTTTGTCACTTTCACTTGTTATTACGTGCTTGCATTTAGATTAATTTTGCATTAAGAATTATTAATATTTTTAATTATAGTTTAGTTTTGTTGCATTTTAATAACTGTTTTTTAGTAAGGAAGATTGTTCTTGATATGTCTTATCGAATTGATCTCCGGTTCAAAGTGGACTTAGTCGTTTTTGGTGGATAAAATAAATTTGGTTATCTATTTCTACTTAAAAGGTGAATGCAAAGAATATTAAAAATAAATTAAGACAAATGACAATTAATAAAAAAAAATAAACAAACTAAAACTTAATAAAAAGTAATAAAAAATGGTAAAAATAAAAATACACAAAGTAAATAAATGTGGTAATAAAAAAATGAATGTAGAAATAAAATAAAATAAAAGTTGGAATTAATAAATGACGGAATAAAATAAAAATGTATAAGTCAAAATATAAAAAATAAAAATAAAAATCAAAACTTTCAACTAAAAATTAAATAGTTACTTTCGGATAAAAAAACTAAAATGACTTTCGGATAAAAAAAACTAAAAATAAAGATTTACTTTCGGATAAATATAATACTCACTTTCGGATAAATTTTAATATACTTTCGGAATATTAAGACTAAATAACTTTCGAAAAAAAAAACATTTAACAAACTTTCGGAATCTCAAAACATACTTTCGGGAAATCACAATTTAAACATTTGGAATAAAAATAAATGTGTTCACACCATTATGTGTTCACACCATTATGTGTTCACATGGCAATTGACTTTCCGGAAATTATATTGGTCACTTTCGCATCTTTTGTTGATGCCACTTTCGCATCTTTTATTAATGAAGTGACTTTCGGACTTTTTTTTGTGAAATCACTTTCGGACCATTTTGCCAACAATGACCTTCGCAATATTTGGGTTAACCCCACTTTCGGAATAAAACTATATTATGACTTTGGCAATGTTAAGCTACAACTCACTTTCGGGAAAATGGCTAAACCCTTTTCCGAAAGTCAAATCTAAAACAGACTACGCAAGATCCTAAAAAACAGGGAACAAAAATAAGCCAAAATAAGCAAAATTAATCTTAGAAATAAGCCAAACAAAACATGAATTGAAACTATAATAAGCACCAAGTTAAACAAAATAATTAAATCTAATTTTATAACTATAAACTATTAAATCCACTCAATCATAATAAGCAAATCAATCATAATAAGCAATAAGCACCAATAAGCTAAAAGATGAACAAATTAAACAAGAAAAGAAAAATGAGATTAATAAAAAGCTTGAAATTAAAGATTAAGATTAAAGGTTTAACAATGGAAGATTAAAGAAAAAATTAAGACATGGAAAATAAGAAGGTACACCTACTTCTACTCCTTTATAAAAATAAAAACTAAAAACTAAAACTAGTCTCTCCCAAATGAACAGATGAGTCTTTATATAGTGGAGGAATTGTTGGTGTTGTTGCTTCATTCTTTTCTTTTGTCTTCTCGCCTCGATAATTAATTCGTCATTCTCGACATTATCTTGGGATTTGTCGATAAATAAAACTGAACCGTCTTTAAATTTCTTCTTTTATTAAATTTGGTTCTTCGACTTGTTAAACTTCCGTCTTTGGCCCTTTTCTTCAATAAATCTTCAAAATAGGCCTATTGACTTCCGTTCTTTTGCACTTTTGATCTTTTGACTTCGTCTTTTGTCTTTTTCTCCGATAAAAGCGCGAAAATCTCGTATTTTCTTCCTTTTTCATATTTTGGTCCTAAAACACAACAAAAACACAAACCACGCGTAATTCCGATTTTTACGACATTAAACACATGTTTTGGTCTCGTTTTTATTTGTTTTAAGTGGTAAAAGGATAAGTGTTTTCACACTTATTAAATCTCCTACACTTGATCATCACAATGACCTCATGCAATGCATTAAGTTCAAGGCAACACTTACATTTTTCTCATAATTAACCCACTTTAGCCCTTATTACATACTACGATTACTACTACAATAAAAGGAAACTTAAGACGATAAAAAGATTAAACCTTTATTGAAAGATAACAGTTTCCATTGTTCATTTATTTTGAAATTGTTTGATGGAAGAAACTCGTAGAGAAATCAAAGACTTACATTAGGGCTTGGGTGTCATGAATATTAATCACCCTCAAGTTTCACGTTCCCCATACCAAGCATAAAAATGAGATCATTGTTATTATAAGTTAGTAAAGCTAACACTTACTCATGTGGTTCAATTATTCACTTAGACCCCCTTATTCCTACGGTGTATCTCTTGTATTTTTTTTTTCTTGAATGATCACGATGATGCATTTTTGACTTATTTCGATAATTTACTAAGGCCGAAAATAAAGTAGGACGATTTAATCCATAGTTAGCTAAAGGACAAAATCTTTTAAAATGGCTTCTTGAAATCTCATAAATTTCATATCTTGGCATAACTCGTTTCACGATTTGAGACCTTTCTCGGACAGATATTTGGTATTTACTTCATACTTTGAATCTTGAGAGACGTTATTGAAATAACGGTCCTCTCTTCA
The DNA here is from genome assembly GCA_025667525.1 of Glebionis coronaria. Classification (NCBI taxonomy): domain Eukaryota; kingdom Viridiplantae; phylum Streptophyta; class Magnoliopsida; order Asterales; family Asteraceae; genus Glebionis; species Glebionis coronaria. The sequence continues at coordinate 177,938,828 of CM046879.1, forward strand.
TATTTGTAATTTCTTCACTTTAAGTTTTTGAGAGATTCTTCAAACTTGGACCACGACTTCTTCATTTTTCTTCAATCGTTATTTGGGATTTTGATATACAACGATCCGCCTCCTTTTCGGACTTGGATCTATTTATCCTCATACCTTGTTTGGGTCTTTTTGGATAGACTTCTCGATCTTTATGGGAGTAATTGCTTCTCGTCGTGTGTCTTGATCCTTCATATTGATTTTGGAATAATGATTCTTCACATCGTCTTGGATCTTTAGCAACAAAATGGAGCCCTCATGCCTTGTTAGGGCCTTTTTGGACTCGCAAATCTTCGCGTCCCGTTTCAATAAGTTATGCCTTGGCTATGAACTCTAATTAATCCCGAACAACTTTTAAATGATCTTGGGCTAGAAGCTAAGTAATTTTTCAAATCGTACGACTTTATTTATTGCATTTATTTATTGACAAGCGATGGGAGAAAAAGATTATAATTAACTCACATAAATTCATGAAAGAATACAAAACTTATAATACACTCTATCATTTCTCATTCTCCACAATTTAAAATCTCAAAGAATGAGACTCGTGGATGCTTAGCCTAATAAACCAATTAAGGTCCATATGGTTAAGGATACTAGCTAGAGTAAACTCAGGTTGAGTCAAAATATTCATGACGGGCCTAATATATTAAAGACGTATAAACTCGTTAAAACCATTTCATTAATTTATTTATTTTGACTTTATTCTAGAAATGGAATATATATACATATGATGAAACAAAAATAACGATAAGAAAGGGAAATACTACTAGGCCAAAATAGATCAAAAATTTGAAAAATGTCGAAAAAATCAATTTTCTGGTAAAAAATGAGGACATATTCATGGAAAAGCCCACTTATCTTCGATAGAAGTCTCCCTACACTTAATATAAACATTGTCCTCAATGTTTAAGCATGTGGAAGTTAACTCCCCTACACTTAGGACATTGTGCACGTTGTTTAAATCTTGCTAAGGAAGAGACAACTAAAGTGATTCCTATTTCAACATTTATCGATAAAATATTGAATCAGAAGAGTTTAGGATAGAACCGGTAAGATGGGTACACGGGATCATGGGTCGTCAAATATCATCAAAAGTGGATCTTTGAAAACTCCAATCCCTGCACATCATAAGAAACAACAAAACAACAAACACTTACTTGGCTCCCCCTACACTTATTATGGAAAACGGGTAAAGAAGGATAGATCCTCGGGTTGCCTCCCGAGAAGCGCTTGTTTTTGTTAACCGAGTCACGAGCCTGACTCGACCCTTAATTAGGCATTCAAAGGGAAGCCTCTAATATCGATACCGGGATCAAAAATCTTGTCCTCGTTCTCGGAACAAAATAATAAATGAGAGGTTGGGGGATAAGTCATGAAAGGTAAAAAGGTCCTCTCAACATACGAGAAGTATGTGAAGTTATCATCCACGGGAGGTGGGGTAGGTAAAGGAATCAAAATGTCATCCCCAAAAGACATATGATTGTCACTAAGCGGCAAAGCCGTAAAGGTATCAATCATAGAATAATCAATGTCACCTCCCGGGTCAAAGCACTCATCCTTAGTAATAGTATCTAAAGTATGGGATGAAAGGTGCTCGGGAGGGGGGCTTGGGACGATATCTTCATGCATCAAATTATCAAAAAGAATGTCCCCCTCCGTGTCATCATCATCAATAGCCGGAGGTATTGAGAGAATGTCGATTTCCTCTATAAATGTGTCATTATTCTCAACGGGAGTAAGAGACGGGGGTAAAGACTTGGTAATAGGAGTAGAATTCAACACTTCAACTTCAGCAATAAGAAGATGAACTTTCAATAATTTGTCACGAAGAATAACGTCTTCCACCTCATCTAAAAGAGCAAGTTCATCGGTGAACTTCTCGTAAGCCGGAGAAAATAAATCGACATCGCCTTCATCTCCCGGTGGAAATGGGTAAAAAGGAGAAATTTCAAACGTGAAATTCTCATTGCATGGAGAAAAATCATCATTAAGAGCGACCTCTTCCGTAAGCTCGTCACAAGTCGGCAAATTACAAACCTCATCAAAGAATTTATCGAGACCAAAATCACTAATCTCACTCGATATATCAGTATCCTTAGACTCATTTGGGATATCAAGAGTAGAAGTAGTAATCTCAGAAGATGGGTTGTGATCAAAAATATCATCCTCGTCATCATCATAACAATATGGTCTCACAAGAGGCGTAGAGGTATAAGCACTAAGACTAGATAGTTGCTCTTGTCGTTGTTGCTCATCCAATGTTTTGCTTAGTCGAATTAAACCGTCACGAAGTTCAAAAAGAAGGGCTCGTGCTTCGGCATTCAGGCTGAAAGAAGGTTGATGATCGAGGGTGTAACGTGAGGGCTCAAAATTATGAAAAACGGAATTATAGCACGAATTTGGCTCATAATAATTCATCGGTTGACAAGAAAAAGTATCGTGAGGGCCCCCACAGTTGTTGCAACACGGGTATTGAGAAAAACCCGGTGCATTTTGTGGATAAGGATCCCCAAATATGTAAGAGGGTGAGATAGTGTCAATAGAGGTGAAGTACGAATTGATCGAATTGCAAAATAGACAATGTCCAAATTGTGAATTGGGGAGATCTCTTCCGCACTGCTCGCATGAACACCATTGACATGATTGACTACCAGACGATGGTCTCCCACACCCTACAGAATGCGAATCCATGAAAGAATTAAAAATAAGAGGGGTTGAGAAAAAGATTTAAAGACAATAGAGGATAAAGAAGAATATTTTTTAGTTAGTTTGGCGCCGCTGCCGCATCGATCTCGTTACGGTTGACGATTTTTCGTGAGACGATTTGGATTTTGGGATCTGTTCACTTTTTAAAGTTATTTTCTTGTTAAAAAAATCAAAAATTTAAAAAAAATAAAAAAATTTAAAAAATACAAAAAAGTAAAAAAATCACCAAAAGTAAATTCTTTCCTAAGATTTGCACAAAAAAAATAATAAAAAATCACAAAAGCAAATTCTTTCCTAAGATTTGCACAAAAAGATTAAAAAAACCAAAAGTAATACTTTTCCTAAAGTATTACACCAAAAAAAATTAAGTACTATTGTTATGTTTCATATTTCGATTTCTTTCGTTTTTTATTGTGAATATATTTTTCTTAAAAAAATACAAAAAGATTTTTTTTACTATAGATATTACGTATAAGTACCTTAATACACAATATTCCATAAGTATTGCCTGCAATACCCCGTATTTGGAGGCGTTCCGGTTCCATATACGTGTATCGATCAAACAAAATAAAAGACAAAAATATATAAATACTTTCGATAAGCAAGAATTCAAAAAAATACCAACTATACGGTGAATAGATAGGCGACGTGCTATAAAAGGCCGTCTTAGGGAAGCTAGGTACTTAAGTGCTTCGCGCCACCTCATTCCCCCGTTCACTTGTGAGTCTTTTTAGAAGGAAGGCTAATTGAGGGTTTTGCCACCCAAGTAGTATTACGTATATATTTTTTGTAGATTTTTCATATTGAACCTCAAGAGGGATAATCTCTTCCCTTTCAAATTCGACCGAGGTCTCCTACCTAATTCCTCGTGTTTTTTTGCATGCGCACTCGGTCGCGTGCACAAATACCGATTGGTGTATCTCGTCCTTCAAAGAAGGCGAAAAATACAAACGTTTTTCAAGCCGATCCCGAGAATCGTGCTATTGACATGGCTATGGATTCGTATGTCGATTGTGTAGGGTGTGGGAGACCATCGACTGATAGTCAATCATGTCAATGGTGTTCATGCGAGCGATTCGGAAGAGATCTCCTCAATTCACAATTTGGACATTGTCTATCATGCAATTCGATCAATTCGTACTTCACTCTAATGAAACTATCTCACCCTCTTCCATATATGGGGATCCTTATCCACAAAATGCACCAGGTCTTTCTCAATACCCGTGTTGCAACAATTGCGGGGGCCCTCACAATACTTTTTCTTGTTAATCGATGAATTATTATGAGCCAAATCCGTGCTATAATTTTGGTTTTCATAATTTTGAGCTCCCACATTATACCCTCGATCATCAACCTTCTTTCAGCCTAAGTGACGAAGAACGAGTCCATCTTTTCACACTTCGTGACGGTTTAATTCGACTAAGCGAAACATTGGACGAGCAACAGCGACAAGAGCAAGTATCTAGTCTTAGTGCTTATACCTCTACGCCTCTTGTGATTCCATATTGTTATGTTGATGACGAGGATGTTATTTTTGATCTCAACCCGTCTTCTGAGATTACTACTCCTACTCTTGATATACCAAATGAGTCTAAGGATAGTGATATATCGAGTGAGATTAGTGACTTTGGTCTCGACAAATTTTTTGATGAGGTTTGTGATGTGCCGACTTGTGAGGAGCTTACGGACGAGGTCGCTCTTAATGATGACATTTCTCCATGCTATGAGAATTTCACGTTTGAAATTTCTCCTTTTTACCCATTTCTACAGGGAGATGAAGGCGATGTCGATTCTCCGGCTTACGAGAAGTTCACCGATGAACTTGCTCTTTTAGATGAGGTGGAAGACGTTATTCTTCGTGACAAATTATTGAAAGTTCATCTTCTTATTGCTGAAATTGAAGCGTTGAATTCTACTCCTATTACCGAATCTTTACCCTTGTCTCTTACTCCCGTTGAGAATAAGGACACATTTATGAAGGAAATCAACATTCTCTCAATACCTCCGGGTATTGATGATGATGACACAAAGGGGGATATTCTTTTTGATAATTTGATGCATGAAGATATTGTCCCAAGTTCCCCTCCCGAGCACCTTTCATCCGATACTTTAGAGACCATTACTAAGGATGAGTGCTTTGACCCGGGAGGTGACATTCATTATTCTATGATCGATACCTTTACGGCTTTGCCGCTTAGTGACCATCATATGTCCTTTGGGGACGACATATTGATTCCTTTACCCACCCCACCTCCCGTGGATGATAACTTCACATACTTCTCGTATGTTAAGAGGACCTTTTTACCTTTCATGACTTATCCCCCGGCCTCTCATTTATTATTTTCCTCCGGGAACGAGGACAAGATTTTTGATCCCGGTATCGATATTAGAGGCTTCCCTTTGAATGATTAATTCGGGAATTCGAGTCAAGCTAGATACTCTTTTGATTAAATCAAGCATCGTTTAACTAGGATAGATTTTATCTTTTCCACCTTTTCACCTTTTCCATAATAAGTGTAGGAGAGCCATGTAGGTTGTTTGTGATGTGTTGTAGGGATGTGTGCTATCAAGTTCCATTTTTTGTGCCTTTTGAAGAACCGTGATCCCGTGTACCCGGTTACCTTCGATTTGTTTTTGCTATTGTGATTCGATTTCGTATATAAATAAAGTTGAAAAATTGATCACTTTAGTTGTCTCTTCCTTAGCAAAATTTAAACAAAGTGCACAATGTCCTAAGTGTAGGAGAGTTTACTTCCACATGCTTAAACATTGAGGACAATGTTTATATAAAGTGTAGGGGAGACTTCTATCGAAGTAATAAGTGGTCTTTTCCATTAAAATGTCCTCATTTAGCCGGAAAATTTAATTTTTCGACATTTTTCAAATTTTTTTTATCGATTTTGGCCAAGTAGTAGTAATAGTCTTTATTTTTCTTGTTTTTTGTCATCGTTATATTTTATATTTTCTTGAATAAAGTCAAACATATGAAAAGGAAATAAATAAAATGGTTTTAACAAGTTTAGACGTCTTTGATATATTAGGCCCGTCGTGAATATTTTGACTTAACCCGAGTTTACTTATTTGAGTTTACTCTAGCTAGTATCCTTAACCATATGGACCTTAATTGGTGTATTAGGCTAAGCATACGCGAGTCTCATTCCTTGAGATTTTAAATTGTGGAGAACGAGAAATGAGAGAGTCAATTATAAGTTTTGTAATCTTTCATGAACTTATGTGAGCTAATTATAAGCTTTTTCTCACAACACTTGTCAATAAATAAATGCAATAAATAAGGTCGTACGATTTGAAAATTTACTTAGCTTCTAGCCCAAAGTCGTTTAAAAGTTGCTCAGGATTAATTAGAATTCATAGCCAAGGCATAACTTATTAAAGCGGGACGCGAAGATTGGCGTATCCAAAAAGGCCCTAACAAGGCACGGGGATATCCGAGTCCAAAAAGGCCCTCACAAGGTATGAGGATTCATTCTTTTTGCTAAATATCCTAAGATGATGTGAAGATCATTAATCCAAATCAATATGAAGAATCAAGACACACGACGAGAAGCAATTACTTCATTAAGATCATGGAGAAGTCTATCCAAAAACACCCTAACAAGGTATGAGGATAAATAGATCCAAGTCCGAAAAGAAGGCGGATCGTTGTATATCAAAATCCTAATTAAAGACAAGGATAAATGAAGAAGTCGTGGTCAACGTTTGAAGCATCTCTCACTCCAAATGAAGATGTATACCAAAATAAAGAGAAGACCATAATTTCAAGATCGTCTCTCAAGATTTGAAGTTTGAAGTACAAGCCAAATATCGGTCTGAGAAAGGTCTCAAATCGTGAAACGAGTTATGCCAAGATATGAACTTTATGAGATTTCGATAAGCCGTTTTAAAAGATTTTGTCCTTTAGCTAACTATTGATTAAATCGTTCTACTTTATTTTCGACCTAAATAAATTATCGAAATAAGTCAAAAATTCATCCTCGTGATCACTCAAGACAAAAATAAAATATAAGAGATACACCATAGGAATAAAGGGGTCTAAGTGAATAATTAAACCACATGAGTAACTGTTAGCTTTACTAACTTGTAATTACAATGATCTCGTTTTTACGCTTGGTATGAGGAACGTGAAACTTGAGGGTGATAAATATTCATGACACCAAAAGCCCTAATTTAAGTCTTAGATTTCTTTTCAAGTTATTTCCATCTAACAATTTCAAAAAATAAATGAATAAGTGGAAATTGTTTTATCCTTTATAAAGCTTTAACCTTTTATCGGTTTAAGTTTTCTTTTGATTGTAGAAGTAGTAATAAAGGACAAGATCGATTAATTATGATGAAAAATGTAAATTTGTGCTTTAAAATCGTGCATTGCATGAGGACATTGCAATGGTCAAGTGTAAGGGATTTAATAAGTGTGTAAACACTGATCCTTTTACCACCTAAAACAATGAAAAACGAGACCAAAACGTGCAATTAATATCCTAAATATCGGAATTATGCGTGGTTTGTGTTTTTGTTGTGAAATAGGTATAAAATATCAAAAGAAAAGAAAACACGAGATTTCAAGGTCATTTATTGAAGAAAAGGACAAAAGACAAGGTCAAGAAACATCAAAACGAGCATGAGAATGGAAAGAGCACAAAATTACGAAGCCAACGGTTCTGGCCTTGCCGTGTAATTCGTCTCGGTTTGCATTTCGCATATTCTACTATTTTATTTCTAATTTTAACATTTTATTAATCTTAGTAAAAATTAAATAAATAAAAGTTTTTTATTTTATAATAGTTAGTTTAGTATTGAAATAATTAATTTTGATTTTTAAATATTTTTAGTTTTAGTAGTTTTATTTTTATTTATTTGTATCTATTTCTAAACTAACATAAAAATATTAAAAAGAAAAAAAATAGCATGTGTGTGTCTTTTGTAAGTAATTAGGTGCATGATTCTAGAAGATTAAAGATGGTTGAGTCGGTTAAAGAAGATTAATCAAGAGCCATTGGATAAAATAATAATGAAAGGTGAAGATGGTGATCCGTGTGAAGTTCTCCCATTTGTCTATCTATAAAGCATCTTTCATCCTATTGGTGGAAACATATCATTACCTACCAAATGACCAAGATGCCCTCAAGTTAAAGAAGAGAAGGTGATTAAATGCCTAAAAAGACTAATCTACCCTTGATCTCAACTATAAATAACACCTCATTTTTCTTCATTTTGTATGTAGATTTTAGGTAGCTAAATAATGTCAATTTTATTTCTTGGTTTTAAATGTATTTCCTTTCAACTTTGTCTAGCTTATCATTAAGCACTTTCATATTAATAAAACTTTATGTTTTAGCTTATTCTCTTTTAGCTTATTCTTATTCTACATTTCTTAATCTTTTCTTATAATCTAGCTTATTATTTTGGGATTATTTTTTCATAACTTTTTCCAAATAAGATAAAATTTATATATAAGTTTGAAATAAGTTATCTTATTTCAAGATTATTGTGGGCTTATTTTTCTAGATCTAGCTTATTGTGGGTGATCTGTTCATTTAGCTTTTAAGCTTTTTGAATCGCATAAGTTTTAAGCTTAGGCTTACAACTTATTAATAAGCTAACTTTTTAGATTAATTACTTTTAGTTTAGATCTATTAGTTTTTTTATAAAATTAGTTTAGATCTATTAGGTATTTGATAAAATAGTGTAGATCTATTAATTTTTTAGTTCAAAAATTTAAATATTTTCATAAAATATAAAAAATAATCAAGATCTGTTAGTTTTGTTTGAATCTCTTTATCAAATATTAATTGAAGCTTATTATCCTAACCTCTTGTGTTATTTTGATCTTGGCGAATCGATTCATCACGTTTGGTAAAGAGCTTATGGTTTGTATAGATTTGGTTCAAGCTTGATTTGGGAGGCCGTGTACTTTATGGGCCGGGTTACGCTTTTGATTAAGTTTGATTTGGTAGGCCGTGTCTTTTCGGGCCATATTTTGTTGCTTATGGGAGGCCGTGTACTTTGCGGGCTATATTTTGTTGCTTATGTTGATTGTGTTTAGAGCGTTTTCTTCGGATCACGGGTACTATAGTTCTTTCCTTTTTAAATATCTAGCTTAATCGCTTTAGCTTAATTAATCATATTAATATATTTTAAATTGTTTTTAAATAATATCTCTTTCTTAAAAATAGTTTTAATTAGTTTTAAATATTATTATTGTTTTAAAAAATAGATTTAAAGGTTTAAAAATTAGTTTTCCTTTAGATAAGCTTATTATTAGTATAAAGTTTAAACCTTTTTGTAATTATTAAGCTTATTAGTATATAAAGCTTCAAGCTTTATCATCTAAAAGATTAATAAGCTAAAAAGGGTTAAAACTTTACGCTTTATTTTTAAGTTTATCTTTGTGATTTAATTTTTATCACTTTTACTTGTTATTACGTGCTTGCATTGCATTTAGAATTATTAATATTTTTAATTATAGTTTAGCTTTGTTGCATCTAGATTTTAATTTGAAGTTTAGTTATATTGCATTTTAGAGTAATTTTATGTGAAATTATTTGCGCTTTTATTTTTACATATTCATTAGCCTAAATAATTTTCCCCATTTTATTTTAATTAGACAGTAGATACCAAGCAAGCTTTATTAACCAAAAACAAATATAGTCTTTACGATAAAATTGGATTTCAATTCGAGTCGAGTCGAGGAGAAACGATATACTAAAAAATGGTTATTACTCCTTGTAAGGAAATTGATTTTGGAAACTCTCCTTTTCCACCACTTCCATTTTATGTTCTTCTTCCATCACATGATAATGTCATGCATAATGGAACATATTGTATTTGTTGTCAATATCAACATCTTGTCATGTCTCATATATATGATGAGTTGAATTACAAAACTATCACCAAGCCTTCTCCACCAAATTCCATAACCTCTTCGTCTTATAATTAAACAAGTGCCTTGCTTATGAATAAGACATCTAATTTAAGCAAATCCTAGGATTCTAGTGTAACTAAGATTAGAATTATGCCTAAGTTTTAGGCTTGAGTTTCATACACCTTTGTATGAATCTTTTTTTTCTTGTATTCCTTTCTCACATTATTCATTTATGGGTCTTGGATCTTGTTGTTCTTGTGTTCTTTCTTTTATCTTACTTTCTCACTCGGTTGTCAAGGAAGGTTAGATTCTAATATAATTTCTCTCTAAGTAAGATTGACAACTTAAATATTTCTTTCGAAATATTCAAGTAATTTTAACTTGCAATTGCAATTGTTAAAAGTCATATCCAAAACTTGACTTTCAAGCCATTTAGCAACTTATGTTAAATTGTTTTTCTTTTGGGCCTTGAATCGTTTTTGGACACCCACTGTCCACGGTTCCTCGAATGAACCTGTGGATCATTATTGATAATGAGCCACGACCCTATTTAACGAACCGTGATCAGTGAGTCCCTATGTTCGTTTTTGATCTATCTCTCTGTTTGACCAGTTTTCTTGAAGATTCCTTATTTTCTATTGTTTTGAGTTTCTTCTCTCGTTTTCTTTCAAGATTTTGCTATCACCTATGAGGGTATAGTATTCTTGAATGATCTTGTGAAGTTATCCGTAACTTCTTTGTTGAGTTTCTCTCGCTTTTCTTCGGTTTCTTTTAATCGTGCCTTTCTAAGTTGAGTCTCTATCTTATATCTCTTCTATTCTTTTTAACAAAATTAAAGTCAAACCTCACCCTTTCCTCGTCATGTAATTGTTCTTTGAACATTCACAATGACTGAGAAGAGCTACAAAACTTTGGGCATGCAGTTTATCGTATGCTTATCACCATCCATCTTGCTTTTTGTATTCTTTGCCTTCTTTGATCTCTTTCTCTATATCAAAGAGTCATATTGTTGTGTCGACATTCACAAGCATCCTTGCCTATAATGTCTTTTTTCTAGTATTTACAAAAGTGTCAATTTATCCTTGCTTTTGGGTTTCATATATTTTTTACCTTGATTCCCACTTTAAAGCTTTTAGAGCTTTCTAAAGGAATTATTTTTAAGGTAAAAATTGTCTTTGATTTGATATTTTTCTTCGTTCTTCTTGTTGAGAGTTTATTTTAGTTAAATCTTGAATTTTATTGGGTGATTCCAAAAATTCTAAGCTTTTAACCCTTTGATATAATATCTTCAAATTGTTGGATGTTTCTTTTCTACCTTTATTCCAACAATTGTGAATTGATCTTGTCAAAATACTCTCCTTGGACATTCTTTGGATTGATAGCTAACGTGTCACTTCTTTTTTCAATGCTTCTCATTGTTTATGCAAACGACTTGTTTATCATCCTCGTTTTCTTTTTCCTTCATAGTCATTCTTCCTATTTTTCGACTACGTGGAATTGTTTTATTGTCCTTGTCATACTCTCTTTAGTTTGGCATTCTTACAAATATATTAAAGTGGAGTATGTCCTTTCGACAATATTTTTTTAAGTTGGACATCTCTTTTCTGTCTTAGTCCCTTTTATATATATTTTTTGGTGTCACCAAAATAAGTTGGGTTCTCTTTTCTATCTAATATCTGTTAATCCCACTTTAACCCATAACACAAGATTTAGAGTAGATTTAGAGAGAGAAAAAGAAGAAAGTTAGAGAGAGAAAGTAGAGAGATAAACTAGAATGGTGGAAGGTTTACTATGTGTAAAATAATGAACCAACACCCTCTTCCACACATGGAAGAGGTTATATACACCCATGAACCACATGGGCTTTCCATGGGCCATGGGTTTGTTTCCATGGGCCGGGCTTGGCTTGTCTTGGGCTTAGAGCCCCTAACTTATACAATATTAGCTTAAAGTCCAAGCCCCGTTTTCCCGACTAACCTATTACAATACAAGACCTTTAACGACTAAGATGACCTATTACATTCTTGTTCGACTATATAAAATATAGGGCTAACAATCTCCCCCAATGTATCGGTCATCTTTAAAATGCATAAGATGATTGAGTGAATACATTCTTGTGGATGTGATCTTCCTTCTTAGGTCTTGTTACTTGGTCTTGATCTTGTTTGTAACGGTTTTGTTCCTTCATGCCTTGTGATCTTTATCTTGAGCCTTTGTATTTTGACTTTGAGTGCTTGAGATCTTCAGTCTATCCTTGATAGTGTTCATCTTGTGCTATTGTGACAAGATGACCTATTACATTCTTACTTTCTTAAGTATCTTGATTATCGCCATCTTGTGCTCTTGTGACTTCTGAATCAACATATTCATACTTTGTTGATTTCGAAAGGCTAACAATCTCCGATACAAATATAGTTGTAGTTAGTCCTTCAAATATTCATCAGAGTTGCGGAAGACTTTAACTTTTAGTATTAATATGTGAAGACGACTTCGGTTAGTGCACAACTACGCCACCATCTTGATATGCAACAACATATATAGACACGGATTAAATGGCTTTGAACATTTCACCCTAGTTCGATACGTTTTACCTACGGTCGGTGAAGACCGTTAGACGGTATTTGATACCGTATCTGTGATAGGGTAGATTCGATTAAGAACCTCCTTGACAGGGTTTCCCGGCGGTAGTAGCCAATTCTCTTTACTCGACCGTCTCTAAGCAGACTGCGAACGTAGAGAGTGAATCATAAGGATATATTATCCGTCTGATTAGAGTCGTCAATTCAGAATTCCTGGAACAAGTTTGATTCTATAAGAATCGAACCATTGTTGCTTTCCAGTTTGTCACAAGCTCGATTCATAATGAATCTTGCGAGTTACCTACCGCAGTGCTGTTTGAGGTTGACACTGGAAGGATTTCCATTCGTCATTGTGAACACTGAAGAGTGTCACTTTGAATGTTCTGCCAAGATCATACGGATTTTGCGAAGAAACCTGGAATCAAGTTTGAATAAATTAAGAATCCAAACTTAGTTGCTTTCTAGTTCTCACAAGTTTGATTCGTGTAGAATCGCACACGTTACCTACCATGAGCTTGTTTGATGCTGGCTCAAGCAGGATTTCCATCTTCATTGTGAATTGTATCACTCAGATGTTCTGGCAATATCACAAGGATAATGCGTAGGACTCGATTGTGTCCTAGTGAGATGATAGAAGGATCTCTTTTTGGCTCTAGACTCGATAAGTGCATTTTAGTGGTTGGAGGCTGGAGCAGACTGCCACCTTCTCAATATTAACTAACTCGGAGTAAGAAAGCCAATAGATACGTGTTGATCTCTGTGACAATGAGATGAATTCCTTTTGAGAGAAACCTGAATGGCTGGGGAAGGGTTGTGTATTGCATCACTGGGTCCATGACGTCTTGTCTTCAACAGATGTATTGACCCGGTTTCTGCCTAGGTTGCATAGAATATTCAACTCCTTCAATGCTTACCAATATGTCATCACTAGCACCTTGTTGTGATTGTTCCAATGCTAACTTAAGTAATTAGTCCGCATTCAGCTTCATTCAACTCCATCTTTTCTAAGGACAACTATTTCTAGCTATGGAATATCCTTGGGTAGATCCCTCCGGTTCTGGTTGGGTCATAGGACTTAGTTTCCTATCCTAAACTGCCTTTTGACTCCATAGTTCCGTCGTGGACAGTAGGTTGTTTTGGTTAAAGATCCTAACCATAAAACCATTGAAAACCATTCAAAGTGCTTGATAAAAATCAAAACTTTTAACACTTTTACATTTCCGAAATACTCCCCCTACACACATGCATTGATATTCGAAATAGTTTAGCATGTGAAGGAAAGAGTTGCACTTGAGTCTTTAAGATCACATGTTGCGATCTATTACATTTTAATCACATTTTCTCTCCCTATCTCTAATATAAAAATATCATATTAGAGATACCAATTGATTAATATATGACAGTTTCTAAAACCGATTGGAAGAGAAACATGTGTGCATGCATGAATCATGGAACTTTTTCAATCGGGATGCTCCCCCTCAACAATATATGTGTGTCTTGAAACAAAAATTTGACAAAATTTAGGAAAAACGACACCACAAAATATGTTGAAGTATGGAGTAGAGATGCCTTTTCCTATATAATATATTACATTTGACAATCTTATATCATTTTCGGAATGTGTTGGATACATAAAATATGACAATATCAAAGATGTACCCAACAACATTAAAGGCTTGATTTTAAAAGGCTCCCCCTCAAAAAAATTGATCAAAATAACATATGACATTTTGAGATATAAAAACCACATTATAAGGAAGGGAGTGTTGAACACACAATTTTGAAAGATTTAGAAAAACCTTTTGAGAAATTCTTGAAAAATTGTGTTCAACGATTTTAAAATAATCATGATAGAAGACTTCGCTTCTATTTCTTTAGGAAAAGAGCACTGAAACATACACTTCCCTTTTGGGTCCGATTTTCATGAGGTCAAAACTTTGATTGTTTTGTGACTAGCTCATGACCGAGAAATATTAATTTCTTGTTGTGAAGGATAAGTTATCATCCGTGATAAACTTTTCTGAAGTTGAAGTCCGAGTTCTAAGCTGACATTTACTTAGAAGTCGTTTTTCATGAACTTAAAAACTTTGAATGTTTTTATAGGAAGCTCATGACCGAGAAATATTAATTTCTCGTTAAGAAGGATAATTTATCGTCCGAGATAAACTTTCCTTAGTTAAGGTCCGAGTCCTAAGCTGTGACGCGCTTAGAAGTTATGAGAGAATATCAAGCAACTTCATTTGCCAAAACCTCCAAGTCTTGTAGAGTCATATACTTCATACCAAGACAGACAACGAGATACTGAAACCTATTTTGTGATAGGGATTTTGTAAACAAGTCTGCTATTTGGTACTCAGTTCGGACAAAGTATAATTCCACGATACCACGTTCCACTTGTTCTTTGATGAAGTGATATCTGACTACGATGTGCTTGGTACGGGAGTGTTGAACCGGATTGCAAGAGATGGCTATGGCCGACTTTGAGTCACAATACATAGGTATTTTATCAAAGTGGAAGCCATAATCCGTGAGTTGAGTTCTCATCCAGATTACTTGAGCACAGCACACGGATAGAGCCACATATTCTGCTTCAACTGATGAGAGCGAAGTGCAATCCTGCTTCTTTGACGACCAACTCACAAGCTTGTATTCCCCTAGAAATTGTATGCTACCAGAAGTGCTTTTTCGACTATCAAGGCAACCTGCGTAATCGGAATCTGAAAAAGCTGTTAGATGAAAACCGGTTTCCCCCGGATACCAGAGTCCCATGTGAATGGTATTCTTAAGGTACCGAAAGATCCGTTTAACCTCTTTGAGGTGCTTTTGAGTAGGCATGGCTTGATATCGTGCACAATAGCATGTGGCATGATGAATACCAGGCCTGTTGGCTGTAAGGTACATAAGAGACCCGATCATACTACGATAGCGTGTTTGATCTACGGGATATAAGTACAAGTCAGCATCTAGGGATTTGGTCGACAGTGGTGTACCAACGCGAGCACATGAGGTCATACCATGCTTTTTAAGTATCTCTTGAGCATAATTAGCTTGGTTAATGAAGATACCACGCGTAGATTGATGAATTTGGAGGCCTAAAAAGAATTTTAGCTCCCCTATCATTGACATTTCAAATTTGTTGTGCATTAATTTGTCAAAACGTTTTGAAAGTTTTGGGTTCGTAGAACCAAAAATGATATCATCAACATAAACTTGCACAAGCAATATATCATCCCCATATTTATTAATAAAGAGAGTAGGATCAATGGAACCGGTGGAGAATCCATTGGATACCAAGAAGTTTGATAGTTCATCGTACCACGCCCTTGGAGATTGTTTGAGTCCATATACTGACTTCTTGAGACGGTAGACTTTGTCAGGATGATGAGGATCAACGAACCCTTCCGGCTGATTCACATATACTTCTTCCTTCAAATGACTGTTTAGAAAAGAAGTTTTAGCGTCCATCTGAAAAACCGTGAAGCCTTTATGTGCAGCATAAGCAAGGAATATCCTGACTGCTTCCAAACGAGCAACTGGAGCAAATGATTCATCAAAATATATCCCTTCTTGTTGACGATATCCCTTAACCACAAGACAAGATTTGTTTTTGATGATGGTTTGTTCTTCATCCAATTTGTTTTTCCAGATCCATTTGAAATCTAAAAGCAAAATTCCATAGGGTCTGTCAACAAGTTCCCAAACATTTAGGCGTTCAAACTGATGAATTTCGTCTTGCATTGGTTCAATCCACGCATGATCAGTCATGGCTTGTTTGATGTTTGTAGGTATAGTTGAACTCACGGTGAGTGCATACATACAGACATCACCATCGGTTTCGAGTTGTCTGCGCGTTCGAACCGGTTGTGAAGGATTTCTAATGACTTGTTCCAATGGATGATCACGTGTCTAATGGTGAGTGGATGGATATCGTGTGTAGAATGTATGCATGTTGGACGGATCAACATGTTGAGTAGAAGACTCTCCGATTTCGTGTACTGGTGTACCGAACGGGTTGATAAATTCTTCTTCGTTAGGTTGTGCATCGACTGCTTGATTGTTGTTTCCTTTTTCAGTTGACGGTTGGTGATGTTGGTTGTATGATAGTTTCTTGAGTTTGTTGAGTATCCAATGGAATTGTCTCTTGAGCAACGGTTGCTGAAGTAGATGCAGTTGTGTCTTGTTGACTTTGTGCGGGTGCATCAGCAACATTGACAGCGGAAGGCTTTGACACAACTTAATTGTTTCTATAGTAATATTCATCAAACATTGGATCATATAAATCAACCAACTCATTCATTTGTGTCGTATTCGTCGAGTCTGTTGTAGGAGTACTTTCTTGACATTCTTGCACGGGACGTACACTGTTTGTGTAGGTGCCATTGCTGGACATTGAGGTGCGGGACTTGAGCTGTTGTGATCAAGTACCATTTGTGGCAATTCGTCAAAGTTCACATGAATTGTTTCGACAATAATCCTTGTTCTCTTGTTATAGACCTGATATCCTTCCGACAATGTAGCATACCCCACAAAAGTACATGCATCACCTTTTTCTTTCATCTTGTCGAGATTTTCATCGTCTTTAAGAATGTAGCATAAAGATCCAAATACGTGAAAGAATTTGACAGTAGGTTTCCTGCCATTGATGATGTGGTAAGGTGTCTTTTCATGTCTAGGGATAACGAGAGAACGATTCTGAGTATAACAGGCAGTTGCAATTGCTTCAGCCCAAAAGAATACTGGTAATTTTGATGCGGAAAGCATTGTTCGAGCTGCTTCAACCAAAGTACGGTTCCGTCTTTCGACAACATCGTTTTATTCAGGATTTCGAGCAATAGACGTTTGATGTTTGATGCCTTCTTCTTGAAAGTAAGATTGCAAAGTCTTGTTCAAAAATTTAGTACCCCTATCCGTTCTTACGGTTAAGACTTGAGCTTGAAGATTGCGTTGTATCATCTTGAGAAAGTTTTTGAGAACCTATGGTGTTTCATCTTTAGACCTTAAGAAGAAAGTCCATGTGTATCTAGAGTAATCATCAACAATCACGAGAATATACTTTTTCCCGTTAATACTCTCTACACGCATGGGACCACATAAATCCATGTGTAGAAGTTCCAATCGTCCTTTTGAGCTTGGGGTAGTATTCGTTTTGAAAGACTTTCGTTTTGCTTTACCTAACTCACAAGAAGAACAAAGATGGTCTTTGACGAATTTTAGCTTAGGAAGACCGGTCACAGTATCATTCTTCGAAAGCAAGTTGATGGTGTCAAAGTTGAGATGTGAAAATCGTTGATGCCATAACCATGCTTGGGATGATGAAGCTTTAGCCATTAACCAAATTGGATTTGTTGAAGATGTGTCTTGAAGAGTTACTGTGTAGAGATCAAAACCACGATAACCTGTAAGAAGGTCATTCCCATCGTAGTCTCTTACGTAGCAAGTAGATTCCCGAAAAGCCACTTCCAAATCCGCGTCACAAAATTGACCAACCGAGAATAAATTGTGATTCAGTCCCTCGACATAATAAACCCTTTTGATAGTGATATTCCCTTGAACCAAATCGCCATATCCAAGTATCGGTGCAAACTGATCATTTCCAAACCACACCGTACCCAGAAACTTCTCCACAAAGTTAATGAGAAGCTTGAGATTGCCCGTCATGTGCTTTGTGCACCCGGAGTCCATTATGAATAGAATGATTTCGACGAGCTGCAGAAGAATTAGAAGACAATGTAGCATTTGACGAATGGGAGCCCTTGATAGAAACGGGTTCCAAAATAGTAGTGGGCTTAGATGCAAATTCTAGAGGCAAGCTGATTTTCATAGACCCAATCACGAAAGTGGTTAACTTAGGTACCCATTTGTATCCGGGTGGTGTAAATCTCAAATACCCCCGTGTACATGTCCTAATCATGTTCTCATAAAGCTTCTTTAACCTGTTTTGTCTACGCAGAGTAGTAGAGTGTAACGCACTTAGTTTCTTAAGTGGTTGACCAGTGGATTGGTTCAAAGTTCTTGTGGGTTTTCTAGTACTAGTGGGCACAAGAATATGCTTCCTAGTTCTAGCATTCACGCCATTATGATTAAGAGCACAAGCATCATGATTGAAATGACGAACACATTTTTCACATTCAACACAAACAAATTCAGCATTCGAGGTCTTAGCATTTAAACCGTCATTACATGCAGTTACAAACGTTTTACTCTTAGAAAACTTAAAATTACTACGGTGGTATTCTACTTCCAACTTCTTTCCTTGACTATTGTTAGGCATGACCTTATCTTGCATTCTAGTGCTCTTAAGCTATGGTCCGCTAACGCTAGTAGTGGGAATTACTCCTGTAGAAGAAGACACACGTTGATTAGTTTTCCTAGAATACTGAGGTAACCGCGATGTTCTAGTTTGAGTGGGCCTAGTCTTCATCTTATACATTCCTGGTGCTATCACATTTGTGCTTTTATCATTTCCTATCTTAGGCAAAGTTTGTGGGAATTGTCCCAAAACAGATGATTTAGGGCATTTAACCGTATTTGGTTAACGAACGGCGGATGGTTTACCCAAAACAGACTTTCTTTTCATTTTCTCAATGAGTTTTTGTAACTCACTAATGGCTATGTCTCTTTCTTGTAGCTGAGCTTTCAAATCTTTTATTTCGAAACCTTTTTCATTTAATTGACGAACCGAAGAGGCTGCCAGTTCTTGACACTTTTTATGATTATGAGATTTATCACCTTTTGTAAAGCAAGTTCAAGAGAAATGGAGTGTTTCTCAAGTTGGGAAAAACTTTTCGAAAGTTTGTTATATGACTGAATTTGTTTCGAAAGCTCAATTTCAAGATTGTGACATTTTTCGTCCGTTCTGACACTAGACATGCTACATGACAATATTGATCAAGATCGGTATACACACATGGTATAGAATTCATATGGTCAGCATAAAAATATTCCTTCGAAAGTCGATCAATTTCGTTAGAAAGTTGGTGTTCTTGTGTTTTTAATTTAGTTTGAAGAAAATCAACTTCATCTTCAAGAGATTTGACATATCTTAAATCAGTTGTCATTTCCTTACTGAGAGCATTATAAAACATTTCCACATTATTTGAAAGATCATCGATGGTTGGAATAATACATTGTTGAATGACGACTTCTACTTATGGGTTAGGTTTTATATTCCAAACGGTAATCCTAGAAACTTTTTCATAGTCGGCGACACCTTTGTACAAATTTAAAACCCCTTGTTTTATAAACTCAAATTGCTGAACACTTTTGGTTTTCTCATCCCATTTATGTTTTTCATCAAAAATTCGCTTTTGTAACAAAATTGATTGCTTTTTGAAACTCCTTTTTAAAGAAACTTTCTTTTGCGGTTCATCACTTGGTGGTGGAACACTATTATACATCTTTTGTTCTTTTGAAAGATCTTTTTGAGGAACAAACTTAATATGATTTTTAGAATCAGAAAGGTTTATCAAGTCACTTAAGTTCGATCGACTTCCTTCTTGATGACGAATGATTTCGTTGCAGTCAGGGGAAAGCATAAGAGCAAGATTATCAACATAACAACCGATATCATAAAGACCAGGCTTGATAGTTTAAACTTTCTTAAGATATTCAGGCTTAGCAAAACTCGTTTTCATATTTCTATTGAGCATATTCATAGTTTGAATAGACTGGCCCGTTTTGTAAACAGTGTTGTTTAACTTTTCGACTCTCTTTTCCAAATCAAGAATTTTTTCAATATCCTTTTCTTTACAAGTTTTATAAAACTCATTTTGTTCTTTGTTAACCGACTCTAACTCAGTAATCTGGAGTTTATGTAGTAGCAGTTGTTCTTCAAGTTCCGATATCTTTTGTTTTGACATATGAATTTCGCGTGTTACTTCAGAACAATATTGTTCGTTGAGCACCTTACGTTCATATACCAAACCATTAGCTATTGCAACTCGTCGATCAACTTCTTTTACATAATCACACTCTTTAAGCCTGTCTATCTCCTCGGCTAAGGATGTGTTTGCTTGCTTTGGACGTTTATTAGCCTCTTCGTTTTCATTAATTTCACGTTTTAAAGAATTAATAGACGCAAGCAAATCACGGTCCTCTTCTGTGTCAGTATCTCGAGTTGCATTTCTGTCATCATTACACATATGCTGTGAATCCGTAGAGATATTTCTATCCTCCGTGTCTATTACATATGTGTCATTGATGCTTTCGGGTTGCTCAGGATGCCGTCGTTCATTAGCAAACACATTATAGTTATCATTTGATGGTACCTTTTCAATTGGCTAAGTATCAAAGATAGGCCCAGAAATGTCAGCAGTCTCTGGAATCACTTCTTGAATTTTTGCCATGTACACATAATGTGCCTCTAACTCTTGATCATCGGCTTTATCGTCAGTGTGATCACGCCAGTCAACTTCATCTGCTGTGAGTTGAATCCTTGCTTCTTCTTTCTTACACAACAACATCTTTTCCTTGTGATATCCCGAATCCTTAACCCGTTTTGGCTTCTTACATTCCCTATTCATGTGCCCAAATCCCTTGCAGTTGAAGCATTGAATCCCAGTCTTCTACACAACCGGAGTGCCTACAGTATCTCTAGCCCCAACTTGATTCAGCATCCTCTGATTATCATACCTAGCATCACAATCATACCTAGGTGCATGATCAACTTCCTTATATCTAGCATTGGATGATGATCTGAGGTTGTTGTTGGTAGGTTTGTAGATCTTCTTATAAGTTGTGGTGAGTAAAGACATGAGTTCTTCAATCTTATTGTCCCTTGAAGTTTGTTCATCATCATTGTCTCCATCTGACTCAGTGTCGTTCTTTGGAGGTGGAGTGGGGACAATTGCTTTTGCTTTGTTTCTAGCAGTAGCTAGAGGTTTGGTGGATGAGCTTGATGACCTTGAGGAATGTGTAGGTGGTTGTTGACATGGAACGGGTTTTGTTGAAGTAGCAGCCATAAAAGCAATAGAGTTTGCAGATCATTCAGCCTTTTCAGCCCTAAGTTCATTCACTTCATTCTGATGTTGTTTCAAGATATCATAAAGTTTGTGATAAGATATAGTCTTGATATCTTCCCTTTGTTTGACCAAAGTCACAAAACTTTGCCATTCCGGTTTGAGTTGAAGTAGAAACTAAACATTGGCATGATGATTGGAAATGGTGCACTGATTTCTGACAAGCTCATTCATCATTTTGTAGAATCTTAAGTAATATGAGTCAATGGATTCACCATCTTCAGAATTTTCCAAACTCCCAAAGTAGATTAGTCTCAAGATCTTGAACATTGATCGACTCACCTTGCTTCAATCGATGAATTGCATTCCATATTTCCATAGAATTAGGACATGCATCAACCGTGGAATAGATATCGTTATCAATCCCAGTGAGTATGTAGTTAACAACATTAGCTTCAGCTTGGAGGAGTTTCTTTTTCTCAGCAGGACACGTGTAGAAATCCTCCATAGCTCGTGTAGTTGATGAAGTACCATCTTCTGCTTGTGTGGTAATGGGTCTGAATTCAAAAACAGGAGGTGGATTCTCAAGGCAATGACGAAGAGCGGTTCGATTCTCTTTTCCATCAAGAAATCTCAGGAAACGAGATCTCCACTGAACGTAGCAGCCGGCTGTCAGCAAAGGTGGATTACCGTTGCCACCTTGTTCCAAACGAATTTTATTAGCAGTCGCAATGTTGATGTTGTTGTTAGACATGGTGAATACTTGTGAATGGTTTAGGATCTTAGTAGATGTGTTGTGATGTGATTGTGGTTGACAAGTTAGAAAAGATTGATGAAATTCCTAAAAAATGTTCTCGAAAAACCAAAAAATTCTCCAAGACCAAAAAGTGTATTTTCGGAATATTCAAAAATCCTCTAAGTTGTGAAAATTCTATCTCAATACCCAAAAATTGTCGTAATGAACCCAATGAGTATCCTGTCGTAATGTCAAAACACGCTGTTGCAATCTCTAATCTATCGCAATTCCACGATCGCAATAACCTATCGCAATGTGAAACAAAGCTGTCGCAATGTGATCCTATCGCAATGTGATCCTATCGCAATGTGAAACAAAGTTGTCGCAATACTGAACTTTGAAGCTATCGCAATATCATAAATTAAGAGCTACCAATAGCAATATGGATCGCAATGATAAACCCTAAGTCATTGCGATGGAAAACAGGCAGAATTTGTCGCAACGTGACAAACAGTATACGAATTTCCATTTTTCGCATAAAACCCAACCAGTTCGAGATTTGAGCCAAAAAATGATCCAAACACCAAAAAATTTTGTGTTTTTAACCAAAGTAACAATACCAAATCACTAACATAACTATGTAGATGATTTGTATCAACATTAAACCATAAAAAACACAAAAAAAATTGGTGCGAATGATTTAGATAAAAAATAGGCACGAAAATCAAGAACACAAACACAAATCTTCAATCACCTATCCACAATCGGCTCTTGATACCAAATGTTAATCCCACTTTAATCCATAACACAAGATTTAGAGAGAGAAAAAGAAGAAAGTTAGAGAGAGAAAGTAGAGAGATAAACTAGAATGGTGGAAGGTTTACTATGTGTAAAATAATGAACCAACACCCTCTTCCACACATGGAAGAGGGTATATATACCCACGAACCACATGGGATTTCCATGGGCCGTGGGTTTATTTCCATGGGTTGGGCTTGGCTTGTCTTGGGCTTAGAGCCCCTAACTTATACAATATTAACTTAAAGTCCAAGCCCGATTTTCTCGACTAACCTATTACAATACAAGACCTTTAACGACTAAGATGACCTATTACATTCTTGTTCGACTATATAAAATATATGGATAAGAATATCCCATTTATTTTTCTTAACTTGTCAAATTTTTGACACTTCTAAATGTTAAGATTGTTTTAGCTTCATTTTGAGTCCCTCTCTTTGTACTCGAGTTGTTTAAGCTAATTCCGCTTGGGTGAATTTGCTTTATCTGCTCTTTTTTACTTACTTTGTTTTGTAGGACATCTAACTCTTCTTTGTATCTTGTCAATATTCTTGCTTTGTTGGTTTCTCAAGCAAGGGGAAGCTCATATCAAGGGGGAACATTTACAAGAGTTCAACTCATTACATTTGCAATCGTTCACTCACTTTAATTGCATTCATCTAACATCTTGTAAGTAATATGTTATATGGAGAGCTCGAAGATAAGCATAGTGTTATGCATGAAGTTGGTTAACCTATGGTGATTGAAGACTTCACTAGGATGACGCAATCTTAATATCTTTGGATGATGGGTCTACGGTTAGGATTCTCGCCTCTCAATCGACGACTACAAGCGACAACTATCTTTTTACATGCAAGCTCTCTCGAAGTCGATCCTCCTCTTAAACAAATGAAGACTACCTTTTGGATGCAAGCTCTCTTGACGTTAATGCTTCTCTTCTTCGAATGACATGAAATCAAGGACTACCATCTTGGATGCATGCTCTCTCGGCGTTGATTCTTCTCTTCTTCAAGCGTTGGATACCTTTTTGATTCAACAAAAGGGGGAGAAGTAAGTGTAAACGAATAACTTAAACATTTTACTATGTGTTACGGTTTACTTGTTTGTCATCATCAAAAAAGGGCAGATTGTTAGTGCAAACATTACGATGTTTACTCGATATAATCTATTTGTGTTTTGGTGACGACAAACATATAACTCGCAATACATTATGTAAAATGTGTAAGGTACTCGTAATCACTCAAGTATACATATGTATACTTCTCTCGACATCCTCAAGCCCGCATTCGTGGTGAATCACTTAAGGTATGAATAAATAAGTTCTTAACCTAACTAAGTGATCAAGGATTAATATTTTCTTAAAACTCACTTTTAATTAAAATGACAACGTATTTTTGAAATAACTTTATTTTTAAGAAAATGTTTTATTAAAAAGAAAATATAAATTTGAATTTAGGATATTCCAAATGGATAAAGGATATTCCTTTGGGTAAATTATTCACCAGATGGATTTTCCTCACTGAAGAACAAAAGGGAGTGGACTCCAAAGCCCGAGGTTCATTAAAGGTACATGCGACTCAATATCAATAATGAGACGCAAGGGTATTTAATGAGCCGCGGGGAAATAGAGCTGTTTCACCCTTGGCCTATAAATAGTGGATCATTTATAGCTTTTTAATGAACCATTTTTTTCACATTTCTCTCAGTTTCTCAAACACCTTAGATCCTTGATTAGTTGGTAGATTAATCTTGTTTAAGATGTGATTCTCTTCTCCAATCCTCTCATCCTCTTATGTGCAAAGATAAGAACACTTTCATCACTATGAAGTGTTGGGTTCATAACATGACGAGATCTTTTCTTCTAGATCTAGTTATGATTATAGTCTTAATACAATGTAAACCATGAAGATCTAAGTTATGTGTATACTTGAACTTGATGTATATGTAGTAGATCCAAGTGGTGGGTTTACTTAGATTTGGTTGTAAGGGTATGATAAGTGTGAAAACACTTATCCTTAAAAATCCAAAAACACGACCGATTATATCAGTTTATACTTTAAAATATCATAATTATGCGTGTATTTGGTGTTTATGTGTTTTCAGGTAAATCAGATACATTTTCAAGCAAACACGAGCTTTCACGAGTTTTATTTGAAGAAAAGACGAAGAAAAGACAAAAGAAGATCAAATAGACCTATCTTGTTAAAGATTTGAAGATACAAGGATTATTTGTGCACATTTTCAAAGATTAAAACAAGGAAATAAAAGCTGCCCAAGAAATGAAGAAACTACAAGGACCTTTTGTGCCATTTAATGAAAGATATTATAAATAGAACCATTTGGACCAATGAAATTTCAAGGAAAGGTTCACATGGATCAAAACTACACAGCCAATCATTTTTCACATTTTGGATATGATCTGTGTGAGCTTCTCAGGGCCAATTAAGAAATGACATGTCATTCATCTCTTCAAAATTTAATTAACAACGAAGGAGTGGATTTCATGAGATGCAATAAAGAGAAAAATGGATCGTGGAAGTCATCAAAAGACAACTTAACCCTTTAATTAGTCTCATATTTATTTTTCCAAAACCCCAAATCCTGGAAATTATCAAGAATCCTAACAAATTAAATCCATGTGGCAACCACGGATTGGACAAGCCATGTCACTCTCCCTCACCTCACTTCACTCCATGTCTATAAATACCTCTCTCAATCCCTCATTTGAATAAGTTAGCTTTAGGTATTGTTAGAATGATTCACACGACTTATAAGAACAAGAAATAAAGATGAATAAGATCGAGATTAAAACTAAGAATGGAATATTAGATTAGATGAAGAAGAATTAGAAAGATACAAGGTAGATGATTCTAGTGAGAGAAACTAAGGAGAGTTTCTCTCTCTAAAACAAGAAGAAGAGAAAAGATACAATGGGAGACACACACACAAATGAGGATGGTTATGCCTTTTATACTAAGGCTTACATGAATAGGAGGCCTTCCTCATTTGTGTGTTCGGGACTAATTCCCGTTTCATGCATAATAATGACATAGAACTCTCGACACTGTTGAATAGCATTTTCCACGAGCTTCGCAACGGTATATTATATGACCATCACTTTAAATACTTCTAACAATCTCCCCCTAAGGGGTGGTCATATAATATGTGACTTCACTTCTTTGACCATCACTTTAAATACTTCTAACAATCTCCCCCTAAGTGGTGGTCATGTATTATGTGACTTCACTTCTTTGTTGTTGCAGACTTTGAAGCTCGTTGTCTTGAGAGTTCTTTCATCGATCCTTTCATGACTTGTGATCTTGGATCTTTGATATTTGCCTTGACTTGATCTTGTAACTTTGCCAGCTTGTGTTCTTGTGTCTTTGCCCACATACTCATATTTTGTGTTGTCATGAAAGCTTGTTAACAATCTCCTTTGATCATCAGAGTAGCGGAAGTCTTTGTCTTTAGATGTTCTTTGAGCTTTCTTCAATAATCCTGAATATGTGGCCTTGAATTGCGACTCTTGAAATAACGCCACCGTTTGCATTCCACCGGTTTCCCGTTATACAGTACGAATACTGTACCTGTGATCAGGTAAGTTCAAAGAACTTCCTTGACAGGATTTCCAGCTGTGGTAGCCGTTCTCAATACTTGAATATATCGAAAGATAACTCAAAGTAAGGAGTGAATCATGCAGTTCCATTCTGCTGATTAAGTCGTCAATTCACTTTCCTGGAACAAGTCTGAATCATTTAAGAATCAAACCATCGTTGCTTTCCAGTTGACACAAGTTTGATTCATATAGAATCGCACAAGTTACCTACCGCAGTGCTGTTTGATGATGACACTGGAAGGATTTCCATTCGTCACTGTAAATAATGAAAAGTATTACTCTGAATGTTCTGGCAAGATCATAAAGATATTGCGTCGAGACCTGGAACGAGTTTGAATCAATTAAGAATCAAACCACTGTTGCTTTCCAGTTAACATATGTTTAATTCAAGTGAATCTTACATATGACCTACCGCAGTGTTGTTTGATGTTAACACTGGAAGGATTTCCATTCATCACTGTGAATACTAAAGAGTATCACTCTGAATGTTCTAGCAATACCACAAGGATAGAGCGTAGGACTCTGTAAATCATCGCTTGTGTTCTAATGATGAACAACAATTGATCTATGGAATAAGTGTCCTAATGAGATTTTTGATGAATCTCGTTGGCTCTAGACTCTATAAGTGCACGTTTATTTGGTGATCGGAGGCTGGAGCAGACTGCCACCTATTCAATATCTACTATCTCGGAGTGAGAAAGTTGATAGAAATGAGTTGAACTCCGTGACAATAAAACAAACTTCTTTTGAGAGAAGCTTGAGTAGGCTGGGATGGGTTGTGCATTGCATCACTGGGTCCATGATGCTTTGTCTTCAATACCAGAAATCATCAACATGATTCTGATAGTAGATGTATTGACCCGGTTTCTGCCTAAGTTGTATGGAGGGCTTCTTTCTTTACACCCTTTATCCTTACATTTCTTTTTCATTCTTCAACCCCTTCAATGCTTACCAAGACGTCATAACTAGCACCTTGTTGTGATTGTTCCAGTGCTAGCTTAAGTCATTAGTCGGCATTTTTCCCGTCCACTCAACTACTCCATCTTTCCTAAGGACTTCTAAGTTCTAATGGATTGTCCCTGGGAAGATCCCTCCGGTTCTGGTTGGATCATAGGACGAATACCTAACCACCTTTTGACACCAATACCATCGTGAATTTATGTGTTGAAGGGTATAGATATCGTAACCAGAAAAATCATTTGAAAATACAGTCAAGGTGTTGATGAAATCAATGTTTACACCTTGAAAGTTTTCTGTATCACCAAAAACGCTCCCCCTACATATGTGCATCATAAAAGGAGAGATTTTTGCACATATTAAGAAGAGAAAGCACTTATATCAAAGATCTTATTCAAGATAACACATTTTAATCACTATTCTCCCCCTCAAAAATTGCATGAAATTGAAATTTTTGTGAAACTAGTGATGAAACATGGAGAGAATAATGTGTCATGAAACTTTGGAACAAATGTTTATGAAATCATTATACTCCCCCTCGAAAAGAGATTGTATTAAAATAGGGGAGTATATGAGCACATTGTTTTGAAATACTTTGAAAAATTGTGCTCAAAAGTCCGAGAAAAATGGTGTTCATGAGCTTAAAACTTTGAATGTTTCGATATAAGCTCATGACCGAGAAAAATGAATTTCTCGTTGTTGAGGATAAGTCAAAGACTTTCCTTTATTTAGGGACCGGGTTATAGTCTGACATGTGACTATAAGCCATTATGTTGAGCTCAAAACGTTAAATGTTTTGTGACAAGCTCAACCCGAGATAGATTGCTCTACCCGTTATTAGGATAAGTTATCTTTAAAAATACACTCTCCTTTATTTGAAGTTCGAGTTACAGTCTGACATTTAACTGTAAGTCGTTTACATGAGCTTAAAACATGGAATGTTTTTATCGGAAGCTCATGACCGAGAAAAATGAATTTCTCGTTGTTAAGGATAAGTTATCATCCGTGATCAACTTTCCTTTATTTGAGGCACGAGTCACAATCTGAGGTAATTGCAAATCATCTGAAGAAAGGGGAAATGACATGTTTTTAAAACATTTGAACTTTCATTCGAGCTTTATGTACACACCCGTGTCGTTATTGAGCGACATTTCTAGGCACGTCCATATTATCGAAACTGAAAGACATGTCGAGAAGAATATTTTTGGTATTTTTGAAAGATTTTTTCGTTTTTTGTTTTGTTTTTATAGGTTTTATATTTTTGTATTTTGATTTTCAATATTTTTTAAAATAATCCAAAATAGACCTTTGTACAGCAGAAGAGGGTGATGTTGAATGTACAGAATTGGAACCCTTTGAAGAAATGGATTCAGAATCCGTTGAAGTACCTGCAATGATAGAAGAAGAATTTGCACAAATACTAGTGTTAGGAGTAACAAAAGCATTTTCTATATTCAAGACACTCGCATTAGTGCTGGAGCAGGTGTCATCACTCTTCTTGATTGGAATCCACTTAAGACCGACTTCCTTAAAGATCCTACCCGTGGGTTTCCACTGAAGACTAGATCGAGGATTAGTGTTCTCTTGCATAGCGGAAGACTTCTTTGGAGACAAACTAGATCCTGCATTGATCCGCCTTGAGGATTTATTGTCATTGCTTTTCTTTGTGACGGGTGGGAATCTCCTTGTTGGCTTATGGGATTCTACATTCTTTCTCTGTGTGAAAGCACGAGAGTTTACCTCATAGAGGTATTGCAGAATGCAATGAGCATGATTTCCATGGTGAATGCCCTTTTTGCACGTAGGGCATACAGGGAGTTTGGGATTCTCGAAAGGTCTTGTGTACCTAGGGTTTGCTGACCGTTCAGGCACTATGTTCGAAACACGGCTACCTATTGGTGATTGCCAATTCCTAGGTTGTTGGGAAGGGGTCCTAGTTTTTGGTGTGTGTTGAACTCTAGCGGTTGTTGGTTTACTAGGTTTTGAATACACATGGTTTACTTTCTGAATGTTCCCTTTTTGCTTACCATCCCCTAGGTTTTTGGTTTGACCAACGTCATTTGAACCATTAGATTCCTTTGTGGGCGTAAGAGTCACACACTTGGGAGTACTCTTAGGAGTAGTGCAAGGTGCATTCACAGAGTTGTGTTTAGCAAGATTGGGTTTTCTAAATGGAGGAACATAGGGTGAGATGGCTGGTTTTGGTACAGTCGATGGCACATCGGTATTAGGAGGTAACCTAGAAACATTAGAAGGCGGTTTTCCTAAGATAGATGGCTTTGGTACTTTGTACGCATTGGGTTGTCTAAAAACTGATTTTACAACCTTAGCTTCCACAGTTTTCCCACCCATCTTTCCAACAAGTTTCTGCAACTCAGTAATCGCGATGTCTTTGTCTTGCAACTGAGCTTTCAGATCAGAAATATCCTTACTCTTTTCATTCAATTCACGAAATGATTCAGAGAGTTTTACTTGTAAATTATTGTCATCGGGAACTTTTCCAACTTTGGTTTGCAAAGCAAGTTCAAGAGAATGACAATGTTTCTGAAGAAAATCATATCGGTGTTGAAGAATCGTGAACTCTTTTTGATTATCATTTGTTGAAGGCTCACTGTCGCGACATTCACCTCTTAACTGAGCTCGTAGCTGTTCGATTGTTTGTTGCAGTTCATTGTAAGCTTTATCATACGAGAGTTTGTCATCCTTACATTCATCACATTTTTTGACATATTTATTCCAAAGATCGGTGAATTCGTTGTCCTTTTTGATGACATAAGACTCCATTTTCTCTTTCGTACGATCAAGCTCATTTTGGAGGGTTTCATTGTCTGACACATAGATGTTTACCGCAACGGGGTTACTATCAACACAATCACCACTGTCACTTGATTTCGAGAGACATGCGAGGTCGCTTTCCAAAACTTTAATTCTATCAAGAGATTCATCAGCCTCCTTCGCCAAAGATTTAAAGTCTTCAACAAATTTGGCTAGTTCTTTTAGAAAAGCGTTCTCAAGATTGCCTATCCTCGCATCAACTTGATTAATAATCGGATTGATTTCAGTATGAAGCACTTTTTGTAACTCGACATGAACGGGTGATGTAAAGTTTCCTCCAGTCATTTTGGCGTTAACAACCCGTTTGAGAATGACAAAATTATCTTTGAGCTCGTTAAGAAATCGTCGTGCAACACTCGGTTTAGGAGGATCCTCTGTCAATTCCTCACTAGGTAGCAAAAGCAATTCGGTACTAGTTTTAGATCGAACAAAAACCGTTGGAGGATTAACTTTTGGATAGTAAACAGGTGTCACTTCTTTATCAAGCTTTTTCATTCTTAAACGAGTTTCTTCAGCAAGTTCAGTAGTTTCCTCAGAATCATGCACACTAGGAGGATCATGCTCATCAGACAGGAGCACACTACCATTATATAGAGTTTGATTTGTGGCCTGAACCTGCTTAAGATATTCTGGATTGGGAGGAAGAGGACAACCTAAAGCCATTTTGTAACGGGTGTAATTTATCTCATTCACTTTAGGTGCGAGCATATTTATCGTCTGCATAGATTGTCCACGTTTTACCAAAAGGTTGTCTAAGTCCCTAATCCTATCCTGAGCATTGCAAAAATCCTCAAGAAGCCCATCTTCTCGAATTTTGAAATCATGTTTCAGCTTTTTTATTTCTCCTTTTAAATCAGAAACGATAGATTTTTCAGTTGAAAGCTGTTTATTAAGAGAGGTGATTTCATCATTCAATTCGCTTATCTTTTTTGCACTACTTAAATGTAAGGCATTTAATTTCTTAGTGGTGCATTTTTCTTGATAAACCGATGTAGCATGGGCTTGTTCAAGTTCCTCGATTTTAGCATGATGAATCTCAAAACTTTTTTCCCGTTCTTTATATCCCGTAAGCTCAGTGGTCAATTTGGCATTAGTTTCTCTAAACTTATTATTAACCACATTCGCATGAGCAACATCCGTGGCAAGCTTATCAAATAATGATTTATAATACGCATGCGTCTCGTCAGGAAGGGTTGTAGGTTGCGCTACTTGATCCCCACTAAGGTCCACACTAGGTGCATTAGAAATAATATTGCTATTATTCGTTTGAACCCCGTGTGTCTCAGTGGAAGGCTCAAGTGACTCAGTATACTCTTCCTCCTGATTAGACATATTATACAACTCATTAGCATTGAGACGTGGGTGTACCTCAGAGGAACCGTCTGAATCATACACAGGAGCTCTGTCAAGTTGAACTACCGATGTGGATGATTGCTGCGAATTAGCCATCAAGATGGAGTTGGGAGTCACCTCTTCTGCCTCATCATATGCTGCTGCAGATGCCATGAGATCAAACTCTTCAGCTAGAAGTGGAATTCCTGCTTCTTCCTTTTGTGCTATAAGAAGCTGAGACTGGAGATGGGCAGCATTCCTTTTCTTTCTTACATGGCTATCACAAAGCTCAAAATCCGCAGCATCATTGTCTTGTTGATAAGTCATAGTAGAAGTCGTGTGATAAACAGGATCTCAATTCGTAGAAAGCGTGTGTTGGGGTGACAACAAAATCAAACTTTGCCTAAATTTTCCAGCCCGACAAAAAATTCCTCAGTCCGACAAAACGGTAATCCGAAAAAATTTTGAAACACTAAATTTTGAAATTGAGTTAGAAATAGCCAATAACTAGTAGGGAAAAAATTTGAAAAAATGAAATTTTTAATGAAAAATAAAACCTAAAAAATTTGAAATTTGGCCTAAAATTTGAATTTTGGTCCGAAAATTTGAATTTTTGGTCGAAATTTTTTTCGCATAGCCAAAATTTTTTTTTTTTTTTTTTTTTTTTTTTTTGATCTTCGTGTAAAGTATGTTCCGAGACTAGTCTAGATAGTGGCTAAGTCTAAAAATTACTCAAACAGAATTTCCATCGGAATGTTGATCGGAATGATCCATCGGAATGTCCCTCTATCGGAATGTGCAGATCGGAATGTCTAGATCGAAATCCTAGATCGGAATGTGTTGATCGGAATCCTAGATCGGAATGTGCTTCTATCGGAATGATGGATCTGTCGGAATGTTGACCTGTCGCAATACTTCTATCGCAATAACGGTCGCAATAATGAATCGCAATATCTATCGCAATGTTGTATCGCAATATCTATCGCAATGATGTATCGCAATATCTATCGCAATAAGGAGTGTCGCAAAACTGATCGCAATGAAAAACCCTTGGGTATTGCGATCGAAACTGTACTATACCTTTTCCGAAAAAATAGCTATCGCAATAATAGAGCTTATTTCCAACTTTTAGGCAACAAATTTTTGCAACTTTTAGGCAACAAATTCGCAACTTTGAGGCAACAAATTCGTGTTTTTGAGCACACCAAAATACCCACAACACGAATACTCGGAATAACCAAAAAAACATAAAAAAAATTTTGAATCTTGAAGAAAAGAAAGCAAAAAGACCCACGGAATGAACAAGAATCAAGGACAACACCAAAGAGCTATCCACGAATCCCTTGGCGAATGATACCACTTGTTAGAATGATTCACACGACTTATAAGAACAAGAAATAAAGATGAATAAGATCGAGATTAAAACTAAGAATGGAATATTAGATTAGATGAAGAAGAATTAGAAAGATACAAGGTAGATGATTCTAGTGAGAGAAACTAAGGAGAGTTTCTCTCTCTAAAACAAGAAGAAGAGAAAAGATACAATGGGAGACACACACACAAATGAGGATGGTTATGCCTTTTATACTAAGGCTTACATGAATAGGAGGCCTTCCTCATTTGTGTGTTCGGGACTAATTCCCGTTTCATGCATAATAATGACATAGAACTCTCGACACTGTTGAATAGCATTTTCCACGAGCTTCGCAACGGTATATTATATGACCATCACTTTAAATACTTCTAACAGGTATTAATTTCACATAGTTGTAGTTAGTTTGAATTTCTATTAAGATTTAGTTGTAAATTTTACACACTTGATAGTAAAGTCAGTTACTTTTAGTTAAACTTGTAACTAATTTCCTGCCATTAATGAAATTAGTTTTCAAGCTTTTTCAATTCTTTATCTTTGAATCTCTTAATCAAACCAGTATTGTAGAAGTTAGTTGAGAGTTAGTTGAACGTTTGTTAAACTTGTAACTGATTTCCATTAATGAGAAAATTAAGCTTTTGATTTCAAATTCTGCTTTTCTTTCACTGCTTCTCTGTTTATCAGTTCTCAGCTTATGAAAAGGGTTAAAACCTAGTAGGCTTATTACTTTCTTCCAGAAATCAGAATTTTATAATGAGCTTATTAGCTAGTATTTCAATAGCAGATTCCTAATTCATGTTGGAATTGATTGGTTACATACCAGCTTTCGGCTGATTCTAGAATACAAGTTTGTTGAAAATCTGTTTTACGTATTTAGAAGGATTGGTCACTCTGACAATATATTAGTAAGTAGCTCGTAGTTTAGTTCTATTATTAAGCAAACAAGGCCAAGCCAAGCCTACAACATGTGTAGGCCGGCAACCCAATGTCAAGCCCAAGCCCATCATATGGCTTGGGTATATAAACCCCCTCCTTAGTTGGAGAGGGTGTGGCTCACTTCACTTTTCAAATAGTAAAAGGTGTAATCTTTATATTTCTCTCTCAAGTGTGTGTCTACCATCTATCTCTTTCTCTCTCTACTCTCTCTCTAGTATAAGCAAGATTTAAATAATCTTACAAATGGTATTAAGAGCCATGGGATGATTGTCTTGTTTATGTGTTTGTTTTGGTATTGATTCGTGTGATTTTGATCCATATAGCTCGCGTGTAATTTTTTTATGCTTTTTTGCGGTTTAATCTTTTCCAATATCATCTACATAGTTGTGGTAGTGATTTGGGTCAAAAACACAATTTTTTGATCTTTTGGCTTGATTTTGGAGCAAAAACCCGAAAAAGTGTACTTTCATCCAAGATCTACTTTTTTAGGAAATCTGCCAAAATCTCGCAATAATCTGCATTATTTCGGGATTTTAAACCCTAATTATTCCGAGGTCTTTCCATAATCTCGCAATATTCTCAATATTCCGAGATCTTTGGTTATTGCGAGATCTTCAAGTTTTTGCGAAATCTTTGGTTATTGCGAGATCTTCAAGTTTTTGCGAGATCTTTGGTTATTGCGAGATCTTCAAGTTATTGCGAGATCTTCAAGTTTTTTTAGAGATCTTTGGTTATTGCGAGATATTTGGTAATTGCGATATCTTCAACCTTTTGCGAGATCTTTGGTTATTGCGAAACTTATTCAGGAATCTTCCGTTATTCAGAGATCTTCAATTATTACGAAATCTTGCATTATTCCTAGATTTGACATTATTCCGAGCTCTTATATATTACGAAATCTTCACAAATATTATGAGATTTTCAAAAAACGTGATTTTGAAATTTTTTAACTCGTGAGTTATTTGGTCTTGGAATTTTTGATTTCTCAAGAAGACATTGTTAAGGGATTTCAACAACGTTTCTCGACTTCAACACACGAACTTTGTATAATTACGGTTTAATAAGTGGTTTGTAAAATCCCGTGAATTTATTTCTCGGTTTCTCCACGATTAGTAAAACTCCGTATTTTCATCAACAAGCACATTCACTTTCTCTCATTGTTATATCAACATTTGTAAATCTTCACTTATCGAAATGGAGTATACTTCTCTTACGGATAAGTCCATCCTCTTGGGTACGGATAATCATCCACCAATGTTGGTGAAGGTAATGTAAAAGGATTGGGCATCTAGAATAGAACTTTATATGTTGAAAAAAGAACACGAAAATCTCATTTGGGCATCGGTTCTAAATGGACCATTAGTTTATGGGACCGTAACGGAAGGTGCAGTTACTCATCCTCGCACAACGGGCGAATTGACTGGAGATGCTAAGATGCAAGATAAGTGTGACAAACAAGCTACAAACATCATTCTCCAAGCCCTTCCTCCAGATGTCAACAAACTCATGAGTAAACATAAAGTTGCCAAAAAGTTATGGGATAGAATTCATGTTTTAATGCAAGGCACCTCGTTAACTAAACAAGAACGAGAGTCTAAGCTATATGATACGTTTGATAAGTTTGTCTATGTCCCCGGGAAGACTCTCAATGATTATTATTTGAGATTCACTCTATGGATGAATGAGCTCAACATTTATGGCATGGAAATTCTGACATTTCAGTTAAACACTAAGTATTTGAACACTCTTCCTTCCGAATGGAGCAAGTACGTGACGGCTGTTAAATTGGCTAAGGATTTGCATCAAACCAACGTGGATTAACTTCAAGCTTTTCTTCAATAACATGAATGCCACGTAATCGAGGCTCGACTGTCAACACCTCAAGTCCATGATCCACTTGCCATGATTGCTTCTCGTCAAATGACTCCTTCACACAACTTGGCATACTCTTATCAACAACCGTCAGATATGCAGCAACCACAACACACATATTAGCAACCACAACAACCATCTTATCAACCGCTAATGATGCCACAACAAGCATTTAAAAAACAAAGTGCTCTTCAACAGCCTTATCCACAGCAACCATCACATCAGGCATTACCATCACACGCTATCACTTCTCTAATGGGCTATACTCCTCAACACGGATATTTTCCAATTGAAGCACCACAAGCACAAGCCTTTTATTCCAATGAACTTCCACCAATTCAAGCTCCGGTCTTTACTCAAAATGATACGCCAACTAATGTCTTGAACCATCTCACTTCCTACTTGTCAAAACTTGTTGTAACTAGAGGATTTCCACCTACGAACAATCAGCTCCGTACGTCTTCCAATCCTCGACAACAAGCCACTATTCAAGACGGTCAAGTGACGGTACAATCCATTCAGGGAAGGCAAAATTCATATGGACCCACTACAAGGACCGTGAACGCTCAGCTGTGTATTCTCAAGATAGTGGAAATGGAAGTCCTATTGTGATAACATAAGAATCACTATTAACGCGAGTTTATGGATCCGGAGGCCGGTGAGGTAATAACTGGATTTTACTCAGTTAAAAATATCGTTGTTCCAGTCTTTTCGAATTGATTACTGGTTTAAGTGCGACTCAGTCGTCTTTTGGTGGAAAACGATAGATTGGTCGTTGTCGTAAAATTAAATGTGCAAAACTTTAAAGTAAATGACGGGTAATTTAAGCTAAACTTATTAAAAAGTAATTGGTGCAAAAATTAAAACTTTAAAAGGTAAATTAATTACATGACAAAAATTAAAGCTTGACGAAAAAATAATTTAACAATGTAATAAAAATGCAAACTTGAAATTTAAAATTAAAACAAGACGAGCTAAAATAATGCTAAGTAGAAAGGCAGGAAAAATAATGCTTGAAAATAAAACAAAGGATAAACAAAACCTGAGTCGGAATCCAAATACTGTCACTATCCGGAATCACCAACAAGCTGCTTATCCGGAATAAGGCTGTCACCCTTATCCGCAATCTGAATCTGCCTAATATCCAGAAAAAATTGATTTGCTCTTTATCCGGAATTACCAACTGCTGCTTATCCGGAATAAGCAAATGACAGCTTATCCGGAATAAACATCCAACCCTTTATCCGGAATATCCTGTTGACAACTTTATCCGGAATTGGCTTCTGAGCGCAATCCGGAATGTTTTGTCTTGCGTCTTATCCGGAATTCACCAAAAGATCCTTATCCGGAATAACCACAAATGAGAAGATATCCAGAATCCTTGGTGTAGCTTATCCGGAATCCAGGTAGATCCTCTTATCCGGAATTCTTGATTCTGCCACTTGTCCGGAATTCCCAAAGACGGCTTATCCGGAATGTTTAAAACGAAGCCTTATCCGGAATGTTTTCCGGATCCTTATCCAGAATACCAACTTCGGGACCTTATCCGAAAAATGGAGAACGAACACTTATCCGGAATGTTGTAGTGAGGGCTTATCCGGAATTTGAGGGTTTTATAGAAATCTGAATAACAGTTAAATGCAAATAAGCTAAAGACTAAAGTTAAGCAAAAATCTAATAAGCACTTAACTAAAAACTTAACCAAATTACTTTTAAGAAAAAGCTAAAAAGCCAAAATTTAAAAACTTTTAAAAACACTAAATAATAAAAATATTTAAAACAACTTTTTATAAAATTAACTAATAAGAACTTAATTAAAAATAAGCAAAGCACACAATAAGCTATAAAATCAATAAGCTAACACAATCATAAACATAAAAACATAACAAATAATCAAATAAGCATGACAATAAGCACATAAACGTAAAGATTAAATCAAGACAAGAAAGGTAGAATGAGAGATTAATTAAAACTTGATTAAAATAAGATTCAACAATTAAAAGTAAAGATTAAACTTACAAATTTAAGGTGCAAGACAAGGTAATTAAATGACAATTAAGTAAATGACATTAAGAAAAGTGAAAGTAATTAAAGGTGGAAGAACTATGTGTCAAATAGCCAACACCTCCTAATGTGTCATTAGGAGGGTATTTATAGTGATTCGGGAGGTTAGCATGTGTTGCTTCATTCTTCTTCTTCACGTCTTTTCGTCTTCTAAATTCTTCGACTTTTTTGACTTTGTCTCGGGATTAATTGAACTCGTCTTATGATTTCTTCATTTATTTAGACTTGAGTTCTTTGACTTCATTAAACTTCCGTATTTAGACTTTTTCTTCGACAAATCTTCAGAATAGGCCTTGGACTTCCTTCTTTTTGCACTCTTGATCTTTTGACTTCGTCTGTTGTCTTTTTCTTCGATAAAAGCCCGTGAAAGCCCGTGTTTTCTTTACTTTTCACATTTTGATCCTAAATCACAACAAAAACACAAACCACGCATAATTCCGACTTTTGCGACATAAAATACACGTTTTGGCTTGGTTATTATTATAATTAAGTGGTAAAAGGATAAGTGTTTTCACACTTATTAAATCCCCTACACTTAACCATTGCAATGTCCTCATGCAATGCATTAATTACAAAGCAAGTTTTACATTTTCCATCATAATTAATCCACATTGGCCTTTATTAAAGAGACAAAATATTTAAAGGAAGAAAACAAGTAAAAAGATCAAAAACTTACCTTAGGGTTTTGGAATGTCATGAATGTTCATCATCCTCAAGTTTCACGTTCCCCATACCAAGCTTAAAAACGAGATCATTATTATTATAAGTTAGCAAACTATCACAAACTCATGTGGGCCAATTATTCACTTAGACTCCCTTATAACTAGGTGTATCTCTTATATTTTATTGTTGTCTTGAATGATCACGAGGATGCATTGTTGACTCATTTCGATAGTTTATTTAGGCCAAAAATAAAGTAGGACGATTTAATCAATAGTTAGCTAAAGGACAAAATCTTTTAAAACTGCTTCTCGGGACCTCATAAAGTTCATATCTTGGCATAACTCGCTTCACGATTTGAGACCTTTCTCGGACCGATATTTGGCAATGACTTCATACTTCGAATCTTGAGAGACGTTCATGAAATAATGGTCTTCTCTTCATAATAGGAATTTCTTCACTTGAAGTTTTGAGAGATTCTTCATACTTGGACCACGGCTTCTTCATTTTTCTCCAATCTTTATTTGGGATTTTGATATACAACGATCCGCCTCCTTTTAGGACTTGGATCTATTTATCCTCATACCTTGTTAGGGCCTTTTTGGATAGACTTCTCCATGATCTTTACAGGAGTATTTGCTTTTCGTCGCGTGTCT
The DNA here is from genome assembly GCA_025667525.1 of Glebionis coronaria. NCBI lineage: Eukaryota > Viridiplantae > Streptophyta > Magnoliopsida > Asterales > Asteraceae > Glebionis > Glebionis coronaria. The sequence goes on from CM046879.1 coordinate 177,977,814, forward strand.
CGATCCTTCATATTGATTATTGATGAATGATTCTTCACATCACTTGGGATCTTTAGCAACAAAATGTAGCCCTCATCCCTTGTTAGGGCCTTTTCGGACTCGCCAATCTTCGCATACCGCTTCAATAAGTTATGCCTTGGCTATAAACTTTAATTAATACCGAGCAACTTTTAAACGATCTTGGGCTAGAAGCTAGGTAACTTTTCAAATCGTACAACCTTATTTATTGCAAATATATTTATTAACAAGTGATGGGAGAAAAAGATTATAATCAACTCACATAAATTCATGAAAGAATACAAAACTTATAATTGACTCTATGATCTCTCGTTCTCCACAATTTAAAATCTCACGGAATGAGACTCATGGATGCTTAGCCAATTAAATCAAAGTTTTGGGTTTTCAAGTCATCTATAGGATCTTGCATATTCTTAGACTTTTTCAAGTTTAGAATTCGCATTTTAAGGTTCCCTTGATAAACGACTTTCTAGGATCAATTATAGGAACTTGCGAAAAGTTCTAGTTCTTAACTCTTAAGAGTTAAGACTTTCACGTTTTAAAGTTCCCTATATAAAAGCCTAGCAAAACTTGACTTAAACACGTTAAGGATACTAGCTAGAGTAAACTTAGATAAGTAAACTCGGGTTGAGTCAAAAGATTCACAACGTTTGAAAACTAAAACCACTTTATTAAAATTTATTCTAACAACGAAAGAAAATACAGATAACAAAGGTAAATATTTATAGGCCAAAATAGATTAAAATTTTTGAAAAATGTCGAAAAATCAATTTTCCGGTTAATAATGAGGACAAATACAAGGAAAAGCCCACTTAACTTCGATAGAAGTCCCACTACACTTAATATAAACATTGTCCTCAATGTTTAAGCATGTGGAAGTAACCTCCCCTACACTTAGGACATTGTGCACTTTGTTTAAATCTTGCTAAGGAAGAAACAACTAAAGAGATTCCTATTTGAATATTGAATAATATAAAATAGAGAATCAAAAGAGTTTAGGATAAAACCGGGAAGACGGGTACATGGGATCACGGGTCGTCAAAAGGCATCAAGAATGGATCTTTAAAAGCTCGAATCCCTGCACATGATAAGAAAGAAAACAACAACACATACTAGGGTTTCCCCTACACTTATTATAAAAACAGAATAAAAGGATAGATACTGTGGGTTGCCTCCCGAGAAGTGCTTGTTTTTGTTAATCGAGTCGTGAGCCTGAATCGACCTTGATTATCATGGAAAGAAGCTTGAAACACATCCACCGGGATCAAATACATGGTTTTCATCCATCAAGTAGCACAAGCTTAAGGCGAACAAGGCAAGTCAAAGAAGAGTAGGCAAGGTTCCCTTAAGCAAATATTGAGCACGGTGGTAGACAGTATGATGCAGCACAAGCATATCTCCATTGTTTCCAAAAATCTTTCCTTTTATTTCATCAGATGGATACTGAGATGGCTTAAAAATTGCAATACCGGGATCGAACACCTTTTCCTTTAAGGGAAAATAACACTCAGGCTCAGTAGACCTTGAAGAGGATCCGCTCATAAATCTCACAATCTTATCCTCAAAAGATGGATAGAGAGGTGTTAAGACATAAGTGCTACGGATATCGGTGTCGGTCGACTTCTTTTCCTTTGAAACGAGTTTCTTCATATCCAAAGGATGATAAAGACCATAATCATCAAATTCCAAAGGAGGAGAATCTCTCTCATTTGGGAAGTAAGTGTTGAGAAAAGTAGCAAAATATTCCTCAAATGAGTAGTCATCCAAAGTAGGATCAAGTGTTGTTGGCGGAGGATCTTCATCAAAAGTAGGAGTAAGGTCATCATGAGAAGAATCACTCGAGAGAGTATCAACATCATCAAAATCATCATATGTGGGCATGTCTGGATACTCTTAAACAAAATTATCATAATCATCCCCATCGGAACTAGAATCATCATCATAATCAACATAGATCGGTGGAGAATCATAAATTTGCGGAGGATATAATTTGGAGAGAGAATCATCCACATCATCTTGGAAAAGTGGATTATCGTAGCAAGAATCGAAAAGAGGATTGTTGTAGACGACAAAATCATCAAGCACATTAATCATATTCGCCGATTCTCTTCCATTTGATTTGGTTGTGATCTTCCCCATTTTAAACACTTTGGCATCATTCCCGACCCTTAATATTAGTTCACCTTCGGCAACATCGACTAACGCTTTTCTGGTTCTCAAGAATAACCGACCAAGTATTAATGGTATACGAGGGTCCATTTCATAATCAACAACAACAAAGTCGACCGGAAAAGTGAAAGTGCCAACTTTAATAAATACATCTTCAGCAATACCAACGGGGTAAGCGAGAGTACGATTTGCTAGCTCAAGAGTCATCTTTGTTGGAGTAAGGTCGGGTAATGATAGTGTTTTCCAGACTCTTAAAGGCATCAAATTTATACTTGCCCCGAGATCGGCTAAGGCAGTAAATTCTTCGGTTTTGTTAAAAATGCAAGGCAACACAAAACGACCGGGATCTCCAAGTTTTTTTGGAAGTTCTTTAAGAATGACTGCAGAACAATTTTCATTTAAGCGTGTGTTGACAAGCTCAGCCAGCTTTTCCTTCTTGTTAAGCAATTCCTTGAATGCTTTGACGAATTTCAGCATGTGGACAAGTGCTTCAACAAGGCTAATGTTGAAGTTCATTTGAGAGATCATCTTCAAATAGTTTGACACTTGAATGTCATCCTTGGTAAGCAATTTACCCTTGTCAAAGCGAGAAGGATAAATGTTAGGTTTATAGGTGGAAGGTGGGGTTGGTGAAGGGTTTTGCTTGGGTACTTCAGTAAGAGGTGGAGACGGTAATGGAGAACTAATACTAGGTGTGGGAGTAGGAGGGATAAATTGTAGTGGAGGAGGTGTAGGTGGAGTAACTGGGGGAGGGATAGATGGTCCTACAAGAGTTGCTCCACTGCGTGTAGTAATAGCACTCACATTCGCTCTTGGGTTGGTGACGGTATTTGAAGGAAGAGAGCCTGAAGTAGAGGGTTGAGTAGTTGGTAAGAAACTAGCCAACATATTCTTCAAATTATTTGTTTGAGTGCTAAAAGAGGTTTGTATATCATGTCGAAGCTCGGATCTAATATCATTACCTTGCTTAGTGATATCTCCTTTCAAGTTGATAATTTGGCTTTGTAGATTCTTGATTTACTCTCCTTGGGTCCTCATGAAAGCTTCAACATCTTGATTAATGGGTGGGGCTTGTTGAGCGGGTGGGTGATAAGGATTAGAAGCTCGAGGTGGGTTTTGATTGCTTCTATTGTAGTTGTTGGGGTTGTGGTTTTGAGGAGAAAAACCGGGTGAAAGAAAGTTGTTAGAACGGTAACTTAGCAAGTTACGATCACCTTGAGGTCAGGCTTGGTAATTGTCCGTTGAATAGTTACCATGAGCCGCATACACGTTTTCCGGATTGTCATGGGTAGAAGGACAATCAGTGTATGCATGAGGACCCCCGCAAATCTCACAAGAAGTTGCTACAGCTTTAACTTGTTGTTGTTGATTTGTAGCCAAGAGTTGCATATTTTTGCTCATTTCGACCATTGCGCGGGTCAATTCGGTGATATCAGGGTTTGAAGAAGTAGAAGAAACATTGACTCTCGGGTTATTCCTTGAGGATGCAGATGAATCCCAATTTTTGTGATGAGTAGTCATGTTCTCGATAAGCTCTCTACACTCCTCAGGTCTTCTTTTCATAAATGTGCCACCGGTGGCTGTATTAATCGTATCACGATCACGAAAAGTTAAACCGTTGTAGAAAGTATCAATCAAAGTAACGGGGAGCATTTTGTGGTTTGGACGTCGATCGATCAAAACATTATATCGTTCCCAAGCATCAAAAAGTGATTCATCAGGTTCTTGTGTAAATCCACTAATTTGATTCCGAAGGCTCGTGACCATGGATGGTGGAAAGTAGAGCGACAAAAATCGTTGAGTCATCTCATCCCAAGTATGAATTGAATTCTTTGGAAGACGATCAAACCATTTTTTGGCATGGTGGGATAAGGTGTGTGGAAATAGGTGAAGGCGAAGAAAATCCATAGTGACCCCGGGCAACTTCATGCTTTGAGTAACGGTAATGAATTTGTCGAGGTGTTTGTTGGCATCATCATTCGGTAATCCGCGAAATGGACAAGTGTTTTGAACTTGTTGGATCATGTGATGCTTCAACGAAAACTCTGGAGCCGTGATTTGCATCGGCGCAATCGGTCCTCCTCGTCCGTTCATGGTTGGTTGACAAAGCTCCTCCATCGTTCGAAGATTGGGTGGGGGAACATTGTTGTTGTTATTTATGTTGGGGTGGGGTGGATTATTGTTGTTGTGCACACCAGCCATATCTAAATCTTCACGAGTCTCGGGCTCTGAATAAGTAGAAGATCTAGTACGCATGCACCTGCAAAAGCAAAAGAAAAAGATACCAAAGAAATAGAGAATATATATGTACGTGTAAAAATAAAAATAAAAATCTTTTTGGATTTTTGAAAATTCTTAATTTTTATGGATTTTTAAGATTTTTTAAATTTTTATGGATTTTTGAAAATTTTTGAGCAAGAAAAATAACGTTCACGAGGGAACGGTTCCCAAAATCCAACGCGTCTTTCACAGAAAACCGTTAGTCTTCACGAAAAGAGCCGGCAACAGCGCCATTTAATAACTGGATTTTACACAGTTAAAAATATCGTTGTGCCAGTCTTTTCGAATTGATTACTGGTTTAAATGCGACTTAGTCGACTTTTGGTGGAAAACAATAGATTGGTCGTTGTAGTAAAATTAAATGTGCAAAACTTTAAAGTAAATGACGGGTAATTAAAGCTAAACTGATTAAAAAGTAATTGGTGCAAAAATTAAAACTTTAAAAGGTAAATTAATTAAATGACAAAAAATAAAGCTTGACGAAAAATTAATTTAACAATGTAATAAAAATGCAAAGTTGAAATTTAAAATTAAAACAAGACGAGCTGAAATAATGCTAAGTAGAAAGGCAGGAAAAATAATGCTTGAAAATAAAACAAAGAATAAACAAAACCTGAGTCGGAATCCAAATACTGTCACTATCCGGAATCACCAACAAGCTGCTTATCCGGAATAAGGCTGTCACCCTTATCCGCAATCTGAATCTGCCTAATATCCGGAATAAATTTATTTGCTCTTTATCCGGAATTACCAACTGCTGCTTATCCGGAATAAGCAAATGACAGCTTATCCGGAATAAACATCCAACCCTTTATCTAGAATATCCTGTTGACAGTTTTATCCGGAATTGGCTTTTGAGCGCAATCCGGAATGTTTTGTCCTGCGTCTTATCCGAAATTCACCAAAAGATCCTTATCCGGAATAACCATGTAACACCCCCAAGTTGGTCAAATGCAGCGGAATAGTAGTTGGGGTGTTACTTGGGTGGATCGATAGCACATAGCATATAGAGCAATGATCATAATATCATTTGAAAACATATTACATGAATTAATCGTACACATTTAGTATCTTGTCCAAAAGTAAACCACATTTATTATAAAACAGAAATAAATATCCCAGCCCAATGGTCAACATGATGCTTTCCTATAATGCTGGAATCCAATGCATGAACCTGCTTACTTTCCTGAGAAAACATAAAAGTAAAATGTGGGGGTCAACACGAGGTTGGTGAATTCACAGGTTTAATTAAATAAAGTATCAATATGCAAAGCACCACGAAGGTAGCAGGACATCACAGCCCAATACTACAGTAGTTTCTACTGCCCTGTAATAGAAGCTAGACATGATTCTCAGTACGCCCATTGGGTCTATCCTGATGAGGTTTCCCTTAATCCGACAATGACATAAACCTGCTGCTCGGCCTAAGCAATACGTGACAGCTGATCACGACAGGCCGGGTGTTGGCAATACCCGAATAGATCTATCCATACATTTCTCGCTACACTATTAACTATTACAGTCCACGGGAATGGGGCAAACAATAGGAAAATAAATTGTTGTTGTCTGTGCATGCTTGCATATAGATAGTTTTGTATGTTTTCTCCCCCAGTTATAAAACAGTAAAGATGGGGCCATGAACTCACCTTAGTGATAATGAGGTAGTGAGGATGATGTCACAGTATAGTCACGAACTGGAGAAATTACCTAAGTAATTTAAATGTCTCAGTGAATGCAACAATAATTATGCATGATGAATGGTACATATGGAAAATGCATGATCACAATTTATGGATTGTTACGTTGGCTTAAGTGTTTGTTCTAATAGTGAATTAAAGGTATGTATATATATTTTTGTTCAAGAAATATATATATATATAAGTGTATATAAATTTGTTTTAAGAAAGAGGGGTCGTAAATTAAATAAGTACCTATATCTTATTTAATTTATTATAAAGAAGTAAATTATACCTTATTAAGTTTTAAGGTTTCAAAGGGAAATGGTTAACGAGTTTTGTCAATATCGTACAGTTTGTAAATAACTAAAATAATTCATTTTACAAGTGACAAGTTTTATTATTTCTTTTAATTAAATAAAACTATGATAATTCTTTGTAAATACAATTGTTTAGAAAAGTTATCCTTAAGTTTTCATCCGTTAAATTCATTACACCGTTAGTCCTTGTCGGTTATCCCATTTTTATGAAAATGCCCCCTAGGGCTTGATAAACTTTCGGGAAATGGCAAAATGCCCCCTCCAATCCCACGGCATATATATAAGTGGGGTTAGGGCTTGCTTTAAGTTTCAAAAATGGCATAAAAGGTCCTTGTGGTTTATTTAAGGCTCACGGTTGACTTTTGTTTACCCTATAGTTTCAAAGATGACACAAACGCCCCTTGGACTATATAATAGTCACGAAATGGATTACATAGTTTTTACTAGTTTCACTTTCGGGCCCAACTTTCACCATGTAACACTTTTGGCACAAAAAGTAACTAGTTGATTTTTAATATTGGGTTATGCGGCCCATTAAGGTCCGGTTAGGGTAAAAAGGGTTATTGGGCTTAGTTAAAGTTTAGGGTAATTAGTAAATGGTAATTTTTACTATTGGGCCTTAACTAGTGGGCTTGTATTAAGTTTTATTTACAAACACTAGTTTAGTTTTTAAGCTTATATTATTTCGGCTTATATATGTGGCTTATATAAGTTCATCATTTTTTACTAAGGCTTATATTTTCCTACTAGTAAGTCATAAGCTTATATTTTGAAGGCTTTTGGGCTTATATTAAGGCTTATAGTATTCGGCTTATATATATGCATAGCTTATATTTTTAGGCTTAAATTCCTAAGAGTTTAAATAAGCTTATCTATGTCTCGGCTTATATAATTTTATTGTCAAGCTAGCTTATTCTAGTAGTACTTCGGCTTATATGGATTTTTAAGGCTTTTATGACGCGGCTTATATAACAATATGGGCTTATTTATGTTAAGTGGTTCGGCTTATTTTACAATACACACATTTTTATGGTACACATCTATAACTAGTTCTTTCCTAGGGTTTTTAAGCAAGGTGTCCAACATGCTAGTACGTGAATAAGGATTCTAGGGCACGAAATGCTCACTCATTGTATAAGTCGTGGCTTATATACCACATGGGTGGCATTTCATGGAGGTTTTACGTATGCATGGCAACCTAGGTTCATTCCCTAAGCTCATACATGCATGATATGAGATGGAGAGTAAAAGAAATATGGAAATAGGTCTAGTGTAGTCTTTACTTACTTGTTTGATCAAGATGGTGACAAAGAGAGTAGTGATGGCGTCGGCTTGTTATTACACGATTCCTAGGAGCTTTGAATGCTTAGACTTCAATGCTTGGAGTTCATAGATTTTGTAGTAACTGAGATGGAGTATATTTGGTTAACTCTAGGTGATATGTGGGAGTGTTTCTTTGATCCGAATTTGTGGTGTGAGGGTGAGTGAATGTGTAGCTTAGCTCATAAATATCCAAGAGTGAAGATGAGTTGTGGCGTAGGGGTGAGACACGGCAAGAGAGAGGAAAAGAGATTGAGTGAATTTTGCATTGTACTAGTGAGTACACTTCCATAAATGATCAAATTTTACAAGGTTGCTAGGGGTGTTCTTTGTAGCCGTCGCATGTAGCATTCAAAAGGCAAGTGGTAACTTTTGAGTGCTTCCATTTATTGTCATGTTTGTACAAGGTTTGATGTGTGGTGGTGTGGGTATACACGGCTAAGGCAACAAACAAGAGTGATGTGTGACTTAGCTCCTCAAATAGTGATCCTAGTACTATCCTTAATTGTCCAAGTATGTACAAGTTTTCCCATGGTTTACAAAGGGAAACCGGCGGTTTTTATGGGTTCAAGTAAAAAGGGAAAATGAAATTTGTGAATTGTGTATATATATTAGTGTATAGTTAGAAAATTGGTAAGGAGGGTAAGGGTTTTGGTACTAAAGGTTATGGTTAAGTATATATATAAATATATATGGTTTAGTATAAGTCTAGGTTTGGCTTGTGTTTAATTTTTGTGTTTAGGTGAGTGTTAAATGAGTTAAGGTTATAATATTGTGAGCACGTTTGAGTTTAAGTAATTTTGGTTACGTTTAGAGCCTTTTGGTGAAAGTATGGTCCTTAGGTGATTTTATTATTACAAAATATATAAAAGAAATATAAAATGATTTATTGTAGTGTTCATGTGTATAAGTAATTGTCATCGTTGTTTAAAGCCATTTATAGTGTGAAAATATATATAAACTATCCAATTTAAAAATATTTATATATATAAATAGCCAGTTATTAATTGTGATCATGACGTTGGATTTTTAGAAAATCAATGGGATGTATGCAAGTGATCTTATGTTCAGATGACTTAAAGTCCTTTACAATAGATCATTTGTTGTCCAATATGCTATTGAAATATAGCCATACAAATGTGGTCATGCTTTTATGATTAAAAATACTCATAGTCACAATAAAAATTGTGATATAGTTGTTTTCCTGTTCAGATAATTAGAATGATGTATGCTCATGTGATGCATATGATTGTTCAAAGGATTTCATGCAAAGGAAATATAATAAAATATATAGATATCATGGGGCGACGTACACAATGTTGACAGAGTCAAAACCTGAAATTTACAGGTTTTACAGCATAAACCCGTTATTTTAGCTTTGTCCTCAAAGCTTAAGATGACGTCACTGCTTAGGTAAAAAGGTGCGGGTACTTGGCTCTAAACGAGTCTTCGCGTTCACAAGTAAATTCGGGACCTTTCCTAGAGTTCCATCGTACTTTAACTAACGGGATTTGGCTTCGTTTCAACTTCTTAACTCCTCTCTCCACGACTTCCACTAGTTCTTCTATAAATTGAAGTTTGTCGTCAAAATGGACTCCCTCCAATGGCATTGCTAAAGGTTCATCTGCGTAGCACTTCTTCAAGTTTGAGACGTGGAATGTAGGGTGTACTCGGCTCAACTGCTGGGGCAACTCTAAGCGATAGACGACCTCTCCAATTCTGGCAATCACTTTGAAAGGTCCTACGTAACGTGGATTTAGCTTTCCCCGTTTCCCAAACCGTACAACACCCTTCCAAGGTGATACCTTTATCATGACACGATCACCTACAGCAAACTCCATAGGTTTACGTTTCCTGTCGGCATAACTCTTCTGTCTATCCTGGGCAGCTTGAATTCGTTGCTTGATGAGGGTGATCTTCTCAGTAGTCTCTTGGATCAGTTCGGGTCCTGTCAGTTGAAATTCTCCCACTTCTGCCCAGCATACTGGCGAACGACATTTGCGGCCATAGAGAGCCTCAAATGGTGTTGCCTTAATACTGGCATGTTAGCTGTTATTGTAGGAGAACTCCACTAATGGAATGTGTTCGACCCATCCCTTTCCAAAGTCGATCACACATGCCCTCAGCATGTCTTCTAGTGTTTGGATTGTTCGTTCACTCTGACCGTCTGTCTGTGGATGGTATGCGGTACTCATACCCAGGTTTGTCCCTAAAGCTTTTTGAAAAGCTTTCCAAAAGTTTGATGTAAATCTGCCATCTCTATCGCAGATGATTGAGACTGGTATCCCATGTCTCGTCACAACTTCCTTTAAGTATGTTTTGGCTAATTTGCTCAGAGAATCGTTTTCCTTGATAGGTAGGAAGTGAGTTGATTTTGTGAGGCGGTCTACGATTACCCAAATTGTATCGTAACCGTGGGACGATGTAGGGAGTTTGGTGATGAAATCCATGGTGATATTTTCCCATTTCCATTTTGGTATTTCGGGTTGAACCAGCAAACCTGATGGTCGCTGATGTTCTATTTTAACTCTAGCACAAGTCAAACATTTCTTCACGTAGGTGGCAATGTCTGCTTTCATGTTCGGCCACCAGTATAATTTCTTCACGTCTTGATACATCTTTTCGGATCCGGGATGTATGGAGTACTTGGATTTATGGGATTCGTGCATGATCACGTTCCTCAAGTCTCTGTAACATGGTAGCCAGCTTCTTCCGTGTAGACACAACGTTCCATCCGTTCTAGCTTCTAACTTCTCCTTGATTAGGTCCGTCCTAAGCATTCCTCCTATGTCTTCCTTCCCGATATTCTCAGGCTTCTGTGCTTGGAGTTGGGCCTCTAATATCTTTTTGGGTAGGTCCAAATTAATGGTCATGACTAAGGCTCGAACTCTCATGGGAGGATCAGTTCCCTTTCGGCTTAGTGCATCTGCAACTACGTTTGCTTTTCCTGGGTGGTATTTGATGTCACAGTCGTAGTCGCTGAGTAATTCTATCCAACGACGTTGTCTCATGTTTAATTCTTTTTGATCTAGAATGTGTTGTAAGCTCTTGTGATCAGTATGAACTGTGCATTTGGTCCCGTACAGGTAGTGCCTCCAGATTTTTAAGGCAAAAACTACGGATCCAAGTTCTAGATCATGGGTGAAGTAATTCTGCTCGTGCTTCTTCAGTTGACTTGAAGCATAAGCAATCACTTTCTGTCTCTGCATCAACACAACTCACAACCCTTTGTGCGAGGCGTCACAGTAGACAACGAAGTCTTCGTTACCTTCTGGTAAGGCTAAAATAGGTGCATTGCATAACTTTCGTTTGATGGTCTGGAATGCAGCTTCTTCTTTTTCTTCCCACACGAACTTTATACCTTTCTGGGTGAGCTTGGTCATTGGTTTGGCAATCTTAGAGAAACCTTCGATAAATCGTCGGTAGTAACCGGCAAGACCTAAGAATTGATGAATTTCCTTCGGCGATGTGGGAGATGTCCAATCTTTCACGGATTCGACTTTCGCGGGGTCAACTTGGATTCCCTTGTCGTCAATCACATGACCGAGAAAGTGTACTTTAAGGATCCAAAAATCACACTTTGAGAATTTTGCGTACAGCTTTTCTTCCTTAAGCAGTTTTAGTACTTGAGCCAGATGTTCTCCGTGTTCTTGCTCATTCTTAGAATAGATGAGGATGTCGTCAATAAACACTATCACGAACTTATCCAGATAGGGTCCGCATACTCGATTCATGAGATCCATGAATATAGCTGGTGCATTAGTTAGTCCAAATGACATGACTTGGAACTCATAATGACCGTATCATGTTCGGAAAGCTGTCTTTGGTATGTCCTCTTCTCTGACCTTCAATTGGTGATACCCAGATCGTAAGTCGATCTTGGAGTACACACTTGATCCTTGTAGTTGATCAAATAGGTCGTCGATTCGTGGTAACGGGTAATGGTTTTTCACAGTTAACTTATTCAGTTCTCTGTAATCAATACACATTCAGAATGAACCGTCTTTCTTTTTGACAAACAATACTGGGGCTCCCCAAGGCGAGGAACTGGGCCTGATAAAGCCTTTGTCTGACAGTTCTTTGAGTTGTTCTGCAAGTTCTTTCATCTCGGTAGGTGCTAAACGGTAGGGTGCTTTAGCTACAGTTGCAGCTCCTGGCACCAAGTCTATTTGAAATTCAACTTGACGAGTCGGAGGTAATCCTGTCAATTCGTCTGGAAAGACTTCAGGATAATCACGGACGATGGGTACATCCTTGATCTGTTTCTCCTTGGATTCTTCTTCTTTGTCTGTTTTAGAAATATGCGCTAAAAAGATAGGACATCCTTTTAGTAGATATTTCTGGGCTTGGGTGCACGAGATCACACTTAACCTAGTGTCTGTTTTATCCGAATTTCCGTCTCCTCGGATAATTAGATCTGTGTTTCCCCATGGTATACGGACTAGTTTCTCGTCACACACAATGGTTACATGATACTTGGCTAACCAGTCCATACCAATGATGACATCAAAACTACTTACTTGTATGGGTATTAATTGAATATCAAATGGGTGGTTCTGAAGGTTTAAGGTACAGCCTCTTATGATGGTATTAGTTTCAATGATCTTTCCGTCTGCTAATTCGACTCTGTAACAGTTATCTAACGGGGTTGGTAAAATGCCTAGTAAGCTACTAAACTCTGTGGATACGAAACTCCTATCGGCTCCCGTATCGAATAAAATATTTGCATAGCGATTATTCAGAAGGAACGTACCAGTAACTACATTGGAGTCGGGGTTGGTCCTGTTCTCTCCTATGACATAAACTCTGGCGGATGCTCTGCTTTGGCCTTCATTCTTACGCTTTGGGCAGTCAGGTCTGATGTGTCCAATCTCTCCACAACCAAAGCAACGGATCTCCTTACGAGCTATGTTTCCACTGCCAGTGAGCTGGCGGCTTCCTTGGTATCCACTTCCACGGGAATTCTACCTGTTGCCGTTGTGGGACTTGTTGTTGGTACTGAAGTTGTTCCTGTTGGTCGGAACATATGCACTGTCCTGCTCTGGTCTTCGGCATCCAACAGTGTGGTAGTGATGGAAATTACACTTTGAGGATTTTGGTTTGTTTCCCACGTATGGTGGTGGTCCTGAGGAAACAGCACTACAGATTTGACCTAAGCCCTGCCTCTTGGGCTGTTGAGTCTGTGGATGATGACGGTAGTTATCATCGACTTTCCTCTTGTGCTCTGCTTGTCTAATCATATGATCACGACCACGTTTGTCCACTAATTCTGTGGCAAACTCAATAGCACTCTCGATGGTAGTAGGTCGAGATGCAAGCACACTGTCATGAACAGCGTCTGGAAGTCCACTAACGTACTTCTCTATCTTATCCGACACATTTGGGTACATACGGGTACACATCAAAGTTAGTTCCTGGAACTTCTGATTGTAACCCGTAATATTGAAGTTGGTGCATTTGAGGTTCCATAATTCAATCTCCAGCTTTTTGATTTCACTACGTGGGCAGTATTTCATGGTAAGCTTTTCCTTCAATGCAGCCCATGTCATCCCATAGGCTCCATCGTGTCCGAGGGTAGCAACTTGTGAATTCCACCACGTGAGTGCATGTTCCAAAAGTGTACAAGTGGCGAATTTCACCTTGTTCTCTTCAGCACAGTCGCTAATACGAAACACGGTCTCAGTCCTCTCAAACCATTGCATGAGCTCGACTACCCCTTCCTTGCCCTTGTAATAGCTGGGCTTGCACTTTAGGAAGTCAGGGTAAGTACATCCTCGAGCTTCGCGGTTTCAGTTATTAGAGTTTTCACTGTCTCCATGGGTTCCGCTAGGGCGGTTTTCCCTGGCAGCTAAGGCATCAGTAATGCCTTGCTCAATCAGTACTCTGAGTTGTGCATCAGATATAGTCGTCGCAGGTGTTTCTGCGGGGTTTGGGTGTGCGCGTCTTGGTGGCATTTTTCTATAAGAAAAACTGAGATTTGTTAGCTGATAAAAGATGGTTATATTAAACTGCATGGGTAATGTTTATGCATAGAATTCACAGCAAATTTGATAATCCGTTAAGAGTCCATAATAATATAAATGTAAACAAACAAGTGAACGGTAACATGCTATTTCTGGCAAACAACAGTATAGTACAAGTACAACCGATCTAAGACAGAGTCATAGCAACCTGTCTGAAATAGTGGTACATATGTTTGCAATACAACCAAAAGATATCCTACCTACTAAGGTCATGTACTACGAATACAACTGAAAGGAATACAAGTACAAAAGAAATAAATCATGCGAGCTGAGATGCAACTCAGTGCTTGTCATGATGTACAACTACTAAAATCTATCCTACACTAGTATGGCTGCCTGCAGGTGCAGGTGGTCCAGCTGGTGGTGCACGCTCGTCCTGCATACGGATCACGGCACTCCGGGTCTCTCTGGTGTATCTCAAGGCCTCTAGTAGTTGTTGTTGACGTGCAGTGTCGGCACTCCGTAACTGCTCTGTCTCTGTAATGATCCCCTGATGACGGAGATCTGTCAAATACACGAAGGTCCTAAAAGTATCCTCCTGTGTGATGGCGGCTCGAGTCTCGTAGGAATGACTCTCCAATGAAGCTAAGCGGTAACGGAGGTAAGCTACCTCATCCAATAGCCAGTGTATGGTCTCCCGGGTGGTGTATGACTCCCCGGCTATGGCCTAATAGAGAGAGTCTAGTCTCTCCTGGAGCATGGCGCAACCCTGCTGGTCCACCTGTAGTAGAGAGTGAATAAGGGTGGTATCATGTGCCTGTCGGGCCGTGAGTGCATCGACCTGTGCCTGAAGGGCACTAAGTCTAGCCTGCCCGGCTCCTGATCCCTCTCCAACCTCATAGGTCGAGTCAGCGATAGTGTCATGTCTCTTCTTACGAGGTGGCAAGACACTGGTGGGGTAAGGGCTAGGTACGGAAGGTGGTGGTAAGGATGGTAGAGAAGGTACGACCTGGTCCACCTCTCTAGGAGGGGATGCAGGTACTACAAGAAGTGGTGTAGTAGGAGATGCAGTGGGTGGTGAAGGAGTAGGTGAATCTGTGAGTACGATGACCCCAAGTTGGTCAAATGCAGCGGAATAGTAGTTGGGGTGTTACTTGGGTGGATCGATAGCACATAGCATATAGAGCAATGATCATAATATCATTTGAAAACATATTACATGAATTAATCGTACACATTTAGTATCTTGTCCAAAAGTAAACCACATTTATTATAAAACAGAAATAAATATCCCAGCCCAATGGTCAACATGATGCTTTCCTATAATGCTGGAATCCAATGCATGAACCTGCTTACTTTCCTGAGAAAACATAAAAGTAAAATGTGGGGGTCAACACGAGGTTGGTGAATTCACAGGTTTAATTAAATAAAGTATCAATATGCAAAGCACCACGAAGGTAGCAGGACATCACAGCCCAATACTACAGTAGTTCCTACTGCCCTGTAATAGAAGCTAGACATGATTCTCAGTACGCCCATTGGGTCTATCCTGATGAGGTTTCCCTTAATCCGACAATGACATAAACCTGCTGCTCGGCCTAAGCAATACGTGACAGCTGATCACGACAGGCCGGGTGTTGGCAATACCCGAATAGATCTATCCATACATTTCGCGCTACACTATTAACTATTAAAGTCCACAGGAATGGGGCAAACAATAGGCAAATAAATTGTTGTTGTCTGTGCATGCTTGTATATAAATAGTTTTGTATGTTTTATCCCCCAGTTATAAAACAGTAAAGATGGGGCCATGAACTCACCTTAGTGATAATGAGGTAGTGAGGATGATGTCACAGTATAGTCACGAACTGGAGAAATTACCTAAGTAATTTAAATGTCTCAGTGAATGCAACAATAATTATGCATGATGAATGGTACATATGGAAAATGCATGATCACAATTTATGGATTGTTACGTTGGCTTAAGTGTTTTTTCTAATAGTGAATTAAAGGTATGTATATATATTTTTGTTCAAGAAATATATATATATATATAAGTGTATATAAATTTGTTTTAAGAAAGAGGGGTCGTAAATTAAATAAGTACCTATATCTTATTTAATTTATTATAAAGAAGTAAATTATACCTTATTAAGTTTTAAGGTTTCAAAGGAAAATGGTTAACGAGTTTTGTCAATATCGTACAGTTTGTAAATAACTAAAATAATTCATTTTACAAGTGACAAGTTTTATTATTTCTTTTAATTAAATAAAACTATGATAATTCTTTGTAAATACAATTGTTTAGAAAAGTTATCCTTAAGTTTTCATCCGTTAAATTCATTACACCGTTAGTCCTTGTCGGTTATCCCATTTTTATGAAAATGCCCCCTAGGGCTTGATAAACTTTCGGGAAATGGCAAAATGCCCCCCTCCAATCCCACGGCATATATATAAGTGGGGTTAGGGCTTGCTTTAAGTTTCAAAAATGGCATAAAAGGTCCTTGTGGTTTATTTAAGGCTCACGGTTGACTTTTGTTTACCCTATAGTTTCAAAGATGACACAAACGCCCCTTGGACTATATAATAGTCATGAAATGGATTACATAGTTTTTACTAGTTTCACTTTCGGGCCCAACTTTCACCATGTAACACTTTTGGCACAAAAAGTAACTAGTTGATTTTTAATATTGGGTTATGCGGCCCATTAAGGTCCGGTTAGGGTAAAAAGGGTTATTGGGCTTAGTTAAAGTTTAGGGTAATTAGTAAATGGTAATTTTTACTATTGGGCCTTAACTAGTGGGCTTGTATTAAGTTTTATTTACAAACACTAGTTTAGTTTTTAAGCTTATATTATTTCGGCTTATATATGTGGCTTATATAAGTTCATCATTTTTTACTAAGGCTTATATTTTCCTACTAGTAAGTCATAAGCTTATATTTTGAAGGCTTTTGGGCTTATATTAAGGCTTATAGTATTCGGCTTATATATATGCATAGCTTATATTTTTAGGCTTAAATTCCTAAGAGTTTAAATAAGCTTATCTATGTCTCGGCTTATATAATTTTATTGTCAAGCTAGCTTATTCTAGTAGTACTTCGGCTTATATGGATTTTTAAGGCTTTTATGACGCGACTTATATAGCAATATGGGCTTATATATGTTAAGTGGTTCGGCTTATTTTACAATACACACATTTTTATGGTACACATCTATAACTAGTTCTTTCCTAGGGTTTTTAAGCAAGGTGTCCAACATGCTAGTACGTGAATAAGGATTCTAGGGCACGAAATGCTCACTCATTGTATAAGTCGTGGCTTATATACCACATGGGTGGCATTTCATGGAGGTTTTACATATGCATGGCAACCTAGGTTCATTCCCTAAGCTCATACATGCATGATATGAGATGGAGAGTAAAAGAAATATGGAAATAGGTCTAGTGTAGTCTTTACTTACTTGTTTGATCAAGATGGTGACAAAGAGAGTAGTGATGGCGTCGGCTTGTTATTACACGAGTCCTAGGAGCTTTGAATGCTTAGACTTTAATGCTTGGAGTTCATAGATTTTGTAGTAAATGAGATGGAGTATATTCGGTTAACTCTAGGTGATATGTGGGAGTGTTTCTTTGATCCGAATTTGTGGTGTGAGGGTGAGTGAATGTGTAGCTTAGCTCATAAATATCCAAGAGTGAAGATGAGTTGTGGCTTAGGGGTGAGACACGACAAGAGAGAGGAAAAGAGATTGAGTGAATTTTGCATTGTACTAGTGAGTACACTTCCATAAATGATCAAATTGTACAAGGTTGCTAGGGGTGTTCTTTGTAGCCGTCGCATGTAGCATTCAAAAGGCAAGTGGTAACTTTTGAGTGCTTCCATTTATTGTCATGTTTGTACAAGGTTTGATGTGTGGTGGTGTGGGTATACACGGCTAAGGCAACAAACAAGAGTGATGTGTGACTTAGCTCCTCAAATAGTGATCCTAGTACTATCCTTAATTGTCCAAGTATGTACAAGTTTTCCCATGGTTTACAAAGGGAAACCGGCGGTTTTTATGGGTTCAAGTAAAAAGGGAAAATGAAATTTGTGTATTGTGTATATATATTAGTGTATAGTTAGAAAATTGGTAAGGAGGGTAAGGGTTTTGGTACTAAAGGTTATGGTTAAGTATATATATAAATATATATGGTTTAGTATAAGTCTAGGTTCGGCTTGTGTTTAATTTTTGTGTTTAGGTGAGTGTTAAATGAGTTAAGGTTATAATATTGTGAGCACGTTTGAGTTTAAGTATTTTTGGTTACGTTTAGAGCCTTTTGGTGAAAGTATGGTCCTTAGGTGATTTTATTATTACAAAATATATAAAAGAAATATAAAATGATTTATTGTAGTGTTCATGTGTATAAGTAATTGTCATCGTTGTTTAAAGCCATTTATAGTGTGAAAATATATATAAACTATCCAATTTAAAAATATTTATATATATAAATAGCCAGTTATTAATTGTGATCATAACGTTGGATTTTTAGAAAATCAATGGGATGTATGCAAGTGATCTTATGTTCAGATGACTTAAAGTCCTTTACAATAGATCATTTGTTGTCCAGTATGCTATTGAAATATAGCCATACAAATGTGGTCATGCTTTTATGATTAAAAATACTCATAGGCACAATAAAAATTGTGATATAGTTGTTTTCCTGTTCAGATAATTAGAATCATGTATGCTCATGTGATGCATATGATTGTTCAAAGGATTTCATGCAAAGGAAATATAATAAAATATATAGATATCATGGGGCGACGTACACAATGTTGACAGAGTCAAAACCTGAAATTTACAGGTTTTACAAACAACAAATGAGAAGATATCCGGAATCCTAGGTGTAGCTTATCCGGAATCCAGGTAGATCCTCTTATCCGGAATTCTTGATTCTGCCACTTGTCCGGAATTCCCAAAGACGGCTTATCCGGAATGGTTTAAACGGAGCCTTATCCGGAATGTTTTCCGGATCCTTATCCGGAATACCAATTTCGGGACCTTATCCGAAAAATGGAGAACGAACACTTATCCGGAATGTTGTAGTGAGGGCTTATCCGGAATTTGAGGGTTTTATAGAAATCCGAATAACAGTTAAATGCAAATAAGCTAAAGACTAAAATTAAGCAAAAATCTAATAAGCACTTAACTAAAAACTTAACCAAATTACTTTTAAGAAAAAGCTAAAAAGCCAAAATTTAAAAACTTTTAAAAACACTAAATAATAAAAATATTTAAAACAACATTTTATAAAAATTAACTAATAAGCACTAAATTAAAAATAAGCAAAGCACACAATAAGCTATAAAATCAATAAGCTAACACAATCATAAACATAAAAACATAACAAATAATCAAATAAGCATGACAATAAGCACATAAACATAAAGATTAAATCAAGACAAGAAAGGTAGAATGAGAGATTAATTAAAACTTGATTAAAATAAGATTCAACAATTAAAACTAAAGATTAAACTTACAAGTTTAAGGTGCAAGACAAGGTAATTAAATGACAATTAAGTAAATGACATTAAGAAAAGTGTAAGTAATTAAAGGTGGAAGAACTATGTGTCAAATAGCCAACACCTCCTAATGTGTCATTAGGAGGGTATTTATAGTGATTCGGGAGGTTAGCATGTGTTGCTTCATTCTTCTTCTTCACGTATTTTCGTCTTCTAAATTCTTCGACTTTTTCGACTTTGTCTCGGGATTAATTGAACTCGTCTTATGATTTCTTCATTTATTTAGACTTGAGCTCTTCTACTTCATTAAACTTCCGTCTTTAGACTTTTTCTTCGATAAATCTTCAGAATAGGCCTTGGACTTCCATTCTTTTTGCACTCTTGATCTTTTGACTTCGTCTTTTGTCTTTTTCTTTGATAAAAGCCCGTGAAAGCCCGTGTTTTCTTCCCTTTTCACATTTTGATCCTAAATCACAACAAAAACACAAACCACGCATAATTCCGACATTTACGACATAAAATACACGTTTTGGATTGGTTATTATTATAATTAAGTGGTAAAAGGATAAGTGTTTTCACACTTATTAGGAGGATAGAAGTGGTGTTTAGCCATTGTTAGTGAGAGAAACAAGATACTATAAACAAAGAGTTTTATTGCTAGTGAGAGAAAGTGAAATAGGACAAGTGACAATCCTCACCCCTCCATGGAAGTATGGAGGGGTATATATAGTGCGGGACCTAAACTTTCTTCTAACATATGACAATATTAGTCCCTGTTAGTCCCGACTATATAAACTATTGTAATTCTGTTAGTCGCTCACATTTTAGGGTTAACAATCTTCCCTCAATGTCGAGACATACGGAATTACTTACAATGTTCCTAACAAGTACAAATACAACAATTATATGAAATTTTCAAAGTTCTTCCAGTGCTGAGGATGACGTCGTTATCTTCAAGTCTTCAAGGAAACTTGTACCCCAGTTTGAATCCCCTTTGTCTTTGCTTGTTGAGGAACCATTGTATCATGTATGAACTAGATTAACTTCCCCCCAATTCATACTCCATGTCTTGAAAAGCTTTCTTCATAGATTTCTTTTTGACGAAGCTTCTGAATTAGCCCCAAACCAATATCCCCATATTGAGCAGAATCTGTAGCTTGGGCAATCTTCTATCTTTGACATTTAAAGTGCACAACGGAATTTTATAGAATAAGAAGCAAACCACACCGATTAAAACTGCTACTTTGAAATTTTTGGTATTCATGATTATGCGTTTGGGGGAACATACAAGAAATCCGCAACAAATCCTCTCACGCTTGTTGAATACTTCCCCCTGGAAGTTGAACTAAGTACTCTGCTCATCTGACGTTTTGTCCAAAGTACACGTTTTCCCCCATGATGGTTACGAACACTCGAAAGCATCATCTGACGTGTACAATCATAATCGTGAGATGTTCTTATTTAAAGAAGAAATCTTCAAGGTTAAGAAAGGTATAAAGACTATGAAAGATTTGATTAGACAATGAAGTATTATTTGACATTCTGTAGCTCAAATGTGTCTCGTGAGAATTGTTTGCTGATCACATCTCTACTCTTGTACTGTCTGGCTAAACTGACCAACCTTGTATTCTTTCGGCTATCTGTAGTGACCACTGGTGAAGTAAAAATGATATTCCAAAATTGAAACAAAAGTATAATCCCCCAAATTTGTTACTTAAGCTTGCACTTTTGTTGATTGATGAACGGTGCAGAAGAAGAGTTCTAAGTACCTTATACCCCAAACAAGAAAAGTATAACAAGTACAACACCTCTTGAAATATCCACATCTGCAAGTGAGTGTGACACTGAGCACTACAGCGTACTCCTTTAAGTGATAGTTATCCAGGTCGTCAACCATCCACCCCTTGACGCTGGAAACTAGATAATTCAAGTCTCAATCATAAATGTTAACCCTCAAGCAAGTCATCAATCGATAGAGTGGGTTTAGAGAAAAGGGGTAGAAGGGGGTGAGAAGGCTCGATGATGAAATAAGTAGACGCCTTCGTGAAATCCCACTTCAACTTCAAATAAAAAAATACCAAATCTACTTCGTAATCACTTGACATTCTTTGCTCCGAATACTAACCATTTGACATTTTAAGTGAATCTTAAAAAGGATCGTTTTGGTGTTTATTAGTTTTGGTCGTCGTGTTTGTTGTGTTTGTTGAGAGTCGTTAACTATGAAACAAACGATGACTAAAAAGATGAGAAGCCCTCAACGTCGTCTAGCTAACTTTACTTTGAAGCCCAAATCAGTCATATACCCAAGTTATGTGAGTTTGTCGAAATCTTTTCGAGAGATTAGGTTACAAACGAAGGTTTTCTTAGGTCAAAATGAGTACATAATCATCATATAACCATAATCCGGCACATTATACACTCGGCCCATCAAGCAAAATAACCTAATGAGATACCACTCCAACAAACATTCAAGATAATTTGTATGACAAAAAAACATGGGCCCAAAGATATATGTAAATCCACCAAGAAAGGTAGGGCATGGTCCAAAATACGGGATTATATAACCATACAAGTACCCTGATTTTTCTCATACTTGACCAAACCTAAACCTAATATCGTATATGTTTATCTCCGCCCTCATCTCCTAATTAAACTCCATTCATCTCAAAACTTGAAACTGCTCCCATCTCAATCTACCATCATCTCAATATTGTTCAACCAAAGAATAACATCAATCTCAGATCATTGAAACCATCTCAATAATCATCACGAACCCATCTATAAATCTGAATCAGGAACGAATAACCAAAGCACATAGATCAATTCGATCTTATTGATATAGGTCGAGATTTTCTTAGTGTCAAAGAGCGATTCAAGATCAAAGGTGATCTCGGGTAGGTGGGTATTGCATGAGATATATTTGGCTTGTTTAAAAAATGAAACTAAGATCGATTCTAACAAAGTTGTTATGAATCTTTCTTAAATTTCGTATATCAATAGATGGTATTATCCATTACACAGATCGGTGAAGAGATGATTTCGGGGTTGATAGATCTATTAAAAGACTTGATGTACACCCGAAATATAATCTGAGATCGAGTTATATCTTTTATTTTTGTTTATGTTAAGATGAAGTCGATTAATACATGTGGTTGTTGATGGTTGAGGTTAAGTCAAATCTGATTTTGATATCTGTTTAATTGATTCTAGAACACCCATCTCGGAAAAAAAAATTGAAATCACATGATCTCGGAATATTTACTTATAACCTCATCTCATATTGTTTTCTGAGTCAATTTATTTTCGCAATATTGTGAAACGTGCCATCTCGCAATATTTTGAAACCTTCCATCTCGCAATAATGATTGTTTTCACCATCTCGCAATAATTCCAAAAACACCATTTCGCAATATTTTCGAAAGCACCATTTCGCAATAATCAGGGTTTTTAAGTTGAAAATGGTGGATCTGGGGTTTTCAGATCTGATTATTATTATTTTTTATTATTTTTTATCATCTTCATCTAAAAAACTTGAAACCCAGATTTTGATGCAAACTTAGATATTATCGAGACTCACACCCACGAATATGAAAAAATAGATAAAAAATTGATGAACAAAGTTCTTGATGGGACAAGGCACGTGGCAGACTGATTAAACAAAAGAAACTGCAATAGCAGCTTTATTTTCTTGAAACTGATGAAGCAAAAACTAATGTTTAAAAAGATGTTATATAAAAATAGATACCGACTCATGAATAACAGTGGAACCAACTCTCATGGTCTCAAGAATGAACTAAAAGGACAGTTGTAAGAAAAAAATGACGAATCAAAGAAAAACTAACAATCAGATCCACCACGAACACAAATACGACACAAACACACGAATACAAAAAACACAAACACCCCCGGTTAGCTCAGATACCAAATGATAACATAAGATTCACCATTAACGCGGGTTTATGGATCCGGAGGTCGGGAGGATAGAAGTGGTGTTTAGCCATTGTTAGTGAGAGAAACAAGATACTAGAAACAAAGAGTTTTATTCCTAGTGAGAAAAAATTGAAATAGAACAAGTGACAATCCTCACCCCTTCATGGAAGTATGGAGGGGTATATATAGTCCGGGACCTAAACTATCTTCTAACATATGACAATATTAGTCCCTGCTAGTCCCGACTATATAAACTATTGTAATTCTGTTAGTCGCTCACATTTTTGGGTTAACATATTGGTCCTCAAAAGGTTGTGACTTGCTACAATTGTCGAGGACAAGGTCATATGGCTAGGCAATGCACTCAGCCGAAAAGGAGAAGGGATGCAGTGTGGTTTCAGGAGAAGATGTATTTGGTCGACGCTTAATCTAAGGGAAAGATTTTGGATTCAAAGGAATTAGTATTTCTTGCAGACCTGGGGCAGCAGATAATGAAGGCATTGTAGTCGTCTCTACTTCTAATGCAACATATCAAGTAGATGATCTTGATGCATATGATATGGATTGTGATGACACTCACCCAGCCCAAGCTACTCTCGTTGCTAATCTCTCTCCCTATGGTTCTAATGTCTTCAGTGAGGTACCAACCACAACCAATATTGTTCATGATAATACACATCAAGTTTGGCATGAAAATAACAACCTCGAACAACATTCAGGAACTAGTAACTCAAATGATGTGGTATCCAAACCTACACATTTGAGTGAACCTCAACCAATTGCTACGCTGGGTATGAAATCTGATGCTCAACATGATTTGGTAATGGTGCCTAAACATATACGTGATTGAAAACATGAATGTGGTTGTCCGACAAACTGTATATATGAATGCTAATCTAACCGCTGAGCTTGCGCTGTATAAGAAAAATGTCAAACTTTTGAAATGGTCCCTCAAGTAGAAAAAATAATTTATTCTGAATTTGACCAATTTCGTTTTGAAAGGATAGAACACCTAAATGAAATAGAAACATTAAGAGCTAATCTTTCTAATGAATTAAAGGAAAAAGAGTCGGTTGTAAATAATTTTAAAAAACCTAAAATAGATTTCGAAACTCCCGAGTCAAAAAAGGTTGAAATGGAAATTAATGCTACCAAACTTATTAAATTAAGAGATCAACAACTTTTTAAACACCATGCTTCAGCAAAAACGGTTCATCTTTTAACGAATTCATTTCAAGAACTACAACTTAAGCGTTTAGAAGAATTACCACCTAATCCGGGATATGCAAAACAAGCTCAGGAATATATTCCTCGTCTTTATGATGTGACCCAACTTGGTAAATCGACAGAGGCTCCCTATGTTCGGACTTATGATGAAACGATGTCACTTGCGGAAGAAACTCGATTAAAATGCTTTCGAAAAATCATAACAAATTTGATTATGTAAAGCATAATAAAGAACAGCTTGATTTTAAAACTCGCTTTAAAACAAAAAAGGAAATTGATTACGTACCAGTAAGTGTGTCTCAAAGTTCTTTGAACGAAAACGTCTCCTACACTTGTCAAAAAGGATTTAACTAAGTTAATTCCACCGGTAAGTAAGGTGTCTACTAGCTTAAATACGTTTCACCAACACTTTGCCGATTTCGACAAGGTCCTTAAGGAACGTACGACGGATACGGCTATAACGGAAGGTGAATGGAATTTTGAACACACTAGAGCTGTGTTTCGAGATGAAATCATTCCGTTTGTGAAAAGTATTAAAGCGTGTTTTAGCAATCTTGATCAAGATTTGGTTTTGGAAATAAACGAAGTTCAACGAGTTTTCAATGAAATGGATGATGCTTATGAAAACGGTTTAGTTGAAAAGGAACGAATTTCATGCCAAAATTATCAATTTCTGAAGCAAGTGATGTTGCATGATATTGTATATGTTTGTGTGCATAGTAGTGTTGATAATGATTCTGTTGTGCATAATGTTGAATCTGTGGATAATGTGGTAGATAGCACTTGTCACAAATCTGACGCTGAGTTTTTAAAGCTTAAAGATTCCTATAATTCACTTTCAAAATGTTTTGATGCTATTAAAAAACATTGTATTTCGCTTGAATGTGAAAAACAATTTATTCAAGATATTTTTAAAACGTCAAACGAAGGTGTTAATATAGATGCTCCTAATGTTAGAAAGGCTTTTCAATTAAATAAACGATCAAAACAGCGTCGGAAAAGTGACAAAGTTGCTAAATCATTGCTGATAGAAAATGAGAAGGATAAGGAATCACACATAGAGAATGTGGAAAGGACACTAGAGGCCGCTGGCACTTAATCTTTAATTGAGAACCTTAATCATAAGTCGATGGAAATCTCATATTTACATGCGATTATTCGTGATAATGATATGGCATTGGTTGAGTTAAAAGAAATGCTTCGTGTTAAGAATACAACCGCCATTTTAGCACCGTCCTCTAGTGGTTCTAAAGTGAAAACAACCAAGACTAATCTCATTGCCGTCACACCAATAAACAAGGTCCCTAGGACTAAAACATGTCAAACATTGGTCATAAAAGATAAGGCTAAATCAAAACCAGCTTCTAATATTCCCGTGTTGCCTTCTATAGGAGTAAACACCACTACTAAGGCTCAAATATCTAAGCTTAAAGGAAACACGAAGAATGATAGGATCTTGCCCCCATCTAATAGTCAAGTGAAGAAGAAAGTAGAAGCCCACCTCAGGAATGTTATTTCTGTTTTGAATAAAAAGAATCATGTAGCTAAACCTAAAGGCTCTGCGGTTGTGCAGCGTTCTAAGCCTATTGTGAGTTCTAATTTGAAATGTTGGAATTGCAATGAATGTATGTTTTCTAGTCGTCATGATTCTTTCCTTATTCACCATGTGAATGAGATGTATGCCCGAAAGCACAACTTAGAATGGAAACCGACTGGGAAAGTGTTAACCCAAGTTGGATGGACGTGGCGTCCCACTGGTAGAACATTAACTATAGTAGGAAATGCGTTCCCTTTAACTAGGATCACTCCCACTACACCGAAGAATTTGTGCCCTTTAACTAGGAGTACTAAGGCTACCAAAACACAAGTGTGTCCTTTAACTAGGAACACCAACACTATTGTAGGAACAAAGTGCCCTTTAAATAGGTCTACTCCCACTGTAGTGCCTGTCACTAATCCAAAACCCCAGGAAGATGGAACCATAAAACTAGCAATTAAACAAACATATGTTAGAAAACGAAGGAAAACTAATGGTGACACAAATGTTAGCAATTCTGATATTATATCTGTATATGCTAACACTCCGGAACCAATAGTTTTCCAATGCTTGTCTACTGTTGTTGTTTCAAACAGGTGGTCCAAATCGTCTTCTGGTATTTGGACTCTGGTTGCTCCAAGCATATGACCGGAGATCGCTCTCAGCTCAGAAATTTCATCAGCAAGTTTCTTGGTACGGTTCGATTCGAAAATGATCATATTGCAAAGACAATGGGTTACGGCGAATATCATATTGGGAATGTTATAATTTCAAGGGTGTATTATGTGGAAGGACTTGGTCACTATTTATTTTCTGTGGGACAATTTTGTGATGCAAACCTAGAAGTTGCTTTTCGAGAGCATACCTGCTTCATTTGCAATTTAGAAGGGGTTGATTTATTGAAAGGTACTCGAGGGAATAATTTGTATACATTGTCTCTACAAGACATGATGGCCTCTTCTCCCGTATGTCTTATCTCCAAAGCATCAAATACTAAGTCATGGTTATGGCATCGACGGTTATCTCATCTTAACTTTGACGCTATCAATCATTTGGCGAAAAACGAACTTGTTCGTGGTCTTCCTAAACTTAAATTTCACAAGGATCATTTATGCTCCGCGTGTTCAATGGGGAAGAGCACTAAGAAATCATACAAATCCAAGACTGAAGACACCAACCAAGAGAAACTTTTTTTGTTGCATATGGATCTTTGTGGGCCAATGCATGTTGAAAGTATTAGTGGTAAAAAGTACATCCTCTTCATTGTGGATGCTTGCTATCGGTTTACATGGGTGAAATTTTTACGTACTAAAGATGAGGCACCTAGATTCATCATCGGCTTTCTCAAGATGATTCAAGTGCGTCTCAATACTACTGTCCGACGCATTCGTACAGATAATGGAACGGAATTTGTAAATCAAACACTGCGTAATTATTATGAATAAGTTGGCATCTCTCATGAAACATGCGTTGCCCGCACTCCACAACAAAACAATGTCGTTGATAAGTGTGTAAACACTTACCCCTTTTACCACTAAAAACAAGGAAAAACCAAACCATTACGTAAGTTTAATAACGTAAATGTCAGAATTACGTGTGGTTTTGTTTGTTTGTGTAAAATAGGTACAAAAGATCATAAATGAAGAAAACACGGGATTTCACGGGCTTTTATTGAAGAAAAAGACAAAAGACATGCTCAAGGGACCAAAAGTATTAAGAGGCACGGATATCGAGAAATCACTAAGGAAAAAGGTCAAGAGAACAACAAAACGAGCACGAGAATGGAAAGAGCAAAAAATTACGAATCCAACGGTTCCGATATTGTCGCGTAACTCGTCTCGGTTTGCATTTTTCATATTCTAATATTTTATTTCTAATTTTAACATTTTATTAATTTTAGTAAAAGTTAAATAAATAAAAGTTTTTATTTTTATAATAGTTAGTTTAGTATTGAAATAATTAATTTTGTTTTTTAAATATTTTTAGTTATAGTAGTTTTATTTTTATATATTTTTATTTATTTTTAAACTAACACAAAAATATTAAAAAGAAAGAAAATAGCATGTGTGTTTCTTTTGTGAGTAGTTAGGTGCATGCTTCTAGAAGAATAAATATGGTGGAGTTGATTAAAGAAAGCTTAATTAAGGGTCATTGGATGAAAAATAATCAAAGGTGAATATAGGTGATCCATGTAAAGTGCTCTCATTGGTCTATCTAAAAAGAATCTTCACTCCTATTGGTGGAAACACATCATCACCTATCAAATGACCAAGATGCCCTCAAGTTAAAGAAGAGAAGGTGGTTAGAAGCCTAAAAAGACTAATATACCCCAAGCACTTTGACTTCAACTATAAATAGCACCTCATTTTTCTTCATTTTGTATGTAAATTTTAGGTAGCAAAATAATGTCAAATTTATTTCATGCTTATTGTAATTCATTTTTATATTTTAATAAACAAGTTATTTTAGATTATTGTTAATCTCTTTTAGCTTATTCTCATTCTACCTTTCTTAACTTTTTAATAATCTAGCTTATTATTTGGGATTAGTTTTTATAACTTTTTTCCGAATAAGTTAGATTTATATAAAAGTTAGATATAAGTGTTATCTTATTTCAAACTTATAGTGGGATTATATTTCGAGATCTAGCTTATTGTGGGTGATATTGTTCAATTTGCTTTTTAAGCTTTTTGAATCACATAAATTTTAAGATTAGGGTTACAACTTATTAGTAAGCTAGCCTTTTAATTAATTATTTTTAGTGTAGATCTATTAGTTTTTTTTATAATTTATTGTGTATCTATTAGTTTTTAGTTTAAAAATTAAAATACTTTTATAAAACCTAAAAATAGTGTAGATCTATTAGTTTTTTTTAAATTAGTGTAGATCTATTAGTTTTTAGTTTTTAGTTTAAAAATTAAAATATTTTTATAAAACCTAAAAAATAGTCTAGATCTATTAGTAATCAACGTAATCAAATATTAATTATTGCTTATCATCCTAACCTCTTGTGTTCTTTTGATCTCGGCGTATCGATTCACCACTTTTGGTGAGGAGCTTACGGGTTTAATAGATTTAGTTAATAGGTGAAATTACTTAGAGCGTTTGGTTGGCAAAAGTTATGAAGTATCAGTTTAGTAATTGTACGGTTTGAGTTTGATTTGAGAGGCCGTGTACTTTACGGGACGGGTTTCGCTTTTGATTAGTTTGATTTGAGAGACCTGTACTTTACGGGCCATATTTTGTTGGTTATGAGAGGTCGTGTACTTTACGGGCCATATTTTGTTGGTTGTGTTGATTGTTTTAGAGCGTTTTTCTTCGGACCACGGGTACTAAAGTTCTCTCCTTTTTCAATATCTAGCTTAAAGTTTATTTTCCTCTAAATCGTTTTAGTTTAATTAGTTAGATTAATATAGTTTAAATTGTTTTAGAAAAATATTTCTTTTATAAAAATCTTTTTAATTAGTCTTAAAAATTATTGTTGTTTTAAAAAATAGATTTAAAATTGTAATAATTAGTTTTCATTTAGATAAGCTTATTTTGAGTATAAAGTTTACACCTTTTTGTGATTATTAAGCTTATTAGTATATAAAGCTTAAAGCTTTATCATCTAAAAAGATTAATAAGCTATAAAGGTTAAAGCTTTACGCTTTAATCTTAAGTTTATCTTTTTGATTTAATTTTTGTCATTTTACTTGTTATTACGTGCTTGCATTTAGCTTAATTTTGTATTTAGAAAAGTTAATTTTTTTAATTGTAGTATAGTTTTGTTACATCTTAGATTTAATAAGTTTCATCTAGATTTTAAATTGTAGTATAAGTGTATTGCATTTTAGAGTAATTTTATGTGAACTATTTGCGCTTTTATTTCTATATTCCCTAAGCCTATAATAGTATCCCATTTAAGTTTAAGTAGACATAGATACCAAACAAGTATTATTAACCAAAAACGATAAGTCTTGTGATAAATTTGATATCAATTTGAGTTGAGTCGAGGAAACGAACTTTTATCTCATATACATATTTCCAATATTAAATTGGCTACACATAAATCGGCTATATTAAAATGGCCCCGATGCCGCTTCGATCTCATTACAATTGACGATTTTTCGTGAGACGATTTGGATTTTGGGATCTGTTCACTTTTGAACGTTATTTTTTTGTATAAAAAAATCAAAAACATTAAAATATAAACAAAAAATCACAAAAGCATTTCTTTCCTAAGAATTTG
Organism: Glebionis coronaria; assembly: GCA_025667525.1. NCBI lineage: Eukaryota > Viridiplantae > Streptophyta > Magnoliopsida > Asterales > Asteraceae > Glebionis > Glebionis coronaria. Next base: position 178,007,984 of record CM046879.1, read on the forward strand.
CACACAAAAACTAAAAGATCCACAAGTAATACTTTTCCTAATGTATTACATGAAAAATATTAAGTATTATTATTAGTTTTCCTATTTCGATTTCTCTTGTCTTCTATTGTGAATATATTTTATTTTAAAAAATAAAAATACAAAAATATTTTCTTTTTACTATAGATATTACGTATAAGAACCCCAATACACAATATTCCATAAGTATTGCTTTGCCATACCCCGTATTTGGAGGCGTTCCGGTTCCATATACGTTTATCGATCAAATTTAATCAAAGGAAAAAAATAAATAAATACTTTCGTTAAGCAAGAATACGAAAAAATATGAACTATACGGTGAATAGAAAGGCGACGTGCTATAAAAGGCCGTCTAAGGGAAGCTAGGTACTTAAGTGCTTAGCGCCACCTCATTCCCCCCGTTCACTTGTGAGTATTTTGAGAAGAAAGGCTAATCGAGGGTTTTGCCACCCAAGTAGTATTACGTATATATTTTCTTGTAGCTTTTTAATATTGAACCTCGATTGGGGTAATCTCTCCCATTTCAAAGTCACCAATGGCAATCCCCTTATTCCTCGGTTTTTAGTTGTATACGCACTCGCGCGCGTGCACACATACCAAGTGGTGTACCTCGTCCTTTAAAAAGAAGACGAACAAAAAACCCGTCTCTCAAGCCGATCCCGAGAATCGAGCTTTCGACATTGCTACTATGACAACGGATAATCGACCAATGATTGAGATCTTGCAATCCCACGTGAAGGGAAATGATGACGCGATTGTTATACCGAATATTGGTGCGAATAATTTTGAACTTAAAACGGGTTTTATTCAAATGGTTTCCGCTACATCATTTTTGGGCCATTCCCAAGATGACCCTCACGATTATATCAAAAGATTCATACATTTGACCAATACGGTGAAATACAATGGGGTGAGAGGCAATACGTTTGTTGCTCTTTCCTTTTTCCCTCGAGGGACAAGCCCGGATTTGGCTTGATAAGAAACCACCCCAAAGTATTCTTACATGGGCGGATTTAGAAACTAAGTTCATTAACTATTTCTTCCCACCTTCTCGTACCACCGCCTTAAGGAACAATATTATCACCTTTGAGCAAAAATATGGGGAAACGTTTAGTGAGTCTTGGGATCGATTTAAGGAGCTTTTAAGAAGGTGTCCTCAACACGGTTTTACAAAAGTTCATCAAATTAATACTTTTTACAATGGATTAACTTTGAATGACCAAGACTCACTAAATAGTGCTTCGGGGGGAAATATTCTTGTAAAATCAATGAACGATGCTTGGAATATAATTAAAAATAAGGCTAAAGTGAAAACGAAGAGTTCAAGAACCCATATGGCTAGTGCTAGTAGAGGGGATAGTGAAGTTACGAATCAAATTAAGGAACTTGCTAATATTGTTAAAAGTCGATACCCCTCCCACTAGGCACGTTCATGCTTTAAGTGAGACTTGTGGTGGGCCACATTCATGCTACAATTGTGATAAGGTTTATAATCAACCCCAACAAGAAGTTTATGCTTTTAATACAAATGAAAATGAGAGGGTTCACTTTAAACTGAATGTTGATGTTAACCATTTGTCGTATAAGTCTACTAACTATTTGGCTCCTCCCTGTTTTGTAGCTACCCAAAGACCACCCCTAACCACCCAAATTACCCAATACTCAAATAGGAACCAAGGTCCACAAAGAGGTAATTTTCAAGGGAATTCTAATATGAGGGGTTTTAATCCAAATCAAGGGAATTTTCAAGGGAAAAATCAAGGCTTTAACAACCAAGGTTTTAATAATCAAAGCTTTCAAAATGCTAATCAACTTCAAAACCAAGGTTTTCAAAATCAAGGGTTTAATAATCAAGGGTTTGATCAAGGGAATGTTACCAATCCTCAAATGGATTTGGTTCTCCAAAAATTGACCGAACATGAGAGAACTATGAAAGAAATGCAAGATTCCACCGATAGGAAATTCATGCAAATATTTCAAACCCTTAGACCCCAAGAATCCTTGCCTTCTAATACCGAGACTAACCCTCGAGCTAATGTGAGTGCTATTACTACTCGAAGTAGAGCCACTTTAGTGGGACCTTCCATCTCTTCGCCCATAAAGGAGAGACAAGGCCCGGAGGTAACAATGAGTAATCCTACTCCGCCTTTGGTGATTCCTCCTACTACCACTCCTAGTACTAGTTCTTCATTGCCTCATGAGCCTAAATAGCCTATCCTTAAGTTTGTTCAAGAAGTGAGTCCTTCTCCTTCTCAACCTTCACCTCCTAAGCCCAATATCCCTTATCCCTCTAGGTTCGACAAGGCTAAGTTGCTTACAAAGGATGACGTTCACGTTTCCAACTTTTTGAAAATGATTAAACAAGTAAATTTTAACATTAGCCTTGTTGAAGCTCTTTCTCAAATGCCCAAATTTGTTAAGATGTTCAAAGATTTGCTTAATAAGAAAGAAAAAAATGGTAGAGCTTGTTAACACTCGTTTAAATGAGAATTGTTCCGCGATTCTCCTTAAAGAGCTTCCTGAAAATATAGGAGATCCCGGTCGCTTCGTGTTACCTTGCTCATTTCCCAAAATTGAGGATTGTATGGCTTTAGCGGATCTTGGGGCTAGTATCCATTTAATGCCTTTAAGTGTGTGGAAACAATTATCATTACCCGACCTTGTACCGACTCGTATGACTCTCGGGTTAGCCAATAGAACTCTCGCATACCCCGTTGGTATTGCAGAAGAAGCTTTTGTTCGGGTCGGTACATTCACTTTTCCCGTAGATTTTGTCGTAGTTGACTATGAGATGGATCCTCGTATTCCGTTAATACTTGGTCGACCATTCTTAAAAACCGGAAAGGCATTAGTTGATGTAGCTGAAGGGGAATTAATTCTTAGGGTTGGGGATGAAAAACAAGTTTTTAAAATGAGAAACATAACAAATAAATCAAATGGAAAAGAATCGATCAATATGATTGATGTGCTTAACTATGATAATGAAGAGATTTTTATGAATCCTTTTGGAACTAAAATGTCTAAACAAAATGATTTTTTGATACCTTCATCCCCACCCTTAGAGCCTCAAATCTTTGACACTCCCATTTATGATACCTATAGTGATGACACTTTTCCAAGTGATCACACTATCTTGGATTTAGAGGACCGACCTTTAAATCCACCAATCTTTGATACCCCAATCTTTGATGATTATGATGATGACACTTCTTTAAGTGGTCACATTTTTTTTGGGTTTCGAGGAAACACCTAGTGAGCCTACTACACCTGTCATCTCTATGAGTGATCCTTCCATTATGGAGACTCCTTTTGACTTCTATACCCCAGTTTTGGAAGTCATGACTTTTGAGGAGGATCCCCACTCTTAGAGATCATTCCTACTTTGGAGGATATTCCATTTGAGGAGGATTTAGACATCTTTCTAAATACCTATTTTCCTCACGGGGATGAGTTTTCTTATGACTCCGATGATTCTTATGTTTTTACATCGAGTTTGGATGAGGACGACTCTCCTACTTTAAATTACGATGATATTTTGAGCTTTAATGAAAACACTTCTTGCTATTTTCCCCTTAAGGAAACGGTGTTTGATCCGGGAATAGAGACTTTAGTCTACCATTGCCATATCACCATACCATTCTTTGTGAGAAACAATTGACTACGGGTACCCTAATTCTCTTATACTTGTATGATTTTACCACCTTGGGGTTTATTTCCTTTCGAGATGGAAATTATGTGTTTGACCCTGGTGGACCTTCGTGGGGTTTTCCTTATATGAGTTTGCTTCACCCTTTATCATGGAGAGATTTTCCTCCCTTGGAAATCTCGGTTTTTCCATGATTTTTCCCATTTGAACGATGATATTCAGGGAATCGAATCGAGCTAGAGAGTCTGGTAATAAAATCAATCATCGAATAACTAGGTTAGATTTTAACTTTTTCCACCTTTTCATCCTATCCACCAATAAGTGTAGGGAGAGCCAAGTAGGTTGTTGTTTTGTGGTGTTGTGCAGGGATATGTGCTTTAATGATCCACTTTTGGTGCTTTTGACACGACCCGTGATCCCATGTACCCGGTTATCTTCGATTTGTTTTTGCTATTGTGCTTCGATTTCGTATACAAATAAAGTTGAAAAATTGATCACTTTAGTTGTCTCTTCCTAAGCTCGATTTAAACTAATTAGTGCATAATGTCCTAAGTGTAGGGGAGTTTATTCTTCCCCATGCTTAAACATTGAGTACAATGTTTATATTAAGTCTGGAGAGACTTCTATCGAAGTTAAGTGGGCTTTTCCATGCATATGTCCTCATTTTAACCGGAAAATTAATATTTTTCGACGTTTTTCAAAAATTTTGATCTATTTTGGCCTAGTAGTATTTTTCATTTATTTTCTTTTATCTACTTTCCTTTTGTCATCACCATCATATGTATATATTCCATTTCATGAATAAAGTCAAAAAGGAAATAAATAAATAAAATGGTTTTAACAAGTTTAGACGTCTTTAGTATATTAGGCCCGTCGTGAATATTTTGACTCAACCCGAGTTTACTTATTTGAGTTTACTCTAGCTAGTATCCTTAACCATATGTACCTTAGTTGGTTTATTAGGCTAAGTATCCACGAGTCTCATTACTTGAGATTTTAAATTGTGGAGAACGAGAAATGATAGAGTCAATTATAAGTTACGTATTCTTTCATGAACTTATGTGAGTTAATTATAAGTTTTTTCTCTCAACACTTGTCAATAAATAAGGTCGTACGATTTGAAAAATTACTTAGCTTCTAGCCCAAAATCGTTTAAAAGTTGCTCGGGATTAATTAGAGTTCATAGCCAAGGCATAACTTATTGAAGCGGGACGCAAAGATTAGCGTATCCAAAAAGGCCCTAACAAGGCATGAGGATATTCGAGTCCAAAAAGGCCCTCACAAGGCATGAGGATTCACAAGACCATTAATCCAAATCAATATGAAGGATCAAGACACACGACGAGAAGCAATTTACTCCCATAAGGTTGCGGAAAAGTCTATCCAAAAAGGCCCTTACAAGGCATGAGGATAAATAGATCCAAGTCCGAAAAGGAGGTGGATCGTTGTATATCAAAATCCTAAATAAAGACAAGGATAAATGAAGAATTCGTGTTCAAAGTTTGGAGCATCTCTCACTCCAAATGAAGATGTATACCAAAATGAAGAGAAGACCATAATTTCAAGATCGTCTCTCAAGATTTGAAGTTTGAAGTACATGCCAAATATCGGTCTGAGAAAGGTCTCAAATCGTGAAACGAGTTATGCCAAGATATGAACTTTATGAGATTTCGAGAAGCCGTTTTAAAGATTTCGTCCTTTAGCTAACTATTGATTAAATCGTCCTACTTTATTTTCGGCCTTAATAAATTATCGTCAAAAATGCATCCTCGTGATCATTCAAGACAAAAATAAAATACAAGAGATACACCATAGGAATAAGGGGGTCTAAGTGAATAATTTAACCACATGAGTAAGTGTTAGCTTTACTAACTTATAATAACAATTTCTCTTTTTTATGCTTGGTTTGGGAAACGTGAAACTTTAGGATGATAAATATTCATGACACTAAAAGCCCTAATAAAAGTCTTAGATTTCTTTTCGAGTTTCTTCCATAAAACAATTTCAAAATAAATAAATTAAATGGAAATTGTTATATTTTTTTATAAATTTTTGATCTTTTCATCGTTGTTTAGTTTCTTTTGTTGTAGTAGTAATAGTCTATCGTAATAAAGGCCAAGATGGGTTAATTATGATGAAAAATATAAATTTGTGCTTTAAAATCGTGCATTACATGGGGACATTACAATGGTCAAGTGTAGGGGCGTTTGATAAGTGTGTAAAAACTTACCCCTTTTACCACTAAAAACAAGGAAAAACCAAACCAAAACGTAAGTTTAATAACGTAAATGTCAAAATTACGCGTGATTTTGTTTGTTTGTGTAAAATAGGTACAAAAGATCATAAATGAAGAAAACACGAGATTTCACGGGCTTCTATTGAAGAAAAAGACAAAAGACATGCTCAAGGGACCAAAATTAATAAGAGGCACGGATATCGAGAAATCACCCAGGAAAAAGGTCAAGAAAACAGCAAAATGAGCACGAGAATGAAAAGAGCACAAAATTACGAAGCCAACGGTTCCGACCTTGCCGCGTAACTCGTCTCGGTTTGCATTTTTCATATTCTAATATTTTATTTCTAATTTTAACATTTTATTAATTTTAGTAAAAATTAAATAAATAAAAGTTTTTTATTTTTATACTTAGTTTTAGTAGTTTTATTTTATATATTTTAATTTATTTTTAAACTAACACAAAAATATTAAAAAGGAAGAAAATAGCATGTGTGTTTCTTTTGTGAGTAATTAGGTGCATGCTTCTAAGAATAAAGATGGTGGAGTTGATTAAAAAAAGCTTAATTAAGGGCGATTGGATGAAAAATAATCAAAGGTGGAGATAGGTGATCCATGTGAAGTGCTCTCATCGGTCTATCTAAAAAGAATCTTCACTCCTATCGGTGGAAACACATCATCACCTATCAAATGAACAAGATGCCCTCAAGTTAAAGAAGAGAAGGTGGTTAGAAGTCTAAAAAGACTAATTTACCCCAAGCACCATGACTTCAACTATAAATAGCACCTCATTATTCTTCATTTTGTATGTAGATTTTAGGTAGCTAAATAATGTCAAATTTATTTCATGCTTATTGTAATTCATTTTTATATTTTAATAAACAAGTTATTTTAGCTTATTGTTAATATCTTTTAGCTTATTCTCATTCTACCTTTCTTAATTTTGCAATAATGTAGCTTATTATTTGGGATTAGTTTTTATAACTTTTTCCAAATAAATTAGATTTATATAAAAGTTCGAAATAAGTGTTATCTTATTTCAAGCTTATTGTGGGCTTATACTTCGAGATCTAGCTTATTGTGGGTGAATTTGTTCAATTAGTTTTTTATGCTTTTTGAATCACATAAGTTTTAAGCTTAGGCTTACAACTTATTAATAAGCTAGCTTTTTAATTAATTATTTTTAGTGTACATCTATTAGTTTTTTTTGTAAATTAGTATAGATCTATTAGTTTTTAGTTTAAAAATTAAAATACTTTTATAAAACCTAAAAAATAGTGTATATCTATTAGTTTTTTTATAAATTAGTGTATATCTATTAGTTTTTAGTTTAAAAATTAAAATATTTTTATAAAACCTAAAAAAAATAGTCTAGATCTATTTATAATCAACGTAATCAAATATTAATTGTTGCTTATCATCCTAACCTCTTGTGTTCTTTTGATCTCGGTGTATCGATTCATCACTTTTGGTGAGGAGCTTACGGGTTTAATAGATTTAGTTAATAGGTGGAATTACTTAGAGCGTTTGGTTGGCAAAAGTTGTGAAGTATCGGTTTAGTAATAGTGCGGTTTGAGTTTGATTTGAGAGGCCGTGTACTTTACGGGTCGGGTTTCGCTTTTGATTAGTTTGATTTGAGAGGTCGTGTACTTTACGGGCCATATTTGTTGGTTATGAGAGGCCATGTACTTTACGGGCCATATTTTGTTGGTTGTGTTGATTGTTTTTAGAACGTTTTTCTTCGGACCACGGGTATTAAAGTTCTCTCCTTTTTTTAATATCTAGCTTAAAGTTTATTTTTCTCTAAATCGTTTTAGTTTAACTAATAAGATTAATATAGTTAAAATTGTTTTTAAAAAAAACATCTCTTTTATAAAAATCATTTTAATTATTTTTAAAAATTATTGTTGTTTTAAAAAATAGATTTACAATTGTAAAAATTAATTTTCATTTAGATAAGTTTATTTTAAGTATAAGGTTTATACCTTTTTGTGATTATAAAGCTATTAGTATATAAAGCTTAAGCTTTATCATCTAAAAAGATTAATAAGCTATAAAGGTTAAAGCTTTACGCTTTAATCTTAATTTTATCTTTTTGATTTAATTTTTGTCACTTTACTTGTTATTACGTGCTTGCATTTAACTTAATTTTGCATTTAGAATAGTTAATTTTTTTAATTGTAGTATAGTTTTGTTGCATATTAGATTTAATAAGTTTCATCTAAATTTTAAATTGTAGTATAATTGTATTGCATTTTACAGTAATTTTATGTAAACTATTTACGCTTTTATTTCGATATTCCCTAAGCCTATAATAGTATCCCCATTTAAGTTTAATTAGACATAGATACCAAACAAGTATTATTAACCAAAAACGATAAGTCTTGTGATAAATTTGATATCAATTTGAGTCGAGTCGAGGAAACCAACTTTAATCTCTTATACATATTTCCAATATTAAATTGGCTATACATAAATTGGCAATATTAGTCGTTGAAAGGCAAAATCGCTCACTTATGGAAGCTGCTCGAACGATGTTAATTTACGCAAAGGCTCCATTCTTTTTATAGGCGGAAGCAGTATCTACAGCAGTATACACTAAAAACTGTTCACTAATTCGAAAACGCCATGGTAAAACACCTTATGAGATTCTACATGGAAAAGTACTCGATTTATCATACCTTCATGTATTTGGTTCTCTTTGTTATCCAAATAATGATGGTGACAATTTGGGAATACTTCAACCAAAGGTTGATATCGGTATTTTCATTGGTTATGCACCCGCAAAGAAGGTTTTCTGAATCTACAATCGTAATTCTCGTAACATCCTCAAAACTATGAATGTTGATTTTGATGAGCTGACGGCAATGTCTTTTGAGCAAAGCAGCTTTGAACCCGCACTTCATGAAATAGGACCCAATAATATTAGCTCTGGTCTTGTGCCAAACGACCCTTCTTCATCATCATTTACACCACCTACTAGGAATGAGTGGGATACGTTGTTTCAACTTTTCTTTGATGAATTATTTACTCCTCCCAGTATTGCTACTCCAGAACCAGAAGAAATAGCTCCGGTCCACGAAGTTGTAACTCCAGCAAATGAAGCACAATCAGATGTGTCGACAACTACAATTGGTCATGATACACCTTCAACGAGTAATTCTCAACCAACACATGTATCAACTACCCATGTCATGCCTATTGATAATTAAGAGGATGATGATGATCACGATTTAGAATTCGCTCAGATGCGTGAACTTCCATTCTTTGGTGTACCAATTCCTGACCCTAATCAAGTCGGGTCGTCCACCTCAGAGGAAGCTCCTACTACGGTCTACTCCAATCCACGGATTCGTGAACATGACAGCAAGTGGACAAAGGATCATCTGATAGATTCTATTATTGGTGACCATAATGTATCCACACGAAGTCAGTTACAAGAAAGTGCATTGTTTTGTCATTTTGATGCGTATCTCAGTGAAGTTGAACCTAAGAGGTGGCAAGAAGCTTTTACCCAATCTAGTTGGATAGAAGCTATGCAAGAAGAACTTAATGAATTTATACGTCTTGAAGTATGGGAACTTGTCCCATGCCTGGATCAAGTGAAGTTACTCACTTTGAAATGGGTTTACAAGGTGAAACTCGACGAGTTAGGTGGAATATTGAAAAACAAAGCTCGTCTAGTATCTCGTGGGTACAAACAATTATTAGGGATCAACTTTATGGAATCCTTTGCACCTATTGCCCGTTTGGAAGCTATTCGAGTATTCCTTGATTATGCTGCACATATGAATATGATCGTCTATTAGATGGATGTTAAGACGAACTTTCTAAATGGTGAAATCAAGGAAGAGGTTTATGTTCAACAGCCAGATGGTTTTGTGAACTCTAAATATCCTAATCACGTATACCGACTTAAAAAGGCTCTCTATGGGTTGAAACAAGCTCCTCGGGCGTGATATGATTTATTGTCACAATTCCTCATTACGGAAGGCTTCGTAAAAGGCAAGGTGGATCCAACATTGTTCATTCAAAAACGTAGAAAAGACATGATTATGGTACAAATATACGTTGATGATATTATATATGCTGCCTCGAACCAGATTTTATCAGATGAATTTGGGACACTCATGTCTTCTTGGTTTAAGATGTCAATGATGGGTAAGGTGTCATTTTTCTTAGGTCTTCGGATATCTCAAAGTCCTAGAGGTAGTTTTATCAATCAATCCAAGTATGCCCTTGAATCGCTTAAGAAATATAAGATGGAATCTTGTGACCCCGTGGACACACCTATTGTGGAAAAAACTAAGCTAGATGCAGATCCAACATGGATTCCTATTTATCCTACACTTTTTGTGGTATGATCGGTACCCTCTTGTATATTACAGCTAGCATGCCTAACCTTCAGTTCTCGATTTGTATGTGTGCTCGGTATCAAACGAGGCGTACTGAGTTACATTTAGTTGTTGTTAAAAGGAATTTTTGATATCTTAAAGGAACCGTTAATCGGTGACTTTGGTACTCGAAGGACTCCTTTATTGCACTAATGGCATACGTAGATGCAAACCACGCGGGATGTCAAGATACCAGGCATAGCACAAGTGGAACTTTGCAACTACTAGGAGACCGACTTATCAGTTGGGCGTTAAAAAGGCAGAGAAGTGCTGCAATTTCGAGTATGGAGGCAGAATACATAGATATGTCCGTTTGTTGTGCACAAATTCTTTGGGTGAGATTGCAATTAACCGACTATGGTCTAGGTTTCAACAAAATTCTGATGTACTGCGACAACAAAAGGGCCATTGCCCTCTGTTGCAACAATGTCAAATTCTCCCAGTCAAAGCAATTGACATTCGCTGCCATTTCATCAAGTAGCAAGTGGAAAATAGAGTGATCGAGTTGTGCTTTGTAATAAGTGTGAAAACACTTATCCTTTTACCACTTATTTCCAATAATAACAAGACCAAAACGTGTATTTTATGTCGTAAAAGTCGGAATTATGCGTGGTTTGTGTTTTTATTGTGTGTCAGGATAAAAATATGAAAAAGGGAGAAAACTCGGGCTATCACGGGCTTTTATCGAAGAAAACGAGAAAAGACGAAGTCAAAAGATCAAGAGTGTAAAAAGAACGGAAGTCCAATGCCTATTCTGAAGATTTATCAAAGAAAAAGTCTAAAGACGGAAGTTTAATGAAGTCGAAGAACTCAAGTCTAATAGAAGAAGAAAATTATAAGACAAGTTCAATTTATATCGACAAATCCCGAGACTACGTCAAGAAAGACAAAGAATTTAAGACGAGTCGAGACGAGAAGAAAGAAAGAAGGAAGCAACACATGCACTCCCCACCTCCTATATGTACCCTCCTAATGACACATTAGGAGGGTGTTAGTTAATTTAGCTAGTTCATTTTTTCTTTCTTAGTTTTAATTTTAGAGAGAGAAAGTGTTTAACTTTCTCTCACTAGAACTTCATCTTTTCTTTCTTTTCATGTTTAAGCTTTGATTTGATCTTGTATTTTGGAATCATTAATCTATAAGTTCCAGTTAAGTTTTTCATTTTCAATCTCTTTCTACCTTTCTTGATTTTTACTTATATTTGATCCGAAATCATCTTTGATTTTGTTTCATCTTAATGTTTATGAGATCAAAAAGTTCATCTTTTGGTTTTTATCTAAGTTTTATACGGATTAAGCTTTGAGCTTATCATGCTTATTGGCTTAACTTGTGTTTAGCTTATTTACTTTTTGTTTTTCTTAAAAAGTTTCGTTTTATTAAAGTTTGATTTAAAAGTTTTGCTTATTTATAGTTTTGAAAGGTTGTTATTCGTTCTTATCGAGATCTTTTCGTTATAAATTCGGTTAAGTTTTGGTTTGAGCTTATTAAAAAGTAGCTTATTAACTTGGCTTATTGCGAATTTCATTCCGTTGGAAAAGGGTTTACCTTTTCCGACTATCATTCCGACGGTTGTCACTATTATTCCGATAAATAGTATCGGAAAAGGGCTTTGTATTCTGACGCGTATTCCGATCTCTCCATCGGATTAGGGTTTCTGGATTTCGATCCATATTCCGATTGATGTGATTATCATTATTCCGATAGCTTTGGGTTACGAGTATTCCCCTCTTATTCTGATCGTGATTGCGGTCCCTCATTGCGATCGTACATTGCGACGGGTCTTAAGGCTATATTGTGACGAAACGCTGCCCAATTTTTGTTAGCCATATTCTGACAGAATTCCTTGACATTCAGATAGAATTACATTCCGATACCTTTGTGATTATTCTGACGAGATTCCGATTGACACATTCCGATCATATTCCTTTTGGTTGCATTCTGATAACATTTCGACGCTGGTATTCTGATAGGATTTCCTTTGACATTCCGATCATATTCCGACTGCAACATTCCGACGGGATTCCGATAGGGCATTCCGACGGGGTTAATTGTTTATCTTTGTTAAGTTCTAAGTTTTAAATTCACTTTTAAGTTTTTAAGTTTTAATTCATTTACTTTTAACTCGTAATTTTAGTTTAATCTTTAACGCTTTTATTTTACTCAACGACATTTTCATATTTGCTTTTAGTTTAAAATAGATAATATCACACTCCCCTTTTCGTCACCAAGAACGACTATTCCACTTCAAACCGTGATCAATTCGATAAGATACCAAGAACGATATCGAGTACAAATGCTAAAGCAAGCTAAGCAAAAAGTCATTTATCAAATGGCGCCGTTGCCGGCTCTTTTCGTAAAGATTAATGGTTTTTAGTGTGAAAAATTAGATTTTGGGATCCGTTCTTTTAGGAACGTTATTTTCAAGCACAAAATTTTCAAAAATCCTAAAAAATATAAAATTTTCAAAAATACAAAAACAATAAAAAAGATAAAAAAATCAAAAATATTTTATTTCCTTTTAGTGTATGCGTACTCGCTCTACGTCTTATCCTGAGCCCGAGACTCTTAGAGACATAGATATGGCCGGTGTGCATAACAATAATAACAACCCATCCCACCCCAATTTGAATAACAATATCAACAACAACAATGTTCTCCCACCCGACCTACGCATAATGGAGGAGCTTTGTCAACCCACCATGAACGGACGCGGAGGACCGATTGCGCCGATGCAAATCACGGCTCCTGAGTTTTCGTTGAAGCATCACATGATCCAGCAAGTTCAAAACGCTTGTCCTTTCCGCGGATTACCTGATGATGATGCCAACAAACACCTCGACAAATTCATTACCGTCACTCAAAGCATGAAACTACCCGGTGCTTCCATGGATTTTCTTCGCCTTCACCTCTTTCCACACATTTTATCCCACCATGCCGAAAAATGGTTTGACCGTCTTCCCAAAAACTCAATTCAACCATGGAATGACATGACTCAAAAAATTTTGTCGCGCTACTTTCCACCATCCATGGTCACTAGTCTTCGCAACCAAATCAGTGGATTCACTCAAGAACCTGATGAGTCGCTTTTCGATGCTTGGGAACGCTATAATGTCTTGATCGACCGTTGTCCAAACCATAACATGCTCCCCGTTACTTTGGTTGATACTTTCTATAATGGTTTAACTTTTCGTGATCGTGATACGATTAATGCTGCCGCCGGTGGTACATTTATGAAGAGAAGACCTGAGGAGTGTAGAGAGCTGATAGAGAACATGACCACTCACCACAAAAATTGGGATTCATCTGCATCTTCAAGGAATAACCAGAGGGCCAATGATTCTTCTACATCATCCAACTCATAGATAACCAAACTTACTCGCCAAGTAGCTGAGATGAACAAAAACTTCTTAACCATGGCTACAAACCAATTTCAACAAGCTAAAGCTGTAGCAACTTCCTGTGAGATTTGTGGGGGTTCTCATTCATACATCGATTGTCCTTCTACTCTTGACAATCCGGAAAATGTGTATGACGCTAACGATAACTTTTCTACGGGAGGCTATCATGCACGTCCTTAAGGAGACCGTAACTTGCTAAGTTATCGTTCCAACAACTTTCTATCTCCACCTGGCTTTTCTCCTCAAAACCAAAACCAAAACAATTTCAACTGCAACAATCAAAGCCAACCTCGAGCTACCAATCAATATCAATCCCAAAGAAACCCATATCCACCTCAAGGAAATAATCAAGCTTACCAAGCCCCACCTCTCAATCAACCCACGGTACTGAACCAAGACCTCGAAGCTTACATGAGGACCAATAGAGAGATGGTGACGAATCTTCAAAGCCAATTCATTAACTTGAAGGGTGACATGGCGAAACAAGGGAACGATATTCGAGCCGAGCTAAGGAATGACATGGCAAAACAAGGAAATGATCTTCGAGCCGATATGAGAAACTCTATGAGCAAAACTTAAGGGATATGATTGCTAGTTTTTTCCCAAGTAATCAAGCCTCTGGTTCGGGTTCTCTTCCGAGTAACACCGTTGCTAATCCAAGAGGGTAGATGAAAGCAATCACCACCCGAAGTGGCAAAGGTTTAAAGGAACCCGAGATTCCTACACCTACACCGGTAATTGTGACAAAGGAAAACGAGTCCCCTTCTCCAATTCCTCCACCTTCTACTTCCACCCCTCCACCACCCAAGGATGTGAGTGAGCATTCCATTCCTAAGCCTTCATCTCAACCCAATATACCTTATCCCTCAAGGTTGAGGAAAGAGAAGTTGAATAACAGGGATGATATTCAGGTTTCTAACTTTCTTAAAATGTTTAAACAACTGAATTTTAACATCTCCTTTACCGAGGCTCTCGCTCACATGCCGAAGTATGCGAAAATGTTTAAAGATCTTCTCAGTGATAAGGAGAAACTCCTTGATATCACCCAGACCCAACTTAATGAGAATTGCTCTGCAGTGCTCTTAAGGACATTACCAACCAAACTTGGTGATCTGGGTCGTTTCCTCATTCCTTGCAACTTCCCCGGGGTAGAGAATTGTATGGCCCTAGCCGATCTAGGTGCTAGTATCAACTTAATGCCTTTAAGCGTTTGGAAACAATTATCTCTACCTGAGCTAGTCCCCACACGAATGAAATTGGAATTAGCTAACCGTACGGTTGCTTATCCGGTGGGGATAGTCGAAGATGTCTTCGTCGGTGTCGACAAATTCACCTTTCCGGCGGATTTTGTTGTCGTTGACTACGAGATGGACCCCCGTGTTCCATTAATCGTTCGACGTCCATTCTTGAGGACCGGTCGCACTCTCATTGATCTAGCCGCGGGTGAATTAATCATGAGAGTTGGTGACGATAAAATCGTCTTCAACATGGGTAAACTTTCTAAGCAGCCTTCTGAAAACGAGAGTGTTAATTTCATTGACGTTCTTGATGAGGCTTGTGAAGAACATTTCAACGACGCTTGTAAAAGTGGTTCTTCTTCTTCTCTACCCATTGTTGAGACCGTTGCCTCTATTGCTCCCTCACTGACTCCATTTGGAGAAAGTGATTTCCTTTTGAAAGAATTTGAAGCAACTTTGGGAGATGTGGACTTACAATATGACGATTCTCTCTCCAATTGGGATGAAGACATTCGTACCATTGAGAAACTTCTCAATGAGGACCATATTTCTCCACCATCTCCTAAGGAAATTTCTATCGATGATCTGAATTTGACTATATCTTCCATCAAAAATCCTCCGGATTTAGAGCTTAAGGATCTACCGTCTCATCTCGAATACGTGTTCCTTAAAGACAATAAGAAGTTACCCGTCATCATCGCAAAGGATTTGATAGAAGACGAAAAATCTCAACTTATCGACGTGCTGAAGAATCATAAGAAAGCGACAGCTTGGAAAATCTTTGATATTCGTGGAATTGATCCTCACTTTTGCACACATAAAATTCTCATGGAGGACGACTTTAAACCCACTATTCAAAACCAAAGAAGGGTGAATCCCAATGTCCATGACATTATCAAAAAAGATGTTATCAAACTTCTTGATGCGAGAATGATCTACCCTATCTCGGATTCACCATGGGTTAGTCCGGTCCATTGTGTGTCTAAGAAAGGCAGAATCACCGTTGTGCCCAATGAAAATAACGATTTGATTCCTACTCGTCTCGTTACAGGGTGGAGAGTTTGTATAGACTGTCGCAAACTCAATGATGCTACGAGAAAGGATCATTTTCCTCTTCCTTTCATGGATCAAATGCTCGAGCGTTTAGCGGGTAATGATTATTATTGCTTGTTAGACGGTTTCTCCGGGTATTTTCAAATTCCCATCGATCCTAAAGACCAAGAGAAAACCACATTCACTTGTCCTTATGGAACATTTGCTTACAAAAGAATGCCTTTCGGCTTATGAAATGCTCCTGGTACTTTCCAAAGGTGTATGATGGCTATTTTCCATGACATGGTTGAAGAAACTGTGGAAGTCTTCATGGATGATTTATCGGTCTATGGTGATTCTTTCTCTACTTGCCTTGCCAATTTAGAACGTATGCTCAAACGGTGTGAAGACACTCGTCTCGTTCTTAATTGGGAAAAATGCCATTTCATGGTAAAAGAAGGCATTGTTCTTGGACATAAAATCTCCAAAGCCGGTCTTGAAGTCGACCGTGCTAAAGTCGATGTTATTGCTAAATTACCTCCACCTTCAACCGTGAAGGGTGTAAGAAGTTTCCTTGGTCATGCGGGCTTCTATCATCGATTCATTCAAGATTTATCGCTCGCCCGATGACCCACCTCTTGAAAAAAGATACTCTCTTTATTTTTTTCTAAAGAGTGTATTGAATCCTTCAATCTTCTTAAGGACAAGCTAACTAAGGCACCGGTCTTGGTTACCCCTAATTGGGAGCTACCTTTTGAATTGCTGTGCGATGCTAGCGACTTTGCCATTGGAGCGGTTTTGGGACAAAGAGTGAACAAACACTTCCAACCAATCCACTATGCTAGCAAGACAATGACGGGGGCTCAATTGCATTATACCACTACCGAAAAAGAGCTTTTAGCTGTAGTGTATGCCTTTGAGAAATTTCGCCCCTATCTTTTCCTTTCCACCACCATTGTCTATACCGACCATTCCGCGTTGAAGTAGTTGTTAAATAAACAAGATTCTAAGCCAAGACTTCTTCGTTGGGTTTTGCTCCTTCAAGAATTTAAAATTGAAATTCGTGACAAGAAGGGAGCCGAAAACCTAGCCACGGATCATCTAAGTAGACTTGAGGATCCTTATCAAGGGGATCATCCGAATCAAGAGATCAAAGACTCTTTTCCCCTTGAGGCCTTAATGTCTATCAATTCCAATCTTGATGACACCCCGTGGTTTGCGGACATTGCAAACTACTTAGCGGGTGGTATTCTCATCGAAGGGTTAACATCCCAACAAAAGAAGAAGTTCTTTAAAGATGTTAAGACTTACTTTTGGGATGACCCTTATCTCTTCAAACAATGTGCTGATCTGATTATTCGTCGGTGTGTTGATGGACCCGCAGCTTTAGACATTCTCGAAGCTTGCCATAAAGGACCCACCGGTGGTCACTTTGGTCCCAACTACACCGCAAAGAAAGTGTTTGACTCGGGATTCTATTGGCCCACCATTTATTGTGACGCTCACGAAATGGTTAAAAATTTCAATGCTTGCCAAAGCCAAGGCAAGATCACACATAAAGATGAGATGCCTCAAAATTTCATCCAAGAATGTGAAATCTTTCACGTATGGGGCATCGACTTTATGGGGCTATTTCCATCATCCAAAGGGAACAAGTACATCCTCGTAGTCGTTGACTACGTATATAAATGGGTTGAAGCCAAGGCTCTCCCTACGAACGATGCGAGGGTGGTTGTGAACTTTTTGAAGCAACTTTTTGCTCGATTCGGTGTTCCTCGTGCTATCATCAGTGACCGCGGGACTCATTTTTGCAATGATCAGTTTGCTCGAGTCATGGCTAAGTACGTTGTCAATCACCGTCTTTCCACCGCTTATCATCCTCAAACAAATGGTCAAGCCGAGATATCTAACCGTGGATTGAAGCGAATTCTTGAGCGTACTGTGGGAGAGCATCGTGCCTCGTGGGCCGATAAGTTAGATGATGCTTTGTGGGCTTTCCGTACCGCATATATGACACCTATTGGTTGCACTCCATATCGTCTTGTGTACGGGAAGGCATGCCACCTCCCTATTGAATTGGAACATAAGGCGTACTGGGCTTTGAAGTGGGCCAATTTTGACATCAACAAAGCCGGCGATCTTCGGAAGATTCAACTCAATGAGCTAAATGAACTAAGGAATGAAGCTTATGAGAAGTCATTGATCTACAAGGAGAAGACCAAGATCATTCATGATGCTAGGATAAAAAACCGAGAGTTCCACGTTGGTGATCAAGTTTTACTCTTTAACTCTCGGTTGAAGATCTTCTCGGGCAAGCTGAAGAGCCGTTGGTCTGTCCATTCACCGTCGCCAAAGTCTTCCCCTATGGCACCATTGAGCTTTCTCAAGCAAATGGGCCTAATTTTAAAGTGAATGGCCAGTGTGTGAAGCTGTACTTTGGTGAGGACATCTCTCATGAGATGATTCCATCCCTCACCACGTTTCCCTTGAATTAGTTTTGGGTCGAGTCAGGCTCGTGATTCGGTTAACAAAAACAAGCGCTTCTCGGGAGGCAACCCGTTGATCTATCCTTTACCGTTTTCATAATAAGTGTAGGGGGAGCCCCGTATGTGTTTATTGTCTTGTTTCTTATAATGTGCAGGGATTAAAGCTTCAAAGATCCATTCTCGATGATTTTTGACGGACCGTGATCCCGTGTACCCGTCTTCCCGGTTCTATCCTAAACTGTCATGATTCAATATTTCATATCTTATATGTACACACTGAAATCACTATAGTTGTCCTTTCCTTAGCAAGATTTAAACAACGTGCACAATGTCCTAAGTGTAGGGGAGTTTACTCCCACATGCTTAAACATTGAGGACAATGTTTATATCAAGTGTAGGGGGGACTTCTATCGAAGTAAGTGGGCTTTTCCATGAATTTGTCCTTATTTTAACCGGAAAATCTAATTTCTCGATATTTTTCAAAAATTTTAATCTATTTTGGCCTAGTAATTCTTCCTTTGTTATCGTTAATTTTCTTTCATTAGAATAAATTTTAATAAAATGGTTTTAATGAGTTTAGATATCTTTGATATATTAGGCCCGTCGTGAATCTTTTGACTCAACTCGAGTTTACTTATCCAAGTTCACTCTAGCTAGTATCCTTAACCATGTAGACCTTAGTTCGTTTATTAGGCTAAGCATCCACGAGTCTCATTCCTTGAGATTTTAAATTGTGGAGAACGAGAAATGATAGAGTCAATTATAAGTTTGGTATTCTTTCATTAATTTATGTGAGTTAATTATGACCTTTTTCTCCCATCACTTGTAAATAAATAATTGCAATAAGTAAGGTCGTACGATTTGAAAAGTTACTTAGCTTCTAGCACAAGATCGTTTAAAAGTTGCTCGGTGTTAATTAGAGTTCATAGCCAAGGCATAACTTATTGAAGCGGGATGCGAATATTGGCGAGTCTGAAAAGGCCCTAACAAGGCATGAGGGCTACATTTTGTTGCTAAAGATCCAACGTGATGTGAAGAATCATTTATCAAAAATCAATATGAAGGATCAAGACACAAATACTCCCCTAAAGATCATGGAGAAGTCTATCCGAAAAGACCCTAACAAGGTATGAGGATAAATAGATCCAAGTCCGAAAAGGAGGCGGATCGTTGTATATCAAAATCCCCAAATAAAGATTGGAGAAAAATGAAGAAGTCGTGGTCCAAGTATGAAGAATCTCTCAAAACTTCAAGTGAAGAAATACCTATCATTCCGACGGTTAGGGCCTTTTGGTTTGAGCTTATTAAAAAGTATCTTATTAACTTGGGTTATTGCGAATTTCATTCCGTTGGAAAAGGGTTTACCTTTTCCGACTATCATTCCGACGGTTGTCACTATTAGCCGATACATAGTATCGGAAAAGGGCTTTGTATTCTGACGCGTATTCCGATCTCTCCATCGGATTAGGGTTTCTGGATTCCGATCGGGATTCCGATCCATATTCTGATTGTTGTGATTATCATTATTCTGATAGCTTTGGGTTACGAGTATTCTCCCTTATTCCGATCGTTATTGCGATCGCTCATTGCAATCGTACATTGCGACGGGTCTTAAGGCTATATTGTGACGAAACGCTGCCCAATTTTTGTTAGCCATATTCCGACAGAATTCCTTGACATTCAGATAGAATTACATTCCGATACCTTTGTGATTATTCTGACG
The DNA here is from genome assembly GCA_025667525.1 of Glebionis coronaria. Lineage (NCBI taxonomy): Eukaryota > Viridiplantae > Streptophyta > Magnoliopsida > Asterales > Asteraceae > Glebionis > Glebionis coronaria. The sequence goes on from CM046879.1 coordinate 178,028,152, forward strand.
AGATTCCGATTGACACATTCCGATCATATTCCTTTTGGTTGCATTCCGATAACATTCCGTCGCTGGTATTCCGATAGGATTTCCTTTGACATTCCGATCATATTCCGACTGCAACATTCCGACGGGATTCCGATAGGGCATTCCAACGGGGTTAGTTGTTTATCTTTGTTAAGTTTTAAGTTTTAAATTCACTTTTAAGTTTTTAAGTTTTAATTCATTTACTTTTAACTCATAATTTTAGTTTAATCTTTAACGCTTTTATTTTACTCAACGACATTTTCGTATTTGCTTTTAGTTTAAAATAGATAATATCACACTCCCCTTTTCGTCACCAAGAATGACTATTCCACTTCAAACTGTGATCAATTCGATAAGATACCGAGAACGATATCGAGTACACAAATGCTAAAGCAAGCTAAGCACAAAGTCATTTATCACTTTGTCAGATCTGAGTATCAATTGGCGGATATTTTCACTAAGGCTTTAGATCGCGCTCGAATTGAATTTTTGGCCGACAAGCTAGGAATGAGAATTTTCTCGCCCGAGACTCTAAAGGCATTGGAAAATGAATCGAAAGAATATTGGTGGTAAACTATTCTCCATATCCTTGGTGATCATTTGTATATATATTGTTTATATTTTATCCACAAAAGCAAAATACAAAAGTATAAAACCATATAAAAACCATAAAAATTAAAAAATTCAGAAAAATCAAAAAATAGTTTTACTATCTTTTTAATTTTTTTAAGGCATGTCTTTTGGTACGATAATATTTACGGCTTTAGAAATGTCGATTAATATTGACACGGCGCCATAAATAGAGTTCCTACAAAAGTTGTAAATATTTCATAAAACATGCCTAAATGGTTTGCTATAATTTCATATAGTAACCCGCTTTTCATATTAAAGTCAAGTATTTCTTATGAAAGCTTTGGCTCAACAACGGGAATTAATTTTATTGGGCATTTACTTTATAACATGTAAGGGATTGTGTTTACATTATAACACAATCTAACACAGATATATGTAAGCTTCAGTTCATTTATTTGTTTTTTGGTAACCGTGATTTCCGACACATTGGCCGACTAATCCACGGGGTTGAACCCACCGCCACACAGACTCAGACCAAGTAAAGCCCTTCTTTTTCAGGAGGTTGGCATGGCCACTTCAAGGTTGTTTGCATATAGCAAGAATTGAACTTGAGACCTCACACACTTTAGAGTGATAGCCACAAACCAATTTGACACTAGACCACCCTTGAGTGCATTTATTTGTTAAAACAAGAAAAATCTTATTTTTATGAAGTTATCATCTCCACAAATCATAGCAATTAACAATTGGTATCTACATACTCGACGATGTGACTACTCAAACGACGACTACAACTCTTTCGATAGAACACGGGTCAACAGTTGAGGGGGAGCAATTGTCAAGCATTCAGAATCTCTGATGCCGAAAGTGCCAAGTTCACAAATTGGTGTCAAGACAACGATACCAAACGTACATGTGGTGTCAAGAGATGACTTCAGACGTGACGAGGCGACCAACATTTGCCAACAAGGACCATGTGATCTTATCATATGATGTTCTCATCAATCAGGTCCAACCTTGTTAATTCATTCTAATATGGTGAATATGTGATCATTTTACAAATCAGTATCATATCTCATAAATTGGTATCATGAAAATAAAACGGACTTGCATTTTTCTTTCCAAAAACTTTGTTAAAACTTCATTAAATCAATTGATATCAAGAATATCGGCTGGGTTAATATTTTTAATATAGGGGATAAAATGTGATTTAATACGGGAAATGATTAATCACAAATGGTTTGACTTAACGTGATAGCTCATCCCGACATGTGCGAAATGTTTTCGAATATCATGGCATATGTTAAGGGGGACAAAAACGGATTTGCACATCAAAAATGGATTTTTATGGTGACATATACTTACCCTCAACCCATTTATTTCACGAAGATGAAGATTGTGGTGACATAAGGATGGTAGGATAGGTTAAGTCCAATGATTCTTTCAGAACCGGAGGAATCTTCCCAAAAACATTCCATAGCTAGAAATATTTGTACTTAGGAAAGATGGAGAAAGATTATGAACGTAGCTGAATGCCGACCAAGTACTTAAGTTAGCACTGAAACAATCACAACAAGGTGCTAGTTATGACGTATTGGTAAGCATTGAAGGGGTTGAAGAATGAAAAAGAATTGTAAAGATAAAGGGTGTAAAGTAAGAAGTCCTCCTTACAACCTTAGGCAGAAACCGGGTCAACTCATATGTCACGGAAGATACGCATCATGGACCCAGTGATGTAATGCACAACCCATCCCAGCTAACTCATATATCTCTCAAAAGGTATTTGTTTTAATCACACGGAGACAACGCATTATTTATCGATTTATTCACTTCGAATATATTGATATTGAAATGGTGGTGCTCTTCTCCAGCCTCCGATCACTAAAATCCAAAATGCACGATCGAGTCTAGATCCATTTGAGATCATCAAATATCTCATTAGGATACACTTCCATAATTTCTTGCTTCTTCACACACTGTGAAAAGTAAGAACGATATTAAGAGTCCTACGCAAAATCTTTATGATCTTGCCTAAACATCCGAGTAATACGCAAGTATTTACAATGACGATGGAAATCCTTCTTGAGTGAACATTAAAAAGCTCCTGGTAGGTGACTTGTGATAACTGGAAAGCAACAATTTTTTATTTCTTAATTGAATTTAAACACGTTCTAGGCCTCTACGCAATATCTCAGTGATCTTGCCAGACCACTAAAAGTGACACCTTAGTGTTCACAATGATGAGTGGAAATCCTTCTAGTGTTAACCTCAAACAACACTTGGTAGATAACTTGCCAGATTCTATATGAATCAAGCTAGTGACAACTGGAAAGCAACGATTGTGTGATTCTTTAATGAATCAAACTTGTTCCAGGAAACAAAATTGACGAATTCAATCATGCGGATAATTTTATCCAAATGATTCACTCTTTACGTTCGCAGTCAGCTTTGGACGGTCGAGTAAAGTGTACGGGTTTACCCGCGAAATCTTGTCAAGGAGATTTTTAATTAAGTCTACCTGGCACAAGTACGATATTTTATATCGTCCAACGGTCTTCACCGACCGGAGGTAAAATGCTACCGAATTAGAATGAAATGCTGAAAACCATTTCGTTCGTGTCTACTTATGTTGCGGCATTTGAAGACGGTGGCGTTGCAGAGTCCGAGATGAAGTCGTCCCCGCATGCTACTTCAACAAATTCAAGAAAGCCTAAAAGTCAAGTCTTCCGTTGTATCAAACTCTGAAGCTTTCAAGAATTACATAGGTATACGTATGTGGGACATGAATCATGATGAGGCGGATATCACTAGTGATGATGCACAAGATCAAGGCAAGAGATAAATGTTCAAGATTGATATCAAAGATCACATCAACATATTCACCAGAAAAGAAAAAGAAAAAGAAAAGAAAGACGAAGATTACGAGCTCAAGACAAGCATTGTATGCTAGGTTTATTTTATTATCGTAACTCGGTTAATGCCCTTGTTTGGAGTGACCTCCCTTAGGGGGAGATTGTTGGACATACGTTTTTACGTATTTAGAAGGATCGGTCACTCCGACAATATATTAGTAAGTAGCTCGTATTTTAGTTCTGTTATTAATCAAATAAGGCCAAGCCAAGGCTTAAAGTAAGTATGGCAATGCGAACTGGCCCATGTAACCCAATTAGGTGTTCAATTAAATAATGTTTGATAATAACTTAATTGATTTAATAGAGAAAAATTGAATTTATTAAGACATATAAAAAGTATTGTTTGTAACTTAATAAAGAAAATAACTTAAATATTAAATAATAAAACTAAAACTGTTTGTATTAAATCAGACATGATTTCATAGAAAAATCAATAAACAAACCCTTACTCAAATTTACTTATTTAAGTGGCATGCTCACTGTTATAAGTCCTTGCGATCCTTATGTAAAATAAAAAGATAACATACAACAAAATTATTATACATGGTTATAAGGCTGGACTCAACAGCGACTTTGTGCGACCTTAATTTTTTCTGCCACGTCATCTTTTTTTCTCCGACGACCTAGTGCGACCTATTTGCCCTAACAAGGCGACCTAGTTGAAAAAAAAATATTTTTTTTCAAATCATTCCTCTTTATAAATACCAAATTTTTACACACAAAAATTTCAAACACAATTTTTAAAATCAAAATGGCATGCCCTTTTCCATACACCGTTGACGAGATTAAAGCTATGATTCAAAAACAAATAATTGAGCAACAATGTCGTCAGGATGTGCTTACGCGTTAGCCGATGATTTGGATGCCGCGTACGAAGCTAAAACAAAACTGCGCACATCATGTGAGAAATGTCATGATATTTCCCCAAAGAAACGTCATTTAATCGACACGTTTCTAAGTAATGAATCTGATAACGATTTCAACATGCGAAGATCTTTGTTTAGAAAGTCGATAAAATTGAAGGTTCGAATTGAAAAAAATACTGAATGGCTGAATAACTTGACTGCCCAAAAAATGAAGGAATCCCGTCCAAAACTCATATCGGTTCTTCATCACAACAACAACGACGCCGATATGTTTCTCTCGGTCCATCCTATCCAAACGACTCAAATGGCTTACTTAATGACATTCAGTTTCGTCAACTTTGCTATGATGAACAGGTATTTAAAGAAAAATGAAAGAAGAAGCTAAGGCACAAAGGGAGTTGGAGGCTGATAGGTGTGTAAACACCCATCCTTTTTACCACTTAACTACAATAATAACCAAGCCAAAACGTGTATTTTATGTTGTAAATGTCGGAATTATGCGTGGTTTGTGTTTTTGTTGTGATTTAGGACGAAATTGTGAAAAAGGGAGAAAACACGGGCATTCACGGGCTTTTATCGAAGAAAAAGACAAAAGACGAAGTCAAGAAATCAAGAGTGCAAAAAGAACGGAAGTCCAAGACCAATTCTGAAGATTTATCGAAGAAAAAGTCAAAAGACGGAAGTTTACTTAAAGCCGAAGAACTCAAGTCTTATTTATGAAGAAAATTCAAAGACGAGTTCAAAGAAATCCCGAGACAAAGTCATTAAAGTCGAAGCACTAAGAAGATTAAGTACTTAATGATGCAATTAAAGAAAGAAGAAAGAGGGGAGGAAGCTTCCTAAGCACCTCCCTAATACTCCTATAAATAGATTAGATTTCATTTCATTTTATGTTGTTGGCTAGTTTGACAAACTATGCTCTTCCATCTTTAATTTTTGCACCTTAATTACTTGCACCTTTAATTACCTTGTCATGCACCTTTAATTCCTTTAATTCAAGTAAGTTTACTTTTAATTGTTATTGAATCTGTACTTTTATTGTTAATCTCTCATCTTCCTTTCTTGATTAATCTTAATGTTTATGTTCTTTTATTTTTATGGTTTTCAATCAAGTGGGTTTTGATTGATTTGGTTATGATTGTTAGTTTATTGATTTGGATTGTTTGGTTATTGTTATTAGATCATTTGTGGTTGTTTTGATTTAATCTTTTGATTGATTTTGGTTAGTTTTGTTTAAATTCGTCCCCTTCTTTATTCCCTTGTTCTTCGTTAATCTTACTGTTTACCCAGATTCCGAACCAAACATTTCTTTCTTTTATTCTGAACCAGCATTTACTTTCAATTTATTCCGGATCAGTGGAACTCATTCGGAACATTCCGAATCAATGTTTTTGTTCCGAATCAGTGGATGTTCCGAATGAAGCATTTTGTTTAATTTGTTCCGAATGAAGCTTTCTTAATTTTTATTCCGAATCAGTATTTTTCATTTTATTATTCCGAATCAGTGTAATGTTCCGAATCAAATCTTTTGTTCCGAATCAGTTTAATGTTCCGAATGAAGGAATTGTTCCGAATGAAGGAATTGTTCCGAATGAAGGACTTTGTTCCGAATGAAGGAATTGTTCCGAATGAAGGGCTTTGTTCCGAATGAAGGAATTGTTCCGAATGAAGGAATTGTTCCGAATGAAGGACTTTGTTCCGAATGAAGAAATTTATTCCGAATGAACACTTTTTCTTAGTTTTTATAATTTCAGTTTTAGTTTATTCTTAAATTCATGTTTTTAAGTTCTAAGCTTTATTTTTCTCGCCTTTTTACTTAATCGCACTTTTAATTTACTTGCATTTAATTTTAGTTTGCCTTATTTACTTTTAAGTTTGCCTTTTTATTTCTCGTCACGTTTTTAATTTCTCGTCATTAATTTCCCGTCAAGTTTTTATCTTTCAGTATTTCTTTTTACCGTCTTTACTTTATTTTTATTTGTTTCAAGTCTTTATTTTTAATTAGTTTACGACACCCAACAATTCTCTTTTTGTTACCAAGAACGACTGAGTCACACTTTGAACCGGAAATCAATTCGAGAAGATACCGAGAAACGAACTTTCAACCTAGCAAAATCTCTTGTATCAGAGGCGAAAATTGGGGTCGAAGAAGATTACCAAGAGGCTATCGTTGGGAGTTATCGGATTCAGATTCGGAAACTAACTAATCGTATTATGTATTTTTATTTTATCTATCTAGTAGTGTATTTACTTTCGTATTGTATATTTTAATGTTTTACATATGGAATAATGTTTTAATTTTCGAATAAGAATTGTTTACGTTTACGTTTTTATTTACGTTTTTAATTTACGTTTTTAATTTACGAATTTAAATAGTTAATATGAAAATAAAATAGGGTATGGTTTGGCGGTGACTTTCTGACAACGAGTAACGGTATAAGGTTTAAATTTTAAATTTGATTTTTTTTTATTATAAACAGCTAAAAGACGAGAAAATTAAAGAGAAAGGATGTTGCACAAGTCGATCGCACCTACGGTCGAGTTTGGGGGGTCGAATTCGTCGACTCGGTCGCCGCAACGGGTTGACCGAGTTCGACCAAGGTCACGACCGGGTCATTCGACCTTTGTTGCGTTTAGCCTAAAATGCAAGTGTGATCTTTCTAATGGTTATAAAATGCAAGTGTATTTTTTATGGTTCGTGTTAACTGACGTTCTTAGTTTCTTGATAGAAAAAAGTTACCATCTAACTTTAATTTACAAACGTTCGGCGCCGTCGATCCCTCATTTTAATTGGACCCGCAAACAAATATTAAATTGATTAACCACAAAAATAAACGCGTCATTTCTCATCCCAGTCCACCATTATGCACCAACATCTTCATCTTCTTCCTTTAATTGTGTCTCCATCTCTCCAAAACATCATTAAATCAATTCACCTAATTCAATACCGTAAACCATAATAAATTAAAAAGTTAAAATCAAACCCTAAGTTAAAAAAACATATACCCCGGTTATAATTTATCTCATGTTCCTTTAAATTAACATAAACTAGCAATCCTTTACCATAAAAAAATAAAAGTTCATTACTACTAAAACTACAGCTAGTTCATCATTGCTCATATACCAGCCACCAACACAAAATCTACAAATTTAGGGCCCGTTTGGTTTGCGGGTTAACCTTGGATTTTGGACAAAAAAAGTTACAATCGGTCGTTCGGTTGTTTTTTTATGGGTGGTGGGTTTTGCTTCTTAGCCCAAATAGTAGAGGTTTTTAAAGGTTGTCTAATGTATATGGTTTACTGATAAATCACAGGTTTAATTTTTTTTATCTGCATTTTTTTATTGTTTCTTTTTGCATATATTTTAGATTAATAAAATTATCTGAAACATTTATGGGTAAAAGGTATAAAATACCATCTTACTTAATTTGTGCCGACTTTAAACATTTACTATTTTATCTCGTGACTTTACCATTTTATTTTCAAATTTGTTTCGACCGTACCAATATTAGCCTGAAATGACTATACTACCCCTGTCTTTTTAAGCATAATTACATTTATTGCCATCGCAACTCACTCTCCTCCATTGCAGTTTCTCTTTTTAAAAACTATTCTTTGATTAAAATTGAAGATTGGAGAAACATAAAGAGAAACTGCTGATTAAAATTAAAGATCGGGTTTAATCCCAAATCAGCAATATAGCAATGGAGAACTACCGAAACATAATTACATTTTGAAAACTGAAATGACCAAACACCTCTTTAACATACTGAAACATAAACCCGATCAAGGTTCAACCATGAACACTGAATTTACTTAATATCTAATAAGTAATATAGCATCTCTACTTCATCTTTGCTTTTTAATTTCTCAAGACAAAACATATAACAGCTTTACTATATTAAAGCACAGATCCCATTCGGTCCACGGAGAAGAAGATCAATCATCAATTTCTATGCCATATGATTACATAATCATACATCATTATGTCTGGTAAACTTTTAATTAATACACATTTATACTCTTTATAGAAAAATAAGGATTATTGTTGAGTCGTCCTCACCGCCGCCTTGCTCACCGTCGCCATACTCACCGTCTTCGTTGTCACCATCGCCGTCCTCGCCATCGTGCTCACCATTTCATCCTCACAACCGCACCACTACCACTGTAGATTCCGCCCCCAGACATCCAGACCTCCGCTATCAACTGATTACGCGGTCAGTTAACCAGTAGTGTTTAGAAGCTTGGGTGGTAGCGTTATTGTTTGAGAGGTTTCAGTGGTGATTTTATGGTTTTTATGGCGTGCTCGCGTTATTTTTTTTTAAGATCCATGGATAAAGAATATGCAAAGTATGAAGAGGGATAAGTTGAAGATGGGGTTGGAACTAGAAGTGTCAGTGAAAATGAAAGGCATGTGATATATTTTAGGAATAATAATATAGCATTTTGTATAGTTTATTTCTTTGAAATAGAAATAATTATACAGTATATGTTGTTTTTTCGTAGAAATGCACAAAGTAAATTGTGGATATTTTAGGATTTGTCAGTGGCTAGCTTTAACTGGATTATGATCAAAGACTTTTGATCAAATTATAAATAAAAATAAAATGAGTGGGTTGATAAAGGGTATATTAATCATTTATAAGGGTAGTATAGTCATTTCAGACTAATATTGGTATGATCGAAACAAATTTGAAAGTACAATGGTAAAGTCACGAGATAAAATAGTAAGTGTTTTAAAGTCGACACAAATCAATAAGTAAGATGGTATTTTATACCTTTTACCCAACATTTATTTATGTCACATTTTTATTGATACAAACAAAACTGAGGTAAGTAAGTTTTAATATGAAATATATTAAAATATTTTCAAATGTGAACTAATTATTTTTATAAATACATGATTATAACACATATAGTTAAGGTAAGTAAGTTTTAATATGGAATATATTAATTAGTAAATATGTTCAACATGGTATATTTAAGATTCATTAAATATTAATTTTTTAATTATGAAATGTTTAAAAACAAGCCTATGAGTGGTGGTTAACAAAACCCTTTAATATATTAAAAATGAGGAATGCTACATCCACATAATTTTTACAAAAAGAAATCCACATACATATGTGGCATTTAGTTTATGGATTGTAAAAATAAGAAAGAGAAAACATAATACAACATCATTGGTCCATGTCATTTACCACATCATTATGTGGAAGTTTGTTTGTAAAAGTTATGTGGATCTAGTATTTCTTCTTAGGGTTAATTCCATATATACCCGATTAAAACCTTTAAATACCTTATTTACCCAATCAAATATCAAAAAGTCATATATACCCAATCTAAATATCATATTGGTCATATTTATCCATTTTATTAATTTTATTCATTAAAAATAAATTTAAACTCTAAATAATACCAGCTACAAAACTATTGTCAATTGTACCCTTATGAAAAGTCCTGTTTCTTTTTGCCTCATTCAGATCCACGCCAAATTACATTGTCTAAATGATTACATATCGAGAAACATTGGTGATGAAAAGTCCTGTTTCTTTTTGCCTCATTCAGATCCACGCCAAATTACATTGTCTAAATGATTACATATCGAGAAACATTGGTGCACGCAATATACATTGACAAAGTGATTACATTTCGAGAAACATTGGTCTTCAATTTTTTTTTGGGATTTTAATGTTTGCTTGATTCAGATATGTAGGTACAGGTGGTGATATAAAATTAGTAAATCCATCTTTTGTATCATCTTTAGTGTGAATGGATTTATCACACGTTGTTTAGGATAAAAGATTTATAAGTGTTGGATGGTTTTGGTTTGTTTCTTGTGGTTGTGGTTTGAATCATTGCAAAAGGTTCTCTGTGTTTAGAAAAAAGAAATGATATGATGAGGGTATAATAGAAATTTAATAATAAAGTTTACTTTTAATAGATTATATAATCGAAATGGACAAATATGACAAATATTATGTTTATATTGGGTATATATGACTTTTTGATGTTTGATTGGGTATATATATGACGTTTAAAGGTTTTAATTGGGTATATATGGAATTCACCCTTCTTATTAAAAATTATTAATATCATTTTCTCTTTCCTACATTCAATCTAAATCTAAACTTATACAAAATCTTAACCCTACCTACACCCAAAGTAAAATCCGACCTCAAACCAAACAGACCCTAATTGAATGAAATCATCATAGGTAGTGTTTAGGATTTCCTATTAGCAATTTCAAATTATCGAACTTAAATGACTTCATTACCTCTAAAAATACAAAATTTATACTAAAGAAACTTTAACCACCAATTTATACATTAATTAAAATTCTTATGAATCATCTAATCTAAACGGGGTTAGTAGTTTCACCTTCAATTTGAATCGGGTCGTAAATAAGATCATACGACATCATCCGAGACACAAACTTGCATCAACCTCGATGATGATGATGATGTTTATGAGATCATTCCTCCCATGGGTCAAAATAAAGCCAAGGAAGCAGAGAGTGAAGAAAATTGATAACTCTTACAAGGATACTACTTGCATATGTGACGGAAGAAAGGAAGCAGATTTATAGAAATCGTTATGTAGCCATTAGTGGTGAAAAAAATGAATCATACTTAGAGTTTAACTAACAACGAAAAACGTTTGTAAATTAAAACTGGACAGTGCAATTTTTATTTTATTTTTTTGATGAAGACAGTGCAATACTGCCATGAAAACAATTTTTCTTTTGGCTTATATCGTGAAATGCACGAGACGGGATTCCATTCAAGTTCTTTAAGTTTTCACTTGGAAGAGATCTTTACAGTCATGCATTTGTGATCTTTAAGAAATTTGGGCTTGAAAAACTGATACATGAGCAGAATCGACAAAAGATCGTCTCTTGTGGACTCGTATAACATGCAAGCTAGAGTCTTGGTTGCTCTAAATAATACACCTTTGAGACAACTTAGCATACATTAACATCCAGAAAGAATTTGTCCGCCATCCCCCAGATTGTCACGAACAATAGGAATAGTTCATTAGAACAAACACTGTTCGAAAATTATCATAATTCTAAAAAGTATAGGAAAAGGTAAATTAAAGTTCCCGCAATACAAATATACTGTGACAAACAACAATGCAGTAAATAAATATGAAAGATAATACGAGTACAAGCTTTAAACCAAACCTTAATCCCATGTTGCTATCAAAACAGAATTCAGATGAGCTACAATCTCAATTATGTAGAATTCAGAATCCATGACACCCAGAGTACCTCGAAATACTAAGTAGGTGATAGAACACATACATAAGAGATTCCATTCCGATTACCTTATCAAGTTCAGCGCCTTCTGCTATGACTTTTGCTCTTCCTCCGACTTCTGCTGTCATCAGAATCAGATTCTGATTCTGATTCTGATTCTGATTCTGATTTTGATTCTGAGTCCGACTCCGACTCCGACTCAGAGGTCGAACTATATTTACGGTGTTTCCTTTTCCTCTGCTCTTTCACATTCTTCTTCGAGTTCTTCTTACTTCTCCTTTTCCTATCTTCCTCAGAATCAGAAGATGAACCGCTTGAATCACTCTCGTCAGAAGAAGAACCCGAACCAGTAACAGATGAAGACCCGCTATCAGATTCAAACACAGACGCTTCACTGTCGCTACCAGATTCAGATTCCGACCTAGACCTATGCTTCCGTTTGTTATTCTTACTTTTACTACTACTATGTTTCTTCTTAACACTCTTGTCCACTTTCACTTCTTTCTTAATATCAGGAAAATCCAAATCATATGATACCTGACCTCGCATTCTCATTTTAGGGTTTTTAAGCTGCTGTGTTCGGGAAGGTCGAGAAATGTAGACTCGTTCGTTTTTACACTCGTACGTCCAGTGGCCAGGCTGGAAACACTTCTGACAATTGGTGGCTGTAGACATCGAGGCTTTTTGGTCTTTTCTTTCACCAAGTCTCACTTGTTTTTCTGTACTCATAAGATACATCTGTCGTTTTGCTTCTTTCCTTTCTTGCCATCTGCTTGGGCCTTCTTCTTTTTGACCATAAGCATTTACATTCCGGGCTGCAGCTGTTGCCGCACGTTCAGCTTGGGAACGGCTAAGGCCCTTAGCAGCTGATAGTGTTGCAGCCTTGATTCTTTCGGCTGCATCCTGTGCACCACCTTTTTCTTCTTTACCTGACATGGTCTTAGTCTACTGACCCAAAAACAAATCAAGAACAAGATAACAACACCAGATCCTGAAACAATTAAAGTACCCTGATCAGTAAAACATAGAGGTAGTAAAATGAAGAGCATCAGATAGGTTTGTTAACATGGCGAAACTATAGCACGAGTGTAAACATGTCGAATAGGTTGGCCAGCAAACTTTTCTACCACGTAATTTTGATTATTAGGGTTATAATTGTAAAGATTACGAGATCGTTTAGTTAAAAAAATATAATCTAGTTTTGCATCTCTAGTGTTTATGAAACTAAAGGGTATCTTTATCTTCGAAAAAGAGTTCAAATTCAGAAAACATGATCAAAGGGTGTTTTCTATCTTTCAGATACAAGGGAAATGGCGACTTTGTGTCTAAAAGGGAAAACGTGGAAAGCGGGGTATTCTGTTTCATTGTTTCTTAGAAAAATTTTGGTGCAAAACAGGGGGTGTTTTCTTCAAGTAAAGAACCCCTATACTTCTACAACAAATATCTGATTTTTCGCGAAACGACTAAAAAGCATGTTTACATTAGAAATACACTTAGGTGGAGGCAGTCAAACGGGAAATACATAAGGTTTTCTATTCGATCCCTCGTGAGTCGATTAAGGGAGGTGAGATGTAATCCGCACAATTTTTCTTTTCTAGACGCTCTAAAATAGATTGGTACTCGCAGGGGTACCATCTTCATAACTAAAATTGAAACCAGAATTGGTACTAAATCCTCGCTGTAATACCATATAATCAAAGGTAAAGAACACTTGATATTAGAGTAATGACTTTTATTGAACTGATAATGATAATTAAGGTTACAGGAAATATAGATAAGCCTTGCTGGTGGTGAATCAGCTAACCAATTTCAAGTTAGAATTAGACACACATAACATATTCTGCACTATACGTTGCCACAGCACAAGGTGGTATTCTAGACATACATGTGAAAAGTCACTAATGCATTTACTAACCCTTCTGTGGTTAAAATTCTAGAGACAGTCTCCAATTAATCCTCTCTCTCTCCTTAAAAGCAAAATAAATTGTCAGCATAAAACAGTCTACACTATGCCAAGATGCTGACATTATCTCATGCTTGAAAAGTTCTAACGAATCATTTTCTTAAGCAGGGCAGTGAGCATGCATAACAAAGCATTAGGTTTTGGTGTTCATGCACATGAAAAAAAAAATCATACCAATGGATCATAATGAAATACCATATAAACATATTGTCGAGTCACACAGCATTGTCGGCATTCATGAAGGTAAGGATCGGAGCAAAACCAAGTAGTATGTGGCGTAATTACTATCAATCACGGTCGACTAGAACTCTATGGAGATATTAAAGATAACCGACAGGAATCAAAAGGGTAAGATGCTAATAAGTATTTAGAGCTACAAACAGGTGAACAGGACCAAGACTGTTAAAAACTTGTCATATCAAAAGCTCAGTTCCCATGTTCAATCCATAAAGCAAGGAAAAATAAGGTCCCATTGAGCAATAAAGATAACAATAAATCAAAACTTCCAAAAACACAAAATTAATATTAATCCACATTACTTAAGACAAGAGCCAAATTATTCTTCATACATATCAACCTCATAACCCAAAACCATAACTACCAACATAAAAGTACAGTTAACCTAATGTTCGGAGTTTATCTCAGCTGTAAGTAATTTCATTCCAAATATCATAAATAAGATAGGCCTCACACTAGGAAAGACAATACTCCAGAAACTCTCCCCTCAACAGAACAAAACATACCAATGTCTCTTGGTTTCTTCCCATTATTGACTTTGGATAATACATGTTATTTCATGGAAGTATAAGTGATCGAGATATCATTTCTCACTGAGTTGGTGTTCTATAGACACAAAAACATACATGTGGATAAAACTCACCAAGAGTCTACAACAATCCTCTCTCTCCTTCAAGGCAAATACTTGGCACGGTGATCAATTATCAAACAGTTATGCCTAAATGCTGGCATCACATAGCTTAAGGAATCTAACGAGTCATCGTATAAAACAAGGCACCAAACATAAATACAAAAAGCATCGCCAGTATCCGGTTGCACATGATCAGTATATATTGGTCTAGCTATATTTTAAATATGATGAAATGGAAAATCCAAGTTAAAGATTATTAGGGAAAGGCTGTTAGCAACATATATTTAATCCGTATAAATTGAAGTAAAAAACAACTTCAAAACATCAATCACGATTCAGAGTCACACTATTAACAAAACAGGATATAAGTCACTTATTTTCTATGCATATCAACCTCGATAACCTAAACCAGACTACTATGTTAAGTCACCTAAGACACCCATAGTTACAGTAACAATATTTATTCGCGTGCTTATATCTAATAAGTCAATCACAAACTTTAGTCGACTCGGGTCTATCAAAAAGGGTGGTCGCCTGGGATTAGTGCGGTCGCAATGTTTTAATCACAGAAAACTAATAAAGAAAAAACTCAGATGATTACCTAAGGGGATGCAATTAAATAAAAACGATTATTGATATGAAATAAGAATAAGGTCTAATTAAAACGCAAGAAGCACTATTGAGAAAATCAATTAACCCAACATTCAATACAATATGTAAATCGTGAAATCGGGTGCGTACCTTTTATGATATGAGTAAAAAAACTTGCAGAAACGATAGAATGAAGGCAATTGGGGGTTTCTTATAAAAACCCTAACTAATATTACTACTTTTGACCGTTGGGTTGGGTTGGGTTAACCAAACTCGGGTCTGAATAGATGTGTAGATTTCGGACTTTAGGATTTATGGGAAATTTTTCTATATATACCCACTTTTTATTTTTATTTTTTATTTTGAATTATTTTGCATTTTTTTACTTATAATTTAAAAGACTACGTGGGCGTTTGGAATTACATTTGCAATCTACTTATTTTATTTTAAAAATAAAGATAATGTAAAATAAGTGTTTGAATAATAAATAGAGAAAAGTGATTATTTGCGTTTTGAAGGTTCAAAATAGAGTTTTGAAAAAGTAAGTGGAGAGCTACTTATTTCATTTTCAAAATACAGAAAATCTAAAATGGGTTTATTTTAATCATTTTACTTATAACACCGCCCAAAACTCTCTCTCTTACACGTAGTTCCACCGCCCAACCTTGCTCAGATCTACTTCGGTTGTTGTTCCAGTGGTCGGCCACGGCCGACCGTCTGGATCTACTTCTTTCATCCTTTTTTGTATATATACTCCTTTCTTTGTGAAGGTAAGTTTCTCTTCTAACTTCCACAATAATAGCCCTTTGCTTTCAGATCTGTCACTTCTCACTGTCGCCACCTTCTATCCTGCCACCGTTCCACACCATCGAAGGCTTGCTGCTGCATTGGGTTTTGGATTTAGATTTTTTTTGCTTAGGTTTGGCTCTTTTAGGGATGTTAGATTTTATCTTCTTTGTATGTTTTGTGTACATTGTGTACTTTTGCCTCAAACTACACCATCTTATGGGTATGTTCGCGAAAAGCTCACATTGATGATTCCCCCTCACCCTTGTATTATGTTGCTATCCCCACGTCACAATCTTTATGGTGTATGTTTTGGCTTGTCTCAACTTGTTATCGTGTGTATTTTGTTTAGAAAATCGGTTTCGATTTTGCTCTTTATGTTCGATGTAACTTGTTGTATCTAACTTTTCTCCGTTTGTGAGGTGTGATAATGGAATTACTGTTAAAAAAGTCATTTTACTTATCAAAAAATCAAATTTTCCAAACACTCAAAAAACTTATTATCTGAGATTATTGCGATTTCAAACAGGATAATCAAATCCAAACACTATTTTCTATAATGACGTTTTCAAAATGATGATTATTTAATTATTCATTTCCAGAATGAATAATCTATTTTCAGTAAACAATCTCAAACACCCCCTAACTTTAACTATTGATCACATAAGATTAAATTTCATACAAAACACGAAAAGACTATTTTTGTCAAAATATCCAAAAGTTACAAAAAATCGGCGAAGAGACTAAAATTGTAAATTTGACAAAAAAATATATCAATAGTGATATTTCACTAATGATAAAAACAATGAAATATCACTAGTTATATTTGACAAACAGACTTATAGTGTAATATCACCAATGATATTCATTGTGTTATCACTAATGATATTTCATTGTTTTATCACTAATGAAATATCAACAGTGATAAAAATTAGTTCGAAAAATTTAGAACATTAGTTTTGGCCTTTTGGCCTTTAGGCAAAAATGGCCCCTCCGCATTTTCTTATAAAATCTTAGGTTAATCTCCACATTTAGATCAAACCAAAATAGACGATGAGAGATTTACCTTTTGCTTGTGAGTAAAAACAAAGTTATAATTGAACTTTTGTTTTTTATATATTTGGACATTTGTCTTATTTTCATCTTATGGATAAGATTAAATCTTCAATTTGCATTGTAAATTATTTTGATATTTCAAACGTGCACAATATAAACTTTTTTTTAATAACCAGCTCATTTAATACACACATCGTATAATGTGTGTTTCTCACTTCTTACGAACATCTAAACGATGGATCTTCGTCAATCCATCAACGTCTTCAATCGATTAGTTGATTTTATTAAGCTTATTAAATTCAATCCATCGGCTTCTTAAATCGATTACTGATTTTAATAAGCTTATTAAATCAATCCACCAACTTATTATAAACAGATCTGATGGATCAATCCATCATCTTCTTCATACGCTTAGTTGATTTTAATAAGCTCGTCAAGCTATCAGCTTTTTCAATCGATCAATCCAGCAGGTTAGATTCGTCAAATTTATTTTTATTGTAGCTTATTTAATTTTAATAAGCTTATTAATTTATCATCGTTTGAATATGTAAGCTTACTAGTCAGCTTATTTTGAATGAGTTATCTGAAATAATTAATATTAATGATAACATAGGTTATTAGGTTATTTATGTGAATAAATAAATTATTGTGAATAAGCTTATTCATGGTGAATAAGTTGATTCGAGCGAATTAGAGTTATTTGAATAAATGTATAAATTAGAGGATTGTTATGTGTGTTGATCCTAAACCCATATCTTAAGCCTTAGCTTGTAAGGGTCGTACTAGCAAGGAAGAATCTACACTTATACTAGAGAAACCTTGTGTATGAATAAGAACTAAGTATTATGCGGAATGTAACACTTAACACAAGAACAAAGTAATATTTGACGATTGAAAAGCTTTAATATATTAAATATACAGACACTCTTGATAGTGTTAGGGTTTACAACCTAAAAGCAAAAGTAAAGTAAATCGTATGAATGTAAATAGCCTAAGACCTCCTTTCATAGATGTAAGGAGCCTTGTACAAAATAACTACCAACTATATAAGGAAAATATACAATAGAAGTAATAGAAACGCGTAGGAATCTATTCCATAGTTATCGCTCTAGCAGGGGCATCATCACTAACATTGGGAAAAGATCTTAATGTCTTCATTAACTCTAGCAAGGGCAACTATGACTAGCAGGGGCAACTTTGACTAGCAGGGAGAAGTCTGTACAACTAACTGGGGGAAAGACTTAGCATTTTATTTCTAATAATCCTCCCCAAAAACTTGTGATCACATTTTACCATAAGTTTCCTGAACAAAATCTGATATCAAATGAAAAAGCTTACAAACCTTCTTCATGGCAAAATCTGATTGTACAAGAACCTGTATAACTCATAAGCTACATGGTTGATATCATCAACTTGAAGATTAAAACTAACCATCTTCTTCATTGTTCCATGTGTGAGAGGATACATTCTATCTATTAACATATATGTAATCAACCCTGTAGTAATAACTTCCACCAGCTCATACCCCTGTCATATATGAAATTTAACAGTCAAGTGCAAAAGCCTTAGGACATCTGCTTCATCTTCTTGCGGTCGTCTGCAAAAGCCTCAGGACATAACAAGCACAACTCAGAAAATCTCCTTGTATAAGCAATAATATCATTGTTCCTCAACACCTAATGTCTCAACTCATCCTCCAACTGACCCAATTCCTCCTAAGGACAAAATTTAACAATCAACAACCCTTTGGTCACAGTCCATGTCCTATCATTGGCCACAGCCAACCCCACGGTAGCTACCTGACTATTCCACCAGCTCAAGCCATCGTCCTGAAATGTAGCAACAACAAACTTCACCCTATTCGCCTCCGAACACCCATTGATCTCAAAAGTACTCTCTATCTTCTTAATCCATCTGCACAATTCCAAAGCACCATCAGTACTATGAAACTGAGTAGGCCCACACTTCATGAAACTAGCATACGAACATTCTCTTGGAACTTGCGGAATAGCAGCAACAACACCATCCCCAGCACCTTGACCCTTTGTAACACAGTCTGCTTCAAGTGCCCTAGCAATAGCTTGCTCAATTATAGTGTTCACAGTAGCAGATGTTAGCTTTGGTGGCATATTTCTAACATCACAAATGAAAGAAAACAAGGTAAGTATTCATATCAAGATAAAAAGAAGGATTTTTCTATCAGGACATATCATGGATACTACATGCACAAACAACACAAACTACAATGATTTATCAACCGAATCACAAAAGAGCTAATAAAGACACATCATAGATCATGAAGGGAATTTAGATTGCTTTGAAATTTACAAAATTGGGACAAGGAATGTCACTACAATCGTCCATTACATAAAACTTAAAGATATCAAGTTTCATCACAACACTACAGTACGAGTCTAGATAAGTTCAGTTACAACAAAGAAAATAAAAAAAAATACAAAGAAAATAATCACGTGGTGATCCACGTGTCTTATTGGGTATTGGCCCATCATCATCGCTGTCATCATCAGAATCTTCATCACTAACCTCCATCTTCTCCTTCCCCTTAGAACTCAACTCCCCACATGGTTTAACCAATGAATGAGTCTCAACACAACTGGGTACATCTCTAAACCTTAAACCATGACTCTGAAAAAGTCCCACCTGAGCTTCCCATTCGCTCATCCTTTCAAACCTTGCTTGCTCTTCCTTAAACCTCTCAAAATGAGCACTCAAATTCATCACCATGGATCTAAGACTAGTGACCTCATCCATCTCCCTAGCCCTCGCATAATCAGATCTCATCATATTAAACATAAACCTCTGAAATGCCTTCACATTCTCCTCAAACCTCTTAATCACATGAGTCTCCACCACATATCTCTCAAACATCAACCTATCAAACCTCCTCGGAAAATTAGGAACACCGCCATAAGCTATAACACCCCATTTGGATAAATGGACCGTTACGTAATAATTATGGCGTGTCATCAAAGCATGCAAGGTAAATGTCTAAACATTAAATGACCATAAAAGAATCCGGAAACAAACATCAGATCCAACATAAGCTCCACACACGAAATGCACAAGTATAGAATGTAAAGGAAAGGACTAAACATTATCCAGCAAAGCAAAAGTATGTAAATGCATTAAAGAATGAAAGAAGACTGGCACCTCATTCCATGCACGTACTATGGAATCCTAGCTTTTCCCTTTAGTACATGCCGTATTAGGACATGGAAAGAGAAATACGGCTGAGCAATACGCTCAGTGTGCGGATATATAACATAGAATGTAAAGCATAAACATAAGCAAGTAATGAAATGAAATGTAATGAATAGGAGCGGAATAAATGTATGTCTTGGAAAACCTGGTTTAAGTTCATAAGACTGGTTTATATTTTTGAAAAGACTTATGTTTAGTTTATCTTGAAAATCCTTATTTTAAATATGCCCGGAGCCCATATAGGTCATGTTATATAAATGTGCATGAATATTTAGAGGGGTGACCTCATCATGCAATTAGAGGGGCCGCCTCTAATTAATATATAAAATGAGTGGAGGGATCAGCTCTTGTAACGGATACAAGGCACACACCGCAGTTACCATGAAATCATACTAACTTGTCCTAGGATGCACCCATTCGCCCCACGTGATAATAGTAACATAGGCCGAATAACGTAAAGGGATGCTACAAGCAATCACTCTCACCGCAGAAGAGTCATAACACCGGTGCCTCCAGTGCTATGGTTATGGAACCCCCATAACAAGGTGAAACTGGCATGCATGTATATAGCTTAGGTAATCTAAAATAATCATAACATACACTGATGTGTTTAAGACACGTAAACTACTGGGAAATAGATGGCTGCAAATGGGGAATCCTAATATAGGAAGGAATGTCCTTACTGAAGGACGGAATATCTATACCTTATGTCCAGTAAATGAAGACGAAAACGAATGTAGAAGATCACTCCTACTTCA
Organism: Glebionis coronaria; assembly: GCA_025667525.1. Taxonomy (NCBI): domain Eukaryota; kingdom Viridiplantae; phylum Streptophyta; class Magnoliopsida; order Asterales; family Asteraceae; genus Glebionis; species Glebionis coronaria. Next base: position 178,049,025 of record CM046879.1, read on the forward strand.
CAATAGCTACAAAATGAAGGGACATGAATAAGAGTCGGTTTACTTATACATACTTGTTATTTAGTTTACTTGACGTGTTCATACTTGTTATACTTGTTCTTGTCTTGTCTTATTATTTCATGTCTTAATCATGTATTTCTTATAGTTTCATGTGTTTTAGATTCATGTAGTTCATGTTTTAAGTGTGTAATACTTGTTATAACATAATGAGTAACTTTTTCTAAAAATAGCAGGTTTTTATATATAGTAACTTCCAAAAATAGCAGGTTTCCATATATAGTAACTTTCTATAAATAGCATGTTACCATATTTAGTGTGTTTCCATATTTATCATGTTGCCATAATTAGTATAATTCCATAATTAACATGTTTCCATAATTAATCGTATGCTTATAATATATCATGTATAATTATATTATAAAGTTTAATAAATAATAAATACTTAGGCTAGACTTATTATTAATAATTAACGAGAGATGCAGACCCGCGCGATGCACGCGAGTTCGTGACATGGTTTGACCGCTGAATGTTCTACTTATCGAGTATTTGGAATTATGTGCATAATGTTCCGGAGCAATACTTTACGTATTGACAATGTTTATGTTAGCGTCAAAATAGCAAACTTCTAATAATCACGCTAGGTCATTAAACAAACATTTTTTGTATTAACCTAGAATTTAATGTGCTAAAATATACAATGTCAGATAGGCCCTCTATGTCATATTCATACATGATATCCAACATGGTAATATATAGTCTGTTAGAAAGGAAAAAAGATTGGATATGTATTATTTCAATCTTACACAAAGCTTAACTAACTATGACTACTATATTAATATATTGTGCTAACAATTTATTCATGATAGCATTATAGTAACAATCAGCTAAGCCAAATTTTTAATAACCACCTATACATATTTCACGCCTGATAATATTGTGGGCTACGTTAATTTGTGTCTTTTAAAGAATGTTGACTTTAATAAGATTGTCTAAATGAATGAAGAGTTGGATTGGCAAGATGGTTAAAACTCGTTTCTTACATATCGCAGGTCTTATTTTCGAGCCATTTTGCAACTCCGCTCCTTTTTTCATTTTTTTATCATTCGACTTACTGATATTGGACGGTACGTGCACCATTCTTGTTAACACAAAAATAAAGAACTTAGAGAGTTGCCAAATCATGCATATTTAAGAGATAACATAAGGCTAGTGGCATTGGGCTTCTCCACGCAAAAAGAGCTTTGAAAAATGAAACGAACAAAATTCTTAAATTTTATTGGTACTTCATCTAATATATTGTAAAATATTGTAAATCTTGCTTATGTTTAGAGAGAGAAAGAGATAGAGAGATGGTGAGAACACACACACACACTTAGAGAGAGAGAGAGAGTGAAAGAAAACATACTTTTAGTATGTGTAAAATAATGTGAACCACCACCCTCTCCAACTAAGGAGAGGGTTTATATACCAAGCCCATAAGATGGGCTTGGGCTTACAATTGGGCTGGCCATACAAGCATGGACCGGGCTTTTCTTTGTTTGATATATTAAAAGATATCTAGACTACGAGCTACTACTTAATATATTGTCGGAGTGACCGAATCTTCCTAAATGCGTAAAAACGTATTTCCTACAATCTCCCCCTAAGGGAGGTCACTCCAAACAAGGGTGTTACCCAAGTTACAATAATAAAATAAACCTAGCATACTATGCTTGTCTTGAGCTCGTAGTCTTCGTCTTTCTTTTCTTTTTCTTTTCTGGTGAACATGCTGATGTGATCATTGATATCAATCTTGAGCATTAATCTATTGCCTTGATCTTGTGCATCCATCACTTGTGATATTCGCCTCTTTGTGACTTCATGTCCCACATACTTATACCTTCGTAATTCTTGAAAGCTATAGAGTTCGATACAGCGGAAGACTTTGACTTTTAGGCTTTCTTGAATTAGATGAAGTATTAAGTGCATAAAGTATAAGCATGCGGGGACGACTTCTTCTCAGATTCCTCAATGCCACCGTCTTCGAATGCCGCAACATAAGTAGACACGAACGAAATGGCTTTGAACATTTCATTCTAATTCGGTAGCATTTTACCTCCGGTCGGTGAAGACCGTTGAATGATATAAAATATCGTACTTGTGGCAGGTAGATTTAATTAAAAATCTCCTTGACAAGATTTCGCGGGTAAACCCGTTCTCTTTACTCGACCGTCCAAAGCTGACTGCGAACGTAAAGAGTGAATCATTTGGATTAAATTATCCGCATGATTGAAGCCGTCAAATCTGATTCCTGGAACAAGTTTGATTCATTAAAGAATCGCACCATCGTTGCTTTCCAGTTGTCACGAGCTTGATTCATATTGAATCTTGCAAGTTACCTACCAGATGCTGTTTAAGGTTAACACTAGAAGGATTTTCACTCATCACTGTGAACACTATAGAGTGTTACTCTGAGTGTTCTGGCAAGATCACTAAGATATTGCGTAGAGGCCTGGAACGTGTTTAAGTTCAGTTAAGAATTAAACAACTGTTGCTTTCCAGTTATCACAAGTTTGATTCATAAAGAATCGCACAAGTCACCTACCATGAGCTTTTTGATATTCGCTCAAGAAGGATTTCCATCTTCATTGTAAGTACTTTCGTATTACTCTGATGTTCAGGCAAGATCATAAAGATTTTACGTAGGACTCTTAATATCTTTCTTACTTTTCACAGTGTGTGAAGAAGCAAGGAAATATGGAAGTGTGTCCTAATGAGATATTTGATGATCTCAAATGGCTCTAGACTCGATCGTGCATTTTGGATTTTAGAGATCGGAGACTGGAGAGGAGTGCCACCATTTCAATACCAATTTATTCGGAGTGAATAAATCAATAGATAATGCGTTGTCTCCGTGTGATTAAAACAAATACCTTTTGAGAGATATCTGAGTTAGCTGGGATGGGTTGTGCATTGCATCATTGGGTCCATGATGTCTATCTTCAATATCAAGCATCATTAAAATGATCTCAATAGCATATGTGTTGACCCGGTTTCTGCCTAAGGTTGTAAGGAGGGCTTCATTCTTTACACCCTTTATCTTTACAATTCTTTTTCATTCTTCAACCCCTTCAATGCTTACCAATACGTCATAACTAGCACCTTGTTGTGATTGTTCCAGTGCTAACTTAAGTACTTGGTCGGCATTCAGCTACGTTCTCAATCTTTCCCCATCTTTCCTAAGGACTACTAATTCTAGCTATGGAATGTCCTTGGGAAGATTCCTCTGGTTTTGGAAGAATCATTAGACTTTAACCTATCCTACCATCCTTATGTCACCACAATCTTCATCGTCGTGAAATAAATGGGTTTAGGGTAAGTATATGTCACCATGAAACCCATTTTGATATAGCAAATCCATTTTTCTCCCCCTTAACATATGCCACGATATTCAAAAACATTTCGCGTATGTCGGGATGAGCCATCACGTTAAGTCAAACTATTTGTGATAATTTCCCATATTAAATCACATTTCCTCCCCCATATTAAAAATATTAACCCAATCGATGTTTTTAATATCAATTGATTTAATAAAGTTTTAACAAAGGTTTTGGGAAGAAAAATGCAAGTCCTTTTAATCTTCATGAGACCAATTTGTGAGATATGATACCGATTTGTAACATGATCACATATTCACCATATTAGAATAAATTGACAAGGTTGGACCTGATTGATGAGAACATCATATGATAAGATCAAATGGTTCTTGTCGACAAATGTTGGTCGCCTCGTCACATCTGAAGTCATTTCTTGACACCACATGTACGATTGGTATTCTTGTCTTGACACCAGTTTGTGAACTTGGCACTTTCGGCATCGAAGATTCTGAATGCTTCACAATTGCTCCCCCTCAACTGTTGACTCGTGTTCTATTGAAAGAGTTGTAGTCGTTGTTTGAGTAGTCGCATCTTCGAGTATGTAGATACCAATTGTAGATAGCTATGGTTGTAGAGATGATAGCTTCATAAAAACAAGACTTCTCTTGTTTTAACAAATAAATGCACTGAAGCGTACATTGATTTGTGTTAGACCAAGTTATAAAGTAAACTTGATCCCTTACAAGTTTTTAAAGTAAACCTTGCCCGAGAAAATTAATTCACGTTGAGAGCCAAAGCTTTCATAAGAAATACTTGACTTTAATGTGAAAACCGGGTTGTAGTCAGAAATAACTACAAGCCATATGGGCATGTTTTATGAAATATTTACAACTTTTGTACGAACTCTATTTATGCCGTCGTGTCGATATTAATCAACATTTCTAAGGCCGTCAATATTATCGTATCAAAAGACATGCATTTGAAAAATAAAGTAAAAATATTTTTGGATTTTTCTGAATTTTTCAATTTTTATGGTTTTTATATGGTTTTATATTTTTGTATTTTGCTTTTGTGGATAAAAATATAAACAATATATACGAATGATCACCAAGGATAGGGAGAATAGTTTACCACCACTATTCTTTCACTTCATCTGCCAGTTCCTTTAGAGTCTCGGGCGAGAATGTTTTCAAACCTAGCTTGTCGGCCAAAAATTCCCTTCGAGCGCGATCTAAAGCCTTCATGAAAATATACGCCAATTGATACTCAGATCGGACAAAGTAAAGCTCTATCACTCCATTTTCCACTTGCTCCTTGATAAAGTGGTAGCGAATGTCAATATGCTTTAACCGGGAGAATTGAACATTGTTGCAGCATAAGGCAATTGCACTCTTGTTGTCACAGTACATCGGAATTTTGTTGAAACCTAGACAATAGTCGGTTAATTGTGATCTCATCCAAAGAATCTGAGCACAGCAACCGGACATAGCTATGTATTCTGCTTCCGTACTTGAAATTGCAGCGCTTTTCTGCCTTTTCGATGCCCAACTGATTAGTCGATCTCCTAGTAGTTGCAAAGTTCCACTCGTGCTACGCCTTGTATCTTGACAACCCGCGTGATCCGCATCTGCATATGCCATTAGTGCAATCGAAGAGTCCTTCGAATACCAAAGTCCCCGATTAATGGTTCCTTTTAGATACCGAAAGATCCATTTAACAGTAGCTAAGTGTAACTCAGTAGGTCGAGTTTGATACCGAGCACACATACATATAGCAAACTGAAGATCAGGTCCACTAGCTGTGATATACAGAAGAGTACTGATCATTCCACGATAAAGTGTCGGATCAACGACAACTCCATGTGGATCTGCATCAAGCTTAGTTCGTTCCACCATTGGAGTATTGATGAGACTGCTTTTATACATAGTCTCATCGTCCAAAACGGCCTTAAAATGCATACAATATCATAAAATAGACCAAATATATGCTCGTGTTTGTTACTTGTGTATTTTTAGGTACGGATATTGAGGAATTGGCAAAAGAACACAAGAATCAATCAAAAACGAACACGGGAAACGAAGTCGCATAATGAACCAGGCCCAAGTTTGGATTTTGCAAAAATACCCTTGAAGAATTGAAGATTGGCAAATTTAGTCCCTCATCTTTGAAGAACTTGTCACATTTGACCCTCAAAATGTCAAATGTACAAGTATTATCCTTAATGTTTGAAGATTGTTCAAGATCAGTCCCTGGAATTTGAAGATAATACAAAAGAAGCCCTTGGATAAGGTTTTGTAAACCTTTGTGCCAAAAATGACAACTTATCAAAAGTTGTTAAGAAGAAATGGGGCGCTGATAGGATTTATTACAAAGTAAAAGAAGTGTGATACATTGGGGACCATACCTGCCAACTGCCCAAACTCTCCCACCCAACCAGACAATGCCACGTCATCCTCACCCACCCATTTACCCAAAACCCTACCCAAACCCATAACCCTACCCGTCCAAACCCAAGTTTACTTATTAAACTTGGTCAAAACACCCAGTCAACACCCCACCCATTTCCCTCCTAAACACTTTATTTAAATAAATTAAACCCAAAAACAGATCTAACCTATCCCCTAATCCCCTTAAACCCTAATCACCCACCAGGTCCAATCTCACCCAAAACAAGGGGTTTTACCCTAAAACCTTCCAGAACACCAATTCACGTCCCTCTCATCCAAACCCACCTCACCCAACAAGCTCACATGCTTTGTGGACCCCTCCCCAGCCTTCCCCTGCTACATCACTTTCGCACCAAAACCCACACCCGACCATTTTAACGTGTGTGATTGCTCTCCTTTGTCCCCAAGGATCATCCAACGTCCAAGATCAATCCTACACAGCTGGAATGTCACTCTCCATCACATGGGCACAATTTGACTACTTTGAAGATTGAAGACCAAGGGCTTTTTAGGAATTCTGCATACTAGGGTTTTAGTTTCTAGTATTTTCCATTTCATTGTATAAATAGGAGTCGTATGTGACCCTATTTGCTTTGTTCCAGTTTTTAGCCAAAACCTTGTAATCCCTTTTTTAAGAAATAAAGTTTGGTATTTGTGAAATGCAATTGTAATTCCTTTTATGTTTTTAAAAAGTTTGTGTGTTGTGTTAAGGCTAATTGACTGAGTTCCATTAAATTTGTGAAAGCTAGTGTTTGATTTCAAAAGTTGTTAAAGGTTTTTGAAAATTTTGTTCAACTCTTAATCTAACACCTTGGAAGTGAAAGTGGAAAAGGTGGGAGATTTGTGAGTTTGAATTGTTTTTGAAACATGTTTGAGTGTTTATAAAACATTTGTGTTAAGTTTTCAAGGTTTGTGAAAATTTTTAAGAGGTTTTCAGAAAATTCAGAAAAGTGGTATTTTCTTGTGTTTGTTTGATTTGTGCAGGTTTGATTGCTGAGTTGTTGATTTAGTTCAGCACCAACCCCAGTTGGTAGGGAGGTGGTATTGCAACCACAAAGGACCTTGGAAGTAAGGTCCTTAGGTAAATCTCTTTTTCCTTTTTAAATTTCAGAAAATAGTAGTTCCATGTGCTTTGCATGATTATGTGATAATTGTTGTTAAATCTGCTTGTTTTGTGTTCTTGTGTTATAACATGCATGCTAGAGTAGATATGAATCAGTTTGGTTGCTTTTGAATGTGTTTTGGTTTGTTTAAAACGTTTTCAAAAGTTTTTAAGGGGTGTTTGGATCTATGTTTTAGCAGGGTAAAGATCTTTGATTGAGATTTAATAGTTGTTAGAAAGTTTCAGTAAGGGTAAGATAGGGTGCTTGCTAGTTATAGTTGAGTTTGGATCAAGATTTGGAACAAGTTGAGTGTTAAAAGTTAAAAAGTGAGTTTGAAATCTGCATGTTCACTAATCTGCTTGTTTTCCTCATTTTGGTGAATGATTTTGTGAATCCTGTTTAAGTGTTAGGATATTTGAGTATTGAAACTGATTGTATGCTAGTTTTTGAACTTGTGTGCTAAATTGGGGGCTTGGAAATCCAGTTGTGTGCATGTGATAGCTAAAAAACACCACCAGACCCATCATTTTGTTACAGCAACTTCATTAAGCTTTTGTGTGCATTTCTTTTGTGAATCTTATGTGCTAGGTGTTGTTTTTCTGCTTGTTATTGACTCCCTACACTCCAAAGAGTGTAGGGGTGCCTTTGTCATCTAAAATCATCACCAAACAAGTACACACCAAGCTCCTCTTGGTTTCTAATTTAACAAGTGAACACACTTGTTCATCAGAAAGTGCACAAGAACTGGGCACGTTTTGCCATTCATTTGCTTTGATTATTGTTTAAATTAGTTAGTTTTTGAGTTTTTGTGTTCATTTAAGGTTACTGGATCAAGTATTTAAAATTTAAAAAAAAAAAAATATAAACTCCAAAAAGGACGTGGCCAGAACTCGAACCTGCGCCACTCCTCTCACAACACATACAAGTTACCATTGCGCCCTAGGGTCTTTGACTGCTAGGGTTGCATTTGACAAATACTTAAGTACGTTTTGGTTTGTGCTTATTTAAATAAGCCGTGGCTTATTGTTTATTTTCCAGCTTATTTAGTAAGTTTTTTGGGCTTATTTCAATTTTCCTAGGATATTTATAGGTTTTAGGATTTTTCTGTGCAAAAGTTTTATTTTTCACATTATTTAATTAATTTCTAGGATTATTTTTAATTTTAAATTTAGAAAGTCATTTAAAAATATTAAACAGTAATTAAAAAATACAAAAAAATAGTTTTTAGGTTTTTATTTGTATTTTTGAGGTTTACATATCAAAAAGTTTTCAAAAACTTTAATTTTTAATTTTATTTGATTTTAAGTTTTTTAGGCAACTTTGAAAATTAATATAAAATTAATTAAGAGGTTTTAGAAACTTTAATTTACATTTTCTTCTTAGTTAGAATATTTAGGATTTTTGAGAATTTTTTAGAATTTATTTGAGAACTTTTTATTTTTTGGATTATTTTATTATTATTTTATCCATGAAAATTAAAAGTTTTATTTTTAACTTTTTTTCATTTTTCTTAGATACTAGACATTAAAATAGGACCTTTGTCACTTTCCAAATAATTTTTAGGCTTTTCAATTAATTTTTAGAATTAATTTAAGATTTAATAGTTTTTAATAGTTTTTAGGAGTTTAAAAATAGTTTAAATTGGTTTTAAAATTTTTAAAAATAGTTTTTAGCTTAATTAGGTCATTTTTAAGGTTTACAAACTATTAAATCTTGTTTAGGGCTTTTTAATATTTAAAAGTGATTTTTAGGGCTTTAATTAGCATTAAAAAGTCATTATTAAATTAATTAAAAGGTTTTGGCAAATTTGGATTTTTTGTAAACTCTTAGAATATTATTTGGGATTTTTAGTAATTTTTAGGAATTTTTAGATTTAAATTTTAAATTTTGCACTTTTTACGTTTCTACGTCGTAACTTTCTAGTAGTGTTTTCGCCTTATTTTTCTATTTTTTCGTCTTCGTCATTTTCTCTTCTTTTCTTCTTGTTAATAATCAAAAACAAATCAATCAATCATTCATTACACAACACACGTGCCTCCTCGAGAACGAACTCACCTTTAGGGTCATTTACACACGGTTTTCCTAAATCGTCGTGCTTACCCTATATTATTGCCTTGTTTTCCTAAACAAGTGTGATTTTACAATTATCAAAATGGCGCCGCTGCCGGGGAGGCGTGTTGTGTTTTGATTGAACATTGTTGTTTTTCTATATTAGCCATAATAGTAATTGTATTAATAGCACTCTATTAATACGTATTATCGTTTTTCGGTTTTTGTGTGAATATTATTACTATATTGTATACGTAGAACAATAAATACACAAGTACTCCAAATACGTGAGCAATCACAACCTTGATTCGGGATTTCATCACTCGATCATTGTATTCGAATCTCAAACCAAAGAAAAAGGCAAAAATAGATAAATACTTTCGTGAAGCTTAATCTTGATAATACAAACTCTAAGGTGGGTATAAGGCGGTTGTATTTCACAACCTAAAGGAAAAAGGCTCTTAAGTGCTTCGCGCCGCCTCGTTTCCTCCGCTTGCTTGTGCGTATTTGATTTTGAGAGTGAATCGAGGGTTTTGCCGCCCAAAGTATTATTACATATCATATATATTTTCTTGGTTTCATTTGATTAAACCCTCTTGAACGATTTGGTGTTCCACCATCGTTCTAAAGTCATCGAAGGCGTTCACTCCACGTGATCGTTTTCATTCCTTGAGGCCTTTTTAATCAAGAGATTTGATTAGTAAGGAGATTTGTGGACTCATTGTCTACTTAATACATTCACCAATTCCAAAAAAGTTAATACAATCAAAAACCACAAAAAAATTGAAAAAACACAAAATACCAAAAAGAATCTTCTTTGCTCGCCTTCTCGTTGTACGTGACGTTTATGCAAACTCGCTCTAAAGCTAGACGTGCTCGTAAACGAAGAAACAAATCACTCACTCAATCTAGTGAGGAGTCTCCAAGTGAGGAACCTATTGTAGAACAAGAAGCTATCATGGCTAATCGTACTATGATGGAGTTGCTTCAAGCACCCACCGAGGGTTTTGGAGAGGCCATTGTGATTCCCGCCATCCTTGCGGAGAACTTTGAAATCAAAACGGGTTTAATGTCTATGCTTCAAGCAAACAAGTTTCGCGGTCACGAAAAAGACAACCCACATTATCACATTAGGCAATTTAATCGTCTCACCGCGACAAGCAAGTTTAAGGATGTACCACACGATGCCATTAAGATGATGTTGTTTCCTTACTCGTTAGATGGACCCGCCAAGATATGGCTTGAGAAAGAACCGCCGAATTCGATTTTGACATGGGCCGATCTCGTGTCTAAATTTGTGAATCAATTTTTTCCACCATCTAAGACAACACATTTGAAAAACGAGATTTCACGTTTTACACAAAGACCAAATGAAAGTTTTTCAATGGCTTGGGAAAGGTTTAAAGAAATGCTACATGAATGTCCACACCATGATTTTTCCGAATTGCATCAAATTGACACTTTTTATAATGGGCTTAATGAACATGAACGAGATTATTTAAATGCCGCCGCGGGTGGTAATTTTTTGTGCAAAACGACCAATGAGGCTTTGAAAATCATAGAAAATAGGTCTAAGGTCTATAGCCCTCGTAACACACCGAGTGTTGCCAATTTGGGCTCGTCATCATCTCGTTCCATTAATGCCTTGCAAGATGAAGCAAATGAGGAGAATCGGTTTTTCGATAGGTTTTCGACTCTTATGTCTCATTGGAAAGCTCAAGAAGCTTCAAACACCGCTTCGGTTAAAGCGGTTTCTAAGAGTTGTTTGTCGTGTGGGGGAGCTCATGATCTTTCCGAGTGCATTACCGCGGATGGTAACACTTCGAATGCTTTTGTAGCCACGGGAACTTATAACCAAATCGGTCAAGGTTCACGTTCAAATCAAGCTCCACAAAATCAAAATGCTAATAACTATCGAAACAACAATCAAGGTGGAAATTACCAAGGAAATCAAAGAAATTATAACAAGGGTAATTACCAAAGTGGTAATGGGCAAATTTCAAACCAAAACCAAAACCGTGATTTTCAAACTCCTACTCAAGGTTTTCAAAATGCTCACACTAAAAATTTGCAAGGAGAATTTTTAGATTATGCTAAGGCTAATGATGCTAAGTTTGACAACATGCAACGTGAGATGATTAGCTTAAGGTCCGAGTTGAAAAACGAGCTTAAAACCGAACTTGCTAATGAACAAAATCAACAAAAAATGGAGCAAGGACAACATGAGATTAAGCAAGAGTTGTTAAAAGCGGATGCTAGGCAATCTAAGTTTGAAGACCGAATGGCTAAAATGTTTGAAGCTATCATGTGTAAGCCCTCTTCTTCGGGTGGTCTTCCTAGTGATACCATCGTGAACCCGAAAGGAGAGTTGAAGGTTATTACTACTCGTAGTGGTAAAACTTTCAAAGAACCCATTTCTCGTCCAAGTACTTCTATGGAGAAGGAAAAAGAGAAAGAACCCGAGGTCGTGGTTGAAAAGGAGCACATTACAAGCCCACGAAGTACCGCTCAAACCACACCTACGGTTGAACCAATACCCATTATGGAACCCGAGATTCCAAGGCCGTTGCCTATGCCTAATTTGCCCCAACCCACACCACCTTTACCCTACCCATCAAGACGAAACAAGGAAAAGGCACAAGAACGAAATAATTATCAATTTGAACTATTTATGAAAATGTTTCGTGACTTGCATTTTAATATAAGTTTTGCCGACGCCTTAGTCATGATGCCTCGATTTGCCGCGAACTTCAAAAGTATGTTGAATAACAAAGAGAAATTGCAAAAATCGTCTAGTTGTTCTTCGGTTTTTCTAAGCCGCATACCTCAAAAGGTCGGTGATCCTGGAAAGTTTTTAATCCCATGTGCTATCCAAGACATGGAAGAATGCTACGCCTTGGCCGATCTTGGTGCTAGTATTAATTTGATGCCTCTCGAGATTTTTAAATCGCTCAATCTTCCAAATCTCACTCCTTCAAGAATGTCAATCGAGATGGCCGATCATTCTACGATTCTAGCTTGTGGAGTTGCCGAGGACGTCTTCGTGAAAGTTGGGAAATTCTATTATCCCGTGGACTTCATTGTTGTTGATATTCCCATCGATCCTAAAGTTCCGTTAATTTTAGGTCGATCTTTTTTGGATACCTCGAGAGCACTTATCGATGTGCATGCAAGAAAAATCACTCTTCGTTTCAATGAGGAAGAACTCGTCATTAATGCAACCCAAAACTCCACTCTTTCTCATGTTTATTCGATCACATCTTTGTACAATGTCAATCCTATCAAAAACATGTGTCAAAAGATTTCAAATAGAGTTTTAGGAGTTGTTGATAAAAATGAAGTTCCGTCCCCTCCGCCGATGGAGGTTAAGAGTGTCAAGCCTACGATTCCAATCTCGAGTGATTCTTCGGATGATGAATACGTTGATCCCGATGGGGAGGTTTTCTTTGTTGACAAAAGATTTGAAAACTTGCCACCACCTAAACCAAAAAGATTTCAAAATGTGAGAATTTTTAGTGTGACTAACATCGTTTTAGATACACCAAATATTTTTGACATAATCAAATCGGGTTTTCACAAGGAGAGTGTTAAAGATGAAAAAGGAAAAGAATTTGAATTTAATTTAAAAGATTTTTCTATAACTCTAACTCCGTTATCACCGCGTTTATTGAGTACTACAAGCTCGTCTTCTCCTTTTGACGATGCTTTGTGTGGACCTAGTGTGGGGGAAGCCCCTTATGTTCCCTCCCCTTTCTCCACCGAGGACGAGATATTTGATCCTGGAATTGCTTATATAGGGAAATCTCGGTCTTCCACCGATGCAATAAATGGAAAATCTTTTCATTTGATTGGTGCGAGTCTACCTCGAGTAGCTCAATGTTATGACTTACCCATTGTCCCACCCTTCTATTTCTTCTCTCCTATTTTCTTCTATCCCATTGGGATTTGTGTTGGAGTTGTGTTGTCTCGTCTTTCATCCGAAAACGAGGACGCTATCTTTGACCCCGGTATACGTATATCGGATTTTTAAAGTACTCCACGTGCTTTTGGGCCTTGTTTATCATGTAAGCCCCACCAAAAATTGACCAAACCATGATTATCCCTAAATGATCACATTTATGGGGATTCGAGTCGAGCTTTTGACTCGATTATCAAAAACAAGGTGCCTCGTGGGGGAGACCCATGCTTATCCATGTACATATTATTGCTTTCTAATTAGTGTAATGTGAGGGGATTTGTGCCCTTCCAACCTTTGTTCCGTGGTTGTTTGTGAATTGTGTCTTTTAGATCATCATCTTCACGATTGGAGCCTCTCGTGTTCGTTTCATGGGAGCACTCGATCGTTTGCTTTGGAGGCCATTCCCAATATCCATATGATATATCCTTTTATGTTCTAACCTTAGGTTTTTAGCACACTTCATAAACGGCTATTACTTATTGGTTACACCCTTTCCATGCTAGATTAGGCATTCGACTACGTCTCTAGTATGGGGGTGTTTGCACCCCTAGACTCGAAACATTGAGGACAATGTTTAACTTTAGTATGGGGGGGTGAATAGATACTTGCCTTGCCAAACCTTCACGCTTTCCAAAGTTTATCGTTTTGTTTATCGTTTTCTTGCAAAATAAGGCTAAAAATGGCCAAATTTTAAAATTTTCTAGTTTTTCATAAGTGTTTGAAGACACAAATGTAGATTTTCCGATGGCGAGAATAAGAGTAATTTTTGACTCGACCGTGCGTGTTGAGCACTTAGCTTCGATTCCTTAACTACACATTAGGCTAAGTCTCTTAAATGAGGACGAGAAATGATAGAGTTAATTATAAGTTACTATGCTAAACGTAGAGTACTCGTATTCTTTCAAAAACTCATGTGTTCTCGTTGTTTGCTTATTCTCCCTTCGCTTGTAAATATTTTTTGCTTAATAAATATTGATTTAGCGGTTTAGTTTTGATTGTTGGGTTTCTAGTCTTTTCTAGTAGCTTCCGTGTAATTAAATTGGGAAGACATTAAGGTATCGCCATCGTCACGGTTTTGAAGTATTGGCACCCTAATAATCGAAAGCTTCACCCAATAATAAGATTTCAAGTGCTCACCTAAATCTAGCAAACAATTTGAAGCCCCGCAAGGCCTAAAATCTATGCAAAATTGAAAGTGAATCAAGCCTTAATCTTCGAAGCTTTAAAGATCCAAAATTCGCTTTAGCGTGAGGATATACGTCTTTGGCTAATAAAACCACCGATGAGGCGGATAATAAAAGGCAAGGCAAGACCGAAGTCATAATAAAAGCTTCATGGCGAAGTTGAATAAAAGATGGAGGTAAACCAAAGATAATAAGGCCCTTCCGTTAGGGGGCATATAAAAGTCTTGGTAATAAGTCTCATGTTCAAAACCGTTATAAAACCGTGTTTATCGATTCTTCTTGTCAACTTAATTTTTTAACATCGTTGTCTATTAGGAGGGGTTATTGATTTAATGGTCTTAGTTACACCGTTAGGACTCTATTTTTAGACCTAAATCTCTATTATCGCATAAGTCAATGATGTATCCTCGTGATCATTAAGACATAATAAAATATAAGAGATACAACTTAGGAATAATGGGAGAATAAGTACGTGATTAGGGCATATGAGTAGTGTTAGCATTACTAACTTATAATGACAATGATCTCGTTACACGCTTGGCATGGAATTAAGGTGAAAATCGAGGACGACGAAATTATTTCTAACGAAGCATTCACGTGTTCTTATTCTATAAACCTAAACGTCCCATTTTGCGATGAAAATCATACATTATGTCCAAAACGCAAGTAGTAGCAATAGTGTAATGTAGCTAGTTTATCTTTTTCATAAAAGTGAATAAAAATGAATTTTGGAGATGCTTTGATACTTTATTCTTAGCATTGCGTGAGGGCACGGCAATGGTTTAGTATGGGGGAGTGATGAGACTGCTTTTATACATAGTCTCATCGTCCAAAACGGCCTTAAAATGCATAAAATATCATAAAATAGACCAAATATATGCTCGTGTTTGTTACTTGTGTATTTTTAGGTACGGATATTGAGGAATTGGCAAAAGAACACAAGAATCAATCAAAAACGAACACGGGAAACGAAGTCGCATAATGAACCGGGCCCAAGTTTGGATTTTGCAAAAATACCCTTGAAGAATTGAAGATTGGCAAATTTAGTCCCTCATCTTTGAAGAACTTGTCACATTTGACCCTCAAAATGTCAAATGTACAAGTATTATCCTTAATGTTTGAAGATTGTTCAAGATCAGTCCCTGGAATTTGAAGATAATACAAAAGAAGCCCTTGGATAAGGTTTTGTAAACCTTTGTGCCAAAAATGACAACTTATCAAAAGTTGTTAAGAAGAAATGGGGCGCTGATAGGATTTATTACAAAGTAAAAGAAGTGTGATACATTGGGGACCATACCTGCCAACTGCCCAAACTCTCCCACCCAACCAGACAATGCCACGTCATCCTCACCCACCCATTTACCCAAAACCCTACCCAAACCCATAACCCTACCCGTCCAAACCCAAGTTTACTTATTAAACTTGGTCAAAACACCCAGTCAACACCCCACCCATTTCCCTCCTAAACACTTTATTTAAATAAATTAAACCCAAAAACAGATCTAACCTATCCCCTAATCCCCTTAAACCCTAATCACCCACCAGGTCCAATCTCACCCAAAACAAGGGGTTTTACCCTAAAACCTTCCAGAACACCAATTCACGTCCCTCTCATCCAAACCCACCTCACCCAACAAGCTCACATGCTTTGTGGACCCCTCCCCAGCCTTCCCCTGCTACATCACTTTCGCAGCAAAACCCACACCCGACCATTTTAACGTGTGTGATTGCTCTCCTTTGTCCCCAAGGATCATCCAACGTCCAAGATCAATCCTACACAGCTGGAATGTCACTCTCCATCACATGGGCACAATTTGACTACTTTGAAGATTGAAGACCAAGGGCTTTTTAGGAATTCTGCATACTAGGGTTTTAGTTTCTAGTATTTTCCATTTCATTGTATAAATAGGAGTCGTATGTGACCCTATTTGCTTTGTTCCAGTTTTTAGCCAAAACCTTGTAATCCCTTTTTTAAGAAATAAAGTTTAGTATTTGTGAAATGCAATTGTAATTCCTTTTATGTTTTTAAAAAGTTTGTGTGTTGTGTTAAGGCTAATTGACTGAGTTCCATTAAATTTGTGAAAGCTAGTGTTTGATTTCAAAAGTTGTTAAAGGTTTTTGAAAATTTTGTTCAACTCTTAATCTAACACCTTGGAAGTGAAAGTGGAAAAGGTGGGAGATTTGTGAGTTTGAATTGTTTTTGAAACATGTTTGAGTGTTTATAAAACATTTGTGTTAAGTTTTCAAGGTTTGTGAAAAGTTTTTAAGAGGTTTTCAGAAAATTCAGAAAAGTGGTATTTTCTTGTGTTTGTTTGATTTATGCAGGTTTGATTGCTGAGTTGTTGATTTAGTTCAGCACCAACCCCAGTTGGTAGGGAGGTGGTATTGCAACCACAAAGGACCTTG
This sequence comes from Glebionis coronaria, assembly GCA_025667525.1. NCBI lineage: Eukaryota > Viridiplantae > Streptophyta > Magnoliopsida > Asterales > Asteraceae > Glebionis > Glebionis coronaria. The sequence continues at coordinate 178,065,528 of CM046879.1, forward strand.
GAAGTAAGGTCCTTAGGTAAATCTCTTTTTCCTTTTTAAATTTCAGAAAATAGTAGTTCCATGTGCTTTGCATGATTATGTGATAATTGTTGTTAAATCTACTTGTTTTGTGTTCTTGTGTTATAACATGCATGCTAGAGTAGATATGAATCAGTTTGGTTGCTTTTGAATGTGTTTTGGTTTGTTTAAAACGTTTTCAAAAGTTTTTAAGGGGTGTTTGGATCTATGTTTTAGCAGGGTAAAGATCTTTGATTGAGATTTAATAGTTGTTAGAAAGTTTCAGTAAGGGTAAGATAGGGTGCTTGCTAGTTATAGTTGAGTTTGGATCAAGATTTGGAACAAGTTGAGTGTTAAAAGTTAAAAAGTGAGTTTGAAATCTGCATGTTCACTAATCTGCTTGTTTTCCTCATTTTGGTGAATGATTTTGTGAATCCTGTTTAAGTGTTAGGATATTTGAGTATTGAAACTGATTGTATGCTAGTTTTTGAACTTGTGTGCTAAATTGGGGGCTTGGAAATCCAGTTGTGTGCATGTGATAGCTAAAAAACACCACCAAACCCATCATTTTGTTACAGCAACTTCATTAAGCTTTTGTGTGCATTTCTTTTTGTGAATCTTATGTGCTAGGTGTTGTTTTTCTGCTTGTTATTGACTCCCTACACTCCAAAGAGTGTAGGGGTGCCTTTGTCATCTAAAATCATCACCAAACAAGTACACACCAAGCTCCTCTTGGTTTCTAATTTAACAAGTGAACACACTTGTTCATCAGAAAGTGCACAAGAACTGGGCACGTTTTGCCATTCATTTGCTTTGATTATTGTTTAAATTAGTTAGTTTTTGAGTTTTTGTGTTCATTTAAGGTTACTGGATCAAGTATTTAAAATTTAAAAAAAAAAAAAATATAAACTCCAAAAAGGACGTGGCCAGGACTCGAACCTGCGCCACTCCTCTCACAACACATACAAGTTACCATTGCGCCCTAGGGTCTTTGACTGCTAGGGTTGCATTTGACAAATACTTAAGTACGTTTTGGTTTGTGCTTATTTAAATAAGCCGTGGCTTATTGTTTATTTTCCAGCTTATTTAGTAAGTTTTTTGGGCTTATTTCAATTTTCCTAGGATATTTATAGGTTTTAGGATTTTTCTGTGCAAAAGTTTATTTTTCACATTATTTAATTAATTTCTAGGATTATTTTTAATTTTAAATTTAGAAAGTCATTTAAAAATATTAAACAGTAATAAAAAATACAAAAAAATAGTTTTTAGGTTTTTATTTGTATTTTTGAGGTTTACATATCAAAAAGTTTTCAAAAACTTTAATTTTTAATTTTATTTGATTTTAAGTTTTTTAGGCAACTTTGAAAATTAATATAAAATTAATTAAGAGGTTTTAGAAACTTTAATTTACATTTTCTTCTTAGTTAGAATATTTAGGATTTTTGAGAATTTTTTAGAATTTATTTGAGAACTTTTTATTTTTTGGATTATTTTATTATTATTTTATCCATGAAAATTAAAAGTTTTATTTTTAACTTTTTTTCATTTTTCCTAGATACTAGACATTAAAATAGGACCTTTGTCACTTTCCAAATAATTTTTAGGCTTTTCAATTAATTTTTAGAATTAATTTAAGATTTAATAGTTTTTAATAGTTTTTAGGAGTTTAAAAATAGTTTAAATTGGTTTTAAATTTTTTAAAAATAGTTTTTAGCTTAATTAGGTCATTTTTAAGGTTTACAAACTATTAAATCTTGTTTAGGGCTTTTTAATATTTAAAAGTGATTTTTAGGGCTTTAATTAGCATTAAAAAGTCATTATTAAATTAATTAAAAGGTTTTGGAAAATTTGGATTTTTTGTAAACTCTTAGAATATTATTTGGGATTTTTAGTAATTTTTAGGAATTTTTAGATTTAAATTTTAAATTTTGCACTTTTTACGTTTCTACGTCGTAACTTTCTAGTAGTGTTTTCGCCTTATTTTTCTATTTTTTCGTCTTCGTCATTTTCTCTTCTTTTCTTCTTGTTAATAATCAAAAACAAATCAATCAATCATTCATTACACAACACACGTGCCTCCTCGAGAACGAACTCACCTTTAGGGTCATTTACACACGGTTTTCCTAAATCGTCGTGCTTACCCTATATTATTGCCTTGTTTTCCTAAACAAGTGTGATTTTACAATTATCAAGTATCCACGGGGTCGCAGGATTCCATCTTATATTTCTTAATAGATTCAAGGGCATACTTGGATTGATTGATAAAGATGCCTCTAGGACTCTGAGATATCTGAAGTCCTAAGAAGAATGATACCTTGCCCATCATTTACATCTTAAACTTGGAAGACATGAGTGTCCCAAACTCATCCGATAAGGTTTGGGTCGAGGCAACAAATATAATATCATCAACATATATTTGTACCATAATCATATCTTTACCTTGTTTCTGAATGAACAGCGTGGGATCCACCTTACCTTTAGCGAAGCCTTGTGTAATCAGGAATTGTGACAAAAGATCATACCATGCGCGTGGAGCTTGCTTCAACCTATAAAGAGCCTTCTTAAGCTTGTACACATGATTAGGATATTTAGGATTTACAAAACCATCCGGCTGTTGAACATAGACTTCTTCCTTGATTTCACCATTCAGAAATGCCGTCTTCACATCCATCTGATAGACGATCATATTCATGTGGGCTACATAAGCGAGGAATAGTCTAATAGCTTCCAAACGGGCAACAGGTGCAAAGGACTCCATAAAGTCGATGCCCAATAATTGCTTGTATCCACGAGCTACTAGTCGAGCTTTGTTCTTCAATATTTCGCCTAACTCGTCGAGTTTCACCTTGTAAACCCATTTCAAAGTGAGTAACTGCACTTGATCCGGGCATGGGACAAGTTCCCATACTTCAAGATGTATAAATTCATTAAGTTCTTCTTGCATAGCTTCTATCCAACAGGATTGAGTAAAAGCTTGTTGCCATGTCTTAGGTTCAACTTCAGTGAGAAAAGCATCAAAATGACAAAACATTGCATTTTCTTGTAACTGGCTTCGTGTGGATACCGGACGATTAGGGTCACCAATAATAGCTATAGGATGATCCTTTGTCCATTTGCTGTCATGTTCACGAATCCGTGGGTTGGAGTAGATCGTAGTAGGAGCTTCCTCTGAGGTGGACGACCCGACTTGATTAGAATCAAGAATAGGTACACCAAAGAATGGAAGTTCACGCATTTGAGCGAATTCCAAATCGTGATCATCATCATCCTCTTCATCATCAATAGGCATGACATGGGTAGTTGAAACATGTGTTGGTTGAGAATTACTCGTTGAAGGTATATCTTGACCAATTGTAGGTGCAGATGTGTGTGGAAACCTTGGTTTCCTCGAATCTTTTAGCTACTAGGAATGATCATTGTTCATATGATTAACATAATCAAAGCCGAATTAGAACAATAACCATTAACAAGGTGTTTAGGCATAAAGAACACATAAATTAATCAAAGGGTTGATAATTATATTAATAATCAACAACCACTAGACGTGTATACATTAATCCCACGTCTAGTGCAACACACGCTTTTAGGTTTACATTGTGAATGAAGTTATTATAACCTAATAACCCTTGGTTCCTTTTATAGTGTAAGGATTAGGGTTTACAAGAGATAATTATGAATAAACATGTAAATCTTCTATTTAAATAACTAATATAGAATAATATTCTGCATACTTATCCTAAATAGAAGCTTCCAACAGCGTTTGACTTTTGTTGACTTCTGTCAACGCCTGGATTACTCTTGACAACGCTTGGATTACACTTGTCAACGCTTAGACAAATGCCTTCATGTTTTCTTTGTTTTTGAGTTTCTGCCACATCAACTTTTTGACCCAACAATCTTCCCCTAGTTGATGTCGGCAAAACTCTTTGTGTATCTCTTGTAAGTTGTACATCATCTTCAAATTGCTTCCCCTCAATTGTAGCATGTATGTCTTCCCCTTTTTGTCACATCAACAGGGAAGTAAACAATTTACGCAATCTTGAAAATTCTCCAAATGTAGGCTCTATGTAATGATTTTGAAGAAAAACAAATATAATATTCTTGATGTAGAAGTAGAATAACCCAACCTTGTGTTCCATGTCTTGCACTATCCATGTGATGAAGAACTTATACCAATGGCGAAGTATAAGTAGACCTCGATCTCTTGTCAACATTCTCATTCTTTGTGAGACACTGAGCACGATAATGTAACTCCTTCAAGTGTTATGACAAGTCTTCGTCACCAACCATGTAAGCATGAACAAGTTACCTCTAAAGAATAATGTTGACTAGGCACCATCTTTAAAGATATGATAGAACACAAACTCGCGAAAATATTCTTCGAACATCAAACTTACCATAAGAATTATTCCCCTTAAGCCAACACCTCTTCATGACGAGTCAATATCTTCATATGTAAAAGTTGTTACTGAATAACTCTTTCACAAGGCTATCCCGATTACATACTCTAATATCAATCAAAGTCTTCATGAATTGTTGCTAACTCGCATTAAAATCATTAATCCCTTTTAAAAATATCCGAGCCATAAATATCAACTTGATATTCTGTATAAAAACAGAGATTCCATGTACCTTTGCGTGTAAATACCTCTTTTTGTGTGCTAAAATCTATCCAATTTTCTAAACAACAACATTTCCTTTTGTCGTCCAATAACCTTCTCTGTCCAATAACTTAACCATATGTATTGCCAGATATCGGACAATACCTAACAGCGCTTGAACAATCATTCCTCGGAAAACACATGTCAACGCCTCCTAACAGCGTTAAACTTATTCCTGTCAGCGTCAAATTAAGCTTTGTCAGTGGCTAGACTAGATTCCTTATCCCATGTTGAGTTGACCCAGTCCATGCAAAACAAGAATGTATTTGTTCACGTTTGTGCATCTTAACTGCCTAGTCCCGCACAAAACTCACGTATAATCCAATTCCATATATATCTCTCCCATGAATACCACATTTATGGAAGTAAATCACCTGCTCATATAATCCATAAACAAATACCTTACATTCGGTGGTCAATGCCCTTCACGTGATCTTTGAGACTTTATTAAGAACCACAATAGCATACTGGGACCATCTTGTTTGTATACTCTTCAACATGGACCACAAAAGTTATACGAGTACATAACTTTTGATTCTTTGTGAACAAAGATTAAACCAAAAGAATACTTTAATCTTTAACCCACGTGATCACTTTCAATGTGTAAACATATGAATGATGACTTTTGTCCAATAGTACCTCTTTTATGCAAACGAATATTAACCTCCTACGTGATCCAACACGCAATTACTTGGTGAATACACTGCTGCTACTTTTCTTGATTCTCGATCAGAAGACTTTTCCATCACATGATCAATTCTATTGTTAACATCACAGCAGTCATGAACCCTGCAGCTCACGAACATACATGCTACTTTCATAATTCACGCATCCCACAAACAATAACATGTATAATCCGCCGATATTTTTACTATCCAAGAATCAAACACAGCAAGCACAACATCGAACAGCAACATCATGAACCTCAATAATCACCATTCATAAAAATGAAGAATCATCATTCTAGAGGTTATAGTAAAACCCTAAATCTTAGACCACAAATTTATCTATGTTCTAGGGTTTTGAATGAAACCCTAATGCATGTATCTGTGAGACCCCCAAAATCAGGCAAGGAAACACGTAGGCGGCAAAGGGGTTCCACGTCATGGTACAAGAAACAATGAAATAATGTTGACACAAAGTTGACGTAATAAAACATATATATTACATCATAAAAAGATCAGAGTTTTTTTTCAAAGGTCCCAGAGTTTTATAAGCGGAAAATTTATTATTCATTTATGGTTTTGTAACATATAGTTATCAAGAATATATGATAAATTTCTGATAGTTTTAGATAAAACCAAAGTTTAAATATACACAGAAATCTCCAAGCTGCGATAATATCCTGCGGGCTCCCATTCAAGCAAAGCTAAGTATTAATACCTGAGATTAAACATGTAAAATCGTCAACATAAAGTTGAGTGATATTCATAGGTTTAGCAGTAAAGGTGTGGAACACAAGCATTCATTTGTAAAACAAGTAATAGGGAAAATGGTTACGTACGATAACCATAGTCCGAAACCATTATTATTGCTATTTAGTTCATGAACCGAAGCTTAACTCAATGTAAGTTCCTCTAGTGAGTATTCAGCCTAAATACTCAAGTATAAACAAATGAAATGCGTCATGGTTAAACAACCGCAACATGGGACGGGGATTGTCAATCCCGATGGATCCACCCACAACATTCGCGCTTAGTAACACAAGTAAATTAACGGTTCATGATCAGGAGAGGAAACTTAAGGGCTATAACTAAAAGCAATAATAATAATGAAAATCTGTTGGAAATCATCAAGTTCTGGAAAGCATACAAGTTCTGGATAGCATACACGTTCTGGATAGCATACAGTTTTTAAATGAATGTGTTCCACCATGTAAAATCTCACCCCGCGTTTAGAAACAATGTATAAGTAGTAAAAAGGGGCTATGAACTCACCTTTAAGTAGTAGGAACGGCTAAATAGTGTAACGTAGACATGAAGAAATAATAGCTCGAAACAACCCGTAGCCTAAATGAAATAACGTACGTATTACTATATAAGCATAACGACAATAAATGAAGCATTTAGTCCCTAGCATGTGCTTGAGTTTATTTAAATAAATCGATAATTTTTTTAACACTTGCGAATGTTCAACGTTTTAATAAAGTGTAGTCATTTAATCGAAATATATTTAGCAATAATGGACACTCCGTTGTCGAAACAGCTTATTCAGTTGAGTCATTTAATTGGTCAAATATCCAAAGTGCATTTTATATTTTCTATTATTACAAGTATATTAAATAAATTAAATTAATAAGTATTAATTTAAAAGAGTTTTTCTTTTTTTTTTTAAATAAAACATGTCTCTTTTAAAAAGACCAAAATGTCTTCTGAAAGGAAACAAGAGACATGTCAATTCAAGTTTGCAAATCAAATTTCAGAACTGACATTCGTTTCTCATTTTCGACATAAAAGGGTAATCTCGCCAGTTTTGCGGCGGCATTAGCGCGTTCAATAGTAGCTCGCAGAGTAAACCGAAAGTACCCTTAGATACCCGGCCGGGTCGTCTATAGGTCGGTGTTTCAAGTTCTATAAACCGAGGCCGTTTGATGGGTTAAAATCGGGTTCGAAGTAAGGGTCGTACAACTATTTTACAACTTACGAGTTTAATAGGTCACTTTCGATCTCATCTACAGTTTTCGATAAAGACTTTTGGGTCGAACCAAAAGTATGTCTGTGTAGATGGCGTGACCTTCTACAACTTTCATTGTTTGCCCATCCCGGGGCAAGGTTGTTTCGTAGGTTAAAAAGGGTCGTAAAAAAAAAAAATCGTCTTGCTAACAACCCAATAACTTATATATTTACATCATGTGTTTTCCGACTCGACCTATGACCAAATAAGATTTTAAAACTTTTTTTTTTTCAAGCACATACAAGTTCATGCAAGCTTAATGAAAACAACACAAGGAAATATAAAACTCACACGTAAGACGATTGTATCGACAAACTAGGCGTGAACCAAATCGAGTGAAACCACCAGGAGTAAGGACTAAGAGATGCGTTTGATTTTTTTGTGTGGGTACACCAAAGGTATGTGAACAATGATCTTTGTGTTTTTCTCTTATTGTTGTGACGTAGTCCAGGGGTAGAGATGGGAGTGTGGATGATTTTGATTATTTGAAAGCAGTAGAAGATTATGTAAGTTTTGAGGTGGTGGTTTATTTGGTTGCATATGGAAATAATAAGAAGAATACACAGGATGTAGATGTTATGAGAATTGGTATACACTTGATCAAATGAAAGGCACAAGACACGTATCGATCTCCTTAGATACGTGTCATTAACCCATTTATTTTTGTTTTAATATAGAACATATAGGATAGGATTAATAACTCTGTCCTGTAAATTTGTTAAAACGGGTATTATCAGAACCCAATATTTTAAAAGTTACGCGATTTAAAAATACACGTATAACACGAAAAATAAACTCCCAATACAAAATAAAAACGTTAACATTCGGATCATGTTGATATTTTGATAATTAAATGAGGTCTTATAATTTAATAAACTTTAACACGTCGTATAAACAAATAACGCCTAAAGGTTTAACGTAAATTACGAAGAATACTCGTAAAACGAAAAATATAAATGAGGACAATAGAAAATATTTTTATGTCATAACGAAAATATTTAAGGTCGATGACAGGCATAGACTCTGCCGATAAATAATGAATGAAAATATATTATACGTTAAGCCATAACCTTGTCGATTAGCCGAGAATTTAATAATATTCGTCGAACGAACATGACAAATAAAGGTCGGGTACTAATTATTGATCCAAATATTAGAAATAAGATTAGAGCTCTGGTTTCGTAAAAATACTTTTCAAAAGTTAAAATGCATCAAAAATGTGATATTATGGTTTCCCGACACGACTTAATACGTAATTCAAACGAAGTCGTCGAAAATATTAATTATCGAAACAATCGATAATAAAATGTAAAATTTTGGGCATCCGTCGGTATCGCGATCACTAGGAATTCCCGTTGTAAAACGCACGCGGGTGATTTTAAATCAAAAACTTTGATTTAAATAAATATCGAAAAATAAATTAAAATTTTTATAATTCCAGATAAACTATTTATCAATGATTAGAAAATACTTGAAAAGTATAATTTATTAAAATTATTATGATCTCTGGATTTACATATAATAATACAAGAAAACGTAATACGTTGGAAAATTCAAGAAGCACGAATAAAAGAATAAAAAGTAATGCTGGGAAAGTACGGGTTCTTACAGTATCTCTACCGAATCATCCCAAAGCTTCTTGTTTTCTGTTATAGAACCGATCCTAGGGTTTATAGAAACCCTAATATCATAATAAGAAAAATAGAAAACCGAAAGACATATCTCTGCAGCCAACTTCGACTGATAATATCTCGTTCATAAGACCTCAAATAGACGATCCCTTCAGTGAGATCCAAGACACATGTGCTAAAAACCTACAACGCGAATTTCACATCGATCCAACGGTTAACGAAGGAGAAATCGTGTTTTGAATACGACTGTCCACAGAAAAACTGCATATGATAACTGCCGATTTCGACACTTAATAACTTTCTCTTGGGGATAAAACTTGACAATCCCTCCGGTGGAGGTCTAGATATATGTGTATAGAACACACACAAGGAATTTCGTGACGATTGAACGGTGCAATAAAAAGTTATCACCTTCTGAATACTGCTGCACACACAAAAACGTCAAGAAAAACCCTAGACGGATTTTTCTTCATCTCACCATTACGAACACCTTGTTGGTCCTAGCATCACGAGCCACGAGGCTCTGATACCAAATGTGGAAACCTTGGTTTCCTCGAATCTTTTAGCTACTAGGAATGATCATTGTTCATATGATTAACATAATCAAAACGGAATTAGAACAATAACCATTAACAAGGTGTTTGGGCACAAAGAACACATAAATTAATCAAAGGGTTGATAATTATATTAATAATCAACAACCACTAGACGTGTATACATTAATCCCACGTCTAGTGCAACACACGCTTTTAGGTTTACATTGTGAATGAAGTTATTATAACCTAATAACCCTTGGTTCCTTTTATAGTGTAAGGATTAGGGTTTACAAGAGATAATTATGAATAAACATGTAAATCTTCTATTTAAGTGACTAATACAGAATAATATTCTGCATACTTATCCTAAATAGAAGCTTCCAATAGCGTTTGACTTTTGTTGACTTCTGTCAACGCTTGGATTACTCTTGACAACGCTTGGATTACACTTGTCAACGCTTAGACAAATGCCTTCATGTTTTCTTCATTTTTGAGTTTCTGCCACATCAACTTTTTGACCCAACAATGCGTCTGATTGTGCTTTGGTTGCTGGAGTGACAACTTCGGTTACCAGAGATATTACTTCAGGTTCTGGAGCAACAATACTTGGAGGAGTAAAGAATTCATCAAAGAACGGTTGAAACAGCGTATGCCATTCATTCCTAGAAGGTGGTGTAAATGATGATGAAGTGGGGTTATCTGGGATAAGACCAGAGCTAATGTTACTGGGTCCCATTTCATGAAGTGCGGGTTCAGAGCTGCTTTGCTCGGAAGCCATTGCTGTCAGCTCATCAAAATTAACATTCATAGTTTCGAGGATCTTGCGAGAGTTACGGTTGTAGATTCGGTATGCCTTGTTTGTGGGTGCATAACCAATGAAAATACCAATATCAGCCTTGGGTTGAAGTTTTCCCAAATTGTCACCATCATTATTTGGATAGCAAAGAGAACCAAATACATGAAGATATGATAAATCTGGTATTTTTCCATGAAGAAGCTCATAAGGTGTTTTACCATGGCGTTTACGAATTAGTGACCGGTTTTGGGTGTAAACTGATGTAGATACTGCTTCTGCCCATAAAAACAATGGATCCTTTGCGTAAATTAACATCATTCGAGCAACTTTCATAAGTGTGCGATTTCGCCTTCCAACGACACCGTTTTGTTGTGGAGTGCGAGCAACAGATGTTTCATGAGATATGCCAACTTCTTCATAATAATCATGCAAAATTTGATTCACAAATTCGGTTCCATTATCTGTACGAATGCGTCGGACTGTAGTGTTGGGACGCACTTGAATCATCTTGAGAAATCCGATGATGAATTTAGGTGCCTCATTTTTTGTTGTAAGAAATTTCACCCATGTAAACCGAGAGTAATCATCTATAATGACGAGGATGTACTTTTTACCACTAAGACTTTCAACACGCATTGGCCCACAAAGATCCATATGCAACAAATAAAGTTTCTCTTGGTTGGTGTCTTCAGTCTTGGGTTTGTATGATTTCTTAGTGCTTTTCCCCATTGTACACGCGGAACACAAATGATCCTTGTGAAATGTAAGTTTAGGAAGACCACGAACAAGTTCGTTTTTCGCCAAATGATTAATAACGTCAAAGTTAAGATGTCGTCGATGCCATAACCATGACTTAGTCTTCGATGCTTTGGAGAGAAGACATACGGGAGAAGCGGCCATCATGTCTTGTAGAGACAAAGTGTACAAGTTATTCCCTCGAGTACCTTTCAATAAATCAACCCCTTCCAAATTACGAATGAAGCAGGTATGCTCTCGAAAAGCAACTTCTAGGTTTGCATCACAAAATTGTCCCACGAAAAATAAGTTGTGACCGAGACCTTCCACATAATACACTCTTGAAATTATAACATTCCCAGTATGATATTCACCGTAACCCATTATCTTTGCAATATGATCATTTCCAAATCGAACCGTACCAAGAAACTTGCTGACGAAATTTCTAAGCTGAGAGCGATCTCCGGTCATATGTTTAGAGCAACCAGAGTCCAAATACCAGAGAACAATTTGGACCACCTGTTTTCAACAACAACAGTAGACAATGCATTGGAAACTATTGGTTCCGGAGTGTTAGCAGATACAAATATAATATTATCAGAGTTGCTAACATTTGTGTTGCCATTAGATTTCTTGCGTATTATATTGTGAGTTTTACCACTAACAGGTTTTATTGTTCCAACTTTCTGAGGTTTTGGAGTATTAGCGGGCACTATTGTGGGAATAGACCTATTTAAAGGGCACTTGGTTCCTACGGTAGTGTTGGTGTTCCTAGTTAAAGGACACGCTTGTGTTTTGGTAGCCTTGGTACTTCTATTTAAAGGGCACGCTTTCTTCGCTGTATTGGGAGTGATCCGAGTCAAAGGGCACGCATTTCCTACTATAGTGAAAGTTCTACCAGTGCGACGCCACATCCAACCAACTTGGGTTAACACTTTCCCAGTCGGTTTCCATTCTAAATCATTTTTACGGGCATTCATCTCATTCACATGGTCAATAAGGCAAGAATCATGACGACTAGAAAACATACATTCATTGCAATTCCAACATTTCAAATCAGAATTCACAGTAGGCTTAGAACGCTACACAATCGCAGAGCCTTTAGGTTTAGCTACATGATTCTTTTTATTCAAAACAGAAATAACATTCCTAGGATGGGCTTATACTTTCTTCTTTACTTGACTACTAGATGGGGGCAAGATCCTATCATTCTTCTTGTTTCTTTTAAGCTTAGATCTTTGAGCCTTAGTAGTGGTGCTTACTCCTGTAGAAGGCAACACGGGAATATTAGAAGCTGGTTTTGATTCCGCCTTATCTTTAGTGACCAAAGTTTGAGATGGTTTAGTCCTAGGGCCCTCTTTAAGAGGTGTGACGGCGATAAGGTTCCTTTTGATTGCACTAGAGGACGATGCTGAGACAGTGGCTGCATTATCCACAACATTCTTACCTTTTAGAGTACGAAGTGTTTCCTTTAACTCAGCCAAAGCCAGATTTTTATCACAAGTTTGTTCCCTCAAATCAGATATTTCCACGGACTTTCGATTCAGTCGTTCAATCAATGATTGATCCTGTGTAGTGGTATTAGCACATGCGGGCTTTACTGAATCGAAGAGTTGTGTATTTTTCTGTTTTAAGTTATCAACTTTGGACAAAATCTTGGAAACTCGATTATCTAGATCAAGTTTTAAATTCTCAGCGGCCTCAAGTACGTTCACATAGTTAAGCTCCTTAGATTTCTCTATGTCTATTGGAAACGAGTTAGCAACCTTGTCACGTGGCTGACGTTGTTTTGATTGTAAATTCAATCGAAAATTCTTTTGAAAATTTGCATCATCGATATTAATACCTTCAAATGACGTTTCAAAGTTTTCTTGAATAAATTGTTGCTTGCATTCAAGCGAAATACAATGTGTTTGAATCTCATCAAAACTTTTTGAAAGCAAAGTATAAGAATCTTGAAGCTTTAAAAATTCAGTGTCAGATTTGTGACAGATACTATCTACCACATTATCCACAGATTCAACATTATGCACAATAGAATCATTATCAACACTTTTATTCACACAGACGGAGACAATATCATGAGACATCACTTGCTTCAGAAGCTGATCATTTTGGCGTGAAATCTGTTCTATTTCAATTAAACCATTTTCATAAGCATCATCCATTTCATTGAAAACGAGTCTAACTTCTTCTATTTCCAAAAGCAATTCTTGATCAACATTGTGAAGACAAGCTTTAATATTGTTTACAAATGGAACAATTTCGTCTCGAAATGCAGCTCTAGTGTGCTCAAAATACCATTCACCTTCCGTTATGGCCGAAGCCGTCGTAAGTTCCAAAATGACCTTGTCAAAATCGGCTAAGTGTTGGTGCACCACATTTAAACTATCGGATGCCTTACTTACCAGTGGAATTAACTTAGTTAAATCCTTTTTGACAAGTGTAGGAGACGCACTAGGAAGGTTTTCCGTTGATAAACTTTGGGGCACAAAAGCTGTTAATTGAGATAATTCCTTTTGTAATCGAATACGAGTCTTTTTATCAAATTGATCTTTATTATGCTTATCATAATCAATCTTATGGAATTTTGAAAGCATTTTAGAATGAGTTTCTTCCGCAAGTGACTGTATCTCCTCAGTACTACGAACATAAGGTGCTTCTTTCGATTTGCCAGTTAGGGTCACATCATAAAGACAAGGAATATATTCCTGAGCTTGTTTTGCATAACCGGGATTAGGTGGTAAATCTTGAAGACGCCTAAGTTCGAGTTCTTTAAACGATTTAGTTAAAAGATGAACTTTTTCTGTGGAAGCGTATTGTTTTAAAAGCTGTTGTTCCTTAAATTTAAGAAGTTTGGTAGCATTAATTTCTGATTCAAACTTTTTAGACTCGAGAGTTTCGAAGTCTAATTTAAGTTTATGAAAATCATTTACAACCGACTATTTTTCTTTTAATTCATTAGAAAGATTAGCTTTTAATGATTCTATTTCTTTTAAGTGTTCATTCTTTTCAAAACGAAATTGGTCAAATTCAGAACATGTTATTTTCTCTGCTTGAGGGACCATTTCAAAAGCTTTGACCTTTTCTTTATGCAACTCAAGCTCAGCTGTTAGGGTGGAATTCGTATCTACGGATTGTCTGAGAGCCATATAAATTTGACCAATAATATGTTTAGGCACCATGACCAAATCATGTTGAGCATAAGATTCCATACCCGTCGTAGCATTTGGTTGAGGTTCACTCAAATGTGTAGGATTGGTTACCACATCATTTGAATTACTAGTTCCCGAATGCTGTTCGAGGTTGTCATTTTCATGCCCAACTTGATGTGGGTTATCATCATTACCAAGATTGGTTGTGGTGGGTACCTCACTGACGACATCAGAATCGTAGTGAAAGAGATTAGCAACGAGAGCAGCTTGGGCTGAGTGAATGTCATCACAATCCGAAGCATATGCATCAAGATCGCCTGCTTGATATGCTGCATTAGAAGTAGAAACGACTGCAATGCCTTCATTATCTGCTGCCCCTGGATCTGCAAGAAATGCTAACTCTTCTGAATCCAAAATCTTTCCCTTAGACTAAGCATCAACCAAATACGTCTTCTCGTGAAACCATGTTGTATCCCTTCTTCTTTTTGGCTGAGTACATTCCCTAGCCATATGACCTTGTCCTCAGAAATTGTAGCAAGTCACAACCTTTTGAGGACCAATAGGGCTTCCTTTTCCATTAGCTTGAGAATTCACAACTTGAGCATTCACAGTCCTTGTAGAAGGTCCATATGAAGTTTGCCTTTCCTGAATGGGTTGCACCATCACTTGACCATCTTGAACAGTGGCTTGTTGTCGAGGATTTGAAAAGGTGCGAAGTTGATTGTTTGTTGGTGGAAATCCTCTAGTTGCAACAAGTTTTGACAAGTAGGCAGTGAGATGGCTTAGAACATCAACTGGCGTATCATTTGGAGTAAAGACCGGTGCTTGGATTGGTGGAAGTTCATTGGAGTAGAAGGCTTGTGCTGGTTGTGCTTCAATTGGAAAATATCCTTGCTGAGGAGTATAGCCCATTGGAGAATTGTTGGCTTGTGATGGTGATGTCTGATGTGGTGGTTGCTGTGGAAAAGATTGTTGATGAACACTTTGTTGAAATGCTTGTTGTGGCATCATTAGTGGTTGATAAGATGGTTGTTGTAGTTGCTGATAGGTGTGTGGTGGTGGCTGCTGCAAGTATGATGGTTGTTGATAAGTATAAGTCATGTTTTGTTGAGAAGCATACATGGCAAGTGGATCATGAACTTGAGGTGTAGACAACCGAGCCTCGATCACATGTCATTCGTATTGTTGAAGAAAAGCTTGAAGTTGATTGATAGTTGTAAATTCACACTTGTTTAGGAAAACAAGGTAAAAGCGGTAAGTATTAAGCGTACGTTTAGGAAAACGTAAACACTTATGACCCAATGAGTGGGGATAGTTCTCTCGAGGAGGCACGTGCGTTGTGTAATGAATGATTGATTTTTGTTTTTGATTATTAATAAGAAGAAAGGAGAAGGGAAAATGACGAAGACGAAAAAAAATAGAAAAATAGGCAAAAACACTACTAGAAAGTTAAGACGTAGAAGCGTAAAAACGACAAAAATTAAAATTTTAACCTAAAAATTCCTAAAAATTACTAAAAATCCACAATAATATTCTAAGAGTTTACAAATGTTGGAAATACGTTTTACGTATTTATGAAGGATCGGTCGCTCCAATGATATTTATGTAATGGGCTCGTGATCCACTTTGTAAGTGTATAGTCCATATAGCCCACATGTAGGGTGGGCTATATATATACCCCTCCTAGCATGTTAGGAGGGGGTTGGTTGTTTCATTCATTCAACACATTCATTAATCTAATCCCTTTTTCTCTCTCTACTTTTCTTCCCTCTCCTTTCTCTCTCTACACCTAATCTCCTTCTTCCCCATCTCTTCCACCAAATCCATAGATCTAATCCATCATTTACTAAATCCTTAGAATAAGTAGGCCTTCAATTGGTATCAGAGCCATGGTTGAATCTTAGGATTTGCATTTTTTTATCTTTTGATTTGGTGGTAAAAATTCTTTCTTTTCTTATTTTTTATCAATCTTTTCATCATTCAATCAACTTTTTATCAATTTTTATAAATTTGATCTATTTTTATTTTTTTATCAGTTTTACTTTTTTTTCGTGTGTTTTTACAATCATTTTTTATCAGTTTTATCAGTTTTTCGTGTGTTTTTACAATCACTTTTTTTATCAGTTTTACAGTTTTTATTATCAGTTTTATCATTTTTTAAATCATCTAGTTTTATTAAATTTTTTTTAAAAAATAATCAGTTTTTCTTTTTTAATAATAAGTTTTTTATAATCACATTTTTTAATCCTTTTTTTATCAGTCATTTTTTTAATCACATTTTTTATATCATTTTTTTAATACGTTTCTCAGTCCATAACAGTCCATAATATGTTTTAATGAGTTTTCATAATAGTCCATAACAGTCCATGAGTCCAAATTGTCCAATCAGTCCAAAATTGTCAAGTGTCATCTGTCTTTTTCCATCAGTCTATCAATTTTATTGAGATCGAGCGATTTCATTTTTCAGCATAAGACAACTTTCCGAATAGACAAAAAATTCCGCATAGAAAACTTTCCGAATAGACAACACTTTCCGCATAGACAAAACTTTCCGAATACACAAAACTTTCCGATTTGACTCAACTTTCCGAATTGACTCAACTTTCCGAATAGACAAAAAATTCCGCATAGAAAACTTTCCGAATAGACAAAAAATTCCGCATAGAAAAATTTTCCGCATAGGGATTCCGTGTAGACTCGATTTATTCCGTATAGACGTGACTCACTCTCGACTGACACCAAAAAGATTTAGAATCCAAAAACCAAACACAGACCCTCACAATACCCCAAACCAAAACCTCTCGACTCTTTTAACACAAAAACAAGACTACTCAATTCCTCACCTCTCGTCCAAAAACAGACCCCCCACTTTCGACTCGACTCACACACACGAACCCACATCTCTCGAACAACCCAAGACTCGAGCCTCGACCTCAAACTCTCGACTAACTAAACCATTAAGACTCATCACGATCTCAGTTTTTACCCTCCCTCACCCACGTCAAAAACCCTCGTCTCACCTTAACCCTTGACTCACCACAACTCCCACACTCGGTCACCACTCACAAAACCACTTGAAATCCTCACACTCTCGACACTTGAAAACTCTCTCCCTCAGACCAAACAACTTTCGAAAAACACCCTTACAATCTCAAATCAAAACAACTTTAGAAAACTCTTGACCAGACCCTCACCTCGACTGACCCCCTTACAATCTCGTCTGACTCTCGTCTGACCCACACTCGACCGACCCTCCCATCAAACACAACCCTTCATCAAAACCCCACAAACACCCGACAGAAAGACACAATAGATGAAGAGAGGGACTCAATTAATTCAAATAAACATAATTAACCTACCCGAGACCTTTTCTTAAAGATCTTGAAGACTTTTTTTATTGATCATTCCTGAGCAAACCAAAGGAAGCGGACGTGTGTATAGTTTGAGATTGGTGGAGTATAGTTTGGAGTATAGATTAGACGGTGGAGTTTTGAGATTAGCTAAGTTTTTGGGAGAGAGAGAGTTAACAGAGAACTATAGGGAGGCGGAGGGATTGTTATCTGTGTTTGTGTTTGAAAGTTTTGTGTGTGTGTGTTTAGCAGAGAGAGAGATTTATTTTGTAACTGGGGCGGTGTTTACAAAGTGAGGAGAGAGAGTACTAGTCAAACGAAGATATCAAGGATTGAGTTTATATATATATTAAAGGGCGGAGTATACAAGGCGCTTGTTTTGGGCCACGTGTTGTCAGGCGGAGTAAACAAGGAAATTTTTTTAGGCCACGTTTCTTTCTCTTAATTAAGTAACGTTTATTTTTTTTAATATATCCGTTTTTTTTATTTCTCTAATTTTAAACGTTACTCTTATCTTTAAAACGTTATTCCTTTACTTTTTATTTCTTTAATCTAATTTTTCATTTTTAGAAAATATTTTTTAGGTTTTATATTTTCAAAAGTTTATTTTTAGTTAAATTTATTTTCGTATTTTTGTCAATTTTGTATTTTTGTCACCATTTTGTCTTTCTCTCTTTTGCTTTGTTGTATTTTTTTTTTAAAAAAAAGTTAACGTGGAAAAATATTTTGTGGCCGGATTTGACGACAAAGTGACGAGTCAAGGTGACGGGTTCTATTTTTAGCGACTACGGATTTTTGATCAGGTTTAATTCATAATCGTTTGCGCCGACAACATCTTTTGAGCCAAATCGAATTTCCTCGATTTTCAATGGACTCGTTAAATTCGACACTTAAAGAGGGAGACTTGCATCGAATGCAAGACAAAGCTAGAGAAAGTGGTGTAAATTCATTTCAAATGCTTCAGTGTCATCTAGTCACTCTTTCGGGGATTCAAGGAGGGAGCGAATTTGTGACAATCTTTGGTCAAGATCGTCATATATTCATAGAATCATTGTTCACCATCTTGACCCAACTCGCAGAGCAACTTAACAATGCAAATTTTAATCACTCTGCATCGGCACTTGCTTATAAGGCTCTTGTGACACAACTCACGCCTTTTCTCCAATTCAATATCATCAAGACTGAAAGTTCGATGCTTTGCCAATCTTTTCTTCGAGATACAAATACCGAGCTTCGAGTTTTTCGTGATACAATATTGAAACTTATGACCTCGGTCTCGTCTTCGATTTATGAAAGATCTCGACTTCAGCAAGGGTATGATAATGGAGTGCAAGACTCTTCGATGCAAGAGAAAACTGATCATACGGTTGAAAACTTGGAGCCTAACGATGCCAAGAGCACAGAATCAGGAGGACAACATGATGCCAGTGCCACGTCAGGGAATGTTCACGAGATTTCTCTTGATGACACCTTACCCATTTATGACGCAGAGCCTGCAAACATGGTACAATGTAATGTGGTTTATGATGTATATGCTGATGATATGCCGCATATGGAGAATTCTGAACCTAATTATGACAAACATGGATGGAAACGAGTGATAGCAATACCACTTCTGATTCATCCGATGTAAGTCATAATGGGGGAGAGATTGTTCAGAATGCTAAACATCATGATAATTATCCTATAACTGCTTCATTGATTGCTTCTGATTTCAAGATTAGAGAGCTCGAAACAATTGTAGCTCAACAATCAAAAGATCTTGAGGATGCCAAACTTGAATTTTCTAAGAAAACGGTCAAATTTGAAACATACTTTGAAAAACTTGAAAAATCAAACGTTGTTCTTGAAAGAAAATTGGATCAAACTGTTTTAGATTCTAAAGCTGAAAAGGATAATCTTTTGAAACAAATTCAACTGCTTGAATCTAAGTTGGCATCTCAAGATAACGTGCTCAAAGAAAATGAAACATTAAAGGCTCAAGTACAGGAAAAGGTTTTTGCTATAGCTGCGTTGAAAAACGAGTTAAGGAAAAGTAAAGGACCTGGTGTGGACACTAAGCTTGAAAAACCATCAATCTTGGGGAAACCGCCTACAAATCAGTTCGTCAGACAACCGACTGTCAGACAACCTACTGCATTTGGATCCGAGCGATCACAATCCTCGAGACCGCGGTTTGCCTCCCAAGTTGATTTGGGTCATATTTCTAGAAGTGTCACTCCAGCAACTAGGCCCAATGTGATCACTCCAGCTTTAGCAAGACCAAATCATATGATTGCCTCTAGTTTCCCTAAAAATATCAAGACCACGTCTAGAACTAGTTCAAATGACGTTTGCCACAAATCTGGTCAAAGGGAAGCTATTGAAAAGACACATGTAAGAGATAGCAATGTCCAACCTAGTCAGATGCCTTCTAGATTAACCAACACTGCTAACCGTAGCATGCCATCTTCTAGGAGCATCGATCAATCATCTAGGAATTATTCAGACATTAAATATGCTACTTGTAAAACATGTAGAAAATGTGTCTTTACGGCAAATCATGATGCTTGTGTCAAAAAATTACTTGATGAGGTGAACTCCCGTGCTCGAATTAAGTCCCAGTGGATAGCTAAAATCAAACCCTTTGGTAAAGTTTGGCGCCCCACTGGTAGAAATTTCACTCTTGTAGGAAACGAGTGCCCTTTAACTAGGATAGTCTCCGATTCTACTAAGTCTACTAGGGAGGAACTTGCAAAGGATGATACATCACTTAAGCCTGAACTTAAGTTTTTCTATAAAAGGAAACGTTTGCCAACTAAGACAAGTGAATCATCCCCTCAGGCCACCTCTGACACAAGTAAAGCCAACTGTGAACCCCCATGTGCTTCTATAATTGATATCGCTAACCCACGTCAAAGCATGCAAATTCCTAATGAGATTGCAGGTACCAAAGTTGATGTTCCAAAAGAACGAAGCGGTCCAATCGTTGTGTACCGTTCAACTAAGGACACTCTTAGAGTTTGGTTGCTGAAGAAGCAGATATCAGAGAAACAAATGTCTCAGGGGATTCATGGTTAAGCTGCACAAGGACTTATAGTCATATCACAGACTATAACTCGATCATCAAAGAAAGGAAAGTTTATCGCCGATGATAAACTTATCCTAAAAACGAGAAATTCATTTTTCTCGGGCATGAGCTTATATAAAAAACATTCCAAGTTTTTAAGCTCATGCATTAAGGCTTATAGATAAATAACAGTCTATAACCCGTTCTTCAAAGGCAGGAAAGTTTATCGCCGATGATAAACTTATCCTTACAACGGGAAATTAATTTTTCTCGGGCATGAGCTTATATCGAAAACATTCAAAGTTTTTAAGCTCATGCACAATGACTTACAGTTAAATGTCAGACTGTAACTCGAAATTAAAATAAAGGAAAGATTATCTTTTATGATAACTTATCCTCTTAACGAGAAATTCACCTTTCTCGGTCATGAGCTTGTATTAAAACATTCGAAGTTTTAAGCTCAGAAAGGAAAGTGTATCTTTTAACTAAGAGAACTTTTCTTCATAACGAGAAATTAACCTTTCTCGGTCATGAGCTTTCCGTTAAAACAGTCAAAGTTTTCAAGCTCATGAACACGACTTCTAAGTAAATGTCAGCTTAGGACTCGTTCTTCAGATAAAAGGAAAGTTTATCGCCGATGATAAACTTATCCTTAACAACGGGAAGTTTACAACTTCTCGGACTTGAGCTCGCTTTTAAGATATTCAACATCTTAAGCTCAAGTAATTGTTTTTCAAAACTTTGAACACAATTTTTCAAGAATTTCTCAAAAGGTTTTTCTAAATCTTTCAAAATTGTGTGTTCAAAAACGTTTTGATAAAACGAGCATGTCTTCTGGAATCGATAATATTTACGAACCTAGAAATGTCATTCAATAATGACACGGGGTTGTAAATAAAGTTCGAGCAGAAGTTCAAACTGTTAAAACATGCTCAAAATGGTTTGCTATTATTTCAGATAGCAACCCGCTTTTCATAATCAAGTCAAGCATTTCACCGGAAAGCTTTGACTCAACAACGAGAATTAATTTTTCTCGGGGACGTGACGAGGTGACCATCATTCGTGAACAAGAACCATGTGCTTCTTTCATATGCTGTTCTCCATCATTCAGGTCCAACCTCGTACATTGCTAATCTTGTGAATTCATTATTATATCTGATCTTTGCACGTAATAAATACCTTACACTTGTGTTTAAAAGGTATTTAATTTACGTTTCAAGTACACCCTCATTAATTTGAGGGGGAGTTTGTTACCATCACGAAGATAATTGGATTTGCATTTTTCTTCCCAAATTTTCTTAAAATGTTATTAAATCAATTGATATTAAAAACATCGATTGGGTTAATATTTTTAATATGGGGGAGAAAATGTGATTTAATATGGGATATGATCAATCATAAATGGTTTGACTTAACGTGTTAGCTCATCCCGACATGTGCGAAATGTTTTCGAATATCGTAGCATATGTTAAGGGGGAGCAAAATGGATTTGCACTTCAAAATGGATTTCATGGTGACATACACTTACCCAAAACATCTCTATTCACGACGGTGAAGATTGTGGTGACATAAGGATGGTAGGATAGGTTAAAGTCCAATGATTTCTCTAGAACCGGAGGAATCTTCCCAAGGACATTCCATAGCTAGAAATAGTAGTCCTTAGGAAAGATGGAGAAAGATTGTGAACGTAGCTGAATGCCGACCAAGTACTTAAGTTAGCACTGGAACAATCACAACAAGGTGCTAGTGATGACGTATTGGTAAGCATTGAAGGGGTTGAAGAATGAAAAAGAATTGTAAAGATAAAGGGTGTAAAGAAAGAAGCCCTCCTTACAACTTAGGCAGAAACCGGGTCAATTCATATGCTATTGAGATCATTTTAATGATTCTTGATATTGAAGATAGACATCATGGACCCAGTGATGCAAGGCACAACCCATCCCAGCTAACTCAGATATCTCTTAAAAGATATTTGTTTTAATCACACGGAGACAACACATTATCTATTGATTTATTCACTCCGAATAAATTGGTATTGAAAAGGTGGCACTCCTCTCCAGCCTCCGATCACTAAAAATCCAAAATGCACGATCGAGTCTAGAGCCATTTGAGATCATCAAATATCTCATTAGGACACACTTTCATATTTACTTGCTTCTTCACACACTGTGAAAAGTAAGAAAGTTCTTAAGAGTCCTACGCAAAATCTTCATGATCTTGCCTGAACATCCGAGTAATACGAAAGTATTTACAATGAAGATGGAAATCCTTCTTGAGCGAATATCAAAAAGCTCATGGTAGGTGACTTGTGCGATTCTTTATGAATCAAACTTGTGATAACTGGAAAGCAACAGTGGTTTAATTCTTAAATGAATTTAAACACGTTCCAGGCCTCTACGTATTATCATATGATCTTGCCAGAACACTCAGAGTGACTCTTTATTGATCACAGTGACGAGTGGAAATCCTTCTAGTGTTAACATCAAACAGCACTTGGTAGGTAACTTGCAAGATTCTATATGAATCAAGCTAGTGACAACTGGAAAGCAACGATGGTGCGGTTCTTAATTGAACTTCACTTGTTCCAGGAACATGTATTGACGGCTTCAAATCATGCGGATAATATTATCCAAATGATTCACTCTTTACGTTCGCAGTCAGCTTTGGACGGTCGAGTAAAGAGAACGGGTTTACCCGTGAAATCTTGTCAAGGAGGTTCTTTATTGAAACTACCTGTCACAAGTACGATATTCAATATCGTCCAACGGTCTTCACCGACCGGAGGTAAAATGCTACCGAATTAGAATGAAATGTTCAAGGCCATTTCATCCGTGTATATGGTTTGTTGCTAACTGTCTTATGCAGCGTAACAAAAAGGTGGCATTGCGGTGTACAATCCAGAAGAAGTCGTCAACACATGCTTATACTACATACAATTAGTACTTCAACAAATTCAAGAAAGCCCGAAGGTCAAGTCTTCCGCTGTATCAAACTCTGAAGCTCTCAAGAATTTAAAGGTATAAGTATGTGGAACATGAAGTCACGAAGAGGCAAATTTCACAAGTGATGAATGCACAAGGTCAAGGCAAGGAAACATGCTCAAGACTAAAGTCAAAGATCACATCAAGCATATTCACAAGAACAAGATCGAAGACTCAAGCATAGATGCTAGGTTTAAGATTTTGTAAAATGGTGTGACCTCCCTTAGGGGGAGATTGTTGGAAATGTGTTTTCCCAAAGAAAGTCTCGGTCACATCATTATTAGCATAGATCACGAGCTATAGAATATTTAGAACTTTGTAACTTGGAGCGACCTCCCTTAGGGGGAGATTGTTGGAAATACGTTTTACGTATTTATGAAGGATCGGTCGCTCCAATGATATTTATGTAATGGGCTCGTGATCCACTTTGTAAGTGTATAGTCCATATAGCCCACATGTAGGGTGGGCTATATATATACCCCTCCTAGCATGTTAGGAGGGGGTTGGTTGTTTCATTCATTCAACACATTCATTAATCTAATCCCTTTTTTCTCTCTCTACTTTTCTTCCCTCTCCTTTCTCTCTCTACACCTAATCTCCTTCTTCCCCATCTCTTCCACCAAATCCATAGATCTAATCCATCATTTACTAAATCCTTAGAATAAGTAGGCCTTCAATAAAAAATCCAAACTTGCCAAAACCTTATAATTAATTTAATAATGACTTTTTAATGCTAATTAAAGCCCTAAAAATCACTTTTAAATATTAAAAAGCCCTAAACAAGATTTAATAGTTTGTAAACCTCAAAATGACCTAATTAACCTAAAAACTATTTTTTTTTGATTTTTTAATTACTGTTTACTATTTTTTAATTACTTTCTAAAAATAAACCTAAAAATAATACTAATAAATAAAAGAATAATGGGAAAAATAATATTTTGACCCAGAAAAATCCTATTACCTATAACTAGCCTAGGAAAAATTAAATAAGCCAAAAATGCTTAACCAACAAGCTACAATAAGCTTAAAAGCCCACGGCTTATTTTTCAAAAGCAAAACCAAAGTTACCTTAAGTATAGTTTGAAACCACACCCTAGCAGTCAAAGACCCTAGGGCACGGCGGTGAGTATGATGTGTTGTGAGTGTGGAGACGCGGGTTCGAGGCTGAGTGAACCCTTTTTTGCTTTTTAATTTTTTTTACTTTTTTAAACTTTCCAATCCAAACCTGTCACCTTTCTAAAGCTTACCAACACAATCCAATCTCCAATTTAACAATGATTAAGCTAGTTCAAAATCAAAAAAACGTGGCCAGTTCTTCTTTTGAACACAAGCAGTTTGCTTTGTTCTTCACTTGTGAATAAATCCAAGAGGTCTTGGATTGTGAGCTTAATTGGTGTTGTTTTTGGAACAAGCAGGGCACCCCTACACTCTTTGGAGTGTAGGGAGTCAAGATCAAGCAGTAAACACACCTTAATCACAAAATATAGCACACACAAAACAAAATCAGGTTGTTGAGGTCTATTTATGGGTCTGTGGGTGCTATTCACCAAAAACTAGCACAATATTGACTTTTAAAAGCTTAAATTTTGCACACACTAGCACCACTTAACATAAAAACAAGCTACAATCCTATAATTTAGCAGTTTTCAAAATCCAAGCACCAAAATCATCAAAACTGAGCAGAAAAATTGTTCATACAATTTTAAGCTAACTTTTTCACTTTTTTAACATTTAACTAGCTCAAACTTGTTCCCAAACTTAACTAAGACTGGCATGCAATCCTACTCTAGCCTATTGAAGCACTTATAACAGATTACACCACACCAATATCTCACAAAATCTCTATAAAGCTTAAATCCAAACACCCCTTAAAATCTGTTTTAACAATTTTTTCTAACAAAATCCTTTCCAAACACAATCAAACTGGTTTAAAAAGCTTATAACATGTATGAAATCAACTACCAAGCAAAAACCAACAGCTAAATCAAACACATTAGCAGATTTCATGCAAGATTCACATAATCCACAATGTTTTTCTAGAAAAATTGAAACAAGGAATTACCTTGTTGGTCTCACATCCAAGACCAACTGTGGCTAGTTAGCCACTTCCAAATACACTCGGGTGTATGCAGATCCTCTAACAAATCAACTCACTTAAACCTGCTAAGAAGAAAAAAAAGAAGAACAAGAACAAAAATATATATTCTGTTTTACTTTTTTTCTTCCTAAAAAAAACTTTTTTCAAAACCTTCAAACCTTTAACACACGTTTTAAAAACAACACTAACTTCAAAAATTCAAATCTTTCAGTCCACTTTCACTTTATGAAAGATTGGATTTTTAAAAATTAAAACACTTTTTTGGAAAACTTAAACACTCAAAGTGTTATATGATTAAAAATGGAACTCAGTAATTCTTCAACAATTGACACCAACTTTAAATAATCATAAAACGGAATTATATTGCTCAATAACAAACACCAAACTTTTTATATTAATTAAAAGGAATTACAAAATTTTTTTTGAAGAAAAACTGGAACAAAAGATATGGGACACATACGTCCCATATTTATACACTAAACAGAAGGTTCTAGTCCCTAAAACCCTAGTTCTTCAAATTCCTTAAATGCCCTTGAAGTCTTTGAATTGTTGACTGATCTTTGGTCAAATTCTTGCCTCCATGTGATCTTTCAGAAGTCCAGCTGTGTAGGATTGATCTTGGACGTCCAATTACGCTTGGGGACCAAGGAGTGAGGCTTTGCCGTTTGATTTGTCGGGTTTGGGGTTTTGGTGTGAAAACGATGGGCAGGGGAGGGTCCCAGGGTCACATGGGATGGTTGGGATCTCATTTTGGGTAATGGGTTTTGATTAATGGATGATTAATTGTTAATCTGGAAAAGATGGGGGAAAACCCCTTTGTTTTGAGCTCAATCGTACCTGGCGTAATTAGGGTTTATGGGGGTTGGAGGGGTTAGTTAAATCTGTTTTTGGGTTAATTAGTTTTTAAAAAGGTGTTTTAGGAGGGAAGTTATAAACTGATTATAGAAATCAGTTTAAAAGGGTGAGTGGGGTGTGAGTTGGAAGGGTTGAGCATTTTGATTGGTGGAGGGATATTGGAGGGTGAGGTGGCAGGCGTGGGTTGGATGAAGGAATTAAGGTTGTCGGGTATTAATGGGTAATTGGATGTTAGGTTTAGATAGTTTGGGGAAAGTGGCAAGTTTGGTCCCCCTCGTTATCTCCCTACTTAACAGCTTTTCGCTTTAAGTCCTTAGTTAATTTCACCATCCATCCTTGGCCAATTGCATCCACAGTCCTTTTTCTTTTGCAACATTAGTCCTTGTTGTTTAATAGGTAACATCTTCAAACTAGAAGGGCCAATCTTGACAAGTCTTTATACTTTAGGGACCCCAAAGTATTTTTGAGATTCTTAGGGGTATAAAGTGTCAATCTTCAAAAGTTGAGGGACTATTCTTGACATTCTTCAATTCTTCAAGGGTATTTTTGCAAAATTCCAAACTTGGGCCCGGTTCATTGTGCGACTTCGTTTCCCGTGTTCGTTTTTGAATTATTCTTGTGATCTTTTGCCATTTCCTCAATATCCGTACCTAAAAATACACAAGTAACAAACACGAGCATATATTTGGCATATTTGATGATATTTTATTGATTTTAAGGCCGTTTTGGACGATGAGACCATGTATAAAAGCAGTCTCATCACTCCCCCATACTAAACCATTGCCGTGTCCCCACGCAATGCTAGAATTAAGTATCTTAGCATTTCCAAAATTCATTTTATGATGACATTTATTGAAGACAAAAATTTAAAAAAACTACTACACGTGTTTTAGACATAATGTAATGTTTTCATCACGGTTAAGTGACTTTTAGGGTCAAAGAATAAGAACACGTGAATGCCTCATAGAGATAAGTTCGTCATCCTCGATTTTCACTCGATTCCATGCTAAGCGTGTAACGAGATCATTGTTATTATAAGTTAGCAACACAATCATATCTTATGAGTGTTAATTACACACCTAAACTCCCTTATTCCTAATTGGTATCTCTTATATTTTATTTTGTCTTAATGATCACGAGGATACATCATTGACATATGTGTGAATAGAGATTAAGTCTTAAAATAGAGTTTTAACGGTGTAACCAAAATCATTAAATTAATAATTCATCCTAATAGACAACGATGTCAAAAAATTAAGTCAACAAGAAGGATCGATAAACACGATTTTATAACGGTTTTAAACATGAGACTTATTACCAAGACTTTTATACGCCCCCTAACAGAAGGGCCTTATTATCTTTGGTTTACCTCCATCTTTTATTCAACTTCGCCATGAAGCTTTTATTATGACTTCGGTCTTGCCTTGCCTTTTATTATCCGCCTCATCGGTGGTTTTATTAGCCAAAGACGTATATCCTCACGCTAAGGCGAATTTTGGATCTTTAAAGCTTCGAAGATTAAGGCTTGATTCACTTTCAATTTTGCATAGATTTTCCGGCCTTGTGGGGCTTCAAATTGTTTGCTTGATTTAGGTGAGCACTTGAAATCTTATTATTGGGTGAAACTTTTGATTATTCGGGTGCCAATACTTCAAAACCGTGACGCTGGCGATACCTTAATGTCTCCCCAATTTAATTACACGGAAGCTACTAGAACGAATTAGAAACCAACAATAGTGACTAAACCGCTAAATCAATATTTATTAACAATTTATTATCAAAAGCGTGGGGAGAATAAGCTAATAATTACTACACATGAGATCGTGACGATTACAAGACTTATAAATAACTCTATCATTTCTCGTCCTCATTTTAGAGACTTAGCCTAAAAAGTTAAGGAATCGAAGCTAAGTGCTCAACACGCACGGTCGAATCAAAAATTACTCTTATTCTCACCATCGGAAAACCTACATTCGTGTCTTAAACACTTATGAAAAACTAGAAAAATTTTAAAATTTGGCCATTTTTAGCCTTATTTGCAACAAAACGATAACAAAAAGATGAAATTTTGGATTGCGTGTTGACGTAAGCAAGGTGAAGTATCTACTCACCCCCCCATACTAAAGTTAAACATATTTCTCAATGTTTCGAGTCTAGGGGTGCAAACACCCCCATACTAGAGACGTAGTTGAATGCCTAATCTAGCATGGAAAGGGTGTAACCAATAAATTAATAGCCGTTTATGAAGTGTGCTAAAAACCTAAGGTTAGAACATAAAAGGATATATCATATGGATATTGGGAAAGGCCTCCAAAGCAAACGATCGAGTGCTCCCATGAAACGAACACGAGAGGCTCCAATCGTGAAGATCATGATCTAAAAACCACAATGCACAAACAACCACGGAACAAAGGTTGGAAGGGCACAAATCCCCTCACATTAAACTAATTAGAAAGCAATAATATGTACATGGATAAGCATGGGTCTCCCCCACGAGGCACCTTGTTTTTGATAACCGAGTCAAAAGCTCGACTCGAATCCCCATAAATGTGATCATTTAGGGATAATCATGGTTTGGTCAATTTTTGGTGGGGCTTACATGATAAACAAGGCCCAAAAGCACGTGGAGTACTTTAAAAATCCGATAAACATATACCGGGGTCAAAGATAGCGTCTTCGTTTTCGGATGAAAGACGAAACAACGCTATTTCAACACAAACCCCAATGGGGTAGAAGAAAATAGGAGAGAAGAAATAGAAGGGTGGGACAATGGGTAAGTCATAACATTGAGCTACTCGAGGTAGACTCGCACCAATCAAATGAAAAGATTTTCCATTTATTGCATCGGTGGAAGACCGAGATTTCCCTATAAAAGCAATTCCAGGATCAAATATCTCGTCCTCGGTGGAGAAAGGGAAGGGAACATAAGGGGTTTCCCCCACACTAGGTCCACACAAAGCATCGTCAAAAGGAGAAGACGAGCTTGTAGTACTCAATACACGCGGTGATGACGGAGTTAGAATTGTAGAAAAATCTTTTAAATTCAAGTTAAAATCTTTTCCTTTTTCATCTTTAACACTCTCCTTGTGAAAACCCGATTTAATTATGTCAAAAATATTTGGTGTATCTAAAACAATGTTAGTCACACTAAAAATTCTCACATTTTGAAATCTTTTTGGTTTAGGTGGTGGCAAGTTTTCAAATCTTTTGTCAACAAAGAAAACCTCCCCATCGGGATCAACGTATTCATCATCCGAAGAATCACTCGAGATTGGAATCATAGGCTTAACACTCTTAACCTCCATCGGCGGAGGGGACGGAACTTCATTTTTCTCAACAACTCCTAAAACTCTATTGGAAATCTTTTTGCAAATGCTTTTGATGGGATTGACATTGCACAAAGATGTGATGGAATACACATGAGAAAGAGTGGAGTTTTGGGTTGCATTAATGACGAGTTCTTCCTCATTGAAACGAAGAGTGATTTTTCTTGCATGCACATCGATAAGTGCTCTCGAGGTATCCAAAAAAGATCGACCTAAAATTAACGGAACTTTAGGATCGATGGGAATATCAACAACAATGAAGTCTACAGGATAGTAGAACTTTCCAACTTTCACAAAGACGTCCTCGGCAACTCCACAAGCTAGAATCGTAGAATGATCGGCCATTTCGATTGACATTCTTGAAGGAGTGAGATTTGGAAGATTGAGCGATTTAAAAATATCAAGAGGCATCAAATTAATACTAGCACCAAGATCGGCCAAGGCGTAGCATTCTTCCATGTCTTGGATAGCACATGGGATTAAAAACTTTCCAGGATCACCGACCTTTTGAGGTATGCGGCTTAGAAAAACCGAAGAACAACTAGACGATTTTTGCAATTTCTCTTTGTTATTCAACATACTTTTGAAGTTCGCGGCAAATCGAGGCATCATGACTAAGGCGTCGGCAAAACTTATATTAAAATGCAAGTCACGAAACATTTTCATAAAGAGTTCAAATTGATAATTATTTCGTTCTTGTGCCTTTTCCTTGTCTCGTCTTGATGGGTAGGGTAAAGGTGGTGTGGGTTGGGGCAAATTAGTCATAGGCAACGACCTTGGAATCTCGGGTTCCATGATTGGTATAGGTTCAACCGTAGGTGTGGGTTGAGCGGTACTTCGTGGGCTTGAGATTTGCTCCTTTTCTACCACAACCTCGGGTTCTTTCTCTTTTTCCTTCTCCATAGAATTACTTGGACGAGAAATGGGTTCTTTGAAAGTTTTACCACTACGAGTAGTAATAACCTTCAATTCTCCTTTCGGGTTCACGATGGTATCACTAGGAAGACCACCCGAAGAAGAGGGCTTACACATGATAGCTTCAAACATTTTAGCCATTCGGTCTTCAAACTTAGATTGCCTAGCATCCGCTTTTAACAACTCTTGCTTAATCTCATGTTGTCCTTGCTCCATTTTTTGTTGATTTTGTTGGAGTCGTGTGACATTTCCTTCCATTTTATTAGCATGAGTTTTAAGTTCATTAGCAAGTTCGTTTTTAAGCTCGTTTTCAACTCGGATCTTAAGCTAACCATTTCACGTTGCATGTTGTCAAACTTAGCATCATTAGCCTTAGCATAATTCAAAAATTCTCCTTGAAGATTTTTGGTGTGATCGTTTTGAAAACCTTGGGCATTGTTTTGAAAATCACGGTTTTGGTTTTGGTTAGAAATTTGCCCATTTCCACTTTGGTAATTACCTTTGTTATAATTTCTTTGATTTCCTTGGTAACTTCCACCTTGGTTGTTGTTGCGATAATTATTAGCATTTTGATTTGGTGGAGCTTGATTTGAACGAGAACCTTGACCGATTTGGTTGTAAGTTCCCGTGGCTACAAAAGCATTCGAAGTGTTACCATCCGCGGTAATGCACTCGGAAAGATCATGAGCTCCCCCACACGACAAACAACTTTTAGAAACCGCTTTGACCGAAGCGGAATTGGAAGCTTCTTGAGCCTTCCAATGGGACATAAGGTTAGCAAATCTATCGAAAAATCGGTTTTCTTCATTTGCCTCATCATGTAATGCATTGATACTTTGAGACGATGATGAGCCCTTTTTGGCAACA
The DNA here is from genome assembly GCA_025667525.1 of Glebionis coronaria. Classification (NCBI taxonomy): domain Eukaryota; kingdom Viridiplantae; phylum Streptophyta; class Magnoliopsida; order Asterales; family Asteraceae; genus Glebionis; species Glebionis coronaria. Next base: position 178,097,153 of record CM046879.1, read on the forward strand.
CTCGGTGTGTGACGAGGGCTATAAACCTTAGACCTATTCTCAATTATGACCAAAGCTTCTTCAACCGTTTTACACAAAAAATTACCACCCGCGGCGGCATTCAAATAATCTCTTTCATGATCGTTAAGTCCATTGTAAAACGTGTCGATTTGGTGCAAATCGGAAAAACCGTGATGAGGACATTCATGTAACATCTCCTTAAACCTATTCCAAGCCGTAGAAAAACTTTCATTTGATTCTTGTGAAAATTTAGAAATCTCATTTTTCAAATGCGTAGTCTTAGAGGGCGGAAAAAATTGGTTCACAAATTTTGAAACGAGATCCTTCCACGTCAATATAGAATTGGGTGGCTCTTTCTCTAACCAAATTTTAGCGGGCCCCGCTAAGGAATACGGAAATAGCATCATCTTAATCGAGTCATTCGAGACATCCTTAAATTTGCACGTGGCGGTAAGACGATTAAATTGGCGGATATGGTTGTGGGGATTGTCCTTCTCATCACCTCGGAATTTGTTGTTTTGGATCATCGACAACAAACCCGTTTTCACCTCAAAATTCTCCGCAAGAATAGCGGGAATCACAATAGCTTCTCCATAACCCTCGGTGGGTGCTTGAAGTAACTCCATCATAGTTCGATTCGCCATGGTAGGTGCTTCTCGTACAATGGGTTCGTCAATAGGAGACTCCTCACTAGAATGAGTTGGAGTGGGAGTTTTGTTCTTTCGTTTACGTGCACGTTTTGCTTGATTACGAGTGAGCATAAACGTCACGTACAACGTGGAGACGAGCAAAGAAGATTCTTTTTGGTATTTTGTGTTTTTTCAATTTTTTTGTGGTTTTGGATTGTATTAACCTTTTTGGAAATTGGTGAAATGTATTAAGTAGACAAAAAGTCCACAAATCTCCTCCTCAATCAAATCTCTTGATTAAAAAGGCCTCAAGGAATGAAAACGATCACGTGGAGTGAACGCCTTCGATGACTTTAGAACGATGGTGGAACACCAAATCGTTCAAGAGGGTTTAATCAATAGAAACCAAGAAAATATATATGATATGTAATAATACTTTGGGCGGCAAAACCCTCGATTCACTCTCAAAATCAAATACGCACAAGCAAGCGGAGGAAACGAGGCGGCGCGAAGCACTTAAGAGCCTTTTTCCTTTAGGTTGTGAAATACAACCGCCTTATACCCACCTTATAGTTTGTATTATCAAGATTAAGCTTCACGAAAGTATTTATCTATTTTTGCCTTTTTTCTTTGGTTTGAGATTCGAATACAATGATCGAGTGATGAAATCCCGAATCAAGGTTGTGATTGCTCACGTATTTGGAGTACTTGTGTATTTATTGTTCTACGTATACAATATAGTAATAATATTCACACAAAAACCGAAAAAACGATAATACGTATTAATAGAGTGCTATTAATACAAATACTATTATGGCTAATATAGAAAACAACAATGTTCAATCAAAACACAACACGCCTCCCCGGCAGCGGCGCCAAAATGATAGTTGTAAATTCACACTTGTTTAGGAAAACAAGGTAAAAGCGGTAAGTATTAAGCGTACGTTTAGGAAAACGTAAACACTTATGACCCAATGAGTGGGGATCGTTCTCTCGAGGAGGCACGTGCGTTGTGTAATGAATGATTGATTTTTGTTTTTGATTATTAATAAGAAGAAAGGAGAAGGGAAAATGACGAAGACGAAAAAAATAGAAAAATAGGCAAAAACACTACTAGAAAGTTAAGACGTAGAAGCGTAAAAACGACAAAAATTAAAATTTTAACCTAAAAATTCCTAAAAATTACTAAAAATCGACAATAATATTCTAAGAGTTTACAAAAAATCCATACTTGCCAAAACCTTTTAATTAATTTAATAATGACTTTTTAATGCTAATTAAAGCCCTAAAAATCACTTTTAAATATTAAAAAGCCCTAAGCAAGATTTAATAGTTTGTAAACCTCAAAAATGACCTAATTAACCTAAAAACTATTTTTTTTGATTTTTTAATTACTGTTTACTATTTTTTAATTACTTTCTAAAAATAAACCTAAAAATAATCCTAATAAATAAAAGAATAATGGGAAAAATAATATTTTGACCTAGAAAAATCCTATTACCTATAACTAGCCTAGGAAAAATTAAATAAGCCAAAAATGCTTAACCAACAAGCTACAATAAGCTTAAAAGCCCACGGCTTATTTTTCAAAAGCAAAACCAAAGTTACCTTAAGTATAGTTTGAAACCACACCCTAGCAGTCAAAGACCCTAGGGCACGGCGGTGAGTATGATGTGTTGTGAGTGTGGAGACGCGGGTTCGAGGCTGAGTGAACCCTTTTTTGCTTTTTAATTTTTTTTACTTTTTTAAACTTTCCAATCCAAACCTGTCACCTTTTTAAAGCTTACCAACACAATCCAATCACCAATTTAACAATGATTAAGCTAGTTCAAAATCAAAAAAACGTGGCCAGTTCTTCTTTTGAACACAAGCAGTTTGCTTTGTTCTTCACTTGTGAATAAATCCAAGAGGTCTTGGATTGTGAGCTTAATTGGTGTTGTTTTTGGAACAAGCAGGGCACCCCTACACTCTTTGGAGTGTAGGGAGTCAAGATCAAGCAGTAAACACACCTTAATCACAAAATATAGCACACACAAAACGAAATCAGGTTGCTGAGGTCTATTTATGGGTCTGTGGGTGCTATTCACCAAAAACTAGCACAATATTGACTTTTAAAAGCTTAAATTTTGCACACACTAGCACCACTTAACATAAAAACAAGCTACAATCCTAGAATATCCTATAATTTAGCAGTTTTCAAAATCCAAGCACCAAAATCATCAAAACTGAGCAGAAAAATTGTTCATACAATTTTAAGCTAACTTTTTCACCTTTTTAACATTTAACTAGCTCAAACTTGTTCCCAAACTTAACTAAGACTGGCATGCAATCCTACTCTAGCCTGTTGAAGCACTTATAACAGATTACACCACACCAATCTCTCACAAAATCTCTATAAAGCTTAAATCCAAACACCCCTTAAAATCTGTTTTAACAATTTTTTCTAACAAAATCCTTTCCAAACACAATCAAACTGGTTTAAAAAGCTTATAACATGTATGAAATCAACTACCAAGCAAAAACCAACAGCTAAATCAAACACATTAGCAGATTTCATGCAAGATTCACATAATCCACAATGTTTTTCTAGAAAAATTGAAACAAGGAATTACCTTGTTGGTCTCACATCCAAGACCAACTGTGGCTAGTTAGCCACTTCCAAATACACTCGGGTGTATGCAGATCCTCTAACAAATCAACTCACTTAAACCTGCTAAGAAGAAAAAAAAAGAAGAACAAGAACAAAAATATATATTCTGTTTTACTTTTTTTCTTCCTAAAAAAAACTTTTTTCAAAACCTTCAAACCTTTAACACACGTTTTAAAAACAACACTAACTTCAAAAATCCAAATCTTTCAGTCCACTTTCACTTCATGAAAGATTGGATTTTTAAAAATTAAAACACTTTTTTGGAAAACTTAAACACTCAAAGTGTTATATGATTAAAAATGGAACTCAGTAATTCTTCAACAATTGACACCAACTTTAAATAATCATAAAACGGAATTATATTGCTCAATAACAAACACCAAACTTTTTATATTAATTAAAAGGAATTACAAAATTTTTTTTGAAGAAAAACTGGAACAAAAGATATGGGACACATACGTCCCATATTTATACACTAAACAGAAGGTTCTAGTCCCTAAAACCCTAGTTCTTCAAATTCCTTAAATGCCCTTGAAGTCTTTGAATTGTTGACTGATCTTGGGTCAAATTCTTGCCTCCATGTGATCTTTCAGAAGTCCAGCTGTGTAGGATTGATCTTGGACGTCCAATTACGCTTGGGGACCAAGGAGTGAGGCTTTGCCGTTTGATTTGTCGGGTTTGGGGTTTTGGTGTGAAAACGATGGGCAGGGGAGGGTCCCAGGGTCACATGGGATGGTTGGGATCTCATTTTGGGTAATGGGTTTTGATTAATGGATGATTAATTGTTAATCTGGAAAAGATGGGGGAAAACCCCTTTGTTTTGAGCTCAATCGTACCTGGCGTAATTAGGGTTTATGGGGGTTGGAGGGGTTAGTTAAATCTGTTTTTGGGTTAATTAGTTTTTAAAAAGGTGTTTTAGGAGGGAAGTTATAAACTGATTATAGAAATCAGTTTAAAAGGGTGAGTGGGGTGTAAGATGGAAGGGTTGAGCATTTTGATTGGTGGAGGGATATTGGAGGGTGAGGTGGCAGGCGTGGGTTGGATGAAGGAATTAAGGTTGTCGGGTATTAATGGGTAATGGGATGTTAGGTTTAGATAGTTTGGGGAAAGTGGCAAGTTTGGTCCCCCTCGTTATCTCCCTACTTAACAGATTTTCGCTTTGAGTCCTTAGTTAATTTCACCATCCATCCTTGGCCAATTGCATCCACAGTCCTTTTTCTTTTGCAACATTAGTCCTTGTTGTTTAATAGGTAACATCTTCAAACTAGAATGGCCAATCTTGACAAGTCTTTATACTTTAGGGACCCCAAAGTATTTTTGAGATTCTTAGGGGTATAAAGTGTCAATCTTCAAAAGTTGAGGGACTATTCTTGACATTCTTCAATTCTTCAAGGGTATTTTTGCAAAATTCCAAACTTGGGCCCGGTTCATTGTGCGACTTCGTTTCCCGTGTTCGTTTTTGAATGATTCTTTTGATCTTTTGCCATTTCCTCAATATCCGTACCTAAAAATACACAAGTAACAAACACGAGCATATATTTGGCATATTTGATGATATTTTATTGATTTTAAGGCCGTTTTGGACGATGAGACCATGTATAAAAGCAGTCTCATCATTGATCCACATTGGTGTTATGCAAGTCCTTAACCAATTTAACATCCGTCACGTACTTACACCATTCTGAAGGAAGGGTGTTCAAATACTTGGTGTTTAATTGAAATGTAGGAATTGCCAGGCCATAGATATTGAGCTCATTCAACAATAGGATAAATCTCAAATAGTAGTCATTAAGAGTCTCCCCGGGGACATAGGCAAACTTATCAAAAGTATCATAAAGCTTACACTCTCGTTCTTCTTTAGTTAACGAGGTGCCTTGCATTAGAACACGAATTCTATCCCATAACTCTTTGGCAACTTTATGTTTGCTGACGAGTTTGTAGACATTTGGAGGAAGGGCTTGGAGAATGATGTTTGTAGCATACTTATCACATTTGTATTGAATCTTCATATCTCCAGTCAATTCACCCGTTGTGCGAGGACGAATAACTGTACCTTCCGTCACTGTACCATAATCTAATGGTCCATTGAGCACCGATGCCCAAATGAGATGTCCATTCTCTTTGTTCAACATGTAAAGTTCCATTCGGGAAGTCCAATCCTCGTACATAGATTTCTCCAACATTGGTGGATGATTATCAGTACCCGAGAGTATGGACTTATCCGTAAGAGATGTGTACTCCATTTCGTTAAGTTAAGATTTACAAATGTTGATCAAACAATGAGAGAAAGTAAATGTATTTGTTGTTGTGTGTTAAATCCGAAAAATAATGTTGAAATCCCCTAAGTTATGTTCTCGATAAACCAAAAATTCCAAGTCAAAATTGCACACGATTGTTCGAATTTTTTTAAGGAATAATTTTTGGTTCGTCGGAATAAGCTATCGGAATACCCCATGTCGGAATGAATCTATCGGAATACCCCCTGTCGGAATGAACCTATCGGAATACCCCCTATCGGAATAAACCTATCAGAATACCCTCTATCAGAATACCCCCTGTCGGAATAAACCTATCGGAATACCCCCTGTCGGAATAAACCTATCGGAATACCCTCTATCGGAATACCGTCGGAATAACCTTTGTCGGAATACCACTATCGGAATACCCGTCGGAATAATGGTCGGAATGATAAACCCTTTTCCGATGGGAGCTGTCGGAATACGCAAACCCTTTTCCGATGGTTTCTGTCGGAATATTACCCACTTTTCTCAGACAAAACTCAACCAATTAAAGATTTTAAGCCAAAAAATGATCAAAACACCCAAAAATTTTGTGTTTTTAGCCAAATTAAATATACCAAATCTCTACCACAACTATGTAGAAGATTTGTATCAAGAAAAAACCATGAAAAACACAAAAAAAAAATGGTTCGTGTGAAATGGATCAAAAATAGGCGTATGAATCAAGAACACAAACACATAAACCAAACAATCATCCCATGGCTCTTGATACCATTTGTAAGATATTGTAAATCTTGCTTATGTTTAGAGAGAGAAAGAGATAGAGAGATGGTGAGAACACACACACTTAGAGAGAGAAAGTGAAAGAAAACACACTTTTAGTATGTGTAAAATAATGTGAAACCCTCTCCAACTAAGGAGAGGGTTTATAAACCAAGCCCATAAGATGGGCTTGGGCTTACAATTGGGTCGACCATACAAGCATGGACCGGGCTTTTCTTTGTTTGATATATTAAAAGATATATCTAGACTACGAGCTACTACTTAATATATTGTCGGAGTGACCGAATCTTCCTAAATCCGTAAAAACGTATTTCCAACATATATCGTACACATATACATCTGATTTTATAAACCATAGTCTTAGCCCATTCATAAAGTTTACATATACATCATAGTCTTGGCCCATGATTTTAGCTACCCTAATCCTTTCACCCTCGTTTCCCCCGCACCCAATTCACCGCCTTAGCTAAATCTCAATCTCATATTATAAATCAATCCAAACAATATTAATCTTCTCCCATCTTTTCATCTGCTCCTTATCCTATGATCTAAAAATTAGATCATTTGTTTTGCTTCTCATCGTCACAAAAGGCAATCAATCATCTCAATTAATACCCAAAATCAAACCTAAGTACCAACACTGTCTATCAACCGTTAATCGTCAAAAGAGATACGAATGAAGGTTAGTTTGTCTCGGCATCTAGATCTTTTCAAAAAGAAGGTCTCAGGTAGGTGAAGGTCTCGAGTAAGCCTTCAAAAACTATCAGTGAAGAATGTAAAGAATGAGTTTTCTTTTTTTGTGAAAGATCTTGAAACTTTAACTTCATTCAAGATCTTTGTTGTTTTTTAAGGTTGTACTCATAAATCAATCAGAAAGTTATGATTTACAGAGATGTCTCTAAGGAGGATGGGATATAGGATAGTGTGTATTTGGAGGATGTTGTTGATTTATGTTTTTTTAGAATGTTAGTCTTCTTCTTTGTTATGCTGAGTCAGCTGAGTTGGCTCGGTAATTACCGAGTCGACTCAGTCCATGTTAAATATCTAAAACTTCTTTGTACTAAAACATAGAAAATGACTATGGCGAAGTTGGTGATTGTTTTTCAATTTATTATCTTCAAAATCCAACCGAAAAGTCACATTTGCACATGCCTTATGGTATTCTCTGGCCTTTTAGTATACACACACCAAATCAATATTCAACTTTCATAAAGGATTTCCAACTTTAATAGGAAAGCTGAAAGAACCTTTGACATTCAGCTTCCAAGCATGTAAACTTCACAGCTTTAATGCTCGGCCTATAACTATCACGTTTAGTGCAACATGTTATGATGCAAGTATTTGAGCATTCTTCACTTGTACTATACATAACATAGCTTCCCACCATTGTACTATCATTACATGTACTCCTGCATTTGAAAGATAAGGACCTAAAATTTAGATATAATAGATAGATAATGTCATGTCATGTTATCATAAGTTGATATTAATTAATAATATTACATATTTCATGTTATTAAACTTTACTATAAAAGATATTAATTAATTAACCTAAGTTTTAATTAATTAAATCTATATTCATGAATAATTAAATTAGAAATTATTATAACATTAGTTTATTTAAATAAATATACATACAAATTATATCATGATTTTGTTTAAATAAACATAACCCAAGTTTTAACTTTAATTAAACCATAATTAATTAATTAAATTAATTAATTAAATCATAACATAAAATATTTTTACATGTCGGTTTAATTACGTGTTCTTGAAAAAGTGTCAAGTACCCGAGCGCCAAACCCCGAGACCCGACAACCGAGCACCACAGCCCGAAGGCTGCGGCCTCGTTGTCGTGACTCATTCGAGCCAAACAAAAACACACCGAGAGCCAAGGGCTCTCGGCTTGCTGCTGTGCCCGAACAAACACACCCTGTTGCGACAACCATAGCCACCGAGCCCTCCTATGGGCCTCGGTTTCCCACTGTTGGGCCAAGTTCCCACTGTGGGTTCTTAGTCCTTGCGACTGACAACAACAACACCACCACCGTCAACCAATTGGTTGCGGCTGGTGGTTCAAACCCAACGTCAACCCCCATGAGGCTACGGCTGTTGGATAAACGACACCACCGAGACCCCTTGTGGTCTCGGTTGGCTTCGATCGGGACAAACAACCCCCCAAACCCTTACTTGTTTTTAATCTTGTTAAATCTATGATTAATCACATGTTCTTGATTTATTTTTAATAATCATACATAAATAAATAAAAACAAAGAAAAGGGATTTGAGATACCAAACACGTGATTTAAAAGGATGAATGAACAAGATACCGTTGTTACAAACAAAAATCAAAAATGAAATCGTCCTTGTGCTCCTTGTGGTTGCCGCGACCAAGAAAAGGAAAGGGAAAGGGAAAGTGTTTTACGGTTTTGTAAAATCCTCTGCGACTTATGTTTTATGATTCCTTATTTTATGTAAATAAGGTTTATTAGTCGGATTGGGCCTTGGGCCCCTCCTCTTGCTTGTTTGGACGCGGACAACACACACACACACATATAACAATTCGTTTATTTTTTGTGACTTAAAATATTAGAGTGTGTGTTCGTTAAACGTTCGTGTTTTATAACTTGTATAAATTAAGTATTTTACGTGAATACTTATCATGCATTTATATTCGTGTTTACATACGTAATACTTACGATAATTAATTAATATACATAATGTTCGTATTAAATATGCATGATTCATGTCGTATATTAATTAATTATAAATTTAAATTTAACCGTAAATTTGTACATTGAATAATCGTAGTGTTTTTAAAGAGGGTTTTACAACTCCTGCCCTCTAAAAGAATAATTCATCCTCGAATTAGAAATATGATAAGCTGATGAGATAATAAATGTTGAAATGACATATAAGTTGGAAAGACATGTAAGCTGAAAATGACATACCCGAGTCAGAACTGGAAATGAGGGTAAGAAGTCCGGATAGACTCCTCCGTTTCCCAAGTGGTTTCCCGCTCGGAAGGATCCCTCCAAAGTATTTTAACGAATGGAATCGTCTTTATCCTCATGACTCATTCTTGGCGATCGAGAAATCTCTCGGGTTCCTCAATATAAGATAGATCCTCTCGAATCTGCTCGAAGGGATACGAAACTTTATGCAATGGATGGTAGTTGTAACCTCTGAGTAAGGATACATGTAATACATCATGAACATGAGATAGCTGGGGAGGTAAAGCTAGACGATATGTTACTTTACCGACACGATCAAGGATTTCAAACGGTCCGATGAAACGAGGACTGAGCTTGCCCTTGAGTCCAAAACGCTTGACACCACATGCTGGTGATACTTTAAGGAAAACATGGTCGTCTATATTAAACGCTAGATCTCTACGATGTGTATCAGCATAACTCATATGTCGAGCACGAGCTTCCTAGAGCTTCGCCCTGGGCGATGGCAACCTTCTCATTGGTCACCCCTATCATTTTTTGTCCTTCAAGGATTCGTTCTCCAACTCGATCCTAACAAATTGGAGCACGACACTTTCTGCCATAAAGCATCTCGAAAGGTGCACTTAATACTTGCATGCCAGCTGTTGTTGTAGGCAAACTCTACCAAACAAATATAGTCGTCCCAACTTCCTGACCATTCCAATGCACACGCCCGCAACATGTCTTCTAAGGTCTGAATCGTACGCTCCGACTGACCATCAGTCTGAGGATGAAGGACAGTGCTAAGCCTAAGTTTAGTGCCCCAAGCTTTCTGCATACCTTTCTAGAATTTTGACGTGAAACAAGGATCTCAGTCTGATATGATGTTTGAAGGAGTTCCATGTAGTCGTATAATATCCTTATGGAATATATCTACCAATTTGCTGACTGAGAAGTCCTTGCGAATTGGAAGAAAATAAGCTGACTTGGTTAAACGATCTACTATGACCCATATATCATCATGTTTGCTCTGAGTAAGCAGAAGTCCGGTGACGAAATCTATGGAGATTTTGTCCCACTTCCATGCGGGAATCTCTAACGGTCGCAGTAAACCACTAGCTCGCTGATGCTCAATCTTAAACTTCTGGCAGGTTAGACACTTAGATACGAAAGTAGCAACATCCTGCTTCATGTCACTCCACCAGAAATGTTGTTTAATGTCATGATACATTTTGGTGGATCCTGGATGAATAGAGAATGGAGAGATGTGAGCTTCTGTCAATAAGGCTTCTCGGAGTGTCTGATCTTCCGGAACACATAGCTTAGTTCCTTGCCATAAAATGCATTCTTCGTCTACACGAAATTCTTTCTGCTGATCAAGATTCTGAATGATAGCCCAAATCTCACCATCATCTTTCTGAGCTGCCTTGATCCGAGAAATTAAGTCTGGCTCAATTCTCATATTAGGCCAGTACCCATGCTGTCCACGTACTAAGATTTCCATATCTAGTCGCTCTAAGTCACGTATAATTTCTTCCTGTATCTTGATGCCATTAATTATACCCGACTTCCTGCTAAGAGCATCTGCCACTACATCGCCTTACCGGGATGATACTGAAGATTGATGTCATAATCCTTGAGTAGTTCTAACCATCTTCTATGTCTCATGTTAAGCTCTCTCTGAGTGACAATGTACTTGAGACTCTTGTGATCAGTGAAGATGTCGCATGATTCACCATAAAGGTAGTGTCTCTAGATTTTTAGTGCAAAGACTACTGCTTCTAGCTCCAAGTCATGGGTAGGATAATTCTCCCCATAAGGCAATCACTTTCCCGTGTTGCATGAGTACACAGCCTAATCCTTTACTCGAAGCATCACTGTAGATCTAAAATCCGCCTGTGCCAAATGGGAGAGTAAGAATATGTGGAGATACTAACCGCTTCTTGAGTTCTTCAAAGATCTTCTCCCGATCATCAGTCCAAATGAATTTCTCTCCTTTCCGCATTAACTTGGTCAAAGGTAAGGCTAGTCTTGAAAAATTCTCCACGAATCTGCGATAATAACAAGCTAAGCCTAGGAAACTACGAACCTCAGTTGCAGACGTCGGTCTTGTCCATTTAGTGATAGCTTCAACCTTCGCAGGATCCATAGTAATCCCTTTTGTGGAGACAATGTGACCTAAAAATGCCACCTCCTTTAGCCAAAATTCACACTTAGAGAATTTGGATTTAGAGAAGATGAGGATGTCATCGATTAATACGATAAATTTTTTATCTAAGTACTCGTGGAAGACGCGGTTTATAAGGTCCATGAATACCGCAGGAGCATTAGTGAGTCTGAAAGGCATGACAACTAACTCATAATGGCCATATCTGGTGCGAAAAGCAGTCTTGAGAATATCCTGCTCTTTCACTCGCAGCTGATGATAACCAGATATTAGATCAATCTTGGAGAAATGCTTGGCACCTTGCAGTTGGTAAGACAGATCATCGATTCGCGGTAATGGATAACGCTTCCTAATCGTGATCTTATTCAGCTCACGTATGCATAAACGCATGCTGCCATCCTTCTTCTTGACGAAAAATACCGGTGCACCCCATGGTGATACACTCGGACGGATGAAACCTCGCTCCAGTAATTCCTGCAGCTGATCTTTTAACTCCTTGAGCTCTATGGGAGCCATGCGATAAGGAGCCTTAGAGATTGGTTGAGCTCCTGGGATGAGCTCGATGTTAAACTCTACTTCTCGGATAGGTAGTATACCCGGAAGTTCTTCTGGGAATACATCAGGGAATTATGAAACAACTGGCTGATCTTGGATCGATGGAACTTCGGTAGTAATATCCTAAATTGAAGCTAAGAAGCCCTCGCAACCATGAGATAGTAATGCACGAGCTTCTAACATAGATATGATTTGTACAGACTTTCCTGGTATAAATCTATTGTAAATGTACTCTGGTGCTTGAACATCACCGAAGATAACCCGATAGGTATGGCAATCGATAGTAGCATGATGCTTGGATAACCAATCCATGCCTAAGATGAGATCAAACTCGCACATATCCAAAAGAAGGGCGTCTACTGGGCGAATCTTATCATCGAATTCTAGTGAAAGATCTCTATACACTTGGGTAATACGTACAGAGTCTCGCATAGGCGTAGATATACTTAATATTTCCTCTAATGGCGTAGGATTTTATTAATACTAGTGGCATACGTAGTGGATATGACTGGATGAGTAGCACCAGTATCGAATAAAATGCACGCATCATGACCGTTCATAAAAAGGATGCCAGTGATAGTACCTGAGGACTTATTAGCTTGGTCCCTTGTGGTAGTGTAGACACGCCCCGAAGCCGGTGGCTTATGAAGAGAAGCACTAGAAGTACCGACAATATCTCCCTTCTTGCAATCCTTCAACATATGTCCCGGTAGTCCACAATTGAAACAGACGCCGACTGACTAATAACTGAAGATTTTATTAACTTGAAATCGTCTCGACTCGATTTGAATTGATTATTGGTTAACGTGCGACTCAGTCGTCTTTTGGTGGAAGAGAAATATTTTTGTCGTTGTTTAAAATGAAATTTCAAAACTTTAATGTGAATGACACGGTAAATAAAGCTAAAACTGATTAAAACGTAACGGTGAAAAATTAAAACTTTAAAAGTAAATTAATTAAATGACGTAAAATTAAAACTTGAAAAAAAGTAAATTTGAAAACTTTAATAAAAATGCAAACTCTAATTAAATCTAAAATTAAACAAATTTAAAATGACACTTAAGAAAATTGGCGGGAAAATTAAATATTTAAAAACTAAGACAGGAAACAAGATAACAAACCTAAGTCGGAATAAGAATACTAGACCTAATTCGGAATAAAGACTTGGACCTAATTCGGAATAAAGACAAGCTCAACCTAATTCGGAATGGGGAGAGACAACCTAGTTCGGAATCCACGTCATGAATATAGTTCGGAATCTAGGCTTCTTGACCTAGTTCGGAAGATGAAATTCCACACACAGTTCGGAATAAGCTGAGATAGACCTAACTCGGAATGTAGTGTCACGACCACAGTTCGGAATCCTGATGAATCTTGACCTAATTCGGAAAGTAATGCAGAACTTAGTTCGTAATCCGTTACCCACCTAGTTCGGAAAGTGAGTTCCTGAAGTAATTCGGAAAATGCGTGCTTGAACTAATTCGGAATACAGATACTGGATGCAATTCGGGAAAAGGAGAAGGTTGTACCTAGTTCGGGATAAACTGAATACTAGACCTAATTAGGGAAACTAGGGTTTTAACATAACCCGAACTAAAACCAAATTAAGCTAAGACTAAAAATAAGCTAAAACCAAATAAGCACTTATCTAAAAACTTAACCAAAACAAGTTTAAGAAAAAGAAAATAAGCTAAAATTTAAAAACTTTTAAAAACACTAAATAATAAAAATATTTAAAATCAGCTTTTTATAAAATAACTTTTAAAAACACTTAAATAAAATCAAGAAAATCACACAATAAGCTATAATAACAATAAGCTAACACAATAAAACACATAACAAACATAACAAACAATCAAATAAGCATGACAATAAGCAAATAAGCATAAAGATTAAGCAAAAAAAGAAAGGTAGAATGAGAGATTAATTAAAAACTTGATTAAAAATAAAGATTCAACAACAAAATTAAAACTTACTTGAAATTAAAGACAAGAAATTAAGATGACAATATGAAAGTGCAAGGAAAATAAAGTGGAAAGACTAAGTTGTCAATTTAGCTAACACCTCCTAATGTGTCATTAGGAGGGTATTTATAGGAGGATTAGCATGTGTTCATCTTTTCTTCTTTTTCTCGTCCTTTCGTCTTTATAAATTCTTCGACTTTTTTCGACTTTGTCTCGGGATTATTTGAACTCGTCTTATAATTTCTTCATTTATTAGACTTGAGTTCTTTGACTTCATTAAACTTCCGTCTTTAGACGTTTTCTTCGATAAATCTTCAGAATAGGCCTTGGACTTCCATTCTTTTTGCACTCTTGATCTTTTGACTTCGTCTTTTGTCTTTTTCTTCGATAAAAGCCCGTGAAAGCCCGTGTTTTCTTTCCCTTTCCACATTTTGATCCTAAATCACAACAAAAACACAAACCACGCATAATTACGACATTTACGACATAAAATACACGTTTTGGCTTGGTTATTATTATAATTAAGTGGTAAAAGGATTAGTGTTTTCACACTTATTAAATCCCCTACACTTGACCATTGCAATGCCCTCATGCAATGCATTAATTACAAAGCAAGTTTTATATTTTCTATCATAATCAATCCACCTTGGCCTTTATTAAACACAAGACATTAAAGAGATAGAAAATTATAAAATATTCAAAGGAAGAAAACAAGTAAAGAGATAAAAGACTTACATTAGAGTTTTGGAAAGTCATGAATGTTTATCACCCTCAAGTTTCACGTTCCTCATACCAAGCTTAAAAACGAGATCATTGTTATTATAAGTTAGCAAACTAACACAAACTCATGTGGCCCAATTATTCACTTAGACTCCCTTATTCCTATGTGTATCTCTTATATTTTATTGTTGTCTTGAATGATCACGAGGATGCATTGTTGACTTATTTCGATAATTTATTAGGGCTGAAAATAAAGTAGGACGATTTAATCAATAGTTAGCTAAAGGACAAAATCTTTTAAAACTGCTTCTCGGGACCTCATAAAGTTCATATCTTGGCATAACTCGCTTCACGATTTGAGACCTTTCTCAGACCGATATTTGGCAGTGACTTCATACTTCAAATCTTGAGAGACGTTCTTGAAATAATGGTCTTCTCTTCATAATAGAAATTTCTTCACTTGAAGTTTTGAGAGATTCTTCATACTTGGACCACGACTTCTTCATTTTTCTCCAATCTTTATTTGGGATTTGATATACAACGATCCGCCTCCTTTTAGGACTTGGATCTATTTATCCTCATACCTTGTTAGGGTCTTTTCGGATAGATCTCTCCATGATCTTTACGGGAGTATTTGCTTTTCGTCGTGTGTCTCGATCCTTCATATTGATTTTTGATAAATGATTTTTCACATCACTTTTGGATCTTTAGCAACAAAATGTAGCCTCATGTCTTGTTAGGACTTTTTCGGACTCGCCAATCTTCGCATCCCGTTTCAATAAGTTATGCCTTGGCTATGAACTCTAATTAATACCGAGCAACTTTTAAACGATCTTGTGCTAGAAGCTAAGTAACTTTTCAAATCGTACGACCTTATTTATTGCAATTAAATTTATTAACAAGCGATGAGAGAAAAAGCCCATAATCAACTCACATAAATTCATGACAGAGTACCAAACTTATAATTGACTTTATCATCTCTCGTTCTCCATAATTTAAAATCTCACAGAATGAAGACTCGTAGATGCTTAGCCTATTAAATTAAAGTTTTGGGTTTTCAAGTCATCTATAGGATCTTGCATCTTCTTAGACTTTTTCAAGTTTAGAATTTGCGTTTTAAAGTTCCCTTGATAAACGACTTTCTAGGATCAATTATAGGAACTTGTGAAAAGTTCTTGTTCTTAACCCGTAAGCGTTAAGACTTTCGCGTCTTAAAGTTCCCTATATAAAAGCCTAGCAAAACTTGACTTAAACACGTTAAGGATACTAGCTAGAGTAAACTTAGATAAGTAAACTCGGGTTGAGTCAAAAGATTCACAACTTATAAAAATTAAAACCACTTTATTAAATATTATTCTAGCAAAGAAAGAAAATAACTATAACAAAGGTAAATACAACTAGGCCAAAATAGATAAAAAAAAATGAAAAGTGTCGAAAAATCAATTTTCCGGTTAAAATGAGGACATATACAAGGAAAAGCCCACTTAACTTCGATAGAAGTCCCCTAAACTTAATATAAACATTGTCCTCAATGTTTAAGCATGTGGAAGTAACCTCCCCTACACTTAAGACATTGTGCACTTTGTTTAAATCTTGCTAAGGAAGAGACAACTAAAGTGATTCCTATTTTAATATTGAAAAATATAAAATAGTAAATCAAAATAGTTTAGGATAGAACCGGGAAGACGGATACACGGAATCACGGGTCGTCAAAAGTCATCAAGAATGGATCTTTTAAAGCTCGAATCCCTGCATGTGAGAAGAAAGAAAACAACAAACACATACTAGGGTCTCCCCTACACTTATTATAAAAACAAAAGAAAAAAGGATAGATACTCGGGTTGCCTCCCGAGAAGCGCTTGTTTTTGTTCACCGAGTCGTGAGCCTGACTCGACCTTGATTAGAATGGGAAGAAACTTGAAGAACATCCACAGGGATCAAATACATGGTTTTCATCCATCAAGTAGCACACGCTTAAGGCGAACAAGGCAAGCCAAAGAAGAGTAGGCAAGGTTCCCTTAAGCAGAGATTGAGCACGGTGGTAGCGAGTGTGATGAAGTGCAAGCATATCTCCATAAGTTCCAAAAATCTTTCCTTTTATTTCATCAGATGGATACTGAGATGGATTATAAATTGCAATACCAGGATCGAACACCTTTTCCTTTAGGGGAAAATAACACTCATGCTCAGTAGACCTTGAAGAAGATCCGCTCATAAATCTCACAATCTCATCCTCAGAAGGTGGATAAAGAGGTGTCAAGACATAGGTAGTACGGATATTGGTGTCTTCCGGCTTCTTCTCCTTTGAGGCGGGTTTCTTAATATCCAAAGGAGGATAAAGACCATAATCAAAGTCCAAAGGAGGCGAATAATTCTCATTGGGGAAGTAAGTATTGAGAAAAGTAACAAAATCTTCCTCAAATGAGTAGTCATCCAAAGTAGGATCAAGCATTGTTGGTGGAGGATCTTCATCAAAAGTAGGAACAAGGTCATCATGTGAAGAATCACTCGAAAGAGTATCAACATCATCAAAATCATCATAAGTTGGCATGTCTTTATACTCTGAAGCAAAAACATCATAAGCATCCACATCAGAACTAGAATCATCATCATAGTCATCATAGATTGGTGGAGACTCATAAATTGGTGGAGGATCCAAATTGGAGAGAGAATCGTCCACATCATCTTGGAAAAGTGGATTATCATAGCAAGAATCGAAAAGAGGATTGTTGTAGACGAAGAAATCATCAAGCTTTGTACTTTCACAAGTAGTTGAATCAAGCTCGTCTTGAAGCACATTAATCATATTCGCTGATTCTCTTCCATTGGATTTGTTTGTGATCTTACCCATTTTAAACACTTGTGCATGATTCCCGACTCTTAAAATGAGTTCACCTTCGGCAACATCGACAAAGGATTTTCCGGTTCTCAAGAATGGCCGTCCAAGTATTAACAGAGTACGAGGGTCCATTTCATAATCAACCACAACAAAGTCGACCGGAAAAGTGAAGGTACCAACTTTAACAAACACATCTTCGGCAATACCAACGGGGTAAGCGAGAGTTCAATTTGCTAGCTCAAGAGTCATCTTTGTTGGTGTAAGATCAGGTAATGATAACTTTTTCCAAACACTTAAAGGCATCAAATTTATACTTGCCCCGAGATCGGCTAAGGCAGTAAATTATTCGGTTTGGTTAAAAGTACATGGTATCACAAAACGACCGGGATCTCCCAGTTTTTCGGGAAGTTATTTAAGAAGGACTGCAGAACAGTTTTCATTCAATCGAGTATTA
Source organism: Glebionis coronaria (assembly GCA_025667525.1). Taxonomy (NCBI): domain Eukaryota; kingdom Viridiplantae; phylum Streptophyta; class Magnoliopsida; order Asterales; family Asteraceae; genus Glebionis; species Glebionis coronaria. The sequence continues at coordinate 178,115,087 of CM046879.1, forward strand.
ACAAACTCAGCCATCTTTTCCTTCTTATTAAGCAATTCCTTTAACATCTTAACAAATTTAGGTATTTGGGCTAGAGCTTCAACAAGGCTAAAGGTGATGGCCACTCCCGAAATATTCTTCAAAAAGTTTGACACTTGAACGTCATCCTTGGTGAGCAATTTGCACTTGTCTAATCGAGATGGATAAGGAATGTTGGGTTTAGGTGGTGTAGGTGTAAAAGGTAAAGGTGTGGTAGGTATAGATTTAGATGTTGAGGGTTTAAAGGTGGAAGGTGGGGTTGGTGAAGGGTGTTTCTTGGGTACTTCGTCATTAAGAGGCGGAGACAATAATGGAGAACTAGTACTAGACGTGGGAGTAGGAGGGATAAATGGTGGTGGAGGAAGTGTAGATGGAGTAACTGAGGGAGGGGTGGATGGTCCTACTAGAGTTGCTCCACTACGTGTAGTAATAGCACTCACATTCGCTCTTGGGTTAGTGACGGTATTTGAAGGAAGAGAGCCCGAAGTAGAGGGTTGATTACTTTGAAAGAAACTAGCCATCATATTCTTCAAATCATTCGTTTGATTGCTCAAAGAAATTTGCATATCATGTCGAAGCTCGGATCTAATATCATTCCCTTGCTTAGTGATATCACCTTTCAAGTTGATGATTTGGCTTTGAAGATTCTTAACTACCTCTCCTTGGGTCCTCATGAAAGCTTCAACATCATGGTTATAAGTTGTTGGTGGAGTGATGGGTGGTGCTTGTTGAGCGGGTGGGTGATATGGATCAGAAGCTCGAGGTGGGTGTGGATTGCTTCTATTAAAGTTGTTTGGATTGTGGTTTTGAGGAGAAAAACCAGGTGAAAGAAAGTTGTTAGAACGGTAACTTAGCAAGTTACGATCACCTTGAGGTCGGGCTTGATAGATTTTCGTTGAATAGTTACCATGATCCGCATACACGTTTTCCGGATTGTCATGAGTAGAAGGACAATCAGTGTATGAATGAGGACCGCTGCAAATCTCACAAGAAAGTGCTACAGCTTTAACTTGTTGTTGTTGATTCGTAGCTATGAGTAGGATATTTTTGTTTATTTCGGCCATCATGTGGGTGAATTCGGTCATCTCGGGGTTTGATGAAATAGAAGAAACATTGACTCTCGGGTTATTCCTTGAAGATGCGGATGAATCCCAATTTTTGTGATGAGTAGTCATGTTCTCTATAAGCTCTCTACACTCCTCGGGTCTTCTTTTCATAAATGTGCCACCGGCGGCTACATTAATCGTATCACGATCACGAAAAGTTAAACCGTTGTAGAAAGTATCAATTAAGGTGACGGGGAGCATATTATGATTAGGACATCGATCGATCAAAACATTATAACGTTCCCAAGCATCGAAAAGTGATTCATCAGGTTCTTGTGTAAATCCACTGATTTGATTCTGAAGGCTCGTGACCATGGATGGTGGAAAGTAGCGCGACAAAAATCGTTGAGTCATCTCGTCCCAAGTATGAACTGAATTCTTCGGAAGACGATCAAACCATTTTTCGGCATGGTGGGATAAAGTGTGTGGAAATAGATGAAGGCGAATAAAATCCTTAGTAACATCGGGCAACTTCATGCTTTGAGTAACGGTAATGAATTTGTCGAGGTATTTGTTGGCATCATCATCCGGCAATCCACGAAATGGACAAGTATTTTGAACTTGTTGGATCATGTGATGCTTCAACGAAAACTCTGGAGCCGTGATTTGCATCGGCGCAATCGGTCCTCCGCGTCCATTTATTGTTGGTTGACAAAGCTCCTCCATCGTTCGAAGGTCTGGTTGAGGGCCATGGTTGTTATTATTCATGTTGGGGTGAGGTGGATTATTATTGTTGTGCACACCAGCCATATCTAAGTCTTCAAGAGTCTCGGGCTCAGAATAGGACGAAGATCTAGTACGCATACACCTGCAAAAGAAAAAGGTAACAAAGAAATACAGGAAATATATTTACTTGTAAAAATAAAATATTTTTGGTGCAAAACTTTGGAAAAAGAAATGCTTTTTATGATTTTTAATTGTTTTTGTATTTTTGAAATAATTTAATTTTTAGGATTTTTGAAAATTTTTGACACGAAAAATAGCGTTCACGAGTGAACGGATCCCAAAATTCAACGCGTCTCTCACATAAAACCGTTAATCTTCACGAAAAGAGCCGACAGCGGAGCCATTTTAATAACTGAAGATTTTATTAATTTGAAATCGTCTCGACTCGATTCGAATTGATTATTGGTTAACGTGCGACTCAGTCGTCTTTTGGTGGAAGAGAAATATTTTTGTCGTTGTTTAACATGAAATTTCAAAACTTTAATGTAAATGACACGGTAAATAAAGCTAAAACTGATTAAAACGTAACGGTGAAAAATTAAAACTTTAAAAGTAAATTAATTAAATGACGTAAAATTAAAACTTGACAAAAAGTAAATTTGAAAACTTTAATAAAAATGCAAACTCTAATTAAATCTAAAATTAAACAAATTTAAAATGACACTTAAGAAAATTGGCGGGAAAATTAAATATTTAAAAACTAAAACAGGAAACAAGATAACAAACCTAAGTCGGAATAAGAATACTAGAACTAATTCGGAATAAAGACTTGGACCTAATTAGGAATAAAGACAAGCTCAACCTAATTCGGAATGGGGAGAGACAACCTAGTTCGGAATCCACGTCATGAATATAGTTCAGAATCTAGGCTTCTTGACCTAGTTCGGAAAACTAAATTCAACACACAGTTCGGAATAAGCTGAGATACACCTAACTCGAAATGTAGTGTCACGACCACAGTTCGGAATCCTGATGAATCTTGACCTAATTCGGAAAGTAATGCAGAACTTAGTTCGGAATCCGTTACCCACCTAGTTCGGAATGTGAGTTCCTGAAGTAACTCGGAAAACGCGTGCTTGAACTAATTCGGAATACAGATACTGGATGCAATTCGGGAAAAGGAGAAGGTTGTACCTAGTTCGGGATAAAATGAATACTAGACCTAATTAGGGAGACTAGGGTTTTAACATAACCCGAACTAATACCAAATTAAGCTAAGACTAAAAATAAACTAAAACCAAATAAGCACTCATCTAAAAACTTAACCAAAACAAGTTTAAGAAAAAGCAAATAAGCTAAAATTTTAAAACTTTTAAAAACATTAAATAATAAAAATATTTAAAATCAACTTTTTATAAAATAACTTTTAAAAACACTTAAATAAAATCAAGAAAAGCACACAATAAGCTATAATAACAATAAGCTAACACAATCAAACACATAAAAACATAACAAACAATCGAATAAGCATGACAATAAGCAAATAAGCATAAAGATTAAGCAAAACAAGAAAGGTAGAATGAGAGATTAATTAAAAACTTGACTAAAAATAATGATTCAACAACAAAATTAAAACTTACTTGAAATTAAAGACAAGAAATTAAGATGACAATATGAAAGTGCAAGGAAAATAAAGTGGAAAGACTAAGTTGTCAATTTAGCTAACACCTCCTAATGTGTCATTAGGAGGGTATTTATAGGAGGATTAACATGTGTTGATCTTTTCTTGTTTTTCTCGTCTTTTCGTATTTATAAATTCTTCGATTTTTTCGACTTTGTCTCGGGATTATTTGAACTCGTCTTATAATTTCTTTATTTACTAGACTTGAGTTCTTCGACTTCATTAAACTTCCGTCTTTAGACTTTTTCTTCGATAAATCTTCAGAATAGGCCTTGGACTTCCGTTCTTTTTGCACTCTTGATCTTTTGACTTCGTCTTTTGTCTTTTTCTTCGATAAAAGCCCGTGAAAGCCCGTGTTTTCTTCCCTTTTCACATTTTGATCCTAAATCACAACAAAAACACAAACCACACATAATTCCGACATTTACGACATAAAATACACGTTTTTGCTTGGTTATTATAATAATTAAGTGGTAAAAGGATAAGTGTTTTCACACTTATTACTGACTTACAGCATGGTCCAGGATGTCTACGACTACAAGTCGTGCAGATGGGGTAGATGTAACCTCCTGGAGGTACCCTTGCTACCTGAGAGCCTGTTTAAGAAATATGCGTGAGACATGATTACTTGGCATAAACATGACTGCACTGAAGTTTAAATGATAGTTTACCAGATGAAGACGAGTTGTTGGACTGCTGATCCTTAGCATTTTGGTCACGTCCACTCGCAGAGTTCCTGTTTATGATGCTGAAATGTTAGTATGTAAAACATACAACAACTTAACATAGAAAAGTTTAAGAATTTAGGGACCTGCTGATGTTGGACTGGCTGTTGTTGCTACGGTAATTGTCGTTACCGTTCCTCCTGTCAGAATCATAGCGGTCGTTAGATTGACCGTGTCCCTTGTTGGCATTCTGATGAGTGCCCGGATGGGACCGGTCTCCACCCTTCTGCCTGAAGATACAATTTGACAGGGAAAAGGTTTAAATGAACATAAAGATTGAAATCAAATGATAACGCTTGATGACTGAAATTTATACCTCTTCTCAGGACGAGCTTGTTCCTCGTAGTCATCACGCTCATGTAGCATTTCCATGCTACGTGCTGCATCATTAACCTGTGCCACATTAGTGTAGGTAGCACTAAGTAAACGAGCTGCTGTAGAGGCGTGCAGAGCCCAGCGAAAGTGCTTAGCTTATTCTTCCGTAGTACCCACATCCGCACCTAGAAATCCAGCCAACCTAAGAAACCTCTACATAAACTCAGTGCCAGTCTATCCAGTTCTCTGACGAATGGAGTGATCGTCTCTCTTGAGTCCTTCTTTCTCAGATGTCAGAAAGAACTGCCCATAAAACAGAGTTGAACTGCTCCCAAATCAACGCAGCTAGCCAAACATCACCTCCATTTGCTAACTTGTATGCCCTCCACCAATGCAAGGCATCTCCTTCAAACTTATAGCAAGCCAACATTGCCTTGTAGACACCATCGCATCCCATTGCATCGAAAATTTTCTCCATATGTGAAATCCAGTCTTCCGCATAAGATGATGTGACAGCTTTCTCAAAAGATCTAGATTTCTGCTTGTTAAACCTCTCAAGCCAAGTGTGTAAAGTAACTGGTAGATGAGGAGGAGGATTGTTCTTTTTGGGAATGTTCTGGTATTCATTCTGAATCTGGTTTCTGATTTGAGGAAGCATTGCATGCAGAGTTGCTTGGACAGCTGCTGCTAGCTCTTGTTCGCGTGTCATGACCATTTGACAGTTTAAAAGAACACGAAATGATTAATATGATAAGAACATATGATAAACATAAGGAATGCATGAAGATTTTATGAAGGCATAGCCAACGAATCAGACATGAGTTTGGGTGAACGCCTATGGCTCGGTTCACCAAAACAACATTGACATGACGAGGATGAACGCCTATGGGTCGGTTCGTCAAAACAAAATGACATGAGCTAATGTGAATGCATATGTGTCGGTTCACCAAGCAAAATAATTTGAATAAAAGCACATGCGACTAAATATGGCCAGTCCTATACCAACCATTACTTAGTCAAAATTTCTGCAAAACAATGATACATGAAATAAATGTATGAAAACAAACTGTCAGTTTTAGGAAGACGCTGATGACTACCTAATATGAGTGATTTTACTCATATCAATTATATCAACAAATAAGCAATAACTGCATAAAACATATGAATTTTTCCTTGTATATGCATGTTTTGGTGTTTCATGTGTGTAGGTACCCAAGTTCACGAAAACCGGCAAAAACAACACGAGATTTGAAGAAAAGATCGAGAAGCCAAAAATTGAGTTCGTTTTTAGAGGATTTTTGAGTTCGTTTTTAGAGGATTTAATATTATTGGAGTTAATTGGGCCTTGTGGGTCCCACATTTACTTATTGGGCCTTAAATCCCAATAATAGAAATAACTTATTCATTTTTTTACCAAAAGCCCAACATAGGCCCATATTTATAACAATATGGGACGGATGGTGGTTGTTTAACAAAGCCCAACGGCCCAAATATGAGACGGATGAAAGTTTCATGGCCCAAATTCACAATCATAAATATGAGACGTGAGGTGTTGGGTTAAAAGCCCATTAGGGTTATAAAACATCAAACGATGAACTAGTAAATAAATACTTCCCATATTTTTTCACTTTAGTCAAACTTACACATATACACTCTTCGTTACTAACAATGAGAAAACAAACGCAGCCACCACAAACCTTCACCTCCCAAACCCTAAATCAGAGATTTGGGGCTTTTCTCATCTTAAGGAGTTGTTCTACACGCGCTTCAATTAAATACCTCCTTTTTAGAGATGAAGATGATGGAGCAATCAAGGTGACGTGACATCTTATCTCGTCGCATCTCACCTCTGATTGGTGGAAACACCTCACAACGAATCATAGAACCAATCATATAGAGCCACATCAGCTTCAAAGAAGCACAACAAACACAAGGATTACCACCTTGGCAATCCGTGTGAGGAGAGAGTAATTATCCACCGTTTGATCAAAGAGAATAAAAAGAGTGAAGATTGAATGGCTAAGATTTGAGATGCTGCTCAACAAACTCATCCCAAGAAGGTTGGGGTTTGCCTATAAAACCCCCCAAAAAAGATGTAATCATGATTCCAATTTTATTTTTATTAAAGTAGATTTAGGATTAATTGTATTTTCCTTTTAATAGTTTTGTAATGATTTACTGATTAATAAAAGTTATTTTAAGTTAAATTTGTGTTGATTTTATTTACTGTTAAAATTTAATAGCAATTATTTCTTTATTTGTTTGATTAAGCTTAATTAATAGCTTTAATTAAATAAGAAAAGTGGAATTGGGATAAAAATCAAATCCAATGGTTTGATTTATAAAAATATATGGTTGTTCGAGATTACTGTCTTGGTTCGAGTAATAAATGGTGGGGTTCGTTTGAATTATCATGGTGATTCAAATGATTTGTGGTTCGAGTTTGGTTAATGGTTCGAGACGTTTGAGATGGTAAGGTGATTGTTACGGTTCAATAGAATGCTCAGCGCATTTCTACTACACCAAAGGCTTTCATCATAAAGGTAAGTCTCATTTTACTTTTATAAAAAAAAATTTAGAATAAATTGTTAAGTAGTTTAATGTTTTATGAACTGCTTAGTTGTTATAAATTCTGATTAGTTAGTCTGATAAAGTTTTGTTTGCTATTGTGGATGCTTAGGTTTGAATGATTGTGAATTGATGATTTATGAATTTGATAAGCTGAGATATTCGGAAGTGAAAGTATTTTGGATCTGTTAGAGTTATAACTGCTAAGGTTAATTGGTAGAACTTGTAGGTTGCTAATATGAATTGAGGATCTGTTTTAATCATTTGGGTTATCAGTTTTATAAATTTTTAGTCTGCTTAAATTTTGAGTTGCTGAGTTTGGTATTATTGTAATATTGCTACTATGGATTGATGACTGATCTAAGTTTGTTAGATTGTTTATTTTTCTTTTAGCCTTTTATCTTATATAAGTTCTGATTTGTTAACATTTGGGTTATCAGTTTTATAAGTTCTGGTTTGTTTTATAAGTATTATACTTGATCTGTTGCTTATCAGTTACCCCAAACGGATTGTTTGGGTACTGGTGTATTAATCTGTCAAAAATTTAAATCCAAAAATAATTATCACCACAAAGTCACTCCTGTGAATTTCTATTTCAATTGTCAACAAATATATATCACAAAAAGATGTCCACAATTGGACTCGAACTCGTGACCTCCTGGTCATTTGACCAACGCGTTACCCAACTGAGCTACATGCTCTTTTGTTATAAGTTTGTGTTCTGAATTTTATATACCATTTTCAACTGTCATATTTTTGTTTAATAAACGTTCATATAAAGTTTCATTAAGTAAGTAATTGATTTCTTTTTATAAAACAATTTTTAAAATGTTTGTCTATTAAAATCTGATTAGTGAAAATTTAAATATAATATTAAAGTTAAAATAAATAAATAAATATATTTTATTTCTTTTTAGAAATTTAATTAGTTTTAAAATTGATTTTAATTAAATTGTTACTTTTTAGAAATATTAAATTGTTTTGATAAATTTTGTTTTTATAAATTTTTTTTAGATAAAATTAGTTTTAAATAGATTTTGTTTAAATAAAAAGTAGAAGTAATTTTCTTAAATAGATTTATATAGATTATAAATTTAAATAGATTTAAATAATTGTCTATTAGATTTAATTTTGGGAAACGATTCATGCACTTTAGGATTTAAAATTGGTAGAATTTAATTAGATAAAAACCGAAACTCAATTCGAATCAATTGTCCAAATTAAATCGAACGTCTCAGATTCATAAGGTCCTTGTGTACAATGAACCGGGATCACTCCCGTGTTTAATTGAAATCGTCTTTAGCTTATTTATGGATTATTACCTTTTCCTAAAGGTAATTTCTTAAATTTGCTCTATAACGTACTTAATTAAAATACATCGACATTCCTCATCACATCAAAAATTTTGGCGCCGCTGCTGGGGATCTTGTGTACGATTCGTTCATGGACATTTGTTGATCGTTGATTTGAAGACCCTTTCCGTCCTCAGAAAGTTTTGTCATTTTTCTATTATTATAGTATATATCGTCTTTCGTGTTTTTTGTGATTACTATATTGTATTACGTAGAAAAATAAATTTACCTACTTCCAAATAAGACCTTAGTTGGGATTTCATCACCTAGCTATTGTATTCGAATCCAAAACGAAAAAAAGGCAAAATAGATAAATACTAATAAAAAGTTTGAACTCGATTTATACAAACTGTAAGGTGGGTATAAGGCGACGAGCTATAAAAGGCCGTCTAAGGAAAAAGGTTTTTAAGTGCTTTGTGCCACCTCGTTTCCCCGCTTGCTTGTGCGTATATTGAGAGGGACGACAGATTATTCGTTTGCCAACTAAAGTAGTATTATATCTTATTTTTGTAGTTTACTTATTGAACCTCGAGACGCTTAGGTTTTCACCTACGCTTCAAAGTCGACCGAGGGTAGATTACTTCCATAGTAATTATCCTTACTCCTTGTTTTTATCAATCTTTGATTGATTTATGAAAAATACCAAAAATAATCTTCTTAATCCTCTATCATGTTTAATTCTTTTCTCCTCGAGGATGATGATAGTTCTAAGATCGATAAGGAAATTGATGATTACCTTAGTACACCATTTGACGCTAGGGAGTTTGATTGTGAGAATTTTGATCCGGGGGGAGATATTGCTTTAATTGAAAAATCGTTGAATATGGACTCATTTTCACTCTCTCCGAAGGACCAAATTGATGATCCTAAGGAACAATTTTCATTTGAAGAGTCTTTGATTCCTAACTTCACACCGAGTGAGGTTAGTGACTACTCATTAGATAAGTTCGTCGATGAACTTGTTGATCCTATTGATCCACTTCCACGGGGAAGTGAAGACGTTTTCGATCTCGAAATCGAGCGTGATCCTCATGTTTTACCTCCCATTCTTGAGGAGTTCTCCAGTGAACTTCCCTCTAATGAGAATGATGATCTTTTATCCGAGTGTGAGACACTTGATACTTTGTCGGATATTTCTTGTGATGACAAGATTGATGACACTTATGTGATTTACTCGAATCCTCTCTTTTTGAAGTTTCAATGAACAATAATCCATTATTTAAAGAGGATTTTGAGAGCATCATACCTCCTTCATCTAACAACCTTTGTGATGATAAACTCTTCTTTAAGGAGGTTGATGAGTTTCTTTACATAGACATTCCTTCGGAATTTGAGGAAGAGTCTAATGACGGTGTTGAAAACCCTTGGTTTGATCACCCGATTTATGATGATGATAATGTTGACCCTGTTGGGAATAAAATATAGCCAAGACACTTGGACGCTGACAAGAGCAATTTGGACGTTGATAGGAAGAAATCAAGCGTTGAAAAGACAAGCGTTGACAGGAAGAAGTCAAGCGTTGATAAGACGAAGTCAAGCACTGATAGGATATGAAGTCTACACGTTTTATGTTTCTAGTATGTTTCTAGTAAAGATATGTTCGACAATGTATTTCTTATGTTTATCTTTACCTAAAATAGCTGATACGTAGACTCTTGTACAAGGTTCCTTAATCTATAAAATGAGGCCTTTAGGTTTAGTTCAATATATGTTTTTCACACTTTCATTGTACGCAAGTTCGATTAATCAATCAAAGTGAAAGTTTGGTTTATCTTGTTTGTGTGTTCTTGTTTAAGTATTAATTCCGCATAATACTTGAATTGTTTCATATACAACAAAGTTTCTCTATGTGTTTAAAGATTTTTCAGTTTTTTCTTATGATGACCTGGTCGAGAGAGTACGATACATCGGTGTAAAAGATTGATCCCTTTGGATCTTGGTCCATGATGGCCTTTTTATTAATAGAACTGGAAGAGGAGGAAAAGAAATAGCTTATGATGACCATCTATTTGAGTCGATCATTTCGTAGATCCAATTCAAGTTTTTTTTATGCAGTGGACACTGCCTCTTCGATCTACGATCTTCGAGCAGGGCAGGGTTCGGGCTCACCTCTTCAAGCTAGGCTCTTCGATCTACGCTCTCAGGGAAGTGTACTTGTGTTATTGCCTTGCTCTTAGGCAGTGTTGTTAACAGCCTTTATATAGGTGGTTTCCACCTAGATAATAAGCCAGTCCGGTTTATTAGATAGTGAGTGGGTAAGAGAGGTGCTTGGTCTGTCTCCGAATGTGGTCTCGCACTGCTCAAGTAAGTGTGCGACTCCGTATGAGGACCTCCTTCCCTTATGCCCACTCTCCGTTCACACGGTTCTCAAAGCAGAGGAGGAAGGGTGGGCAGCAGGTACCACGAGCCCTTTGATTTCCCTAGCAGCGGTTATGTCTCAAACCACCAGCAACAGGTTGAGCTCCTACGATCACACCTTCTCCTGCAAACAAACATAGCACTGGATGGAAGGTATGCTTCACCGACCTCCGTGGAAGAAGAAGAAGCGGTTCACCAGCCACTACAGGATCCCACCAAATCATTAAACCTGGCGTCAGCTCGCTCTTTGATCAGTGATTCACGGTCACTAGATCCATGAAGAATCTAAAAAAATCTGATTTTTGACGGATCAACAGTTACGAAAGCTTCTTCTCTCTTGAGCTCTTCGTCACGAGTCTAGTCTCGCCAACAAGCTTATTTATTGCGCTTACTTGATTTAATCTCGTTTACACAAGCTAAATCGATCTAACTTTGGGATCAACAAGTGGTATCAGAGCTTGTTGAGAAACTTTGATCTAAAGAACACAAAAACCCTAAATTTCCAAAAACCCTAATTTTCAAGAAACCCTAAAATTCAAACAACATGTCTACTCCAGAGTTAACCTCCTCCTCCTCAAGCCATAACATCAAGATTCGCATGCTAGACCCAGACAACTTTGAGATGTGGAAGTTCAATTTTGAGCAGTATCTTTAAATCCATGACCACACCCTATGGGAAATTATTAAATATGGAAACACATTCAGTAAGGCTGCCAAGATCCTAGCTGCTATCACTCTAAGATCAAATCCAGGCTCAAGTGCTGAGGATCGAAAAGAAAAACCTGAAGATGGAAGAGCTGTCTGAGCTGAGGACATTGTAAAGAGAAGGAATGATATGAAAACCCTAAGCATCCTCAAACTTTCCTTGGGACAAGAAAATCAGCACAAGTATAGAGGCTATGATTCTGCAAAAGATCTTTGGGCAGCCCTTCAAGTTGCTTATGGTGGTAATGATGATACTGCTTTAGAGAAAAAGAAGCAACTCTTGCATGAGTATGCTGTATTTAAATCCCTTCCCAATGAAAAGCTAAGTGGAGTGAGAAGCAGACTTCTTGACATTACAAGCAAGTTGTCATTTATGGGAACAGTGCATGATGATGCTGATATGATCACCACTTTCCTTAAAAGTCTTTGTGATGCATGGAAGATTGAAGCAAGGTCTATGATTGCTAATAATACTCACAAAAGTTCAACTTTAGATGATGTCTACAATAAACTGAGGCTTGTAGAGAGTGAAATCCTTTTGGATCAAGGAAGCAAGTCTACCGATGGAAATATGGCCTTCTTCTCACATAGTGAAGGTCAATTTGATCAAAGGGAGTCATACATGCACCCCGTTACTAGATCACCTTGTGTCAACGTTGGATCAAGCTTTGTAAGTGCCTCACATTCAGACGCTGACACATACAATGTTGACTCACCAAGAGTTAAGCCTGCTGGTATTGATCTAGATACAGTGTGTGCATACATTGCTTAATTGCCCAATGGTTCAGTGATTACATATGAGGACCTTGAGCAAATTAGTGATGAGCACTTGGAAGAGATGGACATAAAGTGGAATATGGCACTTGCTAGCATAAGGGCCAATAGATGGAATAGAAGTTTTAGGAAGAAGATGACAAAGACACTGTTGGGTTTGATAAATCCAAGGTTGAGTGTTACAATTGTCACAAAATGGGTCACTTTATGAGAGTATGTAGATCTCCAAGAAGATCTGATGCTTGAAAGCCTTCAAGCCAAATCGTCAAGGTTGAAGATACAAAAGCTATGGTTGCCATGCAAGACATTGATGGTGTTGGCTGGTATTGGAGCTTTTTGGCCAAGGATGTGGAAGAGAACAAGGCCTTGGTTGCAGAAAAGGAGGAAGAGGAGCATGTTCACTATGCTCTCATGGCACATTCTTCATCTTCATCAGACAATGAGGTATATGATGATGCATTTTGTAGTAAGGGTTGTCGTCTAAACACTGAAAAGCTTAACAAAGAAGTTTTAAAATTAACATCAGATGTTTTTGATGAAAAATGCAAGTTATCTAATTATCAACTTGCTCTTACTCAAACTGAAAAGACTGTGGCTAAATATAAGAAAATGGAGCTTGACCTAAAAGATCAAATCAATGTTTTGACTCATGATCTAAATGCTAGTGTTGAGGTTAGGAACATCTTGGAGAGATCCAATGGTGTTTTACAAGCTAAGTTAGATGAGGCTATCAAAAACAAAGATAATGTAGATCTTAAAATTCAAAAATTTGATAAAGCTTCACAAACCCTAGAAAAATGTGTGAGTGAACAAAGGGATTCTAGGGATATGAGTGGGATTGGGATGAAAGAATATGTTGGTGTTCCACCACGTGCTGGGAACTTTTATGGTGTCCTTAGAAAGGATTTATCTTGGACTGGTATACCAAGACTCCAATAAGAGGAATTTATTCCTCCACCAAGAGTTGTTACTCCAGTAGAGGAGTACAAGCAGAAATTGACTGATTCGAACCAATGGAAAGCCAACCCTAATTTTTTTGTTAAGGGTGGCATGCTTAGTGACAGCCCAAATGAGTCAACACCCATAAAAGTGACCAATCCTAGTACTGGAAAGACTGTTGACCTTGGCTTAAACGTTGATAGAAAACCTAGAATTAAATATGCAGAAATGTATAGAAAACCTAGGTCACCAAAAAGTCAAGTTAGTGATAATGGGACAGGTTTCTTTTCATCTAGACCTAGAGTTATGTCTAGAAAAGCCTGTTATACTTGTGGAAGCTTTTCACATTTGGCTTATAAATGTGTCAATGCTTCAAAGGTCAACACTGATAGAAAGTCAACCATGGTCAAACCCAAACCTTTTGTCCAGCAAAGTTCACAAATCATTAGACCAACTCTATTCTTTACTAAAGGGTCTAATACTTATGGACAAAGGCCTTTTCAAAAGACCAATACATGGTCTAACAGACAATGGTTTCCTGTAGCAAACCCTAGGTTTAACGTAGATAATGGGAATTTCAGCGTTGGCAAGAACAATTTTAACGTTGACGGGAATGTTTCTAGCGCTGTTAGACCAACTAATGCCAAATATTTGCAACTACAGGGAAAAGGGTCTAAAGCTTCTTCTAGCTTGACATGGAGACCCAAACAAGACCAAAACCCTAATTCAGATGGGATTTCTGTGACATGTAACATATTTCATTATATTTCAAAAGTCATAACTAAACCAATTGGGGATAACTGGGTGTTTAATCCACAAAAGGATGAACTAGGGGTTGTCATAAGGACTAGGTCTGTTCTTGTTGAACAACCAAATGAATCCAAGTCTGCTCAGGCTTGGGTTCCCAAAGAAAACTAATTTGTTTTCTTTATGTGTAGGGCATTCAAAAGCAGGTTAATGATTATGGCTATTGGGATAGTGGATACTCTAGGCACATGACGGGAAGGAAGATTACTTGACAAACTTTACCCCCATTAAAGATGGTGACAAAGTGTACTTTGGAGGCGGATATGGGACTATCACTGGCAAGGCACTCTTATCACCAACATTTGCGTTTTGAGAACGTGTTTTTGGTAAAAGAACTTGACTATAATCTGTTTAGTGTATCTCAGGTGTGTGATAACAAAAATAAGGTTCTTTTCACTGATACTGAATGCTTGGTGTTGAGCAAAGATTTTAAAATACCAGATGATAAATTCATTGATTATAGAACACCTAGGCATAAGGACATTTATAATGTGAATCTTAATGGAATTAGGATGAATAATAATTTGTCATGTCTATATGCTAAGGCTTCAGTTGATGAGAGTAATCTTTGGCACAGAAGATTAGGGCACATTAATTTTAAGAACATAGGCACATTAATTTTAAGAACATAAATAGACTTGTGAGACATGGTTTAGTTGATGGTTTGCCTGAAAAGGCTTTCTAGAATGACCACTCTTGTGTTGCATGCCTTAAAGGCAAACAACACAAAGTCTCCTTTAAGTCTAAACCTGTGCAGTCTAGTTCTAAACCACTTCACTTGCTGCATATGGACTTGTTTGGTCCAACTAATATAGAAAGCTTAAATGGTAAATCCTACTATTTTGTCATCACTGATGATTTTTCTAGATTTACTTGGACTTTCTTTTTAGCTTTGAAAAGTGAAACTGTTGATATCTTGATTAACTTTATTACCTAGTTAGAGAAAAAGACTGGGAATGAGGTTAAGATACTTAGAAGTGATAATGGTGGTGAGTTTAGAAATAAGTTGTTAGATGACTTTCGTGCCAAGAAAGGGATTACTAGACAATTTAGTATAGCTAGAACCCCACAACAAAATGGGTTGGCTGAGAGGAAAAATAGAACACTCATAGAAGCAGCTAGGACTATGTTGGCTGATGCTCACTTCCCCATAGCATTTTGGGTTGAGGCTGTGAATACAGCTTGTTATGTTCAGAATAGGGCATTAATCAACAAGATTCACAACAAGACACCTTATGAGCTATTTTGGAGTAGGAAACCTAATATTGGTTTTCTTAAACCCTTTGGTTGTCATATAGTTGTTTTAGACACTAGTGATGCCTTAGGAAAGTTTAGTGCTAAAGGTGATGAAGGCTACTTTATGGGTTATTCAGTGTAGAGTAGAGGATATAGAGTTTACATTAAGAAAGAAAAACGTATACTTGAAAAGGTACATGTTAGGTTTTTAGAAAGTAAACCTAGTGATCCTGAGAGTGGACCAAATTGGTTATTTGACTTGGAACCTCTATCTAGAACTTTGAATTATATGCTTGTTACTAATCCAGACATTGTGAAGGTAACTTCAAATGTTGTGGAAAAACCAGTTGTTGAAATTTCAGGTATACAGGCTGATAACGAGTTTGGATCACAAGCAGACAAATCAGCACCCATACTTGAGTATGTTACCATTCCTATATGGACAGATGCATTTGCTGCTGCTGCTGTTGCTTGAAAAGAGAACGATGGTCCACAAGTATAACCAGTTGAAAACATGCATGATTCTTCACTGACAAAGGAAAATCTGGCGCTGACAAGACAAGTTCAGGCGTTGATGGCTCAAACGTTGATAGTCCTACTTCAGGCGTTGACAACTCTTTTGACCAGTTATTCTCTTCTAGTGTTTTTGAACAAGGTAAACCTTCAAACAGAAATGGAGAGTTTCATTCAGATGATGATGGAAGAGCATTTGAAGAAGATATTGGCAACTTGGAGACTGAAATTGATGATAACACAATAATTGAAGGAGGCGTACTTACATCTACTATGAATAATCATCCTTCGTATCTAATCATTGGTGATGTGATGACTCCTGTACAAACTAGAAGGTCTCATCAGAATCATGGAGGATTTATTGCCAATATTCACAAGAAGGTTGATACCCCACTTGCTCAAGCATGTTTGTTTGCCTATTTTATGTCACAACAGGAACCCAAGAAGATTTTTGATGCTCTCAAAGAACCAAGTTGGGTGGAAGAAATGCAAGATGAGCTTCACCAATTTGCTATTCAGGATGTTTGGGAGTTAGTTGATTATCCCATACATGTTAGGCCTATTGGGACAAGATGGGTTCTTAGAAACAAAAAGGATGAGAGAGGAATTGTGGTCAGAAACAAGGCGCGTTTAGTGGCTCAAGGCTATACACAAGAGGAAGGGATCGACTATGAAGAGGTTTTTGCACCTGATTGAAGCTATAAGGATTTTCCTAGCCTATGCCTCTTGCATGGGCTTCACAGTTTATCAAATGGATGTGAAGAGTGCTTTTCTTTATGGCATAATTGCAGAGGAGGTTTATGTAATGCAGCCTCCTGGTTTTGAAGATTTAGAACATCCAGACAAGGTGTATAGAGTGAAGAAAGCTATGTATGGACTTCATCAAGCCCCAAGAGCATGGTATGGTACATTGTCCACCTATCTGGTGGAAAATGAATTTAAAAGGGGCACCATAGATCAGACTTTGTTTACAAAGAAGACTGGTAAGGATTTCTTACTTGTTCAGGTTTATGAGGATGATATCATCTTTGGCTCTTCTAGTCCAAAGATGAGTGAAGACTTCTCCAAGCTCACGACAGACAAGTTCAAGATGAGTGCAATGGGAGAGATGAACTTCTTTCTAGGGTTACAAGTTTAGCAGAAACAAGATGGTATCTTCATCTCTCAGGACAAATATGTAGCAGAAATCTTGAAGAAGTTTGGCTTTTCTCCACATGAGAAACGGGCTAGCACACCTATGGATAGGGAACACCCTTGGGGGAAGGTTGGAGATGGAAAAGAGGTTGATGTCAGGCATTATAGGTCAATGATTGGATCATTGATGTATCTCACAGCTTCAAGACCTGACATTATGTTTGTTGTGTGTGCATGTGCACGCCATCAAGTGACTCCCAAAGAGTGTCATCTTCATGCTGTCAAGAGGTTTTTTAGGTACCTTAGGTGTTATCCCACCTTGGGATTATGGTATCCAAATGATTCTCCATTGGATCTTATAGTATATTCAGACAGTGATTATGGTGGTGACAAGTTTGATAGAAAATCCACAACTGGTGGATGCCAATTTCTTGGGAGTAGATTGATATCTTGGCAATGCAAGAAACAAACAGTGGTGGCCAACTCTACAACTGAAGTAGAATATGTAGTTGCAGCTGCTTGTTGTGGACAAGTCTTATGGATTCAGAACCAGTTGTTGGATTATGGGTATAATTTTATGCATACCAAGATTTTTGTAGACAATAACAGTACTTTATGCATTATTAAAAATCCTGTACATCACTCTAAAACGAAACACATAGAAGTTAGACATCATTTTATAAGAGATTGTTTTGAAAAGGTTTAATACAACCAGATAGGGTTGACACAGAGGAAAATGTGGCTGATTTATTAACTAAACCTTTTGATACTAGGAGATTTCAATACTTGGTAACAAGTATTGGAATGATCAATCTTACTTAATATGTGTTTTGGGGACTTATTGTATAAGTATGTACAGGATATGCATTGTTATTTGTCTTTGTACAAAATTAGATTTTCCACTTTATTTGTCTAACGTTGACAAAGGTTATTTTAACGCTGACAAGTGTTAAATTGACGTTGTTAGCAACATGTTAGTTTTGTGGTTTTTGATCTAATTATGCAGGCGTTGTTAGCATTGTACAAATGGATACAGAGTTGCTTATGGATCCTTGGAGCTTACTTGGAGCATGTTTAAGTTTATGGATGATGGTTGGAATATTTATATTCCTATCTTGACATAAATTTTTATTACATGCATTGTATTTAGCAACTTGTATATCTTATTTTAAGGGGAGGTTTAGGAAACCTTTAGGACTTTCTAGGTATTCATATAACACTCTTATCACAATTCTAGATTGTGCCCACTGGTGAGTACGAATTAGTTTACTAAATCGTGAGGCACTGTAGCATGCAAAGTTGATATACTATGCACGCTGCCAAGACTTTTTGGCCTAGAATTGGATGTGGTCTGTTGGGAGACTTGGGTATGATTTTTATTGGGCTTACCTGGGGAGTTACAAAGGGTTTTATGAGATAACTTCACTGTTAAGAACTTTGGTTAGCAAGGGACACTTGAGGACAATTATGTCTATCTTGTTTAAGCAAGTGTGTATGATTGGACAGTGCTTGCCACCCTATGGTAATTTTCAGTCTATAGGTTATCTTCACTAGGATAAATTACTTTGTTAAGGTCCTTTTTCATGTTTATTATTTTTCTTTTTGGACGTTGACAGTTTTATTTCCAAACGTTGTTAGGACCAATTTTGACGTTGACATGGCATTTTCCAACGTTGACAAGAATATAGCCGTTGAGCGTTGATAGGTTATTTTTTACCGTTGACAAACATTGGGTCCTACCCAGTTGTTATTTTTGACTAAAATTTGGGCCGTAATTTTAGGAGTTGGTAACTTTTTATTAATGCACAAGATAAGTTATATCTTTTCAAGATTCTAATCATTATATTTTGAAAAATAACTGCCTCATTTTTGACCAATCACATGTGCTTACCTCTCCTATATATTTGGCTCATTATTTTGAAACAGGGTAACTGGTTATTCTTGTCTAACTAAATTTTCACACATATTCATCTTTCATAACATATATCACAGCTTTTCTACATCAATGGAGCCTAAGTTTAAACCGAGTGATTTGGTATTGGGATTCAGGAGTCAGCACAACATGGTTGCCTATTTAGAGGCTGACAACACTCTGTTTCCTCAATATACTCAGATGGTGGAGTATTTAAATGCATATCCTCTAAGGTATGCACTTTCTCATGCTCCTCTTATCCCTGTCACTCATATTAAGCAGTTTTGGAATACTGTTACTTCCTCAACGATTAATAATGTAACTACATTGACTGCTACAGTCCATGGGCGTTCATGGGTGGTTAATAAAGCCTTGGTTCGCCAGGCTTTGCATCTTAATGATGCAGATGGTATAACCACCCTACCCATTGGTGAGCTAGAACAAGAACTTCAAGCTTTGGGTTATCCTTTCCCTAAAGAGGGCACTTTAAATAAATATTCAAAACAAGAATTTCCCCCAGCTTTGAAGTACTTAATACATGTCATTCTTCAATGTTTGAGTCCCAAATGTACTGCACACAATGAAATTAACAGGTCAATTGGGAGTGCCATTGTGTGTATTGCTACCGGACAACAATATAATTTTTTTTAAAATGATTTTTGATGGCATGTGTAAAAACAAGGGTAGCAAGATGACTCTTGCTTACCCAAGATTTTTGAAAATGGTTTTTGATGTACAAAGATATTGCACCAGGGATCATGATGATTTTTATACGATCCTTATGCAAAAGAAAGCTATTTTTGGAAAGATGAATTCACCTCCATACAGAGACTTACCCCTTACCCAAGCCATGCTTGCTGTTATTGCAGCAGCACAACCTCAACCATACCTACAACCCCAACTTGACCCATTACCTGAACCATCACCCCAACATATGGAAATTGACCAAGATCCCTTCCACGCTGACACGTTAAATGTTGGCGTTGACACTCAAAATCCAAACGCTGACACCCTTTTACAACAAACCCAAACACCTCTTAACCTCCAACCTGAAACCCAATCCACATCATCCTCTTCACCCCCAGACTTTAGGATGGAACGCCAAAGGACTATTGGATTGTTCTCCTCTAGTGGTATTAGCCATGTTGTAGAGAGAACCACCACCACAAGTGTGGTTGGTGATATGGGTGGGGCTAGGACTATTGGTACTAGCTTAGATGTAGGCCAAGCCAGTCCTAACATCATTAAGACCCCATCCATGCCCCATGACTCTACTTTGGGATGTCAAATTCCCATTTTAGAGGAGGGCAGATTGGAACCTTATACTTTGTTGGAGTTGACGGCTGTCTGCATTAGCTTGCAAAAGCAAAATGCAGACCTTGTACATACTGTCTCTACACAAGGCCTTGAACTCAAGCAATTGAGGGAGAGGATTGTTATTTTGGAAGGTGCTAACCTTAGACGTGGATTGGAGGATTCTTCCAAAGGAGAGGATGAGCAGATACATGTGAGTGACAAAGGCTCACATGAAGGAGAATCTTTGGGTATAGTTGAAGCTCTAACAGTTTTGAAGAGGCAACCAGGTTTTGATGTTTCATTGGTTACCCCTACAAATTTGAATTTATCTTTTACTGAGATGTTGGAGCAATTCACAAAGCCAAGCGCTGATAGGAGTAAGGTGAGCGTTGACAAGCAGGTTTTTTATGCTGACAAGCTAAGCGCTGATAGAAGTAAGTTAGGCGTTGACACACAGGTTTTGGACGTTGATAGACCTGCAGGTATGGTTGATGTATCCCAGTCATCAGCTATCATCAAAGATGTGTCTACACAGGTACCATCATCATCTTTACCCACCATTGACATTTTAGATAAAGGTAAAGGGATTATGGTAGAAACAATAGTTCCCAAGGATGCAACCCAACTAAAATTTGGGGTTTGGAGATTCTACTTAGAGTTCAAAGGGATTGTAAGGTTATTTTGAAATGTAAAGCTAGCAAAGTTCTTTCACAGACCAAGATAGAAAGAAGAGAGCTCTATTACATGTTACTCAGATGTCATCAAACAGGTTGGACTTTTAGAAAGTTGCAGGGATTATCTTTTGATGAATTGGAATATAAGGCTTATCCTATATGGGCAAAGGTGCAAGAGCAGAATACTATTAGACTTCTTTCAGATGAAAGAAAGGAAGAACTTACAGAAGAGATGGAGATCCAAAGGGCTTTGATTACACTAAGACCATTGAAGAAGGGAGTTCCACTTGAGTTTCCACCAAGTTTGGATAGAGTGAATCCTAGTGAAGTTGTTATTAGAAAGAGTATTAAGCTCTCACCCTTGGAAGCTTCACATATGCTATAAGTATTACCTCATGATTCCAGAAACCCTATAGTTAGCTATGAAGAAGATGCAAGTGGGTTTTGGATGGTTGGAAGATATAGGAGAGAGGTACATACATTCACTACTTTGATGTCTTTGTTTGAAAGCCTGGATAGGGAAGACTTGGCAGACCTTTGGAGGTTGATGCAGGCCAAGTATGAGACTGAAGCACCTACTTCAGTCAATGGAATAAAGATTTGGTCAACATTCAAGAGAATGTGTGCACCAGATGAAAAAGATCCAGTTTGGAAGGATCTTGATGATAATATCAGTGGACTTCAATGGCGTTTATATTCAGCAGCTGGTGTGTATAATTTGAGTTCTACAAAGTTTTTTGAGTATCTTCTTGTGGATGCTGAGTATCCTATGTCCAAAGAAGTTTTGAAGAAAATGATGACAACACAGCTAGAGATGGATTACTCAAGTGACGTGGCCAAATATTTGATTAGGTTTATTTATTTCCAAATTGATAAGATTTGTAAGAATCCTCCTAGTACTTAGTTTTTATTCAGAAACTTGATTACTAGAGTAGATATCAAGTTTAGGGGAGGTTTGTTGGGAATAAAATATAGCCAAGACACTTGGACGCTGACAAGAGCAATTTGGACGTTGATAGAAAGAAATCAAGTGTTGACAAGACAAGCGTTGACAGGAAGAAGTCAAGCGTTGATAAGACGAAGTCAAGCACTGATATGATATGAAGTCTACACGTTTTATGTTTCTAGTATGTTTCTAGTAAAGATATGTTCGACAATGTATTTCTTATGTTTATCTTTACCTAAAATAGCTGATACGTAGACTCTTGTACAAGGTTCCTTAATCTATAAAAGGAGGCCTTTAGACTTTCATTGTACGCAAGTTTGATTAATCAATCAAAGTGAAAGTTTGGTTTATCTTATTTGTGTGTTCTTGTTTAAGTATTAATTCCGCATAATACTTGAATTGTTTCATATACAACAAAGTTTCTCTACGTGTTTAACTTGATTTAATCTCGTTTACACAAGCTAAATCAATCTAAGTTTGGGATCAACAGACCCGGAGGGAGAAATTTTCTTTACTCCAAATCTCCTTCCCACTCGCTTTGATCTTAATGTGCGGGTTTTTCATGCGACTCGTTTTGAGTATCATGACCCCTTTGTTCACATTCATAAGAGTGACAAGGTCAACAAAGTCATGAAAGTTGATACCACTATGATTGAGACTTTTATCCCACCATTACCATGTGCTTTATATGATTTTGGATTAGCATGGGGGAAGACACCGTGTTGTCTATTCCTTTCTCTCCCGAGGACGAGGTATTCGACCCCGACATCATTGATTTAGGGAAATCTTGGCCTTTCACCGATGTAATAATTGAAAGACTTTTTGATCATCTTTGTGCAAGTTTATCTCGGGGAGCATACTATATCCATCTCATTATTCGTGACATTAACCACCATCTCTTTTTGGAGATTTGGGTTAGAGTTTCATCCTTTCGTTTGTCATCCGACAATGAGGATGTGATCTTTGACCCCGGCATCGTGCTTTATGTTAGATTTTGTTCCAACATGCCGGTTTCCACCACTTTCCCTAAGGACCAATGAATGCGGGGATCGAGTCGAGCTCATGACTCGGTTAACAAAAACGAGGTGCCTTGTGGGGGAGTCCCATGCATTCTACCTTCTTTCTATTTTCTAACACTAATAAGGCTTGATCTTTCAAGCTCGTGCTCGTGTTTTGTTGTGTTGTGAATCTTAGGTACGACCCTAATCGTTGAAGACTCTTGTGTTCGGTTTTCGCCGGTCCACTCGAGCTTCTGTACTTTGATTGCCAAAAAGGGGCACACTCACTATCCTTTGATTTTTATCGACTAATGTTTTATCTTGAAGTATAATTAATAAACGGCTTATAGATTTGCGTACTCTTAGCATGTTAGGACTTTTGCATTAGACTCTTCGTATTTTAGCAAGGGGGTGTTACTCCTGAGCTAGGAAACATTGAGGACAATGTTTGGTTTTAGCATGGGGGAGTCAATCGATATAATCGCTTGCTATTGCTTTTGTCATGTCTTAACGTAATCGTTTTTCTCGTTTTTCATAAAAATTTAAATTTTTAGTGTATTTTGTGTTTAATAATAAAGAAAATAAGTGTTTTTTACACAAATGTAGGCTTTCCGTTGGTGAAAATAAAAATAGTTTTTTACTTGATTCGGTTTTTACCTTAGCTTTTTCCTTAACATTTTTAAATCAAGTTTTGCTAGACTTTTATATAGGGAACTTTAAAACACGAAAGTCTTAACTCATACGGGTTTAAGAACGAGAACTTTTCGCAAATTCCTATAATTGATCCTAGAAAGTCATTTATCAACGGAAATTTAAAACGCAAATTCTAAAACTTGAAAAAGTCTAAGAAAATGAAAGATCCTATAGATGACTTGAAAACCCAAAACTTTGATTTAATAGGCTAAGTGTCCATTAATTTCACATTTTTGAAATTTTACAATATGGAGAACAAGAGATGATAAAGTTTAATCATAAGTTTTTGAGTTAATTCTTCCTTATATAAGTATTTTTGTGTTCGATTTAATCTCCTCGTATTTATTTTCCACACTTGAATAATTAATTGCTTAATAAATGAAGTTTTTAGCGGTTTAGCCTTAATATCTTAACTCGTAACTCCTTCTTTTTCTTCCCTTGTAATTAAAGTAACAACACATTAAGGGTGTCAGCGTCATGGACTTTTGATCATGGGATTGCGGAAATTTGGCTTACTATACATATCATAATAATAAGAAGAATAAATAAAAACATGTTGACCCTTCGGGTGGGAGTCATGTAGCACTAACCTTGTCATTAGAGCCTTAGGGTGTATGACATGGGGACGTGTTTATTAAAAATTGCTTCATCATCATGAGCCTTAAGGTGGGATGGTGAATGTCAAATCTCTTATTTATGTCCAAGCAGCCTTCGGGTGTGGATTGTAAATAAGGAGCACTTTTACATCTTAAAGAGCCTCAAGGTGTATGATGTAATTGTTGCTAACTCCATTAATAAAGTCAAAACTGAATTTGGAGGATTTATTGTTGCTTTAAGCAGACCTATTAGCCAAATTTCGGATCTGGGGATTTATCCCTCAAATCGTGTTAAGTTATCCTTGATGTGGACTTTCTTTAGTGACAACGGTTTTTGAAGTCGAGGTTAGGTTTTGAGTGTTGAGTTTACACCGTTTTTGCCTTCATTTTCGGATTAATAAATATCAAATAAGTCAAATGAGCCTTTGGGTGAATGACAATAATTTAAAATCTAGAGATACAATTAGGAATAAAAGGAGATTGAGTTTAACACAAATTACTTGTATGAGTGGTCTTAACATTGGGGCTTATGATTGACAATGATCTTGTTTTTAAACTTGGCTTGGAAAAGTGAAAAGTCGAGGACGATGAATCTATATGAGTTTTATGATCCTAAAAGTTATTTTTCAAATAATGAAAGCATTACATTATGTCTTTGCAAAATAAAGTGTCAAAAGTTAAATAAAAGTGTAGTTAGTAGTTTTATTTTATCATTGCGTGAGGACACGGTAATTGCTTAGCAAGAGGGAGTTTGATATGTGTGATTTTAATCATATCAATTATATCAATAAATAAGCAATAACTGCATAAAACATATGAATTTTGCCTTGTATATGCATGTTTTGTTGTTTCATGTGTGTAGGTACCCAAGTTCACGAAAACCGGCAAAAACGACATGAGATTTGAAAAAAAGATCGAGAAACCAAAAATTGAGTTCGTTTTTAGAGGATTTAATATTATTGGAGTTAATTGGGCCTTGTGGGTCCCACATTTACTTATTGGGCCTTAAAGCCCAATAGTAGAAATAACTTATTCATTTTTTACCAAAAGCACAACATAGGCCCATATTTATAACAATAAGGGACAGGTGGTGGTTCTTTAACAAAGCCCAATGGCCCAAATATGAGACGGATGAAAGTTTCATGGCCTAAATTCACAAACATAAATATGAGACGTGAGGTGTTGGGTTAAAAGCCCATTAGGGTTATAAAACATCAAACGGTGAACTAGTAAATAAATATTTCCCATATTTTTTCACTTTAGTCAAACTTACACATACACACTCTTCGTTACTTACAATGAAAAAACAAACGCATCCACCACAAACCTTCACCTCCCAAACCATAAATCAGAGACTTGGGGCTTTTCTCATCTTAAGGAGTTGTACTACATGTGCTTCAATTAAATACCCCCTTTCTAGGGATGAAGATGATGGAGCAATCAAGGTGACGTGGCATCTTATCTCGTCGCATATCACCTCTGATTGGTGGAAACACCTCAGAACAAATCATAGAACCAATCATGAAGAGCCACATCAGCTTCAAAGAAGCGCAACAAACACAAGGATTGCCACCTTGGCAATCCGTGTGAGGAGAGAGTAATTATCCACCGTTTGATCAAAGAGAAGAAATAGAGTGAAGATTGAATGGCTAAGATTTGAGATACTGCTCAACAAACTCAACCCAAGAAGGCTGGGTTTTGCCTATAAACCCCCAAAAAGATGTAATCATGATTCCAATTTTATTTTTGCTGTTATAATGTCAAAGTAGATTTAGGATTAATTGTATTTTCTTTTTAATAGTTTTGTAATGATTTATTGATTAATAAAAGTTATTTTGAGTTAAATTTGTGTTGATTTTATTTACTATTAAAATTTAATTGCAATTATTTCTTTATTAATCTATATTGATATTATATGAAAACTTGTTTGATTAAGCTTACTTAATAGCTTTAATTAAATAAGAAAAGTGGAATTGGGATAAAAATCAAATCCAATGGTTTGATTTATAAAAATATATAGTGGTTCGAGATTACTGTCTTGGTTCGAATAATAAATGGTGGGGTTCCTTTGAATTATCACGGTGATTCAAATGATTTGTGGTTCGAGTTTGGTTAATGGTTCAAGACGTTTGAGATGGTAAGGTGATTGTTACGGTTCAATAGAATGCTCAGCGCATTTCTACTACACCAAAGGCTTTCGTCATAAAGGTAAGTCTCATTTTACTTTTATTAACATTTTTTTAGAATAAATTGTTAAGTAGTTTAATGTTTTATGAACTGCTTATTTGTTATAAATTCTGATTAGTTAGTCTGATAAAGTTTAGTTTTCTATTGTGGATGCTTAGGTTTGAATGATTGTGAATTGATGATTTATGAATTTGATAAGCTGAGATATTCGGAAGTGAAAGTATTTTGGATCTGTTAGTGGTATAACTGCTAAGGTTAATTGGTTGAATTTGTAGGTTGCTAATATGAATTGAGGATCTGTTTTAATCATTTGGGTTATCAATTTTATAAAATTTTAGTCTGCTTAAATTTTGAGTTGCTGAGTTTGGTATTATTGTAATACTGATGCTATGGATTGATGACTGATCTAAGTTTGTTAGATAGTTTATTTTTCTTTTAGCCTTTTATCTTATATAAGTTCTGATTTGTTAACATTTGGGTTATCAATTTTATAAGTTTTGGTTTGTTTTATAAGTATTATACCTGGTATGTTGCTTATCAGTTACCCCAAACGAATTGTTTGGGTACTGGTGTATTAATCTGTCAAAAATTTAAATCCAAAAATAATTACCACCACAAAGTCACTCCTGTGACTTTCTATTTCATTTGTCAAAAAATATATATCACAAAAAGATGTCCACCATTGGACTCGAACTCGTGACCTCCTGGTCATTTGACCAACGCGTTACCCAACTGAGCTACATGCTCTTTTGTTATAAGTTTGTGCTCTGAATTTTATATACCATTTTAAACTG
This sequence comes from Glebionis coronaria, assembly GCA_025667525.1. Taxonomy (NCBI): domain Eukaryota; kingdom Viridiplantae; phylum Streptophyta; class Magnoliopsida; order Asterales; family Asteraceae; genus Glebionis; species Glebionis coronaria. Next base: position 178,142,080 of record CM046879.1, read on the forward strand.
TCATATTTTTGTTTAATAAACGTTTATATAAAGTTTCATTAAGTAAGTAATTGATTTCTTTTTATAAAACAATTTTTAAAATGTTTGTCTATTAATATCTGATTAGTGAAAATTTAAATATAATATTAAAGTTAAAATAAATAAATAAATATATTTTATTTCTTTTTAGAATTTTAAATATTTTTAAAATTGATTTTATTTAAATTGTTACTTTTTAGAAATATTAAATTGTTTTGATAAATTTTGTTTTTATAAATTTTGTTTTAGATAAAATTAGTTTTAAATAGATTTTGTTTAAATAAAAAGTAAAAGAAATATTCTTAAATAGATTAATATAGATTATAAATTTAAATAGATTTAAATAATTGTCTATTAGATTTAATTTTGGGAAACGATTCATGCACTTTAGGATTTAAAATTGGAAGAATTTAATTAGATAAAAACTGAAACCCAATTCGAATCAATTGTCCAAATTAAAACAAACGTCTCAAATTCATAAGGTCCTTGTGTACAATGAACCGGGATCACTCCCGTGTTTAATTGAAATCGTCTTTAGCTTATTTATGGAATATTACCTTTTCCTAAAGGTAATTTCCTAAATTTTCTCTATAACGTACTTAATTAAAATACACCGACATTCCTCATCACATCAAATCTTTTACCACTAGTCACATGTCAATTTTAAGAGCCTACAGGTCGAAACCTTGGCTCTGATACCATAATTGTAACACCCTATTTGGATAAATGGACCGTTACGTAATAATTATGGCATGTCATCAAAGCATGCAAGGTAAATGTCTAAACATTAAATGACCATAAAAGAATCCGGAAACAAACATCGGATCTAACATATGCTCCACACACGAAATGCATAAGTATAGAATGTAAAGGAAAGGACTAAACATTGTCCAGCAAAGCAAAAGTATGTAAATGCATTAAATAATGAAAGAAGACTAGCACCTCATGTCATGCACGTACTATGGAATCCTAGCTTTGCCCTTTAGTACCTGATGTATTGGAACATGGAAAGAGAAATACGGTTGAGCAATACGCTTAATGTGCGGATATATAACATAGAATGTAAAGCATAAACATAAGCAAGTAATGAAATGAAATGTAAAGAATAGCATCGGAATAAATGTATGTCCTGGAAAACATGAGTTAAGTTCATAAGACTGGTTTATATTTTTGAAAAGACTTATGTTTAGTTTATCTTGAAAATCTGTATTTTAAATATGCCCGGATCCCATGTAGGTCATGTTATATCAACGTGCATGAATACTTAGAGGGGTGACCTCATCATGCAATTAGAGGGACTGCCTCTAATTAATATATAAAATGATTGGAGGGATCAACTCTTGTAACGGATGCAAGGCCCACACCGCAATTACCATGCAATCATACTAACTTGTCCTAGGATGCACCCATTCGCCCCACGTGATAATAGTAACATAGGCCAAATAACGTAAAGGGACGCTGCGAGCAATCACTCTCACCACAGAAGAGTCATAACAACGGTGCCTCTAGGGCTATGGTTATGGAACCCCCATAATTAGATGAAACTGGCATGCATGTATATAGCTCAGGCAATCTAAAATAATCATAACATATACTGATGTGTTTAAGACACGTAAACTACTGGGAAAACAAATGGCTGCAAACGGGGAGTTATCATATAGGAAGGAATGTCCTTACTAAAGGATGGAATATCCGTACATTATGTCCTGTAAATGAAGACGAAAACCAACGTAGAAGATCACTCCGACTTCACAATAGCTACATAATGAAGGGACAAGAATAAAATTCGGTTTACTTATACATACTTGTTATTTAGTTTACTTGACGTGTTCATACTTGTTATACTTGTTCTTGTCTTGTCTTATTATTTCATGTCTTAATCATGTATTTCTTATAGTTTCATGTGTTTTATATTCATGTAGTTCATGTTTTAAGTGTTATAACACTTGTTATAACATAATGAGTAACTTTCTAAAAATAGCATGTTTCTGTATATAGTAACTTCCCGAAAATAGTAGGTTTCCATATATAGTAACTTTCTATAAATAGCATGTTACCATATTTAGTGTGTTTATATTTATCATGTTGCCATAATTAGTATAATTCCATAATTAACATATTTCCATAATTAATCGTATGCTTATAATATATCGTGTATAATTATATAATAAAGTTTAATAAATAATAAATACTTAAGCTAAACTTATTATTATTAATTAATAATGTCATGTCATGTTATCATAAGTTGATATTAATTAATAATATTATATATTCATGTTATTAAACTTTACTTACCTAAGTTTTATTTAATTAAATCTATGTTCATGAATAATTAAATTATAAATTATTATAACATAAGTTTATTTAAATAAATACACATACAAATTATATCATGATTTTATTAAATATACATAACCTAAGTTTTAACTTTAATTAAACCATAATTAATAAAATTAATTAATTAAATAACAACATAAAATATTTTCACATGTCGGTTTAATTACGAGTACTTGAAAAAGTGTCAAATACCCGAGCCCCAAACTCCGAGACCCGACAACCGAGCACTACAACCCGAAGGTTGCAGCCTCGCTGCCGTGACTCATTCGAGCCAAACAACAACACATCGAGAGCCAAGGACTCTCGGCTTGCTGCTGCGCCCGAACAAACACCCCCTGCTGCGACAACCATAGCCACCGAGCCCCCCTTTGGGGCCTCGGTTTCCCACTGCTGGGCCAATTTCCCACCGTGGGTTCTTGGTCCTTGCGGCTGACAGCAACAACACCATCATAGTCAACCAATTGGTTGCAGTTGGTGGTTCAAACCTAACGCCCCCATGGGGCTGTGGCTGTTGGACGAACGACACCACCGAGACCCCTTGTGGTCTCGGTTGGCTGCGATCGGGATAAAAAAACCCCCCAAACCCTTACTTTTTTTTAATCTTGTTAAATATATGATTAATCACATGTTCTGGATTTGTTTTTAATAATCATACATAAATAAATATAAACAAAGAAAAAGGATTCGAGATACCAAACACGTGATTTAAAAGGATGAATGAACATGATACCGTTGTTACAAACAAAAAACAAAATCTTCCTTGTGCTCCTTGTGGTTGCCGCGACCAAGAAAAGAAAAGGGAAGAGGAAAGTGTTTTAGGGTTTTGTAAAATTCTCTGTGATTTATGGTTTATGATTCCTTATTTTATATAAATAAGGTTTATTAGTTGGATTGGGCAGTGGGCCCTTCCTCTTGCTTGTTTGGACGCGGAAAACACACACACATATAACAATTCGTTTATTTTTGTGACTTAAAATATTAACGTGTGTGTTCGTTAAACGTTCGTGTTTTATAACTTGTATAAATTAAGTATTTTACGTGAATACTTATCATGCATTTATATTCGTGTTTACATACGTAATACTTACGATAATTAATTAATATACATAATGTTCGTATTAAATATGCATGATTCATGTCATATATTAATTAATCATAAAATTTAAATTTAACCGTAAATTCGTACATTTAATAATCTTAGGGTTTTTAAAGCGGCTTTTACATAAGCTATAGGCTCACATCCTCCTATCGCTTGCTCGGGACCTAGAGAGTCTATAAGGTCATTATTCGAAATTATAAATGCATGCTCATGCCATGCAAATGTTATACGTATGCCATGATATGCAATGCAAATGATGATTATGCAATGCTCACAAAAAGAAATTATGATGACAAGTACTCGATGCACTTTCAACAATATCAATACATTATCATTGTATTTACTTAATAAATACTTGGGAATTCATTTCAGTTTTGAGGGATACATCTATAATGCAAAATAGAAACTAAAAGTGATCTTACCGGAGCATTGCGGAGAAGTTGTGTGCTTTTGTAAAATATTTTCGACACCAAAGTTATAGTTTAGGACTTTTCAAAATGGACCTAGTTCTCTAACTTGTGGCTCTAATACCAATCTTTAACACCCCAAAATATACTGTGCAGCGAAAATACACATTTGGGTGCTAAACACAAGCATCATTACACAAGGTACATTGAATGACCTCAAAATGAGACGTCAAGATATAAAATGAAATAAATTTTTACAACATTGTCTAAAACAAGCATTCGATCCCAAAAACCATTAGATAAACATCAGAGTAGCGTTTTAGTCCCCCAAGGATCTCAACCATCAAACCATATAGTTTTAGCACAACATAAGATCATAACATAAATTGATTTTAAACAAAGGGAAAGAAATAAGTTTTAGACCACAAGACCACAAAAGCAAACCCACAATCTTCTAAAGCAAGCTCCGCAATCAATCACCTTCGATTACTTGAAACACATGCTTAAACGAGTCAACAATAATGTTGAGCGAATCTATAGGTTTAATAAATCACATTTGAACACAAGAGAAAAATCAATCATAATCATTTAACAGAATTGCTACATATACAATCTATTTTTCAGGTATTCCGTCTTATAGCAAAAGCTATATAGTTGTATTAAGCTCATGACACAGACCACTTAAATTTTAGTCACCCACGCTAAAAATGTTGGCATGACTTAGATGAAACTATTTCCCCTCTAGGGTATTAGTTTCTAATTTTATACCACAATTCTTATTCATCGAAATTATCCATCCAAGAGATTACTCGACGTAAAACTCTTGACCGAGATATGGTTGTCAACCCCGTAGTACTATCATTTGAATAAGCGGCTATTCCCACTCAGAATAAAGAGCTAGGAGATAGTAAACGGTTCATGAAATTAGGGACTTCAGCAACAAGGTACTTATACAATTTCAAGGCAACATTCGGGTCCAAACAATTATTCATGACTTGTGTTCATTTTATTTTAAATAGCATGTATTCCCCTCGCGGGTTAAAATCATTTAATAACTAGTATAAAGCGAGGCTATAGACTCACCTTAGTATAAGAGTAGTAGCAAGACGATCGTCGATGATAGATGATGTCTGATGAACACGAAAGACGCAACCTACCAAATAAGGCGCGCACTTTAATAATAATATACTCAAGTACGATTCATACTTAGTAAAACCAAATTCAACAATTCAAAACCACAATAAACCACAAGAACAACCCATGCAAGTGATACTACTAGACGCTTTCACGTTTTCACTTCACTAGACAACACTCCCGATAACATTCTGCCGGCACATACCAAATGTACAAGTTATTTTCCCTTACTTAGACACCTTCAGTTCTTATAAAACTAATTGGAAAACTCACTCACAACTTGTAGAAAGCCCTAAAAAATTTCATCAAAAGATTTGACCTTTAAGACCTTCTGCTCAACACATCTTTGACTTTCAAAATCCAGGCAGTTTTACACCTTCGACTCACAAAACCATTTTGACCTTTCTAACCAATTTCATTTGCAAAACCGACACTTGAATTTAAAAATAGACTCACAAGCCCTAGGTTTAAAGCCCAAGAACAGCCATTGACCATTTTCAAAAATCATTTTATTGTCCCCGAGATTTGATCCAAATATCAACAACAATTTCGGATTGTGTTGACATTCGACTCCCGGTACACGGATAATCAAACTAGTATAACTTTCTCATCGTTTTGAGTTGGAAGCTCTAATTGGTATCAAAATGAAGCTTGAGAAAAGCTCTACAACAAAATCCTATCATTTCAACTTCAACTTAGACTTAAGGTTTCCAAAAATACCTCTAAACTTACTGCCTTAAAATACACTTTTATAAATACCCTAAATCAATATTTTGACCCATTTCAATCATTTCTACATTTCTAATATCAACCTACAATCATTCAATTCAAACACTAACACTCCTAATTCACTTGCATGTTCATACCTTTCAATCCTTATGTTGAGTCTTAGGATCTAGACTCATCTGGGATATCATGATCATGATTGTAACATGCACAGCGGAATCATAATAAATACAATCATAACCAAGAACAAGGCTTTCACTAATGAAATGATTACTATTGATAAAGCTACTAACTACTCCTGGTGCCTAATAGGCTTAACACCAGGAGGAACACACACACAAACCTATGGTTTACATGATTTGTGAATGAATGACTCTAACCAAGGTGCCTACCCTCTTTATATAATAGAGGGACTAGGGTTACATTTCAACCCTAGCTTACTAACTAAGCTAATTATTTATTATTAAGTCCTTCATCTATTTTGTCATATCAACTCACCGTCTATAATTCCCAACAATCTTCCCCTAGTTGATTTGACAAAACCAGTAAGCACAAGCTTCCTCTGAAGCTAATATAGATGAAGGCTAAGCTTCCCCTCGATTCATGCATTCTTCCGCTTTTTGTCACATCAACTAAAAGGGATCGTCTTCCCCTTAAGAAGTGCATGTCGAATCCAGTAGGTTCCATCGAGAGATCACTGATGAAGAAAATCAAGTATAACAAATTTGATGAAGAAGTGGAATCTCCCAAACTTGTGTCTTATATCTTGCACTAAGTGACGTCGAGCTCGAACAAAATCCTCAAATAAATGAGACACTGGGCACAATAACGTAATCCCTTCAAGTGATAGCAAATGTACGCATAGAGCAAGTTATCTTAAAAAGGCCCCTACTCCTCTTAAGATATGAATAGATCGTACCCCTTCGCTAGATATGTCAAGTCTTCGTCACCATACAAACCAAGCAAGTTATCTTAAAAAGGCGACTCATTCCCTTTTAAGATATGATAAGAACACAAAACCTATGAAAATCAACTACAACATTAAATAAGTCATAATAAAATGCCTTCTTCAATGAATCTCCCCAATGAATTCATGATGGCTGAGAACTCCTCCTCCAGTAACAGTAGTGATATCAGACTAGTCACTAAATCAGAGTAGTAACAATCTTACTTGACTAGTAGGAACCAAAACCGGCCAAAGAAAATTAGTATACAAAAAGCCAGCATGAACCATAAGGAAGTCAGTAAGAACATAAGCCTCCCAGTAGGAACAAACCAGTAGGAACTGACCAGTGGTACGGACCAGTAGGAACCAACTAGTAGGAACCAACCAGTAGGAACCGATGATTCAACCAGGAGGAACCATCGAATATTACTAGGAGGAACCGAGAACACAACCAGCATGAATATATATGACCAGTAGGAACCATAGCTCACCAGTAGAATCAACATAACCAAAACCTACTTGTAGCATCTCAAACCCCTTCTTCCTCTTCTTTTTTTCACTTTTTTTTAAACATGCTGTCACCAAACTGTTGATAAAACTGTTTCTGTTTGATGAGACTGATTTTATACATGGTCTCATCGTCCAAATCGGGCTTAAAATGCATAAAATATCATAAAATATGCCAAATATATGCTCGTGTTTGTTACTTGTGTATTTTTAGGTACGGATATTGAGGAAATGGCAAAAGATCACAAGAATCATTCAAATACGAACACGGGAAACGAGGCCACACAATGAACCGGGCCCAAGTCTGGAATTTTGCAAAATGACCCTTGAAGTTTTGAAGATTGTCAACTTTAGTCCCTCATCTTTGAAGAACTTGTCACAAATGACCCTCCAAATGTCAATTGTACAAGTATGATCCTCCATGTTTGAAGATTGCACAAGATCAGCCCTTGGAAAATCCAAAATATGCATTTGAAGCCCTTATTTCAAGTTTATAAACCTTTTGTGCCATATTTAACAACTTTCCAAAAGTTGATAAGTGCAAATTGGGCGCTGATGGAATTATTTACAAAGTGAAGAAGAGAGAAAAGCTTGGGGGCCAAGTCTGCCAAACCACCAAACCTCCTCATCCACTCAGAACCTGCCACCTAATCACAACCCACCCATATTACCAAACCCATACCCAACCCGTACCCACCACCCAAGTCCAAACCGGTTTAATTTATTAAACTAGGTCAAACACCCAGTCAAACCCCCTCCCACTTTCCCACCAAACAGATTTTTAAAATCTGTTTATTCCCAAAATGGATTAAACCCTCCCTAATCCCCTACTTAAACCCTAACAATCCCCAGGTCCAATCTCCCATAAAACAAAGGGGTTTAAGCTAATTTTGTCCAGATCCTTGATTCCCCATTTTCTCATCCTATCCCACACAAAACCCCTTTCCCCAACACAACCATGTGACTTGTGGGACCCTCCCCTGCAACGTCTCTTTCCCTCAAACCCTATAACCCGACCAAATAAACGACTCAGATGATCCCCTTGTCCTCCAAGCTCAAACAAACGTCTAAGATCAACTTTACAAGAGCTGGCATCCAACAGAATCACATGGGAGCTGATTTTGACCAAATGTCAGTCAAACAACAAGGGCTTATTCGGCATTTCCATAGATTAGGGTTTAAGGGTTTCTGTTTTCTAGAATAGTCTTATTAGCACTATAAAAGGAGTCCTTGGTTTGTAAGAGACCCTTTGTTCCAGATTTTTTACTCCAACTTGTAATTCCTTTTTAAATTAATTAAAAGTTTGGTATTTTTCTTGTGTTGAAATTGTAATCCCTTTTTACTTGTTTTAAAAGTTGGTAAATGATTGTTGAGTGAAAAATCTGAGTTCCATCATATTTGTGAATCATTTTGTGTGTTTCAAGTTTTCAAAAAGGTTTTTGAAAAAGGTTTGTAAGTTTCTGAAATCCAAGGCTTTTTGAAGTGAAAGTGGATAAGAGTCCTGGATTTTTGATATTGTGCTTGTTTGAAACTTGTTAAGTTTCAGGATTCATTGGTTTTAGAAGTTTATAAGTTTTTAAGGAAAATCAGAAAGTATTGTTTGTTTTTGTTTCATTTTCTCTTAGCAGGATTGTTGGAGCTTGTTGTTGTTAAAGGCCCAGCATAGGCCCCAGCCTATAGGAGGTGACATAGCTGTCACAAAGGGTCCTGGATGTAGGACCCTTAAGGTAGCTTCTTGATTCCCATTTCATTTTCAGTTTATGTTTAATATTGATGTTCATGTGACTTGCTTGAAAAGGTGCTAAGTGTTTGTTTAAGTTGTTTGGATTTGCTAAATTGATGCTATTGTACATGTTTAGAAGTCATTGAATCAGTTAGGATAGTTTTTGATGTGATTTGCTTTGTAAAATTTCCAAAATCAGTTTTTAAGGGGTGTTTGGATAAGGGTTTAAGTAGGATTAAAGATCATTGATTTTGCTTAAAACCTGTTTAGATTCATTCTTTAGATGGTTGTTAGGTACTAGTAATACTTTGGTCTAGTTTTGTGGAGTTTTGAACCAGTTTGCAAGTGAAAAAGTGAAACAAGTTAGCATAAATCTGCCAACCCAAACTTCTGCTTGTTTTTTCTTAAGATTGTGCATCATAGTTTGTTAATCTGTTAGACATAGGTTGTTTTAGGGGTGTGTATCAGTTGTATGCCATGAAAGTGAGTTGTATGCAAGTTTTTGGACTTTGAATCTCACCATTGTGCCTAGTATACAAGCATATAGCCACCAGACCTGCATAACTCATACAACAACTTGATTTTGCCTTGTTTGATAGATTTTGTGCTTGGACTTGTGTATTTTTGAGCTTGAATTGACTCCTTGTACTCCAAAGAGTACAAGGGTGCCTTTGATCACCAAAAAACTCCCACCAAAAATCAAACCAAGCTCCTCTTGGTGTAATCATCACAAGTGAAGATACACATTTGGTCGTATTATTGTTCATCGGAAACATAAGAGAACTGGCCACGTTTTTTTTTTTATTCAATTGGCTTAATCTTTGTTTAAATTGGATTGTGTTTGTGATTTGGTGTTTTAAAAGGTTACTGGATTGTGTTTCCAAAAGCTAAAAAGAAAAAAAAATAAAATTATCAAAAAGGACTGGACAGGACTCGAACCTGCGCCATCCTCCTCACAACACAAACAAGTTACCATTGCGCCCTAGGGTCTTTGACTACTAGGGTTGCAATTGAATTATACTTAAGGTGATTTTCATTTGGGCTTATTTAATTAAGCCGTAGCTTATTTTGTCCATATTAAGCTTATTTGTTTAGCTTTTTGGTCTAGCTTATTTTTCCTAGGACTTTATCTAGGTATTAGACTTTTCTGTTTTAAAAGTAGATTTTTCCCTTTATTTATTTATTTTTTAGGATTATTTTTATTTTAATTTTTAGAAAGTAAATTAAAAATAGTAAAAAGCATTTTAAAAATCCAAAAAAATAGTTTTTAGGTTTTAATTTATATTTTTGAGGTTTACATATCAAAAAGTTTTCAAAAAGTCTTATTTTTAATTTTATTTGATTTTAGGGTTTTTAGACAACTTTAAAAATTAATAAAAATTTAATAAAAAGGTTTTAGGAACTTTAACTTGCATTTTTATCTTAGTTAGAATATTTAGGATTTTTGATAATTTTTTAGAATTTATTTTTAAACTTTTTATTTTTTGGAATATTTTAATATTATTTTATTAGTAAAAATTCAAAGTTTGTTTTTTCTATTTTTTTCATTTTTCCTAGGTTATAGACATTAAATTAGGAACTTTGTAATTTTCCAAATCTTTTTAGGCTTTTCATTTATTTTTTAGAATTAATTTAAGATTTAATAGATATTAATAGTTTTTAGGAGTTTAAAAATAGTTTGATTTGGTTTTAAAATTTTTAAAAATAGTTTTTAGCTTAATTAGGTCATTTTTGAGGTTTACAAACTATAAAATCTTGTTTAGGGCTTTTTAATAATTATAAGTGATTTTTAGGGCTTTAATTAGCATTAAAAAATCATTATTTAATTAATTAAAAGGTTTTAGCAAGTTTTGATTTTTTGTAAACTCTTAGAATTTTATTGTGGATTTTTAGTAATTTTTAGGAATTTTTAGGTTAAAATTTTAATTTTTGTGTTTTTACGGTTCTACGTCTTAACTTTCTAGTAGTAGTTTTTATTAATTTTATTTTTACGTCTTCGTCATCTCCTCTTCTCTTTTCTTGTTAATAATCAAAAACATTAATCATCATTCATTACACAATTCACGTGCCTCCTCGAGAGAACGAACTCACTTTTAGGGTCATACACACACGGTTTTCCTAAATCGTCGTGCACACTTGCCCTACTTTGTGCATCCTTTTCCTAAAGGTGTACAAAACTACTACATCAAAATGGCGCCGCTGCCGGGGAGGCGTGTTGTGTTTTGATTGAACCATTGTTGTTTTTTATATTAGCCATAATAGTATTTGTATTAGTAGCACTCTACTAATACGTATTATCGTTTTTCAGTTTTTGTGTGAATACTATTAATATATTGTATACGTAGAACAATAAATTCACAAGTACTCCAAATACGTGAGAAATCACAACCTTGATTCGGGATTTCATCACTCGATCATTGTATTCAAATCTCAAACCAAAGAAAAAGGCAAAAATAGATAAATACTTTCGTGAAGCTTAATCTTGATAATACAAACTATAAGGTGGGTATAAGGCGGTTGTATTTCACGACCTAAAGGAAAAAGGCTCTTAAGTGCTTCGCGCCGCCTCGTTTCCTCCGCTTGCTTGTGCGTATTTGATTTTGAGAGTGAATCGAGGGTTTTGCCGCCCAAAGTATTATTACATATCATATATATTTTCTTGGTTTCAATTGATTAAACCCTCTTGAACAATTTGGTGTTCCACCATCGTTCTAAAGTCATCGAAGGCGTTCACTCCACGTGATCGTTTTCATTCCTTGAGGCTTCTTTAATCGAGAGATTTGATTAAGGAGGAGATTTGTGGACCTTATTGTCTACTTAATACATTCACCAATTTCCAAAAAAGTTAATACCATCAAAAACCACAAAAAAAAATTTGAAAAACACAAAATACCAAAAAGAATCTTCTTTGCTCGCCTTCTCGTTGTACGTGACGTTTATGCTCACTCGTAATCAAGCAAAACGTGCACGTAAACGAAAGAACAAAACTCCCACTCCAACTCATTCCAGTGAGGAGTCTCCTATTGACGAACCCATTGTACGAGAAACACCTACCATGGCGAATCGAACTATGATGGAGTTACTTCAAGCACCCACCGAGGGTTATGGAGAAGCTATTGTGATTCCCGCAATCCTTGCGGAGAATTTTGAGGTGAAAACGGGTTTGTTGTCGATGATCCAAAACAACAAATTCCGTGGTGATGAGAAGGACAATCCCCACAACCATATCCGCCAATTCAATCGTCTTACCGCCACGTGCAAATTCAAGGATGTCTCGAATGACTCGATTAAGATGATGCTTTTTCCGTATTCCTTAGCGGGGCCCGCTAAAATTTGGTTAGAGAAAGAGCCACCCAATTCTATATTGACGTGGAAGGATCTCGTTTCAAAGTTTGTGAACCAATTTTTTCCGCCCTCTAAGACTACGCATTTGAAAAATGAGATTTCTAAATTTTCACAAGAATCAAATGAAAGCTTTTCTACGGCTTGGAATAGGTTTAAGGAGATGTTACATGAATGTCCTCATCATGGTTTTTCCGACTTGCACCAAATTGACACGTTTTACAATGGACTTAATGATCATGAAAGAGATTATTTGAATGCCGCCGCGGGTGGTAATTTTTTGTGTAAAACGGTTGAAGAAGCTTTGGTCATAATTAAGAATAGGTCTAAGGTTTATAGCCCTCGTCACACACCGAGTGTTGCCAAAATGGGCTCATCATCGTCTCGTAGTATCAATGCATTACATGATGAGGCAAATGAAGAAAATCGATTTTTTGATAGATTTGCTAACCTTATGTCCCATTGGAAAGCTCAAGAAGCTTCAAATTCCGCTTCGGTTAAAGCGGTTTCTAAGAGTTGTTTGTCGTGTGGTGGAGCTCATGATCTTTCCGAGTGCATTACCGCGGATGGTAACACTTCGAATGCTTTTGTAGCCACGGGAACTTATAACCAAATCGGTCAAGGTTCCCGCCAAAATCAAGCTCCACCAACTCAAAATGCTAATAATTATCGCAACAACAACCAAGGTGGAAATTACCAAGGAAATCAAAGGAATTATAACAAGGGTAATTATCAAAGTGGTAATGGGCAAATTTCTAATCAAAACCAAAACCGTGATTTTCAAAACAATGCCCAAGGTTTTCAAAACGATCACACCAAAAATCTTCAAGGAGAATTTTTGAAATATGCTAAGGCTAATGATGCTAAGTTTGACAATATGCAACGTGAAATGGTTAGCTTAAGATCCGAGTTGAAAAACGAGCTTAAAAACGAACTTGCTAATGAACTTAAAACTCATGCTAATAAAATAGAAGGAAATGTCACACGTCTCCAACAAAATCAACAAAAAATGGAGCAAGGTCAACATGAGATTAAGCAAGAATTGTTAAAAGCGGATGCTAGGCAATCTAAGTTTGAAGACCGTATGGCTAAAATGTTTGAAGCTATCATGTGTAAGCCCTCTTCTTCGGGTGGTCTTCCTAGTGATACCATCGTAAACCCGAAAGGAGAATTGAAGGTTATTACTACTCGTAGTGGTAAAACTTTCAAAGAACCCATTTCTCGTCCAATTACTTCTATGGAGAAGGAAAAAGAGAAAGAACCCGAGGTTGTGGTTGAAAAGGAGCAAATTACAAGCCCACAAAGTACCGCTCAAACCACACCTACGGTTGAACCCACACCAATCATGGAACCCGAGATTCCAAGGCCTATGCCTATGCCTACTTTGCCCCAACCCACACCACCTTTACCCTACCCTTCAAGACGAGACAAGGAAAAGGCACAAGAACGAAATAATTATCAATTTGAACTTTTTATGAAAATGTTTCGTGACTTGCATTTTAATATAAGTTTTGCCGACGCCTTAGTCATGATGCCTCGATTTGCCGCGAACTTCAAAAGTATGTTGAATAACAAAGAAAAATTGCAAAAATCGTCTAGTTGTTCATCGGTTTTTCTAAGCCGCATACCTCAAAAAGTCGGTGATCCTGGAAAGTTTTTAATCCCATGTGCTATACAAGACATGGAAGAATGCTACGCCTTGGCCGATCTTGGTATTAGTATTAATTTGATGCCTCTTGAGATTTTTAAATCGCTCAATCTTCCCAATCTCACTCCTTCAAGAATGTCAATCGAAATGGCTGATCATTCTACGATTCTAGCTTGTGGAGTTGCCGAGGACGTCTTTGTGAAAGTTGGAAAGTTCTACTATCCTGTAGACTTTATTGTTGTTGACATTCCCATCGATCCTAAAGTTCCGTTAATTTTAGGTCGATCTTTTTTGGATACCTCGAGAGCACTTATCGATGTGCATGCAAGAAAAATCACTCTTCGTTTCAATGAGGAAGAACTCGTCATTAATGCAACACAAAACTCCACTCTTTCTCATGTGTATTCTATCACATCTTTGTACAATGTCAATCCCATCAAAAACATTTGCAAAAGAATTTCAAATAGAGTTTTAGGAGTTGTTGATAAAAATGAAGTCCCGTCCCCTCCGCCGGTGGAGGTTAAGAGTGTTAAGCCTTCGATTCCAATCTCGAGTGAATCTTCGGATGATGAATACGTTGATCCCGATGGGGAGGTTTTCTTTGTTGACAAAAGATTTGAAAACTTACCACCACCTAAACCAAAAAGATTTCAAAATGTGAGAATTTTTAGTGTGACTAACATTGCTTTAGATACACCAAATATTTTCGACATAATTAAATCGGGTTTTCACAAGGAGAGTGTAAAAGATGCAAAAGGAAAAGATTTTGAATTAAATTTAAAAGATTTTTCTACAATTCTAACTCCGTCATCACCGCGTGTCTTGAGTACTACAAGCTCGTCTTCTCCTTTTGACGATGCTTTGTGTGGACTTAGTGTGGGGGAATCCCCTTATGTTCCCTCCCCTTTCTCCACCGAGGACGAGATATTTGATCCTGGAATTGCTTATATAGGGAAATCTCGGTCTTCCACCGATGCAATAAATGGAAAATCTTTTCATTTGATTGGTGCGAGTCTACCTCGAGTAGCTCAATGTTTTGACTTACCCATTATCCCACCCTTCTATTTCTTCTCTCCTATTTTCTTCTACCCCATTGGGGTTTGTGTTGAAGTGGCGTTATTTCGTCTTTCATCCGAAAACGAAGACGCTATCTTTGACCCCGGTATACGTTTATCGGGTTTTTAAAGTACTCCACGTGCTTTTGGGCCTTGTTTATCATGTAAGCCCCACCAAAAATTGACCACACCATGATTATCCCTAAATGATCACATTTATGGGGATTCGAGTCGAGCTTTTGACTCGGTTATCAAAAACAAGGTGCCTCGTGGGGGAGACCCATGCTTATCCATGTACATATTATTTCTTTTTAATGTAGTTTAATGTGAGGGGATTTGTGCCCTTCCAACCTTTGTTCCGTGGTTGTTTGTGCATTGTGGTTTTTAGATCATGATCTTCACGATTGGAGCCTCTCGTGTTCGTTTTATGAGAGCACTCGATCGTTTGCTTTGGAGACCTTTCCCAATATCCATCTGATATATCCTTTTATGTTCTAACCTTAGGTTTATAGCACACTTCATAAACGGCTATTACTTATTGGTTACACCCTTTCCATGCTAGATTAGGCATTCGACTACGTCTCTAGTATGGGGGTGTTTGCACCCCTAGACTCGAAACATTGAGGACAATGTTTAACTTTAGTATGGGGGGGTGAATAGATACTTGCCTTGCCAAACCTTCACGTTTTCCAAAGTTTATCGTTTTGTTTATCGTTTTTGTTGCAAAATAAGGCTAAAAATGGCCAAATTTTAAAAATTTTCTCATGTTTTATAAGTGTTTGAAGACATGAATGTAGGTTTTCCGATGGCGAGAATAAGAGTAATTTTTTACTCGACCGTGCGTGTTGAGCACTTAGCTTTGATTCCTTAACTACACATTAGGCTAAGTCTCTTAAATGAGGACGAGAAATGATAGAGTTAATTATAAGTTACTATGCTAAACGTAGAGTACTCGTATTCTTTCAAAAACTCATGTGTTCTCGTTGTTTGCTTATTCTCCCTTCGCTTGTAAATATTTTTTGCTTAATAAATATTGACTTAGCGGTTTAGTTAGGATTGTTGGGTTTCTAGTCTTTTCTAGTAGCTTCCGTGTAATTAAATTGGGAAGACATTAAGGTATCACCAGCGTCACGGTTTTGAAGTATTGGCACCCCAATAATCGAAAGTTTCACCCAATAATAAGATTTCAAGTGCTCACCTAAATCAAGCAAACAATTTGAAGCCCCACAAGGCCTAAAATCTATGCAAAATTGAAAGTGAATCAAGCCTTAATCTTCGAAGCTTTAAAGATCCAAAATTCGCTTTAGCGTGAGGATATACGTCTTTGGCTAATAAAACCACCGATGATGGCGGATAATAATAGGCAAGGCAAGACCGAAGTCATAATAAAAGCTTCATGGCGAAGTTGAATAAAAGATGGAGGTAAACCAAAGATAATAAGGCCCTTCCGTTAGGGGGCGTATAAAAGTCTTGGTAATAAGTCTCATGTTCAAAACCGTTATAAAACCGTGTTTATCGATTCTTCTTGTCAACTTAATTTTTTAACATCGTTGTCTATTAGGAGGGGTTATTGATTTGATGGTCTTAGTTACACCGTTAGGACTCTATTTTTAGACCTAAATCTCTATTATCGCATAAGTCAATGATGTATCCTCGAGAACATTAAGACAAAATAAAATATAAGAGATACAACTTAGGAATAATGGGAGAATAAGTACGTGATTAGGGCATATGAGTAGTGTTAGCATTACTAACTTATAATGACAATGATCTCATTGCACGCTTGGCATGGAATTGGAGTGAAAATCGAGGACGATGAAATTATTTCTAACGAAGTATTCACGTGTTCTTATTCTATGAACCTAAACGTCCCATTTTGCGATGAAAATCATACATTATGTCTAAAACACAAGTAGTAGTAATAGTGGTAGTGTAACTAGTTTATCATTCCAATAAAGTGAATAAAAATGAATTTTGGAGATGCTTTGATACTTTATTCTAGCATTGCGTGAGGGCACGTCAATGGTTTAGTATGGGGGAGTGATGAGACTGCTTTTATACATGGTCTCATCGTCCAAATCGGGCTTAAAATGCATAAAATATCATAAAATATGCCAAATATATGCTCGTGTTTGTTACTTGTGTATTTTTAGGTACGGATATTGAGGAAATGGCAAAAGATCACAAGAATCATTCAAATACGAACACGGGAAACGAAGCCGCACAATGAACCGGGCCCAAGTCTGGAATTTTGCAAAATGACCCTTGAAGTTTTGAAGATTGTCAACTTTAGTCCCTCATCTTTGAAGAACTTGTCACAAATGACCCTCTAAATGTCAATTGTACAAGTATGATCCTCCATGTTTGAATATTGCACAAGATCAGCCCTTGGAAAATCCAAAATATGCATTTGAAGCCCTTATTTCAAGTTTATAAACCTTTTGTGCCATATTTGACAACTTTCCAAAAGTTGATAAGTGCAAATTGGGCGCTGATGGAATTATTTACAAAGTGAAGAAGAGAGAAAAGCTTGGGGGCCAAGTCTGCCAAACCACCAAACCTCCTCATCCACTCAGAACCTGCCACCTCATCACAACCCACCCATATTACCAAACCCATACCCAACCCGTACCCACCACCCAAGTCCAAACCGGTTTAATTTATTAAACTAGGTCAAACACCCAGTCAAACCCCCTCCCACTTTCCCACCAAACAGATTTTTAAAATCTGTTTATTCCCAAAATGGATTAAACCCTCCCTAATCCCCCACTTAAACCCTAACAATCCCCAGGTCCAATCTCCCATAAAACAAAGGGGTTTAAGCTAATTTTGTCCAGATCCTTGATTCCCCATTTTCTCATCCTATCCCACACAAAACCCCTTTCCCCAACACAACCATGTGACTTGTGGGACCCTCCCCTGCAACGTCTCTTTCCCCCAAACCCTATAACCCGACCAAATAAACGACTCAGATGATCCCCTTGTCCTCCAAGCTCAAACAAACGTCTAAGATCAACTTTACAAGAGCTGGCATCCAACAGAATCACATGGGAGCTGATTTTGACCAAATTTCAGTCAAACAACAAGGGCTTATTCGGCATTTCCATAGATTAGGGTTTAAGGGTTTCTGTTTTCTAGAATAGTCTTATTAGCACTATAAAAGGAGTCCTTGGTTTGTAAGAGACCCTTTGTTCCAGATTTTTTACTCCAACTTATAATTCCTTTTTAAATTAATTAAAAGTTTGGTATTTTTCTTGTGTTGAAATTGTAATCCCTTTTTACTTGTTTTAAAAGTTGGTAAATGATTGTTGAGTGAAAAATCTGAGTTCCATCATATTTGTGAATCATTTTGTGTGTTTCAAGTTTTCAAAAAGGTTTTTGAAAAAGGTTTGTAAGTTTTTGAAATCCAAGGCTTTTTGAAGTGAAAGTGGATAAGAGTCCTGGATTTTTGATATTGTGCTTGTTTGAAACTTGTTAAGTTTCAGGATTCATTGGTTTTAGAAGTTTATAAGTTTTTAAGGAAAATCAGAAAGTATTGTTTGTTTTTGTTTCATTTTCTCTTAGCAGGATTGTTGGAGCTTGTTGCTGTTAAAGGCCCAGCATAGGCCCCAGCCTATAGGAGGTGGCATAGCTGTCACAAAGGGTCCTGGATGTAGGACCCTTAAGGTAGCTTCTTGATTCCCATTTCATTTTCAGTTTATGTTTAATATTGATGTTCATGTGACTTGCTTGAAAAGGTGCTAAGTGTTTGTTTAAGTTGTTTGGATTTGCTAAATTGATGCTATTGTACATGTTTAGAAGTCATTGAATCAGTTAGGATAGTTTTTGATGTGATTTGCTTTGTAAAATTTCCAAAATCAGTTTTTAAGGGGTGTTTGGATAAGGGTTTAAGTAGGATTAAAGATCATTGATTTTGCTTAAAACCTGTTTAGATTCATTCTTTAGATGGTTGTTAGGTACTAGTAATACTTTGGTCTAGTTTTGTGGAGTTTTGAACCAGTTTGCAAGTGAAAAAGTGAAACAAGTTAGCATAAATCTGCCAACCCAAACTTCTGCTTGTTTTTTCTTAAGATTGTGCATCATAGTTTGTTAATCTGTTAGACATAGGTTGTTTTAGGGGTGTGTATCAGTTGTATGCCATGAAAGTGAGTTGTATGCAAGTTTTTGGACTTTGAATCTCACCATTGTGCCTAGTATACAAGCATATAGCCACCAGACCTGCATAACTCATACAGCAACTTGATTTTGCCTTGTTTGATAGATTTTGTGCTTGGACTTGTGTATTTTTGAGCTTGAATTGACTCCTTGTACTCCAAAGAGTACAAGGGTGCCTTTGATCACCAAAAAACTCCCACCAAAAATCAAACCAAGCTCCTCTTGGTGTAATCATCACAAGTGAAGATACACATTTGGTCGTATTATTGTTCATCAGAAACATAAGAGAACTGGGCACGTTTTTTTTATTCAATTGGCTTAATCTTTGTTTAAATTGGATTGTGTTTGTGATTTGGTGTTTTAAAAGGTTACTGGATTGTGTTTCCAAAAGCTAAAAAGAAAAAAAATAAAATTATCAAAAAGGACTGGCCAGGACTCGAACCTGCGCCATCCTCCTCACAACACAAACAAGTTACCATTGTGCCCTAGGGTCTTTGACTACTAGGGTTGCAATTGAATTATACTTAAGGTGATTTTCATTTGGGCTTATTTAATTAAGTCGTAGCTTATTTTGTCCATATTAAGCTTATTTGTTTAGCTTTTTGGTCTAGCTTATTTTTCCTAGGACTTTATCTAGGTATTAGACTTTTCTGTTTTAAAAGTAGATTTTTCCCTTTATTTATTTATTTTTTAGGATTATTTTTAGTTTAATTTTTAGAAAGTAAATTAAAAATAGTAAAAAGCATTTTAAAAATCCAAAAAAATAGTTTTTAGGTTTTAATTTATATTTTTGAGGTTTACATATCAAAAAGTTTTCAAAAAGTCTTATTTTTAATTTTATTTGATTTTAGGGTTTTTAGACAACTTTAAAAATTAATATAAAATTAATAAAAAGGTTTTAGGAACTTTAACTTGCATTTTTATCTTAGTTAGAATATTTAGGATTTTTGATAATTTTTTAGAATTTATTTTTAAACTTTTTTATTTTTTGGAATATTTTAATATTATTTTATTAGCAAAAATTCAAAGTTTGTTTTTTCTATTTTTTTTCATTTTTCCTAGGTTATAGACATTAAATTAGGAACTTTGTAATTTTCCAAATCTTTTTAGGCTTTTCATTTATTTTTTAGAATTAATTTAAGATTTAATATATTTTAATAGTTTTTAGGAGTTTAAAAATAGTTTAACTTGGTTTTAAAATTTTTAAAAATAGTTTTTAGCTTAATTAGGTCATTTTTGAGGTTTACAAACTATAAAATCTTGTTTAGGGCTTTTTAATAATTATAAGTGATTTTTAGGGCTTTAATTAGCATTAAAAATCATTATTTAATTAATTAAAAGGTTTTAGCAAGTTTTGATTTTTTGTAAACTCTTAGAATTTTATTGTGGATTTTTAGTAATTTTTAGGAACTTTTAGGTTAAAATTTTAATTTTTGTGTTTTTACGGTTCTACGTCTTAACTTTCTAGTAGTAGTTTTTATTAATTTTTATTTTTACGTCTTCGTCATCTCCTCTTCTCTTTTCTTGTTAATAATCAAAAACATTAATCATCATTCATTACACAACACACGTGCCTCCTCGAGAGAACGAACTCACTTTTAGGGTCATACACACACGGTTTTCCTAAATCGTCGTGCACACTTGCCCTACTTTGTGCATCCTTTTCCTAAAGGTGTACAAAACTACTACATCACTGTTGCTGTTACTAAATCAGAAATATTCCATAATTAGTGACACACATTCTGTCACTAATCTGTCGTTGCTTTGTTAATAGTGTTGTCCCTAATATATGATGTTATATAATCACGAATTAAAGAAGAAAGAAAGGAAGAAATGAGATGAATTGTAGAGAGAGAAACTAGAGAGAGAAAAGAGAGAGAAGTGTGTGAACTTGTGAATATTAGATTAAGGAATGAGAAAATGAACCACCAACCCTCCTAACATGCTAGGAGGGTGGTATATATAGTCCACCCACATGCGGGCTTCTTTATGGACTATATGGTTTGGGCCGGGCTTTCCTTTTGGGCTTTGGTTACTTATTAATGAACCTTAGCTTAAAGTTAAGCCCGTAATTACACGACTAATATACTACCTATTACACCGTTCTAAAATACGATACATAATAAACATATGACCGAGCATTCTTGTTTGGCTCAATATTTTGAGGCTAACAATCTCCCCCAATGAGAGGTCATAAACCTTGGTCATTTAGGAAATTTGTAGAGATTACTAATCTCTCCATAAATGAGTCTTGAACGTGTAATCGTAGCTTTGTTCCTTCATGCTGTGATCTTTGAGCCTTTGTCGTTGTCTTTCGACTTTGTCTTTAAGCTTGAGATCTTCAAATCATCCTTGACTTGTCTTTGCCATCTTGCGATCTTGTGTCTTCATCCACATGCTCACACTATTAATTGTTAAATATGTCTTTAGGCATGAGTATGTGGTTTCTGAATCATTGACTTTGCTGTGTACACCGTGACGCCACCTTCTCGAGACAAAACATAGACACGGACAGAATGGCTTTGACATTCGTCCTAAATCGGTAGCGTTTTACCTCCGGTCGGTGAAGACCGTTATACGATATTAAATATCGTACCTGTGATCAGGTAGATTCAATTAAGAATTTCCTTGACAGGGTTTCGCGGCTGTACTAGCCGTTCTCTTTACTCGACCGTCTCAAAGCAAGACTGCGAACATAAAGTGTGAATCAATTGGATAGATATCCGCTTGATTAAAGTCGTCAATTCAAATTCCTGGAACAAGTTTGATTCATTAAGAATCTTACCATTGTTGCTTTCCAGTTGACACAAGCTTGATTCATAAGAATCTCGCAAGTTACCTACCGTAGCGCTGTTTGATGTTGACGCTAGAAGGATTTCCATTCGTCACTGTGAATATTAATAAATATCACTCTGAATGTTCTGGCAAGACCATAAAGATATTGCGTAGAAACCTGAAACGAGTTTGAGTCAATTAAGAATCAAACCACTGTTGCTTTTCAGTTTTGCACATGTTCAATTCATAAAGAATCTTGCATATGACCTACCGCAGTGCTGTTTGATGTTAACACTGGAAGGATTTCCACTCATCATTGTGAATACTAAGTAGTATCACTCTGAGTGTTCTAGCAATATCACAAGGATATAGCGTAGGACTCTCTTGATCTTCATCTGTGTGTCCTAACGAGATTTGATTGATCTCTTGGCTCTAGACTCGATTTGTGCACTTTTAGTGGTCGGAGGCTGGAGCAGATGCCACCTATTCAATATCAACTATCTCGGAGTGAGAAAGTCAATAGAAGTCGTGTTGATCTCCGTGACAATAAAACAAACTTCTTTTGAGAGAAGCCTGAGTAGCTAGGAAAGGGTTGTGCTTCACATCACTGGGTCCATGATGAGTTTGTCTTCATGATGAGTTGACCCGGTTTCTGCCTAAGTTGTATGGAGGGCTTCTTTCTTTAGACCCTTTATCCTTACATTTCTTTTTCATTCTTCAACCCCTTCAATGCTTACCAAGACATCATTACTAGCACCTTGTTGTGATTGTTCCAGTGCTAGCATCAGTACTTAGTCGGCATTCAGCTACGTTCACATTCTACTCCATCTTTCCTAAGGACTTCTAATAATCTATTGGATTGTCCCTGGGAAGATCCCTCCGGTTCTGGTTGGATCATAGGACTTAAACCTAACCACCCTTTTAACACCAATAACGTCGTGAATTAAAGATGTTGTGGGTATTTGATCGTAACCATGAAAACCACTTTAAATTCTAACAAAGTGTTTGAAAAACATTTAACACCTTGCTAGTTTTGTCGTTTCAGAAATGCTCCCCCTTCACATGTGCATCGATAATCGAAAGTGTTTCGCACATGTAGGTAAGAGTTAAAGTGCTTGAGTCTTATATTAGATCACATTTTAATCACATTTTCTCCCCCTATCTCTAATATATAAAATCTTTTGATATTAGAGATACCAAATTTGATTAAAATATATTTTGAAAAAATAGTCTTGAAATCTCTGGGAGAAAGATGTGTTAATCTTTTGCATGAAGTTAGAATTCTCCCCCTCAAAAATTGATCCAATTGATTTGTCATTGTGAGGATATGATCCACATTTCGCTTTTTGAGGATGGGAGTTGTTGAACACACAATTTTTGAAAGATTTTGAATAATCATTGAGAAATTCTTGAAAAAATTGTGTTCAACGCTTTTTGAAAAATCCTATTTCTTTTTGTCGAAGAGGTTTTTCTAAAGCATAAACTTGAGTTCATAGACTTTGAATGTCTTGACGAATTCACTCAAGTGTAAGAAGATTTAACTTCTTTTGCTAAGGGTAAGAGCACGAAATCGTACACTCCCCCGTGAATATAGTTCCGGGTTGCAATCTGAAAGTAATTACAAGCCATTGTGTTGAGCTCAAAACGTTGAATGTTTTGTGACAAGCTCAACCCGTGATAGATTGCTCTTCCCGTTGTTTGGAAATATTTGTCCAAAATAGACAATTTCCTTTATTAAAATAAGAAATGACATGTTTTGAAAAATATTTACAACTTTCATTCGAGCTTTATGTACACACCCGTGTCGTTATTGAGCGACATTTCTAGGCACGTCCATATTATCGATACTGAAAGACATGTCGAGAAGAATATTTTTGGATTTTCAAAGATTTTTTAATTTTGTTTTTTTGCTTTTATGTGTTTTATATTTTTGTATTTTTCTTTTTCAAAGATATTTACAAGTTGATGTTTGATAGATAAATCAAGCAGGCACCTTTGCTAGAATCTCCAGGTCTGCTGGAGTCAAACATCTCATACCAATTTGCCTAACGAGGTACTCGAACCTATCTTTCGACAGAGCTTTCGTAAACAAGTCGGCTAATTGGTAATCCGTTCCAACAAAGTATAATTCAACGATACCTCTTTCAACTTGTTCCTTTATGAAGTGGTATCTGACATCGATGTGCTTCGTGCGGGAATGCTGTACTGGATTGCAGGAGATGGCTATGGCCGACTTTGAGTCACAGTACATAGGTACTTTATCAAAGTGGAAGCCATAATCCGTGAGTTATGTTCTCATCCATAGAACTTGAGCACAACACGCAGATAGAGACACATACTCCGCTTCGGCTGATGAAAGTGACGTGCAATCCTGCTTCTTGGAAGACCATCCCACAAGCTTATCTTGACCTAGAAATTGTGCACCACCAGAAGTACTTTTGCGTGTATCAAGACACCCTGCATGATCAGAATCTGAATAGGCCGTTAGAAAGAAACCGGTTTCCCTCGGATACCAGAGTCCCAAATGAATGGTATTCTTGAGGTACCGAAAGATCCGTTTAACCTCCTTGAGGTGCTTTTCAGTGGGTCGTGCTTGATAACGTGCACAATAACACGTAGCATGATGAATATCAGGTCTGTTTGCTGTCAAGTACATGAGGGAACCAATCATGGAACGATATCTCGTTTGATCGATGGCATTTCCCTCCAAGTCAGCGTCTAGCGATGTGGTTGATAATGGTGTCCCAACGGGGTCACATGAAGTCATACCATGCTTTTTGATTATCTCTTGACAATACTTAGCTTGGTTTATAAAGATACCACTTGGGGATTGGTGAACTTGAATTCCTAGAAAGAATTTTAGTTCGCCCATCATTGACATTTCAAATTTGCTGTGCATTACTTTTTCAAACCATTTTGAAAGTTTTGGGTTTGTAGACCCGAAAATAATGTCATCAACATAAATTTGCACAAGCAAAATGTCATCCCCATATTTATAAGTGAACAGAGTTAGATCAATGGAACCTTTTGAGAAACCTTTGGATACCAGATATTTCGAGAGCTCGTCGTACCACGCCCTTGGAGCTTGCTTGAGTCCATATAGTGCTTTGTGGAGACGATACACCTTGTCAGGATAATGAGGATTGATGAATCCTTCCGGTTGCGTGACATAGACTTCTTCCTTCAAAGGACCGTTAAGAAATGCCGTCTTTACGTCCATTTGATAGACAGTAAATCCCTTATGTGCAGCATAAGCAAGAAAAATCCTGACTGCTTCCATACGAGCAACTGGTGCAAATGATTCATCAAAATCAATTCCCTCTTTCTGGCCATACCCCTTAGCCACTAGCCTAGCTTTGTTCTTGATGATCGTATTCTCTTCATCCATCTTGTTTTTCCAGATCCAACGAAGATTTAATGGAGTCACATCATATGGTCTGTCAACAAGTTCCCAGACTTTAAGTCTTTCAAATTGTTGAAGTTCATCCGTCATCGATTCAATCCAAGCATGATCAGTCATGGCTTCTTTGATGTTTTTCGGTTCAGCCGTACTCACGGCGAGTGCGAACATACAAACATCGCCATCGGTTGCTAGTTGTCGTCTTGTACGAACAGGCTGTGAAGGGTTTCCAATTACGTGAACCAAAGGATGATCTCGGGTCCAATGATGTGTTGACGGATGTCGTTGATAGAACGTATGCATATTTGACGGATCAACATGGCGAGTAGAAGACTCTCCAGTTTCGTGTACCGATGTACCGAATGGGTTGTGAAAATCGTCATCGTCAGATAATGCACCGTCTGCTTGATTTGTGTTCTCTGGAGCAATGGCAGTAGTTGTGGATGTTGTAGGATCGATTGTTGAAGTGATATTCTGAGGAGGTAAATCTACAACAACCCGTGTTGAAGTAGATGAAGTTGTATCCTTTTGTTGATGATGATCGGTATCATCATTCGTATCATGAGTGACAGCGGAAGACTTCGATGCAACTTGTTTCTCCCCCGTGAAATATTCATCATACATTGGTCCATATAACATTTCCAACTCTTCAAGTGTCGTGTCCACTGTCATATCTGCTCTAGGAACATGTTCAGGAACCAGCTTTGAACTTGACGGTTCATTGTTGTGGTCTTGAGTTCCGAGTTCCGTGCGGTTGTGAACGGAAGTCGTGTGTCGTTGTGGATCGGGACTTAAACTGTTTTGTTCAAGTGCCATTTCTTGCAATTCATAAAATCTGATATGAATAGTCTCGACTATCAATTTTGTTCTCTTGTTGTACACTCTGTATCCCTTAGACTGAGTTGCATATCCCACTAAAATGCATGCATCACCTTTCTCTTTCATCTTGTCCAGATTTTCACCATCTCGAATAATGTAACACGTACATCCAAAAACGTGAAGGTGTTTGAGTGAAGGTTTGCGATCATTAATTATGTGATATGGTGTCTTTTCGTGTCTTGGGATAACTAAGGAGCGGTTTTGTGTGTAGCATGCGGTTGACACGGCTTCGGCCCAAAAGTATAGTGGAAGTTTTGAAGCGGATAACAATGTTCGAGCAGCCTCAACTAAAGTACGGTTTCGTCTTTCAACAACGCCGTTTTGTTCGGGAGTTCGAGCAATAGATGTTTCATGTTCAATTCCTTCAGCTTCAAAATAGTTTCTCAGTTTTGAATTCAAAAATTCAGTACCTCTGTCAGTACGAACCACTTTAACTTGAGCTTGAAGACCACGTTGTATCACTTTAAGGAAGCTGATGAGAACATCGGGTGTTTCATCCTTGGACCTCAAGAAGTGAGTCCATGTGTACCTTGAGTAGTCATCGACAATTACCATAACGTATTTCTTCCCATTGATACTTTGAACACGCATGGGACCACACAAGTCTATATGAAGAAGATCTAACCGTCCTTTAGAGCTAGGTGTAGTCTTTGTCTTGAAACTACTCCGTTTAGCTTTACAAAGCTCACAAGAAGAACAAAGATGATCTTTGATGAATTTCAAGTTAGGAAGGCCTCGCACAATATCTTTCTTAGAAAGCAAGTTGATGGTGTCAAAGTTAAGATGAGATAAACGTTGATGCCATAACCAAGCTTGAGTCGTTGAAGCTTTAGCCATGAAACAGATTGGAGTTGAAGATGTGGAGTCTTGTAGTGAAATAGTGTAGAGATCAGTACCCCGTGTTCCGGTAAGTAAGTCATTCCCATCATAATCACGAACAAAACATGTCTTCTTTCTAAAAGCAACCTCCAAATCCGCATCACAGAATTGACCAACCGAGAAAAGATTATGATTGAGCCCTTCGACGTAGTAAACCCTTTTGATAGTGATATTCCCCTGAACCAAGTCTCCATATCCTAGGATCGGTGCAAATTGATCATTTCCGAATCGGACCGTACCCAGGAACTTCTCTACGAAGTTAATTAGAAGCTTGAGATTCCCCGTCATGTGCTTTGTGCATCCGGAGTCCATTATGAAGAGAATTACTTCGATCACCTGCAGAAGAATTAGAACACGATGGAGCATTTGCTAAATTGGATTCCATGTTAGTTGTGATTTCCGATTCATTAGTTTCCCTAGTTTCATCACTTAGAGGCACACTAACGCTCGTAGTCACATTTTCTGTCCTAACCTTAGGCATCCATTTATATCCTGGAGGACATTGATTAGCAAACCACCATTTCCAAGGCTTGCTAGCAGACTCATATAATTCCCTAATTCTGCTTCTAGGGTTCTTAGTGGTGGAGTCTGATGCAATACTTTTCTTAGGGGGGGTTGCACCAGAATGGTTCACTTTGCGTTTGGGTTTTCTAGCACTAATAGGCATCACAGTTTGCTTCTTAGTTCTAGTTTCAACGCCTTTGACATTATTCGAAACACACATAGCATGATTAGCATTAGCACACTTTCCACATTTCACACAAACAAACTTAACTTTCATAGCATTCAAAGTCGAATCATTCAAATCGTCATTACACGCGATTACAGACGTTTTATTCTTAGAAACATTGAAAATCCTAGGGTGTTCTTCTACTTCCTTCATCTTCCCTTGACTTTTGTTTTGCCAGACCTTTTCATTCATGCGAGTGCTCTTAAGCTGGGGCCGGCTAACACTAGCAGTGGGGACTACTCCTGTAGTAAAAGACACACGTCTATTAGTGTTTCTAGAAGTCTGAGGTGATTGACTTTCTTTGTTTTGTGTGGGTTTAGTGGTCAATCTATACATCCCTGGTTTAACCAGATTTGTGTTCTTAATGCTTTGTGATCGAATATTTGTTTTGGGAGTGTTTTGTGGTAACCTATCCTTCCCATCCATCTTAGGGGCAAACGCAGGTTTTGCAAATGCAGAATTAGAGAAAACAGATGGTTTTCCCAAGACAGAGGGTCTAGTTACTTTTTGAGCATTGGGTTGTCTTACAACAGGTTTCTTAACACTAGGTTCCACAATCTTCCCACCCATCTTAGCAATGAGTTTCTGCAACTCTGCTATCGCTCTGTCCCTGTCTTGTAACTGAGCTTTCAACCCTTTAATTTCCAATTCTTGTTCGTTCATTTCTCGAAACGTTTGGGAAAGTTTTTCTTGCAAATTATTATCATGTGGAAAACTACCAACGTCTTTTTGCAAAGCAAGTTCAAGAGAATGACAATGTTTTTGAAGGAAATCAGTTTTGTGTTGAAGTAACTCAAAAGCCTTTTTATCAACATTTTCTTTATGTTTCGAAAGCTCAAGTTCAAGACGCTCACATTCTTTGATTTTATCAAGATATTTGCATGCAACATCAGAATATTCATCGATATCAGCACAAGATTGAAGAGTAACACACAAAATATCTTTGGAGAGACATTCTTCTAAGAGTAGATCATATTCGTTTGAAAATTCTAATTTGTCATTTTGAAGGTCATCAATTGCTTTTTCAAGAGACTCAATATATTTCAAATCATCAAACATTTCAGACTGAATTAAATTTTCAAACTCAAGAACATGTTCTTTTATTATCTTCGTGTTTGGTATTAAAAGTTCTTTCACAAGCACAGTTATGTCGTGAGGAATCTCGGTTTTCCACTTATCCTTTTGACGTTTCTCCCAATCGCTTTCAACAATTGATTGAACATTATTAACGTGGTGTTTAAGAAAACCAAGTATTTTTCTACTTTTGCTTTTAGAAGCATCTAGAGGCAAATAATTAATATATTTAAAAACATTAGTTTTCCTCTTAGTGGCAAAAGCTTTTTTCCATTGAATTCTTTTTTGTTTGCATTCTAAAAATAATTCCTCACGAGACATCTGTTTTTGTGGAGTGAAAAGACCATAAAGACTGTTTTCATAAGCATAGTTATATGGTTTCACAAAATCTTTATTGACCGGTGATCTACTCTCCTCATCCCAAAGGGACGTCTCTTCACTATCGAGGTTAGCTACAGGGCAATCATGATTGGTCCATTCGGACTCGTCAAGATATAAATGGGGTTTTGCAGCTTGAGCTTGTTCGAGGTACTTGGGGGTGGCAAAGCTAGGTTGACCCTTGAAAAACGACCGAGGTGCTATCATTCTTACGGTTTGAATAGAGTCATGTGTATTATAAACAATTTTTTTCAAAAAATCGACTTGTTCTTCGAGATCCTTTACTTTTTCAGTATCTTTGCTTTGTCTATTTTTGAAATCTTGTTTTAATGTTTCAACCTCTTGTTTCTTCTCGTCAAGAATTTTAGCAGAATCGGTGGTTTTCATAGAAATTCTCTGTTCAAGTTCATTAACTTTTGTTGTGGCAAGGTACGTTTTTTGACGTTCATCACTTAATAAAACATTAAATTGACGTTTTTCTTTAGTTAACAAAGCAAGAGCTTCATTGTATTTATTTTCAAAATCGTCCTTTTTAACGTTGATGACACGACATTTGTACCCCTCAAGCTCATTGGTCTTTTGAAGAAGCTCAGCCCTATAACTATCAATAGTCTCACTAGATTTTATAAGAGCGGCTTTGCATTCTTCAAAGTTTTGAGTGAGCGCTGCGTTTGCCTTCTTTAATTGCTTTTGATTCTTTCTATTTTCATTGACATCTTTTTGTAAACTAGCAATTAAATTGGCAAGCGCGACACGCTCCTCGTCATCATACTCATTTACATGTTGATCATCCGCAAACTCATTATTGCACATGTCTGATGAATCGGGTGTGGTATTACTATCAACCGTTTCCATCATACACGTGTCAGTAATTGTTGTTGGAAGATCACTATGCTCATGTGTATCACCAAACACATTATATTCAACATCATCTTGTACCTTATCAATTAGCTCGGTATCAAAGATAGGACCATTGTCATCTTCAGTGACGTTAAGGACCTCATGAATCTTTGCCATGTATGAATAATGTGCCTCGAGTTCTTGGTCGGAGAGTTCATCATCTGTGTCGTCAAGCATTTCTCCTTCCTCAGCTGATAACTTGATTCCAGCTTCCATTTTCTTGCACAGCAGCATCTTTTCCTTATGATAACCATAATCTTTAACCCTCTTTGGCTGCCTGCATTCCTTGGCCAAATGCCCAAAACCTCTGCAGTTAAAACACTGAATCCCACTTTGTTGCACAACTTGAGTACCAACAGTTTCCCTATTTCCAACAACAGTAGCCACCCTCTGGTTATCATACTTAGGTTGTCGATCATACTTTGGAGGACTCTCAACACGTCTTCGTGTGTCATACCTTGGAGGACTCTGTGCATGGGTGTTCCTCGAGTTTGAAGATGTTCGAAGGTTGTTGTTGGTGGGTTTGTAGATTTTCTTATATTGCTTCATAACGAAAGCCATTTGTTGCTTGAATTCCCTATCCCTTTGAGCTACTTCTTCATCACTGTCTTCTTCGGATGATTGCTCAGGTATGGGTGATGGTGCTCTTGCAACTTCTTTGCCTCGGGATCGTGTTGGAACATGTGACTTGGAGACAATGGATGATCGTGGTGATGATGATTGAGTAGAGTAGGTCTTTGAAGTACGGGAGTGATATTCTGGGTAATGTTGAGTGGTAGACACCAAAGCAAGTGGATTGGAAATCTTTGCAACTCGTTCAGCTCGAAGTTCATTTGCCTCATTTTGAAATTGTTTCAAGATGTCAAAGAGCTTGTGATATGAAACTTCGTCTAACTTTTGTTGTTGTTTGACCAAGGTGACAAACCGTGTCCACTCTGGTTGAAGTTGCTGTAGAAATTGGACATTGACTTGCATGGTGGAAACTTGCAAGTTGTTTCGAGTCATATCATTCATCATTTTGTAGAATCGGGAGTAATAAGAATCAATTGATTCCCCATCCTTTGATGTAAACTTGCCAAAGTTCCAAAACATCTTGGTTTTCACATCTTGTTTGTTAAGTGATTCACCTTGTTGCAATCTTTCAATGGCCGTCCACATTTCTTGAGCAGTAGGACATGCGTCAACCGTAGAGTAAATTTCATCTCCAATGCCGCTGAGAATTAAGTAGATTGCTTCCTTCTCTGCATCAAACCACGCACGATTCTCTGGGGTGAGGTCGGTCCTCTTCTCATCACGTTCATATGCGGGTTGTGCATCACTCGTGTCCGTGGCTGGTACTGCAGGAACTTGAATCCTTGAGAGTTTATAGGGTCCTTCCAAAATACATTGCCTTAAAGCATCACCGTTAGGTTTTGTGTCAAGGTAACGTATAAAACGGGATTGCCATTGATCATATCGACCCGACACAAGCATTGGTGGTCTTTCTTTGTTACCTGCCACCATTATGTTGTTGTTCGTCACACGATATTCGGCAGTAGAATCCATCTCAATATTCTCTAAAATGATGAATCGAATGTGGATCTTAAGTAGTTGTGTTGTGATTGATTGATTGTTGAAATTCCGAAAATTGCGATTTTTTCTCAGCCCGACAATAAATTCCTCAGCCCGACAAAACGGTAGACCTAAAAAATTTGTAATCACCAAATTTTGAAATTGAGCTAGAAATGTCCTAAAACTAGTATGGAAAAAATTTGATTTTACTTGACCTAGAATTTTTTAACTCTTTTTTTTTTTTTTTTTTTTTTTTTTTTTTAATCTTCGTGTAAACTACGTTCCGTAACTAGTCTAGATGGTGGCTAAGTCTAAAAAATACTCAAACAAAAATTTGGCTAAACATGTCATCGGAATGTCCATCGGAATGTGCCATCGGAATGCCCATCGGAATGTTGTTTAGATCGGAATGTCCTGTAGATCGCAATGTGCACCTGTCGAAATCCCAGATCGGAATGTGTACCTATCGAAATCCCAGATCGGAATCTTCAGATCGGAATGTGTACCTATCGAAATCCCAGATCGCAATCCAGATCGCAATATCGATCGGAATGTTCAGATCGGAATAAGGGGCTATCGCAATACTGATCGCAAAGTAAAACCCTAGGGTTATTGCGATCGAAACCGTGCTCTCCTTTTCCGAAATTCAAGCTGTCGCAATGATAGTACTTTTTCCAACTTTTTAGGCAACCATTTTAGCAACTTTTAGGCAACAAATTCGTGATTTTTACCAAACCAAAACAACCAAATCTCTACAACAAGTATATGGAAGATTTGTAGCAAGATGAATAACACGAAAAAACACAAAAAGAATTTGAATTCGTGATGATTTATAGATTAAAGCATACGAATCAAATATAATAACAACAATCAATCACAAAACTACCCCGTGGCGATTGATACCAATTGTTGTCCCTAATATATGATGTTATATAATCACGAATTAAAGAAGAAAGAAAGGAAGAAATGAGATGAATTGTAGAGAGAGAAACTAGAGAGAGAAAAGAGAGAGAAGTGTGTGAACTTGTGAATATTAGATTAAGGAATGAGAAAATGAACCACCAACCCTCCTAACATGCTAGGAGGGTGGTATATATAGTCCACCCACATGCGGGCTTCTTTATGGACTATATGGTTTGGGCCGGGCTTTCCTTTTGGGCTTTGGTTACTTATTAATGAACCTTAGCTTAAAGTTAAGCCCGTAATTACACGACTAATATACTACCTATTACACCGTTCTAAAATACGATACATAATAAACATATGACCGAGCATTCTTGTTTGGCTCAATATTTTGAGGCTAACAAATAGCGACACACTGACTGGCACTAATATGTTGCTGTTCTGTTACTATTCTGGGTGATACTTAGATATCCAAACAGTACTTCAATATGTGAGTAACCCAGACATGTCCATCCCAAAAACATAAAACAACGTGATTAACCATCTAACAAAACTCTCGGATCACATACCATGAAAATAGCATGCATATAGCTGCCATATATACATCCACATTTAACATAGAATGTCAACCTTTTAGCCAATTACCATGTTTATATTTGATCCCATATCAATCACGTCACATTTATTTGATATACTAAAAATCAACAACTTAAATTTCTTCCATATTATACGCATGATACACATCTTCCATATATCATGTTTGATGATTTGACCATATCAAATAATGAACAATGGAGAAAACACATACCATATTTGTTTCCAAAATATATGCTGCGTATAATAACCACACGTTTTCACCCCAAACATTTAGGAAAGAATATCTCCCGTCCAATAAATACTAGATTCTTGCTTTCCCACAAACTCAGGCCACATAAATTTATAAATGGAAGTTATATAAGGAATTAATCATAACCCTTACAAATCAGGCAACTCCCATAGTATGCGTAAATTACACAACTCCCATAGTATTCCACAACGCGTTTTTTACTTTACCAAACCATTCCCATGTTCAAATATATTCCCTACAAAGTAGGGTTTACTGTTCATGATTATTTCCATATGATAACAATAAAATTTGTTCCTTAACAGCTCCCCAAACACACATACACAAACCAAACTTGCATACGTCCAAAATAATGAAAGTTTCGAACGAGAACAGTACCTTGAAGTCTCACATGATAAGGATGTACACGTCGGACCACATTATCAGTTTTCAAAATATATACCACAAACAATAGTACCTTACCAACGGTACAAAAGGTTTGTTCCTATTGCAGCAGCTCATATCATGCATCCAATGGTACGAAGTTAGGACCACAAAACCTTTATTGTCATACATAGTCCTGGAACAATAGTACTTTTTCATATGTTAACAACATGGACCAGCATCATCACAACATTTTGTTCATCCACGTGATAGACACAAAACATTTTATGTTAAGGATCGGTGATGTGGTCCTCCCCCATATCTGTGCTTCTCGCATAAAAAAGTATCATGGACCACAACAGCCTTATGTGAATCGTCTTTTCTGCTTTTCTAAAAATTAGGGTTTAAAGAAACCCGAATCTTTATCAAAACAGACAATCACCTCAGATCATACTATGGTTCATCATTGATTAGAGAATCAACTCCCCAAAACCAGTATGATCTCCGACACGAACATAAACGTGCCCTTCTCACAGCAACATCATAGTAACAGCAGCAACATGATAGATCAGCAGCAACATAACAACGAATCATCTAGGGTTTGTTGGGAAAAACCCTAGAACAGCAACTTTATTTATATAAAAACAGAAAATAACATATGAAAACCTTGTACATCAACCAGATCGAGAGCCAACATGCTCTGATACCACTTGTTGAGTCTTAGGATCTAGACTCATCTGGGATATCATGATCATGATTGTAACATGCACAGCAGAATCATAATAAACACAATCATAACCAAGAACAAGGCTTTCACTAATGAAATGATTACTATTAATAAAGCTACTAACTACTCCTGGTGCCTAATAGGCTTGACACCAGGAGGAACACACACACCTATGGTTTACATTGTTTGTGAATGAATGACTCTAACCAAGGTGCCTACCCTCTTTATATAATAGAGGGACTAGGGTTACATTTCAACCCTAGCTTACTAACTAAGCTAACTATTTATTATTAAGTCCTTCATCTATTTTGTCATATCAACTCACCGTCTATAATTCCCAACACCTTCATTTAAAACTTTCACATGCATTCATCAAAAACCAATATCAAAGTGATAAACAACACATGCATGACATTAAAATGAATCAAACACCCATAATTCTATGAAAAATGAAAAGTTAATGCATGTAAGTAAGAATTAGATCAAAATGAGCACCTCTTAATTTCTAAGATGGGACTTTCTTTAGATTTTCACAAATCAAGCTTAAAATTAAAATTTGGATGTGTTTATAGTGTTGTTTAGCTCACGGCACACAGAGAGAAAGAAGAAAAGTTGGTGAACTTTTATTAAATGATTTAATTATGAAATGTAATTAGTGAAAAGTTTATATATAGTGGGGGTTGAGGGTAGATTTTGCAATTTGTGATTTCTTTCCAAGGTGATACTTTTAGCATATCTTTGTCTCCCAATTGAAATTCAAGAGGCTTACGTCGTACATCAACGTATTTCTTTTGACGACCACGGGCTGCTTGAATTCGGCTCTTGATTTGAATAATCTTCTCAGTAGTTTCACGGATAATCTCAGGACCAGTGAGTTGGCTATCCCCGACTTCAGCCCAATACACATCCATACAGTGCTTCAAATGGTGCAACCTTAATAATAGTATGATAATTGTTGTTGTACGATAACTCAACTAGAGGCACTTGTCTATCCCATTGCTTTCCAAAGTCAAGCACACAAGCGCGCAACATGTCCTCTAGCGTTTGAATGGTCCTCTCACTTTGTCCGTCATTTTGTGGGTGATATGCGGTGTTTATGTCCAACTGCGTACCTAACGCCTTCTGAAGTGATTTCCATAATTGTGAAGTGAATCTACCGTCTCTATCGGAAATGATCAAGAACGGTAATCCATGCTTGGAGACTACTTCCTTCAAGTACAGTCTCGTGAGTTTATCCATCAGATCATCTTCTCTTATTGCTAAGAAGTGTGCAGATTTCCTAAGACGATCGACAATTACCCAGATTGTGTCATATCCGCTTGATGTCTTAGGAAGCTTAGTCACAAAGTCCATTGTTATATTTTCCCATTTCAATTCGGGAATCACCAGTTGAACCAATAATCCATATGGTTTTTGATGTTCTGTCTACACCCTAACACAAGTAAAACATGTACCAATGTAGGTGGCGATCTCAGCTTTCATATTGGACCACCAGTACAGCTTTTTCATGTCACGATACATCTTGTTAGATCCTGGATGGATTGAATACTTTTACTTATGCGAATCATGCATAATCGCATCTCTTGATACTCCATAAAGTGGTAACCAACTTCTCATATCTAGACAATGTGTCCCAACGGCACGAGTCTCAAACTTCTTTGCAACCATTGCTCCCAGTTTATCGGCTTCAACATGTACCTATTTAAGGGATACGGTTTGTACTTCACAAATTTACACAGGAAGATTCGGATTAATAGTCATTGCCAATAACCTAACTCTACAAGTCATTAATTGTTCCTTCCTACTTAGTGTATCCGCCACCACATTCGCCTTCCTTAGGTGGTAACGACTCTCACAGTCGTAGTCACTGAGCAACTCGATCTGTCGACACTGTCTCATGTTTGGTTCCATCTGGTCAAGAATATACTGAAAGCTCTTGTGATCAGTGTAGAAAACACAATTGGTTCCATACAAGTAATGTCTCCATAACTTCAACGCAAATACTACCGCTCCGAGTTCCAAGGCATGAGTCGTGTAGTTATTCTTAGGAACTTTCAACTGACGAGACACGTATGTGATGACCTTCTCCCTTGGCATCAACACCGTTCCCAATCCTTTTGCTGACGCATCACAGTAAACCACAAAATCTTCATATGCTTCGGGTAAGGATAAAATAGGCGCACTACAAAGCTTTCGCTTCAACTTTTGAAATGTTCTCCTCATTCGTACTTCACTTTCTTTTGGGTCAACTTCACCAACGGTTTAAAAATCTTTAAGAAACCTTCGATGGTATCCGGCGAGACCTAAAAACTGATGGATTTTAGTCGGTGTCATAGGAGTCGACCAAACTAACAACATCCTCCTATCTCTCTACACCTACATATATATTGTTCATATCTATAAATAATCACCTAAAGATATTTTGAATAGCAATCACTTAAAGATTTTGCATAGCAATCACTTCATAAATTTGGTTTGGACTAAGAAAAGCCGACGCACTTATAGATCTATCATTTTGAATTATTTATGAAAGACAATTGAAGATAGAACGCGGAAAATAAACATATTAATTGTTAAATGGAGAAATTAGTAGTATAAGAGAACTAAATTATACACATAGCATGCTTGTTGGTTTTGCAGAATGGCGGATTGCTTGAGAGAGTAAGTATAAAGACCGTGCTTGTGCTACTATCTCTCATATACCGGCATAAGCTTAGAAGAAAAGATTAGGATCACTGAAAGTTGCCATGGAAAAAGCACATTTCAGGCCTTTACAAGTCAGAAAGGTAGCGCCAAGTCTGTCTTTTCATGTTTTGTCGCAATATATGTTTTCTTGTTGCGTTTTGTCTTATATATCAGCTTCAGAATACATGAGTTGCACTTGGCATGCACAAGCGTCGCTTGATTTTTAAAAACCACTCTATGGTACCATATTTTACTTTAGAAAGTTGTGTTCTATTTACCTCAATGTTATTCACACTTCCTACTACTCTTTCCAGTTAAAATAGCAATGCAATAATAATATTTAGTGTACTGTTAGATTAAAAAAACAAAAAAATAGTTTTCTAACTTTATTTTCAATCATGTTCAGAATGTGTTAAATATGAACATCTATATGTAAACGTCACATAAAATAAATATGTTGATACAACGCTTAATAAATTTTGCAAAAATTAAACAGAACCTATTACCCAAAAATGAACCTTGCATACAATTATTCATATTTGTATGTGTCTAGTGCACTCATAGATAACATGTTAACTGAATCAGAGAGGTTAGTTGGTGATAAGGGATCTGCCCTCATAATTTTGTGTATATCATAACTTGATAAATTAGGTAAATTTTCTTCTTTCAGATTTTTAAAACATCAGAGTATCTGCTACCTCGCATACAAGTATCCCTATTTCAGAATAGATACGAGCAATTAAAGAAGCCAATTCAAGTCCTAGCATCATGTGATACCGAACAAATAAAAACTGGACCCTCTGATGGTATCCCCGAGAAGACCTCTAGCAATATTTCCATTTTCAAAGTTATAGCATTACAGGAAAGAAAACTTTCTCCACAATTCTCGACTCATCGATAGTAGAAGATCAATTAGATACCGTTTACATATCAAGTTATAAACATAATTCCTTTAAAATTTTATTGAGCAACTAGCAATTATGGGACAACCTAAACGACTTTTATGTGTTTATGTATCTAGTTGTTATGCATGATATGTAAAATTTAGTTGAACAAATGGAAATAATAATAACTGTGAACGTGGCGAGAATTGGTGTCTGAGCTTTAAAGCTTGAAAGTGTGAATTCGTGTATAAAGAATTGAAGCAAAATCAAGCAATCTCAGTGTTCATATAAGTGTCTCGAACTTTAAATTAATTAATAGGGCCAAATTCTGATACTATTTATGTTTTCTCTTATTTAACTAATTTTTTATATAATCTGGATTAGTTATTTAAATTTTTAAAGAACGAACTCTACATAAGTCATTTCAAAGTTTTGATCATTTGACATTATAAAATAGGAAAAGTTCTCATCAAGATACATGAATAAGTTCCAACATATATGAGTACTTGGCTCAAAAGTTTTCTAAATGATCAGTTTTATCCATAAAAGGACTTCTATGATGTGACTCTACAAGTTGGCCATATAAATCTAACTAAGAAAAACATGTTAAAATGTGTTAACATAAAGTTTGTGAGTTTATAGGTTTAAATAAAGAATTTGCGAAAATCAAAGTTTTTAACGACAACTACTTCACTTGCAATAGCATAAATGTTTAGAGAACACTATCGTTCTATAAAAATAATCTTCAGTGTAATTAGTGTTCATTAAAATAAGTGCTTAGTAAAACTAGTGTGGACCACAAGTTTTCAAGTATATGACCAAGCTATCAAATACAATTTTATACAAAAATCAAACAGTGCTATTACGATACCCTAAGCTCATGAAAACGAAGCTAAATTGTGTCTCATTTTATTTCTAACAATGAGTTTTTTCCACGAGCGGTTTAACCTGAGCTACCTTGTAATAAGTGTGAAAACATTTATCCTTTTACCACTTAATTATAATAATAACCAAGTCAAAACGTGTATTTTATGTCGTAAATGTCGAAATTATGCGTGGTTTGTGTTTTTGTTGTAATTTAGGATCAAAATGTGAAAAGGGAAGAAAACATGGGCTTTCACGGGCTTTATCGAAGAAAAAGACAAAAGACGAAGTCAAAAGATAAAAAGTGCAAAAAGAACGAAAGTCAAAGACCTATTCTGAAGATTTATCGAAGAAAAAGACTAAAGACGCAAGTTTAACGAAGTCGGAGAACCAAATCTAATTAATGAAGAAATTAGAAGACGAGTTCATTTTATTTATCGATAAATCCCGAGACAAAGTCGAGAATAACGAGTTTATTGGCAAAGACTAAAGACGAAAAGACAAAAAGAAAGAAAGAAAGGAAGCATCCAACCACCTACCTTCCACTCCTCCTATAAATACTAACCCTCCTTCTCATTTTGGAGGTGTTAGCTAAATTGACAACTTAGCTCTCCACTTAATTTCATGCACTTTCATATTGTCAATTTACTTTATTGTCTTTAATTTCAAGTCTTTTAATTCCAAGTAAGTTTTAATATTTTGTTGTTGAATCTTCATTTTTAATCAATCTTTTTCAATTAATCATTCTCATTCTACCTTTCTTTCATTTTAATTTTATGTTTTGAATTAGTTAATCATGTAATTTGATTTAATATTTATGCTTATTTGCTTTATTGTTGTGCTTATTGATTTTTAAGTGTTGATGATTTGGCTTATTGCTTTTATAGCTTATTGCGTTATTTTTCTTAATTTTAATTAAGTGCTTATTAGTTTATTTTTATAAAAAGTTGTTTTTAAATATTCTTATTATTTAGTGTTTTTAAAAGTTTTTAAATTTTGGTCTATTAGCTTTTTCTTAAATTTGATTTGGTTAAGTTTTTAGATAAGTGCTTATTTGATTTTAGCTTATTTTTAGATTTTGCTTAATTTTTGTTTTAGTTCGGAATGTTTTAAAACCCTTATAACCCGAACTACTTGCAGGATTGCTTTTCTCGAACTAGGTTGGAATCCAGTTTTTTTTCCGAATTGAGTTCAGATTCCCATTTCCCGAACTACATACAATCCTTGATTCCGAACTAGGTGATGAATACTGGATTCCGAACTAGGTGATGAAAAATGGATTCCGAACTATAGATTCCGAACTAAAAACATATCTTCATTCCGAACTAAACAAAGCATGTATTCTCAACTACTAATAGAATTGTCATGCATGCTTGCATGCTTGCTACATTTTCCCGTAAATTTTCAGCAGCCTGCTTGCTTGCTTGAGCTGCCTGCTTGCCTGCTTGTTTATTAATTAATATTGTTCCGTAATCGTTTAGTTTTATGTGGAAGTTGTTCCGATTTTTATTCTAAAAGTCACGTATTTTTAGTTGTATTTTTCATCAATTTTTAGTATTAGTATTTTTTCCAAACGTTTAAGTTTTATCTTTTATTTAGTGCCCGCTTTAGCTTTTGTCTCGTTTAGTTTTAAAGTACCCTCATAGTTTTATTTTCTCCTTTTTCATTAAGCAAATTTATTTTCAAGTCGAAAGTTAATTTCTCCATTTAGTTTTATTTTTATTAATTGTTTTGCTTTAATTTACGTTTTATTATTTATATTGTTTCGTTATTATTAGTTAATTGTTTTTAGCTTATTTTTATTACTATTCGCATTTACCTTTTACTTAGAAATAGATAACCAAACTTCCTTTTTTCTTAAGCAAAGACGACTGAGTCACATATTTAACCGGAGATCAATTCGATTAGACACCGAGAAAAACGAACTTTTTCACTAGTAAAATTTGTGTATCAAATGGCGCCGCTACCGGCTCTTTTCGTGAAGATTAACGGTTTTTGTGAGAGACGCGTTGGATTTTGGGATCCGTTCATTCGTGAACGTTATTTTACTTGCATTTTTCAAAAAAATTCAAAAATCCATAAAAATTAAAAAATTAAAAAAATACAAAAACATTTAAAAAAAATCATAAAAAGCATTTCTTTTTCAAAGTTTTGCATCAAAAATATTTCTCTCTATCCTCTATTGTGTTTAATTCTTTTTCTTAACCCCTCTTATTTTTAATTCTTCATGGATTCATATTGCGTAGGGTGTGAGAGACCATTATATGGTTTTCAAACTTGTCAATGGTGTACATGTGAGCGGTGCGGAAATGCTATCGACAATACACAATTTGGATTATGTCCATTTTGCAATTCAACCAATTCATACTTCACCTCTCCCATATATGTCGATCCATATCCGCCAAATAAACCGTTTTTTTCTCCATACCCATGTTGCCATAATTGTGGGGGCCCTCACGATACTTCTTATTGTCAGCCGATGAATTATTATGAGCCACATCCGTGCTATAATTCCGGCTTTCAAAATTTGGAGCCCCCACGTCACACCGTCAATCATCAACCTTCCTTTGAACATTTGAGCTCCCACGAACAATGGGCCACTCTTGTTAAGCAAGGTCAACAACTTCAAGAAGCTGTCAACAAGATCATCGAAAAATGTCAAGAGGATCAACGACAAGAGCAAATATCGAATAACGAGACTTATACTCCTCCTCCTGTGTATCCATACTATTATGATGATGATGACGATGAGAATACTATTTCTTGGAATGATCTTGTTGCTCAATGTCCTAGTGCAATTGTACCTCCTTCTCTCGATATCCCAAATGCATCTAAGGATTGTGATACATCGAGTGAGATTAGTGAATTTGGTCTCGACAACTTATTTGGGGAGGTTTGTGATGTACCGACTTGTGCTGAGCTTACGGACGGGGTCCCTCTTAATGATAATGATTTTTCTCCATGCTATGAGA
This sequence comes from Glebionis coronaria, assembly GCA_025667525.1. Classification (NCBI taxonomy): domain Eukaryota; kingdom Viridiplantae; phylum Streptophyta; class Magnoliopsida; order Asterales; family Asteraceae; genus Glebionis; species Glebionis coronaria. The sequence continues at coordinate 178,183,985 of CM046879.1, forward strand.
ATTTCACTTTTGAAATTTCTCCTTCTCCTCCGGGCGATGAGGGTGATGTTGATTTATTCTCTCCAACTTACGAGAAGTACACCACTGAACTTGGTCTTGTAGATGAGGTGGAAGACGTTATTATTCGCGACAAATTACTGAAAGTTCATCTTCTTATTGCTAAAATTGAAGCGTTGAATTCTGCTCGATTTCTGAGTCTTTACCTCCGTCTATTACTCCCGTTGAGAATAATGACACATTTATGGAAGAAATTAACAATCTCTCAATACCTCCGGGTATTGATGATGATGACACGGAGGGGGATATCCTTTTTGATAATTTGCTGCATGAAGATATTGTCCCAAGTCCCCCTCTCGAGCACCTTTTATTCTAACCTTTAGAAACCATTACCGAGGATGAGTGCTTTGACCCGGGAGGTGACATTGACCATTCCATGATTGATACCTTTACGGCTTTGCCGCTCAGTGATAATCATATGTCTTTTGGGGCTGACATTTTGATTCCTTTACCCACCCCACCTCCCGTGGATCATGATTCCACATACTTTTCGTATGTTGAGAGGACTTTTCTGCCGTTCCAGACTTATCCTCCGGCCTCTCCTGTTATATTTTCCTCCGGGAAAGAGGACAAGGTCTTTGATCCCGGTATTACATTCGAGGCTTCCCCATAGACCATTTAATTCGGGGACGAGTCAGGCTCGTGACTCGGTTAACAAAAACAAGCGCTTCTCGGGAGGCAACCCGCAGTATCTATCATTTTTATCTGTTTTTTAGAATAAGTGTAGGGGGAGACCCTAGTATGTGTTTGTTGCTTTCTTTCTTATGATGTACAGGGATTCAAGCTCTCAAAGACACACTATTGATGACTTTTGACGACCCGTAATTCCGTGTACCCGTCTTCCCGGTTCTATCCTAAACTCTTTTGATTCACTATTTTATATTTTTCAGTATTAAAATAGGAATCACTTTAGTTGTCTCTTCCATATCAGGATTTAAACAAAGTGCACAATGTCCTAAGTGTAGGGTAGTTTACTCCCACATGCTTAAACATTGAGGACAATGTTTATATCAAGTGTATGGGGGACTTCTATCGAAGTAAGTGGTCTTTTCCATGAATTTGTCCTCATTTTAACCGGAAAATTTGATTTTTCGACATTTTTCAAAATTTTTAATCTATTTTGGCCTAGTAGTTTTTCCTTTGTTATCGTTATTTACTTTCTTTGCTAAAAATAAAGTTTAATAAAGTGGTTTTCAATTTTTCAACGTCATGAATCTTTTGACTCAACCCGAGTTACTTATCCAAGTTTACTCTAGCTAGTATCCTTAACGTGTTTAAGTCAAGTTTTGCTAGGCTTTTATGTAGGGAACTTTAAAACGCGAAAGTCTTAACTCTTACGGGTTAAGAACAAGAACTTTTCGCAAGTTCCTATAATTGATACTAGAAAGTCGTTTATCAAGGGAACTTTAAAATGCGAATTCTAAACTTGAAAAAGTCTAAGAAGTTGCAAGATCCTATAGATGACTTGAAAACCCAAAACTTTGATTTAATTGGCTAAGCATCCACGAGTCTCATTCCTTGAGATTTTAAATTGTGGAGAACGAGAGATGATAGAGTCAATTATAAGTTTGGTATTCTTTCATGAATTTATGTGAGTTTATTATGAGCTTTTTCTCCCATCGCTTGTTAATAAATTTAATTGCAATAAATAAGGTCGTACGATTTGAAAAGTTACTTAGCTTCTAGCCCAAGATCGTTTAAAAGTTGCTCGGTATTAATTAGAGTTCATAGCCAAGGCATAACTTATTGAAGCGGGATGCGAAGATTGGCGAGTCCGAAAAGGCCCTAACAAGGCATGAGGGCTACATTTTGTTGCTAAAGATCCCAAGTGATGTGAAGAATCATTTATCAAAAATCAATATGAAGGATCGAGACACACGACGAAAAGCAAATACTCCCCTAAAGATCATGGAGAAGTCTATCCGAAAAGACCCTAGCAAGGTATGAGGATAAATAGATCCAAGTCCTAAAAGGAGGCGGATGGTTGTATATCAAAATCCCAAATAAAGATTGGAGAAAAATGAAGAAGTCGTGGTCCAAATATGAAGAATCTCTCAAAAAGTTCAAGTGAAGAAATTCCTATTATGAAGAGAATACCATTATTTCATGAACGTCTCTCAAGATTTGAAGTATGAAGTCAATGCCAAATATCGGTCCGAGAAAGGTCTCAAATCGTGAAGCGAGTTATGCCAAGATATGAACTTTATGAGGTCCCGAGAAGCAGTTTTAAAAGATTTTGTCCTTTAGCTAACTATTGATTAAATCGTCCTACTTTATTTTCGGCCTAAATAAACTATCGAAATAAGTCAACAATGCATCCTTGTGATCATTCAAGACATCAATAAAATATAAGAGATACACCTAGGAATAAGGGAGTCTAAGTGAATAATTGGGCCACATGAGTTCGTGTTAGTTTGCTAACTTATAATAACAATGATCTCGTTTTTAAGCTTGGTATGGGAAACGTGTAACTTGAGGGTGATAAACATTCATGACATCCAAAACCCTAAGGTAAGTCTTTGATCTTTTTACTTGTTTTTCTTCCTTTAAATATCTTGTAATTTTATGTCTCTTTTAGTTTCCCTAATGTCTTATGTTGAATAAAGGCCAAGGTAGGTTAATTATGATAGAAAATGTAAATCTTGCGTTGTAATTAATGCATTGCATGAGACATTGCAATGGTCAAGTGTAGGGAATTTAATAAGTGTGAAAACACTTATCCTTTTATCACTTAATTATAATAATAACCAAGCCAAAACGTGTATTTTATGTCGTAAATGTCGGAATTATGTGTGGTTTGTATTTTTGTTGTAATTTAGGATCAAAATGTGAAAGGGAAGAAAACATGGGCTTTCACGGGCTTTTATCGAAGAAAAAGACAAAAGACAAAGTCAAAAGATCAAGAGTGCAAAAAGAACGAAAGTCAAAGGCCTATTCTGAAGATTTATCGAAGAAAAAGACTAAAGACGGAAGTTTAACGAAGTCGAAGAACCAAATCTAAATAATGAAGAAATTAGAAGACGAGTTCATTTTATTTATCGACAAATCTCGAGACAAAGTCGAGAATGACGAGTTTATTGGCAAAGACTAAAGACGAAAAGACAAAAAGAAAAAAAGAAAGGAAGCATCCAACCACTTACCTTCCACTCCTCCTATAAATACTAACCCTCCTTCTCATTTTGGAGGTGTTAGCTAAATTGACAACTTAGCTCTCCACTTAATTTCATGCACTTTCATATTGTCAATTTACTTTATTGTCTTTAATTTCAAGTCTTTTAATTCCAACAGTTTTAATATTTTGTTGTTGAATCTTCATTTTTAATCAAGCTTTTTCAATTAATCATTCTAATTCTACCTTTCTTTCTTTTTAATTTTATGTTTTGAATTGGTTAATCATGTAATTTGATTTAATATTTATGCTTATTTGCTTTATTGTTGTGCTTATTGATTTTTAAGTGTTGATGATTTGGCTTATTGCTTTTATAGCTTATTGTGTTATTTTTCTTAATTTTAATTAAGTGCTTATTAGTTTATATTTATAAAAAGTTTTTTTAAATATTTTTACTATTTAGTGTTTTTAAAAGTTTTTAAATTTTGGTCTATTAGCTTTTTCTTAAATTTGATTTGGTTAAGTTTTTAGATAAGTGCTTATTTGATTTTAGCTTATTTTTAGATTTTGCTTAATTTTTGTTTTAGTTCGGAATGTTTTAAAACCCATATAACCCGAACTACTTGCAGGATTGCTTTTCCCGAACTAGGTTGGAATCCAATTTTTTTTTCCGAATTGAGTTCAGATTCCCATTTCCCAAACTACATACAATCCTTGATTCCGAACTAGGTGATGAATACTTGATTCCGAACTAGGTGATGAAAAATGGATTCCAAACTGTAGATTCCGAACTAAAAACATATCTTCATTCCGAACTAAACAAAGCATGTATTCCGAACTACTTAGAATTGTCATGCATGCTTGCATGCTTGCTAAATTTTCCCGCCAATTTTCAGCAGCCTGCTTGCCTGCTTGTTTATTAATTAATATTGTTCCGTAATCGTATAGTTTTATCTGGAAGTTGTTCCGCTTTTTATTCTCAAAGTCACGTATTTTTAATTGTATTTTTCATCAATTTTTGGTATTAGTATTTTTTCCAAAAGTTTAAGTTTTATCTTTTATTTAGTGTCTGCTTTATCTTTTGTCTCATTTAGTTTTAAAGTATCCTCGTAGTTTTATTTTCTCCTTTTTCATTAAGCAAATTTATTTTCAAGTCGAAAGTTAATTTCTCCGTTTAGTTTTTTTTATTAATTGTTTTGCTTTAATTTACGTTTTATTATTTATATTGTTTCGTTATTATTTGTTAATTGTTTTTAGCTTATTTTTGTTACTATTCGCATTTACCTTTTACTTAGAAATAGATAACCAAACTTCCCTTTTTCTTAACCAAAGACGACTGAGTCACACATTTAACCGGAGATCAATTCGATTAGACACCGAGAAAAACGAACTTTTTCACTAGTAAAATTTATGTATCACCTTGTCGTCATTGTTTGCCCTTAAATGTGTACGGCTTATATAGGATTATATTTTTATTTAATAGTCAAACATGCAGAGACTAGTATCGTCAAATGTATTAAGTTAGAATGTGTTTGGAATATATATTCATCTCTTTACTTCTATGGAGGGGTGAGGATAATCATTTGTGTTTTTTTTACCTTTCTCTCTCTAGAATTTAAACAACTATTCTCTCAACTCTTTCTCTCACTAAAATGGCTTAAGACTTATTTTATCCTCTCCGACCTCGGGATCCCAAGTTAGTAGTATGTACCCTCACAAAGTGGTATCAGATCTGTACAAGGCGTGTGCAGGTGTCAAAATCTATACATACTAAAAAGGTATGTACAAGCCATGTGTATGTGCCATATACCTTACAAAGTGGCATTAGAGCCTTGGCCATGATTATCAATGGTAGAAGACGGGAAGATAAAGATCAACAATATTGATGGCTAAGATTTTGGGTTATGGAAGATGTAGATCGAGGACTATCTATATCAAAAGAAGCTTTGCGAGCCTTTGGCGGAAGTTCATGTATCATTGGACTCAGTTACAATTGTTAGTTGTGTCTATGATGAGGCTGGTATTATAAGTTGAAGGTTTATGAAGTTCATAACAATTATAAAAGCATAATTAAAGATCAAATCACGTAATAACGGAAGCGATTTAAACAAGATCATAATAACACATTCATAATTAATCGAATTAGGGTTACGTACCTTTTGCAATGAAATTCTCACGAATAAGAACGAATCACCAATTAGGGTTTATGACGGATCAATGATTAATCCCTTACCATTTTGTTAATCGATCCAAGATATATTCTATAGTGAGAATATATTACGTTCTTGTACACACGTATAATAACGAGTTAACCATAATACCAGTACGTATAAAACGAGCTTAAACGTATAGTGGAAAACTGACCCAACAACCCTAGAGAGGGGCTAGGACTCGGCCAAGGAAACCAAACGAAACCCCTAGGGGTGTTCATCCGTTGATCACAAAAGAAGAGAGGGAGAGAAAGATTTATGGTGAAAAATAATGAGACACCCCATGTGTTTATATAGGGTACCAAAACTTAGAGCCCAAGAAAAAACATAAATTAGGCAAGAAATCTTTCTTCCCTTTTTCTTGCTCTCCACCGATCGGATATCCCCAAGGGGTATTCCAGAACGTTATTTTCCTCTTCTTTAATATTCCACATTAACCGTTAGTCCTTAACTCTTAAAACTTAAAGACCGTTAATTTTTTAAAGCTCAATTTAATTAATAAATATATAAATACATTCATTAATAAATCAAATCTTTACGTATTGTGTGCAATCCCGTAATCTCGAGTTCGATACTAACACATGACTATTAAAATTTACGTCCATAAAACTTACATAGGTTAGGTCATGTTGGATTAGGAGTTTAGGGGTTTGGTTGGCACTTATGCATTTCAGTTATGTGACAAGCGTACGAGAGGATAAACATATGAGAGACTCCCCTAATTACATTGGTTGTATTATTGTGATATTGTTTTATATAAAAGTTTTTACGATACAGTTACTCCATTAATAATTTGATTTTCTTGTATAAATATACAATGTTGTTGATTTCTAAGAACATATAAGCCACATAAATTGTATGAGAGCATATGACCGGTGGTTTGTAGATTTAGAACGTAAGGAATCTTTTTGCATTGTAAGTTGAACTTCTACATCCTAGTCTAATCATAATTAATGACATAGATAACAAAAGCTTTGTGTACTCTCCATGTAACTACTCCAATGATTGATATTGTATTGTAACACCTCAAGAAACGTGTAGTTAAATTGTAGCTATGCTACTATTGTGATACTAGTTACGACTCTTCTTTTCAAAACCAAAAGGCATTCTTTCTTTCTTATTTCTTTCATAAAAGTTTTTAAAATACATTTACTGTTGGGAATAAATTAAGGCCAGATCACTTGAGCGCTGACAAGAACAACTCAAGCGTTGACAAGAACAAAGCAAGCGCTGACAGCTCAAGCGTTGACAAGTTAAAGTCAAGCGTTGACAGATTGAAGACAAGCACTGATGGAAGATATAAGCTACACGTTTATTATATTCTAGAATACTTCTAGTAAGGATAGAAACGATAATGTATTTTCTATATTTATCTTTACCTAGAATAGTTGATACGTAGCTTATTGTACAAGGCTTCTTGTATCTATAAAAGAAGGCCTTTAGGTTAATGTTCAATATCAAGTTTTACATAAGTTTTCGTTCGTAAACATCTTTCATTGTAAGCAAGTTCGACATTCATAATCAAAGTGAAAGTTTTGTTTACATCTTGTGTTCTAGTTTAAGTGTTAAATTCCGCATAACACTTAGATCTACAAAGCATATACAAAGGTTTCTCTACGTGTTATACTTGATCTAATCTCGTATACACAAAGCTAATCGATCTATGTTTGGGATCAACAAGTGGTATCAGAGCTTGTTGAGGAACTTTTGATCTTTGAAGAACACCAGAACCATACACGAACACCAAAACCCTAATTTTCTCAGAAACCCTAAAAACACCAAAACCCTAACAACATCATGTCTGAAGCAATAACCTCCTCCTCCTCAGCCTTACCTAACATCAAGATTCCCATGCTTGATGCAACCCACTTTGACCTGTGGAAGTTCAACTTTGAACAATATCTGGGGATCTATGACTACACTCTCTGGGAGATTATTGAATATGGAAACTCATTCAATAAGGCTCAAAAGATTCTTGATGCCATTACTCAAAGATCAGCTGTTGAAGGATGCCCTGATGAAGATAAGAAAGAAAAACCTGGAGATGGTAGAGCTGTAGGTGCTGAAGATATTGCAAAGAAAAGGGTTGACATGAAAGCCCTAAATATTCTGAAAGTTTCTTTGGGACAAGAAAACCAGCACAAATATAGAGGCTATGAATCTGCTAAGGATCTTTGGGAAGCACTTGAAGTTGCATATGGTGGCAATGCAGACACTAAGGAAGAAAAGAAAAAGCAACTTCTGCATGATTATGCTGTCTTCAAAGCTCAGCCCAATGAGAAACTGAGTAGTGTGAGAAGCAGATTGCTTGACATCACACGCAAGTTGTCCTTCATGGGGACACAAGTTGGTGATGTTGACACCAATGCTACCTTTCTTAAAAGTCTTGGTGAGGCATGGAAGATTGAGGCAAGATCCATTCTTGCCAATAATACTTACAAGAGCTCCTCGTTTGATGACATCTACAACAAACTAAGACTGTTGGAAGATGAAACTCTTTCAGACCATGGAAGCAAATCTAGCACCAGCAACATGGCCTTCTTCTCTCATAGTGAAGGTCAATTCAATCAGAAGGACTCTTATATGCATCCAGTTACTGGATCATCATATGTCAGCGCTGGAACAAGTCCTGTCAACGTCTCCTTTTCAGACGCTGACACATTCATGAATGACTCCCCAAGAGTTAAACCTGCTGGTTTGGATTTGGATACTGTTTGTGCTTACATTGCTTCTTTGCCCAATGGTTCAGTAATTACATATGAGGACCTTGAGCAGATAAGTGATGAGCACTTGGAAGAGATGGACATCAAGTGGAACATGGCTCTTGCTAGTATAAGAGCAAATAGGTGGAATAGAAGGTTCAAGAAGAAGATGACCTTCAATGCTAAAGACACAGCTGGATTTGATAAATCCAAAGTTGAATGCTACAACTGTCATCGTATGGGGCACTTCATGAGGGAATGCAGATCTCCTAGAAGATCTGATGCTGGTAAACCTTCAAGTCAGGTTGTTAAAGCTCAAGATTCCAAAGCCATGGTTGCAGTTCAAGGAATTGATGGCACAGGATGGGATTGGAGCTATTTGGCTAAGAATGCTGACGAGGATAAAGCTTTGGTTGCTGATATTGAAGAAGAAGAGCATGTTGAATATGCTCTCATGGCACACTCCTCCTCTTCATCTGATAATGAGGTATATGATGATGCTTTTTGTAGCAAAGGTTGTAGGTTAAACACTGATAGACTTAACAAAGAGGTGTTAAAACTAAAAGATGATATGAGCACTGAAAGGTGTAAATTGTCCAATTACCAACTAGCTCTTATTGAAACTGAGAAAACCGTTTCTGAATACAAGAAAATGGAATTTGACTTAAAAGATAAGATAAATATCTTAAAACATGAGCTAGAGGGTAGTATGGATATTAGAAATATCATGACAAAGGTCAATAGAGACCTACAGGCTAAGTTAGATGAGGCCATTAAGAATAAAGATAATGTTGACCTCAAGATTCAAAGATTTGATAGAGCCACCCAAACCCTAGGAGACTGTGTAGCTAAACAAAGGGATCCTAAGGACATGACTGGGATTGGGATGAATGATTACTCTCTGGTTCCACCACCAGCTGGTGACTTCTATGGTGTCCTTAGAAAGGACTTGTCTTGGACTGGTATACCAGAATGCCAAGAAGAGGAATTCTCTCCTCCACCAAGAGTTGTCACTCCAGCTGAAGAGTATCAACAAAAACTGACTGACCTAAATGAATGGAAGAAAGCTAACCCTACTTTATTTGTTAAGGGAGGTTTGCTATGTGAAAGTCCTAATGAATCACCACCCATTAAGGTTACTAACCCAATCACTGGTAAACCTGTTGACCTAGGCTCAAACACTGTTAGAAGACCTACCATTAAATATGCAGAGATGTATAGGAATAATAGGTCACCCAAGAGCCAAGTTAGCAATCATGGAACAGGTTTCTTCTCTACTAGACCTAAGGTTGTGTCTAAGAAAGCCTGTTACACTTGTGGTAGCTTTTCACATTTGGCATACAAGTGTGTCAACGCTCCCAAAGCCAGCGCTGACAAGAATAATTTCAGCGCTGATAGGAAGAAAGTCAACGTTGTTAGGAAGTCAAACGTTGTCAGACCCAAACCTTGTGTGCAGCAAAGTCCACAAGTGATTAGACCTGCCCCATTCTTTTCTAGAAGGTCTAACACTCATGGACAAAGACCTTTTCAAAAGACAAACACCTGATCAAATAGGCAATGGGTTCCTGTAGCAAACCCTAGGTTCAACGCTGACAAGGGTAATTTCAGCGTTGACAGGACAAAATCCAACGCTGACAGAAACGTGACCATACCTAAATATTTGCAGCCACAAGGTAAGAGGTCTAAAGCTTCTTCAAGCTTAACATGGAGACCCAAGAAAGATTAAAACCCTAATGATAATGGAATTTCAATGACTTGCAATAGATTTAATTACATTTCAAAGGTCATTACAAAACCAATTGGGGTTAATTGGGTATTTCATCCTAAAAAGGATGATAATGGGGTTGTTGTGAGAACTAAGTCTGTTCTTATTGAACAACCAGATGAATCCAAGTCTTCTGAGACTTGGGTTCCCAAAGAAAACTAATTTGTTTTCTTTATGTGCAGGGCATTCAAAGACAGATCAATGATTATGGATATTGGGATAGTGGATGCTCAAGGCACATGACAGGAAAGGAAGACTATCTGACGAATTTCACTCCTATTAAAGATGGTGATAAGGTACACTTTGGAGGGGGCTATGGCACCATTACAGGCAAAGGAACCCTTCTCACCAATAATCTGCGTTTTGAAAACGTCTTCCTGGTAAAAGAACTTGATTATAATCTGTTTAGTGTATCACAAGTTTGTGATAACAAAAATAAGGTTCTTTTCACTGATACTGAGTGCTTGGTGTTAAGCAAGGATTTTAAGATCCCTGATGAGAAATATATTGAGTATAGAACACCTAGGCATAAGGACATATACAATGTGAATTTAAATGGGATTAAAATGAATACAAATATGTCTTGTTTTTATGCTAAGGCCTCAGTAGATGAGAGTAATTTGTGGCACAGGAGACTAGGGCACATAAACTTTAAAAATATAAACAGACTTGTGAGGCTTGGTTTAGTTGATGGTTTGCCTGAGAAGGCTTTCCACAATGACCACTCTTGTGTTGCATGTCTTAAAGGCAAGCAGCACAAGGTCTCATTCAAGTCCAAACAGGTGCATACTAGTTCCAGACCTCTTCATATGCTTCACATGGACCTCTTTGGTCCAACTAATATAGAGAGTTTGAATGGTAAGTCATATTGTTTTGTTGTCACAAATGACTTTTCTAGGTTCACTTGGACATTCTTTCTAGCTATGAAGAGTGACACAGCTGATGTTCTTATTGATTTTATCACTCAGATTGAGAAAAGGTATGGAAAAGAGGTTAAAATGCTTCGGAGTGATAATGGTGGAGAATTTAGGAACAAGAAGCTAGATGATTTTTGTGCCAGGAAAGGAATTACTAGGCAATTCAGTATTGCTAGAACCCCATAACAAAATGGGGTTGCTGAAAGGAAAAATAGAACCCTAATTGAAGTAGCCAGAACAATGTTGGCTGATGCTCACTTTCCAATAGCCTTTTGGGCTGAGGCTGTTAATACAGCATGCTATGTGCAAAATAGAGCATTGGTTAACAAAATTCAGAACAAAACACCTTATGAGTTACTTTGGGGTAGAAAACCTAATATTGGTTTTCTCAGACCTTTTGGATGTCATGTAGTAGTGTTGGATACTAGTGATGCCTTGGGGAAATTTAGTGCAAAAGGTGATGAGGGTTACTTCATGGGGTATTCAGTGCAGAGCAAGGGTTATAGGGTTTATCTTAAGGAGGACAAACGTATTGTTGAGAGAGTACATGTTAGGTTCTTAGAGAATAAACCTAGTGATCCTGAAAGTGGTCCTAATTGGTTGTTTGATTTGGAACCCTTATCTAGAACTTTAAATTATATGCCTGTCACTAATCCAGACATTGTGAAGGTAACTTCAAATGTTGTGGAGGAACAAATTGTTAATGTTTTAGGTACACAGGTTCATGAGAAGGTTGGATCACAAGCAGAAAAGGCATCTCCTACATTTGAATATGTCACAATTCCCATTTGGACAGATGCTTTTGCTGCTGCTGCTGCTGGACAAGATAATGGTGGTTTCCAAATACCACCAGATACAAACATGCATGGTTCTTCAGGCGCTGACAAAGGCAAATCTAGCGCTGACAAGACCCATTCAGACGTTGATGGCTCAGACGTTGACAACAACATTTCAAGCGCTGTTAGCCCAGACGCTGACAACCAAGATTCTGACGTTGACAACACTTATGGGCATCTTTTCTCTTCCAGTTTTGAACAAGGTGGACCTTCCAATGTTCATGAAGAGATTCCTGTTGATCAAAGAGAGTCTGATGAAGAAGATATTGGCAACATGGAGCGTGAAGTTGAGGACACCAGACTTGTTGAAGGAGGGGTTCTCACCTCCACAATGAAGAATCACCCCACATCTCAGATCATTGGTGATATCATGACTCTAGTTCAGACTAGAAGATCTCATCAAGGACTTGGTGGATTTATTGCCAATATACACAAGAATGTTGATACCCCTCTTGTGCAAGCATGTTTGTTTGCATGTTTTCTATCACAAGAAGAACCCAAGAAAATACTTGATGCTCTCAAAGAACCAAGTTGGGTGGAAGCAATGCAGGATGAGCTTCACCAATTTGCAATTCAGGATGTTTGGGAGCTGGTTGATTGTCCTAGATATGTCAGACCTATAGGGACAAGATGGGTTCTAAGGAACAAAAGAGATGAAAGAGGTATTGTGGTCAGAAACAAGGCAAGGTTAGTGGCTCAAGGTTATACACAAGAGGAGGGGATAGACTATGAGGAGGTCTTTGCACCAGTTGCAAGGATTGAAGCTATTAGGATTTTCCTAGCCTATGCTTCCTGCATGGGCTTCACAGTCTATCAAATGGATGTCAAGAGTGCTTTCTTGTATGGCACCATTGTTGAGGAAGTTTATGTAATGCAACCTCCTGGTTTTGAGGATCCAGAGCATCCAGATAAAGTGTATAGAGTCAAAAAGGCTATGTATGGCCTTCATCAAGCCCCTAGAGCATGGTATGGTACTTTGTCTACCTATTTGGTGGACAATGGATTCAAGAGGGGCACCATAGATCAGACACTATTTACAAAGAAGAAAGGCAAAGATGTGTTGCTTGTGCAGGTCTATGTTGATGATATCATTTTTGGGTCTACTGATCCAAAGATGAGTGAGGATTTCTCCAAGCTTATGACAGACAAATTCAAGATGAGTGCTATGGGGGAGATGAACTTCTTTCTTGGTTTACAAGTTCAGCAGAAAGAGGATGGTATCTTCATCTCCCAGGATAAATATGTTGCTGAAATCTTGAAGAAGTTTGGCTTTTCTCCACATGAAAAGAGGGCTACTACTCCTATGGATAGAGAACACCCTTGGGGAAAGATTGGAGATGGGAAAGATGTTGATGTCAGGCATTATAGATCCATGATTGGATCCTTAATGTATCTTACTGCTTCCAGACCTGATATCATGTTTGCTGTGTGTGCTTGTGCACGCCATCAAGTGACTCCCAAAGAATGTCACCTTTATGTTGTGAAGAGGATCTTTAGGTACCTAAGATGCTATCCTAATCTTGGTTTGTGGTACCCAAAGGATTCACCATTGGAGCTGATTGCATATTCAGATAGTGATTATGGAGGTGATAAGTTTGATAGGAAATCCACAACTGGTGGATGTCAGTTTCTTGGGAGCAGGTTAATATCTTGGCAATGCAAGAAACAAACAGTGGTGGCTAATTCTACAACTGAAGCAGAGTATGTGGCTGCAGCAGCATGTTGTGGTCAAGTGTTGTGGATTCAGAACCAGCTGTTGGACTATGGGTATAATTTCATGCATACTAAGATATTTGTTGACAATAATAGTACTTTATGCATCATTAAGAATCCTGTACATCATTCTAAAACTAAACACATAGAAATTAGACACCATTTTATAAGAGATTGCTTTGAGAAAGGTTTAATACAACCAGATAGGGTTGACACTGAGGAAAATGTGTCAGATTTGTTAACTAAACCTTTTGATGCTGGAAGATTTCAATACTTGGTAACAAGTATTGGAATGGTTAATCTCACTTAATATGTGTTTTGGATTCTTTTTGTAAAAGTATGTACAGGATGATGCATTATTATTATTAGTCTTATTGATGATTTAGATTTTCCACTATATTTTTCTAACACTGACAAAGGTTGATTGAACACTGATAAGTGTTTTTGCAACGTTGTCAGCAATATAATTGTCTAACGCTGACAAAGCTTTCCTCAACGCTGTCATGTGTTATCGGGGCGTTGTCAGCAACAATGTTAGTTTTGTGGTTTTCAATCTAAATGTGCAGATGGTGTTATCAGTATACCATTGGATACAGAGTTGCTTATGGATCAATGGAGAAGCATTTGGACAAGTTTTTATTTATGGATGATGGTTGGAATGTTTCATTCCTATCTTGACATAAATTTTTTATGTTCATGCATGATTTTAGCAAACTTTTTGTATCATAGTTTAAGGGGAGGTTTTAGGAACCTTTAGGATTTTTGGGTATCCATATGATACTCTTATCACAATTCTAGATTGTGTCCACAGGTGAGTATGGGTTAGCTTTACTAAACCATGAGGCACTGTAGCATGCATAGTATATCAACTTTGCATGCTGCCAAGACATTTTTGGCCTAGAATTGGTTGTGGTCTGTTGGGAGACTTGGGAATGATTTTGATATGGGATTTACCTGGGAGTAACAAGGATTTTATAAGGTAACTTTGTTGTTAAGAATTTTGGTTAGCAAGGGACACTAGAGGACTGTTATGTCTATCTTGCTTATGCAAGTGTGCATAACTGGACAGTGCTTGCCGCCCTATGATAATTATCAGCTTTTGGTTATCTTCTCTAGGATAAATTACTTGTTAAGGTCATTTTTCACTTTTTAAAATGTTTTTATTTTTGGACGCTGACAAGAATTTTCCAAGCGTTGTTGTGACCAAATTGGACGCTGACATGGCTTTAGGCGAACGTTGACAAGATTATAGCCGTTGGGCGTTGATGGGTTATTTTTGACCGTTGACACTCAATGGGACCTACCCAGTTGTTACTTTTTGACATATTTTCAAGCCGTAATTTTAGGAGTTGTTACTTTTATTTAATGCATGAGATAACTTATAAACTTTTTCAATATTTTCATGATTGATTTTTGAAAATCTTTGCCTATTTTTGGGCCAATCACATGCATTCTTTCTCTCCTATAAATTTGGATCCTATTTTTAAACAGGGTATCTATAATTCTTGTCTAACACTTTTCTCTTATCAACATTCATCTTCTACACTTCAAATTAACAGCTTTCATCAATGGCACCAAAGTTTAACTCAGCAGAATTGGAATTGGGGTTCAAGTCTCAACACAACATGATTGCTTATCTTGTTGCTGATAATGATTTGTTTCCTCAATACACACAAATGGTGGCGTATTTGAACGCATCCCCACTAAGGTATGCTCTTTCTCATGCACCACTC
Source organism: Glebionis coronaria (assembly GCA_025667525.1). NCBI lineage: Eukaryota > Viridiplantae > Streptophyta > Magnoliopsida > Asterales > Asteraceae > Glebionis > Glebionis coronaria. The sequence continues at coordinate 178,199,027 of CM046879.1, forward strand.
ATTCCAGTCACACACATTAAGCAGTTTTGGAACACTGTCAGTTCCTCAACAGTTAATGGAGTGACCACATTAACTTCTATTGTTCATGGGAGATCTTGGGTGGTTACTGAGGCATTGGTACGCCAAGCCTTGCATCTTGATGATGCTGATGGTGTAGCCATCCTTCCCATAAATGAAATAGAACAAGGGCTTAGGGCTTTGGGATATCCTTTTCCTGATGAAGGTACTCTAAACAAGTATCATAAGCAGGAATTTCCCCCAGCCTGGAAGTACCTCATTCACATTCTCCTTCAATGTTTGAGTCCCAAATGTACTGCACACAATGAGATCAATAGATCCATTGCCAGTGCTATTGTGTGCATTGCAACAGGGCAAAAATATAACTATTCTAAAATGATTTTTGAAGGGATGTGTAAAAACAAGGGGACAAAAATGACTTTAGCTTATCCCCTTTTTCTGCAAATGATTTTTGATGATCAAGGTTACTGCTCAAGGGATCACAATGATTTTTATAAGATCCCTGAGCAAAAGAAGGCTATTTTTACGAAGATGAATTCACCACCTCATAGAGACTTACCTTTAACCCCAGCCATGCTTGCTGTTATTGCAGCAGCACAACCCCAACCAGACCCCCAACCTCACATTGACCCTCAACCACAACTTGAACCCATTCCTGAACCTTTACCCTCACCTGAACAAATGCAACTTGACCAAGAACCCTTTGACGCTGACACATCAAATGTTGGCGTTGATGTGCCTATTTCCAACACTGACACACAACCTTCACAATCCCAAACACCCCTTAACCAACCCACATCTACCCATTCTTCCACACCATCTTCTACACCACCTGAATATAGGTTGATAAAACACCAAAGGACTACTGGAGTGTTCTCCTCTGGTGGTCCTAGCCATGAAGCAGAGAGAACCACCACCACAAGTGTGGCTGGTGACCTGGATGAGGCTGGGACTATTGGTTCTGGCTTAGATGCTGGCCAAGGCAGTCCCACCATAATTAAGTCCTCATCCATGCCCAATGATTCTGACTTGGGAGGTCAAATTCCCATTTTAGAAGAGGGCAGACTGGAACCAATGACTCTTTTGGAATTGACGGCAGTCTGCATTAGCTTGCAAAAGCAAAATGCAGACTTAGTACAAATTGTCAGCTCACAAGGCCTTGAACTCAAGCAATTGAGGGAGAGGATTGTTGTTTTGGAAAGTGATCATGCTAGGAGGGGTATGGAGGAGTCTTCCAAAGGGGAGGAAGATCAAAGAAATCTGAGTGATAAGGGCAGGCAAGATGGTCAATCAATGGATGTTGCTGAAGCCCTTACAACTTTGAAGGAACAAACAGGTTTTGACACGTCCTTAATCTCTCCAACCAATCTAAATTTATCATTTACAGCTATGTTGAGAGAGGTTACACAAGGCGCTGAGGGAAAATATTTGAGCGTTGATAAGGCAACTTTGGACGCTGATAGAAGTATTTTGGGCGCTGATAGGATAAATTTGGGCGTTGACAGACCTGCACATGAAGGTGATGTATTCCAGTCATCATCTATCATCAAGGAAGTTTCTACTCAGGTATTACCATCTACCTTACCAACCATTGCACCATCAGATAAGGGTAAGGGTAAATTGGTAGAAGAAATTGTTCCAAAGGATGCAGCCCAATTTGAATTTGATAGAAGATTGGCTGAACAAATGATGGAACAAGGTGAAAAGGAAAAGTCACCATTTGTTGTGACTTCTGAAGAAGAAAGTAATGGAGCTAGCTCAGACTCAAGTGTGATGATTATAGAACCAGAAAGGCTTGAGTATGGTGATGAGCTTGCTAGGGAGAAGTTGAGACTTAAAATTGCAGGTTGACTTTGACATGCCAGAGGTGGTTCAAATGTACAATTCTTGGGAAGAAAGCTGCATGGATAATCCAGACTTGACCATTTCAGATCAAATATGGGGTTTGGAGCTTCTTCTTAGAGTTCAGAAGGATTGTAAGGTGATATTGAAGCACAAGGCAAGCAATATTCTCTCAGAGTTGAAAAGGGATAGAAGGGAGCTCTACTTTATGTTGCTTAGATGTCATGGAGTTGGATGGACACATCAGAAGTTGAAAGCTTTGACATTTGATGAGTTGGAACATAGGGCTTATCCCATTTGGGTGAGAGTGCAGGAAGCAAACACTCTCAGACTTCTTTCAGATGAAAGAAAGGAGCAACTTGCAGAAGAAATGGAAATCAAGAAAGCAATGATGATTCCCAGGCCAGTGAAGAAGGGATTTAAATTAGAGTTTCCAAAAGATATGGATCCACTATATCCAAGTGAAGCAGTTATAAGAAAGAGCCTCAAGCTCTCCCCATTAGAAGCTTCAGATATGGTGCAAGTGTTACCATTAGATTCCAGGAATCCAATTGTTAGTTATGAAGAAGATGAATGTGGATTCTGGAAGATTGGCAGATTTGGCAAGGAGGTACACACTTTTACCACTCTCATATCTTTATTTGCAAGTTGTGATAGAGAAGACTTGGTGGACCTTTGGAGGTTACTTGAGACCAAGTATGAGGCTGAAGCACCAACTTCAGCTAATGGAATAAAACTTTGGACCACATTCAAAAGATGTGTGGGACAAATGAGAAAGATCCTGAAATATGGAAGGATCTTGAAGATGACCTCAGTGGTCTTCAATGGAGGTTATATTCATCTGCTGGTGTATACCATTTGAGTTCTAAAAAGTTTGCTGAGTATCTACTTGTGGATGCTCAATATTTCATATCCAAGGCTATTTTGGAAAAGATGAAGGACACCCAGTTGGAGATAGATTATTCAAGTGACGTGGCAAAGGATTTGATCAGATTTATTCATTACCAATATGATAAGATTTGTCAGACTCCTCCTAGTTCTTAATACTTATTCAGAAACTTGATCATAAGAGTGGATATCAAGTTTAGGGGAGGATTGTTGGGAATAAATTAAGGCCAGATCACTTGAGCGCTGACAAGAACAACTCAAGCGTTGACAAGAACAAAGCAAGCGCTGACAGCTCAAGCGTTGACAAGTTAAAGTCAAGCGTTGACAGATTGAAGACAAGCACTGATGGAAGATATAAGCTACACGTTTATTATATTCTAGAATACTTCTAGTAAGGATAGAAACGATAATGTATTTTCTATATTTATCTTTACCTAGAATAGTTGATACGTAGCTTATTGTACAAGGCTTCATGTATCTATAAAAGAAGGCCTTTAGGTTAATGTTCAATATCAAGTTTTACATAAGTTTTCGTTCGTAAACATCTTTCATTGTAAGCAAGTTCGACATTCATAATCAAAGTGAAAGTTTTGTTTACATCTTGTGTTCTAGTTTAAGTGTTAAATTCCGCATAACACTTAGATCTACAAAGCATATACAAAGGTTTCTCTACGTGTTATACTTGATCTAATCTCGTATACACAAAGCTAATCGATCTAAGTTTGGGATCAACATTTACTCCATAAATTAATTTGATTGTCACTATGATAGACTATTTTAATTTTTGTATCCGGTGGGCATAAGACTGGATTTGTTCTTAAACTTCAAGATAGCTAGACGACGTTTTTGTTTTTAATTTAACGTTGGTTTTTCTAGTTAACGACAATTATACAAACACCAAAGCAAATAAAACAAATTAACACTAAAATGATCCTATATAAGATTTACTTAAATGTCAAACGACTAGTATTCAAGTTAAAGAATGTCAAGTGATCACGTAATTGATTTTGGTATTTTTTATTTGACGTTGAGATGGGATTGCACGAAGACGTCTACTTATTTCATCAACGAGACTGCCTTATATTTTTCAACCTCTTTTCTTAAACTCACTATATCGATTGATGACTTGCTTGAGCGTTAAAGTTATGAATGAGACTTGGATTATCTAGTTTCTTGTACTGGGTGGTTGGTTGAAGACTTGATAATGATATTTTAGTTACCATATTAGTAATACATGAATTTCTTTTGAAAATACAAATAGCTTTTACCTTTTTTATAGAAAGAATTTCATAAATTCTTCTTTTTAATCAAAATTTATGTATCTAACTTCAAAAAAAAACTACATATATATCTAATCTAAAACCTAAATTTGCATATATTTATAGATACCCAATTTATATATAATTAATATTTAGAAATACATATTAAATATCATTTGATCCTAAAATAACCATTATACATTTCTCCTTTTAAATCAAATTCTCCCATGTTACTATAATTAACCGAATGTCACAAACAAAATACCATTTTAACTATCATGACTCTTATTAACACACCACTCCTAATCATGCAATTTACTTCTCTTTTACTGGACTGATGACATATACCACACAAAGTTATTTTTTTGTTCGAAACCTTTTATCGTAAAAAAGCATATAAACAATCACATGACACAAAACACCATATCACAATAGTCACTTTAAACAAATATATAATTAATTACCTTTACTTTATTCTTAAAGAGTCGAAGAACAAAAATCAAACAGCAAGAAGCAAAGAACCGAATGATGAGATTGCGATTGAGTAAAAAATGAAAAATCTCATTTGATAGATGACATTCCATATAATGATATACAGAAAAAAAAAGGAGTATATAATCTTTTATATATTAGATTTTTTTAGAATTATAATGAAAAGTGGAGGTTGTAGAAAAATCAATTGGACCAATCAAATGGCTTGATTTTGACACATAAGGAAAATCAAGTGATGTGATTGGTGGAAAAAAGTCAAAATTGAATTCAATTTAGTAAAATTAAAAATTTTGGTGGAAGAATTTGATGAAAACACAAAAAGATGTATGTGTCAAATTTATGAAAATAAAAACTTAAAAAAAGAGGAGGTGATTGATAAAACTTTATTGGTTTAATTTTAAATAAAATAAATGGACTTAATAGTAAACTTATAATTTTCCATATTTTTTAGTAACTTTATAAAATAAACAAAATACACTCTTAAACTTTTTACTTTGTAAACTTTTTATTTTGAAAATATATCTATTTTAGATTAAAAATTCAACAACTCACATAATTATAAATATTCAAATATAAACACAAATTATTGTTTATTTCTATTTTGACATTTAACAAAGTCAAGCAATGCAATCTACGTAAATTATTATTAACATTAATATACATATCAAAATAAGTGTCAGACCTCAGACATCGATATGAGATGAAAATAAATAGACGAAATTCTACATACTACAAAAACATATATTTTTTCAAGGTTGTAATGTGTTACTAAACATGTCTCGAAAAGGATGACTAACATTTCAATTAAACAAATTCAAATCCTTTGTGCAACAAATATCTATACAATATATCAATCAATATTATGCAAAATCATGTAAAACTTGTGGATTTATGAGGATCGTAACTATTAAGTATTAAAAATTTAATATTGTTTTATAGAATAATATTAAGCATTACAAAATCATGAATTTATAAATCGTGTAAGTGTAAGGTTGTGTAAGGTTGATATAAATGATTTGTTGATTAATAATTAAGATATAACTATTTAAAAACAAAATATCGAAAGTATAAAGAGTGAAATTCGAGAAATAAAAATTGAGATGAGTTTATATTATTTTACACGGTGCACAATAAAAGAATAGCATAATCAACTATATAAACATAATCAAACATATATACATTAGATATTTCTAAAAAATATATATAATATTTATAAAATCGCAATAACAAAATTATTACTTAATTTATCATTTATGTTCAAGTCTCGTGCGTGCACGGGCGTTAAAGCTAGTGGTGATTGTATAATCAGATGATATCTAATATGTATTATTAGATTTTAATTATACAAAGATTGAGTATTTGAACTCATATGTAATTTTTATTTTTTTATTGGACATATATGTAATTTTTTTGATAATGTTGGATATGTGTGTTATTTTGACTCAAAAGAGAGACGTATATAAAAAAATCATTTTTATAAACTAAAATTCAATTTGATGTAGTGTGAGATGCCATCTGGAAATATTTTTTTACTAGCAATAATGTTCAAAGAGTTTTAGTAAGACGTGAGAATCTTTGTCTCTTCCGTCTTTCAGACAACAATGTGGTAATTTATATGTGAAAGTAATTATCCGTTGATTATACAAAATTGCGTTTTGTGGGTATGCAAACGCAAAAAAACACTTTCGGGAAAATAATTCACCACACACTCAAAATAGGTTATTTAGTAGTAGGTTGAATTTTGAGCCTCCTTATCTGCTTATTACGTTTATAAATCGCAAATAATCAATAATTTGTGTTTGACAAAAACTAGTAAAAAATCACTAGTTCGAAGTCAAGACGTCGTTTTTTGAAAGTTACATGGTTGCCACTTTTTGAAGACACAACCGTTAATGTTATTAATGAACTTTGCAACTTACAAATATACACTCAATTATTCCTCAATTATTGCACATAAATATTTTTTAAATAATAATAGTCTCTTTTGATCATTTCAAACTATTAAATACTTATTTTTGCAAAATATATTTTCCAAAACCATCTCAAACTGCTGATTATCTGTATCCATTTTCAAAACGGATAATCTATTTTCAATAACCAATCTCAAACACCCCTTAATCCGAAAGCAAGCGCAATGGCGAACACCCACAAAATCATCTTAAAGCACTATCTAGACTAAAGTTTGTGTTTCGCAAAATATGCATACAAGTACTTGCTACAATAATGAGGTTGGCCATGGCTCATCGTAGGTTCAATGCGGCTCCGTCCTAAATTTTGCTATGTTTTTGGTAAATTGTTTTTGACTGCTTCTGCATATTCGAGATAGCGGTGCCTCATGCTGCAGCAATAACTATGCAAACTTGCTGTATATTTTCGCATATTTTCCTTGGTCTAGCTCCAAAATTATCGAAACTCCTCCAAAATATACACATTACTTGGAACTGTAATTTGGCTCCTCAATGCTGGTGATTACTGACGCACAATAAGATTTACCGAAAGGCACTCATCATTCCTATTTGACACAAGTTTACCCAAGGAGCGGTGGGGTTCAATGCCTAACTTAAAAAAAAAGAGGGCGGGGGCGGGGGCGGGGGCGGGGGCGGGGGCGGGGGGGGGGCGGTGGGGGGGGGTGGGGGGGGGGGGGGAGAGGGGGGAGACTGTCTCGATATGGGGATCAATAAAGCTATACTTAACTGATAACTCGCTAAGAAACCACCGAGATTACAGAAACAAAAATTGCGGATGTCGGAAGCACACAAGTTCCTATCTGGTTACTCTCGACTCTCAAGAATCAGTTAACCAGGTGAACATAATCAACAAATGAACCAACAGACTTCACTAATCATATAGAAAGTATTATCGCAGCTTACAGATTCACATTAGAAACTACACAAATATAGGACAACATTTTTGGTACGCGAAAGAGTAACCTAGAATATCCCAGTGAGAATATTTGCAGCTGTCGAGACAGCTGCACCTGTTATCGCGAACTGCACAATTTGATCTTGCGAAGGATTATCTGATGTTAGTGCCAGACCTGCACCTGTGATTGCTCCTGCCACTGCACTGCTCCTCTGCATGAACTCAATATTTCAACATTAGATCTGTTCGTCAATCAACAGCACTCTGTGTTTTCTACCGATATTCAGAAGACAACCGATACATGCATGTTCGTAGGTTTTTTGCTATGGGTTGGCTAACCCGACATGATTTATCTAGGTAAATTTTCCCAGTACAATAATCATTTACTCTTTCACTATGATAACATGGTAGCCTATAGATCTTAAAGGAAGAGATACGACGTCTATGCTTTTCAGCTAAAGTATTGCTATGTCCGACTATTCAATATAATGTAATATTACGGACAGCTGTGTCATAGGGTATGTAAGTATATAACCTCAAGAGGAATGCTGTAAAGATCAATATCTAATGTTCAAGTATTGTACAAGTTCAATACGAACATCGAAACAAAAACAGCTCCAACTTAAATAGTGACATACCGATATAATTACACACGGTCGACTCAGATTTGAATACACAGAAGTACTAGTTAGCTTGCATGCAGAATAGGTAACTTACCCAATCATGAACTCCTCTTACTTCTCTCAAACCATAAGTGAGACCTGAATACAGTCCAGCGCCAACACCTGAGACGCAATATGTTTGTTAATATAGGATACAAACTACATTCCTGTAAGACAAGTGATTCGTGTCAACAATGTGTTATAAATCAGATGATGTCAGGAAGCAGTTGATTACCCCATTGTATGGATTCTTTCCCAGTGATCTTCACCTGGTAACATAGATAGAAAGTTATGCCCTCATTTCACCTTGTGTACAGGACACAGTTTCGTGGACAACTATTTGCTAGAAAACTTTGTAAAGAATATTGCACAAGACAAAAATGTTCTTATTTAACATTATAAGCAGGTACAATGCTTTGCTAATTCATGACCCAATCTCTCGTGCTCTATCTGTTCTATTCTTCAATCAGGATCTGTGTGCATGTTCATTACACAACCTGGTTGCATACTTGTATATTTTTATTGCTCAAGTGTAGTTTTGCCACTTAATAAGATCAACAATTTGCGATTTAGAATGTGGACAAACTAACAGTGTCACTTTGAATGCACTAATGAGTTGATTTAGCTTATCTCCACCAGGTAGCTAAAACTGAAGTATCTAAATGGGTTGGCAGTGTCAAAAGCCACCTAAATTAGGTGAAATGCTGAACCTCCTATCAATTAATGCAAAATCCAAACTATCAAACCAACAACATATTTTATAGCTGTTTGATACTTCAAGTATTCACATGAAATCCAAAAAGGGATGACAAATATTGGCAGATGCCTCATAACCGTCCAGAGGCGGACCCAGAATTTAAAAGTGGGTGTTGCACAATTTTTTTTACGATTATTAATACTAAATTTGACTCACATTATGTAAAAAAGGGTGCTGCACGTATCGAGAAAAGACCCATTTTATAACAAATTTACCCTTCGTGATCTAAAATCGGGTGTAGACCGTGCTACACCCGACTCCCATGTAGGTACGCCCCTGTAACCGTCCCAAGCCCCGCTATGACCTGTATAAAAATTTTCCTCCCGACATGAACCTGTTTGACCCATTACCTGATCTGCCTAACAGTCAATTTGACACCCTCACAGGACACCATGATTTGACAGTTCAAGATGAAACATAAACACCATAACAAACACATATTCAATTGCAGTTCATATTACTAGTCACATAAGTGAACTAATGGGAGAAATGAACGTACCAAGCCTTCAAGAGAACTACTGTTTGTTTCCCCTGAAATTAACAGTATTCACAGCCATTAGAAGTCCATGTATGGCGCATTATCGACGTATATTCGCAGTGAAGATAGTAAATAATTTTAAGGCAGGCATACCTGTAAGACCTCGGAAACGATTATGCTTTTTTGGACTAGTGATATTGGTCCTGTCTCCACTCGCATCTGATTATATTCATCAAACAGCATATTAGTACACTCAACGTCATAACCTACATCTCATATAGCTTAAATATGCATCATCTTATTGTATTACAGTATATTTTTGTAATCACAAGATACGCAATTCAAGCAAGTAGAAGTACACACTGATCAGAAATGAAAAATTGACAATCTACATTTTCTCATGGGTATATTACTGAGCACCAAAATGATGACAAAAATTCGATGCACAATTAAGTTCTAGCAGAGAATATCTGTATATTACTGAGAACCAAAATGGTTCATCTCGCAGTGGATCAAATGTCATTATCAACTAATTTTACAAATTTGCAGTAAACAATTAGGCACATTAAGAACTTGAGCCAAGAAGTCACATTTTCATTGAACTCGGCTCACCTATATGAATTCACAAATAGAGTAACATCATCTGTACAAGTATTTTTATGACACTTTCAAAGAACATATGCAAGTCTGAAGATAACATTGCGACTTTCTTCAATTACAGATATGTTCATTTCTGTATATTTTCCGTTTCCATGTTCATAAGCTTATATTGTACTAAACTTCAATTCCTATCTGTAAATGTTATTCCAGTTCCTGAGAAGGGTTAGTATACAAATATGTCACTAAACTTCCTTTGAAAAGCGCGCCTACGGTACTTGGCCGGGTTACTGAACTTATAGGAAGCAAATTGTTCTATAAGATCGTGTTACTAGGAGTGACTTAAACGTATATTTTTGGATAATTAGTTAAGTAACATAAATGTCATGTTTTCACATGTGTAGTGATTTTTACGTATGTTATTAGAAGTTCAGCTACCTCAAAAGCCAACAAAATGAAAGTTTGATAACTCACCCGCATTTTCTTGAAAAGTTTAGTAACATGTTAGTATATTAACCCTTTCTAATGAATCTAGAGGCAACTTATTTCTAGCTTATGAAAGTCTTAGCATCACTTTATTTCGAAGTAACAAAGAGAAATGAGGAAAACTGACTTTCGAGGGCAGTGAAATAAGCTTCTCGCGAAACCGCCTGAACAGCACCAATCTGCGCCACAGCATCATTCTCCAACGTTAATGACAATAAATAATACTACTAGCACATTAACATTAACAGAAAAAAAAAAAAAAAAAAAAAAAAAACAAGTGATGGTCGACATACACCAGCAGCAGTAACAAAACTTCCAGCAATCCTGTTAAGAAGAGGATGTCCTAAATCAAACATATTTCCAGCATTGTTGTTGTAGCTTCTCACCTCGTCCGTAAATGATCTTGTCTCTAAATTATGTCCCATTTTTCCTTTTTTCTTACTGTTTAATGTGCAACTGTGTGTTTGTAAGTGTTTATATCTATCTATGTGTACGATGAAATACTGAAAGTGGTTGAATGAGTAGCTAGTGACATGTGACACACTGACACGTTAGTGTTTCATGTCACACGTGTTGGACTAGTATCTTGCATGCATGTTTTAGTTTCGCAGGTGGCACACTTTGGGTATATATTCTCGTACTCATTGTTTTTTCTGAATGGAAAACTCCAAGATAAAGATTTCGAGAAGTGTATTCACGAGAATGCGTTATTTTGTTTGAATCTGGTTCTGCACACAGAATATGAGTTGGCTAATTTGGCGTACATGGACACTTAATATAGGGAGTTAATAATTGTAGGTTTTATCAAGGGATGTAAATATGCCGAGATGCTCATGGTAGTGAGCTATCCAAGCTTGGTTCGTCAAAGACTCAATTCGAGCTCGAGCTGAACATGAGACTCATTTGATAAATGAGCTTGGAGCCTTGGACTTGATCTCGATGAAACTCGTGCGCGTAAACTAGCTCATATGTATACAAAGAATAAAGTAGACTAAATTTAGCGAAAGTTTGTAATGTACAATATATATATAGAGAGATAAGAACGTCATCCTCGCCACCATATGTTTTCACTGGAAAATTTGCATATTATAACACTACACTAGGCAACAAACGAGCCCAATCTATCACATATATAACAGTTCACATTGCTAACACTAGGCCACTTCGATTATCATACTTAATAAAGCTAAGCAAAATTGCAACAAAAAGTATAATGTTACACATTAGGTAAGTAGCTTTAAAACTTATTACCTAACCGGAATTTATAGTAGCAGCATCCTTCTTTAACACCACCACCACCACCACCGCGCCTTTGCAATGGTACTGTACAGTATTTTCCCCCACTACTACTGGGAATTTCACTACCATGTGTTTCACCTTTATCCATCATTCGGGTCTCTTCAAAAAAGTTGCATCTACCAACGCAAGCAAGGCAAAACAGATTAACAAAAAAGCCTGAATGACCCACGGATTTTAGGTCAAGATCCGTTTACAGCCATCTCAGTAGCAACTGCTATCCCACCTTTATCTGCTTTGGTTTCCTCATTTGGACTAGTATTGCCCTTACTGTCTGGACTCTTTTCATCCGGTCCCTCATTATTGTCTTGGGGATTATCAGAGTTTGTGGCGATTGTAGTTTTCTTTGAAGGCAATACAGCTTGATTCAACGTTGTGCACAATGTAGCAAACACTCTTTCTTTTGCCTTGGGGTTTTTACCTCCCAATCTTTGTTTTTTTACCAAATCGGGCTCTTGTTTGGAAGAAGAATGTTTTCTTTTCAATTTGAACTCTAGAGCTCCTTCATCTTCTTCAGATTTTTCTGGTTTGTTTCTTGGCGGCGGCTTGTAGTCCTCGTCATCTTCATCGTCTTCATAGTCAACGAGTCCACCGGGCCTAGGACTACAAAAAGATTGATCAACAGAGTATAAGTTAAAGAACAGTGAATGGGTAGGTCGTGCATTTCATATTTAGCTACTTTTTTGCTTTTCACCGGTTTGAGCCATCAACAACAACCCACATTGACCCATTCAGAAAATCTGGATCTGATTTTGCACATCGAAACTTAGTTATCAATTAGTCTCACACGAGTCTTTCATGCTCCACAATTATGCATATGACTAAACACCTAATTCAATCACTAGCAATACTGGGTTCATGCTCCACGATTATTCTCAAATATCTAGGTTTTAAAGACAAAATCAAATCTTGTGGCTCCAAATCAAAACTATAAAAATATTTGATTGAATGTTGGTTAAAAGGCACTTCTATCTTAGAAGTCTCAGTTTCATGAGATATCTGGATAGTTTTATTCCTTTATCCTTTTGGTGACAAATTCCAAATCAACTGCGACGTTTAAAGACCATCATTTTATTCATAAAATTTAAAAATCTCAAAAGAGAAGAGCATTTAGAATGCTCTTCCTACCTCGCATTGTTTAATAAACTGGAGGTGATGACCTACATATAAATGAATAATCTCAAATAGCAGAACACTACAAATTTGAAAAGCAAAAATAAGCAGGGAACATTTCCTATTAAATTATCATAACGAAAATTGCAAATAAAATAACAGGAACCAAATAGTTTACCTTAGTGATGAAATGTTTGCAGATGCTCCATTAGGCAAACCAGGTTGTGCACGTACACTTGTAGGAGGCACTGACGCAGATGTGGAATCTTCTTCATCACTGTAAAGGTGCCAAGTTTTAGTGTAATGTGTAAATATATGATAGTTAATATATCCGGTAGTCAGAAGGTCCAACTCAAACCTTGCAGTTATGTTGGGAGTATAAATTGTAGAGACAGCAATACCTGTTTTCATTGAAATAATCCTCTTCTTCTTTCTCGAGAGCACGCTCATCTACACGTCTTTTAGCATTCAATGCATATGGGCCAGTTTGGTTGGTTGCCTGCTCCATGGACTGCAGACCCAATTGTGATACATCAAAACCATAGTGTACTAGAGTGGCGAACTGGATGGGTCCGACAACATTGATAATAGGTCAAAACAGGTTGGAAGGTTCTGCCCAACACCCCAACCCGCAAAAACTCTTCGAATTATTATGTGTAAACTATGATTGTAACAACCTTAACAAATTAGGATTTATAAGTCACAACTGAAAAAAGCAATTTAGAAGCTCTTATGCATTAGAACTTAATTTTCAACCCCTCACAACCCGTCTGAGATTTCCTTTCTAGTAATATTATTGTAGAATAAAAAAGAAGTCAACCAAGTATTTAGTGTAAAATACTTTCTTAAAGTTATCCAACCTTTTTATTTGTGGGGTGTGTGTGTGTGCCGGACTTGGTAAATTTAATGAAAACAGAACATATTTGGATGGCATATAAAGTAGTTTTAATAGCTTGGTAGCCTTAATCAAAATAGCTAAAAAGTTGGGTAGCCTTCTAGTACATTATCTCAACCCATTTGACTAGGTAGCGATAAAATATATCCAAAATCGACTCGTTTCCACAAAAATGGTCGAAATAGTCACCTATACACAAAAATGGTCGAAATAGTCACCTATACACGTGTATGATCCACATCTCAGATGAATGCAAAGACATACCTGGTCATATCTAACTTTGAGTGACTGAATGGAAGGTAAACTGTCGAATCTGACCAGTTGGTCCCAAAATGTTTCAACTATGTACTTAAGTAGTATCTTCAGATTTTCCTGCATACACGTCAATACGTATTTATAAAAATAAAGTACCATCACGATGTTGCAAAGAAATCAAAATAATTGATACCTTACGAATATACTCAAAAAGCTCCAAAACTGCTGAGTTCAATAAATTATAGCGACTTCCATTACCAACAAAAACATCTAAAATTGGTTTAAATAAATTGTTTCTTGCAATATGATTCATTAGCTGCTCATCCTGCAAAATCAACACAAAATAATGCCTCATTCAAGAACCTGAAAAAAGCTACATTAACTTATGTAGTCAAAACTCAATAAAGGATGAATACTTTGATCCAGTTTACTTATAACAGGTCGATTTATATGTTTTATATCTAACTTGCCAAACAGAAAAAAGAATAGCTTAAAAGAAAATAGAGTCAAATAGGTCCAATGGATAAAAGTCACCCAATCCGCCCACAGTGGCACCTCTTCCCAATACTAATATGAAAAATGTGTTGTAGCCACATCATAATAGTCCAACTAACGTAAAATATGTGTACCAATTTAATTAAATTGCATTTGAACTACAATAGTGAAAACAATGAATTCAATCATCATGTGATGAAGCCATGGATGATGGCAAGTAACCATCAAGAAACATAAACTACATCTGGTGTATATATTCACAATGGAAACATAATAGTATTGTTTGTAGTCTTAATGGCAGTGCATCTTTACGTTGACAAAAGAATCAGACATAATTTACTTACTTTCATTGAAACCAGAGTTCGAATGAAGCGAATAGCTGCAACCACAAGATATTTTTCCTTTCTACAAGTCAGACTTAAGACTTTATCTATTACACCACTAAGCAAAAATTTGGATCTGCACAAAGGAAAACAAATAAATTACCCAGTCCCAATTTCTAAGCCAAATCAAATATCCCAGAAAGGGCAGCACTTACTTTATTTTAAACGGATGTTGCAGAACGCAAAAGCATAAGAGGTCATATATGTTCAAAAGTATTTCAGGCTTAATACTAGTCTGGTTTCCGTGATATCCATTGGAACTTGTGGATCTATGAACAACCTGAGCATTGCCATATGGGGGACATGATGATTTTATGACATCAAGCAGTTCATTCAAGGGTCTCTCGTAGAATATATCAACAATAGCATCTCTCTGCAACAAAATAGAAACAAAAATGAAGACATAGAAAGAAGGATATATGCAAATAAGAAAAGTAAAAGATTACTGCCACAACTGTTTCAGTAGAAAACAGAAAAGTTAGATTACATTAATTCTGGTCATATTTGATTACAAAAAACTATATTACTTATCTACTAATCTTACATTTTTTAATAAAACAATTTAAAAGGGACTTGTAAGTTTCTGAATAATCACATAATTTGCTCAACATGCCACGAATTTTGATCCAGTTCACTCGTTCCCAAACAAGGTACAATTTCGTTCCAGACTGCTCGGGATCTGGTACAGAAAGTCGGGAAAAATCGGGAGTCTCGGCCATTGTTTGCATATAATTCATAAATTGTCCGATTCACGTTCCAGTGTTCCATTTTGGTCTAACACGTGATTTGATTTTCTGTGATTTTTTCAGAAGCGAAGTCTTATATTTGAAGTTCTGTGTATATATATTCTTTAAACTTATTATATTGACAACTGGTTATGAGGATTTATTAACTTCTGGAATATTTCACAATACACATTTGGCTTTTTCATAGCACACAAGAAATATATTTTGTATTGGGTATATTGTTCCTAATTATATGGTACATCGTTCCGGAGAGATCCCAAATGAGCCAACCCCCCACCGAACCGAATTTTGGCTACCTAGAGAACCGCAATCCCCATCCACGTTTTTCGTACCGCAAGGGTCCCCGTACCATGCGACTATGGTACTGAGTTTTACCAAATAATTGTGTTCCTATGTTCCCAATTAATGGATGCCAGGAAATGTAGTTCCTAAATATAATAACCAAGCAGTTTTGATGTTAACGGTATTCATGCAAAAAATCAGGTCTTTCTAAAGGCCACCTTTATATGATGTTAGGTATTCAGCGTGTTTTCATGTGCATTTTTAAAGCGTTTATAGCAATCTGAAAAATCAGAGTCAGGTGACTGAAGTTATGGACAGATAGGTGAGTCTGCAGTTGTCTCACTGACCTGTTTTCTCTATGCAAATTTTTATCTGCTACTTCAAATGCAGGTAATTTGACCAGTGATGTAAAAAACGGCCTAGGCGGCCACCAGCCGCCCGATTTCACAAAATTGGCTAAAAAGACGATCAACGCCAATCAAGACCGTTTTTCTACTTTATATTTGGGTTTTCCGTTTCAATTGGTTCGATCTTGTTTTTGAATGGTGTGAAAGAAAACTTTGTGACATAATTGTTGCAGATGAGAAGAGAAGATTACATTAATCAATATATAATCATGAACCTTTGCTTGTGAGTATACAAAACAGAACTAGTTTTCAACGTTTATAAACGCTATATCACAGATAAGAAAGCAAACTGAATTAAGCGAAGAGAAGGAAAAAAAAGTTTAAAGCAGCCTAACCTGTCCTGTGGGAGCATAGGTATCCAAAAGACTTCGGATTATCTCAAGAGATTGACAATACATGTCATCCCCAAAATCTTTAAGCATGCCTTTTACCTGTAAAAGAACAACCTTTAAGCATACCTTTCATCATCTAGTCCATTACCAAAGATCAGACTTACTGGACAATGATCCAATATACTTTTTTCTAGATTTTGTATCATGTCACGACAAGGAACCTTTCAAAAAACAATACATCAAATTAGTCCACTGAGCATCTGAGTAATTACACTATTTTCTACGAACTGGAAATGCCTTTCGTAATCTATTTAAGTTTGATAGTTTCTTATGCATGCATCATTATTTATCATCATGTCTAAGAAAAATATTATAATAAGAACTTTAAAAGCTTATTGCAGTTGCATGTAAAATATCCAAGGTACTTTCTTCGGCATTCTTTGATCCCCATTTCAGAGATATTTATTTCTTATAACATCTACATGATATGTTGTGTACAACTAGGGGTGGAAACGAGCCGAGCTGCTCGTGAAAAGCTCGAGATCAGATCGGTAAAAAGCTCGAACGAGCCGAGCCTAAACGAGCCCGAGCCCGAGCTCGAGCCTAAGTTACAGCTCGTTTATTAAACGAGCTCGAGCCCGAGCTTTACGTACAAAGCTCGTTTAGGCTCGCGAGCCTAAACGAACCTAATGTTTTATATACGAGCTTCTTACGAGCTTAATAACAAGCTTTTTAACGAGCCTAATTTAGATATATTACGAGCCGATCTCGAGCCAATTTTTATTTTTACATTGCAAAATCGTATAAACGAGCCGAGCTCGAGCCGAGCTCGAGCCGAGCCCGAGCTTGTCTACCATACCTCGAGCTCGAGCCCGAGCCTAAATAATAAGGCTCGAAACGAGCCGAGCTCGAGCTCGGCTCGGCTCGTTTCCACCCCTAATACCCATATACAACTACACACCCTCATTATGGTTTCTAATTACGGTCCTGCTAGCCATCTACAACATAGTTTCCATCCTCATTCATTAGCTAAAGATGACAAACTTCGCGTCTAGAGAGTAGATGCAGCTTTTTTGACATATTTACTTGTAAATGGGTCAATTCAAGTTACGTTTGATCTTGAGTGGAAGTGGTAAGTAAGCTGTATATGAATAATCTTAGAAAATAAACAGGTCAAATTGGTCGAAATTCCATTTAATTGTATGACCCATGCGTCAAAATCTCGCATAGTATTGAGAAAGACAAAATACTTATAATGTTTCTCCCAACTTATGAACCGATGGTATATCACGTCAACCCAACAAATTTCAACCCTAGTTTGGACTGTTAAATTTACACATCACACCTGTCCAGACCATTTTGCCAGCGTGACAACCTCAACTCAAGAACGGAAACTACTGCACAAATAGGTTACATACCAAAAGCCCAATTAGTGAGGCACCTTCCTGTCGACTAACATATGAACGCAGCAAGGTTGCATCCTGGCTCACAAAAAGCATGAGGATGTCTGTCCTGCATCCATAAGATACTAGTACCGTCAGTGCAAAACTTATAAACCGTTTAAAACTAAGGAAATTAGCCAAAGAGATGCACATTGTTTACCCAGTCAAAATGAGCTTCTTATTGTCACTCCGCAGAATATCCGCAATGACATCAAATATGCCTTCATTTACGAGATCCCTACAGTGTTAAAACACACACATTATTGTTAGGGAATTAGCATGCATAGATGAAGTTTATGTTGAAACAATATCAGGAAGCATACCTGAATAGCCGCTGTTGCTGGACCATCTGCAAGCTCTTGCTTAGATTACAGAATTCTTGCAAGAAGTATACCTACAAAAATAGGTGGTTGGTAGCAGTGTTGTAAAACACGGGTCGCAAGGCCGAGTAATCACAACTCAATACAAGATCAAAACTATACCAAAGTAGGTCAAAAATCAGTCAAAACTTGGGTTTAACACGGACAAACTTGGTTTGAACTTTGAAGTATCTAAACAGGTTTCAGTGTTTTCTATAAAATATTTTATGGCTCTACGAACAATTTTTTGATCCTATCAACATGACATACATATAACTTCGAAGTTTATACATAAAACTGCAAACTGATTACTCCCCACCTAGGCTGATTACAAGCTACAATGCATACACGCATGCTCGGCAGTGTGTCAAAACAGACTTTGTTTCTAGTCAGATTGACTCGCAATACCTTTCATTTAATTTTTTAACATTCTTCAATGAATGATTAATATGTCAAATATCATCACCCAATTTAGCCAATTAAAATAAAATTTAGGATACTTTCGGATTAAAATGAACTTTGGGATACTTTAGACCTTTTTCCTTTTTAGCCAATTTCTTAACCTTTATATGTTTGAGGTTTGACCAATAAGATATAAAACATAACCTATATCAGCCTATCCGCAAGCAAATGAGTCAAAAATTCCATCCCTGGTCAAAAAGGCAAGTCAATATTGACCCAACAACAGTAACAAACATATAACAAGAGTTAATCATATAGTATTGGAGCTGCACTTGCAGATTCTGTATATAAGTAAACATAAAAGTACCAAGAATGCTTCTTTACCAAATTCGTCTTGGATTCAGGACCCATAGAAGGTGATTTTAACCTCGTAAACAACTCCTTGATAAAGGTGTTATCATCTTTCAACATAGTGACAACCTGGCCAACCAAAAAGACTCACATAAAGAACAATCACCAGCCACAGCTCATTATTACACAAGTAATATAATAACCTTACCATTCCATTATTTGAATGGATTATCGAATTCAAGCTTGCAACTGTGGCATCATCCAATACTCTAGGCAAAACAACGTCCTATAGATAGTAGCATGAGTTAGAATTCTACAACAAATTATATCAGTTAATCTATGAGGTAAAATACAGAACTCTACAACAAAAAATATAGGAATTAATATATGAGGTTACATTCATAACTTACCTTCAGATAAGTGACTCTGTATGTCTGATGAATCTTCGACAATGCTAGGGGATCCTTGATTGGTATGGCCTACATGAATGATTATTACATAAAAAGATTTAGACTGCAGGGAAGAACATGTTTTTGTTTCCCATCATCCTTGGCACATATCTGTCAAGAAAGAACCAAAGATAAGTAACTACCTCCTTGAATACGGCATGTTCTTTAAGAAAGTTCCGATGATGGATGTGAGGTACATCAGGATCATCTGCAGAAGAATATAAAGCAGCAACCTTAATCATCCAAGCAAGCGAACAAAAGGACACAATTACACACATGGGTTAGCGCCTTAGCAGTCCCTCTAAGTTTATTGTTGTTTACTACATACAGAGTATAATGAAAGTCTTAACAAGATGACTCCCACTGAAACTTATGACCATCCAATTGAGGGGCTGGGATATTTGTTGGGAATTTACAAAATTATAGTCTCAAAATAATGATTAGAAAGATTCAAATATCGAGACAAGCTTCTAACACTTTATCTACGCTGCGCCTGCATAGACTTTATCTAACATAACATCTTAGACAGGATTACATCAATACTTCATTACTTAAGGGTTTAACAGCCCTACATACTCCTAAAAAACAAAATCATCAGAAAAGAGAGGCGTGATTTCCAAAATAAAAGCACAAAACACAAATAAAGTAACAAAATGCTGACAGATAAAACTTACATTCAAGACATCCAACAATATCCATGATTAAATCATCAGAAAATATTTTCTCAAAGATTTGTGGACTGTTCAGTAGAACTGCAATAAGAATCGATAGAGTTAGAACTTATGCAAGAAATATTAAACTTGTTCTTCAGAATAAGTGAAAAGTTATTGGGTTTGGGTAGTAACTGATCCCTCTGACAATTTTGTATATTAAGTGAAGGCCATCATAGTTCTCCAAATCCTCGCACATGCTGAACAGATCCATCAACTTAGGCAAAAACTTCTTCTGCAGGGTCCGTGAAACATAGTTTAAAAAATCTTACAACACGCAACAGATATACCACGCGTTAACTGTTCAATATAAAACTGCCGTTCAAACAAAAACGTAGATTGAAAAAAGGAAAGAAAGATTCAAGTTGAGTAATTAATAAATAATGAATATTGAGAGGCAGGATCAAGTTCCATCCTTAGCACCAATAACCAAGCCCAATAAGAACATACAAGTGAAACCACAGACTAGAGTCAACAGAATATGCCACAAAATGATGACAGATAAAGTATATGCTTGCATATTGGATCCTTCTATAAAGTACCTTTATGCTACATAGTCACTACAGAATATGCCTGTGTTTTGTTACCTTTATGCCACATAGTCACTACAGAATATGCTTGCACATTATACTGCATGCTGGATCCTTCTATAAAGTATAGACTGATTCTTCTAGTTACATATGTTAGTGAGTCACAGTGGTCCCTCTGCTCCAATATGGAAACAGATTGTAATAACGGGGTCCCTTTATGGTGCTTTCTGATAAAACGTACCCTATCAATCTTGAAATTATAATGGGCTGTGACTTCTTTGGTGGTGCTTGTTTTTTTCGAAAAGAGCTTTTCACCTGTTATGTCTGGGCTGGCAGATGTATTTAAAAAGTGTGACAAAACAGGTAAATACCACATTAAGCTATTCATACATGTCTAGCTTAGCGCAGATAGCCAGATATACTATTAGGGCTTCTATTAAGTTTATCATGTACAGTATTACCATGTTTCTTTGTACTTGTAAATCTTATTATAATCTAAAGGAATACACTGACATATGAAAGTTAACCAGCAGACATACATAATTTTCTAAATCTACAGAGTCAATGAAAAATAGAGAGTAGCATACATCATGTAGTATGAGTTCGGTCACGCATAACTGATCAGTAATGCTACTTTCAACCACAACCTGCAAGCCAAAAAAGAAAACGTGCACATGGGTCAAGTATAGATCCAAAGGAAGCTGTAATCGGTGAGAAGTTGATACATAATGAATTTCACTATGTATAAGCTTGACCCATTACATATGTCACTTCAAGTAATGTTTCATCTCTAAAACATCCAAATAGGTAACAAAGAATTTGGCTAAAAGAAAACAGACCAAACAGGTGGCAAATCGCCCAAAGTGTAATTTTAATCTTCTTTTTGTAATACTACGTATTATACTTTTGTAATAATATATATCACATGCCATCTTAGAAAAAAGTCAAAAACAACAAACTAAAGAGGCTTAAGTCTACCAAGACCTGTTAAACAACCTGCCCATTCAGCTACCTCGAATATCAAAAGTCAGCATATCAAAACAATACAATGCCAAGAAAACAAAAATTCACCTTCAGTATCGAAGGTAGTGTCGATAGCTCCACCTCCGGCAACTCCCTCAACTCACTGTTAGCACCATGGTATGCCTCATCTGTATAAGTAAAATGATTGAGTATCAATTTAATGCCTTCATGAAAACTTTGTCCATCTAAAATTATCTAGAATAAAGTTTCGCAAAAAAAAAAAACCTTCATAGTAGAGCAAGTAGTAATCAGATTTACAGAGTTTTGATAACTAATTCCATCAGTGACACTTTAGTACATACATATCATTTACAAACAAGTATATGTTATTTTGTAAACTGTGACAAAGAAATCAAAGACTGCTAAAAATTCGGAATATGTGACGAAGAAACAAAAATGTGACGCAAAAACAATAACACTACGAATTCCAAATTCCTCCACATGGATACGAAGAAACGAATGACTGCTTACAAAGACTATCGCAAGGAATTCTTTTAACTATATATATAAGAACTTGATATGGAAAATGACAATTTGTTAATGAGTTAGTAAAATAGTAATACACACGATGAGTAATGCTCTTTTGAGTCAATTTTGATACAGTTATCTATCCAAATATCACCAGAACTCAGATGAAATTAAATCAAAACAAACTATAATATTGTTATCACTCACGAGTACTGTTTACAACTAATTAAGCTAGAAATCCTCTTCCCATGCACGCCATACAACCCTGAAAATACTGTAGAAATGGACACCTAAAAATTACTATTTTCATACAAATGTGCTGAAACTCTGTCACCTCCAATGGACACCTAGAAATGCATAACTAACCGCAGAAGTATGTCTCGACATTCTGAGATGAACACCAAGGTGCCATCACAAAATTTCAAAGATGATATAACAAAGCTAACATTTAAATCACCAAAATTTGCATGGAGCAACAAAAAACAAGTGAATGAATATCGAGCAGAAATTAAGCACACTTGCTTCAGATCGTAATTCACATATGAGATTCAATATATATACTGCAAGCACTTACTGCTGATGGTGTTAAACTGTATATTCCTTTGCACATTGCATATTTGATCCCTGAAAATATTATATCATTTAAATTAATGCAAAACAAAGAGTCAAATCATAAATTATATAGTAAGATAAGATGACTAATTTACTGTTTACCATATGTATGAGCACCCTGTGGTTTCTTGAAAGCTAAGTGCTAGTTCACTGGAAAATTCTGGATCCCTCCATGAGATTATTGTATCTGGAGAGCAAAAGGGAACAACAACACACAGACAGTCACACACACAAAAAAAGCTCGGAATCCTTGGATTCAGAAAACAATTAGCACTAAAGTGTCCTCAAAATCATGAGTACCTTCTTGCTTTCTATATATATCATCTGAGCTAATGCGATGCACAAGCAACGTTTCGTTGTCGTCTTCATCAACGACAAACAAGCCCAAATCTTCAGATCTCTGATGTTAATTTAAGTTTATGTAACTCTTAAAAACTTGCTTAAAGACTGAAAGTTAAGTTCACGATAAAATAAAGGTTTACTTGATTTCAATACCGAATTATGCCGAATCTCCAAATAGTCAATGTTAACATGACCAGTCCCTTGATCATCCCATTTTCCTTCCCCATTTAGTCGGTATACCTTGACACGCTATATATATAAAGTCACATGAAGAACACTGGTCAGTCATTCTAAGATTCAAGATGATGAACTGAGAACACAACTAATTAATTAGCAGATGCAGATACAACAAGTCAACAATAGAGCCAAAAAAATCAACAACTAATCCAGCTGTGGTCTACAAAGATACGGAGCCCAACAAATACCGTTACAAATATACAAGTGAACTAAACTTAAAAGACCCATCATCAAAACTGATATAATTTTAGGGGTTAATATCCAAGTAATAATGACAGTATTATCCTAACTGAAACTGGTAATAATACCATTTCTTTGATAAAGCAATTCTATAGATATTGGCTACGGTAAGCCAAGTATTAGGCTTTCTCAAAGTATTGAACCAAAATTAAGTTGAACATTATTTAGAAAAACCTACCTCTCTTAAGCAGGAAATTATGGGCATGAAATTTTTATATTTTAAAGTGTTTATTAATAAAATCTTATTGAGTTTTGTCTTAGTATGCGAGGGCTACCCTTACAACGCACATATGTATTTGATTATCCTTATTATGCACTATGTATGAGCTATGGTGTCTGCCAATATATGTAACACCATACATATATATTAGCATTACGACATGAGGGCTAGAGCTACATAGAACCACATTGCAAGAGGCCCTTTTCCATCTAAACAAATACTCTTGTGACAATCATGTACTCAAAATTATATAAATACATTGCAAGAAAGACACGAGAAGATGATCATGAATGGTAACAAAAGTTACCAACGAGTCTAGGTATCCATTAAATCTAAAGGTAGTGATACTTAACATTATCATTTACAAATCATTTTTTATCAAAAGTACAAATATAAGCCATACATACATATACATTGTTAAGTACTTGCGCAGATCAAAATTTTGTTCACTAAGGGCCCCTTTGGTTTGTTGATGGGTTTAGGATTTGGATTTGGATTTGGATTTGGATTTGGATTTGGATTTGGATTAGGATTTGATGTAGGAGAGAGAAAAAGAATATTTAAAATTATTTAATAAGTTAAAGAAAAAGAAATGTATATATTGGAGTCGGGTACACCCTGATATGTAATAAGAAGAAAAAATTTCATGTTTGGTCCCTATCGTTTACACCAAACATCAAGTATGGTCCCTATCTCAAACTAAGTCCGCAGATCGTCCCTATCGTTTACACTTTGGATCAAAAATGGTCCCTATCTTAGATGGAAGTTAATTTTAGCCGTTAAGTGGTATAAGTGGAGGGGTATTATGGTCCTTTACTCTTTTTTTTTCTTTTAATCTTTTTCTCTCACATATCTCTCTCTGTCATCACCTTTACTCTTGTTTTGCTTTAAAACTTACCGAGACCAATAACAACTACCGCCAACATCATCACCAACCTTATCACTCCACCACAAATCCAACACCAATCATCTACCACTAGCCACCACCACAGCTCCTGCCATTAACAATATGTTGACCTCAATGAGCAAAATCCCATCTTCATTGTATACATGTAAAGCAACTCTTTTTCTTTGAGTTCTATTACCACCACGAATCTTCAGCTTATTTCACCCCGAACATTCAACTGATTTTTTTTAATCAGATTCACATACATCAATTAATACCCCTGTTCGAGATTCTTTAATCATCACCGACACCTCAAGGCCCCTTTTTCTTCCACCATGAAAATTAACATCAATCACCACAAGTGCTCATCTCCATATCATTACAGCCATCAAGAGCATCCACCCAAGTACACCGAACAACCATCCCAACGAATCAAATGTTATACCTTGGTAACATCACCACATCTTTATCAATATCGAAAACATGATTATCTTGTAATCAAATACCTTCCTGTGGCCACAAGAAAGGAGTTTTCTTCGAATTGATTGTGGGTTTTCGATGAATCTTGGATTCTCTGTGTTTTGGAGATCGTGATTTGGATGGGATCTGGTTATGTTTTAGAAGAAAGAATGAGTTCATTTCTTGTGGCCAAATAAATGAATTGTTTTAATTAAAGATTCGATTTTTTTTTGTTGTAGAAGGTGTATGATGATCTGATTATAAAGAATCAGTGGGGATTAAGAGGCTAAAAATGGTAGATTAGGAAATGAGTAGATCGAATGAGATGGATATGGCTGATGGTTATTCAACTGAAAAAATCAGTGGATAAAAGAGTGGATTTGTGAAAACTGTATAAATATTGATGGTGGTTAAATGATTTCATCAGCTTCAAATATTGCTGAGGAATAATGGGAATGTGGTCTTTCAGTTTTAAAAGAAACTGATGGTTATGTGATAGCTCAGCAGCTTTGGAAGATGAACAAAAAAGGTGAGGTATGTGCAGCTTTAAAGAAAAGCTGTGTGTGTAGGTTGGTAATAACTGACGAAAATGGTTGTTCAGTTTGTTTAAAAAAAAAGGAAACTGATGGGGTGTGTGTTCAGCTTCACGTGAAGAAAAAATGGGTATGTTTGAGCTGAAACTAATGAGGTGAAGCCCAGTACTTAAATTGCTGAAGCTTTAATATGCTACAAAAAAGCTAAAGTGTCGAACAGTTAAATCATGAAGAAACTGGTCCTGATCCATTTGATGATGATTTTGGATCTGGGTTTCATGAGTTTGATGCGAGATCTGGTCTTTGGATCTTGAAATGCAATTTTCGTACATGTGTTTATGGTGTTTTTTGTGAACGAATCTGGGATTTTGGCTTGATGAAGAAGAAGAGGAGGTAAAATGGGAGGACACGTATGAAGATAGGTGGTATGTGTGAGAATTAGTGTGAGTTTCTCACTTGGTAATATGGAAAAGACGAAATTACCCTTTCATTTATTAGATTTAACAGCAAAAGTTAACTTCCATCCAAGATAGGGACCATTTTTTATCCAAAGTGTAAACGATATGGACGATCTGCGGACTTAGTTTGAGATAGGGACCATACTTGATGTTTGGTGTAAATGATAGGGACCAAACATGAAACTTTTTCTAATAAGAATAATAAAATTTGATAAAAGCCGCAAAAATATATAGTTAAAAATTGTGGTAGCTCAAATTTCAAAAGAGATCGGAGACCATAGAAACTATATACATCTAGATGGAGTGAAATGACATTTGGACTCCTAACCAAACCAAAGATAATCAAAACATATAAGTGGAGATGATTCATTGTCAAACTAAATGGAAAGGGTTAGTTAAATCCAATCCCACATAGAAGTGGAGTTACACCATTAGTGACGAGAACACAGAAAACTAATACTGAATATGCAATCTTAGAAATTTCTACATTGTTATAAAAGCCACCTACAATATCGTAGCCTAGACCGCAAGTCTACATGGTCCAAAACTACATGTCTACATGGTCCAGTCATTATAGCCAAACAGATACAAAGCTTGCTACGTCATACATTGGTGACTATACAGTAGGGTCCCCTAGATTCGGTGCCATCTTACAAAGAAATTAAGAAACACGTTTTACGGATTTCTTACGGCTTACAAAATTCGGAGATAGTGGGGACATATGAGCTAAGAAATATTAAGCTGACTGGATGCTTACCGACTGAACGAACTTCGGCAAAAGGACACCTCACTTTTTCCAAGTTTGAGTATGTTAAGATTGAAAAGGGACAATATATATAGCAAACTAAGGTGAATTGCAAGTTAAAAGAGTTCTCGAGTGAGATATAAAACAAATAGAAACTGTATGTATGTTTAATAGAATAAGATTATACTGATCATTTTTTCCAATCACTACTACCATTTCACAGAAAACAAACTCAACTATCAACATCTATGACATAACCATACAGAGGTCTAGCAAAGCATCACAAATTATAGCAACGGAGTGTCTCCCTTCCCATTATTCCACCACTCATTCTTTTCTATATCCATAGGATAACCTACACGCAACTAAGGGGTCATCCTATGATACTTTATCCACATACCTGGACTTGAAAGATTTGATGACTTAACAAACAGAAAAAACTTCTGTGGCACATGTATTTACTAATTATAAGCATAGCAAGGAAACCCCTACAAAAAATCCGCCTCATTAGAAGGTAAGCCGCATGGTCACACACTAACCATTACAAGCCTTACCAATTCCAACACATGGCTCAAATACCACCATGAATTACAAGAACTATTACACAGCTAACAAAACTATTTTCCACATAAAGGTCGCACTATCATCATTAACTAAGCCACAAGAACACGGTTTTCCATCGCTATGTCCAAGGGTACAACTATAGAAACTCTTGAAGACTTGAACATACATTTTGAAAGTATGCTACCTTTACCACATACTACTATAGAAATATGGAATGTCACTAGTATTTGCTGTTCTCTCTTTAGATACCTTTCTATCTCCGAAATATTAGTTGCACAGTAACTAAAACGGTTATATAGCAGTTAGAAACCCTGCTCGGCTGCCCCCTAAATAAAAGTATACTAACATGTTTTTTTTACTTCATTACATCACAAGTGATCACCACAAAACCAAATAAATTCGCCCACATGCATTTCGCAGATACAGAAGTTTGGTTACTTGTAAACTTCAAAGTAGTGTCGTAATCTGATGTGGCAACAATACTTGAACCGACTTAAGACAAAAAGAATTCCGTTTGTCATTATACTAACTTCATCAGATACTAATGGCAATCGACATTTCTGTTCTACATTCGAATACCCTTTATCTCCACAATGTAAGTAGCATTGCTGCACAATAATCTAATCGCTCAAACTATCAAAAGTTCTAAACTTTACCATTTTGCATTCTTAAATCAGTGCTTAAAAATATTCCACTGTCATTTACCAAATACCATCACCCGACCTCATGCAAAATGAAATGGAACCTACGGGAAGTCGGCATAAGTAGATTAACCACTACAGATAGGTTTTTTCCAAAAATCAACTTCACAAAAACTTAAAAAATAGATAACCCTAAGCATCATTTCGATATCGGATAAACAAATTATTTTTTAAGCAATTATCAACAACATTAAAAGCAAACATAGTAATGAATAAGCAAACAGATTAAAAAAAAAGCAAAATTTTCCCTCTTTATTGTTCTCGGCCACAACTAGTTTGTTTCAGCTTATATAAGTTTCCTATGTCATAATGAAGTTTAAAAAGTTTAAAAATAAGGCAGAAAAACTGAGTTTAAGAAACACAAGTTGAAAACCAAATACGCCATAAGCTGGCTATAATAAGCTGAAAAAAAAAACAGAAAACCCTGACATGCATTTTGCAACTATGACACCTTCACGCCTTACTAGTAACATTGGACATTTACTTAAACGCCAAAACAAAGTACCAGAAGGTCCAACCTGGTAAGAAATAAAAAGAAAATAGGGGGAACGTGGCAATCGGAAACTATAAAATTAGGTGAAAAAGATAACATTTTGATATCGGAAAAACAATAAAAAGCTCAACTACAAATAACTTAGAAAAAGAAAAAGGTAAAGTAGCTGACCTGCATCGAACTACTGGTGGTGGTGGTGGTGGTGGAAGTAGTTGGCTTCTCCGGTGCACCCATCGGAAGCTTAAAATTAGGGCTTTTTTTTGCTGGGTTTTATAAAAAAGGGAGATTGAAGAAATGAAATTGGAGTGAATATAATAATTAAATAAGTTAATCCGCCATTGACGGTAAGTATCGAGCTTTTCTTTTATTCTATTTTGATGGTTTTGGTTCGGGAAGAAACAACAAGAGGGAGAAAGAACAAGTACCAACCTCGTGTTTCAGCCCACTCTATATTTCATTTTTGGGTCAGGTTATACAGACCCCCCAAAACTCCCATCCATACCCCCCCTGTTTTTTGTATTTTTTTATTTTTTTTTATTTTTTTTTTTATTTTTATAATTTTGGTTTTGTTATAAAACTGTTAAACGGAAAATACGGAATTAAAAAAATAAAGTTTAATAGGTCAAAACTGTTAAACTGACAAAAATACGGAACAGAAACTGATAAAAAAACTGTCCAGAAAATTATAAGGGGACAAAAAGTACACAAATAGTGTACTTTTTGTCCTTTTTATGTGGGCCAAGAGGGTATGTATAGTAGCACCCTTCATTTTTCTTATTTCCTTAAAAAAAAACAAGTCGGAAGATAACATAGCTCACTGAACTCCACGTCACGCAATAGATCACAGCATGCTACAACATAAAGTGCGGTAATTTTCTAAATTCAACTCTAAAAAATAAATATTATCACTTGTAAAGAGAGTTTTTTAGCTTTAATTATTATATACAACACTAATTATGAACTTAATATAAATATAATATCGAAATATATAAAATAAATAAATATTTTTATATGTTGTGCCCGTCATAAGCCACACTTTAGAAACGCTAAAGCTTCGCCTTAGTCGCTAAAGCGTATAGCTTGGACATCCCGCCACGTCACGGTTCATGCTATTTATAACCTTGGAAGATAATAAAAAAATAATCTTGATTATAAGTTTTAATCAATAGTTCTTTTATTTAATTTTTACCCGAATTGACTCATGTTTTCGGTTGAGCTCGTTGTTTTCCGACATATTTTATAAATAAATTATTTTAATTGTTATATAATTTAAATATATAATTATACTTTTAAGTAATAAAATATATTAGTTATATATTAATTAGTATTAATCGTTTTTTAATAAATATAAAAATTTCTTAAAGGATCATTTTGGGAAAATCACAAAAATACTCAATTTCTCAATCTTTCTATACAAAATAACTTTTTTTTTAAAAAGCCAAAATCCAAAAAAAAATCGAAAAATCATTATGAAATAAATGAAAATATAAAAAAGTTTAGACTTTTTGAAGAAAAATCGAAAAGTTTTTATATTTATTCAAAAAAATCTAAAATTTTCGATTTTTTATTATACAAAACAATCAAAAAATTTAGATTTTTTTTCAAAATATCTAAAAATTTTGATATTTTCATATATCGAAAATTTTTAGATATTATTGGAGAAATATGGAAAAAAAACATATTTCTTCATAATATCAAAAAAATTGATATCTTTTCAGTTGCAAAAGATATCGAAAATCTTGATTTTTTTTTCGAGAATTTTGATATTTTTTACGAGTTCGCGAAATGTGGATAAAATTGCGAGATTTTCAATATATTTGCGATATTTTTTTTTGTAGTTTTGGATAAAAACGTGTTACATCCTTATTTCACATAAAAACTCTAAATTTTCACTAAAAACCCTTAATTTTTTTTATGAAATCCGTCAAAGAAACCGTCAAAATACGAGTGTGTAAAGGAGGTGCATGGGAAAGAGTGGATGGTGTGTTAGAGTATATGTCGTTCAATTGTGTAAAACATACACTAATTTTACCATTGTTGTTATCGTATCGATGTTTACTAGAAGCAGTATCCGAAAAGCTAGAAATTGATGCTAATACTAGTTTTATGGTAACTTACAATTCGGACAATGATATCGTAGAGGTATGTGATGATTTAGAAGTCACTGAATTTATGAAATTTGTTGTTTAAAGTAGTAGAATTGTTACGTTGTGTATTGTTGAGTCTAATGTAAATGATAGACAATTATCAGCTACGGGATGCAACCAACAAAGCAATTTTATTCATGTTACCCCATTAGTAAATGTTTATTAAACTTGCCACACAAATTCACCAAACGCAAATGCCTCAACAAACTTTTCCTAGTTATCAACAAATGCATGGGTTTCTTAAGTATCCTATTTATGCGCCTGGATTTCCTGGGTATCCTATGCAGGATCCTCAATGTGATTTCGCTAATCGTAAAAACAAACAGGTTGTTGTTTCACCAAAAACCAACACGGCTAAAGAAAAGGGTCTGCTAGATGATAGTAAATTACGGACTTTCAGAGAAAAGGTAATGGGTAATGTTTTGGGAAAGTAAAAAGATTATCCAGCGAGTACGAGAGTAGTGAATCTGATGAGGAGAGTGGTGAATCTGATGAGGAGGGTATTGAATCAGATGAGGAGACACCCATTGAGAACATCAAATCCAAGAAGGATAAATTTTGGAATATGTTTGTCCTACTCAAAACTCTAGTATCGCGCGATATCAACTCGAAAAAAGGTATATGTCATGGAACATCTAGTCTTATTCGTTTACATGATACTTTTGATAGTAAACAACAAATAAAAAATGGTTTGGGTAGAAAAGCTCTTGAAGAGAAATTTAAGATTAGATACCCAAGGTCAGGCCCTCAAAGGTTATATGCAAAATGTATTGATCATCATACATGCACTAAAACTCAAATTCACCCACGTCATCGTAATCCTCCCCAACCGTACTTGGTCATATATTGAATGAGGTAATGTCTGAAAGTAGCAGGATATATAAGGGAATGAGATTATGATAGATATGAGATGTAGAAATGCTAAAATGGATCCGGTGGTCTAATGTGGTGGTAGATGGTGGTGGAAGCCATTGTTGGTTTAGAGAGAGAGAAAGAGAGGTTGAATGTGAAAGTGTAATGTATTCCCAAATGAACAAATGACAATCAACACCCCTCTTTGGAAGCTAAGGAGGGGTATATATAGTCACGCACACAACCTAAACTTTACAACGAGCCTAGTCTAGTCTAAATGTGCGTGACTATGATAAATAACGGGAATTCTTAAATGTCGTCACATAAAGTGAGTTTCCAACAATCTTCCCCCATGGGACGACGTGTAGAATTCCTTACAATATTCTTCCTAACAAGTACAAAATAATTAAGAACAAGAGCTTCCTTGAAGCATCCAATGCTGATGAAGTCTTCTGAGGCCTTCGTCTTCAAAACGACTCATCTTTAAAGTAACTTGTAGTAGAAATACTGTAACGGCACGAGCTAAGTAACCCATACACTTCTGGTTAAGGAGAAGCTTCTGAATTAGCTTCCCCCTAATTCATGCCACGTAAACTTGATGTAGAAGCATTTTAAATAGCTTCCCCCTAAACCAACAATCCTCGTAAGCAATTACAAAGCTTTCAATAAAGCTTAGAATGATTAAGCGCACAGCGGAATCTAACTAGCAAATCCCATCATATAACATGATAATGTTGCTGAGAGGGATTGAAAGTTTGGGGCACACCAAGTAGATCAACAACTTTTCTTCTCACGCTTGAATAATTCTTCTGAATTTTTCTTCCCCCTGAGAGTTCAAGTTATGCATACCAGAAAGAATCAAGACACTTCTTCCCCCACATAGTTGAAGAAGGTAAAACAATCCCAATTATGAAGCTCAAATACTGAAGTGGACACTTTATCTCATTCATGAAGTTGACATCGTAACACCAGAGTCAATTAAGTCCCGGAAATGCACATGTCTTCTTCCGGAGATGCACCAGAGTCAATTAAGTCCCGGGAATGCATATAGGATAATGATGATGTTTAATTGCAACAATCAAACAATTAAACCTCGAATCAGTAGTGTACCGTTTGGAGATTGATAACGACACGAGTTAAAACACTGATTTTCTTTGCGGCTATGACAAATGTCATCCCGGAATATCTTCAAATCAAAAGAAGGTATGAAGTTCATCACGTGTACTCGTTGTGCGTTCAATGTGTCTTCTTCTTCCCCCTTGATGGTTTCGAAACTCGGAACCATCAATAAATTGTACGCACATGAACCTGAAATCTCGTGAGAATAATAAATAAGCTGAATTATATATTTTGTGAGAATCAGTTGTTGATCGAAAATCTCTTCTCATAAACTCTCCATGGCCACCTTTACCATACCACATGAAAGCAATTTGAAGTGACCACTGAAAGAATGAACCAGATACGTCAAACGTGAAGCTGAATAAAAATTCTTCGATCTTGTGACTTAAGCTTGCACTATTGTTGAATGAAGAACGGTGGAGAAATCTCTAAGTACTCAATGCATCACTGAAGAAGTCTATAAGCACAACACCTCTTGAAATTATCCACGTCGACTACGCGCGTGACACTGAGTACAACAATGTAACCCCTTTAAGTGATAGTTATCCGAGTCATCAACCATCCACCCCGAACCCGGAAACCATATAACCAAGTCTTCATTCTAGGATTAAGCACTAGCAAGTTATCTAGTAAAAGATAAAATAAATACACGCCTTCGAAAAATCCGTCTTCAACGTCACGTAATTAATACCCGATCAAACAAAATCTGAAGCCACAAAAAAATGCCCAATTATTTCTTGGTCTCGTCAAAATAAATTCTCGTCACTTTTGTCTTGTCACGTTGTCACGGCACTTTGTCACATCACTTTTGTCTCGATAATGTCCAAATTATATCATAATACACAAAAAAATTTATTCAAAATGAATAAATTTGAAACAAACAATTTTGTGTATATTTAGTTTGAAGACACACGGCCCAACTCAATTTAAACATAGCCAATGTTTATCAAAGAAAAACGAGTGTCCAAGGCCCATGTCACAAACCGGGTCCAACATCATGGGATATATAACTTTCCCCAACCCTAATTTAACTCACAGATTACACCTAATCCTCTCACATCCTCGTTAGATCCGCCCCCCATTTTCACTCCCACCAAACTCCCATCTTCTCCCATCTCGTTTCACTCACCCACAAAGAAACCTCCGTCCATCCCCACTCTTCTTATCTGCACATCTCATCAATCTAAAAAAACTGACGTAACCATCAACAAATCCTTATCTAAACTCATATTAAACCCATTAATCACACGAATCATACGAGCCCTACGAATCCCACGTCTTAATCATAGATGATGAATGGCTTCAAGATCAATTAATTGGTCACAGGTAGGTTCAAATATTTTTGGATGTGTTTGCGTGACATTTGTTTGATTTTAACGAAAACAAAACAAATAATTTATAACAGATATGTTATAAATATTGTTTATATTTCGAATATTAAATAAGGGTAAAACCCTTACATCAAACGATGATGATGATATAGGCTCGGGGTGAATGAATCAGTGATGATTTTATTGTTTTCGTGGGTCTTGATCTAAAAGATCTTGATTAAATCATATAACACACAAAACCAATAAATCTGAGATTATTTAATTCTGTTCG
Organism: Glebionis coronaria; assembly: GCA_025667525.1. Classification (NCBI taxonomy): domain Eukaryota; kingdom Viridiplantae; phylum Streptophyta; class Magnoliopsida; order Asterales; family Asteraceae; genus Glebionis; species Glebionis coronaria. The sequence goes on from CM046879.1 coordinate 178,233,516, forward strand.
AGTCTAAATGAGTTGTTTTTAGTCCGAGTCTTATGTTGGAATGGGGATTAGGAGACGATGGGATAGGATAGTTCATGGTGTTGAGGTGATAAAAGGTTGGTCTGTTAAATTGTGTTCGACTCAGTGAGTTTAACTGAGTCAACTCGGTAATTACCGAGTTGACTCGGTTGGGTTGGTTTCAGTCTTGGTCATAGTTTTGGTCCCGGGTCATGTTGTCAAGTCTGTCTATCGCAATGAACCTTTTTGTAAAAATTCATCGCAATAATTCACACTCCATCGCCAAGTCAAACAGAAACAGAGTCCATCGCAGTCAAATGTCATATTACGATGGAACCCATTACGATGGTACCCATCGCAATGGTACCCATCGCAATGGTTACCAGCCATCGCAATATTGAGAACAAATGGGCAGCATGACGACGTATCTATGCCATTGCGACAGGTCCGACCACCCATCGCAATGTGACTCATCGGAATGAGTCCCATCGCAATGGGTATGTCGAACCCATCGGAATGTGACAAAAACACTCCATCGCAATCCATGCGATCGTACCAAGAAGCAGAAATCCAAAAGTGGTCCTTGTTCCTGAAAATCTGGGACAATGAATCTGAATGTGTTTTCTGGGTAAATACATCTTCATCTTCAAAAAATGTTACACAACCCAGAAAAACAGTACTTCTAAATGTGGACAAAGATATGGTTTAAACTGATAGATGAGACTGACCAGCAGACCAACAAATAAACCATCTTTTTTTTGGACAGATTGGACAATAAAAAATAGTATGACACATGATAACAAACTGTGTGGACAAAACAATAGCATGACGTGACAAAAATTTTTTGACAAATCAGACAAAAATGAATGTAACGAGACACAAAGAATAAAATAGACCACCAAATCGCATATATAAACACGATCCAAGGATGGAACCGTGGCTCTGATGCCAAATGTAGAAATGCTAAAATGGATCCGGTGGTCTAATGTGGTGGTAGATGGTGGTGGAAGCCATTGTTGGTTTAGAGAGAGAGAAAGAGAGGCTGAATGTGAAAGTGTAATGTATTCCCAAATGAACAAATGACAATAAACACCCCTCCTTGGAAGCTAAGGAGGGGTATATATAGTCACGTACACAACCTAAACTTTACAACGAGCCTAGTCTAGTCTAAATGTGCGTGACTATGATAAATAACGGGAATTCTTAAATGTCGTCACATAAAGTGAGTTTCCAACATGAGAGCTAGGTTCAAAATTGATATCTCATATTCTCAAGCTTGGCGAGCTAAATGTTATTGTAGAAACTAGAAGGGGGGTTGAATAGTTTCTTATAATTTACTTGTTAAAAGGTGGTTTTCAAAAATCCTTTTTCAAAAACTTAGACTTGAGGAAATGTGTGAAATCTTCTCATGCACAATATGAACAATGATAGTGTAACTAAGCTAATACTAACAAATATATATGCACAAAGAATAAAGAATGTAAAGAGTTAAGGGTAAAGAAAGATCAAACCGAACACCAAGGATTTATAGTGGTTCGGCAACGAAGCTCACTCCTCGTTCCTACTCCACTCCTCGAGTACTCCTTACTCGAGAGTTCACTACACAACAAGCTCCTTATGGTGGAGAAAACCGTACACGTCGCTTAACCAATTTCCGACTCTAAGCTAAAAGTCGAGCCCTAATGGTATCTAGGACCAATCTACACAACTATACTTAGTACATACACAACTTCCAAATAGACACAACTACTTGGATCTTCTCAACTAAGACACAACAACAAATGTATAAAAGTAGATCTTCAATGGATCTTTGGTGGTGGACTCAACACTTCACGAGGATAGTGTTCTTCTCTTTGCACTTGGAGAGGAAGGGATGGAAGAACAAGATTCACTTCTTAAACAAGTAGTAATCAAACAAATGATCAAAGATTTGAGTGATTAAAGAAGAGAGTTTGAATCTGGAAATAGATGTACAAAAGAGGTGATTTGAAAAGCTGAGAATGGTCCACTATTTATAGGACAAAGGCCCAACGGATATATCTGGCCGCGGTTCCTTAGCTCAGCCGGCGGTTCCTTATCGATAAGGAACCGCCTAGGCACTAGAGAACCGCTGCCTAGACTCCGCTCCATTTTTTGTCCTTTAGTGGTGGAGGTCTTATCTGGATATAAAAAATATCCTGAAAGGATATTCTTAACCAAATAAGAATATGCCATTTTCAAATTTCAAATAATTAATTTAATAAAACATTTTCTTAAAAAGAAAGTTTAATAAAAACTTGTCACACTTAATAAAAAGTGAGTTTTAAGAAAGTTTAAATCACTTGATCACTTAATTAAGGTTAATACTTGTTTATTCATACCTTAAGTGAAAATGGGTAAAATGAAAAAATACTTGAACTCAAGAATTCGTTTTTCGTTGTTTTCGTAAATGCTTGTTTTTACATATTGTCGTAATCAAAACAAAGCGAGACCGAAAAGTGCAAGTAACGTTTTTAGGCATTATTGCATTAACAATCTCCCCCTTTTTGATTCCGACAATACATAAACTCAATCACACAAAAACAAGATTTTCGAAGACGAGTTTATTCATTTCTCCCCCTTTGTCGAAGCAAAAAGGTTGCACAAGTCGGTGTTAAAGAAACGGACTTAGCAAAGACTCCCCCTTGGTGCTTACTCCCCTAGCTTGGGGCACCGAGGAATCGAGATATGGTGACAAGCTACATAGAAGGGTTAGTTGAACAAAAGAAACAACCAACAATATATAGCAATAGGTCACAAAAAATAAAAGAGAAGACAACACAAAGACAAAGATCCAAGATAGGTTACTAAAATAACATCATACAAAGAAGTATGGAAAAAGAAACAAGCCAAAAGCATAAATCTAATCCTAGTTATTCTAGAATTCTAAGATTTGCTTGAATTTAGTGTCTTGTGGATAAGCAACCAATGCTTATATGAAAGACAAGGTAATGGCGGAGGGTGGTGGTGGTGGCTTGTTGGAGGTCTCATAATCATAGTGAAGAGGAGGCTTGATCAAGAGACTCTTGATGTAGCTCAACTCCTCATAGATGTGTGTCATAGCAAGATGTTGATATTGACAACAATTACAATATGTTTCATGGTGCATGACATTATCATGAGAAGGAGGAAGAACACTAAAGGGTGGTGGTGGAAGCAAAGAAGTTCCACAATCAACATTCTTTGTAGGAGAGATGTGATTAAGAGTGTTCTTGGGTGAATTTGGGTTGAAAGCAATTGGAGAAAATGGAGGAGATTCAAGGCTTTCATTGGGAGAATAAGACATTTTAGGATGTGAAGTTTGGCAAAATGCTTAAGGTTTAAATAGGGAAGGTTTAAGGTATTTTGGGGTGGTCAAAGGGTTTGAAACAAAGATTCTCAAAAAAAAGTTGGAGCAAATCTGGAGTTTCAGAGAAAAACCCGAAAAAGGAAGGCACTGTATGCAGTTCATTATCATGCCCGGCGGTTCCTTATCACTAAGGAACCGCGGTTCACTTATGGAACCGCCTACAGGGGCTGTGTTTGGTGTTTGGTGGAAGATTTTTCAATTCAGCAAATCTTATTTTTCTAGTCTAACGTATCATAGGGATATGCTTAAAAAGCAAAGATAGACAAAGAAAACATATACAAACTTACCAAATAGAGATTTGACCAAAGTACATGGATTAAAAGATCGATGTAGGAGGTGTGTAAGACAAGACCTTAAGTCATGACACAATGATCCTCCATGATTCTATCTTGTTCTTGCTATGTTTGAGAGAATCATACATATGAATTATGTAAGCTCTAGATTAATAGCGAGAATCTATGAAAAAACGTTTTTAGATTGAATTAACAATGTCAAAAGCATTTCTCAACCATTTTCGAAAGAGAGGGTTTATCAAAAAGAGTTTGGAAGACTCAATGACTCAAAGTGGTAAAATGAGACACACAAAGAGAAGAAGGTAATTAAGGAAGATGTCCATTAATCCTAGACCTAGACGCAAGTAATTAAAAGGTTCCCTCTTAAGTGGCTTAGTGAAGATGTCGGCTAAGTTGTCCTCGGAGGGTACCTTCTCAATTGAAATGTTCCCCTTTTGAACATTATCCCTAAGAAAATGGTGTCGAATTTCTATGTGTTTGGTTCGCGAATGTTGCACGGGATTCTTGCTAAGGTCTATAGCGCCTTTATTATCGCACATGATGGGAACATCATCAAGAGAAATCACGTAATCAACAAGCGCTTGCTTCATCCATAGAGCTTGTTGGCATGCTTTTCCGGCACTCACATACTCGGCTTCCGTGATGGATATTGCAAGAGCGGTTTGTTTCTTGGAGAACCAAGAAGTTAAACAACAACCCATGAAGGTACAAACTCCACTAGTGCTTTTTCGGTCCACATAGTCTCCCGCATGATCCGAGTCTGCGTAGACAATGGTTTCTACGCCGGTCCCTTTAGGATACCATAATCCTAAATGCATGGTGCCTTTAATGTATCGAAAGATACGCTTAACCGCTTCAAGGTGAGAGGTTTTGGGAGCCTTTTGGAAGCGAGCATAAAGACAAACACTAAACATGATATCCGGTCGAATTGCCGTTAGGTACAACAAACTACCAATCATACCTCTATATTTGGTGTTGTCTACCGACTCACAATCATCATCTACGGTGAGTTTAGTATCCGAGGCCATTGGGGGCTTCATTGGTCTAGATTCTTCTAATCCAATTTCTTTAGCATTTCTTTAGCATACTTAGATTGACTAAAGAAAATACCATCATCTATTTGTTTAATTTGGAGTCCTAAAAATAAGTTAAGTTCTCCCATCATACTCATTTCAAACTCATCTGATTTTGGCAAAGTCATCACACAATTCTTGACAAGTTGATCCAAATATAATGTCATCAACATATATTTGTACGATTATGAGGTGAGAACCTTTCTTCTTTGTAAAGAGCGTGTTGTCTACCATCCCCATGGTATACTCATGTTTAACAAGAAACGCTTTAAGTCTATCATACCAAGCTTTGGGTGCTTGTTTGAGTCCATAAAGTGCTTTCTTAAGCTTGTAAACATGATCCGGTTTCTCAAAATCAATGAAGCCGGGAGGTTGATGTTAGGATATGCTCGTGTCATAACAACTAATTATATGGCTAGACACATATAGGCCTATGGGGTCACACACATATACACAGAGATACCATTTAATATACCGTGTTTATGTATTTACGATATATGCATAACCTACGTAACTGAGATCAATAAAAGGCTACTAATTACTAAGTTGTGACTTAGTTAATTGTATTGGTTTAAACATAAGTGATTATCGTGATTGATTGAAATAATAACTTCTCATCAATTACTATTAATACCTAATCAATTATATTTAAAATAGAGTTTTGATTTTGTAAGTTACAAAAAATTGATTTGATATCATTTTTGTGTCATACATATACGTATGAGATGTAGCAACATAGTAGAGAGATTGATCTTTCTTTTCTCTATATCACATACGGCAAAACTAATTTAATACATAGCGTATGTATTATTCTTCCTTGATCTCATCTTGCATCTAATGTAGTGCAAGAGTTAGTGTTGAAGCACGGGTTATTAGACTAGCATCAGTTTGGTATACGATGACGTGTAGTGTGTTTCTACATAGAGGTGATCTACTTTGGTCACTTAGTTTCTTGGTTGATCTTGTCTTGGTGATTTACTCCGTTTGATCCTACCGAATCACGCTACAAAAGGTATACTTTAATCTCCTTTTTTTATTGATTAATCATATGACTCTATGGATCCATTCATAGGTGATCTTTCCGCTGCGTTTGTTATTTATTCATATCATGTTTATATGGATAATCACCTATAGTGGTATCACGAGCCATCATATGATGTCATATGATTATCGGGTATGCGTAAAAGTAGCTAAAACGCGTGTTTTTGATGGATTAATAAAGATAAAATTAAAACAGCCCATAGGGCTTAATTTTCATGATAAAACAGACCTAATATGGTATTATGATCTGTGATTTTTTATTCCATAGCCACGGGTTACGCATATCTTAATTGGTATTGTTACCGGTACGTGTAAAATGACCTAAAAACGCGTGTTTTGGCACGATTTGTGAAAATGTTTTAGAACAGCCCCATGGACATGATTTCTGTAATTATATGATAATTATAAGGTGTTTAAAATGTGGTTTTAATATCCTAAGGTCATTGGTTACACGTACCAATCGGGGGTTTAATTAATTGTTGATTATTTCTTCGATTTCGTTGGCTAACAAGTGTTTCTTGTTGTTTAATTTTATTTCCATGGAAAAATACATGCATGTTTGGCCATGGACTTAGCCAACACCTTTTTATATTCATAATATTATGGTATTATTATGTTTCGTATGCAAAGCCGATGAAAACCTAGACCAAATGTGACATGTTGTGTGTTGATTTGCATTTAATTTCAGTTTTGGGGATTTGCCATTATTTCGGCTTCATTAATATGTTTTTGATGTTGGTTATAGCCACTGTTTGGGCATTTTACAGTAGGTTAATGATAGGTTAAATGTTTTTAGTCATAAATCATTTGTAACCGATGCTTGGATAGGAATGGCCAAAGAATTAAAGACATATTGTGAAATTCGGAGCTGCTGAGTGACCTGCACTAAAATGTGATTTTCCGGAGTTCTATAAGGAGATAGAAGCCCAAATTTGGTGTGCTAATTCACAACTCGTAGGCCTTCAAAAGTCTCAACTGGATCTCAGGCTAGGGAAAACTCCTTCTATGGGTTTTGGGCCCTAGAAGTCGACTGAAATTTTTAGGCAGATTTGGGCCTCATGTTCATTTTGGGTTCTACTTGCTCTTGATGGTCTTTGAGCAAGTGGGAGCCCACTTTGTGGTTATGTTGACTTACCCTTAGTTGACTTCTTGGTCCTCGTGATGGCTCACGAGATCAAGCATAGGTTTTTCATCGGTTTGAGGCTTTGCATACTTGTGGTTGTGTGGTTGCTTATTTGCTTGATATCTTGCTATAACTTGCAAATGTTTTTATAAAACTTGATACCAATCATAAACCATTTATAAAATTAAATATTTGATTTAGTTAAAAGTTTAAATACGATTTAAAACAAAAATCTTGTTTTCATAATAATTCATAACATGTTATGAAGGTTATTTATTTTATGCATTGTCTAAACTAATAATACATCCACTTAGGTTTTATATTAGTCTTTAACTTGGACAACTTGACACGTATAAATTAAAACAAGATTAGACTTAAGTTAAGAAATGTTTTTAACTTGTGCTACGATGGATGAATGCATGCTTCCTCGTACACACTTTTGATTTGTAAATCAAACTTTTATACCCGTCTCAAATTTAAGTCATGCCGTCCAATCGTTTGAGATCACTTGCAATTACTTTTTGCATCTTGTGAGACGGATGTGAATTGTAACCCAAGGTGATTATTATCTATGCGTGAGACCTAAACTTATTCTCACATGTTCTCAAATTGGATGACTTAATCGGTACAACGGTGAGACCTTGACTGAGGCAAGGATGGGACTAAACATGCCAGATTGACATTTAGTGAAATGTTTGCTTGTGTCATGAGTCCCATAAGGATCTAAGAATTGCACAAGATTTGCAATTGATGAACGTCATCTACCTGTTGAATCTATCATTACTAGCAGATCAACTGATGTGGTGGTGGAACCTCAATGAGGATCTTAGCCTTTTCGTAAAATTAATTGTTTTTATAAACTTGGGTAGTTAATTTAAAAAGGATAATTATCGAAAATACTAAATATGAACTTTGTATTTCTATTAATGATTTTGTGCAACACAAACCGTAAACAAAGTTTGTTTCCTTTTGTGCTAGAGGAAAACAAACTAAGTCTTCTTTCCTTGTAAGAATAAGACTCATTCCCATCCTTTCTCCTTGTATGAGAAAGCTGTAATAGGAACACTTGAATCTTCTCAATTCTAATCAATCTTAATACACACCTACTCAAGAAATTCCATTGTCTTGTAAGTCAAAACGATTAAGTATGGTTGCCCATCTTAAACTGTTAAGATATTGTAAGAGTCTTGATTAGAAATTGAAGTCTCAATAAACCGCCAGGGGAAAGGAAATTACTAGCATGTTTTTCTAGTATATTTTCCTTACTCAAAAAAGTTCCATAAGAATCTACACACCTTTGAGGTAAAGTAGAAAGAGGAATTGCATGCAATATTTTCAAATTAATGGCATCGATGAAAAGCTCATCACAAATATAGTAGGGCTTGATACTTTTCTTTGAATATCTATGTACTTGTTTACTAGTCTACGAGACTCACATTGGCTATAATGTGTAGACATTCAAAGAAATAGAAAGTATACAAATTGCTACTTGCTTTTTCACTAGTATAGATACATTAAAAATGTTGTCTTAACTAATGGGAGCAATGCAGTTTTTAACCATATGACACACTTGTAATGTTGTCTTATTCAGTGGGAGCTACGAGCTTATCACCTTGTAAGTGACCCACTTAATTTCTTGATTGTCTCGAAATAACGTCATAGTTTTCTAAGCCTTATTGCATATTATTTTAAAAGATAACTAGTCGCTTTTCTGATGTCGCTTCCCAAAATGTTATCTAAAAATATTTATGCATGATTGCTTATTAAACATGAAGTTCTACATAACCCTTCTATACAAGCTTGATTTGAGTATGACTTAAATCTTATTATGTTTGTGATATTTTAATATTATTCATATATGATGTTGTGCCATGCTCAAGTGGGAGAAATATTAGAGTGTGCAAGGTACAACACAATATGACTTATAATATTCTATTAGGACTTATATATATTGATGTATGTTGTCTAATAGAGAACTAATGTCAAGAAATAATAAAAACTACTTCATCACATTACCTATATGTTTTAGCTAATAAGCATATGTTTTCTTGTAAAGACATAAATATGAAGTATGTAAATTAACTTGAAAATACTATTGAAGCCAAAAGTAGGCATTCAATAATAGTTTATTTGTAATATGTTTATGTTTTCAAGTAAAGACATAAACATGAACTTCCTTGAATTGTTCAAAGACTTATAAAATAAAGTAAGTACTTCACTTGTTGTGTCTTCCTGTTAGGGCATATACATTGAAGTTATTGAATTGTTCAATATCTTATAAAGTATATTTAGCGACCAACATGTTATGTTTTCTTGTTAAAACATGAACATAAAGTTCTTGAACTACTAAAATAATCATACTTTATAGCATGCAATCGGCTTGAATATATTGTTTATACAATTTGGTTTGACCAAATTATAAAATATGTCAGGCAAAGAGTATTATGTTATCAAAGGAATTGTGATACTGTCTCATAATTGCAACACTATGTCTCATGTGTAAAATCAAATACTATTGTTATTATTTGATCATTGATAACATTAACTACTCTCTCTCTTGTATCTTATTAAGGTTAACAAAAATTTGAATATGCCCGTGCTTATTCAATATGGTTCCAAACAAGAAGGTAACTAAGAAACCATCAATTTATGGAATGGGATGACTCCCAGTAAGTCTTAGTTGAAGTCTTGAATTTGTTAAAATCATGTTAGACGTGTTATTAACAAAACTTGAATCAAGAAATTTCAGTGTATTTTATACATCCCAAACGAGAACAATTTATTGTTGCTCGACATGCTGTGTACTTGGAGAATGTATCCTCTTACAAGAAGCAAGTGGGAGCCTTTGTGCATCTTTGTAGAAAGCAAGAAATAAAATACAACCTTCTAAATACACTAGTGAACGACATAATGAGGCTGAGCATGTAAATGCAAAAGCCATAAATTGTTGTAACTCCCATTCGCATATCCGCAAGGATACCTCAAGCACCTGAAGATATGAATGTCATGTAAATGTTGAGGAATATGAGTTAGAGGATCATATTGAACCTCATAACTATCGAGACTCATTTTTAAATCTAATGAATGACTCAAACTATGAATGGTTAGATGTAGTCCATAAAAGAAAATCAATTTTGGAAATTGATTAGCTTTCACTAATCAGTAAGACTGATAGGTTATAAATGGTCTTCTATGAGAAGATAGATATGGACACAATTGTACACATTTATCGACACTCTCTTTGAATAGAGTTTAAGGCATGCTCAAGCAATTGATCATGATTTAAGCCTTTCTTTTCTTTACGAGTGTTAAATTAATAAAGATATTAATTACCATACTTGATTTCATGAATATGAAATATGATAATTGGTGTACAAACTCTAGAAATCCAAGTGTGGATTAGAGCATGCATCTAGGAGCTGGAATCTTAAGTTTGAATCAAGGATATGATCATGATTAAAACAAAGATTACTCTCGAGTACCCTTAAAGCTAGTAGGAGCATATTATTTTGTTTGTTTTAAATCTCATATGTTGTTAACATATTGGAAATATTATTCCATCAAAGATAGTTTTTAATCCTTGACTTGGAATATATTTCTATTGAGAGCTAAAAGAAGTAAAACATATAACCTTGGGAAAATGCTTATTATAATAAGACATAGGCGGTTAATAAGTCTAAATATGACACATCATTGAGAAAGTCTCAAAGTTCAATCTGACGTGATAAGATTGATTATGTACATGGAAACCTTTAGTTTACCTAGTGGATTCATTTATATGATATGTGATGTATTAAGACTAATGTTGATACTTGCATGAATGCAAGATGAACTGATCACAAAGTATCTAAGTGAAAGTCATTAGAATACTATATACTTGATCATCGTTTACGGATTTTAGCTAAGAAGATTAATGTTGAGTTTATACACTAATACTTACTTTGATTGAGATGGTACTCAATACTAGTGATAGTAGGATTTCATCTTCAATGATAATACTACTACCTAGACGTGCTTGATGAAAAGCATTCTTGCACTACTCATTAGTAAAATAAGAATACTTTACAGTTTGGGAAGCTGTTAAGAAGATTGTCTTAAATAGGTGTTCTACTTGCTTCAAACAACCTATGTAATGTACTATGGAGATGATAGTATTACTATATTAGCACTTGAGCGCACATATACGAAATGACAATCATCGTATTATTCAAAATCTTCACTATTTGTGAGTTTCTGAAATAAGTATTCTCAAAGTTCACTCAGATGACAACTCAACAGGTCCTTGTGTAAATTCAATGTCTTGTAGTCAAACATGTTCATCATGCTTGGAACATTGGACTTTGACCTTAGAGTAGTCTCATGTATATCTGTTTTTTTAGTATTTGGATAATGGAACGTCAAGCAGTTTTACTAAATAATGAATTGATATACTTGGTAAATCGTCTTCATTTGTACTACTGTGTTCTATATTAGCATGTTTAATCCATGAATAATTTAGTTATTCTAAATTATCCATTGTCAGTTGACGATACGGGAGTATTGTCGAATTAAGACAAATGTGAGTTGGTCATATTCATTAGGAATGAATATTAATTGATGATGCCGCCAAACTCATATGTGTTAACATTGGATTGACCCAACCTACGAAAATTCACCACATGGATCAGCGTCAATAGTGAATCTCGCAAGTGGTTGAATCTCTCATCCTTAGACTTGAGATGCAAGTAGGTTTTGTATGTGTGGAATGTCAATCTTTGATATGGTTCAACGTTGTCCTGAACAAGGCTGCCATAAAGACCATTTTCAAGTACGATGTGAAACACATGAACGACACGTGCAGTCAAAATAGGATTTGTTCCTCCACACGTATTGGAGTTAGATACTACTGGGCCCCTCGATGAATTATACAAATGTATGTGTGGCCACACCCAAATGTAATTAAGATGATACTTGATTAATTTGGTAATCTAGTACAATTTCTATATCGAGAAACAAAATAATTAAACTTGAGAATGACTTTTGATCCATGTCTAAAGTTTAACAAAGTATCTGAAACAAAAGGATGACTGATATCTAAACCATTTAAATGAGATGTTTAAGAAACTATCCTCATATGTTTCTAGGGGCATTGGGTGTTGCTAGACGCTAACCATTGCTTGTATAATTACATGAATATTATGACGTGCGCAAGTGGGAGCTGTTAGGATATGCTCGTGTCATAACAACTAATTATATGGCTAGACACATATAGGCCTATGGGGTCACACACATATACACAGAGATACCATTTAATATACCGTGTTTATGTATTTACGATATATGCATAACCTACGTAACTGAGATCAATAAAAGGCTACTAATTACTAAGTTGTGACTTAGTTAATTGTATTGGTTTAAACATAAGTGATTATCGTGATTGATTGAAATAATAACTTCTCATCAATTACTATTAATACCTAATCAATTATATTTAAAATAGAGTTTTGATTTTGTAAGTTACAAAAAATTGATTTGATATCATTTTTGTGTCATACATATACGTATGAGATGTAGCAACATAGTAGAGAGATTGATCTTTCTTTTCTCTATATCACATACGGCAAAACTAATTTAATACATAGCGTATGTGTTATTCTTCCTTGATCTCATCTTGCATCTAATGTAGTGCAAGAGTTAGTGTTGAAGCACGGGTTATTAGACTAGCATCAGTTTGGTATACGATGACGTGTAGTGTGTTTCTACATAGAGGTGATCTACTTTGGTCACTTAGTTTCTTGGTTGATCTTGTCTTGGTGATTTACTCCGTTTGATCCTACCGAATCACGCTACAAAAGGTATACTTTAATCTCCTTTTTTTTATTGATTAATCATATGACTCTATGGATCCGTTCATAGGTGATCTTTCCGCTGCGTTTGTTATTTATTCATATCATGTTTATATGGATAATCACCTATAGTTGAGCCACATATACCTCCTCATTGATCAAACCATTAAGAATAGCACTCTTTATATCCATTTGTTGAAGCTTAAAATCTAAGGCACAAGCGTAGGTTAAGAGGATTCTAATGGATTCTAATCTAGCTACCGGTGCATATGTCTCGTCATAATCAATCCCTTCTTGTTGATTATAGCCTTGAGCTACAAGTCTAGCCTTGTTACGAGACACAACGCCATTCTCTTCTAACTTATTCCTAAATACCCATTTGGTTCCTATAATGGTAGAACTTCTAGGTGGAGGAACAAGTTCCTAAACATCACTGGCAACGAATTGATTCAATTCTTCTTGCATCGCAATGACCCAACTCTCATCCGTCAAAGCTTCTTTAACATTCTTTGGTTCAATCAAGGAGACAAAACAAAAGAAGTTGCTTTGGTTTTGGACTTGAGATCCTAGGGTCCTTTGATTTAAGTCACCAATGACATTATTGAGAGTATGATCCCTAGATTCCTTAATGTTTACTTCCTTTTCAACACTAAAGTCTTCAACTCCTATTTTTCTAACCTCTTTGGCTTTAACTACTTCTAATTCATCCAAGTCATCATCAACCAATGGTGTTGTCTTGGGTGAAGGAGGGGTTTCATCAAAGGTTATGTTGAGTGATTCTTCAATAACCCCCGTGGTTCTATTTAGGACTATGTAGGCTGTGCTAGTTTGGGAATAACCTAAAAGGATACCTTCGTAAGACTTTGGGTCAAACTTGGTAAGGTAGTCTTTGGTGTTGAGGATAAAGCACTTGCTTCCAAACACCCTAAAGTATTCCAATGAGGGTTTCTTACCTTTAAGAATATCATAGGGGGTCTTTCCTAGGAAAGGTCGAATAAGAATTCGGTTGAGAATATAAGTCGATGTGTCCACGACATTGCACCAAAACTTTTGAGGCAAAGATTGCTCGCTTAACATCGTCCTACTCATCTCTTGGAGAGTCCTATTCTTCCTTTAAACTACCCCATTTGATTGTGGAGTGCGAGGAGCCGAGAAGTTATGGGTAATACCATGAGCTTCACAAAAGGCACCAAATTGCACTTCATTATCAAATTCCCTACCATGATCCGTCCTAATAGAGACAATTGAACATCCTAGTTCATTTTGAATTCTTCGACTAAAGATTTCAAAGTGATCGAAAGCTTCATTCTTAGATGCCAAAAATCTAGTCCAAGTGAATCTAGAATAGTCATCAACTATAACTAGGGTATAAAGGTTACCTCCATAACTCCGTATGGCGGAAGGTCCAAAAAGATCCATATGTACTCTAAGCACCAAGAGGTCGATACCAAATTCTTGGCTTTGTGACTTGAGTGAACTTGCTTTCCAACTTTGCAAGCATCACAAAAGTGACTATCAAACTTAATCTTGGGGAGGTGTCTTACCAACTCCTTAGAGACTAAAGATTGAATTAAACGCATATTAGCGTGACCTAATCTCCTATGCCAAAGAGTAGAACTATCATCTATAGTCGCAAGACATATGTTGTCTTTTGACTTCTTATTGACCTTCATAACATAAAGCTCATGCTTTCTAATACCTTTTCCAATGACCTTTCCATCTTTTACGATTTCACTGTCATGTTCCGAAAAGATGACCTTACACTTATTATCACAAATTTGACCTATACTTAAAAGGTTAAACCCTAAGTTATCTACGTGCTCAACATTATCAATGGTCATGGAGTCAAGAGAAACCGTACCTTTGCCAATGATATTACCACGTAGACTACTAGCGAATGTGACGTTACCTCCATCATATGCTTTGTAATGCGAGAACAAACTTCGATTACCCGTCATGTGTTTAGAACATTCACTATCCTTAATCCACTCATCGAGCTCCAAATCAATTCCCAAGCATATCTAGGTAACAACACACAAGATCAAACATTTGGTCCCCAATATCTCATGGGTCCAAAATTGTTAGTTCCAAACATCCCTTGCATTTGGTTGGGATGCATGAATGAAGGAGGGGTTCCCCATGGAGAACAAAATGGAGGAGGGTAGTAATTCATGTAACCATTTTGTTGTTCGTTATTTCTCCTAGGTGTATTTGATCTAGGTTTAGAGTTATGATTATTCCTTCTAGGTGTTGGAGTTTTACTTCTAGGTCGTGAATTGTTTTGATTATCTTTTCTAGGAGTTGTTGTTCTACTTCTAGGCTTAGACACATTTCGTACTCTAGGTGGAGTAGAAGATGGTCTTGATAAACTTCTATTTCCCATGAGAGGTTTACTTAATGGCTTGTAGAACTTATCAACGGTATTGTTGTCAAGTATGGGTAAATTTACTTTATTAACAATAAGATGCTTTGGTTTTTCATCTAACTTAGACTTTTCAGAAAGTTCAGGATTTTCACCAAAATCACCCTTTGGCCGCGGTACCTTATCTATGGCGGCGGTTCCATAGTGATAAGGAACCGCCCCATACAATTTGGGACCGCGTACAGCAGACGTTTTTTGTGAAAACCTGACTTGTTTTGGTTCACTAGTTGAGGCTTCATTTGAGTTAAAACCTATATCAAGTCTTTCCTTTGAATGAACTTGTTTGTTTAACATGTCATCAAGAGCACTAGTACCTTTCATGAATTTTTCCAATTTAATGGAGGTGTTCTTGAGGGCTTCATTTTCTAATCTAAGTTTCTCACAACTTAAGCAACTTAAATCAACCTCTTTATTTTTCTCAAGTTAGCTAATTTCTCCCTAAATTCATTGATCTCATTTTCGAGCTTAGTTTTGGTTGATTTTAAGGTTTTGTTCTTTTCTATGAATTTGAGACTAAGTTTGTGTAAACTATCATATTTGCCTTCAAATTCAATATCATCAAAGGTGGAGCTATCATAACTATAATATTCGGTTTCGGAATGTACCTCTTTAGAAGTGTGAGCCATAAGACATTTCTCCTCTTTGGGGTTGTCATCATCATCTTCACCGCTATCGCTCCAAGCGCCACTAACGAACGCCGTGTGGTTCTTATCGCGAGCGGGCTTTGGACAATCACCAATGAAGTGATTTGGATCACCACATCTAAAGCAATTCCTATCATCTTTTTCGTTCTTGGCAAACCGATTCTTTGAGAATGGTTTCTTGTCATTGTTGGGTTGCCTAACGTGTTGACCTCGTCTCTTGAAGAACTTCTTGAAATATCTCACCGCCAATGCATACTCCTCGTCATCGCTTTCCGAGGAACTATCATGGTCACTTTGTGCCTTCTTGGCTTTAAGTACAAGAGATTTCCTTTCACTCTTGGTTTTCACTAATTCCGAGTCCTTCAAAATTATCATCTCATGAACCTTCAAGTTGCCTATGAGTTCATCGAGTGATAAAGTTGAGAGATCTTTCGATTCTTCAATCGTCATGACTTTTGCTCTCCACTTTGGATGTAAAGCCCTTAGAAACTTCCTAACATTGTTCTTGCTAGAAAAACCTTCATCAAGTGCTTTTAGACTAGTAATAATGGTGTTAAACCTAGCAAATGCACTATCAATAGTTTCATCTTCTAAGATGAAAATTGTTCATATTGTTGGACAAGAAGATCGATTTTGCTTTCTTTGACTTGGCTATTACCTTGGTGGGTTACTAAAAGAGTGTTCCAAATATCTTTAGCGGTTTCACACATAAAAATTCTTTCATACTCTTTCTTAGGTAAAGCATTATAAATCACCATTTTAGCCTCATTATTTTTTGAAAGTTTCTTTTTAGTATCGTCATTAGCTTTATCAAAAGTGACCAATTCTTTTGTTTTAGAAACTTCATTAAATTGATAAGTTAAAAATCACCATTGGTAATAACATGCCAAAGATCTAAATCTTTTGATTTCACATAAGTTTCAAATCTATTTTTCCAATAGATAAA
Source organism: Glebionis coronaria (assembly GCA_025667525.1). Taxonomy (NCBI): domain Eukaryota; kingdom Viridiplantae; phylum Streptophyta; class Magnoliopsida; order Asterales; family Asteraceae; genus Glebionis; species Glebionis coronaria. The sequence continues at coordinate 178,250,247 of CM046879.1, forward strand.
ACTATCGGTTTCAAAAAGTGGTGGTCTTTGCATAGATTGCCCTTCTAGGTATTTGTTGGAATCCATAGATCGATTCAAGTTTTAAAATACAATATACTTTAAAAATTCTTGAGCAACCACGCTCTGATATCAATTGTAGAAACTAGAAGGGGGGTTGAATAGTTTCTTATAATTTACTTGTTAAAAGGTGGTTTTCAAAAATCCTTTTTCAAAAACTTAGACTTGAGGAAATGTGTGAAATCTTCTTATGCACAATACGAACAATGATAGTGTAACTAAGCTAATACTAACAAATATATATGCACAAAGAATAAAGAATGTAAAGATTTAAGGGTAAAGAAAGATCAAACCGAACACCAAGGACTTATAGTGGTTCGGCAACGAAGCTCACTCCTCGTTCCTACTCCACTCCTCGAGTACTCCTTACTCGAGAGTTCACTACACAACAAGCTCCTTATGGTGGAGAAAACCGTATACGTCGTTTAACCAATTTCCGACTCTAAGCTAAAAGTCGAGCCCTAATGGTAGCTAGGACCAATCTACACAACTATACTTAGTACATACACAACTTCCAAATAGACACAACTACTTGGATCTTCTCAACTAAGACACAACAACAAATGTATAAAAGTAGATCTTCAATGGATCTTTGGTGATGGACTCAACACTTCACGAGGATAGTGTTCTTCTCTTTGCACTTGGAGAGGAAGGGATGGAAGAACAAGATTCACTTCTTAAACAAGTAGTAATCAAACAAATGATCAAAGATTTGAGTGATTAAAGAAGAGAGTTTGAATCTGGAAATAGATGTGCAAAAGAGGTGATTTGAAAAGCTGAGAATGGTCCACTATTTATAGGACAAAGGCCCCACGGATATATTTGGCCGCGGTTCCTTAGCTCAGCCGGTGGTTCCTTATCGATAAGGAACCGCCTAGGCACTAGAGAACCACTGCCTAGACTCCGCTCCATTTTTTGTCCTTTAGTGGTGGAGGTCTTATCTGGATATAAAAAATATCCTGAAAGGATATTCTTAACCAAATAAGAATATGCCATTTTCAAATTTCAAATAATTAATTTAATAAAACATTTTCTTAAAAAGAAAGTTTAATAAAAACTTGTCACACTTAATAAAAAGTGAGTTTTAAGAAAGTTTAAATCACTTGATCACTTGATTAAGGTTAGTACTTGTTTATTCATACCTTAAGTGAAAATGGGTAAAATGAAAAAATACTTGAACTCAAGAATTCGTTTTTCGTTGTTTTCATAAATGCTTGTTTTTACATATTGTCGTAATCAAAACAAAGCGAGACCAAAAAGTGCAAGTAACGTTTTTAGGCATTATTGCATTAACAGTTATGCTTTGCAATTGTTGAGAGTGACTCCTGAGGAGTCGTTTGCGAAACTCCCTTTGTGTTGCCACAATTTGAAGCTAAAAAACTCAGGGACTATTCCACATATAGAAATTGACTATGAAGACACATTTGAGATATTTTTTCTTTCCTTGGGTGTTGCTCTAAAATTTCTTTTACAAAAATTAAATGTAATTATTCACGTTGTAAGATTATGTAAATCTTGGATATTCTAGAAAGAGGAAGTAGAGAGAGAGCAGGTTACACAAACACACACTTAGAGAGAGAAAGTGAGAAAACACATATTATGTGTGTGAAAATAATGAGCAATCACATCGTTTCTAACTAAGGAGAGAGTTTATATACTCAAGCCTTGTGATGGGCTTGAGCTTACACATTGGGCCGCCGACCACATACATTCCATGGGCTTGGCTTGGACTTGTTAATAAGTGTTAAGTTACCTAGACTACGAGCTACTACTAGATATATTGTTGAAGTGAACGATCCTTCCTAAATATGTAAAAACGTATTTCCATCAATCTCCCCCTAAGGGATGTCACTCCAAACAAGGGGGTTACCCTAGTTACAATAATAAATTAAACATAGCATACTATGCTTATCTTGAGCTCGTATTCTTCTTCTTTCTTTTTTCGGTGAATATGTTGATGTGGTCTTTGCTATCCATCTTGAACATTTAGCTCTTGCCTTGATCTTGTGCAACCGTCACTTGTGATATTCGCCTCGTCGTGACTTCTTGTCCCACATACTTATACCTTTGTAATTCTTGAAAGCTTCAGAGTTTGATACAGCGGAAGACTTGATTTAAGCTTTCTTGAATTTGTTGAAGTCTTAAGTGCAGAAGGTATAAGAATGAGAGGATGACTTCTCATCGGACACCGCAACATCACCGTCTTCAAATGTAGCAACATAAGTAGACACGAACGAAATGGATTTGACGATTCATTCTAATTCGACAGCATTTTACCTCCAGTCGGTGAAGACCGTTAGACGATATAAAATATCGTACTTGTGGCAGGTAGTTTCAATTAAGAACCTCCTTTACAAGTTTTCGCGGGTAAACCCGTTCTCTTTACTCGACCGTCCAAAGCTGACTGCGAACGTAAAGAGTAATCATTTGGATAAAATTATCCGCATGATTGAAGCCGTCAATTCCGATTGCAAGAACAATTTTGATTCATTTAAGAATCGCACCATCGTTTCTTTCCAGTTCTCACGAGCTTGATTCATATTGAATCTTGCAAGTTACCTACCAAGTGTTGTTTGATGTTAACACAAAAGGATTTCCACTCATCACTGTGAACACTAATGAATGTCACTCTGAGTGTTCTGGCAAGATCACTAAGATATTGCATAGAGGTCTGGAATGTGTTTAAATTCAGCTTAGAATTAAACCACTATTGCTTTCCAGTTATCACAAGTTTGATTCATAAAGAATCACACAAGTCACCTACCATGAGATTTTTAATGTTCACTGAAGAAGGATTTCCATCTTCATTGTAAATACTTGCGTATTACTCGGATGTTCAGGCAAGATCATTAAGATTTTACGTAGGACTCTTAATATCTTTCTTACTTTTCACAAAGTGTGAAGAAGCAAGGAAATATGGAACTGTGTCCTAATGAGATGTTTAATGATCTCAAGTGGCTCTAGACTCGATCGTGCATTTTGGATTTTAGTGATCGGAGGTTAGAGAGGAGTGGCACCATTTCATTATCAATTTATTCAGAGTAAATAAATCAATAGATAATATGTTGATCTCCGTGTGATTAAAACAATTATCTTTGAGAGATATCTGAGTTAGTTGGATGAGTTGTGCATTACACCACTACGTCTTTGATGTCTATCTTTAACATCAAGTATTATTAAAATGATCCCGGTAACATTTGTATTTGACCAGGTTTCTGCCTAAGTTGTAAGGAGGGCTTCTTCTTTTCACCCTTTATCTTTACAATTCTTTTTCATTCTTCAACCCCTTCAATGCTTACCAATACGTCATCACTAGCACTTTGTTGTGATTGTTCTAGTGCTAACTTAATTACTTGGTCGACATTCAGCTACGTTCACAATCTTTCTCCCTCTTTCCTAAGGACTATTATTTCTAGCTATGGAATGTCCTTGGGAAGATTCCTCCGGTTTTAGAAGAATCATTAAACTTAACCTATTCTACCATCCTTATGTCACCAAAATCGTCATCGTCATGAAATAAATGGGTTGAGGGTAAGTATATGTCACCATGAATCCATTTTGCTCCCGCTTAACATATGCCATGATATTCGAAAATATTTCGCATATGTCAGGATGAGCCATCACGTTAACTTAAATCATTTGAGATGAACCGTTTCTTATATTAAATCACATTTTCTCTCCCATATTAAAAATATTAACCCAACCGATATTTTTTATATCAATTGATTTAATGAAGTTTTAACAAAGGTTTTGGGAAGAAAAATGCAAGTCCGTTTTATCTTCATATTTGTAAGATGGATATCAATGACATTGTAGTCATATATGATACCATATTTGTATAGATATAATGCATATTCACCGTATTAGAAAAAATTGACAAGGTTGGACCTGAGTGATGAGAACATCATATGATAGAATCACGTGGTTCTTGTCGGCAAATGTTGGTATCCTCGTCATGTCTGAAGTTATCTTTTAGCACCTCATGTACGATTGGTATCATTGTCTTAACACCAATTGTGAACTTGGTTATGACGTCTTGACACCAATTGAAAGATAAATACTTCGTCTTGGCACCAATTGTTAACACCTGCAATTCACAAAAGAATCGGCATCGAAGAATCTGATAGCTAGACAACTGCTCCCCTCAATTGTTGACCCGTGCTCTATCGAAAGAGTTGTAGTCGTCGTTTGAGTTGTCGCATCATCGAGTATGTAGATACCAATTGTAAAGAACTTCGATTTGTAGAGATTATAACTTCATAAAAACAAGATTTCTCTCGATTTAACAAATAAATGCACTGAAGCGTACATATATTCGTGTTAGATTGTGTTATAACGTAAACACAATCCCTTACATGGTTATAAAGTAAACCATGCCCGAGAAAATTAATTCTCGTTGTTGAGCCAAAGTTTTCAAAATAAATACTTGACTTGAATAAGAAAAGCGGGTTACTATTTGAAATAATAGCAAGTCATTTAGGCATGTTTTATGAAATATTTACAACTTTTGTACGAACTCTATGTATGGCGCTGTGTCAATATTAATCGACATTTTTAAATCCGTAAATATTATCGTACCAAAAGACATGCCTCTGAAAAATAAAGTAAAAATACTTTTGGATTTTTCTGAATTTTTCAATTTTTATAGGTTTTATATGGTTTTATATTTTTGGGACCCCTATATTTTTATATTTTGCTTTTTTGGATAAAAATATAAACGGTATATACACATGATTACAAAGGACACTAAGAATAGTTTACCACCACTATTCTTTCGCTTCATCTTCCAATGCCTTTAGAGTCTTGGGTGAGAAAGTTCTCATTCCAAGCTTGTCAGCAAAAAATTCAATTCAAACGCGATCTAAAGCCTTCGTGAAGATATTTGTCAATTGACACTCCGACTTGACAAAGTAAATCTCGATCACTCTATTTTTCACTTGCTCATTGATAAAGTGGTAGCAAATGTCAATATGCTTCGACCGGGAGTGTTAAACATGATTCCAACAGAAGGCAATGGTACTTTGATTGTCACACTACATCGGAATTTTGTTAAAACCTATACCATCGTCGGTTAATTGTGATCTTATCCAAAGAATTTTAGCACAACAGCCGGACATAACTATGTATTCTGCCAATGTACTTGAAATTGCAGCGCTTTTCTGCCTTTTCGATGCCCAACTTATTAGTCGATATCCTAGTAGTTACAAACTGCCACTGGTGTTACGCCTTGTATCTTAACAACCTGCATGATCTACATCTGCATATGCCATTAGTTCAATCGAGGAGTCTTTCGAATACTAAATTCCCCGATTAAAGGTTCCTTTGAGATATCGAAAGATCCTTTTAACAACAGCTATATATAACTCATTAGGCCTAGTTTGATACCGAGCACACATACATATAGCAAATTGAAGGTCAAGTCTACTAGCTGTAAAATATAGAAGGGTGCCGATCATACCATGATAAAGTGTAGGATCAATAGGAATCCCATCTGGATCTGCATCTAGTTTGGTTCTTTCCACCATTGGAGTATCCACGGGGTCGCAAGTTCTATCTTATATTTCTTGGGCGATTCAAGGGCATACTTGGATTGGTTAATAAAGATGCCTCTGGGACTTTGAGATATCTGAAGTCCTAAGAAAATGATACCTTACCCATCATCTAAATCTTAAATTTTGAATACATGAGTGTCCCAAACTCATCCGAAAGTGTTTGGGTCGAGGCTGCAAATATAATATCATCAACATATATTTGTACCATAATCATGTCTTTCCCTTGTTTATGAATGAACAACGTTGGATCCACCTTGCCCTTAGTGAAGCCTTCCATAATGAGGAATTGTGATAATAGATCATACCACGCGCGTAGAGCTTGTTTCAACCCATAGAGAGCCTTCTTAAACCTGTACACGTGATTAGGGTATTTGGGATTCACAAAACCATGCGGTTGTTGAACATAGACCTCTTCCTTGATTTCACCATTAAGAAACGTCGTCTTAACATCCATCTGATAGACGATCATATTCATATAGGCTACATAAGCGAGGAATAGTCTAATAGTCGATACACACGAGCTACTAATGGAGCTTTGTTCTTCAATATTCCGCCTAACTCATCGAGATTTACCTTGTAAACCCATTTCAAAGTGAGTAACATCACTTTATCCGGGCATGGGACAAGTTCTCATACATTAAGACATTCAAATTCATTATGTTCTTCTTGCATAGCTTCTATCCTACAAGATTGTGTAAAAGCTTCTTGCCACGTCTTAGGGTTCAACTTCATAGAGAAAGGCATCAAAGTAGCAAAACATTTCACTTTCTTGTAGCTGACTGAAATTGAGTATAATGCAGTTCGTTTTTTCTCAGTTCTTGCTAATAGAAAGTCCAACCAATATCGGGTTTTTACTTGTTCTTGGTTGTTAAGCTTGCTTGGTTAATCTATTTGCTAATTCAATCAAATGCTTGCAAAACGGAAAAATATTACCTACATATATGTAAAACAAATTGCAAATACCACGTTTTTATGCAAGTAGAAATCAAAATGCAAAATATGAAACTAAAGGGACTGAAATTTTAAATTCTATGAAAAATAAATGCTTGAAATGTAAACTCTAACAATTATAGGGACTAAAAGTGCAAAACAGTAAACTACAAGGATCAAAAATGCAAATTTTATAACAAACTAACCAAAAGTGTAACAAACTAACAAAATACTAACTGATTTTAACAACTTCTGAAACTATAGGGACTAAACACTTGCAAACCCTAAAAACATGGTAATTAAGCCAAGTTTAAACGCTGACAGAACTATAGGGACTAAAGTGCAATTATCAAATCTATTTAACCAAAAACGGGCAAAACAAGGAAATAAGATCGTTTGAGCTTATTACTCAACCAAACTTGATGAAACAAATTGCAAAACTCTTGAAATCTCAATTAAGCTACGTGTGTTCAAGGAAACTTGCTAAAAATGAGAAATAAGCAAATGAGTGCTTATCAATAAGCACAAAATAAGCTATAGCTAAAACTAATCAGTCACAACTTGATTTTTTGATTAAAACTGATTAAGCAACTGATTTAAGGAATGGGAAATCAAACCAGAACGTTTTTCATCCAGAAATAAGCTCTAAAACTGAATTAAGCTAAAATTGAGCTTATGTTGACCAAGCGTTGACCAGCTTTTTTTCAAAAAGCTAAAAATCTCAAAAATCATGTAACTCAACTACTTAAATGGATTTGTGAAGAAAAATTGCTAAGTTTATGAAGAGGAAAAGGAGATACAAAATTTCAGAATCCAAGTTACAGAGACTTGAGTTAAGTCTTCACATCTGATTTTTGCTTATTCCTAAGTGCTTATTGAATACTGTAGAAAACCCTTTTGGAATCTAATTCTTTATGATGTAAGCTAAAGCTGAGAACAAATTTGGTAAAATTTCATCTAGAAATGAATGAGTTCTAATCAATTAAAAATGACAAGTTCTTAAAACCAAAGTTGAATGAAAACTGACCCAAACTATTTAAGTGCCATTTGCCCGTTTGACTATCTAAATGACTTGTAAATGCCTTGAAACTCTCTTATAACTCCTATTAACTACAAATCAATTCTAAAATGCCAAAACTCACAACTTGAAAACTCTTTTTAAGCTACACCCAAACACTCCTTTAACTGGTTATTCAAACTTTTTACAAATACTTTTTAAGTTCTGAATTAAGCTGACTCAAAAGCTATAGCAGTCTAAACTCAATGATCAAAATGAAAAGTAATAGAGCTCAATGCACTCAACTAACTCTACTAGAACTACAAACCAATTACAAGACTAAAAGTGACTGAATCAATGCAGTTAGCTAGAATATAATCCAAATCAAAGAACAAGTAAACAGGATTAAACTACTAACACTCTAGGATCTAACAAACAGCAACTACAAGCAACTTTTATCAAGCAGCCATCAAGATTACTCTAGGAAAGAAAGCATGCAGTTAACTGTTGAGTGGAACAAAAATCAAGGACTTTAAAACCTATTGTAGAATTCCTTTGAGAAGAAGAGGAGCGCTGAGCTCTCTTAGCCTAGTGATAACCACCACCTTATCACTAGGAAAAAATCAATCAACAAATTCAGCTAACTAATCAACTAGAAACCATCATTCTGCTTGGAATCTTCAAATATCAATGGAATGAACTGAATTGTGATCAAACAGCTAACAAATTTCACCAATGTCAGTTATGATCCATCAATGATCATAACAAACACTTAACAGCAACAATAGTATCCAATAGCAGCAAGAAATGAACTGGAATGGTAAGAACAATTTTGGCGGGAAAGCTTGAATTCAAAATTCATTAATGGAAAAACGGTTACAAGGTTTGTTAGAAGCTAGTAACTAACTAACTAACTCAAGAGTTTGTCAGACTCTTGAGTAGCTAGGGTAAAATTGAGGGAAAAAGGAAAGGAAATTTGGAACTAGGTGTTTTTACAAATTTAAGCTACTAATGAAAATGAAATCTAATCCAGCTATTTATAGACATGAAGGAAGAGTTTGTTGGGGTTGGTGACGTGTCAGAACCAATCCCAGCTTGCCACGTGGAGAATTCTGCATATTGCATTTTGAAGGTATGAACAAGGAATTGGGCCTTTCTTCATTGATTGATTTCATGGTAATTGATTTGCACCATTGTGTTTATCTCTTCAAAACGATCAATTTTGATGTTGAACACTTTCCATGAAATTGCTTGTAGCTAAAACACGATCCTGGTAAATTTTCCTTTGAAGAAGATGCCACGTGTCAGCGTTTTATTGGCTGAAAATCAGTCACACGGATTGAACTGTTAGGATTGGGTAATAAATGTGAGGCGGCTGAGTGGATATTAATTATTCAATCCGTGTGCTTCCTTTTCTTTCTTCTCATTGGCTGAATTCCTTGTCACATGGATCAAACTTGGATATCTTTCAAAAGTTGGCAGAACAAGTCCTTGTACTTGGCAGATTATTGTTTTAAGCTAGAATCTTTATTCTTTTGACATATTTGATCCTTCAACTTTCATTCTTTGAACAAAATGGTCCTTTGACTGAGTTGACTTGAGAGTTGACCAAGTTTGACTTGAATCTTGACTTTTTACAATATTTTCACTTTTAGTCCTTCAACTTTGATAACTTGTCAAGATAGGTCCTTGTACTTCAAAGTCTGGTCACTTTTGATCCTTCTTTGTCTTTTTCATCCATTTGAGCTTGATTTTTCCTTGTTTGCTTGGAAATGTATCTTTTTACCTACACAAGTGTACACAAACACAAACATACCACATAATACTGTTTTTGCCAAATAAATTGGTATTTTGCTTCATGTTTTAGGGTTATTTGATATTCAAAGGATATGAGTTTAAGCTCATATCAAATTCCCCTACACTTGAACATTGTCATGTCCTCATGCAATATTATATATTAAAGCTCAAATTTACATTTCCCTCATAATTAATCCACCTTGGCCATATGAGATGCATCTATGCTACTCTAAACTAAATGATGCATGATTTTGACTTTCAATAATGCAATGAACAAAATTACAATTCTATCTATATCTTTTTGATTTTTCTTGAAATGGTTTTGATGGAAATAACTCATAAAGAATTCAATGGCTTAGATTAGGGCTTGGGTACCATGGACATTTATCACCCTCAAGTTTCACTTTCCCCATACCAAGCTTAAAAATGGGATCATTGCATTCACAAGTAAAAAGTGCATCAACTTATTCATGACAATTAAATGTAGAACCGGTTATTATTTGAGCAAATTGCTTGTGGGCAAATTTGTCATTATTTAAAGCGTGAAGTATAAGAAATGTAAAATCCAAAAATAAGGAAGCACGGTTTTAATCCTAAGTAATCCTCTCATCCATTACTTGAAAAACCGCTCACAATTAATACAAGTCCATTTCAAGAATAATAAGTCATTCGCCTTATGTGTAAAATCCTCATGTCATGCTTTCATAAGTAGCTACACACTCGCTAAGGAAAGGAAAATAAAACTCACGCAATAATTTACATCCGCCATCTTTTTGAGACTTTGGATCTTCAACCCCGCAACCCGTCAAGGTAATATTGGATTGGAGCAATCTATTGAATCCCCGCAACCCGTCAAGGTAATATTGGAACTCAATAGTCACTATAATTAACACCACACTGCCCCTCTTGGGAGTCTTGCATTATTTTTTTTTTCTTTTTTTTTTTTTTTTTCTAGCCACTCATTTTTTTTATAAGCCGCTCTTATTTTTCTTTATTCCTCACAAAGAAATTTGAAAAGAAGAAAAGGAAAAACACCCGCTAAGTATGGAGCATGACATAAGTCTAGTACACATAAAACGTGCTAACTTAGAATCTTAAGACGTACTCATATCAACCATAAATGATTAGCCAAAAATGCATAAGAGATTACAAACCAATTAAAACCGTTCTTGATTATTTATTAACAATTATATACATGCGAAGAAAGTAGAGATAAAGAAGAGAAGGGTTTAGCCACAAGTAATTGCCATGAAGTCTATCTAGCCCTTTTACACTTGCTTCAACTCTATCATTTCCCATTCTCCACAAATTTAAAATTTCAAATAATGAAATTGGTGGATGCTTAGCCTAATAGACCAATGAAGGACTACATGGTTAAGGATACTAGCTAGAGAGTGCTAAAATAAGCAAACTCGGGTTGAGTCAAAATATCCATGGCGGGCCTAATATGTCAAAGAAGTCTAAACTTGTTAAAACCATGTTTTATTATATTTTTTCCTTTTTATATATTTTGATGAAAAATAAAAGAATATATACAATGCAAATGTGATATGCAAAATGAAAAATGATTGATGCAAAAATTATGAATGCATATTTTTGTTGGCCAAAGTAGATCAAAAATTTGAAAAATGTTGAAAATTTAATTTTTCCATGTTATCATGCAAGACAATGACAAGTTCTAGGTAAGGTCACTTCGATAGAAGACCCCCCTACACTTAAGCTAAACATTGTCCTCAATGTTTAAGAGCATGGAAGTGTAAAAACTTCCCCTACACTTATGACAATGAATAGACTTTGCTTAACCCAAGTTAAGGAAAGGACAACTATTAGTGAAATCATGTTTAAGCACAAGGTGTCAATGAAAATTCACTAAAGTAACGAAGTGAACCGGATACAAGGGCCTCCTCCATAAGCTCCAAAGCATGAGATGAGTGAGCAACCCTACAAACAATCATGAAGACAAAAGAAGGTCTCCCCTACACTTATTTCCAAGTCTATGCCTTTATTTCTAACCTACAACACTCTAAACCTAGTTATACGATGCTTGAGTTAATGAGTCTCTAGCTCGACTCGTCCCACACTTAAAAGTGTCTAAAACTTATCATGGAGAAGAAAAATTTTGCCCTTTTTAAGAAAAATCTCCATGATGAGTTTAAAACAAGTGTTCATTTATCAAAACTCCATAAATATCCCCCAGGATCAAATACATAATTACCCTCCCACTTATAACACAAGCCAACAACTAGCTTCCCAATCAATGGTGAAAAGAATGAGATGTAGTTCTCTAAAATGGTTTCCCATATGTTCTTCCCAAGGTGATGGTGTAGAGCTCTCAAATCTTTCACAAGGTTTCCTTTTGTTGCATCAGATGGATACTGAGATGATTTAGCAAGCTCTATGCCAGGATCAAAAATCCGTTCCTTGATGGGAAAACAACAAGTGATGGTTGCCTTAGAAGATTCTCCTTTGTAAATCACATTGTGAGAGAAAGGGTGTGAAGGCATGGGTAACAACAAGTTCTTGGAAGGAACTATCATGACTTGTTTTCCTTTATCACTTTGAAAGGTTGAGATGGGCAAGGAAAAAGGTGAAGGATCTTCATCCAATAGGGATTCTAAATAGAGTATGTCCCCCTCCTCATCAAGGTAACCAAGAGTATACTCAAAAGATATATCCTCCACTAAAAACTCATCAATCTCATCAATGATAGAATCCTCCTCATCACCATAGACATCATAGATTGGACTATCAAAAATGGGTGATCCCTCAAAACCAAAAGGAGTATGATCATCAACAAATGGAGAGTCACAAGTAGAAAGCTCATCATCACTATAGTCATCATATGTTGGTGAATCACAAAGAAAAGATCCCTCATTACTTAAGTCCTCATCAAAGTGATTAGTATTGTGGAAAAGTGGGGTGTCATAAGGAATTTTACTAAAGTTTAGCTCTTGAGGGGCATGAAAATCCAAGGAGGAAGTAATGGAAGCAATGGTCTCAATATGAGGGTAATCATAGTCTCCACTTGAGCAAGCTTCATAAAAGTACTCATCACAAACTTCATCAAGAAGATCATCTTGTGTTTCCTTCTCATGTACAACATCAATATGTTTTACCGCTTCGGGCTCATTAGACTTTTTGGACAACTTTCCCATGTTAAACACAACTCTCTCATCTCCTACCCGCATTGTAAGTTCTCCTTCCGCCACATCGATTAAAGTACGACCCGTTCTCAAAAATGGCCTACCAACAATCAAAGGCACTCTAGGATCCACATCATAATCAACCACCACAAAATCTACGGGAAATGTAAATCTATCAACCCCAACAAAAACATCCTCCGCAATTCCCACCGGATAAGCTATAGTACGGTTGGCCAACTCAAGAGTCATCTTAGTAGGAGTGAGCTCGGGAAGTGAAAGTCTCTTCCAAACCGATAATGGCATAAGATTTATGCTTGCTCCTAAATCCGCTAAAGCCATACAATTTTCCACCCCCGGGAAATTGCAAGGAATCAAAAACCGCCCCGGATCTCCAAGCTTAGTAGGCAACTTCTTAAGCAACACCGCGGAACAATTTTCATTCAAAGAAGCATTAGGCAAATCCACCAATCTTTCCTTGTTAGAAAGCAAATCCTTAATCATCTTAGCAAACTTAGGCATATTGGCTAAGGCCTCCGCAAAGGAGATATTGATGTTAAGTTGCTTGAACATCCTCAAAAAGTTAGAAACTTGGATATCATCCTTGTTCTTAAGCTTTTCTTTTCTCAATCTTGAAGGATAAGGAAGACTTGGTTTTGGTTGTGGTTGAGGTGTGGATGAAGGATTTTCCTTATTGAGTGTTTCATGAATAGGCTTTGAAATTGGAGAAATGGGAGCATTTTGAGGTGGTAAAGTAGAGGTAGAGGGCTTGTCACAAGTAGGAGCACAAGTGGGTTGAACAATAGTAGGTTTAGGAGGTGAAGGATCCTTTGTTGTTGTTCCACTCCTTGTTGTAATAGCATTGACATTGGCCCTAGGATTTGTTTGTGTGTTGGAAGGTAAAGCCCCTTGTGGTCTTTGAGTTACCGCCACTAAAACCCTATTGATTTGGTCACTCATTCTTTTCTCCATTTCACGCATTTTCTTGTCAACATACTCTTGAGTCTCTTGCATCCCATATCCTTGATTTGGAACTTGAGGGTAAGCTTGATTTGGTATTGGAACATATGCTTGATTGGGAATAAATGGAAGTGGTTGATTAAATCCTTGTTGTGGTGGATAAAAGGAACTTGCTTGAGGTTGAAATTGATTGGGTGCCTTGTAGTTATTTCCTTGGTATGGTGGTCTTTGCCCTTGATTCCTTGCTAAAATTTGAGGAGGATTTTGTGGAATTTGGGTGGGTGGTTGGGGTGGGAAGCCGGGTGGAGTAAGGTAATTTTGGGATTTGTAAGAAAGGTTATTTGGATTGATATTAGGCTTGAAGTGTTCACGATGTTCCTCTTGGTAAGCATAGCATTCTCCTTGATACCCTTTCACTTTATCACATTGTTCATAAGAATGGGGACCTCCACAAGTAACACAAGAAATGGTGATGGCATTCACATTATTTGAGGAATTGTTCAATGAAACGGTCTTAAAAGCTTGAACTATCTCATGAGTCATTTCTTGTTGTCCTTGTTTGACTTGTTGAAGGATCTCTTGGTGATATTTAAGGAATTGGTTATCACAAGGTATTTGAGAAGTGTTTTGGATAACATGAACCCTTTCTTCAAATTGATTGTTTGTTTGAACCATTGCTTTAGTCTCAATGATGTCCACAGCCTCTTGGTATGTCTTAAGAAGAATAGTATCCCCGGCAGCGGCGCCATTTGAAATTGAGTATAATGCAGTTCGTTTTTTCTCAGTTCTTGCTAATAGAAAGTCCAAGCAATATCGGGTTTTTAATTGTTCTTGGTTGTTAAGCTTGCTTGGTTAATCTATTTGCTAATTCAATCAAATGCTTGCAAAACGGAAAAATATTACCTACATATATGTAAAACAAATTGCAAATACCACGTTTTTATGCAAGTAGAAATCAAAATGCAAAATATGAAACTAAAGGAACTGAAATTTTAAATTCTATGAAAAATAAATGCTTGAAATGTAAACTCTAACAATTATAGGGACTAAAAGTGCAAAACAGTAAACTACAAGGATCAAAAATGCAAATTCTATAACAAACTAACCAAAAGTGTAACAAACTAACAAAATACTAACTGATTTTAACAACTTCTGAAACTATAGGGACTAAACACTTGCAAACCCTAAAAACATGGTAATTAAGCCAAGTTTAAACGCTGACAGAACTATAGGGACTAAAGTGCAATTATCAAATCTATTTAACCAAAAACGGGCAAAACAAGGAAATAAGCTCGTTTGAGCTTATTACTCAACCAAACTTGATGAAACAAATTGCAAAACTCTTGAAATCTCAATTAAGCTACGTGTGTTCAAGGAAACTTGCTAAAAATGAGAAATAAGCAAATGAGTGCTTATCAATAAGCACAAAATAAGCTATAGCTAAAACTAATCAATCACAACTTGATTTTTTGATTAAAACTGATTAAGCAACTGATTTAAGGAATGGGAAATCAAACCAGAACGTTTTTCATCCAGAAATAAGCTCTAAAACTGAATTAAGCTAAAATTGAGCTTATGTTGACCAAGCGTTGACCAGCTTTTTTTCAAAAAGCTAAAAATCTCAAAAATCATGTAACTCAACTACTTAAATGGATTTGTGAAGAAAAATTGCTAAGTTTATGAAGAGGAAAAGGAGATACAAAATTTCAGAATCCAAGTTACAGAAACTTGAGTTAAGTCTTCACATCTGATTTTTGCTTATTCCTAAGTGCTTATTGAATACTGTAGAAAACCCTTTTGGAATCTAATTCTTTATGATGTAAGCTAAAGCTGAGAACAAATTTGGTAAAATTTCATCTAGAAATGAATGAGTTCTAATCAATTAAAAATGACAAGTTCTTAAAACCAAAGCTGAATGAAAACTGACCCAAACTATTTAAGTGCCATTTGCCTGTTTGACTATCTAAATGACTTGTAAATGCCTTGAAACTCTCTTATAACTCCTATTAACTACAAATCAATTCTAAAATGCCAAAACTCACAACTTGAAAACTCTTTTTAAGCTACACCCAAACACTCCTTTAACTGGTTATTCAAACTTTTTACAAATACTTTTTAAGTTCTGAATTAAGCTGACTCAAAAGCTATAGCAGTCTAAACTCAATGATCAAAATGAAAAGTAATAGAGCTCAATGCACTCAATTAACTCTACTCGAACTACAAACCAATTACAAGACTAAAAGTGACTGAATCAATGTAGTTAGCTAGAATATAATCCAAATCAAAGAACAAGTAAACAGAATTAAACTACTAACACTCTAAGATCTAACAAACAGCAACTACAAGCAACTTTTATCAAGCAGCCATCAAGATTACTCTAGGAAAGAAAGCATGTAGTTAACTGTTGAGTGGAACAAAAATCAAGGACTTTAAAACCTATTGTAGAATTCCTTTGAGAATAAGAGGAGCGCTGAGCTCTCTTAGCCTAGTGATAACCACCACCTTATCACTAGGAAACAATCAATCAACAAATTCAGCTAACTAATCAACTAGAAACCATCATTCTGCTTGGAATCTTCAAATATCAATGGAATGAACTGAATTGTGATCAAACAGCTAACAAATTTCACCAATGTCAGTTATGATCCATCAATGATCATAACAAACACTTAACAACAACAATAGTATCCAATAGCAGCAAGAAATGAACTGGAATGGTAAGAACAATTTTGGCGGGAAAGCTTGAATTCAAAATTCATTAATGGAAAAACGGTTACAAGGTTTGTTAGAAGCTAGTAACTAACTAACTAACTCAAGAGTTTGTCAGACTCTTGAGTAGCTAGGGTAAAATTGAGGGAAAAAGGAAAGGAAATTTGGAACTAGGTGTTTTTACAAATTTAAGCTACTATCCTATGTGGTGATACTATCGGGTGGTTGGGTGTCTAACCAATGCTTAGCACTCCCCTCTAAAGAAAATGACACTAACATCAACCTAATGACCTCATGTGGAACCCCATTATGCTTAATGGTATTGCAAAGTGAAAGGAATCTCTTAAGGTGAGCATGAGGATCCTCATTGTGTTTACCAAGGAAAGGTGATAATGCAACCATATTGATCATAGATGTATGTAGCTCAAATGTGTTAGCGGGAAAGTCGGGAATCTTAATGGCACTAGAATATCCATGAATGTTGGATTGCATACGTTCATACAAAGTGCGATTATCAATAGCCATGGCTTCTTGTGGTGGAGTCAAAGCACGATTCTCGTGATCGGCTTGGTGAACGATGGTGGTCTTACTCTTTCTCTTTTTCTTCCTTTTCGGAGGAAGAGGTTGTACACCAATCGGTATTTGTGCACGCCCGCGAGTGAGCATGCAACTCAATACGAGGAACGAGAGATAAGCTCTCGTGTGACTTTGAAGAGAAATGGATTATCCTCTTCGAGTTTCAATATTAAATATCCACAAGAAAATAACAATATATGTATTTACTACTTTGGGTGCAAGACCCTCAATGAAGCCTTCCTTCTTAGAATACTTACAAGTGAACGGGGGGTTAGGTGGCGCGAAGCACTTAAGTACCTATTGACCCTTAGATGGCATTTTATAGCACATCGCCTTTCTATTCACTTAAATGTTCGTATTCTTCGAATTGTTGCTTATTGAGAGTATTTATCTATTCTTGCTTTATTTTGTTTGATCGATACACGTGTCAAGGACCGGAACGCCCCTCAACACGGTGTATTGCCTCGGCAATACTTATGGAAGATATGTAAATTGATTGTTCTTATACGTATACGTATTTACTTATAATAATATATGGAAAATATTTTTGTATTTATGAGTTTTTTAAGGGAAAATACTATATGTACATAAAAACCGAGAGAATCCAATAATATATATTTTTGGGTGCAATCTCTTAGGAAAAAGATTGCTTTTTGGATTTTTTTTATTTTTTTGGTCAATTCTTTAGGAAAAGAATTGTTTTGTTAATTTTTTTAGTTTTTATATATTTTTATATTTTTGATTTTTTATTTGTTTTTGATTTATGATATGTAAAAATAACGTTCACAAAGTGAACGGATCCCAAAAGCCAATGAAAACCGTCAATCGATAGTCTCTCGTGTAGTCAAAGAACCGGCAGCGGCGCCATTTGAAATTGAGTATAATGCAGTTCGTTTTTTCTCAGTTCTTGCTAATAGAAAGTCCAACCAATATCGGGTTTTTAATTGTTCTTGGTTGTTAAGCTTGCTTGGTTAATCTATTTGCTAATTCAATCAAATGCTTGCAAAACGGAAAAATATTACCTACATATATGTAAAACAAATTGCAAATACCACGTTTTTATGCAAGTAGAAATCAAAATGCAAAATATGAAATTAAAGGGACTGAAATTTTAAATTCTATGAAAAATAAATGCTTGAAATGTAAACTCTAACATTTATAGGGACTAAAAGTGCAAAACAGTAAACTACAAGGATCAAAAATGCAAATTCTATAACAAACTAACCAAAAGTGTAACAAACTAACAAAATACTAACTGATTTTAACAACTTCTGAAACTATAGGGACTAAACACTTGCAAACCCTAAAAACATGGTAATTAAGCCAAGTTTAAACGCTGACAGAACTATAGGGACTAAAGTGCAATTATCAAATCTATTTAACCAAAAACGGGCAAAACAAGGAAATAAGCTCGTTTGAGCTTATTACTCAACCAAACTTGATGAAACAAATTGCAAAACTCTTGAAATCTCAATTAAGCTACGTGTGTTCAAGGAAACTTGCTAAAAATGAGAAATAAGCAAATGAGTGCTTATCAATAAGCACAAAATAAGCTATAGCTAAAACTAATCAGTCACAACTTGATTTTTTGATTAAAACTGATTAAGCAACTGATTTAAGGAATGGGAAATCAAACCAGAACGTTTTTCATCCAGAAATAAGCTCTAAAACTGAATTAAGCTAAAATTGAGCTTATGTTGACCAAGCGTTGACCAGCTTTTTTTCAAAAAGCTAAAAATCTCAAAAATCATGTAACTCAACTACTTAAATGGATTTGTGAAGAAAAATTGCTAAGTTTATGAAGAGGAAAAGGAGATACAAAATTTCAGAATCCAAGTTACAGAAACTTGAGTTAAGTCTTCACATCTGATTTTTGCTTATTCCTAAGTGCTTATTGAATACTGTAGAAAACCCTTTTGGAATCTAATTCTTTATGATGTAAGCTAAAGCTGAGAACAAATTTGGTAAAATTTCATCTAGAAATGAATGAGTTCTAATCAATTAAAAATGACAAGTTCTTAAAACCAAAGCTGAATGAAAACTGACCCAAACTATTTAAGTGCCATTTGCCTGTTTGACTATCTAAATGGCTTGTAAATGCCTTGAAACTCTCTTATAACTCCTATTAACTACAAATCAATTCTAAAATGCCAAAACTCACAACTTGAAAACTCTTTTTAAGCTACACCCAAACACTCCTTTAACTGGTTATTCAAACTTTTTACAAATACTTTTTAAGTTCTGAATTAAGCTGACTCAAAAGCTATAGCAGTCTAAACTCAATGATCAAAATGAAAAGTAATAGAGCTCAATGCACTCAATTAACTCTACTAGAACTACAAACCAATTACAAGACTAAAAGTGACTGAATCAATGCAGTTAGCTAGAATATAATCCAAATCAAAGAACAAGTAAACAGGATTAAACTACTAACACTCTAGGATCTAACAAACAACAACTACAAGCAACTTTTATCAAGCAGCCATCAAGATTACTCTAGGAAAGAAAGCATGCAGTTAACTGTTGAGTGGAACAAAAATCAAGGACTTTAAAACCTATTGTAGAATTCCTTTGAGAAGAAGAGGAGCGCTAAGCTCTCTTAGCCTAGTGATAACCACCACCTTATCACTAGGAAACAATCAATCAACAAATTCAGCTAACTAATCAACTAGAAACCATCATTCTGCTTGGAATCTTCAAATATCAATGGAATGAACTGAATTGTGATCAAACAGCTAACAAATTTCACCAATGTCAGTTATGATCCATCAATGATCATAACAAACACTTAACAGCAACAATAGTATCCAATAGCAGCAAGAAATGAACTGGAATGGTAAGAACAATTTTGGCGGGAAAGCTTGAATTCAAAATTCATTAATGGAAAAACGGTTACAAGGTTTGTTAGAAGCTAGTAACTAACTAACTAACTCAAGAGTTTGTCAGACTCTTGAGTAGCTAGGGTAAAATTGAGGGAAAAAGGAAAGGAAATTTGGAACTAGGTGTTTTTACAAATTTAAGCTACTAATGAAAATGAAGTCTAATCCAGCTATTTATAGACATGAAGGAAGAGTTTGTTGGGGTTGGTGACGTGTCAGAACCAATCCCAGCTTGCCACGTGGAGAATTCTGCATATTGCATTTTGAAGGTATGAACAAGGAATTGGGCCTTTCTTCATTGATTGATTTCATGGTAATTGATTTGCACCATTGTGTTTATCTCTTCAAAACGATCAATTTTGATGTTGAACACTTTCCATGAAATTGCTTGTAGCTAAAACACGATCCTGGTAAATTTTCCTTTGAAGAAGATGCCACGTGTTAGCGTTTTATTGGCTGAAAATCAGTCACACGGATTGAACTGTTAGGATTGGGTAATAAATGTGAGGCGGCTGAGTGGATATTAATTATTCAATCCGTGTGCTTCCTTTTCTTTCTTCTCATTGGCTGAATTCCTTGTCACATGGATCAAACTTGGATATCTTTCAAAAGTTGGCAGAACAAGTCCTTGTACTTGGCAGATTATTGTTTTAAGCTAGAATCTTTATTCTTTTGACATATTTGATCCTTCAACTTTCATTCTTTGAACAAAATGGTCCTTTGACTGAGTTGACTTGAGAGTTGACCAAGTTTGACTTGAATCTTGACTTTTTACAATATTTGCACTTTTAGTCCTTCAACTTTGATAACTTGTCAAGATAGGTCCTTGTACTTCAAAGTCTTGTCACTTTTGATCCTTCTTTGTCTTTTTCATCCATTTGAGCTTGATTTTTCCTTGTTTGCTTGGAAATGTATCTTTTTACCTACACAAGTGTACACAAACACAAACATACCACATAATACTGTTTTTGCCAAATAAATTGGTATTTTGCTTCATGTTTTAGGGTTATTTGATATTAAAAGGATATGAGTTTAAGCTCATATCACTGACTACGTATGGATACCGAACGATTAGGGTCACCAATAATAGTATCCATAGGATGATCCTTTGTCCATTTGTTGTCATGTATACGAATCCTTGGATTGGAGTAGACCGTAGTGGGAGCTTCCTCTGAGGTGGATGGTCCCGCTTGATTAATGTTGGGAATTGGTACACCAAAGAATGGAAGTTCATGTATTTGAGCGAATACCAGGTCACGATTATTATCATCCTCTTTGTTAATGCAAATCAATGCCTAAAAACATTGTTAGTGCTAACTAATCTTTCTTAGTTTTGATCACGACAAATTACAAAGACATTTATTGTCAAACACAATTATAAAACGAATTATCTAACAAACACTATCATCAAGGTAATAATCATCACACTAACATATCTTAATCATGCTTAGTGATCATAAAAGTTATTAGCCTTAAAACTCACTTTTGTCAAATGTGACAAAAGATTTTTAATAAACTTTATTTTTAAGAAAATGTTTTATTAAAATGAAAATGTAAATTTGAATATGGCATATCCCAAATGCCATAAGAATATCCTTTGAAGGTTTAAACAGTCTCAGATATTTTAAAATCCACTAAAAGACAAAAAAGAGCGGAGTCTACCTCCGCGGTTCCTTAAGTGCCTACGCGGTTCTCTATCGATAAGGAACCACCTAGGTAGATAAGTAAACGCCCTCAGCTAGCCGTTGGGTTTTGTATTCTATAAATAGTGGATCAAATCTGCATTTTCAATAACCTTTTTTGGACATCTCTTTCAGCCTTCTTTCTCTTTTCTAATCCTAATCATTTGTAAATGATCATTTAATGTGTCAAGTATGTTTACTTATGATTATCCTCTTGATCTCCTTCTTTACCTTGTCCAAAGAGAAGATCACTCACACACTTGTGATGTGATTAAAGATGAAGCCTTGATGAAGATAATCCTCTTCTAAAGATCTAGTCATGTTCATCATTTGTTTATTTGTGTCTTGTGTAGATCCAATGTATTTGTGAATACTTGGACTAGTTGTGTTCATCCAAGCTATTTGTGAAATATGTGTGTGATTGGATTTGTGTTGTGTAGATCCAAGTTACATGTGTGTACTTGGATATGTTTAGTTGAGCTGTAATAAGTTGTGTTAGTTCTCACTAAACTATAAAGTGATGTGGTTGTGTCTTGTGAGTTATCACTAAACTATAAAGTGATGTGTAGTTGTGTTGTGTGAAGTTCTCACTTAGCTTCAAAGTGAAGAGTCGTGAAGATTGGTTCTAGCTTTGGATTAGAACTTGACATCTATCCTTGTGTCGGAAAATGGTGAAGTGGGCAACGTTGTAAAGATTGGTTCTATCTTTAAATTAGAACTCGACATCCAGCCTTGTGTCGTAAAATGGTGAAGTGGGCGACGTTTTTTAGATTGGTTCTAGCCAAGATTAGGTCTCGACATTTAGCTTAGTGTCTATAAATAATGTAAGTGACGTTGTAAGCTTTTCTCCGCCAAGAAGGGAGCTTGTGGATATAGTGTAAATCTCGAGTAGGTGTACTCGAGGAGTGAAGTAGGAACAAGGATAAAGCCTCGTTGCCGAACCACTATAAATCTTGGTGTCTTCCTACTGGGTTGTTTCTTTCCTGACTCCTTACTTACCTTCATCATCACTACACTTACTACTTATTGTTAATGCATTAGAATTGAACCTAATCATTATGCAACTAGATTTCAAGTAAAAGATGGTTTTGACACTCACCTAATTGAAAGGAATTTAAATTGGAGATAAACCTACGAGAAACTATTCAACCCCCCTTCTAGTTTATACAATTGGTATCAGAGCGATGGTGACACAAGATCTTTAAAGTATATTGTACTTTAAAACTTGGATCGATCCATTGTCTCCTCAAATTAGAAGGTTAAGTTGTACTAAAGTTTTTCTTTGGTCAAAACTTTCTTTTATTAAAAATAGGTCTTTTAATTGGTAATATTGCATCTCATTTAGATTAGTAGTATTTATGCATTTTATATTTACTCTTGAAATGTATCTACTAGTTTGCATCTTGTTATGTGTAGGTCCTCATAAAGATCAATCATTCAATTGATTGTGGATTGAGTTACTTACACTTGTAGAAGACTCATCTTATTTGATTTCCAACATCACTGAATGATGATATCAAGGTGGATAGGAGTGATACTAGTCCTTGAAGACTTAGTAGTCACTTTAGTCATGGTTGGGCTTTGCATTGGTTCCTTGAAGAATGCAATTTGTGGCTAAGGTACGTTTCGTTCTTCCACACGCCCTATTGATCATTCTTTTGATCATTAGTTGACTATATGCTTGTTCTTGGCATCCTTGCCTTGAAATTTGTTTGTGGTTTGTGACTTTTTCATTTTTCCTCTCAAAACTTCATTGCTTGGATACTTGACTCACTATGGAGATGTAAAGTGAGTTAGTAGAATCTTAAAGTATCAAGCATGATTTCCATGGTTTGTACCCTTACGGTTAGTAGGCCCAATATCATGTGTAACTTGTGCAATTAAGCTCATCTATAGGATGATTGATGAATCCCTTGAGATACCAAACTACTTCACTAAGTTGTAGTTGGATTTTACACATTTGGAATTGAAATATTCCAAGGATATTGTTATTGCAAATCATAGCAATAATTATCCAATCATGTGGGAGAGAAAGTGAATCTATACTTTGCTCACATTTTGAAGTAAAGTAAGACTATTCTTGAAAATGATCTTATTCTATGTATGTTTGGTATTGTTCATCACCAAAGCCGTTTAGACTTTCGCCAGAAAGACACGTCTTAAACCATTATATATGACACAAGCTCTTTGTCTCCTCGATTTGAAGAATGTCATTTGTCTCTTGAGCAATGTTCTTGATCTTGATTCACTTCTCTTGACTTCTCTCTTCTTTGGTTCTTTGCTACGAGTAGTCGTTTGTCTGTTTCAGTCTTTTCCTATCTCGATTCAACTCGTAATCCTTCATTAAGGCATTATTACCTAGTGTTGTGGTGGTCCAATGATTTCCTAAAGGATTAAGACATATTTTAAGGATTTTAGAAAAATTTGGTTTTGAAAAATTCTTTGATTTTCCTTGATAAAAACTCGCCAGTGTAGGCGGTTCGTTATCGTCGCGGCTCAAACACGCGGTTCCATATCGATAAGGAACCGCGACCAGTGTTTACGACTAAAGTGTCAGTTTTATTAAAAATCATTTTTTCAAACATTCCTTCTCTCTCTTCTCCAACATAGCGACGGGTTTCTTCCCTTTTCCACCATTGTTGATCTTCCAAAACCTTCAATTACTCAAGATATTTTGATTCCAATTTGTGGGTTTCACTCATCCTTCATCCAAGATCAATTATCTGTAAGTTATTTCTTTCAATTTTATCTAATTTGTTATAGGGTTCATACATTTATAATTGGGGATTTTTAAAATTGACATTGAATTAGAACCTTACTAGGAATAAGAGTTGACATAGTAATCTTGCTATAGTTCCTTAGGTTCATATTCATTGAGATTTCACTAAAACCCACTTGTAGAACAATCTAAATTTTGACTAAATAATTTTGGTTAATTGATGGAATTGTTATGAACCCATGAACAAGTTGGTAATGGTATTGTTAAATGCTTACCTAAAAACCTTGTTTTGAAAAACCAATGTTCAAGTTCATTGTTGATTTTACATGGTCAATGTGTTATTGTCAATGATGAACTAGGGACATTGTGAACATAAGAATGATAAGGATTAATCCTTTGTTTGTCAAGAGATTGATGAAACACATTCTCATCTTTTTTATTTTTGGTTTATATGTAACATATGAGTAATTGAGGAAATATGTTTGTATGTTATTTTTAGGTACTATCATGACTTTGGGATATCAAAATGACCACCAACGTACTAGAGAATACATGCCTAATCTTTCTTCATTGAGTCAAACTCGTTCTACTTAAAACACTTATCGTAGTCTTGAATCTCGTTACTTTCATGAACGACGCATTGTTCCTTCTAATTTTATTGTACTTGAATTCATTCGATTCATGTTCAATTCCATTGGCTTTGATTGTTTGCTTGATATAAATGAGCCAATATTTCCTTCCTTCCTCGTGGAATCCTTTAACTCATACACATTAATGTGAATCAATAATGGTTTATCTATAAGATTTTCCATCAAGGGGAAAACCTTTGTATATACTCTTGAAGAATTTGGTAAGATTCTCAAAGTTCCATACGAAGGTCAATGTAGGTTCACCGATGCTTGTAGTGTAAACTATTTAGAATCGGCCCCTATTGATGTGAATTATGTGACTGAGATACCCTCAGCTTCGGCCATCTCTTGTGCTGTTGCTAAACCTTGTGAACACCCTATTCTTGGTAATTTTGAGGGAGAATTTCGTGCTCTCACTCCTTGAGATTTACTAACTAGCGATCTTAATGATTTTATGATCCTTTGGGCCGAAATTATTAGGGAAAATGCAATGTGCTTGGATGGTAATCGCAACCATGTGCCCGTTTGTCTTGCACATATGTTGTATTCTGTTGCTACCTCCACTCCATACAACCTTGCATTTTTCATAGCTAGAAGAATAAGATTTGTTCTCAGCGGGTCTCGTTCTAGTCTTCCATATGCCATGATTCTCTCACGGCTTCTTAGAAAACTTCTTGACTTTCCACCTTTAAATGCTTCATCCTTTCACCCCGTGGATCGAGTCATGCTTCCTGTAAAAGGAAATATCTCTTCTGAACCCACACATGATTTAAATGAAGATTGAAATGTCTCTCAAGACGACTCTCTCAACCCTTGTTATGATTTGTCATCCTCTATCTCTCAATTGTCTTCTCTAGACATTGATTCAGACTATCAATATTGTCTCAATCTTCATCTTCAAGAACGCATAAGAAGTGAATTAAGGCAATGAGGAAATGCTCATGGATGATTGATATATCCCACTCTTGAATGGTTAACATGTGTGTATACATGTTTGGATTGTTGAACATCATCTCCTTTATATTTATTTTTAGGATATTATGTGTTTATTAACTAATATTGATGACGTATAGTCCCCAACCGGGTCATGGACCCGGCCCATGGGTACTACCCGCATATGGCCCATCACGAATGGGTTGGATTGATCAGTTAAGCTTACATGCTTGAATGAACAGTGGCCGCATAAAGTGTGTGCGGCCCACGACCCGGTACAGCCGGGACAAGGTTAGACAGAATCACAATCCTATTAGGATTGGGATTTACCTTCAAGTATAGGATATACACTAACCATAGTTAGAAGATAACAATCAAGCTAATTATGGTGATTATCTTATGCTTGGGGCCGAAGTAAACAGTGAGCCCATTAGGGTTTCACTACCTATATAAGGAACCCCCAAGGGTTCCACAAAGGTATTACATTCTACATACTCTAAACCTCACATCTGATTTTAACCCTAATCGATTACTTACTCTCACGCCGGAGTCTAATCGTGGGATACACTCCCACGGTAAGCCTAACACGTGTTGCTTTAGTGTGCAGGGTCTCAGCAAGACTATTCACTTGGTGCAAGAGCCGGAGCCCAGCCAACCCGAATTAAGCCTAATTCGGGTCTAGCAAGGATCATCCAACTTTTGTATCAACAAGTTGGCGCCATCCGTGGGACCAATACACTAAGATAGAACAAATTTAATCTCGATCTCTTTCAATGACGAAAGGACATCCGCAAGGAAATCCCAAGAACACGAATCCTACGAATCAGAAGTCAACAGGGGACGGGATACTCATCCCCACTCAGTCCCATGGCAACCAAACAGGTCAACCGAATAACCGAAGCATTTTTCAGTCTATGGGTGGGACAGGCACGTCCGCTAATACCCCACCACCAACCATGACCATGGACAACCCTGACCCAGGGAATGCGCCTAATGCCCCTAACAAGGAGCCACGCAGGCCATCAATCGAAGAAGAAGTGGAAGTCGAACCACTTAGTGACGAAGACCTCGCTCGTGTTCTCACGTAGAACTTTGAGAGGATCGTCCCGGGTATCGCGTCAAGGCTAAACCTAGGTAGGAACCTCCAATCTAGGCTCAACTTTGGCAGGGTCCGGAACCTCTCATCAGACTCAAAAGAAGAAGAGGGCACGACCCCAGGAAAGAAACCTCTTTGAGGAGAACCCTCAACCTCGGAATGTGTTCGAGCGCATAGGGGATCGTGTTATGCAGGAACTACTACAATCTCGTGAAGAAGGAGATAGATCCAACGGCTCAGCCGAACGGCCAGACTTGGAATTAACCAGGAATAATCGCCGCACAAGCGTGTGGGATAGGGTGAATACTGGGAAGAAGGCTCCTAGCTCTTCTCATAAAAGTGGTCCTCAGCCGAGAAGTAGGGCACCGCCCCTTCCCCCGGTCCTTCGGGAGAAGATTCGGATGACCATCCACCCAAGCGTCGCCGACCTAGGCGTACTCCTCCACCAGCATCGGACGATGAGGGATACTACGGTGGCCCTTACTATCGTGAGGTGGAAGGGGAAGATCTCTCCCGCCCATGGTGTGATCCTATGGTAGATCCTTTCACCCTTCGCATACGGAATTACTCCGAGGATAAGAAGCGTCGCATGCCAGCGTGTGTCAAAACCTATGATGGGTCTGGTGATCCGGATGATCACCTAAAGATATTTGACACATAGGCAAAGATCGAACGATGGCCCATGCCTATATGGTGCCAGATGTTCAATTCGACCTTGATTGGCAATGCCCGCGATTAGTTTGAGGGACTTCCTCCCCGAAGCATCGATAGCTTCAGTGAGCTGCGCACCGCGTTCAAAAACAATTATACTCCGCGAAAGAAGTATAATAGGGATCCGGTCTCATTGGCAACCGTCAAGCAACGACCCGGAGAATCTACGGAGGATTTCACGAAATGTTTTAATGATGAGTGCACGCGCACAAAGACGATGCCCGAGCTCCTAAAAATTTCTGATTATATGCATGCTATAACGGACAAGGAATTAATTAGGCGCCTCAATGACAAGCGACCGGAGAAGTATGACGACCTCATGGAAAGGGTCAGGAACTTTGTAGAAGGAGAAACCACGGTAGCCGCGGCCTACGCTACAAAGGGAAACCACAACTATCGATCGAACGACCAGCCCAGGAGGCAGTCGGGTGGTCAAAGCATCCAAGGCAATGGAAGGGGCTCGGACTACAAGAGCCAAAATAAAGGAGGGCGGTCGGATGACAAATTCACCCCTCTAAAGATGACTTACCGGGACATCTTGTTGACAGAAGGGGTGAATTTCCCAAGGCCTCCCCCAATGACAACTCCGGTGGACCGTCGTCAAGGAAATCGCTTCTGCGAATTCCACAACGACAAGGGCCACGGCACGGAGGAATGCATCCAGCTCAAGAAGCACATTGAGTCACTGATCAAGTCAGGCAAACTCAAACATTTGGTCAAGGATTGGAAGGATAGAAAGGATAACAAAAATCACGATAAGAAGGATCCCCAAAAGCACAAACCTTCGACTATATACATGATCCAATCTTGGCAGCACCGCACAAAGCAGAAAATTAGTCAAAAATTTTCACGCGGCAGAGAAATCTCATTCCCTCCCATTACGGCAAGTGACGTGGCTGATGCACCTCTCACGATTAAGGTAAACATTGGAACACACAATGTTCGCCGTATGTATGTGGATGGAGGGTCATCGGCGGAAGTACTCTACGAACACTGTTTCGTACAGCTGCGACCAGAGATAAGCCAATTAGCACCGGCCACGTCGCCGCTCATTGGCTTTAGTAGAGACACTATCTGGCCAATAGGAAAACTGCTTCTGCTAGTAACCATTGGGAATGAAGAGTATTCCACCCCGGCGTGGATGAACTTTATGGTGATACGCTCACACTCTCCATACATTGGGATTATTGGAAGACCAAGCATCCTAGCCATACGGGCAGTTCCGTCCACGGTTCACGGTATGATTAAGTTCCCTGTTGAGGGGGGAATTGTTACTATTTACAATTCAATCATGCCAGCATCCGAATGCCACGCCGTGACGACACCAGTCCAGCCTGTTCCCATTAAGGAATGATCACCGCCCCCCTAATTGGAAGGTGGCAATCCATCCCGACTACCCGGAACAAGAGGTGTCCATAGGAGGAACACTCTCAGATAACGGCAAGAGGGCCATGTGCTCTCTCCTAAAAGCGAACCTAGATGTATTCGCATGGGAGCCTAAGCACATGACAGGTGTGCCACGCTCGATAGCAGAACACAAACTTCAAATCCGCCAAGGATATCCTCCTGTTAAACAAAAGAAGCGTGGTCAAGCACCAGAGCGTAGTCAGGTAATACTAAATGAGGTACAGAAATTAGTAGACGCAGGAATCATGCACGAGGTATACTACCACGAGTGGTTATCCAACCCAGTCATGGTCAAGAAGCATGACGGGAGTTGGTGCATGTGTGTGGACTTCACGGACTTGAATAAAGCTTGTCCGTAAGACTGCTATCCGTTACCAGAAATTGATTGGAAGGTGGAATCCTTATGTGGATACCCTTTCAAGTGTTTCTTAGATGCATACAAAGGATACCATCAGATCCAGATGGCGGAAGAAGATGAGGAGAAAACGGCGTTTAATACTAGTCAGGGCGTGTATTGTTACACAAAAATGTCGTTCGGACTAAAGAATGCCGGAGCGACATATCAACGACTTGTTGATAAAGCCTTTGATTCCCAGATAGGCCGTAACCTTGAGGTCTATGTTGACGATCTGGTCATCAAGAGTCATACGGAGGAAGAACTTCTCCGTGATATCCAGGAGACGTGTGACACGTTGAGGAGAATCAACATGAAACTGAATCCAAAAAAGTACACGTTTGGGGCCACGAAAGGGATGTTCCTTGGACATATGATTGATCCAAACGACATCAAGCCTTTTCCGGAAAATACGGACGCGGTGATACAGTTACCTTCCCCTCGGACACGAAAGGAGGTACAATCACTAAATGGAAAGCTGGCCGGGCTAAATAGGTTCTTGTCGAAGTCCGCGGAGAAATCACTACCTCTATTCAAAACACTCAAGAAGTGCATCAAGAAAGGAGATTTCCGTTGGACAAAGGAGGAAGAGGAAGCTTTTGATCAGCTTAAACAGCATCTCGCAGCCCTTCCCATGCTAGTGGCTCCCCGACCTAAGGAAGAGCTCATTATGTATCTGTCTGCTACACACGGAGCAAGAAGTGCATCACTCATGACGGATAGGGATACAGTCCAGACTCTGGTCTACTTCATAAGTAGAACACTACAAGGGCCGGAGTTGAACTATTCCTCTATGGAGAAGTTGGTTTTGGCATTGGTATACGCCACGAAAAGGTACGCCGGTACTTTCAGGCGCACCCAATTGTGGTTATAACTGATCAGCCAATAACACAAATCATCTCTAAGCCAGACGTGGCCGGTAGGCTACAGAAGTGGAGCATTCTACTAGGAGAGCATAACATCTCCTATAGACCAAAGACAGCGGTCAAAGGCCAAATCTTGGCAGATTTTCTAATTGAGAAGCCAGAGGAGGACGGACCAGTGATACAATGAGAGGAAGTTCCAGTAGAACCATGGGTTTTGTTTACTGACAGATCTTCGTGCACGGACGGGTCAGGAGCTGGCCTCATCCTCACGAATCCGGAAGGAATGGAGTTTACCTACGCCCTGCATTTTGAATTCACAGCCACTAATAATGAGGCAGAATATGAAGCGTTGATTGCGGGTTTAAAAATCGCCGCTAGAATAGGAGTCCGCAACCTTGAGGCTTACGTGGACTCACGACTTGTCGCGAACCACATTCTAGGAGGTTACATAGCCAAGGAGGATAACATGGTTCGATACCTGGAGAAATTCAAGTCACTCATAGCTACTTTCGGGAAGTTTTCTATCAAGCAGGTACCAAGAGGTGAAAACAAGAAGGCGGATGCTCTTAGCAAGATTGCGTCTACAAGTTTTGCCCACTTATCCAAGCAAGTCTTGGTAGAAATACTAAAGGAAAAATCTATAATGGGAGGGGAAATAGCAGCTATAGTTGAGGAAGATGGACCTACATGGATGACCCCGATCATCAACTATTTAACTGATGAAACCCTTCCGGATGATGAAAAGGCGGCACGGCGTATCAGAAGAAAGTCGCAGCACTTTGAGCTCCGAGAAGGTATTCTGTACAAGCGCTCCTTCTTACAGCTGTGGTTGCGGTGTGTCGGACCACGCCAGGCTACCTATGTGATCAGTGAGATACATGAGGGGTCATGCGTTATGCACGTAGGTCCCCGATTCGTAGTAGCACGAGCTTTACGCACAGGATATTATTGGCCTACTATGCATAGGGATGCACGTGACATGATTCGTAAATGCAGTGATTGCCAAGTGCACAGACCAGTACCACGACATCCGCAGCAAGAACTAACACCCATCACATCCCCATGGCCATTCTATAAGTGGGGGATCGACATCGCAGGACCTTTTCCCGTTGCTTCAGGGGGAGTTAAGTTCTTGATCGTCACAATGGACTACTTTACACGCTGGATAGAAGCTAACGCGGTTAAATCCATTACGGGCAAGCAAGTTAAAAAGTTTGTTTGGGAAAATATTGTGTGCCGCTTTGGCTTACCAGGAGAAATCATCTCGGATAACGGGAAGCAGTTCGCGGATAATCCATTCAAGGATTGGTGCGCGACACTGAACATCACGCGGCGCTTCACATCTGTTAAGCACCCGCAGACTAATGGTATTGTGAAGCGGGCAAATAGAAGCTTAGGCGAAGGCATCAAGGCACGCTTGGATGAACGAAGTGCCAAGTGGGTAGACGAGTTGCCGCATGTTCTATGGGTGCATAGGACTATGATTAAAACAGCCAATGGGGACACTCCATTCGCTCTGGCCTACGGGACCGAGGCTGTTATACCAGCAAAAATTGGAATGCCAACCATCCGCACGACGGAGGTTAATGTCGTCACGAACGGTGAGCAACTCCGAATTAATCTGGACTTGTTGGAGGAAAAAAGAGAAATAGCGGCCATCAATGAGGCCAAGTCCAAGGCACGAATGAAGGCTTACTACGATGCCAAGGTTAAAGGTGTTTTCTTTCGACCGGGGGATTTTGTTTATCGTGCTAAGAAGGCAAGTCACACGGAGAATACAGGAAAGCTAGGCCCCAAGTGGGAAGGGCCGTATGAGCTTATGGAAGCCTTAAGACTGGGCGCGTACAAGTTGCGTGATATGGATGGCCGTGACCTGGAACGTACATGGAATATCTGCAACCTTAAAAAATGCTATCTTTGAAAGGCTCTGGCCTCCGCATGGACACTTCGCCATGGTTGGCTTCAATGAAGATCCATGTATTTTTTTTATGCTTTCTAGGTTCTATTTGTTTTAGGATTTTCATTCTTGTCAAAAAAATCAGAAACGTTCTAATAAAATGTCGTGGTGCCTAGCTAGCTTCACGGTTCGTTCTTGTGCTAGTTATTGTCATGTATTTTAGATTTCTTTATTATTATTATAATATGCCATTTCTTGTTCATATGCATTCATTCAAAACCGTACATGTACTATTCGCCCCCAGGCGGGGTAAGAGGATTAAGTCAACCTAATAATTCAACTTGTCGCATAAGAGGGATGCAACCCCAGTGACGCGAATCATGTATCCTTACTAGACACCTTATTTACAAGACGTTGTAATAAGTTTCCACATGTCGCACTTAAATAGTGCTGGACATGGTAAAGACGCACGCCGCACGTCTAGTAAAATATAGACTTAATTTTATTCTAGGTAAGATGTGACATGTCATGCGACGCAGATATATAATATCTAAATAATATAAGTAAGTTTCCAACTATCAAAGTTGTCGTGATTACCATGGACTCATAAACATTATATTCTAAGTGTTCAGATAAGGTTACAAAAGATAAAAGTGTCGTGGACATCCACGGACGAATGTTTGTTACAAACCAAATTGTTCAGAAATTACATTAATAAAGGAACGCCCTACATTGGGGGGAGAAACTTCCCGATCTCCCTCTACTCTTCAGCTAAATGAGACAATGCCTCACCATGGTTTTGCTTGTTCAAAGCCCGAGCCGCATTCACCTCCAGCACTTCACTTAATAATTGCTCACCAACTACGATCCTGGTGACGTCCTCATAGATGGGAAGAGTGAGATGGCTGGGGGATGGTGTGAAGTGGGTCCGGGAGTGTCCCTCGCCTTACGAGAATGCACCTAGGCTTAGCTTCTCCATAATCTTCTTGTTGGATGCATCCTTTGTAGACTCAAGCTCAGCCAAGAAGGGGTACTCCAGATCCCACATGGCAGCCATGGACGCGGTCATCTTCTCTGCGGCTCTAGTGTTAAAGTAAGCATGTTTAGTAAAATTCTTCTTCTTACTTATTAACTCTGTGGCCATAACCATTCCCTCATGACGACCGTGGTTGATACCATCTGATACAAGATCTGTAAATTGTTGCACGAATTAAGGGACCTCCAACACTTTTGTAACGGCCAAGCGCGCCCTAAAACCCACTATCCACCTGCGGCTGGCAATGGCTGCTAGAAGTTGGGGGTACAGTACTTCATCGCGGTCTGCGGTAAGGGCGTTCAACTCTATATCTTTTTGTGTGGAAGCCTCCATCAACTGTTCCACCACGGCTCTTTCTTTGGCAAGCTCCTCTTTCAGCATCTCCTCGCCTTGGATCAATGCCAGTGTGTCTTCAAGCTCCTTCATGAGGGTGGATACTTGGTCAGTGGAGGTCTTTGCCAAAGCTTCTGTCGCGGTCACCTGCATGTGGTACCTTAAGGTTAATATAAAGAATGATGTGGACGTGGGTGTGATGCTATACGGATACATACCTTAGCAGTTGCAGTCTCAAGTTGGGTTTCAAGCTCGGCTACACGTTGATCATGAGCATTGGCATGCACGGCTTGTTCTTTAATGGTGGTTTCAGCAGTGGCGAGTTGGGACTGAAGGGCAGAAATCTGGGATTCATGTTCTTCAATCATTTTCTCTCTTCGGCCATTCTTCCTTTTCAGAGAGTCAACATGCTCTAGGGCGGCCTCAAATCTTACCCGCATGGAAGTACCCATAGCCATCTGATGCACCAAGGCACCATTGTATTAATCTACCAAGTCTGCATGACTTAGTGAATTTATATCCTTTACCAGGCGGGGTGGAATGCAGTTGTTTAGATAGTCCCGGTATTCTTCAACTTCCCTCATTCTAGAAGTGGTGGTTATCTTCCAATCAGGGTTGAAGTGTGTGTGGGG
Organism: Glebionis coronaria; assembly: GCA_025667525.1. NCBI lineage: Eukaryota > Viridiplantae > Streptophyta > Magnoliopsida > Asterales > Asteraceae > Glebionis > Glebionis coronaria. The sequence goes on from CM046879.1 coordinate 178,284,179, forward strand.
GCCGGACACCGGTATCTCTTGTGAAGCCATGGGAGTGCCTTCCTCAAAGGTTGGGCCAAATTTGGTCGCTGCGGCATGCAGGACGGGTTCCTTCTCCTTCCTTGTCCCTTGGACAGGTGCGGCACCAGCTTGTTCATCTCTGCAACAAAAAATTGACATACACATTAATATTATTACGGAAGGACGTACCTTTTACTTGGAAGAGAGAAGTAATAACAAAACATGTGCGGAGGACTTACATGTTGGTTTTCTCCAGCTCTGACGTAGTGGGGGGGCACCTGGGTGATCAGCTCCACAACTGGTAGCGGCACGTGCTGAGTTGTGGGAGCACCCTACGCCGTCCCTGAGGCTTGGTTGGTGCTTTCACCAGATTGGTAGAGGGGGTGGTCCTCACGCAGTCTTTTGGCAGGGGCATTGTGTTCCCCGATCATAGCCTCAATGACTCTCTTTACCCGCTTATTCTTCCTATGGGTGCGCTTGGGGACGGGTTGGGGTTCTTCCTCCTCTTCCTCTTCAACTCATTTCACATCCTCCTCGTCATCGCCCAGCATTTGGCGGAGGCTGGAGGTAGTTCTCTCTATGTTATCACCCTGCTCCTCCTCATGAGCAGGGGTGGCAGTCTTCGGCGGGGAGGAGGGCCCGACTTCATTCTCCAACATCAAATTGTCCCCATCTTCATTGGCAAAGTCTTCGGGAAACTTTAGAATTGTTGTCTCTTCTTCATCAGATTGGGGGTCAGGTACGGCCACTAGGGAAATGGTCACATCTCTGGTGTGCTCAAGAAGGGGTAGCTCGTTTTCTCGTTTGAGGCGTGCTCCCTCCGGTATGGTCTTGGGATCTCCCTGACATAGGACTCCAAAGAAGTTCATTTATGTAAACAAAGTATGTTAGTTACGGACAACGGATTTATATATATTCAAGGGTGCGGATACTATACCTACCTTTACCACGGCTTCTCCAAAATACAGGGTATCTATTTGACGGGCCAAAGTAGTTGTGGCTAATCCCTAGCAGGCAAAGGAATGACTCGGGTAGATTCCTATGAAACCCTGTCCTATTCCTATCTATTTCTTGGGAGTGCTGGGCGTTGTATGTACCGGCCCGGGGAGGAGGATCAGGGGATAATCTACCTTTAAATACAAAATCAGTCGGCCAAACTACTGTGTCAATAAAAAAGTAGTGGTCGTACCAATTTTTCAGCGAATCCATGGCTTTATTATGAGCTGTGGGGCTGGTTGGGGATCGTTTCTTAAAGGAAAGCCACCCATTCACTAAGTTGGGGGTATAAACAGCCTAAATAACTCTACGGTTGGGGGAATGCTTCGTGCACGGCATAAGATTTCAAACTGGATAATCTTACATGCGCCTATACAGTGTAATTAGGTGATATGCACATCATAGTAACCTAGTAGATCTACGAGGAATCTGGTAAATGGAATGCGGTAATTGGCCGCGTCAAACAGACGAGTGTATAAGCCAATCTTTCCCTGGGGTGCCTCAGTTCCCGGCACCAGGGAGAGAAGGATGAAGGTTGCTAGGAATGAAGAAATCAGAGCAAAAGCGCCCTAGTTTCTCTTCCATCATTATATTGAGCACGGATCCGATGGAAGGGTTGTTTCTATGAGCCATAATTAACTAAAGCAAGATGAGGACGTGGTATTCTAACCTGTGTAAGGGAGGATCCGTGCGAAAGAAGGTGGTGATAAGGAAGAAAGCGTTAATGGCAGAAATTGGAAAAAGACTATGTGTCACACACAACCGTATGGGCAACCTATTTATAGGGTTGCCTTGATGGTCATGGTTCGTTGGATTCATGACACGTGTCTTCCACTAACCTAAACCGTGGGGCTGGGAAGAGAGTGGCAAGTGAGTAGTCAGGTGGGACCCACGGGTCACTTCTGACTCAGAAGATTGCGTCGCTCGAGGTACTGACTGTTTTCACTTTGTCAGTCAAAATGGCAGAGGAACAGTCACTTGTGTCGGGATATGCGGTCATACGTAAGACCATATTTAATGTTTCATTTAATTTGTCTCGGTCGTCACGTACGGCTGGGATACTATAGGAATAAATTCCTAACAAAGTTGCTACGTGCGGCCGAAACATGGTTTCAAAGTTCAACATTTCAAAATGTTCTTTTTTGGTACGTTCGGGGGGTATCTTGTTAGTCTAGATATTCCGCCTACGGCTGTAACAACTAGACTGGGGGGGACATGATGACGTATAGTCCCCAACCGGGTCATGGTCCCGGCCCATGGGTACTACCCGCATCCGGCCCATCACGAATGGGTTGGATTGATCAGTTAAGCTTACGGGCTTGAATGAACAATGGCCGCATAAAGTGTGTGCGGCTCACGGCCCGGTACAACCGGGACATGGTTAGACAAAATCACAATCCTATTAGGATTGGGATTTACCTTCAAGTATAGGATATACACTAACCATAATTAGAAGATAACAATCAAGCTAATTATGGTGATTATCTTATGCTTGGGGCCGAAGTAAACAATGAACCCATTAGGGTTTCACTGCCTATATAAGGAACCCCCAAGGGTTCCACAAAGGTATTACATTCTACATACTCTAAACCTCACATCCGATTCTTAACCCTAACCGATTACTTACTCTCACGCTGGAGTCTAATCGTGGGATACATTCCCACGTTAAGCCTAACGCGTGTTGCTTTAGTGTGCAGGATCTCAGCAAGACTATTCACTTGTTGCAAGAGCCAGAGCCCAGCCAACCCGAATTAAGCCTAATTTGGGTCTAGCAAGGATCATCTAACTTTTGTATCAACAAATACTTTGTGTTTGGATTATCTAGTATTTTAATCCTAATTGTCTATGCGATCGATCTTTCGATTTGCATGGCTTTGTGCATCTTATGTGTTAGTTAGCTTCCTAGATCTTGATTAATAGTCCTTTTTGTCTTGATAAACCTTTGTATAAAATTTGGGCTAGCAAAAGTTTCTGGAAGTGCCTTTTATCAAACCCACTGGGGCGGCTCCTTATCTATGTCGCGGTTCCTTAGCGATAAAGAACCGCGCCTATCTATAAGAAATCACCGCTGTATGTTCCGAGGGAATCTTTGCTTTACACTGTTTTCCCTTGATATGTGTAAACGTTGATAAAACTTTTGCAAAAACCTGCACTTTCCTAAACTAGGCTACCTAATTTCATTATTCACATAAAATGCTTTTAACCCATTACTAGTTTGGATCATCCATTCCTCTTTTTAAATCCTCTCTTGTTGATTGTGTTCTTCATCCCTTATACTTCTCTCTAAAACTAAACACACAACCATGGTGTCCACTAGAACATCCAGTTCTTCCAAAACTTCCTCATCCAAAAGAAACCTTAATATGAGATTCAAATTTCCTAAACTTGGTTCTCCATCTTCTCACAAACCCAAGAGTGAAACTTCTCCTATTTTCATCTCTTCATCATTTTCACCACCTCTTGCTTCATGGAAGACCAACTCAACTCATGGTACTAACCATTCACATGGTTCTACCTCCTCTTCATTCCAATTAAGAATGAATGACTTTTCCTCACCATTCACTTCTAGTCCTCCTTTGAATGTGAATACTCAACCTCAACCTCATCAAAGAATTCTATTTGTTTTTAAGCCTCTTCCTTTCACTCTAACAAATTCACCCATATCACCTTTGGATACCATGCCTTCTCCACCTTCTCCTCCCTCTGAGACTCCACTCTTGGGTGTTCCCATTTCCCAGTTCTTGGGTGATCCACACTTGTTTGACTTTTCATACACAATGGAACCAATTGTTCTTGTTGCTTGAACAACTTCCACCTTATTGATATCCTTAGGTTGGAGATTATTGGGGCTCACATCAAGTTGCAAAGCTTCTTGTTGAACCTATTTGCTAATCCTCCTCCTCCTCCTAGGAGATGAATGATGATTTTCAAAATCAAATGTCTTTAAAAGAAGGTCAAGCCAAAGAAGACTATGCTATCAAGACCTAGTTTAAGCTAACTCTGTATTAGTTAGTTGTTATTTCTTTTCTTGTTTTTCCTTTTGTTAGCCTCAAAATATTGAGTCAAACAAGAATGTTCGGTCATAGGTTTCTATTGTAATATTTATTAGAATGTAGTAATAGGTAGTTATTTTAGTCGTGGTTCACGGGCTTGGATTTAAACTAATTAAAGTCCAAAAGACAAGCCCGACCCAATATATAGTCCATTAAAGCCCGCATGTGGGTGGACTATATATACTACCCTCCTAGCATGTTAGGAGGGTGGATGGTCATTTGTAACAAATTCTTTTCTTAATCTAATCTCACCAAAGTTAATCATCTCCTCTCTACTTTCTCTCACTACTTTCTCTCTCTAGGAATTCATCTCTTCTTCATCTATTTTCTTTCTTCCTTCATTGCTTAATCATCACAAATATATGGGACAACATTTGGTATCAATCGCCATGGGGTAGTTTTGTGATTCGTTGTTCATTTTACTTGGTTCGTGTGATTTTCTCTTATAATCATCTCGAATTCAAGATCTTTTTGTGTTTTCTATGCTCTAAATCTTGATATAAATCTTCTACATAGCTGTGGTAGGGATTTGGTCGCATTTGGTTGGTTAAAATCGCGGATTTCTTGTCGAAAAATTCAATTTTTTACCCAAAAATCTCGTAACAGCACTATATATTCCGATCAGTGCAATCGGAATAGGGATTGTGATTCCGATTACTCAAATCGGAAAAGGGTTTTAACATTCCGATCAGCTTTTCCGATCTGTATTCCGATTGGACTTCGAACATTCCGATTGGACTTTGAACATTCCGATTGGACTTTGAACATTCCGATTGGACTTTGAACATTCCGATTGGACTTTGAATATTCCGATTGGACTTCGATCATTCCGATTAGACATTCCGACGAAGGATTCCGATTAGTCATTCCGATCATACATTCCGATCATACAGTTTTAGGACATTTCTAGCTCAATTTCAAAATTTGGCGATTCAAAATTTTTTAGTCTACCGTTTTGTCGGACTGGAGAATTTATTGTCGGCCTGGAGAAAAATTACAATTTTCAGAATTTAAACCACAACAACAATCACAACAAATCTACTTAAGATCCATATTCACTTCATCATTTCAGAGAATATTGAGATGGATTCTACTGCCGAATATCGTGTGACGAACAACAACATAATGGTGGCGGGTAACAAAGAGAGACCACCAATGCTTGTATCTGGTAGGTATGCTCAATGGCAATCACGTTTCATACGATATCTTGATACAAGACCTAATGGTGATGCCTTGAGGAAACGTATTACTCATGGACCATATATATTTAAGAAGATCTCAGTTCCTCCAAGAGCAGCCACAGATACTACTGATCCAATACCTGCAAGTGAACGTGATGAAACAAGAGCTGATCTCACACCTGAAAATTGTGCTTGGCATGATGCGGAGAAGGAAGCCATCTATATGGTTTTAAGTGGGATTGGAGATGATATTTACTCCACGGTTGATGCATGCCCGACAGCACATGAAATGTGGACTGCTATTGAACGCTTGCAACAAGGAGAATCACTCAACAAACAAGATGTCAAAACTAACTTGTTTTGGAATTTTGGCAAGTTTACTTCAAGGGATGGAGAATCAATTGACTCTTACTACTCCAGGTTTTATAAGATGATGAATGACATGACAAGAAATAATCTGCAAGTCTCCACCATGCAAGTCAATGTCCAATTTCTTCAACAACTTCAACCCGAGTGGACACGGTTCGTCACTTTGGTGAAACAACAAGAAAAGTTAGACGAGGTCTCATATCATCGACTCTTTGACATCTTGAAGCAATTTCAGAATGAAGCAAATGAGATTCGAGCTGAACGTGTTGCCAAGACGGCTAATCCACTTGCTTTAGTGACTACCACTCAACATGTTCAAGATCCTCACTATCGTGCTCCTAAGCCATACTCCAATACATCATCTTCACCACGATATTCCACATCATCTAAGTCTTCATCTTCCACAAAATCTCGAGGTAAAGCGCCAAGAGCACCATCACCACCATCTGAGTCATCATCTGAAGAAGATAGTGATGAAGACCAAGCTCAAAAGAACTGAGAGATGAAACAACAAATTGCTTACATAATGAAGACTTACAAGAAAATCTACAAACCCACCAACAACAATCTTCGCACATCATCTAACACAAAGAACCGATATGTTGAGAGTCCTCCAAGGTATGACACACGTCGACGTGGTGAAAGTCCTTCTAGGTATGATCGACATAATCCAACGCATGTTGAGGGTTCTGCAAGATATGATCGACAAACTGCAAAGTATGATACTCAGAGGATTGCTGCTGCTACTGGGAATAGGGAAACGGTTGGAAGTCAAGTGGTTCAGCAGGGCGGGACTCAATGTTATAATTGCCAAGGATATGGGCATATGGCAAAGGAATGCAGGAAGCCGAAAAGGGTTAGAGACTCTAGCTATCACAAGGAAAAGATGTTGCTATGTAAGAAAATGGAAGCAGGGGTTAAATTGTCAGCTGAGGAAGGAGCCATGCTTGATGATACTGATGATGAAGATTCTGATCAAGAGCTTGATGCACATTACTCGTACATGGCAAAGGTTGAAGAAGTTCTCAAAGTCACTGAAGATGACAATGGCCCTATCTTTGACACTGAGCCAATCGATAAGGTACACACTACTGATGAATATAATGTGTTTGGTGATATTCCTGAGCATAGTGATCTACCCAATGCCATTAATGACACATGTATGATGGAAACGGTTGATAGCAATACCACACCCGATTCATCAGACATGTGCAATAATGAGTCTGAGGATGATCAACATGCAAATGAATATGATGAAGAGGAACGTATTGCGCTTGCTAATTTAAATGCTACTTTACAAAAAGATGTCACTGAAAATAAAAAGAGTCAAAAGCAATTAAAGAAGGCAAACGCTACGCTCACTCAAAGCTTTGAAGAATGCAAAGCTGCTCTTATCAAATCTACTGAGATGACTGAAACCTATAGAGATGAGCTCCTTCAGAAAACCAAAGAGCTTGAGGGGTACAAGGGAAGTGCGTTAAAAAGTCAAAAGGACGATTTTGAAAACAAATATAATACAACTCTTGAGTTATTAGCTAAAGAGAAGCGTCAATATAATGTTTTCTTAATGGATGAACGTCAAAAAACGTACCTTGCCAATACCAAAGTTAATGAACTTGAACAAAAGCTCTCTATGACCACTACTGATTCTGCTAAAATTCTTGAGGATAAGAACCAAGAGGTAGATGCGTTAGAACAAGACTTCAAAAGTAGATATGATAAAGAAACCGAAAAAGTATCGAAACTAGAAGAACAAGTCGAATTTTTGAAGAACGTTGTTTATAAAACGCATGATTCTATTCAATCTGTGAGAATGCTGGCACCTCCATCGATGTTTAAGGGTCAAGCTAGCTTTGCAAGTCCTGAGTACCTTGCCAAAGCTCAAGCTGCGAACCCGCATCTTTATCTTGATGAGACTGAAAGGACAGATCTTGATTGCATGCCTGTTAGTGCCAATAGTGAAGAGACTGCCCTTTGGGATGCTGATAGTCAACCACTTGTTAATAAGGAGTTTGTGAAACCTTATAATTATGCTTATGAGAATAGTCTTTATGGCCTGTTCAACAAACAAACTCAGAAAACTCGTGAGGAAGTGTTCTTAGAATGCAAACAAAAGAGAATTTAATGGAAGAAAGCATTTGCCCCTAAGAAATCTAATGTTTACAAATACATAAACTACCTCCCTCTAGATGAATCTAAAAGCAAGAGTAGGAAAACATTAGGTATTCTTAAACACCACATAGATAATGTTAAATCTATTGTTGAAAGAGACTGGGCAAAACGTGAAAATGCTGAGTGGACACGTCCGATTCCTCATGATATTACCTTGCTTGTCAAAGAACTCTTAATTCCAAACACGACGTTGATTAAAGAAACTGTTCTTCAACATGAGGAGTTCATTCGGACATAAATGTTTGATGATTTAAAATATGTTGAATCTATTGAGAAACACATTGATGATCTTCAAATGGAGAAGTCTGATTTCTCAAATGAATATGATTTACTCTTGCAAGAATGCGTTTCTAAAGATGTTATGTGTGCTTATTTTACATCTTGTGCTGATATTGATGAATATTCTGAAGTTGCATCCCAATATCTTGATAAGATCAAAGAATGTGAACGTCTTGAAATTGAGCTTTCGAAATGTAAAGAAAATGTTGACAAAAAGGCTTTTGAGTTACTTCAACACAAAACTGATTTCCTTCAAAAACATTGTCATTCACTTGAACTTGCTTTGCAAAAAGACGTTGGTCGTTTTCCACATGATAATAAATTGCAAGAAAAACTTTCCCAAACATTTCGAGAAATGAATGAACAGAATTTGGAAATTAAAGGGTTGAAAGCTCAATTACAAGAAAGGGACAGAGCGATAGCAGAGTTGCAGAAACTCATTGCTAAAATGGGTGGGAAAATTGTGGAACCTAGCATTAAGAAAAATGTTGTTAGACAACCCAATGCCTCTAAAGAGAATAGATCCTCTATCTTGGGAAAACCATCTGCTTTATCTAATTCCTCGTTTGCAAAACCTGTGTTTGCCCCCAAGATGGATGGAAAGGAAAGGTTACCACAAGCTCAACCCATAAGGAATCCTATAGCACCAAGCGTTAAGCACAATAATGTGATTAAACCAGGGATGTATAGAATGTCCACGAAGCCCACAAACAAAGATACTCACTCGCCTCAGACTTCTAGAAACACTAATATTCGTGTGTCTTCTACTACAGGAATAGTCTCCACTACTAGTGTTAGCCGACCTCAGCTTAAGCGCACTCAAGTGAATGATAAGGTCTGGAAACACAAGAATCAAGGGGAAATGCAGGAAGTAGAAGAACACCCTAGGAATTTGAACGTTTTGAAGAATAAAAAGTCTGTAATCGCGTGTCATGACGATTTGAATGATTCGACTTTAAATGCTATGAATGTGAAATTTGTTTGTGTCAAATGTGGCAAGTGTGCTAATGCTAATCATTCTATGTGTGCTATGAATAATGTCAAAGGCGTAGAAACTAGAACTAAGAAGCAAACTGTGATGCCTATTAGTGCTAGTAAACCCAAACGCAAAGTGAACCATTCTGGTGCTACCCCCACTAAGAAAAGTATTGCATCAGACTCCACCACTAAGAATCCTAGAAGCAAAATTAAGGAATTATATGAGTCTGCCAGTAAGTCTTGGAAATGGTGGTTTGCTAATCAATGTCCTCCCGGATATAAATGGATGCCTAAAGTTAGGACAGAAAATGTGAAAACGAGTGTTAGTTTGCCTTTAAATGTTGATAAGGACACTAATGATTCTACTATCACAACTACTGTGGTATCCAATTTAGCAAATGCTCCATCGTGTTCTAACTCTTCTGCAGGTGATACAAATAATTCTCTTCATACTGGACTCCGGATGCACGAAGCACATGACGGGGAATCTCAAGCTTCTAATTAACTTTGTGGAGAAGTTCCTGGGTACGGTCCGATTCGGAAATGATCAATTTGCACCGATCCTAGGATATGGAGATTTGGTTAAGGGTAATATCACGATTAAACGGGTATACTACGTCGAAGGGCTCAATCATAATCTTTTCTCGGTTGGTCAATTCTGTGATGCGGATTTGGAAGTTTCTTTCAGAAAGAAGACATGTTTTGTTCGTGATTATGATGGGAATGACTTACTTACCGGTACACGGGGTACTGATCTTTACACAATTTCACTTCAAGACACGACTTCATCAACTCCAATTTGCTTCATGGCAAAAGCTTCAACGACTCAGGCATGGTTATGGCATCAACGTCTTTCTCATCTCAACTTTGATACCATTAACTTGCTTTCCAAGAAAGATATTGTGAGAGGCCTTCCAAGCTTGAAATTCATCAAAGATCATCTTTGTTCTTCTTGTGAACTTTGTAAAGCTAAACGAATTAGCTTCAAAACAAAGACCACACCAAGCTCTAAAGGACGGTTAGATCTTCTTTATATGGATCTGTGTGGTCCCATGCGTGTTCAGAGTATCAATGGAAAGAAATATATTCTGGTAATTGTCGATGATTACTCAAGGTACACATGGACTCACTTCTTGAGGTCCAAGGATGAAACACCCGACGTTCTCATCAGCTTTCTTAAATTGATACAACGTGGTCTTCAAGCTCAAGTTAAAGTGGTTCGTACTGACAGAGGTACAGAATTTTTGAATTCAAATCTGAGAAAGTATTTTGAAGCCGAAGGGATTGAACATGAAACATCTATTGCTCGAACACCCGAACAAAACGGCGTTGTTGAAAGACGAAACCGTACTTTGGTTGAAGCTGCTCGAACATTATTATCCGCTTCAAAACTTCCACTATACTTTTGGGCTGAAGCCGTGTCAACCGCATGCTACACACAAAACCGTTCCTTAATTATCCCAAGACATGAAAAGACACCATATCACATAATTCATGATCGAAAACCTTCACTCAAACACCTTCATGTTTTTGGATGTACTTGCTACATTATTCGAGATGGTGAAAATTTGGATAAGATGAAAGAGAAAGGTGATTCATGTATTCTTGTGGGATATGCAACTCAGTCAAAGGGATATAGAGTATACAACAAGAGAACAAAATTGATTGTCGAGACAATTCACATCCGATTTGATGAATTGCAAGAAATGGCACTTGAACACAACAGTTTAAGTCCCGATCCACAACGACAAACGACTTCCGTTCACAACCGCACGGAACTCGAAGCTCAAGACCACAGCAATGAACCGTCAAGTTCAACGCTGGTTCCAGAAAATGTTCCTAGAGCTGATATGACAGTCGACACGACCATTGAAGAGTTGGAAATGTTATATGGACCAATGTATGATGAATATTTCACGGGGGAGAAACAAGTTGTATCGAAGTCTTCCGCTGTTACTCATGATACGAATGATGATACCGATCATCGTCAACAACCGGATACAACTTCATCTACTTCAACACGGGTTGCAGCAGATTTACCTCCTCATAATATCACTTCAACAATCGATCCTACAACATCCACAACTACTGTCATTGCTCCAGAGAACACAAATCAAGCAGACAATGCATTATCTGACGAAGACGAATTCATCAACACATTCGGTACACCGGTACACGAAACTGGAGAGTCTTCTACTCGCCATGTTGATCCGTCAAATATGCATACGTTCTACCAAAGACATCCTTCAACACATCATTGGACCCGAGATCATCCTTTGGTTCATGTCATTGGAAACCCTTCACAGCCCGTTCGTACAAGACGGCAGCTTCACACCGATGGCGATGTTTGTATGTTCGCACTCACCGTGAGTTCAGCCGAACCGAAAAACATCAAAGAAGCCTTGGCTGATCATGCTTGGATTGAATCGATGACCGATGAACTTCAACAATTTGAAAGACTTAAAGTCTGGGAACTTGTGGACAGACCATACGATGTAACTCCATTAAATCTTCGATGGATCTGGAAAAACAAGATGGATGAAGAGAACACGATCATCAAGAATAAATCTAGACTAGTGGCTAAAGGGTATGGACAGAAAGAGGGTATTGATTTCGAAGAATCATTTGCACCAGTAGCTCGAATGGAAGCGGTCAGGATTTTTCTTGCTTATGCTGCACATAAGGGATTCATCGTTTATCAAATGGACGTAAAGACGGCGTTTCTTAACGGTCCTTTGAAGGAAGAAGTTTATGTCACGCAGCCGGAAGGATGCATCAATCCTCATTATCCTGTCAAGGTGTATCGTCTCCACAAAGCACTATATGGACTCAAGCAAGCTCCAAGGGCGTAGTACGATGAGCTCTCGAAATTTCTGGTATCCAAAGGTTTCTCAAAAGGTTCCATTGATTTAAGTTTGTTCACTTATAAATATGGGGATGACATTTTGCTTGTGCAAATTTATGTTGATGACATTATTTTCGGGTCTACAAACCCAAAACTTTCAAAATGGTTTGAAAAAGTAATGCACAGCAAATTTGAAATGTCAATGATGGGCGAACTAAAATTCTTTCTAGGAATTCAAGTTCACCAATCCCTAAGTGGTATCTTTATAAACCAAGCTAAGTATTGTCAAGAGATAATCAAAAAGCATGGTATGACTTCATGTGACCCCGTTGGACACCATTATCAACCACATCCCTAGATGCTGATTTGGAAGGATTACCCATAGATCAAACGAGATATCGTTCCATGATCGGGTCCCTCATGTACTTGACAGCAAGCAGACCTGATATTCATCATGCTACATGCTATTGTGCACGATATCAAGCACGACCCACTGAAAAGCACCTCAAGGAGGTTAAACGGATCTTTCGGTACCTTAAGAATACCATTCACATGGGACTCTGGTATCCGAGGGAAACCGGTTTCTTTCTAACGGCCTATTCAGATTCTGATCATGCAGGGTGTCTTGATACACGTAAAAGTACTTCTGGTGGTGCACAATTTCTAGGACAAGATAAGCTTGTGGGATGGTCTTCCAAGAAGCAGGATTGCACGTCACTTTCATCAGCCGAAGCGAAGTATGTGTCTCTATCTGCGTGTTGTGCTCAAGTTCTTTGGATGAGAACACAACTCACGGATTATGGCTTCGATTTTGATAAAGTACCTATGTACTGTGACTCAAAGTCGGCCATAGCCATCTCCTGCAATCCGGTTCAGCATTCCCGCACGAAGCACATTGATGTCCGATATCACTTCATTAAGGAACAAGTTGAAAGAGGTATTGTTGAATTATACTTTGTTGGAACTGATTACCAATTAGCTGACTTGTTTACAAAAGCTCTTTCGAAAGAGAGGTTTGCGTATCTAGTTAGGCAAATTGGTATGAGATGTTTGACTCCAGCAGAACTGGAGGTTCTGGCAAAGAAGCCTGCTTGATTCATCTATCAAACATCTACCTGTAAATATTAATCAAAAAGCAAAATACAAAATTAAAAAATCTTTGATAATCCAAAAATATTCTTCTCGACATGTCTTTCAGTATCGATAATATGGACGTACCTAGAAATGTCGCTCAATAACGACACGGGTGTGTACATAAAGCTCGAATGAAAGTTGTAAATATTTTTCAAAACATGTCATTTCTATCTTTTCAAAAGAAAATTGTCTATTTTGGACAATATTTCCAACAACGGGTAGAGCAATCTATCTCGGGTTGAGCTTGTCACAAAACATTCAACGTTTTGAGCTCAACACAATGGCTTGTAATCACTTTCAGATTGCAACCCGGATCTAAATTCACGGGGGAGTGTACGCTTTTGTACTCTTACCATTAGCAAAAGAAGTTAAATCTTCTTACACTTGAGTGGATTTGTCAAGACATTCAATGTCTATGAACTCAAGTTTATGCTTTAGAAAAACCTTTTCGTAAAAAAGAATTGATTTTTCAAAAAGCGTTGAACACAATTTTTTCAAGAATTTCTCATTGATATTCAAAATCTTTCAAAAATTGTGTGTTCAACAACTCCTATCCTCAAAAGTTTAATGTGGATCAAATCCTCGTAATGACAATTCCATTGGGTCAATTTTTGAGGGGGAGCAATTCAACTTCATGCAAAAGATTAACACATCTTTCTCCCGAAGATTTTCAAGACTATTTTTCAAAATATATTTTAATCAAATTTGGTATCTCTAATATCAAAAGATTTTATATATTAGAGATAGGGGGAGAAAATGTGATTAAAATGTGATCTATAAGACTCAAGCACTTTAACTCTTACCCACATGTGCGAAACACTTTCGATTATCGATGCACATGTGAAGGGGGAGCTTTTCTGAAACGACAAACTAACAAGGTGTTAAATGTTTTTCAAACACTTTGTTGGAATTTAAAGTGGTTTTCATGGTTACGATCAAATACCCACAACATTTTTAATTCACGACGTTATTGGTGTCAAAAGGGTGGTTAGGTTTAAGTCCTATGATCCAACCAGAACCGGAGGGATCTTCCCAGGGACAATCCAATAGATTATTAGAAGTCCTTAGGAAAGATGGAGTAGAATGTGAACGAAGCTGAATGCCGACTAAGTACTGATGATAGCACTGGAACAATCACAACAAGGTGCTATTAATGATGTCTTGGTAAGCATTGAAGGGGTTGAAGAATGAAAAAGAAATGTAAGGATAAAGGGTCTAAAGAAAGAAGCCCTCCATACAACTTAGGCAGAAACCGGGTCAACTCATCATGAAGACAAACTCATCATGGACCCAGTGATGTGAAGCACAACCCTTTCCTAGCTACTCAGGCTTCTCTCAAAAGAAGTTTGTTTTATTGTCACGGAGATCAACACGAATTCTATTGACTTTCTCACTCCGAGATAGTTGATATTGAATAGGTGGCATCTGCTCCATCCTCCAACCACTAAAAGTGCACAAATCGAGTCTAGAGCCAATAGATCAATCAAATCTCGTTAGGACATACGGATGAAGATCAAGAGAGTCCTACGCTATATCCTTGTGATATTGCTAGAACACTCAGAGTGATACTACTTAGTATTCACGATGATGAGTGGAAATCCTTCCAGTGTTAACATCAAACAGCACTGCGGTAGGTCATATGCAAGATTCTTTATGAATTGAACATATGTAAAACTGAAAAGCAACAGTGGTTTGATTCTGAATTGATTCAAACTCGTTTCAGGTTTCTACGCAATATCTTTATGGTCTTGCCAGAACATTCAGAGTGATATTTATTAATATTCACAGTGACGAATGGAAATCCTTCTAGCGTCAACATCAAACAGCGCTACGGTAGGTGACTTGTGAGATTCTTATGAATCAAACTTGTGTCAACTGGAAAGCAACAATGGTAAGATTCTTAATGAATCAAACTTGTTCCAGGAATTTGAATTGACGACTTTAATCAAGCGGATATTTATCCAATTGATTCACTCTTTATGTTCGCAGTCTTGCTTTGAGACGATCGAGTAAAGAGAACGGCTAGTACTGCCGCGAAACCCTGTCAAGGAGATTCTTAATTGAATCTACCTGATCACAGGTACGATATTTAATATCGTATAACGCTCTTCACCGACCGGAGGTAAAACGCTACCGATTTAGGACGAATGTCAAAGCCATTCAGTCCGTGTCTATGTTTTGTCTCGAGAAGGTGGCATCACGGTGTACTCAGCAAAGTCAAAGATTCACAACACATATTCATGCCCCAAGACTTATCCAACAATTGATAGTGTGATCATGTGGATAAAGACACAAGATCACAAGATGGCAAAGACAAGTCAAGAATGATTTGAAGATCTCAAGACTTAAAGACAAAGTCGAAAGACAACGACAAAGGCTCAAAGATCACAGCATGAAGGAACAAAACTACTGTTACACGTTCAAGACTCATTTATGACGAAATTCATAAATCTCCATTGGAATCCAAATATCAAAGATGAATGACCTTACATTGGGGGAGATTGTTAGCCTCAAAATATTGAGTCAAACAAGAATGTTCGGTCATAGGTTTCTATTGTAATATTTATTAGAATGTAGTAATAGGTAGTTATTTTAGTCGTGGTTCACGGGCTTGGATTTAAACTAATTAAAGTCCAAAAGACAAGCCCGGCCCAATATATAGTCCATTAAAGCCCGCATGTGGGTGGACTATATATACTACCCTCCTAGCATGTTAGGAGGGTGGATGGTCATTTGTAACAACTTCTTTTCTTAATCTAATCTCACCAAAGTTAATCATCTCCTCTCTACTTTCTCTCACTACTTTCTCTCTCTAGGAATTCATCTCTTCTTCATCTATTTTCTTTCTTCCTTCATTGCTTAATCATCACAAATATATGGGACAACACCTTTCCTTCATGATTTTTTCACGAAGCTATTTTATGGATTTAGTTTTATGTGTTTTAACCTATGTGGTCACATTAATCAACTTCAGTTTATTTAAAACTGAATCTAAATCTATCACAACCTCTAAAAACTTGACTTAAAATTGGATCAAAATATTATCTAAATATTTTGTCACCCTTTGTCAAGACATTCTTTGTGAATGTGTTGCTTTTATGCAACCCTGGCATACTCTAGTGCTAAAAGAGGTAAAAATCCAAGATTTGCAAAATTTTGAAAGAGTCATATTTTTCTTCAAAACCTTTGAAAATCATGGTTTAACATCCACTGTACGCGGCTCCTTAGCTAGTCGACGGCTCCATATCAATATGGAACCGCGGGGTCCTTTAAGGAACCGCGGACAGCAAAGCTACTTTTGGCTTACTTTTGGTCTTTCTTCTTTGACCACTGTCTTGGTTAAGATTCTTTGTTTACCCATTTTGGCTAAACATTCCCTCAAACCTTTTGTTTTCATTTCAAATCTTTGCCTTGTCTACTTTCTTTAAATTCTTCTCTTTTGGGAGTTCTTCTCTTCATCCCTCATAATTCCTAACTCTTCCATTCCTAACCTTGACATATCTTTGTCACAATCTTCTCAACCTAAAGCTTCATCTTCTAAGCTTTCAAAGAAACCGAAAATCTTGGTTCGACCCGTTTGGATCAAGAAGAACAAGAATCCTCATGATTCCTCTTCCCCCAAATCCTACAAGAATTCTTCTTTCTCTCCGATTAAATATTGGAATGAGACTTACTCTATAAATCCAATTACCGGAGAAAAGGAAACTCTTCCACCACCACCTAAACCTTTCAACTCTCCACAACTCAATGACCTATCTTCTTTCCCAAATCTCACTAGGCATTGTGAAAACATCTCTTATCCATTATCTCCCTCTCCACCAAACTCTCATTTTGATGGACCTCCCCCATCTAACGACTTTGTTTTGCATCATGGTTCCTCGTTTGCTTGTTGTCAATTGCAACAAACTGAACTTGTCATATTTTGTGACAAGCTAACTTTTCTTGAATTCCTCCTCACTCGGTCTCCTCTCAAAGTTTCCCGTGAACAAAACTTCGAATGATGCCTCATCGTCTTTCTTTTCCAACTAAGGCACATTTGGCACTTCAGTTATTTAAGTCAATAAAACTTAAGCAATCATGGAAGATTATCACTATTAGAGTAGTTTATATTCTGTGGTTTATTTTCCATATTTTTTTTGCTTTAAATATTCATATTGTGTGTATGAATATTTCCCTTGTATGTTCTTTCATATTTGTGTAATATGAATGTTATGTGTGTTATCTATTTTTCGCTAATTCTTTTTTCGCACATTTGTTAAAAAGTTGATCATGGTTAAAACTTACAATTAATTATGGGTGATTTCATAAATTCTAAATTTTAACCCCTTGACATTTTAATCATTTTTTATTGGTTTGGATGTTTCTTTTCTTCCTTTATTCCACCAATTGAACTTTGATGTTGTCAACACACATTCTTTGGACACACTTAGCAAATACTTACTTCTAATTTGAGATTTCTTTTCTTCCTCCCTCTCAAGTTAGTTAGTAGGTGGTGCACATATATACATTGGTGTTTCTTTTCTATCTTTTAACCTTTGTGTAGCATGTCACCTTAGCTCATTCACTTGGTGCCCTAAGCAAGGGGGAGTAAGCACCAAGGGGGAGCTACTAGCAAAATCTGGTTCTTTTCTTCTTCAAAGGCTTGTGTTAACCTTTTTGCTTCGATAAAGGGGGAGAAATGATAGTGATAAACTCGTTAATAATTCGAATAATCTTATATTTTACGTAAATGAGTTTATATTTTGTCGTAATAAAAAAGGGGGAGATTGTTAATGCAAAGTAATGCCTAAAAACATTGTTAGTGCTAACTAATCTTTCTTAGTTTTGATCACGACATATTACAAAGACATTTATTGTCAAACACAATCATAAAACGAATTATCTAACAAACACTATCATCAAGGTAATAATCATCACACTAATATATCTTAATCATGCTTAATGATCATAAAAGTGATTAGCCTTAAAACTCACTTTTGTCAAATGTGACAAAAGATTTTTAATAAACTTTATTTTTAAGAAAATGTTTTATTAAAATGAAAATGTAAATTTAAATATGGCATATTCCAAATGCCATAAGAATATCCTTTGAAGGTTTAAACAACCTTAGATATTTTAAATCCACTAAAAGACAAAAAGGAGCGGAGTCTACCTCCGCGGTTCCTTAAGTGCCTACGCGGTTCTCTATCGATAAGGATCTGCCTAGGTAGATAAGGAACCGCCCTCAGCTAGCCGTTGGGTTTTGTCTTATATAAATAGTGGATCAAATCTGTATTTTCAATAACCCTTTTTAGACATCTCTTTAAGCCTTCTTTCTCCTTCCTAATCCTAATCATTTGTAAATGATCACTTAATGTGTTAAGTATGTTTACTTATGATTATCCTCCTGATCTCCTTCTTTACCTTTTCCAAAGAGAAGATCACTCACACACTTGTGATGTGATTAAAGATGAAGCCTTGATGAAGATCATCCTCTTCTAAAGATCTAGTCATGTTCATCAATTGTTTATTTGTGTCTTGTGTAGATCCAATGTATTTGTGAATACTTGGACTAGTTGTGTTCATCTAAGCTATTTGTGAATACTTGGATTAGAGTTGTGTAAATCCTTTGCATATGTGTGTGCTTGGATTTATGTTGTGTAGATCCAAGTTACATGTGTGTACTTGAATATGTTTAGTTGAGTTGTAATAAGTTGTGTTAGTTCTCACTAAAATATAAAGTGATGTGGTTGTGTCTTGTGAGTTCTCACTAAACTATAAAGTGATGTGTAGTTGTGTTGGGTGAAGTTCTCACTTAGCTTCAAAGTGAATAGTCGTGAATATTGGTTTTAGCTTGGGATTAGAACTCGACATCTAGCCTTGTGTTGGAAAATGGTGAAGTGGGCAACGTTGTGATGGTTCTATCTTTAGATTGTAACTCGACATCTAGCCTTGTGTCGTAAAATGGTGAAGTGGGCGACGTTGTGTAGATTGGTCCTAGCTAAGATTAGGTCTCGACATTTAGCCTAGTGTCAGAAAATAATGTAAGCGACGTTGTAAGATTTTCTCCGCCAAGAAGGGAGCTTGTGGATATAGTGGAAATATCGAGTAGCTGTACTCGAGGAGTAGAGTAGGAACGAGGATAGAGTCTTAATAAGTGTGAAAAGACTTATCCTTTCACCACTAAAAACAAGTAAAAACGAGACCAAAACGTGTATTTAATGTCGTAAAAGTCGGAATTATGCGTGGTTTTTGTTTTTATTGTGTTTTAGGATAAAAATATGAAAAAGGAAGAAAATACGGGCTTTCACGGGCTTTTATCGAATAAAAAGACAAAAGACGAAGTCAAAAGATCAAAAGTGCAAAAAGAACGGAAGTCAAAGGCCTATTCTAAAGATTTATCAAAGAAAAAGACCAAAGTCGGAAGTTTAACGAAGTCGAAGAATCAAGTCTAATAAAAGAAGAAAATTTAGAAGACGAGTTCATTTTATCCATCGACAAATCCCGAGGAAAAGTCGAGAAAGACGAATTATTTAAAAAGAGGAGAAGACAAAGAGAAAGAGATAAGCAACAAACATCACATCCCCTCCTCCTATAAATAGTCTCCTTAAGCTTTCATTTGGAGAAGTAGATTTTAGTTTTATTTTTGTAAGGTAATTAGGAGTAGATTAATTACTCTCTCTCTCTAGCTTTTCTTTAATGTTTTCAAGCTTTTCATCTTAATCTTGTACTTATGAATCTTTAATCTTCATCTTATTTCAAGCTTTTTATAATCATTCTCATTCTACCTTTCTTGTTTTTAAATCTATTGTTTTGGTTTGATTAAGCATGTAGTCTGTTTCATCTTTAGGGCTTATTTGATTGTCCTTATGGTTTTGATGTGGTAGATGTTTTACCTTATTGTGCTAATTGTTTAATTTGTGTTTGTCTTATTTTTAATTAAGTGGTTTTAATAGTTAAATCTTTTAAAAGTTGATTTTATATATTTTGATTATTTGGTGTTTTTATAGTTTTTAATTTATGTCTTATTAGCTTTTTATTAAAATTAGTTTGGTTTAAGTTTTGGTTAAGTTCTTATTTGGTTTTTGCTTATTTTTCATTAATCCGGATTTAGAAACCCTTTTCCCGAATTATATGTTTCTTATTATTCCGACTTAGGTTATGTTCTTGCTTTTTCCGAATTAGGTTAACATTTAAACATTCCGGATTAGGTAAAACTAGATTATTCTGAATTACATAAATATTACACATTCCGGATTACATTTAAATTTGCTATTCCGAATTAGACCCTAACTAGATTCCGGATTAGATGCAAAATTTAATATCCCGAATTATATAAACATCACATTTTCCGAATTAGGTTAAATTCTTACAGATTCCGAATTAGTATAGGAACTTGTATTCCGAATTGCATTGTGCTACGTTTTCTGAATTAATTTCAGTGATGGATTCCGAATTAGGTAGGGCAAACTTGTTTTCCGAATTATACTCCGAACTATTTTCCCGAATTACATCTTAACTTCACAATCCGAATTATGTTTTGCAAATTTATTCCGAATTAGATTAGGTGTTTTGTTTCCCGAATTATATTTTACTTTTATTTCGAATTGTTTTTAAGTTTTTATTTTTCCCGCCATTTTTGTTAAGTCTTATTTCAAATTGTTTTATTTTATCTTATTTTCAAATTTACTTTTAATTAAGTTTTTATATTTGTTTAATTTCCTTTATTATTAGTTTAATTTTTTTAAAGTTTTCATCTTTAGTTTAAAATAGATAATCAACAACCTTTCTTTTTCTTTCACCAAGAACAACTAAGTCGCACTTTTAACCAAAGATCAATTCGATTAGACCAGTTCAAAAGAACATAAAAATCAGTTATTAAAATGGCGCCGCTGCCGACTCTTTTCGTAAAGATTAACGGTTTTTTGTGAGAGACGCGTTGGATTTTGGGATCCGTTCACTTTTGAACGTTATTTTTCTTGTCAAATTTTCAAAAAAATTTCAAAAATCCAAAAACATTAAAAAAAATCATAAAAAGTATTTCTTTTTCAAAAGTTTTGCACCAAAAATATTTTCTTTTCACGTTAACTTTATTTCTTTTATTTTATTTGTTATATTTTTCTTTTGTAGGTGTATGCATACCCGTTCACGCAAACGGAAATCCATTCAAGCCGTTATCATCGAGCCTCCTGTTGTCAACACCACGGAGAACTGTCCAATGATCAAGCTCTTCCAATCACACGTCGAATGCAACGATGATGCGATTGTGGTGCCGGCTATTGACGCCAACAACTTGAGATCAAAACTGGGTTTATTCAAATGGTTTCCGCAAAACCTTTCTTAGACCGCACTCATGATGATCCTCACGATCACATCAAGAGGTTCGTACACTTATAAAATACTGTAAAATACAATGGGGTCTCACAAGAGGCAATTCGTTTACTCTTCTTTCCTTTCTCTCTCGAGGGACAAGCCCGGACTTGGCTTGATAAAGAACCACCCCGTATTGCCACATGGGAGGACCTAGAGACAAAATTCATAAATTAGTTCTTTCCACCCTCACGTACTACCGCTTTGCGGAATGACATCATTAACTTTGAACAAAAGTACGGTGAGACGTTTAGTGAATCTTGGGATCGTTTTAAGGAACTTTTTAGAAAGTGTCTACAACACGGTTTTACAAAGGTGCATCAAATTAATACTTTTATAATGGATTAAGTTTGAATGACCAAGATTCACTAAATAGTGCTTCGGGGGGGGGGGGGGGTAATATCCTTATGAAAACTATGAACGAGGCTTGGGTAATCATTGAGAACAAAGCCAAAGTCCAAAGCAAGAGTATTAGGGCTACTATGGCTAGTGCTAGTGAGAGTGAGTTGACTAATCAAATTAAGGAACTTACTTCAGTAGTAAAACAACTTGCTTTAAGAGACAACACTCCCACTACACATGTACATGCTTTAAAAGAGACTTGTGAAACTTGTGAGACTTGTGGTGGACCACATTCGTACTATAACTGTGACAAGGTTTATGACCATATCAACAAGAAGTGTATGCTTATAACACTAATGAGAGGGTGCATTTTAAACCAAATGTCGTTGTGAACAATTTATCTTATAAACCGACTAACTTTTTGGCTCCCCCGGGTTTTGTAGTTCCACAAAGACCACCCCCACCCGCCCAAAATAGGAACCAATGTCCTCAATGGGGTAATTTTCAAGGGAATAATAATCAAATGGGTTTTAATCTAAATCAAGGGCCTTTTTAAGGGCAAAACCAAGGATTTAATAATCAAAATCAAGGCTTTAATAACCAAGGTTTTCAAAATCAAGGTTTTCAAAATTACATTCCAAACCAAGGTTTTCCTACTCAAGGGTTTAATAATCAAGGGTATAATCAAATGAACATGACTAATCCTCAAATGGACTTGGTTCTACAAAAATTGACCGATCATGAGTGAACCATGAAAGAGATGCAAGAATCGACCGATAGGAAATTTATGCAAATGCTTCAAACCCTTCGTCCCCAAGGTGCCCTCCCTTCTAACACCGTGACCAATCCTAGGGCCAACGTTAATGCCATCACTACTAGGAGCGGTAAGACCACCGAAGAACCTTCTTATTCCCACCTAACCAAGGACCCGAGATTCCTTCTACTTCTACTCACCATCCTTCACCTTCTACTTGTGAGATACCACCCGTAATGCCTTCGTCTATACCTTATGTTCCTCCTATACCTCAATTTTATACCACACCTTCGGTTCCAAAACCGATTCCTTCACCTTCCATTTCTACTCCTCCTCCACCCAAGGTTGTGAGTGAGAAATCCACTCCAAAGCCTTCATCTCAACCCAATATACCTTATCCCTCAAGGCTGAGGAAAGAGAAATTGAAGAATAAGGATGATATTCAAGTTTCGAACTTCCTAAAAATGTTCAAACAATTGAATTTTAATATCACCTTTGCCGAGGCTCTCGCAAACATGCCTAAATATGCTAAGATGTTTAAGGACCTTTTAAGTGATAAGGAAAAGTTGCTCGATATTGACAATACCCAATTGAATGAGAATTGTTCCGCCGTTCTTTTTAGAAAACTTCTGGTTAAGTTAAGAGATCTTGGTCGATTCCTTATTCCTTGCAATTTTCTGGGTGTAGAGAATTGTATGGCTTTGGCGGATCTCGGAGCGAGTATCAATCTTATGCCATTGTCCGTGTGGAAACAATTATCTCTACCCGAGCTAGTCCCCGCTCGTATGACTTTGGAGTTAGCTAACCGTTTGGTTGCTTATCCTGTGGGGATAACCGAGGATGTGTTCGTTGGAGTCGACAAATTCACTTTCCCCGTCGATTTCGTTGTAGTCGACTATGAGATGGATCTCCGTGTTCCCTTAATTGTGGGACGACCCTTCTTGAGGACCGGGCGTACATTGATTGATGTAGCCGCGGGTGAGCTTATCATGAGGGTAGGGGATGATAAAATCGTCTTTAACATGGGTAAACTTTCCAAATGTCCCGATGAGCCCGAATCGGTGAATTTCATCGATGTGCTCGACGAAGCATGTGAAGAACATTTTCACGAGGCTTGTAAGCACGGGACTTCTCATTTACCTAATGTTGAGACCGTAGCTTCTATTTCTCCATCATTGACTCCATTTGGAGAAAGTGACTTTCTTTTAAAAGAATTTGAAGCAAGTTTAGGGGATGTGGACTTAAAATATGATGATTCTCCTACCGATTGGGAAGAAAACATTCGTACCATTGAGAGACTTCTCAATGAGGTCCATATTTCTCCACCTACTCCTAAGGAAGTTACAAACGATGATCCAAATTTGACTAAGCCTTCCAACGATACTCCACCAGATTTAGAGCTTAAGGATTTACCGTCTCATTTAGAATACGTTTTCCTAGAAGACAATAAGAAGTTACCCATCATCATTGCAAAGGACTTAAAAGAGGATGAAAAATCTTGACTTATCGAAGTGCTTAAGAATCATAAGAAAGCAATTGCTTGGAAAATCTCCGACATCCGCAGAATTGATCCTAACTTTTGCACTCATAAAATTCTCATGGAAGATGACTTTACACCCACAATCCATAGTCAAAGAAGGGTTAATCCAAAAATTCATGACACCATTAAGAAAGAAGTTATCAAACTTCTAGATGCCGGCATGATTTACCCTATTTCGGATTTGCCATGGGTTAGTCCCGTCCATTATGTGCCTAAGAAAGGCGGAATAACCGTTGTTCCCAATGAAAACAACGAGTTTATTCCTACTCGACTTGTAACGGGTTGGCGAGTTTGCATAGACTATCGCAAGCTCAATGATGCCACTAGTAAGGATCATTTTCCTCTTCCTTTCATGGATCAAATGATCGAGCGTTTAGCAGGTAATGACTACTATTGCTTCTTAGACGGTTTCTCCGGATACTTCCAAATTCCTATCGATCCAAAAGACCAAGAGAAAACGACATTCACTTGTCCTTATAGAACATTTGCTTACAAAAGAATGCCTTTCGGCTTATGAAATGCTCCCGGGACTTTCTAAAGGTGTATGATGGCTATATTCCATGACATGGTTGAAGAAACTATGGAAGTCTTTATGGACGATTTCTCGGTCTATGGTGATTCTTTCTCTTCTTGCCTTGCCAATTTCTGAACGTATGCTTAAACGGTGTGAAGACACTCGTCTCGTTCTTAATTGGTAAAAATGCCATTTCATGGTAAAATAAGGCATCGTCCTCGGTCACAAAATTTCTAAAGCCGGTATCGAAGTCGACCGTGCTAAAGTTGACATCATTGCTAAGTTGCCTCCACTTACCACCGTCAAAGGAGTTAGGAGTTTTTTAGGTCAGGCGGGATTTTATCGTCGTTTCATTCAAGATTTCTCTAAGATAGCTCGACCAATGACTCATCTCTTAGAAAAGGATGCTCCTTTCATCTTTTCTCAAGATTGTCTCGACTCTTTCGAACTTCTTAAAGGTAAATTAACTAAGGCACCGGTCTTAGTCTCTCCAAATTGGGAGTTACCTTTCGAGCTCATGTGCGATGATAGTGATTTCGAGGTAGGAGCGGTTTTAGGTCAACGAGTGAACAAACACTTCCAACCAATCCATTATGCTAGCAAGATAATGACGGGGGCTCAATTGCATTATACCACTACCGAAAAAGAGCTTTTAGCCGTAGTGTATGCTTTTGAGAAATTCTGCCTCTATCTTGTGCTTTCTACCACCATCGTTTACACCGACCATTCCGCATTGAAATACTTGTTGACCAAGCAAGATGCTAAACCAAGACTCCTTCGTTGGGTTTTGCTCCTACAAGAATTTAAAATCGAAATTCATGATAAAAAGGGAGCGGAATACCTAGCCGCGGATCATCTTAGTAGACTTGAGGATCCTTATCAAGGGGACTTCCAAATCAAGAGATTAATGAATACTTTCCCCATGAGGCCTTAATGTCTATTAATTCCAATCTTGACGATACCCTATGGTTTGCGGACATTGCAAACTATTGGCGGGTGGTGTTCTTATGGAAGGGTTAACGTCCCAACAAATAGAAAAAATTCTTTAAGGATATTAAGCACTATTATTGGGACGACCCTTATTTTCTCAAGTAATGTGCAGATCTTGTCATTCGTAGGTGTGTTGATGGGCCGGCGGCTTTACTAATCCTTGAAGCTTGCCACAAAGGACCCACCGGTGATCACTTTGGTCCTAACTACACCGCTAAGAAAATTTTCGACTTAGGATTCTATTGGCCCTCCATTTATCATGATGCTCATGAGATGGTTAAGCATTGTGATGCTTGCCAAAGACAAGGCAAGATCACACATAAAGATGAGATGCCTCAAAATTTCATCCAAGAGTGTGAAATCTTTGGCGTATGGGGCATCGACTTTATGGGTCCATTTCCATCATCCAAAGGGAACAAATACATCCTCGTAGCCGTTGACTACGTATCCAAATGGGTTGAAGCAAAGGCTTTACCTACTAACGATGCGAGGGTGGTTGTGAACTTTTTGGAACAATTGTTTGCTCGATTCGGCGTTCCTCATGCTATCATTAGTGATCGCGGTACTCATTTTTACAATGATCAATTTGCACGAGTCATGGCTAAGTATGGTGTTAATCACCGACTTTCCACCGCGTATCATCCACAAACTAACGGTCAAGCCGAGATTTCCAACCGTGGGCTTAAGCGAATCTTAGAGCGTACAGTGGGAGAGCATCGTGCCTCATGGGCCGATAAATTAGATGATACTTTGTGGGCTTTCCATACCGCTTATAAGACATCTATAGGTTGTACCCCTTATCGCCTTGTGTACGGAAAGGTGTGCCACCTCCCCATTGAGTTGGAGCATAAGGCTTATTGGGCCTTGAAATGGGCTAATTTTGACATAAACAAAGTCGGTGATCTTAGGAAAATCCAACTCAATGAACTTAATGAACTTAGGAATGAGGCTTATGAGAATTCATTGATCTATAAGGAGAAGACTAAGCTCATTCATGATTCTAGGATTAAGAACAGAGAGTTTCACATAGGTGATCAAGTTTTACTCTTTAACTCTCGGTTGAAAATCTTTTCAGGAAAACTTAAGAGCCGTTGGTCCGGTCCATTCACCGTGGCCCAAATCTTCCCTTATGGCACCATTGAGTTATCTCAACCAAATGGGCCCACCTTTAAGGTGAATGGCCAACGTGTTAAGTTGTACTTTAGAGAGGACATCTCTTATGAGATGATTCCATCTCTCTCCACGTTTCCCTTAAATTAATTCTGGGTCGAGTCAGGCTCGTGACTCGGTTAACAAAAACAAGCGCTTCTCGGGAGGCAACCCGATGATCTACCCTTTTTACCCGTTTTTCATAATAAGTGTAGGGGAGCCACGTTGGTGTTTGTTGTCTTGTTTCTTATGATGTGCAGGGATTAAAGCTTTCAACGAACCACTTTTGATGATATTTGACGACCCGTGATCCCGTGTACCCATCTTCCCGGTTCTATCCTATACTCTTGTGATTCAATATTTTATCGATAATTGTTGAAATGGGAATCACTTTAGTTGTCTCTTCCTTAGCAAGATTTAAACTACGTGCACAATGTCCTAAGTGTAGGGGAGTTTACTCTCACATGCTTAAACATTGAGGACAATGTTTATATCAAGTGTAGGGGAGACTTCTATCAAAGTTAAGTGGGCTTTTGTATGAATATTTCCTCATTTTAACCGGAAAATTTAATTTTTCAACGTTTTTAAAATTTTTTGATCTATTTTGGCCTAGTAGTATTTTTCATTTATTTTCTTTTATCTTCTTTCCTTTTGTCATCGCATCATATGTATATATTCTATTTCAAGAATAAAAAAATGAATAAATAAAATAGTTTTAACAAGTTTAGATTGTCTTTGATATATTAGGCCCGTCGTGAACTTTTTGACTCAACCCGAGTTTACTTATCCAAGTTTACTCTAGCTAGTATCCTTAACCATATGGACCTTAATTGGTTTATTAGGCTAAGCATCCACGAGTCTCATTACTTGAGATTTTAAATTGTGGAGAACGAGAGATGATAGAGTTGATAATAAGTTTAAGGGTTAATTCTTCCTTATATGAGTTTTTGTGGCTCTTTCTTCCCGCTTGTATATTTAAGGTCTTAATAAATGAGGATTTTTGCGGTTTAGATTCGATATTTTAGCTCTTAGCCAATGATACAAGGCTTTTACCCGTATAAAAATTAAAGTTCGTGTTCTCGGTATCTTAACGAATTGATTTCCGGCTTAAAGTACGACTCTATTGTTTTTGGTGAAACAAATATTTTTGGTTGTTTTTAAATAAAATGTGCAAGACTTTAAAGTAAAAGGCAAGTAATTTAAAGTAAAGGGCAAGTATTTAAAAGCGTGACGGAAAATTAAAAAGCACTAAAAGTAAATAACGCAAACTTAAAACTATCTAAGGCAAACTTAAAACGCAACTAAAACTTAAAACTAAGGCAAGATTAAAATAAATCTAAGGCAAGTAATCTTAAAGTGCGACTAAGTAAAAAGGCGGGATACTCGGAAGTAAGGTCATCATAATCATCCGAATCTGAGCTAGAATCATTATCATAAGCATCAAAGATCGGTGGAGAATCATATATGGGTGAAGGTTCCAAATTGGAGAGAGAATCATCCATATCATCATGAAAAAGTAGATTATCAATGCAAGACTCGAATAGAGGATTGTTGTAGATGACAAAATTATCGAGCACATTAATCATATTCGCAGATTCTCGTCCATAGGATTTGCTTGTAAGCTTCCCCATTTTGAACACTTGTGCATCATCCCCGACTCTTAAGATTAACTCACCTTCGGCAACATCAACTAGAGCTCGTCCGGTTCTCAAAAATGGCCGACCAAGTATTAAAGGAATACGAGGGTCCATTTCATAATCAACAACGACAAAGTCGACCGGGAAAGTAAATGTGCCAACTTTAATGAACACGTCTTCGGCAATACCAACGGGGTAAGCGAGAGTGCGATTAGCAAGTTCAAGAGTCATCTTTGTTGGAGTAAGGTCGGGTAATGATAGTGTTTTCCAAACACTCAAAGGCATAAGATTAATACTGGCCCCGAGATCAGCAAGGGCAGTAAATTCTTCGGTTTTGTTAAAAATGCACGGCAACACAAAACGACCGGGATCTCCGAGCTTTTCCGGAAGTTCTTTAAGAATAACTACAGAACAGTTTTCATTTAAGCGTGTGTTGGCGAGCTCAATCAACTTCTCCTTCTTGTTAAGCAATTCCTTGAATGCTTTCACAAATATCGGCATGTGGACAAGTGCTTCAACAAGGCTAATGTTGATGTTCATTTGAGAGAGCATCTTCACATAGTTCGACACTTGATAGTCATCCTTGTTTAGCATTGTGGTCTTGCCTAGCCGTGAAGGATAAGGGATATTGGGTTTGGGTGGTGAAGATGAAGGCGTAGCAGGTAAAGGTTGAGATGTTGAAGGGTTCTTCTTGGAAACATCGTCATGACGAGGCGGAGACGGTAATGGTGCACTAAGACTAGGTGTAGGAGGAGTAGGGATAAATGGTGGTTGAGGAGGTGTAGATGATAGGGGTGGGATAGGTGGTCCTACGATGGTAACTCCACTACGGGTAGTAATAGCACTCACATTCGCTCGCGGATTGGTGACGGTGTTTGAAGGTAGAGAACTCGAAGTAGAAGGTTGAGCGGCGGGCAAGAAACTAGCAAGCATATTCTTTATATCATTCGTTTGAGTGCTGAAGGAGGATTAGATATTATCTCGAAGCTCGGATCTGATGTCATTTCCTTGCTTTGTGATATCTCCTTTCAAATTGATAATTTGGCTCTGCAGATTCTTGATTTGCTCACCTTGGGTTCTCATGATGGCTTCAACATCTTGATTGATGGGTGGGGCTTGTTGGGCGGGTGGGTGATAAGGATTAGAAGCTCTTGGTGGGATTTGGTTGCTTCTATTGTAGTTGTTGGCGGGGTTTTGGTTTTGAGGAGAAAAACCGAGTGAAAGGTAGTTGTTTGACCGGTAACTCAGCAGATTTCTATCCCCTTGAGGTCGAGCTTGGTAATTTTCCGGTGAATAATTACCATAAGCTGCATACACATTTTCTGGATTTCCTTGAGTAGAAGGACAATCAGTGTATGAGTGTGGACCGCCGCATGTTTCACAAGAAGGTGCAACCGCTTTAACTTGTTGTTGTTGGTTTGAAGCGAGAAGCAAGATACTTTTGTTCATTTCAGTCATCATGCGGGTGAATTCGGTCATGTCGGGGGTTGCTGAAGTGGAAGAAACATTGACTCTCAGGTTGTTCCTTGAAGAAGCGGAGGAATCCCAGTTTTTGCGGTGAGTAGTCATGTTCTCAATTAGTTCTCTACACTCCTCGGGTCTCCTTTTCATAAATGTGCCACCGCGGCTGCATTAATCGTATCACGATCTCGAAAAGTCAAACCGTTGTAGAAAGTATCAATCAATGTGACTGGAAGCATGTTGTGGTTTGGACAACGATCAATCAAGACATTATATCTTTCCCAAGCATCAAAAAGAGATTCATCGGCTTCTTGCATGAAACCGCTGATTTGATTGCGAAGGCTCGTGACCATGGATGGTGGAAAGTAACGCGACAAAAAGCGTTGAGTCATGTCATCCCAAGTATGAATAGAATTCTTCGGGAGACGATCAAACCATTTCTCGGTGTGATGTGATAAAGTATGTGGGAAGAGTTGTAGGCGAAGAACATCCATTGGGGCACCGGGCAACTTCATGCTTTGAGTGATTGTAATGAACTTGTCGAGGTGTTTGTTGGCATCATCATCAGGCATTCCTCGAAAAGGATTTGTTTGCACTTGCTGAATCATGTGGTGCTTCAACGAAAACTCCGGAGCCGTGATTTGCATCGGCGCAATCGGTCCTCCTCGTCCAAACATGGTAGGTTGACAAAGCTCCTCCATTGTCCGAAGATGGGGCTGTGGAAGAACATTGTTGTTATTATTGTTGAGGTGCGGTGGATTATTGTTGTTGTTAACACCTGCCATACTTAAATCTTCTCGAGTCTCGGGCTCTTGATAGTTAGAAGATCTAGTACGCATACACCTACAAAGACAAAAGAAAATAATACCAAACGCAAAGACAATATATATACACAATAAAAATAAAATCTTTTTGGATTTTTGAAATTTTTAATTTTTATGGATTTTTTGTAATCTTTAATTTTTATGATTTTTTGAATTTTTTAAGCAAGAAAATAACGCTCACAAGTGAACGGATCCCAAAAATCAACGCGTCTCTCACAGAAAACCGTTAATCTTTACGAAAAGAGCCGGCAGCGGCGCCATTTGATAACTAGGCTTTTACCCGTATAAAAATTAAAGTTCGTGTTCTCGGTATTTTAACGAATTGATTTCCGGCTTAAAGTACGACTCTATTGTTTTTGGTGAAACAAATATTTTTGGTTGTTTTTAAATAAAATGTGCAAGACTTTAAAGTAAAAGGCAAGTAATTTAAATCTAAGTCTAATTTAAAGTAAAGGGCAAGTATTTAAAAGCGTGACGGAAAATTAAAAAGCACTAGAAGTAAATAACGCAAACTTAAAACTACCTAAGGCAAACTTAAAACGCAACTAAAACTTAAAACTAAGGCAAGACTAAAATAAATCGAAGGCAAGTAATCTTAAAGTGCGACTAAGTAAAAAGGCGGGAAAAATAAAGCTTGAAAATTAAAAACAGAAAATTAAAGACAGAAATTAAAAGAAGCTAAAAAATAGCTCATCCGGAATAATACCCTTATTCGGAATAAACATCCATCCGGAATGTCACCTTCGTTCGGAATGTTTTTCTTCACTCGGAATATCAACCAAAGCACTTGATCCGGAATAAATTGCTTACTCGGAATATGTCACCTATCCGGAATAATCTTCTCTATTCGGAATAAAGCCTTGATGCGGAATATTGCTCTTGATGCGGAATAATTCTTGATCCAGAATAATATTCCGAATAGAACTCTTGATCCGGAATATGTCACTTATTCCGGATAGAAGTCCTTGATCCGGAATATTAGGTTGATTCGGAATGTCTGCTGATCCAGAATATTCAGTTGACCCGGAATAAATGGCTTATCCGGAATGTCAAATATTCCGAATGAAAGTATTGATCCAGAATAATTATATATTCCGAATGAAGGTATTGATCCGGAAAAATAAATTATTCCGAATAAATCTCCTTGATCCTGAATGTCCAATATTCCGGATGAACAACTTTGGTTCGGAACAATTGATATTCCGAATGAACAACTTTTTCTACAGATCCTTGATCCGGAATACACTGTTTATTCGGAATAACCTGGGAATCACAGTAACAAACAGGCGAAGAACAAGGAGAACAAGAAACACACGAATTTAACCAAAACTTAACAAAATCAACCAAAAGATTAAATCAAACTAATCAAATAACATCTAATAATCATAAACAAACAATCCAAAACAATCAAACTAACAAATCTAACCACAAATGATCAAAACCCACTTGAATAAATCAATAAAAAATCAAGAACATGAACATAACCAATAAAGCATGAAGATTAAGATCAAATAAAGAAAGGTAGATAAGAGATTAACAAGAAAAAGTAAATATTGACAAGAATTAAAAGAGAAACTTACTTGAAATTAAAGGTAATTAAGGTGTAAGACAAGGTATTTAAATGGACATGAAAAGTAAATGACAAGGTAAGTAAAATGGAAGAACTAATTGTCACTATTAGCCAACAAAAATGAAATGATTATGATCCTAATCTATATATAGGGGAGGATTAAGGAGTGCTTAGGAAGCTTCCTCCCCTCCTTCATTTCTTCTTAATTGCAAGCTTAGGTCCTTCTCTTCTTAATCTTTTGTTAATTGCACCATTAGTCCTTAAACCTTTTATCTTCTTTAATCTTGGACTTTAATGACTTTTGGCTCGGGATTTCTTTGAACTCGTCTTTTAATTCTTCAATAAATTAGACTTGAGTTCTTCGGCTTTAAGTAAACTTCCGTCTTTTGACTTTTTCTTCGATAAATCTTCAGAATTGGTCTTGGACTTCCCTTCTTTTTGCACTCTTGACTTCTTGACTTCGTCTTTCGTCTTTTTCTTCGATAAAAGCCCGTGAATGCCCGTGTTTTCTCCACCTTTCACCTTTTCGTCCTAAATCACAACAAAAACACAAACCACGCATAATTCCGACATAAAAGACATAAAATACACGTTTTGGCTCGTTTATTATTGTAATTAAGTGGTAAAAAGGATGGGTGTTTACACACCTATCAGCCAACTCTTTTATCTCCTTATAATTAAAGCATGAACACATTGAGGATGCCAGCGTTGTGGACTTCCGACTAAGGTGGCTCATAACCACTAAGTAGGAGGTATTCAGACCATGGGACCGCCGAATTTGGCCTACTATATATATCATAAATAAAGAAAGAATAAGATTAAAACATGACCTCAAGGAGCCTTAGGGTGTAGGGCATGTAGCACGAACCTTGTCATTGGAGCCCTAGGGTGTATGGCATGGTAAGTGTTGAATAAAAATTGATAAATAATGAATTCCCTTGTTTATGGTTTAAGGAGCCTTAGGGTGTGGATCATAGATGAGGAGCACTTTTACATCTTAAAGAGCATAAAGGGTATATGATGTGAATTTGCTAAACTCCACAAAAAGTCAACATGACTTTGGAGGAAATAATAATAAGTAGTACTATTGGCCAAATTTTGGATCCGAGAATTTATTCCCTAAATCGTGTTAAATTATCCTTGATGTGGGCTTACTTTAGTGACAACGTTTTTGAGGATGAGGTTAGGTTCTGAGTGTCGGGTTTACACCGTTTTGCCTTCATTTTTGGACTAATGATTATTTAATAAGTCAAACGAGCCTACGGGTGAATGACAATCTTTAAAATATAGAGATACAACTTAGGAATTGGAGAAAGAGTATTACACAATTGTCTTATATAAGTGGTTTTAACTTGAGAACTTATGATAAACAATGATCTTGTTTTTATGCTTGCTATGGGGAACGTGAAACTTGAGGGTGATTAATATTCATGACACCAAAGCCCTAATTTAAGTCTTAGATTTCTTTACAAGTTTCTTCCATCAAACAATTTTAAAGTTAATAAATTAAAGAAAATTGTTTTATCTTTCATAAGTTTTTATCTTTTCATCATTATTAAGTTTCTTTTATTGTAATAGTAGTAGTATATTATAATAAAGGTCAAAATGGGTTAATTATGATGGAAAATGTTAAACTGTGCTTTGAAATAATGCATTGCATGGGGACATTGCAATGGTCAAGTGTAGAGGATTTAATAAGTGTCAAAACACTTATCCTTTCACCACTTAAAACAAGTAAAAACGAGACCAAAACGTGTATTTAAAGTCGTAAAAGTCGGAATTATGCGTGGTTTGTGTTTCTATTGTGTTTTAGGATAAAAATATGAAAAAGGAAGAAAACACGGGCTTTCACGGGCTTTTATCGAAGAAAAAGACAAAAGACGAAGTCAAAAGAGAAGTGCAAAAAGAACGGAAGTCAAATGCCTATTCTAAAGATTTATCGAAGAAAAATACCCAAGACGGAAGTTTAACAAAGTCGAAGAACCAAGTCTAATAAAAGAAGAAAATTTAGAAGACAAGTGCATTTTATCCATCAACAAATCCCGAGACAAAGTCGAGAAAGACGAATTATTTAAAAAGAGGAGAATACAAAGAGAAAGAGAGAAGCAACAAACATCACATCCCCTCCTCCTATAAATAGTCTCCTTAAGCTTTCATTTGGAGAAGTAGATTTTAGTTTTATTTTTGTAAGGTAATTAGGAGTAGATTAATTACTCTCTCTCTAGCTTTTCTTTAATGTTTTCAAGCCTTTCATCCTAATCTTGTACTTTTGAATCTTTAATCTTCATCTTATTTCAAGCTTTTTACAATCATTCTCATTCTACCTTTCTTGTTTTTAAATATATTGTTTTGGTTTGATTAATCATGTAGTTTGTTTCATCTTTGGTGCTTATTTGATTGTCCTTATGGTTTTGATGTGGTAGATGTTTTATCTTATTGTGCTTATTGATTAATTTGTGTTTGTGTTATTTTAATTAAGTGGTTTTAATAGTTAAATTTTTTAAAGTTGATTGTATATATTTTGATTATTTGGTGTTTTTATAGTTTTTAATTTGTGTCTTATTAGCTTTTTCTTAAAATTAGTTTGGTTTAAGTTTTGGTTAAGTGCTTATTTGATTTTTGCTTATTTTTCATTAATCCGGATTTAGAAACCCTTTTCCCAAATTATATGTTTCTTATTACTCCGACTTAGGTTATGTTCTTGCTTTTTCCGAATTAGGTTAACATTTAAACATTCCGGATTTGTTGGAAATACGTTTTACGTATTTAGGAAGATTCGGTCACTCTAACAATATATTAAGTAGTAGCTTGTAGTTTAGTTACTTTATATTAAGTAAACCTGGAAAGGCCCAGTCCATGGAATGTATGGACGGCCCAATATGTAATCCCAAGCCCATCACAAGGCTTGGGTATATAAACCCTCTCCCTAGTTGGAGAGGGTGTGGTTTCATTCATATTTTCACATAGTTCCTTACTTTCTCTCTCTAGAAGTGTTTGTGAAATCTACCAACTTTCTATCTCTTTCTCTCTCTAGATTACATATAGATTTACAATATCCTACAAATGGTATCAAGAGCCATGGGATGATTGTTTGGTTTATGTGTTTGTGTTCTTGATTCATACGCCTATTTTGATCCAAAAACATTCGAACCAATTTTTTTTTTTGTGTTTTTATGGTTTAATCTTGATATACATCATCTACATACTTGTAGTAGTGATTTGGTATTGTTACTTTGGTTAAAAACACAAAATTTTTGAGTGTTTGATTCATTTGTTGGCTAAACATCTCGAATTTGTTGTGTGCTATCCGAGAAAAGTGGTACTTTTGTTTCCATAATGCGATCGACTCCATCGTAACATTTGAAGGGTTCTATATTCCGATCCAAATAATGCGATCGCAAAAACCCTAGGGTTTCTACATTGCGATCGAATATTTCGATAGCTCACTTGTGATCTATATTGCGATCTAGTGTTGTGATCAGGGTTGCGATTTGTCATTGCGATCATAGTTGCGATCTGTCGTTGCGACCAGGGTTGCGATCTAATATTGCGATCAGGGTTGCAATCTATCATTGCGATCACGACTTGCGATCTACATCTTACGATCAGGGATTGCGATAACATATTACGATCAGGACTTGCAATCACATCTTACGATCACGACTTGCGATCTACATCTTACGATCTAAGGTTGCGATCACACATTGCGATCAAAGATTCCGATCACACATTGCGATACTGTGACAACTATTCCAAGATTTTTTCAAAAACGTGTTTCTGAAAATTCGTGTGTAATTTTGTCTTGGAATTTTTGGTTTGTCGAGAACAAGTATTAGGGGATTTCAACATTATTTATCGAATTTAACACACAACAACAAACAAATTTACTTTCTCTCATTGTTCGATCAACGTTTGTAAATCTTATCTTATCGAAATGGAGTACACATCTCTTACGGATAAGTCCATCATCTCGGGTACGGATAATCGTCCACCAATGTTGGAGAAAGACTATGTACGAGGATTGGACTTCCCGAATGGAACTTTCTATGTTGAACAAAGAGAATGGACATCTCATTTGGCAATCGGTGCTCAATGGACCATTAGATTATGGTACAGTGACGGAAGGTGCAGTTAATCGTCCTCGCACAACGGGTGAATTGACCAGAGATATGAAGATTCAAGACAAATGTGATAAGTATGCTACAAACATCATTCTCCAAGCCCTTCCTCTCGTCAGCAAACATAAAGTTGCCAAAGAGTTATGGGATAGAATTCGTGTTCTAAAGCAAGGCACCTCGTTAACTAAACAAGAACGAGAGTGTAAGCTTTATGATACTTTTGATAAGTTTGCCTATGTCCCCGGGGAGACTCTCAATGATTACTATTTGAGATTTACTCTATTGTTGAATGAGCTCAATATATATGGCATGGCAATTCCTACGTTTAAATTAAACACCAAGTATTTGAACACCCTTCCATCAGAATGGCGTAAGTACGTGACGGCTGTTAAATTGGCTAAGGACTTTCATAAAACCAATGTGGATCAACTTCAAGCTTTTCTTCAACAACACGAATGCCATGTGATCGAGGCTCGGTT
The DNA here is from genome assembly GCA_025667525.1 of Glebionis coronaria. Taxonomy (NCBI): domain Eukaryota; kingdom Viridiplantae; phylum Streptophyta; class Magnoliopsida; order Asterales; family Asteraceae; genus Glebionis; species Glebionis coronaria. The sequence continues at coordinate 178,320,913 of CM046879.1, forward strand.
GTCAACACCTCAAGTTCATGATCCACTTGCCATGTATGCTACTCAACAAATGACTCCCAGACCAAAACATGGCTTACACTTATCAACAACCATCATACTTGCAGCAGTCACCACAACACACCTATCAGCAACCACAACAACCATCTTATCAACCACTAATGATGCCTCAGCAAGCATTTCAACAAAGTGTTCTTCAACAGCCTTATCCACAACAAGCAGCACATCAGGCATCACCCTCACAAGCTAACACTTCTCCAATGGGCTATACTCCTTAGCAAGGATATTTTCCAATTTAAGCACAACCAGCACAAGCCTTCTACTCCAATGAACTTCCACCAATCCAAGCACCGGTCTTTACTCCAAATGATACACCTACTGATGTCTTAAACCATCTCACTACCTACTTGTCAAAACTTGTTGCAACTAGAGGATATCCACCAACGAACAATCAGCTCCGCACTTCTTCAAATCCTCGACAACAAGCCACTATTCAAGATGGTCAAGTGACGGTGCAAACCATTCAGGGAAGGCAAAATTCATATGGACCTCCTACAAGGACCGTGAACGCTCAAGCTGTGAATTCTCAAGCTAGTGGTAATGGAAGCACTATTGGTCCTCAAAAGGTCGTGACTTGCTACAATTGCCGAGGACAAAGTCATATGGCTAGGGAATGCACTCAGCCAAAAAGGAGAAGGGATGCAACGTGGTTTCGTGAGAAGATGTATTTGGTCGATGCTCAGTCAAAGGGAAAGATATTGGATTCAAAAGAATTAGCATTTCTTGCAGACCCAGGGGCAGCAGATAATGAAGGGCAGTTGTCTCTACTTCTAATGCAGCATATCAAGCAGATGATCTTGACGCATATGATTCGGATTGTGATGACATTCACTCAGCCCAAGCTGCTCTCGTTGCTAATCTCTCTCACTACGGTTCTGATGTCGTCAGTGAGGTACCAAACACATCTAATAATGTTCATGATAATCCACATCATGTTGAGCATGAAAATGACAACCTCGAACAGCATTCGGGAACTAGTAACTCAAATGATGTGGTATCTAATTCAACACATTTGAGTGAACCTCAACCAAATGCTACGACGGGTATGGAATCTTATGATCAACGTGATTTGGTAATAGTGCCTAAACATATTATTGATAACATGAATGTGGCTGTTCGACAAACCATAGATATGAATGCCAACCTAACCGCTGAGCTTGCGCTGTATAAGTAAAAGGTCAAAACTTTTGAAATGGTCCCTCAAGCAGAGAAAATAACTTATTCTGAATTTGACCAATTTCGTTTTGAAAAGATTGAACACTTAAAAGAAATAGAATCATTAAAAGCTAATCTTTTCAATGAATTAAAAGAAAAAGAGTCGGATGTAAATGATTTTCAGAAACTTAAAACGGATTTCGAAACTCTCGAGTCTAAAAAGTTTGAATCAGAAATTAATGCTACCAAACTTCTTAAATTCAAGGAACAACAAATTTTAAAACAATACGCTTCCACAGAAAAGGTTCATCTTTTAACTAAATCGTTTAAAGAACTCGAACTTAAGCGTCTTCAATATTTACCACCTAATCCCGGTTATGCAAAACAAGCTCAGGAATATATTCCTTGTCTTTATGATGTGACCATAATTGGAAAATCGAAAGAAGCACCTTATGTTCGTAGTACTGAGGAGACACAGTCACTTGCGGAAGAAACTCATTCTAAAATGCTTTCAAAATTCCATAAGCTTGATTATGTTCAACATAATAAAGATTAGTTTAATAAAAAGACACGTATTCGATTACAAACGGAATTAGCTCAATTACCAGTTGTTGTGCCCCATAGTTTGTCAAATGAAAACTTTCCTAGTACGCCTCCTACACTTGTCAAAAAGAATTTAACTAAGTTAATTCCACAGACAAGTAAGGTGTCAGCCAGCTTAAATGCGTTGCACCAACACTTTGCCGATTTTGACAAGGTCATTAAGGAACGTACGACGGCTTCGGCCATAACGGAAGGTGAATGAAACTTTACACTAGAGCTGCGTTTCGAGACGAAATTGTTCCGTTTGTAAACAATATTAAAGCTTGTTTTAGCAATATTGATCAAGATTTGGTTTTGGAAATAGATGATCTTAAACGTGTTTTCAATGAAATGGATAATGCTTATGAAAACGGTTTAATTGAAATAGAACGAATTTCACGTCAAAATGATCAGCTTCTGCAGCAAGTGGTGTCTCATAATATAGTTTCCGTCTGTGTGAATAAAAGTGTTGATAATGATTATGTTGTGCATAATGTTGACTCTTTGGATAATGTGGTAGATAGTACTTGTCACGAATCTGACGCTCAATTTTTAAAGCTTCAAGATTCTTATTCTTCGCTTTTAAAACGTTTTGATGTGATTCAAACACATTGTATTTCGCTTGAATGCAAGCAACAATTTATTCAAGAAATATTTGAAACGTCATTCGAAGGTGTTCATATCGATGATGTAAATTTTTAGAAGAATTTTTGATTGAATTTACAACCAAAACAGCGTCAGCCAAGTGACAAGGTTGTTAAATCATTGCCGATAGACATAGAGAAATCTAAGGAGATTAACTGTGTGAACGTACTTGAGGCCGCTGAGAATATTAAACTTGATCTAGATAATCGATTTTCTAAGATTTTGTCCAAAGTTGATAACTTAAAGCAGAAAAATACACAACTCTTCGATTCAGTAAAGCCCGCATGTGCTAATACCACTGCACATAATCAATCATTGATTGAACGATTGAATCGAAAGTCGGTGGAAATATCTTAGTTGAGGAAACAAATTTGTGATAGAAATTTGGCTTTGACTGAGTTAAAGGAAACACTTTGTACCTTAAAAGGTAAGAATGTTATGGATAACGCAGCCACTGTCTCAGCATCATCCTCTAGTGCAATCAAAAGGAACCTCATCGCCGTCACACCACTTAACAAGGGCCCTAAGACTAAACCATCTCAAACAGTGGTCACTAAAGATAAGGCAAAATCAAAACCAGCTTCTAATATTCCCGTGTTGCCTTCTACAGGAGTAAGCACCACTACTAAGGCTCAAAGATCTAAGCTTAAAAGAAACAAGAAGAATGATAGGATCTTGCCCCCATCTAGTAGTCAAGTGAAGAAGAAAGTAGAAGCCCATCCTAGGAATGTTATTTCTGTTTTGAATAGAAAGAATCATGTAGCTAAACCTAAAGGCTCTTCGGTTGTGCAGCATTCTAAGCCTACTGTGAATTCTAATTTGAAATGTTGGAATTGCAATGAATGTATGTTTTCTAGTCGTCATGATTCTTGCCTTATTGACCATGTGAATGATATGAATGCCCGGAAAATGGCGTAGAATGGAAACCGACTGGGAAAGTGTTAATCCAAGTTGGTTGGATGTGGCGCCCCACTGGTAGAACTTTCACTATAGTAGGAAATGCGTGCCCTTTAACTAGGATCACTCCCACTAAAGCGAAGAAAGTGTGCCCTTTAATTAGGGGTACCAAGGCTACCAAAACACAAGCGTGCCCTTTAACTAGGAACACCGACACTACTGTAGGAACAAAGTGCCCTTTAAATAGGTCTACTCCCACTATAGTGCCCACTAATACTCCAAAACCCCAGAAAGTTGGAACAATAAAACCTGTTAGTGGTAAAACTCACATTAGAAAACGCAGGAACTCTAAAGGTCACACAAATGTTAGCAATTTTGATAATATTATATCTGTATCTGCTAACACTCCAGAACCAATAGTTTCCAATGCATTGTCTTTTGTTGTTGTTGAAAACAAGTGGTCCAAATTGTTTTATGGTATTTGGACTCTAGTTGCTCTAAACATTTGACCGGATATCGCTCTCAGCTCAGAAATTTCGTCAGCAAGTTTCTTGGTACGGTTCAATTTGGAAATGATCATATTGCAAAGATAATGGGTTACGGTGAATATCATATTGGGAATGTTATAATTTCAAGAGTGTATTATGTGGAAGGTCTCGGTCACAACTTATTTTCTGTAGGATAATTTTGTGATGCAAACCTAGAAGTTTCTTTTCGAGAGCATACCTACTTCATTCGTAATTTGGAAGGGGTTGATTTATTGAAAGGTACTCGAGGGAATAATTTGTACACTTTGTCTCTACAAGATATGATGGCCGCTTCTCCTGTATGTCTTCTCTCCAAAGCATCGATGACTAAGTCATGGTTATGGCATCGACGATTATCTCATCTTAACTTTGACGCTATTAATCATTTGGCGAAAAACGAACTTGTTCGTGGTCTTCCTAAACTTACATTTCACAGGGACCATTTATGTTCCGCGCGTACAATGGGGAAAAGCACTAAGAAATCATACAAACCCAAGACTGAAAACACCAACCAAGAGAAACTTTATTTGTTGCATATGGATCTTTGTGGGCCAATGCGTGTTGAAAGTCTTGGTGGTAAAAAGTACATCCTCGTCATGGTCGATGATTACTCTCGGTTTACATGGGTGAAATTTCTTGCAACAAAAGACGAGGCACCTAAAGTCATTATCGATTTTCTCAAGATGATTCAAGTGCGTCTCAACACTACTGTCCAACGCATTCGTATAGATAATGGAACCGAATTTGTGAATCAAACTTTGCGTAAGTATTATGAAGAAGTTGGCATATCTCATGAAACATCCGTTGCCCGCACTCTATAACAAAACGGTGTCGTTGAAAGGCGAAATCGTACCCTTATGGAAGCAGCTCGAACGATGTTAATTTACGCAAAGGCTCCATTATTTTTATGGGCAGAAGCAGTAACTACAGCAGTGTACACCCAAAACCGGTCACTAATTTGTAAATGCCATGGTAAAACACCTTATGAGCTTCTCCATGGAAAAGTACCAGATTTATCATATCTTCATGTATTTGGTTCTCTTTGCTATCCAAATAATGATGGTGACAATTTGGGAAAACTTCAACCAAAGGCTGATATTGGTATTTTCATTGGTTATGCACCCATAAAGAAGGCATACCAAATCTACAATCGTAATTCTCGTAAGATCCTCAAAACTATGAATGTTGATTTTGATGAGCTGACAGCAATGGCTTCTGAGCAAAGTAGCTATGAACCCGTACTTCATGAAATGGGACCCAGTAACATTAGCTCTGGTCTTGTCCCAAATAACCCTTCTTCATCATCATTTACATCACCTTCTAGGAATGAATGGGATACGTTGTTTCAATCGTTCTTTGATGAATTCTTTACTCCTCCAAGTAGTGTTGCTCTAGAACCTAAGGTAATAGCTCCGGTTACCGAAGTTGTCCCTCCAGCAACCGAAGCACAATCGGATACGTCTGCACCTACAATTGGTCAAGATATACCTTCAATGAGTAATTCTCAACCAACACATGTATCAACTACCCGTGTCACACCTATCGATGATGAAGAGGATGATGATGATCACGATTTGGAATTTGCTTAAATGAGTGAACTTTCATTCTTTGGTGTACCTATTCCCGAATCTAATCAAGTCGGGTCGTCCACCTCAGAGGAAGCTCCTACCACGGTCTACTCCAATCCACGGATTCGTGACCATGACAGCAAGTGGACAAAGGATCATCCTATAGATTCTATTATTGGTGACCCTAATCGTCCAATATCCACACGAAGTCAATTACAAGAAAGTGCAATGTTTTGTCATTTTGACGCTTTTCTAAGTGAAGTTGAATCTAAGACGTGGAAACAAGCATTTACCCAATCTTGTTGGATAGAAGCTATGCAAGAAGAACTTAATGAATTTATAAGTCTTGATGTATGGGAACTTGTCCCATGCCCGGATCAAGTGCAGTTACTCACTTTGAAATGGGTTTACAAGGTGAAACTCGACGAGTTAGGCGGAATATTGAAGAACAAAGCTCGACTAGTATTCGTAGATACAAGCAATTATTGGGCATCGACTTTATGGAATCCTTTGCACCCGTTTCCTGTTTGGAAGCTATTAGACTGTTCCTTGCTTATGCAGACCACATGAATATGATCGTCTATCAGATGGATGTGAAGACGGCATTTCTTAATGGTGAAATCAAGGAAGAGGTCTATGTTCAACAACCGGATGGTTTTGTGAATTCTAAATATCCTAATCACGTGTACAAGCTTAAGAAGGCTCTCTATAGGTTGAAGCAAGCTCCACACGCATGGTATGATCTATTGTCACAATTCCTCATTACGCAAGGCTTCGCTAAAGGCAAGGTGGATCCCACGATGTTCATTCAGAAACGAGGTAAAGATATGATTATGGTACAAATATATGTCGATGATATTATATTTGCTGCCTCGACCCAAACCTTATCCGATGAGTTTGGGACACTCATGTCTTCCAAGTTTAAGATGTCAATGACGGGCAAGGTATCATTCTTCTTAGGAATTCAGATATCTCAGAGTCCCAGAGGCATCTTTATTAATCAATCCAAGTTGCCCTTGAATCTCTTAAGAAATATAAGATGGAATCTTGCGACCCCGTGGATACTCCAATGGTGGAACGAACTAAGCTTGATGCAGATCCACATGGAGTTGCCATTGATCCGACACTATATCGGGGAATGATCGGTACCCTTCTGTATATTACAGCTAGTCGACCCGACCTTCAACTTGCTATATGTCTGTGTGCTCGGTATCAAACTAGGCCTACTGAGTTACACTTAGCAACTGTTAAACGGATCTTTCGGTATCTTAAAGGAACCATTAATCGGGGACTTTGGTATTCGAATGACTCTTCGATTGCACTAATGGCATATGCAGATGCGAATTACGCGGGTTGTCAAGATACAAGGCGTATCTCGAGTGGAACTTTGCAACTACTAGGAGATCGACTAATCAGTTGGGCATCGAAAAGGCAGAAAAGCGCTGCTATTTCAAGTACGAAAGCAGAATACATAGCTATGTCCGGTTGTTGTGCTCAAATTATTTGGATTAGATCGCAATTAACCGACTATGGTCTAGGTTTCAACAAAATTCCGATGTACTGCGACAACAGAAGTGCAATTGCCTTATGCTGCAACAACGTTTAATTCTCCCGGTCGAAGCATATTGACATTCGCTACCACTTCATCAAAGAGCAAGTAGAAAATGGAGTGATTGAGCTTTACTTTGTCCGATCTGAGTATCAATTGGCGGATATTTTCACGAAGGCTTTAGATCGAGCTCGAATGGAATTTTTGGCCGACAAGCTAGTTTTGAGAACATTCTCGCCCGAGACTCTAAAGGAATTGGCAGATGAAGCGAAAGAATAGTGGTGGTAAACTATTCTCCATATACTTGGTGATCATCTGTATATATTGTTTATATTTTTATCCACAAAAGCAAAATACAAAAATATAAAACCATATAAAAACCATAAAAACTAAAAAATTCAAAAAAAAAATCCAAAAATATTTTTGCTTTATTTTTCAAAGGCATGTCTTTTGGTACGATAATATTTACGGCCTTATAAATGTCGATTAATATTGACACGGCGCCATAAATAGAGTTCATACAAAAGTTGTAAATATGTCATAAAACATGCCTATATGGCTTGTAGTTATTTCAGACTGCAACCTGTTTTCATATTAAAGTCAAGTATTTCTTATGAAAACTTTGGCTCACAACGGGAATTAATTTTCTCGGGCATGGTTTACGTTATAACCATATAGGGATTGTGTTTACGTTATAACACAATCTAACACGGATATATGTACGCATCAATGCATTTATTTGTTAAAACAAGAGAAATCTTGTTTTTATGAAGCTATCATCTCTACAACCATAGCTATCTACAATTGGTATCTACATACTCGACGGTGCGACTACTCAAACGACGACTACAACTCTTTCGATAGAAAACGGGTCAAAAATTGGGGGGGGGGGGGGAAATTATCAAGCATTCAAAATCTTCGATGCCGAAAGTGCCAAGCTCACTAATTGGTGTCAAGACAACTATACCAATCGTACATGTGGTGTCAAGAGATGACTTCAGACGTGACGAGGCGACCAACATTTGCAGACAAGAACCATTTGATCTTATCATATGATGTTCTCATCAATCAGGTCCAACCTTGTCAATTCATTCTTATATGGTGAATATGTGATCATATTACAAATTGGTATCATATCTCATAAATTGGTCTCATGAAGATTAAACGGACTTGCATGTTTCTTCCCAAAACCTTTGTTAAAACTTCATTAAATCAATTGATATTAAAAACATCGATTGGGTTAATATTTTTAATATGAGGGAGAAAATGTGATTCAATATGGGAAATTATCACAAATAGTTTGACTTAACGTGATGGCTCATCCCGACATATGCGAAATATTTTCGAATATTGTGGCATATGTTAATGGGGAGCAAAATGGATTTGATATATCAAAATGGATTTCATGGTGACATATACTTACCCTAAACCCATTTATTTCATGACGATGAAGATTGTGGTGACATAAGGATGGTAGGATAGGTTAAGTCTAATGATTCTTCCAAAACTGGAGGAATCTTCCCAAGGACATTCCATAGCTAGAAATAGTAGTCCTTAGGAAAGATGGGGAAAGATTGTGAAAGTAGATGAATGCCGACCAAGTACTTAAGTTAGCACTGGAACAATCACAACAAGGTGCTAGTTATGACGTATTGGTAAGCATTGAAGGGGTTGAAGAATGAAAAAGAATTGTAAAGATAAAAGGGTCTAAAGAAAGAAGCCCTCCTTACAACCTTAGGTAGAAACCGTGTCAACACATATGCTATTGAGATCATTTTAATGATGCTCGATATTAAAGATAGACATCATGGACCTAGTGATGCATTGCACAACCCATCCCAGCTAACTCAGATATCTCTTAAAAGGTATTTGTTTTATTCACATGGAGACAACGCATTATCTATCGATTTATTCACTCCGAGTAAATTGGTATTGAAATGGTGGCACTCCTCTCCAGCCTCCGATCACTAAAAATCCAAAATGCACGATCGAGTCTAGAGCTATTTGAGATCATCAAATATCTCATTAGGACACATTTCCATATTTCCTTGCTTCTTCACTCACTGTGAAAAGTAAGAAAGATATTGAGAGTCCTACGCAAAATCTTCATGATCTTGCCTGAACATCCGAGTAATACGAAAGTATTTACAATGAAGATGGAAATCCTTCTTGAGCGAATATCAAAAAGCTCATGGTAGGTGACTTGTGCGATTCTTTATGAATCAATCTTGTGATAACCGGAAAGCAACAGTGGTTTAATTCTTAACTGAACTTAAACACGTTCTAGGCCTCAACAGTGGTTTAATATCTTAGTGATCTTGCCAGAACACTCAGAGTGACACTCTATAGTGTTCACAGTGATGAGTGAAAATCCTTCTAGTGTTAACCTCAAACAACACTTGGTAGGTAACTTGCAAGATTCAATATGAATCGAGCTCGTGACAACTAGAAAGCAACGATGGTGCGATTATTTAATGAATCAAACTTGTTCAGGAATAAGAACTAACGGCTTCAATCATACGGATAATTTTATCCAAATGATTCACTCTTTACGTTCGCAGTCAGCTTTGGACGGTCGAGTAAAGAGAACGGGTTTACCCGCTGTGAAAACCACGGTTTTGAGGTTCGTCACTTAGTTTTATTTTGTGCAAGTTACGTGTCTTTACGTGTTTATGTGCTAATTCGTGTGTATAGATTGTGGTTTGGATATCGTTTTGGGTACGGGGTACCTTGTGAGTGAAACGATGTGTGATGATTTCATGTCCATGAGCTCACAATGTAGTGAATATGAAATGAGATGGTGTTGTTTAGTGTTTTTACGTATACGTATATGTATTACAGAAAATCGTATTTTTACGGTTTAGGGTTTTGCATTTAGGGGTCTCGGAAGAGGCATATAGTCACGGGAGTATTTTTCGGGATGGTTTTAAGTCATTTAGGACTTATTTAATTAGTTTATTTCATATTTCAAGAGTTTTTATAAAACTGTATATTTTTACGTCTTTTACGGTATACGCGTAAATTTGACTAGTTTTACGGTTTTGAGGTTTTGGTGGCTTTAGAAGCTGAAATAAATTAAGGAAAATTAAGGTAATATTATTATTACAATTATTAATAATTTAAATAAAAAAACGAAATTTATGGGCTAGGGGTCGGTTGTATACAATTAAAACAAAAGGAAAGAAAAAAAAGAAAAAAAAGGAAAGTGGGCTTGTGTACTTGGGTTAGGACTTGTTAGGAATAAGTATATAATGTTTTTATTAATAAAAACACTTCATAATCCCCTGGAAATCAAAAATAAGTCGGCATCAATGGAGTCTTTTAGGGTTTCTTCATAATTTTCATCTTCCATTAATTTTAAGGTATAACCTTTAATCCTCTTTTCAATTAAATTATTTTTAAAGCATTATTAATCGATACATGATGGATTTAGGGTTAGGTTTATTATAAGTTATGTAGTTTAAATGTATTAACATGTTTAGATTAATTAGGGTTAATAAATATATATGGTGATGGTAATTAATTAGGTTAATTGTGTTAAATTCGTTTTTTAAAAACTGGGCAGAATTTTTGTGTCATTGTTTTGATCATATCTAGAGTTCTACAAACCCTTATTTTGCGATCCAAGCATCCCTGAATAGGTAATTGAAGTGGCTTTCAAATGAAAGTAACGAGAACTAAATTGGAGGTCGGGATGTGGGTCAAAAATAGGTTACAACAGTCGGAGGTCAAAATAGTTTTGAAATCAGTCGGGTTTAATTTAACGTTTTAGGGTGATTGGGGTACTTAGGAGTACACTTGAGCCCTCTAATGAGCATGGATGTTGGTTTATATATTAAATAAGAGACCTGGAGGAGGGCTAAGCAAATTGGTTAGGGTAAGACCCCCTAATCATAACAAACTTTTTGTATGTTCAAAATCGATAAAATGCGGATAGGCAGAAGTATATATATATATATATATATATATATATATATATATATATATATATATATATATATATATATATATATATATATATATATATATATATATATATATATATATATATATATATATATATATATATCGGGGCCTTAACAGTATCTTTAAAGTTGGGGAAAAAGAGAGGAGTTAGCTAACACATGTAAGGGCATAGGGTTTCTTTTACAGAAGATCTTTTTTTGGTTAAGGGGGTGTTCGTCCCATAGTTTGAGGACCTAAAAACCGGGACTGTTTTAGGTAAAATGTTAACAAGACGGGTTATGAAGTAAACTAAGTTAAGGGCTTTATAGAGGGGTGTAATGAGATGCTTAGAGCATATAAATGAGGTACATATATGGAAGAAGGTTAGATGTCCATCATAGGTTGATGAGTCATTTTAGTGTTTGGTTCATGTTTTGATTGTGTGCTTTTGTTTGTTAGTTTTTTGCTAGTGCGCGGATTTTTGGAGAAGCCCAATCAGGTGAGTTTCATAGTCCCATGTCTACTAATGATTTTGAATTCCAGATGGGATGGAAGAGACACTGTCTTGTTTTTATAAATTATGCTGTGAATGTTTGTGTTTGGTGATGGACTTGTGCATACTTATGTGATTAACTGCTAGTTGATTCATGATTGTTTTATGTTTTGACTTGGTACCAAGGGGATGTTGACAAGGCGGGGCCTTGGGGAGGTACATAGATGTGTGAGCATATATGGGACCAATGGATAGTGACAAGGCAGGGCCTTGGGATTGGTACATAGGTGTATGGGCGCCTATGGTACCATGGTGTTTGGTAAGGCTGGGAGCCTTGGATTTTGTTTGGAATGATTGATCTTGAATATTAGTTGTTAATGCATATTTGTAGCACATTGTCCATATGTGTAGTGGTTTATGGTTGTTCACAGCTTATTATAATCTGTTTTCAGTTGGAGTCTAAACCTATGACTCTCACCAACATTATGTTGACGTGTTTTAGTGTCTCTTTCAAGTGAGAATGTGGTTAAGCTTGAGAATAGGAGTGGCTAGCTTTGGAGGCATTAGGATTGCATTTAGAAGGAGATCCCTGTTCCTTCTTAGTTTATTTTTCTGTTTGTTTCAATAAGTGATACTATGAACCTATATGTTGATTTGTTTGTGTTATTTGTTTGTCTTGGGTAAGAGGTAGGACTGTTACCTACTTACCTAGACTCCTGCATTGTTGAGATATTGTCATGACATTTGCGTCACCTTTTATGACTTTTCTAATTCATATAGTTCTCTCTATAGACACGCTGTTGTTGTGATGATATCCATACGTCGCGCCCCATATTCCGCCATGTTGGGGTGTGACACCCGCGAAATCTTGTCAAGGAGATTTTTAATTAAATCTACCTGCCACAAGTACGATATTTAATATCGTCCAACGGTCTTCACCGACCAGAGGTAAAATTCTACCAAAATAGAATAAAATGTTCAAAGCCATTTCGTTCGTGTCTACTTATGTTGCGACAGTTGAAGACGGCGGCGTTGCGGAATCCGAGAAGAAGTCATCCCCGCATGCTTATACTTTATGCACTTAAGACTTCATCTAATCCTAGAAAGCCTAAAAGTCAAGTCTTCCGCTGTATCAAACTCTGAAGCTTTCAAGAATTACGAAGGTATAAGTATGTGGGACATGAAGTCACGAAGAGGCGATGATCACAAGTGAAGGATGCACGAGATCTAGGCAAGAGATTAATGCTCAGGATTGATATCTAAGATCACATCAACATGTTCACCAGAAAAGAAAAAGAAAAGAGAGACAAAGACTACGAGATCAAGACAAGCATAGTATGCTAGGTTTATTTTATTATTGTAACTTGGGTAACGCCCTTGTTTGGAGTGACCTCCCTTAGGGGGAGATTGTTGGAAATACGTTTTACGTATTTAGGAAGATTCGGTCACTCTGACAATATATTAAGTAGTAGCTCGTAGTTTAGTTACTTTACATTAAGTAAACGTGGAAAGGCCCAGTCCATGGAATGTATGGACGGCCCTATATGTAAGCCCAAGCCCATCACAAAGCTTGGGTATATAAACCCTCTCACTAGTTGGAGAGGGTGTGGTTTCATTCATGTTTTCACATAGTTCCTTACTTTCTCTCTCTAGAAGTGTGTGTGAAATCTACCAACTTTCTATCTCTTTCTCTCTCTAGATTACATATAGATTTACAATATTCTACAGGATTAGGTAAAACTAGATTATTCCGAATTACATAAATATTACACATTCCGGATTACATTTAAATTTGCTATTCCGAATTAGACCCTAACTAGATTCCGGATTAGATGCAAAATTTAATATTCCGAATTATATAAACATTACATTTTCCGAATTAGGTTAAATTCTTACAGATTCCGAATTAGTATAGGAACTTGTATTCTGAATTGCATTGTGCTACGTTTTCTGAATTAATTGTCAGTGATGGATTCCGAATTAGGTACGGCAAACTTGTTTTCCGAATTATACTCCAAACTATTTTCCCGAATTACATCTTAACTTCACAATCCGAATTATGTTTTGCAAATTTTTTCCGAATTAGATTAGGTGTTTTGTTTCCCGAATTATATTTTACTTTTATTCCAAATTGTTTTTAAGTTTTTATTTTTCCCACCATTTTTGTTAAGTCTTATTTCAAATTGTTTTATTTTATTTTCAAATTTACTTTTAATCAAGTTTTTATATACGTTTAATTTCCTTTATTATTAGTTTAATTTTTTTAAAGTTTTCATCTTTAGTTTAAAATAGATAATCAACAACCTTTCTTTTTCTTTCACCAAGAACAACTGAGTCGCACTTTTAACCGAAGATCAATTCGATTAGACCAATTCAAAAGAACATAAAAATCAGTTATTAAGCCTTGTTGCCGAACCACTATAAATCTTGGTGTCTTCCTACTAGGTTGTTTCTTTCCTTACTCCTCACTTACCTTCATCATCATTACACTTACTACTTATTGTTAATGCATTAGAATTGAACCTAATCATTATGCAACTAGCTTTCAAGTAAAAGATGGTTTTGACACTCACCTAATTGAAAGGAATTTTAATTAGGAGATAAACCTAAGAGATACTATTCAACCCCCCTTTTAGTTTCTACACTCTTCATCATGAATAGGCATAAGATGGGTAGTTGATTCAGGTGTTGGTTGAGAATTACTCGTTGAAGGTGTATCTTGACCAATTGATGTTGTAGACACATCTAATTGTGCTTCACTTAATGGAGTGAAAACTTCGTTAACCGGAGCTATTTCTTCAGGTTCTAGAGATACAATTCTTGGAGGAGTAAGTAATTCATCAAAGAACGGGTGAAACAACGTATCCCACTCGTTATGTGTAGGTGGTGTAAAGGATGATGAAGTAGGGTTATTTGGGACACGACCAAAGCTAATGTTACTGGGTCCCATTTCATGAAGTGCGGGTTCGGAGCTGCTTTGCTCAGAAGCCATTGCTATAAGCTCATCAAAATCAACATTCATAGTTTTAAGGTATTTATGAGAAGTTCGATTGTAGATTCGGAAAGCCTTCTTTACGGGTGCATAACCAATGAAAATACCAATATCACCCTATGGTTGAAGTTTTCCTAAATTGTCACCATCATTATTCGGATAACAAAGAGCACCAAATACATGAAGATAATAAATCTGGTAATTTCCCATGTAGAAGCTCATAAGGTGTTTTACCATGGCACTTGCGAATTAGTGAGCGGTTTTAGGTGTATACTGATGTAGATACTGCTTTTGCTCATAAAAACAATTGAGCCTTTGCGTAAATTAACATCGTTCGGGCATCTTCCATAAGTGTTCGATTTCGCCTTTCAACGATACCATTTTGTTGTGGAGTGCGAGAAACGAATGTTTCATGAGATATGCCAACTTCTTCATAATAATTACGCAAAGTTTGATTAACAAATTCGGTTCCATTATCTGTATGGATGCGTCGGACAGTAGTATTGAGACGCACTTAAATCATCTTGAGAAATCCGATGATGAATTTAGGTGCCTCATCTTTTGTTGCGAGAAATTTCACCCATGTAAACTGAGAGTAGTAATCCACAATAACGAGAATGTAATTTTTCCCACTCAAACTCTCAATACGCATTGGCCCACAAAGATCCATATGTAACAAATAAAGTTTCTCTTGGTTAGTGTCTTCAGTCTTGGGTTTGTATGATATCTTAATGCTCTTCTACATTGAACACGCGGAACTCAAATAGTTTTGAAATTTAAGCTTAGGAAGACCGCGATTTCGCCAAATGATTAATAGCGTCAAAATTAATATGATATAACCGTCGATGCCATAACCATGACTTAGTCTTCTAAGCTTTGGAGAGAAGACATACGGGAGAAGCGGCCATCATGTCTTGTAGATACAAAGTATACAAATTGTTCCCTCAAGTACCTTTCAACGAATCTACCCCTTATAAATTGTGAATGAAGCAGGTATGCTCTCGAAAAGCAACTTCTAGGTTTGCATCACAAAATTGTCCCACAAAAAGTAATTCGTGACCTACACTCTTGAAATTGTAACATTCTTAATTTGATATTCACCGTAACCCATTATCTTTGCAATATGATCATTTCTGAATCGAACCGTACCAAGAAACTTGCTGACGAAATTTCTGAGCTGAGAGCGATCTCCGATCATATATGCTTGGAGCAACCGAAGTCCAAATACCACAAGACGATTTGGATAACATGTTTTCAACAACACAATAGACAATACATTGGAAACTATAGGTTCCGTAGTGTTAGCAGATACATATATATTATCAGAGTTGCTAACATTTATGTCATCCTTAGATTTCCAGCGTTTTTTATTTGGTTTGCAAACAACAGGTACATTAGTTCCAACTTCCCGAGGCTTTGGATTAGTGACAAACACTACAGTGGGAGTAGACCTATTTAAAGGGCACTTTGTTCCTACGGTAGTGTTGGTGTTCCTAGTTAAAAGACACGCTTGTGTTTTGGTAGCCTTGATCCTCCTAGTTAAAGGGTACACTTTCTTCGTTGTAGTGGGAGTGATCCTAGTTAAAGGGCACACATTTCCTACTATAGTGAAAGTTCTACCAGTGGGACGCCACATCCATCCAACTTGGGTTAACACTTTCCTAATCGGTTTCCATTTTAAGTTGTGCTTTCGGGCATTCATCTCATTCACATGGTCGATAAGGCAAGAATCATAACGACTAGAAAACATACATTCATTGCAATTCCAACATCTAAAATTAGAATTCATAGTAGGCTTAGAACGTTACACAACCGCAGAGCCTTTAGTTTTAACTACATGATTCTTAACAGAAATAACCTTCCTAGGGTGGGCTTCTACTTTCTTCTTCACGTGACTACTAGATGAAGGCAAGATCCTATCTGTCTTTGTGTTTCCATTAAGCTTAGATCTTTGAGCCTTAGTAGTTTTGTTTACTCTTGTAGAAGGCAACACGGGAATATTAGAGGTTGGTTTTGACTTTGCCTTATCTTTTGTTACCAATGTTTGAGATGGTTTAATCCTATAGCGCTTGTTTAATAGTGTGACGGCTATGAGGTTCCTTTTGATTGCAGACGATGCCGAGACGGTGACTGCGTTATCAACAACTTTCTTACCTTTTATAGTACGAAGTGTTTCCTTTAACTTGACCAAAACCATATTTTATCCGAATTTGCTCACTCAAATCAGATATTTCCATAGACTTTCGGTTCAATTGTTCAGTCAGTGATTGAGTCTGTATAGTGGTATTAGCACGTGCGGGCTTTACTGAATCAAAAAGTCGTGTATTTTTCTATTTTAAGCAATCAACTTTGGACAAAATTTTGGAAACTCGATTATCTTGATCAAGTTTAAAATTCTTAGCGGCCTCAAGTACGTTCACATGGTTCAGCTCCTTAGATTTCTCAATGTCTATCGGCAATGATTTAGCAACCCTGTCACTTGTCCGATGCTGTTTTGATTGTGTATTTAATCGAAAAGCCTTTTTAAATTTTGGATCATCTATATTAACACCTTCCTGTGACGTTTCAAAAATCTCTTGAATAAATTGTTTTTCACATTCAAGCGAAATACAATGTTTTTGAATTTCATCAAAACGTTTTGAAAGCGAATTATAGGAATCCTGAAGCTTTAAAAATTCAGCGTCAGATTTGTGACAATTGCTATCTACCACATTATCCATAGATTCAACATTATGCACGATAGAATTATTTTCAACACAATTATTCACACAAACGGATACAATATCATTTGATATCACTTGCTTGAGAAGTTTATCATTTTGGTGTAAAATTCGTTCCTTTTCAACTAAACCATCATCATAGGCATCATCTAATTCATAGAAAACACCTTGAACTTTTTAATTTCCAAAGCCAAATTGTGATCAAGATTGCTAAAACACGCTTTAATATTTTTTACAAATGGAATAATTTCATCACGAAACGCAGCTCTGGTGTGTTCAAAGTTCCATTCACCTTCGGTTATAGCCGTAGTCGTCGTACATTCCTTAATGACCTTGTTGAATTCAGCAAAGTGTTGGTGCAACTCATTCAAGCTTGTAGACACCTTACTTACCAGTGGAACTAACTTAGTTAAATCCTTTTTGACAAGTGTAGGAGACGTACTAGGAAGTTTTTTGTTTGACAAACTTTGTGGCACACATGCTGGTACATGATCTATTTCCTTTTGTGTTTTAAAGCGGGTCTTATAATCAAAAGCCAATTTATTATACGCATCATAATCAAATTTTTCGAAAGCATTTTTAATCTACTTTCTTCCGTAAGTGACAACATCTCCGCATCGTCACGAACATATGGAGCCTCTTTCGATTTACCAATTAGGGTCGCATAATAAAGAATAGGAATTTCTTGCTGAGCTTGTTTTGCATAACCCGGATTAGGTGGTAATTCTTGAAGAAGCTTAAGTTCTAGTTCTTGAAATTAGTTAGTTAATAAATGAACCGTTCTTGTGGAAGAATATTGATAGGAGTGTAAACACCCATCCTTTTTACCACTTAATTACAATAATAACCGAGCCAAAATGTGTATTTTATGTCTTTTATGTCGGAATTATGCGTGGTTTGTGTTTTTGTTGTGATTTAGGACGAAAAGGTGAAAAGTGGAGAAAACACGGGCATTTACGGGCTTTTATTGAAGAAAACGATGAAAGACGAAGTCGAGAAGTCAAGAGTGCAAAAAGAACGGAAGTCCAAGACCAATTCTGAAGATTTATCGAAGAAAAAGTCAAAAGACGAAAGTTTACTTAAAGCCGAAGAACTCAAGTCTATTTTATTGAAGAATTAAAAGACGAGTTCAAAAGAAATCCCGAGCCACAAGTCATTAAAGTCCAAGTTTAAAGAAGATTAGAAGAACAAAGGACTAATGGTGCAATTAATGAAGATTAAAGAAGGAAAGGACTTAATCTTGTAATTAAGAGAAAAGGAAAGAGGGGAGGAAGCTTCCTAATCCTCCCCTATATATAGTTAGGACTAGTTAATTATTTTCTTTGTTGGCTAAGTGTGACAATTAGTCTTCCATTTTAATTACCTTGCACCTTTATTTCATGTCAATTTAAATACTTGTCAAATTTAATTACCTTGTCTTGCACCTTAAATTCCTTTAATTTCAAGTAAGTTTCCATTTAATTCTTGTCAATCTTTATTTTAACTTGTTAATCTCCTATCTACCTTTCTTGATCTTTGATTTTTATGTTTATGTTTGTGTTTATGTTCATGTCTTTATTTTGATCAAGTGGGTTTTTGATTATTGTGGTTAAATTTGTTAGTTTTGTTGATTTAGATTGTTTGTTTATGATTATTGAATGCTTTGTTATTAGTTTAGTTTAAATCTTGTGTTTGATTTTGATTGATTTGTGGATAGATAGTTGTTACTGTGTTCCCTTGTTCTTCGGGGGTGTTTGTTTCTGTGTCTGATCTTTCCAGGTAAAGTTCCGGATCAAGATAAGAAAGGCTGCTCATTCAGAACTTTCAAAGTTCCGAACCAGTGGGTTTCATCCGGAACATTCAAAGTTCCGGATCAATATCTTCCGAACGAAAGTTCCGACTCAAGCAAGGTTCATCCGGAACATTCAAAGTTCCGGACGAAACTTCCGAAGGAAAAAGTTCCGGATCAACACCAAATCTTCCGAGTCAAGCAACTTATTCGGAACTTCAAAAAGTTCCGGGTCAAGAAGTTTCATTCGGAACTCAAAAAGTTCCGGATCAAGGGGGCTTCATTCGGAAATCTAAAAGTTCCGGATCAAGAAGGCTTCATCCGGAAGTCTTCCGAATCAAGGAGTTCCGACTCAATTGTGTTCATTCGGAACTCAAGAAGTTCTGAGTCAAACCAGTTCATTCGGAAGTTTTGAACTGCCGAATCAAGGTTTTTTTTTCAGGTTCTTTTTAGTCTTTCTTTTTAAATTTCTGTCTTTTATTTTCAAGCTTTATCTTTTTCCCGCCTTTTTCCTTACTCGCATTTTAAATTAATTTTGTGTTAGCTTTATTTTAGTCTTGCCTTAATTTAAGTTTTAGTTGCGATTTAAGATTGCCTTAGATAGATTTAAGTTTTTGTTATTTACTTTAAGTGCCCTTTAATTTTAGTCAAGCTTTTAAATACTTGCACTTATTTTAATTAGTTTTAGATTTACTTTAATTGCACTTTTACTTTAAAGTCACGCACTTTTATTTTAAATACAACAACGACACATTTTTGTTCCACCAAAATACAATAGAGTCACATAGAGAACCTAGATCAATTCGATTAGACCAACACAACGAACTTAATTTAATTTTCTTACTAGGTAAAAGCCAGTTATTAAATGGCGCCGCTGCCGGCTCTTTTCGTAAAGATTAACGGTTTTCTGTGAGACACGCGTTGCTTTTTGGGATCCGTTCACTTGTGAGCGTTATTTTCTTGCATAAAAAATTCAAAAAATCATAAAAATTAAAAATTGATAAAAATCCATAAAAATTAAAAATTTCAAAAATCCAAAAAGATTTTATTTTTATTGTGTATATATATTGTCTTTGTGTTTGGTTTCTTTTTCTTTTGCATTTTCAGGTGTATGCGTACTAGATCTTATAATTATCAAGAGCCCGAGACTCAAGAAGATTTAGCTATGTCAGGTGTTAACAACAATAATATTCCACCGCACCTCAACAATAACAACAATGTTCTTCCACAGCCCGATCTTCGGACCATGGAGGAGCTTTGTCAACCTACCATGTTTGGACGAGGAGGACCGATTGCGCCGATGCAAATCAACGCTCCTGAGTTTTCGTTAAAGCACCACATGATTCAGCAAGTGTAAACAAACCCATTCCGTGGATTGCCTGATGATGATGCCAACAAACACCTCGACAAGTTCATTACAATCACCCAAAGCATGAAGTTGCCTGGTGCCACAATGGATGTTCTCCGCCTACAACTCTTCCCACATACTTTATCACATCATGCCGAGAAATGGTTTGATCGTCTCCTGAAGAATTCTATTCATACTTGGGATGACATGACTCAACGCTTTTTGTCGCGCTACTTTCCACCATCCATGGTCACAAGCCTTTGCAATCAAATCAACGGTTTCATGCAAGACCCTGATGAATCTCTTTTTGATGCTTGGGAGCGATATAATGTCTTGATTGATCGTTGTCCAAACCACAACATGCTTCCCGTCACATTGATTGATACTTTCTACCACGGATTGACTTTTTGAGATCGTGATACGATTAATGCAGTCGCCGGTGGCACATTCATGAAAAGGAGACCCGAGGAGTGTAGAGAGTTAATTGAGAACATGACTACTCACCACAAAAACTGGGATTCCTCTGCTTCTTCTAGGAACAACCCGAGAGTCAATGTTTCCTCCACCTCAGCAAACCCTGATATGACCGAACTCACCCGTGTGCTAACTGAAATGAACAGAAGTATGCAACTCTTGGCTTCAAACCAACAACAACAAGTTAAAGCTGTTGTTGCTCCTTGTGAAACATGCGGCGGTCCACACTCATACACCGATTGTCCTTCTACTCAAGGAAATCCGGAAAATGTGTATGCAGCTTATGGTAATTATTCACCGGAAAATTACCAAGCTCGACAAGGGGATAGAAATCTGCTGAGTTACCGATCCAACAATTACCTTTCACCCGGTTCTTCTCCTCAAAACCAAAACCCCGCCAACAACTACAATAGAAGCAACCAAATCCCACCTCGTGCTTCTAACCCTTATCACCCACCCGCCCAACAAAACCCACCCATTAATCCCGATGTTGAAGCCATAATGCGAACCCAAGGTGAGCAAATCAAGAATCTACAGAGCCAAATTATCAATCTAAAAGGAGATATCACAAAGAAAGGAAATGAGATTAGATCCGAGCTTCGAGATAACATTCAATCCTCCCTCAGCAATCAAACCTATGATTTGAAGAATATGCTTGCTAGTTTCTTGCCCCCTGCTCAACCTTCTACTTCGAGTTCTCTACCTTCAAACATCGTCACTAATCCGCGAGCCAATGTGAGTGCTATTACTACTCGTAGTGGAATTACCATTGTCGATCCACCAATCCCACCCCCATCATCTACACCTCCTCCACCACCATTTATCCCTACTCCTCCTACACCTAGTATTAGTGCACCATTACCGTCTCCGCCTCGTCATGACGATGTCTCTAGGAAGGACCCTTCAACATCTCAACCTTTACCTTCACCTTCACCTTCACCACCAAAACCCAACATCCCTTATCCTTCTCGTTTAGGAAAAACCAAAATGCTAACCAAGGATGACTCCGACGTGACACGCTATGTGAAGATGATCTCTCAGATGAACTTCAACATTAGCTTTCTTGAAGCACTTGTCCACATGCCCAAATTTGTTAAAGCATTTAAGGAATTGCTTAACAAGAAGGAGAAGCTGATTAAACTCGCCAACACACGCTTAAATGAAAACTGCTCTGCAGTTATTCTTAAAGAACTTCCGGAAAAGCTTGGAGATCCCGGTCGTTTTGTGTTGCCTTGCGTGTTCAACAAAACTGAAGAATTTACTGCCCTTGCTGATCTCGGGGCTAGTATTAATTTGATGCCACTGAGTGTTTGGAAAACACTATCATTACCCGACCTCACTCCAACAAAGATGACTCTCGAACTTGCAAATCGCACTCTCGCTTACCCCGTTGGTATAGCCGAAGATGTGTTCATTAAAGTTGGCACATTTACTTTCCCGGTCGATTTTGTCATAGTTGATTTTGAAATGGACCCTCGTATTCCTTTAATACTTGGTCGGCCATTTTTGAGAACCGAACGAGCTTTAGTAGATGTGGCCGAAGGTGAGTTAATCTTACGAGTCGGGGATGATTCACAAATTTTCAAAATGGGGAAGCTTACAGGCAAATCATTTGGAGGCCGAGAATCAGTGAATATGATTAATGTGCATGAGGACTTCGTCGTCTACAACAATCCTCTATTTGAGTCTTGCAATGATAATCCACTCTTTCAAGATGATGTGGATGATTCTCTCCCTACTTTGGCAGCTTCTCCCATTTATGATTCGCCACCGGTCTTCGATGCTTATGATGATGATGATTCTAGCTCAGATTCGGATGATTATGATGACCTTACTTCTGAGTATCCCGAGCTGCCCACGTATGATGATTTCGATGAGGCTGATACTCTTTCGAGCGATTCTTCTCACGATGAAGATCCTCCGCCATCACTCGATCCTACTTTGGACGATTACTCATTTGAGGAAGACTTCTCTACGTTTCTTAACACTTACTTCCCTCATGAGAGTGATGCTCCTCCTTTGGACTTTGAAGATTATCGTCTTGATCCTACTTTGGATTTGAAGCACATTCTTTCTAAGGAGAAGAAACCGGTCGACACCAATATCCGCAGCACGTATGAGTTAACACCTCTTTGTCCCCCTTCTGAGGACGAGGTTGTGCTTCTTCGCGGATCTTCTTCACACTCTGCTGAGCCTGAGTGCTATTTTCCCCTAAAGGAAAAGGTGTTCGACCCCGGTATTGACATTTTGCAGCCATCTCAGTATCCACCTGATGAAATAAAAGGAAATATCTCTGGATCTTATGGAAATCTGCTTGCACCACTTCACCCTTGCTTCCACCGTGCTCCATCTTTGCTTAAGGGAACCTTGCCTACTCTTCTTTGGCTTGCCTTGTTCGCCTTAAGCTTGTGCTATTTGATGGACGAAAACTATGTCTTTGATCCTGGTGGATATGTTTCATGCTTCTTCCGTTGATAATCAAGGTCGAGTCAGGCTAATGACTCGGTTAACAAAAATCAAGCGCTTCTTGGGAGGCAACCCATGCATCTATCTTTTCGCTTTCTTTATAATAAGTGTAGGGGAGACCCGTTGGTGTTTGCTCTCTCCTCTCTCCTTCTTAATCAGGGATTCGAGCTTCAGTGATCCACTCTTGATGATTCTTGACGACCCGTGACTCCGTGTCCACTTCTTCCCGGTTCTATCCTAAACTCTTTTCGATTCCTATTTTATATTTTCTCAATATTAAAATAGGAATCTCTTTAGTTGTCCTTTCCTTAACGAGATTTAAACAAAGTGCACAATGTCCTCAGTGTAGGGGAGTTTACTCCCACATGCTTAAACATTGAGGACAATGTTTATCTTAAGTGTAAGGGGGACTTCTATCGAAGTTAAGTGGTCTTTTCCTTGTATTTGTCCTCATTTTAACCGAAAAATCAATTTTTCGACATTTTTCAAAAATTTTGATCTATTTTGGCCTATTAGTTTTTCCTTTGTATAGTTATTTTCTTTCCTTATTAGAATAAATGTTTAATAAAGTGGTTTTAATTTTCAAACGTTGTGAATCTTTTGACTCAACCCGAGTTTACTTATCTAAGTTACTCTAGCTAGTATCCTTAACGTGTTTAAGTCAAGTTTTGCTAGGCTTTTATATAGGGAGCTATAAAACGCGAAAGTCTTAACTCTCGCGGGTTAAGAACAAGAACTTTTCGCAAGTTCCTATAATTGATCCTAGAGAGTCGTTTATCAAGGGAACTTTAAAATGCAATTTCTAAACTTGAAAAAGTCTAAGAATTTGCAAGATCCTATAGGCAACTCGAAAACCCAAAACTGTGATTTAATAGGCTAAGTATCCACGAGTCTCATTACTTGAGATTTTAAACTGTGGAGAACGAGAGATGATAGAGCCAATTATAAGTTCGGTATTCTTTCGTGAATTTATGTGAGTTAATTATGAGCCTATTCTCCCATCGCTTGCTAATAATTTATCTGCTAATAAATAAGGTTGTACGATTTGAAAAGTTACTTAGCTTCTAGCCCAAGATCGTTTAAAAGTTGCTCGGTATGGATTAGAGTTCATAGCCAAGGCATAACTTATTGAAGCGGGATGCGAAGATTGGCGAGTCCAAAAAGGCCCTAACAAGGCATGAGGGCTACATTTTGTTGCTAAAGATCCAAAGTGATGTGAAGAATCATTTATCGAAAATCAATATGAAGGATCGAGACACACGACGAAAAGCTAAAACTCCCAAAAGTCATGGAGAAGTGTATCCGAAAAGACCCTAACAAGGTATGAGGATAAATAGATCCAAGTCATAAAAGGAGGCGGATCGTTGTATATCAAAGTCCAAAATAAAGATTGGAGAAAAATGAAGAAGTCGTGGTCCAAGTATGAATCTCTCAAAACTTCAAGTGAAGAAATTCCTATTATGAAGAGAAGGCCATTATTTCATGAACGTCTCTCAAGGTTTGAAGTATGAAGTCGCTGCCAAATATCGGTCCGAAAAGGTCTCAAATCGCGAAGCGAGTTATGACAAGATATGAACTTTATGAGGTCCCGAGAAGCAGTTTTAAAAGATTTTGTCCTTTAGCTAACTATTGATTAAATCGTTCACTTTATTTTTGGACTAAATAACTATCGAAATAAGTA
This sequence comes from Glebionis coronaria, assembly GCA_025667525.1. NCBI lineage: Eukaryota > Viridiplantae > Streptophyta > Magnoliopsida > Asterales > Asteraceae > Glebionis > Glebionis coronaria. Next base: position 178,345,780 of record CM046879.1, read on the forward strand.
AAACAATGCATCCTCGTGATCATTCAAGACAACAATAAAATATAAGAGATACACCTAGGAATAAGGGAGTCTAAGTGAATGATTGGCCCACATGAGTTCGTGATATTTTACTAACTTATAATAACAATGATCTCGCTTTTAAGCTTGGTTTGGAGAAAGTGAAAACTTGAGGATGATGATTATTCATGACATTTCCAAAACCCAAGGTATGCTTTTGGTTTCTTTGCTTTGAATGTTTATAGTTTCTATCTCTTTAATAAAGGCCAACGTGGATTAATTATGATGAAAAATGTAAACGTGCTTTGTAACTAATGCATTGCATGAGGACATTGCAATGGTCAAGTGTAGAGGATTTGATAGGTGTGTAAACACCCATCCTTTTTACCACTTAATTACAATAATAACCGAGCCAAAACGTGTATTTTATGTCTTTTATGTCGGAATTATGCGTGGTTTGTGTTTTTGTTGTGATTTAGGACGAAAAGGTGAAAAGTGGAGAAAACACGGGCATTCACGGGCATTTACGGGCTTTTATTGAAGAAAACGATGAAAGACGAAGTCGAGAAGTCAAGAGTGCAAAAAGAACGGAAGTCCAAGACCAATTTTGAAGATTTATCGAAGAAAAAGTCAAAAGACGGAAGTTTACTTAAAGCCGAAGAACTCAAGTCTATTTTATTGAAGAATTAAAAGACGAGTTCAAAAGAAATCCCGAGCCACAAGTCATTAAAGTCCAAGTTTAAAGAAGATTAGAAGAACAAAGGACTAATGGTGCAATTAATGAAGATTAAAGAAGGAAAGGACTTAATCTTGTAATTAAGAGAAAAGGAAAGAGGGGAGGAAGCTTCCTAATCCTCCCCTATATATAGTTAGGACTAGTTAATTATTTTCTTTGTTGGCTAAGTGTGACAATTAGTCTTCCATTTTAATTACCTTGCACCTTTATTTCATGTCAATTTAAATACTTGTCAAATTTAATTACCTTGTATTGCACCTTAAATTCCTTTAATTTCAAGTAAGTTTCCATTTAATTCTTGTCAATCTTTATTTTAACTTGTTAATCTCCTATCTACCTTTCTTGATCTTTGATTTTTATGTTTATGTTTGTGTTTATGTTCATGTCTTTATTTTGATCAAGTGGGTTTTTGATTATTGTGGTTAAATTTGTTAGTTTTGTTGATTTAGATTGTTTGTTTATGATTATTGAATGCTTTGTTATTAGTTTAGTTTAAATCTTGTGCTTGATTTTGATTGATTTGTGGATAGATAGTTGTTACTGTGTTCCCTTGTTCTTCGGGGGTGTTTGTTTCTGTGTCTGATCTTTCCAGGTAAAGTTCCGGATCAAGATAAGAAAAGCTGCTCATTCGGAACTTTCAAAGTTCCGAACCAGTGGGTTTCATCCGGAACATTCAAAGTTCCGGATCAATATCTTCCGAACGAAAGTTCCGACTCAAGCAAGGTTCATCCGGAACATTCAAAGTTCCGGACGAAACTTCCGAAGGAAAATGTTCCGGATCAACACCAAATCTTCCGAGTCAAGCAACTTATTCGGAACTTCAAAAAGTTCCGGGTCAAGAAGTTTCATTCGGAACTCAAAAAGTTCCGGATCAAGGGGGCTTCATTCGGAAATCTAAAAGTTCCGAATCAAGAAGGTTTCATCCGGAAGTCTTCCGAATCAAGGAGTTCCGACTCAATTGTGTTTATTCGGAACTCAAGAAGTTCCGAGTCAAACCAGTTCATTCGGAAGTTTTGAACTTCCGAATCAAGGTTTCTTTCAGGTTCTTTTTAGTCTTTCTTTTTAAATTTCTGTCTTTTATTTTCAAGCTTTATCTTTTTCCCGCCTTTTTCCTTACTCGCATTTTAAATTAATTTTGTCTTAGCTTTATTTTAGTCTTGCCTTAATTTAAGTTTTAGTTGCGATTTAAGATTGCCTTAGATAGATTTAAGTTTTTGTTATTTACTTTAAGTGCCCTTTAATTTTAGTCACACTTTTAAATACTTGCACTTATTTTAATTAGTTTTAGATTTACTTTAATTGCACTTTTACTTTAAAGTCACGCACTTTTATTTTAAATACAACAACGACACATTTTTGTTCCACCAAAATACAATAGAGTCACATAGAGAACCTAGATCAATTCGATTAGACCAACACAACGAACTTAATTTAATTTTCTTACTAGGTAAAAGCCAGTTATTAAATATTGTTGTAAAAGCTGTTGATCTCTCATTTTAAGAAGTTTGGTAGCATTAACTTCCGATTCAACCTTGTTAGACTCGAGTGTTTCGAAATATATTTTAAGTTTTTGAAAATTATTGACAACCGACTCTTTTTCTTTTACTTCATTGAAAAGATTAGCTCTTAATGTTTCTGTCTCCTTTAAGTGTTCTAGCCTTTGAAAACGAAATTGGTCAAATTCATAATAAGTTATTTTCTCTGCTTGAGGAACCATTTCAAAAGTTTTAACCTTTTCTTTATACATCTCAAGCTCAACGGATAGGGTGGCATTCATATCTACGGTTTGGCGGACAACTACATTCATATCATCAATTTTATGTTTAGGTATCGTTACCAAATCTTGTTGAGCATAAGATTCCATACCCGTCGTAGCATTTGGTTGAGGTTCACTCAAATGTGAAGGATTGGATACCCCAACATTTGAATTACTATTTATCGAAGGCTGTTCGGGGTTGTTATTTTCATGCCTAACTTGATGTGGATTATTATAAACAATATTGGTTATGGTTGGTACCTTACTAACGACATTTGAAAATTTGTGAGAAATGTTAGCAACGAGAGCAGCTTGGGCTGAGTGAAGCTCATCATAATCTGAATCATATGCATCAAGATCATCCGCTTGATATGATGCATTTGAAGTAGAGACTGCAGGAATGCCTTCATTTTCTACTGCCCCTAGGTCTGCCAGAAATGCTAATTCCTCTTAATAAAAAATCTTTCCCTTAGATTGAGCATCAACCAAGAACATCTTCTCTTGAAACCACAATGCATCCCTTCTCCTTTTCGGCTGAGTACACTGCTTAGCCATGTGACCTTGTCCTCGACAATAGTAGCATGTCACAACCTTTTGAGGACCATTGAAGCTTCCATTTCCACTAGCTTGAGCATTCATGATTTTTGTAGTGGGTCCAAATGACTTTTGCCTTCCTTGAATAGATTGCACTGTCACTTAACCGTCTTGAATAGTGGCTTGTTGGCAAGGATTTGAAGATCTGCGGAGCATATGGTTCGTAGGTGGGAATCCTCTAGTTGCAACAAGTTTTGACAAGTAGGTAGTGAGATGGTTTAAAACATTAGTTGGAGAATCATTTTGACCGAGGACCGGTACTTGAATTGCTGGAAGTTCATTGGTATAAAAGGCTTGTGCATGTGGTGCTTCAATTGAAAAATATCCTTGCTGAGGAGTATAGCCCATTGGAGAATGATAGCTTGTTATGAAGATGCCTGATGAGTTAGTTGCTGTGAATAAGGCGGTTGTAGAACACTTGGTTGAAATGCTTGTTGTGGCATGAGTGGTGGTTGATATGATGGTTGCAATGGTTGCTGATAGATGTGTTGTGGTTGCTGCTGATATGAAGGTTGTTGATAAGAGTAAGCCAAGTTGTGTTGAGGATTCATTTGATGACAAGCTATCATAGTAAGTGGATCATAAACTTGAGATTTTGACAACCGAATCTCTTACACGTGGCGTTCATGTTGTTGAAGATAAGCTTGAAGTTGATCCACGTTGGTTTGATGCAAATCCTTAACCAACTTAACATCCGTCACAAACTTGCTCCATTGAGCTGAAACTGTGGTATCTTCATGTCAAAAATGTTATGGTCATTCAACATTAATGTGAATCTCAGATAATAGTCATGAAGAGTCTCCCCTAGAACATAAGCAAACTTATAAAATGTATCATATAGCTTACACTCACGTTCTTGTTGAGTTAACAAGGTGCCTTGCATTAAAATGTGAATTCTATCCCATAACTCTTTGGCAACTTTGTAATGACTCGCGAGTTTGTATACATCTGGAGGAAGACCTTGGAGAATGATGTTTATAGCTTGAATATCACACTTAGCTTGAATTTTAGCATCTTCGGTCAAGTCGTCCATTGTGCGAGCACAAGTAACCGTACCCTCCGTCACGGTACCATAATCTAATGGTCCATTTTGAACCGATGCCAAAATAAGATGTCCATTATCTCAATTCATCATATAAAGTTCCATTCTAGAAGTCCATGCCTCGTACATTTCTTTCACCAACATAGGTGGACGATTATCCGTACCCGAGAGGATGGACTTATCCGTAAGAGATGTATACTCCATTGCGATAATTAAGATTTACAAACGATGATCGAAAAATAAGAGAAAGTAAATGTGCTTGTCGAAAGAACAATACGAGATTTTACAATTTGTGGAGAAACCAAAAAATAAATTCGCGGGATTTTACAAACCACCGAATAAGCCGTAAAAGTTCTTGAGTCCTTGATTGGTGATGAAAATTTAATGAAATCCTCTAAAATTTCCTTGTTGAAAAACCAAAATCTTCAAGACCAAATTTCTCACGATTGTTAAAAAATTTCTAAGTTCACTTTTTTTTAGAAAATTTTTATACGATCTTAGAATAATCTTGCAAATTACAATTTCGGAATAACTCAAATTAACCAATTCTGAATATCTGTCACTTTGTGATTTTGGAATAATCTTGAAAATTATGATTTCGGAATAACTCAAATTAACCAATTCGGAATTTGGAATAATCTTGAAGTTACCAATTCGGAATAACTGTCACTTTACGATTTCGGAATAATCTTGAAGTTACCAATAATAAGATGAAGTCACAAATTCGGAATAATCTGAAATCACCAATTCGGAATAAGCTAAAGCCACCAATTCGGAATAATCTGAAATCACCAATTCAGAATAAAATGAAGATTTATGATTTCGGAATAATTAGGGTTTAGCTATCTCGGAATAATACAAAAAATAGGCAACTTTTTGATCTTCGAAAATGTAACGTTTACAAGGATTTCCGGCGAAACGACTTGTACTTTCAAGGTTTATAGCAACGTAGGGACTAGAAAAATACAAAAAATTTCAAATTTATGAAGAAATTTTGAAATCAAGATTTGTACTTTATATGAACTTTATCACCAAAAATCAATCCGAACACCAAATGTTTTTGTGTTTTTAACCAAAAGATGAAACCCAAATCACTACCATAAATTTGTAGATGATTTATAAAAATATTAAACCACAAAAAACAAAAAAAAACAAAAACTGGACCGTGGGATATTTATCCAAAACTCACGAAAATAATGAAGAATGAAGAAATAAACAAAACTGTAGAAACTAGAAGGGGGGGGGGGAGGTTGAATAGTTTCTCTTCGATTGGTGACCAAATTAAAATTTCTTTCAATTTGGTTTGTATCAAAACTATCTTTTACTTAAAGCTAAGTTGCATAATGATTAGGTTCAATTGAAATGCACTAGCAAGAATAATAAGCAAGTATAATGATAATGAAATAAGTAAAGAGCAAGGAAGGAGACAACCTAGTGGGAAGACACCAAGATTTATAGTGGTTCGACAACGAGGCTCTATCCTCGTTTCTACTCCACTCCTCGAGTACACCTACTCGAGATTTCCACTATATCCACAAGCTCCCTTCTCGGCGGAGAAAACCTTACATCGTTGCTTACATTATTTTCCGACACTAAGCTAAATGTCGAGACCTAATCTTTAGCTAGGACCAATCTACACGACGTTGCCTACTTCACAATTTAACGACACAAGGCTAGATGTCGAGTTCTAATCTTAAGGTAGAACCAATCTTCACGACGTTGCCTACTTCACCATTTTACGACACAAGGCTAGATGTCGAGTTCTAATCGAAAGCTAGAACCAATCTTCACGACTCTTCACTTTGAAGCTAAGTGAGAACTTCACACAACACAACTACTAATCACTTTAAAGTTTAGTGAGAACTCACAAGACACAACCACATCAGTTTATAGTTTAGTGAGAACTCCTAATCAAATCTATTACAACTCAACTAGACTTATCCAAGTACACACATGTAGCTTGGATTTACACAACACAAATCCAAGAAAACACATATGCAATGGATGTACACAACAAATCCAAGTATTCACAAATAACTTGGATGAACACAACTAGTCCAAGTATTCATAAATACATTGGATTGACCTAAAACACAAAGGTATTATGATGAATATGACTAGCTCATAAATTCATCTTTATCACTACACTAGTGAGTGAGTGATCTTCTCATTGGACATGGTAAAGGAGGGGATCAAGAGGATAATCATATGTAAACATCCTTAACAAATTAAGTGATCATTTACTAATGATTATACTTATAGAAAATAGAAAAAGGGCTGAGAAAAACGTCCAAGAGGCTTAGTGGAAAATGAGATTTGACCCACTATTTAAAGGAGACAAAGTTACAACGGATCTATAACGGCTACTGTGCGCGGTACCTTATCTCACCCCGCGGTACCATATCGCTAAGGTATCGCGTAGGTACTTAAGGTACCGCCACTAGACTCCGCTCCGTTTTTTGTCTTTTAGTGGGGTGGGAATATCTGAGGTATTTGAACCCTTCAAAGGATATTCTAACAGCATTTGGAATATGCCATTTTCAAATTTTTATTTTCCATTTTAATAAAACATTTTCTAACAAAGAAAGTTTATTAAAAAGTCTTTTGTCTTATTAGCAAAAGTGAGTTTTAAGGATAATCATTTTGATGATCACTAAGTATGATTAAGAAAGGTTAGTGATATGATTATTACCTTGATGATAGTGTTAGTTAAATAATTCATTTTGTGTTTCTACACTAAATGTGTTGTATGGTTTGTTGTGATCAAAACTAAGAAAGATTAGTTAACACTAATAATGTTTTTAGGCATTACTTGCATTAACAATCTCCCCCTTTTTGATTACGAAAAACGATAAACTCATTTACGTATAAACACAAACTATGGAATTATTAACTAGTTTATCACTATCATTTCTCCCCCTTTGTCGTAGCAAAAAGGTTAGCATAAGTCTTTGAAGTGCATCGAACTTTGCTAGTAGCTCCCCCTTGCTCGGGGCACCAAGTTTGTGAGCTAAGGTGACATGCTACACAAAGGTTAGTAGAAAGGAAAGAAACACCAATGTATATATGATCACTACCTACTAAGTAACTTGAGAGGGAGAAAGAGAAGAAATCTCAAATTAGAAGCAAGTATTTTGCTAAGTATGTCCAAAGAGGTAATTGACAAAATCAAACTTCGATAAAATGAAGATGATAAGCTTGTCAATGGGTTAGAGCTTTAGAATTGATGGAATCACCCATAAGCAATTGTAAAAATTTAACCAAGATCAACTCAAAAATAGAACTAATTAGATAGCACACAAATAACACAAAAGTTACAAAAAAAATAATACAACAAAGAAGATAGTCATACACATAGTATGAGTATCTAAAAGCAATAAATATTGAAAATAAACCACTAAGCATAAGCTAGTCTAATAGTGATATTTTCCAAGATTGCTAAAAATAAAATAAAACTAAAAAGACGATGATGCATCATTCGAAGTTTTGTCCACCGGGACGAAAACTTGAATAGGAGGTCGAGTGAGGAGGAATTCAAGAAAATTTAACTTCTCATACACAAGAGCAAGTTCAGTTTGTTGAAATCGGCAACAATCACACGAGGATCCATGATGCAACACAAAATTGTTTGATGGGGGTATGGCATCAAACTTAGGGTTTGGTGGTGGTGGGGTAAGGGGTTTGGGAATGTTTTCACAATGCCTTGTGAGGTTTGGGAAGGTTGCAAGGTCATTGAGTTGGGGGGTATTGAAGGATTATGGTGGTGGTGGAACATGTTCTTTTGCTCCGGTGATGGGGTTTATGGTGTAAGTCTCATTCCAATACTTGATTGGAGAGAAGGTAGGGTTTGTGGGTGGTTTGGACGAAGATGGTTCATTCTTCTTAACCCAAACGGGTCAAATCGAGATTTTCGGTTTCTTTGAAAGCTTGGACGAGGAAGCTTTGGGTGAGTGGGGTTGTGACAAAGAAATGTCAAGGTTAGGAATGTAGGAGTTACGCATTGTGAGAGTGTGAGAATGATATCTCAAGGTTATGTGAGAATGAATTCTCAAGGTTGGGAAGGTGTGAGAATGAAATCTCAAGGTTGGGGTATAAGTAAAATGTAATCAAGGTAAGAATTTGAATACAAAATGTGTATTGTCAAGGAATGTTTAGTCAATTTGAGTAAAAGGAATCTTGACTGGGAATAGGGTTTAAAGGTTTTGACCAAAAATTCGTCAAAAGTCACTTTCTGGCCGCGGTACCTTATATGGGCTGGCGGTTCCATATCACTAAGGAACCGCGGGTCCTTAAGGAACCGCGTCCAGTGGACTTTAAACAATGTTTTTCCTGGGTTTTGGCAAAAACTAAGACTTTTTCAAAAAGTTGCAAATCTTGGAATTTTACCTCTATTAGAACCAAAATATGCTAGGGTTGCATAAAGCAACACATTCACAAATAATGTCTTGACAAAAGATGACAAAATAATTTAGATATCATTTTGAACCAATTTTAGTCAAGTTTAGGGGTTGTGATAGATTTAGGTTCAATTTTAATTTCAAATTAAAGTTGATTAGTGTGCACAAAAAGATAGAATCACACAAAGCTAAATCCATAAGTCAACAACATAAAACATTCATTAGTGAAACAAGTACAAAGATGAATAAAACTAACTAATACATAGCTAGCTTATCATTAAATCTAGATAGCTGGTTTTCTTTGGCTTGTTGTTGAAAATATTTATTAAAAAGAACTCCATCATTCATCTCCTAGGAGGAGGCATGGAGAACAAAGCAAGCAAGAAGTTTTGCAACCTCCTATGTAGTTCATACATGTCCATCCTAACGTTATGGATGATGTAGTGATTGTAAAGACAACATGGGCAACTAGGACCATGAGTTTGTTGAAACCCAAAGTAAGGATCACCCAAGAGGAGGGAAAGTGGGACACCCAAAATTAGGATGTTTGAGTTGGGTGGAGATGGAGGAGGCATGTTCTCCAAGGGTGATGTGGGTGAAAGTGGAGGCATGTTCCCCAAAGGGGAAATGGGTGAGTGTGGAGGAAAATTCTCCAAGGTTGGTGAAATTGGTGAGTTGTGAGGGGTAAATGGTGAAGTCACCAAAATGTCATCAAAGTTATTCCCAAAAAGAATGCTTTGGATTGGTTGAGGTTGTGTGGTCACTTCCAAGGGTGCACTTGGAGTGAAGGGTGAAGAAAGCTCATTCATTCTAGAGTTGAATGAAGAGGAGGTAGAGCCAATGGAGTGGTTATTACATGGGTGGAAGAAGTCTTGCATGGTGCAAGAGGTGGGGTAGGTGATGAAGAAATGAGGATAAGAGCATTCTCATTCTTAGGTGTGTGGAAAGGTGAAGAGTTAGGCTTAGCTACCTTAACCCTTATTTTGAGTGTTTTTCTTGGGGTGGAGGTCTTGGAAGTGTTTGAGGTTTTGGTACACACCGTGGTTGATTAGGGTGGTTTAAGGTTTAGGGAAGTATGTTTGATGTGTGAAGAACATGGCAAACAAGGTGGGTTTAAATGGTTGAGGGGATGATCCAAACTAGTAATGGGTTAAAATCATTTTAGGTGAATAATGAATTTAGATACCCTAGTTTAGGAAATGTGCAGTTTATTACTGAAAATCATGCAAGGTTTACACAAAATTAAGAAAATAGTGTAAAGCAAAGATGATGTCGTGCACAGTGGCTGGCGGTTCCTTATCTAGGACCGGTGGTACCTTATCGATAAGGAACCGCGGGTCGATATGGAACCGCGACCAGAAGGTTTTCAAAAATTTCCCATTCCTGTTTTTGATAAACCCAGATTTTTCCCAAAGGTTTCACAAGCCAAAGTTAAGTACAGATCATAATCTAATAAGCTAACTATCATATGGCATGCACAAAGCTATGTAAAACACACACATGATGGCATAATAAACGTTTAGGATCAAAATAAATAGTAATCCAAATAATTAACATAAGTAAATTAACACCTAAACCAAAGTGTTAATAAGCAAATGTTTAAGCTGCAAAAGATAACCAAACTTTGACACACTACAAAGTCTTCACCTCCTTTTCTTGCTTAAATCCTTGATCATTTTTCCCAAATACTTTATTCCCCTTCTTGACTCAATCCGGTGTTCATGCAAATCACCTCGGGTTCGAAGATTTTGACGGTAAAGTTCCTCCAAATTGAGATTATTAGGAACTTCACTAGAGGAATGATGGGGAGGGGAAGCAATGTCATCTAAACCATCCACGAATGAGTTTGTGGAGTGGTGAGAAGAACTCGAAGAGTCAATGGGAGCACTTGTGCCAATGCCATCACCATCACTTGTTGGCATGTCCATGTCCTCATCACTGAACTCTTGTTGATCGGATTTACGGTCAGATCTTGTCTTTCTCTTATACACCTCTCGAATAGGTAGCATGACCCGTTTGACCGGATGAAATTGAGAAAGATCAAGATTTGGAAAATCACGGCCAACCCTTTTAAAAAGGCGAGTGAGAAGCATTGCGTAAGGGAGGTTTGTTTTAGGCTTGTGAATAGCATAATTGATCCGTTGAGCGATAAAATATGCCAAATTGTAATTGGTGTTGGTAAAGATGCAATATAACATATGCACTAAACACGCCGGAACATGATCCCGGTTTTCACCAAGACAAAACACATTTTCCCTAAGGATATTGGTCCATTGAACCATATTATCATTAAGGTCGCTCAAGAGAACCTCATGACGTTTTACCGAACGTACCTTAGTATGAAGGCTTCTCTTAACGGGTCGATTACGCTTTTTGGAGACAACGTCGACAATGAAGTCAAGATCAATTTCCTCATGATCATTTGGAGGACAATTGTCGGATTCAAGGAGAGCACTAAGCTTCCATTTATCCGTGAAGCGACAAGTGCCTACAAATGGGACATCAAGAATTTGACCAAACACTTCGAGAGAGTATTGAATGAGTTGATCTTTCAAGATGAACCTAACTAATTTTCCATCATTGTTTTCAATGACAGAGTATGTGCTAAAGAACTCCAAAAGGAATCGAGGATAGATGTCTTCCTTAATGTTCAACAAACAATCAAATCCAATGTGTTCAAACATGGACTTGATGTAGACATAATTCTTGATATCCTCTTGGACAACTCTACCCTCATGAAAGAAACGGGATTGGAGAGAGGAAAAAGTATGGGCAAGGTGAGTTGAGTGACAAAAGTCGGATAGGTTTGGCATATACTGTTTGGTGAGTTGATGATCCTTTTGGTATTGTGAAGGCATGATTAGTACCTAATTATAAACACAAGACAATATTTCTCCAATCACTCGTATGAAAATCAAAAGGAAAATGAAAAATGAAATTGTGTTATATCAATTTCTTGACAAACATAGGATTGAATCCATATCATTTTCATGTTCACAATGTGTCTATTCCATCATTGACCAAGAACACATGATCTATGTTATATCAACAATGGATCAGAACATTGGTTTTTCAAAACAAGGTTTTTAGGTAAGCATTAACAATGTCATTACCTACTTGTTCATGGGTTCATCTCGAATCCATAATTCAACCAAAATCATTTAGCCTAAATTCGGATTTGTTCTACAAGTGGGTTTTAGTGAAATCTTAATGAATATCAACCTAAGGAATCATAGTAAGATTACCATGTCAACCCACATTCCTATTAAGGTTTTAATTCAATTTCAATTTTAAAAATCCCCAATTATGAAAGGATGAACTCTAGAAACAAAATAGATGAAATTGAAAGAAAATACTTACAATTAATTGATGTTAGATGAAGGATGAGTGAAACCCACAACTTGGAATCAATTAATTTAAGTGATTGAAGGTTTTGGAAGCTTCAACAATGGTGGAAAAGGTAAAACCCGTCGGCTGTGTGTTTTTGGGAGAGAGAGAGTTTGGTTTGAAAAAGAATAAAAAACATAAACTGGCGCTCTGACAAAAGTTACTGCCCGCGGTACCTTATCGATAAGGAACCCGCGGGTTTGAGCCGCGGAGATAAGGAACCGCCTGCAGAGGCAGGTTTCTATCTCTGAAAAACGCCAAATTTTGAAAATCCAGTTTTTCTAAAATACTTAAAATTAAATCATGAGCCTTTTAGAATATCATTGGATCATCATAACACTAAGCAATATGCCTTAACGAAGGATTACGAGTTAAATCAAGATCGAAAAGAACCGAAACGGACAAACGACTACTCGTAGCAAAACGACTAAGTGGAGAGAAATCAAGGGAAGTGAATCAAGACTAGGATCAATGCTCAAGGGATTAATGACAATCTTCAAGTAGTTGAAACGAAGAGCTTGTGTCATATATAGTGGTTTAAGACGTGCCTTTCCGGCGAAACGATAAACGGATTTAGTAATGAATGAGCACAAAGCAATTATTCAAGTCTAAACTAAGATCACTTTCAATAATAGTCTTAGTCTAAACTAAAATATGAGCAAAGTATTAATTCACTTTCTCTCCCACAAAGGGCCTACTAACCGTATGGGTGCAAACCATGGAAATCATGCTTGATACTTTAAGCTTCTACTAACTCACTCTACATCACCATAGTGAGTCAAGTATCCAAGCAATGAAGGTTTGAGAGGATAAAGGAAAAGAAGCACAAACCACAAATAAATGTCAAGGCAAGGATGCCGAGAACAAGCACATAGTCAAGTAATGATCAAAAGAATGATCAAAGGGCGTGTGGGAGAACGAAAGCGTACCTTGGCCACAAAGAGCAATCCATGAAGGAATAAGTGCTAAGCCCAATCAATGACTATGATGAGTACTAAGTCTTCAAGGACTAGTATCATTACCAATCATCTTGGTATCATTATTCAAAGATGTTAAAGATCAATGAAGATGATTCTTCTACAAGTGCAAGTAACTCAATCCACAACCAATTAAGTGATTGATCTTCATGAGTACCTACACAAAGCAAGATGCAAACTAGTAGATGCATTTCAAGAGTATATCTAAAATGCATAAAGGCTACTAATCTTAAGTAGGATGCAATGTTATCAATTACAATACCTATTTTTCAAAGAAAACATAGTTTTGACCAAAGAGAAACTTTAGTACAACTAGACCTTCTAATTTTAGGAGACAATGGATCAATCCAAGTTTTAAAGTACAATTTACTTCAAAGATCTTGAGTGACCATCGCTCTGATACCAATTGTAGAAACTAGAAGGGGGGGGGGGGGGTGAATAGTTTCTCTTCGATTGGTGACCAAATTAAAATTTCTTTCAATTTGGTTTGTATCAAAACTATCTTTTACTTAAAGCTAAGTTGCTTAATGATTAGGTTCAATTGAAATGCACTAGCAAGAATAATAAGCAAGTATAATGATAATGAAATAAGTAAAGAGCAAGGAAGGAGACAACCTAGTGGGAAGACACCAAAATTATAGTGGTTCGATAACGAGGCTCTATCCTCGTTTCTAATCCACTCCTCGAGTACACCTACTCGAGATTTCCACTATATCCACAAGCTCCCTTCTCGGCGGAGAAAACCTTACATCGTTGCTTACATTATTTTCCGACACTAAGCTAAATGTCGAGACCTAATCTTTAGCTAGGACCAATCTACACGACGTTGCCTACTTCACAATTTAACGACACAAGGCTAGATGTCGAGTTCTAATCTTAAGGTAGAACCAATCTTCACGACGTTGCCTACTTCACCATTTTACGACACAAGGCTAGATGTCAAGTTCTAATCGAAAGCTAGAACCAATCTTCACGACTCTTCACTTTGAAGCTAAGTGAGAACTTCACACAACACAACTACTAATCACTTTAAAGTTTAGTGAGAACTCACAAGACACAACCACATCACTTTATAGTTTAGTGAGAACTCCTAATCAAATCTATTACAACTCAACTAGACTTATCCAAGTACACACATGTAGCTTGGATTTACACAACACAAATCCAAGCAAACACATATGCAATGGATGTACACAACAAATCCAAGTATTCACAAATAACTTGGATGAACACAACTAGTCCAAGTATTCATAAATACATTGGATTGACCTAAAACACAAAGGTATTATGATGAATATGACTAGCTCATAAATTCATCTTTATCACTACACTAGTGAGTGAGTGATCTTCTCATTGGACATGGTAAAGGAGGGGATCAAGAGGATAATCATATGTAAACATCCTTAACAAATTAAGTGATCATTTACTAATGATTATACTTATAGAAAATAGAAAAAGGGCTGAGAAAAACGTCCAAGAGGCTTACTGGAAAATGAGATTTGACCCACTATTTAAAGGAGACAAAGTTACAACGGATCTATAACGGCTACTGTGCGCGGTACCTTATCTCACCCCGCGGTACCATATCGCTAAGGTACCGCGTAGGTACTTAAGGTACCGCCACTAGACTCCGCTTCGTTTTTTGTCTTTTAGTGGGGTGGGAATATCTGAGGTATTTGAACCCTTCAAAGGATATTCTAACAGCATTTGGAATATGCCATTTTCAAATTTTCATTTTCCATTATAATAAAACATTTTCTAAAAAATAAAGTTTATTAAAAAGTCTTTTGTCTTATTAGCAAAAGTGAGTTTTAAGGATAATCATTTTGATGATCACTAAGTATGATTAAGAAAGGTTAGTGATATGATTATTACCTTGATGATAGTGTTAGTTAAATAATTAATTTTGTGTTTCTACACTAAATGTGTTGTATGGTTTGTTGTGATCAAAAATAAGAAAGATTAGTTAACACTAATAATGTTTTTAGGCATTACTTGCATTAACAAAAACTATAATCCCATGGCTCTTTATACCATTTGTAAGATTATGTAAATCTTGAATATTCTAGAGAGAGAAAGTGGAGAGAGAGGAGGTTACAAAAACACACACTTAGAGAGAGAAAGTGAGAAAACACATATTATGTGTGTGAAAATAATGAGCAACCACACCCTCTCCAACTAAGGAGAGGGTTTATATACCCAAGCCTTGTGATGGGCTTGGACTTACACATTGGGCTGCCGGCCACATACATTCCATGGGCTTGGATTGGCCTTGTTAATAATTATTAAGTTACCTAGACTACGAGCTACTACTAGATATATTGTTGAAGTGACCGATCCTTCCTAAATATGTAAAAATGTATTTCCAACTCACGTTATCCACTTACTATTCTAATTATTGGAATCTTTTTTATGTAGATTCGTACATTTGTGTCACACTTCGGCCATTGATTATAATAGACGGTACACATCTTAAAGGGAATTTTTTGGTACAATGTATCTAGCAGTTGCAATGGATGGTAATAATCAGATTCTTTCACTTCCATACGGAGTGGGAAAGTGCGAGACATTCTTGGGAATGGTTTTTAACAAACCTTAAGCAATGTATAATTTTCAAGCAATACAACTTGACGATCATTTCTGATGGAGCTGTATCGATTGCTTCGGCCATTAAAAAGGTACTTCGTAATGCGTATCATGGTCGTTGTTGCCGTCATTTGTTGATAAACTTACGTGCAAATAACTCTAAATATGTAAGTAAGGATGAGCTATTTTGGAGAGCGTGTAAAGCATATCGGATTCCAACATTTGAAGAACATTTTAGTAGTTTACGTAACGTATTTCCAGCTGCCACTTATAAACTTGATAGGATTGGTCATGAAAAGTGGGCAAGAGTTCACTTCCTTGGTATGCTTAATAATTACATGACCTCAAAGAGCACGAAATCAGTGAACGCATTATCTCGACATGCCCGAAGACTCCCGATTTATATGATGATTGATTGGTTCACTAAATCTTTGCAGCATTGGTACTTTGAACATCGACAAACAGCACGCGAACATATAAAAAACCTTGCCTATTTGTGTTTTTTTTTATATTTTAGTCACATATATTATATCATGTGTAGATGAAAATAAAATGTCACAAAGTTTCTGCTCTTTTTTTTGTTAGTCTACTTTCATGAAATTCATCCACATACACAGGACATGTGTGTATACTGCTTGTTAACAATAAGCATGCCTTGTCATCACCAGTTTATTCTTTTTTTCCTAATTTTTTTTTAGATTTTACTCACATATTTCATACCATGTGTGTAGATGAGCATAAAAATAAATTAACACCATGGGCAAAGGCCAAGATAGCTTAAAGGAATGCAAAATCCATCACATGGACTGTAAGACCAGCTACAAACTACCTTTTCAATGTTGTTGATTATTAAAAAAATAGGACAGTTGATTTGAATACTAGAACATGTAGCTGTGGGAAATGGCAGTTATCAGGTTTACCTTGTGGGCATGTGATTGTAGGGTTTTTCTACTTCTTTTAGGAAAAAGAAATATATGTAGCAAGTAGTAGAAGTTACTATATAGGAAAACCGTAAAATCCGATATTACAAGTTCGTTCTCGAAGGAGGTGTTAGTTGTGTGCCAAAATAAAAAATACAATGTTTGGATTAGTTCGTTTTTTGAATAAGAGAGAGAAAAGTAAAGACGGTTATGCTAAAAATTACACTACGGCGGATAAAACGTAAAATCGTAAAACGTGACGAAAATTTAACTCTATCTAAAAAATTTCAAAAATATAAATTAAACTCCTAATAATATATCCTGGGTTTACAAAAAGAGAAAACTTGTTGAAATTTCTTAAATTAATTCATATTTAATTTTTAAATGCTAATTAAAGTCCTAAAAATCAAATAAATTAATAAAAAGAACAAACCAAGATTTTAAAGTTTGTAAACCTCAAATATACTTAATTAACATTAAAAATTATTTCTACAAATTTTTTTACTAATTCAATATATTTCTTAATGCCTAAAAACAAATTTTAAATTAAAATAATCATAAAAAATAAAATAATAATAGGAAAAATATAAAACCTTTTTTTAAAAAGCTATTATACTTATACTAACTGAAGAAAAATAAGAAAGACAAAAACAATGACTAAATAAGCTCAAAAGGCTGAAAAATAAGCTGATGTGATAATGTACTAACAGTGGGAACTAAAAAATAAGTTGATAGTGTTAATATCACAGTGACTTTTAGGAGGTTATTTTATGCTGTTTTAGCTTTGTTTGTGGGTATTTTTGGGCACAAATGGCACCCCACAACCAGTGGTTGTGGGGAGTCAAGTTAAACATAAACAAAAAGTACACAAACATAATTCATAGTTTCACACCACTAATAATCCTAGATCAGACAGAAAAAAGAAAGAAATGCGGAAAGTGACTCTTGCTGATGTACTTGGCTATACAGTGAGATTTGAGCTAGTTTATCTTGAAATCTAGCACACAAACTCAAAAAGCAATAACACACAGCCCTAGACCTACACAATAACTTCCAAATACAAAGAGTTATAGTCACCAAACACAAAGATCAATCCCAACAGCATATGCACAAACAGAAAAGGTGTTAGATGATCTTTTTGGTCCTAAATTAGAGTTTAATCTCACAAAACTTAACAATAATCCTACCTAACCTTAGAAATAGTGATTACAGGCCCTAAAGTAACATGAGAACAATCAAACAACAAGATTAACAAGCTCAACTCATATAGTTTTAACCAAGAAACTCTACTGTTTGCTATAGGGATGTTTTATGCAGAAAAATGAAAACTAGCAAGTCCAATTTTTTTTACACTACCAAACTAAGATAAAGTGCACAATTAACCAATGATAACCTAAAGAGCATGAATGGACTAATTCTACCACTACTGTGTGTCACCCACAATCAAGTAAGCATAATGCCAAACACCCCTTTAATTTTAGAAACCAACCTTTTTTCAAAGATTTTTATAACAAATTAACTTGAGATTTATCTAAAACTATTCTAGCATGCATATAAACTTCTAGAAAACACAAATCACAAATAAAAGCTAACCAAAGCTAGCAATTTAACAAATCTCATGAATCCACCAAAATAGTTAAAAAAAAGAAGAAGAGTTACCACCTATGGGCTTATCCAGCCCATAGACACACCACTTCTTAACTCCCCTACCTAGATTATAGATGAAGGAGCTTGTGAGAACTGTTAATGCAAGGGAGAAGAGTGGGTTGGACTACCACAGTCCAACTCCAAAGAAAATCAAGAAAGATGGATAATGGCCTTCTTGTACCTGCATACCACAAACAAGCAAACAATGTAACCCAAACCTTTATAAGCTCTCTTTGTCAGAGAGAGCTTATAAGAGCTTATGTTATAGTAATTAATGAAAAGACAGAAAAAGTATTTCTAAAAAAAACTTGGAATAACAAATTTTTTTTTGCAAACAATAAATGGTAACCAACTTCATTATGAACTCAAAATTTAAACAAAATGCTATAATATTGGCTTTGTGTGATTATGGTGTCAACATAACACAAAAGCTTAGGTTATAGTAGATTGGGTCCAAAATCTTCAAACAAGATTACTTGAATTTTTTTTTTGTAATACTTGAAATAAAATTGTGCAAGAAAAATTAAATCATTATACTAAGAAAACAATAAATGGAACACAACATAATTTATAAAATCAATAACTAAACTTTTTATTAATTTATGAAAGTGTTACAAAATAAGCTGGAACAGGTATAACATTCACATGTCGAATGCTATATACACTAGAGAAAAGAACTATCTAGAGAAGTAAACCCTAATAGCTACTGAATTGACAGGAATGCCCTTGTCTTCATTTTCAAATTTGGTCAAAGGAGGTATCTTGTGACCTCTGATTTCTTCACATGGGATGCAAGCTGTCTAAAGTTTATCTCAATCATCCATCTTTGCTTTGAGAGCAAGTTGTTGTATGTTGGCCATTAGATTAATGTGCTCTGTTGTCTTCATGTTACAAGGGAGCCACGTGAGGGGTCTTGCGGTGATGGAGGACCGGTTTGGGGATGTGGTTTGGGTTAGAGTATGCTTAATTATGGATCTGGAGGGAATCACGTGTTTCCCCTTTGGTTAAGACCCAATCGTGATTAGGGTTATTCAGGAACAGTGGAATGTTTTGATCAGGTTTGAGAGAAAAGATGTTGCCCGTTTAAGAAGGGATTAAATTAGTATAATTAAAAAATTATATTAAGTTAATAAGTGGGTGGAATGGTGATGTGTACACGGTTTAGGTCGGGCTGTGGTGTTGGGCTGGGTAGTGTTGGGCTTAGTGGGCTGGAACCGGGTCTATAAATAGGTTAAAACTGAGTTTTTGTTTGTTAATAGCAAAATGACCCATTCTTGTTATAAAAAGATGGCAAATGAAATTAAAACACCTTTTTGCAATTTTCCCTCTGTAGCAAGTTTGGGCTAATGACAATTTGACCCTCCAAACTTTAATATCATGAACATAAGGACCATTCTTGCAATGTTTGTAATCTTCAAGGGATATAAGTGTCATATCTTGAAACTTAAGGACCAAACTTGTAATTCTGGAGTTTTAATAGGGTCAAAAGTGACGATCCTTCAATTCTTGAAGGAACATTCTTGACAAATCTTCAAACTTCAAGGACTTCTTTCGAAATTCATTGCTCGGGTCCGGTTCTTTGTGCGGCTTCGTTTCCCGTGTTCGTTTTTGCTTATTTCTTTTGATCTTTTGTTGATTTCACGATATCCGAACCTACAATCACAAAATGAAACAAAGGGTTTTTGCACGGTTTTAATGATATTTTGTACATTTTAAGCTCGATTTGAACGATGAGACTATGTATAATTGCAGTTTCATCACTCCCCCATACTAAACCATTTCCGTGCCCTCACGCAATGCAAGAATTAAGTATCATAGCACTTTCAAGATTCATTTTTATATGACATTTATTGAAACGTAAATTGTGTTTTAGACATAATGAATTATTTTCATCACGAGAATGTGAATTTTAGGGTCAAAGAATAAGAACACGTGAATGCCTCATAGAGATAAGTTCGTCGTCCTTGATTTTCACCCAATTCCATGCTAAGCGTGAAACAAGAATATTGTCATTATAAGTTAGTAATGCTAACACTACTCATATGCTCTAATCCCGTACTTAGACTCCCTTATTCCTAAGGTGTATCTCTTATATTTTATTTTTGTCTTAATAATCATGAGGATACATTTTTTTACTTATGCGTAAATAGAGATTTAGTCCAAAAATAGATTCGTAACGGTGTAATCAAAATCATCGAATTAATAATCTTTCTTAATAGACAACGATAGCAAAAAATTAAGTCAACAAAAAGGATCGATAAACACGTTTTTATAACAAATTTGAAAATGAGACTTATTACCAATTTGCATTAGTTTACCGCCATATTTTATTGAACTTCGCCATGAAGTGTTTATTATGACTTTGGTCTTGCCCTTGTATTTTATTTAACCTCGCCATGAGGTGTTTATTATGATGTGACGTATATCCTCACGCTAACGCGAATTTTGGA
This sequence comes from Glebionis coronaria, assembly GCA_025667525.1. Classification (NCBI taxonomy): domain Eukaryota; kingdom Viridiplantae; phylum Streptophyta; class Magnoliopsida; order Asterales; family Asteraceae; genus Glebionis; species Glebionis coronaria. The sequence continues at coordinate 178,366,269 of CM046879.1, forward strand.
TCTTTAAGGCTTCAAGGTTTTAAGACATTCACTTTCAATTTTGTATAGATTTTTCGGCCTTGTGAGCTTGAAATTTTTGCTTGATTTAGGTGAAGAGGAACTTATAATTATTAATGGGAAGCCTTTGATTATTCGGGTGCCAATACTTCAAATCCGTGACGCTTACGAAACCTTACTATTTTCCCAATTTAATTACATGGAAGCTACTAGAATTAATTAGAAACCAACAATAGAGATTAAACCGCAAAAAACCTATTTATTAACAATTATATAAAAGCGTTAGGAGAAAAAGCAAATAATTAAAACACATGAGTTTTTGAAAGAATACGAGTACTCTATGTTTAGCATAGTAACTTATAATTAACGCTATCATTTCCCGTCCTCAATTTAACGAGACTTAGCCTAATATAGTTAAGGAATCAAAGCTAAGTGCTCAAAACGCACGGTCGAGTGAAAAATTACTCTTATTCTCACCAACGGAAAACCTACATTCGTGTCTTAAACACTTATGAAAACCGATAAAATTTTAAAATTTGGCCATTTTTAGCCTGTTGATACAAAAGTTGGATGATCCTAGCTTGACTCGAATTAGGCTTAATTCGGGTGTCTGGGCTCCGGCTCTTGCACCAAGTGAACTTTGGTTTGAGATCCTACACACTAAAGAAACATGCTGTTAGGCTTACCGTGGGAATGTATCCCACGATTAGACTCCAGCGTGAGAGTAAATAATCGGCTTAGGGTTAATAGCATGTGAGATGTGAGAGTGAAGAATATGATACCTTTGTGGAACCCTTGGGGGTTCCTTATATAGGCGGTAAAACCCTAGTGGGCCTTTACCAAAACTTCAGCCCCAAGTAAAGGATAAGTACCATAATTAGTTGATTGTTATCTTCTAATTATGGTTAGTGTATATCCTCTTCTTTGGGGTCAATCACAATCCTAATCGGGTTGTGATTCTGTCTAACCCTGTTCCGGCCATGCCGGGCCATGGGTCGCACATGAATCATGCGACCAATGTTCATTTGATTCCCATAGTATCAAATGACAGTGCTCCAACCCATTCGTGACGGGCCGGATGCAGGTAGTACCCGTGGGCCGTGTTCATGACCCGGCTAGGGACTATACGTCATCATGTCCCCTAGTCTAGTTGCTACAGCCGTAGGCGTAACCTATAAACTAACGAATGCTCCTTGTCTCCGTTGTATAAAAACAGTCGTTGAACAGAAGACGGTTTGACCGGGACAACATTAATGAAGGCATTAATGATAGTCAAGGCATGGTCGTATCAATCAGCTGTTCGCATGATTTATCTGAAAAAGCACACCAGGTGGGCCCTACTATCGAGCCACGTAAAAAACTATCATTAGGTGACCCGTGGGGCCCTCTGATGTTCCAACTGCACTCTTAATCCCATCCGTTAGATGGGCGTAGTGGATTACACGTGGCAATCATCCAACCGGCCTCGCAAACCGAGGCAATACTATAAATACCCATGTATGTGACTGTGCATACATATAGTTCATACTCCTTTCCACCATTGTTGCAACCTTCTTTCACTCTTCCACATTCATTATTTTCCACGGAAATCCGTATTACCAGGTTAGATTATCACTCCCTTCTCCATATTTATGTAAATTATGGTCAGGGATAACATTACTATTACGACCGTGCTCAACGTATTTTCATTTGAGAAATTCGCGGAGTTCTGCTCCAACTACTGTATACCGGAAAGCGTACATCCCACTTATCAAAGTGCGGATGAGGCTATCACGGATGCACCTGCTGGGAAAATAGGTGTGTACACACGCCTATTTGACTCGGCAAACTACCGAATCCCATTCTCTAGGTTCCTCGTAGGAATCCTTACGTACTACGATTTTCACATTACCCATCTACATTGTATAGGAGCGTGTAAGATCAACCAGTTTGAAATTACGTGTCATACTTGTGATGTAGCCCCCACAGATAGTTTGTTTAGGGTTTTCAATGTGCCCTAAATGATCAACGGCTGGCTGTCGTTTAAAAAACGCCCGGGTAATACGCCCATGTGCTATAGCAAAGCCTTGGATTCTCTTAAAAACTGGTACGACCGGTACTTCTTTGTAGATGCAAAGGTCTTTCCCACCCCCTTCGTTCTAAAAATCGTAGTCCGGGTAGATTATATGCCCCCAACAAACACATATAACAATAGGGACGTCATGACCTTATACACCTACCGTACATACTTCCATAAAGATCTTCCAGAGCACTTCCTATGCTTGATAGGCATTAGTCGCAACTACTTTGACAGGGCGGACAAATATCTCGTCTTCCTGAACAACCGTAGAGAGGGTGGGTGTATTTTAACTTTTGAAATACATGTATAACACATTTTGTATGTCACTAACGCATTTACATGCATATATCTGCAGAGATGAGGCTATTTGGTTTACAACGACAAGGAGATACGTCTAAGGTTGCCAAAGGGACACGACCATTACGCCAGGACGAGCCACCCTTGCTTGTCGCCACCCAAAACTTAACCATCCCTATGGAAGTAGTGCAAGAATCCCATTCCGACATGGGCGAGACGGGGATGTTGAAGTCACCGTTGGACTTTGCCAATGAAGATGGCGACCAACCCTTACTTGAGGGTGGCAACGGCACGGCTAAAGACACCACCGCTCCCCATCAAGAGAATCAGGGAGACAACTTGGAAGAACTCTCAGAGGAGGTTGACCGGATGTTTGAATCCAAAGAAGAAGAAGAAGTGGCAAAAGAGACAGACACCACGGTGCAGCCAAAGCCCACCCCAAAAAGACGCAAATCCAAAAGGAGGGTTGCGAAAGTGGCGGAGGAAGAGGTGGGTATTTCTAACGCACCTCCTAAGAGGTTGCGTAAGGACCATCCCCAATACCAAGAGGGTAGTAGCACCACTGCACCTAAAGAAAACCCGATGCCTCCCCCATCGTAGCAGAAGGCCAGGTAGAGACGACGGTATGGAATGCTACACCAGTTAATACAGACGCGCCTACCAACACTGAGCCCGTGATAACACCAATGTTAGTGATTTACAACCACGTTTGTTTTTTTTTCCTTTTATTAATTCCTCAATAGAAACCTATGTAAACTTACTAGGTTATTAAATCGCAGGGTGGAACCTACAGCCGCACCGCATATGGAGGACACCGGTAGACTAACATCGCCCGTGATCCAAGATACTCCTTCAACTCCACCCCCAACCTCCGTAGAAGAGCCGTAGTCTGAGGAACCGGGTCTACGCTTCTGTCCACCATGGAACTTGTCCGAGCTGACTAAGTTAGAAACGGAGGAGGCATGCAAAGAATTCGTAGATCACTTGGCTCCCCCTAACATGGTTCAAGACTTGAATGAGCTCACCCACAAGACACTACTTGAGAAATTCAATGTGGCCACCGCGCATCAAATGACTATCAGCGCGGCTTACGACACCGCTTCGAAGGCGCCTTAAGCCATGTAAGGAGTTCTGATAGGAAGATTGCTCGTAGGGAGAAGATGATTGAAGAGCATGAGCAAACCATATCCACCCTGCAAGGCGACCTTTCTATGGCCGAGGCGACCATAAAAGAGAAGGCGAACCACGCTGCCACCCGTGAGGCCCGGATCGCAGAGCTAGAGGCTGAGGCCCAATCCCTCCGTGATAAGGTACGTCTAATCATATGCAGTCCCCACCTTGTATATTTCTTTCATGTGTATAAGTGTGAAGTAGGCTAAATAATAACTAACACTTACCATTATATCAACAGGTATCTACTGTCGAGGCCACTGCTCAATCCATGGCTGATGACATGGCCGCCATCTCCAAGGACCGTGATGATCTACGCCTATAAATAAAAGGTGAAGAATAGTTGGCCGCATCCTTTGTTGATTACAGGGTCGACCATGAGAAGGTCGTAGAGGGGCGCCTAGAAGAGATGGACACGCGGCTGGATGGCATGGCTGTTGACTTTGATGAGGAGTTATACCCTCACATGCTCACAGCTATTGCCGGCCGTAGGTGGATGATAGGAGCTGGCCTATGGTTGGCGATAAACAAGATTACATATTCTCCGCAACTGGCCTAGCCATTCGCCAATGTGGTTTCAGATGGAATAGACCATGGCAGGCACGAGGGTCTGCTAGCCGGGATAGAATGGGCGGGTCTGGGTAAGGAAGCTAAAGACCACGCCTATCATAAGCCAGACGTCGAAGACAACATGACCGCGTCCATGACAGCCTTGAGCCAAGTAGAATACCTGTTAATGCAAGTGATGCCTAAAAACATTATTAGTGTTAATTAATCTTTCTTAGTTTTGATCACAACAAACCATACAACACATTTAGTGTAAAACACAAAATGAATTATTTAACTAACACTATCATCAAGGTAATAATCATATCACTAACCTTTCTTAATCATACTTAATAATCATCAAAATGATTATCCTTAAAACTCACTTTTGTTAATATGACAAAAGACTTTTTAATAAACTTTCTTTTCTAGAAAATGATTTATTAAAATGGAAAATGAAAATTTGAAAATAGCATATTCCAAATGCTGTTAGAATATCCTTTGAAGGTTTCAAATACCTCAGATATTCCCACCCCACTAAAAGACAAAAAACGGAGCGGAGTCTAGTGGCAGTACCTTAGCGATATGGTACCGTGGGGTGAGATAAGGTACCGCGCACAGAAAGTCGTTATAGATCCGTTATACTTTGTCTCCTTTAAATAGTGGGTCAAATCTCATTTTCCAGTAAGCCTCTTGGACGTTTTTCTCAGCCCCCTTTCTATTTTCTATAGCATAATCATTAGTAAATGATCACTTAAATTGTTAAGGATGTTTACATATGATTATCCTCTTGATCCCCTCCTTTACCTTGTCTAATGAGAAGATCACTCACTCACTAGTGTTGTGATAAAGATGAATCTATGAGCTAGTCATATTCATCATGATACCCTTTTTGTTTTAGGTCAATCCAATGTATTTATGAATACTTGGACTAGTTGTGTTCGTCCAAGTTATTTGTGGATACTTGGATTTGTTGTGTACATCCATTACATATGTGTTTGCTTGGATTTGTGTTGTGTAAATCCAAGCTACATGTGTGTACTTGGATAAGTCTAGTTGAGTTGTAATAGATTTGATTAGGAGTTCTCACTAAACTTTAAAGTGATGTGGTTGTGTCTTGTGAGTTCTCACTAAACTTAAAAGTGATTAGTAGTTGTGTTGTGTGAAGTTCTCACTTAGCTTCAAAGTGAAGAGTCGTGAAGATTGGTTCTAGCTTTCGATTAGAACTCGACATCTAGCCTTGTGTCGTTAAATTGTGAAGTAGGAAACGTCGTGTAGACTGGTCCTAGCTAAATATTAGGTCTCGACATTTAGCTTAGTGTCGGAAAATAATGTAAGCAACGATGTAAGGTTTCCTCTGCCGAGAAGGGAGCTTGTGGATATAGTGGAAATCTCGAGTAGGTGTACTCGAGGAGTGGAGTAGAAACGAGGATAGAGCCTCGTTGTCGAACCACTATAAATCTTGGTGTCTTCCCACTAGGTTGTCTCTTTCCTTACTCTTTACTTATTTCATTATCATTATACTTACCTATTATCCTTGCTAGTGCATTTGAATTGAACCTAATCATTATGCAACTTAGTCTCAAGTAAAAGATAGTTTTGATACAAACCAAATTGAAAGTAATTTTAATTTGGTCACCAATCGAAGAGAAACTATTCAACCCCCCCTTCTAGTTTCTACAGTTGGTATCAGAGCGATGGTCACTCAAGATCTTTGAAGTATATTGTACTTTGAAACTTGGATCGATCCATTGTCTCCTCAAATTAGAAGGTCTAGTTGTACTAAAGTTTCTCTTTGGTCAAAACTATGTTTTCTTTGAAAATAGGTCTTTTAATTGATAATATTGCATCCCATTTAAGATTAGTAGCCTTTATGCATTTTAGATATACTCTTGAAATGTATCTACTAGTTTGCATCTTGCTTTGTGTAGGTACTCATGAAGATCAATCACTTAATTGGTTGTGGATTGAGTTACTTGCACTTGTAGAAGACTCATCTTCATTGATCTTTAACATCTTTGAATGATGATACCAAGATGATTGGGAATGATACTAGTCCTTGAAGACTTAGTACTCATCATAGTCATTAATTGGGCATAGCACTTATTCCTTCATGGATTGCTCTTTGTGGCCAAGGTACGCTTTCTTCTTCCACACGCCCTTTGATCATTCTTTTGATCATTACTTGACTATGTGCTTGTTCTCGGCATCCTTGCCTTGACATCTATTTGTGGTTGGTGCTTCTTTTCCTTTATCCTCTCAAACCTTCATTGCTTGGATACTTGACTCGCTATGGTGATGTAGAGTGAGTTAGTAGAAGCTTAAAGTATCAAGCATGATTTCCATGGTTTGCACCCATACGGTTAGTAGGCCCTTTGTGGGAGAGAAAGTGAATTTATACCTTGCTCATATTTTGGTTTAGACTAAGACTATTATTGAAAGTGATCTTAGTCTATACTTGAATAATTGCTTTGTGCTTATTCATTACCAAAGCCGTTTATCGTTTCGTCTTAAACCACTATATATGACACAAGCTCTTCGCTACAACTATTTGAAGATTGTAATAATCCCTTGATCATTGATCCTAGTCGTGATTCACTTTCCTTGACTTCTCTCCACTTAGTCGTTTTGCTACGAGTAGTCGTTTGTCCGTTTCGGTTCTTTCGATCTTGAGTTAACTCGTAATCCTTCATTAAGGCATATTGCTTAGTGTTATGATGATCCAATGATATTCTAAAAGGCTCATGATTTATTTTTAAGTATTTTAGAAAAACTTGGTTTTCAAAATTTGGCGTTTTTTCATAGATAAAAACCTGCCTCTGTAGGCGGTTCCTTATCTCTGCGGCTCAAACCCGCGGTTCCTTATCGATAAGGTACCGCGGGCAGTAACTTTTGTCAGAGCGCCAGTTTGAGTTTTTTTATTCTTTTTCAAACCAAACTCTCTCTCTCCCAAAAACACACAGCCGACGGGTTTTACCTTTTCCACCATTGTTGAAGCTTCCAAAACCTTCAATCAATCAAATTAATTGATTCCAAGTTGTGGGTTTCACTCATCCTTCATCTAACATCAATTAATTGTAAGTATTTTCTTTCAATTTCATCTATTTTGTTCTAGGGTTCATCCTTTCATAATTGGGGATTTCTAAAATTGAAATTTAATTAAAACGTAATAGGAATGTGGGTTGACATGGTTATTTTACTATGATTCCTTAGTTGATATTCATTAAGATTTCACTAAAACCCACTTGTAGAACAAATCCGAATTTAGGCTAAATGATTTTGGTTGAATGATGGATTTGAGATGAACCCAAGAACAAGTAGGTAATGACATTGTTAATGCTTACCTAAAAACCTTGTTTTGAAAAACCAATGTTCTAATCCATTGTTGATCTAACATAGATCATGTGTTCTTGGTTAATGATGGAATAGACACATTGTGAACATGAGAATGATATGGATTCAATCTTATGTTTGTCAAGAAATTGATATAACACATTTTCATTTTTTGTTTTCCTTTTTGATTTTCATATGAGTGATTGGAAATATTTTTGTTTGTATTTAGGTACTTAATCATGCCTTCTCAATATCAAAAAGATCATCAATTCACTAGAGATTATATGCCCGACATCTCCCAAACCTATGCTTCCCCCCAACTTCAAAAACGCCTTTCCATCCCTTTCCACTCGTTGTTTCCATGAGGGTAGAGTCGTTGACAAGGAAATAACGGGTTATGACTATATCCAATCTATGTTTGAGCTTTCGGGGTTTGATTGCTTGCTCAACATAGAAGAAGATATTTACCCCTTATTCCTTCTTGAATTCTTTAGCACCTACTCCATGCTTGAATACAATGGAGAAATCTTCATTCGTTTCGTGTTGAATGATCAATTAATTCAATACTCCCTCGAAAACTTTGGTCAAATTCTCGGTGTGCCATATGAAGGCACTTGTCGTTTTACGGATAAATGGAGACTTGATGCTCTCTCGGAATCCTTCGATAAACCTCCAAATGACCTCACCGAAATTGATCTAGAGTTCATCCTTAACATCATCTCGAAAGAGCGTGATGGAAACGTTGTGAGAAGCCTTCATTTAAATGTACGAAATGTGAATCGATATGAAGTGCTCTCTAGCGACCTTAAGTATTTTATGGTCCAATGGGCCAATATCCTTAGGGAGAATGTCTTTTGTCTTGGTGGAAACCGAGATCACATCCCGGCGTGTATGGTGCATATGTTGAGTTGCATCTTTACATCCACCAAGTACAACTTGGCATTCTATATCACTCGACGAATCAATTATGCCCTTTCGAAGCCCAAGACAAACCTTCCCTATGCTATGCTTCTAACTCGCCTTTTCAAAAGGGTTGCTCATGATTTTCCCCACCTTGATCTTTCTCTCTTCTACCCGTTCATCGGGTTATGTTGCCCATTCAAGAGGCATATGCAAGAAAGACAAGAAGTGATCGAGGATCGATAAAATCTGTTCATCAAGAGATGGATGATGAGGACATGGACATGCCAACAAGTGATGGTGATGGCATAGGTACTAGTTCTCATTTCCACTCTTCGAGTAATTCCCATGCATCCTCAAACCCATTCGAGGATGAATTTGAAGACTTAGCTCCTCCTCCTCATCATTCTAGTGAAGTACCGGAAGATCTCAATATGGAGCATCTTTACCGTGAAAACCTTAGAACTCGAGGGGAATTGCACGAACACCGGGTTGAATCAAGAAAAGGTTTCAAGTTCTTGGGGAATATGATCAAGGGATTGGGGAAAAAGAGAAGGTGAAAGCTTTGAAGTATTTCAAAGAATACATGTTGGTAAACATGTAATGTTGAACAATTTTATTTTATCTTGGATATGTATTAACTTATGATTGCATGTTTGTATTATCATTTATCTTGATCCTTAATGTTAATTATGCCATCATATTTGTGATTTACATAGCTTTGTGCATGCCTTTTGATAGTTAGCTTATTAGATTATGATCTGTAGTTAACTTTAGCTTGTGAATCCTTTGGGAAAAATCTGGGTTTATCAAAAAAACTGGGATAGGAAATTTTTGAAACCCTCTGGTCGCGGTTCCATATCGACCCGCGGTTCCTTATCGATAAGGTACCGCCGGTTCTAGATAAGGAACCGCCGGTCACTGTACACGACAGCATCTTTGCTTTACACTGTTTTCTTAAATTTGTGTAAACCTTGCATGATTTTCAGTAATAAACTGCACATTTCCTAAACTAGGTTACCTAAATTCATTATTCACCTAAAATGATTTTAACCTATTACTAGTTTGGATCATCCCCTCACCCATTTAAACCCACCTTGTTTGCCATGTTCTTCACACATCAAACATACTTCCCTAAACCTTAAACCACCCTAATCAACATGGTGTGTACCAAAACCTCAAACACTTCCAAGACCTCCACCCCAAGGAAAACACTCAAAATAAGTGTTAAGGTAGCTAAGCCTAACTCCTCACCTTTCCACACACCTAAGAATGAGATGGCTCCTATCCTTATTTCTTCATCACCTTCCCAACCTCTTGCACCATGCAAGACTTCATCCACCCATGGTACTAACCACTCCATTGGTTCTACCTCCTCTTCATTCAACTCAAGAATGAATGAGCTCTCTTCACCCTTCACTCCAAGTGCACCCTTGGAAGTGACCACACAACCTCAACCAATCCAAGCATTCCTTTTGTGAATGACTTTGATGACACTTTGGTGACTTCACCATTTACCCCTCACAACTCACCCATTTCACCAACCTTGTAGAATTTACCTCCACACTCACCCATATCCCCTTTAGGGAACATGCCTCCACTTTCACCCACATCACCCTTGGAGAACTTGCCTCCTCCACCTCCACCCAACTCAAACATCCCAATTTTGGGTGTTCCTCTTCCCCTCCTTTTGGGTGATCCATACTATGGGTTTTCAACAAACTCATGGTCCTAGTTGTCCATGTTGTCTCTACAACCACTACATCATCCATAACCTAAGGATGGATATGTATAGACTACATAGGAGGTTGCAAGAGTTCTTGCTTGCCTTGTTCTCCATGCCTCCTCCTAGGAGATGAATGATGGAGTTTTCTTAATAAGAGTTTTCAACAAAACCAAGCCAAAGAAAACTACTTATCTAGATTTAATGTTAAGCTAGCTATGTATTAGTTCGTTTTTATTTGTCTTTGTACTTGCCTCATTAATGAATGTTTCATGTTGTGGACTTATGGATTTAGCTTTGTGTGTTTCTATCCTTTTGTGCACACTAATCAACTTTAATTTGAAATTAAAATTGAACCTAAATCTATCACAACCCCTAAACTTGACTAAAATTGGTTCAAAATGATATCTAAATTATTTTGTCACCCTTTGTCAAGACATTCTTTGTGAATGTGTTGCTTTATGCAACCCTAGCATATTTTGGTGCTAATAGAGGTAAAATTCCAAGATTTGCAACTTTTTGAAAAAGTCTTAGTTTTTCCCAAAACCCAGGAAAAACATGGTTTAAAGTCCACTGGACGCGGTTCCTTAAAGTCCCGCGGTTCCTTAGCGATATGGAACCGCCGGTCCCTATAAGGTACCGCGGACAGTAAGTGGCTTTTGACGAATTTTTGGTCAAAACTTTTAAAACCCTATACCCTGTCAAGATTCCTTGTTTACTCAAATTGACTAAACATTCCTTGACACTACACATTTTGTATTCAAATTCTTACCTTGATTACATTTTACTTATACCCCAACCTTGAGATTTCATTCTCACACCTTCCCAACCTTGAGAATTCATTCTCACATAACCTTGAGATATCATTCTCACACTCTCACAATGCCTAACTCCTACATTCCTAACCTTGACATTTCTTTGTCACAACCCCACTCACCCAAAGCTTCCTCATCCAAGCTTTCAAAGAAACCGAAAATCTCGGTTCGACCTATTTGGGTTAAGAAGAATGAACCATCTTCGTCCAAACCACCCAAAAACCATACCTTCTCTCCAATCAAGTATTGGAATGAGACTTATACCATAAACCCCATCACCGGAGCTAAATAAAATGTTCCACCACCACCACAATCCTTCAATACACCTCAACTCAATGACCTTTCAACCTTCCCAAACCTCACAAGGCATTGTGAAAACATTCCCAAACCCATTACCCCACCACCACCAAACCCTAAGTTTGATGCCATACCCCCATCAAACGATTTTGTGTTGCATCATGGATCCTCGTGTGATTGTTGCCGATTTCAACAAATTGAACTTGCTCATGTGTATGAGAAGTTAAATTTTCTTGAATTCCTCCTCACTCGACCTCCTATTCAAGTTTTCGTTCCGGTGGACAAAACTTCGAATGATGCATCGTCGTCTTTTTAGTTTTTTTTTAGCAATCTTGGAAAATATCACTATTAGACTAGCTTATGCTTAGTGGTTTATTTTCCATATTTATTGCTTTTAGATACTCATATTGTGTGTATGACTATCTTCTTTGTTGTATCTTTTTTTTCTTTTTAACCTTTGTGTTATTTGTGTGCTATTTCATTAGTTCTATTTTGAGTTGATCTTGGTTAACTTTTTACAATTGCTTATGGGTGATTCCATCAATTCTAAACCTTTAACCCATTGACAAGCTTATCATCTTCATTGGATTGAAGTTTGATTTTGTCAATTACCTCTTTGGACATACTTAGCAAAATACTTGCTTCTAATTTGAGATTTCTTCTCTTTCTCCCTCTCAAGTTACTTAGTAGGTAGTGATCATATATACATTGGTGTTTCTTTCCTTTCTACTAACCTTTGTGTAGCATGTCACCTTAGCTCACAAACTTGGTGCCCCAAGCAAGGGGGAGCAACCACCAAGGGGGAGCTACTAGCAAAGTTCGATGTTCTTCAAAGACTTGTGCTAACCTTTTTGCTACGACAAAGGGGGAGAAATGATAGTGATAAACTAGTTAATAATTCCATATTTTGTGTTTCTACGTAAATGAGTTTATCGTTTGTCGTAATCAAAAAGGGGGAGATTGTTAATGCAAGTGATGCCTAAAAACATTATTAGTATTAACTAATCTTTCTTAGTTTTGATCACAACAAACCATACAACACATTTAGTGTAAAACACAAAATGAATTATTTAACTAACACTATCATCAAGGTAATAATCATATCACTAACCTTTCTTAATCATACTTAGTGATCATCAAAATGATTATCCTTAAAACTCACTTTTGTTAATATGACAAAAGACTTTTTAATAAACTTTCTTTTTTAGAAAATGTTTTATTAAAATGGAAAATGAAAATTTGAAATAGCATATTCCAGATGCTGTTAGAATATCCTTTGAAGGTTTCAAATACCTCAGATATTCCCACCCCACTAAAAGACAAAAAACGGAGCGGAGTCTAGTGGCGGTACCTTAAGTACCTACGCGGTACCTTAGCGATATGGTACCGCGGGGTGAGATAAGGTACCGCGCACAGAAAGCCGTTATAGATCCGTTATACTTTGTCTCCTTTAAATAGTAGGTCAAATCTCATTTTCCAGTAAGCCTCTTGGACGTTTTTCTCAGCCCCTTTCTATTTTCTATAGCATAATCATTAGTAAATGATCACTTAAATTGTTAAGGATGTTTACATATGATTATCATCTCGATCCCATCCTTTACCTTGTCCAATGATAAGATCACTCACTCACTAGTGTTGTGATAAAGATGAATCTATGAGCTAGTCATATTCATCATGATACCCTTTTGGTTTTAGGTCAATCCAATATATTTATGAATACTTGGACTAGTTGTGTTCATCCAAGTTATTTGTGGATACATGGATTTGTTGTGTACATCCATTGCATATGTGTTTGCTTGGATTTGTGTTGTGTAAATCCAAGCTACATGTGTGTACTTGGATAAGTCTAGTTGAGTTGTAATAGATTTGATTAGGAGTTCTCACTAAACTTTAAAGTGATGTGGTTGTGTCTTGTGAGTTCTCACTAAACTTAAAAGTGATTAGTAGTTGTGTTGTATGAAGTTCTCACATAGCTTGAAAGTGAAGAGTCGTGAAGATTGGTTCTAGCTTTCGAATAGAACTCGACATCTAGCCTTGTGTCGTTAAATTGTGAAGTAGGCAACGTCGTGTAGATTGGTCCTAGCTAAAGATTAGGTCTCGACATTTAGCTTAGTGTCGGAAAATAATGTAAGCAACGATGTAAGGTTTTCTCCGCCGAGAAGGGAGCTTGTGGATATAGTGGAAATCTCGAGTAGGTGTACTCGAGGAGTGGAGTAGAAACGAGGATAGAGCCTCGTTGTCGAACCACTATAAATCTTGGTGTCTTCCCACTAGGTTGTCTCTTTCCTTACTCTTTACTTATTTCATTATCATTATACTTACCTATTATCCTTGCTAGTGCATTTGAATTGAACCTAATCATTATGCAACTTAGTCTCAAGTAAAAGATAGTTTTGATACAAACCAAATTGAAAGTAATTTTAATTTGGTCACCAATCGAAGAGAAACTATTCAACCCCCCCCCCCCCCCCCCCCTTCTAGTTTCTACAATACCCTTTGATAGATGAACTTGAGGCTCTAAAGGACGCGCCCATGGACATGGTCATGGAGCGGTTAGGCGTGGAGGTAGACTTTAACTCACAACTCATGGTCCCTATATATGCAGATAGCCCTCCCCCCGAGAACCCATAGGATCTTAAAGGGGAGAGAAGTTTGGGGGAGGCTATTAAAACCAACATGGACCACGCCATGGGAAAGAGAGGAATTCGCGTCATATGTCGTACCCCTACTGCAGGATCCGCTCACCTACCCAGGTCTGATGACATTCCCGTGACAGCTCCTACCAGACCTGGTCTAACCTTGCTGCTAGAAAGTGATGCCGTTTCCGAAGTATCTACATTAGCATCGATATCTCAGCAAAGGAAGGAGTTGGGAGAATCAATGCTTCCTCATTAACGGCATTTGTACTTGTAAAATATTGATTGAAATTTTGTTATATCATCCGTGGATGTCCAAGGTAAACACTTATTATGTAATGTATGAACTATAACATTCATTTTGTAACCCCCTTCAGCCGTGGATATCCACGGCACATTTAGGTATGAACTTGAAACTTTGTCTTTTGAATGTTTGATTATATATTCGTACGTCCACGCGTGATGTATCGTGGCTTTTGTAAAGACCAAGTCTATGTGTTACGTGCACTGTGTGGCTTTATCATGCCCGACCTCTCATAAGGACGGTATGTTGAAACTTATTACAACGTCTTGTGAATAAGATGTCTAGTAAGGATCCATGATCCGTGGTCGCGGGGGTTGCATCCCTCTTATGCGACAAGTTGAATTATTAGGTTTTCTCAATCCTCTTGCTTCACATGGAAACGTATAGTACATGTACGGCTGATGAATGCATATGAACAAGAAATAATACTAAGCACACAAATAACAGAAAAAATAATCCTAAGTATGAAAGAACAATAGTGTGCACGAGAACAAACCGTGGAGCTAGCTAGGCACCACGACATTTTATTATCACGAATACGTTTGTTTGTGTTTGATAGAATGATAAAATCCTAAGACAAATAAGACCTAGAAAACAAAAAAAACAGAATTACATGGATCTTTATTGGAGATGTCTACAGCTAGATGTCCATGTGGAGGCCGTAACCTTTTAGATATAACACTTTTTGAGGTTGCATATGTTCCATGTACGATCCAAATCACGGCCGTCCATGTCACGTAACTTGTACGCGCCTTGCCCCAAAGCTTCCACAACCTATACGGTCCTTCCCACTTTGGGCCTAATTTCCCTGTGTTCTCCACGCGACTTGCCTCGTTTACACGATAGACAAAATCCCCTGGTCGAAAGGAAACACCCGTAACTTTAGAGTCATAATAAGCCTTCATCCACGCCTTAGCTTTAGATTTATTGATGGCTGTTATCTCCCTTTTTCCTCTAGCAAGTCTAGATTGATCCTGAGTTCCTCGTCATTCGTGACAACGTTAACCTCCGACGTACGAATTGTTGGTATTCCAACCTCTGTTGGTATGGCTGCCTTGGTCCCATAGGCTAATGCAAACGGAGTATCCCCATTAGCCGTCTTGATCATCGTTCGATGTGCCCATAAGACATGTGGTAGCTCATCCACCCACTTGGCGCTTCTTTCATCCAAGCGTGCTTTGATTCCTTCTCCCGAGCTTCTATTCGCTCGTTCGACCAAGCCATTGGTTTGCGGATGCTTGACTAACGCGAAGCGCCATTTGATGTTCAGTGCGGCGCACCAATCCTTGAATGGATTGTCCACAAACTACTTCCCGTTATCTGAGATAATCTACCCTGGCAAACCAAAACGACACATAATGTTTTCTTAAACAAATTTTTTTACCTGTTTTCCCGTGATTGTAGCGACCGCCTTAGCTTCAATCCAGCGAGTGAAGTAGTCCATGGCTACGATTAAGAATTTAATACCTCCAGCTGCCATGGGAAAAGGCCCCGCTATATCGATTCCCCATTTGTAAAATGGCCATGGGGCTGTGATAGGTGTTAGCTCTTGCTGTGGATGGTGCAACACTGGCCTATGTACTTGACAATCGCTGCACTTGAGGATCAAGTTGTGTGCATCTTGATGCATGGTTGGCCAGTAATACCCTGTGCGTAAAGCTCTTGCCACCACGGATCTGGTCCCGGCGTGCATGCCGCACGACCCTTCATGAATTTCGCTGATCACATAACTGGCTTGGCGTAGGCCAACACATCGTAACCACGGCTGTAAGAAAGGGCGTTTGTACAATACACCGTCGCGTAGTTCAAACTGTTGTGACTTCCTGTGGATGCGACGTGATTCTGTCTCGTCATCAGGAAGAGTATCGTTCGTCAAATAGCTAATGATTAGGGTCATCCACGTAGGTCCCTTCTCATCGACTATCGCTACGACCCCCTCTCCTTTAATGGAATTATCCTTAAGTATTTCCACCAACACTTGTTTGGATAGATGGGCGAAGCTCGTGGATGCAATCTTGCTAAGGGAATCCGCCTTCTTATTCTCACCTCTTGGTACTTGCTTGATAGTAAACTTTCTAAAGCCAAAGATGAGTGACTTGACCTTTTCCAGATTCTGGATCATGTTGTCCTCCTTGGCTTCATACTCCCCCAGGATGTGGTTCGTGACAAGCCACGAGTCCACATAGGCCTCAAGGTTACGTACGCCCATTCTGGACGCAATTTTTATGCCTGCAATCAATGCTTCGTATTCCACCTCATTGTTTGTGGCTGTGAATTCAAAGCGCAAGGCATAAGCGAACTCCATGACTTCTAGATTTGTGAGTATGAGACCTGCCCCTGACCCATCCGTACAGAAAGATCCATCGGTGAACAGGACCCATGGTTCTTTTGGGATTTCGTCCTTTGTGGACATTGTTACATCCTCACTAGGTTTCTCAATAATGAAATCGGCCAAGATTTGACCCTTGATGGCTGTCCGTGGTCTATATGAGATGTTGTGTTCCCCAAGTAGGACGCTCCACTTCTGCAGCCTTCCTGCTACGTCCGGTCTTGAGATGATCTGTTTTATTGGTTGGTCCGTGATGACCACAATTGGGTGCGCTTGAAAGTAGCGACGCAAACTTTTCGCGGCATAAACCAATGATAAGACCAACTTCTCCATCGGGGAATGATTCAACTCCGGTCCTTGCAATGCTCTACTTATGATGTAGACTGGAGTTTGAATTGAACCCCGGTCAATCATCAGGACGACGCTTATTGCTCTGTGCGTAGCGGATAGGTACATGATTAGCTCCTCCTTGGGTCGCGGGGCGACAAGCATTGGAAGGGCCGCTAGGCGCTGCGTAAGCTGTCTGAATGCCTCCTCCGCATCTCTTGTCCAGCGAAAATCCCATTTCTTTAAGCACTTATTGAGTGTTTTGAACATAGGAAGTGACTTCTCCGCAGATTTCGAAAGGAACCTGTTAAGCCCGACCAACTTTCCGCTAAGTGAGTGCACCTCCTTCAGTGTCCTAGGAGATGGTAATCGTATCACGGCCTTAGTTTTCTCAGGGCACGGCTTGATGCCGTTTGGATCTATCATGTATCTTAAGAACATTCCTTCAGTTGCCCCAAATGTGCATTTTTTGGGATTCAACTTCATGTTGATTTTTCTCAAGGTATCGAATGTCTTTGGGACGTCGCGGAGGAGCTCGTATTCCGTGTGGCTTTTTATAACCAAGTCATCAACATAGACTTCAAGGTTACGGCCAATTTGTGAGTCGAACGCTTTATCAATAAGCCATTGATATGTCGCGCCTGCATTCTTGAGTCCAAACGACATTTTTAACAATACACGCCCTAACTGGTATGGAATGTCGTCTTCTCCTCGTCCTCCTCCGTCATCTGAATGTGGTGGTAACCTTTATATGTGTCCAAGAAACACTTAAATGGGTACCCACATAGGGATTCGACCTTCCAGTCGATTTCTGGCAATAGATAGCAGTCATGCGGGCAAGCTTTGTTCAAGTCAGTGAAATCCACACACATGCGCCAGCTTCCATCATGTTTCTTAACCATGACCGGATTGGAGAGTCACTCATGGTAATAAACCTCCCGCACAATTCCTGCCTCAACCAGATTTTTTACTTCGTCTATTATAACCTGGTTGCGCTCTAGAGCTTGGTCGCACTTCTTTTGCCTCACCGGAGGATACCCCAGGCGGATCTGAAGCTTGTGTTCCGCGACTGAGCGTGGCAAGCCTGTCATGTGCTTTTGTTCCCATGCGAATACGTCAAGGTTTGCCTTAAGGAGGGAGAACATAGCGTTTCTACCCTTATCGGAGAGAGTTCCTCTGATGGCCACTTCTTGTTCTGGGTAATTAGGGTGGATAGCCACCTTCCAATTCGCGGGGGTAACCCTTCCTTCCTAGGAGTTGGTTGTATTGGTGTTGTAACGACATGACATTCTGATGGTGGTACTATCTAATTGAAGATAGTGACGATTCTCCCCTCGATTGGGAATTTCAGCATGCCGTGTGCTGTAGACGGGACTGTCCGTATGGCCAGTATTCCCGGCCTCCCGATGATACCATTATACGGAGAATGCTAGCGTATAACCATAAAGTTCATCCATGTTGTAGTTGAATGTTCTTTATCTCTGATAGTTACTAACAATCGTAACTGCCCTATAGGCCAGATGGTATCTCCGCTAAAACCAATAAGCGGCTACGTGGCCGACATTAGTTGGCTTTTGATTTCTAGTCGTAATTGTATGAAACAGTGTTCATAGAGTATTTCCGTAGATGATCCTCCATCAACATACATGCGGCGGACATTGTGGCTTCCAATGTTTACCATAATCGTAAGAGGTGTGTCCGCCACGTTAGTTGCCATGATGGGAGGGAATGAGATTTTCTTGCTGCGAGAAAATTTTGGCTAATTTTCTGCTTTGTCCTGCGCTGCCAAGACTGAACCATAAATATGGTTGTAGGCTTGTCCTTTTGGAAATCTTTTTTATCATTCTTTTTGTTATCCTTCCCGTCCTTCCAGTCCTTGACCAGATGCTTGAGTTTGCCTGATTTAATCAGCAACTCAACATGCTTCTTGAGTTGAATGCACTCGTCTGTGCCATGACCCTTGTCACTATGGAATTAGCAAAAGCGGTTCCCTGACGACGGTCGACCGGAGTTGTCATTGGAGGTGGCCTTGAAAAATTTCCCCCTTCGGTCAGTAGGATGTTACGGTATGTCATCTTTAAAGGTGTGAACTTGTCGTTCGACCGCCCTCCCTTCGCTTGATTTTTGTAATCCGAGCTCCTACTACTACCTTGGTTGTTTGACTGCCTTTTTGACTGGTCGTTCGATCGAAAGATTTGGTTTCCTTTTGTGGGGTAGGCTGCGGATACGGTAGTCTCTCCCTCCACAAAGTTCCTAACTCTTTTCATGAGCTCATTAAACGTCAAAGGGCGCCTGTCATTGAGGCGCCTGATAAGTTCCCTGTCAGTTATGGCGTGCATATAATCGAAGATCTTGAGAACTTTTGGGCACGCTATAATCCGCGTGCATTTGTCTTTGAAACGTTTTGTGAAGTCTTCCGTGGACTCTCCGTGCATCTGCTTGACCGTCACTAGTGAGACTGGATCCCTGTTATACTTATTTTGCTGAGTGTAGTTTCTTCTAAACGCTGAGCGTAGCTCGTTGAAGCTATTGATGCTCCGGTGAGGGAGTTTTTCTAACCAGTCACGAGCGTTTCCGATTAAGGTCGAATTAAACATCTGGCACCATATAGGCATCGACCATAGTTCAATTTTTGCTTGTACGGTGAAAACTTTGAGATGGTCGTATGAGTCACCATATCCATCGTAGGTTTTGACATACGCCAGCATGCGACACTTTTTGTCCTTGGAGTAGTTTTGTATGCGGGTTGTGAAGGCATCTTCTATTTCACTACACCATGGCAGGGAGAGATCTTCTTCATCATCCGTATGATAGTAGGAGTGCCCGTAGCGTCCTCCCTCCTCATCTGATGGTTCAGAGGAAGAATACCTTGTTTGATGGCGCCTTGGGTGATGGTCATCTGAATCAGATCCCGAAGGATCATGGTAGGGAGAGCCTGCTCCACCCCTTGATTGGCTATAGTAGCCACTCTTATGAGAAGATGTGGTGATTTTCTTTTCTCCCGGATCTATTCTCCTGAACACACTAGTGTGGCGATTATCGTTATGTGGAGTTTCCAAAGTTACGCGTCCCGCAGATCCATTGGAGTGATCCGAATCTCCATGTGTCCCTTGCAATTCTTGCGTAATTCGGTCCCCTAGGCGCTCGAAGACAATCTGTGGTCGTGGTCTTTCCTCAAGTAGAGGTTGTTCCTCGATCTGGTGTCTTCTTCTCCTTTTTCGGGTTTGAAGAGGAGTGTCCCGTACGACACTGCTAAAATTGAGTCTAGATTGGAGGTTCTTCCCCATATTCAATCTTGCCGTGATGGCAGGGATAATCCTGTCCATGTTTTGTGTGAGCACGCCCTCGATGTCTTTATCATCGAGTGAGGCGAGCTCGTGGTCCATCTCTCCAGTAGGTGGCCTTTGCTTTTCCTTGTTGGGGGCGTGTGGTGTTGTCCCCGTCTCAGGTTTGTCCAAGGTAAGAGTGGGTGGTGGGGTGTTCACGGACGTGCCTGCACCCCTAGTGGATTGGAGATCCGTGTTGCGACTATTAGGCCCTGTGGCCTGCCCAGTGAGAGGTGGAGTAGGGGTTACGGGGATGTCTCCCCTCTATTTTCGGTTCCCCGCATTGACGTTCCTTAGGTTTACCTAATAAGGACTTCCCTTCGTCATCAGTATAGTTTGAGTTTAGTGTATGGTCCCATGGATGGCGCCAACTTGTTGATACAAAAGGTGGATGATCCTAGCTTGACCTGAATTAGGCTTAATTCAGGTGTTTGAGCTTCGGCTCTTGCACCAAGTGAACTTTGGTTTCAGATCCTGCACACTAAAAAAACACGCTGTTAGGCTTACCATGGGAATATATCCCACGATTAGACTACGGCGTACGAGTAAGTAATCGGTTTAGGGTTAATAGCACGTGAGATGTGAGAGTGAAGAATATGATACCTTTGTGGAACCCTTGGGGGTTCCTTATATAGGCGGTAAAACCCTAGTGGGCCTTTACCAAAACTTCGGCCCCAAGTAAAGGATAAGTACCATAATTAGTTAATAGTTATCTTCTAATTATGGTTAGTGTATCCTCTTCTTTAGGGTAAATCACAATCCTAATTGGGTTGTAATTCTGTCTAACCCTGTTCCGGCCATGCCGGGTCGTGGGTCGCACATGAATCATGCGGCCACTAGTAATTTGAAACCCATAGTCTCAAATGACAGTGCTCCAACCCATTCGTGATGGGCCGGATGCGAGTAATACCCGTGGGCCGTGTTCATGACTCGGCTAGGGACTATATGTCATCATAGCCTAATTTTGCAATAAAACGATAACAAAAAGATGAAAATTGGTTTGCGTGATGGCGTAAGCAAAGTGAAGTATCTATTCATCCCCCATACTAAAACTAAACATTGTCCTCAATGTTTCGAGTCTAATGGTGAAACACCCCCATACTAGAGACGAAAAGTCGAATGCTTAATCTCGAGCATGGAAAGGGTAAAACGAATAATCTATAGCCGTTTATCAATTATGACAATAAGATAAACGTTAGAACATAAAAGGATATCATCGGATATCATAATCTTCAAAGGGAACGATCGAAGCTCGAGTGATACGTGAAACGAACACGAGAGGCTTCAATGATGACGATGATTCCTAATAAATCACAATCACAAACAACCACGAAACAAAGGTTGGAAGAGCACAATTCTCCGCATTACACTATTAGAAAGCAATAATATTTACAAGGATAAGCATAGGATTTCCCCCCACGAGGCACCTCATTTTTTATAAGCGAGTCAAGAGCTCGACTCGAATCCCTATAAATGTGATCATTTAGGGATTATCATGGTATGGTCGTTTTTGGTGGGGCTTACATGATAAACAAGGCCCAAAAAGCAAACGGTATTAAGGACTAAGTCCTTTAATGATGCAATATATATGGTTCAAAGTTGGCGTCCTCGTTTTCATGGGATAAACGAAACAACGCCACTTCAACATGTGCCAAAACCTCAAAGGGGTAGAAGAAAATAGATGGGAAGTAGAATGGTGGGGCATAAAAACTTTGAGATACTCGAGGTCGACTCACACCAAGAAAATGAATAAGACTTCCATTTATTGCATCGATGGAAGACCGAGATTTCTATTTATAAGCAATTTCGGGATCGAAATTCTCGTCCTTGGTGGAAAAGTGTGAGGAAACATAAGGGGCTTCCCCGACACTAAATCCACACGAAGCATCAAAAGGAGTAGACGAGCTCGTAGCACTCAAAACACGTAGTGATGACGGAGTTAAAAAAGTAGGAATATCATTCAAATTGAATTCAATTTTTTTTCCTTTTTCATCATTTTCAAACTCTTTATGAAACCCCGATTGATTTATGTCGAAAAATATTTGGCGTTTCAAAAGTTATGGTTGGCACGCTAAAAATCCTCACATTTAAGTCGTAGGTGGGGGTGGTGGATTGTATAAGTTCTCAAAATGTTGATTAACAAAGAACACCGCCCCCTCGGGGTCAACATAAACGTCATCCTCAAGATCGTTAATCTCATCGATTTCTTCATCAAAGATAGGCTCGTCAAACCAAGGTTTTTCGTTCCCCTCTTGAATGATTTTAGAAACTCTCTCGAAGAGATCACGATCAAGTACGAAAACATCATTCTTTGGTGGAGATTGTTGATAAGTTAAATCCTCGCGAATGTGGTAAACGTCATTCTCATTCGAGGAGTGTTGATTAAGTAACTCCTTGAGAATGGGATTTTGGGTGGTCACGTGAGTCGGCTCGTCATTAAAAATAAGACGTTTTAACTCATCAAGCTCGGCCTCAAGATTGGTAAAATCTACCTCACTTGTATGTGGAAGTGGAGGCACAAGAGCAAGCTCTCATTAGAAAATTTCCTCAATCTCGGAGTCGTATTCAAAATCATCATACTCACCACATGAAGAATTATTTTTGGGAGAATCTTCAAAAATAGCTTGTGGATTTTTTAGTATGTGATCGATTTCGGCAAAATCATCATCAAAGAAAGAGTCGATGTGAGCACTCACAACCATGGTCTTACAAGTCAATTGACTTTGCTTAGGTGACCTTTCAATGATGAGCGGATTTGTATCAGTAAAACCTTTAGCCTCAATGGATATTGGGCTAGGAAATGGAGGCGCTTCAATGGAGTTAGAAGTTGATGCCTCAAAGTCGTGGTCCTTCGAAGGTGGTGAAAACGAATCCATATTGGTCATTGTCGTGATGGAATTAACGTTACCCCCCGGAATTGTTTGTTCACTTGTTTCGCCGAATACATCCCAAAATGATTCTTCATTCATAAATATACGAATTCCTTTATCGATTAGGTAAACGTGTTCTTTATCATTAGAATCCTCATCTTGAAAACTGTTGCTTTTAATTCTTTTAAAACATGTATCAAGCCTCATTTTTTCTGCTAAAGTATGTACTTTGAAATCATTAAATTTTGAAACCTCGGTTTTGCTTTGATCATTTTGCATTTGGGATCTACTCGTGAAAAGTCCATTTTATCCTCCCCATAAGTCATAGTAATTTTTCCACCGTGAACGTCGATTACGGCTCGAGTCGTCGATAAAAATGGTCGACCTAAAATAATGGGACATTTAGGGTCACACTCGTAATCGGAAATAACGAAGTCCCCGGGAAAAGTGAAATTTCCAATTTTAACATAAACATCCTCGGTTATACCAATCGGTTTAAGTGGTGTACAATTCGCTAGCTCGATTGTCATGTTCGTGGGGGTAAAATTAGGCAATTTTATCAATTTCCAAAGAGAATAAGGCATGAGATTTATGCTAGCACCTAAATCGGCAAGGGCTAAACATCCCTCAATCTCGGAAAAATCAAAAGGTAAAAGATATTGGCCCAGATCTTCTTCCTTTCTCAGCATATGCCTTTTTGGTTTTTTTAGAAGAATCGAAGCACAAACTTCTTCAAGGTGAACTTTGGTAAGGTCAATAAATCTCTCTTTTTGAGCGGTGGATGGAATTTGAGGTACACAAGGATGTGCACTCTTTTCCTTTGTCACCACCTTCTTTCCCTCGACTTTAGAACATGAAGTCGTTTTTGAGGTCGAGGGTAGAGATGAATGCACAACTTTAAAACCATCAAGGTCTTGGGGAACCACATGACCTTTTCCATGAGACGAGGCGGCTTTAACGTGTTCCTTCGGATTAGGTACGGTGTCACTTGGTAACGTACTCGAAGACGAACTCGATTGTTTGTTCATTATAGCCGAAAACATCTTTTTTCGATCGATTTGACCTTGGTCAATCTTGTTGTTTTGCCCTCTCAACGTGTTGGAAAATTCATTTTTCATATCACCAATTTTCGTTTCTAATCTCTTCATATTAACGTCATTTGATTTTAAGTAGTTTTGAAAATCATTTGAGCTATTAAAATTTTGATTTAAACCTTGGTTTTGATTCCCACTTGAAAAATTGTTTCCTTGATTGTTGTTTGAAAATTTTGAATTTTGATTTTGAGAAAAATTCTGGTTTTGATTGTTGTTATTGTTAAAACCTCGATTTTGGCAATTCAAATTTTGACCTTGGTAATTTCCTTGATTTTGAAAATTTCCTTGTTGATTATTTCCTTAAAAATTGTTTTGATTTTGATTGGAAAATTGTTGCCTTGATTACTATAATTCGTTTGTTGCGATGGCCGGCGTTATTTTGATTTTGAAAATTTCCATTTAACGCGTTTACACTTGACCTTTGGCCATCCGTAGCCGCACACTCGTAATAATTATGAGGTCCACCACACAACGTACATGAAACCTTAACCGCTTTCACCGTAGCGGGAGCGTCTTTCTTTTGCATTTCGATCAAGAACGACGTAAAAACATTCGTCAACTTATCGACTTTCGCATCAACCCTCTCAATATCGCGATTAGGATTACTAATATTGGCGACACTGGCAACACTCAGTGTGTTACGGAGTTGGTAAACCTTGGATTTATTATCGATAATCACTAACGCTTCCCTAGGATTTTTACACAAAAAATTACCACCCGCGATGGAATTTAACGAATCTTGCTCTTTAGAATTAAGACCGTTATAAAAGTGTCGATTTCGTGCAACTCGGAAAAAACCGTGGTGAGGACATTGCCAAAGCAACTCCTTAAAACGATCCCACGCGTCTCTAAATGATTCATTCGGTTTTTGCTCAAACTTCGCGATCTCATGTTTGAAAAACGTGGTTTTTAACGGTGGAAAGAAATGATTAAAGAATTTGGACACGAGATCGTCCCACATAACTATGGAGTTAGGTGGTTCTTTCTCGTACCAATCCTTGGCGGAGCCATAGAGTGAGTAAGGAAAAAATCATAAGCTTGATGACATCGGTGTCAACGTTCTTAAACTTGCTCGTAGCTAAAAGACGATTAAAATTTCGAATGTGATCATGAGGATTATCCGCCCCACGACCTTTAAACTTAGTTGCTTGAATTAATGCCAACGTTCCGCTTTTAATTTCAAAATTCTCAGCATGCGGGAATCACGATCGCGTCTCCATAACCCTCGGTGGGTGCTTGGAGAAATTTCATCATTGTACGATTCTCGACCATCTCGTCTCTAGTTTCGACAACGATATTAGGAACGTTCGTTTCTAATTCACGTCTTCGTTGTCGATTCCTTCAATTTTGATTACGTCGATTCGACACGTTGCTAGAATTTGGATAATCACACGAACGAGCGCGCATGCACAAAACAGAGAATGGGGGTAGCAAAGAAGATTCTTTTTGGGGTTTTTAAATTCTTCAATTTTTTAATTTTTTTTAATGGTTTTTTAATTTTTTTGGATTTTGGGTTTATTACGTAGATAATTAAATCCACAAAACTTATCCAATAATCAAAGTCTCGATTAATGAATCCAAAGAGAATGAAGGAATTTACGTCAAGTAAAAACCTTCGTCGAATTTGAAACGTTGGTGGAACACCAAAACGTTTTGAGGGTTCAATAATATAAGGACAAAAATAAGATATTTAATACTTGAGTGGCAAACCCTATAATTAATCGTCACTAAATCGATACGCACAAGCGAGCGGAGAAAACGAGCGGCGCGAAGCACTTAAGAGTCCTTTTTCCTTAGGTCGTGAAATACAACCGCCTTATACCCACCTTATAGTTTGTATCAATTGAGATTAAACCAATTAAAAGTATTTATCTATTTTGCCTTTGACTTTTGTTTGAATTCGATACACTTAATAATGACCGGAACGCCCACTATTAAGGTGCGTTTTCACGCGTATTTAGATAAATATTCTTTATTAATTGTGCTATGTATACAATATAGTATTCACAAGAAAACGAAAAACGATTTTGTGTAAACTGATTTCAGTTTAATACTTTTTATTTTTATGGACATTAACAATAGAAAAATAAAAACGATTATGTACGATATTTACAGTTTCCCAAAATGGAAAGTAAAAAACGCACTACTCAAACAAACACGATATATAATAGGCACTAAACACACCTCCCCGACAGCGGCACAAAAATGATTGTAGGGTTTTATACTTCTTTTAAGAAAAAGAAATATATGTGGCAACTATTAGAAGTTACGATTTAGAGAAACTGTAAAATCCGATATTGCATGTTCGTTCTCGAAGAAGGTGTTAGTTGTGTGCCAAAATTTAAAATATAATGTTTGGACTAGTTCGTTTTTGGAATAAGAGAGAGAAAAGTAAAGACGTTTATGCTAAAAATTACACTACGACGGATAAAACTTAAAATCGTAAAACGTGACGAAAATTAAACTTTATCTAAAAAATTTCAGAAAATAAATTAAACTCCTAAAAATATATCTAGGGTTTACAAAAAATTAAAACTTGTTGAAATTTCTTAAATTAATTAATATTTAATTTTTAAATGCTAATTAAAGACCTAAAAAATAAATAAATTAATAAAAATCCCAAACCAAGATTTTATAGTTTGTAAACCTCAAATATACTTAATTAACATTAAAAAATATTTTTACAAAATTTTTTACTAATTAAATCTATTTTAATGCCTAAAAACAGTTTTTAAATTAAAATAATCATAAAAAATAAAATAATAATGGGAAAAATATAAAACCTTTTCTAAAAATCTATTTTACTTATACTAACTGAAGAAAAATAAGAAAAAACAAAAACAATGACTAAATAAGCTCAAAAGGCTGAAAAATAAGCTGATGTAAAAATGTACTAATAGTGGGAACTGAAAATACACTGTCAGTCAGAATTTTGTTCCCACTGATAGTGTTAATATCACAGTGACTTTTAGGAGGTTGTTTTATGCTGTTTTAGCTTTATTTGTGGGTATTTTTAGGCACACATGACACCCTCACAACCAGTGGGTTGTGTGGAGTCAAGTTAAACACAAACAACAAGCACACAAACACAATTCACACCACTAATGATCCTAGATCAGACAGAAAAAAAGAAAGAAATGCAGAAAGTGACTCTTGCTGATGATGTACTTGGCTATAAAGTGAGATTTGAGCTAGTTTATCTTGAAATCTAGCACACAAACTCAAAAAGCAATAGCGCACATCCCTAGACCTACACAACAACTTCCAAATACAAAGAGTTCTAGTCACCAAACATAAAGATCAATCCCAACAGCATATGCACATACAGAAAAGGTGTTTGCTGATCTTTTTGGTTCTAAATTGGATTTTAATCTCACAAAACTTAACAATAATCCTACCTAACCTCAGAAATAGTGATTACAGGCCCTAGAGTAACATGAGAACAATCAAACAACAGGATTAACAAACTCAACTCATACATTTTTAACCAAGAAACCCTACTGTTTGCTATTGTGATGTTTTATGCAGAAAAATGAAAACTAGCAAGTCCAATTTTTTTACACTACCAAACTAAGATAAAGTGTAAAATTACCTAATGCTAACTTAATAGAGCATGAATGGACTAATTCTACCACCACTGTGTGTCACCCATAATCAAGTAAGCATAAAAGAAGAAGAGTTATCATATATGGGCTTGTCCAGCCCATAGACAAACCACTTCTTAACTCTCCTAGCTAGCTGATAGATGAAGGATCTTGTGAGAAATGTTAATGCAAGGGAGAAGAGTGGGTTGGACTACCACAGTCCAACTCCAAAGAAAATCAAGAAAGATGGATAATGGCCTTCTTGTACCTGCACACAATAAACAAGCAAACAATGTAACCCAAACCTTTATAAGCTATCTTTGTGAGAGAGAGCTTATAAGAGCTTATGCTACAATAATTAATGAAAATAAAGAAAAAAAGGATTTCTAAAAAAACTTGGAATAACAAAAAATTTTCTACAAACAATAAATGGTAACCAACTTCAGAATGAACTCAGAATTTAAACAAAATGTTATAATATTGGCTTTGTCTGATTATGGTGTCAACATAACACAAAAGCTTAGCTTATAGCAGATTGGGTCCAAAATCTTCAAACTAGATTACTTGAAAAAGAGTTTTGTAATACCTGAAAATAAATTTTGCAAGAAAATCTAAATCATTATACTAATAAAACAGTAAATGGAACACAACATAATTTATATAATCAAAAACTAAACTTTTTATTAATTTAAGAAAGTTTTACAAAATAAGCTAGAACAAGTATAGCATTCACATGTCGAATGCTATATATACTAGAGAATAGAACTATCTAGATAAGTAAACCCTACTAGCTACTGAATTACAAGGAATGCCCTTGTCTTGATTTTAAATTTGGTCAAAGGAGGTATCTTGTGACCTCTGATTTCTTCACATGGGATGCAAGCTGTCCAAATTTCATCTCAATCATCCATCTTTGCTTTGGGAGTAAGCTGCCTTTTGTCTTCATGTTACAAGGGACCCACGTGGGGGGGGGGGGGTCTTGAGGTGATGGGAAGGGACCATTTTTGGGATGGGGTTTGGGGTAGAGTATGTTTAATTATGGATCTGGTGGGAATCACGTGTTTCCCCTTTGGTTAAGACCCCAATCGTGATTAGGGTTTACCTGAGGAATAGTAGAAAGTTTTGATCTGGTTTAAGGAGAGAAAAGATGTTGCCCGCTTAAAAAGGGATTAAATTAGTATAATTTTTAAAAAAGTTATATTAAGTTAATAAGTGGGTGGAATGGTGACGTGTACACAGTTTGGGTCGGGCTGTGGTGTGGGGCTGGGTAGTATTGTGCTTAGTGTGTTGGAACCGGGTTTATTAATGGGTTAAAACCGGGTTTGGGTTTGATTAATAGCAAAATGACCCCTTCTTTATATATAAAGATGGCTAATGAAATTAAAACACCTTTTCACAATTTTCCCCTTTAAGCAAGTTTGGGCTAATGAAAATTTGACCCTCTAAACTTTAATATCATGAACATAAGGACCATTCTTGCAATGTTTGTAATCTTCAAGGGCTATAAGTGTCATATCTTGAAACTTAAGGCCCAAACTTGTAATTTTGGAGTTTTACAAGGGTAAAAAGTAACAAGTCTTCAATTCTTGAAGGACCATTCTTGACAAATCTTCAATTCTTGAGCGACCATTCTTGACAAATCTTCAAACTTCAAGGACTTCTTTGGAAATTCATTGCTCGGGTCCGGTTCTTTGTGCGGCTTTGTTTCCCGTGTTCGTTTTTGCTTGTTTCTTTTGATCTTTTGTTGATTTTACGATATTCGAACCTACAATCACACAATGAACAAAACAAAGGGTTTTTGCATTGTTTTTATGATATTTTGTACACTTTAAGCCCGATTTGGACGATGAGACTATGTATAATTATAGTCTCATCAACATGTTATTGTTGTTATGTGACATTTGCGCCAATCAAGTGCAAATGTGTTTGATTTTCCATGTTTCAAGATTCATACAACGAGGTTATACATGATGTTGGGCATCCTTCAGAATGGGAGCAACGATATGGTCTTATAAATGTCCTTCCACCTTTAATGGACAAAGCTCAACCAAGAAGGCTACGTAACCGCGATCACTTTAAATCCAAGGGCGAAGAAACTACACCAAAATCATGCACACGATGTAGTAAAGGAGGACATAGTCGCCGTGATTACCATCAGATTTACCATCACATAATTTTATTCCAACGACATCAATTGTGAAGTCAGGTTCAAGAAAATCAAGGAAATCTTCAAAAACATATCAAGAAACATATTGTTGGTCTGAAGAAATATGATTATGTATTGTATTTTTATTGAAGTATCTTCTGATCCTCCACCTAACTAAATCTACAAGCCTCACACTCTTCGTTTATCTCCTCTTTTACAATGTATATGTGAAGTAATTGTGTCTTGCTTTGCCTAACATGCATGTATAGATCCATGTAATATTCTTCAGTCCATAGTTGTTGTAGTCCAGTATTTAAATCACAATTAGGTTTTTGAAAATAGTAAGAATAATCATATGACTCGATATTCTCAATAATGCCAGTAGCATCACTTATTTTCTTCATAATACTGTACATGTCTTCCCTGCTAAAATCATCAATGTTTAAAAAGTCTACTTCATGAACTTTTCCACCCAATTATTTCCTTATTAGAAAACCAGAGAAACGTCCTTAATGGTGTATTATCATCGAAAACAAGTACGGAAATTCGTTTGTGCGTCATAAAAAACAAGATTTATTGGTTAGTCTATCTCTAAAATATAAAGCATTAAGGTACTCTAGCAAACATCCCATAAGTATTTTCAATGTATGATAAAGTACCAGACTCTCGAATACAGTAAAACTTGGGTAAATCCATAATCAATGTTTAGAAAATAGATGACATACTCTTATATTTATACACAATCAAAATATATTTGGATAAGATATTTGCGATATTGCACTTTTTGCTAGATAAGATTTTTGCTAGATTACTACTGACAAAAAGGACAACTTTATCAAGGATGAAATATTTGTGATATTTTATTTTTTGCTAGATTACAACTGACAAAAAAGGACAACTTTATTCAAGGATAAGATATTTGCGATATTGCATTTTTTGCTAGATAAGATTTTTGCTAGATTACAACTGACAAAAAGGACAACTTTATTCAAGGATAAGATATTCGCGATATTCCATTTTTTGATAGATAAGATTTTTGGTAGATTACAACTGACAAAAAGGACAACTTTATTCAAGGATAAGATATTTGTGATATTGCATTTTTTCCTAGATAAGATTCTTGCTAGATTACAACTGACAAAAAGAACAACTTTATTCAAGGATAAGATATTTGCGGTATTGCATTTTTTGCTAGATAAGATTTTTGTTAGATTACAACTGACAAAAAGGACAACTTTATCAAGGATAAGATATTTGCGATATTTCATTTTTTGCTAAATAAGATTTTTAATAGATTACAACTGACAAAAATGACAACTTTATTTAAGGATAAGATACTTGCGATATTGCGTTTTTTACTAGATGAGATTTTTTCTAGATTACAACTCACAAAAAGGACAACTTTATCAAGGATTAGATAATATTATCTTCACTTATAAATACCACTTAAACTTAGCATACAACTTCACATTTATACTCTATCTGATAACAATTAACAGAATATCTCATCATTTAACAAAACGTTCCTAACAGTATAACAACAAAGAATTCATAGCTCCCCAACATAATGTTGGTGGTTCTTCATCACAACCAAATATGAACCGTCCATCTTCTCTGATTCATCAAATTGATGGTGAAAATACGGTTAGGATTATAC
This sequence comes from Glebionis coronaria, assembly GCA_025667525.1. Taxonomy (NCBI): domain Eukaryota; kingdom Viridiplantae; phylum Streptophyta; class Magnoliopsida; order Asterales; family Asteraceae; genus Glebionis; species Glebionis coronaria. The sequence goes on from CM046879.1 coordinate 178,397,679, forward strand.
CTGGCCTAACTGGTATTCTTCAATTAGCGAAGCTCTGTAAAGAAAAAAAGATTATGGAAGGCGGTCATGACTATGAGCAGCCGACACAAGAGTATGTTAGGAAAATAACTAGAGAAGCGAGTGAGGATGATCATTTTACACGTGGCCTATCACTTAGCATTGTTCAATATCTAGTTGCTAAAGGGAATACCGTAATTGGTTGTTTTGGAGATACGAAATCCTTTATCAAGAATGGGAAACTTGAAGAGGTTGTAGCAGCAACAAGTCTTGGAAGTCGAATGCACTGGGTGACCGAACAGTAACACTCAAAGATATTTTAGGTATAATTTATGGTACAATTCATTACAAAGTTTTTGTAGAGGAGGATAATGGAAATGATATTGATATGGGAGCTGTTCTGAAACTGTGTAATGTTTTAGTGTTTTCCCCTAAACAACAATCGGCCAATTATCTTAACATTACGAAGAGAAAATTCTTAAGGTTCTCCATAAGAATACATCAAGCATTGAGTCAAGTTTCAACACATCAATGGAAGCTTCTGATGAATTTTTTGTGTGAAGAAATATGATAATTATGTGAGTAACATGTTATATTGTTACTAAACTATGAACTATGTTATTTCTGATTTGAAATATGTTATTTCTTGTTATTGTTATTGAATTATGTTATTTCTTATTATTGTTACCTATATTTTATTGTTATTTTCATTCAATATAGTGATAATTTCATTAGAAAATAGTCATAATTGTTTTAAAATTACTAAAACATCATAAATAAATCTTTCGCGAAAATACTAAAATATTCAAAGTACTAAAACATCAAAAATTAATCCAAAGTACTAAAATATCAAAAATTAATCTAAAGTACTAAAACATTAAAAATTAATAAAACGTACTAAAATATCAACAAATAGGGTCTATACGAGTTTCTCACATCTAGTTTTATAGAACGTTAAAGCCATGTCAACTCTAAATTCTTAACACGTCTTTCCCACATTATTAACAAAATGTGTGTTATCGATACTTTTTCCCTCTGTAAGCAATTTAATAAACAAACATGTCATGACACCACAATCTTGGGTTTTAAATTCAAACGACTGTCGAGGCACATTCATTCCTCCGATATCTTAGAGATATCATAAAGCAATCGGATTCTTTTTTGTTTTTTCAAACCAACCCATATTTTCCAAGTCTTTTTTTATGAATGGTTTCCATTTCTTCAATGCTGAAACTTTGGTGCTATTTGCCGAACATGCAAGACTGTTATAAACAATAAATTCATAGTTATCAAGATTCCATGATGCAACAACCCAATGTTGGTTATCCAAACATATAGGGGAAAAACCTGCAAAACAACAATACATATATAAAAATATCACAAAAAACCATCAGCTCAAAAGAACAACATACACTCAAAAAAACATCATAACACACAACCTAAATGCTACATATATGAAGATATGTCCAAACACCATATGGAGAGTTTGTCTTACTTGTGACATTTTGTCCCATGATGGATACATCGGATTGGTTCCATCCATGGTTGCTCGAAACGCATCCACAACTAACATCATACTCATCTTCTCGTCTCTATGAGTATGGAAGCCACTAACTCGCTAAGCCCAAGCGTCCAATGTGCATCACTTAGCCTCGATCTCATTATAATCTCAATAAAGGCATTCATGTGTTGTTCAAATAATATAACAATTGCCACTTATAGATACTATTGTTAAAAAAAACTTACATCATTTTCAAACTTCCTTGCTCTACGTAATCATCAGTTCCCCGCCCGAGAAAAGTATATTCCAAAATCTATGTTCACATTTCATTCCTTTACGTAAGAAATCGAGGTAACAATCTATCTTATTTCTAGAAACCCTCCCTCAAAATGGGATATCTATTCCCTTGAATCTTGCTCAAGTCTGGCAAATTGAATTTTATGGTATCCTTGAACGACTTTGAAGCAACTAAATGTCCGGTATCTTGGGCTGCAATCTCTTAGGCAGCCGTTAACTCCCACAGGTGCCTAGCACGTGAGGGTATAATCATCATTTCCCGTTCCACCCCATCTCGTCATCCACTATCCCACCTTTCTCTTATTCAATTTTCATCCCTGGAAACATTTACTACCCGCCACGATTGATACCACCTTTGGTTTATGCATTTTCTGTCCCTGGAACCGTTTTCCCTCAAATAAAAGATGGTGGGCCACATTCTGACACATTTTTAAGGACTTAAATTGCACGACCTTTCAGTAACTAAAACTTTTCAGAGACTTAAATTTCCTGACCTTTCAGACTTTTATATATTCTTAACACTCGGTGGTCAACCAACATTCACCCCCAATTTCATCTGTAACTCTAATCTCTTTCGCAAACCCTTTCAACTAATCAATTTATCAAGTAAAATGACTGGATGTACTCCTATCCTTAACGAACTCAAGGAAGTATGCAGAGATTCTGATCTAAGCACATGTATGGGTCTGTACATAGGTCAAATGGTCGCGACCGAACAATCTTATGTTAATGTTTTGCGCGGTCAGTGTGAGCAGTTGAGGAATTCCCTAGGAAACATCGGAATGCTGATCGACGAGCTTGAGACAAAGGTGTATGAAGATGAAGATGGGTGGGTCGATTGTTTGAAGGAAATGCGTGATAGTGACACACAAAAATTGGTTGATGTGACCAAATTGATTGAGAAAGCTAGGGATGCGATAAGCTAGAAGCAAGCTTATGTGGATCTTATGGAAGATAGTGATTGGTATATCGACCATGTTTCTATTGTTTTTGTTGTTCTTGTTTTGATTACCCTATTTTTTGGAGTGTGTTTTGTACCCACTTTTGTTTATCAATGAAAGCACTGTAAGTGCCCCCTTTATTTTAAGGACCTAAATTGCACAACGTTTCAATTTTCACGTCTATATACATCCATGTCTCTTTGCCCAAAGTTCATTATACCAAACCTACCTTCTTCTAGCATACAATGGCAAACATTCAATCTCAATCTACTTCAAAGTCCACTGACTTGGCCGTACGTCTAATTGGGGCCATGGAGAAGGAATTGGAGAAGGAGCTGCAACTGGAGGAGAAATTCAAAACTCTATGTTTTGAGGTGGAGGAGACTGTCAGAAAGAGATCAAGATTCATTGAAAAGATGGAAATTTTTCTACGGGTTGAGGATAATGATGACGCATACCAAACTACAAGAGTCTTGAAGCATGCTAAAAAGAAGGATAGGGAGAGGCAGTGGATCTCCATATTATGAAGAACCAATCCAGTCTTGGTGCGCGTGAGATGGTCAAACTTGTGAAGAAATTGAAGGACGAAATGATAGGATTGTTTAGTTGCAACTGGTTTGTTTCTTAATACTTGGATGTACCTTGTGTTTCTAAGGTTTAATTGAAAGAAATAATTTTTGTTTATGATTTTTTGACATGGAGTTGGTATGCTTCCATGGATGGTTGACTCTAGAATGTCAAACATCCTAAAAGATACATTTTGATTTGCAAGAGTAGGCTTACATGGATGTTTGAGTTGAGTGTATATTGTCAAACATAAAACTTACTGATTCTTGACCAACATTTAGTTTGAACAATGTTACAATTTCGAAATGACAATGTTAGGATTTCCTATTACATAATCAAATGTAAGATTAAAACCTAACAACATATTATTCTACAACTTAGCCACGACGAAACATTAAAGGTGTTTGAAACCATTAAGGGTTTGATTTGTTTTCATCTTGCTTGTTAGTCATCAATGCCATGACTCTTTTCCTCTCGAGGTCTTCCACCAGCTATTGTGCATCAACATCATCACCATCATTTGCCTCTTTCTTCACCTCAACATCCTCTTGTTTAACCTCAACATTCTCAGATTTAACCTCAACAACCTCTGCTTCATCCAATTGTTGCTGATAATAATCATGAATGTCATCCATATCTTGACATTGAGTAATTTCTTGAAGCTCATCCAGTGCTTGATCAATGTCAGCAAACATTTCAGTAATATCTTTAGGCTCATCATAATGATGGTAAGGATCACCATTCCAATCAACATTCATGGCTTCATCTAGGGTATATTCATCGTTGTCCCATGTAGGAAATTCCCTTGACTTTCCGTTGATGCTATCACTAGTGTCACTCTAATATTGATGAACCTCCATCTCCTCACCAAAATCAGCATAACCAACAAAAGCTTCAAAATCAACCTCTTCAAAATCATAACCATCAAAATCAACCTCACCAAAAGAGACATCATCACGAGTGTCATCGTTTGAGACTTGTTCTTCTTTGTGGCTTGATTCATGAAACCCAAACACGTTGTCAAGCTCTTCCAATACAACCATGAACTCATACTCAGCACTAGCCCTTCTACTCCTATTTTCAAACAATCTTTCTGTTGACCATGCTGGTGGGAACTCAATGTCATCATCACATACGCGAAAATCATTAGCCACCACAGTTCCGTCCTCCCAACAAAGCTAGTCTGACAAAATGTCACAATGTTGTCACTATTGGCACATTCTGGAACCAGTTCTTTCACAACATCATCAACAACATTGTCTTCTACCATCACAGTCTTACCCTTACTTGCCTATTGTTCCAGCAGGTGCTACTGTACTAACGAAACACCTTATTCAATATACACCTCCATTTCCTTAAACCTAGGAACATACTCCAAAAATCTGTGAACGTCTTCTTCACAAGATAGTGGTAGCAAACCAGCGTCCAATGACTGGCCAGGAATCCTAAAATGCGGGAACAAAACCATACCGTCTATGTACCCTAGATCCTTAAACATTTCTGCGAGTGTGTACATACCAAACTTGTCACGGTGAACTAAGTCAAACCAACTTATAGTACCAAACCGGTAGATTCTTTCTGGTGGTGAGGTAAATTCACTATTGTGATGGATTTGCACAGTAAACAAGTTTTGATTCGATTCTGTGAAAAAAAAGAGAAAACACAGATCAATTATGAACTAGGGGCAATAAAATAGCTACATATCCAAACTTAGCTTACCATATAGAAGACCTAAAGGAGACCGAAGCTTACCATAAAGGAGACCCAAATCAGAAATGGTGATACCGCGACAGCGATTTTCCAATATTTATCCATGCTCTGATTGGTGTTTTTGTGGTGAGATACAGAATGAATGGAAGGAACGGAGATGTTGTATTTATAACATAAATGATAGATACTTTTCATTGCTAATTCAGACCTCCAACTGAATTTTTTAACCGGGAAAACTATCGTGTCGTGTGGGGGAAAACGGTTTCATGGACGAAAAATGCATAAACCAAAGGTGGTATCAATCGTGGCGGGTAGTAAATGTTTTCGAGAACGAAAATTGCATAAGGGAAAGGTGGGATAGTGGATGACGAGATGGGGTGGAATGGGAAATGACGATTATACCCTCACGTGCCAGGTACGTGTGGGAGTTAATGGCAGAACGTTAAGAAAAGTAAAAAAAAGTCGACTCAGGGGAAAAAAATGCGGGCGAAATGAAAGTTTAGGGGCAAAAATGCTTGTAGTTTGGACTCAGGGGCATTTTGCGGATTTCGCAAAGTTTATAGACGTTTTTTGCATTTTGCCCTAATTTTTAATACTAGTTACGATGCTCATGGACCCACGAGCTTTCCATTATTTTTCGTTATGTGATAATATTGATTGATATTTTGTATAAATATTTATTGCATAACGGATGTGACTTTGTTTAACTGAAATGTTAGCTATTATTTTTTAGACATTGTATGTTTAGTAACACATAACGACCAAAAATATATGTTGTTTGTAATATATAAAATTCCGTCTATTTATTTTTATCTCACATCAATGTATGAGTTCTTGCATTCATTTTGAGATTTATATTCATGTTAATAATAATATACATAGATTGTATTGCTTGAATTTGTTAAGTGTCAAAATAGAAATAGACAATAATTTGTGTTTTTGTTTGAATATTTATAATCATGTGATTTGTTGATTTTTTATATAACATATATATGTTGTATTTTTTAAATATAAAGTTTAGAGGGTATAAGGTTTAAGGGGTATTTTGTTTATTTTATAAAGTTCCAAAAAAATATGAAAAATAATAAGTTTACATTTAATTCCATGTAATTTTTTTAAAATTCAACCATCAAAGTTTTACTAATCCTTTCCTCCTTTTTTAAGTTTTTATTTTCATAAATTTGACACATATTATGTATTTTCATCAAATTCCTTTACCAAAATTTTTAATTTAACTAAATAAATTTCAATTTAGACTTTTTTCGACTAATCATATCGTTCGATTCTGGTTATGTGTAAAAAATGTAATTTGATTGGTTCAATTAATTTTTCTACAATCTCCATTTTTCATTAAATTCTCAAATAATTTAATTTTTTTATTATATAAAAGATATAAAAAATAAATAACATATTGAGTCCTACGGTAAAGTACCAAATTACCCTTGCGTGAGAGTCGGGTATGCTAATATTATTTTTGTTGAAGTGCGTCAATTATTGAGGACAAATCAGCAGCATATCACTCTATCCAAATCCATTTATCCTTTATCTCTCCAAACTAATTTTACAATGAACACCTTACTCTCTGCATCACACAATATTTCATCATCAAATTACCATGCATTCGTGATACGATCACCTTATTTGTTATCTCCCACGTTCATTTGGTTTGTTCATGCATGCATCTTTCCCACGTTCATTTGGTTTCCACAAGTGTAATGAGTAGTTTAGACCATGTAACCATGTTCCCATGTTGTTTTATATTCCTAGAAAATAGGTTAGTAGTGCATGTTTTGTTCCTATATATATGTAACTTATCTTGGCAAATGGGCAGAGAAGAAAATGAAATAGAAATGTTTAGTTCATGTTCGAGTTTATAGTAGTTAGTGTAGTTATCGTAGAAGGAGAGTGATCATCTCAAATCGATCTTCTATCAATGGTGCTTTCATCGACTTACTTGATGCCTCCAACACGTAATGTACCATCAGTTGAAGAGTCCATGGCATCTATAGTCGACTCATTATCCAGAATCATTGCATCTCAAACCGCATTCAACGCCCAACTCAAGATTATCATCGAAAAACAACAACAAACCTTAGCCCTCATCTCACCAATGCCTCCAAACCGTCACTACTCACGAGATGTCTTGGAAAAAATGGCTGCTCCAGTGGATGAACTAGCTATGAGGGTTAAAGCCTTCTCCTCGTCCTCTGCCGTATACGAAACCATCTCACAAAAACTCCCTGTCCAAACCACCATCACTAAGGATGAAGCCAACGATCACACCGATAACACCAAAACCGACCACAACCACACCACCACTGAGGTCGTCAAAGAAGCCTCCTCTCGTTTTACAGACATCAATTCACCACTGAAAAAGTCACTGTTTAAGTCACCTGTGATATCATCTCTTGCCCCGTTTTCCACTACACATATGATCCACTGTTTAAGCCCCATGGAGATGACACAAAGACGTGTTGACAACCCTTCTTTCAAGAATTTGTTGAATTACTTCGCAGCCCCTTGGTGCAAACCACCTGACCTTGTTTTTCTCCAATCTGGACACGACCCTCCATGGAAGTTGCATGAACCGAGTTACAAAATCATGAGCCTTGAGGACAAGGCTCATTTTTAGGCCCGGAGTATTGATACGATCACCTTATTTGTTATCTCCCACGTTCATTTGGTTTGTTCATGCATGCATCTTTCCCACGTTCATTTGGTTTCCACAAGTGTAATGAGTAGTTTAGACCATGTAACCATGTTCCCATGTTGTTTTATATTCCTAGAAAATAGGTTAGTAGTGCATGTTTTGTTCCTATATATATGTAACTTATCTTGGCAAATGGGCAGAGAAGAAAATGAAATAGAAATGTTTAGTTCATGTTCGAGTTTATAGTAGTTAGTGTAGTTATCGTAGAAGGAGAGTGATCATCTCAAATCGATCTTCTATCAATTCGAGTCCCACATTTCGCTGACCGTCTTTCGATCATCTCCATCCCCTTCCAGTGTCCGTTTCTGCGGTCTAAGACGAGAGGCTGTGCTGTTTTCTCAGCTCAAAAAGAAAGCACTGAGTTGTTCTCTCAAGAAGAGGAGGAGTTACGTAACGGCAGCAGCTTCCTCTGCCAACGGAAGTCCTCCGAACAAGTTTGATTATGATCTTGTTATAATTGGAGCTGGAGTTGGTGGTCATGGTGCTGCATTGCATGCTGTTGAAAAGGTTATCATCACACCCAAAAATATTGTAGCAAGATATGAAAATTGCATTGCTGATTGCTAGACATTTTAGACACGCTCGTTTTCCAAAATCGTCTAGCTAGTACAGTTTACAGATGTTGAGAACTAAAACTCTAGCGAAAATCAGGTTCCAATGTACTTGTATGGTAAATCAATTAAAAGCGGAGTTATTTAAACCGTATGGATTTCTTATACTAAAGGGATGATCAGGTTCTGATTACTGTTTGCAGCTGTGTTACAATTGAGTTATCCGATCAGATTATGAACCTTATTATAAAGATTAATGAATGTCGTTCATGTGAGCTTTTATATATACGATGTTCTTACGAATGAATACACTGACAAATCATGAATAATAACTGCTAGCTCAAAGCTTTTAGCCTTTCATAAATGCAAAAAGCTTTTTGTTGTTGCTAGCTCATAGTCAAGTTTTCTTCATCCTCAGTTTCATTTTGGGTAGGGTTAGGGTGAAATCAGTTGTCTGATATTTTTGTTATTTGGAGAGATGATAACATTGATTTCCTGTGGTCTATCAGCAAACGTGTCATTAAGTGTCATGTTTATTGTATCCTAATCTAAATAGTTGGGGCTAGCCGGCTAGGGTGCTACCCATGACGACGATAAAACTTTTGTGCTTTTTTCATGTTTAATTGTGTAAATACACTTTTAAGGGTCTTGCCAGCCTTCCCATATTGAGCAGTACGCTTAAGAAAAGGTTAAAGTTTTATGAAGTAGAGTACATGACAGGGTCTGAAAACAGCTCTCATCGAAGGTGATGTGATAGGCGGAACATGCGTAAACAGAGGTTGTGTTCCATCTAAAGCTCTTCTAGCTGTTAGTGGCCGCATGAGGGAACTTCAAGACGAGCATCACATGAAAGCTTTAGGCATACAGGTGATATAAGTTTCTCAAATCCATTTCCACATGACACAGCTAAGGGTACATACGTAATAACTCAACTTACGTTTTGGCCCTTTTTAAGTTAAATAGGTTTCAGGTGCTGGTTACGACAGACAAGCAGTAGCTGATCATGCAAGTAATCTTGCTTCAAAAATTCGCAACAATTTGACCAATTCGATAAAGGCACTTGGTGTGGATATATTGACAGGTTTTGGTTCAATAGTGGTAAGCCATTTTTATAGAGATATAGTACTGACATTGTTTTTCAGAGGCCTCACATATTATGATGTAAATAAACTCGTTATCAGGGTCCTCAAAAGGTGAAATATGGAGTGGATAACGTGATAACCGCAAAGGATATAATAATAGCTACTGGATCAGTCCCTTTTGTTCCTAAAGGCATCGAAGTTGATGGTATGTAACTATATATGTACTGACAGCGAAATTATATAGTCTAAACTTGATTGGTCTTTGATCATGTATTACGCCCACGTGAATTTGCGTTGGTCATTTTTCTATGGGCTTTACCTGCAGGGAAGACTGTTGTTACCAGTGACCATGCTCTAAAATTGGAGTTCGTTCCTGACTGGATAGCCATTGTTGGGAGTGGGTATATTGGCCTTGAATTCAGTGATGTGTACACAGCACTTGGTAGTGAGGTTGACCCTGTCTAGCATCTTTAACTTCTATAAACTTGGATACAAATTTGCATATACTTGAAACTGAGACGACTATCAGACTTCAGAAGAGTTAGAAGAACTAGTGTAGCACAGTGCCCTCTGCTAAATTGGATATATGGTAGTAGAATATACACATTGATTGTAGGAACACAAATGAACAGTTATCATCTAACTCATCCAACCTTTCATAGTTTGTAGTCTCAGTTACTAGTATTGCCTTAATATATACTCGCTTGTATCCAACTTCTAGTTCTACCATTTCTATTAATCAATTTCGGCAATGATTCACTTGATATCTTAGAGATTGGCTACATAATTTATTTTCAGTCAATAAAACTAAAAACAACACATATACAGGTCACATTCATTGAAGCTCTTGATCAACTTATGCCTGGATTTGATCCTGAGATAAGCAAATTAGCTCAAAGGGTTCTCATAAATCCAAGAAAAATTGACTATCATACTGGTGTATTTGCTAGCAAGGTAATTACTAATTAGTAGTTTATTTATTTTCTCGTCAAGTTTAAACACATCTAAAGTCGCATTGATTATATTCTCTCCTTTTTTTAACAGATCACCCCAGCAAAAGACGGAAAACCAGTAATTATTGAGCTTATTGATGCAAAGACAAAAGAACTAAAAGAGACACTAGAGGTAATGCAGTCACCATTTGACAAGATCATTGCCTATACATCAAGACACTTGTCAGTGTGGTTACTTTATTACCCGCGTAGTACATATATCTTTTAATTTTCTTCTTTTGCTACTTGTGTAGGTTGATGCTGCACTAATTGCCACAGGCAGAGCTCCATATACAAAAGGTCTCGGTTTGGAAAATGTATGTCACATCAGGTCTAACTGTCTAAGTAATAACTCTGTAAATAAGATTCATGATTCTAATGATTTTATGGAACTCTCAAGATCGATGTGGAGACTCAACGTGGTTTTGTGCCTGTTGATGAACGTATGCGAGTACTTGATGCAAAGGGAAATACGGTCTGTAGCAAAATGAAACTATGATCTGATATACAAAACAATGTCTGTCTAATCAGCGCTTAACAATGAACTTTTATCTATTAGGTTCCTCATGTATATTGCATCGGTGATGCGAATGGAAAACTGATGCTTGCTCATGCTGCAAGTGCACAGGGAATTTCAGGTCGGTACTGCTTTTTTATTATCTATGTTCAGTATAACAACACGGTCTTGAATAGATTCTTTTAAACAGTTGTGGAACAAGTCACCGGAAAAGATCATGTTCTTAACCATCTAAGTGTCCCAGCTGCTTGCTTCACTCATCCTGAAATCAGCATGGTTGGATTGACTGAGGTAAAATTCCTGACTCACTCAAACAATAATAAATATCAATGAACTGCAGGTTGGACTCCCACCTCATTAATCTTCTACTAAATAAAATGGGTAAAAATGGGCGGCTTGGGTAACGGGTCAAAAGTTAAATTTCGTTTTATTTCAGCCAATTAGAGAGATATGACATAATCCAAATTGTTTATTTGGTTAACAAATTTTGCAGTTAATTTGACCTATTTGCTTGTTATGAGTCTTGCACAAAACTAATAATACCGAATTACCGATCCATGTCCACAAGATTGTTTTATTTATCGCTATTAAATGAGTAATTAATATATTTGATTTGTACAGCCTCAAGCAAAGGAGAAAGCCAAAAAAGAAAAATTCAAGATAAGTGTCGCAAAGACAAGTTTCAAGGCCAACACAAAAGCATTGGCAGAAAATGAAGGAGAGGGTCTTGCAAAGGTCTTTTTCCCGATCTATTATTTACTTGCAAATACGCATATTTTTGTGTAAATCAATAAAATGAACAATGACACAACACAACCATCATCAATATTTGCAGATAACTAAGTAAAACATAATTATCACTCACATATCACACATAGACAATTTCATGGTTCACTCCGGTAGGGATACGTCAACACGCAGCCAACAATAATATTCACTGCACGGAGGCACCCAATATGAATATACAGAATGCAAAAGACAAACTAATTGGCATTGACCAAAAGAAGCAATTGTAACCCATTTTATAAAATAGATAGTATTGGAACACTTTATTTATAAGGAGTCAAATCAGTTAAGCTAAAATAGTAGTAATTGGCTCAAATTATTTGTTTGAATCAACCGGGTTGAAAGACATCTGAAATGTAGTCAAATGCATAAAACTTCCTAATTTACGCTATTAGTTATATTTAGATTATTGTTTTAGAGAATATATTTTTGTAATCATGTCCAACACTTCAACTCTTTTTAAAAGAAAAAGATGGACACTAAAGTGTTTGCAGGTCAAAGTTACCCATTTTGACCCGTTATTCAATCGTCCATATACCATATACCATAAACACTAGTGTGGATGGGACTTGGGAGCTTAAAGTGTGACCTGACGCCTTTCACTTTTGTATCATGTAGTTGATATATAGACCTGATACTGGGGAGATTCTGGGAGTACACATATTGGGGTTGCATGCTGCTGACCTCATACATGAAGCATCTAATGCCATGGCATTAGGTACCCGTATTCAGGTATGGTTTCGATTAATATACTTGGCCTATTCCTTTTTATATGGACTACCATTGCAAATCACATAATTGGAATACATCCCTACTGTTTAGAAAAACGATTTTCCTTTTTAATTTCGTTGAAAAAAGTTAGAAACAAAGTTTCTGGGTATCCACAGCATCTAGGCTAGGCATCTGATTAACATTTACGATATAGCACTAATGTGTGCATTAACACAAGAAATGAATAAAAATTAATTAGCAAGTATGTTTATGTAACTAAATGTATATAATTTTGCAGGACATAAAGTTTGCGGTTCATGCACATCCCACCCTCTCTGAAGTGCTTGATGAACTCTTTAAATCTGCCCAGGTGAGCTTTTCTTGTTAGATTCTTATGCAAACTGGTTAAAATAAAAATCATTGCAATTCCTTTATGAAACAAAATGTGACACAGTTGTTGATTACTTCCTTGGTTCTAAAAACAATAGTGTGTTGGGTGTGAGAACACCCAAAATTCTCGCTTTAAAGCACTATTCGGCTATTTTGTAAAATAAGTACTGTTATAGTGTTATGTGATCAAACATGTTGATTAGTGTATAAATACCTTCAAACATTTATCTTATGGATCAAGTTCCACTATATGGTTTCTAAATCAGGTCAATGTAGATGAACGCAAGCCAGTAGCAGTATAATACAAGTGCAAGTAACTGGCAAAGACTCATTCACGTAGAGAAGTTCAACCAATTTGTTGATACACTTGCGTTCTAAAAGTTCTGTCATCTCTGGCTTTTACTGCAAATTGTCTAAGTTTTTTCATCATGAGCAATATTTTCTACATGTAACCCCCAACTCCCCGAGGGTTATTCAACATATTGTGCCGGTAGTTTTGGTGATAAAAATATAATTTTTGATCCTACTCTCGCACAAGTTTAGACTAAAGAGCAAACCTGCTACTAAAAGAATAAAATGGGACATGTTTTATGGTGATATTAACAATTTACGAAGTGATTATGGTGGTGACAAGCATCATTCAGTTGAACTACTGATTCCTATTCTCTTGCCAAACCGGAGTATATCAGATAGCTAAAACATAAAATAGATAAATGGTTCGCAAGGGTGATTTCATTGATAGTATTGTTGGAAAAAAAAAGGCGGTCACCAAAAGATCAAACTTAATAAAACCAGTTTCAAGAGTTACATATTTGAATTTCACATCAATACTCTTCACTAGCAGATCCACCACCCTGCTTGTTGTGCTTCCTTGCATACCTTTGGTTTCTCAAGAACTTGGGATCCATCTGCACATATAAACCACCAAAATCAATCACGTAGCTTTCATATTTTAATCAGGTACTTGTTTCCCCCATGTTTTATAACAGCATTAGTCACAGACTGACAGTTGCATAATCTGGGTTTCATAATTGACCAACTATCTAGTTGTCATATTACTACAAGAATTAAAGATGTAACCATATGCCTCTTCACAAAGGATCTTGTTTCCATATAGATCTAAAAACATGTTTCATAATATTAAGGCTTCCTATACTTAACCACGGTACTCCCTTTTACCTAAAAAAAGGAAAATACAGCTTTCCTAAGGGGCTGTTTGTTTTAGCTTATATAATGTAGTCTATTTTGGCTTATATAACATAACCTTCAATTTTGTGGCTTATTTGGAGACTTATGGGCTTATCTAAGTTTGTTATGATATAAAAAACTTATATAAGCCTAGAGTGCATGAAAAATAAGCCAAAATATGGCTTATTTTCGACTTATATAACATAAGTCCCAATTTTGTGGCTTATTGAGACTTAGGGGCTTATATAAGTTTATCATGATATAATAAACTTATATAAGCCCACAAACCTCCAACTAAGCCACAAAATTAAGACTTATATTGTATAAGCCAAAATAAGCATACATTATATAAGCCAAACCAAACACCTTGAGCATGAGCAATGGGAGAAGTCTTTCAAAGACTTTTTATGATTTTATCAAGTCTTTTAAAGGCTTTTTACCATTGCATATATAGTTTTTTGATGAAGCTTTTCACAAAGACTTGGTGAATACCAAGTCTTTAATAAAAGTCATAGTTGTTCATTGTATGTGATAATAATGACATTAAATGCATCAAGTCTTTAAGACTTGATGCATTGTAGATGCTGACCAGACTAAAATTTTGCGCTAGGCGCCGATTAATCGGGCCTCCTATACCGATTTTTGCAACACTGGTTTCTGGTGTATAATTGCTGATTTCGTTTTTGTTTCACAAAGTCATTGAAACTGTATTATCTTAATTTTGACCATCACAGAGCACTAGTTTTATTAATCGGATTTCTCAAAACACGGTCAACATACCGGTTAATCGGATAAAAATCGGCCAAATCGGATAAAACCAGCTAAATCGAACAAATTGGTCAACTTCGGTCAGCTTTTCCCAAAAATTGACATTTGAGGTTTTTTCCTCATAACTCTGCGTTCTTTTTACATAATCAGTCAACACAAATTCAAACACACCTTGACAAGTGATTTAACACAAAATTTGAAGGTATGCTCGTTTTTTATTACAATTTTAATGTTTATGAAACTACACTGAATTCGAAAATTGGTTTCTGAAAATCAATTTAACCATTTGAACTTTGAAGCTTACAAGTACTTTCCGTTTGTGTATACATTTCAAGCTTTCTAATTTTATACACAAAAATTCCAATCCGATTAATCACCCCCAAAACAGATTCAACGCGGGGTGTTACCCAGCCGCCCAACTAGCGCCTAGCGACTTTCACAATCTTGCCTAAAACCCTAACTGAAACACCCAACCAGAACAGCAGTTCAATCGAAATTTCAACAACGATGGAACTTGGCTCAAAAAAACAATAAAATAAAAAAGATATCTCGAAAATGGAATGAAGGAGCAATAAATATAAGCCAATATTCCTAAAGCTTCAATCTCGAGTTACACTAACTCTACAATGATGTCCTCCAATTAACATTCTCTGTATTTTTTTAAGATTAAGGGGGTGTTTGGTTAAGCTTATAAGTGGAGTAAGGCATTTATGGCTTATATATAATAAGCTTATAAGCCAATATTTAGTGTTTGGTTTAGCTCATCAAAATTAATAGGGTAAATGACAAAAAAGTTCATGAGTATTAAATGGTGTAGTTATTAAATGTGGGGTATAAAAGTATTTATATACCATTGTTATATAAGCCAATCCTTTGTTATAAAAGGCACACTTTTATGGCTTACCAAAACACCCACATATAAGCTTATAAGCCCACTTATATAAGCCTTAACCAAACACTTGGTTTCGGCTTATAAGCTTATATAAGCTAATAAGCTTATAAGCCCACTATATAAGCTAAAACAAACACCCCCTAAACATGAGACTATTAATCATATGCCGAAAAAGCTTCCTAAACAATAATCCTTGTCCGATTACTAATGCTTCTAAAAAATACTTACCTAATGAATAAGAAGTACATCATCACTAATCGAATAATATCAATAATACTCTATAGTCTATAATGCCGAAAACATATAGTATAATATTGAGGAAGAGCAGTAGATTATACAGCCCGTGAGCACTTTAAAGACAAACAATTTAAAAACCTTGTATCTCGGTCTTAATTCTAGTATGAACAACGACTTTTGTCAACAAATTTATTCCTGGTTCCGCCACTTAAGTTACACGAAAACGATACGAAGCATAATCTTTACAAGGGGTAACAGTAAATTCAACAAAATATAAACCAAAGAGAACATAAAACAAATATTATTATTGAGAATGATAAAAGAAAGAAAGTGAGAGACTGACTGACCCCTTTGGTGGAAGTGTTACGGTGCTTCCTGGGCTTCTTGATACCATTCCTGTGAGCCTTCACTGACTGGTTATGTGCTGTGTGATTCTTTGACTTTGCCATCTCTTTCTTTCTTTCCAAACTAAACAATAAAAAAAGATACTAGTACAAATTAGCGACTGATTTATTTATGTATTTAAACTTTAAAGCGATGAATGGTTTTTATTCAAATCAGGGGAAAAACACAAACCTGTTAAAGCTGCTGCTGGTTTGAACTAGGGTTTTGAGTTTTGAACAAAAATAAGATGGTCAATTGCTTGGTTATTGGGCTTGAGTGATTATTGGGCCTATTCTTTTAAAGCCATTTGGCTTACTATTTTCTTTTTGCTATTGGGTTCACTTAATTTGATTGGACCCAAACCAAATTTAAATTTGAACTCGATTTGATTTTCAAGTTTGACCCATAATTGATAATTTTCTTAAAATATTTTTAAAAACAGCTTTTTCAAAAGTGACTATACTTAGGGATGAGCGTGTATCTAGATCCGGTGGAACTGGAACTGGAACCGGTGGAATTGAGAACCGAAATTTTGAGAAAAATAGGAACCGAGAACCGAACCAAATATATTTTTTGGTTTCGGTTCTGGTTCCAGTTCCAGTTCCGGTTCTTTGGTTCTACCCGTATAAGAACCAATTTTTTAGAAGAAGAAGAAAAACTAATTCACTAATAAATTTTGTCAACAAAACAAAATTCTTTTAAGTATTATTTATAACCATTTACTTTAAAAGCAATAACATTTAACAAATAAGTATATGCTCAAATAAATAAACATCATATAGTTTTACAAGTTCACTACTTTTCTTTTACCAAAATTTGAATCAAAGTTATCTGGCTCAATATCGATTGAATTTGTATCACCTTAAAAAGCAAATCAAAATAAAGATATAGATTACTAATCATTTAACATTATGTTTACAAAATGAATGTATTTGGCATGGCTATTCATATTATATAAACTTTTTGTTACAAAGTAAAATAAAGAACTCACAAATTATTCAAACTTATTGAACGTGTCATATCAACAATTATAACATAAAAAAGAATTTTTATATTATATAAATCTAGTGATTAGTAATTATGTACTAACAAGACATACATAATTCATTAATACTGAGAAGACATACGTTGAATGCAAACAAAAAATCAACATAAAACTTAGTTCTATTTATTTGATAATGATAGTTGTTTGTGTTTCAACAGATTAAAATTAGAGTTTAAGATGTTCGGTTTGTTTTTTTAGAGTAGGTTAGTTGTGTTTTTTTTTATATTACCTATGATATTAACTTTTGAGTATGGTATATAAAAAAGTTACAATATTTTTATAATTATCGGGTCATTGGTTCCGGAACCGAGAACCGGTGGAACCGAACCGAACCAAACCAAGAACCAAAAAATCTCAAAAACAAGAACTAGAACTGGATCCAATGGTTCTGGTTCTGGTTCGGTTCTTCGTGGTGTTGATCCCAAACTTAGATCGATTAAGCTTTATGTATACGAGATTAGATCAAGTTATACACGTAGAGAAACCTTTGTATATGTATATAGTAATCTAAGTGTTATGCGGAATTAACACTTAAACAAGAACACACAAAGATGTAAACAAACTTTCACTTGATTAATGATAACAAACTTGCTTACAATGAAAGTGTTTAACGTATGAAAACTTATATTGAACATTAACCTAAAGGTCTTCTTTTATAGACATAAGAAGCCTTGTACAAGAGTCTACGTATCAACTATTCTAGGTAAAGATAATTATAGAAAATACAATGTTGAACTTATCTTTACTAGAAACAAACTAGAAACAATATACGCGTAGACTAAATCTTTCCATCAGTGCTTGTCTTCAACCTATCAACGCTTGACTTCTTCTTGTCAACGCTTGATTTGTCAGCGTTTGTTTTCTTCTTATCAACGCTTGTTTTCCTCTTGTCAGCGCTCAAGTAGACTGGCTATATTTTATTCCCAACAATCCTCCCCTAAACTTGATATCTACTCTAGTAATCAAGTTTCTGAATAAACATTAAGAACTAGGAGGAATCTTACAAACTTGTTCATATTGGTAATGAATATGTCTGATCAAATCTTTGGCCACGTCACTTGAATAATCAATCTCCAAGACTTCATTGGACATAGAATACTGACCATCTACAAGTAGATACTCAGCAAACTTTGTAGAACTCAAATAATAAACACCAGCAGCTGAATACAAACGCCATTGAAGACCACTGAGGTCATCTTCAAGATCCTTCCAAACAACAGGATCTTCATCTCTTGGTCCACACATTCTTTTGAATGTTGACCACAGTTTTATTGCATTGACTGAAGTAGGAGCTTCAGTCTCATACTTGGCCTCTAACAACCTCCAAAGGTCTACCAAGTCTTCTCTATCAAAACTTGCAAACAAAGATATAAGTGTAGTAAAAGTGTGAACCTCTTTCCCATACCTGCCAATCTTCCAAAACCCACATTCATCTTCTTCATAGCTTATAATAGGATTTCTGGAATCAAGAGGTAACACTTGTACCATATCTGAAGCTTCCAATGGTGAGAGCTTGAGGCTCCTTCTTATAACAGCTTCACTTAGATTCAACCTATCCATATCTTTAGGAAACTCAAGAGGGACTCCCTTCTTCAAAGGTCTGGGAACAATCATTGCCTTCTTAAGCTCCATCTCTTCTGCAAGTTCTTCTTTCCTTTCATCAGAAAGAAGTCTTAGAGTGTTTTCTTCCTACACTCTTGCCCCAATGGGATATGCTTTAAAATCCAACTCTTCAAAGGATAATCCTATCAATTTCTTGTAGGTCCATCCTGTTCCATGGCATCTGAGTAGCATGTAGTACAACTCCCTTATATCCCTTTTCAGCAATGAGAGAATATTGCTAGCTCTGTGTTTCAGAATTACCTTGCAGTCCTTTTGTACTCTTAGAAGAATCTCTAAACCCCATATTTGGTCTGAAATAGTCAAATGTGGATTCTCCATACACCTATCTTCCCAAGCATGGTACATTTGAACAACTTCTGGCATATCAAAATCAACCTGCAATTTAAACTCATTCAGCTTCTCTCTTGCCAATTCATCACCATACTCAAGTCTTTCTGGTTGTTCTATTATCATCACACTTGAGTCTGAACTAGCTTCATCACTTCCCTCTTGTTCTTCTGAAGTGACAACAAAAGGTGATTCACCAACCTTCTTTCTTTCTTGTTCCACAATTTGTACAGCCAACCTTCTATCAAACTCAATCTGTGTTGCATTCTTTGGAACATCTACTTCTACCATAATTCCCTTACCCTTATCTAATGGATCAATGATGGGTAAGGAAGATGGTAATACTTGTGAAGAAACTTCTTTGATGATGGATGATGACTGGAATACATCAACCTCATCTACAGGTCTGTCAACGCTCAAATTTGCTTTGTCAGCGCCCAATTTACTCATGTCAGTGTTCAAATCTTGCTTGTCAACGCCCAAATTACCTGTCTCAGCGCCTCTTGTAATCTCTTCCAACATGGTTGTAAAAGACAAGTTTAAGTTTGTAGGAGTGAGTAGAGACGTATCAAAACCTGTCTGTTTCTTCAACTCAGTAAGGGCCTCAGCAACACCCAAAGATTCTTCATCATATGAACCTTTTCCACTCAAGTCAACCGGTTCTGTAGCAGCTTCATGTGAGCCTTTATCACTCAAATTAACAGGCTCTGTAGCAGTTTCCTCCCCTTTGTAAGAATCCTCCTCTGATAAAAGGACCCTTGTCTGTCTTCTCCTTGACTCAGTTGTTTCCAAAATAACAATCCTCTCCCTCAATTGCTTGAGTTCAAGGCCTTGTGTACTGACTGTTTGTACCAAGTCTGCATTTTGCTTGTACAAGCGAATACAGACAGCCGTCAATTCCATTAAGGTCATTGGTTCCAATCTGCCCTCCTCTAAAATGGGTATTTGACCTCCCAAGTTAGATTCATGGGGGCATGGATGAGGTCTTAAAGATGTTAGGACTGTCTTGTCCAGCATCTAAGCCAGAACCAATAGTCCCAGCCTCATCCATAGCACCAACCACACTTGTGGTGGTGGTTCTCTCTGCTACATGGCTAGGACCACTAGAGGAGAACACTCTAGTAGTCTTTTGGCGTTTTTGCAACCTATATTGTGGTGGGGTAGAAGATGATGTGGATTGGGTGGATTTGGGTTGATTAAGGGGTGTTTGGGTCTGTGAAGGATTGGTGTCAACGTTTGTATTAGGTGTATCAACGCCAACATTTAATGTGTCAGCGTCATAGGGTTCTTGGTCAATTTTCATGTGTTGTGGTGAAGGTAAAGGTTCAGGTATTGGGTTAAGTTGGGGTTGTGGGTCTGGTTGGGGTTGTGCTGCTACAATGACAGCAATCATAGCTGGGGTGAGGGGTAAGTCACGGTGAGGAGGTGAGTTCATCTTTGTAAAAATAGCTTTCTTTTGCACATGGATCTCATAAAAATCATCATGATCCCTTGTGCAGTAATTTTGGACATCAAAAACCATTTGTAAAAATCTGGGATAAGCTAATGTCATCTTATTCCCTTTGTTTTTACACATGCCCTCAAAAATCATTTTTGAATAATTAAACTTTTGCCCAGTAGCAATACACACAATAGCACTAGAAATGGATCTATTAATCTCATTGTGTGCAGTACACTTGGGACTCAAACATTGTAAGAGGACATGTATTAGGTACTTCCAGGCTGGGGGAAACTCCTGTTTATGATATTTGTTTAAAGTTCCCTCATCAGGGAAAGGATAACCCAAAGCCCTTAGTCCTTTTTCTATTTCATTAATGGGGAGGGTGGTTATACCATCTTCATCATCAAGATGCAAAGCCTGGCGAACCAAGGCTTCAGTAACCACCCATGTGCGCCCATGAACAATAGATGATAATGTAGTCACGTTATTAACTGTTGAGGAACTGACATTGTTCCAAAACTGCTTAATATGTGTGACAGAGATGAGAGGAGCATGAGAAAGAGCATACCTAATAGGTGATGCATTCAAATACGCCACCATTTGTGTGTATTGGGGAAACAAAGTATCATCAGCGTCCAAATATGCTATCATGTTGTGTTGACTCCTGAATCCCAATACCAAATCACTTGGTTTAAATTTGGGTGCCATTGAAGAAAGCTGTTTGAATGATTGATAAAGATGAAGTATAGGAGAAAATTTTGTTAGACAAGAATGATAGGTACCCTGTTTAAAAATAGGAGCCAAATATATAGGAGAGAAATATACATGTGATTGGTAAAAAATGAGGCAACTATTTTCAAAATACAATCATGAGAATATTGAAAAGAAAATAAGTTATCTCAAGCATTAAATGAAAGTTATCTGCTCCCAAAATTACGGCCCCAAAATTTGTCAAAAATAACAACTAGGTAGGTCCCATTAAGTGTCAACGGTCAAAAATAACCCATCAACGCCCAATGGCTATATTCTTGTCAACGTTTGCCAAAGCCACGTCAGCGTCTAAATTGGTCACAACAACGCTTGGAAAAATACTTGTCAGCGTCCAAAAAAAAATATTAAAAATGAAAAAGGACCTTAACAAAGTAATTTATCCTAGTGAAGATAACCTATAAGTTGATAATTATTATAGGGCGGCAAGCACTGTCCAGTTATGCACACTTGCTTATGCAAGATAGACATATCAGTCCTCTAGTGTCCCTTGCTAACCAAAATTCTTAACAACTAAGTTATCTCATAAAATTCCTTGTTACTCCCAGGTAAAACCCATGATAAAATAATTCCCGAGTCTCCCAACAGACCACAACCAATTCTAGGCCAAAAATGTCTTGGCAGCATGCATAGTATATCAACTTTGCATGCTACAGTGCCTCATGATTTAGTAAAACTAACTCATACTCACATGTGGACACAATCTAGAATTGTGATAAGAGTATCATAAGGATACCCAAAAGTCCTAAAGGTTCCTAAAACCTCCCCTTAAACTGTGATACATATGTTGCCAAAAATATGCATGAACATAAAAAATTTATGTCAAGATAGGAATAGAAAATTCCAACCATCATCCATAAATAAAAACATGTTCAAATGATTCTCTAAGGATCCATAAGCAACTCTGTATCCAATGGTATAATGCTAACACCATCTGCACATTTAGATTAAAAACCACAAAACTAACATTGTTGCTGACAACGTCCCGATAACACTTGTCAGCGTTAAGGAAACCTTTGTCAGCGTTAGACAAATATATTGCTGACAACGTCACAATAACACTTATCAGCGTTGAGGTAACCTTTGTCAGTGTTAGAAAAATATAATGGAAAATCTAAATCCTCAAAAAGACCAATAACAATGCATCATCCTGTACATACTTTTACAAAAAGACCCCAAAACATATATTTAAGTGAGATTGATCATTCCAATACTTGTTACCAAGTATTGAAACCTTCCAGCATCAAAAGGTTTAGTTAATAAATCAGACACATTTTCTTCTGTGTCAACCCTATCTGGTTGTATTAAACCCTTTTTAAAACAATCCCTTATAAAATGGTGTCTAATTTCTATGTGTTTAGTTTTAGAATGATGTACAGGATTCTTAATAATGCATAAATTGCTGTTATTGTCAACAGATATCTTGGTATGCATGAAATTATACCCATAATCCAACAGCTGGTTCTGAATCCATAAGACTTGTCCACAACAAGCAGCTGCTGCTACATATTCTGCTTTAGTTGTAGAATTGGCCACCACTGTTTGTTTCTTGCATTGCCAAGATATCAACCTGCTCCCAAGAAACTGACATCCACCAGTTGTGGATTTTCTATCAAACTTATCACCTCCATAGTCACTGTCTGAATATGCAATATGCTCCAATGGTGAATCTTTTGGGTACCACAAGCCAAGATTAAGATAACATCTTAGGTACCTAAAGATTCTCTTGACAGCATAAAGGTGACATTCTTTGGGAGTCACTTGATGGCGTGCACATGCACACACAGCAAACATGATGTCAGGTCTGGAGGCTGTGAGATACATCAATGAACCAATTATTGATCTATAGTGCCTGACATCCACATCTTTTCCATCTCCAATCTTTCCCCAAGGGTGTTCCCTATCCATAGGAGTAGTAGCCCTCTTTTCATGTGGAGAAAAGCCAAACTTTTTCAAGATCTCTGCCACATACTTATCCTGAGAGATGAAGATACCATCTTCTTTCTGCTGAACTTGTAACCCTAGAAAGAAGTTCATTTCCCTTATTGCACTCATCTTGAATTTGTCTGTCATAAGCTTGGAAAAGTCCTCACTCATCTTTGGATTGGTAGATCCAAAAATGATATCATCAACATAAACCTGAACAAGCAGGACATCCTTACCAGCCTTCTTGGTAAATAATGTCTGGTCTATGGTGCCCCTCTTGAATCCATTGTCCACCAAATAAGTGGATAATGTGCCATACCATGCTCTTGGGGCTTGATGAAGTCCATACATAGCCTTCTTGACTCTATACACCTTGTCTGGATTCTCTGGATCTTCAAAACCAGGAGGCTGCATCACATACACCTCCTCAACAATTGTTCCATAGAGGAAGGCACTCTTCACATCCATTTGATAGACAGTGAAGCCCATGCAGGAATCATAGGCTAGAAATATCCTTATAGCTTCAATCCTTGCAACTTGTGCAAAGACCTCCTCATAGTCTATCCCTTCCTCTTGTGTATATCCTTGAGCCACTAAACGTGCCTTGTTTCTGACCATAATGCCTCTTTCATCTCTCTTGTTTCTTAGAACCCATCTTGTCCCAATAGGTCTGACATATCTGGGACAATCAACCAGCTCCCAAACATCCTGAATTGCAAATTGGTAAAGCTCATCCTGCATTGCTTCCACCCAACTTGGTTCTTTGAGAGCATCAAAGATTTTCTTGGGTTCCTGTTGTGACAGAAAACAGGCAAACAAACATGCTTGCACAAGAGGGGTATCAACCTTCTTATGAATATTGGCAATAAATCCACCAAGACTTTGATGAGATCTTCTAGTCTGAACAGGAGTCATAATATCACCAATGATTTGAGAAGTAGGGTGATTCTTTATAGTGGAAGTAAGAACTCCTCCTTCAAAAAGTCTAGTGTCTTCAATCTCATTATCCATGTTGCCAATATCTTCTTCAGACTCTCTTTCATCAATATTAGGATGAACCTCTTCATATAAATTGGAAGGTTCACCTTGTTCAAAATTAGAAGAGAAAAGATGCTCAAAAGTGTTGTCAACGCCTGAACCTTGGCTGTCAGCGTTTGGGTTATCAACGCCTGAAATGTTGTTGTCAACGTTTGAGCCATCAACGCCTGAATTTGTCCTGTCAGCGCTAGATTTTCCTTGGTCAGCGCCTGAAGGACCATGCATGTTGTTAACTGGTGGTACTTGGGGACCACCATTATCCTTTCCAGCAGCAGCAAAAGCATTTGTCCATATGGGGATAGTAACATACTCTTGTATGGGAGGTGCCTTGTTTGCTTGTGATCCAACCTCTTCATGAACCTGTGTACCTGAAACATCAACAACTTGTTCTTCCACAACATTTGAAGTTACCTTCATAATGTTTGGATTAGTAACAGGCATATAATTTAAAGTCCTAGATAGAGGTTCCAAGTCAAACAACCAATTTGGACCACTTTCAGGATCACTAGGTTTACTCTCTAAAAACCTAACATGTACTCTCTCAAGTATACGTTTTTCCTTCTTAAGGTAAACCCTATATCCCTTGCTCTGCGCTGAATAACCCATGAAATAGCCTTCATCACCTTTTGCACTAAATTTACCTAAGGCATCACTAGTATCAAGTACAACTACATGACAACCAAGAGGTTTAAGAAAACAAATATTAGGTTTTCTTCCCCAAAGTAATTCATAAGGTGTTTTGTTCTGTATCTTGTTGACCAATGCTCTATTCTGAACATAGCATGCTGTATTCACAGCCTCAACCCAAAAAGCTATGGGGAAGTGAGCATCAGCCAACATAGTTCTGGCTGCTTCAATTAGGGTTCTATTCTTTTTCTCAGCAACCCCATTTTGCTGTGGGGTTCTGGCAACACTAAACTACCTAGTAATCCCTTTCTTGGCACAAAAATCATCTAAAAGCTTATTTCTAAACTCACTGATGAGATGGCATTTATACATGATTTCATCGTTCTTTTCGGGCTTTAAATGCATAAAAATGTCATAAAATACCATATATATGCTTGTGTTTGTTTAATTGTGTATTTTAGGTATGGATATCGTGAAAAAGACAAAAGATCACAAGAAACAAGGAAAAACGGACACGAGAAACGAAGCCGTACAAAGAACCGGGCCCTAGATCATGAATTATCCAACATTTACCCTCGAAGACTTGAAGATATGCAAGATTGATCCTCAATGAATGAATAAATGACACTTAAAACCCTTGTGAAATCATAATTATAAGTTTGGTCCCTTAAGTTTGTCAAAATTACACAAAAGGTCCTTTAACTTTGAAGAAATGGCAAGATTAGTCCGTCATCAAATCTAATTTGTCAATTATGGTCCCTCATGGAGTTAAAGTTACATTGAAGACCTTTGAAGATCAACAATGTCCAAGATCAGTCCTTGAATTATGGAAAAATGGCAAAAACAACCCTTGATATCCTTTTGCCAAAGTTTTGTGCCAAAAGTGTGAAAAGTGGAAGTTTAATAACAAAGGAATTCGTTTTTAGTGGCTGAAATTTTTATTATTCACACTTTGCCAAAGAACAAGGATCAAGGCTGCCATTTCCAAACTTCAAACACAAAAACACGCGCCAAACACTTACTTTCCCCCAAAATCGGATCAAACTTACCACTATTCACCATTCTTCACCCCCAGAATTTACTCACTTAAAACAAAGGGTTAATTTAAATTACCCTGGCACATGTGTGATTCACACATGCAGAAACCCATCCCACATCAAAAACCCTCACCCCCACTCACCAAGAGGCCCCACCATTCAACACGTCAACCAATCAAAACACAAATTCCTCTCCAAGTAAGCTGACATGGCAAGATCAACAGCCCACACTCTTAGCTTCATCCTAAAGCTATTTTAAACGGTTTGGATCATTTTGGACAGCTCATAACCAAGAATCGTCTAGAAGACCTCAAGGACATTATAGGAAATTCACTTCTAGGATTTGTGAATAGTGAATAGCTAGCATTTGCCTATAAAAAGACTCCTCAACATGTGAGAGAGCTTTGGTTCCAGTTTTAGGCTATCAATATTTGTAATCCCTTTTTAAGTTAATAAAATTTGATTTTCAGAAATTTATGAAATCTTGTTCTTGTTTATTAAAAGTTGGTGTTAGAATAGCCTAATTCTAAGTTCCACTTTCATGTTTGAAGGTTTTTTAGGCAAGGTTTTAATTGATAAGGCTTGTGTTTCAAAAATCAGAAAAGTCTTTGTTATTTGATCTCACTTGTTGGTTTGTTCTTCTTAGCAGCTTGGAAGCTGGTACTTGTTCTGCTAGTACCTCAGCTCAAACAATCCAAGGCCTGGATGTAGGTCTTGGAGGTTTGCATCCTTCTCCCTGTTCAATTTTCTCCTTTATTTTCTGAATTTTGGTGATAATGCATGATTGTTCTTGAATCTGTGTTATTGTTGTTGAATCTTGTTTATCTGTATTGTTTTGATGTTTAGGAGTTGTTATTGACTTGATTTGTGGGTTAAATCTGGATAATCCTTTGAAAATTTGCAAAAACAGATTATTAAGGGGTGTTTGGGTTAACTGCATAAGCAGGTTTTGAGGCTTATTGAGTAGGTTTTTTGTGTTGTTATCTGTTGGTGTTTGTTTACCTGGTGTACTTGGTCATATATGTGCAGGTTTTGTGGTTTGAAACACCTAGATTCATAATAGGGCTATAAAATCTTGTTTACTTGATATTTTTGGCTGTGGTTTAAGGGACACCTAGATCTAATCATAGACTAGGGTTAACAAGTGATTAAACTAGGCTAATAACACCAGGGAAAGAGATTTGAAGCATTAAAATTGGATCTATGGTCAATTAGATCAGCAAAAAGTTTCTGCATATTCAACTTGTTCTTAATTTGATTTTTAGTGCTTTAATTAGCATTTAAAAATTGAATATTTAATTAATTAAAAGGTTTGAAAAAGTTTTGATCATTGGTAAACTCTTAGTTTATTTATTTTGATTTTTGGTGAATTTTTAGAATTAATTTTTATTTTTGCTCATTTTACGGTTTTACGTTTTGTCGTCGTAGTAATTAATTTCACGTCTTCGTCATCCTCTTCTCTCATCCCCTTCTAACCAATATTAATCTCAAACCAATTACGAATTACTCACACACATATACCTCCTTGGGAAACGAACTTCATTGGGGCATTAGTGCTTGATTTTCCTAAATCATCACTTAATACTTACCGCTTTTACGCTCCTTTTCCTAAAGGTCGTATTTTACCACAATCACTCACCACCATTGTCACTTCTAAAAATTTTAACTTCATTACCTGTTTTCTTTTCTATCTGAGTAATAAAGTCAATTAAAGTGTCAGCAGTGTCACTTTTCATAGCTAAAAAGAAAGTCAAAGTAAACCTAGAAAAGTCATCTGTGATGACAAAGCAGTATGATTTACCATTCAAACTCTCTATATTAGTTGGACCAAATAGGTCCATATGCAGCAAGTGAAGTGGTCTAGAACTAGAGTGCACCTGTTTAGACTTAAATGAGACCTTGTGCTGCTTGCCTTTAAGACATGCAACACAAGAGTGGTCATTGTGGAAAGCCTTTTAGGCAAACCATCAACCAAGCCAAGTCTCACAAGCCTGTTTATATTCTTGAAGTTTATGTGCCCTAGTCTCCTGTGCCATAGATTACTCTCATCTACTGAAGCTTTAGCATAAAAACATGACATATTATTATTCATCCTAATTCCATTAAGATTCACATTATAAATGTCTTTATGTCTAGGTATTCTATAGTCAATATATTTCTCATCTGGGATTTTATAATCCTTGCTTAATGATAGGTGTGTAAACACCCATCCTTTTACCACTTAATTCGGGCTAAAACGAGACCAAAACACGTATTTAATATCATTTGTTTGGAATTATGCGTGGTTTTTGTGTTTATTGTGTTTTCAGAGCCAACCGGATGAATATTGAAGAAAACATGGGATTGCACGGGTTTTACTGAAGAAAAAGACTCAAGATAAAGTCTATTGTCCAAGAGATGCAAAAGATTTGAAGTCGCTGGGCCTATTCGAAGATTTATCGAAGAAAAGGACCAAAGATGGAAGATTTATTTAAGTCGAAGAAACTCAAGTCTATTAAACGAAGAAATTAAAAGACGAGTTGAATTTAATCGACGACAAATCCCGAATCAGAATCGAAAACGGAAACTTTTCTGAAAAGACGAAAAGACAAGAAGAACGGGAGAAAGCCCACTCACCAACCAAAAGACAAGACTATAAATAGCCTTCCCCTCACACATTTTAGAAGCTTTTATTTTTCTTTTCCCCACTCTTTCTTTTCCCTGGTTCGTAGCTTCACCATCACCACTAGGGTGATTGGTGATTTTCATCTTTAGTTCTTTAATCTTGTAATTTTAACCTTTGTTTTATCTTGTCAAAACATTAATCAATCAATACAAGTTCTTGTTTAATCTTTCATTTCATCTTGTTCATCATCATCTTTATCTTCAAGTTCTTAAGTTTTATTTTTATTGATTTGATCTTCAAAAGTTGTTTGGATTTGTGTTTTTATTAGTGGGATTCGTTGCTTATGGTGTCTAAATGATTTGTGTTTAATTTGGTAAATCCTTTTTAAGTATTTGGTTTGATTTTGATTAAAATTCGTGTTCCGTGTTCTTCGCTAAACTGCTACTGTATCTGGGTATTCAAAACTTCCGAACCAGCTAAAAAGTTCCGAATGAAGCCATCATTCGGAAAGTTCCGAACCAGTCATTAAGTTCCGGATCAAGCAAGAAGTTTCCGAATCAACCCCTCATCCGGAAACATCCGAATCAAGCCGAAAGTTCCGAACCAGTTATTTCCGAGTCAGCAAGTTCCGAATCAACCTCTTCATCCGGAAGGTTCCGAATCAAGAAAAACTTCCGAATAAATTGTCAGACTTCCGAATCATTGAGTTCCGGATGAGTGAATAGTACCTTCCGAATCAGAAAGTTCCGAACCAAGGTTAAAGTTCCGAATCAGTATCTTTAGGTATTTTAAAGTTGTTGTTTTACTGTTGTTGTTTTACTGTTTCTTTACTCATATTTCACAATTTATATGTTAACTTTAATTTTAATTTGAACTTTAAATTTTAATTTTAATTTTGATTTTGATTTTAATTTCAAACCAAGTCTTAGTTAATTATAATTAAAGTAATTGTTTTTGATTTAAATTTTCATTTCCACCTTTTATTAGATTAGAAAACCAAACCCTTTTATTTAGTAACCAAGAACAATCATTCCACTTAAGACCTAGATCAATTCGAGAGGATATCGAGAGTAAAATTGAACCCAGCAAAATCTGTGTTTCAAATGGCGCCGCTGCCGGCTCTTCTCGTTAAGATCAAAAGTTTTTTGTGAGAACTTGGATTTTGGGATCCGTTCCTGTGAACGTTACTTTTTTTTTTCAAGACAATCTTCAAAAACAACTAAAAAATATAAAATTTTCAAAAATCCTAAAAATTAAAAAACAATAAAAACCAAAAATATTTTTGCTTTGTTTTTCTTTGTTCGTTCTTTTGCAGGTGTATGCGCACTCGATCCACGTCTTATCAAGAGCCCGAGCCTCTCGATAACTTAGACATGGCTGGTGTACAAAACAACAATAACATACCACCTCCGAACAACAATAATAACCACAACAACCCGCCTTTCAACAACATGAATAATAACAACAACAATGAGCACCTTCCGGATAATCGCCCAATGATTGAATTGCTGCAAGCTCATGTCGATGGCAACACGGATCCAATTGTTATCCCACCAATTGCCGCCAACAATTTCGAGCTTAAATCAGGCTTTATCCAGATGGTCTCAGCTCAACCGTTCTTGGGACGCACCATTGATGATCCACACGACCACATCAAGAGATTTCTACAACTCACTAACACGGTCAAGTTCAATGGAGTTCCACAAGAAGTGATAAGGTTACAACTTTTTCCCTTTTCTTTAGAGGGACAAGCCCGACATTGGCTTGCTAAGGAACCGCCACAGAGTATTCTCTCGTGGACGGATTTGGAAACAAAGTTTATCAACTACTTTTTTCCACCCTCTCGTACTACCGCTTTGCGGAATGAGATTATAAACTTTGAACAAAAGTACGATGAGTCATTCAGTGAATCTTGGGATCGTTTTAAAGATCTTTTAAGAAAATGCCCACAACATGGTTTTACCAAAGTACATCAAATCAATACTTTTTACAATGGTTTAAGCATGAGTGACCAAGATTCACTGAATAGTGCCTCGGGGGGTAATTTATTGGCTAAGACTTCCAATGCTGCTTGGGATATCATTGAGAACAAATCTCATGTGCAAACCAAGAGTGTTAGGACCAATGTTGCTAGTGCTAACACTAATGACAGCGACAAGCGATTAGACAAAATCACCACGCTTCTTGAATCGCTTGTCACCCACACCGTCAGCAACAACAGCAACAACGCCAAAAATGCACAAGTGAACGCTGTCAGCCAACCTTGTGAGATATGCGGTGGTCCCCACTCTTACACAACTTGTACCGCCACCCAAGATTACCCTGCTGAGAATGTGAATGCGGCATATGGCACCTACCAACAACCTGCTTATCAAGCTAGACCTCAAGGTGACCGTAACTTGCTTAGCTACCGCAGCAACAACTATCTTTCACCACCTGGCTTTCCTCCTACCAACCCAAACCAACAACAAAACCTTAACCGCCCTCCTCCACAACAACAACAACCTCGTCAACCATACATCCCACCTCACAAGCAACAACAACCACCTTAACGTAACAATCAAGTCTACCAACAACCAGCTTACCAACCACCTGCATACAATGCTCCTTCCAACCAAACCACCACAGCACTACACCAAGAGGTTGCAACCTATATGAGGACCAATGATGTGATAGTGGGAAATCTCCAAGAGGAAGTGCGCAATTTGAAGGCAGATTTGGTCAAGCAAGGAAATGATTTGAGAGCTGACATGAGAAATACGTTGGATAGCCAAACTAATGATCTGAGGAACATGATGGCTAGTTTTTTCCAAAGTAGTCAACCCTCTTCTTCGGGTACTCTTCCGAGTAACACCGTTGCGAACCCAAGAGGGGAGATGAAAGCAATCACTACTCGAAGTGGTAAAGGTACCAAGGAACCCGAGCTTCCTATACCTCCACCGGTGGTTGTGACTAAGGAGAACGAGTCGCCTGCTCCTATTCCTCCTCCTTCTCCTTCCCCAATTTCTCCACCTCTTCATTCTACCCCTCCTCCACCCGTGGTTGTGAGTGATCCTATACTCCCAAAGCCTTCCTCTTCTTCCAATATACCTTATCCTTCTAGGTTGAGGAAAGAGAAGCAAAAGAGCAAGGATGATATTCAGGTTTCTAACTTTCTTAAAATGTTTAAACAACTGAATTTCAATATCTCCTTCGCTGAGGCTCTCGCTCACATGCCCAAATATGCCAAAATGTTTAAAGACCTTCTGAGCGACAAGGAAAAGCTCCTCGACATTGCCAACACCCAACTTAATGAGAACTGTTCTGTAGTGCTCTTAAGGAAATTGCCAATTAAGCTTGGTGATCCGGGTCGTTTTCTTATCCCTTGCAATTTCCCGGGAGTAGAGAATTGCATGGCCCTAGCCGATCTAGGTGCCAGTATTAATCTCATGCCTCTAAGTGTTTGGAAGCAATTATCTCTCCCAGAGCTAGTCCCCACTAAAATGACTTTGGAATTGGCCAACCGTACGGTTGCTTATCCAGTGGGGATAGCCGAAGATGTCATTGTAGGAGTCGACAAATTCACCTTCCCTGCTGATTTTGTTGTCGTCGACTACGAGATGGACCCTCGTGTACCACTGATTGTTGGTCGTCCATTCCTTAGGACCGGTCGCACTCTTATTGATGTTGAAGCCGGAGAGCTTATCATGAGAGTGGGTGACGACAAAGTAGTCTTCAACATGGGAAAGTTGTCTAAACAGCCTTATTCATATGAGAGCGTTAATTGTATTGACGTTCTTGATGAGGCTTGTGAAGAACACTTTAATGATGCTTGCAAAAGTATTCCTACCTCTCTTCCCACTGTTGAGACCGTGTCCTCCATTGATTCATCGTTGTCTCTATTTAGAGATAGTGATTTATTCTGGAACAATCTTGAAGATACCATGGGAGATGTGAATTTAGCTACTAATGATTCTCCCACCGAGGGGGATGAAGATATGAGTTTCTTTGACAATCTTCTCACCGAAGACAATCCTTCGCCTCCATCTCCCACGGTCATTGCTATCGATACTCCGACTTTGAAAACACCTCCCGTCGAAAATCCTCCGGATTTGGAACTTAAGGAGTTGCCGCCACATCTCGAGTACGTGTTCCTTGACGACAACAAGAAGTCGCCCGTCATTATTGCAACGGATTTGAAAGATGAAGAGAAGACTCGCCTCGTTGCCATGCTGAAAGCTCATAAGAAGGCTATTGCTTGGAAAATCTCGGATATTCGTGGAATTGATCCTCACTTCTGCACGCACAAAATTCTCATGGAGGACGACTATAAGCCCACTATTCAAAGCCAACGAAGGGTGAATCCAAAAATCCATGAAGTCATCAAAACAGAGGTTATCAAACTTCTTGATGCGGGTATGATTTACCCTATTTCGGATTCACCGTGGGTTAGTCCAATCCATTGTGTGCCCAAGAAGGGCGGAATAACCGTTGTTCCCAATGAACACAACGAGTTGATTCCCACTCGTCTCGTTACTGGGTGGAGAGTTTGTATAGACTACCGCAAACTCAATGATTCCACGAGAAAGGATCATTTCCCTCTACCTTTCATGGACCAAATGCTTGAACGATTAGCCGGTAATGAATATTACTGCTTTCTTGATGGTTTCTCGGGTTATTTTCAAATACCCATCGATCCCCAAGATCAAGAGAAGACTACATTCACTTGTCCCTATGGCACTTTCGCTTACAAAAGAATGCCTTTTGGCTTATGTAATGCGCCCGGGACTTTCCAAAGGTGCATGTTAGCTATCTTCCATGACATGGTTGAACAAACCATGGAAGTCTTCATGGATGATTTCTCGGTCTTCGGGGACTCCTTCTCTGCTTGCCTTGCCAATTTAGAACGTATGCTAAAGCGGTGCGAAGACACTCGCCTAGTTCTAAATTGGGAAAAATGCCATTTTATGGTAAAAGAAGGCGTCGTGCTTGGACATAAGATTTCGAAAGCCGGTCTTGAAGTTGACCGTGCTAAAGTCGATGTCATCGCTAAGTTGCCTCCACCTTCAACCGTGAAGGGTGTGAGAAGTTTCTTGGGTCATGCGGGCTTCTACCGTCGATTCATCAAAGATTTTTCTCAAATCGCTCGCCCGATGACCCACCTCTTGGAAAAAGATACACCCTTTATCTTCTCCAAAGAGTGTCTTGAAGCCTTCAACTCGCTTAAGGATAAGCTCACTAAGGCACCTGTCTTGGTTACCCCTAATTGGGAGCTGCCCTTTGAGTTGATGTGCGATGCTAGCGATTTTGCTATTGGAGCGGTTCTTGGACAAAGAGTGAACAAACACTTCCAACCGATCCATTATGCTAGCAAGACAATGACTGGGGCACAATTGCATTATACGACAACCGAAAAAGAGCTTTTAGCTGTTGTCTATGCTTTTGAAAAATTCCGCCCCTATCTTGTCCTTTCCACCACCATTGTGTACACCGATCATTCCGCGTTGAAGTACTTGTTGACAAAGAAAGATTCCAAACCAAGACTTCTTCGCTGGGTTTTGCTGCTCCAGGAATTTAAAATCGACATCCGCGATAAAAAAGGAGCAGAAAACCTAGCCGCGGACCATCTTAGTAGACTTGAGGATCCATACCAAGGGGATCATCCGACCAAAGAAATCAATGATTCTTTTCCCTTGGAGACCTTAATGTCTATAAACTCGAAGCCGAATGAAACCCCGTGGTTTGCGGACTTTGCAAACTACTTGGCGGGTGGAATTCTCAAGGAAGGGTTGACGTCCCAGCAAAAGAAGAAGTTCTTTACCGACATCAAGACTTACTTTTGGGACGACCCTTACCTATTCAAACAATGTGCTGATCTGATAATTCGCCGATGCGTTGATGGACCGGCAGCGTCGGACATCCTTGATGCTTGCCACAAAGGACCCACCGGTGGTCACTTTGGTCCCAACTACACCGCAAAGAAAGTGTTTGATTCGGGATTTTATTGGCCCTCCATATACCGTGACGCTCACGATATGGTCAAACGATGTGATGTTTGCCAAAAGCAAGGCAAAATCACACATAAAGACGAGATGCCTCAGAATTTTATTCAAGAGTGTGAAATTTTTGATGTTTGGGGTATCGACTTTATGGGGCCATTCCCTTCGTCTAAAGGAAACAAATACATCCTTGTAGCCGTTGACTACGTTTCAAAATGGGTTGAAGCCAAAGCTTTGCCTACTAATGACGCAAGGGTGGTTTGTAACTTTTTGAAAGCTCTTTTCGCTAGATTCGGTGTGCCTCGCGCCATTATTAGTGATCGTGGGACTCATTTCTGCAATGACCAATTTGCTCGAGTCATGGCTAAGTACGGTGTAAATCATCGTCTTTCCACAGCCTACCACCCACAAACTAATGGCCAGGCCGAAATATCCAACCGAGGTCTTAAGCGAATTCTTGAAAGGACCGTGGGAGAGCATCGTGCCTCATGGGCTGATAAACTGGATGATGCTTTGTGGGCTTTCCGTACTGCTTACAAGACCCCAATCGGCTGTACGCCTTATCGTCTTGTGTACGGGAAAGCGTGCCACCTCCCCATTGAGTTGGAGCACAAGGCTTATTGGGCCTTGAAGTTGGCTAATTTTGATATAAATAAAGCCGGTGACCTACGCAAGATCCAACTCAATGAGCTCAATGAACTTCGGAATGAGGCTTATGAAAATTCTTTGATCTATAAGGAAAGAACTAAGCTCATTCACGACTCTAAGATCAAAAACCGAGAGTTCCATGTTGGAGACAAAGTCTTACTTTTTAACTCTCGGTTGAAAATCTTTTCGGGAAAGCTCAAATCTCGTTGGTCCGGCCCATTCACCATTGCCCAAATTTTTCCATATGGTACTCTCGAGCTCGCTCAACCTGATGGACCAAATTTTAAGGTGAATGGCCAACGAGTGAAGTTGTACTTTGGTGAGGACACCTCTAAGGAGGTGATTCCATCCCTCACCACGTTCCCCATGAACTAATTTTAGGTCGAGTCAGGCTCGTGACTCGGTTATCAAAAACAAGCGCTCCTCGGGAGGCAGCCCGAGTATCTATCCTTGTATGTTTTAATCCCCTAAGTGTAGGGGGGGACTTCTATATGTGTTTGTCTTTGTGTGGTGCATTACAGGGATAAGTGCACTCTTGGAATCTTTGAAGAACCGTGCTCCCGTGTTTATCCGAAATCCGGTTCTATCTCTCAACTATCGTGATTCAATTTTCTTCATACTCACATTTGAAATTGATCACTTTAGTCGTCTCTTCCTTAACTTGAGTTAACCAACGTGCACAATGTCATAAGTGTAGGGGAAACTTTTCCCATATGCTTAAACATTGAGGACAATGTTTATCTTAAGTGTAGGGGGGACTTCTATCGAAGTTTTAAGTGGACTTTTCCATGAAAATGCCTTCAATTAACCGGAAAATCATATTTTTCAACA
Organism: Glebionis coronaria; assembly: GCA_025667525.1. NCBI lineage: Eukaryota > Viridiplantae > Streptophyta > Magnoliopsida > Asterales > Asteraceae > Glebionis > Glebionis coronaria. The sequence goes on from CM046879.1 coordinate 178,433,794, forward strand.
TTTTTCAAATTTTTTATTAACTTTGGCCATTTAGTTGTAATTTTTAAATTTTTATCGTTGCTTTCATATGTATATATCCCATAATAAAGTGGTGTAGCTAGTTTAGAAGTCTTTGATCTATTAGGCCCGTTGCGTTTATTTTGACTCAACCCGAATAGACTTATCCAAGTTTATTCTAGCTAGTATCCTTAACCATGTAAACCTTAATTGGTTTATTAGGCTAAGTGTCCACGAATCTCATTACTTGGGATTTTAAATTGTGGAGGACGAGAAATGATAGAGTCAATTATAAGTCGGTATTCTTGCGCAAGCTCACTTGGTGTAATTATTTGCCTATTCTCCCATCACTTGCTAATAATTTATCTGCAATAAGTAAGGTCTTACGATTTGAAAAGTTACTTAGCTTCTAGCCCAAGATCGTTTAAAAGTTGCTCGGTAATGATAAGAGTTCATAGCCAAGGCATAACTTATGAAGCGGGGCGCGAAGATTGGCGAGTCCGAAAAGGCCCTAACAAGGCATGAGGATTCAATTTTATTGCTGAAGATCCAAAGTGATGTGAAAAGCATTATTCCTAAAGTCAATATGAAGGATCAAGACTCACGACGAAAAGCAATCAACTCCCATAAAGATCATGGAGAAGTCTATCCGAAAAGACCCTAACAAGGTATGAGGATAAATAGATCCAAGTCCGAAAAGGAGGCGGATCGTTGTATCTCAAAATCCCAATTAGAGATTGAAGAAATAATCATGAAGTCGTGGTCAACAAAGTTGGAGTACCCCTCAAAAGTCTCCAAGCGAAGAAATTCTATTATGATGAGAAGACCATTATCTCAAGAACGTCTCTCGAAGATATGAAGTATGAAGTACATGCCACATATCGGCCCGAGAAAGGTCTCAAATCGTGAACCAAGTTATGCCAAGATATGAACTTTTTGATATCCCGAGAAGCAGTTTTAAGAGATTTTGTCCTTTAGCTAACTATTGATCAAATCGTCCTACTTTGCTTTCAGCCCTAATAAACTATCGAAATAAGTCCAAAAATGCATCTTCATGATCATTCTAAGACAAAAATAAAATATAAGAGATACACCTAGGAATAAGGGAGTTTAAGCATTTAATTAAGCCATGTGTGTAAGTGTTTGAATTGCTAACTTATAATAACAATGATCTCGTTTTTAAGCTTAGTTTGGGGAACGTGAAACTTGAGGGTGATAAATCTTCGCAGCACCAAAGCCCTAATGTAAGTCATCGATTTCTTTACAAGTTATTTCCATATAGCTATTTTCAAGTGAAAATGGTTTTCTATCCTTTTGTTTCCTTCAAAGTCTTAATTCCCTTTAGTACTTTAATTTTTGTTTAGTAGTATTTTAAATAAGGCCAAGGTTGATTAATTATGAGAAAAGTGTAAATTTGCTTTATCACTAAGCATTGCATGAGGGCATGGCAATGGTTAAGTGTAGGGGATTTGATAGGTGTGTAAACACCCATCCTTTTACCACTTAATTCGGGCTAAAACGAGACCAAAACACGTATTTAATATCATTTGTTTGGAATTATGCGTGGTTTTTGTGTTTATTGTGTTTTCAGAGCCAACCGGATGAATATTGAAGAAAACATGGGATTGCACGGGTTTTACTGAAGAAAAAGACTCAAGATAAAGTCTATTGTCCAAGAGATGCAAAAGATTTGAAGTCGCTGGGCCTATTCGAAGATTTATCGAAGAAAAGGACCAAAGATGGAAGATTTATTTAAGTCGAAGAAACTCAAGTCTATTAAACGAAGAAATTAAAAGACGAGTTGAATTTAATCGACTACAAATCCCGAATCAGAGTCGAAAACGGAAACTTTTCTGAAAAGACGAAAAGACAAGAAGAACGGGAGAAAGCCCACTCACCAACCAAAAGACAAGACTATAAATAGCCTTCCCCTCACACATTTTAGAAGCTTTTATTTTTCTTTTCCCCACTCTTTCTTTTCCCTGGTTCGTAGCTTCACCATCACCACTAGGGTGATTGGTGATTTTCATCTTTAGTTCTTTAATCTTGTAATTTTAACCTTTGTTTTATCTTGTCAAAACATTAATCAATCAATACAAGTTCTTGTTTAATCTTTCATTTCATCTTGTTCATCATCATCTTTATCTTCAAGTTCTTAAGTTTTATTTTTATTGATTTGATCTTCAAAAGTTGTTTGGATTTGTGTTTTTATTAGTGGGATTCGTTGCTTATGGTGTCTAAATGATTTGTGTTTAATTTGGTAAATCCTTTTTAAGTATTTGGTTTGATTTTGATTAAAATTCGTGTTCCGTGTTCTTCGCTAAACTGCTACTGTATCTGGGTATTCAAAACTTCCGAACCAGCTAAAAAGTTCCGAATGAAGCCATCATTCGGAAAGTTCCGAACCAGTCATTAAGTTCCGGATCAAGCAAGAAGTTTCCGAATCAACCCCTCATCCGGAAACATCCGAATCAAGCCGAAAGTTCCGAACCAGTTATTTCCGAGTCAGCAAGTTCCGAATCAACCTCTTCATCCGGAAGGTTCCGAATCAAGAAAAACTTCCGAATAAATTGTCAGACTTCCGAATCATTGAGTTCCGGATGAGTGAATAGTACCTTCCGAATCAGAAAGTTCCGAACCAAGGTTAAAGTTCCGAATCAGTATCTTTGGGTATTTTAAAGTTGTTGTTTTACTGTTGTTGTTTTACTGTTTCTTTACTCATATTTCACAATTTATATGTTAACTTTAATTTTAATTTGAACTTTAAATTTTAATTTTAATTTTGATTTTGATTTTAATTTCAAACCAAGTCTTAGTTAATTATAATTAAAGTAATTGTTTTTGATTTAAATTTTCATTTCCACCTTTTATTAGATTAGAAAACCAAACCCTTTTATTTAGTAACCAAGAACAATCATTCCACTTAAGACCTAGATCAATTCGAGAGGATATCGAGAGTAAAATTGAACCCAGCAAAATCTGTGTTTCACTTAACACCAAGCATTCAGTATCAGTAAACATAACTTTATTTTTGTTATCACAAACTTGTGATACACTAAAAAGATTGTAATCAAGTTCCTTTACCAGAAACATGTTCTCAAAACGCAAGTTCTTGGTGAGAAGAGTTCCTTTGCCTGTGATAGTTCCATATCCGCCTCCAAAGTAAACCTTATCACCATCCTTATGGGAGTGAAGTTAGTTAAATAATCTTCCTTCCCTGTCATGTGCCTGGAGCATCCACTGTCCCAATATCCATAATCATTGACCTGTTTTTGAATGCCCTGCACATAAAGAAAACAAATTAGTTTTCTTTGGGAACCCAAGCCTTAGCAGACTTGGATTTATCTGGTTGTTCAACAAGAACAGACTTGGTTCTCATAACAACCCCTTGGTCATCCCTCTTTGGATGAAATACCCAGTTAACCCCAATAGGTTTTGTAATGACCTTTGAAATATAATTAAATCTGTTGCAGGTCATAGAAAGTCCATTAGAATTAGGGTTTTGATCTTGCTTAGGTCATGTCAAGCTTGAAGAAGCTTTAGACCCCTTACCCTGTGGTTGCAAATATTTAGGTCTGGCAACGTTTCTGTCAGCGTTGGATTTGGTCTTGTCAACGCTGAAATTACCCTTGTCAGCGTTGAACCTAGGGTTTGCTACAGAAACCCATTGCCTATTAGACCAAGTATTGGTCTTTTCAAATGGTCTTTGTCCATGAGTGTTAGACCCTCTAGTGAAGAAAGGGGCTGGTCTAACAACTTGTGGACTTTGCTCCACACAAGTTTTGGGTCTGACAACGTTTGACTTTTTAACAGCGTTGACCTTGGAAGCGTTGACACACTTATATGCTAAATGTGAAAAGCTACCACAAGTGTAACATGCTTTTCTAGACACAACCCTAGGTCTAGAAGAGAAGAAGCCTGTTCCATCATTACTAACTTGGCTTTTAGGTGACCTAGTATTCATATACATTTCTGCATACTTGATGCTAGGTTTTTTAACAGTGTTTGAGCCAATGTCAACAATCTTACCAGTGATTGGGTTAGTTACCTTAATAGGGGTTGACTCATTTGGACTTTCACATAACAATCCACCCTTAACAAACAAGGTAGGGTTGGCTTTCTTCCATTCATTCAAGTGAGTCAGCTTTTGTCTATACTCTTCAACTGGGGTAATGACTCTTGGTGGATGAATAAATTCCTCCTCTTGGAGTTCTGGTAAACCAGTCCAAGATAAGTCCTTTCTTTGGACACCATAAAAGTCCCCAGCTGGTGGTGGAACCACAGTATAGTCTTTCATCCCAATCCCAGTCATGTCCTTAGGATCCCTTTGTTTATTAACACATTCTCCTAGGGTTTGTGTGGCCTTATCAAATCTCTGAATTTTAAGGTCAACATTATCCTTATTCTTGATGGCCTCATCTAACTTAGCCTGTATATCAGCATTGACCCTTTCCATGATGTTTCTAATATCATTACTAGCATTTAAATCATGTTTTAAGATATTAATTTTATCTTTTAGATCAAATTCCATTTTCTTGTACTCCTCAATTGTCTTTTCAGTTTGAGTGAGAGCAATTTGGTAATTAGACAACTTGCATCTCTCAGTACTCACATTACTTAACAATCTTAAAACCTCTTTGTTAATTTTCTTAGTATTTAACCTACAACCCTTACTACAAAAAGCATCATCGTATACCTCATTATCTGATGAAGAGGAGGATTGTGCCATGAGAGCATATTGAACATGCTCTTCTTCTTCTATCTCAGCAACCAAGGCTTTATCCTCTTCCCCATCCTTAGCCAAATAGCTCCAATCCCATCCAGTACCATCAATTTCTTACACTGCAACCATGGCCTTAGGATCCTGAGCCTTAACAATTTGGCTTGAGGGTTTGGCAGCATCAGATCTTCTTGGAGATCTGCATTCCCTCATGAAGTGTCCCATACGATGACAATTGTAGCACTCAACCTTGGATTTGTCAAATCTAGCAGTGTCTTTTGCATTAAAGGTCATCTTCTTCTTAAACCTTCTATTCCATCTGTTTGCTCTTATACTAGCAAGAGCCATGTTCCATTTAATATCCATCTCCTCCAAGTGCTCATCACTTATTTGCTCAAGGTCCTCATATGTAATCACTGAACCATTGGGCAAAGAAGCAATGTAAGCACACACAGTATCCAGATCCAAGCCAGCAGGTTTAACTCTTGGTGAGTCACTTTTGTATGTGTCAGCGTCTGAATGTGAGGCGTTGACAGGGTATGTTCCAGCGTTGACACATGTTGATCCAGTAACTGGGTGCATGTAAGAGTCCTTTTGATCAAATTGGCCTTCACTATGTGAGAAGAAGGCCATGTTGCTATTAGTAGACTTACTTCCATGCTCCAAAAGAGTTTCATCCTCCAATAGCCTCAGTTTGTTGTAGATATCATCAAAAGTAGAACTTTTGTGAGTGTTATTGGCAAGAATAGATCTTGCCTCAATCTTCCACGCATCACCAAGGCTTTTAAGAAAAGTGGCAATAATGTCAACATCACCAAGTTGTGTCCCCATGAAGGACAACTTGCTTGTAATGTCAAGCAGTATGCTTCTCACACTGCTAAGCTTCTTATTAGGTTGAGTCTTGAAAACAGCATACTCATGCATGAGTTGCTTCTTCTTCTTTTCCTTAGTATCATCATTGCCACCATATGCAACTTCAAGAGCTGCCCAAAGGTCTTTTGCAGAGTCATAACCTCTATATTTATGCTGGTTCTCTTGCCCCAAAGAGAATTTCAGAATGTTTAGGGTTTTCATATCAACCCTTCTCTTTGCTATGTCTTCAGCAGACACAGCTCTACCATCACCAGGTTTTTCTTTCTTATCTGCTTCTGGACATCCAGCAACAGCAGTTCTTGCAGCAATGGCATTAGCAATCTTTTCAACTTTATTGTATGTGTTTCCATATTCAGTGATCTCCCAGAGAGTATAGTCATAGATTCCCAGATATTGCTCAAAGTTGAACTTCCAAAGCTCAAAGTTGTTTGCATCAAGCATAGGAATCTTGATGCTAGGGTTTGAGGAGGAGGGGTTTACTTCTGGATTGGACATGATGTTTTTAGGGTTTTGAGAAAATTAGGGTTTAGGTGATTTTAGGGTTCTTCTGTTCTTTAAGATCAAAAGTTTCTCAACAAGCTTTGATACCACTTGTTGATCCCAAACTTAGATCGATTAAGCTTTATGTATACGAGATTAGATCAAGTTATACACGTAGAGAAACCTTTGTATATGTATATAGTAATCTAAGTGTTATGCGGAATTAACACTTAAACAAGAACACACAAAGATGTAAACAAACTTTCACTTGATTAATGATAACAAACTTGCTTACAATGAAAGTGTTTAATGTATGAAAACTTATATTGAACATTAACCTAAAGGTCTTCTTTTATAGACATAAGAAGCCTTGTACAAGAGTCTACGTATCAACTATTCTAGGTAAAGATAATTATAGAAAATACAATGTTGAACTTATCTTTACTAGAAACAAACTAGAAACAATATACGCGTAGACTAAATCTTTCCATCAGTGCTTGTCTTCAACCTATCAACGCTTGACTTCTTCTTGTCAACGCTTGATCTGTCAGCGTTTGTTTTCTTCCTATCAACGCTTGTTTTCCTCTTGTCAGCGCTCAAGTAGACTGGCTATATTTTATTCCCAACACGTGGTTCCGGTCCAATTCTCGGTTCCGATCCGGTTCTTTGGTTCTTTTGCTCATCCCTAACTATACTCAAGGTTCTTGATAGCGTGAAGTATGGCATATCGGCATGGCCAAGTTTTACGTTTTTGCACGCCATGACGAATCATGACGTTTTTAAAAAGATGAATTAAAGCATCACAAAATATTAAAAAATATATAAATTTATATATTTATATCATATTATAAATACATTGAGGTTACAAAAAGTGTAATACATAAGAAATAAAGTTAACAAATCATTTTTTGAAATAATCTTTTCTCTTTTTTATACAAAAAATACAATGTTTATCGAAATTGAACTTATAAAACTCCACGGTCTCGTTTTATCGCGACTTATCACGTTTTTTCATTTATCGTCTCACTTCAAGTTTTAAGCTCAAGTCTTGGTTTATTGCATGGCATGAAGGTCAAGCCTCCCACCTTTGCGAGTGAGCCTTTTGCGAGCTTTTTAAAACCTTGATTATACTCAATTAAAGCACTTAGTTAAAAATAAAAATAGATGGTTTTCGGTTCAATTTGATTTACATTTTGCTAATACCATATCTAAACTGGTTGAGTACGGTTACACATACGATCAAATACGGTTTTAGTTTCGATTTTTGGCATGCAAGTTTTACCCGATTTGTCAACGCGCAAAAATTTGACAATGCCAAACTTTTATGATTTTAAAAATGAGTTTTCTAAATAATCTGCACAAGTTTAAACTTCAAACAATACTTTTGTACCTTTTTTCTTTCTCCTTTTAGTTAATTGATAGCGTGCCCTCGTGGGTTATATATTTTTCACCTTTTTCATAAAACATTAAAAATTATACCGCTCATCTTTATGCAGGCTCGTCTATAGGGGAGTGCAATAGATGCGATCGCACAGAGCCACAGCTTAACGAGACCAAATTTGATGTCGTTCTATTATATATATAGATAATATGCTCGAGCTCAATTAATTCATAAAGTTTTAATACACATTTATTTTCATTTTTGTTAAAAGGCCTCTTGGCGGTGATGGCACGAGGCCACCGAAATCCACTGAGACGACCCGTCTTTATGAAACAATGTCTTAACCAAGCCATGCGCAAGCTCAATGATTTCGCTCAAAGCTCAAGGCATAAAGGCTCTTATAATTATTCCTTCTGCATTGGTCTCGGGAGGGCCCGCCATGTAACTTGTCAATTTCGATATGGTACAAAGGAAAGATTGGGTATTTTTCAGTCTATTATCTCCTTGTGAGAATGATACATTTTATACACGTAAATTACTAATCTCTGCCTAATTTACATCCTTGACTTTAGGAACAAGATAATCAATAATTATTCTGTCAATCCTTTCCTAACTAAGTAAATATGCTCTTTCCAACACTCCCCCTCAAGGTGGAGAATGTATGTCTATCATTCCCAGCTTGTCTACAGAGCACTGAAAAGCTCTCCCACAAACAGATTTTGTTAACATATCTGCTAGTTGGTCACTTGTATGAACATACGGATGTTCCACAGTCTTCTTTTCAAGATGGTCTTTGATAAAGTGCCTGTCAATCTCTACGTGCTTCGTTCTATCATGCTGAACTGGATTGTTAGCAATCTTTATAGCCGCTTGATTGTCACAATACAAAGTCATGGGAGACATTAGAGTTATACTTAAGTCTCTTAAAATTCGCTTTATCCAAATCAATTCACATACTTCTTGTATCATTCCTCTAAATTCAGCTTCCGCACTCGACCTCGAGACAACCTTTTTTTTCTTGCTTCTCCAAGTCACCAGATTTCCGCAAACAAAAGTAAAGTAACCGGAGGTAGACTTTCCATCTGTCTTGTCTCCTCCCCAATCCACATCCACATACCCACATACATTTCGTGCGAAATGTTTCCCGAAGAACAGTCCCTTGCCCGGAGATGATTTAAGATACTTCAAAATTCGATATACAGCAGCCATGTGTTCTTTGCTTGGAGCATGCATGAATCTACTAACAACACTCACAGCATACGCAATATCGGGCCTAGTGTGCGATAGGTATATGAGTTTTCCAACTAATCTTTGATACTGCTCCTTGTTCGTTGGTACTTGATCGGTTTTGATAGACAACCTGTGATTAACTTTGATCGAAGTTTGAATCGGTTTGCAATTTAACATCCCAGTTTCGGATAGTAAGTCCTTAATGTACTTTCGTTGACACATAGAGATACCCGAAGTCGATCTTGCTACTTCAATGCCCAAAAAATACTTTAGGTGTCCAAGATCCTTTAGTTCGAATTCATTAGCAAGAACCGCTTGCAAATTCTTCATTCCTTCAAAGTCATTTCCCGTTACGACCATATCATTCACATATACTATAAGTGCGATGATTTTCCCCCCATTATGTTTTATAAACAACGTATGATCTGCATCACTTTGTTTATAACCAATTTCCTTCATGAACTTCGAAAATCTCCCAAACCAAGCTCGGGGAGATTGTTTTAATCAATATAATGCCTTCTTTAGTTTACCTACCCTTCCGTCGTTGTTAATTCTGGGAGGTGGTTCCATGTAAACTTCTTCTTCCAAATATCCATTCAAGAAAGCATTTTTACATCAAATTGCTTCAGAGGCCAATCTTGATTCGCCGCAATGGAAATTAAGATTCTAATAGTATTCATCTTGGCCACCGGAGCAAGCGTGTCTCCATAATCAATTCCATACTTTTGAGTATATCCTTTTGCCACCAGTCGTGCCTAGTATCTATATTTCTCTTTGAATCTAGTTTAACAGTATAGAACCATCTACATCCAACTGTTTCCTTTCCTTGAGGAAGACTTACAATTTCCCATGTTTCGTTTTTTTGTAGTGCCTCCATTTCTTCATTCATTGCTTTCTTCCACTTTTCATCCCTGATAGCTTCATGTACATTGGTTGGTATGTAAATGTTTGACAATTTTCCAACCATATTTGCATGAGAGCATGCCAATCGGTGAAGTGATACATAATTACCGATTGAATACTTAGCTTTTGTTTTTAGCTCAGGTACATATTGCTTCTTTGGAACTCCTCTATTATGCCTTGCTGGATACCTCGACGGCGGCGTGGTTTCCTGAAATTCAACATCATGTGGAATATCATGAGGATTAGAGTTATTAGCCATACCGTAATCGGAACTATTCATGGTTTCTTCCTCATCTAGTATATGTTCTTCATAGGGGTGTTCATCGGTTTGGTTTTTGGATTTGTGGGTTGTTTGGTTCGGGTTCCTCGGTTTTGAGATTTTTAAAATCAAAACCAAAACCAAACCAAACCAATTATAAAGCACGTAAAACCAAACCATACACCAAATTAAAATTCGGTTTGGTTTCGGTTAAAACCAAGAAAACCAAATTCAAAAAAACTCTAAAAGAAAACCAAATGGTACGGCATGTGTGTATATATAGGAGTGAATTAAGTTTTACATTCCTATTGGATATACATTAGATACTTGATTTTAGTATCAGTTTAAAAATATTTTGAAAAAAACTGGAGAGTTTGTTAAGGATAAAGAAAAGATTATACATATATATATATAATTTAAATTTTTTTGTACATAGATAAAGTTATTCGGTTTTTTCGGTTTGGTTTGGTTTTCTATTTATTAAAACCAAAACCAAACCATACACCAATTAAATACTTCGGTTCGGTCTTAAACCAAACCATACACCATTTAAAAATTTCGGTCCGGTTTTATTCGGTTTCGATCTGGCTTCTTTTTCGGTTTGTTCGGTCTTAAACCAAACACTGAACACCCCTAGTTCTTCATTAGGAGGATCATCAAAATTATGTTCTGACACACCTTCTGTTTCGATGGCCTCGAGTTGCTCGGGTTCGTTCACTTCGGGTCTCTCTGGTTCAATTGATGATTCAAGGTTGGTTGTTTCATGTTCGATGGAGGCTTCATATATTGGTAATCCTTTCGGGGATTCAATACCAAAATCGTGTATCACATCATGAGGCTTTGCATCTCCAAAGTATCGACTAGTTTCATGGAACGATACATCCCTTGTTACATACATCTTCTCCATAACCGGATCAAAACATCGATACCCTTTTTTGTGGTTAGCATATCCCAAAAAATACACTTAATAGCTCGTGGTTCTAATTTCCCTATGTTTTGATGAACATATGCGGCACAACCAAATACTCTTGGTTCAAGACCAAAATTTTCCGGCACATTCAAGAGTGTTTGTAGTTTCTGTAATGGGGTGTGGAACTCAATTACCCGTGATGGTGTTCTATTCATGATATAGAGGCAACGGATCGAACAGCTTCACCCCAAAATTTCCGAGGAACATTCATATCAAATAGCGATGCCCGAACAATTTTAAGAATTTGCTGATTTCTCCTCTCGGCAAGCCCATTTTGTTGGGGTGTTTTTGCACAAGAAGTTTGTTGACGGATTGAATTTTGTTCACAAAAACGTTTCATATCAAAGTTAATATATTCCCCCCCCCCCCCCATTATCCGACTGTAGTATTTGAATCTCTTTTCGATATTCTGTTTTAATGATGTGGTGTAGCTCCTTGAATGCATAATATACTTCTCCTTTTGTTTTAAGGAGTGAAATCCAAATCATGCGTGCGCATTCATCAATAAACGTCACAAAATATCGAGCACCACTAGGAGTGGGGATTCGGGTTGGACCCCACACGTCGGAGTGTATTATCATAAACGGAACTAATGTTTTATTCAAGCTAGGAACATATGAAATTCGTTTGTTCTTTGCTAGTTCACACGTACCACATCTAAAATCCTTTTCTACCAAGTTAAAAAACAAATCAGGTTTAAGTTTTCTAAGATAATGAAAAGAAAGATGTCCAAGACGGCAATGCCATAACCAGGCCACATACTTATTCGTTTTATTTATTCCAGCAAGGTTAGCTTCCCCTTTTTGGTGTTCTTCAAGATAATACAATTGTCCCCTCCTAGTACCATAACCAAGAATCCGATGTGTTGTCATATCCTGAAACACACAATTATTTGGCCAAAAAACCGCGTAGCAATTAACAGAGAGTAAACTTGAGGACAATGATGGAACTACAAGAACGGAGTCAAGATTCATAGATTCCGAGATTTTCACAGAACCTTCCCCTGTTACACTTGCGGTACTCCCATTAGCATGTTTTTTCGAAAAAGTTTTCATTACTTTTGGGTTATTTGTCATATGATCCGTGCCCCTGTATCAATTATCCAACCACAGTGTGAAGTATAGTTAGCGTGAGACATACCTTGATCCGAGACAGTATGAGCTGCCATCAGAATAGTTTCCTCTTCTGGTTGTGAGGTTGAAGCCCTAGCTGCGTGGTTAATTTTTTTTCGAGGCTTCTTCGAGAAATCCCACCATTCTGGATAACCTATCACTTCATAGCAACGGGTTTCTGAATGACCATCTTCTCCACAGTGGGTACAAGTGAACGTTTTTCCATTCACCTTCTTATCCTTTGTAATTCGATTTCGAGTGGTCATATGCACCATACTATCGGGTTCAAGTTTTGGTTCCTCCATGGTGTGTCTTTGGTTTTGATCTTTCCGGATATAGGCGTAACAAGAATCAAGATCTAGTGGTGGATCTTTTCTCAAGATCTCACTTCTAGCTTGATTGAACTCTGGATCTAGTCCCACAAGAAATATGTGAACCCTAAGGCGAGATAGAGTTTTATTAAGAGTGATGGTTCCAGCAACTGTGTTTTCTTTGAGTAGTTAATCGAGTATCTATTTCTTGAAATATACTTACTAATTCATTGAAATAGGTAGGTATTGTTCTTCCGTTTTGGTGGATAGTAAAAGATAACGTTTTTCCCACGGCTTCCCATATTTCAGCAACGGTTTTTAGACGTATAAATCGTCTCATGAGGGGTTGACTCATCGAATCAATCAACTAGTTTTTGACCCGGTGGTTGTCAATGATCCATGCTTCAATGGCTTGTTCATCGCCTTTAGGTTTCTCCGTTGCTCCGGTGATATATCCGGATTTGTTTCGAGCCCCGATCCGCATCTCCATCAACTGAGACCAGGTTGGCTAATTCTTGTCATCAAGGATGACTCCGGTGGGGAATGGTGCATCTTGAACATTCTGAACAATGACTTGCGAGGATTTCGAGGATTCCATCATAGTGGTGGTACAATGGGTTTTGAGGATTTGAGATTATATGATCTGCTCTGATACCATGTCAATTTCGATATGGTACAAAGGAAAGATTGGGTATTTTTCAGTCTATTATCTCCTTGTGAGAATGATACATTTTATACACGTAAATTACTAATCTCTGCCTAATTTACATCCTTGACTTTAGGAACAAGATAATTAATAATTATTCTTGTCAATCCTTTCCTAACTACCCATCCTTTGAACAAATGGTCGTTAGTGTTTCACTGTTGAGGGCATTGTGATCGATAATTTAAAAGATTTGGAAGATGCTAATTCAGCAAGGTAAATGACTAGCTAGAATATGAGAACCAAGTTATAAATGCTAAGATACCAGCCAAGATTCATCATCATGGACAAACCATTTGTCTGTACGCACTGAGACCATATTGTTTGTCATGACCAACTCCTAAGAAAGGTCTTTAGCGTCTTACATGAACGTCACCCGTAATCAAAATATACATACAAGACCACGGACACTTCATTTTACATACATGAACACATACATTATCTCAAGAACTGATGTTATGTCGGCACTTACTCCTGCCCTCGAGATGAGTGTAGCGATTTATTTGGACTTAGCTTGAAGCCACGTGAGATCAAACACAATCACACGTCGTGCCAGTTATGTCCCATATGGATGATTGATTATGGGGACATTTAGTTTACAATGGCAGAATTTCACACTCACTCTATATACTATGTGCTACTCAGAGTAATGTAAAGCCCACTTAAAGAAGATTCAAGCTAGTAATTCCATCAAAAAAGAAGATGAAACTATTCACTGAAGTTGAGCAAACCTATCTTAATCTACGCATTTACAAGATATACGTAGCTGACTCAAAACACAATTGCTTCATAGACCACGCGACTTCTATCTTTCCATGTGTGTAGCTGGATTAAGCAGCTCTTCAAACTCCAGCTGCAAAATGAGGAGTTATAGTTAATATAATTCCTGCTCTAAAGATAAATAAACAACATGCGGATGTGTCAAAGTCGATGCAAAGCTTCACCAAAATACTGCAGTAAGCCAGTAACTCTTTGTGCAAAAGTCACAATTACATAAGTTATGTCCCTGTACTATCATGATATAGGGTTATAATCCGTGTAAGATATATGAACTAAAAACATATAATGTTTCAGTTTAACTCAAAACCCAACCCATACCAAAAGTTACCAGTTTAAACCTTGCAATTTATTTGGAAATGAAATACCAGGCTCAAAGTGGTCTTAGTATAGAGTCATGATACATACCGATGCCTGGTTATGTTCTAGCTTCATCTTTCTATATTCTTCTTGAGCTCTTTTTGATCGAAACATGGCTTGGACCCGAACAACTGATCTCTCGACACGCTCCTCAGCTTGCTTTCTACTGGCTTGGAAGAAGCTCTCCTCGCTAATGTTTTCCTGTTTTTCATCTTCCTCGTCATCTTTACTTGCAGCAACTTGAAGACCTCTAAAGCCTTTCCGTCTAAGACGCCAACGAATGATTGCTTTCTCCAAAATTCCTACTGACCATACTAGTTTCGTATATTGCTTCCGTACTTGGAAACCACGGAAAAAGGCCTGGCATTAAAAGAAATAAGATTGGTTTCTAGCTAATAAGCCAAGTAAATCAAATTTTTAGCTTAGAGAAAAAGGTCGAGTCCCTTGTGTACTGTGGGATGTAAAGAACAACACCATTGACGTGTTTGTTGTGTTCCTTTTTTGGTAACATTATTTATTTTATCCAATCGAGCGGTAGAGATAAAACATACCAAATTGGCCCATTTGTAAGACATTGTCCAAAATCACCACCTCCCCGATAGGGTTAAAAATGACTCAATTGTCTGGTAGAATTAAAGAATGAAAGAAAAATGGATAAACCAAATTTAGATTCTTACTTGAATTTTAATGGCCTGACGGCGCTTATTCAGAAAATCTTTTCTTATTTTCCATGTACGAAACCTGTGCTGTATGTGGACGGCAGCATTCATTTGTTTCTTAGTTTCATGCTTACGGAAAGCATGCTGAATCCTCATAGCAGCTATTATACAGCGCGCTTCATCTTCTGTATTATCAAACTCAACTGCTTTTGACTTCAATTTAAATGATTGCTCCCTAAATGCAGCCTGTATGCGTGCTGCAGCATCAGCAGTCCTCCTATACGCAGCCAGTGTATCCTTCAGATATTGTTCCTCTTCAGTGATGTTGGTTCCCGGTCCATTAGTGACAGAATCATCATCAGCCGGAATTGTACTCTGCAGTGACCCACTAACATTCCCAGCTAATGTCATTGCTTCAAAATGCGCTAATAATGCTTTTTCTGCGAGATAAGCAGCCAACCCCTCGTAACCACTTTTTGATGCCAGATCAGCAGGAGTGCATCCGCCAGGGTTTTCTGAAGTGGGGTCTGTTACCAAATTTGGATTGGCCCCAGCAGATAGCAAAGATGCCACGGACTTTCGTCTGCAATTGGAGATTTAATCAATTCAAATGTCTATCAAGAGCATGTCTAAGGGGGTGTTTGGGTTAGCTTATGTAAAAGTACTTATGCCCCTTAGCATATAAGCTCACCCCCTGTATAATGCCTCTTAGCTTCTTTAAGAGAACATATTTAGTTCACAAAATTCACTAAGCTAAAAATTTTGGTCAAAAAGAGTAGCTTATGGTATCTTGATAATACAATATGCAATTGAGCTGAGCCAAACACCCTCATAATCTAACAGGCTTCAACTAATGATTTTTAAATGCGTTTTGCTAAAGGTTGTATTAATCGCAGAACGCCTGTTTAAGCATTTCACGAACTCTACCTATGTATGTGACTAACTGCTAAAATGACAAAGGTGGTGAGAATAACTTACCTCCCATAATGAGCAGCCCAATGAAGAGCTGTCCATCCAAATTTATCACGAAAATCAATCGATAATCCCGACCATGAATACGGGAATATAGCCCAAGTATAATCCAATATGGCACACAAATGAATCACTCCTTGACCTTTATCATCACGTTCTGGGATCTTATGTCCTTCTAATATTCTTTCCAAAAGCCATTCAAGCAGTCTGTTCTGTAAAGTTAGCTCCAAGAAATTATCTTTGGCTTGTTGAAAAGATACCTTTTTTTCAATAATTGATTTTATCAAAAAATCCCAACTCTCAACAATGGAACGGGTTTTGTGGGCAAATATTTTGGCTTCTTTCAGTGTCTTTGGTGGTATTTTAGCGGAAAAGATATTTAAGCTCCTGGATGTAGAAAATAGCAAATGAGCCAGTCTCATTCTAACTTGAAAATCTTTCCAGTCAGACTTTTCTTCTGAAGAAACTACTATGTTTTGGACAGGAGGAGCACGGTATTCAAATGCAACAAGTTGACTGATGGGTTTGTGACCGTCAAAACTGATAAAAAGGTTGACTATTCCTGGGCTGTGAGAAGAGAGGTGACAACGGAATACGCCAGATTGTATAAAAGTAACAGGAACGGAAACATCCCCACATACACAAAATAGATTAGAGTTTGATAAGTGTAGATACTCTTCATGGAAAACGCCAACGACCAAAATCTGCAGAGAAGCCATAAATGATCAAATATGTCACAACAATGGCGAATATGATTGTTAAATAGTGATGGATTATATGGACAAAGTCTTAACTCCTGCTAGTAGATGTGGAAGAATGACAGGGTTCGGGTTGGGGTCCAAAGTGGTCAATTTATGTTTATGTTATAAAATAAAAGTAAGGTTTCGGAAACAGTCAAACCGTAAGAACAATTTGACAGTAAAGAAAATGATAATTACACATAAATCTTAACACATTTCCTTTTGAACAAAATTTTTGATTTACCCGCTTGACTGATATGATATAAAGCACAGCGCTTATTAAACCTTTCATGAGGGAATCTGCTACCTTTGTAGAATTTTAGGTATTGCAAAAGTTTAAATAAACACGATCAACATTCTTAACACTTAAGTTTTTGTACTTTCAGTATTAAACAGTCAATCAGATTTCAAGTTGGCAAACATTCCCGTCAATGAAAAATCAAATTTGGACTATTTCACTAAAATACTGTTTAAAGGCAAGTCTTATTACGACAGACAAGTGATAATAGATGCACAATTAGAAGATGAAATACAAATCATGTTCATACCTCATTATAAAAAGTTTGTCAAAACTGAGCAGCACTAACCTTTGTATCCTCAGTAGATGACGCCCATGAGGGCGAGACTTCATTTATAGTAAAAATTTGCTGCAAGGAATGCGACTGATGATTATAACCACTCAGAGTCCTAGCAGTTTCTCCGCCTGACACAACCAAGGGTTCTGGTTTAAAATTTGGATCAACTATCACAGGGGAGTCAGTCATGGCGTAGTTCATCCATCTTCCAAAACTATCTTGATTTTTAATTCCATCATTGCCAATAGTCTTATAATTACCGATGCTAGCATTTACAAATTTCGGCTCCACCTGTAACATAGGTAATAATGATATAAAGAGTGATACAAAAAAAATAAAGAACGGCAAGAATCAAGAATATCATGAAGGTGTTTATTTTTCTCTGAAACGAAATGGACAGCGGTTCCTACTTACAGTATCTACAAATCCATTTAGTCCATATTGGTCATCTTGATCAAAGAATGATATATTTCCTGCAACGAAAAAGTGGCCATTTGAAAAGTTAGAGTTTTAAATAAAGTTCAATCTAGTTTTACTAAATATAGTTAGCTACCTCCTTGAGGTGTGACTGAACTGTTGGACTCGTCGGGAACAACAAGCTCCTCCCATTCAAGGGTGTTAATTTCGTGAAGTCTCTTCTCATGATTTATTATAGTCTCATTAGGCTCTGTAGGATCACAAACAAGAGATTTTTTCAATAAAAAGTTACCTATAAAAGAGATGAAAATATTCTTCTCATGACTAGGACAGTTGATAAGTCTATAAAGCATAGCCATTACCAGTTACTTCATACCGCAAAGGTGGCAATATGGGTAGCTTGCTTAATGAGTAAAAAACATGTCACTTTTTAGTATGGGTCCAAATAGGCGGTGTGGCGCTGACACGAATTATGTGTGCAGTAATAGTTTATTGTTACAAAAGAAGTGATATTAAAATACTAACGTTATTTTAAATTTTCGAACTAGAAGTTTGTATCCCTCTAAAATACACTTAGGTCGAATTACAACCTGTTTGACCCATTTGACCAGTTCCTTTTTTAGCTTTACTTTTTTATTTCACCCATTTTAGATCAAATATGAGAGTACTAAATTGACCCATCTATAAGTACTTGGGTCGAAGTTTCCACCTCTGCAACTTGTTAACCGGTTTCTAGAGTCTAGACCCTAAGCAGATTTTAAAAGGATTTCATGTTTAGTGTTTTTTGTCTCGTAACAAACTATAAGTTAATAGAATAACGCACCAACATAATAAAGCTGCTCAACTCCATCATTTCCTTCGGACAGATTCCATGAAGTAGGTGGGTCTGAACTAGAATGTGATTCAGCATTAGGCGAACCCTGCAATGCATAATGAATGTAAGCATAAAGTGACACTTGTCAATCAGAAGAGCCGAAGTTAACTGGAAAACTGAAATTCCATATTAGGCTGTTAGCTCTGCAGTCCGTGGCATGTCAAGTAGAGGTGTCATTGGAAGGGTAACAGGTCATTTTTAGTGGAGGGTACAGGTTAGGTTGGGTCGGGTTGGCCCAAAAATAGTTGTCCGGTTTTTAAACTTCATTTAAATAGTATTGCGTCAATAATGATTACAGAAACACCATTTAGCCAATCGAGATTTCGGTAACTTTTAACCTGTCTAAAGTGTTCTACCGAATTGACCCGTTTTGTTTAACCCTTTTGTAGAATAAAACATAATGACCCACTCATAAGTTGATAGGACGAAATTGGCATGATATTCTGAGTAATGGTATCCAACTAAATGTTGTTGATATGTCAATATATATTTAAAACTACATTTCTGAAATTAACTGTGTGTCAACAAGGCGCCATAACTAGATTCATATACAGTTACATGCCATATATAAACTTACTCGGATTCAAAGTTCTTATGGACTAACCTCTCGAGTGTCACGATAATGAACAAGAACAACATGTTCCAGTTTCCTGTAACATAAGCAAAGCAAATAATGTTCCAATTAATATGAATTGAGATATCTTAATGTGGTAAAATTTAATTGGAAAAGAAGGGCCTATAACCCATGTAATCTTCAATTACTGCGTACTTATCAAGAAGCCAGTAGCATCTTCGAACAAAGGTTGGCTGATCTTCACCATGTGCATAATACACATGAATCCTTTCGTCACTACCAACCTATATTTAAAAAGTAGACATATCATAATAAAATTACTGACATTTGCATATAAAACTAGACAACTCTAGAATAAAGTCAACATTGTTAACTCTGGTAGCCTTATACCATAACAGAACCCATCAACATTTGCATAATTCACTATGGGCGTCATCAGTCATCCAAAGTTTTCGCCAAAGCCTCAAAGTAAGTGTCGAAGTATATTTTGGACTAATCCGTCAAACACACTGTGGTTAAGGCATCTACCTTAGTGTATTCCGTACACAATATTTTTGAAACTCTACAAATTTGTCAATGCTTCAACAAGCAGTGTATAGCATAAGTGACCACTTACAGCGCAGCATGCAAGTGAGTGACACAGTAAACTGTAAAAGTGAAACTTACTTTCAAGTGTTCATGAGCTTCTTTAACAGTTTTTCCATCCTTCTTCTTTTTCCAATTGCGGCCATCCCTCCGGAAATTTCTGAGCATCTTCCGGTCAAATAGGACAACGGTGCCACCTATTTGATCACATAAACATAACAGATTAAGGAATAAACTTTTTAAAATTCCAATATATTATTTGATTATGGACTTCAAACATTTCTTGAAGAACGATTTTTTTTTTTCAGAATAATGAGTGGAGAAGCTACGAGTGCAATAAGATTAAATTTACTTTTTGGCATATTCACGGGCTTCACATGAATGGTGAAATGCTTGTGGTTACAAAGAATTGCATGGATCTCATTTGGGCGGAGCCATCTTGTCTTAGCTTCCTCAAACATGGCAGGTACATCTAAATCTGTTCATGGAAGAACAAACAACCTTAGAAGTAAAGATAGAAATAAAGATACTATATCACAGCAAGAAATACACAAAAAGATATCTGTACCTACTGCAATAACTAACGGTGGATATAACAATTTTAAATAAGCTAAGTTGAACCAGTAAGAATACCTAGCTAACAGATTCATCACTATACTACCTTAATCAACATGTGAAATCCATGAACCATAATGACCGTGTAATCACGGGTCAATCGCAGATGAACGTTCAATACGGAGCTCTTAGTATTAGTGCATTCATGATAGGGATGTTCCTTTTTTTTTTGTAACCACGGGTTCCCACACATTGCCTGACTAATCCACGGGGTTGAACCCACCGCCACATATACCCAAACCAGGTAAAGCCGTCCCTTTTCAGGAGGTTGGCAAACCGGCCATTTACAGTTGAGTGATAATATGGTTTATACTAGGAGCAACTCAGTTTATACGACATCCTAACACTGATTGTAGAGCCTAACTATGGCTACATTCTTAATCAGTAGTTCAGAAAAGCATGCTTTGACAAAGGCAATATACTGCTGATAGCAAATAGCACAATTAGCTGATCTATTAACTCAAGTCACAAGGTCTCTACTGTGTCTGAGTTATCAATTTAAGTGCGATTAAGCATATAGTTTCTATATGGCGCATATGAGCATATATTACTTTTAAGCTATTTCCCAGAGGAGGAATCGAAAACGGCCACACACGTTAATGAAAGCCGATTGTCATTCTGAAACACTGTCTCTTTAAGCCTGTTAGTTTATCACAGTCGTTAATTTCCGCATGAAATGATGTTTTATACCAATTTCACGGCTTTTAAAAACAAAAAAAGAAACAATAAGAATCATTTTCTATATAGTAGTTTTTGGTCAAAGATATCACAAACTATTACCCCCTCCCCTAAATGAGGAGCTAATCTGACTTTTCATTTCCAAACACTTCCATAACTGATTAGTTCTAAACTTCAATATCAGTAAGAATTAAAATATTCCAGAAAAGAATGAAAACTTTACAAACCATATAGAAAATACTAAAATCCAAACACTTTAGCATCTACTTTTTACCAAAAAGCATATCAATCCTGCTCTTAAAGTAGTTCCACCATAAAAATTAAGACATGTGAGCCCCATAGACATAACACAATGATAACCAACAACCAACAATCAATTTATACCAAAACAGCAATACACTTCTAATTCATAATACTTCTGTTTTTGCAGTTTTTCTTATGCAACTTTGACCCTAATTATTATTGGTATATTTTTTTATCAAGTATTATATAACACAAATAAACATATTTATAGTCAAAGTTTTAGAAAAAAGACCGAAAAAGTCAAACGTGGACACTTATTTTAAGATGGAGTTAGTATCTAACTTCATCAAAACCAAATTTCTTTTTGTAACCATGGTTTCCGTCACATTGCCGGACTAATCCACATGGTTTGACCCACCGCCACACAGACTCGCCCTTCCTTTTCAGGAGGTTGACGTGGCCCCTTCAAGGTTGAACGTGAGACCTTACACATTTCCGAGTGATAGTGACAAACACTTTTGCCACTAGCACATCCTTGAGTGGTTAAACCATTCAACTTTCTAAAACCATTCCAAGAAATTGCTTATCTTAATAAAAAATTACCCGCAATAATAATATATGATGAAAGATGGCTTTTTATTACTAAAATCATTCAATGTCCCAGAAACAATCATAAAACAGCATCCTACTTTAAAAGACATACTAAAAAACCACTCAAACATGTTACAAATTGTTTTTAGTAACAATATCCAAAATAACATGTTTTTCAAAAAGTAACAATTTTTTTTGAAGTCTAGGCATCAATATATATATTAAACAAAAAATATTCAATCCAAATTTCTAAAAATAGTAAGAACATTCATAACACTTTACTTTTGGTACAAAGATACTCAAACAGGCTAAATTACTCAAAACAAGTTCAATTCATTCAAATTTCCATAAATAGTATGGTGAGAACATACATAACACTTTATCAAAATTAAGGGTTCTTTGGAATTGCTTATGCAGTTATGCTTCTGCTTGAAATTAAGTACTAAAAATGGTGTTTGGATTTTTTATATTTCTTTCTAGTAACTAAAAATATCGGAGAGTACTTGAAAAACAATTCCTAAATTCAATTAAATTTATTTATAAATTTAGTACGGGAAAAAATAAACAATTTGAAATACGTAGCTACTTAACCAGTAGTTCCTTATCCAGCAAAACTGATTATCTCTTTTACAATAAGCAGGAAAAATAATACTCCAAGTAATTCCAAACACTCAAACAGCCCCTTGATTTTCGTTTCGGCTCATACAATCTGCTTATGACTTATTTGGTTTTGGGCTTATGTTTCGTAAGCTCATTTTTTTATGGCTTATTCTAAAACTTTTCAGCTTTTATACTGTTATCATGTCATAATAAGCCGAAAAGTTTCAAAATAAGCCAAAAAAATGAGCTTATAAAAGATAAGACCAAGACCAAATAAGCTATAAACTGGCTATATAAGCCGAAACAAACACTCTTTCACTACTTGGAGCTCCAATACAAAAAATAAAATTTATGTCTGTTGATGGTTGAAAACTTGAAATTACTAAATATAGTGAGAAATATAATTACTACAACGTAACAATACTACCTTGCATGGTTTTGAAGCCATGAATCTCTGAACCAACAAGCTGTGATTGTACAGCAGCTTCCATTTCTAGAAATACTTGTTGATCACTGCAATCTTTTTATCAAAACTCACCAACCAAGTATATATATATTTATATAGTGAAGAATAAAATATAGAGACAGAGTCTGAAGACAGCAGAGGGAAAAGGAAATAACGAGACGAGTGATATGAACCAATAATGGATGTTGAAAGAGTGTGGTGGGCCCTAGTCGAGGTGTCACTTCTTTCTTTCGTACGAAAGTTGGTGTGAAATCAATTCTTTCTTTTCAAACCCTATTTTTACATTGCGGTTTTACAAATATCTGGGTAACTTTGCTAGCCGACGATTCGTATTCCTTTTCAACTTACGATCTTGAAAAGTTTACTTCCATTTAGGGTGAAAAATAAGCAATTTTATTACACGAATCTGAATGCACACGACTTGAATTGACTCGAATCCAAATAAAGTTAATTTCAGGTATGAATTCTTTTTAGCATTGATCTGACTTTGATCTGATCTGAATTGACTCGAACACGACTAATCGACCCGACTAACACCTTTGCTTGTAGCTAAGATAAAGGTGTGCCTCGGTACCATGTTCTTTTTACAATATAGAGTATAGACACAATCTTTACGACTTACGATTTTGATCACAAAGTTTACTTGCAACCAACGATTAGAAGATTGCTTTATCAACTGATATAACTACGTTTTTCAGATGTTAATCCCGGTTAAGTCAACTCGATTTTTTTCGAATTTTAAAATATTGCTCGCAGATAAAGGTGTGAAAGTTAGTGGTCAACAATTTGCGAAAGCTTAAGGAAAGATAATGCCACTTGTTAAACGATGGAAGCGCCATGTCGGGTATGACTTGACTAGTTTCTTTTTAGATTAATTTGCAAAAGCCTTGCTTTATACGTAGTATAACTCACGGATACAATCTTTATATTTTCTGAAAGTGTAAGCATATAATAGTTATTTTAAAAAGCTTTTCGTTTGAATATCACCTATAGCCAAATTAAAACCAGTGCAATACCCGTTGCACGATTACTCGTAAAAAATGAATCAATTTTGTTTACGTCACTAGTTAGGCGCTTATAAATTTCTAGAATAGTTGTTACTTTCAACTCTTCAGTCTTATGATCTGGAGATATAAAGATGACCGGATAAATAAGCTTATAAAATCACAACTTAAAGATGATGAATAGTGTTAAAAAAATATTAAAATTGTGGTACAATGTAAACATGCGCGTTAAATAATAAAATATGATGAAGAATTGCTTTACCTTTGTTAACAGGTTTAATAGTAGGCAAAGATGTAATGGTTACCTCATTGTGGCTCCCTAATTCAGAATGATGGTTGATTGGAAACGCCAACCATAGCTAATCTTCTGAATTCTGGGGGAAACCTCTATGGACTCAACAATGACTATTTTTGCATTGTTAATGGCAAAAATAGTACTGTCAGTGGCTATCTTTCCAACACTAGCTTCTTCCATCATCTGTCTAAAGGATTTGATGGGTGTTGTTGTAGAAGCATCAAAAACTCTTGTAGCCTTCAACCCAGTTAACACAGTTGCAGCTACTCTTGTACCAGTGCTAGAGTCTTTGGAACCCTCCTTTGAGCCTTTGTCACTCAAATCCAAACCTTCCTCCCCTCCCCTTTGTATGAATCCTCTTCAAAGCTGACATCTGAAGAGTGAACAACAATTGTCTTCTCCTACTTACCCTGTTGTTTCAAAGGTACAATCTTGTTCCTTAATGAATTGAGTTCTAGGCCTTGAGAGGTGTGAGAACCCGTACTTTCTCAACATTATTTTATTCTTTGTATTCGTGTTTCTTGAATTTTCCAACGTATCATGTTTTCTTGTATTGCTATATGTAAATCCTGAGATTGTTAAGTTATACTTTTTAAGTATTTTCCTGATCATTGATAAATACTTTGTATGAAATTATGAAATTCTTATTTTATTTTTCTATATTTATTTTTTGATTTAAAATCACCCGCGTGTGTTTTAAAACGAGTTTATTCAAAATCAATGTACAACGAGAATTCCTAGTGATCGCGATACCGACAGATGCCCAAAAGCTTACGTTTATTTATCGATTATTTCGATAATTAATATTTTCGACGATTTAGTTTTAATTACGTATTAAGTCGTGTCGAGAAATCATTTAATCATTTTTATGATGCATTGTAACTTTTGAAAAGTATTTTTACGAAACCCGAGCCCCGTAAATATTTTCAAGATTCACCAATAACCATTTTCTACCCTTTAAAACTACTAATTGTTTTTAAGTCCACAAGTTTCAAAATTGGCAAAACTAGTCCCTCCACTTAAACCGCCGTATAAATATTTATTTTCTTCCCACTAACACACTTATTCATCCATTTGATAAAAAAAAACACATCTCCTTGCCCTCTCCCTCTCTATGCCGTGAGCACCTCCACCACAAACACCCCTTGATCATGATTATCCACTATAATTTAATCAAAACTAAAATTAGACCACTACCTAAAATTTTCTTGCCATTCTTTTGATACCAAATTCAAGCACATGCATCAAAATTTGAAGACTTTATAATTTCATAGTGGATTGATGTTTAAATCATCTTGCATGTGTTATATTTGGTAAGATCATCATGTTTTGATCCTAAAAAATTTAATTTTTGATCTTTAATTTTGTTAAAATTTTACATGCAAGTGTTTTTGGGAGTGTTTGGTTGATAGGAATGATAGTATGATAATTCTATAGGTATAGGAATGAGTGATTTTGGTTGAAAATTTGATTTGTCATGTTTTCTAAAAGGCTAATTTGGGACACCAGCCTTAAACAGATTGTTTCGTGGGTTTAAGGTTTGTGAAAGGCTAAGATTAGTTGAAATTGTTGTAGAGTTTTCCGGGACGGTCGTTTTGGTATAAGATATAGCTTCTAAGTCATTACGAGTCAAAAGTTATGCTAGTTTTAGTTTTCGTGTACCGGGAGACGCAAGTCGGCACAATCCGAAATTGTGGCTGATTTTGGGTCCACTCTCGGGGACTTTAGGCTTGGTTAGATAAATGTAACTACTGGTTTTTAAAGTTTACAAACTGAGTTTGATGAGTCTAGTAGTGGTTTCAAAAGACGGATTGCCGAGTTAGTACTTTTAAAGTGGTCCAAGCGGTTTTACAAAACAAGTGCACAAATCTGTCCCAAATTTGGAGTCGAGTAAAGTGTCGAGCTGATAGATTTTAAAGTGTGAACTTTGCCTCAAATTTTGGTTAGGTCTTATACAGGTTATAAGTGACCTTGACACAAATTTTTATGTAAAACGGACAAGTCTAGATAGGGTAGATCGGTATGTACATTCGGGGTGTACATGCTGATTTTAATTTTGGACACGTAGTTCAATGTTTGTGTTGCGTGAGTTTGAGTATTCATCATCGGACATGATGACTTAATCAAGTGCTTAGTCATTGTATAAATGACTTAGCTACTGGTCCAAGTAAGGTTAAAGGATAGTTTGACTTGCGTTGACTTGTCGTCATAAAACGGGTCATTTTCAAGTGTTCAAGTGTTTTAACGTGTAACGTTGGATAAATGTATTCATTTGGTGTCAATGGTTTTGAAACGTTTATACTTTAAAAACATTTGAGTCATATTATATTTGGTACATATCGATATTCGAGTTCGAGTCTTAACGCGCGCCTTATTTTGATAGGTTGCGGTTTTCGTGTTTCCCCGGGCATCAATATCGTCGGTGATCGTCTACCACTGCCGTTTCTACTCAGTTGCTGAGTACCGTGATTGACTTACCTCGTGGCTAAGGTGAGTTCATAGCCCCTTTTTACTTGTATATGGTTTCTAAACACGGGGTGAGATTTTACATGGTGGAACACAACCATTAAAAACTGTATGCTATCCAGAACTGTATGCTATCCAGAACATGTATGATTTTCAGGTTTTCGATATTATTATTGCTTTTAGTCTAGCCTTAAGTTGCCTCTCATTGATCATGAACCGTTAATTATCGGGTGTGCATTGCGCGAAGCGCGAATGTTGTGGGTGGATCCATAGGGATTGACTATCCCCGTCCCGATTACCTTGACGCACTAATATTCGTTTATACTTGAGTATTTAGGCTGAATACTCCCTAGAGGAACTTACACTGAGTTAAGCTTCGGTTCATGAACTAAACAACAATAATAATGACTTCGGACTATGGTTGACGTATGTAACCATACTCCATACTACTTGTTTTACAATGAATGCTTGTGTTCCACATCCTTATTACTAAACCTATGAATATTACACAACTTTATGTTGACGATTTTACATGTTTAATCTCAGGTATTATTACTTAGCTTTGCTTGGATGGGAGCCCGCAGGATATTATCGCAGCTTGGAGATTTCTGTGATGCTTTTGAAAGATTGGTTTTATATAAACTATCAGAAGTTTATTCTATATTTTGGGCAACTTTATGTTATAAATCGAGACGAAATAATAAAATTTTCCGCTTCTAAAACTCTGAGACCTATTTTAAAACCCTGACCTTTTATGATGTAATGTACATGTTTTTATTTCGTCAACTTTGTATGAACTGTAATTCATTGTTTCTTGTACTATGACGTGTTACCCCCTCGTTGCCTAGTTGTTCCATGTCACATTTTGGGGGTCTCACAGAGTGGTATCAGAGCGATGGTTATAGGGAACTGAGTCGTTTTCAAAAACTTAGTCTATAACCGAAAGTTCAAATATTTTATTGATTCTAAGTGTCAAACACAAAATCTGCCATTGCTGTTCGATATCTTTGCGGGTAACTCTCTAATCCTTATTATTTACTTTTAATTATCGTTGTAGTATTTCATCTCTTGATTTCATTTTGAAATATTACATTACCTTAATGGCGATAATTACTGTGTTTTATCAAAGCCTAGAGCTTCATGAATTATCATTGAATGTTATCGTGATTACATCTACCTATATTGTACTTCTTGAATTCTTATTCTTGTGAACTGATCTTGTTACGATGATTTCATATTGTTACGACGTTACATACTTGTATTCAGAGCGCGTATGCTGCCGACTTTTCATGCTCATTTTTCTGAGTACTATTGCTATTTCATTTATGCGTGATACGACTGACTTCATATGCTCGTTCGTTTTGAACCGTCTGTTTTTCTCGACTCGCTGCTACGTGTTGTGCATACTCTCGTGATACCATTGTTCGGAATTGAATAAGTGTTGTTTTCGATAAAACTCCTGATTTTCATTCTTACTACCGTGCGTGTTGCTTTCATTGTTAAACCTCTTTAAAATATCTATTTAGATACGCAGATTTTCTTTCCGACCATTCGTAACTGAATGTCTAGTCTATAGACCATTGTGTAGCTCAATGTGTCTCCGGAAAAGATTAAAGGACACCATGTGATTCACACATCTCGAAGCATTCGTTGAACCAGTTCCTGAATAATATTGTGGGTTTTCGTAATCTTGATTTACCTTTACGCCACCGTTTTACATGATACTTGTACATGGATTACATCTTATTTCATTGACCATTCTACGTTTCGATTTCGACTTACAACATCCGTTGTACCTTGAACACATGATCGTCATTTATTATGTGACAATTGTTTGGAATACAATCCTACTTGTATCCTCCCTTTTTCATTAAACCTCCTCGCCTCGGGAGTGTGACTTGTTAATATTTTGTTTCTTTCTCGGTATGTCTTGTGATTTTGGAAAAAGCACGCCGCCAGGAGAGCTTCCTGCATTACATCTTGCAGCCGAAGACACGGATGATATGCGTCGTTTTTTATCTCTCAGATTACCGTTGGCATTCTTGAACCATTTTATACTGTGTTTTTTTTACATGATTAATTATACAGTTTATCTTCTTTCGTCTTTATGGAATCCACAAATCTTGTGTGTACATTAATTTTGAGTTACCATGAAATTTGGATTTAATTTCAAGTTGTGTCGAAAAAAATATACTTTGTACAGAGTCTTTACAGGAAATTTAACAGTGTCGAGAAAATATTTTTATAACCTTAGACATAAAAATATATATTTCTACATGTTGAGACGTCCGTTTAGGACATAAAATTTGACCAGTAAACTTTAAAATCGAGCAAGTTACGCTCATTTGAGATTGTAAAATCTAAGAAGTTATTTTCTGAATAATGCTAAAATATCATTTTGTTGACAGATTTAATGCAAGGGCATTTTCGTCCATTTTTATTCCGTTTCAAGTCTCGGGTAAAACTAGAAAGTTGTTCAAAACATTGTTTTACATTGAAATGCATTAGACTTTGAGTCTTAGAATATTGTTTAGCGAGTTAATTGGTCTAGTCAAACCCAAAAGTCAAAACTGATAGACTTTAAAAATATGATTTCAAGCGTTTTTGAATTTGTTTGAGCTCGTAAAACTTTAACTAATGATATTTTGCAAACTAAAAACGATGATTTCGTTTGAACAAGTATAAAATAGTAACTTTGGGTTCGGTCATACATATACAGAGATCTTGAACTTTTGAAACTCGGTAACTTCCTAATATAGAAACTTTTTGGAGTGATTGTTCTATTTGTTAACTGATACCCTACTTTCTTAAAAGTGTATTTTTTGTCAAATAAATTACGTTGTGCACATACGGATTCCTTTATCCTTTCTTTTATTTATGACTTAATTGTCATTCTATTGTCTTTCTTTGCTTCTATCGTACCACTGAGTTGGACCGAGGTTGAAGTTCTTGTTTTCGTATCGTTCGTTACCATCTTGACACGTGTCTCCTGACGATTTCGGCTAAACCTCTTGAAACCTTAGCACCTTGTAACCATTTCGTTGACTGTCTTGAACTACTCCTTATTTCCCTTTTGTAACCCACTCGCTACTTTATAAACTATTGTCATGTTACCATATAAACTCAAACAGATATTGTTTGCAAATCATTTTACAAAAGGTTTCATTTGGGCTTTCTTAAATAATTGAATGCTATCTTATAAAATCAATTTATATTAATTTTACAATGTACTTTCACAAATAGTTCTCATACGGTATCATAAAGAACCCTCGTAACTATACAAAATTGTTGATTTAAACAGTTAGCCAGTAACTTATTGGCGAATAGTTTCATAAACTATTTTGATTTCTGTTTTTACAAATGGCATTATATACATATTTTAAACAATATGACCTGTAATACTGGGTTGACGAAGCTGAGCATTGCATTGCTAGTCCTAAATTATGCATGGCCTGATCACCTATGCTTAATTTAGAAGGAGCCATGCAAGGCCGAATAGTAGTCACCTTAAATATTTAACCAACAGTCAACTTTTTAATTATGTTCCTTAAAAAGTTAGATAAAATGAAAGTTTTGAAAACTTTTACATCTTATGCGAGTAACAACAGTTCGCGACATACACTTATGAACCCTTATCTTTTCTTGAACAAAGTACATGCCTCAAACACATATTTTCATACTCGACGATCATTGCCTTACTTGTTACCTCATCATCCTCATGATATGATTTTCGTTACCATTTGCCTAAGTTCTTACCCTTGATATCAGACTTGAAAGTTTCAACGTTATTATGCCTCTTCATCGATCGATCTTCTTTATCTATTTTGGTAGACCTTTGAAACGCCTCTGGACGCATATAATGATTTACGATTGGACGTGAACGATAATTCCGTGTAATGGTCATGATATGTCTTAAGACACTATCGCCTTGAAAATCCATTCGTGTGAACCCCGTATTGATTTCGCTTCTTATTGCTAATGCTTTTCATCTTACTGAAATTACTCTCAAGTGACTCCTTAAGAATTTTCTTTGATTCAAAAATTCGTTGTGTGGTTTTCTCCTTCGATCGTGTATCAACCACCGAGAACTTAATAAGCCGTTGTGGTGATGTCAACCACACTCGTGAATTTATCATTGCTGTAATCCTTGTTTCCTATTATTTTTATCATTGACACGACTATTCTATCGCGTTTGTTAAGAATTGATACGACTTCCGTTTTATTCCCTCGTGCTATTGCTTGTATACTAATTGTTGATCGATATTCGTTTCATAATCGTTTGCTATTTTGTCACCTTCTGAAAACCAGAAACTGTTAGACGTTTATCGTTCGATATCTTAAACACTTTCTTGAATTTCTAAAATTTATTATTAATTTTTAAGAACGTTTTATACATTTTACCAAATGTTTAAATTGTCAAAATACCCATTTCAAGTTTAATATCGAATCTGTACATCCTCTTGGGTAAATTTATAACTTATGTTTAAACAGTGTCAAGTTGTATCTTTTAAAGTAATTTATTTTATCATACTTTACTGTCAACCTAATGAAATTATTAAATTTATTTATCATTTCTAACGATGATTCTAAATAACTTGGAAAATCTGATTTTTCCTAATGGTAACGTTAAACCTGAGTTTTAACAATAATTTCATACAGTCAACTAAAAGTTCTTAAGCTGATCAAAATAACTATTTGAACTGAGTTACTTTTACCTTGAAGTCCTGATCAAGAAAAAGATTTGACAACTGTTTACCCACTCATTTTATATAGAGTTTAATTTTTAATCACTACACCTAGTAAAATTTTCTTTTAATTAAGAAAGTATTCAAAACCGAGTTTTAAAGTAATACCAAAATACTAGACAACTGATTTTGACAGATTGTATTTTAAATGATTATATGTTATTCATTTTTCCCTTCTATTTCGCTTGAGACTAGATTCTTACATTTTAAGATTGTCACGTTTTACAGTTGCACGATTTGTGACCCCTTGTTGATTTACAATCTTGATGCATTTTATCGTACTTTGCCTGTTTAAGCGATTCTTGTGTTCATTCTCGAAAGTTTGTCGCACGTATTTCCAACAATTCTATCTCTTGATGTATCCCCTTATTGAAAGATCGTTATCCTAATCCAAGACTGAAAAGTTATACGAAAAGGAACTAAGAAACTGAAGCGTAGTGAATTCTAATTGTGAAGATTCGCCGTGGTTCAGAAATTACCTGGGAAGCAATGAAATCGTTCTCCACTTTGTACCTCCTCTTGTTTGCATCTTCTACTGTTTTCAGGAGAACTCTGGGGACCAGAGTTCCTTTAGGGGGGAAGACTGTGAGAACCCGTACTTTCCCATCATTATTTTATTATTTGTATTCGTGCTTCTTGAATTTTCCAACGTATTACGTTTTCTTGTATTGCTATATGTAAATCCTGAGATTGTTAAATTATACTTTTTAAGTATTTTCCTGATCATTGATAAATACTTTGTATGGAATTATAAAATTCTTATTTTATTTTTCTATATTTATTTAAATCAAAGTTTTTGATTTAAAATCACCTGCGTGTGTTTTAAAACGAGTTTATTCAAAATCAATGTACAACGAGAATTCATAGTGATCGCGATACCGACGGATGCCCAAAAGTTTACGTTTATTTATCGATTATTTCGATAATTAATATTTTCGACGATTTAGTTTTAATTACGTATTAAGTCGTGTCGAGAAATCATTTAATCATTTTTATGATGCATTGTAACTTTTGAAAAGTATTTTTACGAAACCCGAGCCCCGTAAATATTTTCAGTATTTACCAACAACCATTTTCTACCCTTTAAAACTACTAATTGTTTTTAAGTCCACAATTTTCAAAATTGACAAAACTAGTCCCTCCACTTAAACCACCATATAAATATTTCTTTTCTTCCCACTAACACACTTATTCATCCATTTGATAAAAAAAACACATCTCCTTGCCCTCTCCCTCTCTTTGCCGTGAGCACCTCCACCACAAACACCCCTTGATCATGATTATCCACTATGATTTAATCAAAACTAAAATTAGACCACATCCTAAAAAGTTCTAGCCATTCTTTTGATACCAAATTCAAGCACATGCATCAAAATTTGAAGACTTTATAATTTCCTGGTGGATTGATGTTTACATCATCTTGCATGTGTTATATTTGGTAAGATCATCATGTTTTGATCCTAAAAAGTTTAATTTTTGATCTTTGATTTTGTTAAAATTTTACATGCAAGTGTTTTTGGGAGTGTTTGGTTTATAGGAATGATAGTATGATGATTCTATAGGTATAGGAATGAGTGGTTTTGGTTGAAAATTTGATTTGTCATATTTTCTAAAAGGCTAATTTGGGACAGCAGCCTTAAACAGATTGTTTCGTGGGTTTAAGGTTTGTAAAAGGCTAAGATTAGTTGAAATTGTTGTAGAGTTTTCCGAGACGGTCGTTTTGGTATAAGATAGAGCTTCTAAGTCATTACGAGTCAAAAGTTATGCTAGTTTTAGTTTTCGTGTACCGGGAGACGCAAGTCGGTACAATCCGAAATTGTGGCTGATTTTGCGTCGACTCTCGGGGACTTTAGGCTTGGTTAGATAAATGTAACTACTGGTTTTTAAAGTTTACAAACTGAGTTTGATGAGTCTAGTAGTGGTTTCAAAATACGGATTGCCGAGTTAGTACTTTTAAAGTGGTCCAAGCGGTTTTACAAAACAAGTGCACAATTCTGTCCCAAATTTGGAGTCGAGTAAAGTGCCGAGCTGATAGATTTTAAAGTGTGAACTTTAGCTCAAATTTTGGTGAGGTCTTATACAGGTTATAAGTGACCTTGACACAAATTTTTATGTAAAACGGACAAGTATAGATAGGGTAGATCGGTGTGTACATTCGGGGTGTACTTGCTGATTTTAATTTTGGACACGTAGTTTAATGTTTGTGTTGCGTGAGTTTGAGTATTCATCATCGGACATGATGACTTATTCAAGTGCGTAGTCATTGTATAAATGACTTAGATACTGGTCCAAGTAAGATTAAAGGATAGTTTGACTTGCGTTGACTTGGCGTCGTAAAACGGGTCATTTTCAAGTGTTCAAGTGTTTTAACGTGTAACGTTGGATAAATGTATTCATTTGATTCGTGTCAATGGTTTTGAAACGTGTATACTTTGAAGACATTTGAGTCATATTATATTTGGTACATATCGATATTCGAGTTCGAGTCTTAACGCGCGCCTTATTTTGATAGGTTGCGGTTTTCGTGTTTCCCCGGGCATCCATATCGTCGGTGATCGTCTACCACTGTCGTTTCTACTCAGTTGCTGAGTACCGTGATTGACTTACCTCGTGGCTAAGGTGAGTTCATAGCCCCTTTTTACTTGTATGTGGTTTCTAAACACGGGGTGATATTTTACATGGTGGAACACAACCATTAAAAACTGTATGCTATCCAGAACATGTATGATTTTTAGGTTTTCGATATTATTATTGCTTTTAGTCTACCCATAAGTTGCCTCTCATTGATCATGAACCGTTAATTATCCGGTGTGCATTGCGTGAAGCGCGAATGTTGTGGGTGGATCCATCGGGATTGACTATCCCCGTCCCGATTACCTTGACGCACTAATATTCGTTTATACTTGAGTATTTAGGCCGAATACTCCCTAGAGGAACTTACACTGAGTTAAGCTTCGGTTCATGAACTAAACAGCAATAATAATGACTTCGGACTATGGTTGACGTATATAACCATACTCCATACTACTTGTTTTACAAATGAATGCTTGTGTTCCACATCCTTATTACTAAACCTATGAATATCACTCAACTTTATGTTGACAATTTTACATGTTTAATCTCAAGTATTATTACTTAGCTTTGCTTGGATGGGAGCCCGCAGGATATTATCGCAGCTTGGAGATTTCTGTGATGCTTTTGAAAGATTGGTTTTATATAAACTATCAGAAGTTTATTCTATATTTTGGGCAACTTTATGTTATAAATCGAGACGAAATAATAAAATTTTCCGCTTCAAAAACTCTGGGACCTATGTTTAAAACTCTGACCTTTTATGATGTAATGTACATGTTATTATTTCGTCAGCTTTGTATGAACTGTAATTCATTGTTTCTTGTACTATGACGTGTTACCCCCTCGTTGCCTAGTTGTTCCATGTCACATTTTGGGGGTCTCACAAGAGGTGACCTTTTGTACAAGCTCTGCATTTTGCTTTTGCAAGCTAATGCACAGAGCCGTCAGTTCCAAATTGGTCAATGGGTTTCATACTGCCCTCATCCACATTCGGAGAAGTAGCCCTCAATGGAGAATCATCGGGCATGGGAATGGACTTAGTGACAGTGACACTGGCTTGACCTGCTACTAAGCTAGGTGCAATAATGTCAACCATCCCCATAACACTTTCCACCCTTGTAGAAGTGTCCTTCTCTGCTACATGGCTATGATCACCAAGGAAGGAACCCTAGTGATCCTTTGGCGTTTGGCACTCCTATAGGTGATTAGGGAAGAACTAGAAAGGGTGTTTGGGTCTGCAGAATGTACAACAGTGGGTATAGGTTGAGTAACAGTGGCTAAAGGTTGTGTGATAGTGGGTAAGAGTATAGTGTCCATGGCTAAATTGGTAGTGTCAGGGCTATATCTACATTGTCAAGGGCATCTATTTCCATGTGGTCAGGAGAATGAGGAGGGGGTGGGGGTGGTGGTCGGTTAACTGATCTGAGAACTCATATTTTTCTCGGTAATTAAGTTATTCTTTTATTCGTACTTCTCGATTTTACAATGTTTTACTTGTCCTCTTTACTTTTTCATACGTAAATCTTGAGATCTCGAGAATTTTAATTAAATTATATTTTAATTATTTTTCTGATCATTGATAATATTTTATTCAGAATTATAAAAATTTTATTTTTATTTTTCCATATTCATTTACTGTGAGAACCCAAAATTTAATTCAACATTTATACCGAGATCTAATATTATTTCTAATATTCGGACCAATATTTATTACCGACTACTAGTTATCATGTTTATTTTTACGGAAAATATTGAGTTATCGACTAACCGACATGGTTAAGGCTTTAACGTGTTGAATACTGTTATTTATTATTTATCGACAAGTTCTATGTCTGTCATCAACCGTTAATATCCTTGTTATGACATAGAAATATTTTCTATTGTCGTCGTTTTTAATTTCTCATTTTACGAGCATTCTTGTAATTTATGTTAAGCCTTTAGGCGTTATTCGTTTATACGACGTGTTAAAGTTTATTAAATGATAAGCCCTCATTTATATATCAAATATCAATGTTATCCGAATTTTGATATTTATATTCTATATTGAGTGTTTATTTTTTTTACTTTAGCGCGTATCTTTTAAATCGTGTAACTTTTAAAATATCGGGCTTCATTAATACCCGTTTTATGATAAATGAGAAAGATTTTTAATAATTAAACCAACTAATATTAAAAGTGTCATGGTTAGGACACAATTAAATTATTTTGAGACACATGGAAAGCTTATATACACGTATGAATTCTACCACCGTCATTAAATTTTCATTCAAGTTTAGACTTGGATAAGAATACAAAAATTCATTTCTTTCTTGCCATATCCACCAACGAAAAACACCATCACCGTAAGCACTAGTTGATGGCTAAATTCATCATGAACATACATCATCAAATACTCTTAGTTTTGGGTCTGATTTATTAAAGTATCTAGCGAGAGCTATGAAAGT
This sequence comes from Glebionis coronaria, assembly GCA_025667525.1. NCBI lineage: Eukaryota > Viridiplantae > Streptophyta > Magnoliopsida > Asterales > Asteraceae > Glebionis > Glebionis coronaria. Next base: position 178,469,987 of record CM046879.1, read on the forward strand.
ATCAGATTTGCGGTTATTGTTGATTTGTTTATCAATCTCGTGGTCCTCGTATCTCTTCCATTCTTTGTAAGGATCAAGTCCATGTCTTGTCTCTATTCTTCTTTGTACTTTTTAATTTGATATGTTTGTAATCTTTATAAATCTATATGTAATTGTATGTAACCGTGTATTATTTTAAGTTATTGGACATTGTACACAAATTTTGATTTTATAATAAAGCTAGACAAGCTATAAAGTATAGATGAAATTTTTATAAATTAGATCAGTACCTAAACGACATCTTTATGGAAAAATCAGTAGGTATTGGACCCTGGACAAAAATATAGGGAGTTAGCCCTGTGTTTTGTGGTGATTTGACTGGGTCGCTCGTCTCGCGACGATACCCGATGAGTTAGATATGGCCGAAACGAAAAAAAGTGTCGAATCTGAACATGCTTTATAAACTGACTGAAAACTCTTATAAAACTCAGAACCGGTTGAAAAAGTCAACACTATGAGATGTAGATAAACTTATTTAGGATATGATATAATCGGATAGTTTACCAATTGTTTACGGTTTGAAAATGGCGTCCGAAACAATGGAAACGACATCAGCTGCCTAAAACAGCCAACGATTCTAATGTGAAAATGGGTAATTAGGCTATGATAAATAATTGTTAAGGTCAAATGAACTTATGAACGGTAGATTAAATAAAGTTATGGTAATTTATAGGTAAAGGACTCATTTAGAATACTCACGATTTAGGAGAGACGGACTAATTAGCGGGACATGTCGGAAAAATGAAAAATTTAAACCGTATTGATATAACGTCAAACTTGCTCATTTTTATAAAAACCGAGGTTGTAGGAACCACTTATCGGGGAGCCGAGAGTCATTTATAAACTGATGTTTAGAAAATTTGAGTAAAAAATATTAAGTTGATGTCGCTTTGAAGCGTTTTTAGAACCGTAATGCATATAAGATGGATTTAGGCCACAAAAGCCCAACATACACTTATAATGGGTTTTTGGACATTATTGGACCTGAGATTTATAATAATTTTGGAGGTCAATACTGAGATTGAAATGGACTAAAGTCACAAGAACTTGTAATAGGCCACAATGGGCTTTTAATGGGCTAAATGGTCATAATGGGATAATACATGAAATTGTTATCAAAGTCTTATGAAAAGTTTATAAAATTTATACAATGTCCAAACTTACTAAAGTGAACTTGTAGGTCCTTAGTTTCTTATAATTGTTACAAGTGTTGGATTGATCTAAATAGAGAGAATGATAGATGAAGAACTTGATATGAACTAGAGAGAGAAAGGAGAGGAAATGAAAGGTAGAGAGAGAAAGAGATGTTTGATTAATGAAAAGTGTGATGAACAAATGACCAACCCCCCTAACATGCTAGGAGGGGGGGTATATATAGCCCACCCTACATGTGGGCTATACTGTTTACATACTGGATCACGAGCCTAATACTTGAATATATCATTGGAGTGACCGATCCTTTCTAAATACGTAAAAACGCATTTCCAACAATCTCCCCCTAAGGGAGGTCAATCCAAGTTACAATGTCCTAAATAGTCTATAGCTCGTTATCTATGCTAATAATGATGTGACCGAGACTTTCTTTGGAAAAACGTATTTCCAACAATCTCCCCTAAGGGATGTCACACCATTTTACAAAATCTTAAACCAAACATACTATGCTTGAGTCTTCGATCTTGTTCTTGTAAATATGCTGATGAGATCTTTGACTTTAGTCTTGAGCATCTTTCCTTGCCTTGACCTTGTGCATTCATCACTTATGAAATTTGCCTCCTCGTGACTTCATGTTCCACATACTTATACTTTTATAAATTCTTGAAAGCTTCAGAGTTTGATATAGCGGAAGACTTGACTTTTAGGATTTCTTGAATTTGTTGAAGTTAAGTTCATAAAGTATAAGCATGTGAGGACGACTTCTTTTCGGATAGTACACCGCAATTCCACCTTCTTGTTACGCTGCATAAGACAGTTAGCAACTAAACATATACACGGATGAAATGGCTTTGAACATTTCATTCTAATTCGGTAGCATTTTACCTCCGGTCGGTGAAGACCGTTGGACGATATGAAATATCGTACTTGTGGCAGGTAGTTTCAATTAAGAACCTTCTTGACAAGATTTCGCGGGTAAACGCGTTCTCTTTATTCGACCGTCCAAAGCTGACTGCGAAAATAAAGAGTGAATCATTTGGATAGAATTATCCGCATGATTGAAGCTGTCAATTCATGTTCCTGGAACAAGTGAAATTCAATTAAGAACCGCACCATCGTTGCTTTCCAGTTGTCACGAGCTTGATTCGTATAGAATCTTGCAAGTTACCTACCAAGTGCTGTTTGAGGTTAACACTAGAAGGATTTCCACTCATCACTGTGAACACTATAGAGTGTCACTCTGAGTGTTCTAGCAAGATCACTAAGATATTGCGTAGAGGCCTGGAACGTGTTTAAATTCAGTTACGATTAAACCACTGTTGCTTTCTAGTTATCACAAGCTTGATTCATAAAGAACCGCACAAGTCACCTACCATGAGCTTTTTGATATTCGCTCAAGAAGGATTTCCATTTTTATTGTAAATACTTTCGTATTACTCGGATGTTCAGGCAAGATCATGAAGATTTTGCGTAAGACTCTTAAGATCTTTCTTACTTTTCACAGTGTGTGAAGAAGCAAGGAATTATGAAAGTTTGTCCTAATGAGATATTTGATGATCTCAAATGGAACTAGACTCGATCGTGCATTTTGGATTTTAGTGATCGGAGGTTGGAGAAGAGTGCCACCATTTCAATACCAATTTATTCGGAGTGAATAAATCAATAGATAATGCGTTGTCTCCGTGTGATAAAAACAAATATATTTTGAGAGATATCTGAGTTAGCTGGGATGGGTTGTGCATTGTATCACTGGGTCCATGATGTCTTATCTTCAATATCAAGCATCATTAAAAATGATCTCAATAGGATATGTATTGACCCGGTTTCTGCCTAAGGTTGTAAGGATGGCTTCTTTCTTTACACCCTTTATCATTACAATTCTTTTTCATTCTTCAACCCCTTCAATGCTTACCAATACGTCATTACTAGGACCTTGTTGTGATTGTTCCAGTGCTAACATAAGTACTTGGTCGACATTCAGCTACATTCACAATCTTTCTCCATCTTTCCTAAGGACTACTATTTCTAGCTATGGAATGTCCTTGGGAAGATTCCTCCGGTTTTGGAAGAATCATTGGACTTAACCTATCCTACCATCCTTATGTCACCACAATCTTCATCGTCGTGAAATAAATGGGTTGTGGGTAAGTATAAATCACCATGAAATCCATTTTGATATCCAAATCCATTTTTCTCCCCCTTAACATATGCCACGATATTCGAAAACATTTTGCACATGTCAGGATGAGCCAGCACATTAAGTCAAACCATTATTGATCTCAATATTAAATCACATTTTCTCCCCCATATTAAAAAAAATTAACCCAATCGATGTTTTTAATATCAATTGATTTAATAGCATTTTAAGAAAATTTGGGAAGAAAAATGCAAATCTAATTATCTTCATGATTTTCACAAGCTCCCCCTCAAATTAATGAGGGTGTACTTGAAACGTAAATTGAATACCTTTTAAACACAAGTGTAAGGTATTTATCACGTGCAAAGATCATATATGATAATGTATTCACAAGATTAGCAATTTACGAGGTTGGACCTGAATGATGGAGAACATCATATGATAGAATCACATGGTTCTTGTTCACGAATGTTGGTCGCCTCGTCACGTCTAAAGTTATCTCTTGACTCCATGTGTATGATTGATATCGTTGTCTTGACACCAATATGTGACTTTGGCACTTTCGACGTCAAAGATTCTGAATTATGGACAATTGCTCCCCCTCAATTGTTGACCCATGTTCTATTGAAAGAGCTGTAGTCGCCGTTTGAGTAGTCGCATCGTCAAGTATGTAGATATCAAATATAAATTTCTACGGTTTGTGGAGATGATAACTTCATAAAAACAAGATTTCTCTTGTTTTAACAAATAAATGCACTGACACGTACATATATTCGTGTTAGATTGTGTTATTACGTAAACACAATCCCTTACATGGTTATAAAGTAAACCATGCCCGAGAAAATTAATTCCCGTTGTTGAGTCAAAGCTTTCCGGTGAAATGCTTGACTTGAGTATGAAAAACGGTTACTATCTGAAATAATAGCAAACCATTTTGAGCATGTTTTAAAACATTTGAACTTCTGCTCGAACTTTATTTACAACCCCGTATCATTATTGAATGACATTTCTAGTATCGTAAATATTATCGATCCCAGAAGACATGCTCTTTTTATCAAAACATTTTTTGAACACATGATATGAGCAAAATCTCATATCAATTAATCAACAAATCACCCTAAAACACATAGAAAATACCTAACTTTTATGCTATAAAGCAGTATTATGTGGTATGTTTTGTGTTGTGCTTAAATAGGTAACAAGGATACAATTTCAAGCAAACAAGAGGAAATCATGCTCATTTATGATGAAAAGACAAGAGAAGGATCACAGATGACAAGCCATTTGAAGATGAAGGACCTATCTTGACAACATTTAAAAGTTGAGGGACTTAAATACAAACTTTGGAAAAAGTCAAGATTAAAGTCAAACTTGGTCAAACTTCAAGTCAAAAAAGTCAATGGACTTAAAAAGCAAGAATACAAGTCAAAGGACTAAAATTGCCATTAAAATGAAGAAATGAGCTCAAATGAAGAAGCTGTTAAAGTCCAAGGGCTGATTATGTCAAATTTGCAGAAACTTTTAGATTGATCCGTGTCACACTCCTTTCCACCAATCAAAATGCAAGAAACAAAGGGTGCGGATTGCCACCTCTAACGCCAGCTCACCAGTGTATTAAATGAACGAATCCAAGAACATTGGAGCGCACTCACTTCACTGTAGCAAATCACAAACAGCCATGAAATAATCCAATATATCCAAAACGGATAATGATCCGTCTGTGAGGCTAAGGACGAATAAAAACATGACACGTGTCATCTCTTTCAAGCAACAAGCCCAGAATCGAAGATGAGCTACAAGGCATTTTAGAAAGAACTTTCTACATGAAATTTACTCAAAATGAAGAGACGAATCCAACAACATAAGTCAATTAAATTGAAATTGGAAGAATCAAAAAAACCCCTTTGTTGTTCTTGACGAAGAATCTGCAAACAACTCATATTTGACACTTGGCACTTCCTCATTGGCTGAAACACGTCACAATCTCCAACATGTCATCAGTCAACCTCTATAAATAGCAGTAGGACCTTCATTTTTTAGTGTGTAGTTAAGTGTGAAAAAAACACACACTTTTAGTTTTTCCTCTCAAATCTGTTTCTTTATTCAGTTAGATAACAACTCTTAAGTGTTTGACACACACTTAAGAGTTGTTAGATAGTTAGTTAAGCTATTGTAACCTCTTTTCCCTCCTAAATCAATAAAAGCACAAAAAATATTCATTCATCTTCTCATCTTCAGTTACTATACTCAATCTTTTTTACTGTTAATGCCTTGTGATGTCATTGATCATCATTGATCAATGAAGTGTTTTTGAGACGTTTTGGAAGCTATCCAGTTTAATTCAGCCTAGCAGTTCATTCCAGTTCCCATTGTAGCAGTTTAGTAGCAGTACTTGTTGATTTGGTTCAGAAATAGCTAATGGAGGTGATTTGGTAGTTGATTGTTGCTGAATTTGGGTTGAAGGAAGTTGTTTTAGAGAGTACAACACTCCTCTACTCCATCAATGGAGGCTTCAAGCTAGAAGGTCTCACATTTCTGATTTTTGTTCCCCTGAATGGTATTGCATGCTTAATTCCTAGAGTAAATATTACCTGCTGCTATGATCATGTGTTTTGCTTTGTTTTAGTGTAATTTTGTTGGATTGATAGCATTTGAGTAGTCTTGTACCTTAAATCTGCATTTACTTGATTTCTACTTTCATTTTCATCAGTTAAAAGTTTTTGAGTGCATTTTGTGATTTAGCTTGTAAACAAGTCTGAATTTGGTTCACTTACTCTTCATTTCACTCATTAAACAAGTCTTGATAGCAGTCATAACTTGATTCACTTTTATTCTCAAATTAGCTTCGAAAAAGTTCTTAACAGCCTTGTGAAATGGTGTTTGGATTTGCCTAGTTTTTGTGATTCAAGTCTGATAATTCTCTTGAGATTTGCTTATTCACACTTGGTAACATAGTGGTAACACATTTGTTCAGTTTTGAAGTCAAATAATTGGTCAAAAAGGCAATTGGTTAGAAAAAAATATGGGTTAAGTTTTGTAGTCAGTTTTATCAGAAAACTTGCCTAATTCAAATCATTAGAATTCTTTCATTACTTGACCAATTTGTCTGAAATCAGTTTCTATTTGTTGTTAAACATCCAAAGTATAAGTGTGTTCAAGGAAATTCTACAGTATTCTATTTTCGTTGAGAAATAAGCTTTTTAATAAGCTCTATACCAATTGCAAGTTTCTGATCAAAGTGCAAACTGATTTCTTGTAACTGCATTTCTACTTCATAAATGTACCAATTTTCTTTCAAAAATATTGTTACAAACATGTCCTGAGTTGGTTTTGATGTTTTCAGCTTTTTTAAAAATCTGGTCAACGCTTGGTCAAATAAGCACTTTTCAGCTTAATTTCAAATTCTAGATTATTTAGTGAATCATTTTCAGATTGGAAAGACATTCCATACTCCTCATAAGCTGTTTAATAAGATTGAGTATTAAAATCTGATTGTGGAAGTCTCATTTTCATGTTAGCTTAAAGTTGGCTTATTAGAATAAGCTAATTCAAGCTTTACTAGCTTTTAAACAGATTTCTTGTGCAAGTCTAGCTGAAATTGGATTTTAAGCAATTTGAAACAAATTAGAGCTTATTTGGTCCAGTAACGAGCTTAAACCAACTTATTGAAGTTGTGTGCCCGTTTTTGTTAAATAATTCCCTTTAATTGCATGTTAGTCCTTATGGTTTAAAACTGTTTGTATTTGGTGGTAATCTTGCAAGTATTTAGGGTTTTCATAAAGTCAGTCCTTTAACTTTCAATTTTTGTCAAATTCAGTTAGGAAGTTTGTTAATTGGTTAAATTTGTTACAAGTTGTTAGAAATTTACATTTTTAGTCCATATAGTTTCTGAACTTTACATTTCAGCCCTTGTACTTTCATTTAGTTTACTTTTCAAGCACTTTTACTTTCATGCATTTACAATTTGGACTTTAGTGGATATTACTTGGTATTTGCAAAGTGTTTTACGGATACGTAGGCTTAATATTTTTCATTTCTTACGTGTTGATTGAAATAGACATAGAATTTCCAAATACCATACCAACCAAGAACAATTAAAGACTTGAGATTTTTATGACTTTCAGTTTGTCAAGAATCGAGAGAAAACGAACTTCAATATACTCAATATCAAAATGGCGCCGCTGCCGGTTCATGACATTACGAGAGACTATTGATTGACGGTTTTCATTGGCATTTGGGATCCGTTCACCCCGTGAACGTTATATTTACGTATCATAAATCAAAAACATAAAAAAACCAAAAAATATAAACATATAAAAACTAAAAAATAAAAAGAACAATTCTTTTCCTAAAGAATTGACCAAAAAAATAAAAAATTCAAAAGGCAATCTTTTTCCTAAGAGATTGCAGCCAAAAATATATATTATTGGATTTCCTTGGTTTTTACGTACATATAGTATTTTTTTTAAAACCCAAAAAATACAAAAATATTTTCTCTATATTATTATATGTAGATACGTATACGTATACGAACAATAAAAACACATATCTCCATAAGTATTGCTTTTGCAATTGATTGTAGAGTTTTTACCCCTTTAGGAAAAGGAAGGCAAAATAGTGGCAAGCGTTAAGTGTCGGTTTAGGAAAACCAAGCACTAATGACCAAATAAGTTCAAGTTCGTTTCCCAAGGAGGCTTAGTGTGTGTATTGAAATGATTAACTTTGTGATTATATTGAGAAAAAGAAAAGAAGAAATGAGATTAGAAGAGAATGACGGTTACGACGACGGATTAAACTAAGACGAAAAGGTCGATCACGTAAAACCGTAAAAACTACCAAAATTAAAAATTTTAACCTAAAAATTCCTAAAAATTCCTAAAAATTACTAAAAATCCACAATAATATTCTAAGAGATTTAAAAAAATCCAAACTTGCTAAAACCTTTTAATTAATTAGATAATGACTTTTTAATGCTAATTAAAGCCCTAAAAATCAAAATTAATTATTAAAAAGTCCCAAACAAGATTTAAAAGTTTGTAAACCTAAAAAATAACCTAATTGAGCTAAAAAGTATTTTTAAAAATTTTAAAACCAAATAAAACTATTTTTAAACACTTAAAAACTATTAAAATCAATTAAAACTTAAATTAATTCTAGAAAATAATTGAAAAGCCCTAAAAATATTTGGAAAGTTACAAAATTCCTAATTAAGTGTCTACAAACTAGGAAAAATGTAAAAACTTAAAAATCAGATTTTTAATTTTTAATAATAAAATAATATTAAAATATTCCAAAAAATTCAAAGTTTATAAAAAAATTCTAAAAAATTACCAAAAATCTAGAATAATGTAACTAAGACAGAAATGCAATCAAAAGTTTCCAAAACCTTTTTAATAATTTTATATTAAATTCTAAAGTTGGTTAAAAACCTTAAAATCATATAAAATCAAAAATTAGCTAAAATGAAAACTTAAATGGCTGTAAACCTCAAAAATATAATTAAAAACCTAAAAACTATTTTTCCAGATTTTTAAAATACTTTTTCCTATTTTTAATTTACTTTTCAAAATTTAAACTTCAAATAATCCTAGAAAATTAAATAAACATGTGAAAAATAAACTTTTTGAACCAAAAAGTCCTAAACCCTAATAAGAAACAAGGAAAAATGCTAAGTTGTAAATACCTAAAAGGGATAAGCTGAAATCAGCTTATTAGTAAGCTGGTTTGTTAAATAAGCCAAAAACAAACTCTACTTAAATATTAAACGTTCCAAGTGATAACCAGTCAAAGACCCTAGGGCAACTGGTTATCACGTTAGAGTGTGAGAGGAGTGGCGCAGGTTCGAGTCTTGGCCACGTCCTTTTTACAAAAAACTTTTTTTTTTCTTTTTTTTAAACCTTTAAAACTCAATTTCAGTACTTTAAACTCCTCTAAACCATCAACTTTATGCAAATCAAGCTAAAATCAAAGCCTAGAAAACCCAAAACGTGCCCAGATACAAAAAAAACTGATGAACCAAAAGTGAGAATCTTCACTTGTGAAGATTTGAACAAGAGGGCTTGTTCCTGGATTTTTGTTGGTTTTTGATGGACAACATGGGCACTCCCACAACCAGTTGGGTTGTGGGAAGTCAAGCAAACAAGATAATCACCAAGTCTAACACACAAAATTCACAATCAAGCATAAAAAATGTTACTGATATGCATAAGCATGGACTGTTTGTAATTTGCTGATGCAACTTGCACAAAAATGACTTTCAAATGCCACAAACTTGCATATAAGTTCACCAAATCACATAAAACAGATACACAATCCTACTTTAGCCTAATATCTAATAATGAGCAAGATTTGATGCACAAATTTTCACTAAATCAGGCAAAAAAGGCACTAGCAGTTTTTATGCTATTTTTCCAAGATTTTAACATGCAAACTTGATTTAAACTTCACCAAACTGAAAATCTAGTGACATACAACCAATTACTAACTTGTTGAGTGTGTTTAACAGGTTTTTAACCAGTGTTATATCACCTAGCAAGCAATTAATCCCTAAACCAAACACTCCTTAAATTTTTGAAAACCAATTTTAACACATCAAATGCTTAAGAAACTCAACCAAATCGATCCTAAACTATCTAGTCATGCAAGAATAACATTTTTAAGCTAAATCAAACAAGAAACAGGCAATTTAAAACAGATTCATACAAATTCACCAAAATCACACAAAGCATAATCAAAACTTGAAAATAAGAGGTTCAAGGTTTATACCTTGTAGGACCCACATCCAGGCCCCACTAAGGCTGCTATGCCTTCTCCTACAAGCTGGGGCTTGTGTAGTTGGCTTATAGGAACAAGTATGCAAGTAGAGATGCTAGTGGTGGTCTCAAAGACACACACACCCAATATTTCTTCTAAAAAAGAATGGATATTATGAACTTGCTAAGAGAGAAGGAAAAGGCTGTGTAAAAGCTAAAGGCTTACCCCTAGCTTATGGATGAAGCTAGAAGTAAACTAGAGCTTAGGTTAGAACTAGGATAAGCTAAATAATGGACCAAACAAAGGCTGTCTAAGATTGGGTACCCACTATACCAGAACAAGCCATGGTATCATGGACATACACAACCTCAAACACCTCTAAACTAACATATTCCACCACCATTTATCAGATTTTTATGAAAATTTAAGGTTTAAGAAAAACTTGAAAAGAAAACAGAAAACTTGGAAACTTGATAAACTTGCTGAAAACTTAAAACCAAACTAAACAATGATAATTTAATCAACTGAAATATAAAATGGGACTAGCTTTCTTCACATAACACTTCACCAACTTTCATTCATAAAAGGGCTTTACAAGGATGTGAACAAGGAAAGCAAGAACAAACCTAATGCTAAGTCTTATGCGTCCTTATATAGGGACTTACAAGGTTCTAGAAAGCAGAAAAATACTAAACCCCTAATACTTGTTGAATTCCAGGAATACCCTTAAAGATTTTTGAATTTTCGTCCCATGTGATCTTCTCTTGTCTGCTTGTGGTGAAATCAACGTTGCAAAAATGATCCAAGGGGCGTGAATGATGCGTGGATATGAAGCTATGCCTTGGTCGTTGATCCTCTGGCCTGGTTTGTCTTCAAGCTAAATTGTGGGTCAGGGGAGGGTTGGAGAGCCATGTGGGGATGAGGGTGACGTTTTTGGGAGTTGGGTTTAGGTTTAGGTGAAGTTAAATTGCCAATCTGGAAAAATTGGAGTAAAAACCCTTTTTTTGTAGATTTTAAGATTAGGGTTTATGGGTGTTATGATCATGGGATTAGGGGTGTTTAATCCGTTTTGGGTAATGGTTTTATTTGAAAAAGTGTTTTAGTGGGAAAAAATACTGATTTAATAATCAGTATTTAAGGGATTGGGTAGAAATCTGAGGTGGAAGGAGAATGGAGTGTGATTGGTGGATGGTGGTGACGTGGATGACGTGGAGGATGCTGGTAGGGTGGGGAGAGTTGTGTTGTCTGACAAAAATGGTCCCACAACTCTCTTCATATCTTCATGTTGTAAAAACAGCCATAAAACTTGAATTCCTTTGTAATTAACTCTCATCAACTTGTCAATTTTGGCACAAGTTTTATACAAACTTTTATCAAGGACCAAAAGTGTAATTAAATGCAATCTTCAAGGGCTTTTAGTGACATGTCTTCACACTTCAAGGTTTTGACTTGTTTGTTGACTTCTTGGAGGACCAATATTGGCAATTTAGTTTTGTTGAGGGACTAAATTTGCCAATTCTTCAAAGTTAAGGGTCCTTTTTGTAATTTTGACAAACTTTAGGGACCAAACTTGTAATTATGAAGATACAAGGGTATAAAGTGTCAATTCTTCCATATTGGAGGACCAATCTTCATAATTCTTCAAATCTTCAAGGGTTTTCTTTGGAAAATTCTTCATTAGGGCTTGGTTCATTGTGCGGCTTCGTTTCCCGTGTTCGTTTTTGCATGATTCTTGTGATCTTTTGTCATTTTCTCAATATCCGTACCTAAAATACACAAGCAACAAACACAAGAATATATTTGGGTATTTTGATGATATTTAATGCATTTTAAGCCCAATTTGGACGATGAGACTATGTATAAAAGCAGTCTCATCACTCCCCCATACTAAACCATTGCCGTGCCCTCACGCAATGCTAGAATAAAGTATCATAGCATCTCCAAAATTCATTTTTATTCACTTTATTGAATGATAAACTAGCTACACTACTACTATTACTACTACTTGCGTTTAAGACATAATGTATGATTTTCATCGCAAAATGGGACGTTTAGGTTCATAGAATAAGAACACGTGAATGCTTCGTTAGAAATAATTTCATCGTCCTCGATTTTCACCCTAATTCCATGCCAAGCGTGCAACGAGATCATTGTCTTTATAAGTTAGTAATGCTAACACTACTCATATGCCCTAATCACGTACTTATCCTCCCATTATTCCTAAGTTGTATCTCTTATATTTTATTTTGTCTTGAATGTCTCACGAGGATACATTGTTTGACTTATGCGATAATAGAGATTTAGGTTTAAAAATAGAGTCCTAAAGGTGTAACTAAGACCATCAAATCAATAACCCCTCCTAATAGACAACGATGTCAAAAAATTAAGTTGACAAGAAGAATCGATAAACACGGTTTTATAACGGTTTTGAACATGAGACTTATTACCAAGACTTTTATACGCCCCCTAACGGAAGGGCCTTATTATCTTTGGTTTACCTCCATCTTTTATTCAACTTCGCCATGAAGCTTTTATTATGACTTCGGTCTTGCCTTGCCTTTTATTATCCGCCTCATCGGTGGTTTTATTAGCCAAAGACGTATATCCTCACGCTAAGGCGAATTTTGGATCTTTAAAGCTTCGAAGATTAAGGCTTGATTCACTTTCAATTTTGCATAGATTTTTCGGCCTTGTGGGGCTTCAAATTGTTTGCTAGATTTAGGTGAGCACTTTAAATCTTATTATTGGGTGAAGCTTTTGATTATTCGGGTGCCAATACTTCAAAACCGTGACGCTGGCGATACCTTAATGGCTTCCCAATTTAATTACACGGAAGCTACTAGAAAAGACTAGAAACCCAACAATCCTAACTAAACCGCTAAGTCAATATTTATTAAGCAAAAAATATTTACAAGCGAAGGGAGAATAAGCAAACAGCGAGAACACATGAGTTTTTGAAAGAATACGAGTACTCTACATTTAGCATAGTAACTTATAATTAACCCTATCATTTCTCGTCCTCATTTAAGAGACTTAGCCTAATGTGTAGTTAAGGAATCAAAGCTAAGTGCTCAACACGCACGGTCGAGTCAAAAATTACTCTTATTCTCGCCATCGGAAAACCTACATTCGTGTCTTCAAACACTTATAAAATGTGAGAAAAATTTTAAAATTTGGCCATTTTTAGCCTTATTTTGCAACAAAAACGATAACAAAAAGATAAACTTTAGAAAGCGTGAAGGTTTGGCAAGGCAAGTATCTATTCACCCCCCATACTAAAGTTAAACATTGTCCTCAATGTTTCAAGTCTAGGGGTGCAAACACCCCCATACTAGAGACGTAGTCGAATGCCTAATCTAGCATGGAAAGGGTGTAACCAATAAATTAATAGTCGTTTATGAAGTGTGCTAAAAACCTAAGGTTAGAACATCAAAGGATATATCATTTGGATATTGAGAAAGTCTTCAAAGCAAATGATCGAGTGCTCCTATAAAACGAACACGAGAGGCTCCAATCGTGAAGATCATGATCATCTAAATTCACAATTCACAAACAACCACGGAACAAAGGTTGGAAGGGCACAAATCCCCACACGTTAAACTAATTAGAAAGCAATAATATGTACATGGATAAGCATGGGTTTCCCCCACGAGGCACCTCGTTTTTGATTACCGAGTCATGAGCTCGACTCGATCCCCTCAATACTAATTATCATTAGGGAAAGTGACTTGGTCGAGGTAGTTCAAGGATGGAACTTCCCCGCCAAAGTAGTGCTTCAACCTATGTCCATTCACCTTGAAGTTAGGACCATCATCTTGAGCTAGCTCGATGGTCCCATACGGAAATACTCGAGTCACGGTGAATGGACCGGACCAACGGGATTTCAATTTACCGGAAAAGATTTTTAATCTAGAATTAAAAAGCAAAACTTGATCCCCAATGTTAAAAACCCGGTTTTTAATTTTGGAATCATGCAAATTTTTAGTTTTTTCTTTATAAATCAATGAATTTTCATAAGCAATGTCTCTCAATTCATCCAATTCATTTAATTGCATTTTCCGGTGTTTTCCCGCGGTCTCCATATCATCATTACAATGCTTTAGGGCCCAATAAGCCTTGTGTTCTAACTCGATAGGCAAATGACAATTCTTTCCATACACAAGCTTATAGGGAGTGCACCCAATGGGTGTCTTATGAGCGGTCCTAAAGGCCCATAAAGCATCGTCCAACTTATCCGACCATGATTGTCGGTTTTCCCCAACGGATCTCTCCAAGATCCTCTTCAACGCTCGGTTTGAAACCTCGACTTGCCCACTTGTTTGTGGGTGATAAGCCGTAGAAAGCCGATGTGTAACCCCATATTTCCTTAGAACCCTTTCGAATTGGTCGTTACAAAAATAGGTTCCACGATCGCTTATAATCGCACGAGGGGTTCCAAATCGAGAAAACAAGCTTTTCAAGAACTTGACTATCACACGAGCATCATTGGTGGGCAAAGCCTTAGCTTCCACCCACTTAGATAGGTAGTCAACCGCAACGAGAATGTAATTATTACCACGAGATGATGGGAACGGCCCCATAAAGTCTATACCCCAAACGTCAAAGATCTCACACACTTGGATGATATTTTGTGGCATTTCATCTTTTTGTGAGGCTTTTCCTTGTCGTTGGCATGCATCACACGACTTCACAAGATCTTGTGCATCTCGGTAAATAGTAGGCCAAAAGAAGCCGGCATCAAACACCTTCTTAGCCGTGAGATTAGCACCGTGGTGACCACCCGTGGGTCCCTCATGGCAAGCTCTAAGGATGTTAGAAGCTTCGGTGCCAAATACACAACGTCGGATGATTTGATCCGCACAAGTTTGAAACAAGTAAGGGCCGTTCCAAAAGTAGAACTTGACGTCACGAAAGAATTTTCGTTTTTCTTGAGTCGTCATACCCTTAATGATGAAGTTACCCGCATGGTAATTTGCAAAATCCGCAAACCATGGGGTAGAAGAATCAAGCTTAGAATTCACTACACCAAGTGTCTCTCGAGCGGAAATGTTTCGGTGATTTCCTTGGGCTCGTAAACACTTTGGTGAGGATCTTCCAAACGAGAAAGATGATCGGCCGCTAGATTCTCGGCTCCTTTTTTGTCAATGATGGTGTGATCAAATTCTTGAAGGAGGAGAATCCAACGAAGTAATCTAGGCTTAGCATCTTGCTTTGCCATAAGATACTTGATAGCCGAATGGTCCGTATACACTATGCATTTCGTCAAGACGAGATAAGGTCGAAATTTCTCAAATGCATACACCACGGCAAGGAACTCCTTCTCCGTTGTAGTGTATTTTAGTTGAGCCTCGGTCATCGTCTTGCTAGCATAGTGAATAGGCAAGAAGTGCTTATCATGACGTTGCCCCAAAACGGCCCCAATGGCGTAATCACTAGCATCACACATGAGCTCAAAGGGGAGGTTCCAATTGGGAGCAACAAGAATGGGAGCTTCGGTAAGTTTCCTCTTAAGGATTTCAAAGGCTCGTACACAATCTTCGTCAAAGACAAAACGTGCCTCTTTTTCAAGAAGATGTGTAATGGGTCGAGAAATCTTTGAAAAATCCTTGATGAATCGACGATAAAAGCCCGCGTGGCCTAGGAAACTCCTAACTCCCTTAACGGTTTTGGGATGAGGTAATTTGGCGATGACGTCTACCTTAGCTTGATCTACCTCAATCCCCGCTTTCGAGACCTTGTGCCCTAAGACGATTCCACTCTTAACCATAAAATGACATTTTTCCCAATTGAGCACAAAGTTGGTTTCCTCACAACGTTTTAACATTCTCTCTAGGTTCGACAAACACGAAGTGAACGAATTACCAAACACGGAAAAGTCATCCATGAAGACTTCCATCGTCTTCTCGATCATATCATGAAAAATAGCCATTATGCACCTTTGGAAGGTTCCCGGTGCATTGCAAAGTCCGAATGGCATTCTACGATAGGCAAACGTTCCATATGGACACGTAAACGTAGTTTTTTCTTGATCACGAGGATTGATGGGAATTTGGACCGGAAAAACCATCTAAAAAGCAATAGAAATCGTTTCCCGTAAGACACTCCAACATTTGGTCCATGAAGGGCAAGGGAAAATGGTCTTTTCGAGTGGCTTCATTCAACTTTCGATAGTCAATGCAAACTCTCCATCCGGTCACGAGTCTAGTGGGAATCAACTCGTTGGCATCGTTTGGCACAACGGTCATCCCTCCCTTTTTAGGAACACAATGAATAGGACTCACCCAAGGGCTATCGGAAATAGGGTAAATCATTCCCGCGTCAAGGAGTTTAAGGACCTCCTTTTTGATGACGTCGTGAATTTTGGGGTTCACCCTCCTTTGACTTTGGATTGTGGGCTTGAAATCTTCCTCCATTAAGATTTTGTGGGTACAAAACTTGGGATCGATTCCCTTAATGTCGGATAACTTCCACGCAATTGCCCCTTTGTGGTCCTTTAGAACATCGACAAGTGCGATTTTTTCATCATTCGAAAGTTCCTTCGCAATAATAACCGGCAACTTGTCGTCCTCCTCCAAATATACATATTCGAGGTGAGGAGGTAAATCTTTCAACTCGAGGATAGGTGGTTCCTCAAGTGAAGATTTGGGCTCGATACTCATAACCTCCTCGGGTGGAGGAAATGGGAAATCGTTAAGAAAATCCTTGATAATCGAGAAGTCCTCATCGTTGTCGAGGTCTTCGTCACAAGTACGTGGAACATTGCATTCTTCCAACGTAAAACCACCACCTTCAAATGGAGTGAAGGTTGGTGTCGAATTATCAAGAATTGGATCTAACATAGTGGGATTGCCACTAGTTTCGTCATCACCAAACCCTATAACTTCTTGTGAAAATTCCTCGCAAACCACGTCGATCATATCAACGAGGTTTATGGTAGCAACGGAATAAACATGAGAAAGTTGAGAATTTTGAGTTGCGTTTATAACAAGTTCCTCGTCGTTGAAACGTAAGGTGATCTTTCTAGCATGAACATCAATTAAAGCCATAGACGTATCTAAAAACGAACGACCTAAAATGAGAGGAACTTGAGGATCCGTGGGGATATCAACGACGATAAAGTCTACGGGATAGTAGAACTTTCCCACTTTCACAAAAACGTCTTCCGCCAAACCACATGCACGAATCGTGGAATGGTCGGCCATCTCGATAGACATTAGTGAAGGAGTAAGATTAGGAAGATTGAGCGACTTGAAGATTGCAAGTGGCATCAAATTAATGCTAGCACCAAGATCGGCCAAGGCATAGCATTCTTCCGTATCTTGGATTGCACAAGGGATCAAAAATTTACCGGGATCACCGACGTTTTGAGGTATGCGATTAAGATAAACCGACGAACAACTAGAAAATTGATGCAATTTCAACATACTCTTAAAGTTAGCGGCAAATCGAGGCATCATGACCAAAGCATCGGCGAAACTCACATTAAGGTGCAACTCACGAAACATTTTCATAAAAAGCTCAAATTGATAATTATCGCGCTCTTGTCGTTTCTCCTTCCTAAGTCTCGATGGGTAAGGTAAGGGTGGTGTGGGTTGGGGCATAGACATAGCCTTTGGAATCTCGGGTTCCAATGTTGGTAATGGGTCAACCGTAGGTGTGGCATGAGCGGTACTTTGTGGGCTTGAGATATGCTCCTTTTCGACCACCACCTCGGGTTCTTCCTCAATTTCCTCCACCGTTGGAGTAATTGGTTGAGGAGTCGGTTCTTTAAGTGTCTTACCGCTTCGTGTGGTAATCACTTTCATCTCTCCCTTCAGGTTTGATACGGTGTTGCTAGGTAAACTACCCGAAGTAGAGGCTTTGTTTCCCATGACGGCTTCTAAAATAGCATTAAGCTTAACATCTTAACTAGTGGCTTTTTGGTCAATTCTTTGTTCAAGTCTAGCATGACTTTGTTCAATTTTATTGTTTTGACCTCTAATTTGATTAGCAAAATCATTTTTCAACTCATTTCTCATGTTAAGATTTTCCTTCACAAAATTAGCTAACTCCTTGGTGTTTTTAGCCGTGTCCCTAGCTTGACTAGTCAATTGCTCTTGAATGTTTTCCAAAATCTTATCATTTGCCGTAGCGTAATTCAAAAAGTCCATTGGAAGTTCTTTAGTGTAAACATTTTGAAGACCTTGACTTGTGTTTTGAAAATTAAGGTTTTGGTTTTGATTTTGCAATTGGCTACTACTTCCTTGATTCCCATAGTTGTTATTACCCTTGTAATTGTTCCTTTGATTGTTTTGGTAACCAACTTGATTGTTTCGATAATTTTTAGCATTTTGATTTGGTGGAAAACCCGGTGGAGTCAATTGATTAGTGCGGGGAACTTGACCGTTTTGGTTGTAAGTTCCCGCGGCCGCGAAGGCACTCAAAGTGTTACCACCGTTGGTAATGCACTCGGAGTAATCGTGAGCTCCACCACAATACATACAAGAAACCTCAACCGCTTTAGCCGTAGCGGGAGTGGGTTGTTCACCAACTTTAAACTCAATTAACAATCCCTTAAGCTTATCAAAGATCTTGTTCTCCAAATTAGCCTCGATTTGGCAAGCATCAACGGTATGTGACAATGAAGGCGAAGGCGAAGACGAAGTCTTACGAACACTCGACGTGCTACGAGGACTATAGACCTTAGACCTATTCTCAATGATTAACAATGCTTCCTCGACCGTCTTACAAAAATAATTACCACCCGCGGCGGCATTAAGATAATCACGCTCATGATCGTTCAAGCCATTGTAAAACGTGTCAATTTGATGCAAGTCGGAAAAACCATGATGAGGACATTCGTGCAACATTTCCTTAAACCTATTCCAAGCCGTTGAAAAACTCTCATTATACTCTTGCGAAAACTTTGAAATCTCGTTTTTCAAATGCGTAGTCTTAGAGGGCGGAAAAAATTGGTTCATGAATTTTGAAACGAGATCCTTCCACGTCAATATAGAATTGGGTGGCTCTTTCACTAACCAAATTTTTGCGGGCCCCGCTAAGGAATACGGAAAAAGCATCATCTTAATCGAGTCGTTAGAGACGTCCTTAAACTTGCAAGTGGCGGTAAGACGATTAAATTGGCGAATGTGGTTATGAGGGTTGTCCTTTTCGTCACCTCGAAACTTGTTGTTTTGAATCATGGACAACAAACCCGTCTTAACCTCAAAATTCTCCGCAAGGATAGCGAGAATCACAATCGCTTCTCCATAACCCTCGGTGGGTGCTTGAAGCAACTCCATCATAGTTCGATTAGCCATGGGTGCTTCTTTCACTACGATGGGTTCGTCAATAGGAGACTCCTCACTAGAAGGAGTGGTTGATTTGTTTCTTCGTTTACGAGCACGTCTTGCTTTGGAGCGAGTTTGCATAAACGTTACGTACAACGAGAGGGTGAGCAAAGAAGATTCTTTTTGGTGTTTTTACTTTTTCAATTTTTTTGTGGTTTTTGATTGTTTTAACTTTTTTTGGATTTTGTGGAATGTATTAAGTAGACAAAAATCTACAAATCTCCTCCTTAATCAAATCTCTCTATTAAAGAAGCCTCAAGGAATGAAAATGATCACGTGAAGTGAACGCCTTCAATGACTTTAGAACATTGGTGAACACCAAAACGTTCAAGAGGGTTTAATCAATGAAACCAAGAAAATATATATGATACTTAGTAATACTTTGGGCGGCAAAACCCTCGATTAGCTCTCAATCTCAAAATACGCACAAGCAAGCGGAGGAAATGAGGCGGCGCGAAGCACTTAAGAGCCTTTTTCCTTTAGGTCGTGAAATACAACCGCCTTATACCCACCTTATAGTTTGTATTTTTCAAAATCGAGCTTCACGAAAGTATTTATCTATTTTTGCCTTTTTCTTTGGTTTGAGATTCGAATACAATGATTGGGTAATGACCTCCCAAGTCAAGGTTGTGATTTCTCACGTATTTAGAGTACTTGTGAATTTATTGTTCTACGTATACAATATAGTAATAGTATTCACAAAAAACGAAAAACCGATAATACGTATTAGTAGAGTGCTACTAATACAAATACTATTATGGCTATATATAAAAACAACAATTTCCAAATCAAAACACAACACGCCTCCCCGGCAGCGGCGCCAAAATGGTTGTAGAGTTTTTACCCCTTTAGGAAAAGGAAGGCAAAATAGTGGCAAGCGTTAAGTGTCGGTTTAGGAAAACCAAGCACTAATGACCAAATAAGTTCAAGTTCGTTTCCCAAGGAGGCTTAGTGTGTGTGTATTGAAATGATTAACTTTGTGATTATATTGAGAAAAAGAAAAGAAGAAATGAGATTAGAAGAGAATGACGGTTACGACGACGGATTAAACTAAGACGAAAAGGTCGATCACGTAAAACCGTAAAAACTACCAAAATTAAAATTTTAACCTAAAAATTCCTAAAAGTTAATAAAAATCCACAATAATATTCTAAGAGTTTACAAAAAATCCAAAATTGCGAAAACCTTTTAATTAATTAGATAATGACTTTTTAATGCTAATTAAAGCCCTAAAAATCAAAATTAATTATTAAAAAGTCCCAAACAAGATTTAAAAGTTTGTAAACCTCAAAAATAACCTATTTGAGCTAAAAAGTATTTTTTAAAATTTTAAAACCAAACAAAACTATTTTTAAACACTTAAAAACTATTAAAATCAATTAAAACTTAAATAAATCTAGAAAATAATTGAAAAGCCCTAAAAATATTTGGAAAGTTACAAAATTCCTAATTAAGTGTCTACAAACTAGGAAAAATGTAAAAACTTAAAAAATCAGATTTTTAATTTTTAATAATAAAATAATATTAAAATATTCCAAAAAATTCAAAGTTTATAAAAAAAATTCTAAAAATTACCAAAAATCTAGAATAATGTAACTAAGACAGAAATGCAATCAAAAGTTTCCAAAACCTTTTTAATATATTTATATTAAATTCTAAAGTTGGTTATAAACCCTAAAATCATATAAAATCAAAAATTAGTTAAAATGAAAACTTAAATGGCTGTAAACCTCAAAAATATAATTAAAAACCTAAAATCTATTTTTCTAGATTTTTAAAATAATTATTCCTATTTTTAATTTACTTTTCAAAATTTAAACTTAAAATAATCCTAGAAAATTAAATAAACATGTGAAAAATAAACTTTTTGAACCAAAAAGTCCTAAACCCTAATAAGAAACAAGGAAAAATGCTAAGTTGTAAATACCTAAAAGGGATAAGCTGAAATCAGCTTATTAGTAAGCTGATTTGTTAAATAAGCCAAAAACAAACTCTACTTAAATATTAAACGTTCCAAGTGATAACCAGTCAAAGACCCTAGGGCAACTGGTTATCACGTTGGAGTGTGAGAGGAGTGGCGCAGGTTCGAGTCCTGGCCACGTCCTTTTTACAAAAAACTTTTTTTTTTTTTTTAAACCTTTAAAACTTAATTTCAGTACTTTAAACTCCTCTAAACCATCAACTTTATGCAAATCAAGCTAAAATCAAAGCCTAGAAAACCCAAAACGTGCCCAGATACAAAAAAAACTAATGAACCAAAAGTGAGAATCTTCACTTGTGAAGATTTGAACAAGAGGGCTTGTTCCTGGATTTTTGTTGGTTTTTGATGGACAATAGGGGCACTCCCACAACCAGTTGGGTTGTGGGAAGTCAAGCAAACAAGATAATCACCAAGTCTAACACAAAAAATTCACAATCAAGCATAAAAAATGTTACTGATATGCATAAGCATGGACTGTTTGTAATTTGCTGATGCAACTTGCACAAAAATGACTTTCAAATGCCACAAACTTGCATATAAGTTCACCAAATCACATAAAACAGATACACAATCCTACTTTAGCCTAATATCTAATAATGAGCAAGATTTGATGCACAAATTTTCACTAAATCAGGCAAAAAAGGCACTAGCAGTTTTTATGCTATTTTTCCAAGATTTTAACATGCAAACTTGATTTAAACTTCACCAAACTGAAAATCTAGTGACATACAACCTATTACTAACTTGTTGAGTGTGTTTAACAGGTTTTTAACCAATGTTATATCACCTAGCAAGCAATTAATCCCTAAACCAAACACTCCTTAAATTTCTGAAAACCAATTTTAACACATCAAATGCTTAAGAAACTCAACCAAATCAATCCTAAACTATCTAGTCATGCAAGGATAACATTTTTAAGCTAAATCAAATAAGAAACAGGCAATTTAAAACAGATTCATACAAATTCACCAAAGTCACACAAAGCATAATCAAAACTTGAAAATAAGAGGTTCAAGGTTTATACCTTGTGGGACCCACATCCAGGCCCCACTAAGGCTGCTATGCCTTCTCCTACAAGCTGGGGATTGTGCAGTTGGCTTATAGGAACAAGTATGCAAGTAGAGATGCTAGTGGTGGTCTCAAAGACACACACACCCAATATTTCTTCTAAAAAAGAATGGATATTATGAACCTGCTAAGAGAGAAGGAAAAGGCTGTGTAAAAGCTAAAGGCTTACCCCTAGCTTATGGATGAAGCTAGAAGTAAACTAGAGCTTAGGTTAGAACTAGGATAAGCTAAATAATGGACCAAACAAAGGCTGTCTAAGATTGGGTACCCACTATACCAGAACAAGCCATGGTATCGGACATACACAACCTCAAACACCTCTAAACTAACATATTCCATCACCATTTATCAGATTTTTATGAAAAATTAAGGTTTAAGAAAAACTTGAAAAGAAAACAGAAAACTTGGAAACTTGATAAACTTGCTGAAAACTTAAAACCAAACTGATCAATGATAATTTAATCAACTGAAATATAAAATGGGACTAGCTTTCTTCACATAACACTTCACCAACTTTCATTCATAAAAGGGCTTTACAAGGATGTGAACAAGGAAAGCAAGAACAAACCTAATGCTAAGTCTTATGCGTCCTTATATAGGGACTTACAAGGTTCTAGAAAGCAGAAAAATACTAAACCCTAATACTTGTTGAATTCCAGGAATACCCTTAAAGATTTTTGAATTTTCGTCCCATGTGATCTTCTCTTGTCTGCTTGTGGTGAAATCGACGTTGCAAAAATGATCCAAGGGGTGTGAATGATGCGTGGATATGAAGCTATGCCTTGGTCGTTGATCCTCTAGCCTGGTTTGTCTTCAAGCTCAATTGTGGGTCAGGGGAGGGTTGGAGAGCCATGTGGGGATGAGGGTGACGTTTTTGGGAGTTGGGTTTAGGTTTAGGTGAAGTTAAATTGCCAATCTGGAAAAATTGGAGTAAAAACCCTTTTTTTTGTAGATTTTAGGATTAGGGTTTATGGGTGTTATGATCATGGGATTAGGGGTGTTTAATCCGTTTTGGGTAATGGTTTTATTTGAAAAAGTGTTTTAGTGGGAAAAAATACTGATTTAATAATCAGTATTTAAGGGATTGGGTGGAAATCTGAGGTGGAAGGAGAATGGAGTGTGATTGGTGGATGGTGGTGACGTGGATGACGTGGAGGATGCTGGTTGGGTGGGGAGAGTTGTGTTGTCTGGCAGAAATGGTCCCCCAACTCTCTTCATATCTTCATGTTGTAAAAACAACCATAAAACTTGAATTCCTTTGTAATTAACTTTCATCAACTTGTCAATTTTGGCACAAGTTTTATACAAACTTTTATCAAGGACCAAAAGTGTAATAAATGCAATCTTCAAGGGCTTTTAGTGACATGTCTTCACACTTCAAGGTTTTGACTTGTTTGTTGACTTCTTGGAGGACCAATATTGGCAATTTAGTTTTGTTGAGGGACTAAATTTGCCAATTCTTCAAAGTTAAGGGGCATTTTTGTAATTTTGACAAACTTTAGGGACCAAACTTGTAATTATGAAGATATAAGGGTATAAAGTGTCAATTCTTACATATTGGAGGACCAATCTTCATAATTCTTCAAATCTTCAAGGGTTTTCTTTGGAAAATTCTTCATTAGGGCTTGGTTCATTGTGCGGCTTCGTTTCCCGTGTTCGTTTTTGCATGATTCTTGTGATCTTTTGTCATTTTCTCAATATCCGTACCTAAAATACACAAGTATATATTTGGGTATTTTGATGATATTTAAGGCATTTTAAGCCCAATTTGGACGATGAGACTATGTATAAAAGCAGTCTCATCAGCAATACACCGTGTTAGGGAGCATTCCGGTCCTTGACACGTGTATCGATCAAATTTAATTAAGCAAGAATAGATAAATATTTCCAATAGGCAAGAATTCGAAGAATACAAACTACAAAGTGAATAGAAAGGCGATGTGATATAAAATGCCATCTAAGGGTTAATAGGTACTTAAGTGCTTCGCGCCACCTAACCTCCCGTTCACTAGTGCGTATTCTAAGAAGGAAGGCTTGATTGGGGGTCTTGCACCCAAGTAGTAATTACGTATATTATACTTTCTTGTGGATATTTCATATTGAATCTCGAAGAGGATAATCCCTTCCTCTTCAAAGTCGAACTAGAGCTTCTCTCTCACTCTTTGATTTGAGTTGCATGCTCACCCGCGGGCGTGCACAAATACCATTTGGTGTACAACCCCTTCCTCCCAAAAGGAAGAAAAAGAGAAAGAGTAAAAACACCACCGTCCATCGAGCCGATCCCGAGAATCGTGCTTTGATCCACACACAACAAGAAGCCATGGCCGGCATTGACAATCGACCTTTGATGGAGCACTTGCAATCCAATGTGCAAGGATATGCCGATGCTATTAAGATACCCGTGATTCCCGCAAACACCTTTGAGCTTAAGACATCTATGATTAACTTGGTTTCAAACACACCATTTTTTGGGAGATCTAATGATAATCCACATGATCACCTTAAGAAGTTTCTTGCTCTTTGCAACACCATTAAGTACAATGGAGTTTCTCATGATGCCATTAAGTTGATATTGATACAATTTTCACTAGAGGGCAATGCCAAGTATTGGCTAGATACACAACCACCCAAGAGCATTACTACTTGGGATGATTTCACTAAGAAGTTTTTAAACAAGTTCTTTCCCCCATCTAAGACCACGACTTTGAGGAACCTAATTATTGGATTTCAACAAAAACCTAGCCAAACCTTTAGTGATGCATGGGAGGAGTTCAAGGAGTTATTGAGGAAATTCCCAAATCATGGATTCAATGAGGTTCACCAAATCAACACTTTCTATAACGGATTAAGACCACACCACCAAGATTCACTCAACTCTTTCGTGGGTGGAAATATTCTTTCTAAATCCATTCAATAAGCTTGGGACATTATTGAGACCAAATGGTGCAAACTAACACACAATTTGATGAAAGGGTTCATGTTGTGAAAGATAGTTCTCAAACACCTTGTGAAAACCAATTCCTCAAGAGTCACCAAGAGATACTCAAAACAATGGAAAGGAATCAAGAGATGAATCTTAAGTCAAATCAAGAATTAATCCAAATCCTTAAGGGCTTTTCCTTGAACAATTCCACCAATGATGTGAATGCTATTGCTCTTTCATGTGAGACTTGTGGAGGTCCCCATTCCTACCAACAATGTGACAAAGTTCAAGGTTATCAAGTTGAGTGTTATGCTTACCAAGAAGAACATAGAGAACATTTCAAACCCAACATCAATAAAAACAACCTTTCTTACAAGTCTCAAAACTACCTTTCTCCACCCGGATTCCCACCCCATCCACCCAGCCTTACTCAACCCAATCCCCCTCAATTGTTACAAAGGAACCAAGGGCCAAGGCCACAATACCAAGGGAACAACTATAAAGCACCCAACAATGTTCATAATCAAGGAAATAATTTTCATTCACCCAATCAAGGATTTAATCCACCACCCTTCCCAAATCAAGAATACCCTCAAGTTCAAAATCAAGGATATGGGCCACATGATAATCATGAGTATGTTGAGAGGAGAATTCGTGAAAGTGAAAAAAGAATGCAAGAGCAAATGAGACTTACAATGGAGGAGCAAACCAAGAGGATTTTGATGGCATTTAATCAAAGACCACAAGAGGCTTTACCTTCTAACACACAAACAAACCCGAGGGCCAATGTCAATGCTATTACAACAAGAAGTGGAAAAACAACTAATGATCCTTCACCTCCTACACCTTCTATTGTTAAGCCTACAATGATTCCATCTTGTGATAAACCTTCTACATCTAGTTCCCCATATTCATGTTCTACAACCTCAACACCTACACCTCCTACTCCCTTTAACTTCCACACCTATCAATGAAGAACCCAACAAAGAAAATCCTTCATCAACCACTCAACCACAACCAAAACCAAGTCTCCCTTATCCATCAAGATTGAGAAAGGAAAAGCTTAAGAACAAGGATGATATACAAGTCTCAAACTTTTTGAGGATGTTCAAGCAACTTAACATAAACATCTCCTTTGCGGAAGCCTTATCCAATATGCCTAAGTTTGCTAATATGATCAAGGACTTACTTTCTAACAAGGAGAAATTAATGGATTTTCCTAATGCTTCCTTAAATGAAAATTGCTCCGCGGTTTTGCTTAAGAAGTTGCCTACTAAGGTTGGAGATCCGGGGAGGTTTTTGATTCCTTGCAATTTCCCGGGGGTGGAAAATTGCACGGCATTAGCGGATTTAGGGGCAAGCATAAATCTCATGCCATTATCGGTTTGGAAAAGACTTTCACTTCCCGAGCTCACTCCTACTAAGATGACTCTTGAGTTGGCCAACCGTACGATAGCTTATCCGGTGAGAATTGCGGCGAATGTTTTTGTTGGGGTTGATAGATTTACCTTTCCCTCGGATTTTGTGGTGGTTGATTATGATATGGATCCGAGAGTTCCTTTGATTGTTGGTAGGCCATTTTTGAGAACGGGTCGGACTCTTATAGATGTGGCGGAGGGTGAACTTACAATAAGGGTAGGAGATGAAAGAGTTGTGTTTAACATGGGAAAGTTGTCAAAGAAGTCTAATGAGCCCGAAACGGTGAAGCATATTGATGTTGTGAATGAGGAGGAAACTCAAGATGATATCCTTGATGAAGTTTGTGATGAATATTTTTATGAAGCTTGCTCAAGTGGAGATTATGACCTTCCTTATATTGAGACCATTGCTTCCATTACCTCATCCTTGGATTTTCATGAACCTCAAGAGCTTAGCTTTGGTGATTTTATGATTTATTCCAATCCTCTCTTTGAAACCTCATATGATAACCTACTTTTCCACCATGATGAAAACACCGATGAGGATTTTAGTGATGAAGAATCTCTTCCTTGTGATACACCAACATATGATGCTTATAGTGATGATGAGCTCTCCACTTGTGACTCTCCATTCTTTGATGATCACACTTCCTTAAGTTTTGAGGAATCACCAATCTTTGATAGACCAATCTATGATGTTTATGGTGATGAGGAGGATTCTATCATGGATGAGAGTGATGAGGTTTTAGAGGTTGATATCCCTTTTGAGTACACTCTTGGATATATTGATGAGGAGGGGGACATACTATTTCTAGAATCTTTATTGCATGAAGATCCTTTACATTCTTCCTTGACCACCTCAACCTTTCAAAGTGATAAAAGAAAACAAGTCATCATGGTTCCTTCCAAGAGCTTGTTGTTACCCATTACTACACAACCTTTCTGTCACCATGTGACCTACAAGGGAGAATATTCTAAGGCAACCAACACTTGTTGTTTTCCCATCAAGGAACGGATTTTTGATCCTGGTATAGAGCTTGCTAAACCATCTCAGTATCCGCCTGATGTAACAAAAGGAACACTTGTGACATATTTGAGAGTATCACCTTATCATCTTTTGAAGAACATATGGGCAACCATTTTAGAGAACAACACCTCACTCTTTTCACCATTTCTTGGGAAGTTAGATGTTGGATTGTGTTTTAAGTGGGATGGTAATTATGTATTTGATCCGGGGGGATATTTATGGAGTTTTGATAATTGAAAACTTGCTTTACCTCATCATGGAGATTTTTCTTAAAAAGGGCAAAACTTTTCTTCTCCATGATAGGTTTTAGGCACTTTTAAGTGTGGGATGAGCCGAGCTAGAGACTCCATAAATCAAGCTTGAATAACTAGGTTTAGAGTTTTTAGACTTAGAGTGTTGTAGGTTAGAAATAAGGATATAGAGTTGATGAGAAGTGTAGGGGAGACCTTCCTTTTGTCTTCATGTTGTTTGTAGGGTTGCTCACTCATCACGTGCTTTGAGCTTATGGAGGAGGCCCTTGTATCCGGTTCACTTTGTTACTATTGTGATTTTTCATAGACACGTTGTGCTTAAAAAATGAATTCACTATAGTTGATCTTTCCTTAGCTTGGGTTAAGCAAAGTCTATTCATTGTCATAAGTGTAGGGGAAGTATATACTTCCATGCTCTTAAACATTGAGGACAATGTTTAGCTTAAGTGTAGGGGGTCTTCTATCAAAGTGACCTTACCTAGACTTTGTCATTCACTTTGTTACTATTGTGATTTTTCATAGACACGTTGTGCTTAAAAAATGAATTCACTATAGTTGATCTTTCCTTAGCTTGGGTTAAGCAAAGTCTATTCATTGTCATAAGTGTAGGGGAAGTTTATACTTCCATGCTCTTAAACATTGAGGACAATGTTTAGCTTAAGTGTAGGGGGTCTTCTATCAAAGTGACCTTACCTAGACTTTGTCATTGAACTTCATGATAATTACTTGTGGATAAACCCTTCTCTTTCTTTGCCTCTAATTTCTTCGCATGTATATATGTTAATAAATAATCAAGAACGGTTTAAATTGGTTTGTAGTCTCTTATGCATTTTTGACTAATCATTCATGGTTGATATAAGTACGTCTTAAGATTCTAAGTTAGAACGTTTTATGTGTACTAGACTTATGTCATGCTTAATACTTAGCGGGTGTTTTTCCTTTTATTCTTTTCAAATTTTTTGTGAGGAATAAAGAAAAATAAGAGCCGCTTATAAAAAAATGAGTGGCTAGAAAAAAAAGAGAAAAAGAAAAGAAAAAGAAAAAATAATAATTATACAATACTCCCAAGAGGGGAAGTGAAGTGTTAATTATAGTAACTATTGAATTCCAATATTACCTTGACGTGTTGCGGGGATTTGATAGTTGCTCCAATCCAATATTACCTTGACGGGTTGCGGGATTGAAGATCCAAAGTCTCAAAAAGGCGGCGAATGTAAATTATTGCGCGAGTTTTATTTTTCTTTCCTTAGCGAGTGTGTAGCTACTTATTAATGCATGACATGAAGATTTTACACATGAGGCGAATGACTTATTACTCTTGAAACGGACTTATATTAATTTTGAGCGGTTTTTCAAGTAATGGATGAGAGGATTACTTAGGATTAAAATAGTGCTTCCTTATTCTTGGATTTTACATTTCTTATATTTCACGCTTCAAATAATGACAAATTTGCCTTCAAGCAATTTGCTCAAATAATAACCGGTTCCACATTTAATTGTCATGAATAAGTCGATGCACTTTTTACTTGTGAATGCAATGATCCTATTTTTAAGCTTGGTATGGGGAAAGTGAAACTTGAGGGTGATAAGTGTCCATGGTACCAAAGCCCTAATTCGAGTCATTGATTTCTTTATGAGTTTTTCCTTCAAAACCATTTATGAAAAACTAAAAATATATAAATAGAATTGCTTTCTTTGCATTGCACTGTACAAAACCAAAATCATGCATCATATAGTGTAGAGTAGTGTAAAAACATTCCATATTGGCCAAGGTGGATTAATTATGAGGAAAATGTAAAATTGTGCTTTAAAATATGGCATTGCATGAGGTCATGCCAATGTTCAAGTGTAGGAGATTTGATATGAGAAAATCTCATATCAATTAATCAACAAATCACCCTAAAACACATAGAAAATACCTAACTTTTGTGCTATAAAGCAGTATTATGTGGTATGTTTTGTGTTGTGCTTAAATAGGTAACAAGGATACAATTTTAAGCAAACAAGAGGAAATCAAGCTCATTTATGATGAAAAGACAAGAGAAGGATCAAAGATGACAAGCCATTTAACAATGAAGGACCTATCTTGACAACATTCAAAAGTTGGGGGACTTAAATGCAAACTTTGGAAAAAGTCAAGATTAAAGTCAAACTTGGTCAAACTTCAATTCAAACAAGTCAATGGAATTAAAAAGTAAGAATACAAGTCAAAGGACTGAAATTGCCATTAAAATGAAGAAAGAAGCTCAAATGAAAAAGCTGTTAAAGTCCAAGGGCTGATTATGTCAAATTTGCCTAAAATTTTGGATTGATCCGTGTCACACTCCTTTCCACCAATCAAAATGCAAGAAACAAAGGGTGCGAATTGCCACCTCTAACGCCAGCTCACCAGTGTATTAAATGAACGAATCCAAGAACATTGGAGCGCACTCACTTCACTATAGCCAATCACAAACAGCCATGCAATAATCCAATATATCTAAAACGGATAATGATCCGTGTGTGATGCTAAGGACGAATAAAAACATGACACGTGTCATCTCTTTCAAGCAATAAGCCCAGAATCGAAGATGAGCTACAAGGCATTTCAGAAAGAACTTTCTACATGAAATTTACTCAAAATGAAGAGACGAATCCAACTACACAAGTCAATTAGATTGAAATTGGAAGAATAAAAAAACCCTTTGTTGTTCTTGACGAAGAATCTGCAAACAACTCATCTTTAACACTTGGCACTTCCTCATTGGTTGAAACACGTCACAATCTCCAACATGTCATCAGTCAACCTCTATAAATAGCAGTAGGACCTTCATTTTTCAGTGTGTAGTTAAGTGTGAAAAAAACACACACTTTTAGTTTTTCCTCTCAAATTTGTTTCTTCATTCAGTTAGATAACAACTCTTAAGTGTTTGACACACACTTAAGAGTTTGTTAGATAGTTAGTTAAGCTGTTGTAACCTCTTTTCCATCCTAAATCAATAAAAGCACAAAAATATTCATTCATATTCTCATCTTCAGTTACTATACTCAATCTTTATTACAGTTAATGCCTTGTGATGTCATTGATCATCATTGATCAATGAAGTGTTTTTTGAGATGTTTTGGAAGCTATCCAGTTTGATTCAGCCTAGCAGTTCATTCCAGTTCCCATTGTAGCAGTTTAGTAGCAGTACTTGTTGATTTGGTTCAGAAATAGCTAATGGAGGTGATTTGGTAGTTGATTGTAGCTGAATTTGGGTTGAAGGAAGTTGTTTTAGAGAGTACAGCACTCCTCTACTCCATCAATGGAGGCTTCAAGCTAGAAGGTCTCACATTTCTGATTTTTGTTCCCCTGAATTATATTGCATGCTTAATTCCTAGAGTAAACATTACCTGCTACTATGATCATGTGTTTAGCTTTGTTTTAGTGTAATTTTGTTGGATTGATAGCATTTGAGTAGTCTTGTACCTTAAATCTGCATTTACTTGATTTCAACTTTCATTTTCATCAGTTAAAAGTTTTTGAGTGCATTTTGTGATTTAGCTTGTTAACAAGTCTGAATTTGGTTCAATTACTCTTCATTTTACTCATTAAACAAGTCTTGATAGCAGTCATAGCTTGATTTACTTTTATTCTCAAATTAGCTTTGAAAAAGTTCTTAACAGCCTTGTGAAATGGTGTTTGGATTTGCCTAGTTTTTGTGATTCAAGTCTGATAATTCACTTGAGATTGGCTTATTCACACTTGGTAACATAGTGGTAACACATTTGTTTAGTTTTGAAGTCAAATAATTGGTCAAAAAGGCATTTGGTTAGAAAAAAGTATGGGTTAAGTTTTGTAATCAGTTTTATCAGAAAACTTGCGTAATTCAAATCATTAGAATTCTTTCATTACTTGACCAATTTGTCTGAAATCAGTTTCTATTTGTTGTTAAACATCCAAAGTATAAGTGTGTTCAAGGAAATTCTACAGTATTATGTTTTCATTGAGAAATAAGCTTTTTAATAAGCTTTATACCAATTACAAGTTTCTGATCAAAAGTGCAAACTGATTTCTTGTAACTGCATTTCTACTTCATAAATGTACCAATTTTCTTTCACAAATCTTGTTACAAACATGTAAGACTAAATCACACGACTAATCAAACAAAAATAGCATGATGATGATTAAACTAAAAAGAAGGATTAGATTAAGATGAAGAAAAGAAAAGAAATACAAAGTTGGTGATTTCCTAGTGAGAGAAAAACAAACACCTTTCTCTCTCTAAAACTAATCAAATGGAAAGCACACACACAAATGAGGATTAGGAAGCCTTTTATACTAACTTAGAAATGTTTAGGAGGCCTTCCTCATTTGTGTGTTCGGGACTAAATCCCGTTACATAAACAATAATAACTAAAAACTCTCGACATCATTAAATAACATTTTTCACGAGCTTCACAACGATATATTATATGACCATCACTTTAATTACTTCTAACAATCTCCCCCTAAGGGGTGGTCATGTATTATGTGACTTCACTTCTTTGATGTTGCAGACTTTTAAGCTCGATATCTTGAGAGTTTCTTCATAGTTCCTTTCATGACTTGTGATCTTGGATCTTTGATCTTTGCCTTGACTTGATCTTGTAACTTTTCCAGCTTGTGTTCTTATGTCTTTCTCCACATACTCATGTTTTGTGTTGACTTGAAAGCTTGTTAACAATCTCCCTTGATCATCAGAGTAGCGGAAGTCTTTGTCTTTAGATGTTCTTGAGCTTTCTTCATTTATATGAGCATGTGGTCTTGAATTACGACTTCATGGAGATACGCCACCGTTTGCATTCCTCCGGTTTCCCGTTATACAGTAATAATACTATACATGTGATTAGGTAAGTTCAAAGAACTTCCTTGACAGGGTTTCCGGCTGTGGTAGCCGTTCTCAATACTTGAAATTATTGAAAGATAATTCATAGTAAGGAGTGAATCATACAGTTCCATTCTGCTGATTAAGTCGTCAATTCAATTTCCTGGAACAAGTTTGAATCAATTAAGAATCAAACCATCGTTGCTTTCCAGTTGACACAAGTTTGATTCATATACAATCACACAAGTTACCTACCGTAGTGCTGTTTGATGATGACACTGGAAGGATTTCCATTCGCCACTGTAAATACTGAAAAAGTATTACTCTGAATGTTCTGGAAAGATCATAAATATATTGCGTAGAGACCTGGAACGAGTTTGAATCAATTAAGAATCAAACCACTGTTGCTTTCCAGTTAACATATGTTCAATTCAAGTGAATCTTACATATGACCTACTGCAGTGCTGTTTGATGTTAACACTGGAAGGATTTCCATTCATCACTGTGAATACTAATGAGTATCACTCTGAATGTTCTGGCAATATCATAGGGATAGAGCGTAGGACTCTATAAATTATCGCATGTGTTCTAGTGATGAACAACAATTGATATAAGGAATAAGTGTCCTAATGAGATTTTTGATGAATCTCGTTGGCTCTAGACTCTATAAGTGCACATTTATTTGGTGATCGGAGGCTGGAGCAGACTACCACCTATTCAATATCTACTATCTCAGAGTGAGAAAGTCGATAGAAATGAGTTGAACTCCGTGACAATAAAACAAACTTATTTTGAGAGAAGCTTGAGTAGGTTGGGAGGGGTTGTGCATTGCATCACTGGGTCCATGATGCTTTGTCTTCAATACCAGAAATCATCAACATGATTCTGATAGTAGATTTATTGACCCGGTTTCTGCCTAAGTTATATGGAGGGCTTCTTTCTTTACACCCTTTATCCTTACATTTCTTTTTCATTCTTCAACCCCTTCAATGCTTACCAAGACGTCATAACTAGCACCTTGTTGTGATTGTTCCAGTGCTAGCTTAAGTCATTAGTCGGCATTTTTCCCATACACTCAACTACTCCATCTTTCCTAAGGACTTCTAAGATCTAATGGATTGTCCCTGGGAAGATCCCTCCGGTTCTGGTTGGATCATAGGATGAATACCTAACCACCTTTTGACACCAATACCATCGTGAATTATTTGTGTTGAAGGGTATAGATATCGTAACCAGAAAAACCTGTTGAAAAAGCAATCAAGGTGTTGATGAAATCAGTATTTACACCTTGAAGGTTTTTTGTATCACCCAAAACGCTCCCCCTACATATGTGCATCATAAAAGGAAAGGTTTTTGCACATATTAGGAAGAGAAAGCACTTATATCAAAGATCTTATCCAAGATAACACATTTTAATCACTATTCTCCCCCTCAAAAATTGCATGAAATTTGAAATTTTTGTGAAATTAGTGATGAAACATGGAGAGAATAATGTGTCATGAAACTTTGGAACACATGTTTATGAAATCAATATACTCCCCCTCGAAAAGAGATTCTATTTAAATAGGGGAGTATATGAGCACATTATTTTGAAATACTTTGAAAAATTGTGCTCAAAAGTCCAAGAAAATTGTGTTCATGAGCTTAAAACTTTGAATATTTTGATATAAGCTCATGACCGAGAAAAATGAATTTCTCGTTGTTGAGGATAAGTCAAAGACTTTCCTTTATTTAGGGACCGGGTTATAGTCTGACATGTGACTATAAGCCATTATGAGAAGAAAAATAGAAAAGACATGTTTTGAAAACATTTGAACTCTCATTCGAACTTTATGTACGTACCCGTGTCGTTATTGAACAACATTTCTAAGTACGTCCATATTATCGATGCTGAGAGACATGTCGAAGGAGAATATTTTTGGTATTTTGAAAGATTTTCTCATTTTTTATTTTGTTTTTATAGGTTTTATATTTTTGTATTTTGATTTTCTGATAGATATATACAAGGTTACTGCTAATATGCAAGACGTTCAAGATCATCAGGAGTGAAACTTCGCATACCAAGTCGACGAACCAAGAATTCAAATCTGTCTTGAGAAAGAGCTTTGGTGAAGATGTCGGCTAGTTGGTAGTTCGTCTTGACAAAAAACAGTTCGATCGTTCTTCTTTCCACATGCTCCTTTATGAAATGGAATCGGACAGCAATGTGCTTGGTCTTTGAGTGTTGGACCGGGTTGCAGGATATGGCTATGGCTGATTGTGAGTCACAATAAATAGGCACTTTGTTAAAGTGAAATCCATAATCCATGAGTTGTGTTCTCATCCAAAGGACTTGAGCACTACACACGGATAGAGACACATATTCTGCTTCCGCGGTGGACAACGCCGTACAGTCTTGTTTTCTTGATGACCAGCTCACTAACTTCTCACCTAAGAATTGTGCGCCACCGGAAGTGCTCTTGAATGAATCATGACATCCTGCATGGTCGACATGTGAAAAACTAGTGAGATTAAAACTAGAATCCTTCGTATACCAGAGACCCATGTGAATGGTTCCCCGGAGATAACGAAAGATCCTTTTAACCTCCTTGAGGTGCTTCTTGGTTGGCTTAGCCTGATACCGAGGACATAAACAGGTAGCATACACAATGTCCGGTCTACTTGAGGTTAAGTACATAAGGGACCCGATCATACTTTGGTATTTTGTAGCATCTACAAATGTCCCTTTCTTATCCAAATCAAGCTTGTGTTTAGTGTCCATTGGAGTACCAATAGGATCACAATTTTCCATTCCAAATTTCTTTAGAATTTCAAGCACATATTTGGCCTGATATATGAAAATGCCACGGGGGGATTGGTGAACTTGGAGACCAAGAAAAAACGTCATTTCCCCCATCATAGACATTTCAAATCGACTTTTCATAAGGTCTGCAAATAATATGGAATATTTTGGGTTAGTAGAACCAAATATAATATCATCTACATAGACCTGAGCCACCAATATGTCGTTGCCGTAGTGCTTGATAAACAAAGTTGGATCAATGGTTCCTTTGCTGAAGTGATTTTGTAGAAGCAATGATGCTAATTCGTCGTACCATGCCCTCGGTGCTTGTTTCAAACCATAAATTGCCTTTTTCAACTTGTAGACATGGCTTGGATGTTCGGTGTTGATGAAACCTTCAGGTTGACATACATACACATCTTCTTTTAACGGTCCATGCAAGAAAGCCGTCTTCACGTCCATTTGATACACAGTGAACGATTTGTGTGCAGCGTATGCCAAGAAAATCCTAATAGCTTCCATTCGAGCAACCGGGGCGAAGGATTCAGCGAAATCAATTCCCTCTTGTTGTTAATAACCTCTCACAACTACCCGAGTCTTGTTCCTAATGACCGTTTGCTCCTCATCCATCTTGTTTTTGAATAACCATTTCAGAGTAAGCGGATCGATATTGTCCGGTCGAGGTACTAACTCCCATACATCAAGCCGGATGAACTGATTGAGTTCTTCTTGCATAGACTCAATCGATGATGCATCGGTCATTGCTTCT
Organism: Glebionis coronaria; assembly: GCA_025667525.1. Classification (NCBI taxonomy): domain Eukaryota; kingdom Viridiplantae; phylum Streptophyta; class Magnoliopsida; order Asterales; family Asteraceae; genus Glebionis; species Glebionis coronaria. Next base: position 178,506,442 of record CM046879.1, read on the forward strand.
TTCACACTAGCTGGTTCGATTGTGCTGACTGATAGTGCACAGATACACATATCACCATCGGTACGCAGCTGATGTCGTGTTGAGACTGGTCGTGTGAGATCGCCAATCACTTGAACCAAAGGATGATTCTTAGTCCATTTGTGTTCATGTGGAAGTGTATGAGAAACTTGATGCGAGCTCGACGGATCCACATATGATGTTGAAGGCTGAGTAGAACTTGTGGAAGCCGCAAATGGATTAACAAACTCATGTTCGTTGAGCATCGCATTGTTTGCATTTTCAGCAACAATTTCATTCTGAAGATGAACGTGTGTAGGAATTTGCTGAGAATGTTGTTCAGTTGCGTCAGCAGTCGGAGACGTGGTTGGAATGTTTGGAGTTAATATGGTTGAGGTTGACGTAGATGGTGCAAAAACGGATGCCGTTGGTGTAGGTGCAACTGGTGGTTCTGGAACTACCGCAACAGGTGCAGCCGGGGCATTTTGAGGAACACCAAATGACGAAGGACCTTCCATATATTCATCATAGATTGGCCCAAATAATACTTCCAAGTCACGTTCCGAAGGTTGTAACGAGGAGATTGCTGACGGTGCAAATTGAAGCGCGAGTCCTGAACTTACCTGTCCAGAAGTCTGACTTTGAAGCTCGGGATGTGAACTTCTATGTTGAGAGGCCATACCCGAGAGTTCATCAAACGTAACATTCATAGTCTTCATTACCTTTCTTGTCCTTCGATTATAAACCCTGTAAGCACAAGCAGTTGAAGAATAACCAATGAAAAAACCAATATCACCTTTAGGTTCAAGTTTACCGATATCTTCACGATCATTCTTCAGATAACATAGAGCACCAAATACATGTAAGAATGAAATATCCGTTTTTCTTCCATTAATTATTTCATAAGGTGTTTTGTTGAAGCGGGTGTGAATAATGGAGCGGTTTTGAGTATAACATGCAGTTGCTATAGCATCAGCCCAAAGGAATAGCGGTGCACTGGAGGAGAGAAGCATCGTTCGAGCAGCTTCAACTAACGTACGATTCCTCCGTTCCACAACTCCATTCTGCTTTGGAGTTCTTACAGCCGAAGTTTGATGAGAAATCCCAAATTCGTCAAAATAAGCTTTTAGTTTTTGATTGGTGAATTCTGTGCCGTTATCCGTTCTTACAATGATAACAGGGGCTTGAAGTAGCACTGATGTTTTCTTCAAGAAATTGATAATGACATCCGGGGCTTCATCTTTCGAAGCCAGGAAATGAACCCATGTGTAGCGAGAATAATCATCCACAATCACAAGGACATACCGCTTACCATTAATACTTTTGATTCGCATTGGGCCACACAAATCCATATGAAGGAGATGCAACCTATTCGTTGAATTTGGAACAGGTTTGGGTTTGTGAGGCTTCTTATTGCTTTTACCTTGCTCACATGATGGACAAAGATGGTCTTTAGTATACTTAAACTTTGGAAGACCGTAACGAGATCATCTTTTGCAAGTTGAGTGATGGCATCGAAATTGAGATGAGATAACCGTTGATGCCATAACCATGATTTTGTTGATGTGGCCTAGGCCATGAGACAAATTGGAGATGCAGCAGAATTTGAAAAAGATCAATGGTGTAAAGGTTTGTTGTGCGATTTCCTTTCAACAGATCAATTCCTTCAAGATCGCTAACAAAGCAAGTATGACTTCTTAAGGCAACCTCCAAATCTGAATCACAAAATTGCCCAACCGAAAACAAATTGTGTCCCAAGCCATCAACAAAAGAAACTCTGGTGATGATAATATTTCCCCAATGAAGATCACCATAGCCTATGATTGCCGCAACATGATCATTTCCAAATCGAACAGTTCCCATAAACCGCCATACAAAATTCTTGAGAAGACTTCGATTCCTAGTCATATGTTTGGAACAGCCCGAGTCCACACACCAGAGACAAATTTCAACAGCCTGCCAATGATAAGAGAAGAGAATATTTGGCAACCGACGAAATAGGTTCCTGTATGGTTAGTAAATAATCAAGCCATATCACATACCGACATTTCACTGTCAGTATGAGATCTACGAGAATCAATGACATGACCATTAGGGGCAAAATATCTTCCAGTAGGAAACCACTTAGAGGTAACTCTAGGACTTCTAGGCGTAGCAAGACTTTCAGTGGACCCTACCTGCTTAGTTTTTGGAACATACACTTTAGCCTTAGGAGTGCTATGTGTTTCGCTGATAGAAAGCTTGTCAAGTCGAGTGTAACCACCATAGTTCAAACCATTCATAGTCAAACCACAAACATCATGACTAAAAGTAAAGAAACATTTATTACATTTAGCACAAATAACTTCATATTTTTCATTCCGAATAGCAAGTTTAAAGTCATTACATTCAGAAGAATTAAATTTCTGATTATGAATAAAAAACGGTAAATTCCTACGGTGTTCTTCTACTTCCACATTATTAGCCTTGGGACGACTACTTCTAGAGGCAAAAGGGACCCTATCATTCCTTGTATTTCTTGTAGGCTGTGGCCTTCTGCTCTTAGTGTAGTTGTTCATTCTTGTAGAAAAAGACACACGCTTGTTAGAATTAGCATTTTTTAAATCGATGACTTGTGGTTGTGCGATAGTGGTCGGTTTTGTCCTAACGCTTGCTTTACGTTGGATGCTAGGCACAGAGATATCTACCCTAGTTTGAGATGAGGGTCTAACGCAAAACATTCCTGGGGCTATAACATCAGCTTTCATTCAAGTAACCTTGGGAAACGGAGTTACAGCAATACGAGTGGGTCCCGAGGTTGCTGGTTTCTGGATCATCGTATCCGCACTCGAGCTAGGCTCAGAAGTCTTATCTTTTAGCAAAGCCTTTAATTTACAGTTCTCACAGATTTTATCAATAAGTTTCTGATAAACAGACTTGCTTTGTTCAATAGCCCGCTTATATGAAACGACAACATATTCTAAATCTGCAATCTTAGCCTTAAGCTTCTGAACATTACCATCACTAGCACTCTCTAACCCTAAAGAGGCCAAATTCGTTTCCTTAACCCCTCCTAACCGAGCCTGCAACCGAGCGATAGTTTGTTGCATTTCTTTGTAAGCTTTTTCATACGAAATCTTGTCATATTTGCATTCATCACATTTTTTGACAAATTTATTCCAAAGATCGGTGAATTCTTTATCCTTTTTAATGACATAGGATTCCATTTTCTCTTTCATAAGATCAAGCTCAGTTTGAAGGTTTTCATTTTGCGACACAGAGGTACTTAACTCAGCAGGACTGCTATCAATACAATCACTTGCTTTAGAGAGGCGTTCAAGATCATTTTCCAAAACTTTGATTTTATCAAGAGATTCATCAGCTTCCTTCGCTAAAGATTTAAAGTCTTCAACAAAGTTGGCAAATTCTTTCAGAAAAGTGTTTTCCAAATTACCTAACCTAGCATCAACTTGATTAATAATTGGATTAATATCGTTTTGAAGAATTTTCTGGACCTCAATTTGAACAGGTGATGTAAATTTTCCTCCAGTTATTTTGGAATTAACAACACGTTTAAGAATGACAAAGTTATCTTTAAGCTCGTTTAGAAATCGGCGTGTGATACTCGGTTTAGGAGGGTCATCAGACAATTCCTCACTTGGTAGCAAAAGCATTTCAGTACTCGTTTTAGACCGAACAAAAACAGTTGGAGGATTGATTTTCGGATAATAAACGGGTGTCACTTCTTTATCAAGATTTTTCATTCTTAAACGAGTCTCTTCAGCAAGTTTAGTAGTTTCCTCGGAATCATGCACAATAGGAGGATCATGCTCATCAGACAATAGCACACTACCATTATATAAAGTTTCATTAGTGGCCTGAACTTGCTTAAGGTATCCGGGATTAGGGGGAAGAGGACAACCTAAAGCCAATTTGTATCGAGTGTAAATAATCTCATTCACTTTTGGTGCGAGCATATTTATCGTCTGCATAGTTTGGCCACGTTTAACTAAAAGGTTGTCTAATTCTCTAATCCTATCCTGAGCTTTGCAAAAATCCTCAAGAAGCCCATCTTCTCGAATTTTGAAATCATGTTTCAGCTTTTTTCATTCTTTTTTTAATTCCAAAAATGGTAGATTTTTCCGTTGAAAGCTGTTTATTAAGAGACGTGATTTCATCATTCAATTCGCTTATCTTTTTAGCACTACTTAAATGTAAGGCATTTAATTTCTTAGTGGTGCACTTTTCTTGATAAACAGATGTAGCATGGGCCTGTTCAAGTTCTTTAATTTTAGCCTGATGAATTTCAAACCATTTCTCCCGTTCCTTATATCCCGCAAGCTCAGTGGTCAATTTGACATTAGTTTCTCTAAACTTATTATTAACCACCGTAGCATGATCTACATCCTTAGCAAGCTTATCAAATAGAGATTTATAATACACATGAGTCTCACCAGGAAGGGTTGTAGGCTGAGCAACTTGATCCACACTAAGGTCCACACTAGGCTCATTCGAAATAATATTACTATTATTCGTTTGATCCTCGTGTGTCTCAATGTAAGGCTCAAGCATCTCAGTATACTCTTCCTCCTGATTAGACATATTATATATATCATTATCATCAAAACGTTGGTGTACCTCAGAGGGACCGTCTGAATCATAGACGGGAGCTTTGTCATCATGCATTCCTGAGGTTGATGCTTGTTGTAAGTTTGCCATCAAGATGTAGTTGGAATTCACCTCTTCTTCCTCGTCATATTCTGTAGCAGAAGCCATAAGATCAAATTCCTCAGCTTGAAGTGGAATCCATGCCTCTTCTTTTTGTGCTATGAGAAGCTGAGTCTGAAGATAAGCAGCATCCCTCTTCTTTTTGGCTGTGCAATCTCGAGCATAATGACCAATTCCCCTGCAGTTGTAACACTGAACCTGACGATTGTTGTTTCCATTTCCCATACCAGTGTTCTCAGCCCTTGCAGCCACAATATTTTCCATCTGATTACCAACCGTTGGCACAACAATTAACCCATTATGATGACCCACATTTGGAACATTCAGATTCTGACCACGAGTTTCTCCATATTGATTTCCTGCATTCCCAACATTCTGACCATACTGTGTCCCCGTGTTCCCAGCAACTACCAATTGGCGATCTTGATTCGCATTCATGAAAGGTTGAGCAATCTGCCTATTTCTAGTGTTCGAGGAGATTCTCTGATTGTTGTTGGTGGGGTTAATGGTAAATTTGAATGCCTTTGCAAGAAGTGCAAGACCAGTGTTAATCGCATGAGTTGGATCAGTGATGTCATCTAAACAAGCAATGGGTTGTTGTAAGTAGTTCACAACAGAAGGAGGTTGATATCCATAAGGAGTGAGTTGTTGTTCTTGTTGTTGTGGCATGAAGTTACTTGATGAGGGTTGATGGTAAGGTACCATGGGATATGACATAGATGATGGAGAGTTTGCCATGAAAGCCAATGGATCTTGTGTCTTGGCACGTCTTTCAGCCCTAACTTCATTAGCTTCATCTTGATTCATCTTCAAATAATCATATACTTGAGTGTAGTCCACTACATGAAGATCCTTGGTTTGATTGACAAGAGTGACATATCTTGACCATTCAGAAGGAAGATTATCAAGAAATTTGATGTTTGCAGCAATTTGTGCAGGTTCATGTTTGTTTCTTCTAAGATGATTCATGAGGGTTGAAAATCGATGATTGTAAGGTTCAATTTGTTCCCCTTCAGTAGACGTAAATTTCTCCCATTCACGAAGCAACTTAGTTTCCTTCTCTTGTAAACGAATTTCACTCCCCTTCATCATTTTATGAATCATAATCCACATCTCGTGTGCGGTTTCACAACTATCGACATCAGCATAAACATCTTCGGGAAGTCCCATAAGTATGACTTGAATTGCTTGATCATCAGCGTCGAGTTGTTTAGATTCAGCTTCAGTTAATTCTTCATCCGTTTGCTCATGACTTGAGTCAGCCACTGGGTTAGCATTCGTAGGGTCCCCAGGCACAATGATGGTTCTTCTAACATACGGACCTTGTTGAATCGATTTGACAATCAATTTTCCCAAAGGTTTACATTTTGCATAACGAAGGAGACGGCTAGCCCATGTAGTGTAGTTCTCCTTGGTGAGCATGGGAGGACGATTCTCAGTACCCGTAGCGTAAATATCTTGTTGAGACGTCATCTTAGAAGTCGTGTGAAAAACATGATCTCAATTCGTAGAAAGCAGAATGTTGAAGTAAAATCCCCTGAATATGATTAAGTCCCCTAAAAAAGAGCTCTCTTGAAACCAAAAATTCCAAGGCAAAAAAAAAAACACGTCAAAAACACAAATTTTGAAAATATTTTCGGAATAATGGCTTTTTCAGAAAAATCAGCTTTTTCGGAATAAATGGTTTTACGGAAAAATGAGTTTTTCAGAGAAAATGGTTTTTTCGGAAAAATGAGTTTTTCGGAATCAATGGTTTTTCTGAAAAGTGAGTTTTTCCAGAGAAAATGGCTTTTTCGGAAAAATGAGTTTTTCAGTAAAAACTTCGGAAAAAAGTGAATTTTCAGTAAAAACTTCGGAATAATTGGATTTTAGTAGAATCTTCAGAATAAGTAGATTTCAGTAAAATCTTCGGAAAAAGTGTATTTTCAGAAAAAACTTCGGAATAATTGGATTTCAGTAGAATCTTCGTAAAAAATGAACATTTCAGAGATTTAGAAACCCTTTTCCGAAATGCAAAATTTCGGAATAACAAACCCTTTTCCGAAAAATTAACTGAAAAATGAAGAAGTACCGAGTTAGACGACAGAGATGAGCTAAACCACCACAACACAATCACGAATCCACCAAACTCAATAACAGCTTCGATCACCACAATAACCACACCTCAAAACCTCAAATACAAATCGAATCCAATATCCTAAACTAAAAACCTCCACGAAAACAATACCAAATCCACACCAAATCAACACCAAAGCAAACTACGAATCCCTTGGCGAATGATACCACTTGTAAGACTAAATCACACGACTAATCAAACACAAATAACATGATGATGATTAAACTAAAAAGAAGGATTAGATTAAGATGAAGAAAAGAAAAGAAATACAAAGTTGGTGATTTCCTAGTGAGAGAAAAACAAACACCTTTCTCTCTCTAAAACTAATCAAATGGAAAGCACACACACAAATAAGGATTAGGAAGCCTTTTATACTAACTTAGAAATGTTTAGGAGGCCTTCCTCATTTGTGTGTTCGGGACTAAATCCCGTTACATAAACAATAATAACTAAAAACTCTTGACATCATTAAATAACATTTTTCACGAGCTTCGCAACGATATATTATATGACCATCGCTTTAATTACTTCTAACAAAACATGTCCTTAGTTGGTTTTGAAGTTTTTAGCTTTTTCAAAAACCTGGTCAATGCTTGGTCAAATAAGCACTTTTTAGCTTAATTTCAAATTCTGGATTATTCAGTGAATCATTTTCAGATTGGAAAGACATTCCATACTCCTCATAAGCTGTTTAATAAGATTGAGTATTAAAATCTGATTGTGGAAGTCTCATTTTCATGTTAGCTTAAAGTTGGCTTATTAGAATAAGCTAATTCGAGTTTTACTAGCTTTTAAACAGATTTCTGTGCAAGTCTAGCTGAAATTGGATTTTAAGCAATTTGAAACAAATTAGAGCTTATTTGGTCCAGTAACGAACTTAAACCAGCTTATTGAAGTTGTGTGCCCGTTTTTGTTAAATAATTCCCTTTAATTGCATGTTAGTCCTTATGGTTTAAAACTGTTTGCATTTGGTGGTAATCTTGCAAGTATTTAGGGTTTTCATAAAGTCAGTCCTTTAAGTTTCAGTTTTTGTCAAATTTAGTTAGGAAGTTTGTTAATTGGTTAAATTTGTTACAAGTTGTTAGAAATTTACATTTTTAGTCCTTATAGTTTCTAAACTTTACATTTCAGCCCTTGTACTTTCATTTAGTTTAATTTTCAAGCACTTTTACTTTCATGCATTTACAATTTGGACTTTAGTGGATATTACTTGGTATTTGCAAAGTGTTTTACGGATACGTAGGCTTAATATCTTTCATTTTTACGTGTTGACTGAAATAGACATAGAATTTCCAAATACCATACCAACCAAGAACAATTAAAGACTTGAGATTTTTAGGACTTTAAATTTGTCGAGAATCGAGAGAAAACGAACTTCAATATACTCAATATCAACACACAATTTTGAAAGATTTAGAAAAAACTTTTGAGAAATTCTCGAAAAATTGTGTTCATTATTTTGAAAACCAATTACTTGAGCTTAAGTTTTGAATATCTTACAAAACGAGCTCAAGTCCGAGAAGTTGTAAACTTCCCGTTGTGAGGGTAAGTTTATCATCGGCGATAAACTTTCCTTTTAACTGAAGAACGAGTCCTAAGTTAACATTTACTTAGAAGTCGTTTTCATGAGCTTGAAAAACTTTGAATATTTTAACGTAAAGCTCATGACCGAGAAAGATGAATTTCTCGTTGAAAAGAAAAGTTCTCTTATGTAAAAGATACACTTTACTTTATGAGCTTAAAACTTGGAATGTTTTAATACAAGCTCATGACCAAGAAAAACGAATTTCTCGTTACGAGGAAATGTTATCATGAAAAATAAGCTTTCCTAAAATAAAGGCCCGAGTTACAGTCTGATATTTAACTGTAAGTCTTTGTGCATGAGCTTAAAAACTTCGAATGTTTTTAATATTAGCTTGATTTTAGTGTTTTACTACTCTTTAGGAAAAGAGCGTAAATAGGGAAAGTATTAAATACGACGATTTAGGAAAACCGTGTACTAATGACCCAATTAAGTTCGTTTCCCAAGGAGGTATATGTGTGTGACTAAAATTCAATGAGATTTGAGATTAATATATGAAAGAAGGGGATGAGAAAATAGAATGACGAAGACGTGAAAATTATTACTACGACGACTAAAATTAAAACCGTAAAAAGAGTTAAAATAAAAATTAAATCTAAAAATTCCCAAAAAATTCCCAAAAATCAAATTAAATAAACTAAGAGTTTACAAATGATCAAAACTTTTTCAAACCTTTTAATTAATTAAATATTAATTTTTAAATGCTAATTAAAGCCCTAAAAATCAAAATAATTATTAAAAAGCCCAAATAAAGATTTTTCACTTTGTAAACCTCTAAAATGACCAAATAAGACTAAAAAATATTTTTATAAATTTTTAAACTAATTAAAACTATTTAAAATGATTAAAAACTATTAAAAACTTAAAATAATTCTAGAAATTAGAAAAATGAAGATAAAATTAATCTAAGAGTTGCAAAAATCCTATTTTAATGTATTTAACCTAAGAAAAATATAAAAAGTGAAAAATGTGAAAATTGAAATTTAATATTAAAATAATATTAAAATAATATTAAAAATCCAAAAATTATAAAAATTCTAAAAACTTGCAAACTAGTTTATTTTAATCTAAATAAACAGAAAATGAAAGTAAAATTACCAAATTACCCCTAATGGTCACCCAATTGGGCTAAAATAGAAAACAGTCCAAACAAATGGGCTTTTTGGCCCAAAAACTTCAACAAAGCCCAAATGACCTGAAAAAGCCCTATCTGACTCAAAATTTAATTCTGAACACAAAAATCTGAAGGCCCAAAAGCTGGTTTTGAGCTTATCACAGTTTAAAAGGTCAACATCTTATTCTTATTGGGCCAATAAGCCCATTAAGCAATAAGCCAATGCCATAAGCTCAGATTTGACACACAACCTTCTTTTGAGATGCCTAAGAGATCTGTGAAAAGAAATTTTGAAAAAGCACACTCAATAAGCCAGAAATAAGCCAAGTAGAATTTCACTAAACGAAAAAATTGTCGGGTTAGAGTTCTAGGACGTTTCAGAAGCTCACAAATAGCTTAACTAAGAATAATGAATCATAAAATTCACAAAAACCAAATAGCTTAACTAAGAATAATGAATCATAAAATTCACAAAAACCAAGTAGAATAAGCTGTAGGAGCAAATAAGCTGGCTGAAAAAGCCAAATAAGCTAGTTTTCTAGCAAAAGCTTAACCAATTGACTTGTAACTTTCCAGATTTGATATTAAGCTAAGAAAAATGACACCTATTACAATATCCAAGTTTTGCATGTACCAATAAGCAGTTCTAAAAAATAAGCCAAAATGTGCTTATTTGACCAAAAGTCAAAGTCCACCAAAATTAACCAAATGCCCAGGGATTGTTTGTAGGCTTGTTTTAAGCAATTTTTGTAAAGAACTCAAGGTAGATTCCTTGTGAATCAAGTGGTCAGTTGACCAAATGACAACATATTTTGGCAAAATAAGGCCAATAAGCCAGCAACAAAGCAAACCAAATAGCCAAATTGTCTCACAAGCAGCACAAAAACAAGTTCCAAGCAACAAACAAGCATGGCATACACTAGATAACAAAATGCAAGGCAAAATTGAGGTAGTCAGTTTGCTGATTCAAATGACCACTTCAGCCAACTTTGATAAGCTCTAGCACCCATAATAAGCCACCAAATTCAACAAACAGATACTATACATATAACTTATCACCTAAACTCTTCCCAAACTAGATTTCAGACCTTAGATCCAACAAACAAAGAATTTATTGGATCTGATGTGTTTGACCAATTTCAAACCACTTTTATCAGATTTTTCCAAAACTTTGAAAACCTTAACCAAACCTCTTGAGCCTTAATAAATGACCAAAACCTGTTGCATATGACTTGTTTAGACTCCCCAAACCCTAAGAACCAAGGACACAAGGCCACAAGACCTTATGATCCCAAAATCCCAAAATCCCAAACAGCCTTGTTTTAGTACTTTTTCCAACAAACTTTTTATTCAATCAAACAACCTACTGATTTTATGGTTCAATTAGCTCCACTAGGTGACAACTAACAGCTAACAACAATAAAACACAAAGCACAAACACAAGAACAACAAATCACATAGCATAATTCATATCAGACATAAACATGTGATTTTTTCGAGGAAACTTAAAAAGAGCTTATACCTATCCCCCACAACTTCCTAGAGGGATCATCTATGCTCCTTGGACCACTCTCAACAACTAGAGAGTGACCAAGGTCCTTGAACAAAGAAGATGATATGTGCCTTGGTTGATGGTTCAAAGCAGAACCTCAAGGGCTTGATTTCTTCAACACAAGCAGCAAACAACCTATCCAAAGGTTGATAAACCTTCACTAGCTTGGTGTCAACAAGCTTGAAAGGGCTTATAGCTTTTGGATAAGGGTTAGTACAAGATAAATAGCCAAAACAGATGACTATTTTCAAGCTTATTTCAAACTTGAAAACCTTACCAAACATAAACGTGCTTAAACCACAAGATCTAAGCACCTTTTTAACATCAAATGGAACTCATAATTACCCTTAAACAACACCAACTTTCAAAAACATAAAAAGGAATTACAATTTTCTTAAAATACCAACTTTTATAAATTTTAAAAATGAATTATAATGTTTAAAGAGTAAAACGGGAACAAGGCTCTCTTACAGGTTGAGGAGTCCTTCTATAGGCCACAAGGGCTGAGTTACAATGAAAACCCTAGCTACAAAGTTCCTAAAATGCCCTTGAATCTTCTAGACGAATTTTATAGATGACTTGTTTAAATGCATCAAATTGTTCATTTTAGCTTTGTATCCAAGCAAGGAGCGTGGGCTGTTGATTTGGCCACGTGTCATTCCTTGTAGAGGAAATTGGATTGTGATTGGTTGACGTGTGAATGGGTGGGGTCCTTTGGTGAGTGGAGATTGGGGTTTTGAGTGTGGGATGGGTTTCTGGGCATGTGAATCAAGCATGTGCCTAGGTAATTTGTATTTACCCTTTATTTTAAGTGGGGTGGTAACTGGGTTCATCAGGGTGAATAGTAGTAAGTTTTGATCCGATTTTTGGGGGTGGAGTTGTTTGGCGCGTGTTTGTGATATTTGAAGTTTGGGAAATGACATTAGCAGTCCTTGTGTTTTGGCAAAATGTGTATTAAACGTTTTTCAGCCAACAAAACTTGTTTCCTTTGTTATTAAAGTTCCAAACTTTATACTTTTGCCCTAAAATTTTGGCAAAAGGTTTTCAAGGGTTGTTTTTGCCATTTTTGCATAGTTTGAGGACTGATCTTGGACATTCTTGATCTTTAAAGGTCTTTAATGTATCTCATGAGGGACCATTATTGATAATTTATTATTGTTGAGGGACTAAACTTGCCAATTCTTCAAAGTTGAAGGACCTTTTTGTAATTTTGACAAACTTAAGGGACCAAACTTGTAATTATGAATATAAAAGTGTTTTAAGTGTCATTTATTCATAAATGAGGGATCAATCTTGTACATCTTCAAATCTTCAAGGGTTTTTCTTTGAGAAATCCATAACTAGGGCCCGGTTCTTTGTACGACTTCGTTTCTCGTGTCCGTTTTTCCTTGTTTCTTGTGATCTTTTGTCTTTTTCACGATATCCATACCTAAAACACACAAGTAAACAAATACAAGCATATATATGGTATATTTATGACATTTTATGCATATAAAGTCCGAAAAGAACGATGAGATCATGTATAAATGCATCTCATCACTCCCCCATACTAAGCCATTTCCGTGCCCTCACGCAATGCTTGAATAAAGTATCTAAGCATCACCAAAATTCAATTTTATTACCCTTTATTGAAAAGTAAAAGACTTGCAACAATACTACGAAGATGTGTAAAGACATAGTGTATGATTTTCATCACGTGTGTGAGTTTTAGGGTCAAATGAATAGAAACAAGTAAATGTATCATAGAGTAAATTTCGTCATCCTCGATTGTCATACATTCCATGCTAAGTGCAAAAACGAGATCATTGTTGGTACAAGTCACAATTCTAACACTACTCATACGTCCAAATTGTGTAATACTTTTTCTCCCCGCAATCCTAGTTATTATGAAAGGAAATGGGTTTCTAGAATTTTTTAACTATTTTTCATGGATCACAAGTGATTTATATTGACTTATTTGAGTATTTATTAGTCCGAAAGTAAAGTAGCACGATTTAATCGATAGTTAGCCGAAGGACAAAATCTTTTAAAACGGCTTCTCGAGTATCTCCTTAAGTTCATATCTTGACATAACTCGTTTCACGATTTGAGACCTTTCTCGGACCGATATTTGGCATGTACTTCATACTTCAAAATCTTGGGAAGACGTTCTTGAAATTATGGTCTTCTCTTCATATATTGGAATTTCTTCACTTGACGTTTTTGAGAGATTCTTCATACTTGGACCACGACTTCATCATTTTTCTTCAATCCTTATTTTGGATTTTGATATACAACGACCCGCCTCCTTTTAGGACTTGGATATATTTATCCTCATACCTTGTAAGGGTTTTTTTGGATAGACTTTCTCCATGATCTTTAGGGGAGTTATTGCTTTTCGTCGTGTGTCTCGATCCTTCATATTGATTTTGGAATAATGATACTTCACATCATCTTGGATCTTTAGCAACAAAATAGAGCTCCTCATGACTTGTTAGGGCCTTTTTGGATCTTCACCAATCTTCGCATCCCTAAGTTATGCCGCGGCTATGAACTCTATTCAACCCCGAGCAACTTTTAAACGATCTTGTGCTAGAAGCTAAGTAACTTTTCAAATCGTACGACCTTACTTATTGCAATTATTTTTATTCCTAATGCATTTATCTTATGGGAGAAAAATCCACAATTAAAAACATATGAGTTTTTGAAAGAACATTTTCATGTTCTACGTTTAGCATGATCACTTGTCTAACTCTATCATCTCTTATTCTTCACTATATAAAGACCTCTAATTAAAGAGACTCGTGAATACTTAGCCATGCAAGTTAAAATTAAGCCAAATTTGGATTAGCTTTCATTAAGACTATATCAAATCGAAGTTTTGGGTTTTCAAGCCACCTATAGGATCTTGCACTTTCTTGGACTTTTTCAAGTTTAGAGAATGCATTTTATAGTTCCCTTGATAAGTGACTTTCTAGGATCAATTATAGGAACTTGCGAAAAGTTCTTGTTCTTAACCCGAATGAGCTAACACTTTCGCGTTTTAAAGCTCCCTATATAAAAGTCTAGCAAAACTTGATTCGAGCGGGTTAAGGAATGTAAAGGGCTCCAAATGCCCATCAAGTCAAAAATTAGCTCTTATTCTACCCATCAGAAAATATACATTCGTGTCTTAAAAACACTTATGAAAACTAAGAATAATTTTAAAATTTGGCCATTTTTAGCCTTATTAGCAACAAAATAAAACAAAACATTGAAAGTTGGAAAATGTGAGGGCGTAGCAAAGCAAGTATCTATTCACCCCCCATACTAAAATTAAACATTGTCCTCAATGTTTCGAGTCTAAAGGTGGAGCACCCCCATACTAGAGACGAAGAGTCGAATGCTTAGGATCTAGTATGGAAAGGGTGATCAACAATATATCTAAATCCGTTTATTAATTATGCTAAGAAATAATTGTTAGAACAATAAAGGATATGTCATGGATTCGTGAAAAACTTCTTCAAGCAAACGATCAAGGCTCACGTAAACGAACACGAGAGTCTTCAATCGTAGCGATGATGATCTAGATAACGCATTTACAAACAACCATAAGACATTGAGTTGGAAGGGCACAAATCCCCTCTCATTATTTATTAGAAAGCATAAAAAGGATAAGCATGGGATCTCCCCCACGAGGCACCTCGTTTTTGATTACCGAGTCATGAGCTCGACTCGATCCCCTCAATGCTAATTATCATTGGGGAAGGTGACTTGGTCGAGGTCATCCAACGAAGGAACTTCCCCACCAAAGTAGTGCTTAAGCCTATGTCCATTCACCTTAAAATTAGGACCATCATTTTGAGCTAGCTCGATGGTCCCATAAAGAAACACTTGTGTTATAGTGAAGGACCCGACCAACGAGATTTCAATTTCCCAGAAAATATCTAGAGTTAAAAAGTAACACTTGATCACCAACGTTAAAAACCCGGTTTTTAATCTTTGCATCATGAAACTTTTTAGTCTTTTCTTTAAAATCAATGAATTTTCATAAGCATTATCTCTTAATTCATCCAATTCATTCAATTGTATTTTACGGTGATCTCCCGCGGTCTTCAAGTCAAAGTTTGCATGCTTAAGGGCCCAATATGCCTTATGCTCCAATTCAATGGGCAAATGACAATTCTTCCCATAGACTAACTTATAAGGAGTACAACTGATAGGTGTCTTATAAGCGGTCCTAAAGGCTCATAAAGCGTCATCGAGTTTGTCGGACCATGAAGCACGGTTTTCTCCAATCGACCTCTCTAAAATCATTGTTGGAAATACGTTTTACGTATTAAGAAGGATCGGTCACTCCAACAATAGTCCATGTAATAGCTCGTAGTTTAGTTATTTATCTTTATTTAACTAACATGACCAAGCCTAGCCTACAACATGTGTAGGCCGGCCCAAATGTAAGCCCAAGCCCATGACAAGGGCTTGGGTATATAAACCCTCTCCTTAGATGGAGAGGGTGAGTGGTTTTCATATTTTACACATAGTTCTCATTAGTTTCTCTCTCTAGAATTGTGTGAAATCCACCATCTTTCTATCTCTTTCTCTCTCTAAAACATAAGCAAGATTTACATATCCTACAAATGGTATCAAGAGCCATGGGATGATTGCTTGGTTTTTGTGTTTGTGTTCTTGAATTATACGGTTATATTAATCCGAATTCAAAAGTACCAAAATTTTTTTGGTGTTTTTATGGTTTAATCTTGATATACTTCATCTAGTTACTTATTATAGTGATTTGGTATTGGTATTTTGGTTAAAAACACAAAATTTTTAGGTGTTTGATTCGTTTCTTGGCTTAAAATTCCAAATTTGTTGTGTACTATCCGAGAAACGTGGTATTTTGGTCTCCATCAGAAAGTTGGCATCCATCGCAATAACCAAGGGTTTCTACATTGCGATAGAATGGTATTTTGACACTTATTCTGATCAAAACATTGCGATAGCTCCTTGCTTCGTACATTGCGATCGGGTATAAGGCAATTTTGAAACGTTACTCTACCAAAATTTCTTTAGCCACATTCCAACAGGTATTGCGATCTGACATTCTGACAGGTATTGCGATCTGACATTCCGACAGGTATTGCGATCATACATTCCGACAGGTATTGCGATCATACATTCCGACAGGTATTGCGATCATACATTCCGACAGGTATTGCGATCAGACATTCTGACAGGGATTCAGATAGACATTGCGACAGAACTTGTTTGTGCATTCCGATAGTTATTGCGATCGAGTATTGCGACAGAACTTTTTTTGTGCATTCCGATAGAGTGACAAGATTTCCAAGATTTTTCAAAAACGTGTTTTTGAAGTTATCGTGTGTAATTTAGTCTTGGATTTTTTGGTTTATCGAGAACATAATTTAGGGGATTTCAACATTATTTCTCGGTTTTAACACACAACAACAAACACATTAACTTTCTCTCATTGTTCGATCAACGTTAGTAAATCTTAACTTATCGACATGGGGTACACATCTCTTACGGATAAGTCCATCCTCTCGGGTACGGATAATCGTCCACCTATGTTGGAGAAGTCTATATACGAAGATTGGACTTCTCGAATGGAACTTTACATGTTGAACAAAGAGAATGGACATCTCATTTGGGCATCGGTGCTCAATGGACCATTAGATTATGGTACAGTGACGGAAGGTACGACTACTCGTCCTCGCACAACGGGTGAATTGACTGGAGATATGAAGATTCAAGACAAATGTGATAAGTATGCTACAAACATCATTCTCCAAGCCCTTCCTCCAGATGTCTACAAACTCGTCAGCAAACATAAAGTTGCCAAAGAGTTATGGGATAGAATTCGTGTTCTAATGCAAGGCACCTCGTTAACTAAACAAGAACGAGAGTGTAAGCTTTATGATACTTTTGATAAGTTTTCCTATGTGCCAGGGGAGACACTCAATGATTACTATCTGAGATTTACCCTATTGTTGAATGAGCTCAATATCTATGGCATGGCAATTCCTACGTTTCAATTGAACACGAAGTATTTGAACACTCTTCCTTCAGAATGGAAAAAATACGTGACGGATGTTAAATTGGCTAAGGACTTGCATAACACCAATGTGGATCAACTTCAAGCTTTCCTTCAACAACACGAATGCCATGTGATCGAGGCTCGGTTGTCTAAACCACAAGTTCATGATCCACTTGCCATGTATGCTTCTCAACAAAACATGGCTTATACTTATCAACAACCATCATACTTGCAGCAACCACCACCACACACCTATCAACAACCACAACAACCATCTTATCAACCACCAATGATGCCACAACAAGCATTTCAACAAAGTGTTCATCAATAATCTTTTCCACAGCAACCACCATATCAGACATCACCATCACAAACCAACACTTCTCCAATGGGCTATACTCCTTAGCAAGGATATTTTCCAATAGAAGCACAACCAGCACAAGCTTTCTACTCTAATGAACTTCCACCAATCTAAGTACCGGTCTTTACTCCAAATGATACGCCAGCTGATGTTCTAAACCATCTCACTGCCTACTTGTCAAAACTTGTTGCAACTAGAGGATTTCCACCAACAAACAATCAGCTCCGCACCTCTTCAAATCCTCGACAACAAGCTACTGTTCAAGATGGTCAAGTAACAGTGCAACCTATTCAGGGAAGGCAAAATTCATATGGACCTCCTACAAGGACTATGAATGCTCAAGCTGTGAATTCTCAAGCTAATGGAAATGGAAGCCCCATTGGTCCTCAAAAGGTTGTGACTTGCTACAATTTCCAAGGACAAGGTCATATGGCTAGGCAATGCACTCAGCCGAAAAGGAGAAGGGATGACGCATGGTTTCGTGAGAAGATGTATTTGGTCGATGCTCAGTCTAAGGGAAAGATTTTGGATTCAGAGGAGTTAGCATTTCCTGCAGACCCATGGGCAGCAGATACTGAAGGCATTGCAGTCGTTTCCACCTCTAATGCAACTTATCAAGCAGATGATCTTGACGCATATGATTCGGATTGTGATGACATTCACTCTGCCCAAGCTGCTCTCGTTGCTAATCTCTTTCACTACGGTTCTGATGTCGTAAGTGAGGTACCCACCACAACCAATCTTGGTAATGATGATAACCAACATCAAGTTAGGCATGAAAATGACAACCTCGAACAGCATTCGAGAACTAGTAACTCAAATGATGTGGTACCCAATCCTACACATTTGAGTGAACCTCAACCAAATGCTACGACGGGTATGAAATCTTACGCTCAACATGATTTGGTCATGGTGCCTAAACATATTATTGATCAAATGCATATGGCCCTCAGACAATCCGTAGATACGAATTCCACCCTAACTGCTGAGCTTGTGTTGCATAAAGAAAAGGTCAAAACTTTTGAAATGGTCCCTCAAGCAGAGAAAATAACATGTTCTGAATTTGACCAATTTCGTTTTGAAAAGATTGAACACTTGAAAGAAATAGAATCATTAAAAGCTAATCTTTCTAATGAATTAAAAACAAAAGAGTCGGTTGTCAATGATTTTCAGAAACCTAAAATAGATTTCAAAACTCTCGAGTCTAAAAAGTTTGAATCGGAAATTAATGCTACCAAACTTCTTAAATTCAAAGAACAACAACTTTTAAAACAATACGCTTCAACAGAAAAGGTTCATCTTTTGACTAAATCATTTAAAGAACTCGAACTTAAACGTCTTCAAGATTTACCACCTAATCCCGGTTATGCAAAACAAGCTCAGGAATATATTCCGTGTCTTTATGATATGACCCTAATTGGCAAATCAAAAGAAGCACCTTTTGTTCGTAGTACTGAGGAGACACAGTCACTTGCGGAAGAAACTCATTCTAAAATGCTTTCAAAATTCCATACGATTGATTATGATCAGTATAACAAGGATCAATTGTCTAAAAAGACCCGTATTTGCTTACAAAAGGAATTAGTTGAACTAACAGTTCTTGTGCCCCCAAGTTTGTCAAATGAAAACCTTCCTAGTACGTCTCCTACACTTGTCAAAACGGATTTAACGAAGTTAATTCCACCGGTAAGTAAGGCGTCCGTTAACTTAAATGCGGTACACCAACACTTAGCCTATTTTGACAAGGTCATTTTGGAACGTACGACGGCTTCGGCCATAACGGAAGGTGAATGGAACTTTGAGCACACTAGAGCTGCGTTCTGAAACGAAATTGTTCCGTTTGTAGACAATGTTAAAGCTTGTCTTAGTAATCTTGATCAAGATTTGCTTTTGGAAATAGAAGAAGTTAGACGTGTTTTCAATGAAATAGATGATGCTTATGAAAATAGTTTACTTGAAATAGAACGGGTTTCACACCAAAATGATCAGCTTCTGAAGCAAGTGATGTCTCATGATATAGTTTCCGTCTGTGTGAATAAAAGTGTCGATAATGATTCTATTGTGCATAATGTTGAATCTGTGGATAAAGTGGTAGATAGTACTTGTCACAAATCTGACGCTGAATTTTTAAAGCTTCAAGATTCATATTCTTCGCTTTCAAAACGTTTTGATGAGATTCAAACACATTGTATTTCGCTTGAATGCAAGCAACAATTTATTTAAGAAATATTTGAAACGTCATTCGAAGGTGTTAATATCGATGATGCAAACTTTGAAGAGGATTTCAATTGAATTTACAATCAATACAGCGTCAGCCAAGTGAAAAAGTTGCTAAATCTTTGCCGATAGAAATAGAGAAATCTAAGAAGCTTAACTGTGTGAACGTACTTGAGGCCGCTGAGAATTTTAAACTTGATCTAGATAATCGAGTTTCCAAGATTTTGTCCAAAGTTGATAACTTAAAACAGAAAAATACACGACTCTTCGATTCAGTAAAGCCCGTATGTGCTAATACCACTGCACATAATCAAAAGTCGGTGGAAATAATCAATCCTTGATTGAACAGTTGAATCGAAAGTCGGTGGAAATATCTGATTTGAGGGAACAAATTTGTGATAAAAATCTGGTCTTAGCTGAGTTAAAGGAAACACTTCGTACTCTAAAAGGTAAGAATGTTGTGGATAACGCAACCACTGTCTCAGCATCGTCCTCTAGTGCAATCAAAAGGAACCTTATAGCCGTCACACCATTTAATAAGGGCCCTAGGACTAAACCATCTCAAACTTTGGTCACTAAAGATAAGGCGGAATCAAAACCAGCTTCTAATATTCCCATGTTGCCTTCTACAGGAGTAAGCACCACTAATAAGGCTCAAAGATCTAAGCTTAAAAGAAACAAGAAGAATGATAGGATCTTGCCCCCATCTAGTAGTCAAGTGAAGAAGAAAGTAGAAGCCCATCCTAGGAATGTTATTTCTGTTTTGAATAAAAAGAATCATGTAGCTAAACCTAAAGGCTCCAAGGTTGTGCAGCGTTCTAAGCCTACTGTGAATTCTAATATGAAATGTTGGAATTGCAATGAATGTATGTTTTCTAGTCGTCATGATTCTTGCCTTATTGACCATGTGAATGAGATGAATGCCCTGAAAAATGGATTAGAATGGAAATCGACTAGGAAAGTGTTAACCCAAGTTGGTTAGATGTGGTGTCCCACTGGTAGAACTTTCACTATAGTAGGAAATATGTGCCCTTTAACTAGGATCACTCCCACTAAAGCGAAGAAAGCGTGCCCTTTAACTAGGAGTACCAAGGCTACCAAAACACAAGAGTGTCCTTTAACTAGGAACACCGACACTATCGTAGGAACCAAGTTCCCTTTAAATAGGTCTACTCCCACTGTAGTGCCCGCGAATAATGCAAAGCCCAAGAAAGTTGGAACTATAAAACCTGTTAGTGCTAAAACTCACATTAGAAAACGCAGGAAATCTAAGGGTCACAAAAATGTTAGCACTTCTGATAATCTTATATCTGTATCTGCTAACACTCTGGAACCAATAGTTTCCAATGCATTGTCTACTGTTGTTATTGAAAACAGGTGGTCCAAATTGTTCTCTGGTATTTGGACTCTGGTTGCTCCAAGCATATGACTGGAGATCGCTCTCAACTGAGAAATTTCGTCAGCAAGTTTCTTGGTACGGTTCGATTTGGAAATGATCATATTGCAAAGATAATGGGTTATGGTGAATATCATATTGGGAATGTTATAATTTCAAGAGTGTATTATGTGGAAGGTCTTGGTCACAACTTATTTTCTGTGGGACAATTTTGTGATGCAAACCTAGAAGTTGCTTTTTGAGAGCACACCTGCTTCATTCGTAATTTGGAAGGGGTTGATTTATTGAAAGGTACTCGAGGGAATAATTTGTATACCTTGTCTCTACAAGAAATGATGGCCGCTTCTCCCGTAGGTCTTCTCTCCAAAGCATCGAAGACTAAGTTATGGTTATGACACCGACGGTTATCTCATCTTAACTTTGACACTATTAATTATTTGGCGAAAAACGAACTTGTTCGTGGTCTTCCTAAACTTTCATTTCACAAGGATCATTTGTGTTCCGCGTGTACAATAGGGAAAAGCACTAAGAAATCATACAAACCCAAGACTGAAGACACCAACCAAGAGAAACTTTATCTGTTGCATATGGATCTTTGTGGACCAATGCGTGTTGAAAGTCTTAGTGGTAAAAAGTACATCCTCGTCATTGTCGATGATTACTCTCGGTTTACTTGGGTGAAATTTCTTACAACAAAAAATGAGGCACCTAAATTCACCATCGGATTTCTCAAGATGATTCAAGTGCGTCTCAACACTACTGTCCGACGCATTCATACAGATAGTGGATCCGAATTTGTGAATCAAATCTTGCGTGATTATTATGAAGAAGTTGTCATATCTCATGAAACATCCGTTGCACGCACTCCACAACAAAACCGTGTCGTTGAAAGGCGAAATCGCACACTTATGGAAGCTGCTCGAACGATGTTAATTTACGAAAAGGCTCCATTATTTTTATGGGCAGAAGCAGTATCTACAGCAGTGTACACCCAAAACCGGTCACTAATTCGTAAACGCCATGGTAAAACACCTTATGAGCTTCTCCATGGAAAAGTACCAGATTTATCATATCTTCATGTATTTGGTTCTCTTTGCTATCCAAATAATGATGGTGATAATTTGGGAAAACTTCAACCAAAGGCTGATATTGGTATTTTCATTGGTTATGCACCCGCAAAGAAGGCATACCGAATCTACAACCGTAACTCTTGCAAGATCCTCGAAACTATGAATGTTGATTTTGATGAGCTGACAGCAATGGCTTCTGAGCAAAGCAGCTCTTGACCCGCACTTCATGAAATGGGACCCAGTAACATTAGTTCTGGTCTTGTCCCAAACAACCCTACTTCATCATCATTTACACCACCTTCTAGGACTGAATGAGATACGTTGTTTCAACCGTTCTTTGATGAATTCTTTACTCCTCCAAGTATTGTTGCTCCAGAACCTGAGGTAATAGATCCGGTAACCGAAGTTGTCGCTCCAGCAACCGAAGCACAATCAGACACATCTGCACCTACAATTGGTCAAGATATACCATCAACTAGTAATTCTCAACCAACACCCGAATTAACTACCCATGTCATGCCTATTGATGATGAAGAGGATGATGATGATCACGATTTGGAATTCGCTCAAATGCGTGAACTTCCATTCTTTGGTGTACCAATTCCCGACCCTAATCAAGTCGGGTCGTCCACCTCATAGGAAGCTCCAACTACAGTTTACTCCAATCCACGGATTCGTGAACATGACAGCAAGTGGACAAAGGATCATCCTATAGATTCTATTATTGGTGACCCTAATCGTCCGGTATCCACACGAAGTTAGTTACAAGAAAGTACAATGTTTTGTCATTTTTGATGCTTTTCTCACTGAAGTTGAACGTAAGACATGGCAAGAAGCTTTTACTCAATACTGTTGGATAGAAGCTATGCAAGAAGAACTTAATGAATTTATACGTCTTGAAGTATGGGAACTTGTCCCATGCCCGGATCAAGTGCAGTTACTCACTTTGAAATGGGTTTACAAGGTGAAACTCGATGAGTTAGGCGAAATATTGAAGAACAAAGCTCGACTAGTAGCTTGTGGATACAAGCAATTATTGGGCACCGACTTTATGGAATCCTTTGCACCTGTTGCCCGTTTGGAAGCTATTAGACTATTCCTTGCTTATGCAGCCCACATGAATATGATCGTCTATCAGATGGATGTGGAGACGGCATTTCTGAATGGTGAAATCAAGGAAGAAGTCTATGTTCAACAGCCAGACGGTTTTGTGAATCCTAATTATCCTAATCATGTGTACAAGCTTAAAAAGGCTCTCTATGGGTTGAAGCAAGCTCCACGCGCATGGTATGATCTTTTGTCACAATTCCTCATTACACAAGGCTTCGCTAAAGGCAAGGTGGATCCCACGCTGTTCATTCAGAAACGAGGTAAAGATATGATTATGATACAAATATATGTTGATGATATTATATTTGCAGCCTCGACCCAAACCTTATCCGACGAATTTGGGAAACTCATGTCTTCCAAGTTTAAGATGTCAATGATGGGCAAGGTATCATTCTTCTTAGGTCTTCAGATATCTCAGAGTCCCAGAGGCATATTTATCAATCAATCCAAGAATGCACTTGAATCGCTTAAGAAATATAAGATGGAATCTTGTGACCCCGTGGATACTCCAATGGCGGAACGAACTAAACTTGATGCAGATCCACATGGAATTGCCGTTGATCCGACACTTTATCGTGGAATGATCGATACTCTTCTGTATATCACAGCTAGTCGACCTGATCTTCAGTTTGCTATATGCATGTGTGCTCGGTATCAAACTCGACCTACTGAGTTACACTTGGCCACTGTGAAACGGATCTTTCGATATCTTAAAGGAACCATTAATCGGGGACTTTGGTATTCGAAGGACTCTTCGATTGCCCTTATGGCATATGCAGATGTGGATCACACGGGTTGTCAAGATACAAGGCGTAGCACGAGTGGAACTTTGCAACTACTATGAGATCGACTAATCAGTTGGGCATCGAAAAGGCAGAAAAGCGCTGCAATTTCAAGTATGGAAGCAGAATACATAGCTATGTCTGGTTGCTGTGCTCAAATTCTTTAGATGAGATCGCAATTAACCGACTATGGTCTAGGTTTCAACAAAACTCCGATGTAATGCGACAACAAAAGTGCAATTGCCTTATGTTGCAACAATGTTCAATTCTCCCGGTCGAAGCATATTGCCATTCGCTACCACTTCATCAAGGAGCAAGTGGAAAATGGAGTGATCGAGCTTTACTTTGTCTGATCTGAGTATCAATTGGCGGATATTTTCACGAAGGCTTTAGATCGCGCTCGAATGGAATTTTTGGCCGATAAGGTAGGAATGTGAACCTTCTCGCCTGAGACTCTAAAGGAACTGGCAGATGAAGCGAAAGAATAGTGGTGGTAACCTATTCTCCGTATCCTTGGTGATCATTTGTATATATTGTTTATATTTATATCCACAAAAGCAAACTACAAAAATATAAAACCATATAAAAACCATAAAAATTGAAAAATTCATAAAAATCCAAAAATATTTTTACTTTATTTTTCAAAGGCATGTCTTTTGGTACGATAATATTTACGGCCTTAGAAATGTTGATTAATATTGACACGGCGCCATAAATAGAGTTCGTACAAAAGTTGTAAATATTTCATAAAACATGCCTATATGGCTTGTAGTTATTTCAGACTGCAACCCGGTTTTCACATTAAAGTCAAGTATTTCTTATGAAAGCTTTGGCTCTCAACGGGAATTAATTTTCTCGGGAAAGCTTTACTTTAAAACCTTGTAAGGGATCAAGTTTACTTAATAACTTGGTCTAACACAAATCTATGTACGCATCAATGCATTTATTTGTTACAACAAGAGAAATCTTGTTTTTATGAAGCTATCATCTCTACAACCATAGCAATCTACAATTGGTATCTACATACTCGACGATGCGACTACTCAACCGACGACTACAGCTCTTTCAATAGAACACGAGTCAATAATTGAGGGGGAGCAATCGTCAAGCATTCAGAATCTTCGATGCCGAAAGTGCCAAGTTCACAAACTGGTGTCAAGACAACAATACTAATCGTACACGTGGTGTCAAGAGATGACTTCAGACATGACGAGGCGACCAACATATGCTGACAAGAACCATTTGATCTCATCATATGATGTTCTCATCAATCAGGTCCAACATTGTCAATTTTTTCTAATATGGTGAATATGTGATCATGTTACAAATCGGTATCATATCTCATACATTTGATATCATGAAGATAAAACGGACTTGCATTTTTCTTCCCAAAACCTTTGTTAAAACTTCATTAAATCAATTGATATTAAAAACATCGATTGGGTTAATATTTTTAATATGGGGGAGAAAATGTGATTTAATAAGGGAAATTATCAAAAATGGTTTGACTTAACGTGATGGCTCATCCCGACATACGCGAAATGTTTTCGAATATCGTGGCATATGTTAAGGGAGAGCAAAACGGATTTGCATATCAAAATGGATTTTCATGGTGACATATACTTACCCAAAACCCATTTAGTTCACGGCGATGAAGATTGTGGTGACATAAGGATGGTAGGATAGGTTAAGTCCTATGATTCTTCCAGAACCGGAGGAATCTTCCCAAGGACATTCCATAGCTAGAAATAGTAGTCCTTAGGAAAGATGGAGAAAGATTGTGAACGTAGCTAAATGCCGACCAAGTACTTAAGCTAGCACTGGAACAATCACAACAAGGTGCTAGTTATGACGTATTGGTAAGCATTGAAGGGGTTGAAGAATGAAAAAGAATTGTAAAGATAAAATGTGTAAAGAAAGAAGCCCTCCTTACAACCTTAGGCAGAAACCGGGTCAATACATATGCTATTGAGATCACTTTAAATGATTCTTGATATTGAAGACAGACATCATGGACCTAGTGATGCAATGCACAACCCATCCCAGCTAACTCAGATATCTCTTAAAAGATATTTGTTTTATTCACACGGAGACAACGCATTATCTATTGATTTATTCACTCCGAATAAATTGGTATTGAAAAGGTGGCACTCCTCTCCAGCCTCCGATCACTAAAATCCAAAATGCACGATTGAGTGTAGAGCCATTTGAGATCATCAAATATCTCATTAGGACACACTTCCATAATTCCTTGCTTCTTCACACACTGTGAAAAGTAAGAAAGATTTTAAGAGTCCTACGCAAAATCTTCATGTTCTTGCCTGAACATCCGAGTAATATGAAAGTATTTACAATGAAGATGGAAATCCTTCTTGAGCGAATATAAAAAAGCTCTTGGTAGGTGACTTGTGCGATTCTTACGAACCAAGCTTGTGATAACTGGAAAGAAACAGTGGTTTAATTCTTAACTGAATTTAAACACGTTCCAGGCCTCTACGCAATATCTTAGTGATCTTGCCAGAACACTCAGAGTGATACCTTAGTGTTCACAGTGATGAGTGGAAATCCTTCTAGTGTTAACCTCAAACAGCACTTGGTAGGTAACTTGCAAGATTCAATATGGATCAAGCTCGTGACAACTAGAAAGCAACGATCGTGCGATTCTTTAATGAATCAAACTTGTTCCAGGAATCAGAATTGACAGCTTCAATCATGCGGATAATTTTATCCAAATGATTCACTCTTTACGTTCTCAGTCAGCTTTGGACGGTCGAGTAAAGAGAACGGGTGATGAGACTGCTTTTATACATGGTCTCATCGTCCAAATCGGGTTTTAAATGCATAAAATATCATCAAATATGCCAAATATATGCTCGTGTTTGTTACTTGTGTATTTTTAGGTACGGATATTGAGGAATTGGCAAAAGAACACAAGAATCAATCAAAAACGAACACGGGAAACGAAGACGCACAATGAACCAAGCTCAAAAATGGAAATTTGCAAAAAGACCCCTCAAGTTTGAAGAATTGGCAAAAATGGCCCCTCATCTTTGAAGAACTTGTCACATCTGACCCTCCAAAAAGTCATATGTACAAGAATGGTCATCCAAGTTTGAAGATATGTCAAGAAAGGCCCTTGGAAATTGATTAAGAGTGCAAAAGTTAGTCAAAATGTCAAAAGGACTAATTTTGCAATTGAGTTTGGACTAACCATGTGAAGGAATTAACAAATGGACTGGAAATGAAAACCATTTAACCAATGTCAAGGTTAAAAAGTTCGGGTAATGCAAATGTCCACCTTTAGCCCAACAAACCCCACAGCCCATTATCTTAAATACCCGGTTTTCATTTTTTAATCATAGTCAAATCTAGTAAAACCCACACTTAACCCCATTTCCCTCCACTAACATTTATTTAAAATGTTAAATCCCTAATTCAGATTAAACAGACTCCCTAATCCTAGACGAACCCTAAAACACCCCAGCTTCAATTAAGCTCAAATCAAAGGGGTATCACTCCAAATCGTGCAGAATGCTAATTACCCTTACCCTCACCATAACCCACCTCACCATACATTGCCAAGTGGCCTGTGGTCCTCACCCAAGCACTCCCCTGCTCCATCCCTTTCGTACAAAAACCAAAAACCGACCAATTTAACGATTGGATGCAACTACTTGGTCCCCAAGTTGAATCCTACGTCCAAGATCAGTCTTCCAAGCTGGCAAATCACATGGGTAACATTTGACCCAATTTTCGTCAAGAACTCAAGGGCATTTAGGGCAATTCCATAGATTAGGGTTTCCCTTTTGTAATTTTAAATTCTTGTTTCTAGAATAGTCCATTTAGCAGTATTTAAAGGAGATGAGCCTGTTCATTCTTCTTTGTTCCAGTTTTTTTGCAAAATCTTTTGTAATCACTTTTTTTAAATTTATAAAGTTGGTGTTTGTGTATTGCAATTATAATTCCTTTTATATGTTTGAAAAGTCGGTATAAGTCAATGCAAAAGAGCTGAGTTCCATTTTTTAAAATTTGTGAAGGCTTTGTGTGTAAAAAGTTTTCAAAAGGGTTTTGAAGATAGCCTTTGATCTCAGAAAATCAATGAGCTTTGGAAAGTGAAAGTGGACCAAAGCTTTTAAGTTTCTGAGTGTTAAAAGTTGTTTTTAAAACGTGTTTGAAGGTTTTAAGGATTTTTAAGAAAGATTTTAAGAAAAAGAAAGAAAAACAGAATATTGGATATTTTCTTGTTTTCTTTTGATTTTTCTTTGGCAGGTTTAAGTGCTTTGTTGGTTAAAGGTTCAGCACCAACCCCAGTTGGTAGGAAGTGACTTGGCAGTCACAAAGAGCCTTGGATGTATGGCTATAAGGTAAATTCTTTTTTTCCTTTTTGATTTTTTTTAGAAAAATGAAGTTTGTGTGATTCGTATGCTTAAGTGCTTATATGTTGTTTAATATGTTGGTAATTGTTTAAATGTTATGTTTATGCATGATTAGAGTCTTTTGAATCAGTTTGAGTAAGATTTTAAAGAATTTGGTTTGAAAATCTTGGTTTATAATATATAAAGGACTGTTTGGATTCAGGTTTAAGCAGGGGTCAAAACCTTTGATTGTGCTTTGAAAACGTGTTAAAGTCACTGAATAGGGTTGAGATAGGTTGTTTGCTAGTTATAGTTTAGTTTGGAAAAGTTTTGTAACAAGTTTAAGTGTTAAAAAGAGAAAAAGTGAAGCTAAAATCTGCTTAGGCTTATTCTGCTTACTTTTATGAGATTTTGGTGCATGATCTTGTAATTCTGTTAAGTGTTAGGGTGATTTAGGGTTTGAGTTAGTTTGTATGTTAATTGATCCCTTTGTGTGCCAAATCTTAGGCTTTGAAAGTGAGTTTTGTGCATGTAATCTAGCAACAAATACCCACAGACCTCTCATTATACATCAGCAACCTTCATTGCTCATTTTGTGATTGTGTGTGCCATTTGGTGCTAGTTTGTGCTTGTTTTCTGCTTATATTTGACTCCTTGTGCTCCAAAGAGCACAAGGGTGCCCCCTTTGTCCAAAAGAAACACCAAGTAAGCCACATTCCAAGCTCCTCTTGGATTTCATCCCTTGTGAAGAAAAGCAAGAACACAAGCAAACCTGCTTGTTTTCAAAAGTTGAGACTGTCACGTTTTGCTTTTAATTGTGATCTAATCTTGATAAAAAAGGATTGGAGTTGTGAATTTAAGCCTAAAAGTGTTAACAGATTGATTTGGAAAGTAAAAAAAAAAATAAAAAAAAGAAATTTTAGCAAAAAGTCACCCGCACCGGACTCGAACCCCCGACCTGCAGCTCAGGAGTAAGGGGTTCTACCGGTGATCTAGATGCTTTTTTACGTTAGAGTTTGATTTCAAACTCTATTTAAACCCTTTTTAACATTAGCTTAATAAATTAAGCCGTAGCTTATTTTCAAGTTTTATAGCTTATTTGTTTAGCCTTTTGTTTTCTTTTTATTTTTCCTAGGATTAATATAGACTTTAGGATTTTTCTAGCTTGGTTTCACATTTTTCCCATTATTAAATTATTTTCTATGCATTTTTCTTTATCCGTTTTTTATTAATCATAAAAAATAGTTAAAAGTAGTTTTTAATTTAGGAAAAATAATTTTTAGTTTTTAAATAATCTTTTTGAGGTTTACATCTAGTTTTGTTTTCAAAAACTTTAATTTTTAATTTTATTTGATTTTAGGTTTTTTTATCAAACTTTAAAAATTAATATAAAATTAACTAAAAGGTTTTAGGAGCTCTAATTTACTTTTTTATCTTAGTTAGAATATTTAGGATTTTTGAGAATTTTTTAGAATTTATTTGAGAACTTTTTATTTTTTAGAATATTTTAATATTATTTTAATCATAAAAATTCAAAGTTTTATTTTTAACTTTTTTTCATTTTTCCTAGATTCTAGACATTAAAGTAGGACCTTTTTCACTTTCCAATTAATTTTTAGGCTTTTCAATTATTTTCTAGATTTAATTTAAGATTTAATAGATTTTAATAGTTTTTAGGAGTTTAAAAATAGTTTAAATTGGTTTTAAAATTTTTAAAAATAGTTTTTAGCTTAATTAGGTCATTTTTAAGGTTTACAAACTATTAAATCTTGTTTAGGGCTTTTTAATATTTTAAAGTGATTTTTAGGGCTTTAATTAGCATTAAAAAGTCATTATTAAATTAATTAAAAGGTTTTAGCAAGCTGGGATTTTTTGTAAACTCTTAGAATATTATTGTGGATTTTTAGTAATTTTTAGGAATTTTTAGATTAAAATTTTAAATTTTGTCGTTTTTACGTTTCTACGTCGTAACTTTCTAGTAGTGTTTTTGTCTTATTTTTCTATTTTTTTTTCGTCTTCGTCATTTTCTCTTCTCTTCTTCTTGTTAATAATCAAAAACATTAATCAATCATTCATTACACAACGCACTAGCCTCCTCGAGAACGAACTCACTTTCTTAAGGGTCATTCACACACGGTTTTCCTAAATCGTCGTGCACGCTTACCACTATTTGTGTTGCTTTGTTTTTCCTAAAATAAAGTATATACAAAATCACTACATCACATTTTGGCGCCGCTGCCGGGGAGGCGTGTTGTGTTTTGATTGAACATTGTTGTTTTCTATATTAGCCATAATAGTAATTGTATTAATAGCACTCTATTAATACGTATTATCGTTTTTCGGTTTTTGTGTGAATACTATTACTATATTGTATACGTAGAACAATAAATACACAAGTACTCCAAATTCGTGAGCAATCACAACCTTGATTCGGGATTTCATCACTCGATCATTGTATTCGAATCTCAAACCAAAGAAAAAGGCAAAAATAGATAAATACTTTCGTGAAGCTTAATCTTGATAATACAAACTATAAGGTGGGTATAAGGCGGTTGTATTTCACAACCTAAAGGAAAAAGGCTCTTATGTGCTTCGCGCCGCCTCATTTCCTCCGCTTGCTTGTGCGTATTTGATTTTGAGAGTGAATCGAGGGTTTTGCCGCCCAAAGTATTATTACATATCATATATATTTTCTTGGTTTCTATTTGATTAAACCCTCTTGAACGATTTGGTGTTCCACCATCGTTCTAAAGTCATCGAAGGCGTTCACTCCACGTGATCGTTTTCATTCCTTGAGGCCTTTTTAATCAAGAGATTTGATTGAGGAGGAGATTTGTGGACTCATTGTCTACTTAATACATTCACCAATTTCCAAAAAAAGTTAATACAATCAAAAACCAAAAAAAAAATTGAAAAAACACAAAATACCAAAAAGAATCTTCTTTGCTCGTCTCCACGTTGTACGTGACGTTTATGCTCACTCGTAACAAAGCAAAACGTGCACGTAAACGCAAGAACAAAACTCCCACTCCAACTCATTCTAGTGAGGAGTCTCCTATTGACGAACCCATTGTACGAGAAGAACCAACCATGGCGAATCGAACTATGATGGAGTTACTTCAAGCACCCACCGAGGGTTATGGAGAAGCTATTGTGATTCCCGCAATCCTTGCGGAGAATTTTGAGGTGAAAACGGGTTTGTTGTCGATGATCCAAAACAACAAATTCCGTGGTGATGAGAAGGACAATCCCCACAACCATATCCGCCAATTTAATCGTCTTACCGCCACGTGCAAATTTAAGGATGTCTCGAATGACTCGATTAAGATGATGTTATTTCCGTATTCCTTAGCGGGGCCCGCTAAAATTTGGTTAGAGAAAGAGCCACCCAATTCTATATTGACGTGGAAGGATCTCGTTTCGAAGTTTGTGAACCAATTTTTTCCGCCCTCTAAGACTACGCATTTGAAGAATGAGATTTCTAAATTTTCACAAGAATCAAATGAAAGTTTTTCTACGGCTTGGAATAGGTTTAAGGAGATGTTGGATGAATGTCCTCATCACGGTTTTTCCGATTTGCACCAAATCGACACGTTTTACAATGGACTTAACGATCATGAAAGAGATTATTTAAATGCCGCCGCGGGTGGTAATTTTTTGTGTAAAACGGTTGAAGAAGATTTGGTCATAATCGAGAATAGGTCTAAGGTTTATAGCCCTCGTCACACACCGAGTGTTGCCAAAATGGGCTCATCATCGTCTCAAAGTATCAATGCATTACATGATGAAGCAAATGAAGAAAACCAATTTTTCGATAGATTTGCTAACCTTATGTCCCATTGGAAGGCTCAAGAAGCTTCCAATTCCGCTTCGGTTAAAGCGGTTTCAAAAAGTTGTTTGTCGTGTGGGGGAGCTCATGATCTTTCCGAGTGCATTACCGCGGATGGTAACACTTCGAATGCTTTTGTAGCCACGGGAACTTATAACCAAATCGGTCAAGGTTCACGTTCAAATCAAGCTCCACCCAATCAAAATGCTAATAATTATCGCAACAATAACCAAGGAGGAAATTACCAAGGAAATCAAAGAAATTATAACAAAGGTAATTACCAAAGTGGAAATGGGCAAATTTCAAACCAAAACCAAAACCGTGATTTTCAAACTAATGCCCAAGGTTTTCAAAACGATCACACTAAAAATCTTCAAGGAGAATTTTTGAGTTATGCTAAGGCTAATGATGCTAAGTTTGACAATATGCAACGTGAGATGGTTAGCTTAAGATCCGAGTTGAAAAACGAGCTTAAAAACGAACTTGCTAATGAACTTAAAACTCATGCTAATAAAATGGAAGGAAATGTCACACGACTCCAACAAAATCAACAAAAAATGGAGCAAGGACAACATGAGATTAAGCAAGAATTGTTAAAAGCGGATGCTAGGCAATCTAAGTTTGAAGACCGTATGGCTAAAATGTTTGAAGCTATCATGTGTAAGCCCTCTTCTTCGGGTGGTCTTCCTAGTGATACCATCGTGAACCCGAAAGGAGAATTGAAGGTTATTACTACTCGTAGTGGTAAAACTTTCAAAGAACCCATTTCTCGTCCAAGTACTTCTATGGAGAAGGAAAAAGAGAAAGAACCCGAGGTTGTGGTTGAAAAGGAGCACATTGCAAGCCCACGAAGTACCGCTCAATCCACACCTACAGTTGAACCTTCACCTATTATGGAACCCGAGATTCCAAGGCCGATGCCTATGCCTAATTTGCCCCAACCCACACCACCTTTACCCTACCCATCAAGACGAAACAAGGAAAAGGCACAAGAACGAAATAATTATCAATTTGAACTCTTTATGAAAATGTTTCGTGACTTGCATTTTAATATAAGTTTTGCCGACGCCTTAGTCATGATGCCTCGATTTGCCGCGAACTTCAAAAGTATGTTGAATAACAAAGAAAAATTGCAAAAATCGTCTAGTTGTTCTTCGGTTTTTCTAAGCCGCATACCTCAAAAAGTCGGTAATCCTGGAAAGTTTTTAATCCCATGTGCTATCCAAGACATGGAAGAATGCTACGCCTTGGCCGATCTTGGTGCTAGTATTAATTTGATGCCTCTTGAGATTTTTAAATCGCTCAATCTTCCAAATCTCACTCCTTCAAGAATGTCAATCGAAATGGCCGATCATTCTACGATTCTAGCTTGTGGAGTTGCCGAGGACGTCTTTGTGAAAGTTGGAAAGTTCTACTACCCTGTAGACTTCATTGTCGTTGATATTCCTATCGATCCTAAAGTTCCGTTAATTTTAGGTCGATCTTTTTTGGATACCTCGAGAGCACTTATCGATGTGCATGCTAGAAAAATCACTCTTCGTTTCAATGAGGAAGAACTCGTCATTAATGCAACCCAAAACTCCACTCTTTCTCATGTTTATTCTATCACATCTTTGTACAATGTCAATCCCATCAAAAACATTTGTCAAAAGATTTCAAATAGAGTTTTAGGAGTTGTTGATAAAAATGAAGTTCCGTCCCCTCCGCCGGTGGAGGTTAAGAGTGTTAAGCCTATGATTCCAATCTCGAGTGATTCTTCGGATGATGAATACGTTGATCCCGATGGGGAGGTTTTCTTTGTTGACAAAAGATTTGAAAACTTGCCACCACCTAAACCAAAAAGATTTCAAAATGTGAGAATTTTTAGTGTGACTAACATTGTTTTAGATACACCAAATATTTTTGACATAATCAAATCGGGTTTTCACAAGGAGAGTGTTAAAGATGAAAAAGGAAAAGATTTTGAATTTAATTTAAAAGATTTTTCTACAATTCTAACTCCGTCATCACCGCGTTTATTGAGTACTACAAGCTCGTCTTCTCCTTTTGACGATGCTTTGTGTGGACCTAGTGTGGGGGAAGCCCCTTATGTTCCCTTCCCTTTCTCCACCGAGGACGAGATATTTGATCCTGGAATTGCTTATATAGGGAAATCTCGGTCTTCCACCGATGCAATAAATGGAAAATCTTTTCATTTGATTGGTGCGAGTCTACCTCGAGTAGATCAATGTTATGACTTACCCATTGTCCCACCCTTCTATTTCTTCTCTCCTATTTTCTTCTATCCCATTGGGATTTGTGTTGGAGTAGTGTTGCTTCGTCTTTCATCCGAAAACGAGGACGCTATCTTTGACCCCGGTATACGTTTATCGGTTTTTAAAGTACTCCACGTGCTTTTGGGCCTTGTTTATCATGTAAGCCCCACCAAAAATTGACCACACCAAGATAATCCCTAAATGATCACATTTATGGGGATTCGAGTCGAGCTTTTGACTCGGTTATCAAAAACAAGGTGCCTCATGGGGGAGACCCATGCTTATCCATGTACATATTATTGCTTTCTAATTAGTTTAATGTGAGGGGATTTGTGCCCTTCCAACCTTTGTTCCGTGGTTGTTTGTGCATTGTGTCTTTTAGATCATCATCTTCACGATTGGAGCCTCTCGTGTTCGTTTTATGGGAGCACTCGATCGTTTGCTTTGGAGGCCATTCCCAATATCCATATGATATATCCTTTTATGTTCTAACCTTAGGTTTTTAGCACACTTCATAAACGGCTATTACTTATTGGTTACACCCTTTCCATGCTAGATTAGGCATTCGACTACGTCTCTAGTATGGGGGTGTTTGCACCCCTAGACTCGAAACATTGAGGACAATGTTTAACTTTAGTATGGGGGGGGGGGGGGGGGGGGGGGGGTGAATAGATACTTGCCTTGCCAAACCTTCACGCTTTCCAAAGTTTATCGTTTTGTTTATCGTTTTGTTGCAAAATAAGGCTAAAAATGGCCAAATTTTAAAATTGTTCTCATATTTTATAAGTGTTTGAAGACACGAATGTAGGTTTTCCGATGGCGAGAATAAGAGTAATTTTTGACTCGACCGGGCGTGTTGAGCACTTAGCTTTGATTCCTTAACTACACATTAGGCTAAGTCTCTTAAATGAGGACGAGAAATGATAGAGTTAATTATAAGTTACTATGCTAAACGTAGAGTACTCGTATTCTTTCAAAAACTCATGTGTTCTCGTTGTTTGCTTATTCTCCCTTCGCTTGTAAATATTTTTTGCTTAATAAATATTGATTTAGCGGTTTAGTTAGGATTGTTGGGTTTCTAGTCTTTTCTAGTAGCTTCCGTGTAATTAAATTGGGAAGACATTAAGGTATCGCCAGCGTCACGGTTTTGAAGTATTGGCAACCCAAATAATCGAAAGCTTCACCCAATAATAAGATTTCAAGTGCTCACCTAAATCTAGGAAACAATTTGAAGCCCCACAAGGCCTAAAATCTATGCAAAATTGAAAGTGAATCAAGCCTTAATCTTCGAAGCTTTAAAGATCCAAAATTCGCTTTAGCGTGAGGATATACGTCTTTGGCTAATAAAACCACCGATGATGGCGGATAATAAAAGGCAAGGCAAGACCGAAGTCATAATAAAAGCTTCATGGCGAAGTTGAATAAAAGATGGAGGTAAACCAAAGATAATAAGGCCCTTCCGTTAGGGGGCATATAAAAGTCTTGGTAATAAGTCTCATGTTCAAAACCGTTATAAAACCGTGTTTATCGATTCTTCTTGTCAACTTAATTTTTTAACATCGTTGTCTATTAGGAAGGGTTATTGATTTGATGGTCTTAGTTACACCGTTAGGACTCTATTTTTAGACCTAAATCTCTATTATCGCATAAGTCAATGATGTATCCTCGTGATCATTAAGACAAAATAAAATATAAGAGATACAACTTAGGAATAATGGGAGAATAAGTACGTGATTAGGGCATATGAGTAGTGTTAGCATTACTAACTTATAATGACAATGATCTCGTTGCACGCTTGGCATGGAATTAAGGTGAAAATCGAGGACGACGAAATTATTTCTAACGAAGCATTCACGTGTTCTTATTCTATGAACCTAAACGTCCCATTTTGCGATGAAAATCATACATTATGTCTATAACACAAGTAGTAGTAATAGTAGTAGTGTAGCTAGTTTATCTTTCAATAAAGTGAATAAAAATGAATTTTGGAGATGATTTGATACTTTATTCTAGCATTGCGTGAGGGCACGGCAATGGTTTAGTATGGGGGAGTGATGAGACTGCTTTTATACATGGTCTCATCGTCCAAATCAGGTTTTAAATGCATAAAATATCATCAAATATGCCAAATATATGCTCGTGTTTGTTACTTGTGTATTTTTAGGTACGGATATTGAGGAATTGGCAAAAGAACACAAGAATCAATCAAAAACGAACACGGGAAACGAAGATGCACAATGAACCAAGCTCAAAAATGGAAATTTGCAAAAAGACCCCTCAAGTTTGAAGAATTGGCAAAAATGGCCCCTCATCTTTGAAGAACTTGTCACATTTGACCCTCCAAAAAGTCATATGTACAAGAATGGTCATCCAAGTTTGAAGATATGTCAAGAAAGGCCCTTGGAAATTGATTAAGAGTGCAAAAGTTAGTCAAAATGTCAAAAGGACTAACTTTGCAATTGAGTTTGGACTAACCATGTGAAGGAATTAACAAATGGACTGGAAATGAAAACCATTTAACCAATGTCAAGGTTAAAAAGGACGGGTAATGCAAATGTCCACCTTTAGCCCAACAAACCCCACAGCCCATTATCTTAAATACCCGGTTTTCATTTTTTAATCATAGTCAAATCTAGTCAAACCCACACTTAACCCCATTTCCCTCCACTAACATTTATTTAAAATGTTAAATCCCTAATTCAGATTAAACAGACTCCCTAATCCTAGACGAACCCTAAAACACCCCAGCTTCAATTAAGCTCAAATCAAAGGGGTATCACTCCAAATCGTGCAGAATGCTAATTACCCTTACCCTCACCATAACCCACCTCACCATACATTGCCACGTGGCCTGTGGTCCTCACCCAAGCACTCCCCTGCTCCATCCCTTTCGCACAAAAACCAAAAACCGACCAATTTAACGATTGGATGCAACTACTTGGTCCCCAAGTTGAATCCTACGTCCAAGATCAGTCTTCCAAGCTGGCAAATCACATGGGTAACATTTGACCCAATTTTCGTCAAGAACTCAAGGGCATTTAGGGCAATTCCATAGATTAGGGTTTCCCTTTTGTAATTTTAAATTCCTGTTTCTAGAATAGTCCATTTAGCAGTATTTAAAGGAGATAAGCCTGTTCATTCTTCTTTGTTCCAGTTTTTTTGCAAAATCTTTTGTAATCACTTTTTTTAAATTTATAAAGTTGGTGTTTGTGTATTGCAATTATAATTCCTTTTATATGTTTGAAAAGTTGGTATAAGTCAATGCAAAAGAGCTGAGTTCCATTTTTTAAAATTTGTGAAGGCTTTTTGTGTAAAAAGTTTTCAAAAGGGTTTTGAAGATAGCCTTTGATCTCAGAAAATCAATGAGCTTTGGAAAGTGAAAGTGGACCAAAGCTTTTAAGTTTCTGAGTGTTAAAAGTTGTTTTTAAAACATGTTTGAAGGTTTTAAGGATTTTTAAGAAAGATTTTAAGAAAAAGAAAGAAAAACAGAATATTGGATATTTTCTTGTTTTCTTTTGATTTTTCTTTGGCAGGTTTAAGTGCTTTGTTGGTTAAAGGTTCAGCACCAACCCCAGTTGGTAGGAAGTGACTTGGCAGTCACAAAGAGCCTTGGATGTATGGCTCTAAGGTAAATTCTTTTTTTCCTTTTTGATTTTTTTTAGAAAAATGAAGTTTGTGTGATTCGTATGCTTAAGTGCTTATATGTTGTTTAATATGTTGGTAATTGTTTAAATGTTATGTTTATGCATGATTAGAGTCTTTTGATTCAGTTTGAGTAAGATTTTAAAGAATTTGGTTTGAAAATCTTGGTTTATAATATATAAAGGACTGTTTGGATTCAGGTTTAAGCAGGGGTCAAAACCTTTGATTGTGCTTTGAAAACGTGTTAAAGTCACTGAATAGGGTTGAGATAGGTTGTTTGCTAGTTATAGTTTAGTTTGGAAAAGTTTTGTAACAAGTTTAAGTGTTAAAAAGAGAAAAAGTGAAGCTAAAATCTGCTTAGGCTTATTCTGCTTACTTTTATGAGATTTTGGTGCATGATCTTGTAATTCTGTTAAGTGTTAGGGTGATTTAGGGTTTGAGTTAGTTTGTATGTTAATTGA
Source organism: Glebionis coronaria (assembly GCA_025667525.1). Taxonomy (NCBI): domain Eukaryota; kingdom Viridiplantae; phylum Streptophyta; class Magnoliopsida; order Asterales; family Asteraceae; genus Glebionis; species Glebionis coronaria. Next base: position 178,545,004 of record CM046879.1, read on the forward strand.
TCCCTTTGTGTGCCAAATCTTAGGCTTTGAAAGTGAGTTTTGTGCATGTAATCTAGCAACAAATACCCACAGACCTCTCATTAGACATCAGCAACCTTCATTGCTCATTTTGTGATTGTGTGTGCCATTTGGTGCTAGTTTGTGCTTGTTTTCTGCTTATATTTGACTCCTTGTGCTCCAAAGAGCACAAGGGTGCCCCCTTTGTCCAAAAGAAACACCAAGTAAGCCACATTCCAAGCTCCTCTTGGATTTCATCCCTTGTGAAGAAAAGCAAGAACACAAGCAAACCTGCTTGTTTTCAAAAGTTGAGACTGTCACGTTTTGCTTTTAATTGTGATCTAATCTTGATAAAAAGGATTGGAGTTGTGAATTTAAGCCTAAAAGTGTTAACAGATTGATTTGGAAAGTAAAATAAAAAATAAAAAAAAGAAATTTTAGCAAAAAGTCACCCGCACCGGACTCGAACCCCCGACCTGCAGCTCAGGAGTAAGGGGTTCTACCGGTGATCTAGATGCTTTTTTACGTTAGAGTTTGATTTCAAACTCTATTTAACCCCTTTTTAACATTAGCTTAATAAATTAAGCCGTAGCTTATTTTCAAGTTTTATAGCTTATTTGTTTAGCTTTTTGTTTTCTTTTTATTTTTCCTAGGATTAATATAGACTTTAGGATTTTTCTAGCTTGGTTTCACATTTTTCCCATTATTAAATTATTTTCTATGCATTTTTCTTTATCCGTTTTTTATTAATCATAAAAAAATAGTTAAAAGTAGTTTTTAATTTAGGAAAAATAATTTTTAGTTTTTAAATAATCTTTTTGAGGTTTACATCTAGTTTTGTTTTCAAAAACTTTAATTTTTAATTTTATTTGATTTTAGGTTTTTTATCAAACTTTAAAAATTAATATAAAATTAACTAAAAGGTTTTAGGAGCTCTAATTTACTTTTTTATCTTAGTTAGAATATTTAGGATTTTTGAGAATTTTTTAGAATTTATTTGAGAACTTTTTATTTTTTAGAATATTTTAATATTATTTTAATCATAAAAATTCAAAGTTTTATTTTTAACTTTTTTTCATTTTTCCTAGATTCTAGACATTAAAATAGGACCTTTTTCACTTTCCAATTAATTTTTAGGCTTTTCAATTATTTTCTAGATTTAATTTAAGATTTAATAGATTTTAATAGTTTTTAGGAGTTTAAAAATAGTTTAAATTGGTTTTAAAATTTTTAAAAATAGTTTTTAGCTTAATTAGGTCATTTTTAAGGTTTACAAACTATTAAATCTTGTTTAGGGCATTTTAATATTTTAAAGTGATTTTTAGGGCTTTAATTAGCATTAAAAAGTCATTATTAAATTAATTAAAAGGTTTTAGCAAGTTGGGATTTTTTGTAAACTCTTAGAATATTATTGTGGATTTTTATTAATTTTTAGGAATTTTTAGATTAAAATTTTAAATTTTGTCGTTTTTACGTTTCTACGTCGTAACTTTCTAGTAGTGTTTTTGCCTTATTTTTCTATTTTTTTTTCGTCTTCGTCATTTTCTCTTCTCTTCTTCTTGTTAATAATCAAAAACATTAATCAATCATTCATTACACAACGCACTAGCCTCCTCGAGAACGAACTCACTTTCTTAAGGGTCATTCACACACGGTTTTCCTAAATCGTCATGCACGCTTACCACTATTTGTGTTGCTTTGTTTTTCCTAAAATAAAGTATATACAAAATCACTACATCAACGGGTTTACCCGCGAAATCTTGTCAAGGAGATTTTTAATTAAGTCTACCTGCCACAAGTACGCTATTTTATATCGTCCAACGGTCTTCACCGACCGGAGGTAAAATGCTACCGAATTAGAATTAAATTTTCAAAGCCATTTTGTTCGTGTCTACTTATGTTGCGGCATTTGAAGACTGTGGCGTTGCGAGATCCAAGAAGAAGTCGTCCCCGCATGCTTATACTTTATGCACTTAATACCTTATCTAATTCAAGAAAGCCTAAAAGTTAAGTCTTCCATTGTATCGAACTCTGAAGCTTTCAAGAATTACGAAGGTATAAGTATGTGGGACATGGTGTCACGAAGAGGCGAAGATCACAAGTGATGGATGCACGAGATCAAGGCAAGAGATTAATTCTCAAGATTGATATCAAAGATCACATCAACATGTTCACCAGAAAAGAAAAAGAAAAAGAAAAACGAAGACTACAAGAACAAGACAAGCATAGTATGCTAGGTTTATCTCATTATTGTAACTTGGGTAATGCCCTTGTTTGTAGTGATCTCCCTTAGGGGGAGATTGTTGGAAATACGTTTTACGTATTAAGGAGGATCGGTCACTCCAACAATAGTCCATGTAATAGCTCGTAGTTTAGTTATTTATCTATATTTAACTAACATGACCAAGCCTAGCCTACAACATGTGTAGGCCGGCCTAAATGTAAGCCCAAGCCCATGACAAGGGCTTGGGTATATAAACCCTCTCCTTAGATGGAGAGGGTGAGTGGTTTTCATATTTTACACATAGTTCTCATTAGTTTCTCTCTCTAGAATTATGTGAAATCCTCCATCTTTCTATCTCTTTCTCTCTCTAAAACATAAGCAAGATTTAGATATCCTACAATCCTCTTCAAAGCTCGGTTTGAAACCTCGACTTGCCCACTCGTTTGCGGGTGATAAGCCGTAGTAAGACGATGAGTAACTCCATATTTCTTTAAGACCTTCTCGAATTGGCCGTTACAAAATTGGGTTCCACGATCGCTTATAATAGCGCGAGGGGTTCCAAACCGAGAGAATAGTTGCTTCAAAAACTTCACTACCACACGAGCATCATTAGTAGGTAAAGCCTTAGCTTCCACCCACTTAGAAAGGTAGTCGACGGCGAAGAGGATATATTTGTTACCATGAGACGATGGGAACGGCCCCATAAAGTCTATGCCCCAAATGTCAAAAATCTCACACACTTGAATTATATTTTGCGGCATTTCATCACGTTGAGACGATTTTCCTTGACGTTGGCATGAATCACACGACTTCACAAGTGCGTGTGTATCACGATAGATTGTAGGCTAAAAGAAGCTGGCATCAAATAATTTCTTAGCCGTGAGATTAGCATCGTGGTGACTAGCCGTGGGTCCCTCGTGACAAGCTCTAAGGATGTTAGAAGCTTCAGTACAAAAAACACAACGTCGAATGAGTTGATCCGCACAAACCCGAAAGAGATAAGGGTCGTCCCAAAAATAGAACTTGACATCACGAAAGAATTTTCTATTTTGTTGTGTCGTCCTACCCTTGATTATGAAGTTGCCCGCATGGTAATTTGCAATGTCGGCAAACCATGGGGTGGTGTCTTTAGAATTCACTACACCGAGAGTCTCGAGAGGAAATGTTTCGGTGATTTCCTTGTTCTCGAAAACATCTTTGTGAGGATCTTCTAGACGAGAGAGATGATCGGCCGCTAGATTCTCGGCTCCTTTTTTGTCAAGCACGGTGACATCAAATTCTTGGAGGAGGAGCATCCAACGAAGCAATCTCGGCTTAGCATCTTGCTTAGCTAGGAGATACTTGATAGCCGAATGGTCGGTATACACGATGCTTTTAGTTAAGACGAGATAAGGTCGAATTTCTCAAAAGCATAGACCACGGCAAGGAATTCCTTTTCCGTTAATTGAGCCTCGGTCATCGTCTTACTAGCATAATAGATAGGACGAAAATGCTTTTCATAACGTTGCCCTAAAACGACCCCTATAGCATAATCACTTGCATCGCACATGATTTCAAAGGGTAATTCCCAATTAGGAGCAACAAGAATGAGAGCTTCGGTAAGTTTCCTTTTGAGAGTTTCGAAAGCTCTAACACAATCCTCATTGAAATTAAAAGGAGCATCCTTCTCGAGAAGGTGTGTCATAGATCGAGAGATTTTCGAGAAGTCTTTGATGAAACGACGATAAAAGCCCGCATGGCCTAGGAAACTCCTAACTCCCTTAACGGTTTTGGGATGAGGTAACTTGGCGATGACGTCTACCTTAGCTCTATCGACCTCAATCCCCGCTTTCGAGACCTTATGTCCTAAGACGATTCCTTGTTTACACATAAAATGACATTTTTCCCAATTAAGCACAAGATTAGTTTCTTCACAACGTTTTAACATTTGCTCAAGATTAGATAAACACGACGTGAATGAATTGCCAAACACCAAAAAGTCATCCATAAACACTTCCATCTACTTCTCGATCATATCGTGAAAAATAGCCATCATACACCGTTGAAACGTACCCGGTGCATTGCAAAGTCCGAAAGGCATCCTACGATAAGCAAACATTCCATAAGGAGACGTAAGCGTAGTTTTCTCTTGATCACGAGGGTCGATAGGGATTTGAAAGTAACCGGAAAAACCATCTAAAAAGCAATAGAATTCATTTCCCGCGAGTCGCTCCAACATTTGATCCATGAAGGGCAAAGGAAAGTGGTCTTTACGAGTGGCGTCATTTAACTTTCGATAGTCAATACACACCCTCCAACCGGTCACAACACGAGTGGGAGTCAACTCGTTGTTTTCATTGGGTACAACGGTCATTCCTCCCATTTTAGGGACACAATGGATTGGGCTCACCCATGGGCTATCGGAGATAGAATAAATCATTCCCGCGTCGAGGAGTTTTAAGACTTCCTTTTTTATGATATAGTGAATTTTGGGGTTTACCCTTCTTTGACTTTGAATTGCGGGTTTGTAGTCCTCCTCCATTAAAATCTTGTGAGTACAAAATTTTGGGTCAATACCCTTAATGTCGGAAATTTTCCAGGCAATTGCCCCTTTATGAGCTTTAAGAACTTTCAAGAGCGCGGTTTTTTCATCATTAGTAAGACCTTTTGCAATAATAACCGGCAACTTGTCATCACCTTCCAAAAATGGGTATTCAAGGTAAGATGGAAGATCTTTCAATTCAAGGATAGGTGGTTCCTCGATTGAAGATTTTTGCTCAACACTCATAACTTCCATCGGCGGAAGAAATGGTGGAATAGAAGTATCATTACTAATTGTCACCTCATCTTCATTGTCGATTTCATTTGAATTAAAATCGCCTCCTTGGAATGGAGTGAGATTTGGTGTACAATTAGCAAGAATCGGATCCATAATAGTGGGATTGCCACTTGACGAGCTATTAGAAAAACCTAACACTTCTTGTGATAACTCATCGCAAACCACATCAACTAAGTCAATGTGATTGATGGTAGCGATTGCATAAACATGAGAAGGTGTCGAGTTTTGAGTAGCGTTTATAACAAGTTCCTCTTCGTTGAATCTCAAAGTAATAGTTCTTGCATGAACGTCGATAAGCGATCTCGAGGTGTCTAAAAATGGACGACCTAAAATTAGAGGAACTTGAGGATCCGCGGGGATGTCAACTACTATAAAATCAACGGGATAGTAGAACTTTCCCACTTTCACGAAAACATCCTCGGCTACTCCACATGCTAAAATCGTAGAATGATCGGCCAACTCGATAGACATGTTCGAAGGAGTAAGAGCCGGAAGCGAAAGCGATTTCCAAATGGAAAATGGCATCAAATTAATGCTCGCACCAAGGTCAGCCAAGGCGAGGCATTCTTTCATATCTTGTATATCACAAGGAATGAGAAACTTTCCGGGGTCACCAACTTTTTCCGGTATGTGGTTAAGATAAACCGAAGAACAATTAGCAAGCTTTGAAAGCTTTCCCTTATCATTCATCATACTTTTAAAAGTGGAAGCGAAACGAGGCATATATAACAACGCGTCGGCAAAATTTACATCAAAATGAACTTGTTGAAACATTTTTATAAAAAGCTCGATTTTTTGTTTGTTACGTTCTTGCAATTTCTCTTTGTTTCGTCTCGAAGGGTAAGGTAAGGGTGGTGTGGGTTGGACATTAGGCAACGGCCTTGGAATCTCGGGTTCCATGATTGGTATTGGTTCAACCGTAGGTGTGGTATGAGCGGTACTTCGTGGGCTTGTGATATGCTCCTTTTCGACCATCACCTCGGGCTCTTTCTCGATTTCCTTCTCCATAGAAGTACTTGGACGAGAGATTGGTTCATTGAAAGTTTTACCACTACGTGTAGTAATAACCTTCATTTCTTCCTTCGGGTTTGCAATGGTATCACTAGGAAGACCACCCGAGGAAGAGGGTTTACACATGATTGCTTCAACTATTTTTACCATTCGGTCTTCAAATTTTGATTGCCTAGCATCCGCTTCTAACAATTTTTGCTTAATCTCATGTTGTCCTTGTTCCATCTTTTGTTGATTTTGTTGAAGACGTTGAACGTTTCCTTCCATTTTATTAGCATGAGTCTTAAGTTCATTAGCAAGTTCGCTTTTAAGCTCGTTTTTCAACTCGGATTTAAGCTAATCATTTCACGTTGCATGTTATCGAACTTAGCATCATTTGCCTTAGCATAAGTTAAAAATTCTCCTTGAAGATTTTTGGTGTGATCATTTTGAAAACCTTGTGTAGTAGTTTGAAAATCATGGTTTTGGTTTTGATTTGAAATTTGTCCATTCCTACTTTGATAATTCCCTTGTTGTAGTTACGTGAATTGCCTTGATAACCACCATTTTGATTGTTGTTTTGATAGTTATTAGCATTTTGATTTGGTGGAGCTTGATTTGGGCGGGAACCTTGGCCGTTTTGGTTGTAAGTTCCCGTTGCTACGTAAGCACTCGAAGTGTTACCACCGGCGGTAATGCACTCCGAAAGATCATGAGCTCCACCACAAGACAAACAACTGTTTTCAACCGCTTTAACCGATGCGGAATTTAAAGCATCTTGTGCTTTCCAATGAGTCATAAGATTTGCAAATCTATCGAAAAACCGATTTTCCTCATTAGCTTCATCATGTAAGGCATTAATGTGACGAGACGATGATGATGAGACGAACCCATATTGGCAACACTCGGTGTGTTACGAGGGTTATAAACCTTAGATCTATTCTCAATAATCTTTAAAGCTTCATCGGTCGTTTTGCACAAAAAATTACCACCCGGGGCGGCATTCAAATAATCTCATTCATGATCATTAAGCCCATTATAAAAACTATCTATTTGATGCAATTCTGAAAAATCATGGTGTGGACATTCATGTAACATTTCCTTAAATCGTTCCCATGCCATTGAAAAACTCTCATTATTACGTTGTGTAAACCTTGAAATCTCATTTTTCAAATGTGTTGTTTTAGATGGTGGAAAAAATTGGTTCACAAACTTAGAAACGAGATCACCCCATGTCAAAATCGAATTTGGCGGTTCTTTCTCGAGCCAAATTTTAGCGGGTCCATCTAACGAGTATGGAAACAACATCATCTTAATGGCGTCATGTGGAACATCCTTAAACTTGCTTGTTGCGGTGATACGATTAAAAATCCTTATGTGGTAATGCGGGTTGTCTTTCTCATGACCTCTAAACTTATTTGCTTGCAACATCGACATTAAACCCGTCTTAATCTCGAAATTCTCCGTAAGGATGGCGGTAATCACAATAGCTTCTCTAAAACCCTCGGTGGGTGCTTGAAGAAACTCCATCATAGTACGATTAGCCATGGAGACTATTGGTTCTACAACGGGTTCAACAATTGGAGTTTGTTTTTCAATCAAAGGACTTTGGTTTCCTTGACTTTGACGACGTTTACGAGCTCGTTTAGCTTGATTACGAGTTAGCATAAACTTGACGTAGAATGGGAGGTGAGCAAAGAAGATTCTTTTTGGGTGTTTTGTGGATTTTCAATTTTTTTGTGTTTTTGATTGTTTTTAATTTTTTTGGATTTTGTGTATCTTTGTAGACAACAATCTACCAAATCTATCCTCGAATCAAACTCTTGATTAAAGAAGCCTCAAAAGAATGAAAACGATCACGTGGAGTGAACGCCTTCGAAAGACTTTAGAACTTTGGTGAAAACCAAATTGTTCAAGAGGGTTTAATCACAAAGAAAACCAAGCAAATATATATGATACGTAATAATACTTTGGGCGGCAAAACCCTCGATTAGCTTTCAATCTCAAAATACTCACAAGCAAGCGGGGAAACGAGGCGGCGCGAAGCACTTAAGAGCCTTTTTCCTTAGGGTATATCTTATAATACCCGCCTTATACCCACCTTATAGTTTGTATTTTTCAAAATCGAGCTTCACGAAAGTATTTATCTATTTTTGCCTTTTTCTTTTTGTTTGAGATTCAAATACAATAATTAGGAGATCAAATCCTAATTAAGGTTGTGTTTTCACACTTTTGGAGATATTTGTATTTGTTGTGATACTTAATATAATATAGTAATAATAATTTCACAAGAAAAACGAAAAAAATGATAATACGTATTAGTAGAGTTCTACTAATACAAATACTATTTATGGCTAATATTAAAAACAAAATGATAAATTAATCACGACACACCTCCCCGGCAGCGGCGCCAAAATGATTGTAGTGTTTTACTACTCTTTAGGAAAAGAGCGTAAATAGGGAAAGTATTAAATACGACGATTTAGGAAAACCGTGTCCTAATGACCCAATTAAGTTCGTTTCCCAAGGAGGTATACGTGTGTGACTAAAATGCAATGAGATTTGAGATTAATAGATAAAAGAAGGGGATGAGAAAATAGAATGACGAAGACGTGAAAATTATTACTACGACGACTAAAATTAAAACCGTAAAAAGAGCTAAAATAAAAATTAATTCTAAAAATTCCCAAGAAATTACCAAATATCAAATTAAATAAACTAAGAGTTTACAAATGATCAAAACTTTTTCAAACCTTTTAATTAATTAAATATTAATTTTTAAATGCTAATTAAAGCCCTAAAAATAAAAATAATTATTAAAAAGCCCAAATAAAGATTTTTCACTTTGTAAACCTCTAAAATGATCAAATAAGACTAAACACTATTTTTATAAATTTTTAAATTAATTAAAACTATTTAAAATGATTAAAAACTATTAAAAACTTAAAATAATTCTAGAAATTAGAAAATGACGATAAAATTAATTTAAGAGTTGCAAAAATCCTATTTTAATGTATTTAACCTAAGAAAAATATAAAAAGTGCAAAAATGTGAAAATTGAAATTTAATAATAAAATAATATTAAAATAATATTAAAAATCCAAAAATAATAAAAAATTCTAAAAACTTGCAAACTAGTTTATTTTAATCTAAATAAACAGAAAATGAAAGTAAAATTACCAAAATACCCCTAATGGGCCCCCAGTTGGGCTAAAATAGAAAACAATCCAAACAAATGGGCTTTTTGGCCCAAAAACTTCAACTAAGCCCAAATGACCTGAAAAAGCCCTATCTGACTTAAAATTTAATTCTGAACACAAAAATCTGAAGGCCCAAAAGCGGGTTTTGAGCTTATCACAGCTTAAAAGGTCAACAGCTTATTCTTATTGGGCCAATAAGCCCATTAAGTAATAAGCCAATGCCATAAGCTCAGATTTGACACACAACCTTCTTTTGAGATGCCTAAGAGATCTATGAAAAGAAATTTTGAAAAAGCACACTCAATAAGCCAAAAATAAGCTGAGTAGAATTTCACTAAATGCTAAAATAGTCGGGTTAGAGTTCTAAGACGTTTCAGAAGCTCTAGTTTGTTGCAAGAGCTCACAAATAGATTAACTAAGAATAATCAATCATAAAATTAACAAAAAACCAAGTAGAATAAGCTGTAGGAGCAAATAAGCTGGCTGAAAAAGCCAAATAAGCTACTCCCTCCGTCCCAAAATTATTGTCCCCCGACAAAAAACACATAGTTTTAGGAAAATGTCACTGTCATTGCTTTTTCTCCTTAAAATGACACTTATACCCTCTATATTTATTTTTATATACTAGTGTACAACTTTTGTACTTTTACACTACAATTGCATTGACTTTTAGTGTATTTCTACTGCACATTTTTGACATCCCGTGAATGTAAAGAAAATTTATGGCGCCATCTTTACCTCCATCTTTCCTGCCATAATCTTTTCATCAAAATTGCTTCTACTTTTCTACACCACAAATCTTATCTTTCGTACTTTATCTAAAACACTTTTGATATACTTTCATCTCTGTAACTTGGTCAAGATAACATTACTACATGAAATCCCACTTTATCACACCATAAAAGCTTACTGTGAATCATGGAAAATACAATTATCCTAGAATCACATGCTAAAAGAAACACCACTAGTGAAGAACGTCATGCAATATATCAAGAATTGTTGCAACTAAGTTTAGATGGAGAGTTAATTAGAGGCTCCTTAGATTATGTAGCAAAAAGATTTGGTTTATGTAGAAAGAAAATGAGTCGCATTTGGCACAAAGCAAGGCTTCGAGCTCATAATGGCTTGAATGTTGATTTATCTTCAAACATGCCAAGAGTTGTTGGTCGAAAGAAAGTGCAAATCGACTTGAGCTTAGTCACCGAGATTCTACTACGTCAACGCTCAAATATTCGAGCTCTTGCTAAATCGGTAAGTATTTCAAAATCAACTATGCATAGACGAATCAAAGAAGGTGTACTTAGAGCGCACACAAATGCCATCAAGCCGGAACTCACTCCCCATAATAGAATAGCGAGGTTAAGGTTTTGTTTATCTATGGTCGACCGTCCGTTATTAAGTCCTAGTCCAAAATTTTATGATATGTTTAACATTGTCCATATTGACGAAAAATGGTTTTACATGTCGAAACCAACAAAACGATATTACATTGTTCCAGGCGAGGAGGAACCTATTAGAACTTGTAAAAGTAAAACATTTATCACTAAAGTTATGTTTTTAGCGGCGGTTGCACGACCAAGGTTTGACACGTTAGGCAACGAAATCTTTTCAGGAAAAATTGGTATATTTCCGTTGACAACACTAGGGCCTGCTAAATGGTCAAGCAAGAATCGTGTAGCGGACACACTAGAAACAAAACCTATTTTATCGGTTACTAAAGATGTAACGAGGTCTTGGTTGATTGAGAAATTTCTACCCGCTATTAGAGCTAAATGGCCTCGAATTCATTCGGGTCCTATATTTATTCAACAAGACAACGCAAGACTTCATATTGATGTGAACGATAGAGAGTTTAATGACGCATCTTCTCGAGACGGGTTTGATATCCGACTTTTTTTTCAACGCTCAAATAGTCCGGATTTAAATGTTTTAGACCTTGGATTTTTTCGAGCAATACAATCACTTCAAGAGCAAGAGAATATGAATAACATTGACCAACTTATTTCAGCGGTTCAAAGCTCTTTTGAAAGAATGCATACACGTGAACTTAACAATGTCTTTTTAACTTTACAAACGTGTATGAAAGAAATCATGAAGGTTCGAGGAGGCAACAACTATCAAACACCACATATAGGCAAGGGGAAGTTGGAACGACAAGGTGAGTTTCCATTACAAATTGAGTGTGATCAAGACCTCATACATGATGTTGATTTATTTCTACAACAGTGAACCAAATTCATGGTGTAAGCTTATGTTAGAAAAAAATGAATGTTTTGAACTTCTGATGGTGCAGAAGTGGTACTATTATATTATGGCCATGGTATTTTTGTTGTATTAGTGCATGTTTTTAGTGACAAGAAAATATTGTGATATTGCATGTTTTTAAGTACTGTAATGTTTACGAATGTTACATGGTGCATTTTACGAATGTTGCATGGTGCATTTTTTGTGACTACAGTATAAAATCAAGTACAGTACTCGTCATTTTGGTCATTATCTTTTGTATATATTTCTTATATTTAAGAAGTTCACATGTGGGTCAATGGCACTATTTGCATTGGGCTTGGTGTTATATGAGGGTAACACAGGAAATGTACCATCTATTTACAGTATGAGACAACATGGGACAATAAATATGGGACAAACATAAAAGGAATAGGGGACTATAAAAATGGGACGGAGGGAGTAGTTTTCTAGCAAAAGCTTAACCAATTGACTTGTAACTTTCCAGATCTGATATTAAGCTAAGAAAAATGACACCTATTACAAAAGCCAAGTTGTTGCATGTACCAATAAGCAATTCTCAAAAATAAGCCAAAATGTGCTTATTTGACCAAAAGTCAAAGTCCACCAAAATTGTCACACCCCATCATGGCGGAATATGGGGCGCGACGTATGGATATCATCACAACATGGCGTGTCTATAGAGATAACTATATGAAATAAGAAATGTCATAAAATGGTGACACAAAAGTCATGACAATATCTCAATAAATGCAGGAGTCTAGGTAAGTAGGTAACAGTCCTACCTCTTACCCAAGACAATCAAATATCACAACAAAACAAACATATAGGTGCCAATAATATCACTTATTAAACAAGCAAAAGAAACTAAGAAGGAACGGGGATCTCCTTCTATATGCAATCCTAAGCTTCTCCAATCCTAGCCACTTATGTTCTCATGCTTAACCATAGTATCACCTGAAAGAGACACTAAAACACGTCAACATAAAGTTGGTGAGAGTCATAGGTTTAGACTCCAATGCTAAAATCAGTTACAAGCTGTGAATAACAATCATCAACAAAAGAACATAGGGACAATGTGTTACAATTATGTATTAACAACTATCAATCAAGACCAATCATACCAAACCAATCCAAGGCTCCTACCTTGCCAAACAACACCATGGTACCTTAGATGATCACCCTATGTACCTATCCCAAGGCCACTACCTTGGCAAACCACAAGGCTACTACCTTGTCAAACCACAATAACATATCAAAAATCGCATAGCAGTTAATCACATAAGTGTACACACAAGTCCATCACAACCATAAAACATTCACAGCAACAATTTAGAAACAACTCAACACAGTGTCTCTTCCATCCCATCTGGAAGTCAAAAACAAAAATAAACATGGGACTATGAACACTCACCAGATAGCTCCTTCACACGTCCTTGCACTAGCAACAAGCTAACAAACCAAAAACACGAAATCAATAAACGAACCAATCACTAAGATGGCTCATTAACCTATGATGGACATCTAACCCATTCTCACATATTTACCTCATTAATAAGCTCTAATTACCCCATTACCCGTCCTTAACAAGTCCTTAACTTGGTTAAGTTTAATAACTAACCCGTTCGTATTTTACCCAAAACAGTACCAGTTTTTAGGTCTCAAAACTTTAGGTCAAACGCCCACTTAAACCTACCCATGGTTTCTGTAAAAGGAATATTCACACTCTTACATATGTTGGCTAATACCTCCCACTTGCCCTAACCTTAAAGCTACTGTTAAGGCCCCGATATATATATATTTACTTTCGTTATTCCAGATTTTCCTGATTTTAAACGTACTAAAAGTTTGTTACCATTAAGGGGTCTTACCCTAAACCACCACCTTATCCCAAGTGCAGATATTAACTACAATATATAAACCATCTCTCACGTTCGTGAGAAGATCCCAATGCAACCCTAAGTGCCCCAAACAACCCAAAACTTAAAAAGAAAACAGGCTGAATTCAAAACTGTTTTGACCTCCGACTGTTGTAACCTGTTTTTGACCCACTTGCCGACCTCCAATTTAGTTCTAGTTTCTTGAATTAGAAAGCCACTTCAATTACCTTTTCAGGGATACTTGGATCGCATCTTGAATGTTCTTAGAACTCCCGATATGATCAAAACAATTGACTCAAAATTCTGCCCAGTTTTTAAAAACGGGTTTAACAAAATCAACCACATTAATTAACCCTAATCACTCTAATTACAAGCCCTAATTTATGTGATCATCATATAATGATTAATTCAACATTAATTTACTGTTTTTATATCAACCCTAACCTAATTCCATCATAAGAATGATTAATTAAACATAAAAACAATTTAATTAAAAAGGGATTAAAGGTTTTTACCTTAAAATTAATGAAAGATGAGAAAAACCCAATTTTTGAAGAACCCTAATTCTTCTCTCTTTTTTTTGTCGACTAATACCTCCAGGGAGAAGGAAAATTCGTTTGGTCTATGTGTATAATGTCCCTTATATAGTAAAAAAAATCCATGTCCAAGTATAATTGTCCACTTTCCTTTTTTTCTTTTTTTTCCCTTTTTTTTCTTTTCCAAACCGCCTAACATCCCCTTAATTTTCGTTTTTTTTCCTTTTTATTATTAATATATGTATTAATAATATTACCTTAATTTTTCTTAATTTATTTCAGCTCCAAAAGCCTCCAAAACCCCAAAACCGTAAAACTAGTCAGTTTTTACGCGTTTTACCGTAAAAGACGTAAAATATACACTTTTATAAAAAATCTCAAATTTTGAAATAAACTTTATAACTAAGTCCTAAATGACTTAAAACCATCCCGAAAAATATTCATATGACTAGTTACCTCTTCCGAGGCCTCTAAATGCTAAACCGTAAATCCTAAAAAAATACACTATTACTATAATACTTATACGTATACGTAAACACCAAAATATCACTATTTCATTTCATAGTCACCACTTGTGAGCTCATGAACATGAAATAACCGTTCCTCGATTTACTTATGAGTACTCTATACTCATAAACGATAACCACACAAACCTCGTTCACACAAAATAAACACGAAAACACAAAAATCAAGTAGTCACACATAAAATAACCTAAAAGTAAGACCAAGTGACGAACCTCAAAACCACGGTTGTCACATCACTCCCTCCTAATAGAAATCTCGTCCCGAGATTTACTCCTTAGGATCAACACACAGACAACAAATCACACGAGGATACTTGTTCTAAATGAACTCCTCTCATTTCCACGTGAACTTCAGTTCAAGTTTCAAGATACCACATGTACAAACCAAAAATAATTAAACCCATTGCCAAACTCTTGACCTCACAGTCAATAAATCTCGCAAATGACTCTTCGATAAAACAAAGACTCTTATTAGCACAAAACCCGAATAACCGGTCATGCAAATATGCATCCTCAAACAACATTTACCAACCCCAATACATGAAATGTATCATGTATACAACTCATTTCTCCCAGGTAATTCTATGCTCATAAGCTAATGGTCTGATCTTCCCAAAGATCATAAATGGACCTACAAAACTCTACATCGACACTTACATCTTTCCAAATCATACCACCCGTTACTATGGGTGAAACTCCATACATAACTTTGTCACTAAATCTAGTGGTTTCTTCATTTTCTACATAGCATCCCTTGTTGCTCTCATTCTGTCCACAAAAACCATTACCACATTAGTAGCCTCTTTTACCAATTCTAGTCCACAATGAGGACAACTCACCCTATCCTTTCATATCGTGCCTCAAATGGCATTTATCGACTTCTAGTACGATAACTATCATTATATGAAAACTCAGCCATCGCTAATGAGTTTCCGAACTACCTCTAAATCAATCACCCATGTCCAATTACGTTCATCAACTCCCTTCAGTCCGTATCCCAAACTACTTTAAATTCCAATTTCCTTACAAAGTGACGTATGACGGTCTTTCACATATCCATTAATTCTTCCAACTTCCCAACTACGTGACTTCTCATTCCTCTTGAAATAGGTGATGAATTAGTCAGTCTATCAACTATCACCCAACTCTCATCGTACTTAATCCCCCACCGCATTATGTATCCCTTCCACCAACTTCGTCCTTACATCGCCCTTTCTAAACTACTCCTATCCATGTAGGAAGTATAGTCTACGTCCCTTTCCTCCTTACGATTGTCCAAGCCACGCAACATAAATGTTGACGCGTTCACTGCTTTAGACAACTCAACTCGTGCAACCCACATCCTTCATCCAAACCACTCTAATACATCATCCCTATAGTTCAAGTTCATCTCAGCTTCACCTCATCCTTCTTATTCCATGTCTCATCGACCATGCTTGCCTTTCCCAGATGGTACTTGGCCTTGCAATTTTCTTTCATCAATTAACTCCACCCATCACCTTTGCCAAATGTTCAATCAAGATGATTGAATATGTGTTGGATACGTTCATGATCCGTATAGATCATTCTCCACGTCTCGTACACCAAATGCCTCTAGCATTCTAGGCAGATATAACAGTCCAGCTCCACCAACTAAGTCTATCCAGTTCTTCCAAATCTTCAGTTCCTGCAACGTATAAGCGATCGCCTTTCTTTGTCGTCCTCGTACGCGTCCAAATCCCTGCTCCACGTATCGTCATGCTTCGCGAATTCATCCAGTCCTTTTGATAATGCCAAGATCTGCTCATCATCCAATCCACCTCTTCAGCCTCCAAAATGCTTCCTCGTCCTTCTTCACTTCCCCCCATGCTGGTTCCACGATATGCCATCATCTCTGATTACTAGTCCTGGCCAACTAAATCCTAAAACTCACACTTAAAAATCTCACGTTTCATTCCCTTTACTAACAACTCCAAAACCAACACATAATTCGCCTCATCCTCCTTCTAAGATTTGAGTAGATCAAGATGTCGTCGATGCTCCCGATGACAACTCGTTTATAGACGTTCATGCACACTCGGTTCATTGACTCCATGAAAACCGCTAGTGCTTTGGCGAAGCCAAATGCATAACCGTAAACCCAAAGCGTTCATACAACATCCTTAGCAATTTCAACTATGTCCTCCTCACACCCTCTCTTAGCGGCAATACGAATAAATTCCTTGCAATTTCTAACAGCTCTTGTTCTTAATTCACTCCATCAACGATTTGCCTTGGATGACACTAACTACAACTCCTCTCACTTCTCCTACTTGCTCTATTCATGGTTCTACCTCAACGCTCCTAAACCATACAAAACCAAAACTACATCCTGAATGCACCAGATACGATCGACGAATTAAACCCACGGATAACTAACGACATTTCACGTGTACCAATTAAAACAAATCAAAAACCACGAGACTCCAAAGAAAACTCAAACCCAAAACATGTATCAATTTCCAAATGACCCATGACAACGAAAAATAATCCAAGAAACACCCAATGGCAACCAAAACATATTACGCCCCGCCACATATTATTTAAACCGTGCAAAGATCGACTTTCCAAAAGAATATATATATATATATATATTTTTAAAATTTACTATTACCTCCCACATCTATGTGACTCAAACAATCTACAAACAACCCTCTTGACGAACTCAAAACTCAACTCAAAAACTAGGTATCTCGTGCACCCCATATAAAAAAAAACTACTATTCAAACTCAACCTCTAACCCGACACTTGCACAATAATTTCGGCCAATATACTAACCTCCCATGACTATACATTCTGAATATTTGAAAAGTACGTTCCGAGTACATATTTTTTGGCTTTTGAATCACTCAAAAAGCTCTAAAAACGAACAAGTTATGACCAAATCAGTTTTATACTAGTTGTTTTAAAAAAAACTAAAGAATAAACTTAATGATTAATGTAATTCTTTTAAATGACAGATATAATTGTACGTGTAACCTTTATAAACTCAATTTAACCTTGTATTAATAATTATAAATGACATGAATCAGTTAAATCCGATTATATAAGCTATGTAAGTAGAAAGAAATTTTACTTCGCTTTATTTTAATGAAAGTCTTTTAGAATTTGAAATAAATAAGTGTTGATAAAAAAAACTTATGTTACATCTTGTTTCAAACATGACTCCAACACCTTACCTTTATTTTACCGAATACAACCAACTATCTAACTCTATAGTATATTTCCAAGTCCCCCCCTTTTTCCATATACCAACCAAAAGAAATGTAAGACTAAACCCAAAAGATTTCATTATCCCAAAAGAAATCTCCATTTATTTCAACGGACTTAAAACCCAGAACAACATTTTAAAACGTACACGTGAAATACGAACTCAAAGAATACGCTACAAGACACAGTTCAAAAAAAAAATCGAAACGTTGTTGAAACTCCATCAACTCCAGCACCATAAAACACGAACAAACACAAGGTACGTTCAAGTTATAATAACTAGTGAACGACCATATACCATAACTTAACACATAGTAGTATATATACATCCGCATATATATACCTATTAAATCACCCAAAACATACTCGTTACCATACATGTCGGATCAACCAATCACGGCATACACTCGTTTTTCCACACGACTAATCACCATCTCACCGTGCCACAACAAGGCATAATGCCCACCTCCAAAACCATATCGTGTGACCCCATAATCACACACCACAACTATAACCCAAAACATAAAACACAAAAAGAACAATAGCCATATCATAGGCAGTCATTACATAAATCCATATATAATACGTATACCCAAATTCTACATCTCATCATATACAAGCATGTACTAACCCTCTTTCATGCAACCATACTTGAGAACCCATTGAAGTTGTGGTACTTGTATAACTATGTTGGCCACCATACTTATACAATTACCCTTTCCCCAATGCACTCCCTCCTATGATGACACTTATAAGAATCAATACAACATATAACACATAAATCTATCTACTCACATAAGCTCATAACCACATAACCAATAAGGTCCAAAACTCCATCTATAAAATAACATAATAAAACTCTTGGAATACAGAAATCCATAGTCTAGCTAAAACAGCCTAGACTAAATCCAAAATGAAAACATAATCAGTTATAAGTCATGTCGCCCATAAGATTGGAAAGAGCTTAAAATCCTTCCTACCCATGTACTCCTAGTAACTCGAACCACCACACGATTCTTAGGGAACATGACTTAAACATCAAAAGAAAAATAACATACCTCAGGTATGTAAAATAACTCGATATAAGATAGAAACTACCTTGTACTAAATTATGTACTATAATGTACAATTTAAGCAAAATACAACAATGACCAGCGTGGACGATTATGGTTCAACCAGCACTAGTCACATCCCTAAAAGAAAATAACATGTGACTAAGTATGAACATACTACGGTTCAATTCATACTAGTCAAAACATCACAATAAATAACATCCAAACACATCAATTAAAATAAAATGCACACATACTCCTTTGACGCCTATATGCAGGGACCCTTAAGCTATAGACTAGGCTACGCGACTAGGCAACCTAATTCTCTATAACCATTGTCTCTGATACCATTCTGTCACACCCCATCATGGCGGAATATGGGGCGCGACGTATGGATATCATCACAACATGGCGTGTCTATAGAGATAACTATATGAAATAAGAAATGTCATAAAATGGTGACACAAAAGTCATGACAATATCTCAATAAATGTAGGAGTCTAGGTAAGTAGGTAACAGTCATACCTCTTACCCAAGACAATCAAATATCACAACAAAACAAACATATAGGTGCCAATAATATCACTTATTAAACAAGCAAAAGAAACTAAGAAGGAACGGGGATCTCCTTCTATATGCAATCCTAAGCTTCTCCAATCCTAGCCACTTATGTTCTCATGCTTAACCATAGTATCACCTGAAAGAGACACTAAAACACGTCAACATAAAGTTGGTGAGAGTCATAGGTTTAGACTCCAATGCTAAAATCAGTTACAAGCTGTGAATAACAATCATCAACAAAAGAACATAGGGACAATGTGTTACAATTATGTATTAACAACTATCAATCAAGACCAATCATACCAAACCAATCCAAGGCTCCTACCTTGCCAAACAACACCATGGTACCTTAGATGATCACCCTATGTACCTATCCCAAGGCCACTACCTTGGCAAACCACAAGGCTACTACCTTGTCAAACCATAATAACATATCAAAAATCGCATAGCAGTTAATCACATAAGTGTACACACAAGTCCATCACAACCATAAAACATTCACAGCAACAATTTAGAAACAACTCAACACAGTGTCTCTTCCATCCCATCTGGAAGTCAAAAACAAAAATAAACATGGGACTATGAACACTCACCAGATAGCTCCTTCACACGTCCTTGCACTAGCAACAAGCTAACAAACCAAAAACACGAAATCAATAAACGAACCAATCACTAAGATGGCTCATTAACCTATGATGGAAATCTAACCCATTCTCACATATTTACCTCATTAATAAGCTCTAATTACCCCATTACCCGTCCTTAACAAGTCCTTAACTTGGTTAAGTTTAATAACTAACCCGTTCGTATTTTACCCAAAACAGTACCAGTTTTTAGGTCTCAAAACTTTAGGTCAAACGACCACTTAAACCTACCCATGGTTTCTGTAAAAGGAATATTCACACCCTTACATATGTTGGCTAACACCTCCCACTTGTCCTAACCTTAAAGCTACTGTTAAGGCCCCGATATATATATATATCTACTTTCGTTATTCCAGATTTCCTGATTTTAAACGTACTAAAAGTTTGTTACCATTAAGGGGTCTTACCCTAAACCACCACCTTAGCCCAAGTGCAGATATTAACTACATTATATAAACCATCTCTCACGTTCGTGAGAAGATCCCAATGCAACCCTAAGTGCCCCAAACAACCCAAAACTTAAAAAGAAAACAGGCTGAATTCAAAACTGTTTTGACCTCCGACTGTTGTAACCTGTTTTTGACCCACTTCCCGACCTCCAATTTAGTTCTAGTTTCTTGCATTAGAAAGCCACTTCAATTACCTTTTCAGGGATACTTGGATCGCATCTTGAATGTTCTTAGAACTCCCGATATGATCAAAACAATTGACTCAAAATTCTGCCCAGTTTTTAAAAACGGGTTTAACAAAATCAACCACATTAATTAACCCTAATCACTCTAATTACAAGCCCTAATTTATGTGATCATCATATAATGATTAATTCAACATTAATTTACTGTTTTTATATCAACCCTAACCTAATTCCATCATAAGAATGATTAATTAAACATAAAAACAATTTAATTAAAAAGGGATTAAAGGTTTTTACCTTAAAATTAATGAAAGATGAGAAAAACCCAATTTTTGAAGAACCCTAATTCTTCTCTCTTTTTTTTTGTCGACTAATACCTCCAGGGAGAAGGAAAATTCGTTTGGTCTATGTGTATAATGTCCCTTATATAGTAAAAAAAATCCATGTCCAAGTATAATTGTCCACTTTCCTTTTTTTTCCTTTTTTTCCTTTTTTTCCCTTTTTTTTCTTTTCCAAACCGCCTAACATCCCCTTAATTTTCGTTTTTTTTTCCTTTTTATTATTAATATATGTATTAATAATATTACCTTAATTTTTCTTAATTTATTTCAGCTCCAAAAGCCTCCAAAACCCCAAAACCGTAAAACTAGTCAGTTTTTACGCGTTTTACCGTAAAAGACGTAAAATATACACTTTTATAAAAAATATCAAATTTTGAAATAAACTTTATAACTAAGTCCTAAATGACTTAAAACCATCCCGAAAAATATTCATATGACTAGTTACCTCTTCCGAGGCCTCTAAATGCTAAACCGTAAATCCTAAAAAAATACACTATTACTATAATACTTATACGTATACGTAAACACCAAAATATCACTATTTCATTTCATAGTCACCACTTGTGAGCTCATGAACATGAAATAACCGTTCCTCGATTTACTTATTAGTACTCTATACTCATAAACGATAACCACACAAACCTCGTTCACACAAAATAAACACGAAAACACAAAAATCAAGTAGTCACACATAAAATAACCTAAAAGTAAGACCAAGTGACGAACCTCAAAACCACGGTTGTCACAAAAATTAACCAAATGCTCAGGGATTGTTTGTAGGCTTGTTTTAAGCAATTTTTGTGAAGAACTCAAGGTAGAGTCCTTGTGAATCAAGTGGTCAGTTGACTAAATGACAACAGATTTTGGCAAAATAAGGCCAATAAGCCAGCAACAAAGCAAACCAAATAGCCAAATTGTCTCACAAGCAGCACAAAAACAAGTTCCAAGCAACAAACAAGCAGGGCATACACTAGATAACAAAATGCAAGGCAAAATTGAGGTGGTCACTTTGCTGATGCAAATGACCACTTCAGCCAACTTTGATAAGCTCTAGCACCCACAATAAGCCACCAAATTCAACAAACAAATACTGTACATATAGCTTATCACCTAAACTCTTCCCAAACCAGATTTCAGACCTTAGATCCAACAAACAAAGAATTTATTGGATCTAATGTGTTTGACCAATTTCAAACCACTTCTATCAGATTTTTCCAAAACTTTGAAAACCTTAACCAAACCTCTTGAGCCTTAATCAATGACCAAAACCTGTTGCATATGACTTGTTTAGACTGCCCAAACCCTAAGAACCAAGGGCACAAGGCCACAAGGCCACAAGGCCTTATGATCCCAAAATCCCAAACAGCTTTGTTTTAGTACTTTTTCAAACAAACTTTTTATTCAATCAAACAACCTACTGATTTTATGGTTCAATTAGGTCCACTAGGTGACAACTAACAGTTAACAACAATAAAACACAAAGCACAAACACAAGAACAACAAATCGCATAGCAAAATTCATATCAGACATAAACATGTGATTTTTTAGAGGAAACTTAAAAAGAGCTTATACCTATCCCCCACAACTTCCTAGAGGGATCAACTATGCTCCTTGGACCACTCTCAACAACTAGAGAGTGACCAAGGTCCTTGAACAAAGAAGATGATATGTGCCTTGGTTGATGGTTCAAAGCAGAACCTCAAGGGCTTGATTTCTTCAACACAAATAGCAAACAACCTATCCAAAGGTTGACAAATCTTCACTAGCTTGGTATCAACAAGCTTGCAAGGGCTTAGAGCTTTTGGATAAGGGTTAGTACAAGATAAATAACCAAAACAGATGACTATTTTCAAGCTTATTTCAAACTTGAAAACCTTACCAAACATAAACGTGCTTAAACCACAAGCTCTAAGCACCTTTATAACATCAAATGGAACTCAGAATTACCCTTAAACAACACCAACTTTCAAAAACATAAAAAGGAATTACAATTTTCTTAAAATACCAACTTTTATAAATTTTAAAAAGGAATTACAATGTTTAAAGAGTAAAACTGGAACAAGGCTCTCTCACAGGTCGAGGAGTCCTTATATAGGTCACAAGGGCTGAGATTGCAATGAAAACCCTAGCTACAAAGTCCCTAAAATGCCCCTTGAATCTTCTAGACGAATTTTGTAGATGAGCTGTTTAAATGCATCCAAATCGTTCATTTTAGCTTTGTATCCAAGCAAGGAGTGTGGGCTGTTGATTTGGCCGCGTGTCATTCCTTGTAGAGGAAGTTGGATTGTGATTGGTTGACGTGTGAATGGGTGGGGTCCTTTGGTGAGTGGAGATTGGGGTTTTGAGTGTGGGATGGGTTTCTGGGCATGTGAATCAAGCATGTCCCTAGGTAATTTGTATTTACCCTTTATTTTAAGTGGGGTGGTAACTGGGTTCATCAGGGTGAATAGTAGTAAGTTTTGATCTGATTTTTGGGGGTGGAGTTGTTTGGCGCGTGTTTGTGATATTTGAAGTTTGGGAAATGACATTAGTAGTCCTTGTGTTTTGGCAAAATGTGTATTAAATGTTTTTCAGCCAACAAAACTTGATTCCTTTGTTATTAAAGTTCCAAACTTCATACTTTTGCCCCTAAATTTTGGCAAAAGGTTTTCAAGGGTTGTTTTTGCCATTTTTGCATAGTTTGAGGACTGATCTTGGACATTCTTGATCTTCAAAGGTCTTTAATGTATGTTTGACTTCATGAGGGACCATTATTGAAAATTTAGAATTGTTGAGGGACTAAACTTGCCAATTCTTCAAAGTTGAAGGACCTTTTTTTAATTTTGACAAACTTATGGGACCAAACTTGTAATTATGAATATACAAGGGTTTTAAGTGTCATTTATTCATAAATGAGGGATCAATCTTGTACATCTTCAAATCTTCAAGGGTTTTTCTTTGAGAAATCCATAACTAGGGCCCGGTTCTTTGTACGGCTTCGTTTCCCGTGTCCATTTTTCCTTGTTTCTTGTGATCTTTTGTCTTTTTCACGATATCCATACCTAAAACACACAAGTAAACAAATACAAGCATATATATGGTCTATTTATGACATTTTATGCATATAAAGTCCGAAAAGAACGATGAGGTCATGTATAAATGCCATCTCATCATAGCTCATGCCCGAGAAAAATTAATTTCTCGTTGTAAGGATACGTTTATCATCGGCGATAAAATTTCCTTTCTTTGAGGTCCGGGGCATAATCTGAAATATAATTATACACCATTTACACGAGCTTAAAAACCTTTGAATAGTTTTAATGTAAGCTCGTGTCCGAGAAAATTTAATTTCTCGTTAATGAGGATAAGTTATCATCGACGATAAACTTTCCTTTCTTTGAAGCGCGGGTTACACTCTATCATGTGATTGCAAGCCGTTGTGCATGAGCTTAAAAACTTTGAACGTTTTTAATATAAGCTCATGCCCGAGAAAAATTAATTTCTTGTTGTGAGGATAAGTTTATCATCGACGATAAACTTTCCTTTCTATAAAGATCGGGTCATCGTTTGATATTTAACAATGAACCATGATACACGAGCTTAAAACCTTTGAATGGTTTTAGTGTAAGCTCGTGTCTGAGAA
Source organism: Glebionis coronaria (assembly GCA_025667525.1). Lineage (NCBI taxonomy): Eukaryota > Viridiplantae > Streptophyta > Magnoliopsida > Asterales > Asteraceae > Glebionis > Glebionis coronaria. The sequence continues at coordinate 178,569,501 of CM046879.1, forward strand.
AAATTAATTTCTCGTTTTTGAGGATAAGTTTATCATCGGTGATAAACTTTCCTTTATGTGAAGATCGGGTCATCGTCTGACATTTAACGATGAGCCTTATACACGAGCTTAAAACTTTTTGATAGTTTTAAATTGATCTCGTGTCCGAGAAAAATTAATTTCTCGTTTTGAAGGTAAGTTATCGTTGACGAGATAAACTTCCCTTTCTCTGAAGTTCGGGTCACAGACTGTGATTTGACTGTGAGCCATATACACGAGCTTAAAACATTTTGAATAGTTTTAATAATAGCTCGTGTCCGAGAAAATTTAATTTCCTTTTTTAAGGGTAAGTTATCGTTGATGAGATAAACTTCCCTTTCTTTGAGGTTCGGGTCACAGACTGTGATTTGTCTATAAGCCTTTGTGCATGATCTTAAAAACGTTGAATGTTTTTAATATAAGCTCATTCCCGAGAATAATTAATTTCTCGTTGTGAGGGTAAGTTATCGTTGACAAGATAAACTTCCCTTTATTTGAAGTCCGGGTCATTGTCTGACATTTAACAATGAACCTTTTACACGAGCTTAAAACATTTGAATAGTTAAAATGTAAGCTTGTGTCCGAGAAAATTTAATTTCTCGTTTGTGAGGATAAGTTTATCATCGGCGATAAACTTCCTTTATGTGAAGATCGGGTTATCGTCTGATGTTTAACGATAAGCCATTTTACACGAGCTTAAAACCGTCGAATAGTTTTAATGTAAGCTCGTGTCCGAGAAAAAATTAATTTCTCGTTTTAAGGGTAAGTTATCGTTTCATAGATAAGCTTCCATTTCTTTAAAGTCCGGATCATCGCCTGTCATTTAACGAGGAGCCATTTACACTAAGTTTAACTACGAATCCCCTGAGACACTTGTTTCTCTGATATCAGCTTCTTCAGTAACCAAACTCTGAGAGTGTCCTTAGATAAACGATATGTAAAGATCGGACCGCTGTGTTCTTGTTGAACGTGGACTTTGGTACATGCATTCTCATTAGGAGTTTGTATGCTTTGATATGGGTTAGCGATATCTATTTTAGAAGCAAGTGGGGGTTCACAGTTGTCTTTTCTTGTGCCAAAGGTGACCCGAGGAGATGATTCACTTATCTTAGTTGGCAAACATTTCCTTTTATAGAAAACCTTAAGTTCAGGCTTAAGTGATGCATCATCCTTTTCAGTTTCCTCCCTAGTAGTCTTAGTAGAATCAGAGACTATCCTAGTTAAAGGGCACTCGTTTCCTACAAGAGTGAAAGTTCTACCAGTGGGGCGCCACATTTTACCAATGTGTTTGATTTTAGCTACCCACTGGGATTTAAGTCTAGCACGAGAGTTCACCTCATTAAGTAGTTTCTTGACACAAGAATCATGATTAGCTTTAAAGACACATTTCCTACATGTTTTACAAGTACCATATTTAATGTCCGAGTAAGATCTAGAATTCCTAGATGATTGATTGATGCTCCTAGGATATGACATGCTACGGTTAGCAGTGTTGGGTAAACTAGAAGGCATCTGACTAGGTTTGAAATTCCTATCTCTTACTTGTGTCTTTTGCTTAGCTTCCCTCAGACCAATATTGTGGTGAACGTCATTTGAACTAGTTTGAGACGTGTTCTTTGGACTATGTCTAGGGAGACTAGAGGCAATCATGTGATTAGGTCTTGTAAAAGCTGTTTTAGTCACATTAAGCCTAGTTGGTAGAGTGATTGTTCTAGAAATATGAACCATATCAACTTGGGAGGCAAACCGCGGTTAAGAGGATTGTGGTCGCTCGGATCTAAATGCAGTTGGTTGTCTAACGGACTGATTTGTAGGAGGTTTCCCCAAGATTGATAGTTTTTCAAGCTTAGTGTCCATACTAGTTCCTTTAGTTTTCCTCAATTCATTTTTCAACACAGCTATAGCAAAGACCTTTTCCTGTACTTGAGCCTTTAAAGTCTCATTCTCTTTGAGCAATTCATCTTGGGATGCCAACTTAGATTCAAGCAACTTAATTTGTTTCAAAAGATTATCCTTTTTAGCTTTAGTATCTAGAACTGTTTGATCCAATTTTCGTTCAAGAACAACGTTTGACTTTTCAAGTTTTTCAATATACTTTTCAAATTTGTCCGTTTTCTTTGAAAATTCAATTTTGGCATCCTCAAGCTCTTTAGATTGCTGAGCTAAAATCGTTTCAAGATCTTTAATCTTGGAATCAGAAGCAGTTAATGAAATAGTCATAAAACATTTATCATGATGTACTATAGCATTCTGAACAATCTCTCCCCCATTATGACGCAAATCGGATGGATGTGAAGTGGTAAAACTATCACCCTTTTCCATCCCATGTTTGTCATAATTAAGTTCGGAATAGACATCATATACAATAGTACATTGTACCATATTTGTAGGCTCTTCGTCATAAACAGGTATGGTGTCATCATAAGAGATGTCTGTAACATTTCCTGACGTGTTGCTGATGTCATGTTTAAATGTTGATTCCATGTCCTTGCAATCTTTAGCAGCCTGCAATGCGTCAATCGTATGAACATTTTCCTCTTGCATCGTAGATTCTTGCACTCCATTATCATACGTTTGCCGGAGTCAAGATCTTTCATAAATCGAAGACGAGACCGATGTCATGAGTTTCAATAGTGTACCACGGAAATTTTAAAGCTCGGTATGTGTATCTCGAAGAAATGACTGGCAAATCACTGAACTTTCATACTTGACAATATTGAAATGGAGGAAAGGCGTGAGTTGTGTCACAAGAGCCTTATATGCAAGTGCCGATGTAGAGTGATTAATGTCTTCATTGTGGAGTTGCTCTGTTAGTTGGTTCAAGATGATGAACAGCGAGTCCATGAATATATGACGATCTTGACCAAAGAGTGTCATAAATTTGCTCCCTCCTTGAAGCCATGAAATGTTCACAAGATGAGACTGAAGCATTCGAAATGAAGTTATACCACTTTCTCTATCGTTGTCTTGCATTTGAGGCAATTCACCCTCTTGAAACGTCGAATTCAATGATTCCATTGAAGTTTGATGAAAAGTGCTTGGATCCTTGTGTGGTAAGATGTCTTTTTCTTGGCTCATTAAATACTTGATCGGCTCAAATGTTGATAAGACAAACCGGAGTCCAATTCAAACTCAGCTCACACCAAAAATAAAGCTCGTAAACAAATTAATCCAACCAGATTAATTTTGCAACAATCAAATATTTAATCGATCAGTTCGAGTTTAATTGCAAAAATAATCGGCCTATCAAACAATATAATACCAATTCCAATATACAATTTTTTTTTCAACTTCAATGTTATAAAATAACCAAGCCTAGATAATCAATCGAGTCTAGTTTAGAAAAACCAACGCAGCCCACTATGAAGTTCAAATAGCTGGTCCGATGAAAGGAGTAATGTTTACAAGTCCCATGTTGTATCCCTAAATAACTTGGAATATAAAACACACACAATGTTTTGGATAATATCTAAATAAACACGTGTAACCACATCCACATAGAAAACTCCGTCCCTTGATATAAAGGCAATCACAGGAAAGTCAAACAACTTCAATATCTACTCCATCTTGTTTACTCCGCCCCCTTTTATCTCCCTTTCCAAACCTCCTCTACCAGAACTTAATCTCAGTTCACTTAATCTCCGTCACCAAATGCCCAACCAACATATTCACTTCAGTCTCTCCCAATAGCAAATAACAATCTCAATTTATTTAATCATCCATCTTAATAATCATCACAGCTCATCTATTTAGCACAAACCCATTAAGAACGAATGAATTATACAAGATCTCCTTGATGAGGTCTCGAGTAGGTGTTTATATTTTCGGTATGATCGATGATAGTTTTTGTTTGACTGAGATCTTGTTTTGATTCTAGTGTGTTCGATTCGAGGGTGTTGTATACGAGTCCAGTCTGTGTGTTTGTGTTTGTGCGTGAGTTGGAGATCGAGCCAAGGTTGTTGTTTTTGTTGTGTGAGTTTGTCAGTTTAAATTGTGGTTCGGTCGAGTCTGTAGGTGTGGTGTTGTGGGAGTCGAGGGTGAGGGTGGTGTGGTGTGGTCCGTTATGGTAGTCGAGAGGGTGTTTGTTTAGAGTCTTGAGATTACAAGATATGATGTTTTTGGGTTGAGTCTGTCGAGTTAGGTGTGCAGTCTTTTATGTTGGATTCGAGATTCGGTCTTGGTCTTGGAGTTGTTGTGTGTCGAGTCGAGTCTGGATCGAGTCTAAGTCTGTGTTTGAGTGTGAGTCTGAGGTTGGTGTTTGGTTTTTAGTCTGTTTGAGTCACTGAGTCTTGTTTTCGTTGGTTGGGTTTTGTGTTGGAGGGTGTCTGTTGTTTTTGATTTGTTTCGTTTGGTTGTGTCGAGGTTGAGGTCGTGAGTTGTTTAGAGTCGAGTGTGTTTGTGGTGTTTGAGTTATGTGGGGTTGTGTATGTGTGGTTTAGGTCGAGTCTGGTGTCTGGATGTCTTATCCGAAATACATGATGTCCAACATAAGTCGGAATAAAGTTAATCCACACGTAAGTTGGAATACGCGAATTCTCACCTAAGTCGGAATATACGAATTCTAACTTATCCGGAATACCACTCTTGACCTTATCCAGAATGCATATTTTTCCAACCTTAGTCGGAATACAGTAATGCTAACCTTATCTGGAATACCACACACTGGACCTTATCCGGGATGCATTTTGCTGCTTATAATTCGGAACACAAATGTGCCACACTTAAGTCTGAATAATCTCAAAACACATAAGTCGGGATACACTCTTTTTTAGAGGGAAGAAAATAAAGTTACTATTCGGAATACAACAGTTTCATTTTAGAGGGATAAAAATAAGTCGGAATGTGTTATGCCACACATAAGTCGGAATGTGACAATTTTTTTGGAGGGAAAATAAAAAAAACCTACAAGTCGGAATCCAAGAAAGATAAATAAACCTCACATAAGTCGGAATAACTCATGGCTCATATAAGTCGGAATGTGATAATTTTTTCTGAGGGAAAAGAAAAGAAATATTATAATCCGGAATACAGATAAAAAATAGTTCGGAATATTGTAAATCCTCTTATTCCGAATAATACCAAATAATTTCAAAAACTTGTAATTTTTACTCAAAAATCAATCTAAAAGTTCCAACCTTTTCGTGTTTTTACCAAAACAAATACCCAAAATCACTACCACAACTATTTAGATTATTTCTAGAAAGATTAAACCATAAAAGACACAATTTTTTTTTAATCGAGTGATTTTAGATCAAAACCCACAAATCAATGAAAAACAAACACAAAAACAACCTAATCAACCATGGCTCTTGATACCAATTGTAGGTCCTTAGTTTCTTATAATTGTTACAGGTGTTGGATTGATCTAAATAGAGAGAAGGATAGATGAAGAACTTGATATGAACTAGAGAGAGAAAGGAGAGGAAATGAAAGGTAGAGAGAGAAAGAGATGTTTGATTAATGAACAGTGTGATGAACAAATGACCAACCCCCTAACATGCTAGGAGGGGTATATATAGCCCACCCTACATGTGGGCTATATGGGCTATACTGTTTAGATACTGGATCACGAGCCTAATACTTGAATATATCATTGGAGTGACCGATCCTTTCTAAATACGTAAAAACGTATTTCCAACAAAACTGTTTACATATATGTATGACTTATTACTCATCTCAAGCCTAAGACGCGTCTCGTCATGATTAGGTCTCGTTCAGTTATATGTCAGTCGTTGGGTGTTTCATTCGCGATCAACGAGTAATTGTTATCTTGTAAAGTCATGTGTCGACTATCGGACGTTTATTTCTTGATCTACATATCAGGTGAGTTCATAGCCCCTTTTTACTACTTGTACATTGTTTCTAAACTCGGGGTGAGATTTTACATGGTGGAACACATTCATTTAAAACTGTATGCTATCCAGAACTTGTATGCTTTCCAAATGTTTTCCGTGTTGCTATTGCTTTTAGTGTCCATAGCCACTAAGTTTCCCCTCAATATCATGAACCGTTAATTATAATTACCAAGCGCGAATGTTGTGGATGGATCCATCGGGATTGACAATCCCCGTCCCGTAATACTTTGACGCACTTACATTTGTTTATTACTTGAGTATTTAGGCTGAATACTCACTAGGGGAACTTACATTTTGTTAAGCTTCGGTGTCATGAGCTAAATAGCAATAATAACTGTTTCAGACAATGGTTAATGATCATAACCATTTTACCTATTTATTTGTTTTACAAATGAATGCTTGTGCTCCACACCTTTACTACTAAACCTATGAATATCACTCAAATTTGTGTTGACCTTTTTCATGTTTAATCTCAGGTCATAATTCTTAGTTTTGCTTGGATGGGAGCCCGTAGGATATTTTCGCAGCTTGGAGATTTCTGTGTTATTTTTAAAGTTTGGTTTTGGTAAAAGCTGACAGAAGTTTATTACTCCCTCCGTCCCTAAATAAGTGTCCACCTTTTTATTTTTGTATGTCCCTAAACAAATGTCCACTACCCAAAATTGAAAAAATATATGTGTAATTTTCCACTAGTACCCTTTGCTAGTACACATGTCACCTAATGAGAAGTCATAACTTTTTTAAAGTTGCATGCAAGTACATGGGCTTATTAGTCATTTTATCATTTTTCTTATCTTTTTCTTAAAACTTGTGCTAGGTAAAGGTGGACATTTAAAAGGGACAGAGGGAGTATGTATTTTTGGTAACTATATGTTACAAAACAATGTTTAAATAATAGATTTATCCGCTTATAAAACACTGGGACCCTTCGATTAAAAACTCTGATGTTTATGCTATAATGTATATGTTTTTATTACGCCAACCTTGTGTCAATAGTATTTCATTGTTTCTTGTACCATGATGTGGCTCCCATGTTGCCTACGTGTTTCCTTGCATGATTTTGAGGGTCTCATAGATTGGTATCAGAGCGATGGTTATAGAGAACTGAGTCATTTTCCAAAACTTGATCTATAACCGAAAACTTAAATATTTCATATTTGTAAGTGTCAAACACAGAATCTGCCATTGTTGTTCGATATCTGCGCAGGTAACTCTCTAATCCTTATTACTTACTTTTAATTTTCTTTGTAGTATTTCATTTCTTGATTTCATTTTGAAGTATTACACTACCCTCATGAAGATAATTACTATCTTTTTCCAAATCCTTTGTGCTTAAGGAATTATCATTGAGATATTACTGTGATTACATATGCCCACTTTATTATTTGAGCTGTTGTTCTTGTAAACTTGATCTTGCTACAATAATTTTAAATTTTTATGGCATTACATACTTGTATTCGGTGCACGTATGCTGTCGACTTTTCATACTCACTTTTCTGAGTACTATTGCTATTTCGTTTATGCATGATATGGCTGACCCCATATACTCGTTTGTTCTGAACCGTCTAAGTTTCTCGAAACACTTTTATATGTGGTGCGTACTTCTGTGATACCATTGTTTGGGATTACGTAAGTGATGCTTTCGATGAAACTTCCGATTATCATTTTACTACCGTGTGTGTTACTTTCATTGTTTAACCTCTTTAAGATATCTATATTTATATCCAAATTGCTTTCCGACCATTTGTGATTGGATATCTAGAAAAATAGTCTATAGAGCATGTGTTTCTCAATGTGTTTCCAAAAAAGACCAAAGGATATCGTGTGAGTCACTCATTTTGAAGCATTCCTTGAATCCGTGTTGAAAAATATCGTGAGTTTTCGTAACCTTGATTGACCTTTACGTCAGCTTTTATATGGCACTCGTATATCGATTAAATATTATTTCATTGACCATTCTAGATTTCGACTTCGAATTACAATGTTCGTTTGTACCTTGGAAACTCCACCGTCATCTTGTAATTCATATCCTACAAAATAATGTGGTGCTTGTTTAGAATACGATTTTACTCCTATAAACTTCTATCCTCCCTTTCATTTACACCTCCTCGCTCCGGGAGTGCAACTCGTTAATGTTCCATTTCTTTCTCGGTATGTCTTGTGTTTTTGGAACATCACGCCGCCAAGGGACCTTCCTACATTGCATCTTGAAATCTAAGACACGGATGTCATACGCCGTTTTTGGTTTCTAAGATTATCGTTGGTATTGTTAAACCATTTTTATACTATGTTTTTCTTTATATGCTTAATTATACAATCTATTCTTTTTAGTCTCTATGGAATCCACAAATCATGTATGTACATAAACTCCGGATCGTTATGAAGTTTGATTAAAATTCAAGGTGTGTTAAAAAAATATATATACTTTCTGCAGAAAAGTTACATGTAATTTAACGATGTCGAGAAAATATTTTTATAAACTTTAGACATAAAAATATATTTCTACTTGTTGAGACGTTCGATTGGACATAAAATTCTACCCGTAACACTTAAAAACGAGCGAGTTACGCTAATATGAATTTTGTAAAATTTAAGAATTAATTTTCTGCAGATATGAAAACTTGCTGCTGATGTAGAACTACAAGGGGTAAAATTGTCATATTCAGATCTGATACAACTATCGGCCGAAACACGAAAGTTGTCAGGAATGTCGTTTACGTCTACCGCGAAGGAACTAGTATTGAAACCGATATTCTACTTTCTTAAAAGCATACTTATGTCTAATAATTTTCGATGTGCACGCATATGAATTCCTTTATTCTTTATTCTATACTTCACTTATTTGTCATTATATTTTATCTTTCTTTTCCTCTATGGTACCAACGATTTGGATCAAGACTTGAAGTTCTTATTTTCACATCTTTCATCATCATTTTTAACACGTGTCTCATGACGAATCCAGCTAAACCTTTTGGAACTCTATCATCATGTAAGCATTTCATCGATTTTCTAATTAATTACTCTTTACTACTCCCGTGTAACTCACTCGCTATTTTATAAGATATCATCATGTCATCATATATATAAAATTGTTATTGTTTTTACGAATAATTTTACCAATTTGTACTATTGGGCCTTATAAAATACTTGAAAAATACCTTATAAATTTAATTGACATTATTTTACGATGTATTTTCACAAATTGTTCTACATTGGTCTTATAAAGAATTCATGTAACATAATTTTTTTTAAACTGAACATCTAGCCAAATATTTACTTGCGAAAAATTTCATAAATTATATTAAATTCTATTTTACAAATGGCACTATATACATATTTTAAAAATATATGACATGTAATACTAGTTTGACGAAACTGAGCATCTCATTGCTAGTCCTAAATTATGAATGGCCTGATCACCTATACGTAATTTAGAAGGATCCATGCGAAGCTGAATAATAGTCACCTTAAATATTTTGACAAGAACTAGTTTTTTACATATGTTTCTTAAAATGTTAGATAAAATGAGGTTTGCCCCCACCATCCCGAGCGGCTCACAAAGTGGTATCAGAGCCACTCCTGAGTCGTTCATGACATATGAATATGTTTCCTTATCTTTTCTTGAACGAATTACGAGTACATTTTCTTTACTTAACGATCTTTGTTCTACTTATTACCTCATCTTCCCTCATGATACAATTCTATTTATAGTTCATCTACTTACCGACCATTGATACAGACTTGGAAGTTTCAACGTTTTTAAGCTTTCTCCTCGACCAACTTTCTTTGAGCAAATTTTCGTAGACCTTCGAAATGTCTCCGGACACGAATAATGATTTATGACTGGACCTGAATGATATTTTCGTATATTTGTCATGATGTGTGTCAGACTCTATCGTTTCGGAATTCATTCGTGTGAACCATGTGTTCGCTTCGCTCTCTCATTTCAAACGTTGTTCATTTTACCAGAATTATTCACAAGTGACTTCTTAAGAATTTTCTTTGATTCGAAAATTTGTTGTGTGGATTTTCTCTTTCGATCGTGTATCGACAACCGAACCTAATAAGCCGTTGTTGGTGACACCAACTACACTCGCGAATTGATCACTTGCTAAATCCTTTGTTTTTTATTGTCTTAGCATCGACACATCTATTCTATCATGTTCGTTAAGAAATTCATAGGAATTTCGTTTTATCCTCTCATGCCATTGCTTGCATATTTTTTTACTATTAATTAATAGATATTCATTGTTATCTTGCCACCTTATAAACTCCGACCACGTCTCATTTTTAACTTTGATACATTAATCACCTATAAGGATTTCTATAGATTATTATAAAATTTTAAGAACGTTTTACACATTTTATCAAGTGTTTAAATTACCAAAATACCCGTTTCAAGTGAAATGTCGCATCTATACATCCTCTTTTGTACATTTATAATTAGTGTTTAAAAGGACGTCTTGCCTTATCTTTTAAACTATTTGATTTTTATCATACTTTACTTTCAAGTTAATGAAATTACCTATGTAATTTATATTTATATCAATGATTCTCAATAATTTGGAAATTTAGTTTTCTCTAATCATAAGTAATTTTATACAGTCATCCAAAAGCTTTTAAGCCGATCAAAATAATTATTTTGAACTGTTTTACTTTTACTTTAAAATCCTTATCGAGAAAAAGACTTAGCGACTGTTTACCCTTTTAAATATACATTTTCATCTTAATCTCTACATAACATACTTAAAATCCTCCTTTTTCTTAGTAATGTGAATTATTATGTTCAACGGTTTACGTGATTTGCAATTCCTCGTTGATCATTAATCTTAATCCGTTTTAGTGCATCTTGTCCGTTTAAGCGTTTATCATGTTTATTCTATCTATAATTACCCTCTCGTATTTAAAGACTAATTCAAATCAATGTATCCTTATTTGTTCCCGTCTCTTACCGTCTCCAGTTGAACTCTGAGTGACCAGAGTTCCTTTAGGGGGGTTGACTGTGAGAACTCGTATTTTTCTCGGTAATTAAATTATTCTTTTATTCGTACTTCTCGATTTTACAATGTTTTACTTGTTCCTCTTTACTTTTTCATACGTAAATCTTGAGATCTCGAGAATTTTAATTAAATTATATTTTAATTATTTTTCTGATCATTGATAATATTTTATTCGGAATTATTAATAATTTATTTTTATTTTTCCATATTTATTTACTGTGAGAACCCGAAATTTAATTTAACATTTAGACCGAGATCTAATATTATTTCTAATATTTGGACCAATATTTATTACCCGACTACTAGTTATCATGTTTGTTTTTACGGAAAATATTGAGTTATCGACTAACCGACATTGTTAAGGCTTTAACGTGTTGAATACTGTCATTTATTATTTATCGACAAATTCTATGTCCGTTATCAACCGTAAATATCCTCGTTATGACATAGAAATATTTTCTATTGTCGTCGTTTTGAATTTCTCATTTACGAGCATTCTTGTAATTTACGGTAAGCCTTTAGGCGTTATTCGTTTATACGACGCGTTAAAGTTTATTAAATCATAAGCCCTCATTTATATATCAAATATCAACGTTCTCCGAATGTCGACATCTTTATTCTATATTGAGCGTTTATTTTGTTTGCTTTAGAGCGTATCTTTTACATCGTGTAACTTTTAAAATATTGGGCTTCAATAATACCCGTTTTATGATAAATGAGCAAGATTTTTAATAATTAAACCAACTAATATTATAAGTGTCATGGATAGGACACAATTAAATTATTGTTAGACACATGGAAAGCTTATATACACGTATGAATTCTACCACCGTCACTAAATTTTCATTCAAGTTTAGACTTGAATAAGAATACAAAAATTCATTTCTTTCTTGCCATATCCACCAACGAAAAACACCATCACCGTAAGCACTAGTTGATGGCTAAATTCATCATGAACATACGTCATCAAATACTCGTAGTTTCAAGTCTGATTTAGTAAAGTATCTAGCGAGAGCTATGAAAGTATCGGATTTACGGTTATTGTTGATTTGTTTATCGATCTCGTGGTCCTCGTATCTCTTCCCTTCTTTGTAAGGATCAAGTCCATGTCTTGTCTCTATTCTTCTTTGTACTTTTCAATTTTCAATTTGATATGTTTGTAATCTTTATAAATCTATATGTAATTGTATGTAACCATGTATTATTTTAAGTTATATTGTACATAAATTTTGATTATATAATCAAGCTAGACAAGCTATAAAGTATAGATGAAATTTTTATAAATTAGATCAGTACCTAAACGACATCTTTATGGAAAAATCAGTAGGTATTGGACCCTGGACAAAAGTATAGGGAGTTAGCCCTGTGTTTTGTGGTGATTTGTCTGGGTCTCTTGTCTCGTGACGATACCCGATGAGTTAGATATGGCCGAAACGATAAAAAGTGTCGAATCTAAACATGCTTTATAAACTGACTGAAAACTCTTATAAAAACTCATAACCGTTCAAAAAGTCAAAACTATGAAATGTAGATAAACTTATTTAGGATATGATATAATCTAATAGTTTACCAATTGTTTAGGGTTTGAAAATGGCGGCTGAAACGATGGAAACGACGTCAGCTGCCTAAAACAACCAACGTTTCTAATGTGAAAATGGGTAATTAGGCTATGATAAATAATCGTTAAGGTCAAATGAACTTATGAACAGTAGATTAAATAAGGTGATGGTAATTTATACATAAAGGACTCATTTAGACGACTCACCGATTTAGGAGAGACGGACTAATTAGCGGGACATGTCGGGAAAATGAAAAAATAAACCGTATTAATATAACGTCAAACTTGCTCATTTTATAAAACCGAGGTTGTAGGAACCACTTATCGGGGACCCAAGAGTCATTTATAAACTGATGTTTAGAATATTTGAGCCTTGACCATCGAAAAATATTAAGTTGATGCCGCTTTGAAGCGTTTTTAGAACCGTAATGCATATAAGATGGATTTGAGCCACAAAAGCCCAACATACACTTATAATAGCTTTTTGGACATTATTGGACCTGAGATTTATAATAATTTTGGAGGTCAATACTGAGAGTGAAATGGAGTAAAGTCACAAGAACTTGTAATGGGCCACTAATGGGCTAAATGGTCATAATGGGATAATACATGAAATTGTTATCAAAAGTCTTATGAAAAGTTTTATAAAATTTATACAATGTCCAAACTTACTAAAGTGAACTATTTACATATATGTATGCCTTATTACTCATCTTAAGCCTAAGACGTGTCTCGTCATGATTAGGTCTTGTTCGGTCATATGTCAGTCGTTGGGTGTTTCGTTCTCGATCAATGAGTAATTGTTATCTTGTAAAGTCATGTGTCGACTATCGGACGTTTGTTTCTTGATCTACGTGTAATAACTATATCAGGTGAGTTCATAGCCCCTTTTTACTTCTTGTACATTGTTTCTAAACGCGAGGTGAGATTTTACATGGTGGAAAACATTCATTTAAAACTGTATGCTATCCAGAACTTGTATGCTATCCAGAACTTGTATGCTTTCCAGATGTTTTCCGTATTATTATTGCTTTAGTGTCCATAGCCACTAAGTTTCCCCTCAATATCATGAACCGTTAATTATGAGTACCAAGCGCGAAGTTGTGGATGGATCCATCGGGATTGACAATCCCCGTCCCGTAATACTTTGACGCACTTACATTTGTTTATTACTTGAGTATTTAGGCTGAATACTCACTAGGGGAACTTACATTTTGCTAAGCTTCGGTGTCATGAGCTAAATAGCAATAATAACTGTTTCAGACAATGGTTAATGATCATAACCATTTTCCCTATTTTATTATTTTACAAATGAATGCTTGTGTTCCACACCTTTACAACTAAACCTATGAATATCACTTTACTTTGTGTCGACCTTTTTCATGTTTAATCTCAGGTCATAATTCTTAGTTTTGCTTGGATGGGAGCCCGCAGGATATTTTCGCAGCTTGGAGATTTCTGTGTTATTTTTAAAGTTTGGTTTTGGTAAAAGCTGACAGAAGTTTATTATGTATTTTTGGTAACTATATGTTTCAAAACCATGTTTAAATAATAGATTTATCCGCTTATAAAACTCTGGGACCATTCGATTAAAAACTCTGATGTTTATAATATAATGTATATGTTTTTATTACGTCAACCTTGTGTCAACAGTATTTCATTGTTTCTTGTACCATGACGTGGCCCCCATGTTGCCTACATGTTTCCTTGCATGATTTCGGGGGTCTCGCAACTGATGGGACTGCAACAACTTCACCCTGTTCAATCTAAGCAAGCATAGGGCGTGTAAGAGGCAACTTCCTAGGATTAGTGTTTAAGGTTCCAAATATACGTGTTCGGTGTTCATGGTCTCAGAGGAAGCATGATGCTATATGGGTCATAGTCGATCGTTTAACCAAGTCAACTCATTTTCTTCCAATTCGTAAAGATTTGTCAGTTAGCAAATTGGCATATATATTCCTTCAGGAGATCATGCGACTGCATGGTACTCCATCAAATATCATATCTGACAGAGATCCGCGATTCACGTCTAAATTCTAGAAAGGTTTGTAGAAAGCTTGGGGCACCAGACTTAAACTTAGTGTAGAAACTAGAAGGGGGGGGGGGGGGGTTGAATAGTTTCTCTTCAATTTGTCACCTAATTTAAATTACTTTGAGTTAAGTGTATATCAGAACTATCTTTTACTTAAAGCTAAGTTGCATAATGATTAGGTTTAATTCAAATGCATTAGCAATGGTAATAGGTAAGTATAATGATAATGAAATAAGTAAAGAGTAAGGAAAGAGACAACCTAGTGACAAGACACCAAGATTTATAGTGGTTCGACAACGAGGCTCTATCCTCGTTTCTACTCCACTCCTCGAGTACACCTACTCGAGATTTCCACTATATCCACAAGCTCCCTTCTTGGCGGAGAATTCCTTACATCGTCGCTTACATTATTTTCCGACACAAGCTAAATGTCGAGACCTAATCATTAGCTAGGACCAATCTACAAAACGTTGCCTACTTCACAATTTAGCGACACAAGGCTAGATGTCGAGTTCTAATCTCAAGGTAGAACCAATATTTACGATGTTGCCTACTTCACCATTTAATGACACAAGGCTAGATGTCGAGTTCTAATCCAAAGCTAGAACCAATCTTCACGATTCTTCACTTTGAAGCTATGTGAGAACTTCACATAACACAACTACTAATCACTTTCAAGTTTAGTGAGAACTCACAAGACACAACCACATCACTTTATAGTTTAGTGAGAACTACTACACAAATCTATTACAACTCAACTAGACATATCCAAGTACACACATGTAGCTTGGATCTACACAACACAAATCCAAGCAAACACATAAGCAATGGACGTACACAACAAATCCAAGTATTCACAAATACCTTAGATGAACACAACTAGTCCAAGTATTTCATAAATACAAATGGATCAACAAACATAAAAAGGCTAACATGATGAACATGACTAATTCATGGATTCATCTTTATCACAACACTAGTGAGTGAGTGATCTTCTAATTGGACAAGGTAACGGAGGGGATCAAGAGGATAATCATATGTAAACATCCTTAACACTTTAAGTGATCATTTACTAATGATTATGCAATAGAAAAGAGAAAGTGGGCTGAGAAAAACGTCCAAGAGGCTTATTGTAAAATGAGATCTGATCCACTATTTATAGAAGACAAAGTCAAACGGCTAGCTGGGCGCGGATCCTTATCTAGCCGGCGGTACCTTATTGATAAGGAACCGCCTAGGCTATTTAAGGTACCGCCCAGTAGAGTCCGCTCCCTTTTTTGTCTTTTAGTGGGGTAGGAATATCTGAGGTTTTTTTAAACCTTCAAAGGATATTCTTATGGCATATGGAATATGCCATTTTCAAATTTACATTTTCCATTTTAATAAAACATTTTCTTAAAAAGAAAGTTTATTAAAAAATCTTTTGTCATATTAACAAAAGTGAGTTTTAAGGATAATCATTTTGATGATCACTAAGTATGATTAAGAAAGGTTAGTGATATGATTATTACCTTGATGATAGTGTTAGTTAAATAATTTGTTTTGTGTTTTATACTAAATGTGTTGTATAGTTTGTTGTGATCAAAACTAAGAAAGATTAGTTAACACTAATAATGTTTTTAGGCATCACTAGCATTAACAATCTCCCCCTTTTTATTACCACAAACTATAAACTCATTTACTTAGAAACACAAAATATCGAATTATTAACGAGTTTATCACTATCATTTCTCCCGCTTTGTCGTAGCAAAAAGGTAAGCACAAGTCTTTGAAGATATCCGGACTTTGTGTGACAACCGCGGTTTTGAGGTTTGTCACTTAGTTTTATTTTGTGCAAGTTACGTGTCTTTACGTGTTTATGTGCTAATTGGTGTGTATAAATTATGGTTTGGATATCGTTTCCGATATGGGGTACCTTGTGAGTGAAACGATGTGTGATGATTTCATGTTCATGAGCTCACAATGTAGTGACTATGAAATGAGATGGTGGTGTTTAGTGGTTTTACGTGTACGTATATGTATTATAGAAAATCGTATTTTTACAGTTTAGGGGTTTGCATTTAGGGGTCTCAGAGGAGGTATTTAGTCATGGGAATAATTTATGGGATGGGTTTAAGTCATTTAGGACTTAGTTATATATTTAATATTCTAAGAGTTTTGATAAAACTTTATATTTTTACGTCTTTTATGGTATGCGCGTAAAAACTGACTAGTTTTACTGTTTTGAGGTTTCGGAGGCTTTAGGTGTTGAAATAAATTAAGGTAAATTAAGGTATTATTAATAATATATTAATAGGTAATAAAAAGAAAAAAATATATAAAAATATATATTATAGTCCGTTTTGGGATGCAAGAAAGAAAAAGAAAAAGGAAAAAAAGAAAAAAAGGGAATCGGGCTTTTGTAATGGGCCAAGGACTTGTTAGGAAACTATATAAATACTTTTTATTAATCAAAACACTTCATAAAACCCCTGGAGATCACCTTCAAGTCGGCATCAATGGTGGTTTTAGGGTTCTTCATTAATTTTTCTTCTTTAAAAAATTCTAAGGTAAAATCTTTAATACCCTTTTTAATTAAATTGTTTTTTATTCTTTTACAATCAATACATGATGGATCAAGGGCTAGGTTAATTATGAGATCTGTAATTTAATAATATGAACATGATTAAAACAATTAGGGTTAATAAGTATATATGGTGATGGTATAATTAGGTTAATTGTGTTAAATTCGTTTTGAAAAACTGGGTATAATTTTAGGTCACTTGTTTTGATCATATCTAGAGTTTTACAAACTTTTAATTTGCTATCTTGGTACCCATGGATAGGTATTTGAGTTAGCGCTTAAATTCAATAAACGGGAACTAAATTGGAGGTCGGGAAGTAGGTCAAAAACTGGTTACATCAGTAGGGTATCAAAATAGTTTTTGGATCAGCCTGTTTTAATTTTATGTTTTGAATTGTTTGGGGTACTTATAAGTACAATTGGACCTTCAAACGAATGTGAGGATTATTTTATATGTTATATAAGATATCTGAAAGAGGGATAGTCAATTGGGATAGTAGAAGACCCTCTGGTCATAACAAACTTTTCATATGTAAAAAATCGGTAAAATCTGGATAGACGAAAGTATAAGTTGTATATCAGAGACATAAAATTAGCTTCAGGGTTGGGGCAAGGGCTGAGATTTTAGCTAAAACATATAATTTTATTATATGTTCATTGCAAAGAATGTGGCTTAGGTTTGGTGGGCGTTTAGCTCATGATACGGAGTATGAAAATCGGGACTGTTTTGGGTAAAATGTTAACGGGTCGACTTATGAACTTAACTAAGATAAGGGCTTATTAGAGGGGTTAATTGGATGTTTATGGCATTTAAATGGGGTTAAGTTGTATGAGAAGGTTAGATATCCATCATAGATTGATGAGCCATTTTGGTATGTGGTTCATGTCTTGATTGTATACGTTTGTGTGTTTAGATTTTTGCTCGAGCGCGGATACTTGGAGAAGCTTGTTCAGGTGAGTTTCATAGTCCCATGTCTTTTTATGATTTGAATTCCAGATGGGATGGAAGAGACACTCTATGGTTTTGTAACTAATGTTGTGAATATTTTTATGGTTTGTGATGGACTTGTGGGTGCACTTATGTGATTAACTGCTATGTGATTCTTGATTGTGTTTATGATTTGGATCGGGGGACACGTACCGTCTCAGTTATTGTGGTTTGACTTGGTACCAAGGGGATGTTGACAAGGCGGGGCCTTGGGATTGGTTCATAGGTGTATGGGTGCCTATGGGACCATGGTTATTGGTAAGGCTTGGAGCCTTAGAATTGTGGTTATTGGTAGGGCTTGGAGCCTTGAATTTGTGGTGATTGGTTAATCCTGAATGCTAGTTGTTAATACATAATTGTAGCACATTATCCATATGTTCTTCTATTAGTGGTTGTTATTCACAGTTTATAATTGATTTGGAGTTGGAGTCCAAACCTCTGACCCTCACCAACTTTATGTTGACGTGTTTTAGTGTCTCTTTCAGGTGAGAATGTGGTTAAGCGTGAGAATAGGATTGGCTAGCTGGGAGGCTTAGGATTGCTTTGGAGGAACCCCCTTTCCTCTTAGTCTTTAATTATGTTTGAATACGTGATACTTTGTAGACACCTATATGTTTGTTATTTGTTATTTGTTAATTGTATGTCTTTGGTAAGAGTTAGACATGTTACCTACTTACCTAGACACCTGCATTGTTTGTGATATATTCATGACATTGTGTCACCATATATGATATTTCCATTTCATTTAGTTATCTCTATAGACACGCTATTGTTGTGATGATGTCCATACGTCGCGCCTCATATTCCGCCATTATGGGGTGTGACAGAATGGTATCAGAGACAATGGTTATAGAGAATTAGGTTGCCTAGTCTAGTAGCCTAGTCTATAGCTTAAGGGTCCATGCATGTAAATGTCATAGGGGTACGTGTGCATTATAGTATATGGAGCGCTTAAGTGTTACTTTCATTTTGGATATTTATTTACTTTCATACTTACTTATTGAGATATAATATATGTAAGTACATTCATTTATTTTCTATTGATGCGACGTATGAACCTGAAGTGTAGGAACTTACTTAGTGTTACCCATGTCGCGTAGAAGAAGATGTGTGCTAGGTAATAATAGGATAGTACCGATGTTGAGTCTGTGACTAGTAGTAGATTCAAATTTCCGCCTGAATTGTTATGATCATTTTTTTAATGTTGGATATTTTGTTGTTATTGATTTGTTTTGGCGTTTGAGCCTCGAGTTATGAATGAAGTTAGGGTTGACATATGAGATGTTCTTATTTTACCTATACGATATATATATATATATACATATATATATATATATATATATATATATATATATATATATATATATATATATATATATATATATATATATATATATATATATATATATATATATATATATATATATATATATATATATATATATATATATATATATACTGTATTTTATGTGGTATATATGTGGTAGACTTATGTGTTCCGTGTAGTACTAATTTCTTATAAGTGTCGTCATAGGAGGGAGTACATGGGTGAAAGGGGACATCTATAATTATGGAGGCCTACGTAATTATATATGTGCCACAACACCGATGGCCTTCCAAGTATGGTTGCATGAAAAAGGGGTTAGTAAATGCTTGTATATGATGAGATGTGTATTTTTGGTATTTGTAGACAATAGGGGTTTATGTAATGGTTGCCTATAATACGGCTATGGTTTTTTTTGTATATGTTTTGGGTTATAGTCGTGTTTTGTGATTATTGGGTCACACGATATGGTTTGGTTTTGGTGATGGGTTTTATGCCTTGTTGTGGCATGGTGAGATGGTGATTACTCGTATAGAAAAAAAATGAGCGTATAAAGCGATTGATTGACTTGACATGTATGATAACGAGTATGTTTGGTAGATTCAATAGGTATACATATGCGGATGTATATATACTAGAAGATGTTATGTTATGATTTACGGTTGTTCAGTAGTTATTATAACTTGAACCTACCTAGTGCTCTCTCTTGTTTAAACAGTTTATTAGTGTTGGAGTTAATGGAGTTCCAACGACGTTTTGAATCTTTTGAAGTTTGCCTACATTCGGGTATATATTTTAATTGATGAGAACTACCAAATTTTCTTGCAAAGAAGTCTGGCTAATTATAGAAAAACGGTTTTGAAAATAATTTGTAAGTGTATGGTATGATATAGTGACTTACATAATTTTTTTTAAGTTGTGGTAGTAAGCTATAAAAAAATTGTCTTGAAAAAAATTGGATTAGTTTTCTATGTTGGGAATAAAATTAGCTAAGTCACTGGAACGCTGACAAGAGGAAATTGGATGCTGACAAGAGTAAACGAGGCGCTGACAGGTGAGACGCTGATAAGAATTATCAAGGCGTTGACAAGAAGAATCTTAAGACAAAGACAAGGACTAAATCTGCCAATGATGAATTCTTCAAGCTGGTGGACCAAATATGAAGATAAGAATTCAGAATATATTCTTAATATTTAAAAAGATTTAGTCAATAAGTTATGTTTATCTTATGTCTCTTCCTAAAATAGTTGATCTTATCTTTTTGTACAAGGCTCCTTAAACCTATAAAAGGAGGCCTTAGGGTTAGACATAAGACACATCTTTTTCACACATCTTTTCCACATATCTCATAACACTTTCATTGTAATCTTTCATTGTTATTAATAATCAAAGTGAAAGTTTGGTATTCATATATTCTGTTTGTTCTTCGTTCTGAGTATTAGTTTCCGCATAATACTTAGATTGTTGAATACACAAAGTTTCTCTACGTGTATTACTTGATCTAATCTCGTATACACAAGCTTAATAAATCTAAGTTTGGGATCAACAAGTGGTATCAGAGCTTGTTGAGAAACTTTGATTTTAAGAACGAGATCCAATACCGTGAGGTGAACCAGGCTAAGGAAGAAGGTGAAGAAGAATCTGATGATGTTTTCAGTCACGACCAAGTCTACTTCAAGTTCCAACTCATCTTCGTCATCTAATAATGAGGTATGTGATAATTCTTCTTGTAGGTTAAATACTGAAAGACTTAACAAAGAGGTTTTAAGATTGTTAGGAGATGTGAGTACTGAGAGATGCAAGTTGTCTAACTATCAAATTGCTCTCACTCAAACTGAAAAGACAGTTTGTGAATACAAGAAAATGGAGTTTGACCTAAAAGATAAAATTAATATCTTAAAACATGATTTAAACTCTAGTATGGATATTAGAAACATCATGGAGAGAGTCAATGCTGAATTACAGGCTAAGTTAGATGAGGCTATCAAAAATAAGGATAATGTTGGCCTTAAAATTCAGAGATTTGATAAGGCCTCACAAACCCTAGGAGAATGTGTTGGTAAACAGAGGGATCCTAAGGACATGACTGGGATTGGGATGAAAGACTATACTGTTGTTCCACCACCAGCTGGGGACTTCTATGGTGTCCATAGAAAGGATCTCTCTTGGACTGGTATTCCAGAACTCCAAGAAGAGGAATTTATTCCTCTACCTAGAGTTCTTTCCCCAGTTGAGGAATATCAACAAAAGGTTATTGACCTAGAAGAGTGGAAAAAGGCCAACCCCACTTTATTTGTTAAAGGTGGGATACTTAGTGAGAGTCCATTTGTGCCTACACCCATTGAGAGTCCAGTTGTATCTACACCTATAACTGTGACAAATCCCATCACTGGAAAAGCTGTTAATCTTGGCTCCCCAATTAAGAAACAACCTAGTGTTAAATACACTGAAATGTATAGGAAACCTAGGTCATTCAGAAGCCAAGAAAGTGTTAATGGGACAGGGTTTTATCAATCTAAGCCTAAGTTTGTGTCCAAAAAGGCTTGTTACACATGTGGGAGCTTCTCACATTTGGCCTATAATTGTGTGAGTGAATACAATTCATTCGCTGACAATAGGTCATCCAATGTCAACCATAGACCT
This sequence comes from Glebionis coronaria, assembly GCA_025667525.1. Lineage (NCBI taxonomy): Eukaryota > Viridiplantae > Streptophyta > Magnoliopsida > Asterales > Asteraceae > Glebionis > Glebionis coronaria. The sequence goes on from CM046879.1 coordinate 178,591,482, forward strand.
TTTGTCCACACTAGACCACAGGCTACTAGACCAGCTCCTTTCTTCTCTAAGGCAGCTAATACCCATGGACAAAGGCCCTTTCAAAAGACTAACACTTGGTCAAACAAACAGTACATTCCTGTAGCAAACCCTAATTTGGGAGCTGATATAAACAAATTTAGCGCTGACAAGAAAAAATTCAGCGCTGACAGGAACAAATTCAACGCTGACAGGCACAAATGCAGCGCTGGCAACTTCAAGTGTGGTATGAGACCTTATTTTAGACCATATAAACAAAGATACTTGGTTAATAAGGGTCAAGGGTCTAAAGCATCATCCTACTTAACTTGGAAACCTAAACAAGAGCAAAACTCTAATTTTAATGGTATTTCGATGACTTGGAATATATTTAAATATCTTGAGAAGGTCATTACTAGTCTCATTGGAACAAATTGGGTGTTTAGGTCACAAAGGGATGAACAAGGATTTGTGGCAAAGAATAAAACCACTCTAGTTGAACAACTAGACAGATCCAAGTCTGACAAGGCTTGGATCTCCAAAGAAAACTAATTTTTTTTCTTTTTGAGCAGACTATCCAAAAGCAGGTTAATGATCAAGGATATTGGGATAGTGGATGCTCAAGGAACATGCATTTTTGGTCTTTCCACTGTTATTATTTTTATCCACTAACATGTTATCTCTACCCATTATTGTGGGAAAGGGTAGCCTCTGTTGGTGCGTTTTTGTGGTTTTTGTCTAACTATGCAGGAATGTGGAGCTACATTTGGATGGATACAAAATTGCAAACTTTTATTTATGATGGTTGGAGTGTTTACATTTCTATCTTGAGATAAAATTTTGCTTCTTCACATATAATGATTTGTATGCTTTTGTTAAGGGGAGGTAAACCTCTAGGTTTTTGGGTACTCTTAGAGCACTCTTGCACAATTCTAGATTGTGTCCACTGGTGAGTGGGGGTTAGAAATAATGAAGGCTCTTTCCTTATGAAATTATTGGAATTTCTAAACCTCGAGGCACTGTAGCATGCACGTAGTTTATTTTGCATGCATGTTGCCAAGACTTTTGACCTAGAATTGGGTGTGGTCGTATGGGTGACTTGGGGTAGTTATTATTTTTGGGTTACTTGGGGAGTTGCAAAGGTTTTATATGAGTTAACTTTCTCTTTAGGGCATTTGTGAACAAAGGACTCTAGAGTTCATGTGTGTCTATCATGCTTTTGCATGAGTGTATGCATGAACAATGTTTGTCACTCTTGCTTATTAGAGACTAGTTAATTTCCTTAGGATTATTACTTTTGTTTATGTTCTAACTAAAGTTTTCCATTCTCAAGTCCATTTTATGCTATGACATCTTAGCTGGTGTGATTTATAAACTTCTTTATAGACCCAAAACATTTCATCACCCTTACATTTTTCAATTTTTTTGGATATTTGGAAGCCTAATGATCATTGAGATGTTTTTCCTAGTGATTGACATCTAGTAGCAGCAAAGATCACTTTCACAAGGGTGTATAGTGTTATGGAGATGGCTGAGACTATTGGCACTAGCTTTAATGCAGGTCAAGTCAGTCTTATCATCAGTAAGTCCATCCCCATGTCCTATGAATCAACATTGAGGATTCATTTCCCGAATATGGATGAGGACAGTATGAAACCTTTGACATTAATGGAATTGACGAAAATCTGTATTAGCTTGTAAAAGCATAATACAAAAATGGTACAAATTGTCAAGGATCACAGTTTTGAACTGATAGACTTGTTATTTTGGAAGCTGATGCAAGGAGGATGTTCTTGGTTCCGTCCTTGTATATTGATCTTGGATAGGAGTCTTAAAAAGGGGAGGAGCAATCGAATTTGAGTGACAAAAGTAATAAAGAAAGCTCCAAAGACTCTACAGGTGCTAAAGATGATTAAGACCAAGTGAAGGCTGACTATACAAGTGATTTGAGTGATTGAATTTTTGAGATTTATTATTACTCAAATTCAGGGATAAGTATATTTGTAAGAATCCTCTCTGTATGTTTTATTTTATTCAGAAACTTGATTACTAGAGTAGATATCAAGTTTAGTGGAGGATTGTTGGGAATAAAATTAGCTAAGTCACTGGAACGCTGACAAGAGCAAATTGGACGCTGACAAGAGTAAACGAGGCGCTGACAGGTGAGACGCTGATAAGAATTATCAAGGCGTTGACAAGAAGAATCTTAAGACAAAGACAAGGACTAAATCTGCCAATGATGAATTCTTTAAGCTGGTGGACAAAATATGAAGATAAGAATTCAGAATATATTCTTAATGTTTAAAAATATTTAGTCAATAAGTTATGTTTATCTTATGTCTCTTCCTAAAATAGTTGATCTTATCTTTTTGTACAAGGCTCCTTAAACCTATAAAAGGAGGCCTTAGGGTTAGACATAAGACACATCTTTTTCACACATCTTTTCCACATATCTCATAACACTTTCATTGTAATCTTTCATTGTTATTAATAATCAAAGTGAAAGTTTGGTATTCATATATTCTGTTTGTTCTTCGTTTTGAGTATTAGTTTCCGCATAATACTTAGATTGTTGAATACACAAAGTTTCTCTACGTGTATTACTTGATCTAATCTCGTATACACAAGCTTAATCGATCTAAGTTTGGGATCAACATTCTATGTAACATGTGATACATTTTAAAGGGGTAAAGAAATTTTACAATAATTTTCTTAAGTGGAGTTAAAATTTTAGAAGTATTTAACTAAGACGGAAAGAGTAAAAAAGGGAGATTTTATTATAGTAATGATAATAATAACACCACACCTTGTGAACGTGTAATAGTTTAGTTATAACCAGCCTAAATGGATTATATAAAATAATTATAATATAGAATAAAATGAATAAAAACACCATATTTTATAAACACGTATTGGTTTCATAATAACAAGATAAATGAGTTTAATGTGAGTAAACAAGATAATGGTTAGAATAACGTTATACTATACTAACTAGTGGATACCTTTGAGAAAATAATTAAGATAAAAGCTGAGTTTATTGTTAAAGGAGATGATAGATAAAGTGAATTTTAGTACACTAACTGAGTTATTCCCTTTGATAGTAACGAAGATGGTAAAATATGACTATGATTTCATTTATTGGTGTTAAAATATGGTCCTAATGTGATGTAACTAATTGAGATGAAAATTTAAAATTTTCTAAGCTATTGAAATTTGGTAATACAAATCGTGATGAGTTTATATTTTGTTGTTGGCACACTCCATTGATCTTTCAGATTACATTGTTTTGTTTTCAGTTGTTTTGGCTAGGGTTCGTTTTACCCTATATTTTATTTTGGGACACGATTGTTTGGAATTCTTTTGGTACACATCATGGTTGATTTAATTATGCGGCTGTAGGAACGTTAGGATGAGAGGATAGAGTTTGGGTAGTATTACTTATGGTTAGGTATTAGAATGGAGATATGTATTTTGGTTTAAAGGTTGTGTTGAATGAATGATTAAGATTTGTGGAGTTTTTGAACTTAGATTGGTTACGGGAATAAGGGAGTAAGTAAAGTTAGTTGACTAGTCGTGGGAACGAGATGTCATGCTATGAGAAGTTGGTTGAAGTACCATTAGGAGATTGATGAAAGTACTAGCGGATGTGAGGGTAGAGTAGAAAGTTCTACTAATGGAAAGATGGGGCAAATAACATGCAAGGGAATTGGTATAGTTATGGAGGCAATGTAGTACTAGACACGTGAAGGAAAACATGGATGTGAAAGAATGATTGGTAGGAGGCTGATTAATGGGGAAGTACAACAAGTAAGGAAGAGTGAGCCATTGAGGGGTTGAAGTACCTTTAGAAATATTATGATAGATGAGTTGAAGTTAGAAGCTATTGCGTAGTGTGAAGTTCCTAGGTAACATCATGGAGACAAGAAGGATTGCGTGAAGAGCTACATCATGAAGCAAGGAGCCGAAGGGACTACGTGCCGGCTGCTAGAAGGATGTAAGAGATTTCGAAGGAGTCACATAAGTTGCAAGGACTGGAAAGGTGACAAGCACTATGATGGGAATCTCCGTATGGTTCGTGACAAAGAAGAACAGATCGAGTACCAAAGTGGAGCAACAAAGAGCTGAACCAATGGATCGTGATGGAGTGACTACATAACATGGGGGATTAAGAACTCGAGGAAGTAACAAGGGGAGTCGAGTTACTATAAAAAGATACAATTTCGTGGCAATCAATATCGAGGGATGAGTAGTGAAGCTGAGCGGAATAAGTTCGTGGAGAAGTGATTATATGGTCATTTTAGGGAAGGTGTTTATGAAGGATCTTTGGAAGAGACATTTATGCATTATCCAATGCACTAACTATTTCCATTGAGTTGATGAATTGAGTGTGAAATTTTGATTGGACGTGATAGTGAAGGAATTAAGGAGAACCATCGAAGGATAGAACCAGGTATCCTAGTAGTTGATGATTGAAGTACCACAAACTTTGTTGCACTGGTCCGAGTTCGCCTGCCTTCTACTTAGTAGGTATGATGGGTGAACCGAACCGATCCCCTATTAGAGTTTAGACGGAGCTTCGTTGGCTGGAATAAAAGCACAATAAGTTGCTTTACAAAAGGAGTCCTTAGTATGTGTCAAACCCGTTATAGTACTACTACACCGAAGTCTCGTACTCGAACTGGCAAGAACGGCCCAGCTTGCTGGCTGACTATTACCTGCTTACTTACTGGCTGACTTGGCAGCTGCCTTGAAAGCCTATTCCGACGGATCCTTCCTAAATAAGTTATCTAAAAGCCCATGATAAGTGCAATGTCAGGAGGAGAGTTATGAGACCTATGTAAGAATTTATAATATGGCTTGGTTTAGAAAAATGAAAACTAATATGGGTTTTAGATGAGAGTGTGATCCGAGTGGAATAACGAGAAAGTCTAATCTATCCCTATTAGGAGGGAGTAGGAGAATTGGTCGTAAGTAAAACAAGTGAATTTACTTAGGTAATTTCGACGTATAGATGACTTGATAGACGAGAAGCATCATATCGTGATGTATGGCATGAGTTGAGGAAGAAGGAAGTGTGGATAGATGAGAATCATGAATGAAATAGGTCGAGATAGGAACTAAAGGTAAAACTTTGTTAGAGCCTAATGAGTAGACTAAAGCACAGTCAGGCTAACATTGTTGTAATGTGGAAAAGGGATGGAACTGACCTATACTGTGTGACTAGAAGGCTTAGTATCGATAATCGAAGGGATGAGGAGTTATAGATGTGATGTGTCATGAGAGACGAAGGGCTTGATCTAACTGAGACGAGACAAGGAGAACTATGACCTTGAAGGTAAGACATTATGTAGGTATAAAGGAAGATAGGTAGCTAATTGTCTTAGAAAGAGTTGAATATGTTCAAAGGTAAGTTGAGTATAAAGCATCATTAAAAATCCTTCACTGAGGAAAGTGAGAAAAGAAGTGTATGGGTGCTACTAATGAGCTATCCAAATTTAATGGAAGTAGTTGTAGCATGGGTTTGGATGGTAGTTGATAAAACTAACTAATGAATATGTGAAAGACCATCATAGGTTTACTTTTGTAAGGAAATTGGAATTTTTAAGTGGTTTGGGGTACGGACTAAAGGGATTGATGAACATGATTGGACATGAGTATATCCGGCTAATTGGAAATGGATGGACGAAGTGAGAAATTGCTACAAGTATAGGAGTCGTGTTGAGAGCGTGGGTGACTGATTTAGAGGGAGGTGGGAAACTCGTTAGCAATGTCTGTGTTTTCATATAATGATAGTTATCATACTAGAAGTTCATGAATGCCATTTGAGGCACTATATGGAAGGATAGGGTGAGGTTCCCCTATTGTGGACTAAAATTGATGAAAGAGGCTGCTAATATAATAATAGTGTTTGTGGAAAGGACGAGAGAAACAAGATATGATATGTTAAAAAGGAGGAAACCACTACAGTTTAGTGACAAAGTTATGTAGGAAGTTTCACCCATAGTAACGGGTGGTATGTTTTGGTAAAATAGAAAAGTTGATGTAGAGTTTTGTAGGTCCATTTATGATCTTTAGAAAGATCGAACTAGTAGCTTATGAGTATAGAATTACTTGGGGGAATTGAGCGGTATACATGATATAATTCATGTATTAAGATTGGTAAATGTTGTTTGAGAATGCATATTTGCATGTACGGTTATTCGGGATTTGTGTTAATAAGAGTCTTTGTTTTATCAAAGAGTCATTTGTGAGATTTATTGGCTGTGAGGTCAAGAGTTTGGGAATGAATTTAAATATTGTTGGTTAGTATATGTGGTAATTTGAGACTTGAACTAAAGTACACATAGAAATGAGAAGAGTTCATTTAGAACAAGTATCCTCATGTGATTTGTTGTTTGTGTGTTTATTCCTAAGGAGTAAATCTTGGAACGAGCTTTCTATTAGGAGGGAGTTATGTGACAACCGCGGTTTTGAGGTTTGTCACTTAGTTTTATTTTGTGCAAGTTATGTGTCTTTACGTGTTTATGTGCTAATTGGTGTGTATAAATTGTGGTTTGGATATCGTTTCCGGTACGGGGTACCTTGTGAGTGAAATGATGTGTGATGATTTCATGTTCATGAGCTCACAATGTAGTGACTATGAAATGAGATGGTGGTGTTTAGTTGTTTTACGTGTACGTATATGTATTATAGAAAATCGTATTTTTACGGTTTAGGGTTTTGCATTTAGGGGTCTCGGAAGAGGTATTTAGTCATGGGAATAATTTACGGGATGGTTTTAAGTCATTTAGTACTTAGTTATATAGTTTATTTAATATTCTAAGAGTTTTTATAAAACTTTATATTTTTACGTCTTTTATGGTATGCGCGTAAAAACTGACTAGTTTTACTGTTTTGAGGTTTCGGAGGCTTTAGGTGTTGAAATAAATTAAGGTAAATTAAGGTATTATTAATAATATATTAATAGGTAATAGAAAGAAAAAAATATATAAAAATATATATGATAGTCCGTTTTGGGATGCAAGAAAGAAAAAGAAAAAGGAAAAAAAGAAAAAAAGGGAACCAGGCTTTTGTAATGGGCCGAGGACTTGTTAGGAAACTATATAAATACTTTTTATTAACCAAAACACTTCATAAAACCCCTAGAGATCACCTTCAAGTCGGCATCAATGGTGGTTTAGGATTCTTCATTAATTTTTCTTCTTTCAAAAATTTAAGCTAAAATCTTTAATACTCTTTTTAATTAAATTGTTTTTAATTCTTTTACAATCAATACATGATGGATCAAGGGCTAGGTTAATTATGAGATCAGTAATTTAATAATATGAACATGATTAAAACAATTAGGGTTAATAAGTATATATGGTGATGGTATAATTAGGTTAATCGTGTTAAATTCGTTTTGAAAAACTGCGCAAAATTTTAGGTCACTTGTTTTAATCATATCTAGAGTTTTACAAACTTTTAATTTGCGATCTTGGTACCCATGGATAGGTATTTGAGTTAGCTTTTGAATTCAAGAAACGAGAACTAAGTTGGAGATCCGGAAGTGGGTCAAAAACAGGTTACATCAGTAGGGTATCAAACCAGTTTTTGGATCAGCCTGTTTTAATTTTATGTTTTGAATTGTTTGGGGTACTTATAAGTACAATTGGACCTTCAAACGAACGTGAGGATAATTTTATATGTTATATAAGATATCTGAAAGAGGGCTAGTCAATTGGGAGAGTAGAAGACCCTCTGGTCATAACAAACTTTTCATATGTAAAAAATCGGTAAAATCTGGATAGGCGAAAGTATAAGTTGTATATCGGGGACTTAAAACTAGCTTCGGGGTTAGGGCAAGGGCTGAGATTTTAGCTAACACATATAATTTTATTATATGTTCATCGCAAAGAATGTGGCTTAGGTTTGGTGGGCGTTTGGCTCATGATACGGAGTATGAAAATCGTGACTATTTTGGGTAAAATGTTAACGGGCCGGGTTATGAACTTAACTAAGCTAAGGGCTTATTAGAGGGGTTAATGGGATGTTTATGGCATATAAATAGGGTTAAGTTATAGGAGAAGGTTAGATATCCATCATAGATTGATGAGCCATTTTGGTATGTGGTTCATGTCTTGATTGTATACGTTTGTGTGTTTAGATTTTTGCTAGAGCGTGGATACTTGGAGAAGCTTGTTCAGTTGAGTTTCATAGTCCCATGTCTTTTTATGATTTGAATTCCAGATGGGATGGAAGAGACACTCTATGGTTTTGTAACTAATGCTGTGAATATTTTTATGGTTTGTGATGGACTTGTGGGTGCACTTATGTGATTAACTGCTATGTGATTCTTGATTGTGTTTATGATTTTGATCGGGGGACACGTACCGTCTCAGTTATTATGGTTTGACTTGGTACCAAGGGGATGTTGACAAGGCGGGGCCTTGGGATTGGTTCATAGGTGTATGGGCGCCTATGGGACCATGGTTATTGGTAAGGCTTGGAGCCTTAGAATTGTGGTTATTGGTAAGGCTTGGAGCCTTGGATTTGTGGTGATTGGTTAATCTTGAATGCTAGTTGTTAATACATAATTGTAGCACATTGTCCATATGTTCTTCTATTAGTGGTTGTTATTCACAGTTTATAATTGATTTGGAGTTGGAGTCCAAACCTATGACTCTCACCAACTTTATGTTGACGTGTTTATTTGTCTCTTTCAGGTGAGAATGTGGTTAAGCGTGAGAATATGATTGGCTAGCTGGGAGGCTTAGAACTGCATTGGAGGAACCCCCTTTCCTCTTAGTATTCACTTATGTTTGAATACGTGATACTTTGTAGACACCTATATGTTTGTTATTTGTTATTTGTTAATTGTATGTCTTTGGTAAGAGTTAGACATGTTACCTACTTACCTAGACGCCTGCATTGTTTGTGATATCTTCATGACATTGTGTCACCATATATGATATTTCCATTTCATTTAGTTATCTCTATAGACACGCTATTGTTGTGATGATGTCCATACGTCGCGCCTCATATTCCGCCATTGTGGGGTGTGACACTTTGCTAGTAGCTCCCCCTTGGTGGTTGCTCCCCCTTGCTTGGGGCACCAAGTGTATGAGATAAGGTGACATGCTACACAAAGGTTAGTAGAAAGGAAAGAAACACCAATGTATATATGATCACTACCTACTTAGTAACTTGAGAGGGAGAAGGAGAAGAAATCCCAAATTAGAAGCAAGTATTTGCTAAGTATGTCCAAAGAGGTAAATGACAAAATCAAGGTTCAATTGGTGGAATAGAGGTAGAAACGAAACATCCAACCAATGAAGATGATAAATTTGTCAAGGGGTTAAATTTAGAATTGATGGAATCACCCATAAACAATTGTAAAGATTAACCACGATCTACTCAAAAGAGAGAGAGAATGATCAAATAAAGAAAACAAACACAACACAAAGATTTCATATTACATAAATATGAAAAAGACAAACAAAGTAGATAGTCATACACACAATATGAGTATCTAAAGCAAAAGAAATGTAAAATAAATCACGAAGCATAAGCTAGTCTAATAGTGACAATTTTCCAAGATTGCTTAAAAAAATGACTCTAAAACAACTAATGTTTTATTGACTCCAATGGAGTGTAGCCCTTTAGTTGGAAAAATAAGACGACGATGCATCATTCGAAGTTTTGTCCACGGGAACGAAAAATTTGAGAGGAGGTCGAGTGAGGAGGAATTCAAGAAAATTTAACTTCTCATACACATGAGCAAGTTCAATTTGTTGAAATCGACAACAAGCACACGAGGATCCATGATGCAACACAAATTCGGTTGATGGGGGAAGGCCATCACACCTAGGGTTTGATGGTGGTGAGGAGATTGGGTAGGTAATGTTTTCACAATGCCTTGTGAGGTTTGGGAAGGTTGAAAGATCATTGAGTTGAGGGGTGTCAAAGGGTTTTGGTGGTGGGGGGGGGAGATTCTCCTTTTCTCCGGTTATTGGGTTAATGGAGTACGTCTCATTCCAATACTTGATTGGAGAGAAGGTGGGGTTCTTGGGTGGTTTGGATGAAGAGGGTTCGTTTTTCTTGATCCAAATAGGTTTAACCGAGATTTTTGGTTTCTTGGAAAGCTTGGATGAGGAAGCTTTGGGTGAGGAGGTTTGTGACCAAAAATGTCAAGGTTATGAAAGGGAGAGTTAGGCATTGTTGAGGTGTGAGAATAAAATCTCAAGGTTGGGGTATAAGAAGAAAGTATACAAGGCAAAGGTTTGAAAATCAAATTTAAAGTGTCAAGGAATGTTTAGCCAAATTGAGTAAACATGGAATCTTGACTGGGAATAGGGTGATGAAGAAAGACCAAAAACGAGCCATAAAGTGGCTTTCTGTCCACGGTACCTTATAGTGACCGGCGGTTCCTTATCACTTAAGGAACCGCGTGTCTTTAAGGAACCGCGTGCAGTGGACTAGAAACCTAGATTTTCCAGGGTTTTGAGAAAAACTAAGACTTTTTCAAAAAATTGCAAAACTTGGAATTTTACCTCTATTAGCACTAGATTTTGCTAGGGTTGCATAAAAGCAACACATTCACCAAGAATGTCTTGACAAAGGGTGACAAAATTTCGGATAACATTTTGAGCCAAATTTTAGTCAAGTTTTAGAGGTTGTGATAGATTTAGGTTCAATTTTAATTTGGAATTAAAGTTGATTAATGTCCACAAAAAGATAGAAGCACACAATGCTAAGTCCATAATTCATTCTCATAAAGCATTCATGAAAGAGATACATAAATAAAAACAATAACTATCTAAAAACAAAACTAGATTAAAAACTAGGTCTTGATTAGAAGTCTTCCTTGGCTTGGTTTAATGAAAAACTTATTAGGGAAAATCATCATTTATCTCCTAGGAGGATGATTAGAAAAGAGACTCAACAAAAAGCTTTGCAACTCTATGTGAGCCCCAATCATCTCCATTCTTAGGATATCAAGGAGATAGAAGTTGTTGAGGCAACAAGGGCAATTAGTGCCATTATGCATGAAATACCCATAAAATCTAGGATCACCCAAGTTTGGAGTGTTTGAGTGAGGTGGAGGTGGAGGAGGATGTTCTCCAAGGGTGATGTGGGTGAGTGTGGAGGCACGCTCTCCAAGGGTGAAAAGGGTGAGCTAGGAGGGGTAAATGGTGAAGTCACCATGGTAACATCAAAGTCATTAACAATAGGAATGCTTTGGATGGGTTGTGGTTGAGTGGTCACATCCAAGGGATTACTTGGAGTGAAGGGTGAGGAAAGCCCATTCATCCTAGATTGGAATGAAGAGGAGCAAGAGAATGGTTGGTTCCATGGGTTGATGAAGTCTTGCATGGAGCAAGAGGAGGTGAGTTTGATGAAGAAATGAGAATTGGGACAATCTCATTCTTGGGAGTGTGAAAGGGTGAGGAGTTGCGTTTAGCCATTTTAATCTTGATCTTAAGATTTTTCTTTGTGGTGGAGGTTTTGGATGAGTTTGAGCTTCTTGTAGAAACCATGGTTGAAATGAAGGGTTTAAGGTTTAAGGAAGGATGGTTTGATGTGTGAAGAACATGGCTAACAAGGTGGGTTTAAAAGGGTGAAGGGATGATCCAAACTAGTAATGGGTTAAAAACATTTTATGTGAACAATGAATTTAGCTAACCTAGTTTAGGAAATGTGCAGGTTTTTGCAAAGAATCAAGCAAGGTTTACACAGATTAAGAAAAATAGTGTAAAGCAAAGATTCTGTCGGACACAGTAGCCGGCGCTTCCTTATCTAGGGGCGGCGGTACCTTATCAATAAGGTACTGCGGGTCTATAAGGAACCGCGACCAGTGGTGTTCAAAAATGGTATTTCTTCAAATTTTGGTTAGCCCAGATTTTTACCAATAGATTTTCAAGCCAAAGTTAACTACTGACCAAAATCTAGGAAGCTAACTAACACATAGGATGCGCAAAGCTATGCAAAACATAATCACAATGGCATAGATAATCATTAGGATAACACACAAATAATCCACACAATTAGAATTTAGTTAATACACATCCAAGATAATAATAAAAAAATTGTTCAACATTACATGTTTACCAACATGTATTCTTTGAAATACTTCAAAGCCTTCACCTTCTCTTCTTGCCCAATCCCTTGATCATATTCCCAAAATACTTGAATCCCTTCCTTGACTCAACCCGATTTTCATGTAATTCACCTCTAGTCCTAAGATTTTCACGGTAGAGATGCTCCATGTTGAGATCTTCCGGTACTTCAATAGAGGAGTAATGAGGTGGGGGAGCTAAGTCTTTAAGTCCATCCACGAATGAGTTTGAGGATGGGTGGGAATTACTCAAAGAGTTGAAGTGAGAACTAGAACCTATGCCATCACCATCACTTGTTGGCATATAGGTGTCCTCATCATCCGTCTCTTGATGATCGGATTTTCGCGAACCTCGATCACCTCTTGGCTTTCTTGCATATACCTCTTGAATAGGCAACATAACCCGATGATCCGGATGAAAGTGAGAAAGATCGAGGTGGGTAAAGTCATGAGCAACCCTTTTGAAAAGGAGAGTAATAAGCATAGCATAGGGAAGGTTTGTTTTGGGCTTTGAAAGGGCATAATTTATTCGTCGAGCGATATAGAATGCCAAATTTTACTTGGTAGATGTAAAGATGCAACTCAACATATGCACCATACAAGCCGGGATATGATCTCGGTTTCCATCAAGACAAAAGACATTCTCCCTAAGGATATTTGCCCATTGGACCATAAAATCCTTAAGGTCGCTAGAGAGCACTTCATAGCGATTCACATTTCGCACATTTGAATAAAGGCTTCTCACAACGTTTCCATCACGCTCTTTCGAATTGATGTCAAGGATAAACTCTAGATCAATTTCGATGTGGTCATTTGGAGGTTTATCGTAGGATTCCAAGAGAGCATCAAGTCTCCATTTATCCGTAAAACGACAAGTGCCTTCATATGGCACACCAAGAATTTCACCAAAGTTTTCGAGGGAGTATTGAATCATTTAATCATTCAACAAGAATAGAATGAAGATTTCTCCATTGTATTCAAGCATGGAGTAAGTGCTAAATAATTCTAGAAGAAACAAGGGGTAAATATCTTCTTCTATGTTGAGCAAGCAATCAAACCCCGAAAGCTCAAACATAGATTGGATATAGTCATAACCCGTTATTCCCCCGTCAATGACTCTACCCTCATGGAAACAACGAGTAGAAAGGGATGGAAAGGAGTTTCGAAGTTGAGTGGAAGCATAGGTTTGGGAAAGGTTTGGCATGTATTGTCTAGTGAATTGATGATCCTTTTGATATTGAGAAGGCATGATTAGTACCTAATATAAACATAAGACAATATTTTTCCAATCACTTATATGAAAAATAAACTCAAAACTAAAAAATATAAGAATGTGTTATATCAATTTCTTGACAAACAAAGGATTGAATCCATAACATTCTCATGTTCACAATGTGTCTATTCCATTATTAACCAAGAACATATGAACTATGTTGGATCAACAATGGACTAGAACATTGGTTTTGCAAAACAAGGTTTTTAGGTAAGCATTAACAATGCAACTACCTATTTGTTCATGGGTTCATCTCAATTCCATCTTTTAACCAAAATCATTTAGCCAAAATTCGGATTTGTTATACAAGTGGGTTTTAGTGAAATCTTAATGAATGTAAACCTAAGGAATCATAGTAAAATAACTATGTCAACCAAAATTCCTATTAAGGTTCTAATTCAATTTCAATTTTAAAAATCCCCAATTATGAAAGGATGAACCCTAGAACAAAATAGATGAAATTGAAAGAAAGTACTTACAATTAATTGATGTTTGATGAAGGATGAGTGAAACCCACAACTTGGAATCAATTAATTTGAGTGATTGAAGGTTTTTGAAGCTTCAACAATGGTGGAAAAGATGAAAAACGTCGGCTATGTGTTTTTGGGAGAGAGAGGGTTTGGTTTGAAAAAGGGTATTTTAATAAAACTGGCGCTCTGACAAACTTTTCTGCCCGCGGTACCATATCGATAAGGAGCCGCGGGTTTGAGCCGCCAGAGATAAAGAACCGCCTGCAGAGGCTCGTTTTTATCAATGAAACACGCCAAAATTTTTAAAACCAAAATTTCTAAAATACTTAAAATTATATCTTAAACCTTTTAGAATATCATTTGGATCATCATAACACTAAGTAATATGCCTTTATGAAGGATTACGAGTTGAATCGAGATCGAAAAGAACCGAAACGGACAAACGACTACTCGTAGCGAAAAAGCAAAGTGGAGAGAAGTCAAGGGAAGTGAATCAAGACTAAGATTAATGCTCAAGGGATTAGTAATGAATAAACACAAAGCAATTATTCATGTATAGACTAAAATCACTTTCAATAATAGTCTTAGTCTAAATCAAAATATGAGCAAGGTATTAATTCAATTTCTCTCCCACAAAGGGCCTACTAACCGTATGGGTGCAAACCATGGAAATCATGCTTGATACTTTAAGCTACTACTAACTCACTCTACATCACCATAGTGAGTCAAGTATCCAAGCAATGAAGTTTTGAGAGAATAAAAGAAAAGAATCACACACCACAAATAAATGTCAAGGCAAGGATGCCAAGAACAAGCACATAGTCAAGTAATGATCAAAACAGTGATCAAAGGGCATGTGGAAGAACGAAAGCGTACCTTGCCCCACAAAGAGCAATCCATCAAGGAATCAATGCAATGCCCAACAATGACTATGATGAGTACTAAGTCTTCAAGGACTAGTATCATTCCCAATCATCTTGGTATCATCATTCAAGGATGTTGAAGATCAATGAAGATGAGTCTTCTACAAGTGCAAGTAACTCAATCCACAACAAATTAAGTGATTGATCTTCATGAGTACCTACACAAAGCAAGATGCAAACTAGTAGATACATTTCAAGAGTAGATCTAAAATGCATAAAGACTACTAATATAAGAGGGATGCAATATTACCAATTAAAAGACCTATTTTCCAAGAATAAATAGTTTTGACCAAAGAGAAACTTTAGTACAACTTGACCTTCTAATTTGAGGAGACAATAGATCGATCCAAGTTTTAAAGTACAATATACTTCAAAGATCTTTAGTGACAATCGCTCTAATACCAATTGTAGAAACTAGAAGGGGGGGGGGGGGGGGTTGAATAGTTTCTCTTCAATTTGTTACCTAATTTAAATTACTTCGAATTAAGTGTATATCAAAACTATCTTTTACTTAAAGCTAAGTTGCATAATGATTAGGTTCAATTCAAATGTATTAGCAATGGTAATAGGTAAGTATAATGATAACGAAATAAGTAAAGAGTAAGGAAAGAGACAACCTAGTGACAAGACACCAAGATTTATAGTGGTTCGACAACGAGGGTATATCCTCGTTTCTACTCCACTCCTCGAGTACACCTAATCGAGATTTCCACTATATCCACAAGATCCCTTCTTGGCGGAGAATGCCTTACATCATCGCTTACATTATTTTTCGACACTAAGATAAATGTCGAGAACTAATCATTAGCTAGGACCAATCTACACAACATTGCCTACTTCACAATTTAGCGACACAAGGCTAGATGTCGAGTTCTAATCTCAAGGTAGAACCAATCTTCACGACGTTGCCTACTTCACCATTTAACGACACAAGGCTAGATGACGAGTTCTAATCCAAAGCTAGAACCAATATTCACGACTCTTCACTTTGAAGCTAAGTGAGAACTTCACGCAACACAACTACTAATCACTTTCAAGTTTAGTGAGAACTCACAAGACACAACCACATCACTTTATAGTTTAGTGAGAACTGCTACACAAATCTATTACAACTCAACTAGACATATCCAAGTACACACATGTAGCTTGGATCAACACAACACAAATCCAAGCAAACACATAAGCAATGGATGCACACAACAAATCCAAGTATTCACAAATACCTTGGATGAACACAACTAGTCCAAGTATTTTATAAATACAAATGGATCAACAAAATAAAAGGCTAACATGATGAACATGACTAATTCATGGATTCATCTTTATCACAACACTAGTGAGTGAGTGATATTCTCATTGGACAAGGTAAAGGAGGGGATCAAAAGGATAATCATATGTAAACATCCTTAACACTTTAAGTGATCATTTACTAATGATTATGCTATAGAAAAGAGAAAGGGGGCTGAGAAAACGTCCAAGAGGCTTATTGGAAAATGAGATTTGATCCATTATTTATAGAATACAAATTCCAACGGCTAGCTGGGCGCGGATCCTTACCTAGCCGGCGGTACCTTATCGATAAAGAACCGCCTAGGCTATTTAAGGTACCGCCCAGTAGAGTCCGCTCCCTTCAAAGGATATTCTTATGCCATATGAAATATGCCATTTTCAAATTTACATTTTCCATTTTAATAAAACATTTTCTTAAAAAGAAAGTTTATTAAAAAATATTTTGTCATATTAACAAAAGTGAGTTTTAAGGATAATCATTTTGATGATCACTAAGTATGATTAAGAAAGGTTAGTGATATGATTATTACCTTGATGATAGTGTTAGTTAAATAATTCGTTTTGTGTTTTACACTAAATGTGTTGTATAGTTTGTTGTGATCAAAACTAAGAAAGATTAGTTAACACTAATAATGTTTTTAGGCATCACTTGCATTAACACTTAGCTCAACCTTTCATCCTCAGACCGATGGTCAATCGGAACGTACCATTCAGACCTTAGAAGACATGCTGCGAGATTGTGCATTAGAATGGACAGGGAGTTGGGACGATTACATTTGCTTGGTGGAGTTTGCCTACAACAATAGTTGTCATGCGAGTATTAAGTGTGCACCTTTCGAGATGCTTTATGGCATAAAGTATCGTGCTCCAATCTACTGAGATCAAGTCAGAGAACGAATCATTGAAGGACCAAAAATGATAGATGTGACCAATGAGAAGGTTGCCATCGCCAAGGCGAAGTTGCAGGAAGCTCGTGCTCGTCAGAAGAGCTATGTTGATAAACATCATAGAGCTTTATAATTTAAGCTTGGTGATCATGTTTTCCTTAAGGTATCACCAGCACGTGGCGTCAAGAGTTTTGGACTCAAGGGCAAGCTCAGTCCTTGGTTCATCAGACCGTTTGAAATCCTTGAACGTGTCAGTGAAGTATCATATCGTCTAGCTTTACCTCCTCAGCTATCTCATGTGGATAATGTGTTCCATATATCCTTACTCAGAGGTTACAATTACCATCCGTTGCATACAGTTTTGTTCCATTCGAGCAGATTCGTGAGGATCTATCCTACATTGAGGAACCCGAGAAAGTCCTCGACCGTCAGGATCGAGTCATGAGGAGAAAGACGATCCCATTCGTCAAAATCTTTTGGAGGGACCATTCCAAGCGGGAAGCCACTTGGGAAACAGAGGAGTCTATCCGGACTTCTTACCCTCTTTTTCAGCCATGATTCGTGTATGTCATTTTCATCTTATCATATCTATAATTCGATGGCGAATTATTCTTTTAGAGGGGAAAAGAGTTGTAAAACCCGATTTATAATACCTAAGATCATTAAATGCATGAAAATATGGTTAAATTAAAACTTTACAGTTAATTAATATACGACACGAAGCGTGAACATTTAATACAAACATTACGTATATTAGTTAATTACTATAAGTATTACATATATTAATATGATTATTAATACATGATAAGTGATTATGTATAATACTTAAAACATACAAGAAATAAAACACGACCACACGATAAATAATTAAACACGAAAAATAAAACGAATGTAAGTATGTGTGTGTGTGTGTGTGCATGTGGCGCCCAAAAATAAGAAGGGAAGGGCCCATGGCCCAACCCATTAAGCTATCCAAGTCATAAACCAATTAAACTCCAGGGAGATTTCATATAACACATTTACAGGAAAATAATAAAACCTTAAAAACTCCCTTTGTCTCTTCCTTTTGGCTGCGGCACACAACACCACCACAAGGACGATTTTTGCTTTTTCATCTTTGGTTATTAACGGTATTGTGTTCGTGTTTCAAATCCTTTAACCATACGCATACGGTATCATCAATCTTTAATCTTTTTATTTATTTTGTTTAATTGTTCAAGATCCATTAATAAGAAATTCTAAAAACATGTAATTAAAAAGATTAAACAAGGATTAAGGGATTCGGGTTTTGGTTTGTTCGGGTAGCACGCAAACCGAGACCAATATTAGTCTCGATGGTGTTTGTTTTCCAACAAGTCGCAACCCCAATGGGGTCGGTGGTGGTTTCGGTTTGCCAGCCGCAACCCCAACTGCCAAGCAGTGGGGTGCGTGGCTTGGTCAGTGGGAACCGAGACCATCAAAGGTCTCAGTGGGTACTATGAGTGCAGCAGGGGGAACCCTGGCTAGGCCAGGGGGTGCGTATGGCCAGCAGTGGCACCGGCTGTGTGCTGATGGCTGCTTGTGGTGGTCGGCAGCAAGCCACAGCTTTGGCTGTGGTGAGCTTTGGTGTGCGAGGCGAAGCTGAGACCTACATGGTCTCGGTGGGTTCTCGTTATGGCTCGGTTAAGACCAAACACACCAAGGGGTGTGTTTGGCTATGTTTTACAAAAAAACATGTCATTTTATTTTTATATATTAATTAGTTTAATTAAAACATGGTAAATTAAATTAATTAATAATCATGACTTAGGTTAGAATTTATTTAAATAAAAACCATGGTTTAAGTTATGTCTATTTTATTTAAATAAACTTTATGATAAAATAATTATTAATATAATTATTCATGTACACTTAGTTAATTAAGAAAACTTAACTTAATTAATTTATATTCATTTTAAGGTAAAGTTTAATTATTAAATCATGAAATATTATAAATTAATAAATACTTATGATATCATGTATTATTATTATTAATTAATAATTATAAGTTAAGACTAAGTATTAAATGTTATTAAACTTTACTATATAATTAATCATGACATATAATATGCTTATTAAAACTATATGTTATATCATTTTACTTATTTAATAAGCTTATTATTATTTATAGAAACATACTAAATATGGAAACATGCTATTTATGGAAACATACTAAATATGAAAACTTTCTATTTTTGGAAACTTACTAATTATGGAAACTTTCTATTTTTGGAAACTTACTATTTAAGGAAACTTGCTATTTTTTGAAAGTTACTATATATGGAAACCTGCTATTTTTAGAAAGTTACTAAATATAGAAACCTACTATTTTAGAAAGATGCTCATTATGTTATAACAAGTACTATAACACTTAAAACATGAAATACACTAATCTAAAACCTATGAAACATTAAGAATCACATGATAAAACAAGAACAAGTAAAACAAGTTAAGAACACATCAAGTAAACTAATAACTAGTATGTATAAGTAAAACAGACAACTTATTCATGTCCCTTTCATTATGTAGCTATCGTGAAGCCGGAGTAATCTTCGGCATTCGTTTTCATCTTCATTTACTTGACATAAGGTACGGATATTCCGTCCTTCAGTAAGGACACTCTCTTCCTATATTAGGATTCCCCTTTTGCAGTCATCGGTTTCCTAGTAGTTTACGTGTCTTAAACATAAAAAATAATTATATGATTGATATTTTAGATTGCCTGAGCTATATACATGCATGCCAATTCCACCTAGTTTTGGAGGTACCATCACCATAATACTAGAGGCACCGGTGTTATGACTCTTCTGCGGTGAGAGTGATTGCTCGCAGCGTCCCTTTCAGTTATTTGGCCTATTCTATTATTATCATGTTGGGCGAAGGGGTGCATCCTAGGACAAGTTTAGCAAGATTACATACGGTGTGTGCCTTGCATCCGTTACATGGAGCTAATCCCTCCAACCGAGACTCTATATAATTAGAGGCAACCCCTCTAATTGCATGACAAGGTCACCCCTCTAAGTATTCATGCACGTTGATACCTCATGACCTATATGGGCTCCGGGCATATTTAAAATACAGTTTTCAGTATAAAATAAACATATGTTTTGTTTAATATAAACCAGTTTTATAAACTTACACCAGGTTTTCTAGGACATACACTTATTCCGATGTACTTCATTTCATTTCATTTCTTGCTTATGTTTATGCTTTAGATTTCATTATCATATATCCGCACATTGAGCATATGGCTCAGCCGTATATCTTTCGATGTCCCAATACGGCAGGTACTAAAGGGCAAAGCTAGGATCTCCAAGAGTACGTGCATTTGGATGTAGGCTCCCTTGTCTTCACTTCTTTAATGCATTTACAAACTTTTTCTTTGTTGGATATTGTTTAGTCCTTTCATACATTTCTATACTTATGCTTTGTGTGTGGAGCTTATGTTTGGAACCAATGTTTTTTACCGGTTTCCTTTATGGTCATTTAATGTTTTAGACATTTACCTTGCATGCTTTGATGACACGCCATAATTACTACGTAACGGTCCATTTATCCAAATGGGGTGTTACAATTTAACCCCACCCTTCTAGTTTCTACAATTGGTATCAGAGCCAGGTTGCTCAATCTTTTAAAACATATTGTATTTTAAATCTTGAATCGATATATTGATTCCAACAAGTACCTAGAAGGGCAATCTATGCAAAGACAACCACTTTTTGAAACCGATAGTTTTATTTATTGGAAAAATAGATTTGAGAATTATGTGAAATCAAAACATTTAGATCTCTGCCATGTTATTACTATTGGTAACTTTTTGCTTTTACAATACAATGAAGTTTCTAAAAAGAAAGAACTAGTTTCTTTTGAAAATTTAAATGATGACACTAAAAAGAAACTTGCTAAAAATAATGAGGCTAAAATGGTTATTTTTAATGTTTTGCCTAAGAAAGAGTATGAAAGATTTTTATGTGCAAAGCCACTAAAGAATTTTGGAACACTCATTAATAACCCTCCAAGGTAATAGTCAAGTCAAAGAAAGCAAAATTGATCTTCTTGCTCAACAATATTATAGAAACTAGACGGGGGGGGGGGGGGGGGAGGGGAGGGGTTGAATAGTTTCTAGTTCATTTTAAAAAGATTTTGGCTTAATCTACTGTGCGCGGTTATTTATTGTACCCGCGGTTATTTATCAATAAAGAAACGCCGGTCCATTTAGGGAACCGCCGACAGTAGACGAAACCATTTATTGAATGTTAAACTTAAACAATCCTTGGTATCAAATTCTCGATCAAGTTTGACTAGATATGAGATGTGTTTGATTGAAAGATAAATACTACAAGTAAGAAAACACACAAACACATCAAATCAAGAGTACATCAAGCAATAGTATAAACACTAAGCACACACGTACTAAGCATAAAATTTTCCGCAACTAAGATGTTTAGACTAAGTGATGTACACCTGACCATAATCTAAACATGAAGCACACACGTACTAAGCCTTAACTTTTTCGTAACTTAGATGTTTAGATTATGAGATGCACACAACACACAACAACAAATAAATGCATCAATAATAGTAAAGACATAAATGTAAAGGAAAGTACTGACACGATGATTTATAGTGGTTCGGTCACGAAGCTCCTCTTCGCCCTACTCCACTCCTCGAGTACACCTTACTCGAGAGTTACTTCACTATTCAACTAACTCCTTAAGGTGGAGAAACCATACACAACGTCGCTTATCCAATTTCTGACTCTAAGCTAAAAGTCGAGTCCTAATCTTAGGTAGGACCAATCTACACACGTTGCCTATTTCACCATTTTCTGACGCAAGGCTAGATGTCGAGTCCTAATCTTAGCTAGGACCAATATACACCCATCTACACTAATCTTCACACAAGTTATGTTTTATGGCCCAATATAACAAACCTTGTGTTTTATGGCCTAAACACATAAACCATATAGATCTAAGCACACAACACTTAGATATATGACTCTAACACTATATCCAAGTATAAACAAACTTGGATCTACACAACTAACACCTAAACCAAGGATACCCATCACTTGGATCTTCTACCCTTACAAACACATCCAAGTAAACCCAACACTTGGATCTTCTACATATACATAGTAGGAAAACAATGACTTGATCTAGAAGGAGAGATCTTCATCATGTTATGAACCTAACACTTCATGGTAATGAAAGTGTTATTCTCTTTTCACTTGAGAGGATGAGAGAATGGAGGATAG
The DNA here is from genome assembly GCA_025667525.1 of Glebionis coronaria. Lineage (NCBI taxonomy): Eukaryota > Viridiplantae > Streptophyta > Magnoliopsida > Asterales > Asteraceae > Glebionis > Glebionis coronaria. The sequence continues at coordinate 178,613,694 of CM046879.1, forward strand.
AATCATATCTTAAATAAGATTAATCAAAACTAACTAATCAAGGAGTTTAAAGATGTTTATGAAGAAACTGTGCAAAAATGGTTGATAGAAAAGCTGGAAATGATCCACTATTTATAGGGCAAGAGTGAAATAGTCATAAATACCCGCGGTTCCTTAAATGCCCCCCCCCCCTCGGTTCCTTATCAATAAGGAACCGCGGGTTATTTTAAGGAACCTCCGGCTTGGAGACCGTGCATTTTTTTTCATTAGTGGGGAAATACCATTTATACCCTCATAGGATATTCCTTTGACATTTGGAATATGCCAAATTCAAATTAAAGAATATTCTTTGGAATATACCTTAGGGAATATTTTCTAGAATATTCCAAATTCAAAATTCCATTTTCTTTTTAATAAAACATTTTCTTAAAAATAAAGTTTATTAAAATCTTTTGTCACATTTGATTAAATGTGAGTTTTAAGAAAATATTAATCCTTGATTACTTAGTTAGGTTAATGACATATTTATTCATACCTTGAGTGATTCATGTCGAATGCGATCTTAGAGGTGTTAAGATAAGTATACAAATGTATTCTTTAGTGATTACGAGTACCTTAACATTTTACATAATGTATTGCGATCTATTCGTTTGTCATCAACAAAACATGAAGAGATTATATCGAATAAACATCGTAATGTTTGCACTAACAATCTCTCCCTTTTTGATGATGACAAACAAGTAATCCATAACACATATTAAAATGTATAGGTTACTCGTTTACACTTACTTCTCCCCCTTTTGTCAAATCAAAAAGGTAGTCAACGTCTTTGAAGAAGAGAAGTATCAACGTCGAGAGAGAACGCATCTAAAGTGGTAGTAATCGATTGCTCGTCATTTGAGGAAGAAAAGAATTGACATCACGAGAGCTTGCATCTGAAAGGTATTCTTCATTTGTAGAAAAGGATGATCGAATTTGAAAGAGCTTGCATCCAAAAAGCTTGTCGTCCCTTGTAGTCTTCGGTTGAGAGGCGAGAATCCAAACCGTAGACCCATCATCTAAAGATATTGAGCTTGCGTCATCATAGTGAAGTCTTCAATCAACATAGGTTAACCAACTCCATGCATAATAAAATGCTTATCTTCGAGATTCCAAAATTCATTACTTGCAAGGAGTTCGATGAATACAACTTAAGTGAGTCAACGATCGCAAATGTGATGACTAGAAATCTTACAAATGCTCCCCCTTGATATGAGCTCCCCCTTGCTTGAGGCACCAATGAAGAAAGGATAGTGACAAGCTACAAAGAAGGGTTAGAAAATTCCTACAAAACAAAGTTAGTGGACAAGAGCATATATGTATAGCAATGTCACTGATGCAGGAGTATTATTGAGATTATTATTTTATTTAGTTTCCTTATTTTATTTTCCTAGAATATTTTGTTAACTTTTTCTCCTAGTTTAGTTTTCCTATAAAATTAGGACTTGGGTTTATTGTATGGAATTATTATGAAGTTATGAATTAAAATACAGACTTTTATTCTTTTGTTAATCAACTTAAATCCAGATTAGGGTTTATTGTTTGATTTCATCCAAATAATCGGGTATTCGTTGAATCAACGATTGTTGGAGTTATCTGATTATCAGTATTCTTTTTGAATCAACGATAGTTGGAAGGATTGTTTCTAGCATTCTTTGGAATCAACAGATTCAATTATCTATCTTTTTTTTACGCTACATCAGTTGGTATCAAGAGCCGAAGTTCCTGATTAAGATGTTAGAATATCCGTTTTTTGAGGTTGATGGTTCATCTTCTGATGAATGGGAAGATTATGGTGCGACTAGTGATGATTATGATGGACCTCCCATATTTGATGAATATGAAGAAGAATTGATGCTAGTTTATGATACAAATATTGAAGATGTTATTGAGGAAGAAGAAGGATTTATCGGGAAAGAAGGATTTGGTGGGGAAGAAGACAACATTCAAGACGTCGTAGTTGTGGCTAATAATATTTATTTTTCAATGATCCAAAATATCATGATCGATAAGTTGGGTTTTAAGACGATCAAGGTTCGTGGTCGAGTCATTTTAAAGAAAGGAAACTTGATGCAAGAGATTCAAACTTGGATGCTACGAATACAAAGGACGAGTGAGGCAAACTCGAGGACGAGTTTTTCAAAGAAGGGGAGAATGATGCAGGAGTATTATTGAGATTATTATTTTATTTAGTTTCCTTATTTTATTTTCCTAGAATATTTTGTTAACTTTTTCTCCAAGTTTAGTTTTCCTATAAAATTAGGACTTGGGTTTATTGTATGGAATTATTATGAAGTTATGAATTAAAATACAGACTTTTAGTCTTTTGTTAATCAACTTAAATCCAGATTAGGGTTTATTGATTGATTTCATCCAAATAATCGGGTATTCGTTGAATCAACGATTGTTGGAGTTACCTGATTATCGGTATTCTTTTTGAATCAACGATAGTTGGAAGGATTGTTTCTGGCATTCTTTGGAATCAACAGATTCAATTATCTATCTTTGTTTTTTATGCTACATCAGTCACCCAAGCGGAATTAGCTTTAAACATCTTGAGTACAAAGAGAGGGACTCATGACAAAGCTAAAACGATCTTAAAGTTTTAGAAGTGTCAAAAATATGACAAGTTAAGAAAAATAAGAGGGCTATTAGATAGAAAAGAGAACCCAACTTATTTTGGTGACACCAAAAGTTATATAAAGAGGACTAAGATAGAAAAGAGATGTCTAATTTATAAGAAAAATATTATCGAGAGGACATACTCCACTTTAATATATTAGCACGAATACCGAACTAAAGAGAGTATGACAAGGACAATAAAACAATTCTACATAGTTGAAAAGAGAGGAAGAATGACTATGAGGAAAAGCGAAAATAAGGACGATAAACAAGTCGTTTGCACAAAAAATGACAAGCATTCGAGAAAGAGGGGTGCACACGATGCTACCAATCCAAAGACAAGTCAAAGGAGAGGATCTTGACAAGATCAATTCACAATTGTTGGAATAGAGGTAGAGAAGAAACATTCATACCAATTGTAACGATAATATGTCAAAGGGTAAAAAGCTTAGAATTTTTGGAATCACCCAAGAAAACTCAAGATTTAACCAAAATCCTCTCAAAAGGTTAAAAAAACTTAGAATTGTTGGAATCACCCAATCTAATTGTAAATTCTAACCGTAATTAACTCTCAACAACAAGAAAGACAAAAAATCTCAAACCAAAGACATTTTTACCTTAAATGTAATTCTTTTAGAAAGCTTTAAAAGCTTTAAGTCGGGAATCAAGGTACAAAAATAAAGAAAAACCAAAAGCGAGGATAAATCGACGCTTAAGAAAAATACTAGATATAAGACATTATAGGCAAGTGTGAGACCCCCAAAATCTGACAGGGAACAACTAGGCAACGAGGGGGGTAACACGTCATAGTACAAGAAACAATGAATTTACAGTTGTCACAAAGCTGACATAATAAAAGCATATATATCATATCATAAATGATCAGAGTTTTAAACATAGGTCCCATAGTTTTATATGCGGAAAGATATATTATTTCATCATGATTTATAACATAAAGTTGCCCAAAAGATATAATAAATTTCTGACAGTTTATACTAAAACCAGTCTTTTAAAAGTATCACAGAAATCTCCAAGCTGCGATAATATCCTGCGGGCTCCTATCCAAGCAAAGCTAAGTAATAATACCTGAGATTAAACATGTAAAATCGTCAACACAAAGTTGAGTGAAATTCATAGGTTTAGCAATAAAGGTGTGGAACACAAGCATTCATTTGTAAAACAAGTAAATAGAGAAAATGGTTATGATCATTAACCATAGTCTGAAACCAATATTATTGCTGTTTAGTTCATGAACCGAAGCTTAACTCAAAGTAAGTTCCTCTAGGGAGTATTCAGCCTAAATACTCAAGTATAAACAAATGTAAGTGCGTCAAGGTAATCGGGACGGGGATTGTCAATCCCGATGGATCCACCCACAACATTCGCGCTTAGCGCAAAGTATACGGGACAATTAACGGTTCATGATCAAGAGAGGAAACTTAAGGCTATTAACTATAAGCAATAATATCTATGAAAACTGTTGGAAAGCATACAAGTCTGAATAGCATACAAGATCTGGATAGTATACAGTTTTTAAATGGATGTGTTCCACCATGTTAAATCTCACCCCGCGTTTAGAAACAATATACAAGTAGTAAAAGGGGCTATGAACTCACCTTTAGTAAGTAATCACAAGGTAAAAGGGGCTGAGCAAAAAGAAGTCTTCACGGACCTATGCAATGGTGACGCGTAATAAGAATGCGTTCAATGAAGCAATAACGTTTTAGAAGTGGTGGGACATAGTATGACTAGGTAACTTGCGTGCGATGGCGAGACCTAAGCTTAAGTTAAAATTTTGACCCAACACCTTGAACCTACTGTAATAACCTAATATCAACCTTGTATGATGGTCCAAGCATTTATGTGTGGGTTCCAAACACGTTTAAGACTCGGTTTGAAAAACGAAAACAAGGGACTGCATTCAGTTTTCTGAAAAAGGCTGAGAAGATTTGGTCATAACTAAAAATCTATAATAGTACAGGAGGTGAAATTTCTTGACATGTATAGGAATTTCTCTTACCTTTAAAATTTGGGAAAGAACAGCCCTAGAACTATTTTCAATCAACAGGAAATGCACTTTTAGTGACAGACTATCAAAACAGAAAGTTGTAAACGTCTTTCGTACCTTACGGTAGATTAAGCATAAATCCCAATCGGTAAAAGATTTTGACACGAAACCAAAAAGAGAAGTTTTATTATATTTGTAGCTACTGTAAAAAGTTATAAAATCATAAATTAATCCTTTTTACCCAAGTCAATTTACCCACGTTTTAAGCATAACATTCAGATTTGACCTAGTTTAGTAAAACGACCGTTTCAGACTCATCCGGACACTTCCCGTTTCCATCCAACTCAACACATACTAATCACATCAGTGGGTATCCATTTTTCAAATAAAAACAAGGTCATATGTTTAAGAAAAATTTGCCATGACCTGTTTGTTTCTGTGGTGATTTCCATACTACAAAAACAACTCCATTTAGCTACCTAACCTAAATCAAGCAACACTTAGGCTATACCAAATCGCCACGCAAGTGTCCTAAGTCCTAATATGCCCTAAGTATCTATAATCTCAGTGGGTTTCACCCAAGGAATTCAAAATTCATGAATAAAAAGAATCAAAGTACTAGTAACATCAAAACTAAAATGCTAGGAGTGACTATACCTTCATAACACGTAGGAATTAATCCAACACGCAAATTAAACAATTCCTCCTCCTTGATCCTTAGAAATTTCGTGGCGCTTAACCACGTGTTAAGTCAATCACGGTACTCAGCAACTGAGTAGAAACAATGTAGTGAGATGATCACCGACGATATGGATGCCCGGGGAAAACACGAAAACCGCAACCTATCACAATAAGGCGCACGTTAAGACTCGAACTCAATATCGATATATATACCAAATATAACATGATTCAAATGTTTTCAAAGTATACACGTTTCAAAACCATTGACACGAATCAAATGAATTCATACCACACTTTTATCCAACGTTACTCGTTAAAACGTTTGAACACTTGAAAATGACTCGTCATACGACGCCAAGTCAACGCAAGTCAAACTATCCTTTACCCTTATTTGGACCAGTAGCTAAGTCATTTATATAATGACTAAGCACTTGAGTAAGTCACCATGTCCGATGGTGAACACTCAAACTCACGCAACACAAGCATTGAACTACGTGTCCAAAATAAAAATCAGCAAGTACACCCCGAATGTACACACCGATCTACCCTATCTAGACTTGTCCGTTTTACATGAAAATTAGTGTCAAGGTCACTTATAACCTGTATAAGACCTCACCAAAATTTGAGCCAAAGTTCACACTTTAAAATCCATCAGCTCGACGCTTTACTCGACATCAAATTTTAGGACAGATTTGTACACTTGTTTTGTAAAACCGTTTGGACCACTTTAAAAGTACTAACCCGACAATCCGTCTTTTGAAACCACTATTAGACTCACCAAACTCAGTTTGTAAACTTTGAAAATCAGTAGTATCAACTATCTAACCAAGCCTAAAGTCCTCGAGAGTCGACCCATAATCAGCCAAAATTTCGGATTGTGCCGACTTGCGTCTCCCGGTACATGAAAACTAAAACTAGCATAACTTTTGAATCGTAATGAGTTATAAGCTCTATCTTATACCAAAACGACCGTCTCATAAAACTATACAACAATTTCAAATAATCTCAGTCTTTCACAGACCTTAAACCTACGAAACATACTGTTTAAGGCTGCTGTCCCAAATTGCCTTTCTAGAAAACATGTCAAATCAATTTTTCACTCAAAACCAATCATTCCCATACCCCTAGGATCACTATACTGTCATACCCATCAACCAAACACTCCTAAAAACACTTGTATGAAACATCTAACAAAAATCAAAGATTAAAAAAGAGACTTTTAAGGATCAAAACATGATAATCTTATCAAATATAACATATGCAAGATGAGCATAAACCCACCATGGAATCATAACATCTTAAAAAGTTGATGCATGTACATGTTTTTGGTGTCAAAAGAACCACAAGATCATTTTAAAGATGGGATATGAATTAGATTTTGTTAAAAACTTGTAGAAGTTGGTGATTTTGAGGTGTTTAGGGTGTGGAGGTGGCGGCAAAAATGGTGGAGTGGAGGAGATGATGGTTGATTTTTATAAAGTTTGTGTTGTGTGTGTTTTTAGTTAAAAAAAATCAATATATATGGTAGGTAGTGGAGGGACCATTGTTGTCAAGTTTAAAACTTATGGACTTAAAAACAATTAATAGTTTTAAAGGGCAGAAAATGGTTATTGGTAAATATTAAAAATATTTACGAGGCTCGGGTTTCGTGAAAATTACTTTTCAAAAGTTACAATGCATCATAAAAATGATTATATGATTTCCCGACAAGACTTAATACGTAATTAAAACGAAGTCGTCGAAAATATTAATTATCGAAACAATCGATAAATAAACGTAAACTATTGGGCATCCGTCGGTATCACGATCACTAGGAATTCTCGTTGTACATTGATTTGGATAAACTCGTTGTAAAACGCACACGGGTGATTTTAAATCAAAAACATTGATTTAAAATAAATATGGAAAAATAAAATGAAAATTTATAATTCCATACAAAGTATTTATCGATGATCAGAAAAATACTTAAAAAAAATATAATTTAAAAAAAATCTCAGGATTTACATATAGCAATACAAGAAAACGTAATACGTTGGAAAAATTCAAGAAGCACAAATAAAAAAAATATAAAATAATGTTGGGAAAGTACGGGTTCTCACAGCAAGGATGCTTATGAATGTCAACACCAAGAAGATGACTCAATGATATAGAGAAAGAGATCAAAGGAGCCAAAGAAAAGAAAAATCAAGATAGATGGTGTTTAGCATACGATAGACTACATGCTCAAAGTTTCTTAGCTCTTCTCAATCATTGTGAATGTTCAAAGAACAATTACATGATTAGGAAATGGTGAGGCTCGACTCGACTTAGTTTAGAAAGGATAGAAGAAAGAGACTCGACTTAGAAGAGCATGATTAAAAGGAATCGAGAGAGACTCAACAAAGAAGTTAAGGATAACTTCACAAAATAATTCAAGAATACTATACCTTATTAGGTGATAGTGAAGTCTTGAAAGAAAACGAGAGAAGAAACTCAAAAGAGAATAAAGGAAGGAATATTCAAGAAAGCTCGACAAAAAAGGAAAAGACCAAAACGAACAAAAGGGACTTACTGGCCGCGGTTCGTTAAATAGGTCCGCGGTTCATTATCACTAATGAGCCGCTAGGTTATTTGAGGAACCATGGACAGTGGGTGTCCAGAAAAGATTATCTACTCAAAAGAAAATCATTTGGTCAAACAATTTAACATAAGATGTTAAATTTCTTGAAAGTCAGTGCTTCGGATATGACTTTTAACAATTTCACTTACAAGTTAAAATTACTTGAATATTTCAAAAGAGATATTTAAGTTATCAATCTTACTAGGAGAGGAATTAGATTTGAATCTAACATTCCTTGACAACCGAGTGAGAAAATAAAGAAGAAAAGAAAGATCACAAGAACAACGAGATCCAAGACCCAAAGACAAATCATGTTGAAAAACATGAAAAGGAATACAAGAGAATAAAGATCGTACAAAGATGTATGAAATAGAAGCCTAAAACTTAAGCATAATTTTAATCCTAGTTCAACTAGAACCCTAACATTTGCTTAAATTAGATGTCTTAGCAATAAGCAATCCACATGCTTAAATGAAAGACAAGGTGGTGGCGGAATTTTGTGGAGAAGGCTTGGTAATAATCTTGTAATTGAACTCATCATAGATATAAGACATGACAAGATGTTGATATTGACAACAATGACAATATGTTCCATGATGCATGACATAATCATGTGATGGAGTAAGAACACAAAAGGGAAGTGGTGAAAAAGAGAGTTTCCAAAATTAATTTCCTTAGAAGGAGAATAGATTTAATTTGATGTGTTCTTTGGTGAATTTGGATTGAAAGAGATTTTAGAAAATAGTGGATAATGAAGGCTTTCATTTGTGAAAAATACATTTTGCTTTGGTGTGAAAGAGATTTCAAAATGCTTTGGGTTAAGAAGAGAAAGCACAAGATATTTTGGGAGTGGCCAAAGGTTTGAGACAAGGATTCCAAAGGGTGACGGAACAATTAGGAAGTTTTGGAAAACCCGTTTTTAAAGGTGTCTGCCCGCGGTTCCTTATTTTTCCATGCGGTTCAATAAATATATTGAGTCGTTGTATAATTAAGGAACCGCCCACAGAGGGTGTGTTTTGGAGGATAAGGGAATTGTTCCAATTCTGCAAATCCTATTGTTCTAGTCTAACTTATCATAAAGCCATGCTTAAGAGCAATAAAAATCAGAACACACACAAAGAAAAAAACACATAGGTTCAATTAGCACGTAGGAAGAAGGATAAGAAAAACCTAATGGCTACAAAATAAAAAGACTCCTAATGACATACAAAGTTCATCAAAGTAAACTATCATTAGTCATATTTAGGAAGAGCCATTTAATCAATTTAGAGAATGAGCATGACACTATCACTAGAGGTGCTCAATTAAGGCCAAGAATGACCATTTTTACGAGTTATATAATAACTCAACTTCCCACATAGAAGTAATTCAACCGTTAGGTCAAATTAAGATTCTAGTGCAATAAATTCTCTAGTAGTCATTCTCAAGTTAGACAAAATGCAATTCTTACATTTGCCTAATTAAGTGTACCAAGGATGAAGAGTGTATGACGACAGAATGCACGACCTAATGAGGGTTAAGAATGCACCATTTCATATCTTGTGAAACAAGTCTAGTTAAGGTTAATTACCTTAATAGGAATTGAGGCCAATAACTTTGAAATGTATAAATAACGTTTACACAAAGGAAAAGAACACTCTTGATTGGTCTTTCGGAAATGACACATTTACAAATTGCATTGCAATGTAAATTACTTGAGTGTTTCGGATGAAACATCTAAGTTTTCAACCGACTCCATTGTGCATTATAAGCAATTATTAAACAAAATATGTCTAATAATTTAAGTAAGTAGATTCAATATACCATCATCAACACAAGTGTGAGTTATGATCCGATGTATATTATTGATAAACCACATTTATGTCTACACTCAAAAACATGTCAATCAGATTCGATAATGATACCAGTCATAATTTGAATAATGAATTGATATTTAATCGAAATCTTTCTTGATTTCCACAAACACTCCTTTAAGAGAAAATAGCTAAGATTTTCAAAGGGTGTTTCATGTTTTATAGTGACACATTAATCTACTTGAATTAATAACACAATGATCGAGTAAGATGACCCACATCAATAGATTTGATGAGATCCCAAAGCTTTCAAACCTAAAAGTATTAAAGAACATGCCAAGGTGTACAAAATATATATGTAACATTTGTAAACCAAGAGATGTTAATCCTATATGCAATGCACACATAAATAGATAACTAAGTAACACTACTACCAATAGTAATGATCACTTAAGAATGTCCAAAGACAAAAGAAAAAACACAAAAGCATTCGTCTTTGTTTAGAGTGTTAGATACACCAATGTATACATAGCTTTATTTTATTTTAAGAGAGTTTTCGACCCATTTCAAAATTTAATTAAGTTCAATACTTTATAAATATATCAATTTTCAAAGATATATCAACAAAGGATGTCCAACTTAATTGAAAAGAGTAAAACACAAGTTTTACGACAAACCGACGCTCAATACTTTGCACAAAGTATGGAACTTAGAAAATATCCAAATTTTAATTTTTTAATAAAGGTTTGGAAGCATTTTTATTAGAAAGGAAATTCATTTACCTACTAAACGGCGGGTGGCACGACTTCTACGGACTTACGGTTGATTTTATATGATTTTTCAAAGATTGCAAAAATCTGCGTCGGACTGACTGCGGTTCCTTATTGATAAGGAACCTTAGGGAACAGTTAAAGAACCACGGTTAATGGACAAAAAAGAGTTTTTGACCAAAATCATTTGGTAACATTTTGAAAGGATTTAGGACTCTAAAAAAATCATTTAAGACACATAGAACTCGAAATTAAGAGTTAATTATGGCACAAAAGATTTTTATACTTCCAAAAATAAAAACAATTAAAATCAAACTATTTCCCAAAGTTTATATAATAGCAAAACTTGTACGAATGAAACAACAAAACATAATTCATAAGTAATCATTCTTCATAGGAAATTTGATACAACGATCGTTTATATATATTTAAAAAAAAAACCGTTTGTTTTGAAAAACTAGAGCAAAGATCGATCTAAGCTTTAAAGCACAATATACTTTAAAGATCTTGAATAACCTCGCTCTGATACCAATTGTAGAAACCAGAAGGGGGGGGGTCAATAGTTTCTAGTTCATTTTCAAAACATTTCGGCTTAATCCACTGTGCGCGGTTCTTTATTGTACCTGCGGTTCTTTATCAATAAAGAACCGCCGATCCATTTAGGGAACCGCCGATAGTGGCCAAAACCATTTATTGAATGTTAAACTTAAACAATCCTTGGTATCAAATTCTCGATCAAGTTTGACTAGATATGAGATGTGTTTGATTGAAAGATAAATACTACAAGTAAGAAAACACACAAACACATCAAATCAAGAGTAGATCAAGCAATAGTCTAAACACTAAGCACACACGTACTAAGCATAAGCTTTTCTGCAACTAAGATGTTTAGACTAAGTGATGTACACTTGACCATAATCTAAACATGAAGCACATACGTACTACGCCTTAACTTTTCCGCAACTTAGATGTTTAGATTATGAGATGTACACAACACACATAAACAAATAAATGCATCAATAATAGTAAAGACATAAATGTAAAGGAAAGTACCGACACGAAGATTTATAGTGGTTTGGTCACGAAGCTCCTCTTCGCCCTACTCCACTTCTCGAGTACACCTTACTCGAGAGTTACTTCACTAGTCAACAAACTCCTTAAGGTGGAGAAACCATACACAACGTCGCTTATCCCATTTCTGACTCTAAGGTAAAATTCGAGTCCTAATCTTAGGTAGGACCAATCTACACACGTCGCCTACTTCACCATTTTCCGACACAAGGCTAGATGTCGAGTCCTAATATTAGCTAGGACCAATTTACACCCATATACACTAATCTTCACACAAGTTATGTTTTATGGCCCAACATAACAAACCTTTTGTTTTATGGCCTAAACACATAAACCATATAGATCTAAGCACACAACACTTAGATCTATGACTCTAACACTATATGCAAGTATAAACAAACTTAGATCTACACAACTAACACCTAATCCAAGGATACCCATCACTTGGATCTTCTACCCTTACAAACACATCCAAGTGAACCCAACACTTGGATCTTCTACATATACATAGTAGGAAAACAATGACTTAATCTAGAAGGAGAGATCTTCATCATGTTATGAACCCAACACTTCATGGTAATGAAAGTGTTCTTTTCTTTGAACTTGAGAGGATGAGAGGGTGGAGGATAGAATCACATCTTAAACAAGATTAATCGAAACTAACTAATCAAGGAGTTTAAAGATGTTTTCGAAGAAACTATGCAAAAAGGGTTGAAAGAAAAGCTGGAAATAATCCACTATTTATAGGGCAAGAGTGCAACGGTCATAAATACCCGCGGTTCCTTAAATGCCCCCGCGGTTCCTTATCAATAAGGAACCGCGGGTTCCTTTAAGGAACCTCCGGCTTGGAGACCGTGTAGTTTTGTCCTTTAGTAGGGAAATACCATTTATACCCTCAAAGGATATTCCTTTGGCATTTGTAATATGCCAAATTCAAATTAAAGAATATTCTTTGGAATATACCCTAGGGAATATTCTTTGGAATATTCCAAATTCAAATTTCCATTTTCTTTTTAATATTTTTTTTAAATATAAAGTTTATTAAAATCTTCTGTCAGATTTGATTAAATATGAGTTTTAAGAAAATATTAATCCTTGATCACTTAGTTAGGTTAATGACATGTTTATTCATACCTTGAGTGATTCATGCCGAATGCGATCTTATAGGTGTCGAGAGAAGTATACGAATGTATTCTTGAGTGATTACGAGTACCTTAACATTTTACATAATGTATTACAATTTATTCGTTTGTCATCAACAAAACATGAAGAGATTATATCGACTAAACATCGTAATGTTTGCACTAAAAAATATGAACAATTTGTCATCTTAGAAGATGAAACTATTGAAGTGCATTTGTTAGGTTTAATACTATTATTACTAGTCTAAAAGCACTTGATGAAGGTTTTTCTAGCAAGAACAATGTTAGGAAGTTTCTTCAGGCGTTGCATACAAAGTAAGGAGCTAAAGTTACGGAGATTGAAGAATCAAAGGACGACACTATCACTTGATGCACATATTGGTTATTTGAAAGTTCATGAGATGATAATTTTGAAGGATTCGGAGATGGTCAAAAGCAAGAGTGAAAGAAAGTCTCTAGCATTGAAGGCCAAGAAAGTGCAAAGTGATCATGAAAGTTCTTCCTCAGATAGTTATGGTGAGGAATATGCTATGGCGGTTAGAGACTTCAAGAAGTTCTTGAAGAGACGAGGTCAATACGTGAGACAACCAAGCAACGACAAGAAAGCATTCTCGAAGAATTGATTTGTCAAGAATGACAAAGGTGATAGAAAATGCTTTAGATGCGGTGATCCAAATGATTTTATCTTGAATGTCCCAAGCCAGCTCGCGACAAGAATCACACAACGTATGTTGGAGGGCCGTGAAGCGATAGTGGTGAAGAATGCGATGATAGTGCTAAAGACGAGAAGTGTTTCATGGCTCATTCTTCTAAATAGGTACATTTCGAAATCGAATATTATAGCAATGATAGTTCTTCTCTAGATAATTTAGAATTAGAGAGTCAATATGATAATCTATACAAGCTAAGTCTAAATTCATAAAAAATAATAAATTGCTAAAATCTACTACATCTAAACTTGAAAATGAGATTAGTGAGCTAAAAGATAAATTGGCTAAGCTAGAGAAAAATAAAGAAGTTGATGTTGGTTTTGTAAGTTTTGAAAACCTTAGACAAGAGAATGAAGATCTCAAGAGAACTTCCATTAAATTGGAAAAATTCATGAAGGGTACTAATGCTCTTGATGACATGCTAAGTAGAAAAATTCATTCTAGAGAAAGACTTGATTTAGGTTTTAATACTAGTGGATCATCTACAAGTGAAACCATACAACTCTCCCTTTTTAGAAAAGGCTGACCGCGGATCAAAAGCATATGGCGTGGTTCCATATATACTTATGGAACCGCGGGCAGGAATAATGAGCCGCGGACAGAGACAAGTAAAAATGAGAAAATTGAGTTTTATGAAAAGTCTATTTTAGGTAAAGGACCAAAACATCTTGTCATTAATAAAGCCAAAGTACCTATTATGGATGAAAAGAAGTTTAGTAAGTTTTACACTTTGTTGAGTAAACCATTAATGGAAATGAAAGATGTATCAAGAAATCATCTACTCCTCCTCCTAGAGTAAGAAAATGATTCAAGGCCTAGAAGTAGAACACCTACACCTAAAAACAATGAAAATTCTAAGTCATGACCTAGAAGTAAAACTCCTACATCTAAAAACAATAGTCGTTCTAGATCAAGGTCTAAAACACCTAAGAAAAACAATGGACACCTAAATTCTCCAATGAATTGGAATAATTTTCAACAAGAATGTTTTTCTTCATGGGGTATGTGTCCTCCTTTCATGCATCTCAATCAAATGCAAGGGATGTTTGGAACTAACAACTTTGGACCCATGAGATATTGGGGATAAAATGTTTGATATTGTGTGTTGTTACCTAGATATGCTTGGGAATTGATTTGGAGCCCGACGAGTGGATTAAGGATAGTGGTTGTCTAAACACATGACGGGTAATCGAAGTTTGTTCTCTACCTACAAAGCATATAATAGAGGTAAGGTCACTTTCGCTAGTAAAATGTGTGGTACCATCATTCGCAAAGGTACAATTTCTCTTGACTCCATGACCATTGAAAATGTTGAGCATGTAGATAACTTAGGTTTTAACTTACTAAGTATAGGTCAAATTTATGACAATAAGTGTAAGGTCATCTTTTAGGAACATGATAGTGAAATCGTAAAAGATTGAAAGATCATTGGAAAAGGTGTTAGAAAGCATGGGCTTTATGTCATGAAGATTAATAGGAAGTCTAAAGCAACATATGTCTAGTGACTTTAGATGAAAGTTCTACTCTTTGGCATAGGAGATTAGGTCACGCTAATATGCGTTTAATGCAATCTTTGGTCTCTAAGGAGTTAGTAAGACATCTCCCTAAGATCAAACTTGATAGTCACTTTTGTGATGCTTGTAAAATTGGTAAGTAAGTTCAATCTACTCACAAAGCCAAGAATTTGGTTTCGACCTCTCGGTGCTTAAAGCTCCTACATATGGATCTCTTTAAACCTTCCGCCATACGGAGTTATAGAGGTAACCTTTATACCCTAGTAATAGTTGATGACTATTCTAGATTCACTTGGACTAGATTTTTTGCTAACAAGAATGAAGCTTTTGATCACTTTGAAATCTTTAGTCGGAAGATCTAAACTCAACTAGGATGTCCAATTGTCTCTATTAGGACGTTCATGGTAGGGAATTTGATAATGAAGCGCAATTTGGTGCCTTTTGTGAAGCTCATGGTATTACCCATAACTTCTCGGCTCCTCGCACACCATAATCAAATGGGGTAGTTGAAAGGAAGAATAGGACTTTCCAAGAGATGAGTAGGACAATGTTAAACGAGCAATCCTTGCCTCAAAAGTTTTGGTGCTATGTCGTGGACACATCGACCTACATTCTCAACCGAATTCTTATTCGACCTTTTTAAAGTAAGACCCCCCCTATGAGATTCTTAAATATAAGTTTTTGGAAGCAAGTGCTTTATTCTCAACACTTAAGATTACCTCAATAAGTTCGACCCACAGTCGTATTAAGGTATCTTTCTAGGATATTCTCAATCTAGCAAAGCCTACATAGTCCTTAGTAGAACCTATGATGTAATTGAAGAATCATTCAACATGATATTCGACAAAACTCCACCTTTATCTAAGACACCACCTTTGGTAGATGCTAACTTAGATGAAATAGACATAGTTAAAGCCAAAGAGGTTAGAAAGTTAGGAATGGAAGACCTTAGTGTTAAAAATGAAGTAAACATTACGGAGTCTAAGGATCATGCCCTAGATAATGTCATAGGCAACCTTAACCAAAGGACCCTTAGATCTCAAGTCCATGATCAAAGTAACTTCTTTTGTTTTGTCTCCTTGATTGAACCAAAGAATGTTAAAGAAGCTTTGATGGAGGAGAGTTAGGTCATCGACATGCAAGAAGAATTAGATAAATTCATTGCTAATGACGTTTGGGAAATTGTTCCTCCACTTAGAAGTATCACCTTCATAGGAACAAAATGGGTTTTTAGGAACAAATTAGATGAGAATGATGTAGTGTCTCGTAACAAGGCTAGACTTGTAGCTCAAGGCTATAATCAACAAGAAGGTATTGATCATGACGAGACATATTGTGACAATCCTCAAATTTCACATATGTGTTATGTGCTATAACTGTCTGAATATGAAAATTTGGCTAGAAATTTGTACCTTTATGCTTTACTTGGTAAGATGAATTGTTTCTCACAACCTGAACTGCCACTTCAACATATTCCTATATGTTGTAAACACAATGTATATATCAAGTCTAATGTACAAAACGTAATCTTATAAGTTCAATATTGATGATAACAACTCAAATATAACTATGATTCCTTAAATTCCCTTAGAAACCCTAGAAACCCTTTAAATGAATTGTAAACCAAAGAATGATAAACAATGAATGGAAAGTACATATGAATAAGTAATCATGGATTATAAACAAGTTGTAAACTATACTTTGAAGACATAATAATACTTAAGAATTGCAAGAACAAACTATACAAAGCTAAGTACAAGTAAATGCACATAATAGTCCAGATCACCATCTAGAAACCCTTAGTAAACAATGTTTCAAGCAATATAACTACATAATATCTATGTACAAGTATAAAATACAATATACTAATTATAATCTATCAAAAAGAAAGTTAATTAATTACAATACACTAATATTCACTAATCTAAAGTTAATTACAAGTTAAGACCTAGTAACCAAGATTAACATATAAAATCTATTTCACATTTAATTAGAGTCTAATCTTTTGTAACTAATTATGAAACTCAAATAAGTATCATATTAAGATTATACATTTATTTCAAGCTAAGTTACAAATTAATATATCACAATGTATAAGTTTTCAAGGCATAGGATCTTAAGCTCCCTTAATTATCCCTAAAATATGATGAACCTATATAAACCCTTAAACTAAGAATGTAGAAACCCTAGAAGTCATAAAAATACTATATAAGACCTAGAATAAGCTTACATTATGACATAAACACTAATCACCCAATATATAAAGTCATTAGGATTAGTAACCTAAAAACCCTTATATTAAGAAATCTACATAGAATCATTACCTAGTCTTTTAGGACAAGTCTAACAAAACTTATAGAATTTAATTAAGGTTATAAGATTATATTAAGACAATGTACAAGTACCCTAAAGCACAAGGTATAAGATTACAATGCATGACTTATAAATTAGGTCAAAATAGGTATTTTCACCCTTTAGACATGTTTACTTAGAATAACTTAGTAAAACCAATGTAGGGACTTCATTAACATATTAAGGACAATGTAAGATGTATAAATTGAGTTTAAATATAGTATATAATTGAAGGATGAACACTTTTACTAAGACTTAACCATAAATCATTAGAAACCCTAACCCACCAAAGTTTTCTTCCCATTCTCACCTGAAACCTTTGTTAAACTTCAAACCAATTACCCAAACTTCTTGAATACAATTTGTACCCTAAGTAAACCCTAATACATCACTAATCACATTCCTAAACCATTAATCACCAAAATAAAAAAGTATAAAGTTACAAGCCCTAGTTTTAGACCTGATTTTACATTTTCCCTCCAAAAACCCATTTAAACCATTTCCATCCCAATTTCAAACCTCAAAACAAGATATTTTACATGTTTTAGGATATTTTATAAGTGATGACAACTAGGTTCATCACCTACTTGAAGCTACACATCACCATTCTCATCATATCTTTGCCGTGAGCTATTTTAGACCACAAGACCAAGATTGGTATGAAACTAGATCCTATAAACTTGAAGAGACCTTCCCTAGAATCCCTAGTCACTAATCTATCTAAGTTACACGTGCATGGCTAGAAACTTGGAGCTTAAGTGTTGAAATGGCTATGAAAGGGGCAAACTACGCATAGTAGAAACTTGCACCCCGTTTTCTCTTAACCTCCTACCTATTCTTCATACCCACTTATATATACGTCCTAGGACATCTTATAAGACCAGAAACCAGGTCTAAAAGGAATTCATTAAAGCTCTTGAAGCTTTGATAGCAAGTTGTGCTCATAGGAAGCCATAAGGAGCCATTTTGGAGCTACCTAGGTAATCTCTATGTTAGCTAAGCTTTGATCTTGTTATAATGTATTATTAGACTTGTTATAATGCCAAAATAATTTTAGAATAATAATCCAAAAGAAATTAGAGCATTTGATCATTTTAAATGAAAGTTATAAGCTAAAGATGTCTTAAAACCCTAGTTTTGTATTTTACATGAAATAATGACTTAAAATCCATTTAAAAAGCTATATTTCTGGTAAAAAGTGATTATAAATATGTTTTGAAACTTTATTTTAAAATCCTAGATCATTTTGTACATTTTTAAGCTTGTTATGTGATTTTTACAAGGATAAGGACTAAAACTGTCATTTTTTAAACTATTTAACATTCAGGCCAAAAGTGTCATTTTGTTAAATTTAAAGCTATAAGAATAAATGTTGGAAAGTTTGAGACCTTAAGGTTAAATATTGAGGGTTGAAATTGTAAATATTAAAACTATATACTTTAAGGGTTAAAAGTGTAATTAAGCTAAACTATAACTATAAGGGCTATTTTTGCCAATTTTGAAACTAAAGAAGATTAATTATAAATATGAGGAAGTAATGAAAGTATCATGTTAGTAGGGATCTTTGTACAAAGATGTTCCATCTGATATTACGTTTTGACTGAGTGGTTGGGTTTACGATTTAAAGTGCCCTCACTCCTCAAACGTTTATAGAATGGCTTTTGAGTATGATGGCCCTGATGTTCTTTCGTAAGTCTTAAATTTATAACAAGGTTTGACAAAACAAGGGACTAGAATACAAACAAGGTAAGTATACTGATGAGACTGCTTTTATACATAGTCTCATCGTCCAAAAAGGGCTTTAAATAAATTAAATATCAAGAAAAATAGCCAAATATATGCTTGTGTTTGTTACTTGTGTATTTTAGGTACGTATATTGAGAAAATGACAAAAGATCACAAGAATCATGCAAAGACGAACACGGGAAACGAAGCCGCACAATGAACCAAGCCCTAATGAAGATTTTCCAAGAGAAACCCTTGAAGATTTGAAGATTATGCAAGAAGGGTCCTCCAATATTGAAGAATTGACACTTTAAACCCTTGTATCTTCATAATTACAAGATTGGTCCCTAAAGTTTGTCAATATTACAAAAAAGGCCCTCTACTTTGAAGAATAGGCAAATTTAGTCCCTCAACAAAACTAAATTTTCAATATTAGTCCTCCTCAAAGTCAAACATATCATGAAGCCCTACAAGTTACAATAAATTACAAGTTTGGTCCTCAAAATATGTCAAATTGCAAAAAGGACCCTTAACTTTGAAGAAATGGCAAAAATAGTCCCTCAACAATTATGACTTTTCAATTTCAGTCCTCCAATAAGTCATCCATACAAGTCAAGACCATTACCTTTGATGAAAATGCCAAATCAGTCCTTCAAGAATCAACAATTGGCAAGAAATACCCCTGAATATACTTTACAAAACTATTTGGGGCAAAAGTCTAATAACTGAAATTTCATTTACAAAGGAATTTCAGTTTTGGTTATTTAAACAAGGAATGAAAGGAGTTAAGTAGATGAGGGGCTAAATTGGGCAGAAAGCCATAGTAACCTAGACCAACCACCACTTGACACGTAGCCCACTCACCAAAACCAACCAATCACCACTCTCCCTTCCTCCACCTCATCATCCACTTAACCTGGTTTATTTATTTAATAAACTTGGCGCCTTAACACATATTTAAACTTAATCCCACCCTAAAACGGATAAAACACACCCACTATTCATCTCAAGAACAATTTTGGGCATTTGTGTTTTAGCAATAATTAACCCACCATATTATCCAGATTAGTGATTAAGGTGATGATAATCATATCCCAAACCTTAAACTTGCCACCTCAACAACACACAAGTCACATGATAAACCTTCTTCATACGGTTTTGCAGAAAATGCCAAAAGTGCCAGAAGATCCAACCATCCTTGTTTAGCTTTATTCCAAAGCTTTATTCTTGACCTTTGGATGCATTCTCACCTTGCCAGCAACAACAAAATACCAAATTCAGTCACATGATCAAGATATATACAAAACCCTCAAGGGCATTTCAGGAACTTCATTAGCAAGGGTTTTATGTTTTTATGCATTCACTAGTTCATTTGTAGCTTATATAAGGCATAGGATGTGCAACATTTGCACCTGATTTTTCTTTAGTTCACAATTCTGTAAATCTCATTTTCATATTAATGAAGTGTGTTTGAAATTTGTGAAGAAAGACCAGGTGCCAATCTTTATTCCTGCTTATTATTGTTTAATGTTAACTAATCTTGAATCCTAAAACCTATTTTCAAAGGTGTGTGCAAAAGTTTGCCTATCTTCCTATAATCTTGATATTTTGCTAAGTCTTGTTCAAACCTTGGAACTTTTGGGCTATAAGTGATCCATACACTGTGATAAGGAGCTTATCAAGGTGTTGTGAGCTTATAGTTTGGGGATAATCAAGTGTGGGGAACAAAGGTTGCATTAATCAAGTTTTCCTCTTTTTTTGTTTTTGATAATTTTGTGCTTTAACTTTGTTCCATCTTAGCAGCTTGATATTGGAAGCTTGTGCTTGTTCTTGCTAGCATATAAGCTCAAACATACGTGGGTGTGGATGTACATCCATGAGGTTTGAACCCTTAATCTCAAAATCTGATAAAAATTTGGATATTTGTGATATTTGATTTCTACTATTGTATGTGTTGTTCTTGGGCTCTAAATCTTGTTGAATCTGTTCATGTTTGATGTTTTGATGCTTATGTATGCATGTGCTAACCTAATTCCTACTTTTGATTTGAAAATCTTGTTTTGAAATTATTAAGGGGTGTTTGTGTTATCTGCATATTGAAATTGTGGAGTTATTGATTAAGTGTTTGCTATTGTATGTTGCTTGTTCTTCTTTAAGAAGTGTATTGAGTAAATATCTGCAAGTTATATGCTTTTGAACACCTAAATCAAACATTTGCTCATAAAATCTTGATTAAGTGATATTTTGACTTGTGATTTAGTGCACACCTAGTTCTAGGCTTAGACTTAGGATAAAAAGTGATAAATCATACTCAACATAACCTATCTAAGAGATTTGAGTGTTTGAATTTGGTTGTGTGGTCAAGTATATCAGCAAGTGTTCATGACTGCATGTTCTTAGTTCATCAGTAATTTTTTGGTGCTTGAATCTTGATCTAGACCTTGAACCATTGCATGAAACCTGTTTAAATCTGTTCATTTGAATTTATTAAATCTTGTGTATGCATTTGGTGCAATTTGGTTGGCTGATTTTTGCTAAAACTGCTTATTGAGTGAAATCTACTTATTGTTCATGTCTGTGACTGATCTGGTGCTTAATTGAATTAACTGCACTAATTGGCTGATTGTGATTGTGATTTCTTTGTTTTTTCTGACTCCTTGTGATTCACTGATCACAAGGGTGCCTTGTTTGTAACTTGAATCCACAAAAAAGTCATATAAGACAAAAAGTCAAGAAAGTCAAGCAGTGGGAAAAGTTCCCACTGCTCAACACCCAAAACTAGCCCCTGCTAGTGTAATTTTTCAGTCAGCTTATTTATAAGCCACATTGGCTTATCCAGACTTGCAACAACTTACTTTTTGTAATACATCTTCCTCATTTGACCCATTTATTTGATTTGGAGCTTATCATACCTTGGCTTTGACTTTTTGCTAGAAAACTCATAAGGTTGACTTTTAATTAAGTGTTTATCTGCTTATTTCAGCTTATTGAGTGTGCTTATTGAAAACCTTTTTGTTGATTAAGCTTAGTTAGGTCATTTAAAAGCTTTTGAAACTTGAATCAGCTCTTGGGGTGGCCTAGAACTCGAAAACGACTATTTTGTCGTTTTGTGAAGATAGCTTTTAGCTTATTCAGGCTTATTCCTTGTGCTTATTCCAAATTTCTTTTTACAAATCTCTTACGTAGCTCAAAAGAAGCTTGTGTGTCTAATTTGAGCTTATGACATCAGCTTATAGCTTAATGGGTCAAAAAGCCCATTAAGAAGAAGATGCTTTGAAATAAGCTAGCTTAAACACATTTTCAGCTTTTGGGCCTTCAGAGTTTTGTTCTTAAAATCAAATTTTGAGTCAGATAGGAGCTTTTGGGCTTAATTGGACAACATTTTTCTTATTGGGCCTTAAAAAGCCCATTAAGGGGTCTGTTTGGACTTTTGGCCCATTTCAAGGCCTATTAAGGGTATTTTGTAATTTCAACTTCATTTCTGTGTTTATTAGGTTAAAATAAACTAGTTTGCACCTTTTTAGAATTTTTTATAAATTTTGGATTTTTAATATTATTTTATTATTATTTTATTATTAAAAATTAAAATTTAGATTTTTCAAGTTTTTATATTTTTCTTAGGTTAAATACATCAAGTTAGGAATTTTACAATTTTTAGAATATTTTTATTGTTTTTAGATTAATTTTTATAATCATTTTAAGTTTTAATAGTTTTTAATTGTTTATAAATAGTTTTAGTTAATTTTAAATTTTCAAAAATAGTTATAAATTTAGTTAAGTCATTTTAGAGGTTTAAAATTAAAAAATCTCATTTTGGGCTTTTTGTTGATTAAATTGATTTTTTGGGCTTTAATTAGTATTAAAAAATTATTATTTAATTAAATAAAAGGTTTGAGTGATTTTTGATTTTTTATAAACTCTAATTACATTATTTAGGATTTAATGTAATTTTCTAGGAATTTTTAGGGTAAATTTTTAATTTTGTCACCTTTTTACGGTTTTACGTGTACGACTATTCGTCTTAGTGTAATCCGTCATCGTAACCGTCATTGTAACACCCCATTTTGGAAATGGAAATATCACAGTAATTATGGCGTGTCATCAAAGCATACAAGGTAAAATGTCTAAACATTACTTGACCATAAAAAGGAAAATACCGGAATCAAACATCGGTAGTCCAAAAGTAAAGCTCATCACACACAAACATAGTATAGTAAAGGAAAAGGACTAAACAATGTCCAAAGCATAAGTATCAAAAAAAAGGAAATGCATAATGTAAAGAAGGCTAGACAGCTTCCAGTCCATATGCACGTACTCTTAGTGTCTACGAGCGTCCCTGAGTACCTGCCGTTTTGGGAACATAGAAAAGGAAAACGACTGAGCAATACGCTCAGTGCACGGATGTACAATAAAGCATGAATAGAATAAGCATATAACATAATATCAGTGGAAGAAAACTAAGTCCCGAGTAACCTGGTTAAGTCTTAATAAAACTGGTTTTATAGTTTGAAAGTCTTATGTTTATCTTATAAAATCTGTTTGTCATATTTTACCATTAGCCAATATAGGTCATGAAAATTCACCGTGCATGAATAATTGGAGGGGTGACCTCATCATGCAAATTAGAGGGGCTGCCTCTAATTTAATATACTGGTTTTTGGGTAGGAGGGATCAGCTCCTTCTAAAGGATGCAAGGCACACACCACATTCACCATGTAATCCTGAATAAAAACATGTAACTAGGATGCACCCATACGCCCCACATGATAAATATAAATAAATGGCCAAAAGCTGAAGGGACGCCACGAGCAATCATTCCGCCGTGGTGAAGTCATAACATCAGTGCCTCTAATGTTATGGTTATGGTACCTCCATAACTAGGTGAAACTGGTCATGCATGTATATGGCTATAAGTAATTATAATTAAACATAAGCAATCAAACACGTAACTTATACTACGGGAAAACAGTTGGCTGCATACGGGGAAATCCTAATAGGGAAAGAATGTCCATACTGAAAGAAAGGGAATCCGTACCTTATGTCCAGTGAACGAGAAAGATGAACTGCGAGGAATCCTACTTCCGAATCACTAGTGCTACATAAATACGTACATGAATAAGTATCTGCTTACTAAATACATAGCTGGTTTTATGTCATGTCTTAGCTTATTTTATGTGTTCTTACTATGTTTTACTGTTTTAAAGCCTTAAACTGTATTAAATCTTATATTCTGCTTAATCTGATTAAGTAATTCTGGTATTTCATGTGTTATATACTTACTGTGTAATAATAAGTAACTTTCCAAAAATAGCAGGTTTCCTAAAATAGAAAGTTTCCAAAAATAGAAAGTTTCCAAAAATAGAAAGTTTCCAAAAATAGAAAGTTTCCAAAAACTGAAAGTTTCCAAAAATAGAAAGTTACCAAAAATAGAAAGTTTCCAAAAATAGAAAGTTTCCAAAAATAGATTTACTGCTTAAAATAGATAAGTTTCTAAAAATAGAAAGTTTCCATAAATAGATTTGCTGCCTTAATTAAATAAGTTTCCATAAATAGATTAGCTGCCTTAAATAAATAAGTTTCTAAAAATAGCTTGTTTCCATAAATAGTTTAGCTGCCTTATTTAATTAAGTTTCTAAAAATAGCTGGTTTCCATAAATAGATTTAAGCTGGTTAAATAAGGTAAGTACATAAGCCTAAGTGTTTTTCATGATTATTTTCTAAGTCATATGGTATAATGTATAGTTTAATAATTATTTCATGTAATTTAATTAAACTATAGGTTATAATATTTAATTAAAGTATAACATGTTTTTAATTAAATAAGTTAAATACTTAGGTTAAAATATGTATTATTATATATTAATAATATAACCTAAGTCATGTTAATTAATTAATTATATCCATGGTTTTTAAAATAATTAATTAATTATAAGTCTTAAAATATAAATACTTAGGTTAAAATAATTTCATGTTCATTTATAATTAAATAACCTAAGTCATGTTATTAAATTAATCACATCTTTTATTAATTTAATTTTAACATAAGTTCATAACATAAAAAAAACTAACATAAACCATGAACCGGATCTAGGCTAGAAAACATGAACCGGACATGAATCGACACCGTACCCCGAACCAACTCGGGGTACCCCGTGTTCCCCTTGCTGTCGTGGGACCCACACGCACCAACCAAGATCATATGGTCTTGGTGGTGGTCGGCTTGGCAAGCCGAGACCCCATTTCGGCTCGGTGAAGCCGACGGCCAAAGCAAAACACCCCTTAAAATGACCCTTTGATTTAATTAATCACCAAAACATGTTAGATCTATGATTAATTATTATGTTTTTATAAAAAAACATCACATGTTCATAATTAATAAAAAGATTAAATTAAAAGAAAAGGTTTAAAAAGGTTTTACCAAATTCGTGGATCAAGAGAACGAAGAACAAACACGATCAAACACCAATTCTTCAAGATCAAAAATCAACAAATCACCTTGTATGGTGACTTATGGGTTGCGGCACAAAGAACAAGGAGAAAGAGGGTTTTAGGTTTTTCTTGAAATCTTCTGTAAAGTGTTTTTGTGTAGTGTAAAATAAATAAATAACCCTTTTAGTAAAATTGACAATGGGCTTGGCCCATTGCCCTTGTTTGGCCGCGGGTAGGGACCCCCCACATGGGTTCCCCTACCTTTTTCCGTGTCTCGTTATTTAGTTACTCGTTTGTGTTTATTTATTTTCGTGTTTTAATTGTTCTCGTTCCGTAAATACCATGATCTAGTATATTTAATTACGCTCGTAATAAATATATATACGTAATTAATTATAGTTCGTGTTTTAATTACGTTCATGATTTCATGATCGCATGTTCGTGATTAATTATTGTTAAATAATTATTACATGATCGTGCATATAAAATACTTATCGTGTTCTAACACGTACGTAATACGTAAACTCCTAACACGTAATCGTAATCATGCTATATTAGGAAAGTTTTAACTAGTACGTACGATCCTAAGGGTACTATGCATGGTAAAAGCATGCGGGTTTTACAACTCTTCCCCCCTAAAAAGAATAATTCGTCCCCGAATTATAGATAAAGTAAACTGAAAAAGAAGAACTTACCCGAATTCAAAATATGAAATGAGGGTAAGAAGCCCGGATAGACCCCTCCATTTCCCAAGTGGCTTCCCGCTCGGTATGATCCCTCCATAGAATTTTGACGAATGGAATCGTCTTCTTTCTCATGACTCGTTCCTGTCTGTCAAGAACTCGTTCGGGTTCTTCTATAAAAGTGAGATCTTCACGTATCTGTTCCAGTGGATACTGAACCATGTGAAGGGGATGATATTGGTACCCTCTGAGTAAGGACACATGAAACACATTGTGCACATGCGAAAGCTGCGGATGTAATGCCAATCGGTAAGATACTTCACCGACTCGTTCAATGATATCAAACGGTCCGATGAAACGAGGACTGAGCTTCCCTTTAATCCCGAAGCGTCTAACACCACGTGCCGGCGAAACCTTAAGGAAGACGTGATCTCCTACGTTAAAGTGTAAATCCCTACGATGCTTATCGGCGTAACTCTTCTGACGTGACCATGCTTCCTGAATCTTCTGCTTAGCTACAGCGATCTTCTCATTTGTCATCTCTATGATTTCCGGTCCTTCAAGTGTTCGCTCGCCAACCTGATCCCAGCAGATTGGGGCGCGACACTTTCTGCCATACAACATCTCAAATGGAGCACATTTGATACTTGCGTGCCAGCTGTTGTTGTATGCAAACTCCACCAAACAGATGTATTCGTCCCAATCACCCGTCCATTCCAACGCACACGACCTCAACATATCTTCCAATGTCTGAATGGTTCGCTCCGACTGTCCGTCCGTTTGAGGATGAAAAGCCGTGCTAAGCTTAAGTTGTGTACCCTAAGCTTTCTGCAGACTTTTCCAAAAGCGCGAAGTGAATCGAGGATCTCTGTCTGAGACGATGCTGGATGGTGCACCGTGGAGTCTCATTATCTCTCGTCTATACGTATCTGCGAGTTTACATACCGGATCTTCCTTGCGGATCGGTAAGAAATGAGCTGATTTGGTAAGTCGATCAACGATAACCCAAATTGCATCGTGCTTCCTTTTGGTAGGCGGAAGACCGGTAACAAAATCCATGGTGATATTGTCCCACTTCCACTCTGGAATATCTAACGGTTGAAGGAGACCGCCAGATCGCTGATGCTCGATCTTAACCTACTGGCAGGTAAGACATTTGGAGACGTAAGTGGCCACATCCTGTTTTATACCACTCCACCAAAAGTACTGCTTGAAGTCATGGTACATCTTAGTCTAACCAGGATGTATCGAGAATGGGGAACTATGAGCTTCGGCTAACAAAGCTTCCCGGAGTTCTTGGTCATCAAGAACACAAAGTCTAGTGCCCTGCCATACGATACCATCTGCATCTACTCTGAATTATGTCTGCTTCTCCAAATTCTGTACTATCGCCCAGATTTCTCCGTCATCTTTCTGAGCTTCCTTGATCTTAGATAGTAACTCGGGTTTTACTCTAAGATTAGCCCAGTAACCGTGATGTCCACGTACCATGTACTCGATGTCTAGTCGCTCCAAGTCTCTTATGATTTCCTCTTTGATTCTAATGCCGTTGATCATTCCGGACTTCCTGCTAAGGGAATCTGCTACAACATTTGCCTTTCCGGGATGATACTGTAGATTAATGTCATAATCCTTCAACAGGTCTAACCATATCCTTTGCCTCATGTTCAATTCACGCTGAGTGAAGATATACTTCAAGCTCTTGTGGTCCGTGAAATATAAGTAGTGTCTCCATATCTTCAATGCAAACACGACCGCAGCAAGTTCCAGATCGTGCGTGGGGTAATTTTCTTCATAAGGCTTAAGCTGCCGTGAAGCGTACGTGATCACTTTCCCATGTTGCATGAGAACACAGCCAAGTCCCTTCTCTGATGCATCGCTGTAGATTTGAAATCCACCCGTACCAGATGGTAGAGTAAGAATAGGTGCAGATACTAGCTTCTGCTTCAGGTCTTCAAAGTTCTTCTCTCGATCTTCAGTCCAGACGAATTTCTCCCCTTTCCGCATCAGTTTGGTCAATGGTAGTGCTAGGCGGGAAAAGTTCTCCACGAACCTACGGTAATAGCCAGCTAAGCCTAAGAAACTGCGGACTTCCGTCGCTGATGTCGGCCTTGGCTACTTAGTAATGGCCTCAACCTTCGTTGGATCCATAGTGATTCCTTCTGCTGATACAATGTGACCTAAGAATGCCACCTTGTCTAACCAGAACTCACACTTGGAGAATTTAGCATACAGCTGCTTCTGGCGAAGAATCTGTAGTACTGTACGAAGATGGTCTTCGTGTTCCTCCTTGGACTTTGAGAAAATCAGGATGTCATCGATGAAAACAATGGCGAATTTGTCCAGAAATTCATGGAAGATTCTGTTCATCAGATCCATGAACACTGCTGGAGCATTTGTCAGGCCAAATGGCATAACTACAAACTCGTAGTGGCCATAACGGGTACGAAAGGCAGTCTTAGCGATATCCTGCTCCTTGACCCGTAGCTGATGATAGCCTGACCTAAGATCAATCTTGGAGAAGTGTTTGGCCCCTTGGAGTTGGTCAAACAGATCGTCGATGCGTGGCAGTGGATACCTATTCCGAATGGTAATCTTGTTGAGCTCGCGATAGTCTATGCAAAGACGCATAATGCCGTCCTTCTTCTTAACAAACAAAACCGGTGCGCCCCATGGAGATGCGCTCGGTCGAATGAAACCTCGTTCAAGAAGTTCCTGCAGTTGATCCTTCAGCTCCTTCAGCTCTATGGGAGCCATGCGATAAGGAGCCTTGGAGATTGGTTCAGCTCCTGGAACCAGCTCGATACTGAATTCCACTTCTCGTGCAGGTGGTATGCCCGGAAGTTCTGTTGGAAACACGTCTTGGAATTCCGACACTATTGGTTGATCCTGAATCGATGGAGACTCAGCATCCAGGTCGTGAACCGTAGCTAGATAACCCTCGCAACCATGTGACAGTAGTGCACGCGCTTGCAGGGTGGATATGACTTGTACAGACCGTCCGGGTATGAACCCATTATGAATGTACTCTGGTGCATTGACATCACCGAAGATAAATCGATATGAATGGCAGTCTATGGTAGCATGATACTTGGATAGCCAATCCATGCCCAAAATCATGTCGAAGTCATTCATGTCCAGCGGTGTGCGTCGACAGGTCGAACCTTATCATCAAATTCTAGAGGAAGACTCTTGTATACATGGGTGATTAATACAGAATCCCTCAAAGGCGTGGAAATAGTAAGCCTATTTTCTAGTGTCAAGGGAGGCATCCTAATGTTCTTAGCATAACCAGTAGAAATAACCGAGTGAGTAGCACCCGTATCGAAAAAAACACATGCAGCGCGACCATACATATACAAGATTCCAGTGATGGTACCTGTAGACTTGTTGGCCTGGTCTCGAGATGTCGTGTAGACACGCCCGGCAGTAGGAGGTGGCTTGGTATCGGCATGTCCCGATGTACCCTCCATCTCGCCCTTACGGCAATCCTTCATAATATGGCCAGGAAGACCACACTTGAAGCACGTATCAGTATTACGGCAACATGGTCCTGGGTGCCTACGGTGGCAAGTAGAGCAAAGAGGATGAGTGTATCCTCCAGCAGGTGCTCTGGCTGGCTGAGGACCTGATAAAACATTTTACATAAGACATGATAGTTGGGTACAAAGGACGAAGCCGATAATCGTAAGATTCAATACCAGTGATAGCTGGACGGCTAGGCTGCAAACCTCTCTGGTTCTGGTCCCTACCGTTTCCATGGTTCCTGGTAGAAGTTTGCTAAAGTGTCAGAATATGAGTTATAACATAAAACATAAGGAATTTCGTAAGTATTAGGACCGGCTGTTATTCGAGTGCCCGGCGTTGTTACGGTAATTGTCATTACCGCCACGCCTATCCGTAGCAGAACGGTCGTTAGTCTGACCGTTTCCCTTGGGCTGATGAGGCTGCTGCTGAGTAGCCGGCTGAGACCGGTCCCCAGTTTTCTGCCTGGAAGATATAGTTAAAGAGATGAATAATTGACATATGGAAAGTATACGGATTGGTCACCGCTTGAATGCAAATGTTTACCTCTTGTCGGGTCTTTCATCTTCCCCGAACTCATCTCCCTCTTGCAGCATCTCCAGTCTACGTGCTGCATCGGCTACTTGTGCTACCGTATCCAACGGAGCACCTGATAAGTTATTTGCAATCCTTGGATTAAGAGCCCAACGAAAATGTATTGCTTGTTCTTCAGTGGTGCCCGCAGCTGTTCTCAGGACACCAGTATAGCGAAGGAAACGCTGCATGAAGTCATTGCTGTCTTCGTCAGGTCGCTGTCTGAGGCTATAGTATTCCCTCATGAGCCGATTCCTTCCTTCCATGGGAAAGATGTTAGGCGGGGGAGGATAACCGTCGTCATGAAGAAGAGCGTCTTGCATCTCTGCATCAGCAGCTGCAAATATTGCCCAGATATTGTTTGCGTTTGCCATCTGACAGTATGACATAAAACGTATGATTAAACAGATCAAAACATAAAATATAAATATATACATGAAAAAAAAATTATACTAAAATTTCACGAGAAAAATTTTATGCAAGAAAATATTTGTGTATGAATGCATGATGCAGTTTTATGAAAACTTTTGTATGCTCGAGAGTGAACGCCTCTGGTCAGTTCACCCAAAACAAAGACATAGCGAGGGGACGCATATGGGTCGGTCCCAAATCTAAAAGTTTCGATAAAACACATGCGACTAAATAGGGCCAGTCCTGTACCAACCATTACTTAGTCAAAAACCTTGCAACAATGACATGTATATGTATGCTTAAAAATGATGAATGCATGAAAACAACTATCAGTTCTAGGAAGACCGTAGTGACTACCCACTAATCACAGGTCATATTTGAGAGCCTACAGGTCGAAGCCTTGGCTCTGATACCATAATTGTAACACCCTATTTTGGAAATGGAAATATCACAGTAATTATGGCGTGTCATCAAAGCATACAAGGTAAAATGTCTAAACATTACTTGACCATAAAAAGGAAAATACCGGAATCAAACATCGGTAGTCCAAAAGTAAAGCTCATCACACACAAACATAGTATAGTAAATGAAAAGGACTAAACAATGTCCAAAGCATAAGTATCAAAAGAAAGGAAATGCATAATGTAAAGAAGGCTAGACAGATTCCAGTCCATATGCACGTACTCTTAGTGTCTACGAGCGTCCCTGAGTACCTGCTGTTTTGGGAACATAGAAAAGGAAAACGGCTGAGCAATACGCTCAGTGCACGTATGTACAATAAAGCATGAATAGAATAAGCATATAACATAATAACAGCGGAAGAAAACTAAGTCCCGAGTAACCTGGTTAAGTCTTAATAAAACTGGTTTTATAGTTTGAAAGTCTTATGTTTATCTTATAAAATCTGTTTGTCATATTTTACCATTAGCCAATATAGGTCATGAAAATACACCGTGCATGAATAATTGGAGGGGTGACCTCATCATGCAAATTAGAGGGGCTGCCTCTAATTTAATATACTGGTTTTTGGGTAGGAGGGATCAGCTCCTTGTGAAGGATGCAAGGCACACACCACATTCACCATGTAATCCTGAATAAAAACATGTAACTAGGATGCACCCATACGCCCCACATAATAAATATAAATAAATGGCCAAAAGCTGAAGGGACGCCACGAGCAATCACTCCGCCGTGGTGAAGTCATAACATCAGTGCCTCTAATGTTATGGTTATGGTACCTCCATAACTAGGTGAAACTGGTCATGCATGTATATGGCTATAGGTAATCATAATTAAACATAAGCAATCAAACACGTAACTTATACTACTGGAAAACAGTTGGCTGCATACGGGGAAATCCTAATAAGGAAAGAATGTCCATACTGAAAGGACGAGAATCCGTACCTTATGTCCAGTGAACGAGAAAGATGAACTGCGAGGAATCCTACTTCCGAATCACTAGTGCTACATAAATACGTACATGAATAAGTATATGCTTACTAAATACATAGCTGGTTTTATGTCATGTCTTAGCTTATTTTATGTGTTCTTACTATGTTTTACTGTTTTAAAGCCTTAAACTGTATTAAATCTTATATTCTGCTTAATATGATTAAGTAATTATGGTATTTCATGTGTTATATACTTACTGTGTAATAATAAGTAACTTTCCAAAAATAGCAGGTTTCCTAAAATAGAAAGTTTCCAAAAATAGAAAGTTTCCAAAAATAGAAAGTTTCCAAAAATAGAAAGTTTCCAAAAATAGAAAGTTTCCAAAAATAGAAAGTTACCAAAAATAGAAAGTTTCCAAAAATAGAAAGTTTCCAAAAATAGAAAGTTTCAAAAAATAGAAAGTTTCCAAAAATAGATCTACTGCTTAAAATAGATAAGTTTCTAAAAATAGAAAGTTTCCATAAATAGATTTGCTGCCTTAATTAAATAAGTTTCCATAAATAGATTAGCTGCCTTAAATAAATAAGTTTCTAAAAATAGCTGGTTTCCATAAATAGTTTAGCTGCCTTATTTAATTAAGTTTCTAAAAATAGCTGGTTTCCATAAATAGAATTAAGCTGGTTAAATAAGCTAAGTACATAAGCCTAAGTGTTTTTCATGATTATTTTCTGAGTCATATGGTATAATGTATAGTTTAATATTTATTTCCTGTAATTTAATTAAACTATAGGTTATAATATTTAATTAAAGTATAACATGTTTTTAATTAAATAAGTTAAATACTTAGGTTAAAATATGTATTATTATATATTAATAATATAACCTAAGTCATGTTAATTAATTAATTATATCCATGGTTTTTAAAATAATTAATTAATTATAAGTCTTAAAATATAAATACTTAGGTTAAAATATTTTCATGTTCATTTATAATTAAATAACCTAAGTCATGTTATTAAATTAATCACATCTTTTATTAATTTAATTTTAACATAAGTTCATAACATAAAAAAAACTAACATAAACCATGAACCGGATCTAGGCTAGAAAACATGAACCGGACATGAATCGACACCGTACCCCGAACCAACTCGGGGTACCCCGTGTTCCCCTTGCTGCCGTGGGACCCACACGCACCAACCAAGACCATATGATCTTGGTGGTGGTCGGCTTGGCAAGCCGAGACCCCATTTGGGCTCGGTGAAGCCGGCGGCCAAAGCAAAACACCCCTTAAAACGACCCTTTGATTTAATTAATCACCAAAACATGTTAGATCTATTATTAATTATTATGTTTTTATAAAAAAAACATCACATGTTCATAATTAATAAAAAGATTAAATTAAAAGAAAAGGTTTAAAAAGGTTTTACCGAATTCGTGGATCAAGAGAACGAAGAACAAACACGATCAAACACCAATTCTTCAAGATCAAAAATCAACAAATCACCTTGTATGGTGATTTATGGGTGGCGGCACAAAGAACAAGGAGAAAGAGGGTTTTAGGTTTTTCTTGAAATCTTCTGTAAAGTGTTTTTGTGTAGTGTAAAAAAAATAAATAACCCTTTTAGTAAAATTGACAATGGGCTTGGCCCATTGCCCTTGTTTGGCCGCGGGTAGGGACCCCCCACATGGGTTCCCGTACCTTTTTCCGTGTCTCGTTATTTAGTTACTCGTTTGTGTTTATATATGTTCGTGTTTTAATTGTTCTCGTTCCGTAAATACCGTGATCTAGTATATTTAATTACGCTCGTAATAAATATATATACGTAATTAATAATAGTTCGTGTTTTAATTACGTTCATGATTTCATGATCGCATGTTCGTGATTAATTATTGTTAAATAATTATTACGTGATCGTGCATATAAAATACTTATCGTGTTCTAACACGTACGTAATACGTAAACTCCTAACACATAATCGTAATCATGCTATATTAGGAAAGTTTTAACTAGTACGTACGATCCTAAGGGTACTATGCATGGTACAAGCATGCGGGTTTTACAGTCATTCTCTTCTAATCTCTTTTCTTCTTTTCTTTTCTCATCAATATAATCACAAAAGTTAATCAATTCTTAACACAACGCACTTGCCTCCTTGGGAAACGAACTTGAACTTCATTGGTCATTAGTGCTTGGTTTTCCTAAACCGACACTTAATACTTTCCCTATTTTGCTCTCTTTTCCTAAAGAGTAGTAAAAGCACTACTATCATTTTGCCGCCACTACCGGGGAGGCGTGTTGTGTTTTGATTTGGAAATTGTTGTTTTTATATATAGCCATAATATCTATTTGTATTAGTAGCACTCTACTAATACGTATTATCGGTTTTCGTTTTTTTAGTGAATATTATTAATATATTATATACGTAGAACATTAAATTCACAAGTACTCCAAAAGTGTGAAAACACAACCTTGACTTGGCAGGTCATTACCCAATCATTGTATTCGAATCTCAAACAAGAAATCAAAGGCAAAATAGATAAATACTTTCGTGAAGCTTAATTTTGAAAAACACAAACTATAAGGTGGGTATAAGGCGGGCATTATAAAATATACCCTAAGGAAAAAGGCTCTTAAGTGCTTCGCGCCGCCTCGTTTCCCCGCTTGCTTGTGAGTGTTTAGATAAAAAGGGCTAATAGAGGGTTTGCCAACCAAAGTATTATCTAAGTATCATATATATTTTCTTGGTTTCATTTGATTAAACCCTCTTGAACGTTTTGGAGTTCCACCAACGTTCTAAAGTCATCGAAGGCGTTCACTTCACGTGATCGTTTTCATTCCTTGAGGCTTCTTTAATCAAGAGATTTGATTAAGGAGGAGATTTGTAGATTTTTGTCTACTTAATACAATCACAAAAATCCAAAAAAAAAGTAAAAACAATCAAAAACCACAAAAAAAAATTTGGAAAAATACAAAACATCAAAAAGAATCTTCTTTGCTCATCCCCTCGTTGTACGTGACGTTTATGCAAACTCGTAACCAAGAAAGACGTGCACGTAAACGAAAAAACCGAAAGGAGTCAACACCTACTCCTAATCTTTCTAGTGAGGAGTCTCATATTGATGAACCTATCGTAAGAGAAGTCACCATGGCTAATCGTACTATGATGGAGTTACTTCAAGCACCCACCGAGGGTTATGGAGAGGCTATTGCGATTCCCACTATCCTTGCAGAGAATTTTGAAGTAAAAACGAGTTTGTTATCGATGATCCAAAACAACAAATTCCGTGGTGATGAAAAGGACAACCCGCACAACCATATCCGCCAATTCAATCGTCTTACCGCCACTTGCAAATTTAAGGATGTTGTTAATGACTCGATTAAGATGATGCTTTTTTCCGTATTCCTTAGCGGGGCCCGCTAAAATTTGGTTAGAGAACGAGCCACCCAATTCTATATTGACGTGGAAGGATCTCGTTTCTAAGTTTGTGAACCAAATTTTCCCGCCCTCTAAGACTACGCATTTGAAAAACGAGATTTCAAAAATTTTCACAAGAATTTAATGAGTGTTTTTCAACGGCTTGGAATAGGTTTAAGGAAATGTTACATGAGTGTCCTCATCACGGTTTTTCCGACTTGCATCAAATTGACACGTTTTACAATGGGCTAAATGATCATGAAAGGGATTATCTTAATGCCGCCGCGGGTGGTAATGTTTTGTGTAAAACGGTTGAGGAAGCGTTGTTGATAATTGAGAATAGATCTAAGGTGTATAGACCTCGTAACACATCGAGTGTTCGTAAGGCTTCGTCTTCGGCTTCACCTTCTATGTCTGATACCATCGATGCTTGCCAAATTGAGGCGAACTTGGAAAACAAAATCTTTGATAAGCTTAAAGGACTTCTAATTGAATTTAAAGTTGGAAAACAAAGTGCTCCCGCTACGGCTAAAGCGGTTGAGGTTTCATGTATGTATTGTGGTGGAGGTCATGATTTCTCCGAGTGTATTACCAACGGTGGTAACACTTCGAGTGCCTACGCGGCCACGGGAACTTACAACCAAAACGGTCAAGTTACCCGCTCTAATCAATTGACTCCACCGGGTTTTGCTCCTAATCAAAATGCTAACAACAACTATCGAAACAATCAAGTTGGTTTTAAAAACAATTACAAAGGAAACTATGGGAATCAAGGGGCTAATAATAATCAAGTTTCAAACAAAAATCAAAACAATGATATTTAAAACAATAACAAGGGTTTGCAAACTTTGAAAGATCTTCCAAATGAATTTGTTGAATACGCTAATGGAAATGATGCTAGGTTTGACAACATTCGAAGAGAAATCATTAGCCTAAGATCCGAGTATAAGAACGACTTAAAGAAAGAGTTGAAAAATGAGTTAGCAAATGAGCTTAAAATCCATACAAATAAAATGGAAGGAAATGTAACTAGGTTACAACAAAACCAACAAAAAATGGAACAAGGGCAACATGAAATAAAACAAGAGATGATTAAGGCCGAGAAGAGGCAATCCATGTTTGAGGACAAAATTTCATCTATGTTTGAGGCTATTATGTGCAAACCGTCTTCGAGTAGTCTTCCTAGTAACACCATATCGAACCCTAAGGGAGAGATGAAAGTGATTACCACACGAAGTGGTAAGACACTAAAGGAACCAACTCCTCAACCAATTTCTCCTACGGAGGATGCAATTGAGGAAGAACCCTAGGTTATGGTCGAAAAGGAGCATGTCCCAATCCCACGAAGTACCGCTCATGCCACACCTACGATTGACCCATTACCACATTTGAAACCCGAGATTCCAAAGGCTATGCCTATGCCTCAACCCACACCACCTTTGCCCTATCCATCGAGACTTAGGAAGGAGAAACGTCAAGAGCGCGACAATTACCAATTTGAGCTTTTATGAAAATGTTTCGTGACGTTCATTTTAATGTGAGTTTTGCCGATGCTTTGGTCATGATGCCTCGATTTGCCGCTAACTTTAAGAGTATGTTGAACGACAAGGAGAAATTGCAACAATTGTCTAGTTGTTCATCGGTTTATCTTAATCGCATACCTCAAAAAGTCGGTGAACCCGGTAAATTCTTGATTCCATGTGCAATCCAAGATATGGAAGAATGCTATGCCTTGGAAGATCTTGGTGCTAGTATTAACTTGATGCCACTTGCAATCTTCAAGTCGCTCAATCTTCCTAATCTTACTCCTTCACTAATGTCTATCGAGTTGGCCGATCAATCCTCGATTCCCGCATGTGGATTGGCGGAAGACTTTTTTGTGAAAGTGGGAAAGTTCTATTATCCGTTAGACTTTATCGTTGTCGATATTCCCACGGATCCTCAAGTTCCTCTCATTTTAGGTCGTTCGTTTTTAGATACGTCTATGGCTTTAATTGATGCGCATGCTAGAAAGATCACCTTACATTTCAACGACGAGGAACTTGTTATAAACGCAACTCAAAATTCTCAAATTTATCATGTTTATTCCGTTGCAACCATAAACCTCGTTGATATGATTGACGTTGTTTGCGAGGAATTTTCACAAGAATTTCTAGGTTTTGGTGATGATGAAAATAGTGACAATCCCACTATGTTAGATCCCACTCTTGATAACTCGACACCAACCTACACTCCATTTGAAGGTGGTGGTTTTACGTTGGAAGAATTCGATGTTCCACGTACTTGTGACGAAGACCTTAACAATGATGAGGACTTCTCGATTATCAAGGATTTTCTTAACGATTTCCCATTTCCTCCACACGAGGAGGTTATGAGTATCGAGCCCAATCTTCAATTGAGGAACCACCTATCCTCGAGTTGAAAGATTTACCTCCTCATCTCGAATATGTATTTTTGGAGGAGGATGACAAGTTGCCAGTTATTATTGAGAAAGATCTTTCGGATGATGAAAAAACCGCACTTGTCGATGTTCTAAAGGATCACAAAGGGGCAATTGCTTGGAAGTTATCCGACATTAAAGGGGATCGATCCCAAATTTTATACCCACAAAATCTTAATGGAGGAGGATTACAAACCCGCAATCCAATATCAAAGGAGGGTGAACCCCAAAATTCACGACGTCATCAAAAAGGAAGTCCTTAAACTCCTTGACACGGGAATGATTTACCCTATTTCCGATAGCCCTTGGGTGAGTCCTATTCATTGTGTCCCTAAAAAGGGAGGAATGACCGTTGTACCAAACGATGCCAACGAGTTAATTCCCACTAGACTCGTGACCGGATGGAGAGTGTGCATTGACTATCGTAAGTTGAATGACGCCACTCGAAAAGACCATTTTCCCTTGCCCTTCATGGATCAAATGTTGGAGCGTCTTGTGGGAAACGATTTCTATTGCTTTTTAGATGGTTTTTCCGGTTACTTCCAAATCCCCATCGATCCTCGTGATCAAGAAAAAACTACTTTTACGTGTCCATATGGAACGTTTGCCTATCGTATAATGCCATTCGGACTTTGTAATGCACTGGGAACCTTTCAAAGGTGCATGATGGCTATTTTTCATGATATGATCGAGAAGACGATGGAAGTCTTCACGGATGACTTTTCCGTGTTTGGTAGTTCGTTCACTTCGTGTTTGTCGAATCTTGAGAGAATGTTGAAGCGTTGTGAGGAAACCAACCTTGTGCTAACTTGGGAAAAATGTCATTTTATGGTTAAAAGCGGAATCGTCTTAGGGCACAAGGTTTCGAAAGCGGGTATTGAGGTAGATCAAGCTAAGGTAGACGTCATCACTAAATTAACTCATCCCAAAACCGTTTAGGGAGTTAGGAGTTTCCTAGGCCACGCGGGCTTTTATCGTCGATTCATCTAGGATTTTTCAAAGATCTCTCGACCTATTACACATCTCCTTGAAAAAGATGCACGTTTTGTCTTTGACGAAGATTGTGTACGAGCCTTTGAAATCCTTAAGAGGAAACTTACCGAAGCTCCCATTCTTGTTGCTCCAAATTGGAACCTCCCCTTTAAGCTCATGTGTGATGCTAGTGACTACGCTATTGGGGGCGTATTGGGGCAACGTCATAAAAACACTTCTTACCTATTCACTATGCTAGCAAGACGATGACCTAGGCTCAACTAAAATACACTACAACGGAAAAGGAATTCCTTGCCGTGGTGTATGCATTTGAGAAATTCCAACCTTATCTCGTCTTGACGAAATGCATAGTGGATACGGATCATTCGGCTATCATGTATTGTAACACCCCCAAATTTAAACAATTCAATACAGCGGAAGACTCGTTGGTGTTACGGGATAGCACATTACTCACATCATAGACAACGTTTAAAAATCGCGTCGTTTAATAGTAAAGCATTTCCATTCATAAATATCAAAGTTACATAGGTCCCAAGTCATTGTATATCATACAAGTTTTACAAAGCGTTTGAATGGAAATTGTTATTTAAGTGCGGGCCATGAATTCTTGTTGTCTTCCCGAGAATTACCTTCAAGTACCTGAGATAAGACATGTTAAAAGAAAAGGTCAGCGATAACGCCGAGTGAATTCATAGAGTTTAATAAAATCCATCAATATAACATCGGTATAAAATTATTACCGAAAATCATTTTGTACAAATCTTTGTAATGGGCCATAAAATAGCCAAAGTCATTTTATACAAATCCTTATCAAAAATCATAATATAGGTTGTTGCCTTCAAAACCATTATACGAACCAATGTCGTAAAAACATCATACAATACGTTTTATAACGTTGTATAAAGTTAAATAAAAACCGTTATATGGATATGGTTATATAAAACCAAAAGACGAACATAATATCAATAATAAGACCCCGTATTGCTAGTCAGGCAATATATCGTAATTCAATGCTTAAAGCAGTATTTCGTTAATTGGATTATTACAAGCCGCATGACATTGTTACCTTACTACAACAAACAACGGGTAGCTAACCTGAAACTCATTTGCCCATCTAAATTAGCGTGTCGTCACAATAATCACGCTTGTGTAAATCTTCTCATACATAAATTCGCTTACCAATCAATGTGGCACGATGGGGGATCAACCGTCAAGGCGCGAACTGGGGTGATCGTCCCCAAATAGTACTATTATATGCATAAGCGTCTACCAAATCCCGGTAGTTCACAATTCATGCTAACGGGACTTTTAGTGACATAACCTAACTTTAATAATCTATTTCATTTCACTTATCGGGTCATATATTCATTCATCAGGTCATACAATCATTCGGGTCCAAATCAATAAACAAACAATCGGGACAAATGATGTCCTATTTTATCAAAACTAACATGTTATCTCCCTCGCGGGTTTATAAAACATTTCATAAAAACATTTAAAACAGTGTGAGGCTATGAACTCACATTTGATGTGGGAAAGCGGGTTATCGGTAATTCGGACGTACGGTACGTGCTTCAATCACGGAAACCTAGACAAATAATACTCGTCTTAGACTTTTGTACAATGACTTTATCAAAATAACAATTATGTATACATATGATGATTTTATATATATGATGATGATCAAGTGGGTTTATGCATTCTCATTTACTCATTTTATTGTTATGTGTTGATAACTTTTATACTAGTTTACTAGTTTTACTTATTTACATTTTGAAGCCCAATGGGCCTATTACAAGCCCAATACTATTCATTAGCCCAATTATACTTTTATTATAAGTATTATACTTTACATGTTGGTCCCAAATGGGTTAAGCCCAAATAAGTAGTTTTTATAAGTGTTTAATTTATTTAGTTAAATTATTAGTCCAAATATGCTAACTTAGCTCGTTAATGTCCGTGTGTCATATAGTTAGGGTTTTATCGGTTTTTACTTGTATTAGGTACTTATATATCAGTATATGACTTTTAAAAACTTTACATTAGATGGGTCCGACCGTCTAAGTTTTTATTGACGAAAAACGTTAATTTTACGGTATTAGCCGAAAAGACGTAAAAATCATGTTTATAGTTTTATAACTTATAAAACTTATCAAATTGCCATTTTTATAAAATGTCTCATTTATTTATTATTGTACATACTTATATAAATGTTATATATAAGTTAGTGGGTTTTAATTTTACATTTTATACTATATTTATTTGAGTGCTATTATAATACTATTATACTTTAATTTCACAAATCTGATTTTTAGTTTCACTTTCACCATTTTTATCATATCTTGAGTTCTACAAGGAGATAGAAGCTCATTTTTGGACGGAATAAACTTCATATTATGTGCTACAAATAAGTTTGTTATATCTACTGCTCAATCCATGTCTAAGTATCCTTAACAGTCCATACAAAACAGACTATTCAGATTGGTATACTAATTTTGTTTTGATCATATCTCACTCATTTTTATGATTCCATTGCATGGCCAACTCTCACATGTGTATGACATCTTATACTTACTGTAAATTGATTCCACCATGCCATTTTATGAGTTTATCATTTGGTTACTTACTGTTTTTATACAGCCATCATATTTAGCAAGAAATAACCTTGTTACCTATGGTTTTCCATCTTTTTAACCATATTTATCAACACCAAATCCCCACACAATATTTTATCATCATATATT
Source organism: Glebionis coronaria (assembly GCA_025667525.1). Lineage (NCBI taxonomy): Eukaryota > Viridiplantae > Streptophyta > Magnoliopsida > Asterales > Asteraceae > Glebionis > Glebionis coronaria. The sequence continues at coordinate 178,655,308 of CM046879.1, forward strand.
CATCATATACATATACAATAATAAAGAAAATACAAGATTACATAATCAAAATAACAAGAGGATAGGAAGAACAATCTTTATACCACCAAGATTAAGTAGTTTATGATCAAGGCTTGAATTTTTGATGGCAAAACTTGTGATAGATCAACACCAACTTTGAAGACCACCAATATTTGTAGATTTCTTGTCCCTTGGACATCACCAAATCACCTCCTTGGATGTTAGAATCACCTCCAATCTTCAAGGCTTCAAAGGAGCATCATCATGTGTATGAGTAACACATGATGTTATGGCTAAAATAGATCAAATGAGGGTTGTTGTTGATGATTGTTGGACGAAATGAGGGAGAGAGTGAGGATAGTATGAATGGTTTTGCATGTGTAAATGAAGAAATGGTTTGTGTTAGATGGTTTTGTTGGTTTGATAGCTTACTTGTTAAGCTTAGGCTAACAAGTGTAGCTTGTAAGCTACAAACTTGACACCTCATGATGTTGTGTCATGGTTTTGGCCATCCCATGTTAGTGGGGTGGGGCAAAACTTGTTTTGTCTCATCCCACTAATTTATGGGTATTCCTCTATTCTAGTTTCCTCGATTTGCGTGCCCTCGGGTCGTTTTACGAAAAACGTTTTTATAAATTATGAATCAACGGCACAAACGAATCTAATAAAAATTGTCTCATCAAAAACGGAGTTCGAAAACGTAAATACGTAATCCTAAGGTTTCCGTTTTAGTCGTAAAGGACGTTAAATTATAATCGTAAGTCCTAATCTCTTCTCGTAAATTTGTGAGTTTATGAACCAACACAAATTCAAAACTCCAAAATAATATTCACGTATAAATTTATTTCCTGAAATGTCGGACTGTCACCAAAGACGGTGTATGTAAACGTAAGCACGTAACGTAGAATCCTCCGGTTTAGACGTAGTCGATGCTACTTCAAGACGTAAATCCAAATTTCTTCCCAAAAATAAGTGAGTTCATAATATCATTAAAATAATGTTTTTAAATAACACTTGAGAATAAAATATCAACCATAAATTGACGGATTGCCACAGCATTTACCCCTAAACAGGATCTTTGTCCTCAAAGATCATTTTATATTATTACTCGCTTCTTATAGAGTTAAAGCCATGTGGGTATTTCCTCACATTCGATCTTTTCTCACAAGTGTAATTCATTACAATAGGTGATTTTCATCAAACATAACTACGGGAGTACGATCAGGCTTAATGTTGACTTACTTTCTCTATCCATGATGTTCACGGGTTTTTGATGAATGCAACTTTTCGCCGATCTAAACTTCATTAAGGGATAATCAGATTTTCACTTGATAGACATTTTATCAAGTTCGATATACGAAATATAATTCACTCAGCACTTGAAGTCCTAAGGTAGATCCAGCCTATATGCCTTTCATACCAACTTTTACATCATCTCTATGGTCCCATACTACGGGGACTTATTTCCCATGATCTTTCAGATCATCTATTCGTTTTTCCAAAGTAAATTGTTTTGGCATAACTTCGCTACGCATCCGGAACTTCAAGATCTACATTTCATATTCACATAACCTCCTGCCTACTACCGGTAGTCAATAATCAGATCCTAATTTCAACAACCATTTCAGGTCTCGCGGGTCGGGTATTTTGTAAGGTTAGGTTTGTCGTCATAGAAAACCTTAAACCTAAAAGACATGTCCAACTCACAGTGGGTGTATGTCGGGTGTCTTCCTCCCAACTCCTGCTTACAGATGCTCTCATATTTAAGATCCTCACAAGATTCGATCTCGATCCTAATACGATAATTATCAATGATAATCTCTCCAAAGGAAATGATTATACGGTTCATTACCAAAGGTCAATCATTCAAACATAAAATAAGACTTCTAGTGTTTTGTATTGTTACTTTACCTCGTCCCTTCGATTTGGGGTGGTAAACAGTACTCTCATCAAGGTTCATTCCCAATGACTTTTGAGCAAATCTCTAGAAATTCGATGCGAAGCGAGGATCTTGATAAAGATGTTCGATACAGGCACACTATGTTTACATAACTCCTTTAAATAAAAAAGAGTCAATTTCTTCATCAAGAATTTATCATTAACGAGAATGATATTAGCAGATTTGGTCAGTCTGTCGACGATGAATCAAATTCAGATGATGACCTTTGCAATAGCTAGACGTTTACTAATGTATGAGGCAATGTCTGCCTTCATAATTTTTCATTAGTACAACTTCTTCTGATAATGATACATTAAATCAGAAATGACAGGAATAGAATACTTATACGTACAAGATTCCAACATAACTAAATCTTAAAATCTCCATATTTAAGCAACCACAAGTGGCCTTTTATACATTTAACGCCATCGGCTCCTCAACTCTAATGGTTCATATTAGCCGCGAACCCCTTTTTATTATCTATATTATCCTTTTTACATTATGCGTCAGTATTTACATTCACTTTTCTTGATAAAATAATTATCATGCCCACAATTTATTCAAAATTTCTTTCTTCATATTTTCTAAGTTTTAGTTTCGTCTCAACTATCATTTTTATTAGTTTTGTTCAATATGACGTTTAAAGTGTCGATAAATATTACAAGTAATTAAATAATACATTTTTTTTGAAACGCAAGCGTAAAAATTTTAAATTTCTTAGCTCGACCAATTATATAAAAATATTCAAAATAAATATGAATTTAGTTAACACGATTTTTGTTGATTTATTGAAAATAATTAATAAGATTCGTAATGTTTGAAAAATCTTTGTTTATACTTTGGTCAAAATTTTCTTAGTTGACAAGTAAAAATTGTCGTTTCAAATTTCAAGTCATGGTTTAAATGGTTTCCTCAATCCCTCCTAGGTTGTCTTGAGGTATACACGAACATTTACCCCTAAACAGGAGTTTAGTTAAATGTTCTGGGTATAAGGGAATAATCCCTCAAAAGTTCTTTTGATAAAACATTTGTCAAAACATCTTTGCACTTTCTTTTTGGTAAAACCCAAAGTTTCTAATGGCTCTAATTTTTTTTAAAGAGTCAATATATTCCATTATCTAATAATCACACGGTCAATTAATATAAAGGATTAAGTCTTAAATCACATGTTAAAAATTCAAGGTACATGTTTTTATTGTTCGGCCAATTCAGGGCAATCTATAAATAATTATTAGTTCATTCTTATTCTTATAAACAAACATATGGTTCTTAATGATCACAAGCATGAATTTATCATATTACAGCCTACACACGTGATTCACCAAATTTATGAATGCTACTGTGTATTAGTCAATCCAAACGACGTCACGTGAAACTTATAATGTTCATTACAAGTTCTGGATGTAGAGATTGGAATAGATAATCTTCTTCGCGGACGCGAAGTTGATGATAACCATGTCGTGGATCAAATCTTTAGAACATACGCTAGAACCTTGTAAATGATCGAACAAATCTATCATCTTGGGTAGTGGATATAGATTTTTAGTCGTCAATTTACCTAGTTCACGGTAATCAATAAATATAAGAAATAATAACACCACAGCTCTTCATGATGACGAGCTTGGTAAAATAAAAGCTTTCTCCTATAAGTCTCTCAGTTGTACGATAATTCTTTTAATTCAGACGATGCTGAAGTATAGTGCATATGCTACAGGTACAGCATCGGTGAATATAATCAATTCTAAATTCAACTTGCCTTAATGGCAAAGTCTAGGTAATTCACCAACAAATACCTTCTAAAGTTTCAGATAACATAAACATCTTTTAATACATTTATTTTAAGTTCTTTCTAGATTATAATATCTATGACTAATTCATAACCATTCACGGTATAATTTCAAGTCTAAATGCAGGATATGGTCATCCATCAAGAATTTTTTAGATCACTTTTGATAATCAACATCTTTATCTTTTAGGGAATTCTACTCGAGTTCCCATCAATTAAGACAATGTCGTTATGTCATAATCAATCAATCCATTCTACCGGCACTATCAACTTTTCAGTTTTATTGCCGTCAATAAGATGTGAACTTCTCAAAAGACTAATAATAACTCATAATCCTTCACAAATTCAAGGATATTGGGAGACATAGCTACCAATAAAAGAGTAAGGTCAACGCATAATCTACGCGATAGAATTTCAAATCAGATACAGACGAAAACATTTAATGAATATGAATATATCCCATGTTTTCATAATTTGAGTACGCATTCGAAAGCTCCTCGGATCGTTACCCAGGTCATTCAAATGAAATCTTATCAAAAGAAATGAGAGGAACGTCGATACATCCAATCGGGTATCGACACTCGGTAATCAGATACTTTTTTTTAAAGAATCTCATCACGGAAGAATTGGGCAAGAAAGAATTTTCAATTGTCAAATAAGACAATTTCCACAGATGAGTAAATTCGACTCAAAAGAATAGATGCTACAGGCACATATGTAGGTGTCCCTAACACTATGTCCCTATTTTTCACTTCTTGTAGATCTCATAACATTTAATCTTTCACAATCTTCAATGAAAATTCAGTGTTTATTAATAATTTTATGGTGACTACTAATCAGTCTTGCATGGTCCCTTCCAAATTGTATGTAGGCGTGCAACTATATACAATTTCAAGATTAACGATGCAATACTCAGTTCGTCAAAATTTTATCATCATGTTTATAATAAAAACATTTTCATGCTTAATTCTTAAATGAGAATCAAAAATAAATTTACAAAGATTTTCTTTGTTATGAAAACAATTAAGTTTTCCAAGGTTTTTTTATAAACAACTTCATTTCGATAACGATTATTTATAAGTCTCACTTTAAATAATCCATATGGTGATGAAAACCCAATTTTTCTCAAGGGATACTGTTTTAACTTATAAAAACAATTAGTGATCTGCAAAAGAGTGATGAAAAGTTGTTCACCAAGAACTAACTACAATATAATAGGAAATGAGCTTAGCCAAATAATCATGAGGTTCATGATCTCGATGGCACTCAAAAAGAATAATTCACAACGCAACTCAAATCAAGATGAGTACTTGTTCAATGGTTGCATCACTAATGCGAACATTAGGATAGAGCAATAAGAGATAGATAACATCGATACATGTAGGATTTAGTAATCAAAGGTAGTCTTTTCATTAATCACAAACGAGTCAAAATTGTACCGTAACACATTACGTGTCACTATGTCATACAATTCCATGAACTCATCCTACCAACTGATGTCTCAGTTAAGTTAGGGGTTTTTAAAAGATACCACCATGAATACTAATCTACAAGAGTCATTAGGTGTTCCACCTGTCCCGAAACATCCATCGGTCCCAATTCAGAAGAAGATTTCTTCGATTTATTTATTGGACACTAGGCATCCTCATCATGGGACAAAGGCCTAGGAATATCCCTTAACACGAACTAACAATCATTTAAAACCTTATAATTCAATCACAGAACAAAACGACTTCCTCTTAACAATCTCATATTCCAAAAAAGTTTAATTTTTACTTCATTCAAGTTTTAATCAACTTATACTCAATGCAACATCCTACCTCATTCTCCAATACTTTCAATTTTATTCTTAGACCTTAATAGGGCAATAAAGGCTCGATATGAACAACACTCAATTTCCAATCCTATAGCTCTTTCAACAATAGTTATCAAATGAGTCACTAGTATGAAACGACTCACACATTCAATCAGACTTCTCGGAAAGGTACTAGTCGCATGAGGCTTTTGGGTAATGGTTCCAATGACAGCCTCAAGTGCAACATTCACCCTTTCGATTTCAAAATTAAGAATTGGGTGACAACAAATCAGATGTCACCTTTCCAGGTGGTAACGTTTTGTCAAACTCCACTCTATAAGGAAAGATCGTCATGTCATCGATATCATATTTAATCTCGCCAATTCTTCTTCAAGATCTTAATCAACTACTATTAACATTTCTACGAATATCAACCATTTTGTTGGGATCATAAATATCCACAACTTGGTTTAGATATGGAATATCTAGAATTCCTACGAGAATAGCTTCGATTAATTTACCAGGGGATTTAGGGTTCCTTGTGACAATCTACGTCGTATAAATACCTCGTATAAATATCAAAATAATCATCAAACAATCATGTAATAAAATTACATCATATATATATAATCTAAGTGATATATATTAAAATAACACTTCTCAGTCTGGCCTTGTCGGTAACTCGGGAATTCTTCGACACCGTTATAGTCAAAAGATTTTTTAGGCATTTTTAGAAAAATGTTTATAGTTAAAAGATTTTGAAAAGTTTTATTCAAAACCTTGGTTTTAAAAATCTTTCGTTCTCTATAACGAGAGCTCTGGTACCAAACTGTAACGCCCCCAAATTTTTACAACTCAATACAGCGGAAGACTCGTTGGTGTTACGGGATAGCAAATTACTCACATCATAGACAACGTTTAAAAATCTCGTCGTTTAATAGTAAAGCATTTCCATTTATAAATATCAAAGTTACATAAGTCTCAAGTCATTGTATATCATACAAGTTTTACAAAGCGTTTGAATGGAAATTATTTTTTAAGTGCGGGCCATGATTTCTTGTTGTCTTCCCGAGAATTACCTTCAAGTACCTGAGATAAGACATGTTAAAAGAAAAGGTCAGCGATAACGCCGAGTGAATTCATAGAGTTTAATAAAATCCATCAATATAACATCGGTATAAAATTATTACCGAAAATCATTTTGTACAAATCTTTGTAATGGGACATAAAATAGAGAAAGTCATTTTATACAAATCCTTATCAAAAATAATAATATAGGCTGTTGCCTTCAAAACCATTATACGAACCAATGTCATAAAAACATCATACAATACGTTTTATAACGTTGTATAAAGTTAAATAAAAACCGTTATATGGATATGGTTATATAAAACCAAAACACGAACATAATATCAATAATAAGACCCTGTATTGCTAGTCAGGCAATATATCGTAATTCAATGCTTAAAGCAATATTTCGTTAATTGGATTATTACAAGCCGCATGACATTGTTACCTTACTACAACAAACAACGGGTAGCTAACCCAAAAATCATTTGCCCATCTAAATTAGCGTGTCGTCACAATAATCACGCTTGTGTAAATCTTCTCATACATAAATTCGCTTACCAATCAATGTGGCACGACGGGGATCAACCGTCAAGGCGCGAACTGGGGTGATCGTCCCCAAATAGTACTATTATATGCATAAGCGTCTACCAAATCCCGGTAGTTCACAATTCATGCTAATGGGACTTTTAGTGACATAACCTAACTTTAATAATCCATTTCATTTCACTTATCGGGTCATATATTCATTCATCGGGTCATACAATCATTCGGGTCCAAATCAATAAACAAACAATCGGGACAAATGATGTCCTATTTTATCAAAACTAACATGTTATCTCCCTCGCGGGTTTATAAAACATTTCATAAAAATATTTAAAAGAGTGCGAGGCTATGAACTCACATTTGATGTGGGAAAGCGGGTTATCGGCAATTCGGACGTACGGTACGTGCTTCAATCACGGAAACCTAGACAAATAATACTCGTCTTAGACTTTTGTCCAATGACTTTATCAAAATAACAATTATGTATACATATGATGATTTTATATATATGATGATGATCAAGTGGGTTTATGCATTCTCATTTACTCATTTTATTGTTATGTGTTGATAACTTTTATACTAGTTTACTAGTTTTACTTATTTACATTTTGAAGCCCAATGGGCCTATTACAAGCCCAATACTATTCATTAGCCCAATTATACTTTTATTATAAGTATTATACTTTACATGTTGGGCCCAAATGGGTTAAGCCCAAATAAGTAGTTTTTATAAGTGTTTAACTTATTTAGTTAAATTATTAGTCCAAACATGCTAACTTAGCTCGTTAATGTCCGTATGTCATATAGTTAGGGTTTTGTCGGTTTTTACTTGTATTAGGTACTTATATATCAGTATATGACTTTTAAAAACTTTACATTAGACGGGTCCGACCGTCTAAGTTTTAATTGACGAAAAACGTTAATTTTACGGTATTAGCCGAAAAGACGTAAAAATCATGTTTATAGTTTTATAACTTATAAAACTTATCAAATTCCCATTTTTATAAAATGTCTCATTTATTTATTATTGTACGTACTTATATAAATGTTATATATAAGTTAGTGGGTTTTAATTTTATATTTTATACTATATTTATTTGAGTGTTATTATAATACTATTATACTATAATTTTACAAATCTGATTTTTAGTTTCACTTTCACCATTTTTATCATATCTTGAGTTCTACAAGGAGATAGAAGCTCATTTTTGGATGGCATAAACTTCATATTATGTGCTACAAATAAGTTAAGTATATCTATTGCTCAATCCATGTCTAAGTATCCTTAACAGTCCATACAAAACAGACTATTCAGATTGGTTTACTAATTTTGTTTTGATCATATCTCACTCATTTTTATGATTCCATTGTATGGCCAACTCTCACATGTGTATGACATCTTATACTTACTGTATATTGATTCCACCATGCCATTTTATCAGTTTATCATTTGGTTACTTACTGTTTTTATACAGCCATCATATTTAGTAAGATTTTAACCTTGTTACCTATGGTTTTCCATCTTTTTAACCATATTTATCAACACCAAATCCCCACACAATATTTTATCATCATATATTCATCATATACATATACAATAAGAAATAAAATACAAGATTACATAATCAAAATAACAAGAGGATAGGAAGAACAATCTTTATACCACCAAGATTAAGTAGTTTATGATCAAGACTTGAATTTTTAATGGCAAAACTTGTGATAGATCAACACCAACATTGAAGACCACCAATATTTGTATATTTCTTGTAGAAATCAGCCCTTGGACATCACCAAATCACCTCCTTGGATGTTAGAATCACCTCCAATCTTCAAGGCTTCAAAGGAGCATCATCATGTGTATGAGTAACACATGATGTTATGGCTAAAATAGATCAAATGAGGGTTGTTGTTGATGATTGTTGGACGAAATGAGGGAGAGAGGGAGGATAGTATGAGTGGTTTTGCATGTGTAAATGAAGAAATGGTTTGTGTTAGATGGTTTTGTTGGTTTGATAGCTTACTTGTTAAGCTTAGGCTAACAAGTGTAGCTTGTAAGCTACAAACTTGACACCTCATGGTGTTGTGTCATGGTTTTGGCCATCCCATGTTAGTGGGGTGGGGCAAAACTTGTTTTGTCTCATCCCACTAATTTACGGGTATTCCTCGATTCTAGTTTCCTCGATTTGCGTGCCCTCGGGTCGTTTTACGAAAACGTTTTATAAATTATGAATCAACTGCACAAAACGAATCTAATAAAAAATGTCTCATCAAAAACGGAGTTCGAAAACGTAAATACGTAATCCTACGGTTTCCGGTTTAGTCGTAAAGGACGTTAAATTATAATCGTAAGTTCTAATCTCTTATCGTAAATTTGTGAGTTTATGAACCAACACAAATTTAAAACTCCAAAATAATATTCACGGATAAATTTATTTCCTGAAATGTCGGACTCTCACCAAAGACGGTGTATGTAAACGTAAGCACGTAACGTAGAATCCTCCGGTTTAGACGTAGTCGATGCTACTTCAAGACGTAAATCCAAATTAAAAATAAGTGAGTTCATAATATAACATTAAAATAATGTTTTTAAATAACACTTGAGAATAAAATATCAACCATAAATTGACGGATTGTCACAAGTATCTTATGGCTAAACAAGATGCAAAGCCAAGATTACTTCGTTGGATTCTCCTCCAAGAATTTGATCACAAAATCGTTGATAAAAAAGGAGCCGAGAATTTAGCGGCCAATCATCTTTCTCGTTTGGAAGATCCTCACCAAAGTGTTTACGAGCCCAAGGAAATCACCGAAACATTTCCGCTCGAGACACTTGGTGTAGTGAATTCTAAGCTTGATTCTTCCACCCCATGGTTTGCGGACATCGCAAATTACCATGCGGGCAACTTCATCATCAAGGGTATGACGACTCAAGAAAAACGAAAATTATTTCGTGACGTCAAGTTCTATTTTTGGAAAGACCCTTACTTGTTTCGAACTTGTGCGGATCAAATTATTCGACGTTGTATCTTTGGCACCGAAGCTTCTAACATCCTTAGAGCTTGCCACGAGGGACCCACGGGTGGTCACCACGGTGCTAATCTCACGGCTAAGAAGGTTTTTGATGCCAGTTTCTTTTGGCCTACTATTTACCGAGATGCACATGAACTTGTGAAGTCGTGTGACTCATGCCAACGACAAGGAAAAGCCTCACAAAAAGATGAAATACCACAAAATATCATCCAAGTGTGTGAGATCTTTGACGTTTGGGGCATTGACTTTATGGGGCCGTTCCCATCATCTCGTGGTAATAAGTACATCCTTGTCGCCGTTGACTACCTATCTAAGTGGGTGGAAGCTAAGTCTTTGCCAACCAATGATGCTCGTGTGGTAGTCAAGTTTTTGAAAAGCTTGTTTTCTCGGTTTGGAACCCCTCGTGCGATCAAAAGCGATCGTGGAACTCATTTTTGTAATGACCAATTCGAAAGGGTCCTAAGGAAATATGGGGTTACACATCGTCTTTCTACGGCTTATCACCCACAAACGAGTGGGCAAGTCGAGGTTTCAAACCGAGCATTAAAGAGGATCATGGAGAGATCTATTGGGGAGAATCGACAATCTTGGTCGGATAAGTTAGACGATGCTTTATGGGCCTTTAGGACCGCTCATAAGACGCCCATAGGGTGCAATCCTTATAAGCTTGTGTATGGGAAGAATTGTCACTTGCCAATTGAACTTGAACACAAGGCTTATTGGGCCCTTAAGCATTGTAATGATGATATGGAGACCGCGGGAAAACACCGGAAAATGCAACTTAATTAATTGGATGAATTAAGGGATATTGCTTATGAAAATTCATTGATTTATAAAGAAAAGACTAAAAAGTTGCATGATTCAAAAATTAAAAACCGGGTTTTTAACATTGGGGATCAAGTTTTGCTTTTTAACTCTCGTTTGAAAATCTTTTCCGGTAAGTTGAAATCCCGTTGGTCCGGTCCATTCACCGTGACTCAAGTTTTTCCATATGGGACCATCGAGCTAGCTCAAAATGATGGCCCCAATTTCAAGGTGAATTAACATAGGTTGAAGCACTACTTTGGCGGGGAAGTTCCATCCTTGAACTACCTCGACCAAATCACCTTCCCCAATGATAATTAGTATTGAGGGGATCGACTCGAGCTCATGACTCGGTAATAAAAAACGAGGTGCCTCGTGGGGGAATCCCATGCTTATCCTATGTACATATTATCGCTTTCTAATGTAGTAACGTGAGGGGATTTGTGCCCTTCCAACTTTTGTTCCGTGGTTGTTTGTGAATTGTGGATTTTAGATGATCATTATCTTCATGATTGGAGCCTCTCGTGTTCGTTTTATGGGAGCACTCGATCGTTTGCTTTGAAGACTTTCTCAATATCCATGATATATCCTTTGATGTTCTAACCTTAGGTTCATAGCACACTTCATAAACGGCTTTAAATTTAACGGTTACACCCTTTCCATGCTAGATTAAGCATTCGACTACGTCTCTAGTATGGGGGTTTTCCAACCCTTAGACTCGAAACATTGAGGATAATGTTTAACTTTAGTATGGGGGGTGAATAGATAATTTCCTTGCCAAACCTTCACGCTTTCCAAAGTTTATCTTTTTGTTTATCGTTTTGTTGCAAAATAAGGCTAAAAATGGCAAAATCTTAAAATTTTTCTCATGTTTTATAAGTGTTTGAAGACACGAATGTAGGTTTTCCGATGGCGAGAATAAGAGTAATTTTTGACTCGACTGTGCGGGTTGAGCACTTAGCTTTGATTCCTTAACTTTTTATTAGGCTAAGTCTCTTAAATGAGGACGAGAAATGATAGAGTTAATTATAAGTTACTATGCTAAACGTAGAGTACTCGTATTCTTTCAAAAACTCATGTGTTCTCGTTGTTTGCTTATTCTCCCCTCGCTTGTAAATATTTTTTTCTTAATAAATATTGACTTAGCGGTTTAGTCTTGATTGTTGGTTTCTAGTCTTTTCTAGTAGCTTCCATGTAATTAAATTGGGAAAACATTAAGGTATCGCCAGCGTCACGGTTTTGAAGTATTGGCAACCCGAATAATCGAAAGCTTCACCCAATAATAAGATTTCAAGTGCTCACCTAAATCAAGCAAACAATTTGAAGCTCACAAGGCCGAAAAATCTATGCAAAATTGAAAGTTAATCAAGCCTTAATCTTTGAAGCTTTGAAGATCCAAAATTCGCCTTAGCGTGAGGATATACGTCTTTGGCCACAATAAAACCACCGATGAGGCGGATAATAAAAGGCAAGGCAAGACCGAAGTCATAATAAAAGCTTCATGGCGAAGTTGAATAAAAGATGGAGGTAAACCTATGATAATAAGGCCCTTCTGTTAGGGGGCGTATAAAAGTCTTGGTAATAAGTCTCATGTTCAAAACCGTTATAAAACCGTGTTTATTGATCCTTCTTGTTGACTTAATATTTTGACATCGTTGTCTATTAGGAGGGGTTATTAATTCAATGGTCTTGGTTACACCGTTAGGACTCTATTCTTAGACGTAAATCTCTATTATCACATAAGTCAAACAATGTATCCTCGTGAAACATTCAAGACAAAATAAAATATAAGAGATACAACTTAGGAAAATAGGAGGATAAGTACGTAATTAGGGCATATGAGTAGTGCTAGCATTACTAACTTATAATGACAATGATCTCGTTGCACGCTTAGCATGGAATTGGGGTGAAACTCGAGGATGATGAAATTATTTCTAACAAAGCATTCACGTGTTCTTATTCTATGAACCTAAACGTCCCATTTTGCGATGAAAATCATACATTATGTCTAAAACGCATGTAGTAGTAATAGTAATAGTGTAGCTAGTTTATCATTCAACAAAGTGAATAAAAATGTGTTGTCCCTAATATGTGATGATTCTATACTATTAATGAAGAAAGAAAGGTAGAAATGAGATGAATTTTAGAGAGATAAACTAGAGAGAGAAAAGAGAGAGAAGTGTGTGAACTTGTGAAATATTAGATTAAGAAAAAAATGAATCACCAACCCTCCTAACATGCTAGGAGGGTAGTATATATAGTCCACCCACATGCGGGCTTCTTAATGGACTATATGGTTTGGGCCGGGCTTTCCTTTTGGGCTTTAGTTACTTATTAATGAACTTTAGCCTAAAGTTAAGCCCGTATAACACGACTAATATACTACCTATTACAACGTTCTAAAAATACGTTACATAATAAACATATGACCGAGCATTCTTGTTTGGCTCAATATTTTGAGGCTAACAATCTCCCCCAATGAGAGGTCATAAACCTTGGTCATTTAGGAAATTTGTAGAGATTACTAATCTCGCCATAAATGAGTCTTGAACGTGTAATCGTAGCCTTGTTCCTTCATGCTGTGATCTTTGAGCCTTTGTCGTTGTCTTTCGACTTTATCTTTAAGCTTGAGATCTTCAAATCATCCTTGACTTGTCTTTGCCATCTTGCGATCTTGTGTCTTCATCCACATGCTCACACTATTAATTGTTGAATATGTCTTTAGGCATGAGTATGTGGTTTCTGAATCATTAACTTTGTTGTGTACACCGTGACGCCACCTTCTCGAGACAAAACATAAACACGGACTGAATGGCTTTGACATTCGTCCTAAATCGGTAGCGTTTTACCTCCGGTCGGTGAAGACCGTTATACGATATTAAATATCGTACCTGTGATCAGGTAGATTCAATTAAGAATCTCCTTGACAGGGATTCACGGCTGTACTAGCCGTTCTCTTTACTCGACCGTCTCAAAGCAAGACTGCGAACAAAAAGAGTGAATCAATTGGATAGATATCCGCTTGATTAAAGTCGTCAATTCAAATTCCTGGAACAAGTGTGATTCGTAGAGAATCTTACCATTGTTGCTTTCCAGTTGACACAAGTTTGATTCATAAGAATCTCACAAGTCACCTACCGTAGCGCTGTTTGATGTTGACGCTAGAAGGATTTCCATTCGTCATTGTGGATATTAATGAATATCACTCTGAATGTTCTGGCAAGACCATAAAGATATTGCGTAGAAACCTGAAACAAGTTTGAATCAATTCAGAATCAAACCACTGTTGCTTTTCAGTTTTGCACATGTTTAATTCATAAAGAATCTTACATATGACCTACCGCAGTGCTGTTTGATGTTGACACTGGAAGGATTTCCACTCATCATTGTGAATACTAAGTAGTATCACTCTGAGTGTTCTAGCAATATCGCAAGGATATAGCGTAGGACTCTGTTGATCTTCATCCGTGTGTCCTAACGAGATTTGATTGATCTCTTGGCTCTAGACTCTATTTGTGCACTTTTAGTGGTCGGAGACTGGAGCAGATGCCACCTATTCAATATCAACTATCTCGGAGTGAGAAAGTCAATAGAAGTCGTGTTGATCTCCGTGACAATAAAACAAACTTCTTTTGAGAGAAGCCTGAGTAGCTAGGAAAGGGTTGTGCTTCACATCACTGGGTCCATGATGAGTTTGTATTCATGATGAGTTGACCCGGTTTCTGCCTAAGTTATATGGAGGGCTTCTTTATTTACACCCTTTATCCTTACATTTCTTTTTCATTCTTCAACCCCTTCAATGCTTACCAAGACATCATTACTAGCACCTTGTTGTGATTGTTCCAGTGCTAGCGTCAGTACTTAGTCGACATTCAGCTACGTTCACATTCTACTCCATCTTTCCTAAGGACTTCTAATAATCTATTGGATTGTCCCTGGGAAGATCCCTCCGGTTCTGGTTGGATCATAGGACTTAAACCTAACCACCCTTTTGACACCAATAACGTCGTGAATTAAAGATGTTGTGGGTATTTGATCGTAACCATGAAAACCACTTTAAATTCTAACAAAGTGTTTGAAAAACATTTAACACCTTGCTAGTTTTGTCGTTTTAGAAATGCTCCCCCTCCACATGTGCATCGATAATCGAAAGTGTTTCGCACATGTAGGTAAGAGTTAAAGTGCTTGAGTCTTATATTAGATCACATTTTAATCACATTTTCTCCCCCTATCTCTAATATATAAAATCTTTTGATATTAGAGATACCAAATTTGATCAAAATATATTTTGAAAAAATAGTCTTGAAATCTCTGGGAGAAAGATGTGTTAATCTTTTGCATGAAGTTAAAATGCTCCCCCTCAAATTTGATCCATTTGAATTGTCATTGTGAGGATATGATCCACATTTCGCTTTTTGAGGATGGGAGTTGTTGAACACAATTTTTGAAATATTTTGAATATCATTGAAAAATTCTTCAAAAAATTGTGTTCAACGCTTTTTGAAAAATCAATTATTTTTGTCGAAAGGTTTTTCTAAAGTATAAACTTGAGTTCATAGACTTTGAATGTCTTGACGAATCCACTCAAGTGTAAGATGATTTCTCTTCTTTTACTGAGGGTAAGGGTACTAAATCATACACTCCCCCGTGAATATCGATCCGGGTTGCAATCTGAAAGTGATTACAAGCCATTGTGTTGAGCTTAAAACGTTTAATGTTTTGTGACAAGCTCAACCCGTGATAGATTGCTCTACCCGTTGTTTGGAAATATTTGTCCAAAATAGACAATTTCCTTTATTAAAAGAAGAAATGACATGTTTTGAAAAATATTTACAACTTTCATTCGAGCTTTATGTACACACCCGTGTCGTTATTGAGCGACATTTCTAGGCACGTCCATATTATCGATACTGAAAGACATGTCAAGAAGAATATTTTTGGATTTTGAAGGATTTTTAATTTTGTGTTTTGCTTTTATGTGTTTTACATTTTTGTATTTTGCTTTTTCAAAGATATTTACAAGTTGATGTTTGATAGATAAATCAAGCACGCACCTTTGCTAGAATCTCCAGGTCTACTGGAGTCAAACATCTCATACCAATTTGCCTAACGAGGTACTCAAACCTATCTTTTGACAGAGCTTTCGTAAAAAAGTCGGCTAATTGGTAATCCGTTCCAACAAAGTATAATTCAACGATACCTCTTTCAACTTGTTCCTTTATTAAGTGGTATCTGACATCGATGTGCTTTGTGCGGGAATGCTGTACCGGATTGCAGGAGATGGCTATGGCCGACTTTGAGTCACAGTACATAGGTACTTTATCAAAGTGGAAGCCATAATCCGTGAGTTGTGTTCTCATCCAAAGAACTTGAGCACAACACGCAGATAGAGACACATACTCCGCTTCTGCTGATGAGAGTGACGTGCAATCCTGCTTCTTGGAAGACCATCCCACAAGCTTATCTTGACCTAGAAATTGTGCACCACCAGAAGTACTTTTTCGTGTATCAAGACACCCTGCATGATCAAAATCTGAATAGGCCGTTAGAAAGAAACTGATTTCCCTCGGATACCAGAGTCCCAAATGAATGGTATTCTTAAGGTACCGAAAGATCCGTTTAACCTCCTTGAGGTGCTTTTCAGTGGGTCGTGCTTGATATCGTGCACAATAGCATGTAGCATGATGAATATCTGGTCTGCTTGCTGTCAAGTACATGAGGGACCCGATCATGGAACGATATCTCGTTTGATCTATGGGTAATCCCTCCAAGTCAGCATCTAGGGATGTGGTTGATAATGGTGTCCCAACGGGGTCACATGAAGTCATACCATGCTTTTTTATTATCTCTTGACAATACTTAGCTTGGTTTATAAAGATACCACTTGGGGATTGGTGAACTTGAATTCCTAGAAAGAATTTTAGTTCGCCCATCATTGACATTTCAAATTTGCTGTGCATTACTTTTTCAAAACATTTTGAAAGTTTTGGGTTTGTAGACCCGAAAATAATGTCATCAACATAAATTTGCACAAGAAAAATGTCATCCCCATATTTATAAGTTAACAAAGTTAGATCAATGGAACCTTTTGAGAAACCTTTGGATACCAGAAATTTCGAGAGCTCGTCGTACCACGCCCTTGGAGCTTGCTTGAGTCCATATAGTGCCTTGTGGAGACGATACACCTTGTCAGGATAATGAGGATTGACAAATCCTTCCGGCTGAGTGACATAGACTTCTTCCTTCAAAGGACCGTTAAGAAACGCCCTCTTTACATCCATTTGATAGACAGTGAATCCCTTATGTGCAGCATAAGCAAGTAAAATCCTGACCGCTTCCATGCGAGCAACTGGTGCAAATGATTCATCAAAATCAATTCCCTCTTTCTGGCCATACCCCTTAGCCACTAGCCTAGCTTTGTTTTTGATGATCGTATTCTCTTCATCCATCTTGTTTTTCCAGATCCAACGAAGATTTAATGGAGTCACATCGTATGGTCTGTCAACAAGTTCCCAGACTTTAAGTCTTTCAAATTGTTGAAGTTCATCCGTCATCGATTCAATCCAAGCATGATCAGCCATGGCTTCTTTGATGTTTTTCGGTTCAGCTGTACTTACGGCGAGTGCGAACATACAAACATCGCCATCGGTTGCTAGTTGTCGTCTTGTACGAACAGGCTGTGAAGGGTTTCTAATTACGTGACCCAAAGGATGATCTCGGGTCCAATGATGTGTTGACGGATGTCGTTGATAGAACGTATGCATATTTGACGGATCAACATGGCGAGTAGAAGACTCTCCAGTTTCGTGTACCGGTGTACCGAATGGGTTGATAAATTCGTCTTCGTCAGATAATGCATCGTCTGCTTGATGTGTGTTCTCTGGAGCAATGACAGTAGTTGTGGATGTTGTAGGATCGATTGTTGAATTGATATTCTGAGGAGGTAAATCTGCAACAACCCGTGTTGAAGTAGATGAAGTTGTATCCATTTGTTGATGATGATCGGTATCATCATTCGTATCATGAGTGACAGCGGAAGACTTCGATGCAACTTGTTTCTCCCCCGTGAAATATTCATCATACATTGGTCCATATACCATTTCCAACTCTTCAAGTGTCGTGTCCACTGTCATATCTGCTCTAGGAACATGTTCAGGAACCAGCTTTGAACTTGACGGTTCATTGCTGTGGTCTTGAGTTCCGAGTTCCGTGTGGTTGTGAAAGGAAGTCGTTTGTCGTTGTGGATCGGGACTTAAACTGTTTTGTTCAAGTGCCATTTGTTGAGCTTACATGTGAAACCCCTGAGACACATATTTCTCAGATATTTGTTTCTTTAGCAACCAAACTCTGAGAGTGTCTTTTGTTGAACGATATGTATAAGGAAAACCTTTATGTTCTTGTTGAACCTTTACTTGATTACCTGCACTTTCATCAGTAGTTTGTATGCTTGCATATTTGTTAGTGATATCTTTGTGAGAACCATGTGGGGGTTCACAGTGAACCTTTGTCGTGCTAGAGGGAAATATTTTTCCAGTAGGAACCCATTTAAGACCAGTTGTTTTGAAGATTCTACCTGTTTGTCTCCACTTAAGACAGGGTCTAGGAAACTTAGCTTTCTCATGCACCGCGGAAGACTTAATTGGAGAAGAACTATTTCCTATAGGGTTCCATCTTTGAGATGCTCTAGCTGTTTTGTTCACCTTGTTCAGGAATTTAGTGATGCAATCATCATGAATGGCATTAAACACACATTTGTTACATTTCGTGCACACAAAGTGCTTAGCATCTGAGAAGGATCTAGTGTTCCTAGGATAGGCTGATTTGGGCACATCATAGAAGGGTCTAGAATTCCTAGATGTGTGATTAGCGCTCCTAGGTTTCGGTTGGGTCCTATCTCTTGCTTGTGTCTTTATCTTAGCATCCTCTAGATAGCTTTTATGACCCGTGTCATTTGAACTTCGCCTAGGCATGTTCTTGTGGCTATTGCTAGAGTTGCTTGAATCATTCATGTGATTGGGTTTTACATAGTCAGAATATCTTTAGGAGTATCTAGATTGTGGAGTGACAGTGTTTGGCAAATTGCTACGCATGTCAACTTGGGATGCAAACCTCGAGTTCGATGTTTTGGGTCGTTCAGATTTAAACGCATTCGGTTGTCTAGCAACTGAGCAGTTTCTGAATGGTTGAGTAGGAGGTTTCCCTAAGATAGACTGATTTGCTAACTTAGTATCCACACTATTTCCTTTTAGCTTCCTTAATTCATTTTTCACTGCTGTTAATGCAAAAACCTTTTCCTGAATCTGAGCTTTCAATTGCTCATTTTGTAGAAGTAATTGAGCGACACGTTGTTCTAACTTAATGTTTATATTATCAAATATGTCGTTATCAGCATTCGCGTCATTACTATTTACAGTGTCGATAGGTTGCACAGATATTTCACTTACTGAAGCAGGCGGAGGACTTGGATTTTGAGAAGCCAACTTTGATTCTAACAAATTTATTTGTTTCACAAAATGTTCTTTTTCCGCATTAGAATCTTGAATCTTACGATCCAGTTTTTGTTCAAGAACAACGTTTGCTTTTTCAAGTTTTTCAAAATAAGATTCAAATTTGTCATTTTTCTTGAAAAACTCGAGTTTGGCATCCTCAAAATCTTTTGTCTTTTGAGCTAACATAGTTTCAAGCTCATGAATCTTAGAATCAATATATTGATGATCATCATACACAACTTTTAATTGTACCTCAGCCATTGGCTCTTCATCATAAATGGGTCTGATATCTGCATCATTCCCTGAGCTGTGGATGGTTTGTTGCTGTTCTGATTCTATCCCGCTGATTTCTGTGATAATCGAACAATCATCCAATGTTTGACCATCATCGACATTGATCTCGTTCGTCTGCATCAGTCTTTCATTCACCCGTCTTTCAACTGGTAGTTTATGACGTGTTATTTCGGCAATTAGCTTCCTTATTTCTCTCATGTGTTGAAGAAACGTCTTCTTGAATTCTTGAACTTCTAACCGAGTATATTTAAAGAAGTAATTGTTTATGAATTCTCGATCATATTCTACAGACACCTGTGTACCAATGAATTGCTGAAACTGATTTTCGAGAACCAAAACGGCATCTATGGATTCAACCTCTTGAAATTCATCGTTGGCAAGTTGTTGTTCAAGGTGAGCTGCATTGAGTAACATTGTTCTTGTGAATGTCTCAACATCTTGACCAGTTAGTGACATGAATACCCGTTTGAATCCAAGTTCGACGCGAGTGCCTTTTAAATCGTCATTTGAAATAACTTGAAGGTGTGACTGGAGTGATCTAAAGTGTGTCATGCATCGTTCTTTTGCAACCGACATCTTGGATTTGAGTGAATGCACATCTTGTGTTACTGAATCCATAATGAGTGACACAGTTGATGAATTGACTTTGGATCTTAAGTAGTTGTGTTGTGATTGTTTGGTTGTTGAAATTCCGAAAATTGCGATTTTTTCTCAGTCCAACAATAAATTCCTCAGTCCGACAAAACGGTAAACTGAAAATTTTGACTTACCAAATTTTGAAATCAAGTCCGAAATAGCCAAAAACTAATAGGGAAAAATTTTGAAAAGTGAAAATTTTTGACAAAAATAAAACCTAAAAATGGCCTAAAAATTTGAATTTTGGTCCGAAAATTTGAATTTTTGGTCGAAAATTTTTTTGCATCGCCAAAATTTGAAATCGAAGCATAAAAGACCTAAAATTGGTCTAGGAAAAAATAAATTTTAAAATGGTTTTCCCGCCAAAAAATACTCAAACAAAATTTAGATGTCCATCGCAGTGAGACCCATCGCACTCTGATCGCACTCTGATCGCACTATGATCGTACTCATAGATCGCACTCTGATCATACTCTATGATCGTAGTTGGATCGTACTCTGACCGTGGTCTGATCATACTCCTAGATCGCAGTTGGATCGTACTCTGATCGTAGTTTGATCGTACTCACCTATCGTACTCCTAGATCGCACTCTGATCGCAGTCTTGGATCGTAACAAGTGATCGTACTCTTGGATCGTACTCACTTGATCGTACTATTCGATCGTACTGTGTGATCGTACTCACAGATCGTAGTGAGTGATCGCAGTAAGATCGTAGTATTAGATCGTGACTATGGATCGCAAGTAGAAACCCCCAGGGTTTATGCAATCAAAAAATCAGATCGTACCCCAAAAATTAAGCCGAGACTTAAGAACAGCAAGAAAGTATGGATTTTTACCTTGGATTTCGTGTTTCAATCCAAACCAAAGTAACCAAAAACTTACCACACGTATGAAAGATGTAGAGATTAAAGGAGGAAGATTTAGAGCACGAAAAACATAAGAAAAAAACTTGAATCCGAGTAGATTTTATGGAAAAATCACACGAATTAAGTAGTAAATCAACAACGAATCACAAAAACTACCCCATGGCGATTGATACCAATTGTTGTCCCTAATATGTGATGATTCTATACTATTAATGAAGAAAGAAAGGTAGAAATGAGATGAATTTTAGAGAGAGAAACTAGAGAGAGAAAAGAGAGAGAAGTGTGTGAACTTGTGAAATATTAGATTAAGAAGAAAATGAATCACCAACCCTCCTAACATGCTAGGAGGGTAGTATATATAGTCCACCCACATGCAGGCTTCTTAATGGACTATATGGTTTGGGCCGGGCTTTCCTTTTGGGCTTTAGTTACTTTTTAATGAACTTTAGCCTAAAGTTAAGCCCGTATAACACGACTAATATACTACCTATTACAACGTTCTAAAAATACGTTACATAATAAACATATGACCGAGCATTCTTGTTTGGCTCAATATTTTGAGGCTAACAAAATGAATTTTGGAGATGCTACGATACTTTATTCTAGCATTGCGTGAGGGCACGGCAATGGTTTAGTATGGGGGAGTGATGAGAATGCTTTTATACATAGTCTCATCGTCCAAAAAGGGCTTTAAATGCATTAAATATCATGAAAAATAGCCAAATATATGCTTGTATTTGTTACTTGTGTATTTTAGGTACGGATATTGAGAAAATGACAAAAGATCACAAGAATCATGGAAAAACGAACACGGGAAACGAAGCCGCACAATGAACCAAGCCCTAATGAAGATTTCCAAGAGAAGCCCTTGAAGATTTGAAGATTATGCAAGAAGGGTCCTCCAATATTGAAGAATTGACACTTTAAACCCATGTATCTTCATAATTACAAGAGTGGTCCCTAAAGTTTGTCAAAATTACAAAAGGGCCCTCCACTTTGAAGAATTGGCAAATTTAGTCCCTCAACAAAACTAAATTGTCAATATTAGTCATCCTCAAAGTCAAACATATCATGAAGGCCTTCAAGTTACAAGCAATTACAAGTTTGATCCTCAAAATATGTCAAATTGCAAAAAGGACCCTTAACTTTGAAGAAATGGAAAAAAATGGTCCCTCAACAATTATGACTTGTCAATTTCAGTCCTCCAAGAAGTCAACCATACAAGTCAAGACCATTACCTTTGAAGAAAATGCCAAATCAGTCCTTCAAGAATCAACAATTGGCAAGAAATACACCTGAAAATACTTTACAAAACTATTTGGGGCAAAAGTCTAAAAACTGAAACTTCATTTACAAAGGAATTTCAGTTTTGGTTATTTAAACAAGGAATGAAAGGAGTTAAGGAGATGAGGGGCTAAATTGGGCAGACAATCATAGTAACCTAGACCAACCACCACTTGACACGTAGCCCACTCACCAAAACCAACCAATCACCACTCTCCCTTCCTCCACCTCATCTTCCACTCAACCCGGTTTATTTATTTAATAAACTTGGTGCCTTAACACATATTTAAACTTAATCCCACCCTAAAACGGATAAACACACCCACTATTCATGTCAAGAACAATTTTGGGCATTTGTGTTTTAACAATAATTAACCCACCATATTATCTAGATTAGTGATTAAGGTGATGATAATCATATCCCAAACCTTAAACTTGTCACCTCAACAACACACAAGTCCCATGATAAACCTCCTTCACACGGTTTTGCATAAAATGCCAAAAATGCCAGAATATCCAACCATCCTTGTTTAGCTTTATTCCTAAGCTTTATTCTTGACCTTTGGATGCATTCTCACCTTGCCAACAACAACAAAATGCCAAATTTAGTCACATGATCAAGATATATTCAAAACCCTCAAGGGAATTTCAGGAACTTCATTAGCTAGGGTTTTATGTTTTTTATGCATTCACTAGTTCATTTGTAGCCTATATAAGGCATAGGATGTGCAACATTTGCACTTGCTTTTGATTTTTCCTTAGTTCACAATTCTGTAAAATCTCAATTTCATATTAATGAAGTGTGTTTGAAATTTGTGAAGAAAGACCAAGTGCCAATCTTTATTCCGGCTTATTATTGTTTAATGTTAACTAATCTTGAATCCTAAAACCTGTTTTCAAAGGAGTGTGCAAAAGTTTGCATATTTTCCTATAATCTTGATATTTTGCTAAGTCTTGTTCAAACCTTGGAATTTTTTGGCTATAAGTGATCCATACACCCTGATAAGGAGCTTATCAAGGTGTTGGTGAGCTTATAGTTTGGAGATAATCAAGTGTGGGGAACAAAGGTTGCATTAATCAAGTTTTCCTCTTTTTCTGTTTTTGATAATTTTGTGCTTTAACTTTGTTCCATCTTAACATCTTGATATTTGAAGCTTGTGCTTGTTCTTGCTAGCACATAAGCTCAAACATACGTGGGTGTGGATGTACATCCATGAGGTTTGAACCCTTAATCTCAAAATCTGATAAAAATTTGGATATTTGTGATATTTGAGTTCTGGTATTGTATGTGTTGTTCTTGGGCTCCAAATCTTGTTGAATCTGTTCATGTTTGATGTTTTGATGCTTATGTATGCATGTGCTAACCTAATTCCTACCTTTGATTTGAAAATCTTGTTTTGAAATTATTAAGCGGTGTTTGGGTTATCTGCATATTGAAATTGTGGAGTTATTGATTAAGTGTTTGCTATTGTATGTTGCTTGTTCTTGTTTAAGAAGTGTTATTGAGTGAATATATGCAAGTTATATGCTTTTGAACACCTAAATCAAACATTTGCTCATAAAATCTTGATTAAGTGATATTTTGACTTGTGATTTGGTGCACTCCTAGTTCTAGGCTTAGACTTAGGATAAAAAGTGATAAATCATACTCAACATAACCTATCTAAGAGATTTGAGTGTTTGAATTTGGCTGTGTAGTCAAGTATATCAGCAAGTGTTCATGACTGCATGTTCTTAGTTCATCAGTAACTTTTTGGTGCTTGAATCTTGATCTAGACCTTGAACCATTGCATGAAACCTGTTTAAATCTGTTCATTTGAAATTATTAAAGCTTGTGTATGCATTTGGTGCAATTTGGTTGGCTGATTTTTGCTTAAACTGCTTATTGAGTGAAATCTACTTATTGTTCATGTCTGTGACTAATCTGGTGCTTAATTGAATTAACTACACTAATTGGCTGATTGTGATTGTGATTTCTTTGTTGTTCTGACTCCTTGTGATTCACTGATCACAAGGGTGCCTTGTTTGTAACTTGAATCCACAAAAAATTCATATAAGACAAAAAGTCAAGAAAGTCAAGCAGTGGGAAAAGTTCCCACTGCTCAACACCCAAAACTAGCCCATGCTAGTGTAATTTTTCAGTCAGCTTATTTATAAGCCACATTGGCTTATCCAAACTTGCAACAACTTACTTTTTGTAATAGATCTTCCTCATTTGACCCATTTATTTGATCTGGAGCTTATCAGACCTTGGCTTTGACTTTTTGCTAGAAAACTCATGAGGTTGACTTTTAATTAAGTGTTTATCTGCTTATTTCAGCTTATTGAGTATGCTTATTGAAAAACTTTTTGTTGATTAAGCTTATTTAAGTCATTTAAAAGCTTTTGAAACTTGAATCAGCTCTTGGGGTGGCCTAGAACTCGAAAACGACTATTTTGTCGTTTTGTGAAGATAGCTTTTAGCTTATTCAGGCTTATTCCTTATGCTTATTTCAAATTTCTTTTTGCAGATCTCTTAAGAAGCTCAAAAGAAGCTTGTGTGTCTAATTTGAGCTTATGGCATCAGCTTATAGCTTAATGGGCCAAAAAGCCCATTAAGAATAAGCAGCTTTGAAATAAGCTAGCTTAAACACATTTTCAGCTTTTGGGCCTTCAGAGTTTTGTTCTTAAAATCAAATTTTGAGTCAGATAAGAGCTTTTGGGATTAATTGGAGGACATTTTTCTTATTGGGCCTTAAAAAGCCCATTAAGGGGTCTGTTTGGACTTTTGGCCCATTTCAAGGCCCATTAGGGGTATTTTGTAATTTCAATTTCATTTCTGTGTTTATTAGGTTAAAATAAACTAGTTTGCAACTTTTTAGAATTTTTTTATAAATTTTGGATTTTTAATATTATTTTATTATTATTTTATTATTAAAAATTAAAATTTAGATTTTTCAAGTTTTATATTTTTCTTAGGTTAAACACATTAAGTTAGGAATTTTACAATTTTTAGAATATTTTTATTGTTTTTAGATTAATTTTTATAATTATTTTAAGTTTTAATAGTTTTTAATTGTTCTTAAATAGTTTTAATTAATTTTAAAATTTTAAAAACAGTTATAGATTTAGTTAAGTCATTTTAGAGGTTTACAATTAAAAAAATCTCATTTTGGGCTTTTTGTTAATTAAATTGATTTTTTGGGCTTTAATTAGCATTAAAAAATATTATTTAATTAAATAAAAGGTTTACGTGATTTTTGATTTTTTGTAAACTCTAATTATATTATTTAGGATTTATTGCATTTTTCTAGGAATTTTTAGGGTAAAGTTTTAATTTTGTCACCTTTTTACGGTTTTACGTGTACGACTATTCGTCTTAGTGTAATCCATCATCGTAACCGTCATTCTCTTCTAATCTCTTTTCTTCTTTTCTTTTCTCATCAATATAATCACAAAAGTTAATCAATTCTTAACACAACGCACTTGCCTCCTTGAGAACGATCCCCACTTTGGGTCATAAATTGTGGTTTTCCTAAATTACTTGTTTATACTTGCCCTAATTACGCTCTTTTTCCTAAAAGATGTATTTTACAATTATCATATACCCTTTCGTTCGTAATATAGCTTTGTAGTGGTAAGCCAGGATCGTTCGCTAGGACCAGTTTCGTTTTGGTAATCAGTATAATAATTGAAGAAAGAAATGATTAAGTAAGTAACAATAATAACAAGTATGACTAATATGTGATAGTTCGTATAAGTTCATGATGATGATGATAATCCTTTTTCGTCAAAATGGCATTTACACAATTCACTTTGGTATGATTCAAGACTTACATTTGATTAAGCGACTAAGCTTAAAAAAAGTTTCCAACAAGTTCAATATTTTATCAAAGTATCTAAGCGGATCTCTCCAACCAAAGATTCAAAACCATAGACAAGTTCTTACAAACTAATTATAACAACTTGAGTCTCTCGACGTCAAATTATTGTAACAAAACATTAGCTTGAAATCAATTATAAAGGATCATATCATAGCATCATCACTAGTTATAGTCACATACCCATATAGTCACAAATAGCTTAGCCTAACATAGTAATTAAAGTAACAAATGGAAATGAGTAAGAGAATATCATACTTAGATTGATCAAATGAACGAGTACACAAGTATCACAATTGTATCGTCTTTCCAAAAACCAAAGAGTAGAATACTCCTGTTACAAGTATTTCCCAAAAGTGGATAATACTGAAAAGATCACTAAGAAACTAAGAATACTCGGATTATAGAGTAGTTGATTGAGATGTGTGTGTAACATGAGTAGAAAGGGTCCCTATTTATAGTGCAGACTGAGGGTAAATGTGTGCCACACTTCTCCAAAAGTGCGCCGCACTTTGGAGGTGGAAATGTGTGCCGCACTTTTGAGTTTGTGCGCCGCACTTTCGTGCGTTCCATAATCTTCTCATAATAGTCTTTGATAATTACACTTCAAGGACTTTATTTTGTATTTTTTCACTTTGCTCCTTCAAACTTTATACCTGCATGTAAAACGCAATATATTAAGTATCAAAAGTTCTTATTTATAATACAAAGTGGCATAATAATAACGGGTTGGATATGTATATTTAGGTCGTTATCAAATTCCTCCACACTTAGCTATTGCTTGCCCTTAAGAAATCAAAGCGAGAAAACAAATTAGATTTTAAAAGCTTTAAAGTATTGTGAAGTATGATAGGAAAATGATTAAATTTTTCTAAGTAGCAAAAGGTAACGATAAAATAATTTCAGCACCTCACATGGATAGTGTTTGAATTTAAGTTCACACAAATGTCACTCACAAGGGGAAAATGTAAGATAATACTCAAATAGCACAGACATAAAATAGATAGCTAGCATATGCTTGTACATGACACATAAACATAACCATTGCGGCGTGAGCACCAGATAATTTTTCAACGAAGAAAAACGTGAACAATTATGTGGGTTTAGTAACAAAATATGCCTTGTCAAAGTCGTAGAACAAACTATACTAGAATACTTTTTTCTTTCTAGGTTTTTTTAAGAGAACATCATATATACTTTTGACTTGACAATGGATAGGCGTAACATCGAGATAATAGCACGTGGGATAATATAGCACATAAGTACGAGTGCAACATATTTTAGCAAGCTAGTGTAGCTTGACTAAAATGATACAATGGTGATTTATTTTGCCTCTTTTTGAAAATATCTATAAATTTACCTCTCTACGGTTTAATAAATGATGATCAAGCACACGTTCTAAAGCATACTAGATTATCCGCTTTCACACAAAATAGAGAAATATAAGGCTAGGTTTTCTCACATATTTGGTGGATGGTTTTGTGCTTAGTTATAATGTCAATCAATGAGATCTTTGCTTTGCTAAAAACTTTATTTATTTACAAAACATTTTTATTTTTATTTCAAGAAGATTTTTATGTGGAGAAAATTTATTTATTTTTTATTATTATTCCTATTTATCTCCTCCTCCACACTTAAGGTGAACGTCGTCCTCGATGTGATAACTAATAAAATTAAAAATTAGGAAAAATGCAAAGGGAAATGAGAACTTCCGAGGCTGAGTAGAAAATTGCGGGACTTCAATAGGTGAATCTAGCTTAGAACTCAAAGTTTGCTAGTCTTCCTACATGATATTATAAAACAAACAAAATGAAAATTATATACAAGGACGGTTTTATTTATGCTACAAGTCCTCCTCTACACTTATAAGTGGGGAATAAAACACGTATTGCATTCCGAGAATCGCTAAGTTTAGAGTCTTCAGCCAGACTTGGCTACTCGGGTTTATTTTAAGAAGAATGGGATCTCTGTTGATCCCAAACTTAGATCGATTAAGCTTTGTGTATACGAGATTAGATCAAGTACTACACGTAGAGAAACCTTTGCTTATGAACAAAGTAACAAAGTGTTATGCGGAATTAACACTTGATCTAAAACACAATGATGTTAAACAAACTTTCACTTGTATTAGAATAATCGTACTTGGTTACAATGAAAGGGTTTAGCAATCGAAAACTTATGAAAACTGATAATAAACATTAACCTAAAAGATCTTCTTTTATAGAACAAGAAGTCTTGTACAATAAGCTACGAATCAACTATTCTAGGTAAAGATAAACATAGAAAATACATTGTCGTTTCTATCCTTACTAGAAGTATTCTAGAATATAATAAACGTGTAGCTCACATCTTCCATCAGTGCTTGTCTTCAATCTGTCAACGCTTGACTTTAACTTGTCAACGCTTATGCTGTCAGCGCTCACTTTGCTCTTGTCAACGCTTAAGTAATTCTTGTCAGCGTTCAAGTGTTCTGGCCTAGATTTATTCCCAACAATCCTCCCCTAAACTTGATATCCACTCTTATGATCAAGTTTCTGAATAAACACTAAGAACTTGGAGGAGTCTGACAAACCTTGTCATATTGATGATAAATAAATCTGATCAAATTCTTTGCCACGTCACTTGTATAGTCTATCTCCAACTGGGTGTCCTTCATCTTCTCCAAAACAGCCTTGGATATGAAATACTGAGCATCTACAAGTAAATACTCAGCAAACTTTGTAGAACTCAAATGGTATACACCAGCAGCTGAATATAACCTCCATTGAAGACCACTGAGGTCATCTTCAAGATCCTTCCAGATTTCAGGATCTTCTTCTTTTGTCCCACACATTCTTTTGAATGTGGTCCAAAGTTTTATTCCATTGGCTGAAGTTGGTGCTTCAGCCTCATACTTGGTCTCTAGTAACCTCCAAAGGTCCACCAAGTCTTCTCTGTCACAACTTGCAAATAAAGATATGAGAGTGGTAAAAGTGTGTACCTCCTTGCCAAATCTTCCAATTTTCCAGAATCCACATTCATCTTCCTCATAACTTACAATTGGATTCCTGGAATCTAGTGGTAACACATGCACCATATCTGAAGCTTCTAATGGGGAGAGCTTGAGGCTCTTTCTAATGATTGCTTCACTTGGATATAGTTGATTCATATCTTTTGGAAACTCAAGAATAAATCCCTTCTTTACTGGTCTAGGAACTATCATAGATTTCTTGATTGCCATCTCTTCTGCAAGTTGCTCCTTTCTTTCATCTGAAAGAAGTCTGAAAGTGTTTTCTTCCTGCACTTTCACCCAAATAGGATAAGCCCTATGTTCCAATTCATCAAATGTCAAAGCCTTCAGCTTCTGATGTGTCCATCCAACTCCATGACATTTGAGCAACATAAAGTAGAGCTTCCTTCTATCCCTTTTCAATTCAGAGAGAATGTTGCTTGCCTTGTACTTCAGCATCACCTTACAATCCTGCTGAACTCTAAGAAGAATTTCCAAACCCCATATTTGATCTGAAATGGTCAAGTCTGGATTATCCATACAGCTTTCTTCCCAAGAATTGTACATCTGAACTACCTCTGGCATATCAAAATCAATTTGCAACTTCAAATCTCTCAGCCTTTCCCTAGCAAGCTCATCACCATACTCAAGTCTTTCTGGTTCAACAATCATCACACTTGAGTCTGAGCTAGCTCCATCACTTTCTTCTTCAGAAGTCACAACAAATGGTGACTTTTCCTTTTTACCTTGTTCCATCATTTGCTCAGCCAATCTTCTATCAAATTCAACCTGAGCTGCATTCTTTGGAACAATTTCTTCTACCAACTTACCCTTACCCTTATCTGTTGGTGCAATTGTTGGTAGGGTAGATGATAATACCTGAGTAGGAACATCTTTGATGATAGATGATGACTGGAATACATCACCTCCATATGCAGATCTGTCAACGCCCAAATTTCCTCTATCAGCGCCCAAAATACTTCTGTCAGCGTTTAAACTTGTCTTATCAACGCTCAAATATTTTCCCTCAGCGCCTTGGGTAACCTCCCTCAACATATCTGTAAATGATAAATTTAAATTGGTTGGAGAGATTAAGGACGTATCAAAACCTTTTTGTTCCTTCAAAGTAGTAAGAGCTTCAGCAATATCCAATGATTGACCATCTTGACTGCTCTTATCACTCAGATTTCTTCTATCTTCCTCCCCTTTGGAAGACTCCTCCATACCTCCCCTTGAATGAGCACTCTCCAAAACAACAATCCTCTCCCTCAATTCTTTGAGTTCAAGGCCTTGGTTACTGACAATTTGTACTAAGTCTGCATTTTGCTTTTGCAAGCTAATGCAGACAGCCGTCAATTCTAAAAGCGTCATTGGTTCCAGTCTGCCCTCTTCCAAAATGGGAATTTGACCTCCCAAGTCAGGTTCATTGGGCATGGATGAGGACTTAATTATGGTGGGACTGTCTTGGCCAGCTGCTAAGCCAGAACCAATAGTCCCAGCCTCATCCAAGTTACCAGCCACACTTGTGATGGTGGTTCTCTCTGCTTCATGGCTAGGACCACCAGAGGAGAACACTCCAGCAGTCCTTTGGCGTTTAATCAACCTATATTCTGGTGGTGTGGAAGATGGTGTAGAAGAAGGTGTAGATGTGGGTTGGTTAAGGGGTGTTTGGGATTGTGATGGTTGGGTGTCAACGTTGGAAATAGGCATATCAACGCCCACATTAGATGTGTCAGCGTCAAAGGGATTTTGGTCTATTTGCATTTGGTCAGGGGAGGGTAAAGGTTCAGGGATAGGCTCAAGTTGTGGGTGAGGGTCAATATGAGGTTGGGGGTCTGGTTGGGGTTGTGCTGCTGCAATAACAGCAAGCATGGCTGGGGTTAAAGGTAGGTCTCTATGAGGTGGTGAATTCATCTTGGTAAAAATAGCCTTCTTTTGTTCAGGGATCTTATAAAAATCATTGTGATCCCTTGAACAATATCTTTGAGCATCAAAAACCATTTGCAGAAAACGGGGATAAGCTAAAGTCATTTTTGTCCCCTTGTTTTTACACATTCCTTCAAAAATCATTTTGGACCAGTTATAATTTTGCCCTGTTGTAATACACACAATAGCAGATGCAATGGATCTATTGATCTCATTGTGTGCAGTACACTTGGGACTCAAACATTGAAGGAGAATGTGAATTAGGTACTTCCAGGCTGGGGGAAATTCCTGCTTGTGGTACTTATTAAGAGTACCTTCATCAGGAATAGGGTATCCCAAAGCCCTAAGCCCTTGTTCTATTTCAGATATGGGAAGAATGGTTATACCATCAGCATCATTAAGATGCAAGGCCTGGCGTACCAAGGCCTCAGTAACCACCCAAGGTCTCCCATGTACAATAGAAGTCAATGTTGTCACTCCATTAACTGTTGAGGAACTAACAGTGTTCCAAAACTGTTTAATGTGTGTGACTGGAATGAGTGGGGCATGAGAAAGAGCATACCTTAATGGGGATGCATTCAAATACTCCACCATCTGTGTGTATTGAGGGAACAAAGTATTATCAGCAACAAGATAAGCAATCATGTTGTGTTGAGACTTGAACCCCAAATCCAATTCTGCTGAGTTAAATCTTGGTGCCATTGATGAAAGCTGTTAAGTTGAAGTATAAAAGATGAAGGTTGATAAGAGAAAATTTGTTAGACAAGAATTATAGATACCCTGTTTAAAATAGGAGCCAAATTTATAGGAGTGGATGAATGCACGTGATTGGCCCAAAAATAGGCAAAGATTTTCAAAAATCAATCATGAAAATATTGAAAAAGTTTATAAGTTATCCCATGCATTGAATGAAAGTAACAACTCCTAAAATTACGGCTTGAAAATATGTCAAAAAGTAACAACTGGGTAGGTCCCATTGTTTGTCAACGGTCAAATATAACCCATCAACGCCCAACGGCTATAATCTTGTCAACGTTCGCCTAAAGCCATGTCAGCGTCCATTTTGGTCACAACAACGCTTGGAAAATTCTTGTCAGCGTCCAAAAATAAAATTGTTTTAAAAAGTGAAAAATGACCTTAACAAGTAATTTATCCTAGAGAAGATAACCAAAAGCTGATAATTATCATAGGGCGGCAAGCACTGTCCAGTTATGCACACTTGCATAAGCAGGATAGACATAACAGTCCTCTAGTGTCCCTTGCTAACCAAAATTCTTAACAACCAAGTTACCTCATAAAATCCTTGTTACTCCCAGGTAAAACCCATATCAAAAGGATTCCCAAGCCTCCCAACAGACCACAACCAATTCTAGGCCAAAAATGTCTTGGCAGCATGCAAAGTTGATATACTATGCATGCTACAGTGCCTCATGGTTTAGTAAAACTAACCCATACTCACCAGTGGACACAATCTAGAATTGTGATGAGAGTATTCTAAGAATACCCAAGAGTCCTAAAGGTTCCTTAAACCTCCCCTCAAACTATGATACATGAGTTCTCAAAATATATATGAACATTAAAAATTTATGTCAAGATAGGAATATAAATATTCCAACCATCATCCATAAACAGAACATGTCCAAATAGCTCTTCAAAGATCCATAAGCAACTCTGTATCCAATGGCATAAAGCTACCATTACCTGCACATTTAGATAAAAACCACAAAACTAACATTTGTTGCTGACAGCGTCCCGACAACACTTATCAGCGTTGAAGGAACTCTTGTCAGCGTTAGACAATAATATCTCCAACAACGGCAAAATAACACTTGACAGCGTTGCATTTACCTTTGTCAGTGTTAGAAAAAGAATGTGGAAAATCTAAATCATCACAAAGACCAATAACAATGCATTATCCTGTACATACTTTTACAAAAAGATTCCAAAAACACATATTAAGTGAGATTAACCATCCCAATATTTGTTACCAAATATTGAAATCTTCCAGCATCAAAAGGTTTAGTTAATAAATCAGCCACATTATCTTCTGTGTCTACCCTATCTGGTTGTATTAAACCTTTCTCAAAGCAATCTCTTATAAAATGATGTCTAATTTCTATGTGTTTGGTTTTAGAATGATGTACAGGATTTTTAATAATGCATAAAGTACTGTTATTGTCTACAAAAATCTTGGTATGCATAAAATTATACCCATAATCCAACAGCTGGTTCTGAATCCATAAGACTTGTCCACAACAAGCAGCTGCTGCAACATATTCTGCTTCAGTTGTAGAGTTGGCCACCACTGTTTGTTTCTTGCATTGCCAAGATATTAATCTGCTCCCAAGAAATTGACATCCACCAGTTGTGGATTTCCTATCAAACTTGTCACCACCATAATCACTGTCTGAATATGCAATAAGATCCAATGGAGAATCTTTTGGGTACCATAATCCAAGATCTGGATAACACCTTAGGTACCTAAAAATCCTCTTCACAGCAAAAATGTGACATTCTTTGGGAGTCACTTGATGGCGTGCACATGCACACACAGCAAACATGATGTCAGGTCTTGAGGCTGTAAGATACATCAATGAGCCAATCATTGATCTATAGTGCCTAACATCCACATCCTTTCCAGCTCCAATCTTTCCCCAAGGGTGTTGCCTATCCATAGGAGTGGAAGCCTCCTTCTCATGTGGAAAAAAACCATATTTCTTCAAGATTTCAGCTACATACTTGTCTTGGGAGATGAAGATACCATCTTCTTTCTGCTGAACTTGTAACCCTAGAAAGAAGTTCATCTCACCCATTGCACTCATCTTGAATTTATCTGTCATGAGCTTGGAAAAGTCCTCACTCATTTTTGGATCAGTAGACCCAAAAATGATATCATCAACATAGACCTGCACCAGCAACACATGTTTTCCTTTCTTCTTTGTAAATAGTGTCTGATCTATGGTGCCCCTTTTGAAACCATTTTCCACCAAGTAGGTGGACAATGTACCATACCATGCTCTTGGGGCTTGATGAAGTCCATACATTGCCTTCTTCACTCTATAAACCTTGTCTGGATTTTCAGGATCTTCAAAACCAGGAGGTTGCATGACATATACTTCCTCAACAATTGTCCCATAGAGGAAAGCACTCTTCACATCCATTTGGTAAACAGTAAAATTCATACAAGAGGCATAAGCTAGAAAAATTCTTATAGCTTCAATTCTTGCAACTGGTGCAAAAACTTCTTCATAATCAATTCCTTCCTCTTGTGTATATCCCTGGGCTACCAAACGTGCCTTGTTTCTGACCACAATGCCTCTTTCATCTTTTTTGTTCCTTAGAACCCATCTTGTCCCAATTGGTCTCACATATCTGGGACAATCAACCAGCTCCCAAACATCTTGTATAGCAAATTGGTGAAGCTCATCCTGCATTGCTTCCACCCAACTAGGTTCCTTGAGAGCATCAAAA
Source organism: Glebionis coronaria (assembly GCA_025667525.1). Classification (NCBI taxonomy): domain Eukaryota; kingdom Viridiplantae; phylum Streptophyta; class Magnoliopsida; order Asterales; family Asteraceae; genus Glebionis; species Glebionis coronaria. The sequence continues at coordinate 178,690,094 of CM046879.1, forward strand.
ATTTTCTTGGGTTCTTCCTGTGACAGAAAACAGGCAAACAAACATGCTTGTACAAGAGGGGTATCAACCTTCTTGTGTATATTGGCAATAAATCCACCAAGACCTTGATGGGATCTTCTTGTCTGAACTGGAGCCATAACATCACCAATGATTTGAGATGTGGGGTGATCCTTAGCTGTGGAAGTGAGAACTCCTCCTTCAAAAAGTCTGGTGTCCTCAACTTCACGCTCCATGTTGCCAATATCTTCTTCAGATTCTTCTTGATCAACAGAGATCTCTTCATGGACATTAGAAGGTCCACCTTGTTCAAAATGAGAAGAGAAAAGCTGTGTAAAGGTGTCTCCAAAGTCTGATCCTTGTTTATCAGCGTTTGGGCTAACAACGCTTGAACTGGTGTTGTCAGCGTTGGAGCCATCAGCGTCTGAATTGGTCGTGTCAGCGCTTGATTTCCCTTTGTCAGCGCCTGAAGAATCATGCATGTTTGTATTTGGTGGTATTTGAACACCACCATTATCCTTTCTAGCAGCAGCAGCAGCAGCATAATACTCATCTGTCCATATAGGAAGTGTAACATATTCTTGTGTGGGAGATGATTCAACTGCTGGTGGTCCATCCTCCTTAGCAACCTGTATACCTGAAACATTACCAATTCTCTTTTCCAAAACACTTGAAGTTACCTTCACAATGTCTGGATCAGTAACAGGCATATAATTTAAAGCTCTAGATAAAGGTTCTAAGTCAAACAACCAATTTGGACCACTCTCAGGATCACTAGGTTTACTTTCTAAAAACCTAACATGTACCTTTTCAAGTATACGTTTTTCCTTTTTAATGTAAACCCTATATCCTTTGCTCTGCACTGAATAACCCATGAAGTAGCCTTCATCACCTTTTGAATCAAATTTACCTAGGGCCTCACTAGTTTCTAAAACAACTACATGACAGCCAAAAGGCTTGAGAAAGCCAATATTGGGCTTCCTTCCCCAAAGTAATTCATAAGGTGTCTTATTATGTATCTTGTTGACCAATGCCCTATTTTGAACATAACAAGCTGTGTTAACAGCTTCAGCCCAAAAGGCTATAGGAAAGTGGGCATCAGCCAACATGGTTCTGGCTGCTTCAATAAGGGTCCTATTCTTCCTTTCAACAACCCCATTTTGCTGTGGGGTTCTAGCTATGCTAAACTGCCTAGTAATCCCTTTCTTGGCACAAAAATCATCTAACAACTGATTTCTAAACTCACCCCCATTGTCACTTCTAATAATTTTGACCTCATTACCATTCTTCTTCTCAATTTGGGTAATGAAATTAATCAGACTTAGGGCAGTTTCACTTTTCTTGGCTAAAAAGAAAGTCCATGTAAACCTGGAGTAATCATCAGTAATAACAAAACAATATGATTTACCCTTTAAGCTTTCTATATTAGTTGGACCAAAGAGGTCCATATGCAATAAGTGAAGTGGTTTAGAACTAGAGTGCACCTGTTTAGACCTAAATGAGACCTTGTGCTGCTTGCCTTTAAGACATGCAACACAAGAGTGGTCATTGTGGAAAGCCTTTTCAGGCAACAAATCAACTAAACCAAGCCTCACAAGTCTATTGATATTCTTAAAGTTTATGTGCCCTAATCTCCTGTGCCAAAGATTACTTTCATCTACTGAGGCTTTAGCATATAGACATGACATTTTATTATTTACCTTAATTCCATTAAGATTCACATTATATATGTCTTTATGCCTTGGTGTTCTAAAATCTATGTATTTTTCCTCTGGAAGCTTATAATCTTTGCTTAACACCAAGCACTCAGTATCTGTGAAAAGAACCTTATTTTTGTTATCACACACTTGTGATACACTAAACAAATTATAATCCAGTTCTTTTACCAAGAAGACATTCTCAAACCGTAGATTGTTGGTGACAAGGGTTCCTTTTCCTGTGATTGTTCCATAGCCCCCTCCAAAGTATACCTTATCACCATCTTGAATAGGAGAGAAATTGGTCAGATAGTCTTCCTTTCCTGTCATGTGCCTTGAGCATCCACTATCCCAGTATCCATAATCATTGATCTTCTTCTGAATGCCCTGCACATAAAGAAAACACATTAGTTTTCTTTGGGAACCCAAGCCTTAGAAGACTTGGATTCATTTGGTTGTTCAACAAGAACAGACTTGGTTCTCATAACAACCCCATTTTCATCCCTGTTTGAATGAAATTCCCAGTTAACCCCAATTGGTGTTGACAATGCCTTAGAAATATAATGAAACCTGTTGCATGTCATAGAAATACCAGTATTATTAGGGTTTTGGTCTTGTTTTGGTCTCCATGTTAAGCTAGTAGAAGCTTTAGACCTATTTCCCTGTGGTTGCAAATACCTAGGTTTAGCAGTGTGTGTGTCAGCGCTGAAATTTCTCTTGTCAGCGCCCCGATTGCTCCTATCAGCGTTGAACCTAGGGTTTGCTACAGGAACCCATTGCCTATTTGACCAAGTATTTGACTTTTGAAAAGGTCTTAGGCCTTGTGTGTTAGACCCTCTAGAAAAGAATGGGGCTGGTCTAACAACTTGTGAACTTTTGTTCACAAAGGTATTGGGTCTGACAGTGTTTGACCTATGTTGACTTTTGTCAGCGCTGAAATGGTTCCTATCAGCGTTGACATTGGAAGCGTTGACACATTTGTATGCCAAATGTGAGAAGCTACCACATGTGTAACAAGCTTTTCTAGACATAGTCTTAGGTCTAGAAGAAAAGAAGCCTGTTCCATGGTTACTAACTTGGCTTTTTGGTGACCTAGTATTCCTATACATCTCTGCATACTTAACACTAGGTTTTCTAACATTTTGAGGGCCAAGGTCAACAACTTTGCCAGTGGTAGGGTGTGTGATCTTAATAGGTTTAGGATCAAGGCTCGTGATTGGTGTGGGCTCATTTGGACTTTCACACAATAACCCTCCCTTAACAAACAAGGTGTGGTTAGCTTTCTTCCACTCATCTAGGTCAGTCAGCTTTTGCTTGTATTCCTCAACTGGGGAAATCACTCTAGGTGGAGGAATGAATTCCTCCTCTTGACATTCTGGCAAGCCAGTCCAAGATAAGTCCTTTGATTGGACACCATAGAAATCCCCAGCTGGTGGTGGGACAACAGTATAATTATTCATCCCAATCCCACTCATATCCTTAGAGTCTCTTTGTTTACTAACACACTCTCCTAGGGATTGTGTGGCCTTATCAAATCTCTGGATTTTAAGACTCACATTATCTTTATTTTTGTTAGCCTCCTCTAACTGAGCTATCAAATCAAGATTAACCCTATTTACTATATCTTGAACATCTTTACTCTGAAATAACTCATGTTTTAAGATGTTTATTTGATTCTTTAAATCAAACTCCATTTTCTTATACTCAGCTACTGTCTTTTCTGTTTGGGTAAGAGCAATTTGATAATTAGATACTTTGCATCTTTCAGTACTTGCCTCATCTAATAATTTAACTATCTCTTGTTTTAATTTCTCAGTATTTAAACGACAACCCTTAGAACAGAAAGCATCATCATATACCTCATTATCTGATGAAGAGGAGGAGTGTGCCATGAGAGCATATTCAGCATGCTCTTCTTTAACTTCAGCAACCAAAGCTCTGTCCTCTTCCTCATTCTTAGCCATCCAGCTCCAATCCCATTCTCCAACTCCATCAATTTGTTGAACAGCAACCATGGCCTTGGGATCTGGGCTCTTAATCATTTGGCTTGAAGGCTTCCCAGCATCAGATCTTCTTGGAGATCTACATTCCCTCATAAAGTGCCCCATCCTATGACAGTTGTAGCACTCAACCTTGGACTTGTCAAATCCACCAACATCCTTAGCATTAAAGGTCATCTTCTTCTTGAACCTTTTATTGAACCTGTTTGCTCTTAAACTTACAAGAGCCATAGTCCACTTGATGTCCATCTCTTCTAATTGTTCATCACTTATCTGCTCAAGATCTTCATATGTAATCCTTGAATCACTGGGCAAAGAAGCAATGAATGCACACACAGTATCTAGATCAAAACCAGCAGGTTTAATTCTATCAGCGCCATGATTGTGTGTGTCAGCGCTTGAGTACAAAGCGTTGACAGGATATGATCCAGCGCTGACAGATTGACATCCAACGCTGACACCTTGAGATCCAGTTGCTGAATGTCCATAGAAGTTCATGGAATCAAATTGGCCTTCACTTTGTGAGAAGAAGGCCATGTTGCTGCTGGAAGATTTGTTATCACTCTCCAATTGCCATTCATTCTCCAACAGTCTTAGTTTGTTGAAGATGTCATCAAACCTGGATGTCTTGTGGGTGTTATTGACAAGAATGGATCTTGTCTCAATCTTCCATACATCACCAAGGCTTTTGAGAAAAGTAGCATTCAATTCAGGGTCATCAATCTGTTTTCCCATGAAGGAAAGTTGACTTGTGATGTCAAGAAGTCTACTTCTCACACTGCTGAGATTCTCATTAGGTTGAGCTTTAAAGACAGCATACTCATGCAATAGTTGCTTCTTCTTTTCTTCTTTTGTATCAGCATTGCCACCATGTGCTACTTCAAGAGCTTCCCAAAGCTCTTTTGCAGACTCAAAGCGTTTGTACTTGTGCTGATTCTCATGACCTAGGGCATGTTTCAAGATGTTCAAGATTTTCATGTCCACCCTCTTCTTGGCTATGTCTTCAACAGCTACAGCTCTCCCATCTTCAGGCTTTTCCACCTTATCAGATTCAGGACAATTAGGAACAGCTGTCCTTGTGGCAATTGCAGCAGTAATCTTTGCTGCTTTATCGAATGTGTTCCCATATTCGATAATCTCCCAAAGAGTGTAGTCATGAATAGCTATATATTGCTCAAAATTGGACATCCAAAGCTCAAAGTTCCTGGCATCAAACATGGGAATTTTGATACTAGGGTTTGAGAAGTTGTTTTGTAGCAAAGCAGGAGGTTGATTTGTGCCAGACATGATGTTTTTAGGGTTTTGAGAATTTTAGGGTTTTTAGGGTTTTTGGTGTTTTAGGGTTCTTGCGTTACTTAAAGATCAAAAGTTTCTCAACAAGCTCTGATACCACTTGTTGATCCCAAACTTAGATCGATTAAGCTTTGTGTATACGAGATTAGATCAAGTACTACACGTAGAGAAACCTTTGCTTATGAACAAAGTAACAAAGTGTTATGCGGAATTAACACTTGATCTAAAACACAATGATGTTAAACAAACTTTCACTTGTATTAGAATAATCGTACTTGGTTACAATGAAAGGGTTTAACAATCGAAAACTTATGAAAACTGATAATAAACATTAACCTAAAAGATCTTCTTTTATAGAACAAGAAGTCTTGTACAATAAGCTACGAATCAACTATTCTAGGTAAAGATAAACATAGAAAATACATTGTCGTTTCTATCCTTACTAGAAGTATTCTAGAATATAATAAACGTGTAGCTCACATCTTCCATCAGTGCTTGTCTTCAATCTGTCAACGCTTGACTTTAACTTGTCAACGCTTATGCTGTCAGCGCTCACTTTGCTCTTGTCAACGCTTAAGTAATTCTTGTCAGCGTTCAAGTGTTCTGGCCTAGATTTATTCCCAACAATCTCTTCTATGTCGAAGTCATTGAAGTGTTTTTCTTCATGGTAGAGCTTGAGTCTATGTCCATTGACAATAAAAGTTGTGTTGTCTCGACCATATAGTTCAACATATCCAAATGGATATTGGTGTTTCACTATATAAGTTCCAGTCCATCTCGAAGTAAGTTTAGGCTGTTTGAATTTATATTTCAAGATAAAGAGAAGTACTTTTTCTCCATGTTTGAATTCTTTTCTCATTTGTAATTTACGATCATGCCACACTTTCGTTCGTTCTTTATACAAACGAGAACTTTCATAAGCTTGATGTCGATATTCATCTAACTCATGAAGTTGGAATATACATTTTTTTCTAGCTGCAATAAGATCGGGATTGCAGTTCTTAAGTGCCCAATATGCACGGTGTTCAATTTCGATTGGTAAATGACATGTTTTTCCATACAAGAGTTTTTACGGTGTGGTTCTGTAAAACCCACATATAAATGCCATGAACAGTACACTACGTAAACATACGAGCCAATTAAAACTTTCCATATATGTCATGTACACCTGTCACGAATATTAAATTCAGAAACTACATACGTGTTAGTGCACGATAATTATTAAGTACGTGGTAATACACGATAATTATTAATTATAATATTTATAATCACGAGCATATGATCATGAACATGTGAACTACGTATTATATATACACGATAAACAAGTATTACGTATAATTAGAGGTGTCAAATCTTGCCCATTTTGCTAATTATAGGTAATTTTTAACCCTTTTTTCAAAAGTAGGGGGCCATTTTTTGCCCATTCATTATTATTGTTGGGCTCAACGGGCACATGTAAAACATTAAGTGGGCTCAACGGGCGAATGTAAAACACTAGATTGGACATTTGACGGACCTTTATATTTAATGTTTTTTTCTAGGCTTTGAACGAGTATTGATTTTTTCATTTTTTTACGTTTTTATATGTTTTTTTGCCCGTTTTACCATGCGTTCATTTAGCCTACCCGATTGGTCCGCGCCCGTTTAGCCCGTCCGCCCGTTTAGCTCGCCACCCTTTTAGCCCATCGCCCATTTAGCCCCCCACCGATGCCCACCCGACCCTCCCATTTTGCCACCTCTATGTATAATATATATATATCATGAATATTAAAACACGAACCAATACGAACATTTAAAAACACGGACGAACACGTGAAATAGTTAAACACGAATAAAGCCCGGGAAGCCCTTTGGGGTTATGGTTGTCGTGGACACAAGAGACAAGAGGGGGCCCAAGCCCATTTGATTTTGACTAAAGGAGGAAAAGTAGAAACAGAGTTTTTCATATTACAAAATTTTAACAAAAACTAAGAATCCTAGCCTCCTTTCTTCTTTTCCTTTGTCACCGGCTACAAGGAACACCAAAGGGGTGTTCGGTTGATTTTTGATTTTTGATTTTGGGTGATCGTGTTCGTGTTCTTGGTTCTCTTCCAATCACGTGTTTGGTATCATCAAAAACCTTCATCTTATTAATTTTATTTTCCTTTTATTATGTTCATGTGTAAGAATATTAAAAGCATAATAAAACATGTTTGATTTATAATAAGTGTGAAAACACTTATCCTTTTACCACTATAAAAAGGATAAACCAAGCCAAAACGTGTATTTTATGTCGTAAAAGTCGGAATTATGCGTGGTTTATGTTTTTGTTGTGTTTTAGGACCAAAAGATGAAAAAGGAAGAAAACACGGGCTTTCACGGGCTTTTATCGAAGAAAAAGAAAAAAGACGAAGTCAAAAGATCGAAAGCGCAAAAAGAACGGAAGTCAAAGACCTATTCTGAAGATTTATGGAAGAAAAAGTCTAAAAACGGAAGTTTAACGAAGCCGAAGAACCAAGCCTACTAAAAGAAGAAAATTAGAAGACGAGTTCATGTTATCATTCGACTAATCCCGAGACAAAGTCGAGAAAGACGAGTCATTTAAAAAGACGAGAAGAAAAAGGAAGAAAGAAGGAAGCAACACACCACACCTCCCCTCTCCTATAAATAGTCCTTTATTTCCTTCATTTAGTAGTTAGTCATTTTTTTAGTTTTTCATTTTCTAGAGAGAGAATGGGTGTGTGTTTCTCTCACTAGAAAAACAACATCTTTATTTTTCTTTCAGTTTTTCCTTAATCTAATCTTTCTTTCTTTTAGTTTAATCTTTGTTTGATCTTAATCTTTTATAATCTTTGTTTAATCTCTTCATCATCAATCTAGTTCTTCATCATTTTCATCTCTTTTCTACACGTTTAAATAAGATCTTTTATATTCGTGTTTCTTGATTCGTGTTTTAAGGATTTTCAAGTTTTATCATTCGTTTAGGAGTTGTGGTTAGCTTATTGGTATTTTTGTTAGCTTATTACCCTTGAAAAGTTGCAAAAAAGTGCTCAAAGTCGTCCCTTTCCCGAGATCCTATTTTGTAGGAAAGTCGGCTACAATTTCGCAATATTTTGTATATTGCGAGATTGTACCCTTTTGTGCTTTGCGAATTCGAATCACTACAACATTGCGGAATCCTTCAATTTTGCCACATCGCGAAATCATACCGTTTTAGGTATTGCGGATGATAGGTGTGTAAACACCCCTCCCTTTACCACTTATTTCTTACTAAAACAAGACCAAAAAGCGTGTTTAATATCATTTGTTTGGAATTATGCGTGGTTTTTGTGTTTATTGTGTTTTCAGAGCCAACCGGATGAATATTGAAGAAAACGTGGGATTGCACGGGTTTTATCAAGGAAAAAGACTAAAGACGAAGTCTATTGTCCAAGAGAAGCAAAAGATTTGAAGTCAATGGGCCTATTTGAAGATTTATCGAAGAAAAGGACCAAAGATGGAAGATTTACATATGTCGAAGAAACTCAAGTCTATTTAACGAAGAAATTAAAAGACGAGTTGAATTTAATCGTCGACAAATCCCGAATCAGAATCGAAAACGTCAACTTTTCTAAAAAGACGAGAAGACAAGAAGAAAGGGAGAAAGCCCACTCACCAACCAACCACTCAGCCTATATAAAGGGATCACCCTCACAAAATTTGGCATCTAGTTTTTAGTTTTCAGTTACATTCTCCCTAGTTCGTAGGAAACCATCTCCCTTAAGGAGTGGTTTTTCATCTCTTTGATTTCTTCTTTTAATCTTGTAAGTTTGATCCTTTCCTTTTGTTACTGAATCTTAATCATCAATCATCAATACAAGTTTTCCTTTAATCTTTTCATCCATCTTGTTCTTCATCATCTTTTTATTTCAAGTTTTTAAGTTCTTATTTTGCTCAAGTTTGATCTTAGAAAGTTGTTGAATTTGTGTTTTTATGATTGGGATTTGATCCTTGTAGTTAGTAGATGGATTGTGGTTAATTTGGTAAAACCTTTTTGCTTATTTAGCTTGATTTGGTTAAATTCGCGTCTACGGTTTTAAGTCTCTGCTTCTGTTCTTGATTCCCAGAACATTCCGTATAGTCCTTTTGCTCTTTCCCTTATTCGGAATATTTCTATATTCCGGATAGGTCTGCCACTTTTTCCTTTATTCGGAATTCCTTTGTATTCCGTATAGCCTTGCTGTTGGCCTTTCATTCGGAATATTCCATTTTTCCGCATAGGGAATATTATTCCGCATAGGTTGTATATTCAACATAGTTAAGTTATTCAGTATAACCGTTTATTCCGCATAGTATTTATTCCGGGTAGTATATTATTCCGAATAGCCTCCTTATTCCGCATGGCCTTTGATATTCCGCATTGTCTTAAACATTCCGCATAGAGCAATTTCCAATATTCCGCATGGTTGATTATTCCGCATAGAACAGATATTCCGCATCATCATTACTCCGAATAGAGCATTTTTAAGGGTATTTTCTAGTTACTATTTTATTGATATTTTTATTCAAGTTTTACTTTTTATTCTGTGCCTCTAGTTTCCCTTTATAGTTACTTCACTCTTTTATAGAATAGAAAACCAAACCCACTCTTTTTTTTCACCAAGAACAAATCATTCCACTTTAGGCTGTGATCAATTCGAGGAGATTCCGAGAACTTAATCTAGAACCCCATACAAAAAGCTTGTATTAAATGGCGCCGCTGCCGGCTCTTCTCGTTAAGATCAACAGTTTTTTGTGAGAACTTGGATTTTGGGATCTGTTCCCCGTGAACGTTACTTTTTCATAAAAACTTTCAAAAACACTAAAAAATATAAAATTTTCAAAAATCCTAAAAAGTAAAAAACCTAAAAAACCAAAAATATTTTTGCTTTGTTTTTCTCTTGTTAGTTCTTTTGCAGGTGTATGCGCACTCGATCCACGTCTTATCAAGAGCCCGAGCCTCTCGATCACTTAGACATGGCCGGTGTACAAAACAACAACAACATACCACCTCCAAACAATAATAATAACAACAACAACCCACCTTTCAACAACATGAATAATAACAATAACAATGAGCCTCTACCGGATAATCGCCCGATGATTGAACTGCTGCAAGCCCATGTAGATGGCACCACTGATCCAATTGTTATACCCGCGATTGCAGCCAACAATTTCGAGCTCAAATCCGGCTTTATCCAGATAGTCTCTGCTCAACCATTCTTGGGGCGTACCATTGATGATCCAGATGACCACATCAAGAGATTCTTGCAACTCACCAATACGGTCAAATTCAATGGTGTTCCACAAGAGGTAATCCGTTTACAACTTTTTCCCTTTTCTTTAGAGGGACAAGCCCGGCATTGGCTTGCTAAGGAACCGCCACAAAGTATTCTTTCGTGGACGGATTTGGAGACCAAATTTATCAATTACTTTTTCCCACCCTCTCGTACTACCGCTTTGCGGAATAAAATTATCAATTTTGAACAAAAGTACGATGAGTCGTTTAGTGAATCTTGGGATCGTTTCAAAGACCTTTTGAGAAAATGCCCACAACATGGTTTTACCAAAGTGCATCAAATTAATACTTTTTATAATGGTTTACACATGAATGACCAAGATTCACTAAACAGTGCCTCGGGGGGTAATCTTTTGGCTAAGACTTCCAATACTGCTTGGGATATCATTGAGAATAAGTCTCGTGTGCAAACCAAGAGTGTTCGGACCAATGTTGCTAGTGCTAGTACTAGTGACAGCGATAAGCGACTTGACAAAATCACTACGCTTCTTGAATCGCTTGCTACCCAAACCGCCAACAACACCAACAACATCAACGCTATAAACGCTAAAGACGCTCAAGTCAATGCTGTTAGCCAACCATGCGAGATATGCGGGGGTCCTCACTCTTACACCACTTGTACTGCCACCCAAGACTACCCTTCTGAAAACGTGAATGCAGCTTATGGCACCTATCCTCAACCCGCTTATCAAGCCCGTCCTCAAGGTGACCGCAACCTGCTTAGCTACCGCTCAACCAACTATCTCTCACCACCCGGTTTTCCTCCAAACAACCCAAACCAACAACAAAATCTCAATCGCCCTCAACTACAACAACAACCTCGTACACCATACATACCACCTCACAAACAGCAACAACCACCTCAACGAAACAACCAAATATACCAGCAACCTGCTTATCAACCACCCGCATACAATGCTCCTCCCAACCAACCCACCGCTTTACACCAAGAAGTGGAAACCTACATGAGGACTAACGATGTGATCGTGGGAAATCTTCAGCGGGAAGTGCTCAACTTGAAAGCAGACCTGGTCAAACAAGGGAACGATCTGAGAGCTGATATGAGAAACACGTTGGATAGTCAAACGAATGACTTAAAGAACATGATGGCTAGTTTCTTCCAAGGTAATCAACCCTCTTCTTCGGGTACTCTTCTGAGTAACACCGTTGCGAATCCAAGAGGGGAGATGAAAGCAATCACCACTCGCAGTGGCAAAGGTACAAGAAACCCGAGCTTCCTATACCTCCACCGGTGGTTGTGACTAAGGAGAACGAGTCACCTGCTCCTATTCCTCATCTTTCTACTTCCCCAATTTCTCCACCTCCTTCACCTTCTACCCCTATTTCCCCGCCACCCGTGGTTGTGAGTGATCCTATTCCCCTAAAGCCTTCTTCTTCATCCAATATACCTTATCCTTCAAGGTTGAGGAAAGAGAAGCAAAAGAGCAAGGATGATATTCAAGTTTCAAACTTTCTCAAAATGTTTAAACAATTGAATTTTAACATCTCCTTTGCCAAGGCTCTCGCTCACATGCCCAATACGCTAAGATGTTTAAAGATCTTCTAAGTGATAAGGAAAAGCTTCTTGACATCGCTCAGACCCAACTTAATGAGAACTGCTCCGCAGTGCTTTTAAGGAAATTGCCAACTAAGCTTGGTGATCCGGGTCGTTTCTTAATCCCTTGCAATTTCCCGGGAGTTATTAATTGCATGGACCTAGCCGATCTAGGTGCCAGTATTAATCTAATGCCTCTAAGCGTTTGGAAGCAATTATCTCTCCCTGAGCTAGTCCCCACCAAAATGACTTTGGAATTAGCTAACCGTACGGTTGCTTATCCAGTGGGGATAGCCGAAGACGTCTTTGTAGGAGTCGACAAATTCACTTTTCCTGCCGATTTCGTCGTCGTCGACTACGATATGGACCCTCGTGTGCCATTGATCGTTGGTCGTCCATTCCTGAGGACCGGTCGCACTCTCATCGATGTTGAAGCCGGTGAGCTTATCATGAGAGTGGGTGACGATAAAATCGTCTTCAACATGGGAAAGTTGTCTAAACAACCTTATTCATACGAGAGTGTTAATTGTATTGACGTTCTGGATGAGGCTTGTGTAGAACACTTTAATGATGCTTGTAAAAATATTCCTACCTCTCTTCCCAATGTTGAAACCGTTTCCTCTATTGATTCATCACTATCTCTATTTGGAGAAAGTGATTTGTTTTGGAACGATCTTAAAGCCACCATAGGAGATGTGCACTTATCTAATGATGATTCTCCCACCGATGGGGATGAAGACATGCATTTCTTTGAAAACCTTCTCAACGAAGACAATCCTTCTCCACCGTCTCCCACGGTTATTGCTATCGATGCTCCGACTTTGAAAACGCCTCCCATCGAAAATCCTCCGGATTTAGAACTTAAGGAGTTGCCGCCTCATCTCGAGTACGTGTTCCTTGAAGAAGAGAAGAAGTCGTCCGTCATCATTGCTAAGGACTTGAAAGAAGAAGAGAAATCTCGCCTCATCGCCGTGCTTAAAGATCATAAGAAGGCAATTGCTTGGAAAATTTCTGATATTCGCGGAATTGATCCTCACTTCTGCACACACAAAATTCTCCTGGAGGACGAATTCAAGCCCATAATTCAAAGCCAACGAAGGGTGAATTCAAAAATCCATGAAGTCATCAAAACAGAGGTTATCAAACTTCTTGATGCGGGTATGATTTACCCTATTTCGGATTCACCATGGGTTAGTCCAGTCCATTGTGTGCCTAAGAAAGGCGGCATCACCGTTGTGCCCAATGCAAGCAACGAGTTGATTCCTACCCGTCTCGTTACTGGGTGGAGAGTTTGTATAGACTACCACTCAATGATGCCACGAGAAAGGATCATTTCCCTCTACCTTTTATGGACCAAATGCTTGAACGTTTAGCGGGTAATGAATATTACTGCTTTCTTGATGGTTTCTCGAGTTATTTCCAAATACCCATCGATCCCCAAGATCAAGAGAAGACAACATTCACTTGTCCCTATGGCACATTTGCTTACAAAAGAATGCCTTTTGGCTTATGCAATGCCCCCCGGGACTTTCCAAAGGTGCATGTTAGCTATCTTCTATGACATGGTTGAACAAACCATGGAAGTCTTCATGGATGATTTCTCGGTCTTCGGGGATTCCTTCTCTTCTTGCCTTGCCAATTTGGAACGTATGCTTAAGCGGTGCGAAGACACTCGCCTTGTTCTGAATTGGGAAAAATGCCATTTCATGGTAAAAGAAGGCATCGTGCTAGGACACAAGATCTCCAAAGCCGGTCTCGAAGTAGACCGTGCTAAAGTCGATGTTATCGCTAAGTTGCCTCCACCTTCAACCGTGAAGGGTGTGAGAAGTTTCCTGGGTCATGCGGGCTTCTACCGTCGATTCATCAAAGATTTTTCTCAAATCGCTCGCCCGATGACCCACCTCTTGGAAAAAGATACCCCTTTTATCTTTTCCAAAGAGTGCCTTGAAGCCTTCAACTTGCTTAAGGATAAGCTTACTAAGGCACCCGTCTTAGTTACCCCTAATTGGGAGCTGCCTTTCGAGTTGATGTGCGATGCTAGCGACTTTGCTATTGGTGCGGTTTTGGGCCAACGAGTGAATAAACACTTCCAACCAATCCACTATGCTAGCAAGACAATGACGGGGGATCAATTGCATTACACGACAACCAAAAAAGAGCTTTTAGCTGTTGTCTATGCTTTTGAAAAGTTCCGCCCCTATCTTGTCCTTTCCACCACAATCGTATATACGGACCATTCCGCGTTGAAGTACTTGATGACAAAGCATGATTCTAAGCCAAGACTTCTTCGCTGGGTTTTACTCCTTCAAGGATTCAACATTGAAATTCGTGACAAGAAGGGAGCCGAAAACCTGGCCGCGGATCATCTGAGCAGACTTGAGGATCCATATCAAGGGGATCATCCGAAAAAAGAGATCAATGATTCTTTCCCCCTTGAGACCTTAATGTCTATAAATCTCAATCTTGATGGCACCCCGTGGTTTGCCGATATTGCAAACTACTTAGCGGGTGGTGTTCTCATCCAAGGGTTAACATCCCAACAAAAAAAGAAGTTCTTGAACGATGTTAAGACTTACTTTTGGGATGACCCTTTTCTATTCAAACAATGCGCCGACTTGATTATTCGCCGATGTGTTGATGGACCGGCAGCTTTGGAAATCCTTGATGCTTGCCATAAAGGACCCACCGGTGGTCACTTTGGTCCCAACTACACAGCCAAAAAAGTGTTTGACTCGGGATTTTATTGGCCCACCATCTATCGTGATGCTCACGAGATGGTTAAACGATGTGATGCTTGCCAAAAACAAGGCAAGATCACACATAAAGATGAGATGCCTCAAAATTTCATACAAGAATGTGAAATCTTTGATGTTTGGGGTATCGACTTTATGGGGCCATTCCCTTCCTCTAAAGGAAACAAATACATCCTTGTAGCCGTTGACTACGTTTCAAAGTGGGTTGAAGCCAAAGCTTTCCCTACTAATGATCCAAGGGTGGTTTGTAACTTTTTGAAATCGTTGTTCGCTAGATTCGGCGTTCCTCGTGCTATTATCAGTGACCGCGGGACTCATTTTTGCAACGATCAATTTGCAAGAGTCATGGCTAAGTATGGTGTCAATCACCGTCTTTCCACCGCCTATCATCCCCAACCAATGGGCAAGCCGAGATATCCAACCGTGGATTGAAGCGAATTTTGGAGCGTACTGTGGGAGAGCATCGTGTCGCGTGGGCCGATAAGTTAGATGATGCTCTGTGGGCTTTCCGTACTGCTTATAAGACCCCAATCGGTTGTACACCGTATCGTCTTGTGTACGGGAAAGCATGCCACCTTCCCATCGAGCTGGAACATAAGGCGCACTGGGCCTTGAAATGGGCTAACCTCGACATCAACAAAGCCGGTGATCATCGCAAGATTCAACTCAACAAGCTCAACGAACTGAGGAATGAAGCTTATGAAAACTCGCTGATCTACAAGGAGAAGACGAAGATCCTTCATGACGCAAAAATCAAGAACCGAGAGTTCCACGTCGGTGATCAAGTCTTACTTTTTAACTCTTGGTTGAAGATCTTCTCTGGCAAGTTGAAGAGCCGCTGGTCTGGTCCATTCACCGTCGCCAAAGTCTTTCCATATGGGACCATTGAGCTTTCTCAGCCAAATGGGCCAAATTTTAAGGTGAATGGCCAACGAGTGAAGTTGTACTTTGGTGAGGACATCTCTCACGAGATGATTCCATCCCTCACCACGTTCCCCATGAACTAATTTTGGGTCGAGTCAGGCCCGTGACTCGGTTATCAAAAACAAGCGCTCCTCGGGAGGCAACCCGAGTATCTATCCTTTTTCGTTTAACCTCCTAAGTGTAGGGGGACCTCTATAGGTGTTTGTGTTTGTATGGTGCTGTGATTACAGGGATGAATGCACTTTTGGAACCTTTGAAGAAACCGTGCTCCTGTGTTATCCGAAATCCGGTTCTATCTCTCAACTATCGTGATTCAATTTTCTTCATACTCACATTTCAAATTGATCACGTTAGTCGTCTCTTCCCTAACTTGAGTTAACCAACGTGCACAATGTTATAAGTGTAGGGGAGACTTTTCCCACATGCTTAAACATTGAGGACAATGTTTATCTTAAGTGTAGGGGGGACTTCTATCGAAGTTTTAAGTGGACTTTTCCATGAAAATGCATTCATTTAACCGGAAAATCATCTTTTTCAACATTTTTCAAATTTTTAATTAACTTTGGCCATTTTGTCGTATTTTTTTAATTTTTATCGTTGCTTTCATATGTATATATCCCTTAATAAAGTGGTGTAGCTAGTTTTGAAATCTTTGACATATTAGGCCCGTTGCGATTATTTTGACTCAACCCGAATAGACTTATCCAAGTTTATTCTAGCTAGTATCCTTAACCATGTAGACCTTAATTGGTTTATTAGGCTAAGCATCCATGAGTCTCATTACTTGAGATTTTAAATTGTGGAGAACGAGAAATGATAGAGTCAATTATAAGTCGGTATTCTTGCACAACCTCACTTGGTGTAATTATTTGCCTATTCTCCCATCACTTGCTAATAATTTATCTGCAATAAGTAAGGTCATACGATTTGAAAGGTTACTTAGCTTCTAGCCCAAGATTGTTTAAAAGTTGCTCGGTAATGATAAGAGTTCATAGCCAAGGCATAACTTATGAAGCGGGGCGCGAAGATTGGCGAGTCCGAAAAGGCCCTAACAAGGCATGAGGATTCCATTTTATTGCTGAAGATCCAAAGTGATGTGAAAAGCATTATTCCCAAAATCAATATGAAGGATCAAGACTCACGACGAAAAGCAATCAACTCGCATAAAGATCATGGAGAAGTCTATCCGAAAAGACCCTAACAAGGTATGAGGATAAATAG
Source organism: Glebionis coronaria (assembly GCA_025667525.1). Taxonomy (NCBI): domain Eukaryota; kingdom Viridiplantae; phylum Streptophyta; class Magnoliopsida; order Asterales; family Asteraceae; genus Glebionis; species Glebionis coronaria. Next base: position 178,706,830 of record CM046879.1, read on the forward strand.
ATACAAGTCCGAAAAGGAGGCGGATCGTTGTATCTCAAAATCCCAATTAGAGATTGAAGAATAATCATGAAGTCATGGTCAACAAAGTTGGAGTACCCCTCAAAAGTCTCCAAGTGAAGAAACTCTATTACGATGAGAAGACCATTATCTCAAGAACGTCTCTCAAGATATGAAGTATGAAGTACATGCCAAATATCGGCCCGAGAAAGGTCTCAAATCGTGAACCGAGTTATGCCAAGATATGAACTTTTTGATATCCCGAGAAGCAGTTTTAAGAGATTTTGTCCTTTAGCTAACTATTGATCAAATCGTCCTACTTTGCTTTCAGCCTAAATAAACTATCGAAATAAGTCCAAAAATGCATCTTCATGATCATTCTAAGACAAAAATAAAATATAAGAGATACACCTAGGAATAAGGGAGTTTAAGCATTTAATTAAGCCATGTGTGTAAGTGTTTGATATGCTAACTTATAATAACAATGATCTCGTTTCTAAGCTTAGTTTGGGGAACGTGAAACTTGAGGGTGATAAATCTTCGCAGCACCAAAGCCCTAATGTAAGTCCTTGATATCTTTGCAAGTTATTTCCATCCTTTTGTTTACTTTAAAGTTTTAATTTCTCTTAGTACTTTAATTTTTGTTTAGTAGTATGTTAATAAGGCCAAGGTTGATTTATTATGAGGAAAATGTAAATTTGCTTTATCACTAAGCATTGCATGAGGGCATGGCAATGGTTAAGTGTAGGGGATTTGATAGGTGTGTAAACACCCCTCCCTTTACCACTTATTTCTTACTAAAACAAGACCAAAAAGCGTGTTTAATATCATTTGTTTGAAATTATGCGTGGTTTTTGTGTTTATTGTGTTTTCAGAGCCAACCGGATGAATATTGAAGAAAACGTAGGATTGCACGGGTTTTATCAAGGAAAAAGACTAAAGACGAAGTCTATTGTCCAAGAGAAGCAAAAGATTTGAAGTCAATGGGCCTATTTGAAGATTTATCGAAGAAAAGGACCAAAGATGGAAGATTTACATATGTCGAAGAAACTCAAGTCTATTTAACGAAGAAATTAAAAGACGAGTTGAATTTAATCGTCGACAAATCCCGAATCAGAATCGAAAACGTCAACTTTTCTGAAAAGACGAGAAGACAAGAAGAAAGGGAGAAAGCCCACTCACCAACCAACCACTCAACCTATATAAAGGGATCACCCTCACAAAATTTGGCATCTAGTTTTTAGTTTTCAGTTACATTCTCCCTAGTTCGTAGGAAACCATCTCCCTTAAGGAGTGGTTTTTCATCTCTTTGATTTCTTCTTTTAATCTTGTAAGTTTGATCCTTTCCTTTTGTTACTGAATCTTAATCATCAATCATCAATACAAGTTTTCCTTTAATCTTTTCATCCATCTTGTTCTTCATCATCTTTTTATTTCAAGTTTTTAAGTTCTTATTTTGCTCAAGTTTGATCTTAGAAAGTTGTTGAATTTGTGTTTTTATGATTGGGATTTGATCCTTGTAGTTAGTAGATGGATTGTGGTTAATTTGGTAAAACCTTTTTGCTTATTTAGCTTGATTTGGTTAAATTCGCGTCTACGGTTTTAAGTCTCTGCTTCTGTTCTTGATTCCCAGAACATTCCGTATAGTCCTTTTGCTCTTTACCTTATTCGGAATATTTCTATATTCCGGATAGGTCTGCCACTTTTTTTGTATTCCGTATAGCCTTGCTGTTGGCCTTTCATTCGAAATATTCCATTTTTCCGCATAGGGAATATTATTCCGCATAGGTTGTATATTCAACATAGTCAAGTTATTCAGTATAACCGTTTATTCCGCATAGTATTTATTCCGGGTAGTATATTATTCCGAATAGCCTCCTTATTCCGCATGGCCTTTGATATTACGCATTGTCTTAAACATTCCGCATAGAGCATTTTTCCAATATTCCGCATGGTTGATTATTCCGCATAGAACAGATATTCCGCATCATCATTACTCCGAATAGAGCATTTTTAAGGGTATTTTCTAGTTACTATTTTATTGATATTTTAATTCAAGTTTTACTTTTTATTCTGTGCCTCTAGTTTCCCTTTATAGTTACTTCACTCTTTTATAGAATAGAAAACCAAACCCACTCTTTTTTTTCACCAAGAACAAATCATTTCACTTTAGGCTGTGATCAATTCGAGGAGATTCCGAGAACTTAATCTAGAACCCCATACAAAAATCTTGTATTAGCGGAATCTTTGATTATGTGTATTGCGGAATCATTCTTTCTCTTATTATTGAGGAATCTTTGATTTCCTACATTGCGGAATTATAACATTTCGTTATTGCGGATTTATACCAAGTTAAGGATTGCGGAATTATTTGATTTGATATTGCGGATTTATGTTCTTTAAGCATTGCGGATTTATGTCTTTCTAATACATTGCGGAATTATGTTTGTTTTCATCATTGCGAAATTATAGTATTTAATACATTGCGAAATTATTTCATTTATTTTAGGTATTGCGGATTTAAATCACTTTTGCTTCAATTTAATTTCAAATTTAATTTTTCCTGCCATTTTACTTAGCTTTATTTTTAAATATTTTCACTTAGTTTTATTTTAAATTGTTTTATCTTAGTTTAATTTCAAGTTTACATTTTTATTAAGTTTTACGTTTTAAAAATTACTTTTAATAAAGTTTTTAATTACTCTAATTTCCTTATTATTTCGTTTAAGTCTTTCATTTATGTTTTAATCATTTATCGCTTTTATTATTTTGTCATTTATTTTAAAGTTTGTATTTTTAGTTTAAAATAAATAATCAACGATTAATTTCTTTTTACACCAAATACGATGATTCCACCCTAAACCGTGATCAATTCGAATTGAATCGAGTATGAACACACACATAAAAACATTTAAATCAAATGGTGCCGCTGCCGGCTCTTTTCGTAAAGATTAACGGTTTTTAGTGAGAAAAATTGGATTTTGGGATACGTTCTTTTGGGAACGTTATTTTCAAGCATAAAAATTTTCAAAAAACCCTAAAAAATATAAAATTTCCAAAAATCAAAAAAAAAAGATAAAAAATAAAAAATATTGTATTTCATTTTTAGTGTATGCGTACTCGATCTTCGTCTTATCCTGAGCCCGAGACTCGTAGAGACCTAGATATGGCCGGTGTGGATAATAATAACAACCCACCTCACCCCAATATGAATAATAACAACCATGCCCCTCAACCCGACCTTCGTACGATGGAGGAGCTATTCAACCGACTATGAATGGACGTGGAGGACCGATTACGCCGATGCAAATCACGGCTCCCGAATTTTCGTTGAAGCATCACATGATCTAACAAGTTCAAAATGCTTGTCCATTTCACGGATTACCGGATGATGATGCCAACAAACACCTCGATAAATTCATAACCGTCACTCAAAGCATGAAATTTCCCGGTGTGTCCATGGATTTTCTTCGCCTTCACCTTTTTCCACACACTTTATCCCACCATGCCGAAAAGTGGTTTGATCGTCTTCCTAAAAATTCGATTCATACATGGGACGAGATGACTCAAACAATTTTGTCGCGCTACTTTCCACCATCCATGGTCACTAGTCTTCGGAATCAAATTAGTGGTTTCACTCAAGAACCCTATGAGTCTCTTTTCGATGCTTGGGAACGTTATAATGTCTTGATCGATCGTTTTCTTAATCATAATATGCTCCCCGTCACTCTCATTGATACTTTCTACAATCGTTTAACTTTTCGTGATCGTGATACGATTAATGCTGCCGCCGGTGGTACATTCATGAAGAGAAGACCCGAGGAGTGTAGAGAGCTTATAGAGAATATGACCACTCATCAAAAAAATTGGGATTCATCCGCATCTTCAAGAAATAACCCGAGGGCCAATGTTTCTTCTACTTCATCAAACCCCGAGTTAACCGACTCACCTGCAAAAATAGTTGAGATGAACAAAAATTTCTTAACCATGGCTACGAACCAATTTCAACAAGCTAAAGTTGTAGCAATTTCTTGTGAGACTTGCGGTGGTCCTCATTCATACACCGATTGTCCTTCTACTCATGACAATCCGGAAAACGTGTATGCGGCTAACGGTAACTTTCCACGGGATGCTATCAAGCACGTCCTTAAGGTGACCGCAATTTGCTAAGTTATCGTTCAAACAACTTCCTTTCACCACCCAGTTTTCCTCCTCAAAACTAAAACAACTTCAATCGCAACAATCAAAACCAACCTCGAGCTCCTAATCAATATCAAACCCAAAGAAACCCATATCCACCTCAAGGAAATAATCAAGTTTACCAACAACCCACCTATCAACCACCCGCTTACCAATCACCCCCTCCCAACCAACCCACGGCATTTAATCACGAGGTTGAAACTTACATGAGGACTAATGACGCGCTGGTGAAGAATCTTCAGAGACAAATTATTAACTTGAAAGGTGACATGGTTAAACAAGGGAATGATCTTCGATCCGAGCTTAGGAATGACATGCGAAACTCTTTAAGCAGTCAAACAAATGACTTAAGGGATATGATGGCTAGTTTCTTCTCAAGTAATCAACCCTCGGCTTCGGGTTCTCTTCCGAGTAACACCATTGCTTCCAAGATGGGAGATGAAAGAAATCACCACCCGAAGTGGAAAAGGTTATACGGAACCCGAGATTCCTAAACCTACTCCGGTGATTGTGACAAAGGATAATGAGCCCCCTTCACCAATTCCTCCACCTTCTACTTCTACCCCTCCTCCACCCAACGATGTGAGTGAGAATTCCATTCCAAAGCCTTCCTCTCAACCCGACATACCTTATCCTTCAAGGTTGAGGAAAGAGAAGTTGAAAAATAAGGATGATATTCAAGTTTCAAACTTTCTTAAATGTTTAAACAATTTAATTTCAACATCTCCTTTGCCGAGGCTCTCTCTCACATGCCTAAATATGCTAAAATGTTCAAAGATATTCTAAGTGATAAGGAAAAACTCCTTGATATTGCTCAAACCCAACTTAATCAGAATTGCTCCGCGGTTCTTTTAAGGAAATTACCAACCAAACTTGGTGATCCGGGTCACTTTCTCGTTCCTTGCAACTTTCCTGGGGTAGAGAATTGTATGGCCCAAGCCGATCTAGGTGCTAGTATCAACTTAATGCCATTAAGCGTTTGGAAACAATTATCTCTACCCGAGCTAGTCCCCACACGAATGACATTGGAATTAGTTAACCGTACGGTTGCTTATCCAGTGGGGATAGCCGAAGATGTCTTCGTCGGTGTCGACAAATTCACCTTTCCAGCGGATTTTGTTGTCGTTGACGTCCATTAATCGTTGGACGTCCATTCTTTAGGACCGGTCGCACTCTTATTGATGTATCCGCGGGCGAATTAATCATGAGAGTTGGTGACGACAAAATCGTCTTCAACATGGGTAAACTTTCTAAGCAACCTTATGAACACGAGAGCGTTAATTTCATTGACGTACTTGATGAGGCTTGTGAAGAACATTTCAAAGACGCTTGTAAAAGTGGTTTTTCTTCTCTACACATTGTTGAGACCGTTGCCTCTATTGCTCCCTCATTGACTCCATTTGGAGAAAGTGATTTTCTTTTGAAAGAATTTGAAGCAACTTTAGGGGATGTGGATTTAAAATATGACGATTCTCCCTCCGATTAGGACGAAGACATTCGTACCATTGATAAACTTCTCAATGAGGACCATATTTCTCCACCTACTCCTAAGGAAGTTATAATCGATGATCCGAATTTGACTAAGCCTTCCATTGACAATCCTCCGGATTTAGAGCTTAAGTATTTACCGTCTTATCTTGAATACGTTTTCCTAGAAGACAATAAGAAGTTACCCGTCATCATTGCAAAGGACTTAAAAGAGGATGGAAAATCTCGACTTATCAATGTGCTAAAAAATCATAAGAAAGCATGCTTGGAAAATTTCTGACATCCGCGGAATTCATCCTAACTTTTGCACTCATAAAATTCTCATGGAAGATGACTTTAAACCCGCAATCCAAAGTCAAAGAAGGGTAAACCCTAAAATTCATGAATTCATTAAGAAAGAAGTTATCAAACTTCTAGATGCCGGCATGATTTACCCTATTTCGGATTCGCCTTGGGTTAGTCTCGTCCATTGTGTGCCTAAGAAAGGCGGAATAATCGTTGTTCCCAATGAAAACAACGAGTTGTTTCCTACTCGACTTGTAACGGGTTGGCGAGTTTGCATAGACTATCGTAAGCTCAATGATGCCACTCGTAAGGATCATTTTCCTCTTCCTTTCATGGATCAAATGCTCGAGCGTTTAGCGGGTAATGACTACTATTGCTTCTTAGACGGTTTCTCCGGGTATTTCCAAATTCCCATCGATCCAAAAGACCAAGAGAAAACCGCAATCACTTGTCCTTATGGAACATTTTCTTACAAAAGAATGCCTTTCGGCTTATACAATGCTCATGGGACTTTCCAAAGGTGTATGATGGATATATTCCATGACATGGTTAAAGAAACTATGAAAGTATTTATGGACGATTTCTCGGTCTATGGTGATTCTTTCTCATCTTACCTTGCCAATTTAGAACGTATGCTTAAACGGTGTGAAGACACTCGTCTTGTTCTAAATTGGGAAAAATGCCATTTCATGGTAAAAGAAGGTATTGTTCTTGGACATAAAATATCCAAAGCCGGTCTTGAAGTCGACCGTGCTAAAGTCGATGTGATTGCTAAATTACCTCCTCCTTCAACCATGAAGGGTGTGAGAAGTTTTCTTGGTCATGCGGGCTTTTATCGTTGATTCATTCAATATTTTTCTAAGATCGCTCGCCCGATGACCCATATCTTGGAAAAAAATAATCCTTTTATCTTTTCTAAAGAGTGTATCGAATCTTTCAATCTTCTTAAGGCTAAATTAACTAAGGCACCAGTCTTAGTTACTCCTAATTGGGATTTACCTTTTGAACTGATGTGTGATGCTAGCGACTTTGCTATTAGAGCGGTTTTGGGACAAAGAATCAACAGACATTTCCAACCAATCCATTATGCTAGCAAGACAATGACGGGGGCTCAATTGCATTACACTACAACCGAAAAAGAGCTTTTAGCTGTTGTATATGGTTTTGAAAAATTTTGCCCCTATCTTGTCCTTTCCACCACCATGGTGTACACCGATCATTCCGCGTTGAAGTACTTGTTAACAAAACAAGATTCTAAACCAAGACTTCTTCGTTGGGTTCTACTCCTTCAAGAATTCAAAATTGAAATTCGTGATAAAAAGGGAGCGGAAAACCTAGCCGCGGATCATCTTCGTAGACTCGAGGATCCTTATCAAGGGGAACTTCCAAATAAAGAGATTAATGAATCTTTTCCCCTTGAGGCCTTAATGTCTATCCACTCCAATCTTGACGATACCCCATGGTTTGTTAACATTGCAAACTATTTAGCGGGTGGTGTTCTCATGGAAGGGTTAACGTCCCAACAAAAGAAAAAGTTCTTCAATGACATTAAGCACTATTATTGGGACGACCCTTACCTTTTCAAGCAATGTGCGGATCTTGTCATTCGTCGGTGTGTTGATGGGCCGACAGCTTTACTAATCCTAGAAGCTTGCCACAAAGGACCTACCGGTGGTCACTTTTGTCCTAACTATACCGCGAAGAAAGTTTTTGACTCCGGATTCTATTGGCCCACCATTTATCGTGTTGCACACGAAATGGTTAAGCATTGTGATGCTTGCCAAAGACAAGGCAAGATCACACATAAAGATGAGATGCCTCAAAATTTCATCCAAGAATGTGAAATCTTTGACGTATGGGGCATCGACTTTATGGGGCCATTTCCATCATCCAAAGGGAACAAGTACATCCTCGTAGCCGTTAACTACGTATCCAAATGGGTTGAAGCAAAAGCTTTACCTACGAACGATGCGAGGGTGGTTGTGAACTTTCTGAAACAAATATTTGCTCGATTCGGTGTTCTTCGTGCTATCATTAGTGATCGCGGGACTCATTTTTGCAATGATCAATTTGCTCGAGTCATGGCTAAGTATGGTGTCAATCACCGAATTTCCACCGCGTATCATCCACAAACTAATGGTCAAGCTGAGATCTCTAACCGTGGACTTAAACGAATCTTAGAGCGTATTGTGGGAGAGCATCGTGCCTCGTGGGCCGAAAAGTTAGATGATGCTTTGTGGGCTTTCCATACCGCTTATAAGACACCTATTGGTTGCACTCCATATCATCTTGTATACGGAAAGGCGTGCCACCTCCCCATTGAGTTGGAGCATAAGGCGTATTGGGCCTTGAAATGGGCTAATTTTGATATCAATAAAGCCGGTGATCTTAGGAAAATCCAACTCAATGAGCTTAATGAACTGAGGAATGAGGCTTATGAGAATTCATTAATCTACAAGGAGAAAACCAAGCTCACTTATGATTCTAAGATTAAGAACCGAGAGTTCCACATTGGTGATCAGGTTTTACTCTTTAAATCTAGGTTGAAAATATTTTCGGGCAAGCTTAAATCTCGTTGGTCTGGCCCATTCACCGTTGCTAAAATTTTCCCATATGGTACTCTCGAGCTCGCTCAACCAAATTGGCCGAATTTCAAGGTGAATGGCCAACGTGTCAAGTTGTACTTTGGTGAGGACATCTCTCATGAGATGATTCCATCCCTCACCACGTTTCCCTTGAATTAGTTCTAGGTCGAGTCAGGCTCGTGACTCGGTTAACAAAAACAAGCGCTTCTCGGGAGGCAACCCGATGATCTATCCTTTTTACCCGTTTTCATAATAAGTGTAGGGGGAGCTATGTAGGTGTTTGTTGTCTTGTTTCTTATGATGTGTAGGGATTAAAGCTTCAAAGAGCACTTTTGATGATATTTGACGACCCGTGTTCCCATCTTCCCGGTTCTATCCTAAACTCTTGTGATTCAATATTTCATATTCTATATGTTGACGTTGAAATCACTATAGTTGTCTCTTCCTTAGCAAGATTTAAACAAAGTGCACAATGTCACAAGTGTAGGGGAGTTTACTGCCACATGCTTAAACATTGAGGACAATTTTTATATCAAGTGTAGGGGGACTTCTATCGAAGTTAAGTGGGCTTTTCCATTTTGGCCGGAAAATTTAATTTTTTGACATTTTTCAAAAATTTTGATCTATTTTGGCCTAGTAGTATTTTTCATTTATTCTCTTTTATGTTCTTTCCTTTTGTTATCGCATCGTTTGTATATATTTCATTTCAAAAATAAAGTCAAAAGAAAAATAAAAGAATAAAATTGTTTTAATGAGTTTAGATGTCTTTGATATATTAGGCCCGTCATGAATCTTTTGACTCAACCCGAGTTTACTTATCCAAGTTTACTCTATCTAGTATCCTTAACGTGTTTAAGTCAAGTTTTGCTAGGCTTTTATATAGGGAACTTTAAAACGCGAAAGTCTTAACTCTTACGGGTTAAGAACAAGAACTTTTCGCAAGTTCCTATAGATGATCCTAGAAAGTCGTTTATCAAGGGAACTTTAAAATGTGAATTCTAAACTTGAAAAAGTTTAAGAGGTTGAAAGATCCTATAGATGACTTGAAAACCCAAAACTTTGATTTAATAGGCTAAGAATCCATGAGTCTCATTCCTTGAGATTTTAAATTGTGGAAAACGAGAGATGATAGAGTCAATTATAAGTTTGGTATTCTTTCATGAAGTTATGTGAGTTAATTATGAGCTTTTTCTCCCATCGCTTGTTAATAAATATTATTGTAATAAATAAGGTCGTACGATTTGAAAAGTTACTTAGCTTCTAGCACAAGATCGTTTAAAAGTTGCTCGGTATTAATTAGAGTTCATAGCCAAGGCATAACTTATTGAAGCAGGATGCAAAGATTGGCGAGTCTGAAAAGGCCCTAACAAGGCGTGAGGGCTACATTTTGTTGGTAAAGATCCAAAGTGATGTGAAGAATCATTTATCAAAAATCAATATGAAGGATCAAGACACACGACGAAAAGCAAATACTCCCCTACAGATCACGGAGAAGTCTACCTGAAAAGACCCTAACAAGGTATGAGGATAAATAGATCCAAGTCCTAAAAGGAGGCGGATCGTTGTATATCAAAATCCCAAATAAAGATTGGAGAAAAATGAAGAAGTCGTGGTCCAATGTATGAAAAATCTCTCAAAAACTTCAAGTGAAGAAATTCCTATTATGAAGAGAAGACCATTATTTCAAGAACGTCTCTCAAGATTTGAAGTATGAAGTCAATGCCAAATATCGGTCCGAGAAAGGTCTCAACTCGTGAAGCGAGTTATGCCAAGATATGAACTTTATGAGGTTTCGAGAAGCAGTTTTAAAAGATTTTTTCCTTTAGCTAACTATGGATTAAATCGTCCTACTTTATTTTCGGCCTAAATAAACTATCACAATAAGTCAAAAATGCATCCTCTTGATCATTCAAGACAACAATAAAATATAAGAGATACACCTAGGAATAAGGGAGTCTAAGTGAATAATTGAGCCACATGAGTGAGTGTTAGCTTACTAACTTATAATAACAATGATCTCATTTTTAAGCTTGGTATGGGGAACGTGAAACTTGTGGACGATGAACATTTATGACAACCAAAGCCCTAATGTAAGTCTTCGATTTCTTTACTTGTTCTTCTTTCAAGCATTTTATAATTTTCTATCTTTTTGAGTTTTCTTATTGTCTAGTATTTAATAAAGGCCAAGGTGGGTTAATTATGATGGAAAATGTAAATCGTGCTTTGAAACTAATGCATTGCATGAGGGCATTGCAATGGTCAAGTGTAGGGGATTTAATAAGTGTGAAAACACTTATCCTTTTACCACTTATAACAAGGATAAACCAAGCCAAAACGTGTATTTTATGTCATAAAAGTCGGAATTATGCGTGGTTTGTGTTTTTGTTGTGTTTTAGGACCAACAGATGAAAAAGGAAGAAAACACGGGCTTTCACGAGCTTTTATTGAAGAAAAAGACAAAAGACGAAGTCAAAAGATCGAAAGTGCAAAAAGAACGGAAGTCAAAGACCTATTCTGAAGATTTATCGAAGAAAAAGTCTAAAGACGGAAGTTTAACGAAGCCGAAGAACCAAGTCTAATAAAAGAAGAAAATTAGAAGACGAGTTCATGTTATCATTCGACTAATCCCGAGACAAAGTCGAGAAAGACGAGTCATTAAAAAAGATGATAAGAAAAAGGAAGAAAGAAGGAAGCAACACACCACACCTCCCCTCTCCTATAAATAGTCCTTTATTTCCTTCATTTAGTAGTTAGTCATTTTTTTAGTTTTTCATTTTCTAGAGAGAGAATGGGTGTTTGTTTCTCTCACTAGAAAAACAACATCTTTATTTTTCTTTCACTTTTTCCTTAATCTAATCTTTCTTTCTTTTAGTTTAATCTTTGTTTGATCTTAATCTTTTATAATCTTTGTTTAATCTCTTCATCATCAATCTAGTTCTTCATCGTTTTCATCTCTTTTCGACATGTTTAAATAAGATCTTTTATTTTCGTGTTTCTTGATTCGTGTTTTAAGGTTTTTTAAGTTTTATCATTCGTCTAGGAGTTGTGGTTAGCTTATTGGTATTTTTGTTAGCTTATTACCCTTAAAAAGTTGCGAAAAAAGTGCTCAAAGTCGTCCCTTTCCCGAGATCCTATTTTGTAGGAAAGTCTGCTACAATTTCGCAATATTTTTTATATTGCGAGATTGTACCCTTTTGTGCTTTGCGAATTCGAATCACTACAAGATTGCGGAATCCTTCAATTTGGCCACATTGCGAAATCATACCGTTTTAGGTATTGCGGAATCTTTGATTTAGTGTATTGCGGAATCATTCTCTTTCTTATTATTTCGGAATCTTTGATTTCCTACATTGCGGAATTATAACATTTTGTTATTGCGGATTTATACCAAGTTAAGGATTGCGGAATTATTTGATTTGATATTGCGGATTTATGTTCTTTAAGCATTGGGATTTATGTCTTTCTAATACATTGCGGAATTATGTTTGTTTTCATCATTGCGGAATTAGAGTATTTTATACATTGCGAAATTATTTCATTTATTTTAGGTATTGCGGATTTGAATCGTTTTTGCTCCAATTTAATTTCAAATTTAATTTTTCCCGTCATTTTACTTAGCTTTATTTTTAAACATTTTCACTTAGTTTTATTTTAAATTGTTTTATCTTAGTTTAATTTCAAGTTTACATTTTTATTAAGTTTTAAGTTTTCAAATTTACTTTTAATCAAGTTTTTAATTACTTTAATTTCCTTATTATTTCGTTTAAGTCTTTCATTTTAGTTTTAATCATTTATCGCTTTTATTATTTTGTCATTTATTTTAAAGTTTGCATTTTTAGTTTAAAATAGATAATCAACGACCAATTTCTTTGTACACCAAATATGATGATTCCACCCTAAATCGTGATCAATTCGAATTGAAACGAGTACGAACACACACACAAAAACATTTAAATCAATTTATACTAGAAAACATGAATTGTAGGGGTTTTTGGTGGGGTTTGTTCGGCCAACACACACAACCGAGAGCCCAAGCTCTCGGCTTGGTCTTGTGATCACCAACAGTCGAGACCAAGAGGTCTTGGTGTGGCCTTGGTCGCTCAGCCGCAAGAACAGGGGATCTGACGTGAGTCGGGGTGGTCTTTGGTTTGTTTGGGTCTTGGCGCAGCAACAACAGCACCACCGGCCTTAGCCGATGGCTGTTTTTGGTCGAGCAGTGGGAACGCAGCCCAATCAGGGGGAACCACCGGCATCAGCCGGTGGTGATTTTAGTCGAACAGTGGCAACCGGCTTGGCCGGGTAGCCACTGTTAGGGTTTGTTTGTTTCGGCTTATATTAAAACATGAACACGGGATTATTTTTACAAGTTATGTTTTACAAAAATTATTAAATTAATTAAACATGACTAATAACTAATTAATTTAATCATGGACTTAGGTTATATTTATTTTTTTTAAAATAATACATGTTTTAACCTAAGTATTTTGTTATTTAATGTAGACTATAGTTATTAATTAATTATTAAAATATGGACTTGTAATTAATTAATAAATCATGACTTAGGTTATAATTAATAAAGTATTAATACATGATTAACCTATGTATTTTATATGTCTTAATTTAATTAAATCATGCCTTTATTTAATTACATCATATAACCTATAGTTTAATAAATTACCATGACATTTAATTAATAAACTATACTATTAACTACATGACTTATGATTTTTAACCAGTAAACTTTAGCTTATATTGTTTGCTTATTAATCCAGCTTATTCTAGGGAAACTTTCTATTTCACGAAACTTATTATTTTTGGAAACTTTATATTTTTAGAAACTGATCTATATTTGGAAACTTACTATTTTTGGAAACTTTCTATTTTTAGAAACTGGTCTATTTTTTGAAACTGATCTATTTTTGGAAACCTTCTATTTTAGGAAACCTGATATTTTTAGAAAGTTGCTTATTATTACACAACAAGTATAATAACACAAGAATACAGATAATACTTACTCAGAATACATGAAATACATGATTAATATAGTATATCATTTAAAACAGTAAACAAGACAAGAACATATAAAACAAGCTAAGAACATGTTAGAACCAGTAATGTACTCTGTAATAAGAAAACTTATACATGTACCTTATTTATGTAGCATTAGTGAGGTCAGAGTAGGACTATTCCTCCTTTCGTCTTTCCCCGTTCACTGAACACAAGGTACGTATTTTCCGTCCTTCAGTATGGACATTGTTTCCTTATTAGGATTCCCTGTTTGCAGGCAACTATTTTCCCAAGTATATGTTTTATATGTTTTTATTACTTATGTTTAGTTTTAAATGCCTAAGCCATATACATGCATGACCAGTGTCACCTAGTTATGGAGGTACCATAACCATAACACTAGAGGCACCAGTGTTATGACTTCCCCACGGCTGAGTGATTGCTCTTGGCATCCCTTTTTAGCGTTGGCCATATATATTATACTATCATGTGGGGCGTATGGGTGCATCCTAGTTATATGTTTTTACAGGATTTTGCATGGTAAATGCGATGTGTGCCTTGCATCCTTCACAAGGAGTTGATCCCTCCTACCTAGACTAATTAATTAGAGGCAACCCCTCTAATTGCATGATGAGGTCTCCCCTCCAAGTTTTCATGCACGGTGGAACCTCATGACCTATATGGGCTATTGGCTAATTAATATAGTTTTCTTATGAAACATAAGTCTTTTCAAACTATAAAACCAGTTTTATGAACATGATTCGGGTTATCTAGGACTTATACATTTCTGCTGCTATTAGTCTTATTATGCTTATGTTATTTCATGCTATACCTTTATATTCGTTCACTAGGCGTTATGCTCAGCCGTTTTCCTTTCATGTTCCCAAACGGTAGGTACTCAAGGGCGCTCGTAGACTTTAAGAGTATGTGCTTACGGATTGGAAGCTATCTAGCCTTCATTACTTTATGCATTTTCCATACATTATGCTACTTTGTTTCTTTGGACATTGTTTAGTCCTTTTTCATTTCAGTACTTATGTTTATGTGTGTTGAGCTTATATTTGGAATACCGATGTTTGTTTCCGGTATTTCCATTCATGGTCATTTAATGTTTTTAGACATTTACCTTGCATGCTTTGATGACACGCCATATTACCTATGATATTCCATTTACCAAAATGGGGTGTTATAATTATGGTATCAGAGCCAAGGCTTCGACATGTAGGCTCTTAAAACATGACCTGTGATTAGTGGGTAATCACCAGGGTCTTCTTAGAACTAACATTTGTTTTCATGCATTTATTCATGTATCATTGTTGCAGGAATTTTGAATAAGTAATGGTTGATAAAGGACTGGCAATATTTAGTCGCATGTGCTTTTAATCTTATCATCCTCGCCATGTCATTTTGTTTAGGTGAACCGACCCATAGGCGTTTACTCAAACCCATGTCTTTTCATTATCATGCATTCATACACAGTTCTCATGCATATTTTTTTTTCTTGTTTATATGCATAATTTTTTTTATGTATATATATATTATGTTTTAATTAGTTTAATCATGAAATTTATTTTATAGTGTCAGATGGTTCTCACACGTGAACAAGAACAACTTAATGTAACAGTACAAGCTGCTATGTAGGCCATGCTTCCACAACTAAGGAATGAAATTCGGGCCGAGGTGCAAGATGCCAACAATCAGCACCAGCACCATCATCAGAATCCTCCTCCTCTACATCCAGCTACCCTGATCACATGGCTGGATCGATTCAATAAGCAGCGTTCGAGGTCCTTCGAGAAGACTGACATCCCCGATGAGGCTAAGAGCTGGTTAGCTCACATTTAGAAGATATTTGACGCGATGGGATGCGACCCTGTCTTTAAGGCAAGTTTAGCCTGTTACAAGTTTGAAGGGAATGTGCTTGCACGGTGGAAGGCAGTGAAACTGTCGGAGGAGGCGACGATTGGGTGGCTGGCTTGACTTGGGCACAACTCAGGGAGTTGGGTATGGGACAGTTCTTCCCGAAAGTTGAGCAAGATAAGCTCAAGAGGGAGTATCATGAGATTAGGCAGAGAGCTGGGGAAAACAACAATGAATTCATGCAGAGGTTTCTTCGTTTGGCTGGATTCCTTGGCGCAGCAGCTGGGACTGCAGAGGAGCAAGCGTATCACTTTCGTTGGGCTCTTCGCACATATGTCGCCAATAACTTGGTGTGTGCTACATTCAATACTGTGGCACAAGTAGCAGATGAAGCCCGTAAGTTGGAGATGCTGCAAGAGAGGGATGAGTTTGGAGATGCAGAAAGACCCGACAAAAGATATATTTTGTCATTCAGTGGTGATCATTTCATTTCATTCATTAATATCTAAATATTTATCTTTCTCTATACAATTGCATCTTTCAGGCAGAAGACTGGGGACCGGTCCCAACCGGCCACTCAGCAGCAGAGCCAGCACAAGGGTAACGGTCAGACCCAAGACTGTTCTGCTTCGGATAGGCGTGGCGGTAATGACGATTACCGTAACAACGCCAACAACTACAACAGCAGCAGGTCCCTAAACTTACTCATTTTTATTACATGCTTTATGATTCATAATTCTGACACTTCAGCATCTACTACCAGGAATAATGGCAACAGAAGGGAGCAGGACCACAGAGGTTCACATCCCAACCGTGCAGCTACATCTGGTATTACGTCTTATGATTTTTCTGCATTGTCCTGTTTGTACCATCAATCATGTCTCACGTATACTTTTCTGAACAGGATCCCAGCCAGCAAGGGCACCTGTTGGAGGGTGTACTCACCCTCTCTACACTACGTGCAACCGCAGGCACCCAGGGCCATGTCGCCGTGATAGTGATGCTTGCTTCAAGTGTGACCAGCCAGGCCATCGCATGAAGGACTACCGTAAGGGTGAGATCGAGGGCACTTCTGGACATGCTGACTCCAAGCCACCTCCTACTACTGGACGGGTGTACACGACCTCACGTGATCAGGCCAACAAGTCAATAGGTATCATCACTAGAATCTTGTATATGTATGGTCAAGATGCATGCGTATTACTCGACACGGGTGCTACTCATTTAGTCATATCTACTATTTATGCCAAGAGTGTTAGGATATCCCCTATGCCATTAGAAAATGTCTTAAACATTTCCACGCCCTTAAGAGACTCTGTACGCATCATACATAGGTACAAGAGTCTTCCCCTCGAGTTTGACGACAAAATTCATTAAGTTGACGCACTTCCATTGGACATGTGCGATTTCGACATGATATTAGGCATGGATCGGCTATCCAAACATCACGCCACCATTGATTTCCATTCATATCGGGTCATCTCCGGTGACGTAAACGCACCAAAGTACATTCACAATGGTTTAATACCCAGAAGGTCTACAAAAATAATTTCAACCTTACAAGCACGTGCATTGCTGTCACATGCTTGTGAGGGCTACTTAGCTACTGTTCATGACGTGGAGGCTGAATCTCCATCTATCCAGAATCAGCCGATTGTGTTAGAATTCCCCAACATGTTTCCAGAAGAACTTCCGGGCATACCACCTGCTCGTGAGGTAGAGTTTAATATTGAGCTCATCCCAGGAGCTGAGCCGACTTCCAAGGCTCCTTATCGCATGGCTCCCATAGAGCTGAAGGAGTTAAAGGAACAACTACTGGAACTTTTGGAACGATTTTTCATCCGCCCTAGTGCATCTCCATGGGGTGTGCCGGTTTTATTCGTAAAGAAGAAGGACGACAGTATGCGTCTGTGCATTGATTATCGTAAGCTTAATAAGATCACCATCAGGAATCGACATCCTTTGCAACGCATTCATGATATGTTTGACCAACTCCAAGGGGCCAAACATTTCTCCAAGATTGATTTAAGGTCTGACTATCATTAGTTATGGGTGAAAGAGCACGACATCGCCAAGACTGCTTTCCGTACACGTTATGGACACTACGAATTTGTAGTCATGCCATCTGGCCTTACCAATGCTCCAGCAGTTTTCTTGGACTTGATGAACCGTATCTTCCATGAGTTTCTGGACAAGTTTGTCATTGTCTTCATTGACGATATTCTGATTTTCTCTAAATCAAAGGAGGAACACGAAGACCATCTTCATACAATATTACAGATACTTCACCAGAAACAGCTATATGCCAAGTTCTCCAAATGCGAATTCTGGTTGAGTAAAGTGGCGTTCCTAGGCCACATAGTATCCACAGAGGGAATAACCATGGATCCTTCAAATGTTGAGGCTATTACCAAGTGGCCAAGACCGACATCAGCAACTGAAGTTTACAGCTTTCTAGGCTTAGTTGTTTGCTATCGTAGGTTCGTAAAGAACTTTTCCGATTAGCACTGCCCTTTACCAAACTAATGCGAAAAGGGGAGAAATTCGTCTAGACTGAAGAAAGAGAGAAGAGCTTTGAAGACCTATAGCAGAGGCTGGTATTTGCACCGATTCTTACTCTCCCATCTTGTATAGGTGGATTTCAAATCTACAGTGAGGATTCAGGGAAGGGACTTGTTTGTGTTCTCATGCAACATGGGAAAGTGATTGCTTATGCATCACGGCAGCTTAAGCCTTTTGAGGAGAACTACCCTACGCATGACTTGGAACTTACAACAGTCGTGTTTGCATTAAAGATATGGATGCACTACTTGTATGGCGAATCATGTGGTATCTTCACAGATAACAAGAGCGTGAAATACATCTTCACTCAGCGTAAACTGAACATGAGGCAGAGAAGGTGGTTAGAGCTGTTGAAGGATTATGACATTAATCTATAGTATCATCCTGGCAAGGAGAATGTAGTGGCAGATGCTCTTAGTAGGAAGTCGGATATGATCAACGACATTAAAATAGAGGAAGAGATTATACGAGACTTGGAGCAACCAGACATTGAAATCATGGTACGTGGACAGCATGGCTACTGGGCTAATCTTAGAGTGGAGCCTGACTTACTCTCTAGGATCAAGGAATCTAAGAAGGATGACGGTGAAATCTCGGCAATCATACAGAACTTAGAGCAACAGACGGAGTTTCGGTTGGATGACGACGACATCTTATGGCAGGGCACTATACTTTGTGTTCCTGATGATCTTACACTCAGGGAAGCGTTATTGGCTGAAGCTCATAGCTCCCTATTCTCCATTCATCCTGGCTCAACCAAGATGTACCACGACATCAAGCAGTATTTCTGGTGGAGTGGTATGAAACAGGATGTTGCTACCTATGTCTCCAAATGTCTTACCTACCAGCAGGTTAAGATCTAGCATCAACGATCTAGTGGTCTACTACAACCATTAGACATTCCAGAGTGGAAGTGGGACAAGATCACCATGGATTTCGTTATTGGACTTCCGCAGACCAAGAGGAAGCATGATGCAATTTGGGTTATCGTTGATCGACTTGCCAAGTAAGCTCATTTCTTACCCATCCGCAAGGATGATCCAGTTAGCAAATTGGCTGACACATATAAGAAGGATATCATGAGACTTCATGGTGCTCCATCCAGTATCATCTCGGACAGAGATCCTCGGTTTACTTCGCTATTTTGGAGGAGTCTGTAGAAAGCTTGCCGTACCAAACTTAAGCTTAGCACGGCTTTTCATCCTCAAACAGAAGGACAGTCGGAGCGAACCATTCAGACATTAGAAGACATGCTTCGAGCATGTGCTTTAGAATGGACAGGATATTGGGACGATTATATCTGCTTGGTAGAGTTTGCATACAACAACAGTTGGTACGCCAGCATCAAGTGTGCACCGTTTGAGATGTTGTATGGCAGGAAGTGTCGCGCCCCAATCTGCTGGGATCAGGTTAGTGAGCAAACACTTGAAGGTCCTGAGATGATAGAGTTTACCAACGAGAAAGTCGTTGTATCTAAGGCAAAACTGGAAGAAGCTCGTGCACGTCAAAAGAGTTATGCCGACAAGCATCGTAGGGATTTGCATTTCAACGTGGGAGATCATGTCTTTCTTAAGGTATCACCGGCACATGGTGTTAGACGTTGATACAAAGATTTTGTCAGTTAAAAAGTTCGTTTTCTCGGTGTCTAATCGGATTGATCTCCGGTTAAAAGTGTGACTCAGTCGTCTTTGGTTAACAAAAAGAAGGTTTTGGTTTATCTTTTTCTACTTAAAAGGTAAATGCAAAAAGTAATAAAAATAAAACAAAAACAAATAACTAATAATAAAGGATCAAAACAAATAATAAAACGTAAATTAAAACAAACAATTAATAAAAATAAAACTAAACGAAGAAATTAACTTTCGACTGAAAAATAAAACTATCCTAATGAAAAAGGAGAAAATAAAACTAAGAGGGTACTTTAAAACTAAACGAGACAAAAACTAAAGCTGGTACTAAATAAAAGTCAAAACTTAAACTTTTCGAAAAAATACTAATACTAAAAATTGATGAAAAATTTAACTAAAAATACGTGACTTTCAAAATAGAAATCGGAAAAACTTTCAGATAAAACTAAACGATTACGGAACAATATTAATTAATAAACAAGCAAGCAAGCTAGTAGCTCATGCATGTTATTCCATCGGAATGTTGAAAACCTATCACAATATGAAAACCTATCACAATATGAAAAACCTATCACAATATGAAGTATCACAATATGGAAAACCTATCACAATATGGAAAACCTATCACAATATGAAAACCTATCACAATATGAAAAACCTATCACAATATGAAAAACCTATCACAATATGAAAAACCTATCACAATATGAAAAACCTATCACAATATGAAAAACCTATCACAATATGGCTGTTGAAAATTGGGTAGCGTTCCGTCGCAATATGCCTTATACCCGATCGCAATGTACGATGCCAAGGGCTATCGCAATCCACAATCGGAATAAGTGACTATCGCAATCTCGATCGCAATGTAGAACCCCTAGGGTTTTTGCGATCGCAATAAAGCTGTCGGAATGAGCTGTCACAATAAGTTGTCAGAATGTCAAAACCCTAATGATATTGTGATGGAAAGATAATATATTCGGATGGAGTAAAAATAAGCTTAAACCCGAATAAGCACTTATCAAAAACTTAACCAAAACAACAATAAGAAGAACAAAATAAGCTACGAATTTAAAGACTTTCAAAACACTAAATAAGCAAAAAATTTAAAATAAACTTTTAAAAGATTAAACTTTTACGAAAACCGAATCTAAATAAGCACAAATTTGATAACTTTTAAAACACTAATGAAACAAACTTTGTAAAATAAACTCTAAAAAGACTAAACTTTTAAGAAAACTTAAAAGAAAATAAGCTAGATACGAAATAAGCCAAAAAGCATAATAAGCATAAAGCTTAAACAGTATAAAAACTTAGATATGAACAAAAAGATAAACTTTTTGATCAAATAAGCATTAAGATTAAGCAATATGCATACTTAATCCGAATCAAGATTAAAATCAAAAACAAGAAAGGTAGAAGAAGATTAAAGATGAAAAGCTTAAACTTGAACTTGTAGATTAATGATTTCAAAATACAAGATTAAATGAAAGCTTGAACATGACAAGAAATGATGAAGTTTTCCTAGTGAGAGAAAGTTAAGCACTTTCTCTCTCTAAAAATTAAAACTACAAAATAAAAATGAAGACTAACTCTAAAATGAAGAAAATAAAGACTATTTATAGTAGGAAGAGATGTGGTGTGTTGCTTCCTTATTTCTCTTGTCTTCTCATCTTTTTAATTTCTCGTCTTTCTCGACTTTGTCTCGGGATTAGTCGAATGATAACTTGAACTCGTCGTCTATT
This sequence comes from Glebionis coronaria, assembly GCA_025667525.1. NCBI lineage: Eukaryota > Viridiplantae > Streptophyta > Magnoliopsida > Asterales > Asteraceae > Glebionis > Glebionis coronaria. Next base: position 178,728,187 of record CM046879.1, read on the forward strand.
TTTCTTCTTTAAGTAGACTTGTTTCTTCGACTTTGTTAAACTTCCGTATTTTGACTTTTTCTTTGATAAATCTTCAGAATAGGCCTTTGACTTCCGTTCTTCTTGCACTTTTGATCTTTTGACTTCAACTTTTATCTTTTTCTTCGATAAAAGCCCGTGAAAGCCCGTGTTTTCTTCCTTTTTCATATTTTTATCCTGAAACACAATAAAAACACAAACCACGCATAATTCTGACTTTTACGACATAAAATACACGTTTTGGTCTTGTTATTATTGGAAATAAGTGGTAAAAGGATAAGTGTTTTCACACTTATTAGACGTTTTGGAATCAAAGGAAAACTCAATCCTTGATTCATCGGACCTTTTGATATTATCGAGCGAGTCGGTGAAGTATCGTGTCGTTTAGCTTTACCTCCGCAGCTTTATCACGTTCATTACGTTTTCCATGTGTCCTAACTCAGAGGGTACAAGTATCATCCCCTTCACATGGTTCAGTATCCACTTTGAACAGATTCGTGAAGATCTTACCTTCATCGAGGAACCCGAATTACTTCTTGATCGACAGGAACGAGTCACGAGGAAGAAGACGATTCCATTCGCCAAAATCCTTTGGAGGGATCATACCAAGCGGGAAGCCACTTGGGAAACAGAGGATTCTATCCGGACTTCTTACCCTTATTTCAAGTTTTGATTCGAGTATGTTTCTCTTTCAGTTACGTTATCTATAATTTGGGGACGAATTATTCTTTTTAGGGGGGAAGAGTTATAAAACCCGCATATAAATGTCATGAACAGTACAATACGTAAACATACGAACCAATTAAAATTTCCATTTATGTCATGTACATGTGTCACGAATATTAAATTCAGAAACTACGTACGTGTTAGTGCACGATAATTATTAAGTATGTGGTAATACACGATAATTATTAATTATAATAATTATAATCACGAGCATATGATCACGAAAATTAAAACATGAACATGTGAACTACGTATTATATATTATTACACGATAAACAAGTATTACGTATAATATATATATCATGAATATTAAAACACGAACCAATACGAACATTTAAAAACGAACGAACACGTGAAATAGTTAAACACGAACGAAGCCCGGGAAGCCCTTTGGGCTTATGGTTGCCGCGGACAAAAGAGACAAGAGGGGGCCCAAGCCCATTTAATATTGACTAAAGGAGGAAAAATAAAAACACAGTTTTTCATATTACATAATTTTAACAAAAACTAAAAAACCTAGCCTCATTTCTTCTCTTCATTTTCTGCCGGCTACAAGGAACACCAAAGGGGTGTTCGGTTGATTTTTGATTGTTGATTTTGGGTGGTCGTGTTCGAGTTCTTGGTTCTCTTCCAATCACGTGTTCGGTATCATCAAAAACCTTCATCTTATTAATTTTATTTTCCTTTTATTATGTTCATGTGTAAGAATATTAAAAACCTATTAAAACATGTTAGATTTATACTAGAAAACATGAATTGTAGGGGGGGTTGGTGGGGTTTATTCGGTCGGCACACACAACCGAGAGCCCAAGTTCTCGGCTTGGTCTTGTGATCACCAATAGCCGAGTCCAAGAGGTCACGGTGTGGCCTTGGTCGCTCAGCCACAAGAACAGGGGACCCCGACGTGAGTCGGGGTGATGTTTTGTTTGTTTGGGTCTCGGCGCAGCAACAACACCACCACCGCCTCAGCTGGTGGCTGTTTTTGGTCGAGCAGTGGGAACGCTGCCCAAGCATGGGGAACCGCGGGCATCTGCCGGTGGTGATTTTAGTCAAACAGTGGCAACCGGCTAGGCCGGGTAGCCACTGTTAGGGTTTGTTTGTTTCAGAATATATTAAAACACGGACACGGGATTATTTTTACAAGTTATGTGTTTACAATAATTATTAAATTAATTAAACATGACTAATAATTAATTTAATTTAATCATGGACTTAGGTTATATTTATTTTTAATAAATAATACATGTTTTAACCTAAGTATTTTGTTATTTAATTTAGACTATAGTTATTAATTAATTATTAAAACATGGACTTATAATTAATTAATAAATTATGACTTAGGTTATAATTAATAAAGTATTAATACATGATTAACCTAAGTATTTTATATGTGTTAATCTAATTAAGTCATGCCTTTAGTTAATTAAATCATATAACCAATAGTTTATTAAATTACCATGACATTAATTAATAAACTTTACTATTAACTACATGACTTATGATTTTTAACAAGTAAACTTTAGATTATATTATTAACTTATTAATCCAGCTTATTTTTGAATATGGAAACTATCTATTTCAAGAAACTTAATATTTTTGGAATCTTTCTATTTTTAGAAACTGATCTATTTTTAGATACTGATCTATTTTTGGAAACTTTCTATTTTAGGAAACCTGTTATTTTTAGAAAGTTACTTATTATTACACAACAAGTATAATAACACAAGAATACAAGATAATACTTAATCAGAATACATGAAATACATGATTAATATAGTATATCATGTAAAACAGTAAACAAGACAAGAACATATAAAACAAGCTAAGAACATGTTAGAACCAGTAACGTACTTAGTAATAAGACAACTTATACATGTCCTTTATTTATATAGCATTAGTGAGGTCGGAGTAGGACTATTCATCCTTTTGTCTTTCCTCGTTCACTGGACACAAGGTACGTATTTTTCGTCCTTCAGTATTGATATTCTTTCCTTATTAGGATTCCCCGTTTACAACCAACTGTTTTCCCAAGTATATGTTTTTATATGTTTTGATTACTTATGTTTAGTTCTAAATGCCTAAACCATATACATGCATGACCAGTGTCACCTAGTTATGGAGGTACCATAACCATAACACTAGAGGCACCAGTGTTATGACTTCCCCACGGTGGAGTGATTGCTCGTGGCGTTCCTTTTCAGTGTTGGCCATATATATTATATTATCATGTGGGGCGTATGGGTGCATCCTAGTTACATGTTTTACAGGACTTTCATGGTAAATGCGATTTGTGCCTTGCATCCTTCACAAGGAGTTGATCCCTCTTATCCAACTAATTAATTAGAGGCAACCCCTCTAATTTCATGATGAGGTCTCTCCTCCAAGTATTCATGCAAGATGGAACCTCATGACCTATATGGGCTATTGGCTAATTAATATAGTTTTCTTATAAAACATAAGTCTTTTCAAACAATAAAACCAGTTTTATGAACATGTTCCAGGTTATCTAGGACTTATACATTTCTGCTGCTATTAGTCTTATTATGCTTATGTTATTTCATGCTATACTTGTATATCCGTTCATTGGGCGTTATGCTCAACCATTTTTCTTTCATGTTCCAAAGAGGCAGGTACTCAAGGGTGCTCGTAGACTTCAAGAGTATGTGCATACGGATTGGAAGCTATCTAGCCTTCATTACTTTATGCATTTTCCATACATTATGCTACTTTGTTTCTTTGGACATTGTTTAGTCCTTTTTCATTTCAGTACTTATATTCATGTGTGTTGAGCTTATATTTGGAATACCGATGTTTGTTTCCGGTATTTTCATTCATGGTCATTTAATATTTTTAGACATTTACCTTGCATGCTTTGATGACACGCCATATTACCTGTGATATTCTATTTACCAAAATGGGATGTTACAAGTTCCATTTGGTGTTTTGAATGCGGTACGGAAGTCCCATAGAGCATCTTCTAATTTTTTAGACCAACAAGCAGGGTAGTTTTGGATAGTCTTTTCAAGAATTCGTTTAAGAGCTATATTAGTGTTTTCAACTTGGCCACTCGTTTGAGGGTGGTAAGATGTTGAAAATCGATGGTTAACTCCATATCTTTTCATTTTTGTCCATGAGTTTAATACAGAATTGAGTTCCTCTGTCTCTTATTAGTGCTTTTGGAATTCAAAAATGACAGAATAATTTATTTAAGAATGTTATAACAACTCTTGCATCATTAGTTTGCAAGGCTTAAGCTTCGGCCCATTTCGATACATAGTAGACGGCGACTAAAATGTATTCACATTTATAAGATTTAGGAAATGGTCCCATGAAGTCGATACCCCACACGTCAAAGATTTTGAAGACTTGGATGTTATTGAGAGGTATTTCATCTCTCTTTGAAAGATTTCCATTCCTTTGACATGCTTCACATAATCGTACTAAGGTATGAGCTTCACGAATAATCGTAGGCCAGTAAAAGCCAGCGTTGAACACTTTTTTAGCGGTGGTGTTCGCTGCGTAGTGTCTTCCTGTCGGTCTATAGTGACATTCATCGAAAATTTTTCGAGATTCAGATTCGGAAATACAACGTCGGATCATTCCATCGGAACAGATTCTGAATAGGCAAGGTTCGTCCCAAAAGTATTTTTTGAGTTCATAAAAGAATCTTTTCTTTTGTTGGTACGTCATTCTCTTTCGTAAAATACATACAGCCAAATAGTTTTCAAATTCTGCGAACCATGGTGTATCGTTAGTATTTATTTGCATTATATGCTGATCGGGAAAATCATCGATTTCATCATCACTAGAATCATCATTAACTATGCGAGATAAATGATTCACAGCAACATTCTCAGCTCCTTTTTATCTTTAATCTATAAATCAAATTCTTGTAAAAGCAATATCCATCGTATGAGACGAGGTTTGGCGTCTTTCTTTTTAAACAAGTATTTTACAGCTGAGTGATCGGTGTAAACTATTGTTTTAGATAAAATGAGGTATGATCGAAATTTGTCAAACGTGTAAACTACAGCCATGAGTTCTTTTTCCGTAATTGTGTAATTTTGTTCGGTTGCGTTTAGAGTTCTACTAGCAAAGTAGATGGGGTGAAATTGTTTTCCATCTTTTTGTCCAAGGACGGATCCAAGGGTATGTTCACTTGATCGCACATGTCACACCCCACCATGGAGGAATATGGGACGTGAACTATTGATATGATTACAACAATAGCATGTCTATAGAGATACCTAAATGAACAAAGCAATGTCATAAAAGGTGACACAAATGTCATGACAATATCTCACAAATGCAGGATTCTAGGTAAGTAGGTAAATGTCCCACCTCTTACCAAAGACGACAAACAAACAAACAATCACACATAGGTGTTCATAGTATCACTTATTAAAATGACATAAATAAACTAAGAAGGAACGGGTATCTCCTTCTATATGCATTTCCTAGCGTCTCCAGTCCTCGCCACTTATGTTCTCACGCTTAACCCCATTATTACCTGAAAGAGACACTAAATTACGTCAAAAATAATGTTGGTGAGAGTCATAGGTTTAGACTTTAACCCCAAAATATATAGCATTTCAGTACATTAACTGTGAATAACGACATTCAATAACATATGACATATTGGACAGTATATTACTAACATGTATAACTATTCCGTACTAAGCGCTTATCCTTTCCGCCCCAAGGCTCCATGCCTTGCCTATCATTCCTTCCTTTTCATGGCATATTAGGCGCCCATACACCTAACATCCATCCCTAAGACCTATTCTTGTCCCCAAGGCCCAGCCTTGTCCTCCTTGATATCAAGTATACTTATCTAAATTAAGTATTCCACATAGCAGTTCAATGCATAAGTGAAAACATATTGTCCAGACTAACATATAAAACATTCACAACAATTTTCATTTAAAAGAGCGAATAAAGTACAAGTAACGATAGTATCCCTTCCATCCCATCTGGAAGTAAAAAGATAAAGAAAATGGGACTATGAAACTCACCTGATTGAGCTTCTCTGATTATCCCGCGTACTAGCAAAAAGTCTATACAAATAAATGCGTAACATCAAGACATGAACCAATGACTAACATGGCTCATCAATCTATGATGGAAATTTAACCTTCTCCCATATATATACCCCGTTCATATGCTCTAAGCATCCCATTACCCCTCTCTAACAAGTCCTTAACTTGGCTAAGTTCGATACCTATCTCGTTTACATTTTCCACAAAATAGTCTCGATTTTTTGTCCCCAAACTATTAGCCCAACACCCACCTAAACATACTCATGATTTTTGTAAAGAAAACCCTATGACCTTACATGTCTTAGCTAACCCCTCCTTTTTTCCCCAACCTTAAAGCTACTGTTAAGGCCCCGGTATACATGTATATACTTTTGTCTATCCAGGTTTTACGGATTTTGAACATATAAAAAGTTTGTTATGATCAGAGGGTCTTCCACTAACCCAATTAATTATCCCTATTCCAGATATCTTATACTACCTCCGTCCCATATTAAGTGTCCATAATGGAATTCCAAGTCTTTGTAATCGAACTTTGACCGTAAATATTTTTATTTGTGTTATATAATACTTGACGAAAGTTATATGAATAAATTCGGTTTTAAAATGTATTTTCATTGGTATAATTTTCATCACATATTATATACACACAAATAAAAATATTTATGGTCAAAGTTCGATAACAAAGACTAAAAAAAGTCCAAATGGACACTTAATAGGGGACGAAGGGAGTATAACATATAAACTAACTCTCACTTTTGTTTGAAAGTCTAATTGTACTCCTAAGTACCATAACCATCTTAAAACATTAAATTAAACCCGACTTATTTTCAAACTGTTTTGACCTATGACTGTTGTAACCTGTTTTTGACCCACTTCCTTACCTCCAATTTAGTCCTCGTTAATTTCATTCAAAATCCAACTCAAATACCTTTTCATGGATACTTGGTTCGATTAATGAATGTTCCTAGAACTCTAGATATGATCAAAACAATGGATCTAAAATTCTGCCCAGTTTTTTAATTACGAATTTTATTAAACTAACATAATTAATTACCCAACAATTAATTAATTACAAGCCCTAATTAGTCTAATCATTGTTTTATCATTAATTAATAGATTTTATAATAAACCTTAACCTATATCCATCATATAATGATTGAGAATGAATTAAAGATAAATAAATTGAAAAGGAATTAATGATTTACCTTTGTTTTATGAAAGCTAAGATTTTTACTGGAAAACCCTAACTTCTCTTGATGATGTCGCGACTTATGTTTCTCCAGGGGAATGTTTATGTGTTTTTTTATTAAAAGACCTTATATAGTGTACATACTAATCCTTGTCCAACCCAAGCCCAACTTTCCCTTTCCTTTTTTTTCTTTTGGTGCGTCGACTTCCACCGCCCCATATATATATATATATATATATATATATATATATATATATATATATATATATATATATATATATATATATATATATATATATATATATATATATATATATATATATATATATATATATATATATATATATATATATATATAATTAGTAGTGTTATTGCATGATTACCTAAACCGTTATTTGCTACCCAAATTTCATGAGTCATTAAACACTTACATGTACGCTAATAAGGTGAATAGATCTATTGGAAGTAACGAATCCTGTTTGTGTTACCTGTTCGTGTGGGTAACCGAGCACACTTTATTATAACTATCCTCGTTGAACACTTTATGTGTGCACTAATATGGTGAATAGATCTATTAGGTTTAACGAATCCTGTTTGTGTTACCTGTGCATGTGGGTAATCAAGCATACTTTATTAGAACTAATGGGTAATCTATGCCTGCAGATTACTTGTCATGACAATCTGTGATGATGGTCACTTCGGTGAATTATGTTAGTTTTGATGTCATGAACTTAGTACAACAAAACATAGCTTTATGTGAACAAATAGTAACGTAGCTCAAAGTGGTAGACATATATTCAAAACTGTTATTACAAACCTATGAATTCATTCAACCTTTGTGTTGACTTGTATGCATATATTTCAGGAAATTATGACTGATAGCATGGAGCAGCATAAGGATGGCATGAAGAGGCATAAGGTTGAAATTATTGATATAGATTTTGGGAACCTCATATTGTAAAACTCTGATTTTTAAATGATATGTAAAGAAAGTTGATTTAATCACTATTTTGATTTGTTTTCTATCATTATGACTTGTGTTCTATGAAGTAATACCCCAGATCAATGTTCCACTGCGTTAAGGTAAAATGGGGGTTTACATGACCCATCATCATTAAGGTTTCCAACATTGATTTTAACAATGATTTATTGGCTTTCTTGGTCGAGTGATTTCCTCTAAATATTAGAACAAAGGCATCAAACATGGATTTAGCATCTTCATATTTCTAAAAAACAAGGATATGCTCATTTGGTATGGCTAGCATGGAAATAATTATTGCCTTCATATCATTTCTTCTTTTCTTCTTTTCTTTAGGAAATACTTCTAGTGCTTTGCCATCTTTTGTAGTTACAACGAGTTTGGTATGAGTATTTCCTTGGGAAATTACTTCCCATAGATCCTAGTCATACATCTACACAAATTGAGTGAATCTGAATTTCAATTCTTCAAACTCTCCTTGTTTGAAGACTACAACCTTGTTCATTGTGTTAGGTTGTGTAGCGTCTGAATCCATCTCTTGACTTGAATTTTTTTTTAATAACCTTCAAGATCAAAGCTTCTCAACAAGCTCTAATACTACTTGTTGATCCCTTATGATCTTATTAGCCTAACTTGTAGACTTAGACTACACATAATAAATCCTATATAGCCTTAGTAGAAACTTTAAATTATATCAAGGAGTATGCAGAATATAGTCTTTTGATATTATGAAGATTATGTATGTAATGTGATAAATAATAGAGAAAGTAAACCAAACACTTCAGTATTATTGATAATATGAATATTCTTAACCCAAAGTATTAGGGTTACAATCTTGAAGTGAGATTACAGAGCAGGGATATATATAAACCTAAACCTAGGACCTCCTTTTATAGTACAAGACGTCCTTTACAAGATAAAGACATCAACAAATAAATTTAAAATTTTAGAAGATATACACGATATCTTTTATGCATATCCAGTGTGTCTTCAGTCTTTATCTCCAAGATAACACCAATATCTTTGACAGCATTAAGATTCAACTATGTTCAGTTATGTCTGACCACAACCAAGACTAAGAATATTACTACCAGCATTAAGAATATTAATACTGGTAATATAATATACACCAACACTAATTATTCCCAACACATATCAAGATATTTACCTTTGGTAGCTAAAGACACAATTTCTATAGTTATCCAACAAGGTATGAAATTTAACTTACCATTTAGGTATTTCATATGTTTCATTCGAATTGGGATAATTCAATCATTCTTTTTATAGCCTTTTCACTTGTAAAAATTATAGGAGCATACCTTTAAATTTTTCTATGGATAACGAACATGGTTTGTCACTCTCAAGTAAAGACCAAACCCATGCTTCAGGTTTAGGTTGCATTAATACATTAAAAGAACTTACAAAGGTCAATATTAGTATTTTCAATCATATTTATTTTATAACTTTAACTACCCATATTTACTGACTAAACAATTAATTTTAACATGAGAATAAGATCCAACTTAAACTTGTTCTATTAATGCAGTTGATCTGCTAAAAATGAAATAATTCAAAAGGTAATCATCGAATGACAATTGCCACCGGTGCAACTCTTAGCCATTATGAAGCAATGACTACATTATCTAGCATAATCATTGTGACAATCCGTCAATTTATGGTTGATATTTTATTCTCAAATATTATTTAAAAATATTATTTTAATGTTATATTATGAACTCATTTATTTTTGGGAAGAAATTTGGATTTACGTCTTGAAGTAGCATCGACTACGTCTAAACCGGAGGATTCTACGTTATGTGCTTACGTTTACATACACCGTTTTTGGTGACAGTCCGACATTTCAGAAAATAAATTTATCCGTGAATATTATTTTGGAATTTTAAATTTGTGTTGGTTCATAAACTCACAAATTTACGAGAAGAGATTAGGACTTAGGATTTTAATTTAACATCCTTTACGACTAAACCGGAAACATTAAGATTACGTATTTACGTTTTCGAACTCTGTTTTTGATGAGACAATTTTTATTAGATTCGTTTTGTACCGTTGATTCATAATTTATAAAAACGTTTTTCCAAAAACGACCCGAGGGCACGCAAATCGAGGAAACTAGAATCAAGGAATACCCGTAAATTAGTGGGATGAGACAAAAACAAGTTTTGTCTCACCCCACACATGGGACGGCCCAAGCTAGGACACCACATCAAAGATGTGGCATCCATACACACTAGTAGCTTACACTTGTGTGTTAGCTTACCACTTAAGCTTAGTTACATCAAAACCATTCACCACAAACCACTTTCTCATTCAACACATGCAAAACCACCCAAATTCCTCTCTTTCTCTCTATGATGCCGTCTCATCCTACACATAAACACCCCATTTTGATCTTGATTTAACCATGAAATCCCATGTTGTTCATACACATGTTGAAGCCCTTTTGAAACCATATTGATTGGTGGTGATTATAACATCCAAGGAGGAGTTTCCATGGAGTCTTGGGGCTGATTTTCCACAAGGTGTTCATGAAGAATGGTGGTCTTGAAGATGGTCTTGGTTATTCACAAGTTTATCCATCAAAATCCATGTTTTGATCACAACCTACATCATCATGGTGGTATAAAGATTGTTCTTCCAATTCTCTTGTTATTTTGATTATGTAATCATGTATTTTCTTTCCTATTGTATATGTATATGATGAATATATGATGATAAAAATATTGTGTGGGGATTTGGTGTTGATAATCATGGGTAAAAAGATGAAAAACTATAAGAAACAAGGCTAAAATCTTGCTTAAAAATGATGGCTGTATAAAACAGTAAAGAAACATGTCATGAACTGATAAAATGGAATAGATTAATGGATATACAGTAAGTAATATGTCTTGTACACATGTGAGAGTTGGCCATGCAATGGAATCATTAGGATGAGTGAGATATGATCAAAACAAGTTTAGAGTACAAATCTGAGTTTACTGTTTTTGACGATTTTTATAAAATACTTAGAGGCTGATTCAACAGTAGCTATATATATTTAAATGGAGCACATATCATGTAGTTTATGTCACAAAAATTTGAGCTTCTATCTCCATATAGAACTCTAGATATGGCAGTTTTGGTGAACATGAAAATAAAAATCAGATTTTGGAAATTAAAGTATAATAGTATTATATAAGCACTCAAATAAAAATAGTATAAAATGTGAATTAAAATCCACTAACTTATATAATACATTTATATAAATATGTATAAGGATAAATAAATGGACATTTTATAAAAATGATAGTTTGATAAGTTTTATAAGTAATAAAACTATAAACATGATTTTTACGACTTTTTCGGCTATTACCGTAAAATTAACGTTTTTCGCCAATTAAAACTTAGACAATCAAACCCGTCTAATGTAAAGTTTTTAAAACTCATATACTGATATTTAAACATATATAACAAGTAAAAACCGATAAAACCCGAACTATATAACATACGGACATTAACGGGCTAAGTTAACGTTATTGGACTAATAATACAACAAAATGGACTAAAACACTTATAAACTTATTTATTGGGCTTAACCCATTTGGGCCCAACATGTAAAGTTTAAATACTGATAATACAAGTATGAAATGGATTAATACAAGTTAATGAACTTATAATAGGCTTATTGGACCTAAAACACGTAAATTGGTAAAACTAGTAAACTAGTAAGAAGTTACCAATACGTAAACACTAAAATGAGTAAAAGGGAATACATAACCCACTTGATCATCATATATATATATAATCATCAAATGTATACATAATTGTTATTTTTATAAAGTCATTGGACATGAGTCTAAGACAAGTATTATTTGTCTAGGTTTCCGTGATTGAAGCACGTACCGTACGTCCGAATTGCCGATAACCCGCCTTTCCATATCAACGTGAGTTCATAGCCTCGCACTCTTTTAAACGTTTTTATGAAATGTTTTATAAACCCGCGAGGGAGATAACATGTTAGTTTTTATAAAATAGGACACCATTTGTCCCGAATGTTTGTTTATTGATTTGGACCCGAATGATTGTATGACCTGATTGTATGACCCGATAAATGATTAAATGACCCGATAGATGAAATTAAATGGATTATTAAAGTTAGGTTATGTCACTAAAAATCCCATTAGCATGAATTGTGAACTACCGGGATTTGGTAGACGCTTATGCATATAATAGTACTATTTGGGGACGATCACCCCAGTTCGCGCCTTGACGGTTAATCCCCGTCGTGCCACATTTATTGGTAAGCGAATTTATGTATGAGAAGATTTCCATAGCGTGACCTTTGTGACGACACGCTAATTTAGATGGGCAAATTGAGTTTCGGGCTAGCTACCCGTTGTTTGGTTTAGTAAGGTAACAATGTCATGCGGCTTATAATAATCCAATTAACGAAATACTGATATACGCACCGAATTACGATGTATTGCCTGACTAGCAATACAGGGTCATACTATTGATATTATATTCGTGTTTTGGTTTTTCATAACCGTATTCATATAACGGTTTTTATTTCTATACAACGTTATAAAACGTATTGTATGGTATTTTTACGATATTAGTTCGTATAATGGTTTTGAAGGCGAAAGCCGATATTATGATTTTGATAAGGATATGTATAAAAATGACTTTGGCTATTTTATGGCCTATTACAATGATTTGTACAAAATGATTTTTGGTAATAATTTTATACCAATGTTATATTGATAGATTTTATTAAACTCTATGAATTCACTCGGCGTTATAGCTGACCTTTTCTTTTAACATGTTTTATCTCAGGTACTTGAAGGTAATTCTCGGGAAGACAACAAGAATTCATGGCCCGCACTTAAAACAATAATTTCCATTCAAATGCTTTGTAAAACTTTGTATGAAATAATATGACTTGGGACCTATGTATTTTGATATTTATGAATGGAAATGCTTTATTATTAAAACAACGCGACTTGTAAACGTTGTCTATGATGTGAGTAATGTGTTATCCCGTAACACCAACTAGTCTTCCGCTGTATTATGTTGTATAAATTTGGGGGTGTTACAGTTTGGTATCAGAGCTCTCGTTATAGAGAACGAAAGATTTTTAAAACAAAGGTTTTGAATAAAACTTTTCAAAATCTTTTAACTATAAACATTTTTCTCAAAATGTCTAAAAATCTTTTGACTATAACGGTGCCGAAGAATTCCCGAGTTACCGACAAGGCCAGACTGAGAAGTGTTATTTTAATATATATATATATGTAACTTGGATTATATATATATATGATGTAATTTTATTACATGATTGTTTGATGATTATTTTGATATTTATACGAGGTATTTATATGACGTAGATTGTCACAAGGAACCCTAAATCCCCTAGTAAATTAATCGAAGCTATTCTCGTAGGAATTCTTGCTATCCTAGATCTAAACCAAGTTGTGGATATTTATGATCCCAACAAATGGTTGATATTCGTAGAAATGTAAATATTAGTTGATTGTGAAATTGAAGAAGAATTGGCGAGATTAAATCTGATATCGATGTCATGACGATCTTTCCTTATAGAGTGGAGTTTGACAAAACGTTATCTTCTAGAAAGATGTCATTTGATTCGTTGTCATCCAATTCTTAAAATTTAAATCGAAAGGGTGAATGTTGCACTTGAGGCTGTCATTGGAGCCTTTACCCAAAAGCCTCATGCCACTAGTACCTTTCCGAGAAGTCTAGTTGAATGATCAAGTCATTTCATACTAGTGACTCATTTGATAATTGTAGTTGTAAGAGCTATAGGATTGAAATTAAGTGTTGATCATATTGAGCTTTTATTGCGTTTACAAGGCCGAAGAATAAGGTTGTATGTATTGGAGAATGAGGTAGGATATCGAATTGAGTATAAAAATTGATTGAAACTTGAATAAAGTAAAATTTAACCCGTATGGAATATGAGATTGTTAATATAAGTCGTTAAGTTCTTTGATTGAATTATGAGGTTTTAGATGATTGTAGGTTCGTGTTAAGGGTTGTTCCTAGGCCATTGTCCACTAATGAGGATGCCCAGTGTCCAAGAAATAAATTGAAGAAATCTTCTTCTGAATTGAGACCGATGGATCTTCCGGGACATGTGGAACACCTAATGACTATTGTAGATTAGTATTCATTATAGTATCTTTTAAAAAAATAATCCCTAACTTAACTGAGACATCAGTTGGTAGGATGAGTTCATGGAATTGTATGACATAGTGACACATAATGCGTTACGGTACAATTTTGACTTGTTTGTGATTAATGAAAAGACTACCTTTGATTGCTAAATCCTACATGTATCGATGATATCTATCTTTTCTTGCTTTATCCTAATGTTCGCATTAGTGATGCAACCATTGAACAAGTACTCATCTTGATTTGAGTTACGTTGTGAATTATTCTTCGTGAGTGCCATCGAGGTCATGAACCTCATGATTGTTTGGCTAAGCTCATTTCCTGATATATTGTAGTTAGTTCTTGGTGAACCACTCTTCATCACTCTTTTGCAGATTACTCATTGTTTTATAAGATATAATAGTATCCCTTGAGAAAAATTGAATTTTCATCACCATACGGATTATTCAAAGTAAGATTTATAAGTGATCATTATTGAAATAAAGTTGATTATGAAATACCTTGAAAAACTTAATTGTTTCCATAACAAAGAAAATCTTTGTAAATTTATTTTGATTCTTATTTAAGAAATGAGCATGAAAATGTTTTTATTATAAACATGATGATAAAATTTTGACGAACTGAGTATTGCATCGTTAATCTTGAAATTGTATATAGTTGCGCGCCTACATACAATTTGGAATTGACCATGCAAGACTGATTAGTAGTCACCATAAAACTAATGAATAAACACTACATTTTCTTTGAAGATTGTGAAAGATTAAATTTTATGAGATCTGCAAGAAGTGAAAAATAGGGACATAGTGTTAGGGACACCTACATATGTGCCCGTAGCATCTATTCTTTTGAGTCAAATTTACTCATCTGTGGAAATTGTCTTATTTGACAATTGACAATTCTTTCTTGTCCAATTCTCCCGTAGTGAGATTCTTAGGAAAAGTATCTGATTACCGAGTGTTGATACCCGACTGGATGTATCGACGTTCCTATCATTTCTTTTGATTTGATTTCATTTGAATGACCTGGGTAACGACCCGAGGAGCTTTCGAATGCGTACTCAAATTATGAAAACATGGGATATATTCATATTCATTAAATGTTTTCGTCTGTATCTGATTTGAAATTCTCTCGCGTAGATTATGCGTTGACCTTACTCTTTTAAGGTTAGTTATGTATCCAGATATCCTTGAATTTGTAAAGGATTATGAGTTATTATTAGTCTTTTGAGAAGATCACATCTTATCGACAGCAATAAAACTGAAAAGTTGATAATGCCAGTAGAATGGATTGATTGATTATGACATGACGACATTGTCTTAATTGATGGGAACTCGAGTAGAATTCCTCTAAATGATAAGATGTTGATTATCAAAAGTGATCTAAATAATTCTTGATGGATGTCCACATCCTGCATTTAGACTTGAAATTATACTATGAATGGTTGTGAACTAGTTATAGATATTGTAATCTAGAAGAACCTAATATGAATTTATTAAAAGATGTTTCTGTTATCTGAAACTTTAGAAAGTATTTGATTGGTAAATTATCTAGACTTTCGCCATTAAGGCAAGTTGAATTTGGTATTTGATTATATTCTCGGTGTTGCACCTGTGGCGTGTGCACTGTACGACAGCACCATCTGAATTAAAAGAATTACCGTACAACTGAGAGAGTTATCGGAGCAACCTTTTATTCTACCAAGCTCGTCATTATGAAGAGCTATGGTGTTATCATTCCTTATATTTATAGATTACTGTGAACTGAGTAAATTGACAATGGAAAACGATATCCATAACTCGAAATGGAAGATTTGTTTGATCATTTACAAGGTTCTAGTGTATGTTTTAAAAATTTGATCCACGGCATGATTATTGTCAACTTCGCTTCCACGAAAAAGATTATCTATTCCAATCACTACATCCGGAACTTGTAATGAACATTATGAGTTTCACGTGATGTTGTTTGGATTGACTAATACACATATAGCATTCATAAATTTGGTGAATCATGTGTGAAGGCTGTAATTTGATAAATTCATGCTCGTGATCATTAAGGACCATTTGTTTGTTTATAAGAATAAGAATGAGTTAATAATTATTTATAGATTGCTCTGAATTCGCCGAACAATTAAAACCTGTACCTTGAATAATTAACATGTGATTTAAGACTTAATCCTTTACATGATTTGACTGTGAGATTAATAAGATAATGGGATCTATATTGACATTTCAAAAATTAGAAGTCATTTAAGACTTCGGGTTTTACCAAAAAGAAAATGGAAATATGTTTTGACTGATATTTTATCAAAGAAATTTTTAAGGGATTATTTCCTTATACACAAATCATTTAACTAAACTCCTGTTTAGGGGTAAATGTTTGTGTATACTTTTAGGACAACTTAAGAAGAATTGAGGAAACCATTTAAACCATGACTTGAAATTTGAAACGATAATTTACGCTTTTCAAACTAAGAAAACTTTGACCAAAGTATAACCAAAGACTTTTCGAACATATACGGATTTTATTAATTATTTTAATTATTTTCGATAAATCAACAAAAGTCTTGTTAATTAAATTTAAATTTATTTTGAACATTTTTATAATTGGTCGAACTAAGAAAAATTAAAATTTTTACGTTTACGTTTAATAAAAATTAAATATTTATTATTTAATTACTTGTAGTAATTATCGACGCTTTAAACGTCGGATTGAGCAAAACTGATAAAAATAATAGTTGAGATAGAACTAAGACTTAGAAAATGTGAAGAAAGAATTTTCGAATAAATACGGACATGATAATTATTTCATCAGGAAAAATGTATATAAATACTGACGCATAATGTAGAAAAGATAAAGAATCAATTAGCACATGTTCCTTAAAAATGACTGCGCAAAATAAATTGCCGAACCATTTAAAAATAGCTGATGTTTGTAAAAAGAGATAATATAGATAATAAAAAGGGGTTCGCGGCTAATGTGAACCATTAAAATTGAGAAGCCAATAGCGTTAAATGTTTTAAAGGCCACTTGTGGTTGTCTAAATATGGAGATTGTGAGATGTAGTTATATTGGAATCTTGTAAGTATAAGTATTCTATTTCTGTCATTTCTAATTTAATGTATCATTATCAGAAGAAGTTGTACTGATGGCAAATTATGAAGGCAGACACCGCCTCATACATTAGTAAACGTCTACCTATTACAAAGGTCAGCATCTGAATTTGATTCGATTTGGGTCATCGTCGACAGACTGACAAAATCTGTTAATATCATTCCTATTAATGATAGATCCTTGATGAAGAAATTGACAATTTTGTATTTAAAAGACTTGTGTAAACATGGTGTGCCTGTATCAATCATCTCTAACAAGATCTTTGCTTCGCATCGAATTTCTAGAGATTTACTCAGAAGTCATTGGGAACGAACCTTGATGAGAGTACTGTTTACCACCCCAAATCGAAGGGATGAGGTAAAGTAACGATACAAAGTACTATAAGTGCTACTCTATGTTTGAATGGTTGACCTTTGGTAATAAATCGTATAATCGTTTTCCTTTAGAGAGATTATCATTGATAATTATCGCATTAGGATCGAGATCGAATCTTGTCATGATCAAATTATTAGAGCATCTGTAAGCAGGAGTTGAGATGAAGACACCCGACATACACCCACTGTGAGTTGGACAAGTCTTTTAGGTTTAAGGTTTCCTATGATGGCGAACCTAACCTTGCAAAAATACTCGAGCCGCGAGACCTGAAATGATTGTTGAAATTAGGATTTGATTATTGACTGCCGATAGTGGGCAGGAGGTTATGTGAATATGAAATGTAGATCTTGAAGTGCCAGATGGGTAGCGAAGTTATGCCAAAAAATTTCACCTTGGAAAAATGAATAGATGATCTGAAATATCATGGGATATAAGTCCCCGTTGTATGGGACCATTGGGATAATGTAAGAGATTGGTTTGAAAGGCATATAAGCTGGATCTACCCTAGGACTTCAAGAGCTGCGTGAATTATGTTTCGTATATCGAACTTGATAAAATGTCTATTAAGTGAAAATCTGACTATTCCTTAATTAAGTTTAGATCGACGAAAAGTTGCATTCATAAAAAACCCGTGAACATCATGGATAGAGAAAGTAAGTCAACATTAAGCCTGATCTTATTCCCGTAGTTATGTTTGATGAAACTCGCGTATTGTAATGAATTGCACTTGTGAGAAAAGACCGAATGTGGAGGTAATACCCACATGGTTTTAACTCCATAAGAAGCGAGTAGTAAGGTAAGATGATCTTTGAGGACAAAGATCCTGTTTAGGGGTAAATGCTATGACAATCCGTCAATTTATGGTTGATATTATATTCTCAAATATTATTTAAAAATATTATTTTAATGTTATATTATGAACTCACTTATTTTTGGGAAGAAATTTGGATTTACGTCTTGAAGTAGCATCGACTACATCTAAACCGGAGGATTCTACGTTACGTGCTTACGTTTACATACACCGTTTTTGGTGACAGTCCGACATTTCAGAAAATAAATTTATCCGTGAATATTATTTTAGAATTTTAAATTTGTGTTGGTTCATAAACTCACAAATTTACGAGAAGAGATTAGGATTTACGATTTTAATTTAACATCCTTTACGACTAAACCGGAAACCTTAAGATTACGTATTTACGTTTTCGAACTCTGTTTTTGATGAGACAATTTTTATTAGATTCTTTTTGTGCCGTTGATTCATAATTTATAAAAACGTTTTTCGAAAAACGACCCGAGGGCACGCAAATCGAGGAAACTAGAATCGAGGAATACCCGTAAATTAGTGGGATGAGACAAAAACAAGTTTTGTCTCACCCCACACATGGGACGGCCCAAGCTAGGACACCACATCAAAGATGTGGCATCCATACACACTAGTAGCTTACACTTGTGTGTTAGCTTACCACTTAAGCTTAGTTACATCAAAACCATTCACCACAAACCACTTTCTCATTCAACACATGCAAAACCACCCAAATTCCTCTCTTTCTCTCTATGATGCCGTCTCATCCTACACATAAACACCCCATTTTGATCTTGATTTAACCATGAAATCCCATGTTGTTCATACACATGTTGAAGCCCTTTTGAAACCCTATTGATTGGTGGTGATTATAACATCCAAGGAGGAGTTTCCATGGAGTCTTGGGGCTGATTTTCCACAAGGTGTTCATGAAGAATGGTGCTCTTGAAGATGGTCTTGGTTATTCACAAGTTTCTCCATCAAAATCCATGTTTTGATCACAACCTACATCATCATGGTGGTATAAAGATTGTTCTTTCCATTATCTTGTTATTTTGATTATGTAATCATGTATTTTCTTTCATATTGTATATGTATATGATGAATATATGATGATAAAAATATTGTGTGGGGATTTGGTGTTGATAATCATGGGTAAAAAGATGAAAAACTATAAGAAACAAGGCTAAAATCTTGCTTAAAAATGATGGCTGTATAAAACAGTAAAGAAACATGTCATGAACTGATAAAATGGCATAGATTAATGGATATACAGTAAGTAATATGTCTTGTACACATGTGAGAGTTGGCCATGCAATGGAATCATTAGGATGAGTGAGATATGATCAAAATAAGTTTAGAGTACAAATCTGAGTTTACTGTTTTGGACGATTTTTATAAAATACTTAGAGGCTGATTCAACAGTAGATATATTAGAGTTAAATGGAGCACATATCATGTAGTTTATGTCACAAAAATTTGAGCTTCTATCTCCATATAGAACTCTAGATATGGCAGTTTTGGTGAACATGAAAATAAAAATCAGATTTTTGAAATTAAAGTATAATAGTATTATATAAGCACTCAAATAAAAATAGTATAAAATGTGAATTAAAACCCACTAACTTATATAATACATTTTTATAAATATTTATAAGGATAAATAAATGGACATTTTATAAAAATGATAGTTTGATAAGTTTTATAAGTAATAAAACTATAAACATGATTTTTACGACTTTTTCGGCTATTACCGTAAAATTAACGTTTTTCGCCAATTAAAACTTAGACGATCAAACCCGTCTAATGTAAAGTTTTTAAAACTCATATACTGATATTTAAACATATATAACAAGTAAAAACCGATAAAACCCGAACTATATAACATACGGACATTAACGGGCTAAGTTAACGTTATTGGACTAATAATACAACAAAATGGACTAAAACACTTATAAACTTATTTATTGGGCTTAACCCATTTGGGCCCAACATGTAAAGTATAAATACTGATAATAAAAGTATGAAATGGATTAATACAAGTTAATGAACTTATAATAGGCTTATTGGACCTAAAACACGTAAATAGGTAAAACTAGTAAACTAGTAAGAAGTTACCAATACGTAAACACTAAAATGAGTAAAAGGGAATACGTAACCCACTTGATCATCATATATATATATATATATATATAATCATCATATGTATACATAATTGTTATTTTTATAAAGTCATTGGACATGAGTCTAAGACAAGTATTATTTGTCTAGGTTTCCGTGATTGAAGCACGTACCATACGTCCGAATTGCCGATAACCCGCCTTCTCATATCAACGTGAGTTCATAGCCTCGCACTCTTTTAAATGTTTTTATGAAATGTTTTATAAACCCGCGAGGGAGATAACATGTTAGTTTTTATAAAATAGGACACCATTTGTCCCGAATGTTTGTTTATTGATTTGGACCCGAATGATTGTATGACCTGGTTGTATGACCCGATAAATGATTAAATGACCCGATAGATGAAATTAAATGGATTATTAAAGTTAGGTTATGTCACTAAAAATCCCATTAGCATGAATTGTGAACTACCGGGATTTGGTAGACGCTTATGCATATAATAGTACTATTTGGGGACGATCACCCCAGTTCGCGCCTTGACGGTTGATCCCCGTCGTGCCACATTGATTGGTAAGCGAATTTATGTATGAGAAGATTTCCATAGCGTGACCCTTGTGACGACATGCTAATTTAGATGGGCAAATTGAGTTTCGGGCAAGCTACCCGTTGTTTGGTTTAGTAAGGTAACAATGTCATGCGGCTTATAATAATCCAATTAACGAAATACTGCTATACGCACCGAATTACGATGTATTGCCTGACTAGCAATACAGGGTCATACTATTGATATTATGTTCGTGTTTTGGTTTTTCATAACCATATTCATATAACGGTTTTTATTTCTATACAACGTTATAAAACGTATTGTATGATATTTTTACGATATTAGTTCGTATAATGGTTTTGAAGGCGAAAGCCGATATTATGATTTTGATAAGGATTTGTATAGAAATGACTTTGGCTATTTTATGGCCTATTACAATGATTTGTACAAAATGATTTTTGGTAATAATTTTATACCAATGTTATATTGATGGATTTTATTAAACTCTATGAATTCACTCGGCGTTATAGCTGACCTTTTCTTTTAACATGTTTTATCTCAGGTACTTGAAGGTAATTCTCGGGAAGACAACAAGAATTCATGGCCCGCACTTAAAACAATAATTTCCATTCAAATGCTTTGTAAAACTTTGTATGAAATAATATGACTTGGGACCTATGTAATTTGATATTTATGAATGGAAATGCTTTATTATTAAAACAACGCGACTTGTAAACGTTGTCTACGATGTGAGTAATGTGCTATCCCGTAACACCAACTAGTCTTCCGCTGTATTGTGTTGTATAAATTTGGGGGTGTTACAGTTTGGTATCAGAGCTCTCGTTATAGAGAACGAAAGATTTTTAAAACCAAGGTTTTGAATAAAACTTTTCAAAATCTTTTAACTATAAACATTTTCTCAAAATGTCTAAAAATCTTTTGACTATAACGGTGCCGAAGAAATCCCGAGTTACCGATAAGGCCAGACTGAGAAGTGTTATTTTAATATATGTATATATAACTTGGATTATATATATATATATATGATGTAATTTTATTACATGATTGTTTGATGATTATTTTGATATTTATACGAGGTATTTATATGACGTAGATTGTCACAAGGAACCCTAAATCCCCTAATAAATTAATCGAAGCTATTCTCGTAGGAATTCTTGCTATCCTAGATCTAAACCAAGTTGTGGATTTTTATGATCCCAACAAATGGTTGATATTCGTAGAAATGTAGATATTAGTTGATTGTGAAATTGAAGAAGAATTGGCGAGATTAAATCTGATATCGATGTCATGACGATCTTTCCTTATAGAGTGGAGTTTGACAAAACGTTATCTCCTAGAAAGATGTCATCTGATTCGTTGTCATCCAATTCTTAAAATTTAAATCGAAAGGGTGAATGTTGCACTTGAGGCTGTCATTGGAGCCTTTACCCAAAAGCCTCATGCCACTAGTACCTTTCCGAGAAGTCTAGTTGAATGATCAAGTCATTTCATACTAGTGACTCATTTGATAATTGTAGTTGTAAGAGCTATAGGATTGAAATTAAGTGTTGATCATATTGAGCTTTTATTGCCTTTACAAGGCCGAAGAATAAGGTTGTATGTATTGGAGAATGAGGTAGGATATCGAATTGAGTATAAAAATTGACTGAAACTTGAATAAAGTAAAATTTAACCCGTATGGAATATGAGATTGTTAATATAAGTCGTTAAGTTCTTTGATTGAATTATGAGGTTTTAGATGATTGTAGGTTCGTGTTAAGGGTTGTTCCTAGGCCATTGTCCACTAATGAGGATGCCCAGTGTCCAAGAAATAAATTGAAGAAATCTTCTTCTGAATTGAGACCGATGGATCTTCCGGGACATGTGGAACACCTAATGACTACTGTAGATTAGTATTCATTATAGTATCTTTTAAAAAAATAATCCCTAACTTAACTGAGACATCAGTTGGTAGGATGAGTTCATGGAATTGTATGACATAGTGACACATAATGCGTTACGGTACAATTTTGACTTGTTTGTGATTAATGAAAAGACTACCTTTGATTGCTAAATCCTACATGTATCGATGATATCTATCTTTTCTTGCTTCATCCTAATGTTCGCATTAGTGATGCAACCATTGAACAAATACTCATCTTGATTTGAGTTACGTTGTGAATTATTCTTCGTGAGTGCCATCGAGGTCATGAACCTCATGATTATTTGGCTAAGCTCATTTCCTGATATATTGTAGTTAGTTCTTGGTGAACCACTCTTCATCACTCTTTTGCAGATTACTCATTGTTTTATAAGATATAATAGTATCCCTTGAGAAAAATTGAATTTTCATCACCATATGGATTATTCAAAGTAAGATTTATAAGTGATCATTATTGAAATAAAGTTGATTATGAAATACCTTGAAAAACTTAATTGTTTCCATAACAAAGAAAATCTTTGTAAATTTATTTTGATTCTTATTTAAGAATTGAGCATGAAAATGTTTTTATTATAAACATGATGATAAAATTTTGACGAACTGAGTATTGCATCGTTAATCTTGAAATTGTATATAGTTGCGTGCCTACATACAATTTGGAATTGACCATGCAAGACTGATTAGTAGTCACCATAAAACTAATGAATAAACACTACATTTTCTTTGAAGATTGTGAAAGATTAAATTTTATGAGATCTGCAAGAAGTGAAAAATAGGGACATAGTGTTAGGGACACCTACATATGTGCCCGTAGCATCTATTCTTTTGAGTCAAATTTACTCATCTGTGGAAATTGTCTTATTTGACAATTGACAATTCTTTCTTGTCCAATTCTCCTGTAGTGAGATTCTTAGGAAAAGTATCTGATTACCGAGTGTTGATACCCGACTGGATGTATCGACGTTCCTATCATTTCTTTTGATTTGATTTCATTTGAATGACCTGGGTAACGACCCGAGGAGCTTTCGAATGCGTACTCAAATTATGAAAACATGCGATATATTCATATTCATTAAATGTTTTCGTCTGTATCTGATTTGAAATTCTCTCGCGTAGATTATGCGTTGACCTTACTCTTTTAAGGTTAGTTATGTATCCAGATATCCTTGAATTTGTAAAGGATTATGAGTTATTATTAGTCTTTTGAGAAGATCACATCTTATCGACAGCAATAAAACTGAAAAGTTGATAATGCCAGTAGAATGGATTGATTGATTATGACATGACGACATTGTCTTAATTGATGGGAACTCAAGTAGAATTCCTCTAACTGATAAGATGTTGATTATCAAAAGTGATCTAAATAATTCTTGATGGATGTCCACATCCTGCATTTAGACTTGAAATTATACTATGAATGGTTGTGAACTAGTTATAGATATTGTAATCTAGAAGAACCTAATATGAATTTATTAAAAGATGTTTCTGTTATCTGAAACTTTAGAAAGTATTTGATTGGTAAATTATCTAGACTTTCGCCATTAAGGCAAGTTGAATTTGGTATTTGATTATATTCTCGGTGTTGCACCTGTGGCGTGTGCACTGTACGACAGCACCATCTGAATTAAAAGAATTACCGTACAACTGAGAGAGTTGTCGGAGAAACCTTTTATTCTACCAAGCTCGTTATTATGAAGAGCTATGGTGTTATCATTCCTTATATTTATAGATTACTGTGAACTGAGTAAATTGACAATGGAAAACGATATCCATAACTCGAAATGGAAGATTTGTTCGATCATTTACAAGGTTCTAGTGTATGTTTTAAAAATTTGATCCACGGCATGATTATTATCAACTTCGCTTCCACGAAAAAGATTATCTATTCCAATCACTACATCCGGAACTTGTAATGAACATTATGAGTTTCACGTGATGTTGTTTGGATTGACTAATACACATATAGCATTCATAAATTTGGTGAATCATGTGTGAAGGCTGTAATTTGATAAATTCATGCTCGTGATCATTAAGGACCATTTGTTTGTTTATAAGAATAAGAATGAGTTAATAATTATTTATAGATTGTTTTGAATTCGCCGAACAATTAAAACCTGTACCTTGAATAATTAACATGTGATTTAAGACTTAATCCTTTACATGATTTGACTGTGTGATTAATAAGATAATGGGATCTATATTGACATTTCAAAAATTAGAAGTCATTTAAGACTTCGGGTTTTACCAAAAAGAAAATGGAAATATGTTTTGACTGATATTTTATCAAAGAAATTTTTAAGGGATTATTTCCTTATACACAAATCATTTAACTAAACTCCTGTTTAGGGGTAAATGTTTGTGTATACTTTTAGGACAACTTAAGAAGAATTGAGGAAACCATTTAAACCATGAATTGAAATTTGAAACGATAATTTACGCTTTTCAAACTAAGAAAACTTTGACCAAAGTATAACCAAAGACTTTTCGAACATATACGGATTTTATTAATTATTTTAATTATTTTCGATAAATCAACAAAAGTCTTGTTAATTAAATTTAAATTTATTTTGAACATTTTTATAATTGGTCGAACTAAGAAAAATTAAAATTTTTACGTTTACGTTTAATAAAAATTAAATATTTATTATTTAATTACTTGTAGTAATTATCGACGCTTTAAACGTCGGATTGAGCAAAACTGATAAAAATAATAGTTGAGATAGAACTAAGACTTTGAAAATGTGAAGAAAGAATTTTCGAATAAATACGGACATGATAACTATTTCATCAGGAAAAATGTATATAAATACTGACGCATAATGTAGAAAAGATAAAGAATCAATTAGCACATGTTCCTTAAAAATGACTGCGCAAAATAAACTGCCGAACCATTTAAAAATAGCTGATGTTTGTAAAAAGAGATAATATAGATAATAAAAAAGGGTTCGCGGCTAATGTGAACCATTAAAGTTGAGAAGCCAATAGAGTTAAATGTTTTAAAGGCCACTCGTGGTTGTCTAAATATGGAGATTGTGAGATGTAGTTATATTGGAATCTTGTAAGTATAAGTATTCTATTCCTGTCATTTCTAATTTAATGTATCATTATCAGAAGAAGTTGTACTGATGGCAAATTATGAAGGCAGACACCGCCTCATACATTAGTAAACGTCTAGCTATTACAAAGGTCAGCATCTGAATTTGATTCGATTTGGGTCATCGTCGACAGACTGACCAAATCTGCTAATATCATTCCTATTAATGATAGATCCTTGATGAAGAAATTGACTATTTTGTATTTAAAAGAGTTGTATAAACATGGTGTGCCTGTATCAATCATCTCTAACAAGATCTTTGCTTCGCATCGAATTTCTAGAGATTTGCTCAGAAGTCATTGGGAACGAACCTTGATGAGAGTACTGTTTACCACCCCAAATCGAAGGGACGAGGTAAAGTAACGATACAAAGTACTATAAGTGTTGTTCTATGTTTGAATGATTGACCTTTGGTAATAAACCGTATAATCGTTTTCCTTTAGAGAGATTATCATTGATAATTATCGCATTAGGATCGAGATCGAATCTTGTCATGATCAAATTATTAGAGCATCTGTAAGCAGGAGTTGAGATGAAGACACCCGACATACACCCACTGTGAGTAGGACATGTCTTTTAGGTTTAAGGTTTCCTATGATGGCGAACCTAAGCTTGCAAAAATACTCGACCCGCGAGACCTGAAATGATTGTTGAAATTAGGATTTGATTATTGACTGCCGATAGTGGGCAGGAGGTTATGTGAATATGAAATGTAGATCTTGAAGTGCCAGATGGGTAGCGAAGTTATGCCAAAAAAATTCACCTTGGAAAAATTAATAGATGATCTGAAAGATCATGGGATATAAGTCCACGTTGTATGGGACCATTGGGATAATGTAAGAGATTGGTTTGAAAGGCATATAAGCTGGATCTACCCTAGGACTTCAAGAGCTGCGTGAATTATGTTTCGTATATCGAACTTGATAAAATGTCTATCAAGTGAAAATCTGACTATTCCTTAATTAAGTTTAGATCGGCGAAAAGTTGCATTCATCAAAAACCCGTGAACATCATGGATAGAGAAAGTAAGTCAACATTAAGCCTGATCTTATTCCCGTAGTTATGTTTGATGAAACTCGCGTATTGTAATGAATTGCACTTGCGAGAAAAGACCGAATGTGGAGGTAATACCCACATGGTTTTAACTCCATAAGAAGCGAGTAGTAAGGTAAGATGATCTTTGAGGACAAAGATCCTGTTTAGGGGTAAATGCTGTGACAATCCGTCAATTTATGGTTGATATTTTATTCTCAAATATTATTTAAAAATATTATTTTAATGTTATATTATGAACTCACTTATTTTTGGGAAGAAATTTGGATTTACGTCTTGAAGTAGCATCGACTACGTCTAAACCGGAGGATTCTACGTTACGTGCTTACGTTTACATACACCGTTTTTGGTGACAGTCCGACATTTCAGAAAATAAATTTATCCGTGAATATTATTTTGGAATTTTAAATTTGTGTTGGTTCATAAACTCACAAATTTTCGAGAAGAGATTAGGACTTACGATTTTAATTTAACATCCTTTACGACTAAACCGGAAACCTTAAGATTACGTATTTACGTTTTCGAACTCCGTTTTTGATGAGACAATTTTTATTAGATTCGTTTTGTGCCGTTGATTCATAATTTATAAAAAAGTATTTCGAAAAACAACCCGAGGGCACGCAAATCGAAGAAACTAGAATCGAGGAATACCTGTAAATTAGTGGGATGAGACAAAAACAAGTTTTGTCTGACCCCACACATGGGACGGCCCAAGCTAGGACACCACATCAAAGATGTGGCATCCATACACACTAGTAGCTTACACTTGTGTGTTAGCTTACCACTTAAGCTTAGTTACATCAAAACCATTCACCACAAACCACTTTCTCATTCAACACATGCAAAACCACCCAAATTCCTCTCTTTCTCTCTATGATGCCGTCCCATCCTACACATAAACACCCTATTTTGATCTTGATTTAACCATGAAATCCCATGTTGTTCATACACATGTTGAAGCCCTTTTGAAACCCTATTGATTGGTGGTGATTATAACATCCAAGGAGGAGTTTCCATGGAGTCTTGGGGCTGATTTTCCACAAGGTGTTCATGAAGAATGGTGGTCTTGAAGATGGTCTTGGTTATTCACAAGTTTCTCCATCAAAATCCATGTTTTGATCACAACCTACATCATCATGGTGGTATAAAGATTGTTCTTCCCATTCTCTTGTTATTTTGATTATGTAATCATGTATTTTCTTTCCTATTGTATATGTATATGATGAATATATGATGATAAAAATGTTGTGTGGGGATTTGGTGTTGATAATCATGGGTAAAAAGATGAAAAACTATAAGAAACAAGGCTAAAATCTTGCTTAAAAATGATGGTTGTATAAAACAGTAAAGAAACATGTCATGAACTGATGAAATGGCATAGATTAATGGATATACAGTAAGTAATATGTCTTGTACACATGTTAGAGTTGGCCATGCAATGGAATCATTAGGATGAGTGAGATATGATCAAAACAAGTTTAGAGTACAAATCTGAGTTTACTGTTTTGGACGATTTTTAGAAAATACTTAGAGGCTGATTCAACAGTAGCTATAGAAGAGTTAAATGGAGCACATATCATGTAGTTATGTCACAAAAATTTGAGCTTCTATCTCCATATAGAACTCTAGATATGGCAGTTTTGGTGAATATGAAAATAAAAATCAGATTTTGGAAATTAAATTATAATAGTATTATATAAGCACTCAAATAAAAATAGTATAAAATGTGAATTAAAACCCACTAACTTATATAATAAATTTATATAAATATGTATAAGGATAAATAAATGGAAATTTTAGAAAAATGATAGTTTGATAAGTTTTATAAGTAATAAAACTATAAAAATGATTTTTACGACTTTTTCGGCTATTACCGTAAAATTAACGTTTTTCGTCAATTAAAACTTAGACGATCAAACCCGACTAATGTAAAGTTTTTAAAACTCATATACTGATATATAAACATATATAACAAGTAAAAACCGATAAAACCCGAACTATATAACATACGGACATTAACGGGCTATGTTAACGTTATTGGACTAATAATACAACAAAATGGACTAAAACACTTATAAACTTATTTATTGGGCTTAACCCATTTGGGCCCAACATGTAAAGTATAAATACTGATAATACAAGTATGAAATGGATTAATACAAGTTAATGAACTTATAAAAGGCTTATTGGACCTAAAACACGTAAATAGGTAAAACTAGTAAACTAGTAAGAAGTTACCAATACGTAAATACTAAAATGAGTAAAAGGGAATACGTAACCCACTTGATCATCATATATATATATAATCATCATATGTATACATAATTGTTATTTTTATAAAGTCATTGGACATGAGTCTAAGACAAGTATTATTTGTCTAGGTTTCTGTGATTGAAGCACGTATCGTACGTCCGAATTGCCGATAACCCGCCTTCCCATATCAACGTGAGTTCATAGCCTCGCACTCTTTTAAATGTTTTTATGAAATGTTTTATAAAACCGCGAGGGAGATAACATGTTAGTTTTTATAAAATAAGACATCATTTGTCCCGAATGTTTGTTTATTGATTTGGACCCGAATGATTGTATGACCCGATAAATGATAAAATGACCCGATAGATGAAATTAAATGGATTATTATGTCACTAAAAGTCCCATTAGCATGAATTGTGAACTACCGGGATTTGGTAGACGCTTATGCATATAATAGTACTATTTGGGGACGATCACCCCAGTTCGCGCCTTGACGGTTGATCCCCGTCGTGCCACATTGATTGGTAAGCGAATTTACGTATGAGAAGATTTTCATAGCGTGAACTTTGTGACGACACGCTAATTTAGATGGGAAAATTGAGTTTCGGACTAGCTACCCGTTGTTTGGTTTAGTAAGGTAACAATGTCATGCGGCTTATAATAATCCAATTAACGAAATACTGCTATACGCACCGAATTACAATGTATTGCCTGACTAGCAATACAGGGTCATACTATTGATATTATGTTCGTGTTTTGGTTTTTCATAACCATATTCATATAACAGTTTTTATTTCTATACAACGTTATAAAACGTATTGTATGATATTTTTACGATATTAGTTCATATAAAGGTTTTGAAGGCGAAAGCCGATATTATGATTTTGATAAGGATTTGTATAAAAATGACTTTGGCTATTTTATGGCCTATTACAATGATTTGTACAAAATGATTTTTGGTAATAATTTTATACCAATGTTATATTGATGGATTTTATTAAACTCTATGAATTCACTCGGCGTTATCGCTGACCTTTTCTTTTAACATGTTTTATCTCAGGTACTTGAAGGTAATTCTCGGGAAGACAACAAGAATTCATGGCCCGCACTTAAAACAATAATTTCCATTCAAATGCTTTGTAAAACTTTGTATGAAATAATATGACTTGGGACCTATGTATTTTGACATTTATGAATGGAAATGCTTTATTATTAAAACAACGCGACTTGTAAGCGTTGTCTATGATGTGAGTAATGTGCTATCCCGTAACACCAACTAGTCTTCCGCTGTATTGTGTTGTATAAATTTGGGGGTGTTACAATCATAGTCAAGTCATGTTTTGCCTAATTTAGTACTTCGTGCACAAGATCAGATCAAATCGTACGACGTAAGTCATCCGATACTTAATATGCAATTCAATAGCCTTGGGTCTAACCCTATGGCTATTGTATTTCTTTTTCTTGGTTAAGAATTAAGTCTGTCTTTGATGAATCAAGTGACTTAGTACATTGGATAGTGCAAAATTTACTTAAGTGGGTACATAAATTTAAAAAATAATAACAAAATTGTATAAAAGTAAACATGTAAAACTTCCTTTTATAACATGGTTTCTAAAACAGTGAATTTCCCATATTTTTAACTTTCCTTAAATAAAACATATGCCTTGGGTTATTGAATCCACCGACAATCCAAAATCGAGATTCCCATTGTTTTAAAAACGTTATACTAGTTTTATAACGTGTCATAGGTTTGTTCGATCAAGTTTTCCTCACAGCTCTTACGAGTACCAACGGAAAACTCAAATGAACCTTGCTACAGTCACATTTGACTCTATGACGTCTTGGAAGACACACAAAAAGGACCTGGAGAAGATAGGCCAGTCGGAGCTAGTTAAGTAACCTTTCTTTTTTAGGAACATAGAGCGATCCACCTGTTCTTTTCTAGTGTAGTTTAACTAAAACATTATATGTGTCAAATAAACTAGTTTTTTATATAGTTTTAGAATAAATAAATATTACGTCAAAAGATCCAATAGTTACTTACTGTAGTTAGTCCATTTTATATATAGAAAGTAAAATTTATATTTATAATAAAGCTTAACAATTTAAGAAAATAAATCAAAATAATATCTAAATCAAGTAAAACAAGACTAAGATATCATGAATATCAATTATAAATAAACTTGCTATTTATCACATAAATAACAAAATTTGACGCTAATTAAGTAAAATCTTTTTAAATACAATTTTAAGATTTATATGATTCTGCTTTGTAACCCAAATATCGACAGGAAGACAATTTTTCCAGCTTTTTGTTAAAACTAAAAAGTTAAACAGAATTTAGTTTTTAGAATCCCATTAAAATTGGGATCAGAATCCTTATAGATTATTTAATCAAAATTATTTTCTGTTCGGGTGTCACGATTTCAGTCCTAAATTTTTTTTATAAAACATCTCTCTAGCATCCATACACCAATCGAATTACCGTTTTCTTGATCTAATAGCATTCCTAAGCATGTTAAGAAACTAAAACATGTATTATAACAATTTGAAATCATGGTTTAATGATTTAAACAATTTAAACATGCATAACATACAGGAATATACGTAAATCGCACACGTAGTTGTGATTAACGTTTTGCTATCAACTAAAATACATGCAAACTCATTTTTTCCAAACAATTATGGATATAATTCATCTAAAAATAATTCAAAGATCACTAATTAAATCATAATCTAACATTCAAGAAAAATATTTTTTTGCACCGGTATTAGTCATTTTTATGTAATTACATGGCATAGATTTGGCTCGTGATGCTAGTGTTGGAATTTAACAACCTAATGTATCATAATACATGCATCAATAGTAAAAAACATCGGATAAGATCAAACATCTATGCACGTAATGTAATTAACATAAGGATGAAGAATGCATACCTTTTCTTGCAAGAACGACGATTAAGACTCTAAATCACCAATCAAGAAAACCCTCAACCAATACCAGATCCGATTCACCTTATAAAACCAAAGGATCAAAGTAGATCTTCTCTCAGATATTCCACACGACACTTCAATCTATCACCTTCGATCGCTAGATCTTAATTAATAGAATATTTAATAAACCAAGAAGGTAAAAAACCCCTTAGTTTGGAGATGTAGTCGTCAGCCACAAAGAGGAAGAAGGAGAGAGTTTTTGGTTTTCAACTTATGACATAGTGATAAATATCCCTTTGTCTATATTGTAGAAGGCTTAGGCTAATTAAGGTAAAGATTTTAATCTTTTTTAACAAGTAATTAAGCTTCTAGAAAAACTACACCTCCTTCTTTTCTTGTATTTGACCGATCACCCCTCTACACTCCCTTGGGTTGACTTTTTTAATTTCTATAATACTCTATTTAGTAATTACGTTAATTGCCCTAAAATCTTAAGTCTTTTTAATTAATCATTGTTAAGCCATTTAACTTATTCATTAATTACCGTTAAGTATTCATTTTTATCAAACTAAGATTATACAATAAATATAGTCATATTATATCATATATCTAATTAAAAGATGATCTCAATGTCTAAGTGTGTGACCCCTTAGGCTCACGTACTCTCGGTTGTATAAAATACTAACTTTGACTTACGCACAACCTAACAGATGCAATTACTAATGGGCCTTGATGACTGTTATCAGCTTGTTAGGAATGCCCTTTTTACTAGGGATCCTCTCCCAGAGATCAAAGATCCATATACCACTGTGTTTAGAGAATAATCTTATAGAGGGGTTCCTGAGCACTTTGGTATTACTAACTCTAAGCTGAATGCTACATCTTTTGATGTTGAATCTGGTTTAATAATAAGAAATATTTTAACAATGGTAATAATTTCAAAAAAGTTATCACTTCTAATGGGCTTAATTAACTTCATCACTAGAGGACCTAATCCTAATTTGAATTGTCAAAACTGTTGTAAAATGGGTCATACTATTGATAGATGTTATGAAATTGTTGGTTGTTCTTCTCGGTTCAAGAAAAATAATAATTGTTGATCCCTTTGGTTGGATCTATATTCTGTTAAGAATTAGTATAATAGTTTGTAATCAAACTAAAAAACTTTGAGCACTCTTACTAACACTAAATAAGTTATGCGGAATCTAACTTATAAAGCACAGAAGAACATAATT
Source organism: Glebionis coronaria (assembly GCA_025667525.1). NCBI lineage: Eukaryota > Viridiplantae > Streptophyta > Magnoliopsida > Asterales > Asteraceae > Glebionis > Glebionis coronaria. The sequence continues at coordinate 178,761,794 of CM046879.1, forward strand.
ACTTTTAAGTATTAGATTCTCTTATTAATCGACTTGTATGAGGTACATGAAAGACATTGTACCTATGTTCCTTTTATAGAGTAAGGAACCCTAGAAACCTTAGAATATTCTATAAAGATAACTATATCACAGACGATATATTATCAATATTCTAACTATTTAGATATATCACATAAGATATACTCTAACTATAACTATGACATATCTTATACAAAGATATATTCATCCTAATCATCATAGCAGTACTTACTTTATAAGTAGCAGTACTTACTATGTACCGCGTTAACACCAACGGTACTTACATAACACTAACAGTACTTGGAATACACTAACGGTACTTGACACTTAACAAATAATTCCCAACAATCCTCCCCTAAACAAGAAATGATAACTTGTTGTCTTCTTGTTTCTCTTGTACTGAATGTATTAAAAATACATGTCTTCAGTCTTTCCTTCATCCTTGGATTGAACTTGGTAATTTGTATTTGTATCCAACTAAATTTAGCCAAACACTTCAAATGTAGATCTTCTTCTAATAAAACAATCTTCAAACATTATGAGTATCATCTTTGTCTTCAAACTATGATCTTCTTGTGTCTTCTAAACATTCATTCATCTTTGCAGCATCAGTATTTGTCTTCTTGAGTTTAGTCCTTGAACTCTTGATCATAAATCTTTCTCTTGATTTGATGATAACAAAACCTTCTAAGTATTATATCTTTTAATACTTCTTTGCCTGAAATCTTCATACCTGAAATAAAACAGTTAACAACAAACACCAATTTGTATTGGCTTCATGATTTTTAGCGAAACATCAGCTATCAACGGATTTGATAAATTCTTTACCAGTTAGCCGTACACTCTGGAATAGCCAATACTTTATTCACAAAGAATAAGGTGTAATGAAAACCTTGCAATTTTTGGTAAATTTTCAACCATCAACGGATTTGATGAAGTATTTACCTAGTACCGTTTGTCTAGGACTAGCCAACTCTTTGTCTCGAAACAAGGTGAGTTAGAACCATATAGTTCTTATGGACTAGCCAGTTCTTATGTGTGTTAGACATGGTGAACTGAGAACCATTTAAGAAGTGTGATTGAAAGTCAAACACTTAAGATTCTTTCTCAGCTTCTTCCTCATCTTTCAAATCCTTGATTTGTTGTTTAACCATTCTGATCAACTCCAAAGCATCAGCAGACTCTTCTGTAACTTCTAATTGTTGTTATAACATCCTTTCCAACAATTTCCTTTTGAAGGGGTAAATTTTCTCTTGCAGCATATAGTATGTAACATCATCTATATCCAAAATATGCAATCCACATGACCTATAGTATCTCCAGTAACTAGGAACCTGATCCTCTAATACCTTCAACATTTCTTGATTACAGTTGTGTGGCTCATACATAAAGAGAAATTCCCAGTGTAATAGTGATACTTCAGTTTTACCTGCACTTCCTTCTTGAACTAACCTTGAAAGATCCTGAATATCTTGTCTGTCAAGAATATGAAGAATATCTTCCAAAAGTCTGAATATCCTTGTTGTGCCATCAGTTCTCTGAATTCCATGAGCTTCAAGTCCTTGATCTGTAGAGTAAATCCACTTAGCAATGGATGCTCTTTTTCCAAAAATCTCTATATCAATACATTGATCTTCAAATTTCACAATCTTCAAGTACTTCCTTAAGCTCTCATCATCATCACTAACTTCTGTTGTAGTTTTAGCTCTCTTAGCTTTCTTCTTTAGCTTTGTTGATCTTTTCCTTTTAAAACTCTTGGAAATTCCCTCAAGTTCTATTGAACCCTCTTCCAAGCTTGTATGTACTGTTTCCTCAGTATGTACTGTTGTATGTACTTTTGACTGTGTATGTACTGCTTGTACATTTTCAGTCTGAGCAATTCCTTGAGTTTCAACTCCTGTATTCATCCTTTGAGCAGTCTGTTCCTCCCTTGAACTTACTTTCTCCTTTCTATTCTTCCTCACATAAGTGGTCTTGATAGGTGGAGATGTACTTGTAGGTTCAGCAGTACTTGGCTCAATTCTAGGAGTACTACCAAATTGTCTTTGTTGTTGTAGAGTTTCTTGAATTCTTCAACAGCTTTCTTGTGTGCTTCAGATCTAATCTCAACAAAATTATATTCAGTCCTCTTACTTTGCTCATACAAAGTCTTGATTTCTTCAAAATTCTTCTTGACCAGCTGAATATGAGTAAATCCTTTTACTTTCTTTAGAAAGTTCATCATTTGATTTCTAATCTGCATAGTAGTTGGAGGCTTAATCTTTTCTTTCCTTCTCTTTTTAGCAAAGAATCTTTGTTGCTCCCTTACCAGATCATCAATCAATCTTGATTTCTCTTCTTCATCATATGCATCTTTTTCTTCAGCTATCAATGAGTCTGCAAGAAGCTCACTTGCATGTATCTCAGCTTGAATCCTTTCATACTCATGTATGTTCCATTCTTGCTGTATCCTTTTAGCTTCTAGCAAATCTTGCTTTGCTGCAAGTTCTTCCTGCAATTCATTTTCACGAATTTGTGCTTGCACTCTATAAGAAAATTCCTCATCATGGTCTATTTGATTAAATCTATACATAACTTTGTTTATATCATCATCTGAATCACTTTCATCTTCAGAGTCTGACAATAATTGCTTCTTCACCTTATCCTTTGGATTAATCTTAGGTAACTTCTTCCTCAGCTTGGTAGCTACTTCTTCATTAGCTAGTTGTTGAATGACTATACCTTTTTTCGGGTGTGAAGCTTGAACTTTCTTACCTTGAATTTGATCCTTTGTGGCAAGAACTTCTTGTTGTGTCTTTTTCTCCACTTCTGCTTGCTTAGTTTTCTCAACTAAACTCTTCTTTAGATCAAGCAGCAATTGGGATAAAGTCTCATTTTCTCCAAATGAAATTTGACTTTCTAGTGAAAGATGATCACCAGCGGTACTTGCAATTGGCTTAGCAGTACTTACAATTGGCTTAGCAGTACTTGGGTCTTCAACAATGTCAGCAGTACTTGCAGTCGGCCTAGTTGGCTCAGCAGTACTTGGATCTTCAATAAAGTTGACTTCACCAGTATTAGACACACTTGTTTCTTCAATCACTTGTGTATCCCCAGATACTTTATCTTCCATAGAAGCCATCATATCAACTTGCACTTCTTCAGTCTTATCTGATTTATTGCTTTATGGTGATGGATCAGGAAACTGATTAGAAATTTCCTCCAACTTCTCATAGAAAGCACCCCAATTAGCTTGAAGTGGTGATTGAACTGATGGTTCTGGCTGAGTTGCCAATGTTTCTGCAACTTGTGGCTCCTCTGGTTCATTTACCAACTTTTCTTAAACTTGTGGTTCCTCTAGCTGAGTTACCAACATTTCTTAAACTTGTGGTTCCTTTGGAGTAGGTTGTGGGTCTTGCTGTTGAATCTCTATATCTGAAGGTCCATTCACACCAGTCTATAAACCAGTTCCATCTTTAAAAGTCCCCATGACATCTTCATCCAATTCAAAATTGATGTCATTTCCAGAGATCCTTGTTTGATTATCAGAAGAAGGTGGTTGTTCTTCATTATACCTCCTTTATTCTTCATTATTCCTCCCTTGTTTGGTTGCATTCAGTTGCCTTTTCTTGTGGTTCCTGAGTCTTTGCTTCTTGATTGTAGATTTCTGAACAGATCTATATTGCCTCAACCAAGATGACACTTTGTTCCTTAACTTAAGTAGGCTAGCTTCTAATTCAACAATTTTCTTGTCTTGAACAAACTTATCTTTCTGCAACACCTGTACCTGTTGGGACAAACTTGTACACAAAGCAGTTAAATTTGCAACATCCACCACCTCTGGTGCTTGTGCTTGTGGTGAACCACTAGCAGCAATAAAGCAGCAGGTGTGTGGATCATCTCATCAGTGTTTGGTGGAACACCAACATTGTGAGAAGAAGATTGTGAATCTTCTAGAGAGTGGGAGCTCTGGTGAGAAGGAGTTTGTTGAGAAGCACTAGCATTGCTAGGTTCCTCACCTTCTTGATTGGCAGGTTGGGCTAACATATGAGCAAACAATGGTGTTACTGTTCCTGTAAAGGCATTGCCTTGTTTGGTCAAGAAAGAGAAAGTTATCTTTGTGAATGAAGTAACATCCCATGTATCAGTTAATGCTGGTAGGTTAGGTATTTGGTCACTAACTAAAGTCTGAATGAATCTAGGATACATTAAAAACTTCTTAGTCCCTTCCAAATTCCTAGTCATGCCTTCAAAAATTAATTTTGAAAAATTAAAAACCTTGTTATTTGCTAGAAAAATACCAGCAGATGCCAATGCAGCAGGTATTTGATCAAAAGATGTACTTTTTGAACTTAAACAGTGAATAATAGCATGAAAAAGCAATTTCCATTGAGGTGAAAATAATGCTTTAAAGAAAGTAAGACTTTCCCTACCACCCCCATAGCCCATGGCTCCAAGGCCATCATGAATCTCTGTATTATTAAGCATACTAAGTCCATTTTCATCATTTAGTCTCAAACTTGCTCGTAGTAGTACCTCAGTGACATATATGTTCCTATGATTTACCCTAGCCTTAATGCAAGGTTGATCAAAACGAGTACCTAACACAGCAGTATCCCAAAATTGTTCAACAATGGGTATAGAGACAACTGGACTTACAGTGAGTGCGAAGCGAACATGACTTCGAGATAGGAAACCAAGCATCTCATGGAAACCAAGAGAGTCATCATTCGTAGCAAGATTTGCAACCAAATTATGCTTAGAGATTACTTGTAAGGCAGCCATTAGTATTTTTGATAATCGAAAGATTAGAGAGAAGGTTATAGAATCAAGAGATAAAAATAAAAGATTAGGTTAATCAATTGTGTAATTGGGGTAAGTATTTAAGTAAATAACAAACCCAAGCGCGAAGAAACCGCCAAATTTACAAAAGAGACCCTTAACGGTACAACGGGCATGTAGCGGTACATGGAACATAAGCGGTACTTGGTTTTGTGCTAGCGGTACTTGGAGTGACAACGGTACCTCACAATTTTGACCAGTTCATGCTTTCCAATAGACATGTAACCTCTTTTATCTTTTTCTATAAACCTGCAATAACATCAAAAACACAAAACATAGACTATACAATAAAATTATATAAAACTTATACAGCTATTACCTCCCCTCAACATATGCAGCATGTTATTGGTTGAGCATACCAATGTGTGTTACCAGGAATTCGAATCTCTTTGCATCAAATGCCTTGGTCAACAAATCAGCTAAATTGTTGTCTATATGAATCTTCAAGACTTGAATAAGCTTTTTGTCATAAGAATCTCTTATAAAGTGATGTCTTATTTCAATATGCTTAGTCTTGGAGTGAAAAACTGGATTCTTGACAATGCATATAGTACTTTCATTATCAATGTAAATCTTGGTGTGCATGAAGTTAAACCCATAGTCCAACAATTGATTTTGAATCCAAAGTACTTGTCCATAGTAATGAGAAGTAGCTACATATTCAGCTTCAGTTGTAGAAGTAGCAACAATGGTTTGCTTCTTACACTGCCATGATATGAGTCTTCTGCCTAGGAATTGACAACCTCGTGTTGTGGATTTTCTATCATGATTTGCTCCAGCATAATCACTATCTGAGTAAGCTTCCAATTCAAAGGTGGAATCTCTAGGATACCTTAATCCTAAATTAGGTTGACTTTTAAGATATTTAAAAATCTTCTTCACAGCATATAGATGTGACACCTTTGGATGAACTTGGAATCTTGAACAGGCACACACAACAAAAATTATATATGGTCTTGAAGCAGTAAGATACATCAATGAACCAATCACTAACCTATAGAGATGAATGTCAACATCTTCTCCATGTTCATCTTTTGATAAAGATTTCTTGGCTTCAAAAGGTGTGCTTGTACTCCTTGTATCCATACATGAAAATTTCTTTAAGATTTTAGCAACACATTTATCTTGGCTGATAAATATTCCATCTTTCCTTTGTTTGATTTGTAGTCCCAAAAAGAAAGTTTGTACTCCCATAGAACTCATTTGAAATCTTCCTTTTATCAAAGCTTCAAACTCTTCACACCATGTCTTCTTGTTAGAACCAAAAATGACGTAATCAACAAAGACTTGAACTAGAATGATGTCTTTGGCATTTTTCTTGATGAACAGAGTTTTGTCAATGGTTCCTCTCCTATATCCATGTTCTAGCAGAAAGTTGGATAAAGTTGCATACCAGGCTCTTGGAGCTTGATGCAGACCATAAAGTGCTTTGATAACTTTGTAGACTCTATTGGGGAATTTAGGATCTACAAAACCTGGAGGTTGTGAGACATATACCTCCTCTGAAATAGTACCATATATAAAGGCACTTTTCACATCCATTTGATAGACTATAAATCCCATATATGATGCAAAGGCCAAAAATAACCTAATGGCTTCTATCCTTGCCACTGGTGCAAAAACCTCATCATAGTCTATCCCTTCTTCCTGTCTATAGCCTTGAGCAACAAGTCTTGCCTTATTCCTCACAACAACCCCTCTTTCATCCTTCTTGTTCCTGAAGACCCATCTAGTACCAATTACTCTTTTACCTGAGGGAAGATCCACAAGAATCCAAACCTTTTGTAGCTCAAATTGTGTTAATTCTTCTTGCATGGCATCTACCCAACTTCTTCATCAAGAGCCTAAGAGATAATTTTGGGCTCTACTTGAGATAAGAAACAGGCAAACAAACAATGTTGAGTATCTTTATGATTTGTTCTCTGTTGTTGTTTGGCATAACTCACTAGTGCATGAGTTTCAATATTGGTTTGCAGTTGTCTTCTGGTTTGTACAGCAGATTTTGGATCACCAATAATCTGTGTAGCAGGATGGTTGTTGTTGACTTTATGAGTGGGAATAGAACTGACTGGAATTTCTGTTTCCAAATTGTTGAAATCAGTTATTGCACCCTACTCATCATAGGAAGCTTTGGAGAAGATTCCTTCAGCTGGACTGGCATATAAGTCTTCATCGTCTAATGCTTGCAAAATCTCTTCTAGTGAGTCAGCAGATTTAGCAGATTTTGACTTAGCAGTACTTGCAGATGAAGTACCGCTAGGTATATTATGTACTGTTGAGTGTTGTGACTCAAGAGACTCTTCTCCTGAATGCTTATTAACAGATGTAGCATTCTTTTCTTGATCTTGAAGCCTCTGAAGCTCCTGGGAGGCTTGATCATCAGTTGATGGCATGGTTTGCTTCTTGGGAGTTGCAGACATGGGAGTAACAGTAGGCATGTTTGGCACATAGACATGAACATCTTCATCTGATGAAGAAACATCTTCTTGAGTACCTGCATTAGTTGCACTTGACTCCTCACCTGCATTGTTAGTTTGACAATCCTTTTGCAAAGAGTAGTAATCCATGGAGTTAGTTAGATAGTCTAAATCAAACATCCAAGCATAACCTATTCCTGGAACATTGGGTTTATTTTCTAAGAATTGACATGAGAATTTTCTTCAACTTTCTTAGTTGCCAAATTGTAAACCCTATATGCTTTACTTTATAATGAATATCCTACAAGATATCCTGGATCAGACTTTCCATCAAACTTTCCCAAATAATCAAGAGCATTTAGTATGGACACATAACACCCAAAAGGTTTTAAATGACTTATGTTAGGCTTTACATTAGTCAAAAGTTCATAAGGTGTTTTGTTTTGAGGCTTTGTTACTAGGACTCTATTTAACACATAACATGCAGTATTGATTGCTTCTGCCCAAAAGGTATTTGACAAAAGTGAATCAGCCAGCATAGTTCTAGCAGCCTCAATTAATGTCCTATTCTTCCTTTCAGCTACTCCATTCTGTTGTGGAGTTCTAGGATTACTAAATTGCCTCTTAATTCCTTTAGACCTACGGAATTCATCAAAATCAGCATTCTTAAATTATGTTCCATTATCAGTCCTAATGATTAAAACCTGTTTAGTGAACTGCTTTTCAACTAAAGTGATAAAATCCTTTAGTAATTCACTTGTTTCACTTTTAAGGGCTAAAAAGAAAACCCAACTGAATCTACTATAATCATCAGTTATGACTAGACAAAAGGTCTTATGGCTAATGCTTCTGATAGAAACTGGACCAAATAAATCCATATGCAAGAGATGCAAAGGTTTTGTCACAGTGTTTACAGTCTTGGTCTTACAAGAGGCTCTATGTTGTTTTCCTTTTTGACAAGCAGCACATGTGAAATCATTTTGAAAAGATTTGTTAGGTAAACCTCTAACCAAATTCCTTTTTACTAATCTATTAAGATTCTTGAAATTCACATGACCTAACCTTCTATGCCATAATTTTGACTCATCTAAAGAAGCCTTAGCTAGCAAACATGTAATACCACCTGTTGGAGTAATGGTATGAAGATTAAAGGTGTACATATTTTCTTGCCTGGGTACTTTAAGCAGTATTTGAGATTCCTTGGGCATCTCAAAGTCTTTGGACAACACCAAGCAGTCTTTGTTTGTGAATAGCACCTTGTTCTTCTTATCACACATTTGTGATACAGAAAAGAGATTGAACTCATTCAATTCTTTTACAAAGAAGACATCTTCAAATTCCAACTTTCCTGTGTTGATTTTCCCTTTGCCAGTGATTCTACCTTTGCTACCCCCAAAGGCTACTGGACCTCCTCTGAATTCTTCAAATTCAGCAAAAAAATCTTTATTCCCTGTCATGTGTCTTGAGCATCCACTATCTACAATTCCTTTATCTTTTAATTCATCAATGAGATGCCCCTGCACACAAATAAAACTCATTAGTTTTTAACAGGGACCCAAGCCACATTTGGCTCGGATCTTGTGGGACCTACACATTTAAGAGTTTGTACTGAAGCATTTCCCGTAATGCTACTTTTACTCTTATACTTCATGGTTTCATTTATGTAGTCAAATTCATAGGGTGACTCTATGTGCTTTGACTTCTTTGACTTAAGTACTGATTTAGCGGTACTTGCTTTAACACATGGTATATCTCTTTTAGGAACCCACATTTGTACTGGTTTGTTCTTTTCCTTACTTCTAGGTGTTTTAACTTTTTCAAAAACTTTCTTAGAAGTCTTGGAGAACATTGGTTTTACAGACTTGAAACCAACAGTACTTGAGTTTGGTCTAGCAGTACTTGTAGATTTAGGCTTGCCGGTACTTGGTTTACCAGACTTTAAGGATACAAGTCCTTGCTTCATAAGTACTGCCCTAGGAACAAAACTTTTGGTAGGATTATTTTTAACCTGTTTAACTACCCTTGTGTGATCAAACTTAGGTTTGTCATCTTTAAGTTTCTATTTCCTATAACCCTGTGCATTTTTCCCATTACTGTTTTTCATGACCCTTTGTGTAGCCTTCTGTTTCACAATTTTATCTTCATGTAATGTACAGTCTTTGATAAAATGACTTAGACTACCACAAATATAACATCCTTTTCTTCTTAAAGAAGACCCAAAAGGTTGTTTTGACTTTACTTTTTCAAAACCTAGCCCACCCCTTTTGGTTTTAGTATGTTGTTCATTGTTTTCCAATATCTTGCTAGGAGTTTTTATCTGCTTGGGAGCAGAACTAGTCTTAGATTCCTCAGAAACAAAGTTGTTCATTAGAGGTGGATAAACAATATTCTTGGTCACATCAGTATTTTCTTGAGACACAGTACTAGAGTTAAAGACATTATTAATCTTAGGTTCTTTTAACTCTATACTAGTATCATTACAAGAGGGCATGAAAATTCCTGATACTGGTGGAGGAACTGCCTTCATTCCTTCAGCATATCTATCATTTTCAGGTGTATCATCTACCTTACTAGAACTATCAAAAATCCCTTTTGATAAGTCTTTGTTAGTTAAGGTTATCCCAGGTTGATCCTCAATATACCCTAGGCCTATTTTATCATAATACCCCATTTGTGAATTAATCAATTTTCCCAATCCCTTAGAGGATTGTTGCCAATGACTAATCACTTCCCTCTCTTTACAAAGACTGGTTTTTAAAGCTTCATTTTCTGAATTTATTTTTAAAAGTTGTCTTTCAAAAGCTTTTATTTCCACATCTTTTTCCCTCATTTGAAGAGTCAAAATCCTTATTTTCTCTTCATAGTTTTGTTGAGCCTTTTTGTACAAAACTATATTTTCTTCTAGTTTAACAACACCCTGTTTGAAAGCCTCTACTTCTACAGTGCATGTGTTAACCTTTTGATACTGTTCCTCTAGATCTACTTTTAGACTTAAATTTAAGAATACAATCTTTAGAACAAGGGTGTACCTCAGTATCTTCATGTGAGAGAGCCATTAATCCAAGCTCTTCTTCTTCTTCTTCTGCCTAATAAACCACTCCTTCTACAGTAACCAATGCTTTGGTTCCTTTAGGACTCCTGCTGTTTCCTTTTGGAAAGCTTTCAGTTATTCTTGGACTGGTTCTATAGCTGTTCTTGGACTTCAGATTGCTAGTCTCAGCTTTATCTCTATTGCATTCTCTTCCAAAGTGTCCATTCCTTCCACAGTTATAGCATTCAACTTTAGACTTATCATATCCTAATGGCTCATTAGGATCAACAGTCATTTTTCTTCCAGTCTTCTTGAAGAACCTATTAGATCTTACTGACACCATAGAAGCTTGCCATTTAAGATCGATCTCTTCAACATCAGCATCATCTATTTGGAACAAGTCATTGAGAGTTAATCTTGGCCTGTTGTCTTGTCCAGCAAAGAATGAGAAGGCATCATTGTCACTAAACAATGGTGAAGACCTTCCATGTGGATTTTGAGAGATCATTGGACTGCTTTCAATACTTTGTGGGTAAGTACTGCTTGTAAGTCCTCCAGCGGTATTTGTGAAGTATGTACCGCTGCTAGATCCACTAGCGGTATTTTGAAAGTAAGTACCGCTGTTCCCATCCGACATAAAAGCCAAATTAGACTTTGAAGCAGTTGTTGTCTTTACTTCAGTGCCTTTCACATCCATCTCATATGCTCTAAGATTGTTGTAGAGATGATCAAACTGAATTGTTTCCAAATCATCTCTTGTGATGAAGTGCATAGCCATTGCTTTCCACTCTGGTGGAACACTTTTTAAGAATTATAGATTAGCTTCTTCATTAGGGATTACTTGTCCATAAACTGCTAACTGAATAAGAAACTTGCTGAACCTTCCATATCCACCATGTATTCCCTCTATACTGGTAATTGAGAAGTTATCAAATTCTTTCTTAAGAACAATCTTCTTAATTTTCTTAGATTTGTGATTGCCTCCAAATATAAGTTTTATAGCATCCCACATAGCTTTGGCATCTTTATAATGATGAAAGCTTGGTAGAATGTCTTCAAAAAGAGCCATAGCTAAAGCAGTTCTGACTTTTCTTTCTCTGATCTCTGCTTGTATCTGCTCAGTAGTCACAGCAGGTAGAGCATAGCATGTACCGTCTGGCAACCAGTGTAGCTTCTTTGGTGTGTTCCCATTCTTGATAACATGCCACGCACTATGATCTGTGTGATTCAAGTAATGTTCCATCTGCATAGCCCAAGTCTCATAATTGTCACCTTTGAGAACTGGGAGTTTAACAGCAGACAGAGTATGAGAAGGTGTTGGTGTAGAGGTAACTACATCATTCACGACTTGAGCGCCTTGTGCTGGTGCAGGATGCACAACTTGTGGTTATCCTTGTGGCAGAACAGGATCAGGTTTCTGAACATTATCCAAGTGAGCATTATCACCATATGGTTGAGACATTGAGATTTGGTATGTGTGGAGTGTATGGGGTCGTGTTCTTCTTTTTCAGAGTTTCTCAACAAGCTCTGATACCACTTGTTGATCCCTTTGGTTGGATCTAAATTCTGTTAAGAATTAGTATAATAGTTTTTAATCAAACTAAAACACTTTGAGCACTCTTACTAACACTAAATAAGTTATGCGGAATCTAACTTATAAAGCACAAAAGAACAGAATTACTTTTAACTATTCGATTCCCTTATTAATCGACCTGTATGAGGTACATGAAAGACATTTTACCTATGTTCCTTTTATAAAGTAAGGAACCCTAGAAACCTTAGAATATTCTATAAAGATAACTATATCACAGACGATATATTATCAATATTCTAACTATTTAGATATATCACATAAGAAATACTCTAACTATAACTATGACATATCTTATACAAAGATATATTCGTCCTAATCATCATAGCAGTACTTACTTTATAAGTAGCAGTACTTACTATGTACCGCGTTAACACTAACGGTACTTACATAACACTAACAGTACTTGGAATACACTAACGGTACTTGACACTTAACAAATAATTCCCAACAATAATTTTAATAAGCAGACTTGTAATGCTAATGTGAATCTTAAAACTAATGATAAACAGTCTTCTTCTAGTATTTCTTCTAGGTTTACCCCCAAACAGATACAAAAGTTACTGAGTAATGAGAAACCTTCAAGAAGTATACGTGCCAATATATAAGGTAGGGCTTCCTTTTTAATAGTAATTTTTGGTTTAATATCAATTTTTCAAAGTATTTCTTTGCTAGTTCTAGTCTGTGTATCAAAACTATAACTATAACATGGATTTATTGATTCTGGTGCTAAGAACATTTAATTGTTTCTGTTGTTATTTATGATCTTAAAATCACTACGGGACATCATAATGGTATTGTTGCCACTATAATTCATGTTGGAAATCTGAATTTAACTAATAATATGATTTAGTATGATGTTTTGGTTGTTCCTAGATATTATGTTAGTCTTTTATCTGTTAATAAAATTATTAGAGTTAGTAAGTTGTTTGTTGGTTTTGATGAGAGTAAATGTTATACTCAAGACCTAAAAAACGAGGCAGTCTTGGGGATTGTTAGTAAATTAGGTTGCCTATACTTGTTTGATATAATTAAGAATAAAAATATAGATATGTCTAATACGGTGTTTTCTTTTCAAGCTTCTAAATTGATTTGGCATAACAGGCTTCGTCATCCTGTTGATCAAGTCTTGTCTGTGCTTAAAAGTCACATACATATCTTTGATAATAATTTTGTGCCCGTTTGTGCAATTTGTCAAAGGGCTAAACAGACTAGGGATCCTTTCCTTTTTCTGATCACAAGTCTAAAATTCTTAGTGAACTTGTTCACCTAGATTTGGTGGGCCTTTACAGGGTTCATAACATAGAATGGTTTAGATATTTGTTGACTATTGTTGATGACAATTCCAAGGCTATATGGTTATACTTAGTAAGAACCAAAAATGAAGTGTTTGATTTTTTTGTATCATCTATCTATATACCCTATAAAGCATTTATCCCAATTATTGAAAAAGTTAAATTTTTTCAACATTCAACTAAATAAGGCAACATTCATCTAAACAAGGCAACAATTTCAGTCTCATTGTAAATTCTCAAAGCTTTCCCCAGATATACATGCATGAAACTTCCTTTACACATATTTTTGTTAACTCATTAATACCAATTAATTTCTATTCTACAATTTGAATTATCTCTATATTTTAGTTTCAATTTTCCACTGTGATTCAATCTTCCTCTATACGACCCCTTTCAATGTAAAAAACCTTCTATAATTCAGTTTTAACTCTCAAATGTGTTTCATCTACATCCTCTCCTCAATTGATCAAAAAAACATACAATCGATAATGATTACTATATTTTCTATAAGTATATTGATATAAGATACAAGATTTCCATTGTTTTGATTAAGATATATCATATAATTCAATTGCTGATCTTATTTATTTATGTTATTACAATTGTTGATTGTTGTGAAGGACGATCGTGGATGTCTCCGCAAGATCAGTGCCTTGAATCCTCAAAACAATCCATGTCTCGATCTGTTTCTCCCGACGACCCACTAATTATCGATACCACCAATAGAAATCCCAATAAGGGTGACAAGAACATGGATATAGATTATGGAGGAAACACAAAATCTGAGAACTATGTGTACATGTCATCTATATTTATAAATCTTTGAAAAGGTTTTTCTTCAAATAACTGGTAATTTGCATCTTATATTTTGGCATATAATGACAGAGATTGAATAAAGATGATGGTGAAGAGTGGAAAACAAGAAGGAAGAGTGTCAAATGGCATATGTTGTTCGATACATTTAGGTACGCTCATTATATATTCTTTAATTAAGAATTTCAGCATAATATCCTTCCATAACTTTTTATATAAGTTTTTTTATATATTCAACTTGATTCTTTCAGCTTTTGTAGATTTAGTTCATCCTAGAAATCATGCAATACAATGTTTTGTGCAGAGTCTGAAAACGCATATAGGAGATGACAATATCAAGGTTCTATAGTCTTCTTCTGCTTTCCTAAATGTATCAGCTCTTAATATATTACTAGTAGACATTATAAAAATTCTTTTACATTTTTTTAAAGTTGTAGCATTATTAATTTTTCAGTTGGTATTTTCAGTTACTAGGAAAACCATTGCAGAAACTCATCCCTTCTTTGTCCAAGTGAGAGGTAAATAATCCTGAAACTCTTCCCTACTTTATCAAGTAATAAGCTTAAAAGTAAATATTGGTTATTTTTTGTAGCAAATTATTAGACGACCAACATTAAGCAAACGAGTTGCATTTGTATGGAAGTCTTGCACCTAATGGTTTTGTTGCGGCAAAGATTACAGGAAAAGACGGGTTTCATCTCCACTTTTCTACTTTTCTTCTACCATTTCAGTATATCAATTTCACTTTTTGGCATAATTCAGATTGTTGACTTAGGAAAACGTTTGTAGGTCCTGCGCTGGTCTTTGAGGATGAGGAGTCCGTGATTGCAGCTATCAGAGAAGCTAAAAATGTGTTACCAACATAGGCTTTCAGAGCAGTAATATAGGTACTTTATATTAATTGTCTTTTTAAGTATGGATGTCCTTCACGAATCCTTTTGGTCTACATATACTTTAACCATTAACTAGAAGTCTGGCCAAAAAACTTCAATTTCTCGACTTAGGCAAAAGGGTTTTATATATACTTTTCGACTCCATCCTTTTTTGTGAATTACCATTGATCATATAGCCCTATTATTCTATGTAGGATTAGTGAATTGAAGAATTGTGATAATCTTATGAATCAATAAGGTGGGTTGATGTTTCTAGAGAGAGAAAGTTAGTGAGAGAAAGTGAGAGAGAATGTGTGTTTTATTTATGTAAAGTGAAACAACCAACCAACCCCCTTTCCATGGTGGAAAGGGGTATTTATATCCAAGCCACTAATGGACTTGGGCCGACCCATGACAAGCCCATGGGCCGGTTTTACTTAACAAAGTAAACAAACATTAACTACGAGCTATACAACATTCAATAATATCGTGGAGTGACCGATACTTATAATATACGTTAAAAACGTATTTCTAACAATATTCCCGTAAGGGAGGTCACTCCACGTTACACAGTTCTAAACCTAGCATACTATACTAAGTCTTCGTTCTTCAGCTCGTAGTCTTTTCTTCTTTTCTTTTTGTTGTGAATATGTTGATTTGATCTTTTAGGATTTGGCTTGAGAGCATTGTTCTTTTGACCAATCACGTGCGATCTTTGCCTTCTTGTGAATCTTGCCTCCTCGTGAATCCATGTTCCACACACTCATGTCTTTTGTTGAATTCTTGAAAGCTTCAGAGTTTGGTACAGCTGAAGACTTCATTTTGTACTTTCTTGAATTTTGCTGAACTTTGATGCAGAAAAACATAAGCATGTGGGAACGACTTTAGCTGGTACACTGCAACGCCCCCGTCTTCGCAGCAACATAATAAGACACGAATGAAATGGCTTAGAAAATTTCATTCTAAATCGGTAGCGTTTTACCTCCGGTGTGTGAAGACCGTTGGACGATATTAGATATCGTACCTGTGACGTATAGTTTCAATTAAGTAACTTCCTGACAGGATTTCGCGGGTAAACCCGTTCTCTTTATTCGACGATCACTAAGCTTGACTGCGAACATAAAGAGTGAATCACTTGGATAAATTATCCTTGTGATTGAAGCCGTCAATTCATGAAACCTGGAACAAGTGAATTTCAATTAAGATTTTCACCATCGTTGCTTTCTAGTTATCACGAGCTTGATTCATAAAGAATCTTGCACGTCACCTACCAAGTGCTGTTTGATGTTAACACTAGAAGGATTTCCACTCGTCACTGTGAACACTAAAGAGTGTCACTCTGAGTGTTCTGGCAAGATCATACGATAATGCGTAGAGGCCTGGAACGAGTTTAATTTCAATTAAGAATTAAACTACTGTTTCTTTCCAGTTTTCACAAGATTGGTTCTTAAAGAACCGCACGTGTCACCTACCATGAGCTTGTTTGATGTTGGCTCAAGCAGTATTTCCATCTTCATTGTAATACTTGCGTATCACTCGGATGTTCTGGCAATATTACAAGAATACTGCGTAGGACTCATAAAGATCTCTTACTTTTCACAGTTTGTGAGAAAGCAAGGAATAAATGGAAAGTGTCCTAATGAGACTTTTGATGATCTCGTGGATCTAGACTCGATAGTGCGTTTTGATTTAGTGAGCGATGGCTGGAGAGGAGTGCCATCTTTTCAATATCAGTCTATTCGGAGTGAATAAACCAATAGATAACGTGTTGATCTCCTTGTGATTAAAACAAATACATTTTGAGAGATATTTGAATTAGTTGGGAAGGGTTGTGCATTGCATCACTGGGTCCATGATGTCTTTCTTCAATATCGAGAATCATTAACAAATGATCTCAATAGCATATGTATTGACCTGGTTTCTGCCTAAAGTTGTAAGGAGGGATTCTTTCTTTACACCCTTTATCTTTACAATTCTTTTTCATTCTTCAACCCCTTCAATGCTTACCAATACGTCATCACTAGCACCTTGTTGTGATTGTTCCAGTGCTAGCTTAAGTACTTGGTCGGCATTCAGCTACGTTCACAATCTTTCTCCATCTTTCCTAGGACTTCTAATTCTATCTAGGGAATTGTCCTTGGGAAGATTCCATCGGCACTGATGAATCATTGGACTAATACCTATTCCTACCACCCTTTTGTCACCACATCCGTCGTGAATTAAGCGTGTTTTGGGAAAGTATAGTCACCATGAAAAATCCTTGAAAATCACTTAAGGTACTTGTGATATTGAAATCAAGAGTTTTGTACCATAAGTGTTTTGTTCATCAAAAAACGCCCCCCCCCCCCCCCCTTAACACGTGCTTTACACATATTAAGTTGGATTATCGTTAAGTCTTTTTCATCTTTTAGCCAAGTGTCGTTTAAGTCTTCTTAATCCTATTTTCTCCCCTTATCCAAAATGTTAACCATTAATATTTGGGATATTGAATGGATTAACCGGTCTTTGGGTAAAAATGAAATCAATGTTTGGTCATAGAACATATTAATGCTCCCCATTAAATTAATAAGGGTTAATTGTAGTGCTTTAGTATGACATATTTTGAAAGATTTAGAATCTCGTGAGAAATTCTTGAAAAATTATCATACCTTAACACTACATCAAGCCGTAAAAGCACAATATTCACAAAATTTACATATTCACAAATAAAACCAATATAGAGTGGACCTGAGATGTACGACCCATTAGATGGATCGTTGCAGTAACTTGTAGTGCACTCCACATGGTCTACCACCAACGAATCTTTCTAAGCACCTCATCAATCTACGTTCCCGGAGCTTTTCATCAATCTTCTTGATCACATATGTCGCCATCTTCTGATAAGCCGGATGCCAATCCTCAATCATTTCTGGTACTGTCCCACCAGAATTGAGATGCTCCAATTTTCCTCTGACGTATATGAGATTCCCATCACTGTATTTATGAAGCTCACCTACCCTCATAAACTTCATGATCCCACGACTGTTCATGTAGAAAATCCCGTACATCGGAACGGTCGTGCCGGTATAGGGACATCTTTCGACATGTTGAGGTAGAACTTGATTCATTGGACGGGTCATGTTAAGCTTCCTTTGGTAGCTTTCAACTCCCAATTGAAGATCTTCAACTCGTTTCTTGATAACAATGCTTCGTGTGAACATACGAAGTGTTGTATTCAAGGCAATGATTTCTTCACGAGTAAGATGGGTAACTTGATCACGGGTCATGAAAAGCAACATATCTTCTATATCTTCAAGGCGAATGATTGAAAAATCTCCTTGCTGTATCTTGTATTCTCGATCATCTTCTCTTTTTAGTAGAATTTCCGTCACATGATGATATCCATTCTTGGGTTCAAACTTCACTCCTAAGATACTTGTGATTCGAAGATTGGATCTGACGATACTACCTGAGTTGGCTAAGTAGCGACCTCTGTATGCCCTTCAGACTCGCTCGTCCCAATGTGATGCTCCTATAGCAGCATACATGTCATAATTACGGTTTACCTTTGGAACCCAGAGGCGGTTGACCTTTTCTTTGATATAAGGTATTGACCCCCAGGTAGCAGCTTTCACAAGGTCAGGGAGGTCGCGTACTTGGATGATCCCTTGAGGAGATACTCCAGATCATAGGTGACAAAGAAATCAAGAGCAATTTGATTATCTTGAGAGGGATCAAGTGGAGGTGGAGCTCTTTCTGACTCATGAAGGCCTGGCCTTTGAACGGTATTGAGAGCTTTCAGGACCTCGTCAGCATAATACTCGTACTTCATGCGGCTTAACCTGGTTTTGGCGTGAAGGCTCTTGTCCTTTAGCGCTCTCTTTACCAAAGACAGAGTGACTGAAGATTTGAACTCATGAGCCCAAAATGCACACAAGTCTATCGGACTACGGATACAGAGATATAGAACATCTCTATCAGCGTCTGTGATTGGATCATATTTAGAAGGTGCCGTGATCCAAGCTTGTGGCGGTGCAGTTTCATCAATCTCCAATGTATCTGCCCAGTCCCGTGTGCTTGACTCGGGAACAGTAGATTCTGGTTCTTTTTGCAGAGGAGTAGAAACATGAACACTTGCTGGTTCGGATTCAGGCATTTCGGCCGTATCATGAACAGGCGAGTGTTGTGCAGATTCAGGTTCAATTACTGGTTCTGCAATCACAGGAGCAACCAAAGAACTAACAGGATTAGTGGTAACAGGTATAGAAACAGAAACAGATGTACCGAGAATCGATGATGCAGTAGCAGCATTCACATCATGGCGCCACTTGGTTCGTCCTGACTCCGTAGATGTGGACTTTTCCTTTCGGGCAGCATCTTTCTGAGACTTGGTACCAGACTTGGATGGTTTCTTTTTGCTGGCAACCTTGTCCCCCGTTTCATCGTCATCAGACTGATCAGGCTGGTCATTGTTACCGCTATCCCTGTTATTGTTGTCACCATCATCCTCATCATCATCCCCGTTGTTACCCTTATCACTCTCCTCATTTTGATCACCACCATCACCATCATCATCATCATCACCATCACTACCTTTGTCTTCATCTTCTTCATCATCATCCTCTTCTTCACCATCACTCTCCTCTTGCTCACTATCTTCCTTTTCCTCCTCATCCAAGATGTGGTAAGGTACCACACTTCCAAATGTCTTAAACAACCGATCATCCTCCAAGATAGCTTCATTGAGTGCTTTGTAGAGTATCCACTGAATTTTAGACTTGTCAAAAGATCCAACTTCCTTCATGCGAGCTTTGAGGATCTTCTTTAGTTCAAAATCTGTTAAGTCATATGCAATTTTGTAGGCTGACTTGGAAGGGTTGGACGACTTAATCATCAACTTATCAGTCGCAAGTTTCCTCATCTCTTCGTGCAGCTTTGGCATAAGAGACTCAACAGATTCATTCAATCTCTCTAAAATGGAAGCTTCAAGTGTTTCTTTCTACTCCTTATATTTATCCTTTATGGCTCGAAGTCTTGCAAATCGTTCTTCATTCCTATCAGCTTCAGCCTGTTTGACCTGAGCAAGTTGTTCTGCATGAGATTTACGTGTCAACTTCATCTCTGTAGTGAACTTAGCTAGCATCTCTTCTTGGGCTTTCTTGGATGTCTCTTCACTTTGCACTTGTCGAAATAGCTCTTCTCGAAGTTGAGCCATCTCTTTTCTTTGAGTTTCCATGTGTTTATCCAACATTTATGCCAGGAAGAGTGCAGAAAATGTAGATGGCACAAGGCTAATCGGGGGCGGTTGAGTAGGCACGGTTGTGATGACAGTACTGAGGACGGAAGTAGTTGGAGGTGGAGGGGATAGTAGTTGAGTGGTCGACGGTTGTGTTGGCAGAGGTTGGATTGGTGGAGGTTGATTAGATGAAGGCTTTGGAGTCACAATGATTGTTGCAACGGACTCCTTTTCGATGCTTGTTGTAGCGGCAATGGAAGTTGCTTTAGATGTTGAGTACTTGTTTGGTGTTCCAAACTCAAAAATGTCATGCGGCTCCTCGACTTCCGCTTCTTCTTCTATCCGTACACCTGAACCACTACCTCCTGTGTCTTTCCTACTCTTTTCAATAACCTTCTTCATTAACCTTTTCTCAGTCTTGCGAGTTAGCTCGGGAGTAGGATCGTCATCAACATTTTCTTCATCGTGAAGAACAAGCTTGTCAGTCGTGCTCTTACCCTTCTTAGCCACAGTCTTTGTCTTCTTGGTTTTGGGTTCAGGCAAAGTTGTTTGCTTGCGTTTACCTTTACTCTTAACCGTAGTTGACGAGTCTTCTCCTGCTTGAACGCTTGCTTGTTGATTCTTGATTTCTATTAGCATGTTCTTGTAATCAGCAGAAGCGAAAATCTTATCTGTCAGGAGATGACCGGGAATAGGACCAGGGATAACAACATTAGAGTGACTTTCTTGCCTTAGGTCCACCAGATCATCAGCATTCTTTGTGTGGTGACGGCTACCTGCACGCTTATCAATAGACGCATCGTTTTCCATAAAAAAATGTATGATTAGCTTTATGAACCTAGGGTACTGGTAACCTTTAGCCTTAGTCTTCGTGTTTGTGAAGAGTTGAAAAATAAACTCTTCCCACAACAATGATGCATAATCAATATTAATACCTTTGAACATACCATAGAACATATTGATGATTGGCGAACGCACAACATCATACCTAGTCGTTTTGGGTGTGAGACATCGGCTGAGAATTCCAAAAATCGCTCTCCAAGGTTGACCCACTTTGGCTGTGGTAAAATCGGACACTATTCGTAAGTCCGCACATCCAATATCAGAGAACATCGCCATGAGCTCGTTCTTGGTCGGGTTCACTGAGAATGTTGTACCTTTGGGTGACTCCCGAAAACCAAAGATCTTGCGGAAGTCTGACACAGTGAGAGTCTGTTGCTTGTTTTCCAGGAAGAATGTGATCTTGTTTGACGTCTTCTCTTTGGTTGCCCAGAATTCGTACATGTAGTCGAAGGGCACCGAAGCACTACCCCTTAGCGCATTCTTGAAGTGAGAATTGTCAAGAATGGTTGAACCTACCTTGAATCCAGTGTGAGTGGAGTTAGAGACCTCCTTCAACCGGTAGTTGTTTGGAATGAACTTGAGGGTTTTGGCTTCTTCAATGGTTGCTGCTCTAGTGTCTTGTATTTGTTGCACGGTTGGGTTAGTCATTGTTTCTGCTTAAGATAAAACATAAAGGTTGATACATACAGATATGAATACCATTATGAATTTATACCTAAGCATATGACATAATCCCTTAAGCATTGAAAACACTCAAACATTTAACAAGTTATTTAAGCAAAAACACCTTCATTCGGAATAAACATCTCATTCGGAATAAACATCTCATCCGGAATAAACACTTCATCCGGAATAAACACTTCATCCGGAATAAACACTTCATCCGGAATAAACACTTCATCCGGAATAAACACTTCATCCGGAATAATTGTTTCATCCGGAATAATTGTTTCATCCGGAATAATTGTTTCATCCGGAATAAATTGTCTATCCGGAATAAACATTCTATCCGGAATAAACAGTCTATCCGGAATAAGTGGTTTATCTGGAATAAACGGTTTATCCGGAATAACATGATTCATCCGGAATAATCTTGAAAAGTGTTTCATTCGGAATATTTCACAAAAATGGTTCATCCGGAATAATCTAAGACTTTGTTCATCCGGAATGTTTTTGAAACCACTTGCTCATTCGGAATATCGTAAATTCGTTCTATAATGGATTAATCTAAGTTCATTTGTGTGTTTAAGGCATTCTAAAGGCAACAAACATCTTTCTAATGCTATTCCGAGTAAAACCCAACTAAAACCCTAATCAATTAAACCCTAATTTAGGCAGAAACCCTAATTTTGATTAATTTGATTAGACCGAATCAATTACCTGGGATTAAAGAATGAATTGAGACTAATTAGGAATCAGGAATCGACGTTAGTACCTTTTTTAAACAAATGAAACTGATTGATGAAGATTGAGAACGAAAATTGGCGATTTCGTGTCTGTGTTTTGTGTGTGTATGGGGTCCAGAAAGAATGAAGGAGAAAAAGAAGAAAGAAAGAAAGGAGACGGGGTGGAAATCTTGACTTAGGTCAACAATTTTTTCACTTTCACATTTTGCTACTTTTAGTCCCTATACTTTTCTTTTTCTTTTCTTTTCTAGTTAATAACAACTTTAGCTTAACATTCGTTAAAGTAATTAACAATCGTTAGGCCTATCTCATTGAATTAACTATTCTAGCCCTCACACCACTTAAACATTGTATCCTATTAGAAAATATCCGAGGCCTAAAACTCACGACAAATCAGAACAATCACAAGTCGTATGCCGATTAATTTTTCTCGAGAACTTTTGAAGACCGTTTTGATGACGAAGATACTTTAATATTTTCTCCCCCTTAAACGATGACCCGTTTTCTATTTAAAGAGTTGTAGTCATTGTTTAACGAGTCAAATATTGATGAAAGAATTTTCCAATTAATGTCTTAGAAAAATTGATTCGTGGTGGCAATAAGATTTCTCTTATTTTGACAAGTTAATGCACTAAGACGTACACAAACTCGTGTTAGACCAAGTTATAAAGTAAACTTGATCCCTTTGCATGATTTGGCTTGTAAATCATGCCCGAGAAAATTAATTCCCGTTGTGAGCCAACGTTTTCCAAGGAAATACGTGACTTTAATGCGAAAAGCGGGTTGCAGTCTGAAATGACTACAAGCCATAATGGGCATGTTTTAAAAATGTACAACTTTTATACGGACTCTATTTATGGCGCCGTGTCAATATTGATCGACATTTCTAAGGCCGTAAATATTACCGTACTAAAAGACATGCCCGATTTAAAAAAGACGAAAATATTTTTGGGTTTTCTTGGTTTTATATTGTTTATGGTTTTTCTTGGTTTTATATTTTTTATGGTTTTTCTTGGTTTTATATTTTTTTATGGTTTTTGTAGGTTTTATATTTTTGTATTTTTCTTTTTGTGGTTTATATATATACAATAATATACATGATCACGATCAAAGGATACGCATGAATAGTTTACCACCACTATTCTGCTGATTCTTCTGCCAACTCTTTGAGAGTCGCTGGAGAGAAGGATTTCATGCCGAGCTTGTCGATCAAAAACTCGATTCGTCCTCGATCTAAGGCTTTTGTGAACATATCTGCCAGCTGATACTCAGTGGTGACAAAATACAACTCGATCACTCCGTTTTCCACTTGCTCTTTAATGAAATGGTAGCGAATGTCGATGTGCTTTGCCCGGGAGTGTTGAACGTAGTTACAGCAAAGGGCAATGGCTCTCTTGTTGTCACAATACATCGGGATTTTGTTGAATCCAAGACCGTAGTCAGTTAGTTTAGATCTCATCCAAAGGACTTGAGCACAACAACCGGACATGGCAATTGTATTCAGCCTCCGTGCTAGAAATTGCAGCGCTTTTCTGCCTTTTTGAAGACCAACTAATCAATCTGTCTCCAAGGAGTTGCACAGACCCAGAAGTGCTACGCCTCGTGTCTTGACACCCAGCATGATCGGCATCTGCATATGATATTAAAGCAATAGAGGAATCTTTCGGATACCATAGACCACGATGAAGTGTTCCTTTGAGATACCGAAAGATCCTTTTAACAGCATGTAGGTGCTTTTCGGTAGGCCGAGCCTGATACCGGGCACACATGCATACGGCAAATTGCAGATCAGGCCTGCTAGCAGTCAGATAGAGAAGGGTGCCGATCATCCCACGGTAGAGTTTAGGATCGACAATAATCCCATTCCTATCTTCATCTAACTTGGATTTCTCCACCATTGGAGTATCCACGGGGTCACAATTTTCAAAGTTATATTTCTTTAATGATTCTAGAGCATATTTGGATTGATTAATAAAGATGCCTCTGGGATTCTAAGAAATTTGTAATCCTAAGAAAAATGAAAATTTTCCCATCATTGACATCTGAAAGCGTGTGGACATTATTTTCTCAAAGCGGTTTGACAATTCTATGTTAGAGGCAGCAAATATTATATCATCAACATAAATTTGTACCAGTATCATGTCGTTGTCTTCCTTGAGAGTGAATAGAGTGGGGTCCACCTTGCCTTTGGAGAAGCCTTCCGAAATGAGATATGTTGAAAGGAGATCATACCACGCGCGTGGAGCTTGTTTCAACCCATAGAGAGCCTTCTTAAGCTTGTACACATGATTAGGAAACTCCGTGCTAACGAACCCATTCGGCTGACTAACATAGACTTCTTCCCTTAGTTCACCATTCAAAAATGTCGTCTTCACATCCATTTGATAGACGATCATGTTCATATGAGCAGCATATGCAAGGAAAAGTCTAATAACCTCGAATCGTGTAACCGGAGCAAAAGATTCTTCAAAGTCGATACCCAAGGCTTGTTTGTATCCTCTAGCAACCAATCTAGCCTTATTCTTCAAAACTCCACCCATCTCATCGAGTTTAACCTTATAAACCCACAACAAAGTAAGGATGTTAACCTTGTCAGGGAGAGGAACTAATTCCCATACTTCAAGTCTTTGGAATTCATTTAGTTCCTCTTGCATGGCTTCAATCCAAGATGATTGAGTCATAGCATGTTGCCAGTTTTTAGGTTCAACTTCGGAGAGAAATGCATCAAAATAGCAATAGAGTGCACTTTCTTGTAATTGATGGCGTGTCGAGACTGGTCGATCGAGACTTCCAATAATATTCCTAATTGGGTGATCTTTTGTCCATTTGGTGATGTGATTTTCAATCCGTGGTGGTCTGGAGTGAACGATTGTATGAGCTTCTTCTGAGGTAGACGCGGCTGAAGGATTTTCAGGTATCGGTATACCAAAGAATGGAAGCTCTGGTTGGTGAGCATATTCCAAATCGTGATCAACAGAATCCTCTTCAACATCATTAGGCACAAGTAAGGGTGAAGATTCAGGTGTAGTTTTAGAATTACTTAGTGAAGGTGCATCTGGTTCAATGTTAACTGAAGATGCATTTGATGAAGCTTCATTAGCTTGAGCAACAACTTCAGGGATTGGAGCTATTACTATAGGTGTTGGAACTTCATCACCTGGGGGATCAAAGAATTCATCAAACAAAGGTTGAAATAGTTCATCCCACTCGGGCCTTGTAGGTGGTATAAATGATGTAGAAGTAGGATTATTGGGAACTAATCCGGAACTAATAGCACCGGTTCCCATCTCGTGAAGCGCGGGTTCAGAGTAGCGTTGCTCAGAAGCCATCGCTGTCAGCTCATCAAAATCTGCGTCCATAGTTTCTATTATCTTACCAAGACGACGGTTGTAAATTCGGTATGCTTTCTTTGAGGGTGAGTAACCAATGAAAATACCTATATCGGCTTTCGGTTGAAGTTTGCCCAAATTCTCACTATTAATGTTTGGATAACAAAGATCACCAAACACATGAAAGAATGAAACATCGGGTTTACGGTCATGTAGAAGCTCGTAAGGTGTTTTTCCATGGCGTTTCCGAATGATAGAGCGGTTTTGGGTGTAACATGCAGTAGATACAGCTTCTGCCCATAAGAATAATGGAGCGTTCGCATAAATCAGCATAGTCCTAGCAGCTTCCATAAGCGTACGATTCCGTCTTTCAATGAAACCGTTTTGTTGTGGAGTACGTGCAGCGGATGTTTCATGTGAGATACCAACTTCTTCATAGTAATCACGAAGAGTCTGGTTGACGAACTCTGTTCCATTATCAGTACGAATACGGCGGACAGTAGTATTTAAACGTGCCTGAATGAATTTCAGGAAAGTGATGATAGCCTTCGGTGCTTCATCCTTTGTACGTAGAAATCTAACCCATGTAAACCTAGAGAAATCATCCACAATAACAAGGATGAATTTCTAACCACTCACACTTTCGGTTCGCATTGGCCCACAAAGATCCATATGCAAAAGATGAAGTTTTTCTTGATTGGTGTCTTCAGCTTTGGGCTTGTATGATTTCTTAGTGCTTTTCCCCCTTGAACACGTGGAACATAAATGGTCCTTGTGAAATTTGAGCATTGGAAGACCACGAACTAATTCGTTTTTAGCCAAATGATTAATAGCATCAAAGTTGAGATGAGATCATCTACGATGCCATAACCATGACTTGGTCTTAGATGCTTTGGAGAGAATACATACTGGAGAGGCGGCCATCATGTCTTGTAGGGACAAAGTATAAAGATTTGCACCACGAGACCCCTTCAACAAGTTTTTTCCTTCCAAGTTGCGGATGAAACAAGTGTGTTGTCGAAAAGCAACCTCTAGGTTGGAATCACAGAACTGTCCTACTGAAAATAAATTATGACCAAGACCTTCTACATAGTATACCCTTGAAATCATGACATTTCCAATCTGATATTCACCATACCCCATTATCTTTGCAATATGATCATTACCGAATTTTACCGTTCCAAGAAACTTGCTGAAGAAATTTCGGAGCATCGAGCGATCTCCGGTCATATGCTTTGAGCAACCGGAGTCCAAATACCAGAGGATGATTTGGACCACCTGAAAATATCACCAGACGAGGACAATGTATAGGTTTCGGAATTTGAATGTTCCTTGTTATTAGCAGGTACAGATTTAATGATCTTAGATTTGCTAACTTTAGGTTTCTTAGATTTCCTAGCCTTCTTCCTAGTTGGTGGTGTAGATTCAAGTTGGCTTAAATCCTGAGGTATTTCTTCACTGATAGGCACTATAGTGGGGGCTGACCTAATTAAAGGGCGCGGTTTCCATACTTTAGTGCTAGTGTGCCTAATTAAAGGACGCTGAGACCTAACCTCAATGGATGCATTCCTAGTTAAAGGGCACATTTTTCCATCTAATGTAAAGGTCCTACCAGTGAGACGCCATTGCCATCCAACATGGGAACGAGTTCTCCCAGTTGGCTTCCATTCAAGATCATTCCTAATAGCATTCATTTCATTCACATGATCAATAAGACACAAATCATGACGTTGAGAAAACATGCATTCATTACAATTCCAACATTTTAAATTAGAATTCACAAATGGTTTAGGCTTCTGCACAGGCGCAGAGCTTTTAGTCTTAGCAACATGATTCTTTTTATTTAAATCTGAAATAACATCCCTAGGGTGAGCTTCTACTTTCTTCTTGATGGTACTACTAGTGGAGGGCTTGATCTTATCTTTCTTGAGTGGCGATCCTTTAGCCTTACTAGACTCTTTTACTCTTGTAGAAGGCAAAGTGGGAACATTAGCAACAGATTTAAAGGTGCCTTAGTTGATGGTGCCAATGACGGTTTTGATCCTGGGGTTTTATTGAATGGAGTTACAGCAATGGGTCGATTAGTGAGTAGTGCAGAACCCGGTTTTCCTATGTATTGCAAATATGCTAAGCAATATTGAACTCGCTGAATATATGCATGAGCTGAATAAAAGTGACTGCTTGAGGGATCTAACGCATACAAATCATCTAAAATATCCCTAACAAGATCCACGTGCTTAATTGCATTCCTCATATAAACATCGTAAGTATCAGGATTTTGCTTATGGAGCAGGTTCTTATAGAGCACCACTGAATTGGTTGATGGAGCACTAGAGGAGGGTGTAGAGTTTGTAGCTAAGTTATTAACAACTTCTTGTCGGGTGAAAAGAAGTGTCTCCTTTAACTCGGCCAAGACCATGTTTTTGTCAATGAGCTGGATATTTAAGTCAGAGATTTCCTCACACTTTTGGTTCAATTGTTCAACATAAGATTGTTGTTGTGCTGCATTAAAAGCTAAGCGTTCTTCTATTGAACCATAAAGAGTGGATAGTCCCTGTCTTGCCCGATCCATCTCCCCTAGAATAGACGAAAGTCTAGTTTCTAAGCACTGGTTTTTAGACTCTGCGGCCTCTAGTTCCAATTTTAGTGTTTCGTTCGATGACACATCTCTCTTTAATCTCATAATCTCTTCCTCTAATGCCTTAACTATCTCAATCATCTTGTCACTCGTCTCAACACTGTTTTCACAACCATTTGTTACCAAAAGATCCTCGTTTTGAGTTTGCTGTTTTAATTCTAAAGATATACAATGTTGTTCAAGTTGATTAAAACGTTTTGTAAGTAAATTGTAAGAATCTTGAAGCTTTAAAAATTCAGCGTTAGACTCGTGACAAGAATGATTATCTACCTCATTTACAGTCTCAGCAATATTTACAGAGAGATCATGCACATCATCACATATATTCACAGCATCACAGTTATTCATAGCGGATGTAAGCTCATTCGAATAATTAACATTCACATTAGTAAGCACATCACACGATATTACTTGGGACAAGAATCGGTCATATTCGGATAAAATCTTTTCCTTTTCAATTAATTGTAGTTCGTAAGCGGTGTCCATTTCATAAAACACTTTTTGAACTTCTTTAATTTCAAAATCGAGATTTTCCGAAAGAGATGCAAAACTTCCTTTTAGACTTTCGACAAAAGGGTTGATCTCATTCTTAAACACCTTGTTCATGTGTTCAAAAGCCCATTCTCCGGCGTTTAGACCATTTGAAGTCGTACATTACCGGATGACCTTGTCAAAACTAGCAAAGTATTGATTAATCTCTTGCAAGTTTATCCATACAGTGCTAATAGGTGGAAGATCCTTTGGAATTTCCTTAGGTCCTTCCATTTTGACAAGTGTAGGAAGTGTACTAGGGTTTTCTTCATTTAACATGTAGGTTGGTGTTGTGATGAGATCTTTATCAATATGGAAGCGAATTCTAAAGTCCGTTTTTGCAAGCTCTTGATTAATTTTAAAATAATCACACTGAGGATATTTTGCAAAGTTGTATGACCGACTCTCATCAACTAGAGCCTTATTCTTGCGTCCTCAAAAATAACAATCGGATCTAAGACCAATCCTAATTTGGTTGCATCATAAAGTCTTGGATTATGGATAAAAGCTTGTCTTGCATACCGTGGGTTAGGGGGAAGGTCTTTTTGACGCGATAAGTTAAACTCTCTAAACGATGAGTCAAATAAGTGCACTAGTTGAGAGGCAGCGTATTGTCTTAAAAGCAAATAATCTAAACTTCTAATCCTATTAGCCGCATTAATTTCTATTTCATTCTTTTTAGACTCGAGTAATTCAAATCCGTTTGAAGTTTGTGAAAATTAGTGACCACTAACTCTTTTTCTTTAAGTTCGTTGGAAAGATTTGCTCTTAAGGTTTCAATTTCTTGCAAATGACCCATTTGTTTGTTTCGAAAATGATCATATTCGGGATTTGTTAGAACATTGGACGAAGGAACTAATTCCAAAGTTTGAACTTTTTCGTTACACAAGGCAAGCTCAGCAGACAGATTCTTATTCGTAGCTAGGGTTTCTAAGAGTGCAGTATTCATTTGGCTAAGTAACTTTACAGGAACCATGACCAAATCTTGTTGAGCAGGAATATGCGTATGCGAAATGACTCCCGGTTGTGGTTCACTCAATGTCTGGGGACTTGAATTGATATTGCTATCATTGATTGTCTCCTCATTTGAAAGACTCACCACCGAAGACTCATTCGGATCAGCACCCTCTTGCCCAACTTGATGTGGTTGAATACTAGTATCAGTGGTATTAGTAAGTACCTCAGATATTTGATCTAACCCAAAGCTAGAGATAGTTGCCATAAGAGCTGCTTGAGTAGATTGAAGATCATCACAGTCTGAATCGTAAGCATCCAGATCATCTGCTTGGTATGCTGCATTCTGTGTAGTGAGAACTTCTTGTTCCGCAATCCCTAGATCAGCAAGAAATGCTAGCTCCTCTTCATCAAGTTCCTGTCCTTGTGCCTGAGCGTTTACCAAATAAATCTTCTCTGAAAACCATTGACCATCCCTTCTCCTCTTGGGTTTTGTGCAATCCCTAGACATGTGACCTTCTTCCTTACAGTTGTAGCATGTTATCATTCTCAACTTACCTGTGGAATTAGCCCGTGGAGCAGTAACCATTGGAGGAGTGTTGACCATTGGAGCAGGATTGACCATGCGTGCATTGGTGGTTGATGTAGTGGATCTTCCCTGATAAGGTTGAATAGGTTGAACCATTACTCTACCATTCTCAATGGTAGCTTGTTGTCGAGAATTAGATGAGTTCCTCAGCTGATTGTTAGTAGGAGCTGGTCCTCTAAATCTTCGTTTGCTCAATGTCCTTGTGAGGTAAGCAGACATGATAGCTAACACTTTAGTTGGGTCAGTTCCTTGTTTGAATTCAGGAATGGGAACCTCATCATTATCACAATACATTGCTTGGTCTTGTTGAGCGACATAAGCACTAGAAGGAGTACTTGTATGGTCAGAATAGCTTGGTGGATATGCTGCATTTTCTTGATATGGCGAGTATGATGACTGAGCATAGGGTGAAATGCTTGCTGGTGAATATGGGTGAGGTTGTGAAGCATATTGTGATGCTTGTGGTTCTCTATGAGACAAAGGTGCATTAAACCGATATTGTTGCTGATGTGAGGTGGGTGGTTGAGGTAGAATCGAATATTGGGGGAAGCTCAGAGTCATGTACGGAGATGGATTTGGTGTCCCATGATATAAGGAGTGTTGTTATATGACAAGCTTGGTTGATTTGCCATCAAAGCTAAAGATTCAGGGTACATACCTCGAGGCGAACGGTGCATGATCACGTGTTTCTCATGCTGCTGGAGAAAAGCATAGAGTTGATCCAAATTGCACTTATGCAAATCCCTAGTTAACTTAACATCAGTAATATACTCACCCCATTCAGCTTGAGGTAAAGTATTCAAAAACTTGGTGTTAACCTGGAATGGAGCAATCACGAGATTGTACACATTCAAATCATTCATGAGAGTAGTGAATCTGAAGTAGTAGTCGTGAAGCGTTTCCCCTGGACTGTACGTGAACCTATCAAACAGATCATACAACTGACATTCACGTTCCTGTTTAGTAAGAGACGTACCTTGTAGCAAAACCTGTAGACGTTCCCATAACTCCTTTGCAACCGTATATTGACTTACTATTCGATAGATGTCATGTGGAAGAGCTTGGAGAATGGTTTGAAGAGCCTTTTCGTCTGTATCGGCAATAAGTTGTTGAGCTGGCGTAAGTTCTTCAAACTCCCTTGGTCGAGTCACATTGTTAACAACGATGGTACCATAATCAAGTAGACCATTTAGAATTGACTTGACCATAAGCCTCCCATATGTCGGTTTTCCCTTAATGTATGACATCATACGGCCTTGCCATGCTTCAAAGACTTATTTAATGAGCATTGGAGGGCGATTATCCGTTCCCGTTATGACGGAAATATCCGTAAGTGATGTTATTTAAGGCATTAATGAACTCGGATTCATTTTGATCACTTTAAAGAACCAAAGATTATCGGTTGATCGAGCAGTGAAGTAAGGTTGTGAGTTGTGTTGTGTTTATGTGTAAGAAACCAAGATTAAATCCACTAAAAATCGTCGAAAAAACTTGTAAAATATCCCTTGACTCGGAATACTTAAGTCGATTCGGAATAAAACTGCTTTTATGTGGAAAAAGACCTTGGTTCAGAAAAAAATACCTTGATTCGGAATAGTTGTTGGTTCAGAAGAACTTGTTGATTCGGAATAACTTGGTTGATCCGGAATAACTTGGTTGATCCAGAATAACTTGGTTGATTCGGAATAACTTGGTTGATCCGGAATAACTTGGTTGATCCGGAATAACTTGGTTGATCCGGAATAACTTGGTTGATCCGGAATAACTTGGTTGATCCGGAATAAGTGGTTGATCCGGAATAACTGGTTGATCTGGAATAACTGGTTGATCCGGAATAACTGGTTGATCCGGAATAACTGGTTGATCCGAAATAACTGGTTGATCCGGAATGTTATTCTTGATTCGGAATACTCTGTTGATCTGGAATAAACTGGCAAAATAACTTCGAGACCAAGTAAACAAACTTTTGATGTTTTTTCTTAGAACAAACGAATCTAAACCCGATTTTTGACCAAAAACCATGAAAAGTTTTGTGATTTCTACCAAAATAAGCTAAACCCAACACTTATCAACTAATCCCAACAACAAAAACACCAAAAATTACAAGATTCAAGGTAGATTTTCCTAAAAATCACTAATACTATCAAAAACTAAAAAAGCAACACTAATCCTTACCTTAAATCACCCCATGGCTCTTGATACCAATTGAAGAATTGTGATAATCTTATGAATCAATAAGGTGGGTTGATGTTTCTAGAGAGAGAAAGTTAGTGAGAGAAAGTGAGAGAGAATGTGTGTTTTATTTATGTAAAAGTTAAGCAACCAACCAACCCCCTTTCCATGGTGGAAAGGGGTATTTATATCCAAGCCACTAATGGACTTGGGCCGACCCATGACAAGCCCATGGGCCGGTTTTACTTAACAAAGTAAACAAACATTGACTACGAGCTATACAACATTCAATAATATCGTGGAGTGACCGATACTTCTAATATACGTTAAAAACGTATTTCTAACATGAATGATTAAAATTATCAGTTTACCTTATTTATATAGTAATTGTAAACTTTTAAAATTTTGGAAGACAATAACAAAGATCTACAACATGCATTTATCACATATATCATCGAATAACACCATGGTTCTATTTGATGCAGTGCACTGAGTGGCAAGTCATGCTCAAAATAAACATTGATGTAACAGTACGCTCTAAGTTGCAAGATCTTCAACCCATAACACAAATGCAGGATCATCTATTATTACATATCAAAAACGAATCCTACCAAATATGCTTAACGTTCATACATAATCTTGCGTTTGGCGGACCTCCATTTATGAGGAATCAAAAGTGGACTCATGCCTTTTTTCCTTTGCCAAGAAGCGCGTCGAATTAGCACTTCCTGAACATACAAACGAGTTGTTTCGTGGGGTCCAACCCCAATGGTTGATACCTTAGGCTCAGGTAAAAAGAGAGAACTGGCTGCTCATTCTCCTCTTATTGTTGTAACCTTACAGGCTATGATAGTTTGTGTGATTCGGCTTTTGAGAAGTATCTTGCCAGCTATTTTTGTAACACCCCATTTTGATAATGGAATGTCACGCGTAATTATGGCGTGTCATCAAAGAATACAAGGAAAAATGTCTAAACATTACATGACCATAAAAGGAAAATACCGGAATCAAACATCGGTAGTCCAAAAGTAAAGCTCATCACACACAAACATAAGTACTAAAAAGGAAAGGACTAAACAATGTCCATAGCAAGAGTATCAAAGTAAAGATAACGCATAAAGTAAAGAAAGGCTAGGAAGCTTCCAGTCCATATGCACGTACGCTTAAAGTCTACGAGCGTCCCTAAGTACCTCCCGTTTTGGGAACATAGAAAAGGAAAACGGCTGAGCAATACGCTCAGTGCACGGATGTACAATAAAGCATGAATAGGATAAGCATATAACATATAACAGCGGAAGAAACTAAGTCCCGAATAACCTGGTTAAGTCTTGATAAAATTTATTTTATAGTTTAAAAAGCCTTATGTTTATCTTATAAAACTGTTTAGCATGTTCTACCATTAGCCAATATAGGTCATGAAAATCCACCGTGCATGAATACTTGGAGGGGTGACCTCATCATGCAAATTAGAGGGGCTGCCTCTAATTTAATATACTGGTTTGGGTAGGAGGGATCAGCTCCTTGTGAAGGATGCAAGGCACACACCACATTCACACTGAGTAATCTGCTGAAAAACATGTAACTAGGATGCACCCATACGCCCCACATGATAAATATAATAATATGACCAAAAGCTGAAGGGACGCCACGAGCAATCACTCCGCCGTGGTGAAGTCATAACATCAGTGCCTCTAATGTTATGGTTATGGTACCTCCATAACTAGGTGAAACTGGTCATGCATGTATATGGCTATAGGTATTCTAAATTAAACATAATCAAATCAAACATATAAACTTATACTACGAGAAAACATTTGGCTGCATACGGGGAATCCTAATAAGGAAAGGATGTCCATACTGAAAGGACGGGAATCCGTACCTTATGTCCAGTGAACGAAGAAGATGAACTGAGGAGAATCCTACTTCGGTATCACCAATGCTACATAAATACATACTTGAATAAGTATCTTCTTACTAAATACGTAACTGGTTCTATGTCATGTCTTAGCTTATTTATATGTTCATATCATGTTTTACTGTTTTAAGCCTTAAACTGTGTTTATCTTATACTCTGTCTATTCTGATTAAGTATTTCTAGTATTTCATGTATTATTATACTTACTGTGTAATAATAAGTAACTTCCCAAATATAGCAGGTTTCCTAAAATAGAAAGTTTCCAAAAATAGAAAGTTTCCAAAAATAGAAAGTTTCCAAAAATAGAAAGTTACCAAAAATAGAAACTTTTCAAAAATAGAAAGTTTCTAAAAATAGAAAGTTTCAAAAAATAGAAAGTTTCCAAAAATAGAATTACTGCTTAAAATAGATAAGTTTCTATAAATATAAAGTTTCCATAAATAGATCAGCTGCCTTAATTAAATAGTTTCTAAAAATAGAAAGTTTCCATAAATAGATTAGTTGCCTGAATTAAATAAGTTTCTAAAAATAGAAAGTTTCCATAAATAGATATAAGTTGGTTAAATAAGCTAAGTATATAAGCCTAAGTGTTTTTCTGATTATAATGTATAGTTTATTAATTATTTCATGTAATTTAAATAAACTATAGGTTAAAAGTATTTAATTAAAATATATCATGTTTAATTAAATAAGGTTAAATACTTAGGTTAAAACATGTATTATTATTTATTAATAATATAACTTAAGTCATGTTAATTAATTAATTATAACCATGGTTTTTAAATAATTAATTAATTATAAGTCTAGAAAATATAAAATACTTAGGTTAATAATTTCATGATTTTAATAATTAATATAACCTAAGTCGTGTTTATTAAATTAATCATGTCATATTTTTTAATTTAATTTAACATATGATTATAAAAAAATAATCTTAACATAAACCGTGAACCGGATCTTGACTAGAAACCATGAACCGGACATGAAATCGACACCATACCCCGAACCACTTCGGGGTTCCCCTTGTTTTGCTACTGCCGTGGGACCCACACCACTAAACCGGGACCATATGGTCTCGGTGGTGGTTTAGTAGCCAAACCGAGACCCCCTTGGGGTTCGGTTTAGGCGCCGGCCAAACAAATACCCATAAAAACATCCCTTTTTTATTTAACCCAATAACCATTTTCATGTTTGATCTATGTTTTTAATTAGGTTTTTAAAACATCATGTTCTTGATTAATTATTAGATCAAATCAAAAAGAAAAAGGATAAAAATAATATACCGAATGCGTGGATCTAAACGAGGATGAACAAACACGAACACTTGCACCAAAAACCAAGATCAAAATCAAAACAAACACCCTCCTTGGTGTGTTTGTATTCGGCGGCCAAAAAAGAAAAGAGGAGAAGGAGAACTTTTTTAGTTTTTTGTTTAATCTTCTGTAAAGTGAAAAAAAATGACTAGCTAGTTTTACCTTAACCCCTTTAGTAAAATTTGAGATGGGCTTGGCCCATCTCCTTATTGTTTCCGCGGGTAGGGGCCCCACATGGGGTACCCGTACCGTTTTCCGAGTCTCGTTGTTTAATTATTTGTTCGTGTTTTTTTGTGT
Organism: Glebionis coronaria; assembly: GCA_025667525.1. Lineage (NCBI taxonomy): Eukaryota > Viridiplantae > Streptophyta > Magnoliopsida > Asterales > Asteraceae > Glebionis > Glebionis coronaria. The sequence goes on from CM046879.1 coordinate 178,797,854, forward strand.
TCGCGTTTTGTGTGTTCTCGTTAAATAATTACCGTGACCTAATATATTTATTTACGCTCGTAATAAATATATATACGTAATTAATAATAGTTCGTGATTTAATTACGTTCATGATTTCATGATCGCATGTTCGTGATTAATTATTGTCAAATAATTATTGCGTGTTCGTGCGTAGTAAATACTTATCGTGTTCTAGCACGTACGTAATACGTAAAATCCTAACACGTAATCGTAATCATGCTATAATAGGAAAGTTTTAATCTAGTACGTACGATATTAAGGGTACTATTCATGATAAAAGCATGCGGGTTTTACAACTCTTCCCCCCTAAAAAGAATAATTACGTTCATGATTTAATTACGTTCATGATTTCATGATCGCATGTTCGTGATTAATTATTGTCAAATAATTATTGCGTGTTCGTGCGTAGTAAATACTTATCGTGTTATAGCACGTACGTAATACGTAAAATCCTAACACGTAATCGTAATCATGCTATAATAGGAAAGTTTTAATCTAGTACGTACGATCTTAAAGGTACTATTCATGATAAAAGCATGCGGGTTTTACAACTCTTCCCCCCTAAAAAGAATAATTCATCCCCGAATTATAGATAAAGTAAACTGAAAAAGAAGAACATACCCGAATTCAAAATATGAAATGAGGGTAAGAAGCCCGGATAGACTCCTCTGTTTCCCAAGTGGCTTCCCGCTCGGTATGATCCCTCCATAGGATTTTGACGAATGGAATCGTCTTCCTTCTCATGACTCGTTCTTGTCTGTCAAGAACTCGTTCGGGTTCTTCTATAAAAGTGAGATCTTCACGTATCTGTTCCAGTGGATACTGAACCATGTGAAGGGGATGATACTGGTACCCTCTGAGTAAGGACACATGAAACACATTGTGCACATGTGAAAGCTGTGGAGGTAACGCCAACCGGTAAGATACTTCACCGACTCGTTCAATGATATCAAACGGTCCGATGAAACGAGGACTGAGCTTATCCCGAAGCGTCTAACACCACGTGCCGGGGAAACCTTAAGGAAGACGTGATCTCCTACGTTAAAATGTATGTCCCTACGATGCTTATGGGCGTAACTCTTCTGACGTGACCGTGCTTCCTGAAGTTTCTGCTTAGCTACTGCTATCTTTTCATTGGTCAATTCTATGATTTCTGGTCCTTCAAGTGTTCGCTCGCCAACCTGATCCCAACAGATTGGGGCGCGACACTTCCTACCATACAGCATCTCGAAAGGAGCACACTGGATACTTGCGTGCCAACTGTTTTTGTATGCAAACTCCACTAAACAGATGTAATCGTCCCAATCACCCGTCCATTCCAACGCACATGACCTCAACATATCTTCCAATGTCTGAATCGTTCGCTCCGACTGTCCGTCCGTTTGAGGATGAAAAGCCGTGCTAAGCTTAAGTTGTGTACCCCAAGCTTTCTGCAGACTCTTCCAAAAGCGTGAAGTGAATCGAGGATCTCTGTCTAAGACGATGCTGGATGGTGCACCGTGGAGTCTCATGATCTCTCTTCTATACGTATCGGCGAGTTTACTTACCGGATCTTCCTTGCGGATCGGTAAGAAATGAGCTGATTTGGTAAGTCGATCTACGATAACCCAAATTGCATCGTGCTTCCTCTTGGTAGGCGGAAGACCAGTAACAAAATCCATGGTGATTTTGTCCCACTTCCACTCTGGGATATCTAACGGTTGAAGGAGACAGCCAGATCACTGATGCTCGATCTTAACCTGCTGGCAGGTAAGACATTTAGAGACGTAAGTGGCCACATCCTGTTTCATACCACTCCACCAAAAGTACTGCTTGATGTCATGGTACATCTTAGTCGAACCAGGATGTATAGAGAATGGGGAGCTATGAGCTTCAGCTAACAATGCTTCCCGGAGTTCTGGGTCATCAAGAACACAAAGTCTCGTGCCCTGCCATACGATACCATCTGCATCTACTCTGAATTCCGTTTGTTTCTCAAATTCTGTGCTATCGCCCAGATTTCTCCATCATCTTTCTGAGCTTCCTTGATCTTAAAGAGTAACTCGGGTTCTACTCTAAGATTAGCCCAGTAACCGTGATGTCCACGTACCATAATCTCGATGTCTAGTCGCTCCAAGTCTCTTATGATTTCCTCCTCAATTTTAATGCCGTTGATCTTTCCGGACTTCCTACTAAGAGCATTTGCTACTACATTTGCCTTTCCGGGATGATACTATAGATTAATGTCATAATCCTTCAACAGCTCTAACCATCTCATCTGCCTCATGTTCAATTCACGTTGAGTGAAGATATACTTCAAGCTCTTGTGGTCCGTGAAAATGTCACATGATTCTCCATATAGGTAGTGCCTCCATATCTTCAATGCAAACAAGACTGCAGCAAGTTCCAAGTCATGCGTGGGGTAATTTTCTTCATAAGGCTTAAGCTGCCGTGAAGCGTACGCGATCACTTTCCCATGTTGCATGAGAACACAGCCAAGTCCCTTCCCCGATGCATCGCTGTAGATTTGAAATCCACCTGTACCAGATGGGAGAGTAAGAATAGGTGCAGATACTAGCTTCTGCTTCAGGTCTTCAAAGCTCTTCTCTCGTTCTTCCGTCCAGACGAATTTCTCCCCTTTCCGCATCAGCTTGGTCAATGATAGTGCTAAGCGGGAAAAGTTCTCCATGAACCTACGGTAATAGCCAGCTAAGCCTAAGAAACTGCGAACTTCTGTCGCTAAAGTCGGCCTTGGCCACTTAGTAATGGCCTCAACCTTCGCTGGATCCATAGTGATTCCTTCTGCTGATACAATGTGACCTAAGAATGCCACCTTGTCTAACCAGAACTCACACTTGGAGAATTTAGCATACAGCTGCTTCTGGCGAAGAATCTGTAGTACTGTACGAAGATGGTCTTCGTGTTCCTCCTTGGACTTTGAGAAAATCAGGATGTCATCGATGAAGACAATGACGAACTTGTCCAGAAATTCATGGAAGATTCTGTCCATCAAATCCATGAACACTGCTGGAGCATTTGTCAGGCCGAATGGCATAACTACAAACTCGTAGTGGCCATAGCGGGTACGAAAAGCAGTCTTGGCGATATCCTGCTCCTTGACCCGTAGCTGATGGTAGCCTGACCTAAGATCAATCTTGGAAAAGTGTTTGGCCCCTTGGAGTTGGTCAAACAGATCGTCTATACGTGGCAGTGGATACCTATTCCGGATAGTAATCTTGTTGAGCTCGCGATAGTCTATGCAAAGACGCATACTGTCATCCTTCTTCTTAACAAATAAGACCGGTGCGCCCCATGGAGATGCGCTCGGTCGAATGAAACCTCGTTCAAGAAGTTCTTGCAGTTGGTCCTTCAGCTCCTTCAGCTCTATGGGAGCCATGCGATAAGGAGCCTTGGAGATTGGTTCAGCTCCTGGAATAAGCTCGATACTGAATTCCACTTCTCGTGCAGGTGGTATGCCCGGAAGTTCTGCTGGAAAACATCTTGGAACTCTGACACTATAGGTTGATCCTGAATTGATGGAGATTCAGCATCCATGTCGTGAACCGTAGCTAAATAACCCTCGCAGCCATGTGACAGTAATGCACGCGCTTGCAGGGTAGATATGATTTGTAAAGACCGTCCGGGTATGAACCCGTTATGAATGTACTCTGGTGTATTAACATCACCGAAGATAACTCGATATGAATGGCAGTCTATGGTAGCATGATGTTTGGATAGCCAATCCATGCCCAAAATCATGTCGAAGTCATTCATGTCCAGCGGAAGTGCGTCAACAGGTCGAACCTTATCGTCAAATTCTAGGGGAAGACTCTTGTATACATGGGTGATTAATACAGAGTCCCTCAAAGGCGTGGAAATAGTAAGCCTATTCTCTAGTGGCATGGGGAGCATCCTGATGTATGCTTTTGCACTGGGGGTTCTAGATTCTCTCGATATCCTCTCGAATTAATCTTGGTTCTAAGTGGAATGATTGTTCTTGGTTACTAAAAAGGGGTTTTGGTTTTCTAATCTACTCAAAGGTTTAAATGCACGAAAATGTAAACTTAAATTTTAAAGAAATTAAATTAATAACAATTAATAAAACTTGAATTAATACAACTTGAATTAAAATTAAAACATAAACATAAATATAAAATGAAGAAACAGTTAATATCACTTAAAAGCAGTAAGTATCAATTAAAAACAGTAAAAAGGAAATTGATTCGGAAGTTGACCTTGATTCGGAAGTTCACTCGGAACTTGGTTCGGAACCTTTGATCCGGAACTTCGTTCGGAACTTTACTCGGAAGATTTCACCCGGAACTTTCACTCGGAAGATTTCACCCGGAACTTTCGTTCGGAAGTTTATCCGGAACTTTGTTCGGAAGTTTATCCGGAACTTTCGTTCAGAAGTTTATCCGGAACTTGGTTCGGAACTTTTGGTCAAGATGCTTCACTCGGAACTTTTGACTCGGAAGTTTATTCGGAAGATTTGAAAAGAACATTCATTCGGAACTTTTAAAAATTGATTCAGAACTTTTTAAAAGGAAATTGATTCGGAACTTTTAAAAACAACATTCATTCGGAACTTTTGAGAATAACATTCATCCGGAACTTTATGTTCATCCGGAACTTTTTGTTCATTCGGAACTTTTAGTTCATCCGGAACTTTTGGTTCATCCGGAACCTGGGAAACTCAAGAACAGTAATATTACCGAAGAACAGGGGAAATCGATTTTAAGCCAAAAATTCACCAAGTTTTCAACCAAAACTTAAATAAAACTAAACACAAATGATATACTAACCAATAACAACAAATCCCATCAATAAAAACATAAAACCCAACAACTTTTGAAGATCAAATCAACCAAATAAGAACTTTAACTTTTAACCAAATAGATGAAGATGAACAAGATGAAAATGGAAAGATTGATATATTGAATGATTGAGGTTTTAACAATCACAAAACAAAGATTAAACTACAAGATTTTTGGAACAATAAAAATCAAAATCACCAAACACCCTAGTGGTGTTGGTGATACCTACGAACAGAAAGGGAGAAAAAAATGGGAAAAGAAAAACTAAAAAAACTGAATGAAAAGTGTGAAGGGTGGACTTTATATAGTTGTTCCCTTTAGTTGGTGAGTGGGCTTTCTCCCGTTCTTCTTGTCTTCTCGTCTTTTCAGAAAAGTTGACGTTTTCGATTCTGATTCGGGATTTGTCGTCGATTAAATTCAACTCGTCTTTTAATTTCTTCGTTTAATAGACTTGAGTTTCTTCGACTTATGTAAATCTTCCGTCTTTGGTCCTTTTCTTCGATAAATCTTCAAATAGGCCCAGTGACTTCAAATCTTTTGCATCTCTTGGACAGTAGACTTCGTTTTGAGTCTTTCTCTTCGATAAATCCCGTGAAATCCCATGTTTTCTCCATTATTCATCCGGTTGGCTCTGAAAACACAATAAACACAAAAACCACGCATAATTCCAAACAAATGATATTAAATACGCGTTTTGGTCTTGTTTTAGCCAGAATTAAGTGGTAAAAGGATGGGTGTTTACACACCTATCAAATCCCCCACACTTAACCATTGTCATGCCCTCATGCAATGCTTAGTGATAAAGCAATTTTACATTTTTCTCATAATCAATCAACCTTGGCCTTATTAAAATACTACTAAACAAAAATTAAAGTATTAAGAGAAATTAAAATCTTTAAAGGAAACAAAAGGATAGAAAACCATTTTCACTTGAAAATAGCTATATGGAAATAACTTGCAAAGAGATCAAGGACTTACATTAGGGCTTCGGTGCTGCGAAGATTAATCATCCTCAAGTTTCACGTTCCCCAAACTAAGCTTAAAAACGAGATCATTGTTATTATAAGTTAGTACATCAAACACTTACACACATGGCTTAATTATATGCTTAAACTCCCTTATTCCTAGGTGTATCTCTTATATTTTATTTTTGTCTTAGAATGATCATGAAGATGCATTTTTGGACTTATTTCGATAGTTTATTTAGGCTGAAAGCAAAGTAGGACGATTTGATCAATAGTTAGCTAAAGGACAAAATCTCTTAAAACTGCTTCTCGGGATATCAAAAAGTTCATATCTTGGCATAACTCGGTTCACGATTTGAGACCTTTCTCGGGCCGATATTTGGCATGTACTTCATACTTCATATCTTGAGAGACGTGCATGAGATAATGGTCTTCTCATCGTTCATAGAGTTTCTTCACTTGGAGACTTTTGAGGGGTACCCTAATTTTGTTGACCACGACTTCATGATTATTTCTTCAATCTCTATTTGGGATTTTGAGATACAACGATCCGCCTCCTTTTCGGACTTGGATCTATTTATCCTCATACCTTGTTAGGGTCTTTTCGGATAGACTTCTCCATCATCTTTATGGGAGTTGATTGCTTTTCGTCGTGAGTCTTGATCCTTCATATTGACTTTGGGAATAATGATTTTCACATCACCTTGGATCTTTAGCAATAAAATGGAATCCTCATGCCTTGTTAGGGCCTTTTCGGACTCGCCAATCTTCGCGCCCCACTTCATAAGTTATGCCTTGGCTATGAACTCTTATCATTACCGAGCAACTTTTAAACGATCTTGGGCTAGAAGCTAAGTAACTTTTCAAATCGTACGACCTTACTTATTGCAGATAATTATTAGCAAGTGATGGGAAAATAGGCAAATAATTACACCAAGTGAGCTTGTGCAAGAATACCGACTTATAATTGACTCTATCATTTCTTGCCCTCCACAATTTAAAATCTCAAGTAATGAGATTCATGGATACTTAGCCTAATAAACCAATTAAGGTCTACATGGTTAAGGATACTAGCTAGAATAAACTTGGATAAGTCTATTCGGGTTGAGTCAAAATAAATGCAACGGGCCTAATATGTCAAAGACTTCTAAACTAGCTACACCACTTTATTAATATTTTTGACTTTATTGCGGGATATATACATATGAAAGTAACGATAAAAATTTAAAAATTACGACTAAATGGCCAAAGTTAATAAAAAATTTGAAAAATGTTGAAAAATATGATTTTCCTGTTAAATGAAGGCATTTTGATGGAAAAGTCCACTTAAAACTTCGATAGAAGTCCCCCCTACACTTAAGATAAACATTGTCCTCAATGTTTAAGCATGTGGGAAAAGTCCCCCCTACACTTATGACATTGTGCACGTTGGTTAAATCAAGTTAAGGAAGAGACGACTAACGTGATCAATTTCAAATGGAGTATGAAGAAAATTGAATCACGATAGTTGAGAGATTGAACCGGATTTCGGATAACACGGGAGCACGGTTCTTCAAAGGTTCCAAGAGTGCATTCATCCCTGTAATCACATCACCACACAAATACAAACACCTATAGAGGTCCCCCTACACTTAGGAGGTTAAACGGAAAAGGATAGATACTCGGGCTGCCTCCCGAGGAGCGCTTGTTTTTGATAACCGAGTCACGAGCCTGACTCGACCCAAAATTAGTTCATGGGAAACGTGGTGAGGGATGGAATCACCTCCTGAGAGATGTCCTCACCAAAGTACAACTTCACTCGTTGGCCATTCACCTTAAAATTAGGTCCATTAGGTTGAGCGAGCTCGAGAGTACCATATGGAAAAATTTGGGCAATGGTGAATGGGCCGGACCAACAAGATTTCAGCTTGCCCGAAAAGATTTTCAACCGAGAGTTAAAGAGTAAAACTTTATCTCCAACTTGGAACTCTCGGTTTTTAATCTTGGAGTCGTGAATGAGCTTAGTCTTCTCCTTATAGATCAAAGAATTTTCATAAGCCTCATTACGGAGTTCATTCAGCTCATTGAGTTGGATCTTGCGTAGGTCACCGGCTTTGTTGATATCAAAATTAACCCACTTCAAGGCCCAGTAAGCCTTGTGCTCCAACTCAATGGGGAGGTGGCATGCTTTTCCGTACACGAGAAGATATGGTGTACAACCAATCGGAGTCTTGTATGCAGTACGAAAAGCCCACAAAGCATCATCAAGTTTATCAGCCCATGAGGCACGATGCTCTCCCACGGTTCTTTCCAGAATTCGCTTTAGTCCTCGGTTGGATATTTCAGCCTGGCCATTAGTTTGTGGGTGGTAGGCTGTGGAAAGACGATGATTTACACCATACTTAGCCATGACTCTTGCGAATTGGTCATTGCAGAAATGAGTCCCACGATCACTAATAATGGTACGAGGCACACCGAATCTAGCGAATAGAGATTTCAAAAAGTTACAAACCACCCGTGCGTCATTAGTAGGTAAAGCTTTGGCTTCAACCCACTTTGAAACGTAGTCAACAGCTACAAGGATGTATTTGTTTCCTTTAGAAGAAGGGAATGGCGCCATAAAGTCGATACCCCAAACATCAAAGATTTCACATTCTTGTATGAAATTCTGAAGCATCTCGTCTTTATGTGTGATCTTGCCTTGTTTTTGGCAAGCATCACAAAGTTTAACCATATTGTGAGCGTCACGATATATGGTGGGCCAATAAAATCCCGAGTCAAATACTTTTTTGGCGGTGTAGTTGGGACCAAAGTGACCACCGGTGGGTCCTTTGTGGCAAGCATCAAGGATTTCCAAAGCTGCCGGTCCATCAACACATCGGCGAATAATCAAGTCGGCACATTGTTTGAATAGATACGGGTCATCCCAAAAGTAAGTCTTAATGTCTTTGAAAAACTTTTTCTTTTGTTGGGATGTTAACCTGTCAACAAGAATTCCACCCGCCAAGTAGTTTGCAATGTCCGCAAACCACGGGGTTTCATCAGCAGTCGAGTTGATAGACATTAAGGTCTCCAAGGGAAAAGAATCATTGATTTCTTTGTTCGGATGATCCCCCTGGTAAGGATCCTCAAGTCTACTGAGATGATCCGCGGCTAGGTTTTCAGCTCCTTTTTTATCACGAATTTCGATTTTAAATTCTTGGAGAAGCAAAACCCAGCGAAGAAGTCTTGGTTTGGAATCTTGCTTTGTCAACAAGTACTTCAACGCGGAATGATCGGTGTAAACGATTGTGGTGGAAAGGACAAGATAGGGGCGGAATTTTTCAAATGCATAGACAACAGCTAAAAGCTCTTTTTCGGTTGTCGTATAATGCAATTGTGCCCCCGTCATTGTCTTGCTAGCATAGTGGATTGGTTGGAAGTGTTTATTCACTCTTTGGCCCAAAACCGCTCCAATAGCAAAATCACTAGCATCGCACATCAACTCAAAGGGAAGCTCCCAATTAGGGGTAACCAAGACGGGTGCCTTAGTTAGCTTATCCTTAAGCGAGTTGAAGGCTTCAAGACACTCTTTGGAAAAGATAAAAGGAGTATCTTTTTCCAAGAGATGGGTCATCGGGCGAGCGATTTGAGAAAAATCTTTGATGAATCGACGGTAGAAGCCTGCATGACCCAGAAAACTTCTCACACCCTTCACGGTTGAAGGTGGAGGCAACTTAGCGATAACATCGACTTTAGTACGGTCTACTTCAAGACCGGCTTTGGAAACCTTGTGTCCTAGCACGATGCCCTCTTTTACCATGAAATGGCATTTTTCCCAATTCAGAATAAGGCGAGTGTCTTCGCACCGCTTCAGCATTCGTTCCAAATTGGCAAGGCAAGAAGAGAAGGAATCCCCGAAGACCGAGAAATCATCCATGAAGACTTCCATGGTTCGTTCAACCATGTCATGGAAGATAGCTAACATGTACCTTTGGAAAGTCCTGGGGGCATTGCATAAGCCAAAAGGCATTCTTTTGTAAGCAAATGTGCCATAGGGACAAGTGAATGTTGTCTTCTCTTGATCTTGGGGATCGATGGGTATTTGGAAATAACCCGAGAAACCATCAAGAAAGCAGTAATATTCATTACCTGCTAAACGTTCAAGTATTTGGTCCATAAAAGGTAGAGGGAAATGATCCTTTCTCGTGGAATCATTGAATTTGCGGTAGTCTATACAAACTCTCCACCCAGTAACGAGGCGAGTGGAAATCAACTCGTTGTGTTCATTGGGAACAACAGTTATTCCGCCCTTCTTGGGCACACAATGGACTGGACTAACCCATGGTGAATCCGAAATAGGGTAAATCATACCCGCATCAAGAAGTTTGATAACCTCCGTTTTGAAGACTTCATGGATTTTTGGATTCACCCTTCGTTGGTTTTGAATTGTGGGCTTAAAGTCGTCCTCCATGAGAATTTTGTGTGTGCAGAAGTGAGGATCAATTCCGCGAATATCAGAAATTTTCCAAGCAATAGCCTTCTTATGATCTTTAAGCACGGCGATGAGGCGAGTTTTCTCTTCATCTTTCAAATCCTTTGCGATGATGACGGGCGACTTCTTCTCTTCTTCAAGGAACACATACTCGAGATGGGGCGGCAACTCCTTAAGTTCTAAATCCGGAGGATTTTCGACGGGAGGCGTATTCGAAGTCGGAGTATCGATAGCAATAACCGTGGGAGATGGTGGAGAAAGATTGTCTTCGTTGAGAAGGTTTTCAAAGAAATGCATGTCTTCATCCCCATCGGTGGGAGAATCATCATTAGCTAAGTTCACATCTCCCATGGTGTCTTCAAGATCTTTCCAAAACAAATCACTTTATCCAAATACAGACAGTGATGAATCAATAGAGGAAACGGTTTCAACATTGGGGAGAGAGGTAGGAATATTTTTACAAGCATCATTAAAGTGTTCTTCACAAGCCTCATCTAGAACGTCAATACAATTAACACTCTCATATGAATAAGGTTGTTTAGACAACTTTCCCATGTTGAAGACGATTTTATCGTCACCCACTCTCATGATAAGCTCACCGGCTTCAACATCGATGAGAGTGCGACCGGTCCTCAGGAGTGGACGACCCACGATCAAGGGCACACGAGGGTCCATCTCGTAGTCGACGAAGACGAAATCGACAGGAAAAGTGAATTTGTCGACACCTACAAAGACGTCTTCGGCTATCCCCACTGGATAAGCAACCGTATGGTTAGCTAATTCCAAAGTCATTTTGGTGGGGACTAGCTCAGGGAGAGATAATTGCTTCCAAACGCTTAGAGGCATTAGATTAATACTGGCACCTAGATCGGCTAGGGCCATGCAATTCTCTACTCCCGGGAAATTGCAAGGGATTAAGAAACGACCCGGATCACCAAGCTTGGTTGGCAATTTCCTTAAGAGCACTGCAGAGCAATTCTCATTAAGTTGGGTGTTGGCAATATCGAGAAGCTTTTCCTTGTCACTCAGAAGATCTTTAAACATTTTCGCGTACTTAGGCATGTGAGCGAGAGCCTCAGCGAAGGAGATATTGAAATTCAGTTGTTTAAACATTTTAAGAAAGTTCGAAACCTGAATATCGTCCTTGCTTTTGAGCTTCTCTTTCCTCAACCTAGATGGATAAGGTATATCAGAAGAAGAGGAAGGCTTTGGGAGAATAGGATCACTCACATCCTTGGGTGGAGGAGGGGTAGAAGTAAGAGGTGGAGAAATTAGGGATGGAGAAGGATGAGGAATAGGAGCAGGTGACTCATTCTCCTTAGTCACAATCACCGGTGGAGGTATAGGAAGCTCGGGTTCCTTGGTACCTTTGCCACTGCGAGTAGTGATTGCTTTCATCTCCCCTCTTGGATTCGCAACGGTGTTACTCGGAAGAGTACCCGAAGAAGAGGGTTGATTACCTTGGAAGAAACTAGCCATCATGTTCTTTAAGTCATTCGTTTGACTATCCAACGTGTTTCTCATATCAGCTCTCAGATCGTTCCCTTGTTTCACCAGGTCTGCTTTCAGGTTGAGCACTTCCCGCTGAAGATTTCCCACGATCACATCGTTAGTCCTCATATAGGTTTCCACTTCTTGGTGTAAAGCGTTGGGTTGGTTGGGAGGAGCATTGTATGCTGGTGGTTGATAAGCAGGTTGCTGGTAAACTTGGTTGTTTCGTTGAGGTGGTTGTTGCTGTTTGTGAGGTGGTATGTATGGTGTACGAGGTTGTTGTTGTTGAGGAGGGCGATTGAGGTTTTGTTGTTGGTTTGGGTTGTTTGGAGGAAAACCGGGTGGTGAGAGGTAGTTGTTGGAGCGGTAGCTAAGCAAATTACGGTCACCTTGAGGTCTAGCTTGATAAGAAGGTTGAGGATAGGTGCCATAAGCTGCATTCACATTTTTCAGAAGGGTAGTCTTGGGTGGCAGTACAAGTGGTGTAAGAGTGAGGACCCCCGCATATCTCGCATGGTTGGCTAACAGCATTGACTTGAGCGTCTTTAGCGTTTCTAGCGTTCATGCTGTTGGTGTTGCTGACGGTTTGGGTAGCGAGCGATTCAAGAAGCGTAGTGATTTTGTCAAGTCGCTTATCGCTGTCACTAGTACTAGCACTAGCAACATTGGTCCGAACATTCTTGGTTTGCACACGAGACTTATTCTCAATGATATCCCAAGCAGCATTGGAAGTCTTAGCCAAAAGATTACCCCCCGAGGCACTGTTTAGTGAATCTTGGTCATTCATGCTTAAACCATTATAAAAGGTGTTAATTTGGTGCACTTTGGTAAAACCATGTTGTGGGCATATTCTTAAAAGATCTTTGAAACGGTCCCAAGAATCACTAAACGACTCATCGTACTTTTGTTCAAAGTTGATAATTTCATTCCGCAAAGCGGTAGTACGAGAGGGTGGGAAAAAGTAATTGATAAACTTGGTCTCCAAATCCGTCCACGAAAGAATACTCTATGGCGGTTCCTTCGCAAGCCAATGCCGGGCTTGTCCCTCTAAAGAAAAGGGAAAAAGTTGTAAACGGATTACCTCTTGTGGAACACCATTGAATTTGACCGTATTCGTGAGTTGCAAGAATCTCTTGATGTGGTCATGTGGATCATCAATGGTACGCCCCAAGAATGGTTGAGCAGAGACCATCTGGATAAAGCTGGATTTGAGCTCAAAATTTTTGGCTGCAATCGCGGGTATAACAATTGGATCAGTGTTGCCATCTACATGAGCTTGCAGAAGTTCAATCATCGGGCGATTATCCGGTAGAGGCTCATTGTTGTTGTTATTATTCATGTTGTTGAAAGGTGGGTTGTTATTGTTATTATTATTGTTTTGAGGTGGTATGTTGTTGTTGTTTTGTACACCGGCCATGTCTAAGTTATCGAGAGGCTCGGGCTCTTGATAAGACGTTGATCGAGTGCGCATACACCTGCAAAAGAACTAACAAGGCAAAAACAAAGCAAAAATATTTTTGGTTTTTATGTTTTTTAATTTTTAGGATTTTTGAAAATTTTATATTTTTTTTGTGTTTTTGAAAATTTTATGAAAAAGTAACGTTCACGGGGAACGGATCCCAAAATCCAAGTTTTCACAAAAAACTGTTGATCTTAACGAGAAGAGCCGGCAGCGGCGCCATTTGATGTATGCTTTTGCACTGGGGGTTCTAGATTCTCTCGATATCCTCTCGAATTGATCTTGGTTCTAAGTGGAATGATTGTTCTTGGTTACTAAAAAGGGGTTTTGGTTTTCTAATCTACTCAAAGGTTTAAATGCACGAAAATGTAAACTTAAATTTTAAAGCAATTAAATTAATAACAATTAATAAAACTTGAATTAATAAAACTTGAATTAAAATTAAAACATAAACATAAATATAAAATGAAGAAACAGTAAATATCACTTAAAAGCAGTAAGTATCAATTAAAAACAGTAAAAAGGAAATTGATTCGGAAGTTGACCTTGATTCGGAAGTTCACTCGGAACTTGGTTCGGAACCTTTGATCCGGAACTTCGTTCGGAACTTTACTCGGAAGATTTCACCCGGAACTTTCACTCGGAAGATTTCACCCGGAACTTTCGTTCGGAAGTTTATCCGGAACTTTGTTCGGAAGTTTATCCGGAACTTTCGTTCGGAAGTTTATCCGGAACTTGGTTCGGAACTTTTGGTCAAGATGCTTCACTCGAAACTTTTGACTCGGAAGTTTATTCGGAAGATTTGAAAAGAACATTCATTCGGAACTTTTAAAAACTGATTCGGAACTTTTTAAAAGGAAATTGATTCGGAACTTTTAAAAACTACATTCATTCGGAACTTTTGAGAATAACATTCATCCGGAACTTTATGTTCATCCGGAACTTTTTGTTCATTCGGAACTTTTAGTTCATCCGGAACTTTTGGTTCATCTGGAACCTGGGAAACTCAAGAACAGTAATATTACCGAAGAACAGGGGAAATCGATTTTAAGCCAAAAAATCACCAAGTTTTCAACCAAAACTTAAATAAAACTAAACACAAATGATATACTAACAAATAACAACAAATCCCATCAATAAAAACATAAAACCCAACAACTTTTGAAGATCAAATCAACCAAATAAGAACTTTAACTTTTAACCAAATAGATGAAGATGAACAAGATGAAAATGGAAAGATTGATATATTGAATGATTAAGGTTTTAACAATCACAAAACAAAGATTAAACTACAAGATTTTTGGAACAATAAAAATCAAAATCACCAAACACCCTAGTGGTGTTGGTGATACCTACGAACAGAAAGGGAGAAAAAAATGGGAAAAGAAAAACTAAAATAACTGAATGAAAAGTGTGAAGGGTGGACTTTATATAGTTGTTCCCTTTAGTTGGTGAGTGGGCTTTCTCCCGTTCTTCTTGTCTTCTCGTCTTTTCAGAAAAGTTGACGTTTTCGATTCTGATTCGGGATTTGTCGTCGATTAAATTCAACTCGTCTTTTAATTTCTTCGTTTAATAGACTTGAGTTTCTTCGACTTATGTAAATCTTCCGTCTTTGGTCCTTTTCTTCGATAAATCTTTAAATAGGCCCAGTGACTTCAAATCTTTTGCATCTCTTGGACAGTAGACTTCGTTTTGAGTCTTTTTCTTCGATAAATCCCGTGTAATCCCATGTTTTCTCCATTATTCATCCGGTTGGCTCTGAAAACACAATAAACACAAAAACCACGCATAATTCCAAACAAATGATATTAAATACGCGTTTTGGTCTTGTTTTAGCCAGAATTAAGTGGTAAAAGGATGGGTGTTTACACACCTATCACATCCTAATGTTCTTAGCATAAGCAGTAGAAATAACCGAATGAGTAACACCCGTATCGAAAAGAACACATGCAGCTTGACCATACATATACAAGATTCCAGTAATGGTACCTGTAGACTTGTTGGCCTGGTCTCGAGATGTCGTGTAGACACGCCCAGTGGTAGGAGGCGGCTTGGAATCAGCATGTCCCGATGTACCCTCCATCTCGCCCTTACGGCAATCCTTCATGATGTGGCCAGGAAGACCACACTTGAAGCATGCGTCTGTGTTACGGCGAGATGGCCCTGGGTGCCTACGATGGCAAGTAGAGCAAAGAGGATGAGTAAATCCTCCAGCAGGTGCTCTAGCTGGCTGGGAACCTGATAAAACATTTTACATAAGACATGATAATAGGGTACAAAGGACAATGCTGATAATCGTAAGATTGAATACCAGTGATAGCTGGACGGCTAGGCTGTGAACCTCTCTGGTTCTGGTCCCTACCGTTTCCATGGTTCCTGGTAGAAGTTTTGCTAAAGTGTCAGAATATGAGTTATAACATGAAATCATAAGAAAATTGCGTAAGTATTAGGACCTGCTGCTGTTGGAGTGTCCAGCGTTGTTACGGTAGTTATCATTACCGCCACGCCTATCCGTAGCAGAACGGTCGTTTGTCTGACCGTTTCCCTTGGGCTAATGAGGCTGCTGCTGATTAGCCAGCTGAGACCGGTC
This sequence comes from Glebionis coronaria, assembly GCA_025667525.1. Classification (NCBI taxonomy): domain Eukaryota; kingdom Viridiplantae; phylum Streptophyta; class Magnoliopsida; order Asterales; family Asteraceae; genus Glebionis; species Glebionis coronaria. The sequence goes on from CM046879.1 coordinate 178,813,629, forward strand.
CCCAGTTTTCTGCCTGGAATATACATTTAAAGAGATGAATAATTGACATATATGGAAAGAATACGGATAGATCACCGCTTGAATACGAATGTTTACCTCTTGTCGGGTCTCTCAGCTTCCCCGAACTCATCTCTCTCCTGCAGCGTCTCCAGCTTACGTGCTGCATCGGCCACTTGTGCTACAGTGTTGAACGTAGCACACACCAGATTGTTTGTGACCGATGTGCGAAGAGCCCACCTAAAGTGGTGTGCCTGCTCTTTAGGAGTACCTGCTGCCGCACCAAGGAAACCAGCTAAGCGAAGAAAGCGCTGCATAAATTTGTTGCTATTCTCCCCAGCTCTCTGTCGGATCCCATGGTACTCCCTCTTGAGCTTGTCTTGCTCAGCCTTGGGAAAGAACTGCTCCATCACCCTGTCCTTGAACTGAGCCCAAGTCAAACCAGCAACCCACTCGTCACCACCCTCAGACTGCATCAACGCTAACCACCAATTTAGCACATCGCCTTCGAACCGATAGCATGCCAACCTCGCCTTGTATGCGGGGTCACAACCCATAGCATTGAAAATCTTTTCGATGTGATCCAACCAGCTTTCAGCATCACTGGGGCTATCTGTTTTCTCAAAAGCTCGAGGACGGAGCTTGTTGAATCTCTCCAGCCATACTGCTAAGGTCACTGGAGGAGGAGGAGGTGCCTGATTATGCTGCTGATTGTTGGCAGCTTGAACTTCAGCCCTGATGTCGTTCCTCAGTTGAGGAAGCAAAGCTTGCATAGCAGCTTGAATTGCAGCATTGAGCTGTTTCTGTTCGTGTGTGAGAACCATCTGACAGTATAACATAAAACATATGATTAAACAGATCAAAACATAAAATATATATACATGAAAAAAAATTTATACCAAAATTTCAAGAGAAAAATTTTATGCATGAAAATTTTGTGTATGAATGCATGATGTAGTTTTATGAAAACTTTTGTATGCTCGAGAGTGAACGCCTATGGTCAGTTCACCCAAAACAAAAGACATGGCGAGGGGACGCCTATGGGTCGGTCCCAAATTTAAAAGTTTCGATAAAACACATGCGACTAAATAGGGCCAGTCCTGTACCAACCATTACTTAGTCATAAATCTGCGACAATGACATATATATGTATGCATAAAAATGATGAATGCATGAAAACAACTGTCAGTTCTAGGAAGATCATAGTGACTACCCACTAATCACATGTCATATTTTGAGAGCCTACAGGTCGAAGCCTTGGTTCTGATACCATAATTGTAACACCCTATTTTGATAATGGAATGTCACGCGTAATTATGGCGTGTCATCAAAGCATACAAGGAAAAATATCTAAACATTACATGACCATAAAAGGAAAATACCGGAATCAAACATTGGTAGTCCAAAAGTAAAGCTCATCACACACAAACATAAGTACTGAAAAGGAAAGGACTAAACAATGTCCATAGCAAGAGTATCAAAGTAAAGATAATGCATAAAGTAAAGAAAGGCTAGGAAGCTTCCAGTCCATATGCACGTACGCTTAAAGTCTACGAGCGTCCCTGAGTACCTGCCGTTTTGGGAACATAGAAAAGGAAAACGGCTGAGCAATACGCTCAGTGCACGGATGTAAAATAAAGCATGAATAAGATAAGCATATAACATATAACAACGGAAGAAACTAAGTCCCGAATAACCTGGTTAAGTCTTGATAAAACTTGTTTTATAGTTTTAAAAGCCTTATGTTTATCTTATAAAACTGTTTAACATGTTCTACCATTAGCCAATATAAGTCATGAAAATCCACCGTGCATGAATACTTGGAGGGGTGACCTCATCATGCAAATTAGAGGGGTTGCCTCTAATTTAATATACTGATTTGGGTAGGAGGGATCAACTCCTTGTGAAGGATGCAAGGCACACACCACATTCACATTGAGTAATCTGCTGAAAAACATGTAACTAGGATGCACCCATACGCCTCACATGATAAATATAATAATATGGCCAAAAGCTGAAGGGACGCCACGAGCAATCACTCTGTCGTGGTGAAGTCATAACATCAGTGCCTCTAATGTTATGGTTATGGTACCTCCATAACTAGGTGCAACTGGTCATGCATGTATATGGCTATAGGTATTCTAAATTAAACATAAGCAAATCAAACATATAAACTTATACTACGGGAAAACATTTGGCTGCATACGGGGAATCCTAATAAGGAAAGGATGTCCATACTGAAAGGACGAGAATCCGTACCTTATGTCCAGTGAACGAAGAAGATGAACTGAGGAGAATCCTACTTCGGTATCACTAATGCTACATAAATACATACTTGAATAAGTATCTGCTTACTAAATACGTAACTGGTTCTATGTCATGTCTTAGCTTATTTATATGTTCATATCATGTTTTACTGTTTTAAGCCTTAAACTGTGTTTATCTTATACTCTGTCTATTCTGATTAAGTATTTCTAGTATTTCATGTATTATTATACTTACTGTGTAATTTTCAAAAATAGAAATTTTCCAAAAATAGAAAGTTACCAAAAATAGAAAGTTTCCAAAAATAGAAAGTTTCCAAAAATAGAAAGTTTCCAAAAATAGAATTACTGCTTAAAATAGATAAGTTTCTATAAATATAAAGTTTCCATAAATAGATCAGCTGCCATAATTAAATAGTTTCTAGAAATAGAAAATTTCCATAAATAGATTAGCTGCCTGAATTAAATAAGTTTCTAAAAATAGAAAGTTTCCATAAATAGATATAAGCTGGTTAAATAAGCTAAGTATATAAGCCTAAGTGTTTTTCTGATTATAAAATTATTTCATGTAATTTAAATACTATATGTTAAAAGTATTTAATTAAAATATATCATGTTTTAATTAAATAAGGTTAAATACATAGGTTAAAACATGTATTATTATTTATTAATAATATAACCTAAGTCATGTTAATTAATTAATTATAACCAAGGTTTTTAAATAATTAATTAATTATAAGTCTAGAAAATATAAAATACTTAGGTTAATAATTTCATGATTTTAATAATTAATATAACCTAAGTCATGTTTATTAAATTAATCATGTCATGTTTATTAATTTAATTTAACATATGATTATAAAAAAAAATCTTAACATAAACCGTGAACCGGATCTTGACTAGAAACCATGAACCGGACATGAAATCGACACCATACCCCGAACCACTTCGGGGTTCCCCTTGTTTTGTTGCTACCGTGGGACCCACACCACTCAACCGGGACCATATGGTCTCGGTGGTGGTTTAGTAGCCAAACCGAGACCCCCTTGGGGTTCGGTTTAGGCGCCGGCCAAACAAACACCCATAAAAACATCCCTTTTTTATTTACCCCAATAACCATTTTCATGTTTGATCTATGTTTTTAATTAAGTTTTTAAAACATCATGTTCTTGATTAATTATTAGATCAAATCAAAAAGAAAAAGGATAAAAATAATATACCGAATGCGTGGATCTAAACGAGGATGAACAAACACGAACACTTGCACCAAAAACCAAGATCAAAATTAAACAAACACCCTCCTTGGTGTGTTTGTATTCGGCGGCCAAAAAAGAAAAGAGGAGAAGGAGAACTTTTTTAGGTTTTTGTTTAATCTTCTGTAAAGTGAAAAAAAAATGACTAGCTAGTTTTACCTTAACCCCCTTTAGTAAAATTTGAGATGGGCGTGGCCCATCTCCTTATTGTTGTCGCGGGTAGGGGCCCCACATGGGGTACCCGTACCGTTTTCCGTGTCTCGTTGTTTAATTATTCGTTCGTGTTTATTTGTGTTCGCGTTTTGTGTGTTCTCGTTAAATAATTACCGTGACCTAATATATTTATTTACGCTCGTAATAAATATATATACGTAATTAATAATAGTTCGTGATTTAATTACGTTCATGATTTCATGATCGCATGTTCGTGATTAATTATTGTCAAATAATTATTGCGTGTTCGTGCGTAGTAAATACTTATCGTGTTCTAGCACGTACGTAATACGTAAAATCCTAACACGTAATCGTAATCATGCTATAATAGGAAAGTTTTAATCTAGTACGTACGATCTTAAGGGTACTATTCATGATAAAAGCATGCGGGTTTTACAATTTCCCTTTGTTTTCAAGCTTGATAAGGTGCGAGCCCGGCTCCAGTGATGTTCAAGTGGATTTTAGTGAAATGCTTAGCTCTTTGGTGGGACCCGTTCTGCTCCGCTCATGTTGATATAGTATCTTCAAACCGTGTGTAGTATTGTAATTCGTGACACTTCTTTTATTACTGTCTAAAATATCTCATAGATTCATTGTGTATGAAGAGTACGACAGGAATCTTTTCTTGTTAACAAATTTTCACATTATGTAACTATATTCTGCATTTTTTGTGCTTAATAGTTTATATATAAATTATATAGGTTTCTTGATAAAGTTATTGCTTGTTTAACTAAGATGCATACTTTTCACACATTAGTAGTAGTAACTAGATTCTCCAATATTTTTATAAAAACTCTTATAAAATACGTAGTAGTTCACGTTAAAAAAAAGTAAATAATATTTATCGCATGTTACGAACGTTAGCAATTTTATTTGGATATTTTTATGTTTTATAGTACCACAATATTCATATTGTTAATTATCCGTCGCTAGAAATTTTCGCCGCTATGCGCGGGTACTCGTCTAGTATATTAAAATGGTTCATAATTAGTATAACATAAAGCTTAAAGTTGTAAGATCTGATAATGGAACTGAGTTTGTTAATAAAAGAATGACTGAAATGTTTTATAATTTGGGAATTATTCATCAACCTTCTTGTTCCCATACACCTTAGCAAAATGGAATTGCTGAAATGAAACATAGACACTTGCTTAATGTTGCAAGAATTCTTTTGTTTCAGGGGGAATTCCTCTTATGTTTTGGTCTGATTGTGTTCTTACTGTTGTTTATCTTATAAACAAGCTACCATTTTTTGTCTTAAAGGGAAAGTCTCCTTTTTAGTTGGTCAATAGAAAAAAAACATAATCTTTCCCACTTGAGGTCTTTTGGTTTTCTTTGTTCTTCTACAATGTTTAATAATCATGATAAATTGTCTTTCAGATATGAAAAATGTGTTCTCATTAGGTATTCTTCTAATAAAAAAAGGCTACAAATAGTTAAGTATGAATAATAGGATGTTTTCTATTCGAGAGATTTCAAGATTTATGAAAAAATATTTACATTAAGCAAAAAACTTGTGATGTTGAGAAAACAAGTGAAGCTGATCACTTGCAAGTTTTTGATAATCATCTACCTCTAAGTCCCAATGATGACGGGAAAGGTACATCAATTGAGGAGGGTAGTATGCCACACTCTGAAACTAGTCAACCTTCTTCTCCTCAAGGTTTGAGTCAGAGTGGATGGCATTCTAAAACCCAAATTGATGATTATAACCAAAACTGGTATGACGACAATAATCAAAATGTCCGGTCTAGTCCAACCCAAGTTAATGATGATGTGGAGACACCTGAAATAAGGATGTATATAGGGAGATTATAGTGGTTGTTAAATTCAATGATTATGTGCTTAATAATAATGTGAAGTATGTAATTTAGAATTATGTGGATCATCATAAATTGAATAGTGTGGATATGTGTTTTATTGTTACTTTAAATAAGTTTGTATAGCAAACTTGTCTTGCTGAGACTTTGCATGATCTAAACTGGGTTGATGCTATGAATAATGAGATTGAAGCTATGAATAGAAATAGTATTGGGACTGAATATGATTTACCTTCTTGTAGGAACGCTAGTAGTAGTAAATGGATTTGGAAAATTAAATACAAAGTTTTTGGGGATGTTGAAAGATATAAAGCAAGACTTTTTGATGTAGACTACAAAAAAAAGATAATAATTAGATTTGTTGATTCCAATGAATACCATAAACAATTCTTCCAACAACCGTTGATTCTACTGAATACCGATTATTAGGGTAAAAACTTGGAAAACAACGACCAATGATTTAACTATTATTAAACTGATAACTGTCTTTCTATGTTTACAACAAATTGTTTAAATAAAGACATGAAACAAAGAAAAATCCTAAAACATTAATGGGATGGACTGTAGCCCAAAGACAAAGTCCAATAAAAAATGAAAATAACACAAAAATGCAAATAAATCATAGTAAAATGGATTTTTGGGCCTCCAAAAATCTATAACCAGGTAAAATCTAGATACAACGACGTTCCTCTTATTTTTCCGGTCGTTTTGATAGGTCACGGGATGAAAACGGACTTACGATGCTCAAGTTATGGTTGTTTTAAGAAAGCCATCTTCTTCACACGATATTGGACTTCCAGAAACAAGTCAGCCCGTTCTTCAATACTTGGGCCTCCATCGTTCCCCCTGGATAGGAAAAATTCGTCCTCAAATTCCCAACAGTATCATCATCAAAAGAGTTACCATGGTAAGGAAACAAGTGCTTCACATTAAAAAGATCAGAACATTGAATATGGCTTGGTAACTTCAGACGATAAGCATTCGAGTTCATGTTCTCCACAATTTCTAATGGACCGATCTTCTTTGTAGATAACTTATTGTACTGACCAGCTGGAAAATGACCCTTAGTCAAACAGCCACATAAAGTCTCCTACTTCAAAATCAACATGTCGCCTCTTTTGATTCGCATAATATTTGTACTTCGAATTGGCGCAAACCAAATTGTCACGAACAGTTTTATGAACATCATGCAACTCCTCAACAAAATCCTACACTTTTTTCAAAACAGACCTAGAAACCTGAGGAGTCATAAGATCAAGAGGACCACGTGGTTGAGCAGAATAAACCACATGGAATGGACTAAACCCAGTGCTCTGATTAACAGCATGATTATGAGCAAAATCAGCTTGACACAACTTCTTATCCCATGCTTTCACATGGTCACCCACCAACATCTTAGCAGATTACCAAGGGACCTGTTAACAACTTCAGTTTGAGGATGATAAGCACTACTAAAATTAAGTGAGCATTCACCATCTTCCACAAATTACGCCAAAAAGAAATTAAAAGCCCAGTGTCCTGATCAGAAACAATAGAGGAAGGTAAACCATTTAAACGGTACACATCCTTCAAGAAAAGTTGGGTTATATTAACTACATCTGCTGTCTTCTTGCAAGGAATAAAATGAACCATTTTAGAAAAACGATCAACAACAACAAATATTGAATCATTACCCCTTTGAGTACGAGGTAGCCCCAACACAAAATCCATTCTAATATCAACCCAAGGCTGCAAAGTAACAAACAAAGGTATATAAAGTCCTGCATTAGTAGTCGTACCCTTTGAAAATTGACAAATACGAAACCTCTTGACGTAACGATCCTCTTCCTTCCTCATACTAGGCAAAAAGTAAGAGGCTTGGACCAACTGTAAAGTGCGATCATGACCAACATGCCCTTCACCGTGCAACTCCTTAATAATTTGCAATCGAAGACTTGAATCAGGAATACAAACTTGATTCCCTTTGAATAGGAACCCATCATGCAGAAAAAAATATGTGTGCTCCCTAGATTACATACCCTACAAAACAAATGAAAAGTATGGGTCCACAGTCACAATGTCAGGAATGTCATCAAGTCTTGGTACATCAACCTGCATGGTTACAAGTAAACTACTCATCCTGCTTAAGGCATCAGCAACACGATTGGAGACACCAGTTTTGTGTTTAACCACAAAAATAAACTTCTCAAGAAAATCAAACCAACGTTCATCCTTATGGGATACCTTGTCTTTATTACAAATATGCCTTAAGGGTTCATGATCAATGAACAAAACAAACTCCTTATAAAACAAATAATGACGCCAATGGTTCATAGCTTGGACCACTGCATAAAGTTCCAAGTCATAAGTGGAGTACCTAGACTTTGGCCCTGTCAACTTCTTACTAAAATAGGAAACATGTCGCCCACCTTGACAAAGAATTCCACCAATTGCAACAATAGAAGCATCAATATGAAGCTCAAAGACTTTAGAAAAATCAGGCAATACTAGGATTGACGTTGTATTAAGCTTTTCCTTGACAACTTAAAAAAGCTAATTGTGCTTCCTTTGTCCACACACATGACTTTCCCTTCATATAATCTGTCAAAGCGGCCATAATGGAACTAAATTTACGGATAAACAACCTACAGAAAAAAGCAAGACCATGGAAAGTCCGAACTTTAGTAATGGTAGTTGGAGTTGGCCACTCCTGAACAGCTGCTACTTTAGACTCATCCACCTGTATGCCATCACCAAAAACAACATACCCCAAAAATAAAACTTTAGGGGTCATGAACACACACTTCTTCGTGGCTGCATAAAAACTATCTTTCTAAATCAAGTTCAAGATCTGCCTCACATGAGTGACATGCTCATTATAAGAAGCACTATAAATACTAGTGTCATCAAAATTAAAAACAAAAAAACTTGCCAATAAAAGGCCTGAGCAGTTGATTCATCACACGCATAAATGTACTTAGTACCTTTGATAAACCAAAAGGCATTACCAACCACTCATAAAATCCTTCACGAGTCTTGAAAGAGGTCTTCCACTCATCACCAGGCCTAAGACGAATCTGGTAATACCAACTCTTCAAATCCAGTTTCATAAAAATAGTAGCACCACTAATCTGATCAAACAAATCATCAAGGCGAGGAATAGGAAACATGTACCTTACAGTAATCTTGTTAATGACTAGACTATCGACAGACATACGCCAAGTTCCATCCTTCTTTGGTGTCAATAGGGTAAGAACAACACATAGGCTCATACTCTCACGAACTTGACCCTTAGAAACCAACTCCTCAACCTGCCTACGCAACTCCTCATGCTCTCTCGGGTAATCCTGTTATGTGGCATGTTAGGCAATTATCACCAAGGCTCAAGATCAATATGATGTTGTAGGTCATGTAATTGTGGCAACCCATTAGGTAATTCATCAGGGAAAACATCAGAAAATTCCTCAAGTAAAGGGATCATGGCTTCAGGAACTTTACTATCTTCAAAAACCTCCTTCTCTATTAGCACAAAAACATCGTCTCCCACCACCAGCTCGTCTTCAAACTGCGATAGATTTAGTAAAGTACCGGTGGATTTATTAACTACTTCCTTGGGTTTATTTAACATCAAAGTAATATTCACATCCTCAAATAGGAAAGTATGAGTATTACTTCTCCGATAGTGAGTTACATCACGATCATACTCCCAAGGTCTACCCAACAACAAGTGACAAGCATCCATGGGTATCACATCACACCAAAGATTATCCTTATAAGTTGTTCCTAATAAAAATGAAACTTGGACATGCTTGGAAACTGTTATCTCCCCACCCTTTTTAAGCCATTGTAACTAATAAGGTTTGGGATGATTTTTAGTTTTCAATCCTAATTTTCGGACTGCTTCTTTAGCTATCAAATTCTCACAACTATTCGAATCACATACAAAGTTGAAAACCTTACCCACATTGGTACAAGTTGACTAAAAGATGTTGTGTTTGAGCCAATCCTCACCATCAACTTTAGGTGTTAAGCAAGAACGCCTTACCACCAAATTCACCCCCATATCTCCAGACACATACTCCTCCTCATACTCGGGGTCTTCATCATAAACTATAGTTGCTTCGTAATCATCATAAGCCACATCATGATCTTCCTCAGGTTCAACAAATAACTATCTCTTCCCAACCTTCTTACATTTCGACTATCGGTGACAAGGTTCACCATAGTTATATCATTTCAAACCCGCTACTAACGATCGATCTAGGAACTGGTCCAGTATTGACACCAACTTCCTTAGCCTGACTAGGAGTAAAACGAGATGTCGCGTTGCCCAAACCAGAAGCGGCTGTTATTGCAGGAGAAGACGAATTTCCCACTCGTCGATTCTGCTTCTCAAAAGTTGATGCACGTTGATATGCATCAGAAAGTGTTACTCGACCAAACATGTTAACATAATTAATAAGTGTGAAAACACTTATCCTTTTACCACTTATTTCCAATAATAACAAGACCAAAACGTATATTTTATGTCGTAAAAGTCGAAATTATGCGCGGTTTGTGTTTTTATTGTGTTTTAGGACCAAAAGATGAAAAAGGAAGAAAACATGGGCTATCACGTGCTTTTATCGAAGAAAACGAGAAAAGACGAAGTCAAAAGATCAAGAGTGCAAAAAGAACGGAAGTCCAAGGCCTATTCTGAAGATTTATCGAAGAGAAAGTCTAAAGACGGAAGTTTAATGAAGTCGAAGAACTCAAGTCTAATAGAAGAATAAAATTACAAGACAAGTTCAATTTACATCGACAAATCCCGAGACGACGTCGAGAAAGACAAAGAATTTAAATTGAGTCGAGAAGAAAGAAAGAAAGAAGGAAGCACATGCACCTCCCTATCTCCTATAAATACCCTCCTAATGACACATTAGGAGGGTGTTAGCTAGTTTATTTCTTTTTAGTAGTTTTCATTTTAGAGAGAGAAAGTGTTTAACTTTCTCTCACTAAGTTTTCATCTTTTCTTCATTTTTAATTTCAAGTTTAAGCTTTATTTTCATCCTTGTATTTGGAATTCATTAATCAAAAGTTCAAGTTTAAGCTTTTAATCTTTAATCTTCTTCTACCTTTCTTGATTTTGATTTATCGTTGATCCGAAATGTTCTTGATTCGTGTTTGATTTTGATGTTTATGTGATTAAAAAGTTCATCTTTTTATTCCTATATAAGTTCTTATACGATTAAGCTTAAGGCTTGTTATGCTTTTTGGCTTATTTCGTATTTAGCTTATTGGTTTTTAAGTTTTCTTAAAAGTTTAGTGTTTTTAAAAGTTTGATTCATAAAGTTTGCTATTTCATATTTTAAAAGTTTTCGAATTTGTGCTTATTTAGTCTTGGCTAAGAGTTGGTAAATGCTTACTGGATTAACAGCTTATTCGGTTCAGCTTTGTTACCTTTTGTGTCCATCGCAATATTGTAAGGGTTTTACCTGTCACGATCCCTTGAGTACGATCTCCTGGACACGATCGCATTGACTGCGATCCATACTTCTTTCATTGGCTACGATCCACACCACGATCACTTGTTGCGATCTGTGGGTGCGATCGTGTCACGATCCCTTGGTACGATCGCATTGACTGCGATCCTTGTTGTTACGATCAAAGACTACGATCCGCTTGTTGCGATCGTGGTTGCGATCAGTGAGTGCGATCCAAGTCACGATCCAGCAGTGCGATCCTTCACTTCTTGAGTGCGATCCACCACTGCGATCAGGGACCACGATCCATCTTGCGATCTAAGTTACGATTGTATTGCGATCTAACTTTGGTTTTAGTCTTATTTATCTTAGTTTTCGAATTTAACTTTTCCCGCATTTTCACTTAGAACTATTTTAAACAAGTCTTGTCTTAGTTTATTTTTAAAGCTTTTATTTTACTCAACGACATGTTCATATTTACCTTTTAATTAGAAATAGATAACCTTTTCCCTTTTTATTCCACCAAGAACGAATGAGTCGCACAATTAACTAGTAATCAATTCGAAAAGACTGGAATTATGAATTTTCATAACTAAGTGAAAACCTAGTTATTAATAATCCATGATTTGGACTCTTAAACCATCAATGCATCGAGATACAAGTTGATCTTCTGTCTCTTGAATATCATTCCCTACAATTAGTTGGTAAAACTCGGTTGTATAATCCTTAATAGACTTGGGCCCCTGTTTCATATTCTGTAACCGTTGGTAAATCAACCGCTGGTAGTTATGAGGAAAAAATATCCCTCATGACATTCTTCATCTTCTGCCAACTCGTGATCCTTGGATTTCCAACTCTATCCCTTGCTAATTTCAATTGTTGCCACCACGCAGATGCCCTACCACGTAGCTTGGCAGCGATCAACGAAACCCTTTTTTGCTGGAACTTCTTTGAATTGATATACTTATTCAACAACAACAACAAGACAATCAATGAACACCTCCGGATTCAAAGTACCCCCATTAAAGACAGGAATATTAACCCTCATTCCAGTCTCCCAACGCCTATCATTATCCCTCATTCGATCTCTTATTTTTCGCATTACTGATTGTTCATCAGCAGACGAACCACCACCAAACAGGTTTTCTTCCAGATCTTCATCTTCATCCTCGTGAAGGCGATTGCGGGGCCTCATATTATTCATCAATCTTTTCATCTGTTAAGTTAATTGATCAATGAATTGATCGAGTCGCTCCTCCATTCTGTCTACCGTACGCTGCTCAAATTCTTGTTCATTCACGTCCTGAATTTCCCTAGTTTTCCTTGGAGGCGTCTTAATCAAGAACTTTGGCTCTTGATCAAGGTTGTAGAAATCTCTAGGTGTTAGTCGGGCGGTCGGCCACCTTCGAGGCGGAATTCATCTAGGCGGATTGGAATTTTATGCATATAAATATTATAAATAATATGTATGACGTAACAAAATAATTCTAATTTCAAATAATTCAAAGTTTACATAGTTTGAAGTTACAACATAGACAAATAAACATAACAAATTAAGAACATAAAACTTCAAACGTGAACATATTATTCAATTGATTCCAATTTTATATGAAAACCCATTACTTTATGTTTACAGTCATTCGTTTATCTTTTATTTTAAGATGTTATGTTAATATATATATAGGCACTATATATTTGAACGAAAACCCTTAACTTTTTGTAAACAAATATTGACATTTTGTTGACTTTCTTGACTTTTTTGACCGCCTAGCTCCGCCTAGGCGGCTGTTTGACCGCCTTTTGACTTTTCTGCCTAGCTTCGCCGCCTAGCCATTAATTGAGGCGAAGTATGACCGCCTAGCGCCTAGGCGGCCGCCTAGCCCGTTTTTTACAACACTGCTCTTGATACAAACCGATGTAGAATAAAAACAAAGATAATAATTGGATTTTTCGATTCTAGTGAATACAAGAAACAATTCTTCCAACAATCCTTGATTCTAATGAATACCGATTATTTGGGTAAGAACTTGTCAAACAACGATTAGTGATTTAACTTTTATTAAACTGATAACTGTCTTGCTAGGGTTACATCAGATTGTTTAAATAAAGACAGGAAACAAAGAAAAACCTAAAACACCAATGGGTTGGAATGTAGCCCAAAGACAAAGTCTAACATAAAATGAAAAAAAAAAACAAAAATGCAAATACATCATAGTAAAATGGATTTTTGGGCCTCGAAAAATCCTTAAGCAGCTAAAAGCTGGTTACAACGGCGTTCCTATCATCTTGGCAGGTCACGGGCTAAAAACGAACTTACGATGCTCAAGTTATGGTTGTTTTAAGAAAGCCCCCTTCTTCACACGATCTTGGGCTTCTAGAAACCAGTCAGTTCGTTCTTCAATACTTGGGCTTCCATCACTTGTGGCTATAGGTATTGGCCAAAAAGAAGGTTTTGATTATGATGAGACTTTCAGTTTTATGATTAAAATGGTTACTGTTGGGTGTTTGATTAGTACCTTTGTGGTTAATAGTTGGCCTTTATATTCAGTTAGATGTTAATAATGCTTTCTTATATGGTGATCTTAAAGAAGATGTGTATATGACTTTGCCTGATGGATATAAAAGTGAATCTAAAGTTTGTAAATTGAACAAGTCTTTATATGGTCTAGAGCATGGCCAAGCTGATTACTGTTTTTGGCTGATTACTATTTTTGGCTGAGCGTTACTTTGAGCAAAGCAAGTTTGATTACAATTTATATATCAAGCATAAAGGTGATGTGTTTGTTGAATTGCATGTTTACATTGATGATATATTGATTACTGGTAATAATGAGGAAGAGATCAATAGTTTTAAGCATTTTTTACATACTAAATTTCTCATTAAATATTTGGGTAAATTGAAGTATTTTTTGGGCATTGAGGTGTTGAGAAATGATAAGGGTTTGTGTATGTCTCAAAGAAAATATCATATGGAGTTGATTCATGAGTATGGTATGTTGGGTGCAAGACCTTTTGAGACACCTTTATCTAAAAATTCCGTATTGAATTATGAAGAGTCTAGTGATAACAATTTTGTCTCCAATTTTATAGTTATCAAAGGTTGGTTGCTAAATTAATTTATCTTACTAACACTATACTTGATATTAGTTATGTTGTTCATTGTTAAAGGTTGGTTGCTAAATTAATTTATCTTACTAACACTATACTTGATATTAGTTATGTTGTTCATTGTTTGAGTCAGCATATGCATAATCCTTTACAATCTCATATGAAGGTTGCTCTTAGAGTTTTAATGTATCTTAAGTCTCCAAGTCTTGGCATTCAGTTTGATAAAGAATCTTATCTTAAGTTCAGATTTTTCTTTAATGCTCATTGGGCTAATTGTCTTAAGACTAAGAAATCTGTTACTAGTTTTTGCCTTTTTATAGGTATATGTCTTAAATCTTGGAAAATTTAAAAAAAAACTACTATTTCTAATAGCTCTATTGAGGCTGAGTATAGAAGTATGACCTCTACTAGTTGTGAGATTATTTGGTTACCTAGTTTTTTACATAGTGTTAGGTTACTTAGTATGTTTCATGTTGAATCGTTTTGTGATAATTCTTTAGCTATACAATTGGAAACTAACCTTGTGTTTCATGAAAAATCTAAGCAGTTTGAGATTGATGTTCATTTTATGAGAGAGAAAGTTTCTGCTGGTGTTATAAAAATTGTTACTGTTTATACATATTTGCAAGTTGTAAACTTGTTTACTAAGTGTTTGGGTATTTCTCAACACAGCTTGTTGTGTGGAAAGTTGAATTTGTTTGATATGTTTGTAGGAAGATATTTTAGGAAGGTTGTTAGAAGGAGAGCTCACAAATTATGTTTGAAGGAGGGTGTTGAAAGTTCAAGGTTTAATTTTGGTTAAAATATATGTGGAGGACTAAAAGAGTCAAAGACTAAAAGATACAAGACAAGGGTTCATTGTGTCCATGTTAGAAATAGAAGGTGTAGAAACTAGAAAGGGGGGGGGGGGGGTTGAATAGTTTCACTAGTTAAAATGATCCAAAGATCGGTTTTTCAAAAATTCTTTTTCAAGTAGTTAGATTCAAGTGGTTTATGTAAAACTTTCGTATGCACAATATGAACAAGTGATACAGTATCTAAACTAATAATCACAAAGTATATGCAATAATGAATAATAAATGGAAAGAGATAAGAAAGGGAAAAATAAAACCAAACACCAAGGATTTATAGTGGTTCAACAACGCAGCTCACTCTTCGTTTCTACTCCACTCCTCGTGTAGTCTTTACTCGAGAGTTTACTAATCAACTAGCTCCTTGAGGTGGAGAAACCTTACACGTCGCTTGACCAATTTCTGACTCTAAGCTAAAAGTCGAGACCTAATCTTAGCTAAAACCAATATACACCAATATACTTTAATGCCTAAGTATTAACCACAATACATACACACCTTCTAAATTTACACAACAATTTGGATCTCCACAATAACACAAGAAAGAAACAAAGTTTGGATCTTGAGTAGATCTTGAACTCGAAACAACACTTGAAGGATGAAAGTGTTCTTCTCTTTGCACTTCAAAGAATGAGATGAGAGGAGAAAGATTCATTTCTTAAACAAGTATAATCAACCAAATAACCAAGGATTTGTGTGATTAAAGAAGGGGTTTTGAATCTGATAATTTGTGTGCAAAAATGGTGAAAAGGAAATATGGAAAAGGTCCAATATTTATAGGAGAAAGGCCCAACAGGAGTGCGGCTCATTAAATAGGCATACGATTCTTTATCAATAAGGAATCGCGGGTGCCTATAAGGATTCGCTGGCTCTAGACTCCACTCCTTTTTTTGTCCTTTAGTAGGGAAAGTCCATCTGGTGAAATAAATACTCAAATGTCATATAAAGGAATATCGTATTTTTAAATTTTTATTTTCTTTTTAACAATACATTTTCTTAAAATTAAAGTTTATTAAAAACTCTAATCTG
Source organism: Glebionis coronaria (assembly GCA_025667525.1). Taxonomy (NCBI): domain Eukaryota; kingdom Viridiplantae; phylum Streptophyta; class Magnoliopsida; order Asterales; family Asteraceae; genus Glebionis; species Glebionis coronaria. Next base: position 178,829,605 of record CM046879.1, read on the forward strand.
GTTATTGACCAACTCAAATCGGATGTCATATGAATGAGATATCATATGTTAAAGATAGCGTTCAATCACATTTGATGATGAAAAATATGATTTATGATCAACATGGATTATGATGATCAATGATATATAGATGAATAACACTAACTGATGACGAACAAGACTAACTAATGAACAAGACAACAAATTACATGTTGTTCATAAGTGTTCATCAGTTAGTCTCGTTCGTGAGTTCATTAGTCTTGTTGATAGAATGATGAACCACATAGTCTTATTTATCCGTTCATCAGTCTTGTTGATGAACTAATGAACCAAACTAACTGATGAACAAGTCTAAGTACTTTTGAATATGTATATTTTTGTACAAAACTAAAAAGACTCATTTTTGAATCTTACTTTAATAAAATGATTAGTAAGGCGTTGTTGTACGTAAATTTGTGCATTTAACACAATTTTAACACTAAAAGTCTAAGCTAGACATTTTATCAGACATTTTGTGTGCAACAAATATAACTAAAACATCATCTTAACATGTGATATCTCATTCATATCATTTCAGATATGGAATATCTAAATTTCTATGTAAAGAGTGAACCAAACTCTACAACTTTCATGTTTTTAAGTTTTTCAAGATTCGAGATTTTTGAAGGTCGATAAAGGCGCCAAAAATGCCAAAAACATCTAGAAAATCAAATATGTAAAAAAACACTCAAAATTTTCAACAAGATTTATACCATTATAAAGAGTACTAAATTTAAAATTATGGTAAATCATTTAAAAAAAAATTGTTATTTAAAAGTTATACGCGTTTGAAATCTATGGTTAATTATAAAAAAACGAGTAAATTATCAATGCAGCCCTCTTTATATGAAAAAAGAGATAGTGTGTGATGTATTTGAATCCAAATGAGGTTGTTGGGCGATCTAACGGTTGGTATAACTTTTTGTGTTATTTAAAGTATTGTGACATTTTAATAGATTAGATTTTAATATGTTATTGGTATTTTTTATTAAAAAAGTATTATATTATTAAAAAAAGTTATTTTATATTTTTATTTTTTACTATATACCAAGGTACCAGTCATATTTATCCATTACCTAAGATTAAAAAAGGGTTAAGTCCATCATATATTAGCAATATACTTTTTGATTTTTACACATTTAGGTAATTAATTCAACATATTACTAATATGGTGATTCAAGCTTTATAATTTTTTGAAATATAGGTAAGGTTATCTGTGATTGCAGGTTGTAACTAAAAACTTAATGACACGTCATCATTATTATTATTATTTTGTGACATAGAAATTACAAGTAGGATGTTGACTTTTAATAAGCTGAGATGGTTAATACATCTTTTATAAAATGTATAGAAAAACTAACACCAATCTTCTTCGTCTTGTCTTCTTTTTTATACTAGCAAGTTCTGGCGGGGGCAAGCAGCAGATTTCGACAGGGCACTAGCAGATTCTGTCGCTATCACTAACGTGGTCTACAATGACCCGTTAGGGTCACACCTTTTCTCCCGTAAATCACATCCACGCCTACAACCACGTCTTTTCTAAAAACTATCATATCGTAGAGATCTTGATACCCAACCCATATGGTTTTTCTCAATCAGTGTACTTTAATGGATTCGCAAACCCAGTGACCTATACCGATCTAACATAAGAAAAGATCTTGATACTCAACACAATTTATATGTAGTTTACTCTATTGTGATTAATCTTTACCCAGTTAGTAGCTATCATGAAATAGATCAGATGTAAAGATGATGATTGTATTTTGGTTGATTTTATTTTTTGTAGATGAAAACCATTTGGGTTAGTAGAAAAAAGGAATGGGTCACGGTGATAAAGTGGTATAATGGTAAATCAGATGTTTCTGGATCTTGGTTTATTAGGAAAAAGATTTAGCTAACTTGTAGTAATATTCTGATGGAGTTTATATATGGATTGGATTATATTTTACAAAAACAAGGATGGAATTGTAGAAGCATTTAATTGGTAAGAGAAAAAGTCCATGTGGATATAAAATTAAATAATTAATCTAGTTGGAAAATTAGCAGGTAATAATACCTATATTTCAAAAATTAGCCGGTTTAAATGACTATATTAGTAATATGTTACGTTAGTTACCTAGATATGTAAAAACTAGAAAATATATTGCTAATATATGGACTTAACCCATTAAAAAATAAAAGAGCTATTTTTACCAAAATGTCAAAAGTTGTAAAAATGACAAAAAAAAAATTAAAGTTGTCAATAACACGAAAAATGATTATCACTAGTTATCAAAGAAATAAAAAATCAATAGTGATAAGTCATAAAATATTACTACTGATATTTTATTACTTTACCGCCAGTGATATATCATTGCTTTTATCACTTGTGATAACTTTTTCTTGTCATGTTTATAACTTTAGCATCCTCATCTTTTTTTTACAACTTTTGAACATTTTAACAAAAATAATTCTTTCGTGTTTTTTTAATATTAGCTTAATCATCATTATTAAATAAAAAATAATAATTTTTTTTGGTAATTTGAAATATAGTAAAAATAACGGTGCAAAATAACTCATCTCCTTATAATTATTATTATGTTATTGAGAAAAATAAGATGACGCTAAAATAAAAAAAGACCAAATAACTTGCTTTATCCAAACTAATGAAGGGTTAATTTGATACTTCCTCCGTCTTAATTTTATTGTTCATTTTTTTTAACGTTCAAAAATAATTGTCTATTATTTAATAAAGATAAGAAATTTGATTAAGTTTACTATATTATTTTTTTTAAAATTATTACAAAGATTTAAAAAAGTGTTTGATTAATTAGTTAAGAGCAGAACTGTTATTTTATAAAAAAGTAAATTTTTTTTATAAAAAATACATTTTCTTAAAGGGTAAATGACACAAAAATTACTTAACTTAGGGGCTTTTTCCAATGAAATTATTCAACTTTTTTTTACATGTAAAAGATGTCAACTTTTATTTTTAACAAATTTGAGTTTTTTTTCATCTCCCGTTAAAAAATTAACGATTAATTTAATCATTCTTCTAAATGAATATTATATGAATTAAAAGGGTTTTTATGACATTTATTCAATATAACAACCTTTGGTTACGTCAAAGCAAATGATTCCAGCTTGTTTAGATCAGGAGAGGAATGGCCATTCACCTGGAATTAGCTTTGGTAGAGCCAAAGTAGTACGGTTGTCCTTAAAGCTAAAACTTATGTCCAATTTTCACAGACTAAAGCTAATCCTCTTGTTAGGAGATGATAGTGATCGCAAATGAAGTCTAACTCAGTTGGATGGATGCATTTGGTTATACTCTTCATGTGGGGGAGGTCAGAGGTTCGACTCCTGTCATTCCCCATGTGGGGGATTTTCCTAGAATTGGCAGCCGGGGTTGAATCCCATCACAATGCCTTGAAACCCCTTAATGGGAAACTGATATTCTCTTCGTGAGATGATTCGAACTCGGGTCGAGAGATTTGGTGCCTCGGTGGCACGCAAGATACTCCGTTACACCAAACTGCCGTTCAAAAAAAAGATAATAGTGATCTCCTTTTTACAAAATGTTGTACATCTTTGTACATATCATCCTTGCGGTTTTTAACAACGGACAATGAACTGAATGGTATCCCACCAGGCTCAATTGTGTTCAGGGATGAAGCTAGCACTAAATCAAAAAAATTCATAAATGTCCCGAACACCCACGAAACATCCCTGGCTCTGCCCTTGATTGTGTTTTATGCCAATATTTGGCATCATACAATAATAAAATCCAATTGCTTACTCACCTGCAATTACTTTTTCAATTCATAATTACTGAAACAATATCTGATGTTCTTGGGCTAGAATCATTTGCATCCACGTAACGGTTGTTATATTCATAAAAAAAAAACCTTTAAATTTTATATAAGATTCATTTAGAGAAATGATTAAATTAATCGTTAGTTTTTTAATGGAAGATGAATAAAAAACCTAAATTAGTTAAAAATAAAAGTTAACATCCTTTATATGTTAAAAAAAAATTTGAATACTTTGATTGAAAAAAAACCTCAAATTAAGTAATTTTTTTTTTGTCATTTATCTTTTCTTAAAGTAAGTATTTTTTCGAATTACGATTAATACGAAGAAAGTATATATTATGAAACCTTTCCAATCGCACCTCTTTGACTCAAACCAAGCATGCCTCATTCCCTCCTAACCCCACCACTTTTCAGTTTATTTACACTTTCATTTCTCATCATCTCTTTCTTTCTTCCTTTGCTTGCTTCCCTGCACTTCTCCTACTCCAAGGTATCCTTATTCCCTATTTCTATTTATATGTAAAAAAATTAATATACCCATGTGTGATGTGTGTATGTAATTATATTAGGTAATTAATCTTTTCTTTCTTAGGCATAAAGCATTGTTGTTTAAAATGCATAAATGCTCTTTCTCTTTCGGCACCTGTCTATATAAAGGGCCTAAGAGTTTGGCTTCTCTATAGCTTTCCAACCATACAAGTTTTCACATCTTTCTTGTTCTTTCCTACTCACAGAATTTCATAGCAAGAGGTTTTACTCAAACTCATGGTCTCTTGTATATAAACGAATGTCTACTTCAAATATTTTTTATGATGTTATTTGAATTGTAATCAAGAATTCTTTTACACGTGTTATAAAAACAGGTTAAATGGCAGAATACGAGGGAATTAACTCTGGACATGATAATGACAACACGGTAAAACTCTTGTTTTATTTTAGAGTTGTTACTTTTACTGTTTTGATTTTACATCAATTAAAATTGCATGAATTACTCAAGTACAGTAACTAATAACCTACCAATATTTCTATCTCTATCTTTATGTGAATGGTGTATTTCTTTTGTCAAAATTGTTTGAATTCTTGATATTTCTTATTAGCAACATTTTTTTTTACATAATATTATCGGATCATAGGGTTTAATCATTGAGTCAATACGATCAAATCATCAGATCATAAAATTGATCATCGGATTAATCCGATCGAATCATTAGGTTACGAGTTCGACCATCTATACGCAGGGTCCATTACCATATTGTTAACTATTTATCATTAAACAATTTTGCAGCTATACACATATAGACATCTAATAGTAAAAATACGTAAAGAAACAATGTTTAAACTTAAGGACCCATCCACTTTGAGAACATTTGATAATTATTTTCTTCGTTTTAAAATTATTTTTTTTTGATAAAAAAATCATAATTTAGAAAAGATGCATTAATTATAATTTTATATTTCTTAAATCTATTTTAAAATGTGTAATAATATTTTTACTCAAAAGTGATATAGTAAGTTTTATCAAACATTTCTATCTAATTTTTTTAGTAAACAATTAAATTGAGATATATTAAAATAGAAAGATGAGCTATTAATTTGAAATGAATGGAGTATAATTTATATGTATTCGCGCATAATTGTGAAAATTGTCTAGCATCAAATAATTAACGATATACTAATTGATTAAGTGGTCGAACCAGTAATGCGGAGACTCAACTGGGTTGACCTGATGATCAAATCAGTGAACCGGTTACTCGACCGGGTTGACACGGGTGACTCGACAGGGTTGACTCACTGATCGATCTCGTGATACATGACTCGATTGGGTTGACACGGTGGTCGAATTAGTGAATCATGACTAAACCGGGTTGATCGGTTGATGAACCCGTGACCAGATGGCTCGACTTGACTCGACTGAGTGATTCGATGACTCGATCGGGTTGATCCGATAATCGAACCCGTGATCAATGACTCAACCGATTTAATCCGACTGTTGATCCAGTGATCCGATAACTCTATCGAACTAATCTGATAATTCGATAATATTATGAAAAAAAAAAGAAACAACGTTTACGATGTATAATACTACACAGAGTTAAGATCTATATAGACACTTAAATTAGCATAGACCTATCCAACCAATCACAATTACCCATTTTTAAAAAAACCCACTTCCTACCATTTTTTTTGAAATTAAATATCTCACGAACGGTAAATCGTCAAACGAAAAAAATACACAGTTGTGACGAGAATTAAATCATCTATCTATCGAGGGGCACATGTATATACTTTCGACGAACTTTTTTTTCGACTTTTTTTCTTTAAGTCACGTCTAGAGAAAATCATATATGATTCGTCACGAATCATATATGATTCGTCACGAATCATATATGATTCGTGATATGAATCATATATGATTTTCCGAGAATCATATATGTTTCGTAACGAATCATATATGATTCTCTCCAGACGTGACTTAAGAAAAAAAAAGTCAAAAAAAAGGTTCGTCGAAAGTGTATACATGTGTCCCTCGATAGATAGATGATTTAATTCTCGTCGCGATGATATGTTTTGTTTTACGTAACGATGAACGGTTTGCGAGATATTTAATTTTTAAAAAATGAGTTTTTTTGTTAAATGATAAAAATGGATGGTTGGGATTGGTTGGTTAGTGCCCATTATTTTGTAAGAAATTGACCCTTCAAATAATAATGTCAATTTTATTTTCCGCGTTTAACACCTTTTTAAGCTGGCAAGATATTTTTGGTAGGTGCTAGGTGTGAATCAGGGACCTTACTAGTAAAGATGATTAATTAGATGGTCCAGAATTTAACCAATTGTTTGTTTTTCTTGCACATATTTATTGAGTAGGTTCAATACAGACTTCATATTGAAAAATAGGTTGAACGACAACATAAACATTGATAACTGATGGATACTCGTACATAGAAAGCAACATTTTAGTTGTGATATTCGTGAATAGAGTCACGTGAAGTGGCCCTTTGAAAGAAAATGACTTGTTCATGATTAGACCATCTGGATACTTCATTTTCTTATTAATTTAACCACATAAATGCTTTATGGTTTCTCATAGGGAGGTGACTCGAAATATATAACAAAAGCCATTCTCTCATAAAAGATATATAAATGTGAGTAAGCAATTTTACCATAGGAGTCGTCCAAATCCTGTTTTGGATTAAGTCAAACGAACTGGTTAAGTCTTGCTTTTGGTCTATAGTTCAAGAGACTTTGATGATAATAGAGATACTAGTATTCTCATTGTGCAGACACTAAACCATGACTTCTTTATAACCATGAGGTTTGTAGCCTAAGGTATTAGTAAGATGGTATTAGAAGCTCTCTAACTTGTAAGCAGTTCACGGTTGTGAGTTCAAGTCGTGTATTAAACATATATGTATGTGAAATATCTGTTTATATTACCTACTGTATAATTTAACATGTCCACATCCATAGTAACAATAGCTACATCATTCTATTAGCAAGAAACAAATGATGGCATAAAGGCTACATCTCTACCCAACATATTTTAAGGTGATTTTAGGCATTAATGCTCGGGTCCAAATCCACTCTTGGTTATAGTTGTCCCACCTCTTTCCACGGACTTTATATTGTTCAACGCGTAAATTAGACTTTTGGAACATTTTTGTAACTAGAACTTGGGTTTGCTTTTATTCATGACAATTGCATGTAGTACTTAGAGGGAAAGGTATCACAAAGAGGTGTTTATCTCTTCACTGCGCCACATCAGCGCCACGTCATACCAACTAATCTCTCTCATCTTCTCCAAAAACACCCCCTTTATCACAACTAGTCTCTCTGCTCTTCACTTGGGTCCCACCACTCACCATTTTATTTACTTTTTCAATTTTCACACAAAATAAAAATTCATTTCATAAAATAAAAAATTACAAAATACTTCAAATAAAAATACAACTACTTAAAAAAAAATACAATACGGTCGATTATTCATGGTTGATCTTGTGCCCAAACATGCTCAATGAGGTTCCGTTGAAGCCTTGAATGTACGTCTCTATCTCGGAGTTCTCTTTGTCTCCTGCGACGTATTTCACATCGCTCGACCCATGACCTTAACAAATGGTTCCCAGGAGGGATGTACATTTCAACTGCTTCGGAAATCGCATACCCTTGATTCTTCAAAATCATATTATGCAAAATGATGCACGTGTACATGACCCTGTGTAGCTTGTTCACAGTCCAAGCACGCGCCGGTTGAGCAATTATACGCCATCGTCCTTGTAGGACACCAAATGCCTTTTCAATATCTTTCCGGGCACTTTCCTGACGCCGTTTAAACGCAGCGATTTTGTCATCACGTGCTTGGCTGAACGACTTAACAAAACATGACCATCAAGGGTAAATACCATCTGTAAGGTAGTACCCTCTTTCGAATAGCTGCCCGTTTACAAGATATGGTGCCACTGGTTCGTTGTCAGCCAAAAGGTCGTCGAACAATGGTGAATGATGCAGCACAGTAATATCATTATTCGAACCTGCAACCCCGAAAAATGCATGCCAAATCCACAAATCGTATGATGCAACGGCTTCTAGAATGAGGGTTGGGTGTTGTTTATCACCTCTCCCAAATTGCCCGTGCCACGCTTTAGGACAATTAATCCATTCCCAATGCATACAATCAAGGCTACCTAGCATACCCGGTAACCCGTGAATCGTATTATGTGCGTTATATATGTTTTGAACGTCATTTGGTGTAGGCTTTCTTAAAAATTCGGGCTTATACAAATCTATAACGCACATACAAAAATAGTCTAGACAATCACGGGCACAATGTTCACCCATTTGCAAGTATTCATCTACCCCATCCGCCACCGTGGCGTTTGCCAATTGGCGAAGAGCGGATGTGCATTTCATGATGACACTCATACTTTTCATACCCGTAGCATCATATCGAATAGTAAAAAAATGAAAATGCTTGGGTAAAGGATTATTTGTTGCACAATAAGTTTCAATACCTTCAACAATTTCCAGAAACAGCTCCCGTCTCATCCGATATCGTAATCTGAATTTTTCTGCCGGGTATTTTGGATGTGGACCAAAATAATCTTCCATTAAACGTTGTTCGGCGACGTCACGTTCACGCCAAATGTATCTGCGATGTGAATGAACTTCATCTTCTTCATCTTCTTCCTCTTCGTTAATCTTCCACACCATTTCTACTTCTTCCATTTCTTCGATATCTGACTGGTACGAATCCGACGAGGTGCTCATATTGAAGTTTTTTGTGAAAGTTTAATTGAATGTTTTTGTTGTGTGTGGTTTTTAAAGAAGTTTGGGTGGTATTTATAAGAATAAAAAGTTTTAAATTTTTTTTTTTTTTTTTTTTTTTTTTTTTTTTATTGAAAATAGCCGTTTGAAAACGGTAATAAAAAAAATGGGCCCCACCTTCTTTTCCAACGAGCAATGTCACAAAGTGACATTTGAATACCGGCGAGAGGGGGGGTCGGTGTAGCGGCGAAGGGCGGCGAGCCTGCCACCTAAGCACGGCGAGCCCCCTTCGCTGCCACACCGTTCCCTCTTATAGCAATTGTCACCTATAGAATTGAAGTTAAATTCTTCAAAAAATTTATTCCAGATATTAAATTTTTGATAGAATGTGAAAACTTTAAATTAATTTATTTGAGATTTTTTGTAAAGCATGTTATGGTTTATAACATTTACATTTCAAAGTTTCCATCCACTTCCAAGCTTAACTTAATATTCATTAGTATTTATATTCTCAAATGTATCGATTAATCAGAAAATTATTAAACAATCATTTTTGTTATGTTGTTAAAAGTATATCAGCTGTAGTCCTCTTTGCTGACCAAGGCTTATTTCTTATCTATATCTTTGAACAGGGATCAACTAGCCAGAAATATGGTGGACTAGCACCAAAGAGGAAACCTTTGATCTCCAAGGCATGTTAATCCTACACACAAAAAGATATATTGTATTTTTTCCATTTTTTTTCTAGATTGGACCTTCTTTGAAACCAAAATTAAACAGTTTATTTAGCGGTTTATGCATTGCAGAGCCTCAAAACATATTTGATTTAAATGGAAAACCGAACATGGTATCCTTTTGGTGAAATTATTAACGGGTTTTGGTTAAAACAAATCGGCTCTGCTATTAAAGCTATAACTAGTAATATACTTTTTTTTATATTGTTAAAATGATTAGAAGATTGCAAGTATCTGAATACTTCAAAGATTTGTCCCGCGACCCATTTAAGTTGATGTATTGTGACTAAGTATATCTTAAACCAATTTGTTTATACTTTATAGCTAAATTGTTCAAAACAAAATCTTAGTTTCAAGTTACTTTGCAGGACAATGAGCGTGCTTTCTTTGATTCAGCAGACTGGGCTTTGGGCAAGGTTTGGTTCTTACCCTTGCTTGCTTCTATTCCTTATATAGTTGGCCTCGTTATGCTCCAAAATTCTTAGGCTTTGTAGACCTTCACTTTGTTCAAAATATGCCACACTGATTAACCAAATACACGTGTTTGATGCTTCTAATGATTGTGCATTCACGTGAGCAGCAGAGTGCAGGATTGAATCAGGTATCAAGTGCAGCCATCGAGACCTTGCGACCAAAATTAAAGGTAAGGTTCAGATTACGAGTCTAAGATTTAGAAGATTTGTAACTTTGTGTCTGGGTGGGGGTCTAGGTGGGAGCATATGACAAATTGGGCTCGGAGTGGATCATGAATGTAATATATGCGCCGTATATATTGTATGACCTCGGTGGATTAATCTACCATTTCTATAATCTTCTAGTCTTGGTTCTCGGGACTTATAGTTGTTAAACCTAGAATAGACCATAGTTACTTAATTACCACCACCATGTTGGCCTTATGGCGCCCCGATGTTCTCACAAGAGATCTCACTTCCAAACCTCGCTTATTACAGATGTTGGGGGTGGCTAGAGAAAGGGCTGGAAACGTGGTGACACAGTATCAGGGTCAAAGACCCTTCGCGGGTAACCTAGACACCGAAAACTATATCCATTTACCCATTTAACACTAGTTACTACAGTAAACTTTACACTTTAGGCGGATACACATATAGACATCGTTTGAAGGGTCGAGCCATATCAGTTTATGCAAGGTTCTTTTAGATCCAAAAGGTAATAATAGACTAACAAAAACGTATTGATCTTGCATAGGGTCGTGGTCATGATGCAAAATCCACTGTAGGATTCCAAGATACTAGGTGATCTGATCTTGTTTGGTTAATTAGTGAATAAAAAAATTACCATCTAGGTTCCCCACAAGAACAATAATGAGGATGTCTTCGGTAGGGGTGGCAATCGAGTCGTGTTCGTGTCGATTTTTTCGGGTTCGCGGGTTAACGTGTTATTATAAACTTAACCCAAACACGACCCATTTATTAATCGTGTCAAGAAACTTAACCCTAACCCAGACCTGCATAACACGTGTTACCTGTTTTTGACCCGTTTAACCTTTTTAAGTAAATATTTCAAACGGTTAATAAGGTTTATGGTTTGTCAATCTGACTAATTTATATGCAAAAAATGATATAAAAATGATAAACATAACATACAAATAGTTATGCGACAATTTCAATGATACATGCGTTATAATGGTAATTAACTGCTATTAACTACATAACGAGATATATTTAATCCAAATCTAACATAAAAATAAAGTTCTATATTTTATTTTTAGAGGCTTATATATACATAAACGGGTTCACGTGTTGACATGTTTAATATGTATTCAACCCAAACACGACCCATTTATTAAACGAGTTATACGGGTTGACCTGTTTTTGACCCTAATATGTTTATCCTCAACTCAAACCTGTTTAACTTCGTGTCAGGTTCGTATCTTTATTGTGTCGTGTCGAAGATTGTCACCACTAGTCTTCGGCTTGGACCACCTAGATTCTAAAATTTATGTACTTCTGTAGTGTATGTTAACTTTGATGATGAATTGCAGAAAACCCCTCATCAACGCTTACCCCCAAGACGACCTGCCTGTGTATCAAAACGAGATAACCATGTGAGTTTCTAACTCTTTCGATCTTTCTTTTATGTACCAATACATTCACATTTTTCATATTGTGTATTGTATATTGATCCATGAGTTTGAATATTTTTAGGCAGAGTAGCAAGGGTTGCTGAACATAGAAGAATCTATTTTCGTTTTTACAATATATTTTTTATATTGCTGAACAATGTTAACGATTTTTCATTTTTACAAAGAATTTATTTCAACAATATGTAAAGGATGACAATTTAGAAATAAAATTCACGATGCCTCTTGTGTTATCTTTCATCTTTAATTTCCATCATCTAAGTTGTTAGTATAATGTTTTCAGTACTCATGAAGACCAAAACTTTGATGCATGAAGCTTTAGTTATAAGTGCAACAAACTAATAAGACACTGCACACAGGAAAATAGATACAGGGTCATTCCCGTTTGTTTGGTAGAAACCTACAATTGATAAATAAATTGTGGAGTTCTGGTCTTTCAAGATACATCAAATGGACACGGTTCTTGACATGCATTAAAAGATTATGCTCTTCTACTAGTTCTATATTTATAAGCCACCTGTAGCCCTAGGAATACCTGAAAGTGTAAGCTTAAGGACTAGAAAGTGTACATTTAGGTTTGATTTTTGAAAGAGCAACTAAATTTAAACAGTTGGTGGCTTCCTTCAACTACCCTCTCTTGTTAGTCTCCTCTATCCCAACCAAATGACCTCTTCTGTTTACCAAACAAATTCCTGAATCAATCCCAATCTTATTATAACAACATATACTTATGCAACAAAAGCTATATATATATATATATGCCATTCGAGCTCAAAACATCCACAGCCTTACTGCTCTAATACGTTAAAGTTATCTTTGTTAAAAAATGTTTTATTCAATGTTTGTCAAGCATTCCCTTTTAAGTCTTATGTTGATGTATATCTCTCTTTGCTGCTTTGAGTTAGGTACAACCTAAGAACTTCTTTTCGAGAATACATCTAAGAAATCTTTTGATGAAATGGCGATAGCGCATTTGACTAATAGTGAAATCATTTTATTTGTGAAACAAGTTACATTTTTTATAGAACAATCATTAATGTTTCTATGCGCATTGAGGTTTCAATTACTTATTTCATACAGGGAGAGCACAAACTGGAATCTCAGGAACTGGCATTGGGTATATACCTCAGCCTGGCAGCGGTAGTGGTGGGAATGGAGGTGGGTTCGGTAACGGTGGTGGTGGTGGTTTTGGGAATGGTGGATTTGGGGGAATAACTAGTGGAGGTATTTCTAAAGCACTTGTATGTCTTAATGACAAGGTTGGTAATTTTCCCACAATTTGCTACATGATTCATCAACTTATATGAATATTTTCCAATCACCTTTACTGCTTTTAATGGATTTGGAATGAAAAATACTATTGAGTTATCCTTACCACTGATTGTATTTTGTTGACAACAGATTTACAGTAATTGTGAGGAGTCTTACAGGTTGACACAGAGCGGAAACCTCAATGTCCCACCCGATTATACAGATCAATTTTGTGGTGGTGCATGCCTCAAAGAGACGGACCTCGTTCTCAACTGCATCAGTGATGTATTATCAAACTTCCTCTTTTACAATCGTGCAACCGTAAGAGATGTTAAGGATACCATCAAGGCCGGATGTAGCTTTGGTCCTAGCAGAGGTAACAAAGACCGCATATGTGGTGTTTATATTAATTATCACACTTATAACTCAAGTAAAGTGAAATATATTTTTGTTTGTAGGTGACTTCAATGTAGCTGAGTACATTCAATCATATGGAAGCAATTCTTTCAAGTTTTCATACCCTCTCCTTTATGGTCTTGTACCTTTAATTTCTATCTGCTTTCTATTGTTTTGACGATGAGTTGATATCACTCTTTTGCACGTCGTTGTATATATCCTTCAAATCTATTATGCAATCCAATTGTTTCTGAGTAGTTTTTGATAAAGTGGAAAGTTATTTTACCAGGGGTGGAGTCCCTTTTACCAAAAAAAAAATTTGGAAAGTTTTTGTATTGCAGTTTTCCTTACATTTGGTGCGTTTAAATAGGATGACGAGATGCACTTAGCTTAAACCAAAGGTCTTGAGTCTTGACGGTTCTGCAACTTGGTTCAAGATCTGATATTTTTTATTTACTTTGCCTAGTGTGTTTGTTACTACCTCTGTCACAAAATACTGTAAATGTATATGCTTGAGTTTTAAACTATTTTTTTTTTTTGGTAATTTTGACCGTATTTATTTTTACATGTGTTATATAATTTGATGAAAAATATATGAATGGATCATTTTTTTAAATATATTTTCATCGATATAATTTTTTATTAATTATTATATAATACAAATATAGATATTTACGGTCAATTTAAAAAGAAAGACTCAAAAGTCAAATATAAACATTTATTTTGGGATGGAGGGAGTATAAGAGAACAAGAATGGAAGAGTTGATATAATTGTTGTATCAAACCCATGAAGTGCGGGTCTTATCAAACCCATGAAGTGTCATTTTGTTTAGTGTTTAAACCATAAAATAGTTTCTTATTTTTTGAAATATATGGACATGACACGTGTATTTCTTTATTCTCTATATCATACGTGTAATTTTTTTTATCCATGTCAGTGTGGCCACTTTATTGGTGGTAACTGATAAAACCGACTACCATCTCTGATGTGTACAATAGTTTTTTTCTTTTTAATACTATATATTAAGCCTACGTTAAAAAGATCCACTAATTATAAAAACCCTTTTTACCCCGAAATGATGCACAACTGATAAACAACACGACTCCTCTAAATCAATCTAAACTCTATTTTTTTCAAGTGTTCAATTAAACAAAATCAACAAAAGTCATGCACTGAATATTCACTTTTTTGCACGATCCATTGACCTATTACGATAGTGATGTTGATATCATGGAAAATGTGAATTTGAGAAATTGCAATCATGAAAAGCTGTTAAAGATCATAAACGAATGTTGCCGAGTTCATGTTCATGGTATGTATTTATGTGCTCGTAAACAAGATTTAGGTACACAGTTGAAACCTTTAAGAAATGATCCTTGTTTATAAATTAGCTTCTGATGACAAATGCGAAGTAGAACTATATGTTGAACATCGTGGTTATAATATATTAAAGTATACTAGAATAGAACAAGAAAGTGATGAATCTCATGATGAAATTGAAATGGAGGATATATCATATTATATAGTTGATGTTGAGGGTTTAAAACACGTAGGTGAAGAAGATGTAGTTATCCTAAATAGAGAGCTTAATGACATTTTTTATATAGGTTAGTTGGTTGTAAGTATATCAGTGATAAAGATGTTGTCAACAACTTAGGTAAAAGTTCTAGTAGTTATAGGTGGTGTAGATGAAAATAGAGATGTCGATGATAGATTTATGGTGAATGAAGGGTTATATTATCTTTTTTTAATCCTAATGTACCACGGAATAAGAGGATACCTTTATAGGCATGAAATTTGAGCACCCAAAGCAGCTAAAATATTGTTTAATTAATGAAGGGTTGCTAATGGTTATCAATTATGGTATAAAAGAAATGACTATAGGAATGTTGCACTTTTGTGTAGGAGAAATGTGAAAGAAGGTAGGTGTTCAAGCAAGAAAGGAAAACAACTGATTGATGAAGACATAGATTCACATGAGTCTAAGCCAAATTCTAAGTGTAAGAGTAAGTCTAAGGCACCGAAGACACCACCCAAATCACCCAAAGCACCCAAGGCTACACCTTATGCTGATGTTGCATAGAATTTTGTTCTTTTAGATTATTATGGGTAGGTTGGATGCAAAACGAATCAACATTCCAAATAAAAACCTTGGTTCCTACTCATACATGCTCAAGAAACTTTAATTTGGGGAGTTCGTAACTTATAAGTGGATAGAAAAGTAGTTTGCAACATAAGTGATAAAAATATCCCAGGATTCGTTATAGGCACATGGTAGTATATGTTAGGAATAAATTTATGATAAATGTGAGTGTAAGCTAGTGTGAAATAGCAAAAACAGAGTGCAACATATGATCATGAATGTGGACTTATAGGCCTGAAGTTGACTGATTTTAAGCATTAACACTTACGTCTTTAAACAACTTTGAAAGAAGGATGAGGGGATCATGCACGAGAGTAACTAGACTAGATGGATGTTTTTTGAAAAGCACATGTAGAGGTGAAGTGTTGACATGTATAGGAATAGATGCCAACAACCAGATGTTTCCAACGGCTTGAGCATTAGTAAATGTTAAGAAGACTAAGAATTAGACATGGTTTCTAAATAGCTTGTGTAAGGACTTTAACCTAGCTATGGGAGCATATTTTATAATCATTTCAGATGGTCATAAGGTATGAAGTATTTAACCTACTATTTTATTTTAATAATTATTATACATCTAATCATTTTAATACTAGGTATACTTAATTCGCTATTAACGAATACTTATCGATAGGTAGTTAAAAGTTTAAAGGTTTAACAAAGGACTAATTATAAAGGCTTTAGGACTTCAAGATAATTAGTATAACTACCTATACTTAAAATAGAAAAACTCAATATTAAGGTGACAACACATCAACATAGTTGACGGTTTAAGGAGGGGACAAGAGAATACAAGAAAAGGTTTTTCTTGTCTAGGAAAACAAGTGTATATTTTACCTTGTTTTCTCTCTTATAAATACCAACGGGGTGTCTCTTCATATATTTCAATTGAAAGACCTATAAATGATGTTTCTCCCTCTTTGTAGACGTGAGTTTCAAGTAGAAAAACCATGACGGTTTCGTTCTTGATTCAAGTACTATAAAAGTGGTAAGACCTAGCAATCAAGGGTAGTTGGTTAAAATATTATGCGGATAAACTTATGAAAGATCATACTTTTGATGTTTGAGATTTTAGAGGTGATTCGTGTGCTTATACATAAAAAGGGGTTTCTTAATTTGGTGTACTTAGTTTCCACCATTTTTATCAAGAAATGTATTTCTTCTAGTTCTTATTATGTTAATTACTTATGTATATGTGATCTTTGTATTTTTCGTAGATATACTCTCGTTGTCTATGATATATGTGATATATTATGTAAGGTCTTTCAAAAATTTAAATTCTATGTTAGTTTTTTAACATTTCTAAATTTAATGTCTTTTTCAACTTTCAAGATTAGAAGGTAAATACATTATAAGTTAGCATGTACTTTAACCAGATAAATGATAGCTCTTTAATATTTAGCCTTTTAATACTATTTATTAGATTTTATAATGATTCATATATTTATCCAAAACAATTATTCACTTTGTCTCAAAATTATCGTTTTCTGACAAAAAACACACAATTTAAGAAAAATGCATTTATATAGTTTTTCTCTCTTACTTTTTAATAGAATGACAGTTTTACCCTTAACTATTTAATTAAAATATTTAAATTTTGTAATAATAATTTCAAATAAGGGCAATATGGTAAACGTAATCAAACTTTTCTATCTATTATTAGTAAATGAACAATTAAATTGAGAGACGCTAAAATAAAAAGATGAACTATTAATTTAAGACGAAAAAAGTCAAAATACTTTGATCCATTTTCTTTAGTATAAACACATTGAATTTTCTTTTTTTAAAATAATGTCTAGTAACAATCATTTCATGTTAATATATCAACTCAAAACATTTAGAGCTTGAGGCATGATAAAACCGTTTGTAATCAAGTAATAGAAAAAAGTGATATCACGTCATCAGTTTTTCACATAATATCAAAAAATCACTCTTTAATTAACAACATATTTTTAATGTTATGGTGATCATACTTTTTTTTTCATTTAAAGAAACAAATTATTTACACAAAAATCATAGCATGCGAGGCTATAATGTAACATTTTCAGTAATAAACATCAACATACCCTAAAAGTGTACAAACACCAAGACCCACATAACCTACCATGCTCTCCTCTTTCTCCTATAATTACAAAAAAAACATCAAAATAGAAAAACAAATACACATACCCAAAAGAGAAAAAAATTATATATATTACAATGGCGCGACACTAAAATGCAAAGGACGGTACGTTATCTCGCACCGTATCGTCGCGTTTTCCATGACGATGTGAGTTCGCAAATACGGTTTGAGACTTCAAAATGCAAGGGCGAGTACAATTTTACAGTTTTGGGGTTTCGTTTTCGTCACGACACAAATTGGTCTGCTACCATGGCGATGAATGTTAGTATAATCTTTGTAGAAAATCATAGAGACTAAAATTCAAATTTGTGAAATTCACATTATTTGTGCCATTTTTTAGTTCAGTGTCGGCTTTCATAAGTAATCTCAGTCAGTTATATCATTCTCTAGACGGGATGGGGTGTCGACATACCACTTTTTCATATATTTTTTTCCATGAGTTTGTTGACGTAAGTTACTAGGGAGAGGGTAAATGGTTTCCTTTTTTCGCTATTAGTTGATCTAAAGGCTTTTATGGTTATATACTACACTATATTTGAAAGGACAAGAAACACACAACTCAAATATCCTGTCAGGGGCCCAGTTGAACGCTCGAGTATAGATTCCCTATACTCATCAGCCGGAACTGGTCGACCGGTATACCTGACCTGATATCGTTTGTTCAAAAAGAAAAAAAAGTCGGGTTTTAGTAGTAACTTCCCTCAGTTGGCTTCACCTTATCCATTCATCTCTTTTTTTCAAAGGGAGATTTAGGGATCTCTCTTGTTCATAGATCTTGAAACCAGAATTATGCCTGAAAGAATCAACACTTAAAGGGTGTAAGCAACGAAAGATTCTCTCCCTATCCCCGACATTGTTCTCCGATGATGTCCCCTGAGTGAAAGGGGACACCATTTTCTTTCTTTCTTCAATTGTTCCTGATGTAGCGAAAAAAAGGATAAATAATTGAATATGTTGATTCCAAAGAATACAAGAAACAACTCTTCCAATAATCGTTGATTCACATGAATACCGATTATTATGATGAAAATCGTACAATAAACTCTAACCTGGATTTAAGTCAATTAATAGCAGACTAAAAGTCTGTGTTTTTTTTAATTCACAACTCCATAAAATCCCATACAATAAACCTAAGTTCTAATTTGATAGGAAAACTGAACTTGTGGGAAAAGATAACAATATTATCCTTATAAAACACAAAATAAGAAAACTAAATAAAAGATACCACAAAATAAGAAAACTAAATAAAAGATGCCACAAACTAAGAAAACTAAATAACCGCTTTATTTTTATGCTCCTCCATCATTCTCCCTTACTTCAAAAAACTCATCCTCGAGTTTGTCTCACTCGTCCCTTGTACTCGTAGCATCCAAATTTGTGTCCCTTGCATCAAATTTTATCTATAATATATCGACCTAGAACCTTGATTGTCTTAAAACCAAACTTACCGACCATAGGTGCGGCTTCTTGATATATAATTTTTTCAATTTTGATACAAACATCCACCCATTTACCTTCTTACAACCAAATTAACTCATGAGGGTTTGAAGCTGTGGTTTTTGAATAATCAACACTTAATGTAGTTTGGATCATTGAAGAACAAAGATCATTAACTACAACGTACTCGATGTCGTCTTCTTCCCCACCAAGTCTTCCTTCCCAAAAAATCCTTCTTCCACCTCAATGACATCTTCAAGATTGGTATCATAAACTACCATTGATTCTTCTTCTACACCCAACATAACATCCGAAGATGGCATTCATCTTGAAAATTTTGATAATTGTCAACAAAATGATACTCCCCTTCCTCGGGTTCTTCATCATAAACCGGGGCTACTTCATAATCACCACAAACGACATCATCATCATCGTCACCGGGATCAACAAATGGGTTTTTTAGCTCTTCATCTTCGGTAACCCAACCGTTACGATCACCACGCTTGTTCATCAAGTGATCCATATGGCCAGTCAACTGTTTAGTTAACTGATCCAATCGCTCCTCTAATATTGCCATAACACGCTGCTCCAATTCTTGTTCATACACATCGTGAAGATTCCTACTTTTCCTTGGAGACATCTTAATCAGGAACTTCGGCTTTTGATACTAACTGATGTAGTGAAAAAAAGGATAAATAATTGAATATGTTGATTCCAAAGGATACCAGAAACAACTCATCCAATAATCGTTGATTCATACGAATACCGATGATTATGATGAAAATCGAACAATAAACCCTAACTTGGATTTAAGTCAACTAACAGAAGACTAAAAGTCTGTGTTTTTTTTAAATTCACAACTCCATAAAGTCCCATACAATAAACTCAAGTCCTAATTTTATAGGAAAACTAAACTTGGGAAAAATATAACAATATTATCCTTAAAAACACAAAATAAGAAAGCTAAATAAAAGATACCACAAAATAAGAAAACTAAACAAAAGATACCACAAACTAAGAAAACCAAATAACCACGTTATTTTTATGTTCCTCCATCATTGAAACTTGTTGTCCCTAATATGTGATGATTCTATACTATTAATAAAGAAAGAAAGGTAGAAATGAGATGAATTTTAGAGAGAGAAACTAAAGAGAGAAAAGAGAGAGAAGTGTGTGAATTAGTGAACTATTAGATTAAGAAGGAAATGAATCACCAACCCTCCTAACATGCTAGGAGGGTAGTATATATAGTCCACCCACATGCGGGCTTCTTTATGGACTATATGGTTTTGGCCGGGCTTTCCTTTTAGGCTTTAGTTACTTATTAATGAACTTTAGCCTAAAGTTAAGCCCGTATAACACGACTAATATACTACCTATTACAACGTTCTAAAATACGATACATAATAAACATATGACCGAGCATTCTTGTTTGGCTCAATATTTTGAGGCTAACAATCTCCCCCAATGAGAGGTCATAAACCTTGGTCATTCAGGAAATTTCTAGAGATTACTAATCTCGCCATAAATGAGTCTTGAACGTGTAATCGTAGCCTTGTTCCTTCATGCTGTGATCTTTGAGCCTTTGTCGTTGTCTTTCGACTTTGTCTTTAAGCTTGAGATCTTCAAATCATCCTTGACTTGTCTTTTCCATCTTGCGATCTTGTGTCTTCATCCACATGCTCACACTATTAATTGTTGAATATGTCTTTAGGCATGAGTATGTGGTTTCTGAATCATTGACTTTGCTGTGTACACCGTGACGCCACCTTCTCGAGACAAAACATAGACACGGACTGAATGGCTTTGACATTCGTCCTAAATCGGTAGCGTTTTACCTCCGGTCGGTGAGGACCGTTATACGATATTAAATATCGTACCTGTGATCAGGTAGATTCAACTAAGAATCTCCTTGACAGGGTTTCGCGGCTGTACTAGCCGTTCTCTTTACTCGACCGTCTCAAAGCAAGACTGCGAACATAAAGAGTGAATCAATTGGATAGATATCCGCTTGATTAAAGTCGTCAATTCAAATTCCTGTAACAAGTTTGATTCTTAACGAATCTTACCATTGTTGCTTTCCAGTTGACACAAGTTTGATTCATAAGAATCTCACAAGTCACCTACCGTAGCGCTGTTTGAGGTTGACGCTAGAAGGATTTCCATTCGTCACTGTGAATATTAATGAATATCACTCTGAATGTTCTGGCAAGACCATAAAGATATTGCGTAGAAACCTGAAACGAGTTTGAATCAATTCAGAATCAAACCACTGTTGCTTTTCAGTTTTGCACATGTTCAATTCATAAAGAATCTTGCATATGACCTACCGCAGTGCTGTTTGATGTTAACATTGGAAGGATTTCCACTCATCATTGTGATTACTAAGTAGTATCACTCTGAGTGTTCTAGCAATATCACAAGGATATAGCGTAGGACTCTCTTGATCTTCATCCGTGTGTCCTAACGAGATTTGATTGATCTCTTGGCTCTAGACTCGATTTGTGCACTTTTAGTGGTCGGAGGCTGGAGCAGGTGCCACCTATTCAATATCAACCATCTCGAAGTGAGAAAGTCAATAGTAGTCATGTTGTTCTCCGTGACAATAAAACAAACTTCTTTTGAGAGAAGCCTGAGTAGCTAGGAAAGGGTTGTGCATACATCACTGGGTTCATGATGAGTTTGTCTTCATGATGAGTTGACCCGGTTTCTGCCTAAGTTGTATGGAGGGCTTCTTTCTTTAGACCCTTTATCCTTACATTTCTTTTTCATTCTTCAACCCCTTCAATGCTTACCAAGACATCATTACTAGCACCTTGTTGTGATTGTTCCAGTGCTAGCATCAGTACTTAGTCGGCATTCAGCTACGTTCACATTCTACTCCATCTTTCCTAAGGACTTCTAATAATCTATTGGATTGTCCCTGGGAAGATCCCTCCGGTTCTGGTTGGATCATAGGACTTAAACCTAACCACCCTTTTGACACCAATAACGTCGTGAATTAAAGATGTTGTGGGTATTTGATCGTAACCATGAAAACCACTTTAAATTCTAACAAAGTGTTTGAAAAACATTTGACACCTTGCTAGTTTTGTCGTTTCAGAAAAACTCCCCTTCACATGTGCATTTAAATGCGAAAGAATTTAAGTAAACATTTTGCACATGTGGGTAAGAGTTAACGTGCTTGAGTCTTATATTAGATCACATTTTAATCACATTTTCTCCCCCTATCTCTAATATATAAAATCTTTTGATATTAGAGATACCAAATTTGATTAAAATATATTTTGAAAAATAGTCTTGAAATCTCTGAGAGAAAGATGTGTTAATCTTTTGCATGAAGTTAAAATGCTCCCCCTAAAAAATTGATCTAATTGAATTGTCATTGTGAGGATATGATCCACATTTCGCTTTTTGAGGATGGGAGTTGTTGAACACACAATTTTTGAAAGATTTTGAATAATCATTGAGAAATTCTTGAAAAAATTGTGTTCAACGCTTTTTGAAAAATCCTATTTCTTTTTGTCGAAGAGGTTTTTCTGAAGCATAAACTTGAGTTCATAGACTTTGAATGTCTTGACGAATCCACTCAAGTGTAAGAAGATTTCTCTTCTTTTGCTGAGGGTAAGAGCACGAAATCGTACACTCCCCCGTGAATATAGTTCCGGGTTGCAATCTGAAAGTGATTACAAGCCATTGTGTTGAGCTCAAAACGTTGAATGTTTTGTGACAAGCTCAACCCGTTGTTTGGAAATATTTGTCCAAAATAGACAATTTCCTTTATTAAAAGAAGAAATGACATGTTTTGAAAAATATTTACAACTTTCATTCAAGCTTTATGTACACACCCGTGTCGTTATTGAGCGACATTTCTAGGCACGTCCATATTATCGATACTGAAAGACATGTCGAGAAGAATATTTTTGGATTTTGAAAGATTTTTTGATTTTGTGTTTTGCTTTTATGTGTTTTATATTTTTGTATTTTGCTTTTTCAAAGATATTTACAAGTTGATGTTTGATAGATAAATCAAGCAGGCACCTTTGCCAGAAGCTCCAGGTCTGCTGGAGTCAAACATCTCATACCAATTTGCCTAACGAGGTACTCAAACCTATCTTTCGACAGAGCTTTCGTAAACAAGTCGGCTAATTGGTAATCCGTTCCAACAAAGTATAGTTCAACGATACCTCTTTCAACTTGTTCTTTATGAAGTGGTATCTGACATCGATGTGCTTCGTGCGGGAATGCTGTACCGGGTTGCAGGAGATGGCTATGGCAGACTTTGAGTCACAGTACATAGGTACTTTATCAAAGTGGAAGCCATAATCCGTGAGTTGTGTTCTCATCCAAAGAACTTGAGCACAACACACAGATAGAGACACATACTCCGCTTCGGCTGATGAAAGTGACGTGCAATCCTGCTTCTTGGAAGACCATCCCACAAGCTTATCTTGTCCTAGAAATTGTGCACCACCAGAAGTACTTTTACGTGTATCAAGACACCCTGCATGATAAGAATCTGAATAGGCCGCTAGAAAGAAACCGGTTTCCCTCGGATACCAGAGTCCCATGTGAATGGTATTCTTAAGGTACCGAAAGATCCGTTTAACCTCCTTGAGGTGCTTTTCAGTGGGTCGTGCTTGATAGCGTGCACAATAGCATGTAGCATGATGAATATCTGGTCTGCTTGCTGTCAAGTACATGAGGGACCCGATCATGGAACGATATCTCGTTTGATCTATGGGTAATCCCTCCAAGTCAGCATCTAGGGATGTGGTTGATAATGGTGTCCCAACGGGGTCACATGAGGTCATACCATGCTTTTTGATTATCTCTTGACAATACTTAGCTTGGTTTATAAAGATACCAGGGGATTGGTGAACTTGAATTCCTAGAAAGAATTTTAGTTCGCCCATCATAGACATTTCAAATTTGCTGTGCATTACTTTTTCAAACCATTTTGAAAGTTTTGGGTTTGTAGATCCGAAAATAATGTCATCAACATAAATTTGCACAAGCAAAATGTCATCCCCATATTTATAAGTGAACAGAGTTAGATCAATGGAACCTTTTTAGAAACCTTTGGATACCAGAAATTTTGAGAGCTCGTCGTACCACGCCCTTGGAGCTTGCTTGAGTCCACAAAGTGCTTTGTGGAGACGATACACCTTGTCAGGATAATGAGGATTGACGAATCCTTCCGGCTGCGTGACATAGACTTCTTCCTTCAAAGGACCGTTAAGAAATGCTGTCTTTACGTCCATTTGATAAACCGTGAATCCCTTATGTGCAGCATAAGCAAGAAAAATCATGACTGCTTCCATTCGAGCTACTGGTGCAAATGATTCTTCAAAATCAATTCCCTCTTTCTGGCCATACCCCTTAGCCACTAGCCTAGCTTTGTTTTTGATGATCGTGTTTTCTTCATCCATCTTGTTTTTCCAGATCCAACGAAGATTTAATGGAGTCACATCGTATGGTCTGTCAACAAGTTCCCAGACTTTAAGTCTTTCAAATTGTTGAAGTTCATCCGTCATCGATTCAATCCAAGCATGATCAGCCATGGCTTCCTTGATGTTTTTCGGTTCAGCCGTACTCACGGCGAGTGCGAACATACAAACATCGCCATCAGTGGCTAGTTGTCGTCTTGTACGAACGAGCTGTGAAGGGTTTCCAATTACGTGAACCAAAGGATGATCTCGGGTCCAATGATGTGTTGACGGATGTCGTTGATAGAACGTATGCATATTTGACGGATCAACATGGCGAGTAGAAGACTCTCCAGTTTCGTGTACCGGTGTACCGAATGGGTTGATAAATTCGTCTGCGTCAGATAATGCATCGTCTGCTTGATGTGTGTTCTCTGGAGCAATGACAGTAGTTGTGGATGTTGTAGGATCGATTGTTAATGTGATATTCTGAGGAGGTAAATCTGCAACAACCCGTGTTGAAGTAGATGAAGTTGTATCCATTTGTTGATGATGATCGGTATCATCATTCGTATCATGAGTGACAGCGGAAGACTTCGATGCAACTTGTTTCTCCCCCGTGAAATATTCATCATACATTGGTCCATATAACATTTCCAACTCTTCAAGTGTCGTGTCCACTGTCATATCTGCTCTAGGAACATGTTCAAGAACCAGCTTTGAACTTGACGGTTCATTGTTGTGGTCTTGAGTTCCGAGTTCCGTGCGGTTGTGAACGGAAGTCGTCTGTCATTGTCGATCGGGACTTAAACTGCTTTGTTCAAGTGCCATTTCTTGTAATTCATCGAATCTGATATGAATAGTCTCGACTATCAATTTTGTTCTCTTGTTGTATACTCTGTATCCCTTAGACTGAGTTGCATATCCCACTAAAATGCATGCATCACCTTTCTCTTTCATCTTGTCCAGATTTTCACCATCTCGAATAATGTAACACGTACATCCAAAAACATGAAGGTGTTTGAGTGAAGGTTTGCGATCATTAATTATGTGATATGGTGTCTTTTCGTGTCTTGGGATAACTAAGGAGCGGTTTTGTGTGTAGCATGCGGTTGACACGGCTTCGGCCCAAAAGTATAGTGGAAGTTTTGAAGCGGATAATAATGTTCGAGCAGCCTCAACTAAAGTACGGTTTCGTCTTTCAACAACGCCGTTTTGTTCGGGTGTTCGAGCAATAGATGTTTCATGTTCAATTCCTTCAGCTTCAAAATAGTCTCTCAGTTTTGAATTCAAAAATTCAGTACCTCTGTCAGTACGAACCACTTTAACTTGAGCTTGAAGACCACGTTGTATCACTTTAAGGAAGCTGATGAGGACATCGGGTGTTTCATCCTTGGATCTCAAGAAGTGAGTCCATGTGTACCTTGAGTAGTCGTCGACAATTACCATAACGTATTTCTTCCCATTGATACTTTGAACACGCATGGGACCACACAAATCTATATGAAGAAGATCTAACCGTCCTTTAGAGCTAGGTGTAGTCTTTGTCTTGAAACTACTCCGTTTAGCTTTACAAAGCTCACAAGAAGAACAAAGATGATCTTTGATGAATTTCAAGTTAGGAAGGCCTCGCACAATATCTTTCTTGGAAAGCAAGTTGATGGTATCAAAGTTAAGATGAGATAAACGTTGATGCCATAACCAAGCTTGAGTCGTTGAAGCTTTAGCCATGAAACAGATTGGAGTTGAAGATGTGGAGTCTTGTAGTGAAATAGTGTAGAGATCAGTACCCCGTGTTCCGGTAAGTAAGTCATTCCCATCATAATCACGAACAAAACATGCCTTCTTTCTAAAAGCAACCTCCAAATCCGCATCACAGAATTGACCAACCGAGAAAAGATTATGATTGAGCCCTTCGACGTAGTAAACCCTTTTGATAGTGATATTCCCCTGAACGAAGTCTCCATATCCTAGGATCGGTGCAAATTGATCATTTCCGAATCGGACCGTACCCAGGAACTTCTCCACGAAGTTAATTAGAATCTTGAGATTCCCCGTCATGTGCTTCGTGCATCCGGAGTCCATTATGAAGAGAATTACTTCGATCACCTGCAGAAGAATTAGAACACGATGGAGCATTTGCTAAATTGGATTCCATGTTAGTTGTGATTTCCGATTCATTAGTTTCCCTAGTTTCATCACTTAGAGGCACACTAACGCTCGTAATCACATTTTCTGTCCTACCCTTAGGCATCCATTTATATCCTGGAGGACATTGATTAGCGAACCACCATTTCCAAGGCTTGCTAGCAGATTCATATAATTCCCTAATTCTGCTTCTAGGGTTCTTAGTGGTGGAGTCTGATGCAATACTTTTCTTAGGGGGGGTTGCACCAGAATGGTTCACTTTGCGTTTGGGTTTTCTAGCACTAATAGGCATCACAGTTTGCTTCTTAGTTCTAGTTTCTACGCCTTTGACATTATTCGAAACACACATAGCATGATTAGCATTAGCACACTTTCCACATTTGACACAAACAAACTTAACTTTTATAGCATTCAAAGTCGAATCATTCAAATCGTCATTACACGCGATTACAGACGTTTTATTCTTAGAAACATTGAAAATCCTAGGGTGGTCTTCTACTTCCTTCATCTTCCCTTGACTTTTGTTTTGCCAGACCTTTTCATTCATGCGAGTGCTCTTAAGCTGGGGCCGGCTAACACTAGCAGTGGGGACTACTCCTGTAGTAAAAGACACACGTCTATTAGTGTTTCTAGAAGTCTGAGGTGATTGACTTTGTTTGTTTTGTGTGGGTTTAGTGGCCAATCTATACATCCCTGGTTTAACCACATTTGTGTTCTTAATGCTTTGTGATCGAATATGTGTTTTGAGAGTGTTTTGTGGTAACCTATCCTTCCCATCCGTCTTGGGGGCAAACGCAGGTTTTGCAAATGCAGAATTAGAGAAAACAGATGGTTTTCCCAAGACAGAGGGTCTAGTCACTTTTTGAGCATTGGGTTGTCTTACAACAGGTTTCTTAACACTAGGTTCCACAATCTTCCCACCCATCTTAGCGATTAGTTTCTGCAACTCTGCTATCGCTCTGTCCCTGTCTTGTAACTGAGCTTTCAACCCTTTAATTTCCAAATTCTGTTCGTTCATTTCTCGAAACGTTTGGGAAAGTTTTTCTTGCAATTTATTATCATGTGGAAAACTACCAACGTCTTTTTGCAAAGCAAGTTCAAGAGAATGACAATGTTTTTGAAGGAAATCAGTTTTGTGTTGAAGTAACTCAAAAGCCTTTTTATCAACATTTTCTTTATGTTTCGAAAGCTCAAGTTCAAGACGCTCACACTCTTTGATTTTATCAAGATATTTGCATGCAACATCAGAATATTCATCGATATCAGCACAAGATTGAAGAGTAACACACAAAATATCTTTGGAGAGACATTCTTCTAAGAGTAGATCGTATTCGTTTGAAAATTCTAATTTGTCATTTTGAAGGTCATCAATTTCTTTTTCAAGAGACTCAACATATTTCAAATCATCAAACATTTCAGACTGAATTAAATTTTCAAACTCAAGAACATGTTCTTTTATTATCTTTGTATTTGGTATTAAAAGTTCTTTCACAAGCACAGTTATGTCGTGAGGAATCTCGGTTTTCCACTTATCCTTTTGACGTTTCTATCGCTTTCAACAATTGATTGAACATTATTAACGTGGTGTTTAAGAAAACCAAGTATTTTTCTACTTTTGCTTTTAGAAGCATCTAGAGGCAAATAGTTAATATATTTAAAAACATTAGTTTTCCTCTTAGTGGCAAAAGCTTTTTTCCATTGAATTCTTTTTTGTTTGCATTCTAAAAATAATTCCTCACGAGACTTCTGTTTTTGTGGAGTGAAAAGGCCATAAAGACTGTTTTCATAAGCATAGTTATATGGTTTCACAAAATCTTTATTGACCGGTGATCTACTCTCCTCATCCCAAAGGGACGTCTCACCACTATCGATGTTAGCTACAGGGCAGTCATTATCAATCCTTTCGGACTCATCAAGATATAAGTGAGGGTTCGCAGCTTGAGCTTGTTCGAGGTACTTGGGGGTGGTAAAGCTAGGTTGACCCTTGAAAAACGACCGAGGTGCTATCATTCTTACGGTTTGAATAGAGTCATGTGTATTATAAACAACTTTTTTCAAAAAATCGACTTGTTCTTCGAGATCCTTTACTTTTTCAGTATCTTTGCTTTGTCTATTTTTGAAATCATGTTTTAATGTTTCAACCTCTTGTTTCTTCTCGTCAAGAATTTTAGCAGAATCGGTGGTGTTCATAGAAAGCCTCTGTTCAAGTTCATTAACTTTTGTTGTGGCAAGGTACGTTTTTTGACGTTCATCACTTAATAAAACATTAAACTGACGTTTTTCTTTAGTTAACAAAGCAAGAGCTTCATTGTATTTATTTTCAAAATCGTCCTTTTTAACGTTGATGACACGACTTTTGTACCCCTCAAGCTCGTTGGTCTTTTGAAGAAGCTCAGCCCTATAACTATCAATAGTCTCACTAGATTTTATAAGAGCGGCTTTGCATTCTTCAAAGTTTTGAGTAAGCGCTGCGTTTGCCTTCTTTAATTGCTTTTGATTCTTTCTATTTTCATTGACATCTTTTTGTAAACTAGCAATTAAATTAGCAAGCGCGACACGCTCCTCGTCATCATACTCATTTGCATGTTGATCATCCTCAAACTCATTATTGCACATGTCTGATGAATCGGGTGTGGTATTGCTATCAACCGTTTCCATCATACACGTGTCAGTAATTGTTGTTGGTAGATCACTATGCTCATGTGTATCACCAAACACATTATATTCAGCATCATCTTGTACCTTATCAATTAGCTCGGTATCAAAGATAGGACCATTGTCATCTTCAGTGACGTTAAGGACCTCATGAATCTTTGCCATGTATGAGTAATGTGCCTCGAGTTCTTGGTCGGAGAGTTCATCATCTGTGTCGTCAAGCATTTCTCCTTCCTCAGCTGATAACTTGATTCCAGCTTCCATTTTCTTGCACAACAGCATCTTTTCCTTATGATAACCATAATCTTTAACCCTCTTTGGTTGCCTGCATTCCTTAGCCAAATGCCCAAAACCTCTGCAGTTAAAACACTGAATCCCACTTTGTTGCACAATTTGAGTACCAACAGTTTCCCTATTTCCAACAACAGTAGACACCCTCTGATTATCATACTTAGGTTGTCGATCATACTTTGGAGGACTCTCAGCACGTCTTCGTGTGTCATACCTTGGAGGACTCTGTGCATGGGTGTTCCTCGAGTTTGAAGATGTTCGAAGGTTGTTGTTGGTGGGTTTGTAGATTTTCTTATATTGCTTCATAACGAAAGCCATTTGTTGCTTGAATTCCCTATCCCTTTGAGCTACTTTTTCATCACTGTCTTCTTTGGATGATTGCTCAGGTATGGGTGATTGTGCTCTTGCAACTTCTTTGCCTCGGGATCGTGTTGGAGCATGTGACTTAGAGACAATGGATGATCGTGGTGATGATGATTGAGTAGAGTAGGTCTTTGAAGTACGGGAGTGATAATCTGGGTAATGTTGAGTGGTAGACACCAAAGCAAGTGGATTGGAAATCTTTGCAACTCGTTCAGCTCGAAGTTCATTTGCCTCATTTTGAAATTGTTTCAAGATGTCAAAGAGCTTGTGATATGAAACTTCGTCTAACTTTTGTTGTTGTTTCACCAAGGTGACAAACCGTGTCCACTCTGGTTGAAGTTGTTGTAGAAATTGGACATTGACTTGCATGGTGGAAACTTGCAAGTTGTTTCGGGTCATATCATTCATCATCTTGTAGAATCGGGAGTAATAAGAGTCAATTGATTCCCCATACTTTGATGTAAACTTGCCAAAGTTCCAAAACATCTTAGTTTTCACATCTTGTTTGTTAAGTGATTCACCTTGTTGCAATCTTTCAATGGCCGTCCACATTTCTTGAGCAGTAGGACATGCGTCAATGTAGAGTAAATTTCATCTCCAATGCCACTGAGAATTAAGTAGATTGCTTCCTTCTCTGCATCAAACCACGCACGGTTCTCTGGGGTGAGGTCGGTCCTCTTTTCATCACGTTCATATGCGGTTTGTGCGTCACTTGTTTCTGTGGCTGGTACTGCAGGAACTTGAATCCTTGAGAGTTTATAGGGTCCTTCCAAGATACATTGCCTTAAAGCATCACCGTTAGGTTTTGTGTCAAGGTAACGTATAAAACGGGATTGCCATTGATCATATCGACCCGACACAAGCATTGGTGGTCTTTCTTTGTTACCTGCCACCATTATGTTGTTGTTCGTCACACGATATTCAGCGGTAGAATCCATCTCAATAATCTCTGAAATGATGAATCGAATGTGGATCTTAAGTAGTTGTGTTGTGATTGATTGGTTGTTGAAATTCCGAAAATTGCGATTTTTTTTAATAATCTTCGTGTAAACTACGTTCTGAGACTAGTCTAGATAGTGGCTAAGTCTAAAAAATACTCGAACAAAAAAATTAGATGTCCATCGCACTCTGATCGCACTCTCATCGTACTCCTAGATCGCAGTCGGATCGTACTCCAGATCGGATTGCGATCGTACTCCCCTATCCTAGTGAGCTATCGTACTGAACAATCGTGCCCTGATCGCACCCTGATCGTAGTGAACCTGATCGTACCCTGATCGTAGTGAACCTGGTCGTACTCTGATCGTAGTGAACCTGATCGTACCCTGATCGTAGTGAACCTGATCGTACTACACAATCGAAGTCTAGATCGTACTTTGGATCGTGCTGATGGATCGTACTAAGAAATGGATTCTGGATCGTACTTGGGATCGTACTTATGGATCGTACTACGTGATCGTACTGGTGGATCGTAGTGTGGATCTAAGTTATGATCGCAGTTAGATCGTAACAATGGATCGTGACTATGGATCGCAAGTAGAAACCCCCAGGGTTTATGCAACCACAAAATCAGATCGTACCCCCAAAATTAAGCCGAGACTTAAGAGCAACAAGAAAGAATGGAGTTTTTACCTTGGATTTCGTGATTCAATCCAAACCAAAGTAACCAAAATCTTACCACACGTATGAAAGATGTAGAGATTAAAGGAGGAAGATTTAGAGCACGAAAAGCATAAGAAAAAAACTTGAATCCGAGTAGATTTTATGGAAAAATCACACGAATTAAGTAGTAAATCAACAACGAATCACAAAAACTACCCCATGGCGATTGATACCAATTGTTGTCCCTAATATGTGATGATTCTATACTATTAATGAAGAAAGAAAGGTAGAAATGAGATGAATTTTAGAGAGAGAAACTAGAGAGAGAAAAGAGAGAGAAGTGTGTGAATTAGTGAACTATTAGATTAAGAAGAAAATGAATCACCAACCCTCCTAACATGCTAGGAGGGTAGTATATATAGTCCACCCACATGCGGGCTTCTTTATGGACTATATGGTTTGGGCTGGGCTTTCCTTTTGGGCTTTAGTTACTTATTAATGAACTTTAGCCTAAAGTTAAGCCCGTATAACACGACTAATATACTACCTATTACAACGTTCTAAAATACGATACATAATAAACATATGACTGAGCATTCTTGTTTGGCTCAATATTTTGAGGCTAACAAAACTGATACCAACTGATGTAGCGAAAAACAAGGATAAATAAACTGAATCTGTTGTACCTAAAGAATACCAGAAACAACTCTTTTAACAATCGTTGATTCACAGGAATACCGATTATTAGGATGAAAATTGAACAATAAACCCTAACCCGGATTTAAGTCAATTGATTATTAGGATGAAAATCGAACAATAAACCCTAACTGGATTTAAGTCAATTAACAGCAGACTAAAAGTCTATGTTTCTTTTAATTTACAACTCCATAAAATCCCATACAATATACTCGAAGCCTAATTTTATAAGAAAACTAATCTTGTGGAAAAAGATAACAATATATTCCTTAAAAACACAAAATATATAAGAAATTAAAATTAAATAAAAGATACCACAAAATAAAAAAACTAAATAAAAGATACCACAAACTAAGAAAACTACATAACCACTTTTTTATGCTCCTCCATCAGTTCCGATCAGGACAAGTGGGTTGGTTTGTTTCGTCCTTCTATCTACCCAATTCTCTGTCTTCGTTCGTGATCATGTTGGACGAAAGGTAGTTGTAAAGAAGCGGTTGTAAAAAAAAGTTTGCTCAGCTCAAGAGTCTTGTCGGCACCTGAGGTGGTGGTAACTCAAATGGATACTAAATATTCAAATTGCAAAAAACATAAAAGTTAGACATTCAAAAAGTTTCTTTACACAACACAACTCTTACCGAGTCATTCACCTATAATCACGTTATACACACGGCATGCATCATGAATTACGGAGAATCAAAGTAAATGTAAATTTATTTAATACTAGATGAAATTAAACGTGACACTGCTTATCTCGTGTTTGGCTCTTACAAATTTACGTAAGAGACGAGTTACTAGCTTAAATATGTGATTTCAAGTCAAATTGGAGTCACAACAACACATAATGTTGATACAAAAGTTGGATGGATCGAGCTAGATCCGAATAAGGGTTAATTCGGGGTCTTGTGGACTCCGGCTCTTGCACCAAGTGAATCATGTTTGAAGACCATGCACACTAAAGAACAGACACCGTTAGGCTTACCGTGGGCGCTTGTCCCACGATTAGACTCCGGCGTGAGAGTAAGTAATCGGTTTGAGTATATGCGAGGGTTTTAGAGTATTGTGTTGTAACACCCCCAAAGTGGTCAAATACAGCGGAATAGTACATCGGGTGATACTTTGTTGGATCGAGAGCACACAGTATATAGAACAATGATCATAAATGTCATTAAAACATATTACATGAATTTAATTGTGCAAATTAAGTAAATTGTCTTGAAATCAACATTTAACATTTTTGAAGTAATATCCCAGCCCAATAGTAAACATGATGCTCCCTATGATGCTGGAAATCCAAGTGCATATGAACCTGATTATTTTCTAAGAAAATATATAAAGTAAAATATGGGGTCAACACGAATTTGGTGAATTCACAGGTTTAGTTTATAAATAAAAGTACTGATATGCAAAACACCACGAAAGTACTAGAGCTCCAAGCTCAATAATATAGTAGTTCATATTGCCCTGTAATAGAAGTTAGACAAGTGATCAGAGGCCTATGTGGATCGTCCTTGAGAAGTAACCCTTTAGTCCGAAAATGTATATAAGTCTGGTGGCCTTGGCCTAGGCTAGGTGAGAGCTACTCACGCAGACTGGGATTGTCAATCCCCAAATAGATCTATTTATAACATTTCATGCTACACAATTAACTATTACAGTCCATGAGAATGGGGCAAACAATAGGCAGTAAATAAGTTGCGGACCCGTGAAATGTTTGCATATACAATAACTAGTATGTTTTCTTCCCCAGTTATAAAAGCTGTATAATATGGGGGCATGAACTCACCTTATTGGTGATGCAGTAGTGATAAAGTCATTGAGTAGACTGACACGGTATGATCACGAAGCAGTAGAATTACCTAAGTAATTTATGTGGGTCTTAGTAAATGTACAAATAAAATGAATATATAAATATAGTTGATGAAAATGCATGATCTAAATTTAATAAGTTGTTACCGTTTTTAAACGTTAAACTATTTGTAAGTTATCGAAATATATACACTTTTAGTTTCTTAAAATGTATTTAACTTGTTTTAACTTTAACGGTATAATTAATTGAATAAATGATTTGTTGGAAATACGTTTTTCCAAAGAAAGTCTCGGTCACATCATTGTTAGCATAGATCACGAGCTATAGACTACTTAGGACATTGTAACTTGGAGTGACCTCCCTTAGGGGGAGATTGTTAGAAATACGTTTTTACGTATTTAGGAAGGATCGGTCACTCCAATGATATATTCAAATATTGGGCTCGTGATCCAATATGTAACAATATAACCCACAAAGCCCACATGTAGGGTGGGCTATATATACCCCCTCCTAGCATGTTAGGAGGGGTTGGTCATTCTCATTTACATACTTCTAATCTAATATCTTCTAATTTCTCTCCAACCTCTCTCTTCTTTCTCTCTCTCTACATCTTCATCTATCTCTCTCTCTAGTAATCATCTCCATAGGTAGATAATCCAAGGATTACGATAAACTAACAAATGGTATCAGAGCCATGGGATGATTGTATTGTTTATGTGTTTGTGTTCTTGATTCATACGCCTATTCTGATCCATTTTACACGAACCAATTTTTTTTTTGTGTTTTTTATGGTTTTTTCTTAATACAAATCTTATACATAGTTGTGGTAGAGATTTTGTATAGATACTTTGGCTAAAAACACAAAAATTTTGGGTGTTTTGATCATTTTTTGGCTTAAAATCTCGAATTGGTTGAGTTTTGTCCGAGAAAAGTGGTATTTATTCCGATCAGTGTCATCGAAAAAGGGTTTAATAGTTATTCCGATCAGTGTCATCGGAAAAGGGTTTAACGTTTCTGATCGTATTCCGATTTGGCACATTCCGACAAGGTTATTCCGATTAGGGACATTCTGACAAGGGTATTCCGATTAGGACATTCCGACAAGGGTATTTCGATTAGGGACATTCCGACAAGGGTATTCCGATTAGGACATTCCGACAAGGGTATTCCGATTAGGACATTCCGACAAGGGTATTCCGATTAGGGACATTCCGATAGGGTTTATTCCGACGGCTTTCCGACTGATATTCCGACAGCTTTCCGATCCTTTATTCCGATCAACATTCCGACAACGCAAAAATTATTCCTTATGTGTAATTTTGACTTGGAATTTTTGGTTTATCGAGAACATATTTTAGGGTATTTCAACAATATTTCTCGGCTTCTACACACAACAACAAACACAATTACTTTCTTTCATTGATCGATCGACAAGTAATCCTTACTTTCATTTGTCATCGAACTTCAATGGATTTGTTGAATTCGACATATCGAGAGGGATAATTGCAGAAGATGCAAGAAGAAGCAAGACAAAAATGTCATGTCTCATTTAGACAATTTGAATGTCATCTCTACGAGCTTACCAAGCTAGACTATGGACGATCCTTTGTGGCAATATTTGGTCAAGATGCTCCTTTCTTCATGGAAGCTATGATGATAAACTTGGATATTCTTCAGCAGCAACTTGACAAAGAATACTTTAATCATATTGAATCTGCATCTGCACTTCAAGTTCTTTTGAAACAATTATCGATTTTTCTTCAATTCGATGTTGCCAAGAAAGAAAATTCAGTGCCCTGTCAGTCATTCCTTGAAGACATGCATAAAGAGATTCAAGACTTCTGTGGTACTTTGTTCAAATACATGACTTCTCTTACACATATGTTTTAAGAACGATCACGACTTCAAATTGCTTATGATACTTGGAAGCAAGAAAATCCGATGCAGATGCCAGAGCAAACAAATAGTCTTACGAATGTCTCAAAGGAGACCGCTTTGGTTAACGATGAAAGCAGCGTCAATGCATCACGACAACATGACTCAAACATGCATGACGAAGAGCCAATAGTTGAGGTACAATTGGATATTGAATCTCACAATGATCTACATCATGTTGAGCAATCAGAACCCACCTATGACAAACATGGGATGGAAAAGGGTGATTCCACTTCTGATTCATCCGATGTGAGTCATAATGGGGGAGAGAATTATCAAAATCATCAAAATCATGATATATGCCTTATGACTGCTTCTTTAACTAATTCTGGTTCTAGGATTGAAGAG
Organism: Glebionis coronaria; assembly: GCA_025667525.1. Classification (NCBI taxonomy): domain Eukaryota; kingdom Viridiplantae; phylum Streptophyta; class Magnoliopsida; order Asterales; family Asteraceae; genus Glebionis; species Glebionis coronaria. Next base: position 178,866,141 of record CM046879.1, read on the forward strand.
CTTGAAATAAATTTAGCTCAGCAATCAAAAGAGCTTGAGGATGCCAAAATTGAATTTTCGAAAAAAACGAAGAAATTGGAAAGTATTTTGAAAAACTTGAAAATTCTAACGTTGTTCTTGAACGAAAATTGGATCAAAAAATTTTAGATTCTAACACCGAAAAAGATAATTTTGTGAAACATATTACTTTGCTAGAATCTAAGTTGGCATCTCAAGACCTTTTATAAAAAGAAAACGAGACCTTAAAACAGCGTTGTAATGAGTTAAATAATTCTCTCGTAGAGATGAGGTCTAAAACTCAAGAGTCAACAACCTTGTTAACCACTGAAAATGCTGATTTAAAGGCTCAAGTTCAGAAAAAGGTTTTTGCTATAGCTGCTCTGAAAAACGAGCTAAGGAAAATTAAGGGCACTAGTGTGGATACTAAGCTTGAAAAACCATCAATTTTGGGGAAACCGCCAAAAAATCAGTTCGTTCGACAACCGAATGCATTTAGATCCGAGCGATCAAAATCCTCGAGACCGCGATTTGCCTCCCCAGTTGATATGGTTCATAGTTCTAGACCAGTCACTCCACTACCTAGGCCTACTGTGATCAAATCATCCTATGCAAAACCTCTACTAGTGATTCTAGGTATAGTTCTAAGAATATGCCACAGCATAGATCGAATAGTATGCCTAATAATCACTATGTAGATGCATCTAAGAAAATGACACAAGCAAGAACTAGGATTTCTAGATCTCATTCGGATCTCAAACACGGTGTTTGTTCCGTATGCATGAAGAGTATCTTCACAACGAATCATGCGGCTTGTGTTACTAAAGTCTTGAAGGAGCTGAACTCAAGTGCTAAAAGAGGGTTTCCTAAAGGAAATAGGTTTTCTACCGCTAAGTCTTCCGTTGTGCATAAGAAAACCATGTCGCCTAGATCTGATCTTAGGGGGAAACCCACGGGTAGGATTATCAAATCAGTTAATCTTCAATGGGTTCCTACAGGAAGGATGTTTCCCTCTAGCACTACCAAAGCTGGTTGTGAACCCATGCATGGTTCTAAAATAGATATCGTTAACCCATGTGAAAGTATACAAATTGTTGATTACAGTACAGGTACTAAAGTCAAGCATCAACAACAACAAACCGGTCAAATCTCTGTATACCATTCAACTAAGGACACTCTTAGCGTTGGTTGCTGAAGAAGCTGATATCTACGAATCAAGTGTTTAGGGGATTTACGATTAAGCTAACAAAATGGCTCCTCGTTAAATGACAGACGATGACCCGGACTTCAGAGACAGGGAAGTTTATCTACGCAACGCTAACTTACCTCTTAACGAGAAATTAAGTTTTCTTGGACACGAGCTTATCCTAAAACCATTCAAAGGTTTTAAGCTCGTGTATAGGGTTCGTTGTCAAATGTCAGACAATGACCCGATCCTCAAATAAAGGAAAGCTTATCTTCGATGATAAACTTATCCTCATTAACAAGAAATTAAATTTTCTCGGACACGAGCTTACATTAAAACTATTCAAAAGTTTTAAGCTCGTGTAAATGGCATATAATCACATTTCAGCTTATGCCCCAGACCCCAAAGAAAGGAAAGTTTATCACCGATGATAAACGCATCCTTACAACGAGAAATTAATTTTTCTTGGGCATGAGCTAAAATTAAAAACATTCGAAGTTTTTAAGCTCATGTACAATGACTTACAGTTAAATATCAGACTGTAACTCGGATTTCAGATTTAGGATAGCTTATCTTTAAAGATAATTTATCCTCGTAACGGGAAATTAAATTTTCTCGGTCACGAGCTTGTATTAAAACATTCCAAGTTTTAAGCTCAGAAAGGAAAGTGCATCTTTTAAATTAGAGAACTTTTCCTCATAACGGGAAATTCATCTTTCTCGGTCTTGAGCTCGTTTTGCAAGATATTCAACATCTTAAGCTCAAGTAATTGGTTTTCAAAACTTTGAACACAATTTTTTGAGAATTTCTCAAAAGGTTTTTCTAAATCTTTTAAAATTGTGTGTTCAAAAACGTTTTGATAAAAGAGCATGTTTTCTGGAATCGATAATATTTACGATACTAGAAATGTCATTCAATAATGACACGGGGTTGTAAATAAAGTTCGAGCAGAAGTTCAAATGTTTTAAAACATGTTCAATCAATGGCTTGCTATTATTTCAGATAGTAACCCGATTTTCATACTCAAGTCAAGCATTTCACCGGAAAGCTTTGACTCAACAACGGGAATTAATTTTCTCGGGCATGGTTTACTTTATAACCATGTAAGGGATTGTGTTTACGTAATAACACAATCTAACACGAATATATGTACGTGTCAGTGCATTTATTTGTTAAAACAAGAGAAATCTTTTTTTTTATGAAGTTATCATCTCCACCAACCATAGCAATTTACAATTGATATCTACATACTCGACGATGCGACTACTCAAACGGTGACTACAACTCTTTCAATAGAACACGGGTCAACAATTGAGGGGGAGCAATTGTCCAGCATTCAGAATCCTTGATGCCGAGAGTGCCAAGTTCACATATTGGTGTCAAGACAACGATATCAATCATACACATGGAGTCAAGAGATAACTTCAGACGTGACGAGGTGACCAACATTCGTGAACAAGAACCATGTGAATCTTTCATATGATGTTCTCCATCATTCAGGTCCAACCTCGTAAATTGCTAATCTTGTGAATACATTATCATATATGATCTTTGCACGTGATAAATACCTTACACTTGTGTTTAAAAGGTATTTAATTTACATTTCAAGTACATCCTCATTAATTTGAGGGGGACCTTGTGTAATTCATGAAGATAATTGGATTTGCATTTTTCTTCCCAAATTTTCTTAAAATGCTATTAAATCAATTGATATTAAAAACATTGATTGGGTTAATATTTTTAATATGGGGGAGAAAATATGATTTAATATGGGAAATGATTAATCACAAATGGTTTGAATTAACGTGCTAGCTCATCTCGACATGTGCGAAATGTTTTCGGATATCGTGGCATATGTTAAGGGGGAGCAAAATGGATTTGCACTTCAAAATGGATTTCATGGTGACATACACTTACCCAAAACATCTCTATTCATGACGGTGAAGATTGTGGTGACATAAGGATGGTAGGATAGGTTAAAGTCTAATGATTCCTATAGAACCGGAGGAATCTTCCCAAGGACATTCCATAGCTAGAAATAGTAGTCCTTAGGAAAGATGGAGAAAGATTGTGAACGTAGCTGAATGCCGACCAAGTACTTAAGTTAGCACTGGAACAATCACAACAAGGTGCTAGTTATGACGTATTGGTAAGCATTGAAGGGGTTGAAGAATGAAAAAGAATTGTAATGATAAAAGGTGTAAAGAAAGAAGCCCTCCTTACAACTTAGGCAGAAACCGGGTCAACTCATTAGCTATTGAGATCATTTTTGATGATTCTTGATATTGAAGACATACATCATGGACCCAGTGATGCAATGCACAACCTATCTCAGCTAACTCAGATATCTCTCAAAAGATATTTGTTTCAATCACACGGAGACACCGCATTATCTATTGATTTATTCACTCTGAATAAATTGGTGGTGAATGATATCACTACTCTCCAGCCTCTGATCACTAAAATCCAAAATGCACGATTGAGTCTAGAGCCATTTGAGATCATCAAATATCTCATTAGGACACACTTTCAGAATTCCTTGCTTCTTCACACACTGTGAAAAGTAAGAACGATTTTAAGAGTCCTACGCAAAATCTTCATGATCTTGCCTGAACATCCGAGTAATACGAAAGTATTTACAATGAAGATGGAAATCCTTCTTGAGCGAATATCAAAAAGCTCATGGTAGGTGACTTGTGCGATTCTTTATGAATCAAACTTGTGATAACTGGAAAGCAACAGTGCTTTAATTCTTAAATGAATTTAAACACGTTCCAGGCCTCTACGCAATATCTTAGTGATCTTGCCAGAACACTCAGAGTGATACCTTAGTGTTCACAATGATGAGTGGAAATCCTTCTAGTGTTAACCTCAAATAGCACTTGGTAGGTAACTTGCAAGATTCTATATGAATCAAGCTCGTGACAACTGGAAAGCAACGATGGTGCGGTTCTTAATTGAATTTCACTTGTTCCAGGAACATGAATTGAAGGCTTCAAATCATGCGGATATTTTTATCCAAATGATTCACTCTTTATGTTCGCAGTAAGCTTTGGACGGTCGAATAAAGAGAACGGGTTTACCCGCGAAATCTTGTCAAGGAGGTTCTTAATTGAAACTACCTGTCACAAGTACGATATTTTTATATCATCCAACGGTCTTCACCGACCGGAGGTAAAATGCTACCGAATTAGAATGAAATGTTCAAGGCCATTTCATCCGTGTATATGTTTTGTTGCTAACTGTCTTATGCAGTGTAACAAGAAGGTGGCATTGCGGTGCACAATCCAGAAGAAGTCGTAAACACATGCTTATACTTTATGCACTTAATACCTCATCTAATTTCAAGAAAGCCTAAAAGTTAAGTCTTCCGTTGTATCAAACTCTGAAGCTTTCAAGAATTTATAAAAGTATAAGTATGTGGAACATGAAGTCACGAAGAGGCAAATATCAAAAGTGATGAATGCACAAGGTCAAAGCAAGGACACATGCTCAAGACCAAAGTCAAAGATCTCATCAGCATATTCACAAGAACAAGATCGAAGACTCATGCATAGTATGCTAGGTGTAAGATTTTGTAAAATGGTGTGACCTCCCTTAGGGGGAGATTGTTGGAAATACGTTTTTTCAAAGAAAGTCTCGGTCACATCATTGTTAGCATAGATCACGAGCTATAGACTATTTAGGACATTGTAACTTGGAGTGACCTCCCTTAGGGGGAGATTGTTGGAAATACGTTTTTACGTATTTAGGAAGGATCGGTCACTCCAATGATATATTCAAGTATTGGGCTCGTGATCCAATATGTAACAATATAACCCACAAAGCCCACATGTAGAGTGGGCTATATATACCCCCTCCTAGCATGTTAGGAGGGGTTGGTCATTCACATTTACATACTTCTAATCTAATATTTTCTAATTTCTCTCCAACCTCTCTCTTCTTTCTCTCTCTACATCTTCATCTATCTCTCTCTCTAGTAATCATCTCCATAGTTAGATAATCCAAGGATTACGATAAACTAACATGATTTTTATTTAATTAAGAGTTGCAAAATATAATGTTTCACAAAATTCCTTAGAGTTTCAAATGTAAAAAATTAGTCCTCCGGTTTACACAAGTTTCATAATAAATCCTTTCAGTTTATTTAATTTTATAATTAAAATAAACTTAAGTTAAATTGCACTGAGGTCCTTGTAAAAAGGGAAGTTTGCAAACAGACCCTAGGTCTTGTAATACAATTGTTATATGGCAGAAATACCCCTAGGGTTTCATCCGTTAATTTTATTGCAAGGTTAGTAATAATCCGTTAACATAGTTTAAAAAACCGCCCCTAGGGCTTCTATAACTTTTGACAAATGATCAAAACAGCCACTAGGGTTTTTAAACATTTGGTTAATTGCAAACCAAGTCCCTAGGGCTTGCTTAAAGTTTAATAAATGACATAAATGGTCCTTGGAGTTTCAAAAATCAATAAAGGACACCAAGTAAATATCTAGGGCTCGTTTAACTTTCATAGAATGGCAATAATAGTCCTTTTGGTTTTAATTAAGTTTCGGTTGTAATTAAATACCCCCTAATCTTTCGGTAATTTACAAAATAGACCCTAGACTTTTCAAAAGTCTTGAAAATCAATTAAGTAGTTTTATAACTTTACAAAACAAACCTATACTTTCACAATATTACATTTTTGGCTCGAAGAGGCCCATTAAGGGTTCGGTTTGGTTTTAGGCTTAGTGGGCTTATTTCTTGGGTTTAACTAAGCTTAAGTAAATTATATAAGCACTTATTTATTCCCAAAATAAGCTAATTAGACTAATGGGCCTAGTGGGCTTAAGCTTATACACGGCTTAATAATAAGTCGTGAGTCATGGGCTTATCAGCTCATTGATTCATGGCTTGTGGGCTTATATTTCAAGGCTTATTCTTCTAGCTTATCTAGCTTAGTTCATGAGGGGTTAAGGCAAGGCTAATGCTAGTTTATCTAGGTTTAAATATTATACATTTCTCCTATGTAAATAAATTCAAGCCGTGGGTTATAGATCTATCTAGGGTTTGATTTTGTTAAGTGTTTTTACGTGTGCATGTTAGTCTAACCAAGGTTTTCATAGATTCAAAAGTATAGGTGTTTATGTCCATATGTTTTATGAGATTTTAAGAGAATGACAATGAGAATGGGGGTGGATACTGTGACATTCGTCAAATTTCCATCTTAATTTATTCATATAGTACGAGTATTTTAACTGTTTACCGACGAGTTGTCGACATGAACGTGTTAATCATTTTGCTTTGCGGACAAAGCCCTTTTTAGGGAGAGCATATGTAACATCTCGAATATTCGCGAGTGTTAAGTTGAATGCAATGCACAAGTTGTGAGCGTTTTATGTTTTGCCGTACGTTTATTTGATATAGTTATTAAGATTTCGTGACGTCTCGCACAATTGCTTTGTTTTGGGATCGTATGCTAAACGGTTTTGGTGTCGGGATTATTCAGTCGCGTCTAAACCTAAACATTGTGAACCCGAGTCGAGTGTATAAGCTGTCACAGCATGTGTACATATACTGAGTATAAACCTTCAATTATATTGCCAAGCTTGCCTTACAAGGGTCTCAAATTTCTGTCACATGTCTACATTACATATAAACTTCATAGTTTATTGCCTCACTAAAGGACAGCACACATGCCTAGTTTACCCCTTTTGGGTATATCACAAGTAAACATTTTCAGATTTACACTAACCCTAGACTAACAATACAAGTTTATATACAAACCCAAAGTATTATCCAATGTCCAAATACAAGTTTATCTCAGTCCAAAAATTACAAACACAAAAATCTGCACAAGTCTTTCCAAACACAACTCCTGAGTAGAAGATTTGGTCCAGCCGAACCACACGTCTCGTCCGAACCTGCACAACCGAAAGTCTTCTTCCCGTCCGAGCCTGCAAAAACCGAACATAGCATCCCCATTGTGAGTCTTTCGTCTTTTCGTCTTTCCTTATGAAGTCTAGATGTGCTTGTTTTTGTACGAACCTGCGAATAAACGAATCATGTGTTAGTCATTGTAAAGGTCTTATACTTTTAACTAAAAACTGAAAATTGTTAAACTTTATAACTAGTACAAACATGTATATGATATTACTTTGCTGTCAACCAAACCGAGACCCAATTTAGACCAAACCGAGACCCGATTGAGACCAAACCGAGACCCGACTTAGAACCAAACCGAGACCCATGTTCAACCAAATCAAGACCTCAATCAAGAACCAAACCGAGACCCATGTCCAACCAAACCGAGACCCAATCAAGAACCAAACCGAGAATCAAATCAAACCAACCAAGTTCCACTTTCTGCCAAATTATCAGCAATTATTACCAACCAATCCAAATGTTTTAACCAAGTTTTATTTTACAGAAACATCCTAAAAATCATTAATCATGCCGCGGGTATAGAAACCCCAATTCGAATCGAAACCCTAATTATTTAAACACCTTTTTAAACAGTAAATTAGTACTTTTCATTTCAGAAACATCACATAAACATTAGATTCAGTCGAATATATAAAAACCCCCAATTTCATAAAAACCCTAGATTGAATTTTTATTAATTAGAACGGTAATTAAACCTAATCTAAACCCAAACCCCTTATTTAATTTAATTGAAAATGAGTTATACAAAAACCCCCAAATGACCGAAACCCTAATTTTTATAAATCGATTTTATATTAAAATTAGTTTGATTTTATAATAGAAAACATCAATTAATTGTGTTTAAACCCGAGTTTGATGAAAACCCCCAAATATTTCAAAACCCTAGATTCAATTATTTTCAATCCGAGAATCATATGATTCACAACAAGTTTATACGAATCAATTAAACCCACTGATATACATTAAATCGAAAATCAATTAAAGCTTTTAAAAGAAATAAAGGAAAAACAAACTTATCTTGATTCTGGCTAATGATTCACGAAACCGCAAGGGAGAACACATCAGAAAAACCAAATCGGTTGATGTGGGGATTAAACCCCACATCTCACGCGATCTAAACACCTCAGACCACCACACATGATTATTATATCTCAAATGATTAGAATTTTAGCCATGAGAAAAGGATTGAACCGATCTAGATTAAGAGAGAGAGAGATTTGGGGCAGTGGAGTTGTTATCGAGAGAAGAGAGAGAGTTTCACTCTCAGTTATGGGATTGTGTGTGTTAAACACACATATTTACTCCTTCCGTTCTTGTTTATTCCACCAGTGGGCCGGGCCGGGTCTAATGACCTTGGGCCGGTTTGTGTGTAAATGTTTTGGACCCAATTTTGGGCCTTGTGTGTTTATTTGTTTAGTTGAAAGCCCAAAACGAATTTGGTTAATTTAAGTTATAATTTGACCCGTGAAACCCGACCATTTAATAAACCGATTTTATTTATCGTATTTCCGTAAATCGTACTTTTCATAAACGTATGGTTTCGTCAAGCACAACTAGGGTGTCGAGTCATTTAATAATACAATTATTCGTATCGTAACTCGATTCTCATAATTAATTAGGTCGCGGCTAGCGTAACCATACTCTCGAGCTATTTTATCTACGTTCTCTTTGCTGAATTTACAAGGTGAGTTTATAGCCCCATACTTTACTATTTTCACTGCTTTTTGGGGTGAGACATTGCTTGATTTTAACGTGTGAACACAAGTGCATTTACTGATTTATATATTAGTCTAAGTCCCACTAAAAACCCAGTTGCTTTGGCCCGTGAATCGTGAACCGTTAATTACTTTGTGTAAGCGCGAATGTAATGGATAGATCTATCGGGATTGACGTCCCTGTCTGTCTTGTCCAACAAGGGGACAAGCAGGCACAGTTTCATTTGAGTCTGAGATAGGATGTCGTGGGTTTAGGCATCTAGTTTGGGCTACATTTATATGATTATACTGCCGGTGTTGTTAACGCTTCGGTGTCACGAGCTTAGACTGTAATAAATACTTTTGGGATGACTTTGTATCTGTTATATTGTCATCACATTTGGGAAAATCTTGTGGTTCATTAAACATTTCCACTTAACTAAACCTATGAACTCACCAACTTTATGTTGACACTTTAGCAATGTTTTTCTCAGGTATTAAGAAGGAAGATGCTAAATGAGGTCTCATGCATTGCCGTCATTTCTTTGAAACAACGATCATTTGTACCATTTGGGAAAACTATGTTTTGTAACCGTATTCAGTTTATGCTTCCGCACTTTGTTAAAACTATTTATTTTATTAATTACAAGTGATCTATTTTCCGAACGTCTCATTTAGAGGTCGTTCTTTGTGACTATGTGCGTATGATAATCATGACGTCACCACTCCCTTGTCGCCATTATACTCTGATATTTTGGGAGTGTGACAGATACACTTACTTGTTAGTGAGATTGGTGACAAGTGATACATACTAGCCAGGAGCTCCTTGAACTACCAAGATCTACACGTATGGTTTGTTATAGCCGCGACCTAGGATTGCTTTGTGTGCCTTGATACCCAAGATTCTTATATTAGTAGTAAATGTTAGCAATAAATGAGCCTTGATACAAAGATTTGGGGTAGTAAATGCGTTTGTATGTGTGTGTTCTTGTTTAACCGAGAGTGAGAGTGAGAGATATGGATGGAGTGAAAGTGTTAAGGTATGTTTATATCCAAGTGAGGTGAAGGTTTGTTGTGGTTCGGTTTAGGCCACACAAAAGAGAGAGACAAAGGAGATTCAGTATCCTAGTATAGTATTAAACATATCCTAGGTAAGATTTATGATACACAATCCTTAAATGCAACATTGTACACTTGCCTCTTGTGTTTTGCTTGTATCCGTCGCCTAGGGAGAAGTCAAGGGGACATGGGATGTCAAAATAGTATGTGTTTTAATGACATATTGTTGTACAAGTATAGGTAATGGTTTTGTGTAGTGCACATAGGTTTTTAGTTATCTTAAATGTAGTTTAAGTGGTATTCGGCTAGGTTTTAGTGTCTAGTATGGTTTAGTGTTTGATTTTAGTGAATTGGTAGAGTTGCTAATAGTCTAGGTAAAATAATGTGAGTGTAGGTTTAATTCTAAGGTGACATGGTTATGTTTTTGGGTTTGTGGTGAAAGCATAAGTAGTAGTTAATAAACGTATAGTTTTAAATAAATAGAAGTAGGACACTTATTTAAAATGTAATAATATTTAGTAAGTGTAAAGTTAACATGTGAAATGTTGGCTTTCATTGACTCATATAGTCACTTAAAGTGTATAGAAAATATATAACATATATTTTGTAGTGAGTGTAAGTAGTTGGTAGATATTATTAACTGTGATCATGGTTTTAGATTTTTATAAACCTAAAATGATGTATGCACATGCTCATGTGTTCCAAGTAACTTAATAGTCCCAAAAATGATCAACTGTATGTTTGTATGCTCATAAAAATATAGTCATATGTAATGTTCATGTGATACCATGATTGAATAATCACAATCATGATAAAATTTTCATAGTTTAATTGGCCAAGTGATTGAATATTCAATATCATGTTATAGTAAATAAATAGTTCTCGTGATCAAATGTTTGAATGCTCATGCATGATGCGTATGATAGTATGAAGTTTTCACGCAAAGGTGGTAATATATAATATATATCATGAGATGACGTGTACAATGATGACATTACAAAACATGAAAATCGCAGGTTTTACATGTGTATCGTACCTTTGTGGAACCCCACGGGTTCCTATTATACCCAAGAGAGTCCTGGCTGGGCTCTCCTACTCTTTCAGCCCAAGGAGGAGATAATGACCCAGAATAGCTTGATCCTTATCGCGTAACTGAGGCAAGTGCATATCCACTTCCTTTTGGCGAATATAACTATAAGATAAGTTATATTATGTCTGATCCTGTCGCAATGCGACGGGGACCTGGTTAACTAACCATCCGCTGTACGAAAAACGGCTTATTGGGCCTCCTGGGCCGTATGCATGATGCGCAATGACAATCCATACCTAATGGATACGGGTGGTACCCGTGGATCGGGTTATGCAACCCGAATAGGGACTATACGTCATCATGTCCCCCCAATCTAGTGGTCGTAGGTTCTAACCGCTGCTACTAGACTACCAATCAGCAAAGTCTCCATATGCAATGCTCTATGGTAAAATAAATGCCCCCGCGAATGTACTTGGAACATATATTTCAAATGATCCCGCCAGCAGCTATCCATGTCATAATCCACTATCACCTACTTTATTTGGAAACTGTGAAAGACTCCAACCACGTCATACAAAGGAAACCTATATGGACAGATGGATGAAATTAACGATACACATGTCGTACGATCCTTCAACCCTGAAAGGGTACTAAATACATTGTATCGACTATCAGTTTTCATCATTTCATGAACTTTGTCTCCCTCCATTACCAAAACTAGCAAAGAAACATATACACTTTACAAAAAAGATATAATCCAGCACTGTAACACTGTCAACAGAAAAACTGGTGTCCCAATTATTTGATGTAGTATCCCGCCTCTCCGAGCAAGAACTTTCCTAGTGTATCACCAAGTATCATATTCCAACATACCTACACCCTATAGTACCAGATCCTCAAATGCATATTGGAAGTTTTCAACCTAGGAAGATTGGCGTGTATCTCAGATTTTTTGAGTTTACAAACAACCGCATCCCCCTAAGCCGTTTCCTGATTGACGTGCTAAGCTTCTAATATCCATTTATTCAAGTTACACTATATCGGCGCAGCTAAAATATCCAATTTTGAGATAAGTTGACGGTTAAAGAACATTGACCCAAACATAAACCTATTTCGTGCCTTCTATCGCCCATCCTGGATTAATGGGTGGATATCTATCGCCAAACGTCTTGACCAATTCCAATGTTACACAACAAAGATAGACTCGCTGAAGAAATGGAACAACAAATTTTTTGGATAGATAAGGTTGTATTCCCCTTTGATTATGACTTTATAACCCCACAGACTATGATAAAAGACAATCGATCAATCCCTGGTACATATAGCAAAGCAGATGCGCAGATGATAGACGCTGACCGCATACCAATGAAGGAGCTCCCTGAATCGCTGCTATATGCCCTAGAGCTAAGTTATAATGCTCCCATACCTTTGAACCATATCCCGCAGTATTATGACCGCTTTGGCCATGGTGATAAATCTATTCCACGCACTCCCAATGAGGCTGTATGTTAATATATATATGTCTAACTTTGACATTTTATCGTTTGTAGAAATAACTTACTCGCAACTCGCGAAGCGCGAGCATCCTTGTGACATAACCATGCACCCTCGGCCATGTATCCCAAACAAGCTTGCAAGTGGGTGGGGCATTGGTAGACACACCATGGCCCTCGAACCTGATTCTCCTAATACACATATGAGCGCTGAGGGCGTTGTTGTTTTAAACGCAACCCTTATTCGGAGTGTGCCTTGTGCAATAGATTCATCCTACGAAGAAACAGAGGGCCCAGAGGGAGAGGGGACGCTTCCTGAAGGTAGCCCAACCCTTTAACACATACGAGGACTATATACCCATGCCAGGTTTTAAACGTTTGTCGTGTTCGCCTAGTCATGGAGTCCCAAAGAGAAATAGGTCCCAAACTACCAAGCCTCGTGCCCATATTTCTTCATGGGGCTCGCGTGCCAAGCCTTGTGTTGAAACCATTATCTCAAGGTACCATTTGTGATGTTCTGTCACGTCATGTTGTTCTCAGAATAAAAGGGGTGATTTATAATTTTTCTATTATAAATTTGCAGTTCTAAAGATGCGACACAAAGGGCAAGCACTAGTGCTGATCCGTGCAGCGAGTTCTTACCTCAATGGAAGCTAACTCGGTCCTGTACGCTCACCCATAGGTCTGACTGTGAAGCTTTCCTCCAATCTCTTGTTCCACCCGGGCGTGCTCAGCACCTCGACGATCTATCAGACGAAGTATTATTGAGAGAGTTAACGATGGGTGTGTCACGGGAAGTGACCTTAACATCACATCTCCACAAGAGAATACTGCATCTATCCTAACGCCTCGAAGATGTTTCCCTAAGCCGAGCTATAGAGGAGAAAGATAACGAACTGATGCGTGCCAAGGTGGAGCTTGCGCGCCTTCAAGCGTTCTCAAACCTAAATGCTGGTTTGATACAATATCATGAGGATGAGAAAGTGTCTCTACTAGAGTCTTTAAACCGAGCACGCCTTTTGCGCGAAAAACGGGAAAGAGACAACCATTGGGCCATGAAAAAACTGGAAGAAGGCATTTATAAATCCGAATGACCATTTATATATCCGAATGTTGCAAAATTAATCATAGCGGATTAATTGGGTTACGGTATAATTGGATTGAGTCAGGTATTTTGAAAGTGTCAAGTTTTAAAATATCTGGCGGACAAAGACAAAGTGATGAGACAAAGTGACGAGACAATGTGACAAGATTTATTTTGACGAGACCGAAATAAATGGCTATATTTTTAGTGGCTACGGATTTGTTTGATCGGTTATTATTATTATTTGAAGTTGGAGACGAATTTTTTGAAGGCGTGAACTTATTTCATCTTTGAAGATAACTGCTCATGCTTAATCTTAGAATGGAGACTTGTTTATCTAGTTTCTGGGTTCGGGGTGGTTGGTTGATGACCCGGATAACTATCACTTTAATGAGCTACTTTATTGTACTCCGTGTCACGCGCATAGTCGACGTGGATAATTTCAAGAGGTGTTGTGCTTTTATACTTCTTCAGTAATGTATTGGTAATAACTGAATTTTAGTTAATTAAAAAGGTAGCTTTTGCAAGATCTTTCTTTGTGTTGCTCGTACCCAATTATATTTGTCGTTGTTTTGTTCTCGGTATCTTCTCGAATCGATCACGGTTCAAAGTGGAATTTTTGTTATTGGTAACTAATGTTGGGTCAAAAAGTTGATGTGGCAGAAACTCAAAAATGAAGAAAACGTGAAGTTATTGTCTAAGCGTTGTCAAGACTAATTTGGGCGTTGACAAGAGTTAATTAGGCGTTGATGGCTCAAGCATTGTCGTGTGCAATCCAAGCATTGTCACATGCAATTCAAGCATTGACAAAATGTAGACAAAGAAGCTTATGGAAGCTTCTATTTAGATAAACATGCAAAGATATTCTGCATAATTTTATTTAAATAGAAGATTTACTTGTTTATTCATTCTTATCTCTTGTAAACCCTAATCCTTACACTATAAAAGGAACCAAGGGTCTTAGGTTTTATTCATATATTATTCATTCACAATGTAAACCTAAAGCGTGTGTCGACTAGACGTGGGATTCAATGTATACACGTCTAGTGATTGTTCGTTATTAATATAATGGGCAATCCATTTGTTTTAATTCATGTTATTCGTGCCTAAACACCTTGTTAATGTGTCGTGTTCTAATTCCGCTTTGATTGTATAATCATATGAACATGATGCATTCCTAGTAGCTAAAAGATCAAGGAAACCAAGGTTTCCACAATTGGTATCAGAGCCTCGTGGCTCGTGATGCTAGGACCAACAAGGTGTTCGTGTATCGTGAAGAAAAGAAAAATCCGTCTAGGGTTTTTCTGGACGTTTTTGTGTGCGCAGCAGTATTCAGAAGGCCATAACTTTTTATTGAACCGTTGGATCGCCACGAAATTTTGTGTGTGTGTTCTACACACATATATCTAGATATCCACCGGAGGGATTGTCGAGATCTATCCCCAAGAAAAAGTTATTAAGCGTCAAAGTCAGCAGGGGTCATATGCTGTTTTCTGTGAACAGTAATAGTAAAAACGCGATTTCTCCTTCGTTAACCGTTGGATCGTCGTGAAATTTGATCTGTAGGTTCTTGACACTTATGTCTAGGATCTCACAGAAGGGATCTTCGATCTGAGCATTTATGAAGAAGTTATTCGCTGTCGAAGTTCACTGCAGTTTTTGGATTTTCACATGAAATAATGATTTAGGGTTTATAAAACCCTAGATCAATTAGCCGCTGATGGGAGTTATTTAGACGCTGATAGATGTTGGTGTGACGCTGACAAGGAATGGATAAGACGCTGATGACGTCAGCGTTTGGGACAAGACGCTGACAAGGTTTAAAGTTGACGCTGACGTTTGTTATTTAGGCGCTGACAGGCTTAATTTTGACGCTGACAGAATAAGTCAACGCTGATAGGTTGACAGTGTTGTCCGATATATGGTATTTCAAGCGCTAATAGGTATTGTTCGATATTGGACAATACATCTGGTAAAGATTTTGGACAGAGAAGGATATTGGATAACACAATGTTTGCTGCTGTTTGAGAAAATTGGTACGTTTTGAGCACACAAAAAGGAGGATTATACACACGAAGGTACATGGAATCTCCGTTTTAATATAGAATATCGTGTTGATATTTATGGCTCGGATATTTTTCAAAGGAATTAATGATCTTAAAGCGAGTTAACAACTATTTGTGGGAATTTGATGGGTATTTTAAACTATATAATTGGGGTGGCCTTGAGAGTGGCTTTTACATATGGTATGAAGATGTTATTCCGTTAAATTCGTCATGAAGAGGTGTTGGCTTAAGGGGAAGAATTCTTATGGTAAGTTTGATGATTGAAGAAGATTTTCGCGAGTTTGTGTTCTATCATATCTTAAAGTCGTGCACTCCCAGTCATAGACTTTAAAGGTAACTTGTTCGTGCTTTACATGATTGGTGATGAAGACTTGTCATAACACTTGAAGGAGTTACATTATCGTGCTCAGTGTCTCACAAAGGATGAGAATATTGACAAGGGATCGAGGTCTACTTATATCTCCTCTATAAGTTCTTAGTCACGTGGATAGTACAAGACATGGAACACAAGGTTGGGTTATTCTACTTCTACATCAAAAATATTATATTAATTGTTCTTCAAGATCATTACATAGAGCTACATTTGGAGAATCTTCAAAGATTTCAACATTGTTTACTTTCCTGTTGATGTGACAAAAAGGGGAAGAAATACGTGCTACACTTGAGGGGAAGCAACTTGAAGATCATGTACAACTTACAAGAGATACACAACAAGTTTTGCCACCATCAACTAGGGGAAGATTGTTGGGTCAAAAAGTTGATGTGGCAGAAACTCAAAAATGAAGAAAACGTGAAGTTATTGTCTAAGCGTTGTCAAGACTAATTTGGGTGTTGACAAGAGTTAATTAGGCGTTGATGGCTCAAGCATTGTCGTGTGCAATCCAAGCATTGTCACATGCAATTCAAGCATTGACAAAACATAGACAAAGAAGCTTATGGAAGCTTCTATTTAGATAAACATGCAAAGATATTCTGCATAAGTTTATTTAAATAGAAGATTTACTTGTTTATTCATTCTTATCTCTTTTAAACCCTAATCCTTAGACTATAAAAGGAACCAAGGGTCTTAGGTTTTATTCATATATTATTCATTCACAATGTAAACCTAAAGCGTGTGTCGACTAGACGTGGGATTCAATGTATACACGTCTAGTGATTGTTCGTTATTAATATAATGGGCAATCCATTTGTTTTAATTCATGTTATTCGTGCCTAAACACCTTGTTAATGTGTCGTGTTCTAATTCCGCTTTGATTGTATAATCATATGAACATGATGCATTCCTAGTAGCTAAAAGATCGAGGAAACCAAGGTTTCCACAACTAAAAGGGGGAGCTTTTGATCTATATCTACTTAAAAGGTAAGTGCGTGAAGTAATAAAAATAAACTAAAAGCAATTAATGAAAATAAAGTCTGGATTAAACTTAAAACTTAAAACAGTAAAATACCTTATCTTAGAAAAACAGCTGATTCGGAATGTAATGCTTGATCCGGAATAATCAGTTCATGTGGAATAACTTGTGTTCATCCGGAATATGAGTTCATCCGGAACACTTGCTTCATTCGGAAAGAAAAGCTTGACTCGGAAATATTGATTGATCCGGAATAAAACCCTTCACTCGGAATATTGCTCATCCGGAATAACTTGGTTCGGAATAAAAACCCTTCATTCGGAATAATTGTTGATCTGGAAGAAGTGCTTGATCCGGAATATAAACCCTTCACTCGGAATATTGCTTTACTCGGAATACTTGACTCATTCGGAAAGTAGCTTCATTCGGAATAATATGGTGATTCGGAAAAGAGGGTTCATGCGGAATAAATTGTTGATTCGGAAAGTAAGTTCATGCGGAATAAAAATGCTTATTCGGAATAACCTTTATTCGGAATGTCTAAAACAAAAGGGTTCATTCGGAATATCAACTGGTTCGCAATAAAATTGAAAGACCTTGGTTCGGAATGTTTTCTTGACTCGGAATAACTAAATGAAAAGCTTGATTCGGAATAAATTAAAACAAAGGACTCATTCGGAATGTGTTACTCATCCGGAATAATTACTGAAAACACCTCATTCGGAATATTTCATTCATTCGGAATAATTGACAAAAAAACTGCTGGTTCGGAATCTGGGTAAACAGAAAACGCGAAGAACAGGGAAACAATAACAACACGATTTTTACCAAAATCAACCAAGTTTTTGCCAAAAGATTAAACTAAACTAACCACTAATCATCTACTAGTGACAAACATCAAACCAAATCAACAAAAACATAAAACCCACTTGTTTTTAAAGATCAAACTCAACAAAATAAAAACTTAAAACTTAAGGATCAATAAGAAATAGAAGAACAAGATTAAAAGGAAACTTGTATTAAGGATTAATCTTTAACAAACAAATTGGAAAATTAGAACTTACAAGATCATGGATAGATTCAAAGAAAGATAAAAATCACCAAACTCCTTAATGGAGTTGGTGTTCCTACGAAACAGGAAGAGAGAAAACAAAAAATAAAAGCTAGTTGAAAAATGTGAAAGAGGTATCTATTTATAGGCCTTGGCTTGGTTGGTGAGTGGGCTTTCTTCCTTTCTTTTTGTCTTCTCGTCTTTTCAGTAAAGTTGACGTTTTCGACTTCGATTCGGGATTTGTCGACGAATAAATTCAACTCATCTTTTAATTTCTTCATTTAATAGACTTGAGTTCTTCGACATATATAAATCTTCCATCTTTGGTCCTTTTCTTCGATAAATCTTCAAATAGGCCCATTGACTTCAAATCTTTTGCATCTCTTGGACTATAGACTTCGTCTTTTCGTCTTTTTCTTCGATAAAACCCGTGCAATCCCATGTTTTCTTTAATATTTATCCAGTTGGCTCTGAAAATACAACAAACACACAAACTACGCATAATTCCAAACAAATGACATTAAATACGCGTTTTGGTCTCGTTTTAGCAAGCAATAAGTGGTAAAAGGATGGGTGTTTTCACACCTATCAAATCCCCTACACTTAACCATTGTCATGCCCTCATGCAATGCTTAGTTTCAAAGCACATATTACATTTCTCATCATAAATAAACTACCTTGGCCTTTATTAAATTCTAAACGCTAAGGAAACTAAAAGAACAAAACAAGTAAAGTATTCAAAGACTTACATTGGGGTTTTAGGTTGTCATGAATGTTCATCATTCTCAAGTTTCATGTTCCCCATACCAAGCTTAAAAACGAGATCATTGTTATTATAAGTTAGCAAACTAATACGAACTCATGTGGCCCAATTATTCACTTAGACTCCTTTATTCCTAGGTGTATCTCTTATATTTTAATATTGTCTTGAATGATCACGAGGATGCATTGTTTAACTTATTTCGATAGTTATTTAAGCTGAAAACAAAGTGGGACAATTTAATCAATAGTTAGCTAAAGGATAAAATCTTTTAAAACTGCTTCTCGGGACCTCATAAAGTTCATATCTTGGCATAACTCGCTTCACGATTTGAGACCTTTCTCGGACCGATATTTGGCAGCGACTTCATACTTCAAATCTTTGAGAGACGTTCTTGAAATTATGGTCTTCTCTTCATAATAGGAATTTCTTCACTTGAAGTTTTGAGAGATTCTTCATACTTGGACCACGACTTCTTCATTTTTCTCCAATCTTTATTTTGGACTTAGATATACAACGATCCGCCTCCTTTTAGGACTTGGATCTATTTATCCTCATACCTTGCTAGGGTCTTTTCAGATAGACTTCTCCATGATCTTTTGGGGAGTACTTGCTTTTCATCGTGTGTCTCGATCCTTCATATTGATTTTCGATAAATGATTCTTCACATCACTTTTGGATCTTTAGAAACAAAATGTAGCTCTCATGCCTTGTTAGGGCCTTTTCGGACTCGCCAATCTTCGCATCCCGCTTCAATAAGTTATGCCTTGGCTATGAACTCTAATTAATACCGAGCAACTTTTAAACGATCTTGTGCTAGAAGCTAAGTAACTTTTCAAATCGTACAACCTTATTTATTGCATATAAATTTATTAGCAAGCGATGGGAGAATAGGCTTATAATCAACTCACATAAATTCACAAAAGAATACCAAACTTATAATTGACTCTATCATCTCTCGTCCTCCACAGTTTAAAATCTCAAGGAATGAGACTCGTGGATGCTTAGCCAATTAAATCAGAGTTTTGGGTTTTCGAGTCATCTATAGGATCTTGCAAATTCTTAGACTCTTTCAAGTTTAGAATTCGCATTTTAAAGTTCCCTTGATAAACGACTCTCTAGGATCAATTATAGGAACTTGCGAAAAGTTCTTGTTCTTAACCCGTGAGAGTTAAGACTTTCGCGTTTTAAAGTTCCCTAAATAAAAACCTAGCAAGACTTGACTTAAACACGTTAAGGATACTAGCTAGAGTAAACTTAGATAAGTAAACTCGGGTTGAGTCAAAAGATTAACAACGTTTGAAATTTTTTAAAACCACTTTATTAAACTTTATTTTAGCAAGGAAAGAAAATAACCATAACAAAGCAAAATACAACTATACAACTAGGCCAAAATAGATTAAAATTTTTGAAAAATGTCGAAAAATCAAATTTTCCGGTTAAAATGAGGACAAATTAATGGAAAAGTCCACTTATACTTTCGATAGAAGTCTCCCCTAAACTTAATATAAACATTTTCCTCAATGTTTAAGCATGTGGGAAAAGTCTCCCCTACACTTATGACATTGTGCACGTTGGTTAAATCAAGTTAAGGAGGAGACAACTAAAGTGATCAATTTCAAATGTGAGTATGAAGAAAATTGAATCACGATAGTTGAGAGATGGAACCGGAATTGCGGATAACATGGGAGCACGGTTCTTCAAAGATTCCAAGAGTGCATTTATCCCTGTAATCACATCACCATACAAACACAAGCAACCTATATAGCTCCCCCTACACTTAGGATGAAAAACGGAAAGGGGGGATAGATACTCGGGTTGCCTCCCGAGGAGCGCTTGTTTTTGTTAACCGAGTCACGAGCCTGACTCGGTCCCGAACTAATTCGTGGGAAACGTGGTGAGGGATGGAATCATCTCATGAGAGATGTCCTCACCAAAGTACAACTTCAAACGCTGGCCATTCACCTTAAAATTGGGCCCATTTGGCTGAGAAAGCTCAATGGTGCCATATGGAAAGACTTTGGCGACGGTGAATGGACCAGACCAGCGGCTCTTCAACTTTCCCGAGAAGATCTTCAACCGAGAGTTAAAAAGTAAGACTTGATCACCAACTTGGAACTCTTGGTTCTCAATTTTAGCATCGTGTATGATCTTGGTCTTCTCCTTGTAGATCAATGAGTTCTCATAAGATTCATTCCTCAGTTCATTTAGCTCGTTGAGTTGAATCTTGCGAAGATCACCGGCTTTGTTGATGTCGAAGTTAGCCTACTTCAAGGCCCAGTATGCCTTATGTTCCAGCTCGATAGGGAGGTGGCATGCTTTCCCGTACACAAGACGATAAGGTGTACAACCAATCGGTGTCTTATAGGCGGTACGGAAAGCCCCCAGAGCATCATCAAGTTTATTGGCCCATGTGGCACGATGCTCTCCCACAGTACGTTCCAAAATTCGCTTCAATCCATGATTGGATATCTCGGCTTGACGGTTGGTTTGAGGATGGTAAGTGGTGGAAAGACGGTGATTGACACCATACTTAGCCATGACTCTTGCAAATTGATCATTGCAAAAATGAGTCCCGCGGTCACTGATTATAACACGAGGAACACCGAATCGAGCAAACAGTTGCTTCAAAAAGTTCACAACCACCCTCGCATCATTCGTTGGGAGAGCCTTAGCTTCAACCCATTTAGAAACGTAGTCAACGGCTACGAGGATGTACTTGTTTCCTTTAGAAGAAGGGAATGGCCCCATAAAGTCGATGCCCCATACATCAAAGATTTCACATTCTTGTATGAAATTTTGAGGCATCTCATCTTTATGTGTGATCTTGCCTTGTTTTTGGCAAGCATCACAATGTTTAACCATCTCGTGAGCGTCAGATAAATGGTGGGTTAATAAAATCCCAAGTCAAACACTTTCTTCGCGGTGAAGTTGGGACCAAAGTGACCACCGATGGGTCCTTTGTGGCAAGCCTCGAGAATGTCTAAAGCTGCCGGTCCGTCAACACATCGGCGAATAATCAAGTCAGCGCATTGTTTGAAGAGAAAAGGGTCATCCCAAAAGTAAGTCTTAACATCTTTTAAGAACTTTTTCTTTTGTTGGGATGTTAACCCTTTGATGAGAACACCACCCGCTAAGTAGTTTGCAATGTCGGCAAACCACGGGGTGTCATCAAGATTGAGATTTATATACATTAAGGTCTCAAGGGGAAAAGAGTCATTGATCTATTTGTTCGGATGATCCCCTTGATATGGATCCTCAAGTCTACTTAGATGATCCGCGGCTAGGTTTTTAGCTCCCTTCTTGTCACGAATTTCAATGTTAAATTCTTGAAGGAGTAAAACCCAGCGAAGAAGTCTTGGCTTAGAGTCGTGCTTAGTCATCAAGAACTTCAACGCGGAATGGTCCGTGTAAACAATGGTGGTGGATAAAACAAGATAGGGGCGAAATTTTTCAAAAGCATAGACAACAGCTAAAAGCTCTTTTTCGGTTGTTGTATAATGCAATTGAGCCCCCGTTCATTGTCTTGCTAGCATAATGGATTGGTTGGAAGTGTTTATTCACTCTTTGGCCCAAAACCTCTCCAATAGCAAAGTCGCTAGCATCGCACATCAACTCAAAAAGTAGCTCCCAATTAGGGGTAACCAAGACCGGTGCCTTAGTTAGCTTATCCTTAAGAAGATTGAAGGCTTCAATACACTCTTTGGAAAAGATAAAAGGAGTATCTTTTTCCAAGAGGTGGGTCATCAGGCGAGCGATTTTAGAAAAGTCTTGAATAAATCGACGATAGAAGCCCGCATGACCGAGAAAACTTCTCACACCCTTCACGGTTGAAGGTGGAGGTAATTTGGCTATGACATCCACCATAAAATGGCATTTTTCCCAATTTAGAACAAGGCGAGTGTCTTCTCACCACTTAAGCATACGTTCTAAATTGGCAAGGCAAGAAGAGAATGAATCCCCAAAGACCGAGAAATCATCCATGAAGACTTCCATGGTTTGCTCAACCATGTCATGGAAGATAGCCAACATGCACCTTTGGAAAGTCCCAGGGGCATTGCATAAGCCAAAAGGCATTCTTTTATAAGCAAATGTACCATAGGGACAAGTGAATGTTGTCTTCTCTTGATCTTGGGGATCGATGGGTATTTGGAAATAACCCGAGAAACCATCTAGAAAGCAGTAATATTCATTACCCGCTAAACGTTCAAGAATTTGGTCCATAAAAGGAAGAGGAAAATGATCCTTTCTCGTGGCATCATTGAGTTTGCGATAGTCTATACAAACTCTCCACCCAGTAACAAGACGTGTAGGAATCAACTCGTTGTTTTGATTGGGCACAACGTTGATTCCGCCTTTCTTAGGCACACAATGGACTGGACTAACCCATGGTGAATCTGAGATAGGATAAATCATGCCCGCATCAAGAAGTTTGATAACCTCTTTTTTGATAACGTCATGGATTTTAGGATTCACCCTTCGTTGGCTTTGAATTATGGGCTTAAAGTCGTCCTCCATGAGAATTTTATGTGTGCAAAAGTGAGGATCAATTCCACGAATATCGGAGATTTTCCAAGCGATAGCTCTTTTATGTTTCTTGAGAACTTCAATGAGACGAGTTTTCTCATCGGCTTTTAAGTTCTTAGCAATTACAACGGGAAGTTGATCAATGTCCTCTAAGAAAACATACTCGAGATGAGGAGGTAAGTCCTCAAGCTCAAGAGTAGGAGGATCCTCAATAGATGGTGTAACTAACGATGGATCATCATTAGTCACCTCTTTAGGAGAAGGAGGAGAAAAAGGGTCTTTATTGAGAAGTTTCTCAATTGTACGAATGTCTTCTTCCTATTCGGTGGGAGAATCATCATACTTAAGATCAAGTGGACCCAAGCTAGCTTCAAAATCATCCAAAAGAAAGTCACTTTCTCCAAAAGGAGTCAATGACGGAGCAATTGAGGCAACGGTCTCAACATTGGGTAGAGAAGAAAGATTACTTTTGCAAGCATCATGAAAGTGTGCTTCACACGCCTCATCGAGAACATCAATAGCATTAACACTCTCATATGAATAAGGTTGCTTAGAAATCTTACCCATGTTGAAGACAATTTTGTCGTCATCAACTCTCATGATTATTTCGCCCGCGGCTACATCAATGAGAGTGCGACCGGTCCTCAAGAAAGGACGTCCAACGATTAATGGAACACGGGGATCCATCTCGTAGTCACGACAACAAAATCCGCCGGGAAGGTGAATTTGTCAACGCCAACGAAGACGTCTTCGGCTATCCCCACTGGATAAGCAACCGTACGGTTAGCTAATTCCAAAGTCATTTTGGTGGGGACTAGCTCGGGGAGAGATAATTGCTTCCAAACACTTAATGGCATTAAGTTGATACTAGCACCTCGATCGGCTAGGGCCATGCAATTCTCTACTCCCAGGAAGTTGCAAGGAATCAAGAAGCGACCCGGATCACCAAGTTTGGTGGGCAATTTCCTTAAGAGAACTGCGGAGCAATTCTCGTTAAGTTGGGTATTAGCAATATCAAGAAGCTTTTCCTTGTCACTAAGAAGATCTTTAAACATCTTCGCATATTTAGGCATGTGAGCGAGAGCCTCGGCAAAGGAGATGTTAAAATTCAATTGTTTAAACATTTTGAGAAAGTTTGAAACTTGAATATCATCCTTGCTCGTTTGCTTCTCTTTCCTCAACCTTGAAGGATAAGGTATATCAGATGAAGAGGAAGGCTTTAGGGGAGTAGGATCACTCACAACCGTGGGTGGTGGGGGAATGCGGGTAAAAGGCAAAGGAGGTGAGGAAAGTTGCTCTTTTTCCTTGTTCACAATCACGGGTGGAGGTGTAGAAAGCTCGGGTTCCGTATAACCTTTTCCACTACAAGTGGTGATTGCTTTCATCTCCCCTCTTGGATTAGCAACGGTGTTACTCGGAAGAGTACCCGAAGAGGAGGGTTGATTACCTTGGAAGAGCGAACCGATCATATCACGTATATTATCCGCTTGAGTGCTGAAAGAGTCTCTCATGTCTGCGCGAATATCATTGCTTTGTTTTGCCATGTCATCCTTAGCTCGGCTCGAATATCGCTCCCTTGTTTCGCCATGTCTCCCTTCAAGTTGATGAATTGACTCTGAAGATTCGTCACCATCTCTCTATTAGTCCTCATGAACGTCTCGATATCTTGATTCAACGCCGTTGGTTGATTGAGAGGTGGAGCTTGGTAAGCTTGAGAATTTCCTTGAGGTGGATATGGGTTTCTTTGGGATTGATATTGATTGTTAGCACGAGGTTGGCTTTGGTTATTTCAGTTATAGCTTTGTTGTTGGTTTTGGTTTTGAGGAGTAAAACCAGTGGTGCAAGATAGTTGTTTGAACGATAACTTAGCAAGTTACGGTCTCCTTGAGGACGAGCTTGATAGCCTCCCGTGGGATAAGTACCGTATGCCGCGTTAACGTTTTCACAAAAATTGCCTTGAGTAGAAGGACAATCATTGTAAGAATGAGGACCACCACATGTTTCACAAGAATTAGCAACGGCTTTAGCTTGTTAAGTATGGTTACTAGCCAAAATTTGCATATTTTTGCTCATTTCGATAATGGCTCGTTCCATGGCGGACATGTCGGTGGTGGAAGAAGTAGATGAAACATTGACTCTCGGATTAGATCTTGAGGATGCGGATGAATCCCAATTCTTGTGGTGAGTAGTCATGTTTTCAATCAACTCTCTACACTCCTCCAGTCTCCTTTTCATAAAAGTACCACCGGCGCCATTTTAATAACTGAATTTTAGTTAATTAAAAAGGTAGCTTTTGCAAGATCTTTCTTTGTGTTGCTCGTACCCAATTATATTTGTCGTTGTTTCGTTCTCGGTATCTTCTTGAATCGATCACGGTTCAAAGTGGAATTGTTGTTATTGGTGACAAAAAGGGGAGCTTTTGATCTATATCTACTTAAATGGTAAGTGCGTGAAGTAATAAAAATAAACTAAAAGCAATTAATGAAAACAAAGTCTGGATTAAACTTAAAACTTAAAACAGTAAAATACCTTATCTTAGAAAAACAGCTGATTCGGAATGTAATGCTTGATCCGGAATAATCAGTTCATGCGGAATAACTTGTGTTCATCCGGAATATGAGTTCATCCGGAATACTTGCTTCATTCGGAAAGAAAAGCTTGTCTTGGAAAGATTGATTGATCCGGAATAAAACCCTTCACTCGGAATATCGCTCATCCGGAATAACTTGGTTCGGAATAAAAACCCTTCATTCGGAATAATTGTTGATCCGGAATAAGTGCTTGATCCGGAATATAAACCCTTCACTCGGAATATTGCTTTACTCGGAATACTTGACTCATTCGGAAAGTAGCTTCATTCGGAATAATATGGTGATTCAGAAAAGGGGGTTCATGCGGAATAAATTGTTGATTCGGAAAGTAAGTTCATGCGGAATAAAAATGCTTATTCGGAATAACCTTTATTCGGAATGTCTAAAACAAAAGGGTTCATTCGGAATATCAACTGGTTCGGAATAAAATTGAAAGACCTTGGTTCGGAATGTTTTCTTGACTCGGAATAACTAAATGAAAAGCTTGATTTGGAATAAATTAAAACAAAGGACTCATTCGGAATGTGTTACTCATCCGGAATATTTTGTTCATCCGGAATAATTACTGAAAACACCTCATTCGGAATATTTCATTCATTCGGAATAACTGACAAAAAAAATGCTGGTTCAGAATCTGGGTAAACAGAAAACGCGAAGAACAGCGAAACAATAACAACACGATTTTTACCAAAATCAACCAAGTTTTTGCCAAAAGATTAAACTAAACTAACCACTAATCATCTACCAATGACAAACATCAAACCAAATCAACAAAAACATAAAACCCACTTGTTTTTAAAGATCAAACTCAACAAAATAAAAACTTAAAACTTAAGGATCAATAAGAAAAAGAAGAACAAGATTAAAAGGAAACTTGTATTAAGGATTAAGGTTTAACAAACAAATTGGAAAATTAGAACTTACAAGATCATGGATAGATTCAAAGAAAGATAAAAATCACCAAACTCCTTAATGGAGTTGGTGTTCCTACGAAACAGGAAGAGAGAAAACAAAAAATAAAAGCTAGTTGAAAAATGTGAAAGAGGTCTCTATTTATAGGCCTTGGCTTGGTTGGTGAGTGGGCTTTCTTCCTTTCTTTTTGTCTTCTTGTCTTTTCAGTAAAGTTGACGTTTTCGACTTCGATTCGGGATTTGTCGACGAATAAATTCAACACGTCTTTTAATTTCTTCATTTAATAGACTTGAGTTCTTCGGCATATATAAATCTTCCATCTTTGGTCCTTTTCTTCGATAAATCTTCAAATAGCCCCATTGACTTCAAATCTTTTACATCTCTTGGACTATAGACTTCGTATTTTCGTCTTTGTCTTCGATAAAACCCGTGCAATCCCATGTTTTCTTCAATATTTATCCGGTTGGCTCTGAAAACACAACAAACACACAAACCACACATAATTCCAAACAAATGACATTAAATACGCGTTTGGTCTCGTTTTAGCAAGCAATAAGTGGTAAAAGGATGGGTGTTTTCACACCTATCAATTGGGTACTTAGAGATTTCTCCACCGTTCCTCATTCAACAATAGTGCAAGCTTAAGTCACAAGATCGAAGGATTTTTATTCAGTTTCATGTTTGATGTATCTGATCCATTTCATCAGTGGTCACTTCAAATTGCCGACAAGGGGGTTGGTAAAGATTGCCATGGAGAATTTATGAGTAGAGAATTACGATCAACAGCTAATTCTCACAATATATATAATTCAACTTGTTTATTATTCTCACGAGATTTCAGGTACATGTGCGTACGATTTATTGTTGGTTCCGAGGTTTCGAAACCATCAAGGGGGAAGAAGAAGACACATTGAACGCACAGCGAGTACACGTGATGAACTTTGTACATTCTTTTGATTTGAAGCCATTCCAGGAAGACATTTGTCATAACCGCAGAGAAAATCAGTGTTTTAACTCGTGGCGTTATCAATCTCTAAACGGTACACTATTGTTTGATGTTTAATTGTTTTGATTTTGCAACTATTCATCATCATTATCCTATATGGAGAGTTATGCACTTCCGGGACTTAATTGACTCTGGTGCATCTCCGGAAGAAGATATGTGCATTTCTGGGACTTAATTGACTCTGGTGTTACGATGTCAACTTCATGAATGGGATAAAGTGTATACTTTAGTATTTGATCTTCATACATGGGATTGGTTTACTTTCTTTAACTACGTGGGGGAAGAAATGTCTTGATTCTTTCTAGTATGCATAACTTGAACTCTCACGGGGAAGAAAAAATCAAAAGAATTATTCAAGCGTGAGAAGAGAAGTTGTTGATCTACTTGGTGTGACCCAAACTTTCAATCACTCATAGCAATATTATCATTTCATATGATGGGGTTTGCTTGTTAAAGTTCGTTATGCGCTTAATCATTCTAAGCTTTATTGAAAGCTTTGAAGTTGCTTATGAGGATTGTCGGTTTAGGGGGAAGCTATTTAAAAGCTTCTACATCAAGATTATGTGGCATGAATTAGGGGGAAGTTAATTCAGAAGCTTATCCTTAACCAGAAGTATATGAGTTACTTAGCTCGTGCCGTTACAGTATTTCTTCTACAAGTTACTACAAAGATGAGTCGTTTTAAAGTCAAAAGTCCCAGAAGACTTCATCAGCATTGGACGCTTCATGGAAGCTTTTGTTCTTAATCATTATGTACTTGTTAGGAAGAATATTGTAAGGAATTCTACACGTCGTTCCATGGGGGAAGATTGTTGGAAATTCACTTTATGTGACGACATTTAAGAACTCCCATTAGTTATCATAGTCACAAACGCATAGACTAGACTAGGTAACAATGTATAGTTTAGGTGTCGTGTGACTATATATACCCCTCCAAGGCTTCCAAGGAGGGGGTTGTTGTTTGTTTTTCCTTTTCACTTCTTAATACATTTTCCTTTTCTTTCAAAACACAACCTCTCTACTTCATCCATGGCTACCACCACCATATTCCACCCTATTAGACCACCGGATCCTTAAATGGCAAACCCACAGGCATGAGCGTTTCAACAAACTGTGAGAATGTTTCCGCGGAATTCCAACAAAATTTGGCTAAGAAAGAGGGAGTCCTAAGGCACTTGAGCACCGAAATTAATGAGGAATTATATCCGTATTTGTTAGCGGTACGCGCGGAAAGGCACTGGTTGGTTAGATATGGTCTTCCTCTAGTTGCTAAGGGATGGACTCACCCAACGTATCCGGAGACGTCTGGGATGTACTAAACGCTGCCTGTGTGCTGGGACAGAGCATGGCTATGGAGTGCACCGCAAAAGAGGGTCTATTAGCGAAGTCTTTAGGGGATGGTGCTTTTTTATGCTCCACAGGCTCAGGAACATTTTGAGACCGCATGTCAGGTATTGAAAGACTGCGACATCCCTTTCATCGATGTTGTTAAGAAAGACCAGAATCATCCTATTAGCGTTGTCATGGCGGGACTTGATCTCGAGAAGCATTTTGATGAGGGCGCAGAAAGAGAGCCATATTATTGCGTCAAGTCAGACGTTTCCCAGCTAAGAGTTCCTATTTATCCCGCTGGCGAAGGTATGGTAAGGATGGTCTCGCTGGAGCAGGTGTTGAAGCGCCATGCAAGGCGCGTGCTTAAGAAAGAACAAATACTCTGCTAGGAGTACTGTAATTGGATTAGGTCTGGCACACCCTAGTCGTTCTGAAGGCGTGCAGGTAAGTCTGCCATCTATTGGTGTGCGGGTACGTGTGTTACAACACATGAGGGAGGCTCGGGTAAACCATTGTGCGTCCCAAAACCCGATTCACCAGAAGCTGAAAAGATCCCTATTCGCTAGAGACTTATTATATAGAATGTATTGCTATCATGTAATTATTTTTAACCTTGCAATCCATTTGCATAATCTGTGTACAATTTGTAAATAAAGTTATATATTGCAAAATGCGGAATATATTTTCTCAGATCTTTTTACCCACACTTGAGTTTGTGCGCATAAGTGCCTGTTTATGAGTACATTCAGTGAAGTGTAACTCAGAATTTATGGGTGATTTGAATGTTCATAACGTGTGTCCTGCCACTACTACCATAAGTAATGCCATTGACTATGACATGTTTGTTAGGCGTGCACAATGTGTCTTGTGCATATCTATCATGGAATGTGAGGAATGCCATACTTACTACAACGTCTTCTAGTAAGCTGCCTAACAAAGGATACATGATCTGTCGCCACTAGGGTTGCATCCCTCTTACGTGACAAGTTTAATTAGTAGGGTAAACTTATTCCTCTTATTTCGCCTGGAAACGTTGTTTGTACATGTACGTCGGGGGCCAAATATATAAAAAAATGCAACATACTTTATGTATAGTTTCCATTTATTGAAAAGAGAAAACCACAAAGAAAGGGAAAAATTATGTGAACTGTGGAACTAGCTAGGGACCACAGAGTTTATTAATACTCTTGCAAGTGTTAGAAAAACATGAAAGAATAAATCCTAAATTACCAAAAAGAAAATGCATGGATCTTTATTAGGAGCTGACCACAGTCAGGAGAGTGACACACGCTAATTATGCGATGCCTGAGAGATAGTATTGCTTTAGTCCATGATTATGTCTCGCTTGCTCCGCATCCTGACTCGACTGACTCGGTGGTGATTGCGAACAGTTATCAATGCGTACTCTGATCTGTCGGGACGCACTCCAAATCTCCTTACCCTGGTATGCACCCTGTGTTATGTCGTCCCTATTCGTCGATCGCGGCCTGATGGCGACCACCTTTGCTGGCGGAGTGGTGATTCCTCTTGATTCCTGTCGTTCATCAACTTGGGATGGGAACATCGCTACCACATTGCGCACGATGCTTCCCATCTTCGTGGCGAGAGAACCAAATGTAAGCCCCAAGCTTGAGAGAGTTCCTCTTTCACTTGCTCGTGTGTCGAACACACTCCCAGACTTTTTGTACGGTCTTACTCCTATGTCCGAGCGTGTCTGGCATTGGCGACATCGTATCACTCTCTTACGAGCGTCCCTATGCATGAAGGGCCAATAATAACCTGAGCGAAATACTTCGTTTACCATAGCTTTTGGACCTTGTAGGCATGTCCTGTTATGCGTGACCTCCAGAATTATTCGCGCCCGTTCGGGACCCATGCATTGTAGCTTTTGACCATGTGTTGAATTCTTATGTAAAATTGTTCATGATCGTGAACTGCCTTGCTCTGTACTGAAATCATTTGGCGCTTCTGCTGTCACTCGATAGTTCATGATGTGCCAAATAGTTTACGAATGGTGTCATCCATGTTGGTGACGCGCCCTGTTCGTTGCGGGCATTAATTTCGCATGTACAGATTTGTTCACGACGAAATCAACAAGTACGTGCCTAGGCGATTTTCCATGTTTATGATTAAAAGACGATCCATGGCCATTAACATCACGCCATTCTCTTTTGAAACTTCTCGGATAGCAAAATCAGTAAACTGCCTGACCATGGCCCTTATCTTGCTTGTGTACTGAATGAGCGTGCTCCCTCGGGGTTCGCATAGCCCTGCTACCCTATTTGCTAATAATGGGTTATATACGTAGGCCACCAAGTTTTTTATTTCCATCCTCAGCGCCAGACTCAGTCCAGCTATCAGTGCTCTATGATCCACCTCAGTACTCATGGCGTTGAACTCAAAGTGTAATGCGTGAGTGATCTGTATATCTTCCTGATTCGTGAGGATGAAGCATGCATCTGGCCCTCCCCTTCGTGCGAAACTTGTCGAGAATAGGGCCCATGGGAGATCTGTTGACGATCCTACGCCCCTGGATATGTTATTTTTCCGTTGTATTACCTGGTAATTTTCAGAGCTACTCTTTCTCCTTGTCGAGTGTGAACTGGAATCTGTGATGTGCTCGTTCTGCCCGACATCCTTTATTTTCCTATCGTTGGTAGAAGCGTTGATGCTCTCTTTAAGTGTGTCCACGTTACGAATGGTAACTATTCCACCTTGCACTGTAAATTTAAGCATGTCATGAATTGTGGAAGGTACAACGTGCAGTGTTAAGAGTGTCGGTTGTTCGATGATGCCACTGTACGATGAGTGTGATCGCACAATCATAACGTCCATCCATACTGTCGTCGAGTATTCCACAGTTCCCATTGTTACTTGCGTGCAGAGATGTCCCAGGGGTCGAGTCTTGTCGCCGTTAAATCCTGTGAGCATGGACGAAGTCTCCTTTAGCTCGTTCTTAACCTCCATAGGCAGCTGCACGAAGCAATGTCCATTCAGTATGTTCGCTGCGGATCCTCCATCAACACACATGTCTCATATGACATGACTTCCAAACGCTATACTGACAGACAGCGAGCCTATCTTGTAATCCATATCAGTAAGAATAGGAAACGATATCTCCTTATCGTGCGTAAATTCTTGTATCCTTCTTCTCTGCATATGCGACTCGCCCCTTTGTACCATGTAAATGTTTATAGGTTTTCCTTCTGTCTTTTGGTTTCACTTTTCTTTACATCCATGCCCTGTAAAACACGCGTGCTTTTACCATGAACAGTACATTTAAAATCGTACGTACATGATTAAAACTTTCCTTATTTAGCACGTTTACGTTTCACGAATAGGAATTATAAGTATTACGTACGTGTGATTACACGATAAGTATTTATTCTGTATTAAGACACGATAATTACTATCAATAATAATTATAATCACGAACATGAAAATCATGAACGTAAATAATCACGAACCTATTATTATGTATTTACATATATTTATTACGATTACATATTAATATATTTAACGACACAGACGATTAATAACTAAATCACGTAAACACGACACGAGAACACGTAAATAAATAGAACACGGAAAAACAACGGGTTTTCGCTTTGGGGGCCCACATACCCACGGCTAGGAAAGGAAAAGGAAGGGGCCAAGCCCACTTTTGATTTAACTAAAACAAGAAAAGGGAAAAGAAAAGGGCTTTTAAGCCCAACCCATTTAGCAAAACTAATTAAACCAAGGAACCAGTCTTACACAGTCATTTTTCAAGAAACTAACAAACAAATAAAAACCCTAAAATGGGTATATGGCCGCCGGCCTTAAGGAGGAAGAAAAACGGAAAAGTTTTGATCCTTGTTGTATTTACAAGCATGATTCGTACTCTTAAGCCCATACATAAGGTATTCCATGAACCCTTTTATTCTTTTCTTATTTAATTATGTGTTTATGAAACTGTTAAATCAATAAGAACACGGGATGGATTCGTATACATAAACATGAATTAAACAAGCACAAGATGAGTTTTAGTTCGGGTAAACATGGGAACCGAGACCATTTAAGGTCTCGGTGGGAATTACCAACAGCCGAGGGGCTGTTTGGTTGGTCAACCGCAATCAGATACCCCAACAGGGGTGCGTTTTGGTGAGGCAGTAGCAAACCGAGAGTCCCATGACTCTCGGTGGGTTTTGATTAGGAACAGGGGGAACCGGCTGCCGACAGGGTGAACCGGTCTAAGCCGGTAGGAACAAACACCACGGCAGGGGGAACCCTGCTTTGACAGTGGCAGCCGGCGGCTGGCCACAACCCTAGCCGCCGGTTAGGGGTGTTTTGGTTCGATTTATATTAAACACGGGTTTGGACATGTGAATATTTTCTACAAGTCACGTTTTATTCAAGTTATTACAAGCTAATTTATTTTTTTTTCAAGTTTAATAGTTTACAAGTATATTTATTTACAAGTTAATTAAATTAATTTAACATGGCATATAATTAATTTAATTAAAACATGGACTTAGGTTTATTATTATTATTTAATAATGCATGATTTTAACCTAAGTATTTATTTACGTAATTTAGACTAGAGCAATTAATTAATTATTAAAACATGACTTATAATTAATTTATTTTCATGACTTAGGTTATAATAATAATAAAGATTAATACATGTTTTAACCTAAGTATTATGACCTTTTATTTTATTAAATCATGTTATATTTAATTAAATCTTATAACCTATAGTTTATTTAATTTACATGTAATATTTAATAAACTATAATATATATCCCATGACTTAGAATATTAATCAGTAAAACTTAAGCTTATATATTATTAGCTTAATAATCCAACTTATTTCTGATTATGGAAACTTTCTATTCTTAGAAACTTATTTAATTAGGGCAGCTAATCTATTTATGGAAACTTTCTATTTTTGGAAACTTTCTATTTTTGGAAACTTTCTATTTTTCGAAACAAGCTATTTTTGGAAACAAGCTATTTTTGAAACTTTCTATTTTTGGAAACTTTCTATTTTAGGAAACCTGCTATTTTTAGAAAGTTACTTAGTATTACACAACAAGTATAATAATGCAAGAAATACAAGTAATACCTAATCAGAATAGACAGAATACATGATAAACACGGCATAACGATAAAATCAGTAAAACATGACATGAACATATAAAACAAGCTAAGACATGATATAACACTAGTTACGAACTCAGTAATCAGAATACTTATACACGTATATTATTTATGTAGCATTAGTGAGATCGAAGTAGGACTCTCTTCTGTTCGTCTTCTTCGTTCACTGGACACAAGGGACGGATTCTTCGTCCTTTCAGTATGGACATTCTTTCCTTATTAGGATTTTCCCGTATGCAGCCAACTGTTTTCCCAGTATATGTTTTATATGTTTCTGAATTGCTTATGTTTAATCAGAATACCTAAAGCCATATACATGTATGACCAGTTTCACCTAGTTATGGAGGTACCATAACCATAACACTGGAGGCACCAGTGTTATGACTTCACCACGGCGGAGTGATAGCTCGTGGCGTCCCTTTTTCAGCTTTTAGCCATATTATTATATTATCATGTGGGGCGTATGGGTGCATCCTAGTTTACATGTTTTCAGCAGATTATTCAGGTGAATGTGGTGTGTGCCTTGCATCCTTCACAAGGAGCCGATCCCTCCTACCCAAACAATTATATTAATTAGAGGCAGCCCCTCTAATTTGCATGACGAGGTCACCCCTTCAAGTATTCATGCACGTTGATATTTCATGACCTATATTGGCTAATGGTAAACATGTTAAACAGTTTTTATAAGATAAACATAAGGCTTTTCAAACTATAAAACCAGTTATACTAAGTTATACCAGGTTTTCCAGGACTTATACATTTCCGCTGCTATTGAGTCTTTATTATGCTTCAGTATTTCATGCTATGTTTATATATCCGTGCACTGAGCGTTATGCTCAGTCGTTTTTCATTCATGTTCCCAAAACGGCAGGTACCCAAGGACAGACTAGAGCATTTAGAGGACACGCATGGGATGGGAGCTACCTTAGACTTCTTCTCCTCATGCCTTCATATATTTATGCTTGTTTAAGTCTTCCTTTTTGTTCATTTACTTTATTTATGTTTTGAGCTTATGTTTGGGAACCGATGTTTGATTCCGGTTTTCCCTATGGTCATGTATGTTTTACTACATATTACCTTGCATGCTTTGATGACAAGCCATAATTACGCGTAACGGTCCACTTATCAAAGTGGGGTGTTACAATTATGGTATCAGAGCCAAGGCTTCGACCTGTAGGCTCTAAAACTTGGCCTGTGACTGGTGGGTAGTCACTAGGAGCTTCCTAAACCAACGCTTGTTATTTCATGTATTGATGTGTTCAACGCATTGTTGTTTTAACCATGATGTTTTCAGCACCTTGATGTTTTAACCTTTATGTTTTCATCGATATAGTTTTACTAATATGGATGGACAACCGTCATTCATACTTAGTTATGTGTCATTGTTTCATGCATGATGTTCCTCGTGAACTGTGGCTATGTGGACTGAACCCCAGTAGTTCATAATTAGTCACATAAAATTTTTTCTGATAAGTTTTGACATATGAGTTTCATTATTTATGTTTCATGTATCATTGTTGCAGGGATTATGACTAAGTAATGGTTGGTACAGGACTGGCCCTATTTAGTCGCATGTGCTTTTATCGAAACTTTTAACTTTGGGACCGAGGCGTCCCCTCGCCATGTCTTTTGTTTTGGGACCGACCCATAGGTGTCCTCTCGCGCATATAAAGGTTTTTATAAACTGCATGATATATTCATGCACTGTTTTCATGCATAAAATTTTTCTCATGATTTATAGGCATAAATTTTTTCATGTCCCCTCATAAGTTACGATGTCTTTTATGTCAAGTAAGCTTTCATACTATCTTGGTTAACTTCAGTTTTATGCTGATTATGTTATACACTCCTTCATGTTAAATTGTTTCATGTTTCTTCATGATAATTCCGTCTTCATGTTGTCTTACGCCTCTTTTGTTATTTATGCTTTCATGCAAGACATTGTTGGATTTCATTGAATCCCGATTTCATGATAGTCATGGTTGGTTTTCATTGATCATGCTTTTAGGTAAATCATCGTTGAATTTTGTGTAACCACACTTTAACGTTTCTCTATACAACCAGAATGATGTCTATGCTAATATTGCTAGGCTATCATGATGATCAGCCCAGTTTGGTCTTCAAACCATGTAAAATCATGTCAAAAGATCAGCCCATATCGATCATTTCATGTGCATTCCACGTGTACTCCACGTACAGTATTCCATGTGTATTACACGTACCATAATCCATGTGTATTTCACTTACAATAATCCATGAGTATTCACTAGTCGATTCTAAATCATCTCATGTGTATTCCATTTGTTGATGTTCTACAAATTATTGATGCCGCTCATAGCTTGGAGATGTTACTAAGGTTGATGCTGCTGATGTTGGGAGACGCTACGAGATGATGATGTTGTTCACAACCTGGAGATCGTACAAGATGAAGACAAAGGAGTTAGATCAAAGCGATCGGACGGGAAGATGCTTCACCACCAGACGATTTCCATCAATCATTGTCCCAAATTCTTAGTTACATTTCACACATTATTCAATTGTTGTTTCAGTCATATGAGTGAAGACCGGTACCAGCCAGCCAATCAGTTGAATAGTTACATGAATCAGAGTCATGAGAATGACCGTCATGGAACTGACAGACAAGACGATAGTAACCACTACTATGACAGCAACTATACTATCAATCGCAATCGAAGCTCCGGGCATGAACGTGATCAGAGATACAAAGGATTAGTAGTCCAACCGATCCGCCAATTCTTGCATAATAACCTAATATTTGTAGTTCTATTCGTTTCACATCTCGAGACACATGTCAAGACATCAGTCAAGATACATGTCTCACGTATACTCTCTGAAGACTCATGTTAAGACACCAGTCAAGACACATGTCACGCTTAATTTCCCAAGACACGAGTCAAGACACATGACTCACGTCCAATTCTGGAACATTCCCAAGAATTTCAGGGTACCCTCCAAAGGGTATATCCATTTTGTTGTGCCATGTATTAATCAGGCCACAAGAAATTCAGTACCATCACTGGCATATCAGTGAGATCTGTCACGTTTGCACGTTGACCCTTTCATCTCTTGCACCCATATTTCATATATTCATGACCATTAAGGATGCTATTCGTATTCCCCATGTATACGAAGGTTTCCTTCAGCCTAAGGATGAGATCCAAGCTGCTAACGCATTACCTCGGACAGATGCGAGTTGAATTTAATCCTAATCATGGACTACAAGCAGCACACCCTGCTATGATTCATGATTATGTATAGTAATATTCAGGCTCCTGAATGCACTCAGCATGCTTTTCCATCAGGAAAATCTGTGCATTTTATCTATGCTTTCCAAGCACGTGCTTTGTTAGCCATAACTGCTAAAAAAAAATTTCTAGTTGTCAGATAAGACACGACCATTGAAGTTCCTTTTTCGCATAACCAGTTGATTGTTCCAAAATCTTCCCATATATTCCAGAAGAATCTTCAAGGAGAAGGACGGTAACATGAGATTATGTGTCGACTACCGTCGATTTAAAATAAATCACCATCCATAACCGTTATTCTCCTCCACGTATTGACAACATGACCAATCAATTTAAGGGTGTTAATCACCTTTCCAAGATCGGACTCATGATCATGCTGCCAACAGTGACGAGTGACAGAGCAGGACATGTCCATGACTGCTATTCGTACATGACTTGATCGTGCTAGATTCATGATTTTGTATTAGTCTCATAAGTGCTCCAGTAGCATTATGAACTTAATAAATTGAGTTTCCATGAACTCATAAACAAATTCATCAGTGTTTTCATTTATTACAACCTAACCTTCTCTAAAGACTGGAGAAGAGCAAGAAGACCATCTTTGCTCTATGTTGCAAATTATATGACAAGAGGAATTTCACCCTGAAATTTTCCAATCTAAATTTTGGTTGATTAAAGTGACACGTTGAATCACATGGATTCGCATGGTTAATCTTACCATGACTCAGCTTATGCGTAAAGGTGAGAACCCTACACTACATTAGGTGTTCCAGAAAATCCTACGCTAAGACAAGTCTAATTTCGGAGACTCAGAGTTCCGCAAATTCCTATGTATCAAGTTTCTTCGAAGCAAGATATAGTTACGTTCATAACTAAGTACCTGACACACCAACAAGCTAAGATAGAACCCCAACTAACTAGGATGTTTTCCATCATCAGAAATTGTGAATAGAAATGGGACAAGATCTCCATGGATTTTGGTTACCAGATTAACGCAAACTCAGAAGAAGCATGATGCTATCTGGGTTATTGTCAACGGTTTGATCAAGTCTGCAGAATCCTTATATCCGCAAGGATTTCAGAACCAACATATTGATCAGACATGTTCCAGCCAAGGCTCATCCGATCACTTGGCAATCACTCAGCTATCGGGTCAGACAAAGGTTCTCACTTTTGCTCCTTATGTACGTTCACGTTCTCGTTCCAGTTTTAAGACTTGCTGTCACACTCACGTTCATGACACTAGTCGCGTTCATCTTAGTTTACGATTTTGCGTTCATTTTCGTTTAGGGAAGTTTTACAAGAAATTGAGAGACCATACTTAAGCTTAGTATAACTCCCTATCCTCAGATAGACGTTTCACGTCACACTCCACGTCTCATCTTATAGTGTTGGCGTTACCGCAGTTGTATTCCATGTTCACGATATGTTTCACATGTCATGTTCATTCCACGTTCCTCATATCACGTTCACGATATGTTACATGTATCATGGATCATGATATGTTTGCTCATACTACACTCACCGTATCTCCACGTATCACGTTCAAAATTTTTCACGTATCACGTTCAAAAATTTTCACGTACTACGTTTCAATATGTCTCGCGCATCGTTGATAATTATCAGTTAGGTTAGATTATTTTGTATCGTAATGTTTCAGTTCCCCTTGCATGTTATTTCTGTCTATCTTACGTAGATGACAATGAACTCTTCGTGTTTTCAAGTCAAGGTCAGGAGGACCAAGATTTATCATGATGTCAAGACTTCGAGAAGAAACCATTCTAAGAGGGAAGCCACTTGGAAACGGACAGGTTCATCCGGACTTCTTATCTGTTTTCTATTATCGATTAGATATGTCCTTTCAGTCACGTCACGTTCCATGTTCTTTTTAGCCATGTCACGCTCCATGTCCTTTTTAGCCATGTCACGTTCCATGTCCTTTTTAGCCATGTCACGTTCCATGTCCTTTTTAGCCATGTCACGTTCCATGTCCTTTTAGCCATGTCACGTTCCACATTTCCTTCTACCACGTCACCTTCATTTCCTTTTAGCTAGCATACCCTTCCAGTTTGAGTCGGGTATGTTACGCTTCCAGTTACGTTATCTATAATTCGGGGACGAATTATTCTTTTTAGGGGGGAAGAGTTGTAAAACCCGCATGCTTTTACCATGAACAGTACATTTATAATCGTACGTACATGATTAGAACCTTCCTTATTTTGCACGTGTACGTTTCATGAATAGGAATTACAAGTATTACGTACGTGTGATTACACGATAAGTATTTATTACGTATTAAGACACAATAATTATTATCAATAATAATTATAATCACGAACATGAAAATCATGAACGTAACAATCACGAACCTATTATTATGTATTTACATATATTTATTACGATTACGTATTAATATATTTAATGACACGAACGATTAATAATTAAATCACGTAAACACGACATGAGAACACGTAAATAAATAGAACACGGAAAAACAACGGGTTTTCCCTTTGGGGGCCCACATATCCACGGCTAGGAAAGAAAAAGGAAGGGGCCAAGCCCACTTTTGATTTAACTAAAACAAGAAAAGGGAAAAGAAAAGGGCTTTTAAGCCCAACCCATTTAGAAAAACTAATTAAACCAAGGAACAAGTCTTACACATTCATTTTTCAAGAAACTAACAAACAAATAAAAACCCTAAAATGGGTATATGGCCGCCGACCTTAAGGAGGAAGAAAAAGGGAAAAGTTTTTATCCTTGTTTTATTTACAAGCATGATTCGTACTCTTAAGCCCATACATAAGGTATTCCATGAACCCTTTTATTCTTTTCTTATTTAATTATGTGTTTATGAAACTGTTAAATCAATAAGAACACGGGATGGATTCGTATACATAAACATGAATTAAACAACCACAAGATGAGTTTTAGTTCGGGTAAACATGGGAACCGAGACCATTTAAGGTCTCGGTGGGAATTACCAACAGCCGAGGGGCTGTTTGGTTGGTCGACCGCAATCAGAAACCCCAACAGGGGTGCGTTTTGGTGAGGCAGTAGCAAACCGAGAGTCCCATGACTCTCGGTGGGTTTTGATTAGGAACAAGGGGAACCGGCTGCCGGCAGGGTGAACCGGTCTAAGCCGGTGGGAACAAACACCACGGCAGGGGGAACCCTGCTTTGACTGTGGCAGCCGACGGCTGGCCACAACCCTAGCCACCGGTTAGGGGTGTTTTGGTTCGATTTATATTAAACACGGGTTTGGACATGGGAATCTTTTCTACAAGTCCCGTTTTATTCAAGTTATTACAAGCTAATTTTTTTTTCAAGTTTAATAGTTTTACAAGTATATTTATTTACAAGTTAATTAAATTAATTTAACATGGCATATAATTAATTTAATTAAAACATGGACTTAGATTTATTATTATTATTTAATAATGCATGATTTTAACCTGAGTATTTATTTACGTAATTTAGACTATAGTAATTAATTAATTATTAAAATATGACTTATAATTAATTAATTTTCATGACTTATGTTGTATCAATAATAAAGATTAATACATGTTTTAACCTAAGTATTATTACCTTTTATTTAATTAAATCATGTTATATTTAATTAAATCTTATAACCTATAGTTTATTTAATTTACATGTAATAATTAATAAACTATACTATATATCCTATGTCTTAGAATATTAATCAGTAAAACTTAAGCTTATATATTATTAGCTTAATAATTCAGCTTATTTCTGATTATGGAAACTTTTTATATTTAGAAACTTATTTAATTAGGGCAGCTAATCTATTTATGGAAACTTTCTATTTTTGGAAACTTTCTATTTTTTGAAAATTTCTATTTTTGGAAACAAGCTATTTTTGGAATCAAGCTATTTTTGGAAACTTTCTATTTTTGGAAACTTTCTATTTTAGGAAACCTGCTATTTTTATAAAGTTA
Source organism: Glebionis coronaria (assembly GCA_025667525.1). NCBI lineage: Eukaryota > Viridiplantae > Streptophyta > Magnoliopsida > Asterales > Asteraceae > Glebionis > Glebionis coronaria. Next base: position 178,907,579 of record CM046879.1, read on the forward strand.
CTTACTACTACACAACAAGTATAATAATGCAAGAAATACAAGTAATACCTAATCAAAATAGACAGAATACATGATAAACACGGCATAACGATAAAATCAGTAAAACATGACATGAACATATAAAACAAACTAAGACATGATATAAAACCAATTACGAACTCAGTAATCAGAATACTTATACACGTATATTATTTATGTAGCATTAGTGAGATCGAAGTAGGACTCTCTTCCGTTTGTCTTCTTAGTTCACTGGACACAAGGTACGGATTCTCCGTCCTTTCAGTATGGACATTCTTTCCTTATTAGGATTTTCCCGTATGCAGCCAACTGTTTTCCCGAGTATATGTTTTATATGTTTTTGAATTGCTTATGTTTAATTAGAATACCTAAAGCCATATACATGCATGACTAGTTTCACCTAGTTATGGAGGTACCATAACCATAACACTGGAGGCACCAGTGTTATGACTTCACCACGGCGGAGTGATAGCTCGTGGCGTCCCTTTTCAGCTTTTGGCCATATTATTATATTATCATGTGGGGCGTATGGGTGCATCCTAGTTTACATGTTTTCAGCAGATTATTCAGGTGAATGTGGTGTGTGCCTTGCATCCTTCACAAGGAGCTGATCCCTCATACCCAAACAATTATATTAATTAGAGGCAGCCCCTCTAATTTGTATGACGAGGTCACCCCTCCAAGTATTCATGCACGTTGATATTTCATGACCTATATTGGCTAATGGTAAACATGTTAAACAATTTTTATAAGATAAACATAAGGCTTTTCAAACTATAAAACCAGTTTTACTAAGTTATACCAGGTTTTCCAGGACTTATACATTTCCGCTGCTATTGAGTCTTTATTATGCTTCAGTCTTTCATGCTATGTTTGTATATCCTTGCACTGAGCGTTATGCTCATCCGTTTTCCTTTCATGTTCCCAAAACGGCAGGTACCCAAGGACAGACTAGAGCATTTGGAGGACACGCATGGGATGGGAGCTACCTTAGACTTCTTCTCCTCATGCCTTCATATATTTATGTTTATTTAAGTCTTCCTTTTTGTTCATTTACTTTATTTATGTTTTGGGCTTATGTTTGAGAACCGATGTTTGATTCCAGTTTTCCCTATGGTCATGTATGTTTTACTACATATTACCTTGCATGCTTTGATGACACGCCATAATTACGTGTAACGGTCCACTTATCAAAGTGGGGTGTTACACGCCCTTTCTTCAGTCCTGTTTGAGGTGATTCAGTTTACCGTCCTTGACGAGGCTCTCGATGTACCTTTTCAGTTGGATACATTCGTCAGTAGTGTGGCCCTTATCATTGTGGTACTCACAGTGCTTGTTGTTGTCCCTCTTGTCTACTGGACCAGTCATTGGACTGGGTTTTGGGAAATTCGCGCCTTCGGACAGGAATATTTCCCAAGACGTTTTTTGCAACGGAGTGAACTTGTTATAGTTATTGCGCCCAGACTTCTTTGTGATACGGAAGTCTAAGGTACGACTAATGTTCTGGCCGTATGGCTGCTTCTTCGATCGATCTTGGAATTTAGAATTTGAGGTCGCCTGTCGGCTGTCTGCTGCTGCAGCCTCTCCTTGGATGAACGCTCGGACCCTCTTCATCACTCCGTCGAAAGTTTCTGGGTCCTGTCGTTTAGTTTTCTTATTAAATCCGGGTTGGTGATGCCTGCAAGGAACCCTAAGATTTTCATGATCTCTGGGCATTCCTTAATCTGGTTTTACACTCGGATTTGAAACGCTCCATGAAATCTTCCAAACTTTCATTGTGCCTCTGCTTGACCCTTGCGAGTGAAACATGACTCTTGTCGCACTTCTTTTGCTGGACATAGGTCCTTCTTAACGCTCTCCTAAGTTCTTCGAAACCGCTAATGCTTCTTCGTGGGAGTCGATCGAACCAGTTTCTGGCGTTCCCAATTAGGGTTGAATTGAACATGTGGCACCACACCGCTTCTGGCCATTGTTCTATCCCTGCCTGGGATTCAAACACCTTTAGGTGATCATCTGGGTCTGTTGTTCCGTCAAAGGTTTTGATGTTGGACAGCATTCATCTCTTTTTGTTATCTTTAAACATGGTTATGCGTTTCGAAAACGCGCTTCCTCTGTCGCGACGCCATGGGAGAGACCATTCTTCCTCACTGTATGCGCATCCTTGGCTGCTTAGGCGTTTTACAACGTTTCCTGTCGTGGTCCGAGGATTCGGAGGTCTCCGAGGATGAAGAAACAACCCTCCTACGTCGCGGATGATGATCGTTGAGATCAGAGTCTGATGAGTTTTCACTCGAGAGAGTTTCTCACTAAGTTTTCTTGGTACTTTTGCTTCGTTCCTGCATGTAGGATTCTGGGGAAGAGCTTCTTTCTAATGACCCCAATCTTTTGAGGACACTTCGTCGACGCGGGTACGACTCGGCCGACGCGTTGGTTCCTCTTGGGTTAGGTCCTAACCTATCTTTCACGTTCGTATGTCGCCTGTTGTTTGCTGGTGTGAGAAAAGCATCCTCCCCTCTTGAGCTATCGGTGTTGTGTAGAGATAGCGCACCTTCAGTGAGTGGCACGTCAGGGTGAGGTTTCGATATGTATAGTTCCCCTTCTCTTCTCCTTTTCCTCCTTTCTTTTCGGAGTTCCTTCTTAGAATTCGACCTTTCCAGAGTCTTAAGCTCTCTATCGAAATCTAGGTTGATCCTCAAGTCTCTTGTCGGGTTTGACTTCATCTGTGCTTTCATGAGCGGCACCAGAGCTACGAAGTTCTTTGCAACGTATTGGCTCATGTCTTGGTCAGGTTCAGGAGGAGTTTCAACTGCGGTTTGTAGTGTTAGCTCAGCCCTCGCGTCTAACGCCTCGCTAAGCGGTATAGCGGGGGTTTCACGCGAGGACGGTGCATCTCCTACCGCCTGTGGGCTGGGGGTGAATAGTGAGGGAGCATGCACTTGTGGTCCATTTCCTCCCAATCCCCGTCCCAGGTTGTTGAGTGATTCAAGTCCCAAGGGTGGCCCTTGTGGCTTCTTAGGTCTGCCCTTTGGATGGGATGGGTTTGTGTCGCCTTTGTTCATTACTCAGGGTTTAGTGTAGGGTCCCACGGAAGGCGCCAACTTGTTGATAAAAAAGTTGGATGGACCGAGCTAGACCTGAATTAGACTTAATTCGGGGTCTTGTGGACTCCGGCTCTTGCACCAAGTGAATCTTGTTTGAAGACCCTGCACACTAAAGAACAGACACCGTTAAGCTTACCGTGGGCGCTTGTCCCACGATTAGACTCCGGCGTGAGAGTAAGTAATCGGTTTGAGTATATGTGAGGGTTTTAGAGTATTGTGTATCGTACCCTTTTGGAACCCCGGGGGTTTCTTTTATACCCGAGAGAGTCCTGGCTGGGCTCTCCTACTCTTTCAGCACAAGGAGGAGATAATGACTCAGAATAGCTTGATCCTTATCGCGTAACTGAGGCAAGTGCATATCCCCTTCCTTTAGGCGAATATAACTATAAAATAAGTTAGATTATATCTGATCCTGTCGCAGTGCGACGAGAATCTGGTTAAGTAACCATCCGCTGTGCGACAACGGCTTATTGGACCTCCTAAACCGTGCACGCTTTGCACAGTGACAATCCATACCCAATGAATGTGACCCATGAATTAGGTTATGCAACCCGAATAAAGACCATACATCATCACATAAATACACACTAACAAACGACATGATAACATACATTTATTCGCACCTACATATACATATACACATAAGATATAAATTGCAACTCATCCCACCATGCCCATTTGCAAGCAACTTGATAAGATTTCAAACATTCCAGACCCACCCAGTTGAGACATCTTCTACTAATATAGCCCACATTCACATGCATAAATCGTACTCACATTTAATGGCTATATAATTCGTATATAGCCCACATTCACATGCATATTTACTTAGATTTCCTATCACCTCTTACAAGCCCATTCTTTCGACAATGGCGTCCATGTTCATGAAGTTATCGTTGGTGGTGGTGATTTTGCTAGCCTTGTCGGCACCTGAGGTAGAGGCATTGACATGTGGTCATGTTGTGAACTCTTTTGCCAAATGCTTTAGGTACCTAAAGACCGGTGGTGTTCCGCCACCCGGCTGTTGCAATGATGTTAGACGTCTTAGAAGCGAAGCACGAACCACTGTGGACCGTAAGACTATTTGCAATTGTTTAAAGAGGGCTTATTCGTCTTATCGTGGTATTAACGTAAACTATGCTTCTAGTCTTCCTGGAAGATGCAAGGTCAACTCTCCTTATAAGCTCAGCCCATCTACCGACTGCAACAGGTTTTACATAATTAAGTCAAAAAGTTTGAACTTAAAAGTATGGCATGGTTATATTTTTCTTGCATTATTATAATACATTTATTTTTGTGCATGCAGGATTAAGTGATAAAGCGAGTTTAAGGAAGCAAAACTAAGGAATAATGTAGTATGTTGGCAATAAAGTCGTGATTTCGTCAAAGGAACCAAGGACTAAAGTATCCGCTTATTGCATTTTTAACTAATGATCAGCCATGAATTCATATTCGAACTGTGACGTCTGTGAGGCCATGTGGAATTGTCTTTTTAACACGAAGACTATACAAGTACATCTGCATAGATTGTTTGTGTGATATATTCTGGATTATAGTTTTAATGAACTTTTATAAGTTTGTCGGTCCGTGTGTTTGTATTCAACTTCTTGTACAAGTCTTCCTTGGTCTTAACCGAGGTCTCTTAAAAGGACATCAGCAGGCAGAGTTTTGTGTCAATTAACATTTATACCAAAGTATGCTTTCTTTATATAACATTCAACAGTTATAGTTAAAGGCGAAAATAGCTATGTTTTGAGCCATGTTTCATACTTTCATACATTCAACAGTTATAGTTAAAGGCGAAAATAATCATTTAATCATCAAATATACAATTACGGGTACCTTTATTCTTGTCTTGTTTATCAATGTGCAATCCTCTGAAATTTGTGAAGAACACTAGGACATGTTTTTACTGGTACGCATAGTCCCGGGTTGCCAGTATAATGATACCTCTTTAGTATCTCTTGATCATGTATCGATTGTGAAGATCAAACTTTCAAGTTAAGTCAATCAAGTTTAGCTTATTCAAAGTTAAAATGTATATGATACATTGAAGAGTAACAAAACAGAATCGTATTAACAAAATAAATATCAGTATATTACTATCCAGATTAAGACTAAAACACTACAGCAAGTAGCTTCCCAACGGAGATAATATGTCAAATGTAATAGCCTACATCCGCATGTTTTAGACCCCCAACACTTGCTGTCTAAGCATGATATCTTATCGCAAAGGTTCATGGACACTCTCTATTCTCTAGCTAGCCATGATACCTTAACATTATCAAGTATATGTTGCAGTTCTATGTAAAACATTTCATCAAACCCCTTCTGGGTACATCATATTAGAGTGCAGTTTATAATATGAACATATACAACGCGGGGAAACGGCCACCCATGGTGTTAGTGGCAATTTATTAATAAAGGGGACTTAAATACCCCGGCCCTGCCAAATACAAGTAAAGCATGAAATTACAATACTATACCACACATTAATAAGTAGATGAAAAAAAAGCATATAAAAACATATACCACTATGCACGCACAACCCTTCGGCATTTTGTTATGAACACCAACACCTTTACGCACCCCCGTCTTTCAATCTATCAAGAAAGTGAAAAAAAGCATGTCTCCCTCGACCGTTAAGAAGTAAAGCTCCAACTACTATGCAAAATCCAGTAGCAAAACCAATGGTTCCTCCGACATAAAACCATATATGAAGTTCATCTTTGGCTTCATCGTCAATCTTGCGTTTATCTACTACAGGTGTTATCTCAAGTACTTTATCTCTGGGACAATATTCGGTCAGGGGAGGTCCACATAGTCCCGCATTTCCAATGTACATTGAAGCATTAAAGGACTGGAGTTGAGTGCCGGACGGAATCCTCCCAGACAAGTTATTATGCGACACGTCAAGATAACTTAAAAAATTCATCTGAGACATGCTTGACGGCAACTGCCCGGAGAAATTGTTTTCGGATAGATCCAAAGTCAGAAGTTGTTTCATTTGACCTATTTGTCTTGGAATCTGTCCACGTAGAGTGTTCTTTGACAAGTTTAGTGCAACCAGTTGATGAAGATAGGTAAGTTCATACGGGATGTATCCTGTTAAATGGTTGCTCGACAGGTCAATGCTCTTCAAGAATTTTAGATTTTGGCTGAATTCAAGTACCTTTCCTTGCCATCGGATTATCACTTGGTCAGAATACTCGTAAGCAGAGACGTATCTATCTCCACGAATTTGCGTTATGTCCAATGTAACGATATCTCTCCCTTTGGGTGAGAGAGTGTCTAGAACCATGGCAGTGAGATTATTGACGCACGGGGGGATGGTTCCTTTGAGGTTGTTCATTGACAAGTCTAGAAGTTGAAGATTTACTAGACGGCATAATTGTAAAGGAATGGTTCCATAGAAATTGTTTGATGCTAGGCTAAGAACATACAAACGTGATAGGTTTTCCCCAATCCAAACAGGAACGTTACCAGAAAACTTGTTGGCCCCCAAATTCAAAAACGTTAAATTTGTGCAATGTTCTAAAGATGAAGGCAATTCTCCAGATAAGTTGTTGTTGTATAAATACAATGCCTCAAGCTTGATCAAATACTTAACAGATACAGGAATTCTACCAGATAGGCTATTGTTTGCTAGATTAAGAACCACTAGCTCTTGCAGATGCGATAAACAGTCTGGAATTTGTCCCGTGAATGAGTTGTCAGAGATATCAAAAAATGATAAAGAGCCATCTACAATTTGGCACAAAAAGGAAATTCCCCCAGAAAATTTGTTTTTGGAAAGATCTAACACTAACAAAGTGGAAGGAACGTTCAGTATAGCACCACTTATGCTGTTGAAAGAGAGATCCAAATAGCTCAACTGAGAAGACTGCCACTGGTTCCAATACTCCCTAGAAACCGTGTCTATAATGCTATTTTTGGAAAGATCAAGATGATCGAGACTTTTTAATTTTTGTATCCATTTGGGGAAATGAGGCCCTAGCTTGTTAGAACTGAAATCTATATATCGTATACTCTCAGAGAGATTTGGCATGTCTTCATAAAAAGGAACTCCTTCCAGTGAGTTGTTTGAAAGATCTATATACAAAAGGTTTGATTTTCCAATGTTCTTAGAGATAGCACCTCTAAGAGAATTGAAAGATAGATCAAGTTCTTCAAGCATGGACAGTTGCCATAGTTTGTCACTTATCGTTCCATTTAATTCATTAGAAGACAAGTTCAAGTTCACGAGGGAAGAAAAAATTTGGATCTCGTCTGATAATGAACCTGTGAATTGGTTACTTGAAGCATACATATCCTCCAACGTAGACGATGTGCATCTAGACAAGCTGTTCAGGAAATCTGAAAGTTTCCCATCGAACTTGTTGCGAGAGAGAGAAAGAGTTGCAAGCTTATTGCCAACTAATGGGCACAACCAACGAAACATGGATGAGTTGAGATTGTTGTTAGCGAGTTGAAGCGATTTAATAGATAAAGAAGAGTTGGCAGATGGAGAATAAGGATGCATGACTTGTGAGAGGTCACATCCGATTAAGCTTAAAGATGATAGGTTTGGGAGACCTATAATTAAATTTACCCAGTTATTTGCTTTGGCTAAAGAAGTTCCATCCAATTTAAGGGTATCTAAATAAGATAGAGAGGACAACCAATCTATGTTTTCAACTGTACAGTCTCTAAGATCACCAAGTGAAAGAGATTCCAAATTGGTGAGGTTCCCATATTCTGTAGGAATGGTTCCGTATAAAGAGTTATCTGAAAGGGAAAGGACTGTCAATTTGGTCAAGGAGCTAATCGATTTGGGAATTACGCCACTGAAATTATTCCCACTAAGCAAAAGCTTTGTTAAATTGGTCATGGAACTCATGGACATTGGAATTTGTCCACTAAAATTATTCCCATGAAGGTCAAGATAAGTTAAACTGGTTAAGGAACCAATGGATAAGGGAATGGTTCCACTAAAACTACTCCCATGAAGGTCAAGACGAGTTAATTGGGTCATGTTACCAATCGACTCAGGAATGGTGCCCGTAAACTCATTCAGAGAAAGCTGAAGATGAGTTAAATGAGTCATGGAGCATATGAACTCGGGAATGGTTCCATCAAAAGAACTTTCTGAAATGTCAAGACGATTCAAGTAGGTTAAGTTAAGCAACGAAGAGGCAATCTCACCTTCAACTTGGGACAGTCGAAGTTCTGTGACATGACCTGTTTTGTTGTTGCACTTGACTCCTTCCCATTGACAACAATCATCTTCTACTTCAGGACTCCATGTATAGAGCGTGTCATATGGGTCTTGAAGGTGAGCTTTGAAATCAAGAAGAGCTTGACTTTCCTTATCGATGCACTTATTATCAGCTGAAGCTCCTGCTGCAACAAAAACTTGGCCTGTGGTATTAAACCACATCAAGGCAAGTAAAATAAACAAAACATGATTTTGCATAAAGTAAAAGTAATTATTTTCTCTCATTATGTTAGTTATATAAAATTGCATTGATGTTTTTTTATCTGATAATGGATGCATATGCCTCTTTGTAGTTTTATATAGGCTTCGAAAACGAAGAATTCAACTAGACAGATAATTTTGTGGAAAAAAAATCATAAAATAAATACGTAGTCCCACATTAGAAGACCAAAGACTCTCAAGTCTTTGCAATATTACTCATTGCATGTTCATTAGTAAAAAAAAAATCGCATTTGAAAATTAAACCTGTAGAAATTAAGTGACGTTATATGTCTAACCAACTTGAAGTGGATGGTCATTAATTAGTTTTGTATTTTATTCTATTTTTTCTTTAAAAATATAAATATAAAACTAGTCTTAGTCTGTGAAATAAATGATGAAGAAATGAGATAGAATAGTTGAAATCCTTTTCTATCTGTAATATCTTTAACAAGATAGGATGGAAATTTGTGTGGAACACATAAACTTACAAGCATTGCTATCAACTCACATTTTCTTCGTGCTCATATATCTTCCTACCTACACATGAAAATGGCATGTAAAAGTTTGATTTTCTCCTTAACAATGTGCAGTATATATGCACAAAGAACATGGGGGATATAGATTTTCTTAAAGATATAAAACTAAAATTAGACATCCATTTTGTGATATTAACCCATTATATCTTTAACAATTAAGTATGCGTTTAGTTTACTGGAACTGATTGGGTTTATGATATGGTTGAATTAGTCCTAACTAGATTGGTCATAAGTTAAACTAAGTGTTAAAATGGTTGATGTGACCTCAGCAACATGGATCAAGACCACCTGAAGGCACAACCTCATCGGTCATCTTAGACACATTTAAGTCAAAGATATTATCAAAAAAATCGAAGATTATCTGAATACATACTCGTTTGTTGTGATGGATAATAACTAGTATATAAAAGGAATGTATTGAATGTTCTAGGACTTCAAGGGCGTCAATACTCTGAGGTCACTCGTTACCCTTTGAAGATAACCAAGCTAGGCTCGGCCTTATCCCTTTATAGTTGAGGCGGAAAATTTGATAAAGCGTTTTGACTGATAAAATTTAGTTTTTGAATTAAAGATGCTTAACACGACCTATTGCAAGTTGTTAACAGTTGGCATAACTATTCATAGAAAGTTGTTTAAAGTGTTTTCATGAATGGATGTGCATTAAATGGTAATGTGCGTCTACAACCCAGAAGTCCATATGTGTCAACTACCTCAACTAAGTAAGCAACTTCGTACTACTATAAATACGTAATGTTTGTGGAAGTAAAAGTTTTTGTCACTTATTGTTGTAATTTATCTTTATATTTTTACTCTCTATTTGAACTTACAAAGTACATTGTTGATAATTATCAACGACATACATAAATTTGCTAGTAAACTTGATCTTTATATCAAGTTTACTTGTTCAAAAGGTAGGCACACGTTGCTATTTAACAAGTGTGATCCATAACATTTTGTAATACGTTGTTTATACTAATAAAGCATTACACGATTTCCTAAACCAAACATGTTCCAAAACCTTAGTTTTGTAATTCACACACAATAATGAGCTAAAATCCATTTCATGAGCAATAACTATTAAAAATTAATGTTATTATGATAAGAAATAAGTAATATAACGATTTTCTAAGTTATTAGAACTTTTTCTACAAATTTGAACTTGTTATGTAATTACATGCAAGTTCAAGGGTCATTTATGTCATTTTTGAAACTTATAAACATTCAAGCTAGAAAATATCATTTTTCTAAAGTTAAAACTATAAAGATTGACTTTCTAAAGTTTCAAACCTAAGAGGTTAGATTTGAATGATTAAAAGTATAATACTTAAAGCTATATACTTTTTAGGTTAAAAATGTAAATAACCTAAACATATAACTTTAAGATTCAAAAATATCAATATCTCAAACTTCTCCAAGGGTTGTTTTATCATTTTCTAAACTTAAAGTCTAGATATATATAAAAGGAATGTTTTCTAAAAACTATATGAACTATAAGGGCACGTTTTGCCAACTTTGAAACTTAATGGTATAAAATGCAATTATATAAAGTACATATAATATATTTATCATTTGGAGAAAACTTATAAAAGTACAAACGTACTATGTTTTTTTAGAACGGCAAATGTTAGTGAATAGTGGGTCCAGTCATGCAATGACATCCAAGAGGTAGAATGTCTTCTTCGAACTCTCGCCTAGTTATGTTAAATTCCTTATCAGTTTCGCTTGAAAGGACCTTGACAGGTATTGAACCCAATACCTCCAGGAAACCTCCCCCACAAAAACCACTTAGTGGAATCTTGGTGGCCAACTGAGCTAAACGTACCATGTTAGTGGGGAGCTTCATATGAAGAGCTTTCATATTGGTATTACTATTGGTTGAGTTGCTAGATTTACTTTAAAGTGTTCTAGATCCCCAAGCGTTTACTGAATGAAATTTGAAATATGATGGCCCGAACATTGATACGATATCTCCATAAATCTATTAACCTCAAACAATATATATTAAACCTTACTTAGATTTTGAACAAACAACTAAGACTTGACATACCTATTAAAACTCACGTTACGTGACCAAGCTGTTTATTTTCCATTTCTAATGTAACTCATATTCTCAGGAGTTAAGGTGAGTTCACGGACCTACTTTTACTTTTAAAATGTTTTCAAAAGTTTCATGGGGAGATACATTCTCTAAAACCTACTATACGTATTGTCTTTTCAATTGTATGCTTTCTTAATATATTATTGCACGAGTGCTCGAACTACCACTGTTTCTAAAGTTCATGAATTATTAAACACCTTCGCGTGAACACTAATATTATGGATAGGTCTATTAGTGTTGGAATATTAGGAGCAAACTTAAATATAGTTCAGGGACTTAAGTGTACTTTTTAATATAGATTAGGAATAGACTAGTATTAGGAAGTATTTAGGCTAACCTCCTTAAGTTGGTTTATAGGAAGTTTCCTATTTGATTTAAGGAGGTGCCTACGCCCCATCTCTATAAATAGGGATGAGGGGATCCTAATTCATTGTATTCTTCTTCTTCAATGTAGTCTTTATTAGGGTTATTAATAAAGAGGGGTTTGAGGGTATTTCGTTTGCATATATTTATCGGTTCTTTGTAGTCTCTCGTGTCCACCACTTGTGCTCGATACAACTCGCGATCTAGCGGTTCCGCGTTATCAAACTTCGGGTTTGTTGTCGGTATTATACAACAAGTGGTATCGAAGCCCAGGTTATTGTGATCTCCAAAGATCGAGCGCTAGATCGGGGACGAGTCCTCGGGAGTATCGAGGTTCGATTTCGGTTTTGAAATCGTTTTTTTTTATGATCGGTGGACGATCGTGGTTTGAGTAGCGATCGTAAACTGAAAAAAAAGAAAAAGGTTATAGCTTTCAAATCGTTATTGTTTTGTACTAGTAGCATTGACGAGAGGTAAAAGACAAAAGGTGACGTGAGGGGATTTACAAAGCAAGGTGATTAATACAAAATTATTCACATCTCATGTCAACGTCAAGATACTACAAAGGGTGATACTGAGTAATAAAATACAAATTTGGATAATCGTATTTTTAAAGTCCGATTAGGCTTCAAGTTATTTTTTATATATCGACTTCGGAATTCATATTCTTAACTTTATTAAGAGACGATTGAAGTTGAAGTCGTTGTTGCGGTTATTTATTACTTCTTGTGGTTTAAGTTTAGATCGTGGTTCGCTTAGATTTTAAGCTAACGATCGGGTTGACTTACTTGAAATCGAGGGTTTAGGGTTTTCTAATAAATTCGATTTGCAAGAAGGGCACTTTCTTGTGATTCAAGTTTGATCGTGGTTTGCTTGGGGTTTTCAAGTTAGCGGTCGGGTTTGCTTGTTCGGAATCGAGGGTTTAGGGTTCTCTAATAAATTCAATTTGCAAGAAGGGAATTTTCTTGTGGTTCAAGTTTGATCGTGGTTTGCTTGCGTTTTCAAGTTAACGATCTGGTTGCTTGTTCGTGATCGAGGAATTAGGGGTTTTCTAATAAAGTCGATTTGCCAGAAAGGTTTTTAGCAACAACGGGTATATTGCACACGGCTTGCGAGTCTTGTCGGTAAAGTTGGTTAAGAAACAACTTGACAAGGTTTGTAGCAAGGTTAAATAAGATTCAAGACTTTTCGAGGTTGCAAGATTTCTTATGTTATTAGAAATCGGTTTTGCAAAATTAAAAGTACGACAATGGTTACTTCAAAAGGAGTCGGGTACTTTCTTGATTCAAGGGTTGTCAATTTGTTGGATAGGTTAATTTCCAAGGCTCAATCGATATTTGAGTAAGAAATGGTGTTCTTTTGAAGGGTTACTTGGTTTGATCGATTTCTAAGAAGTTTTTCTTAGGGTTATATCGATAAAGCAAGGGTTTTTCTTTACACGATGGGACTTCGTAATTCGTGATTGTGAGGTTTAATATATCACAAGGTTTAGCGAATTATCGAAGGGACTTTGTCGGTTTGTGATTGTGAGGTTTTTCACAAGGTTTAGCAAACAACAAAGGGATAAAGAAATATTGCTAGTTCTATAACTAGGTTTGACATTGAAAATTTTGATGGGTTTAATGTACATAAGCATGGAGGTTCAAAACAAGTTGGGTTCAAACAACTTGGTCCTGGTGTTAAAATAGGAGTCCATGGAGTACGAGTTCATAAACGTGTTTGTAATATATTTTGATGGTTTTTCTTTGCGCGCTAATTCGAAGTACAAGCAGGATGCAGATCAAAAGAGGAGACATGTTGACTTTGAAGTAGGAGACTTTGTGTGGGCTGTTTTGACTAAGGATCGTTTTCCAGTTGGTGAATATAATAAATTGTCTGCTAAGAAGATTGGTCCAGTGGAAATTGTGGATAAGATGAACTCAAATGCTTATCGTTTGAAGTTGCCAAGTCATATTCGTTGTTCTGATGTTTTTAATGTGAAGCACTTGTTGCCTTACCATGGTGATTCTTCCGATGATGATACAGCTGGGAATTCGAGGGCGAATTTTTCTTATCCAGGGGGGAATGATGGAGGCCCAAGTATTGAAGAACGGGCTGACTTGTTTCTGGAGGCCCGAGATCGCGTGACGAAGAGGGGTTTAGTAAAATGGGCATAACTTTTGCATCCTAAGTCCGTTTTCAGCCCGTGACCTGTCAAAATGTGCGTAAAAAGGAGACCGACGACGCTGTAACCATCTTTTAGCTAGTTGCGGATTTTTCAAGGCCCGAAAAGCCTTTTTACTATCAGTTTTTTGCATTTTTATGTTTTTTTCACTTTCAGTTGGACTTTGTCATTGGGCTACGGTCCAGCCCGTTGGATTTTTAGGGTTTTTCTTTGTTTGCAGTCATTATTTAATGAATCTGCTATAACCCTAGCAAGACAGTTATCAGTTTAATAAAAGTTAAACCATTGGCCGTTGAGTTGCCGTGTTTTACCCTAATTTCCGGGCATTCTTCAGAATCAACGATTATTAGCAGAATTGTTTCTGGCATTCTTGCTGAATCAACAGATCCAATTACTTATCTTTGTTACTTGTTTTTTAGTCTACATCAGTTGGTATCAAGAGCCAAAGTTCCTGATCAAGATGCCTCCAAGGAGAACTAGGCCTATTCAGGATGTGAATGAACAGGAATTTGAGCAGCGTATGATGGAGAGAATGGAGGAGCGATTCGATCAAATGTTTGATCAATTGACCGACCAGATGAACACTTTGATGAGCAATAGGAGGCCTCGTAATCGCCGTCATGAGGAAGAAGATGCAGATCTGGAAGAAAATCCGTTTGGTGATGGTTTGTCTGATGATGAACAATCAGTAGGGCGACGGATGAGAGATCGCAGTGGGAATAATGATAGGCGTTGGGAGACTGGAATGAGGGTTAATATTACCGAGTTTAATGGGGACACTTTAAAGCCTGATGAGTTTATTGATTGGCTTGTTGCTGTTGAAGAAGTATTTGAATTCAAAGAAGTTCCAGAAAACAAAAGGGTTTCGTTGATCGCTACCAAGTTACGTGGTCGGGCATCCGCATGGTGGCAACAATTGAAACTGACGAGGAACAGAGTTGGGAAGTCAAAGATCACGAGTTGGCAGAAGATGAAGAAAGTCATGAGGGATAATTTTATTCCTCATAACTACCAGCGAATGATGTACCAGCGGTTACAGAATCTAAAACAGGGGGCCAAGTCTTTTGAAGATTACACGACCGAGTTTTACCAACTAATTGCAAGGAATGATGTTCAAGAGACAGAAGATCAGCTTGTCTCTCGATACATTGGTGGTTTAAGAGTCCAGATCATAGATTCTGTTAACATGTTTGATCCGATGACACTTTCTGAAGCGTATCAACGAGCATTGACTTTTGAGAAGCAGAACTGACGAGTGGGGAGTTCTTCATCTCCTGCAATAACAGGTGCTTCTGGTTCAGGTAATACGGCATCTCGTTTTGCCCCAACTCAGGCTAAAGCAGTTGGTGAGAATACTGGACCAGTTCCTAAAGCGGCCGGCAGTGGTGGGTTCAAGTGCTTTAACTGTGGTGAACCTGGTCACCGACAATCAGAGTGTAAGAAGGCTGGGAAGAGGCAGTTATTTATTGAACCTGAGGAAGATGATGATGTGGCTTATGATGACTACGTGGGAGACGCAGTTTATGATGCAGAACCTGAGTATGAGGAGGAGTATGTGTCTGGAGATGTGGGGGTGAATTTGGTGGTAAGGCGCTCCTGCTTAACACCTAAAGCTGATGGTGATGATTGGCTCAAACACAACATCTTTCAGTCAACTTGTACCATTATGGGTAAGGTTTGCACTTTTGTATGCGATTCCGGTAGTTGTGATAATTTGATAGCTGAAGGAGCAGTCCAGAAATTAGGGCTGAAAACTGAAGATCGTCCCAAACCTTATAAGTTACAGTGGCTTAAAAAGGGTGGGGAGATAACAGTTTCCAAGCATGTCCAAGTTCCGTTTTCTGTAGGAACAACTTATAAGGATAATATTTGGTGTGATGTGATACCTATGGATGCTTGTCACTTATTGTTGGGTAGACCTTGGGAATATGACCGTGATGTAACTCACCATGGGAGAACTAATACTTATAGTTTCCTGTTTGAGGGTGTGAAGATTACTTTGATGCCAAATAAACCTAAGGAAGTAGTTAATAAACCCGTTGGTACTTTACTAACTCTTTCGTAGTTCGAAGACGAGCTGGAGGTGGGAGGTGATGTTTTTGTATTAATAGGGAAGGAGGTTTCTGAAGACGGTGAAGTTCCTGAAGCCATGATCCCTTTACTTGAGGAATTCTCTGACATTTTCCCTGATGAATTACCTGATGGTTTGCCACCATTGCGTGACATACAACATCATATTGATCTAGAGCCTGGGTCACAGTTGCCTAACAGGACACATTATAGGATGAGCCCGGGAGAACATGAGGAGTTGCGCAGGCAGGTTGAGGAGCTGGTTTCCAAGGGTCATGTTCGTGAGAGTATGAGCCCGTGTGCTGTTCCTGCCCTATTGACTCCAAAGAAGGATGGTACGTGGCGTATGTGTGTTGATAGTCGAGCCATCAATAAGATTACTGTGAGGTACAGGTTTCCTATTCCTCGCCTTGATGATTTGCTTGACCAGATTAGTGGTGCTACCATTTTCACGAAGCTGGATTTGAAGAGTGGGTATTACCAGATTCGTCTTAGACCTGGTGACGAGTGGAAGACCGCTTTCAAGACCCGTGAAGGGTTGTATGAGTGGTTGGTCATGCCTTTTGGTTTATCAAACGCACCAAGCACATTTATGCGTGTGATGAATCAACTGCTCAGGCCTTTTATTGGCAAGTTTGTGGTTGTTTATTTTGATGACATTCTTATTTATAGTGCTTCTTATAATGAGCATGTCAATCATGTGAGGCAGGTCTTGACCTTGCTTCGGAAGGATAATTTTTATGCAGCCACGAAGAAGTGTGTGTTCATGACCCCTAAAGTTTTGTTTTTAGGGTATGTTGTTTCTGGTGATGGCATACAGGTGGATGAATCTAAGGTAGCAGCTATTCAGGAGTGGCCAACTCCAACTACCATTACTGAAGTTCGGAGTTTCCATGGTCTTGCTTCTTTCTATAGGCGGTTTATCTCTAATTTCAGTTCCATTATGGCCCCTTTGACAGACTGTATGAAGGGTAAGTCATTTGTGTGGATGGAGGAAGCAGAGATGGCTTTTCAGGTTGTCAAGAAAAAGCTTACTACAGCGCCAATCCTGGTATTGCCTGACTTTTCTAAAGTTTTTGAGCTTCATACTGATGCTTCTAAGGTTGCAATTGGTGGAGTTCTTAGTCAGGGTGGGCGGCCTGTTGCGTATTTTAGCAAGAAGTTGACAGGGCCGAAGTCGAGGTACTCTACTTATGACTTGGAGTTTTATGCAGTGGTCCAAGCTGTGAAGCATTGGCGCCATTATTTGTTTCATAAGGAGTTTGTTTTGTTCACTGACCATGATTCCTTAAGGCATATTCGGACTCAAGATAAGGTTTCACATAAACATGGGCGTTGGTTGGCTTTTCTTGAGAAATTTACTTTTGTGGTGAAACACAAAACGGGTGCTTCCAATCGTGCTGCTGATGCCTTAAGCAGGAGAAGTAGTTTACTTGTAACCATGCAGGTTGATGTTCCTGGACTGGATGTCATTCGTGACATGGTGACTGTGGATCCATACTTTTCAATTGTTCTGCAGGATTTGCAATCCGGAGAGAAAACAGATTTTGTTATGCATGATGGGTTCCTATTCAAAGGGAATCAACTTTGTATTCCTGATTCAAGTCTTCGCTTGCAAATTATTAAGGAGTTGCATGGTGAAGGACATGTTGGTCGTGATCGCACTTTACAGTTGGTTCAAGCATCTTATTTTTGGCCTACTATGAGGAAGGAAGTGGATCGTTACGTCAAGAGGTGTCGTATTTGTCAAGTTTCAAAGGGGGCGGCTACTAATGTAGGTCTTTATATGCCTTTGCCAGTTCCTTTGCAGCCCTGGGTTGATATTAGCATGGATTTTGTGTTGGGACTACCTCGTACTCAAAGGGGTAATGATTCAATATTTGTTGTTGTTGATCGTTTTTCTAAGATGGTTCATTTTATTCCTTGCAAGAAGACAACAGATGCAGTTAATGTAGCCCAACTTTTCTTTAGGGATGTGTACCGTTTACATGGTTTACCTTCCTCCATTGTTTCTGATCGGGACACCAGGTTTTTGAGTCATTTTTGGCGTAGTTTGTGGAAGATGGTGAATACTCAACTCAATTTTAGTAGTGCTTATCATCCTCAAACTGATGGGCAAACCGAAGTTGTTAACAGGTCCCTTGGTAACCTGTTAAGGTGTTTGGTGGGTGATCATGTGAAGGCATGGGATCAGAAGTTGTATCAAGCTGAGTTTGCTCATAATCATGCTGTTAATCGGAGCACTGGGTTTAGTCCTTTCCAGGTGGTTTATTCTGCTCAGCCACGTGGTCCTCTTGATCTTATGACACCTCAGATTTCTAGGTCTGTTCCGAAGAAAGTGCAGGATTTTGTTGAGGGGTTGCATGATGTTCATAAATCTGTTCGTGACAACTTGGTGCGCGCTAATTCGAAGTACAAGCAGGATGCAGATCAAAAGAGGAGACATGTTGACTTTGAAGTAGGAGACTTTGTGTGGGCTGTTTTGACTAAGGATCGTTTTCCAGTTGGTGAATATAATAAATTGTCTGCTAAGAAGATTGGTCCAGTGGAAATTGTGGATAAGATGAACTCAAATGCTTATCGTTTGAAGTTGCCAAGTCATATTCGTTGTTCTGATGTTTTTAATGTGAAGCACTTGTTGCCTTACCATGGTGATTCTTCCGATGATGATACAGCTGGGAATTCGATGGCGAATTTTTCTTATCCAAGGGGGAATGATGGAGGCCCAAGTATTGAAGAACGGGCTGACTTGTTTCTGGAGGCCCGAGATCGCGTGACGAAGAGGGGTTTAGTAAAATGGGCATAACTTTTGCATCCTAAGTCCGTTTTCAGCCCGTGACCTGTCAAAACGTGCGTAAAAAGGAGACCGACGACGCTGTAACCATCTTTTAGCTAGTTGCGGATTTTTCAAGGCCCGAAAAGACTTTTTACTATCAGTTTTTTGCATTTTTATGTTTTTTTCACTTTCAGTTGGACTTTGTCATTGGGCTACGGTCCAGCCCGTTGGATTTTTAGGGTTTTTCTTTGTTTGCAGTCATTATTTAATGAATCTGCTGTAACCCTAGCAAGACAGTTATCAGTTTAATAAAAGTTAAACCATTGGCCGTTGAGTTGCCGTGTTTTACCCTAATTTTCGGGCATTCTTCAGAATCAACGATTATTAGCAGAATTGTTTCTGGCATTCTTGCTGAATCAACAGATCCAATTACTTATCTTTGTTACTTGTTTTTTAGTCTACATCAGTACACCTTGGTATAAATGTGGGGGCAAACATTACGGTAACCAGAGTACCTAGTCAAGAGGGTGCGGAGGGTAATGTTGCTGAGAAGAAGAATGTGAAGGAGTCTATGAAAGCTAATCTAGGGAAGTTACAGAAGTGCAATGCCTGGTTAACAAGGTGGTCCGGGGTCCGAGGTTCCAACACTGATAAAAGGTGTTGAGTATCGGTTATGCTTAAGTGTTACTCCTAAGGTGGAAATTGTTGGAATATTAGGAGCAAACTTAAATATAGTTCAGGTACATAAGTGTACTTTGTAATATAGATTAGGAATAGACTAGTATTAGGAATTATTTTGGCTAACCTCCTTAAGTTGGTTTATAGGAAGTTTCATATTTGATTTAAGGAGGTGCCTACCCCTCATCTCTATGAATAGGGATGAGAGGATCCTAATTCATTGTATTCTTCTTCTTCAATGCAGTCTTTATTAGGATTATTAATAAAGAGGGGTTTGAGGGTATTCCGTTTGCATATATTTTGTCGGTTCTTTGTAGTCTCTCGTGTCCGCTACTTGTGCTCGATACAACTCGCGATCTAGCGGTTCCGCGTTATCGAACTTCGGGTTTGTTTTCGATATTGTACAACAATTAGGATTAACCAATCCTGTTTGTGTTACCTAACCATGGAGTAATCGAGCATATTTATTGGAACTAATGGGTAACATGGGCCGGTTACTTGTCATGAGAACTTTTCATGACAGTCACTTTGGTGAATTCTCGTTAGGTTGATGTCATGAGATTTGTGCAAATAATACTTGTTTTCATTATTACTACTATAAGCTTGTTTTCAAATACTATTACATATACCTGTGATTTCACTCAACTAGTGTGTTGACTTCAAGCATGTATTTCAGGTAATTAACAACATATGTTATGAAGTGGAATGGAATGGCATGAAGATACACAAACTTGAATTTGTTATCATTCAAATTGATGTAATCATATAGATTTTTGGGACCTCTCCTTCGTTAAACTATGATATTATAATGAATGATAATCATGTTTTCATAAATCAGCCTTTTAATTTGTTTTCTATTATTGTGACTATGTTTCCATTAAGTAAATTCCCAAATTAGCTTTCTTTGCTATATGTCAAAAATGGAGGTGTTACATATCTTCTTTGTGTTTTCCTTCGTTTGATCTACTTTCTTCCTTTTCTTGAGGCTTGTAAGAACCTCAACCCTCTATGATTTACCAAAGAGCATAATCTTGAACCTCAACATATTGTTCTAACCTTATCCCCCACATCTCAAATTCACTACCCTGCTTCAAAATAGGTAACTTTGTGAGAGAGTTGTTTGTTGCTGCATTTAGTTCCATCTCTTTGTTATGAGTAAAGAGTTATTTAGGATAGTTTCGTCTAGATCAAAGTTTCTCAACAAGCTCTGATACCACTTGTTGAGCCGAATTAAGATCGATTTCTCTGGCTTGTAAGCGTTATGTTATTTTGGATGAATCTAATATAACCTCGATAGAAACCTTGAGAATACTAAAGAGAAAATGACATCAAATAACCTACGACCTCCTTTTATACACCAAGGATTCATGTACAAAATAACTACAAGTATTCTAGAATGTATATCTTCCTAAATTTATAAGATACGCTCCAAAAAACTTCTATACATATCTCTAAACGTGTCTTGATCTGTTCACGCGTTTTCTTTAAGCAGCGGTGGTAATCTTCAAACAGCAGTAATAAGTTAGTAATAGCACCACTAACTTTAACACTTATAGTATTAACTAGGTTAGTATTGTTAGTTCATTCAGAGCAGTTCTTCACAACAAACTAAGCAGTACAAAGTGTAAACCAATAATTTCCAACGTCGGTTAACCAAGAAAAAACAAATCTACTCAAACAATCTTCATCAAATACTATCAAATTCGGGAAACAACTTCAAAATCTGACAAACAAAGATCCTAAAATTTCCTAACTAACAAATTCCAAACGATCGAACGAATTCCAAATGACCTGAATATTACCAAATCTTTCAATGCTAAATCGATCTTCAATATCTAAATACTAAATTGAAAGTATAGTGACCTACATTTAATAAGTATTATAGTCCAACTTCAAACTTATTATCTGTATCAAACAAGTTCAAGATAATAAATAACTTGACGAACGAGCTCAAATCATTCAAACGTCCCAAATATAATATAGATAATAATTTCTATATCCACTTATTCGATAAGGATTATGGTTCAAATTCAAATACCTAAATAAACTCAAATTCAATCAAATAAAAAATCAAATAACAAACAAATACTACAAAAAAACCAATTACGAAAAAATAGAATCCAATAACCAAAAAGAAGCAAAACTCCTACCTTAACAATATCCAAAAGATTTCATCTATGGCTCTAGCAAAAATTGATTATCCGAAACAATCGAACAAACAAATTCCAAAAAGCCATCAGGTCAAACCTTTGCTTTTTCTTCATGACTTAACCAACGTATGTTTCATATCACATGTTAATTCAAAAAGTAAACAAACAAACTAATATCGAATAAACAAATCAATTTTTTATTCAAATTACCAAACCAAATACAAAAGCAAATTCAATGGTATAAATACAAATTTTTAATTCAAAAGATATAAAATATTATTTACGTTAATTCCTCATCCTAATTCGTCAAATAACTAAGTATAATACATGCATAGTTCGGATGGGCCTGTGACCTGACAATACAAAAGACACAATGGTCTTGGGCCTTATAAATGATAATACGCTAATGCTCCCTCACAGTTGGAACGGGAGTTCTTTGAACGTTTAAAAACTGGAGCGAAACTCAAGAAATAAATCACTCGGAAGACCCTTGGTGAAAATATCTACATATTCAAACCAAAATGGAACATGAAGCACACGAACCTGACCAGAAGCAACATAGTCTTGGACAAAGTGAATATCAATCTTAATATGCTTAGTGCGTTGATGCTGAACATAATTAGTCGATAAGTACACAGCACTAACATTATCAAAGTAGATAATAGTAGCAGTGGTAATAGAAGACTGTAGTTCAAGAAGCAAATTCCAAAGCCATGCAGTCTTAGCAACAACGTTGGCAACGCCGCGGTATTCAGCCTTGGCACTAGACCAAGAAAAAGTGACCTGCCACTTAGCAGACCAAGACAACAGGTTGTCACCAAAGAACACACAATACCAAGAAGTTGACCGACGGGTGACAGGGGAACCCGCCCAATCTGCATCTGTATAGACAGTAAGCTGAATAGGTGATGAAACATGAAGCTGATACCATGATCAAGTTTACCACGAACATAGCGCAAAATGCGCTTTAAAGTAGTAAAGTATGGTTCACGAGGATCATGCATGTAAAGACAAACCTGCTGCACAACATATGATATATCAGGGCGAAAAGTCAGATACTTAAGGGCACCTGCAAGGCTACGATAAAATGTAGGGTCACTAACAGGGTCACCAGTAGACCCAAGTTTGGACTCGGTATCAACAGGAGTTCGACATGGGTTAATGTTGCATGTTTGCTCGTTCAACAATTTACTCTACGAATTTAGACTGTGACAAAAACAATCTAGAAGGCGATCGTTGCGCACATATACCAAGAAAATAATTAAGAGAGACAAGATCAGTCATAGAAAACTCACTATGAAGTAAGGTAATAATCTTCTATAAAAGAGTTGCAGAAGAAGTCTTGAGAACAATATTATCCACATATAATAAAAGATAGGCAATGTCGGATCCACGATGAAACACAAATAAGGTGTAACACCCCACTTGGATAAGTGGACTGCTACGTGTATTTATGGCGTGTCATCAAAGCATAAGGTAAATGTCCTAAAACATTAACTGACCATAAAGGAAATACCGGAATTAACTGACCTTACGGGTTGAGCTTGTGGTAACCTTTCCTTTCCATCCATCTTGGGGGCAAACACATGTTTTGAAAACGAGGAATTAGATAAATCAGATGGTTTTCCCAAGATAGAGGATCTATTCTCTTTAGAGGCATTGGGTTGTCTAACAACATTTTTCTTAAGGCTAGATTCCACAACTTTCCCACCCATTTTAGCAATGAGTTTCTGCAACTCTGCTATCGCTCTGTCCCTGTCTTGTAACTGAGCTTTCAACCCTTTAATTTCCAAATTCTGTTCATTCATTTCTCGAAATGTTTGGGAAAGTTTTTCTTGCAATTTATTATCGTGTGGAAAACTACCAACGTCTTTTTGCAAAGCAAGTTCAAGTGAATGACAATGTTTTTGAAGGAAATCAGTTTTGTGTTGAAGTAACTCAAAAGCCTTTTTGTCAACATTTTCTTTATGTTTCGAAAGCTCAATTTCAAGACGTTCACATTCTTTGCTTTTATCAAGATATTGGCATGCAACTTCAGAATATTCATCAATATCCGCACAAGATGTAAAATAAGCACACATAACATCGTTAGAAACACATTCTTGCATTAGTAAATCATATTCATCTGAAAAATCAGTCTTCTCCATTTGAAGATCTTCAATGTGTTTCTCAAGAGATTCAACATATTTTAAATCATCATACATTTCAGTCCGAATGAACTCCTCAGGTTGAAGAACAGTTTCTTTAATCAATGCCGTGTTAGGAATTAAGAGTTCTTTCACAAGCAAGGTAATATCTTGAGGAATCGGACGTGTCCACTCAGCATTTTCACGTTTTGCCCAGTCTCTTTCAACAATAGATTTAACATTATCTATGTGGTGTTTAAGAATACTTAATGTTTTCCTACTCTTGCTTTTAGATTCATCTAAAGGGGGGTAGTTTATGTATTTGTAAACATTAGATTTCTTAGGGGCAAATGCTTTCTTCCATTGAATTCTCTTTTGTTTACATTCTAGAAACACTTCCTCACGAGTTTTCTGAGTTTGTTTGTTGAAAAGACCATAAAGACTATTTTCATAAGCATAATTATATGGTTTCACAAACTCCTTATTGACAAGTGGTTGACTATCATCATCCCAAAGGGCAGTCTCTTCACTATCGGCACTAACAGGCATGCAATCAAGATCTATCCTTTCAGTCTCATCAAGATAAAGACACGGGTTCACAGCTTGAGCTTTGGCAAGGTACTCAGGACTTGCAAAGCTATCTTGACCCTTAAACATCGAAGGAGGTGCCAGCATTCTTACAGATTGAATAGAATCATGCGTTTTATAAACAACGTTCTTCAAAAAATCGACTTGTGCTTCTAATTTCGTTACCTTTTCAGTTTCTTTATCATATCTACTTTGAAGTCTTGTTTTAACGCATCTACCTCTTGTTTCTTATCCTCAAGAATTTTAGCAGAATCAGTAGTGGTCATAGAGAGCTTTTGTTCAAGTTCATTAACTTTGGTGTTGGCAATGTACGTTTTTTGGCATTCATCCATTAAGAAAACATTATATTGACGCTTCTCTTTTGCTAATAACTCAAGAGTTGTATTATATTTGTTTTCAAAATCGTCCTTTTGACTTTTTGACGCACTTCCCTTGTACCCCTCAAGCTCTTTAGTTTTCTAAAGGAGCTCATCTCTATAGCTTTCAGTCATCTTAGTAGATTTGATAAGAGCAGCTTTACATTCTTCACAGCTTTGAGTGAGCGTAGCATTTGCCTTCTTTAATTGCTTTTGACTCTTTTTATTTTCAGTGACATCTTTTTGTAAAGTAACAATTAAATTAGCAAGCGCAATACGTTCCTCTTCATCATATTCATTTGCATGTTGATCATCCTCAGACTCATTATTGCACATGTCTGATGAATCGGGTGTGGTATTGCTATCAACCGTTTCCATCATACATGTGTCATTAATGGTATTGGGTAGATCACTATGCTCAGGAATATTACCAAACACATTATATTCATCAGTAGTGTGTACCTTATCGATTGGCTGAGTGTCAAAGATAGGGCCATTGTCATCTTCAGTGACTTTGAGAACTTCTTCAACCTTTGCCATGTACGAGTAATGTGCATCGAGCTCTTGATCAGAATCTTCATCATCAGTATCATCAAGCATTGCTCCTTCCTCAGCTGACAATTTAACCCATGCTTCCATTTTCTTACATAACAGCATCTTTTCCTTGTGATAGCCGGAGTCTCTAACCCTTTTCAGCTTCCTGCATTCCTTTGCCATATGCCCATATCCTTGGCAATTAAAACATTGAATCCCGCTCTACTGAACCACTTGAATTCCAACCGTTTCCCTATTCCCAGTAGTAGCCGCAATCCTCTGAGTATCATACTTTGCAGTTTGTCGATCATATCTTGCAGAACCCTTAACATGCGTTGGATTATGTCGATCATACCTAGAAGGACTTTCACCACGTCGACGTGTGTCATACCTTGGAGGACTCTCAACATATCGGTTCTTGGTGTTAGATGATGTACGAAGATTGTTGTTGGTGGGTTTGTAGATTTTCTTGTAAGTCTTCATTATGAAAGCAATTTGTTGTTTCATCTCTCGGTTCTTTTGAGCTTGATCTTCATCACTATCTTCTTCAGATGAGGACTCAAATGGTGGTGATGGTGCTCTTGGCACTTTACCTCGAGATCTTGTGGATGATGAAGACTTAGATGATGTAGAAGATCGTGGTGATGATGATGTAGTGGAATATGGCTTAGGAGCACGAGAGTGATGACTTTGAACATGTTGAGTTGTAGTCACTAAAGCAAGTGGATTAGCCGTCTTGGCAACACGTTCAGCTCGAATCTCATTGGCTTCATTCTGAAATTGCTTCAAGATATCAAAGAGTCGATGATATGAGACCTCGTCTAACTTTTCTTGTTGTTTCACCAAAGTGACGAACCGTGTCCACTCGGGTTGAAGTTGTTGAAGAAATTGGACATTGACTTGAATTGTGGAGACTTGCAGATTATTTCTTGTCATGTCATTCATCATCTTGTAAAACCTAGAGTAGTAAGAGTCAGTTGATTATCCATCCCTTAAAGTAAACTTGCCAAAATTCCAAAACAAGTTTGTTTTGACATCTTGTTTGTTGAGTGATTCTCCTTGTTGCAAGCATTCAATAGCAGTCCACATTTCATGTGATGTCGGGCATGCATCAACTGTGGAATAAATGTCATCTCCAATCCCACTTAGAACTATATAGATGGCTTCCTTCTCCGCATCATGCCAAGCACAATTTTCAGGTGTGAGATCGGCTCTTGTTTCATCACGTTCACTTGCAGGAATTGGATCAGTAGTATCTATGGTAGCTCTTGGAGGAATTGATATTTTCTTGAATACATATGGTCCATGAGTAATGCATTTCCTCAAGGCATCACCATTGGGTCTTGTATCAAGATATCAGATGAAGCGTGATTGCCATTGAGCATACCTACCAGACACAAGCATTGGTGGTCTCTCTTTATTCCCCGCCACCATGATATTGTTGTTTGTGACATGATATTCTTGAGTGGAATCCATCTCAAAATGAATATGGAGTGAATAGGATCTTAAGTAGATGAAATTGTGAAAAGATTGTGGTCGAAACTTAACGAAATTGTGAAGAAAATTTTATCCGGAAAAACAAGTATACCTTATCCGGAATATTATCAAGGATACCTTATCCGGAATAATTCAAAGTGAAGCTAATCCGGAATATCAACGTACTCTTATCCGGAATGTTGGATGTTCTACTTATCCGGAATAAATGTGAGATGAGTTATCCGGAATCACAAAAATTATGGTTATCCGAAATCTTTGTGAAGCTTCTTATCCGGAATAATTGTTTTTCGACTTATCCGGAATAATACAAAAACTATTTATCCAGAATGTTTATCCTTCTGTATCCGGAATAAATCTCATTTGGTTTATCTGGAATAAAAATCTTATCCGGAATAATCTAACAAAACTCGTATCCGGAATAAACTCTTATCCGGAAAAAATAGGAACCTCTTATCCGGAATAAACTGTTATCCGGAATATCATCAAACTCTAATCCGGAATGATTTTACAACAGTTATCCGGAATATACGGAAAGAGTGCTTATCTGGAATCCTCGATTGATCACTTATCCGGAATATTCTGCCAATCTTCTTATCCGGAATACCGAGCGATCTTTGTATCCGGAATATGCAGCAACACTAGCTTATCCGGAATCCTGAAAAAGCGCTTATCCGGAATACACAGGTGATGCTTATCCGGAATAACGTGCAACCCTAGCTTATCCGGAATGAACTGGAGCAGCTTATCCGGAATCCTCCCATCTCACTTATCCAGAATACCTCGCAAAACTACCTTATCCGGAACCCTAGCTTAAATGTGGATGACTGTTGTCCAAACCATACTAGTCAAAACTTCAATGAAACATCATGATATGAACAAAGGTGAACGCTTTTGGGTCGGTTCACAAAACAACTATCGTCTGGAAACATGAAATTGACTTGAGCAATAGTGAATGCATATGGGTTAGTTCACCAAATAAAATTCGACTGAATACATGAATCTGACATGAGTAAGGATGAACGCCTATGGGTCGGTTCATCAATACAAAATCTGAACGGGCAAGGGTGAACGCCTATGGGTCGGTTCACCAAAACAAAATTCGAATGAAAAGTAAATGCGACTAAATATGGCCAGTCTTGTACCAACCTTTTACTTAGTCAAAACTTTAAGAAAACTGACTGATAAAACAAAGAAAACTGACTGATAAATGCATGAGAAACATGAAAGATAACAACGTCAAATTCTGGGAAGTTCCTGGTGACTACCCACTAGTCACAGGTCAAGTTTTAGAGCCTACAGGTCGAACCTATAGCTCTGATACCATAATTATAACACCCAACTTGGATAAGTGTACCGTTACGTGTATTTATGGCGTGTCATCAAAGCATAAGGTAAATGTCCTAAAACATTAACTGACCATAAAAAAATACCAAAATTAAACATCGGTAATCCAAACATAAGCTCAAAACATGAAAAGTAAATACTGAAGGAAAGGACTAAACAATGTCCAAATAAGCAGAATAATGTAAGAAGTGCATAAAGTAAGAAGTCTGGAGAGCTTCCATCCAAATGCACATGCTCTCAGAATGCTAAGAGCGTCTTGGTGTACCTGCCGTTAGAACATGAAAGGAACTACGGTTGAGCATAACGCCCAGTGAACGGATATAAAGCATGATAAGAAATGCTGAAATGAAGCAGATGATAAAATACTGAAGTTGTACACTGATAAGTAAAGTTGGAGCGGAAATCTGTGTATAATCTGAAAAGTCTGATTTATAAATAATAAAGATGAACTGTTATCTGTTAAATCTAAAAACATGCATATACTGTATTTTAATTGCCAAGAGCTTATATTGGTCATGTGCTGTAACAACTGTTGCATAAATAAATGGAGGGGTGACCTCGCCATGCTGTAGAGGGGTGACCTCTAAATAATGTGCTAGGCAGAGGGATCAACTCTAATGTGAAGGATGTAGAGCACACATCACATTCACCTGATAACTGTAAACTGATAGCCTAGGATGCATCCATACGCCCTGCTGATAATACTGATAAATGGCCAAGCTGAAATAAATGGGACGCTGCCAGAAATCACTCCCTCGCAGAGGAGTCATGACATCGGTGCCTCTAGTGTCATGGTTACGGTACCTCCGTAACTAGTACATAAACTGGTCATCCTTGTATATAAATCTCAGGCAATTATTTAGTTATTAAAATGATTACTGATAAGCTTAAAACATATACTGGGGAAACATTTGGCTGTAGACGGGAAAACCTAATCGTGCATAGAAGGAAGTCCTTACTGAAGGACGGGAAATCCGTACCTTGTGTCCAGTAACTGACTGCAAGGAGAAGCTGATGAGACTCCTACTCTGATTTCACATAAGCTACATAAATGACGGACGCGAATAAGTTAACTGATACCTGTTTAGTTTACTAATTTTTAATTGTTCTTAGTTTGATTTTATTCTTGTATTATTGCTTGTGTATAGACTGATAATAGCTGACTATTCGATAATATTACTGATTAACGTATTTTCTGAATTTTCTGGTTACTGTAAAAAGTATAAACTGGTATTACTATAAATAGTAACACGCTATAATAAGAGAGTTGCTAACATTAGAAAGATTCCTAAATTCGTTTCTTTGAAAAATAATCATAAATTAATTCACGCGTTTTAAATAATTAAAAGGATAAAACCATAACGATTAATTTTATTAATCAATTTAATAAAATCATAATCTAATTTATTTATTTATAAAAATCCTTTACAAAAAGATTTAATTAATTTAAATAATTCTTCGCGGATATAATCACTAACTATCCCGAAAACCCGTGCTAAAAAACTTCTCTGAGACACCCATGTCTCGGGTTAACCAAACCGGGCCCACGTTGGGGTCTCCCTCGTTGCTGACGTCACTCAGCAGTAGCTACTGGCCTAGTTCCAGTTGCTACTGCTCTGTATAAGGTTCCCACTGTCCTCACTTGTTCCCGCTGTTTTCATGTTAAATGTTCCCACTGTTATTGTTTATGTTACCACCATTAATGCAGTGGTTCCCACTGCTAATGCAGTGGTTCCCACTGTTATTGCTAATGTTCGCAATCCCAAACACTCCCTTGCTGATGATGCAGACCCAAACGCACCCTTATTGCTTGTACTTACTGTCTTCGAACCAAAACACCCTTGGTGGACTGTTGGGCTGCGAATCGAGTTAAACCCACCACACCTTGGTGGCTCATTGTTGCTTCCATCACACACCAAACCAAACCGCCCCTTGTGGGTCACGGTTGGCCCAAACAGTAACCATACCGAGACCATAATGGTCTCGGTTTTTGTGCAGCCCAACAACCTGACACCCTTTTGATTCATGTATATGTTTAATTTATCCAAATCATGTGTTCTTGATCATCGTGTAACACAATTCATGGTTATAAAAATAAGAAGGAGAAAGTGATTACCAAATTATCTTGATTAAACATAGTCAATTAATCATACTTGAATCAATGGTAGAACTCAACCCCGTCTTTTCTTTTTCTTTATCTCCTGGCGGCAACCCACACAAAACAACCCTAAATCGTTTTTTTTGTCTTTACTGCCCTGTGAAAATAACGTAGGATTACATCCCTGCTTGTTAACTTGTAAAAATGGATTGGGCTTAAGCCCACTTCCTCTTTCTTTGTTTCTTTTAAAACCGTGGCCCAACAACATGTATGAAACTTTTCATTTGATTTTGTGTTGAAATTTAGTCGTTCGTTTTCGGTTTCTGTATTATTTATTTTGAATAAATAATAGTTAATATTCATTTCTTAATACTTGTAAATCTTGAAAAGTAACATCATTTTATATTCTGAAATAACTGAAATCATTAGCTGTGTAAGTTTTAATTTAATCTGAGACTGCGTATATTTAATATTCATGGATTTTTTCTAAATAGTTAATATCTGAATAGCTAAAATTAAATATTTTACTGAATAATTAATTACGTCACGTTTTGTATAACCGAGTAGACTTTATTTTCTTGTACTTTAAATGCGGGTTTTACAATTCTTTCCCTCTAAAAAAATAATTCGTCCTTGAATTAGATACACGATAATGCTGCTGTTTTACATAAGGACATATCGGTTTTGTTGTGCTGAAAGCCGACGCGTGCAACAAAGCTAGCAAAACGTTGAAACCATCCCTGAGGGGCTTGTTTAAGCCCGTATAGTTAACATTGCATATGGCAAACATAATCAGGATGGTTAGGATCAACAAAGCCTGAGGGTTGATACATATTCATTGTCTTAGATAAATGGCCATGAAGAGACGCATTCTTCACATCCAGCTGGTGAATAGGACAATCCCGTGAAACCACAAGGTTCAAAACAAACTGAATCATAACCGGTTTAACTAACGGCCTAAAGGTCTCATCACAATCAATGCTCTACTATTGACTACGTCCATTTGCAACTAACTGAGCTCTGTACCTGCTTAAGGAACCATACACATTAAACTTATGTCGCAAAATCTACATAGAACGAACAACATTAACATTAGCTGGACGTGGCACAAGAGCCCACGTTCCATTAGAAATCAAAGCATTATATTCATCTACCATAGCCTTATTCCAATTAGGGTCACGTAGAGCATATATGTGAGAGCGGGGAAGTGGTGAGGTAGTAGAGACATGTCAATTCATACGTACGAGGGGTCTTGATATTCCAGTTTTTGCACGTGTGATCATAGGATGCACATTTGTTGTGGCGGGGTGTTCATGAGCCACACCATGCGTCGAAGAGGCTTGGGAATTTATAGTAGGGTTGTGTGTCAGGCCCAATCCACTTGATTGGTGGACCAAAGGTGGCGTGGGCTGGTAGGCCGAAGTGTCACACCCCACCATGGCGGAATATGGGGCGCGACGTATGGATATCATCACAACAATAACATATCTATAGAGATAACTAAATGAAATAAGAAATGTCATAAAATGGTGACACAATTACACATGTCATGACAATATCTCAACAATGCAGGAGTCTTGGTAAGTAGGTAACAGTCCTACCGCTTACCCGAGAAAAAAAAATTAACATAAACAAAGCAAACATATAGGTGTCAACAAAGTATCACTTATACAAACATCAAATAAAGACTAAGAGGAAAGGGGGTTCCTCCAATGCAATCCTAAGCCTCCCAACTAGCCACTCCTATTCTCACGCTTAACCACATTCTCACCTGAAAGAGACACTAAAACACGTCAACATAAAGTTGGTGAGAGTCATAGGTTTAGACTCCAACTCCAAATCAATTATAAGCTGTGAATAACAACCATTAATAAAAGAACATATGGACAATGTGCTACAATTATGTATTAACAACTAGCATTCAAGATTAACCAATCACCACAAATCCAAAGCTCCAAGCCTTACCAATAACCACAATTCCAAGGCTCAAGCCTTACCAATAACCACAATTCCAAGGCTCCAAGCCTTACCAATCATCATGGTCACATAGGCGCCCATACACCTATGAACCAATCCCAAGGCCCCGCCTTGTCAACATCCCCTTGGTACCAAGTTCAAACCACAATAACTGAGATGGTACGTGTCCCCCGATCCAAATCATAAACATAATCAAGAATCACATAGCAGTTAATCACATAAGTGCACACACAAGTCCATCACAAACCATAAAAACATTCACAGCATTAGTTACCAAACCATAGAGTGTTTCTTCCATCCCATCTGGAATTCAAATCATAAAAAGACATGGGACTTTGAAACTCACCTGAACAAGCTTCTCCAAGTATCCGCGCTCTAGCAAAAATCTAAACACACAAACGTATAGAATCAAGACATGAACCACATACCAAAATGGCTCCTCAATATATGATGGATATCTAACCTTCTCCTACAACTTAACCCTATTTATATGCCATATGCATATCATTACACCCCTCTATAAAGCCCTTAACTTAGTTTAGTTCATAACTCGTCCCGTTAACATTTTACCCAAAACAGTCCTGTTTTTCATACTTCAAACTATGGGTCGAACACCCCCTTAACCAAAATAACATACCCTGTAAAAGCAAACCTATTCCCTTACATAGGTTAGCTAACTCTCCTATTTGGCCACAACCTTAAAGCTACTGTTAAGGCCTCCATATATATATATATACTTTTACCTATCCAGAATTTACTGATTTTGAACATATGAAAAGTTTGTTATGACCAGAGGGTCTTAACCTATTCCCTTTACTTATCCCCACTCCAGATCCTTTCTATAATATATAAACTAACTCTCATATTCGTTTGAAGGTCTATCTATGACCATAAGCACCCTAACCAACTCAAAACATAAAATGTAAACAGGCTGATCCAAAAACTGCTTTGACACCCGACTGATGTAACCTGTTTTTGACCCACTTCCCGACCTCCAAATCAATTCTCGTTTCTTGCATTTGAAATAAAATTCAATTACCATTTTAGGGACATAAGATTCGAAACTTAAAAGTTTGTATAACTCTAGACATGATCAAAACAAGGGACCAAAAATTCTGCTCAGTTTTTAAAAACGAATTTAACACAACTAGTCTAATTAATTATCCACATCATGTATAATTATTAACCCTAATTAATCTAAACATGTTTATATAATTAAAATACAGAAGTTATGTTTAACCTAACCCTAGATCCATCATCTATTGATTAATTACATGATTAGATTAATTAAAATAATACATTAAAGAAGAATTTTGAAGATTTTACCTTAGAAGTCAAAGGAAAGAAATTGTCTTTGATGAAACCTAATTCCACCATTGTTAAAATTAGACTATGAGATGTTATGGGGGTGATAAATCTGATTATTTTGGTTATGGGATAGGTTTGGTTAAGTCCTAAAGTCCCCCTAATCCTATTACTAGTCCATTGAGCCTGTTTTTGGGCTTTTTGGTTATTTTCTTTCTTCCTTTTCTTTTGGCTGCCCAAACCAAGCCCAAAGCACCTAAGGATCTGGCTTTTAACCTTATTTTATAACTCATATTATTATCAAACTAAAGCCCACATCCGGGTTACTTCCGGACCATAACCCGAAAGCCTTACGTTGGTTTTTCGACTTTCTACGTGATTTCTGAACTAACCGTCATTTCAAAAAGTTTCTAATTATGGAAAGTATCTCTAAAACTTATCCTAAACATATAATCTATACTTAATACATACATACAACATACGATACGTACACGAAGACTTGTAAAAACTATATCCAAACATTCTCGTAGTTATTTCTGAACTCATTTCATTTCATTTCATTTCCAACCCGTACCAGGATTTACAAATCATGTACCTCATTTCGTCCATTCTCATCCCTAAAATCACACATATAAACACATAAATCACATAAAACACATAGTCACACAAAATACCCCAAAAATAAGACTAAGTGACGGACCTCAAAAACCGGGGTTGTCACATCACTCCCTCCTAATAGAAATCTCGTCCTGAGATTTACTCCTTAGGATCATCATTGGCGAATATATAAGGATACTTGTTCCTCATAAACTCCTCCCGTTCCCACGTGAACTCTAGTCCATGTTTCAAATTCCATATACCCATAACTACGGTATATTACTTTTTCCAACGTCTTAGCTTCACGATCCAAAATCTCTACCGGCTATTCGATGAAACGAAGACTCGTATCCATACTAATATCATCTAACGGTACTTGCAAGTAGGTTCTCGCTAAGCATTTCCTCAAGTTTAATACATGAAATACATCACGCATACCACTCAAGTCTCCTAGTAATTCCAACCTATAAGCCACTGGTCCAATCCTTTCGAAGATTTCGAATGGACCCACGATTCTAGGTGTTAACTTCCCTTTTCATCCCAAACCACGTCACTTCTTTCCATGGTGAAACCTATAGCACAACCTTATCCCCAATCTCAAATCCCAACGGCTTACGCCTCTTGTACACACAGCTCTCTTGTCGGTCCTTTGCCATTTTCAACCTCTACTTAAGCACTGCCACCACCTCTTGTAGTTTTCTGTTCCAACTCCGGTCTAATATGTTGACTGCTTCTAACTTCACCCTACCGTGACGGTGATCCACCTCATCTTCTATGGATTAAATCCAGGAGTTTCTACTACATTTCCTATCACTAGACCTAACGATTTTCCCTTCTATATCACTACACAATCTTGAAAAGGCCTTTGCTCCCTCAAGCCATTCTTCCTCCATACTACTTCTCCCTTGTCTCTCCATAATCTTAATTTCCATACCATCTTCTATCTCATCTTCAGCCAATAATTTAGGCGATCCTCTTTTATTCCCTACATTCTCATCAGTGAAGAATACGCCCCTCTCACTAGTGACTCTCTTTGTAGAAGAATTCTTCCTAAACAAAATGCAATCTCCAACTATCTCCAAACCGCAAGCCAATGCTCTAGGCGTCTTCCTCCATTATCCTTATGGTATACTTATACCAGCCATTAGTCTATCAACGGTATAATATGCTTACTTCCCATCGTTTATTCCCTTGACATAATCCTTCATAAAGCATTCCATACTTCTTAGGCTAAATTTTATGCAGAAACTCCTATTCCATCACATCCGTACGTAATCCTTCCACCTTCTCAACTACTTAACTTCTCATTCCTCTTAGAATATGGGATGAATTATTCAGTCAATCGAGTATCACCCAACTCTCATCATACTTATTCCTCTACCCCATTATGTATGCTCTCTACCATCTTCGTCCTTACACCGCCCTTTCTATGCTACTCCTATCTATGTATGAAGTATATCCTATTTCCCTTTTCTCCATATGATTGTCCAAGCCACGCAACATAAATGTTGACACGTTCTCTGCTTTAGACAACTACTCGTGCAACTTACATCCTTCATCCAAAGACTCCTAACACGTCATCCATATAGCTAAATTTTGTCTCAGCATCACTTCCTCCCTCTTATTCCATGTCTCATTAACTATGCTCGCCTTTCCCATATGGTACTTGGCCTTGCAATTTTCCTTCATCACTTAACTCCACCCATCACCTTTGCCAAATGTTCAATCAAGAGGACTGAATATGTGTTGGAGACGTTCATGATCCGTATAGATCATTCTCTACGTCTCGTGCACCAAATGCCTCTAGAATTCTAGGCACATCAACAATCCAGCTCTACTAACTAAGTCTTATCTAGTTCTTCTAAATTTTTCAGTTCCTGCAACGTATAAGCAATCTCCTTTCTTTGTCTTCCTCGTACGCATCCAAATCCTTGCTCCACGTATCGTCATGATTCATGAATTCATCCAATCCTTCTGATAATGCCAAGATCGGCTCATTATCCAATCCACCTCTTAAGCCTCCAAAACGCTTCCTCATCCTTCTTTACTTCGCCCCTTACTGGTTCCATGATATATCATCATCTCTAACTACTCATCCTGGTCAACTTAATCCTAAAACTCACACTTGAAAATCTCACGTATAATTCGCTTTCCTAACAACTCCAAAACCAACTCATAATTCGCCTCGCTCTCCTTCTTAGACTTTGAGTAGATCAAGATGTGATCGATACTCCCGATGACAACTCGTTTATATACGTTCATCCACACTCGGTTTTCTTAGCAATTTCAACTACGTCCTCCTTGCACCCTCTGTTAGCGGCAATACGAATAAATTCCTACCTCGTTCTACCCACAAAATTCTACACGCATTCTAAAAGACAAATAGTTCCTCTTATCAGACCATTCAACCGCTTTCCACATCCAATCTACTACTAAGCAACTCAACTTTTATCTTGCATTCCTTGCAATTTCTAACAAATCTTGTCTTTAAATCATTCCATCAACAATTACCTTGGAAAGGCACTAACCACAACTCCTCTCACTTATCCTACTTGCTCTATTCATGGTTCCACTTCAAGATAATAGGTAAACCTACTAAATCTTAAGAAATTTTCGGAAATTTTTTTCATTCCTAACGAATATCACAAGTACCTTTGAAACATCACATCCCCTTCCAACATTCTCTACGATGCGTTACTTGTGCCAATATCCGTACTTTATACAAATCTCTATTCATCTCCCTTGGCACTCCTAAGAGATCTCATGACCACATTAGTTCGTCTTTCTACGAACTTCTAACTCTTTCCCCATCACAAAGGGCATTCCAACTATTCTCTTATATGACTATATCAATGCTCTCAATCAATACAAAATCAAAACTACATCTGGAACCCACCAAACACGACCAACGAATTCAAAACTACAGATAACTAACGACATTTTACGTGCACCAGTTAAAACAAGTCAAAAACCACGAGACTCGAAAGAAAACTCAAACCCAAAACATTTATCAATTCAAAATAACCCATGACAATGAAAAATAATCCAAGAAACACCCAATAGCAACCAAAACAACTTACGCCCCACGACATATTATTTAAATCGTGCGCAAAATCGAATTTTCCCAAAGGAATGGTTTTCTTTATATCCCCACATCTATGTGACTTAAAAAATCTACAAACAACCCTCTAGATGATCTCAAGACTCAACTCAAAGACTAGGTACCCTGAACATCCCAAAATATAAGTTTAAAACTACTATTCAAAACTCAACCTTGAACACGACACTTGTACAACCATTTTGACCAAGCTACTGACCTCCCATGATTATACATCCCACATATTTGAAAAATTCGTTCCGAGTACATAATATTAGCCTTTTGAATCACCCAAAAAGCTTTAAAAAAGAATAAGTTACGACCAAAACAATTTTATCCTAGTTGTTTTAAAAACTAAAGAATCATCTTAGTGATTAATGTAACCCTTTTAAATAAAAAAATAATAGTTGTATGAGAAATTTTCATGAACTCAATTTAACCTTGTATAAATAATTATAAGTGACGTAAATCGATTAAACTCAATTATATAAACTATTTAAGTAGAAAGAATTTTTATTTCGCTTTATTTTATAGAGAGTCTTTAGAATTTTGAAATAAATAAGTGTTGATTTAAATTCTTATGTTAAATCTTGTTTCAAACATGACTCCAACACCTTACCCTTATTTTACCGAATACAACCAACTATCCAACTCTATAGTAGATTTCCAAGTCTTTTCAATATATACGGACTAAAAGGAATGTAAGACTCAACACAAAAGATTTCATTATCCCAAAAGAAATCCCAATTTATTTCAATTACTTAACACCAAGGACACCATTTTAAAACGGACACGTGAAATAGGAAACTCGAATAATACCCCACAACAGAGGTTGAATACCTAAAAGAAGCGAGCTAGCAAACCCTACTACGGATACAATCAATAATAGCTAGGGATCATACATATGTAGGTAATATCGGGATACATATACTTAAATCCGTCTAACATCTACTATACAAGCATGTATTAATCCTCTTTCATGTAATCATACTTAGGAATCCATTGAAGTTGTGGTACTTGTATAACTATGTTGGCCACCATACTTATACAATTACCCTTTTCCCAATGCACACCCTCCTATGATGACACTTATAAGAATCAATACAACACATCACACATAAATCCATCAACTCACCTAAACACATAACCACATAAATAATAAGGTCAAAAACTCCAACTATTAAAATAACATAGTCAAACTCTTGGAATACAGAAATCCATAGTCTAGCTAAAACAGCAAAGACAAAATCCAAAACGAGAACATAATCAATTATATGTCATGTCGCCCCTCATAGTGGAAACAACTTAAAATCCTTCCTATGCACCTACTCCTAGTAACTCGAACCACCACATGATTCTTAGGGAACATGACTTAAACATAAAAAGAAAAATACTATACCTCGGGTACATAAAATAACTCAACAAAAGATACAAACTACCATGTACCAAATTATGTACTATAATGTACAATTAAAGAAAAATACAACAATGACTAGCGTGGACGATTATGGTTCAATCCGCACTAGTCACACCACGAAAAGAAAATAACATGTGGCTAAGTATGAACTACTATGGTTCAGCCCATACTAGTCAAAACTTAACAAACATCGCAAGTAAAAACCAATAACATCAATTAATATCAAATGCACACATACTCCTATGACGCCTATATGCGAGGACCCTTAAGCTATAGACTAGGCTACGAGACTAGGAAACCTAATTCTCTATAACCATTGTCTCTGATACCATTCTGTCACACCCCACCATGGCGGAATATGGGGCGCGACGTATGGATATCATCACAACAATAGCGTGTCTATAGAGATAACTAAATGAAATAAAAAATGTCATAAAATGGTGACACAATTACAAATGTCATGACAAGGAGTCTAGGTAAGTAGGTAACAGTCCTACCGCTTACCCGAGACAAAAAATTAACATAAATAAAGCAAACATATAGGTGTCAACAAAGTATCACTTATACAAACATCAAATAAAGACTAAGAGGAAAGGGGGTTCCTCCAATGCAATCCTAAGCCTCCCAGCTAGCCACTCCTATTCTCACGCTTAACCACATTCTCACCTGAAAGAGACACTAAAACACGTCAACATAAAGTTGGTGACAGTCATAGGTTTAGACTCCAACTCCAAATCAATTATAAGCTGTGAATAACAACCATTAACAAAAGAACATATAGACAATGTGCTACAATTATGTATTAACAGCTAGCATTCAAGATTAACCAATCACCACAAATCCAAGGCTCCAAGCCTTACCAATAACCACAATTCCAAGGCTCCAAGCCTTACCAATCATCATGGTCACATAGGCGCCCATACACCTATGAACCAATCCCAAGGCCCCGCCTTGTCAACATCCCCTTGGTACCAAGTTCAAACCACAATAATTGAGATGGTACGTGTCCCCCGATCCAAATCATAAACATAATCAAGAATCACATAGCAGTTAATCACATAAGTGCACACACAAGTCCATCACAAACCATAAAAACATTCACAGCATTAGTTACAAAACCATAGAGTGTCTCTTCCATCCCATCTGGAATTCAAATCATAAAAAGACATGGGACTTTGAAACTCACCTGAACAAGCTTCTCCAAGTATCCGCGCTCTAGCAAAAATCTAAACACACAAACGTATAGAATCAAGACATGAACCACATACCAAAATGGCTCCTCAATATATGATGGATATCTAACCTTCTCCTACAACTTAACCCTATTTATATGCCATATGCATCTCATTACACCCCTCTATAAAGCCCTTAACTTAGTTTAGTTCATAACTCGTCCCGTTAACATTTTACCCAAAACAGTCCTGTTTTTCATACTTCAAACTATGGGTCGAACACCCCCTTAACCAAAATAACATACCCTGTAAAAGCAACCATATTCCTTTACATGTGTTAGCTAACTCTCCTATTTGGCCGCAACCTTAAAGCTACCGTTAAGGCCTCCATATATATATATTTATATATATATATATATATATATATATATATATATATATATATATATATATATATATATATATATATATATATATATATATATATATATATATACTGTTACCTATCCAGAATTTACTGATTTTGAACATATGAAAAGTTTGTTATGAACAGAGGGTCTTAACCTATTCTCTTTACTTAGCCCCGCTCCAGATCCTTTCTATAATATATAAACTAACTCCCATATTCGTTTGAAGGTCTATCTATGACCATAAGCACCCTAACCAACTCAAAACATAAAATATAAACAGGCTGATCCAAAAACTGCTTTGACACCCGAATGATGTAACCTGTTTTTGACCCACTTCCCGACCTCCAAATCAATTCTCGTTTCTTGCATTTGAAAGCCAATTCAATTACCTTTTCAGGGACATAAGATCCGAAACTTAAAAGTTTGTAGAACACTAGATATGATCAAAACAATGGACCAAAAATTCTGCCCAGTTTTTAAAAACGAATTTAACACAACTAGTATAATTAATTATCCACATCATGTATAATTATTAACCCTAATTAATCTAAACATGTTTATATAACTAAAATACGGAAGTTATGTTTAACCTAGCCCTAGATCCATCATCTATTGATTAATTACATGATTAGATTAATTAAAATAATACATTAAAGAAGAGTTTTGAAGATTTTACCTTAGAAATCAAAGGAAGAAATTGTCTTTGATAAAACCTAACTCCACCATTGTTAAAATTAGACTATGAGATGTTATGGGGGTGAAAAATCTGATTATTTTAGTTATGGGATGCGTTTGGTTAAGTCCTAAAGTACCCCTAATCATATTACTAGTCCATTGAGCCTGTTTTTGGGCTTTTTGGTTATTTTCTTTCTTCCTTTTCTTTTGGTTGCTTAAACCAAGCCCAAATCACATAAGGATCTGGGTTTTAATCTTATTTTATAACTTATATTATTATTAAACTAAAGCCCACATTCGGGTTACTTCCGGACCATAACCCGAAAGCCTTACGTTGGTTTTTTCGACTTTCTACGCGATTTCCGAACTAACCGTCATTTCAAAAAGTTTCTAATTATGGAAAGTATCTCTAATACTTATCCTAAACATATAATCTATACTTAATACATACATACAACATACGATATGTACACGAAGCCTTCTAAAAACGATATCCAAACATTCCCGCAGTACATTTCTGAACTCATTTCATTTCATTTCATTTCATTTCATTTCATTTCATTTCCAACCCGTACCAGGATTTACAAATCATGTACCTCATTTCATCCATTTTCATCCCCAAAATCACACAACTAAACACATAAATCACATAAGACACATAGTCACACAAAATACCCCAAAAATAAGACAAAGTGACGAACCTCAAAAACCGGGGTTGTCACACGAAGCTTGTGTGTGGGGTTGTCGTTGGGAGGTTATTGGTGTAGTAGGTTTGGTTGTTTGTAGAGTTTGGGCATGAGGTGAGGGTGGAGGCTCGAGAGGAGGGTTCGTTGGAAAGCGTGGTTGAGATTGGGTCGAGATAGATGGTACAAGAGGACGTAGTGGTTGTCATGTGAAGGTGATGGCGAAGGGTTATTATGTGAGGTGTCTTGGGGATGTTGCAAGAAATCATAGGAAGGTGGTGTGTCGGGTGTCATAGAAGCAACAGGGAATTGATCTTCGTCAAAGTTAACATGGCGGGAAATTATAATTTTATTAGTGGAGAGGTCAAGGTAACAATACACACGATGTAAAGTCAGGTATCCAAGAAATATACATGTGGCGGATCGAGGTTGAAGCTTGTGATCAAAGAAAATGTGTGGATAACAAACCAAACACTCGTAAATGATCATATGTAGGCTTTTTATTGTAAAGCTTAGTGAAGGGTATCTCATTATTAATGGCGGTCGATGAGAGGATATTTAAAAGGCGAGCGACCATGTTAAGGGCTTCCACCCAGTAGGATGGAGGTATGTGTGCTTGAAAAGGAAAGGTGCGGGTGATATTATTAAGGGTGTGTAGCATATGTTCGGATTTTCCATTTTGTTTGGAGGTTTTGGGACAAGGAAACCTAAACTATATGCCATATTGGCGAAAAAGGTGTGAAACCGATTGCAAAGCCTTAATATCTGTATTAAAATGTTTATTCACATATGCACGAAATGTAATATATGTATCAAATAAATCAGATTTGTGAAGCAAATGATACACCCAAAAATAATGAGAGAAATGGTCCAAAAAGATAGCATAATATTTAATACCACTTTAACTCGAAATGGAAGAAGTCCACAAATCAGAGTGAATAATATAAAAAATAGACGCAACATCCAACTAATAACTAGAAAAAGGAAACTTAGTATATTTTTCATTCATCAAATAACTGAGTATA
Organism: Glebionis coronaria; assembly: GCA_025667525.1. Lineage (NCBI taxonomy): Eukaryota > Viridiplantae > Streptophyta > Magnoliopsida > Asterales > Asteraceae > Glebionis > Glebionis coronaria. Next base: position 178,949,892 of record CM046879.1, read on the forward strand.
AATACATGTATAGTTCAGATGAGCCCGTGGCCTGACAATACAAAAGACACAATGGCCATGAGCCTTATAAATGATAATACGCTAATAGAAAAACTAATCCGAACGATCCTTATTTATAGGAAAGTAAACTCTAACCGTCACATAATAGTTTCATAATTCTAAACATATTTGAATAACAAAAACTTGCAGAACAAGGCACACAAATATTAAATTTATGAAATGAACCTAAAGTATTACAACTCATTTGATAAATTGATTCCGATATTTTTGAAACATCGCCCGCATTGACTTTTAGGTTGCGTTTAGTTGGATGGAAAACACCATGTTTTTCACAAAATGTTTTCTAGAAAACAAGGAAAATAGAAAACGCGTTCAAATCATCATTTTCCAAAAAATATCTCTACAAAACACAAAATTCCCATTTCCCCCTTTTATACACAAAACAAGAAAACAACTTTTATTTGTTTTTTATGTTTTCCATTTAACACACAAAATGGAAAACACAAACACATGTTTCTCTAACTAAACGCGTTTTCAAAATTTTCTATTGTTTTGTGGAAATGAAAACCCCTTCTCTTTTTCTACAAAAAAGAAAATAGAAAATGAAAGAAAATGTTTTTCAACTAAGAGAAAAGTTCTATAACGAACACTCTAAAAAAAGTATAATTCATTCAATCTCAACCATCCATTTAAATCTCATCTATGACCTATATTAAATATTTTTAATTTTATTAAAAAAACCCACTTTCATTCTAAATTTTAAAAATTAAATATCATTCAAACCGTTAATCGTTACGCAAAAGTAATTATACCATTGCGACGAGAATTAAATTATCTTTCTATAGATAGACACTTCTATATACTTTCGGCAAACTTTTTTTTAAAATTTTCGTATAAAAAAATTACATGTGATTCTCGAAAAATCACATGTGATTTATTATTATAAAAATCACACTTGAATTTGTAAAATCACATGCGATATGTGAGATTGATAAAATCACATGTGATTTGTTAACTTTCCATCGCATGTGAACATATGAAATCACATGCGGTTCATAAAATCACGCATGAATTTTAAAACAAAAATCATAGGTGATTTTAATCACGTATAATTTTTTGGCGAAAGTTTTAACATTGTCCGTCAAAAGTATATGAAAATGATCGTCTACTAAATGACAAAAATATTCTCGTCATTACTATCACATATGATTTTTCCCGCTGAAAGTGTAACACCCCATTTTGATAAATGCAATGTCACGCATGACTATGGCGTGTCATCAAATCATACAAGGATAAATGTCTTAAACATTACATGAACATAAAGGAAATACCGGAAACAAACATCGGTACCCCAAAGTAAAGCTCATCACACACAAACATAAGTACTGTAAAAGAAAAGGACTAAACAATGTCCACGGAAATGAGTAGCAAAAAGTATGCATAAATGCATAAAGTAATGAAGGCTAGGAAGCTTCCAATCCATATGTACGTACGCTTAAAGTCTACGAGCGTCCCTGAGTACCTGCCGTTTTGGGAACATGAAAGGAAAACGGCTGAGCATAACGCTCAGTGCACTGATATACAAGCATAGAATGAATAACATAAGCATATACAACATATAGCAGCGGAATTGATTAAGTCCTGGAAAACCTAGTATAACTTAGTAAAATTGGTTTTATAGTTTGAAAAGCCTTATGTTTATCTTATAAGAACTGTTTAACATGTTTACCATTAGCCAATATAGGTCATGAAATATCAACGTGCATGAATACTTGGAGGGGTGACCTCGCCATGCAATTAGAGGGGCTGCCTCTAATTAATATAAGTTTGGGTAGGAGGGATCAGCTCCTTGTGAAGGATGCAAGGCACACACCACATTCACCTGAATAATCTGTAAAAACATGTAACCTAAGATGCACCCATACGCCCCACATGATAATAATAATATGGCTAAAAGCTGAAAGGGACGCCACGAGCTATCACTCCGCCGTGGTGAAGTCATAACACTGGTGCCTCTAGTGTTATGGTTATGGTACCTCCATAACTAGGTGAAACTGGTCATGCATGTATATGACTTAGACATTTAATTAAACATAAGCAAATCAAAACATATAAAACATATACTGGGAAAACAGTTGGCTACATACGCGGAAATCCTAATAAGGAAAAAATGTCCATACTGAAAGGACGGAGAATTCGTACCTTATGTCCAGTGAACGAAGAAGACGAACGCAAGAGAGTCCTACTTCGATCTCACTAATGCTAAATAAATAGTATACGTGTATAAGTATCTGATTACTGAGTACGTAATTGGTTTTATATCATGCCTTAGCTTGTTTTATATGTTCATGTCATGTTTTACTGATTTTAACGTTATGTTGTGTTTATCATGTATTCTGGATACTCCATTTAAGTATTACTTGATTTCTTGTATTATTACTTGTCGTTTAATAATAAGTAACTTTCTAAAAATAGCAGGTTTCCTAAAATAGAAAGTTTACAAAAATAGAAAGTTTCCAAAAATAGAAAGTTTCCAAAAATAGATTTACTGCTTAAAATAGATAAGTTTCTAAAAATAGAAAGTTTCCATAAATAGATTAGCTGCTTAAAAGAAATAAGTTTCTAAAAATAGAAAGTTTTCATATTTAGAAATAAGCTGGATTATTAAGCTACTAAGATAAGCTTAACTTTTACTGATTAATATTCTAAGTCATGTGATTAATAGTATAGTTTATTAATTAATACATGTAAATTAAATAAACCATATGTTATAAGATTTAATTAAATATAGCATGATTTAATTAAATATAGCATGATTTAATTAAATTAAAGTGTAAATAATACTTAGGTTAAAACATGTATTAATATTTATTATTAAAATAACCTAAATCATGAAAATTAATTAATTATATGTCATGTTTTAATAATTAATTAATTACTTTAGTCTAAATTTCATAATAAAATACTTAGGTTAAAATCATGTATTATTAATAATAATAATAACCTAAGTCATGTTTAAACTAAATTAATTATATAACATGTTAAATTAATTTAATTAATCTTGTAAATAATTAAACTTGTAAATTTAATTAGGCTTGTAAAATTAAGTCGTGAACCGGACTCGTGTGTTTAATCTAGACATGTCGTGAACCGGACCGTGTTTACCCTTGAACCGGACCAAACAAACACCCCTTAACAGTGGCAAACCGGCTTGGCTGGTTGCCACTGTTTTCGCAAAAATGCCACCGGCTTAAGCCGGTGGTTCCCTCGGTTCTCGGCTAGCCGCTGCCCATGCGAAGTTCCCACCGGTTAGCCGGTGGTTCCCCTTGCCGCGGCTCGTGTTCCCCCTGCTTGGTTATTTTAGCCACCGGCTTAAGCCGGTGGTGCTTGTTTGTTTTCAGCCGAGACCCCCAAAACCACAAGGCCACCCCGACATGCGTCGGGGTCCCTTGTTCCTTGCGGCCGAGACACACAAACCACACCGAGACCATGGGGTCTCGGTTGGTGGTGATTCGTAGACCACCGAGAGCTTCAGCTCTCGGTTCCTTGCGTCGACCGAACCAAACAACCCAAAAAACATCTATGATTTTAACCCCCATGATTTAATTAACATGTTTTTAATCTTGTTATTTAATTATCATGATTTCATGTGTTCTAATTAAATCAGAGAATCAAAAGAAAAGGTTTATGGATTACCAATGCGTGAAACAAAAAGAGAACAATAACACGAACGATTCCACTTGAATTGGATCACCAAAAATCAACAAACACCTCTCCCTGGTGTGTTATACCCGGCGGCCAAAAGGGAGAAAAAGAAGGAGCTAGGGTTTTGTGATTTTTATTAATCTTCTGTAAAGTGAAAACATGTTTTTTCCCTTTTTCCTATTTAGTAAAAATAAAAGTGGGCTTGGCCCCTTTTCTTTGTCTTGCCGCGGGTAGGTGGGGCCCACAAGGGGAACCCAACGTTTTCCGTGTTCTAAATAATTACGTGTTCTCGTGGTCGTTTTTACGTGACTTTATTCTTAATTGTTCGTGTTATAATATATACTTGTACATAATCGTAATAATAATTACGTAAATACATAATAATAGGTTCGTGATTATTTACCTTCATGTTTTCATGTTCGTGATTATAATTATTGTTGATAATAATTATCGTGTATTAATATGCTTAAATACTTATCGTGTAATAACACGTACGTAATACTTGTAATTAACATTCGTGAAACATAAACCTGTTATATAAGGAAAGTTTTAATCATGTACGTACGATTATATATGTATTGTTCATGGTAAAAGCATCCGGGTTTTACAACTCTTCCCCCCTAAAAAGAATAATTCGTCCCCGAATTATAGGTAAACGTAAAATGGAAAAGAGGAACATACCCGAATTCAAAATATGAAATGAGGGTAAGAAGCCCAGGTAGACTCCTCTGTTTCCCAAGTGGCTTCCCGCTCGGTATGATCCCTCCAAAGGATTTTGACGAATGGAATCGTCTTCTTCCTCATGACTCGTTCTTGCCTGTCAAGAACTCGTTCGGGTTCCTCTATGAAGGTGAGATCTTCACGAATCTGTTCCAGTGGATACTGAACCATGTGAAGGGGATGATACTTGTACCCTCTGAGTAAGGACACGTGGAAATCATCGTGAACATGAGAAAGCTGCGGAGGTAACGCTAAACGATAAGATACTTCACTGACTCGCTCAATGACATCAAACGGTCCGATGAATCGATGGCTGAGCTTCCCTTTGATTCCAAAACGCTTAACACCACGTGCCGGCGATACCTTAAGAAAGACGTGATCTCCTACGTTAAAATGTAAGTCCCTACGATGCTTGTCGGCATAACTCTTCTGACGCGACCGTGCTTCTTGCAATTTCTGCTTAGCTACTGCGACCTTCTCGTTGGTCAACTCTATCATTTCTGGTCCTTCAAGTGTTCGCTCACCAACCTGATCCCAACATATTGGGACGCGACACTTCCTGCCATACAACATCTCGAATGGAGCACACTTAATACTTGCGTGCCAACCGTTGTTGTATGCAAACTCTACCAGACAGATGTAATTGTCCCAATCTCCCGTCCATTCCAACGCACATTACTTCAACATGTCTTCTAATGTCTGAATCGTTCGCTCCGATTGCCCGTCTGTTTGAGGATGAAAAGTCGTGCTAAGCTTAAGTTTTGTACCCCAAGCTTTCTGCAGACTCCTCCAAAATCGCGAAGTGAAACGAGGATCTCTGTCTGAGACGATGCTGGATGGAGCACCATGAAGTCTCATGATCTCCTTCTTGTAAGTATCCGCGAGTTTACTCACCGAATCTTCCTTGCGGATCGGTAAGAAATGAGCTGACTTAGTAAGTCGATCAACGACAACCCAAATCGCACCATGCCTCCTCTTTGTCTGCGGAAGACCGGTAACAAAATCCATTGTGATCTTGTCCCACTTCCACTCTGGAATATCTAACGGTTGTAGAAGACCGCCAGATCGCTGATGCTCGATCTTAACCTGCTGGCAGGTAAGACATTTGGAGACATAAGTCGCAACATCCTGTTTCATACCACTCCACCAAAAGTATTGCTTGATGTCATGGTACATCTTGGTCGATCCAGGATGAATAGAGAATGGGGAGCTATGAGCCTCAGCTAACAATGCTTCCCGGAGTTCTTGATCATCAGGAACACAAAGTCTCGTGCCCTGCCATAAGATACCGTCTGCGTCTACTCGAAATTCCGTCTGCTTCTCTAAGTTTTGAATTATCGCCCAGATTTCACCATCATCCTTCTGAGCTTCCTTGATCCTAGAGAGTAACTCAAGTTCCACTCTAAGATTAACCCAGTAACCGTACTGTCTGCGTACCCTGATCTCAATGTCTAGTCGCTCCAAGTCTCTTATAATTTCCTCCTCAATTTTAATGTTGTTTATTATTCCGGACTTTCTGCTAAGTACATCTGCTACTACATTCGCCTTTAAAATTTTGCATCCTTTTTCCGCTATGGCCGACGTGCGAAAGCTGACTTTGATGCATCATGCATGTATGAACGCGCCTAAAAATTCGTTTTCAAAATATCGTGGAAAAAAAATCTGTTTTGACAAATGGGGTATCGGATAGGTTGAGTTTTGGTAATTTGTTTTATAGTTCAACATGGCATGAGGATTTGAAACATATAGAAAAACATCACTATACTCCAAACTTCTTCATTTCGTGGAAAGCCATCACTCGCCCACACTTGGTCACTTGCATAACATGTGGGGTCTGTTTTAAATTTAAAAAAGTCGTTATGGTCTTCTAAAAATGAAGATCTTACCTGGCATTTGACAGTTGACTTCACTTCATGTTTCTAAACCCCTTTTAAGTCTTACATTCATGATCTCTTCTAAAACACTTTGAACATCAATTTCCTAATAATCTTTACAAGGTATTTTCATATCCATAATATTGTTATAACTCAGTATATTATATGTTATGGTTGGTCTGATTTATATATGTGACATTGCAGGAAAGTAAGCAGGAATGAGTCGCCCAAGCCCAGGCTCAGGAGGTCCTGCAAATATTCCATTGATTCCGGTAAACCATACTGTCGTATCGATTGGTCCGTCACCAACACAGCCTCCAACTCCACCACAAGCTCCACCACCATTGAATTTACCTCTTCAAGATCTCTTTCAAGGTAACTTAATTGTCCGCTTTTCCTTTTCGGGTTGTTTTAGATTCACCATTCACTGCCAGAAATGATTGCCATATTACCCTTGTTTGAAATGTATTTCGCAAAAAGTAAGAAAAGATAACTAGTTTTGGGGAAAATGTTACCATTTTTATTGAAATATCCAAAATTTGCGATGATGGTTGTATGTTAAACCCATTATTTTAGCTAAGTTTTATTAGATACCTGAAATTTCGGTTATTGGGAATTTCGGATAACAGTTATCTATATATGAATATCCAAATGTCTATGATTTCCAATAATTGTACATCCCTGAATATCCGAATATCAAAAAAAATTGGAAATCTTTTATGATGTTTTTTGTAAGAAAAGGAAATTGTATAGTGCGAAATGAGAGTAAAGTCTTTCAAAACATATTTGACATCACAAAAAGGAATAAACATGTAGGATATAGCTCGGGTCTTTCACCTTTAGCCTAACGCGAGTAAAGGAAGGTTTAGAAGAAAGATCAAACACTTGTACCTTTAAGCAGGACAGGGGTAGGGATAGTATACTTTGTGAGGGTCATAAATTGAAGATCTTATCAATAATTCTTTTAACTGTATATAGAGGTTAACTCCTGAAAATCAAACAATAATCATTTGCTGACCACGTAAAGTTGAAACCTGATATGTGGTGAATCATTAACGTAGTACTAACATGTTTTTTCAATTGATTAATTTGAAGGAAGTAGAGAAAATTACGTTAAATATGGTGTTCCACTTTACGAAGCATCAATCAAAGGAGATTGGAAAGCTGCTGAAGTCATTCTTAAAGAACAGCCTGAGCTCATACGTTCCGCTATCACTGAAAATGGCGAAACGCCTCTTCACATCGCAGCATCTGCCGAAAGCACTAAGGATGTGGAAGAGTTTGTAGAAAACCTAGTACATTTGATGGACAAGAAAGATCTTGAGTTACAGAATAAAAATTACAACACAGCCCTCAGTTTAGCAGCTGCAGCAGGAAACGTGCATACCGCCAAGAGTATGGTAAAAAAGAATGAGATTGTGTTGGAACTCCCTGGTAACAATAATACCATGCCACTTTATATGGCTGCTTTATTTGCAAGATCCGATATGGTGAGGTATCTTTATGAAAATTCTAAGAAAATGGTGGGCGACTTTTGGACACATGAGAATCGGGGTTGGGTTCTACAAAAATGTGTTGAAGCTGATATCTTTGGTAAGTTACAAATTTTTTGGTATTCTGTTCATGGCTTTTTTTTTTTTAATTCTTGCAAATTATCCACTTAAGTACCCCAAGCATTCCTATACCATTGGAAACCTTTAATGATTTCATTTAAAACGCGTCTTTAGCATTCGATAGTGAAGTAGATAATCTGATCCAAAACACCATTCTTTCCATTATTTTTATGGTTGCAAAAACAGCTAGATATGTTTTTGCATATATTAACGGTTCAAGCCTTGGCTTCACACCCTTTTCAAAATAGTATGTTTGTTTAAAAACCCAAGTGAACAACTTTTCATTATACGTTGATCTGTTTATGCTACTACAATAACTGTATTTGGTTTTTAGGTCATACAGTATGTCTTATGTCACATTCTGTTTTTCCTGGCAGGTTTTCACTTCTAAAAGTTTATGTTCTTATTTAGTTTTCTTATATGCACTACCGATAAATTTTCCACTTTCAATATAGATGTTGCTCTAAAGATAGTGGAGGATTGCCCAGAACTCATTGCCAAGAAGGGATTACTCACAGATGTTCTCTATCTTCTGGCTCAGAAGCCAAAAGCATTTAAAGGCGTAAAACCAAATATTATCTCGAGAGGTATCAGGTCATGTAAGTATATGTTCCTCACTCTATTATCTATGATTCGTTCTCCTTCCACAATCCACATAAATGCTGGATTCGCTTGTACATTAATTTACAAAATAGTATCTCCAAGAATATTTTAACCAACATACATCATGCTAATGTGACTGAAGATTGATGGTTGGTTTTTGTGCATCCATGATGTCATTAATCGTTATGCATGTGATCTGTTTCACATTCATTACCCTGACCCTTTGGGGGTTGGTTTAATAGCTTGGAACAGCAAATAATTACTGTAGTAAACATAATGATTATAACCACGATAATGCATTTTTAAAGAATGATGATACTCTAGTAGAAACTTGCTGAAATGTTTCACACACAAACTTGAGATCAAATCGTGCCTCTTTGCTTTGACACTTCTAAAGCTTCTTAACACTTAGGTTATATCCTTTGGTATCCTGTTGCATCAGCATAGGTGTAACCTTGATTTTGATCTTTTTTTATGCAAAGCATGTTTTATGATCATTAACACACGTTTCAAGTTGTTTGCTGCCCGAATCTAATATCTTCTTTTTACTTACTATGTTCACGACAATCACTTTAAAAGCGATACATAACATACATGTTTATGTGGTTACACCATACATATAAAGTAGAATTAGCAAATTGGGTGGGTTGGGTTAGGCTAAAGCGAGTGTCTACTTAGAATGTCTTATGATGTTAAATATGTTATATAGGATCACAAATCCAAAACGTTTATTACAAATTTTATAATGATATCTTAATTATTTTACGATAAACTGATTTAGGAGTTTTGATGCAACTTTAGGCAACTTTCGACCTCTTTCCCCTACTATCCCAATTTTTAATAGGGAAATGTTCTGAATTTTGTAGTATTATACTGATATTTTAATATAAACGCATCAATGATTAGTGCGTCAACTAGTACCTTTTGATTATACATAGCTCAACGTAGAAGACCAAAGTCTTATTCATAATAACTGAACTTTGGTTATAATGATCAACAACTAATATGCATTTTGATGGTTCTCTTGGCTGTTACTTTCAGTTTTTGGAGTCTTCCATTTGAAGGTAGGGCTCGCTGACAAGGAAAGTGAAGCCCTTCAATTATTGAAAATACTTTGGGAAAAAATTGCCATTAAGCCTAAAAGTGAGATTGACGACATAATCAGAGGGCAACCTGTAAGGCAGCAAACTGGTAGTACGAAATACCCTTCACGAGTACTTTTTATTGCCGCAAAAATGGGCAACTGGAAATTTATAGTTGAGCTCATAAAGTCATATCCCGATCTAATATGGAAACAAGATGACAAAGGGCAAACTATATTTCATGTAGCTGTGAAACGTCGTCATGCAAAGATCTATAATTTGTTATATGAGATTGGTGCAATGAAAGATCTAATAACTCCTATTAAAGACAAACAAAGCAACAATATGTTGCATTTAGTTGCGAAGAGTGGTAAGCCAAAACGATATCAGAACGTGTCAGGAGTTGCACTACAAATGCAACGGGAGTTATTATGGTTCCGGGTACTATTTCCTTCAAAATTTAGAAATTATTTGTATTTCTTCATATGCGCATAAGTTTGACACTGGCTATTACATCATATTTAAGTACGGCATAACTATAAAAAGCCTTTAATTTGATAAACTAGATTTCAGCTATGTTGTATATCGAAGAGATAAAATGGATAAAGCTAAAAGATTTACTCATAAAAGGGTGTCAAATGGTCAAAGCTAAGTTGCATGGGGACGGAAACGGGTACTTAGAAACGTTAATATTTCAAAATTCAAGACACGGGTACGGCCAAACGTTTGTGTATTTTATATAATTTCATATATATAGTAGAATAAATAAACATCTAACATCAAATTGTTATCCCCAAAATGTCATTAATCTAAGTTCAATATTAAAGATTTAATTTGATAAACAGATGAAGTAATTTATTTTATACTGAGTAATTATGTGCGTGCTGCAGGAGGTAGAACAAATGATCCCGCCTAGTTATAGACTAAGGAAGAATTTAAAAGGTGATATACCACACGACTTATTCACTGCGAAACATGCAGACTTGGTAGCAAACGGCGAAAAGTGGATGAAGGATACAGCCTCTCAGTGTATGGTGGTTGCAACCCTCATAGCCACCATTGTATTTGCAGCCGCTTTTACACTTCCTGGTGGTTACGACCAAAACAGTGGTATTCCTTTTTTTCGCCAGAAACCATCCCTCATTGTTTTTGTAATATCAGATGCGGTTTCTTTGATATTCTCTTCAACCTCGGTCCTCATTTTCTTAGCTATACTCACATCTCGTTATGCTGAACGCGACTTTTTAGAATCACTACCCAAAAAGTTGATGTTTGGTCTAGCATCACTCTTCCTCTCTATTATGACCATGATGGTTGCTTTTAGTGCGAGCTTCTTTGTACTCTACCATAGAAATCAGAAATGGGTGCCAATCACTATCACTGGTATTGCTGGCATACCAGTCCTCCTATTTGCCACACTGCAGTTTCGTCTTCTGAAGGATGTGTTTTACTCGACTTACCAATCTAGGTATCTCTTCAAGCCCAAGCAGCGGTTACTTTACAAATGAAATCATTGTAAGACATGTTTTGTAACATATGTATGTTAAGGACTATACTAGTTTTGAACCATATCAATTCATTTATAGTCTTTCATATCGAATATTGTTATCAGATTCTTGGGTTAATATTAAAGCTTCCTCTCCTTAGGTTGTGTTAATTCATTGTGAGATTTTTGGTTATGTTAGTAACGGTTTGTTAATTTCCTGTATGAGGCTGTGTTCATACACTTTTACAGCAATAACTAAAACGTTTGATGAAGAAATTTTTCTTTCCATGTTATATATTAATCGTTAGGTTAATAGTAATTCCTAAAATGTTTTCCTTATGCACAGTTAAAATAGTACAATTTCTATGTTGATTTACACATAAAAATTGTGTGCGTGTGTGTGTTCCTGTGCTGCTGTTCTAATGCATGAAAGTTATGGCTACATTCAGACTTCAAAGGATCATAGGTGTATACTTATAAGGAAAAAAATGGCTTGACCGATGAACAAGTTAAAATGAGTGTCCGATCTTATTATACATAATCGATGTGGTTTTGATAGGATCGAACCGCCCGGAACGATGACCGAATTAGTCTAAAACTCCGGACCGAAATCGTCCAGGTCGATTTTCTGGTCCGGTCCGGTTCGAATCAGCGGTCCAAATGCCCAGCCCTCCACAAGTGTATTGTGACGAAGATTGTCATTTCCTACATAAAAAATGATTTATAACCTCAATAAGTAGCAAATTATGTTGAACAATCTAACCTTATTGTAAAGAGGAAACCCTAACATAGGATATATCCAATCAACCAATCACAATCACTAATATTTTTTAAAACCCCACTTCCCATCATTTTTTGAAAAATCAAATATCTCACAAACGGTAAATCGTCAAACGAAAAAAATACACAATTGAAACGAGAATTAAATCATCTTTCTATCGAGGGGCACATGTATATACTTTCGACGAACTTTTTTTGCGAATTTTTTTAAGTCACGTCTGAGAAAATCATATATGATTCGTTCACGAATTATATATAATTTTCTGAAATTATATATGATTCATATCACGAATCATATATGATTCATATCACGAATCATATATGATTTCTGAAAATAATATATGATTTGTGATACAAATCATATATGATTTCCACTGACGTGATTGAGAAAAAAAAATCAAAAAAAAGTTCGTCGAAAGTATATACATGTGCCCCTCGTTAGAAAGATGATTTAATTCTCGTCACGATGGTATGTTTCGTTTTGCGTAACGGTTAAAGGTTTGTGAGATATTTAATTTTTAAAAAATAGATTTTTTTGTTAGATAAAAAGAATGAATGGTTGTGATTGGTTGGTTTAGTATATGCTAAAAAGATAGTATATGTTGAACTTTTTCCTGATATCGCAATAATCGAATAATTATTATGAAATAATAAAGTGAAAACAATAGACATAAACAATAAAATAAAGAAAATGTAAAAATTGTATATTCATCTTAGGGCATACGCTATATTGGTTTATATATAGTTTTATAAAGTTAGACTCCGACCTTGCTGCTAATTTGGAGAGGACTATTACGTGATGAAATACGTAAGGCGGTTTGGGCTTGTGGTGAAAACAAATCTCCTGGACCCGACGGATTTACTTTCGAATTTTTTCGTAAATTTTGGGATGATGTCGGACCTGACTTATGTGCAGCGGTATTGTGGTTCTTTGAGCACTGTTCATTTACCAGAGGATGTAATTCTGCATTCATTGCTCTTATCCCTAAAATTCCGGACCCGAAGTTTGTGAATGACTATCGTCCTATCAGCTTAATAGGTAGTCTTTACAAGGTTATTACCAAGATTCTTGTTATGCGTCTTTCTGTGGTGATATCGAACCTTGTTTCGGATGTTCAAACTGCTTTTCTTCTAAATAGGCAGATTCTTGACGGGCCTTTCATTATAAATGAGTTATTGTCTTGGTGTAAACATAAGAAGAAACAGGCCATGATTTTCAAAGTTGACTTCGCCAAAGCTTATAACTCGATTAGATGGGATTATTTGGATGACCTTCTTCAAGCTTTTGGATTTGGGACAAAATGGCGTGCTTGGATTCGTGGTACTCTATCTTCTGGTATGGCTTCTATATTAATAAATGGTAGTCCAACTAACGAATTTGAGTTTCATTGTGGGTTAAAGCAAGGTGATCCCTTGGCTCCGTATCTTTTTCTTCTCGTTATGGAATCTTTGCACTTGTCTTTTACTCGCGTTGTAGAGGCAGATATATTCAAAGGTATGCAAATTAATAACTCTTTTATGATCTCTCACCTTTTTTACGCGAACGATGCGATGTTTGTCGGTGAGTGGTCTGAGGATACTTTAACGTGTATCTTGCATGTTCTCCGTTGTTTTTCCTTACTATCTGGGTTGACGATCAACATAAAAAAGTCATCTTTTAGGCGTAGGTATCCCTAGTATCATGTCGGTTGTTGCTGCATCTAAACTTGGTTGTTCCGTTTTGAGTACTCCTTTCAAATACTTAGGCGTTATGGTTGGTGGTTCTATGTCGAAGATTAAGGTCTGGGATGAGATTATAAATAAACTTAAATCTCGTCTCTCTAAATGGAAACTTAGAACTCTCTCCATAGGTGGGCGACTTACATTACTCAAATCGCTTTTAGGTTCCACTCCTATTTATTGGATGTCCTTATTTAAAGTTCCTAAATCCGTTCTATGTTCGAAGGAATCCATTAGAAGGAATTTTTTTAACGGAATTCAAGGTGTTGATAGAAAGACTGCGTGGGTGAGATGGTTTAAAGTACTTGCTGCTAAGAAGCATGGTGGTTTAGGTGTTTTAAGTTTCTTTGCTTTGAACAGGGCCTTGCTTTTTAAATTGATGTGGATATTTTTATCCAAAGATAACACTCTATGGTATCGTTTCATCTCTGCTATACATGGCTCGGATATTCAACCTTTTAAGTCTTTTGGGTCTTCGATTTGGAGTTCTATTATTCGTGAAGTGGAAGTTCTTAAAGCCCAAGGTGCTGACCTTATATCTCATTGTAAAACACGCATTGGTAACGGGATTCACACAAGTTTCTGGGATGATGTTTGGATAGGTGATCAGAAACTTAGCTTGCGGTTTCCACGCGTCTTTTCACTGGAAACAAACAAGGTATGTACTGTTGCTTCTAAAATTGTGAATACTTTGGATTTCTCGTTTCGTCGTCAGGTCAGAGGAGGGGCTGAGGCCTCCCAATTCGATCAACTACAGGAACTTGTTGGCTCCACTATTTTGTCTAACTCTAGTGATCGATGGTATTGGGATCTAAATGGTTTTGGTGAGCTTCGTGTTAAAGATGCCCGTAATCTATTAGATGCTCTCTTTCTGTCCAAGGAGGATCAGGCTATGAGGTGGATCAAGTTAATTCCGTCAAAAGTAAATGTGTTCACTTGGAAAGTTTTCCATGATCGATTACCAACGAGGGTGAATTTGGTTTCTAGGGGCGTCATCCTTTCTTCAACATCTTGCCCAGTTTGTGATTCTGCTGCTGAAGATCTTTCCCATCTGCTTTTCAGTTGTCCTATGGCTTTGGATATTTATCGTCTTGTGTGTCGTTGGTGGAATATCAGCTGGTCGCCTATTGGCTCATACTCTGATTGGCTTTCCTGGTTCAAGTCAATTAGATTGGGATGTAACGCTAAAACTATGTTGGAAGGTGTTTTTTATGTCACGTGGTGGAGTATCTGGAAATTCAGGAATGAGTTATTGTTCGCGACTAAGAAGCCTCGTAAAGATACAATTTTTGATGATATTGTTGCGCTTTCTTTTCTTTGGTGTAATTCTAGATGTAAAAGTTATTTTTCATGGGATAGTTTGCTTTAACACCCTTTTTTGATTTCTTTGTAATTTACTAGCTCCTTGCTAGTTTTTTCTTAATAAAGTTGTCGTTCAAAAAAAAGTTTTATAAAGTTATTAAGAAGTCTAAAAACTTGTAAACCATAGTGGAAATACATTTCAAGCTTACGTAGCATGAAAAGATCTAAGATGTTGATCATTTTCATAATTTAATGAATTTGAATTATTAAGAGGTTTATAAATTTAAAAGAGGTTTATACATAGTGGAAGTAGGTTTATAAAACAAAGTTTTGTAAATTAATGTTATAAACCTCTAGAAAAGTCTACACTCGATGTATAATATTTTACAAAATAAAATATTTTATTTAAGATAAGTACTATAATGAAAAGATGTGGACATTGATTCTATATTTATTCATTATATGTATATGTGAAAATTATGTCTCATTAAATCTTATTATACAAAATCCAGTGGTACAAAAGTCTAGTGAAGGAAAAAGAGTACATAATGTTTTTATACGCTCGGTAGGGGTGTCCATGGTTCTAAAACCGGATCGAACCGAAATCAGAACCGAACCATAAGAACCGAGAACCATAAAATAAGGAAAATGTGGAACCGAGAACCGTCCCTATTTCTTTGGTTCGGTTCCGGTTCCGGGATGGGGATTTTCGATAATTCCTGACGAGAACCATTGTGTTTAAAAAATTCATTTTTTTGTTTTTCTATCTTTCGTAAAGTACATATTACAACAATACAAACACATATAAAAGTACCTTCAACGATGAAAATCATAGCAATAAGCCTAATTTTTTTTTCAACGGCATTCTATTATAAATAAAACACTAGCAGTAAGCTATAATTACAAAGTAATACAATCAGGATGATTTAACCCATCAATCCAACAGAACTTTTTGTTTCTCCTAGACCCACACCAAATATAAGATTTACTTTGTAACTCGTCAAATAAATTTGCCTTCTTCGTAGCTTTCTCTTTAAAAATCATGGAGTTACAAAACCAACAAATTAACCACCATGAGGTATAAAAAACAGCTTCCATCGTATTCTTGACCTTCTTAGGCACGTGCAAATTCTCTATCCACTCTAGCCATTCGTCAAAGCACTCGAAATGAACAGTAGGGACATTCCACCAGCGAGCAATAAGAGTACCAAGATCACGAGCCAAGCTATACGAAAAGAAAAGATGTCCCACGGTTTCGACGCCCACGTCACAATTGTCGCAAATAATGGAATCTAAAAGAATACCTTTTCGAGATATATTGAACCTGGTTGGGATAAAATTGTTCAAGAGCTTCCAAACAAGAATGTTAACCTTAATAGGAACATTCTTATTCCATCTAAAGTTGATATCGGTGCTTTGAATCAAGGCCCCGTCTATAGCTTTCTTGATAGATGCGACAGAAAATGCACCTGATTTCTCCATACTCCAGGACCAGTTGTCTTCGTTAGAATTAAGTTTCACCGACTTGATAACACAGGAAACTTGATCGGACGGTTCTTGTTCAACGCCACCTCTAGGAGCTCTTCTTAAAGATTGGACCGGATCATTATGAGCTACTTTGTCAGCTATGGAAATATTCCTGCATGTTTCTAAAGCAAATGCACGAGGATATTTTGAAAGTTTATGGACTTATATTTAATAGTCGTGTGATAGGATCGAACTTGAGATTACGGGATTGTACTCAATATGTAAAGAGTTAATTTATTTAATAAATATATTTATTGTATTTATTAATTTATTTATAAAATATATATTTATGTATAAATTAAACCGAGACATAACTTTAACGATCATTAAATAATTAAGAGTTAAGTATTAACGAGCGTTATAGAATATATAGTAAGTGGAATAAAAAGAAAGAAGATCGGAAGGTTCCAGAACACCCCTTTCGGGTGATTCGACCGTCGGTTATGGAGGCAAGGGGAAGGGGAAAAACTTCCCTAATATTTGTTTTGACTACAAGAATTAGGTCTATATAAACAACCCCTCACCTCATAATTCAAGACACACAAAATCTCTCCTTCTCCTCTCTCTTTGTTGCGATCGCAAGACAACCCCACAAAGCGGGTTTTGGTTGGTTTTCTTGTTTGTTCAATTTTACTTATAATCTAGTCCTAGCCCCTCTCTAGGGTTGTTGGGTAGATTTTCCCCAAGCGTTGGAGCTCGGTTTACACGTGCTAGAATCACGGTTAGCTTGTTGTATTACGTGTGTACAAGATCGTAATATAGTCTTACTTTAGACTATATCTTGGTGGTGTTCGTTATAAACCCTAATTTGTGATTCGTTCTTTGTCTTGTGAATTTGCTTTAGCGTAAAGGTATTTAACCCTAATTCGAATAATTATAATTGTGTTATTATGATATTGTTAAATCGCTTCCGCTAAATGTGTGCTTTGATCTCGTTTAGGGTTTTATATAATTGTTATGATGTTTATAAACCTTCAGTGGCATCGAGAGTCGTTTTAACATGTTATACTTATCGAAAATCTAAAGTTTTTAACTAATAATTGTTTTGAGTTAAAACTACATATTTTTTAGGTTTTCTTAGAAATTAGGGTTTTCTTTTTTTAAAATTAGGGTTTTGGCAGAATTTTTTTAATAAAAAAAGTGAATTATTTTTGAAACCCTAAATTACATGTGGGATAATTTTAGATTAAATTGCATGATTAATTATTATGTCATGTATAGTTACGATCCATAAAGATTTAATTGTTAATATTTTTGGGAGGACCCATGATAACGTGCATGTTTCATGGATGGTAAAATTATATGTTTATATGATTTTATGTGCTACTTGCTTTATTTTATTCAATAAATCTTGAATTAGAAAAGACTTTTATATGAATATAAAAACCTATATTTGATGATTATTGAATAAATCGTATGCATGTGGCTATTTGATTTATTTATTGCACATATAAATTGTTATTATGTGTTTATGATTTAGTTTTTTTTACTTGTTTATATTAAAATTGTTGAATTGTTGTAGACAAGAGGTTTTTTTGAAAAGAAATAATATGGACTAAATCATATTAAAATTAAGATTTGTTTGAGATCTAAATTACATAAGATTACGTTGATTGGTGAAATGCAATAATAATCTAACGGCTTACTCCTTTTGACAAACTATAATGCACCGCTGGCCATGTACCCGGTTAAGGAATGAGGTGTTATGTCATTAGTCGCTGACCAAATTCCCGGCTCGCATGTGCATAAAATTGAAATTACCTATGATTATTATTTGCATTATACCTTAAGGTTGATTTACCGCAAATTCACATCCGAAACACAACGAATAAGGGTATTGCTTTGTGCTTTATCCGAGTTCTAGAAAAAGTCTGTTATGAATAGTTGTGGGTAAATTCTTTGATTGGTTTAACCAATAACTCAAATAATCTATGTAGAAATTTGGTCTCGTGAAAAAGTTTACTAAATGTTTTATTAAACTTATGATATGGAGTTGTATGCATGTTTCTCCATACATTGATTTTGACATCAAATTAATACACTTTAAATTTACGTCGAATGCTATCTAATTGACGAACACTTGAATATACTACGTCATCAAATGAGATTTTTGGGTGATGTTGTAATGGAGAGAAAACTTTCCTAGAATGATAATTCGTATGATGGTTTTATGTTATTCAGATTAGATGACTTAATTAAGTTACTCAGTGAGATCTGGAAACTTAAGGCATTCAGAAGGGATGAAACATGTTTACAATGCAAAACGTTCTTTTGGCAATGTAAATCCCTTAAATATCTAGAAATTGAAAATTGTTTGTCAATTGAATTATTCGACAAGTCGCTATGTTGAGTACATTCATTACTAGCAGACCAACTGCTGTAATGGGTCTATGTAAATATAGTTCTAGGATTCAAGGAAAATACTATGGTTTATATACCGGGGTAATTTTATTTTCTTGAAAGTATTTTGTTATCAAAAATACTAATATTTGAATTTATTTCTGTAGAAATGGCTCAACCCGACAATAAGACTATAAGTTCTGCGTTCAAAGCGTTTTTTGATTGTCCTAAACTTACTGGCCCAAACTTCAATGACTGGTGCCGCTCACTAAGAATTGTCTTGAGAGTAGCGGGTACTATTGATATCTTGACCACTCCTTATCTAGAGGATCTTGCTGAAGGAGCTTTTGAAGCGCAAAGGCTTGAACACGCTGCTAATGTTAAGAGGCACTTAGAAGTGGCTTGCTTAATGGTAGGAAAAATGGCTCCTCCACTTTAACAGAAGTATGAGCTATTTTCACCTAAGTGAATGCTTGATGAGCTCAAGGCTATGTTTTCGAGAAGCCGCAAGCTATGGAGATCTACGACTTAGTAGATGCTTTGCATAGCTGCAAGCAAACTCTTGGAAAGTCTGTTAGTGCCAATTACTTAGAGATGAGGGGTTATATGGAATGGCTCACTGCACTAGGACATCCCTACGATCATAATATGGCTATCAACTTGATCAATAGATCCCTTAACAAGGACTTCAATAATTTTGTTCGAAACTATAATATGCATTGCACGTGTCTTATTCAAAACCCCAATTATGACATCCCTTCTCTCCCACTTCACCCCTCGGAACACGTCGTTCTTATAGAGATAAAGGCGCTTTGACATCTTCTTAACTCGAAATGGATGGGGAGAGCAAAGGTTCCTTTTTTGAGGATACTCCCGGGAACATATCCAGTAGAGACAGAGTGAGGCCTGTAGCTCAGAGGATTAGAGCACGTGGCTACGAACCACGGTGTCGGGGGTTCGAATCCCTCCTCGCCCACAACGGCCCAAAAGGCCCAATAAGGGAAGGGCCTTTCCCTCTGGGGGTAGGAAAATCATGATCGGGATAACGTACCAAAAGCTATGGAACTTAGGTGTGGGGCTTTTGTCAAAATGAAATGGCCTTTTTATTTATTATTGCTCTACTATTCTACCCCATCCTGGCAAAGGAAGAGTTATGGGCGCGTAAAAAAAATACGTTGATGGGGGGCGTGCATACTATGTGTAATGCTTCAAGCATTTACGAAAAGACAGTAAATTATTTGCATGCAATGCTCATTGGCTACGAAAAGGGGTTAAAGGACAAGGCATCTACTTCTACTCCTCCTGTACTAACCATACAAAAGGGTAGAGTGAGTAAGCCAAAACCGCAAGCGAATAAGAAGAAAGGCAAAGGCAAGGGTGATAAGGGCAAGCAAGTTGCGACTTATTCGAGACCTTAGTAGAACTTTGTCAAGAAGAATAAATCTCAGAAGGATGAGACTTGTCACCATTGCAAGGCAAGTGGTCACTAGAAGAGGAATTGCTCTCTTTACCTCGGAGAATTGCGAGAAATAAAGAAGATGTCTGAGCAGAGCGTTGCAGCTTCAGGTCCTTTATTTATGATTGAATTATTCAATTTAACATACAAATTAAATTCCTGGGTATATGATACGGGATGCGGTATTAACATTTGTAATACGCTGCAGGGATTTAATTTGGAAAGGAAGCTATCCTATGAGGAACAATTTCTGCAAGTGGGCAATGGCGCACACGCAGCAGTTGAAGCTATAGGAACATTTAATTTAGTTTTACCTTCGGGTTTAGTACTGATTTTTAATGATTGTCATTATGCACCTACAATTGTTAAGGGTGTTATTTACTTTTCTTGTTTGTTGAATTATGGATTCATTCACACTATTGATAATAATGGAATTTCTTTTTGAAAAGATGGTATTTTCTATTTTAATGCAATTTCTGGAAATGGTGTGTTTGAAATAGACATGCATGATAATGAATCCAAGAATAATATTAATTCTGTTTTTAGCATGAATAAGAAGAGAAAGTTTGACAAGAACTCTTCTTATCTTTGGCGTTGTAGACTTGCCCATATTGGGAAGACTCGTATACAAAAGCTTCAACGTGAAGGTCTTTTGGAAAATATCAATGATGAATCATTCGATAAATGTGAGTCTTGTATCTCAGGAAAGTTGACCAAGAAACCTTTTAATAGCAATATTGAAAGAGCTACTGGTCTACTTGGAATAATACATACTGATGTGTGTGGACCACTTAGACATTTGTCAAGGAGAGGTGCTAGCTACTTCTTAACATTTACGGATGATTATAGCCGTTATGGTTATGTTTATTTACTTAAATATAAACATGAGGTATTTGAAACATTCAAAGTGTTTAAAGCAGAAGTAGAATTGCAATTAGGAAAGAAGATTAAAGCTCTTCGATCTGATAGAGGTGGTGAATATTTAAGTCAAGAGTTTATAGATTATCTAAGTGAGAATGGAATTGTTCAGCATCTTACTTCTCCCTATACTCCACAACAAAATGGTGTATCCGAAAGGAGAAATCGTACATTATTAGATATGGTGTGATCTATGTTTAATCTTACAACTTTATCTTTATCCTTTTGGGATTATGCTTTAGAATCTGTTGTTCGCATTTTAAATAGGTTCCCACGAAAAAGGTTGATAAGACACCATATGAACTATGGCATGGCAAGAAGCCATATTTGTCTTATTTAAAGGTCTGGGGTTGCGAGGCGTATGTGAAACGTGACTCGGGTGACAAACTTCAACAACAATCTGTGAAATGTATCTTTGTAGGATACCTAAGGAAACTATGGGTTACTACTTTTATTATCCACCTGAGAACAAAGTGATTGTTGCTAGGTATGGAGACTTACTTGAAAGTGAACATGTAAATCAAGAATTCAGTGAGAGAAATTATGATCTTGAAGAGAGTTATCTAGATACATTACCTTAAGAAAATACCAGCGAAATAATTCCTGTAGAACCAGAAAGTCTGGAGGTTCCACCAGAATTAGTTCCTCTGAATAGATCCGCAAGGATTAAAAACGCAAATAAAAATATATGTCTTAATATAGAGGATGATGATGAAGTAGGGGATCTTGTTGAACCTGCTAATTATAAATCCGTCATGCTTGATCCTGAAAGGGATAAGTGGATGGTTGCTATGGATGAGGAAATGAAATCCATGAAAGTTAATGATGTTTGGATTCTTGTAGATCCACCACCAAATGCTAAAGTAGTGAGACATAAGTGAATATACAAGAAGAAAACTGACATGGACAGAAAAGTACAATCCTATAAAGCTCGTTTAGTAGCTAAAGGTTTTACTCAAACTTTTGGCATAAACTACGAGGAGACTTTTTCTCTTGTAGCAGACTTAAGAGCTATTAGGATTATCATAGCCATAGCAGCATACTATGACTATGAGATATGGTAAATGGATGTTAAAACTGCCTTCTTGAACGGTCGCTTAGATGAAGACATCTATATGCAGCAACCAGAAGGGTATGTTGATCCTAAGAATCAAAAACACCTGTGCAAACTTCAAAGATCCATTTATGGTTTGAAGCAAGCATCACGTCAACGGAAAAACGATTTGATGAAAAAATCAATAAGTTTGGATTTATTCAAAATTGTGATGAGCCATGTGTATATCGCAAAGCTATTGGGAGTGATGTAGTATTTCTAGTCCTATATGTTGATGACATATTAATCATGCCCAAGGCTTAAAGCTGTTAAGGATTATCTTGGTAAATGTTTTTCTATGAAGGATTTAGGAGAAGCTGCATACATTCTGGGAATTAAGATCTATCGAGATAGGAAAAGACGATTAATTGGTCTAAGTCAAGATGCTTATATAGATAAGATATTGAAGAAGTATAACATACATAATTCCAAGAAAGGTTTTCAACCTATGGAAGTTAAGCATAATCTGAGTCGTGAGATGGATGCATCAACTCCTAAAGAGGAGGCATACATGCAGAAGGTGCCTTATGCTTCGGCTGTAGGATCTATTATGTATGTTGTTTGATGCACAAGGCCTGATGTGGCGTTTGCTCAGAACTTGGTCAGTAGATACCAACAGAATCCACGGAAGCTCCATTGGACTGATGTTAAACATATTTTAAAGTATTTGAGGAGTACGAAAGATAAGTTTTTGGTATTGAGAGGGAAACCAGACACGGAGATGAATGTGACAAGTTTCTGTGATGCGTCCTGGCAATGTGATAAAGACGATACGAAGTCTCAGACGGGTTACGTTTTTGTTGTCAATGGAGGAGCAGTTGACTAGAAGAGCAAGAAGCAGACAACGATCGCAATGCATGCTACTCAATCTGAGTACATGGCGGCTTCAGAAGCTGCAATGGAAGTTGTCTGGTTTAGGAAGTTTATTGGAGATCTTGGAGTGATGCCTTCAATTCAAGAACCTATTGATATATATTGCGACAATCCTGCTGCAATTATATTCGCTAATGATTCTGGAGTCATGAAAGGTGCCAAACACTTTATGCGTAGACATCACTACGTTCGAGAACAAGTTGAAACTCGTGAAATCAAACTAATAAAAGTTCACACATATGATAACGTAGCTGGTCCTTTTACTAAGGCTTTGCCTAGACCAAAGGTAGTTAAGCATGCCAAGGCTATTGGGCTGGAACTAGCTAGCGAACTCATGTAATAAATCTGTTATTAGTATTTGGATAAAGGATGTTATGAAATTATTATTTAATAAAATAAAGATTGAGTTTCGCTTATTCTTATTATTTAATTGTGTATCCTATTTTACATGTTTTACTTAATCCATGAATAAATTGTTATGCTAAATGTCCATTATCGATTAATATATGGGAATATTATTAAATTAGACAAATCAAAATAGCGATAGAGTATACTTGAAAGTATATTGATCGATTTTGAATGATATTCGATGAATTGAATATTGGATTTATCCAAACTATATGATATTACTTTGTGGATCTTTGTCATCAAGTAAATCATAAATAGTTATCCTTAGACTTGAGATACCAGGAAAATGTTATGAATCTTGTGCATCTCTGTGGAATAATCTAACGCTAAACGTAACTGGTAGCTATAAGTATTATTTTCTAAAGTGTTTCAAAATTCATAAGTTTTGCTTGTAGTCTATATGGAATTTATTTCCTCCAATTTTGTTTTGGAGTTTAATATAGTTGGGGCCCTCGTGGGATTAGTAAGATGTTTGTGTGGCCACACCCAAATTTGTTTTGGTAATCTTGCTTAATCTGTGAACGAGAAACAAGATGGTTAATGAAAGGAATGACTGAGATCCATATCCTTATTAACGTTGTATTAGAAATAAAAAGATAATAATAATGATGAATCATTAAAAGGTTTTATCCATGAGACTTTACTCGAATTGTACTAGAGACATTTCTAGTGTAACTAGACGCTAGTCAATGTAAATAAGATATTCGAAATATGTCCAAGTGGGAGATGAAAGTTTATGGACTTATATTTAATAGTCGTGTGATAGGATCAAACTCGAGATTACGAGATTGCACTCAATACGTAAATAGTTAATTTATTTAATAAATATATTTATTGTATTTATTAATTTATTTAATAAATATATATTTGTGTATTTATTAAATTAAACCGAGATATAACTTTAACGATCGTTTAATAATTAAGAGTTAAGTATTAACGAGCGTTATAGAATATATAGTAAGTGGAATAAAAAGAAAGAAGATCGGAAGGTTCCGGAACACCCCTTTGGGGTGTTTCGACCGTCGGTTATGGAGGCAAGGGGAAGGGGAAACAACTTTTCTTATATTTGTTTTGACTACAAGAATTAGGTCTATATAAACAACCCATCACCTCATAATTCAAGACACACAAAAATCTCTCCCTCTCCTCTCTCTTTGTTGCGATCGCAAGACAAACCCACAAAGGGGGTTTTGGTTGGTTTTCTTGTTTGTTCAATTTTATTTATAATCTAGTCCTAGCCCCTCTTTAGGGTTGTTGGGTAGATTTTACACAAGCATTGGAGCTTGGTTTACATGTGCTAGAATCACGGTTAGCTTGTTGTCTTATGTGTGTACAAGATCGTAATATAGCCTTACTTTAGACTATATCTTGGTGGTGTTCGTTATAAACCCTAATTGGTGATTCGATCTTTATCTTGTGGATTTGATTTAGCGTAAAGGTATGTAACCCTAATTCGATTAATTATAATTGTGTTATTATTATCTTGTTAAATCGCTTCCGCTATATGTGTGCTTTGATCTCGTTTAGGGTTTTATATAATTGTTATGATGTTTATAAACCTACATATTTTCCCTTTAGAATGCCTTCGTCGTGCCAACGATCGTACCAAAAACTGCAAGAGTTACCATTCCCCAGCTTAATTCCCATACAACTCGGAATGTTAATCCCTCGGTTGGACAACAGGTTAACTTCATTAATAATATTCTTCCAGCATAAATTATAACCTTTGTTTTCTTGTAGCCTAGAAATAGAAAATCTACCATGAATAGCCTTAATAGAACGCGCCCATAGACAATTATTCTAAGAAGCAAACCACCACACCTATTTTATCAGCAGCCCTCTATTAATAGCAAACAAACTAGACACGCCTAAACCTCCATTTTCCTTAGATTTTAACACGTTATTCTAGTTAACCCATGAAGCTTTTTTACTATCTTGCTCATGCCCGTTAAAGAACTTTCTCCGAATACTTTCAAGCTCATTAAGAATGCACTTAGGGAATTTAAAAATAGAGAAATTGTAAATGGGAAGAGACCCTAGAACCGATTTAATAAGAGTCAACCTACCTCCAATGGAAAGCATGTTCATCTTCCATCTAGATAATCTCTTCTAGACTCGATCAATTATATCTCTCAAAGATTATTGTCTAGCCATGTTATCTCCTACAATTGATCCGAGTAAGAGAATGGAGTGTTAAGAACCAATCATCCAAGTTGCCTAGCAGCTTGATGAACCAACTCGCTGTCAACGTGAAGCCCCAAAATTTTACTCTTACACATGTTTATTCGAAGACCTGAAATTTTGTGGAAACAATTAAGCACATTAATAAGAGTTTAATATTACTGTCACTTAATTGGCCGACGAAGACCGTGTCTTCAACATAAAACAAGTGAGTAATATTAACGGACCCATCACCAATAATAGGCCTTTTAAACAGACCTACATCAATGACACGTGTAAATAAAAGGTGAAGAATTTCCATTACCAATATAAATAAGAATGAAGATAGAGGGTCCCCTTGTTTGATCTCTCTAACGAACTCAAATTCCTTCATAGGGCTTCCAATAACAAGAATTGAACCTATCGAAGACTGTAAACAACACTGGATCCACTGACACCACTTATCTCCAAACCCGAATTTCCTTAGCACATCATCAAGGAAATCCCACCGAACCAAATCATAAGCTTTTTCAAAATCCACCTTAAAAAATAGAGTTTGCTTTCTCTTTGACTTACACCATTAGAGAACCTCGTTCAGAATGAAAGGGCCATCTAAAATTTGACGATACATAAGAAAGGCGGATTGGACTTCATTAATAAGACCTTTAATAATGTTTCCCAACCTATTTGCCAAAATCTTGGCAATAATTTTATAAAAGCTACCAATCAAACTAATTGGCCGAAAATCTTTAACTAATTTTGCATTTTGGTTCTTGGGAATCAACGTTATAAACGATGAATTGCACCATTGAGGAATGTCGCACTGCTGAAAAAAGTATCGGACCGCATTAATTACATCCCCTTGAATCAATCCCGGTACCTGCGATAAAAACCAAAAGTGGTTTCGTCCGTGCCTGGGGCTTTGTCTCTCCTGCAGTCCCATACATACTTTTTAATTTCATCGGTGGTCACCTCACGATCAATATACTGCATATCTTCCGCTGATAATATATTGGGAAAATCCTTGTCAATACTAGCTTCTTTGGAACCAGGGCTATGAAATCTCGTACTAAAATGGTTATAAAACTCATCTTTGACAGCATTTGGTTGATCGATCCAATTACCATCGACTAACACTCCTCTAACATTAAAAGATCTTCGCCTCTTATTCAGCATTCCATAAAAAACGAGATTTTTCATCTCCTTCTATAGCCCATTTAATCTTGGTTTTTTTAGTAACTCTTTCATTTGAACATTATTCAAGTCATTAAGCTTATGAATAATATCCACACACTTACGGATAGTATCATCGTTCTGGTCACCTCTATCAATAACGTCGTCAATGATTTCGAGGTCCATTTTAAGTTTAGAAGACAACGAATGATTGGATTAGACTCATTACTTTGATAACCTTTCCAAGAATCCTCCACAAGGTTGCTGAACCCGTCAATGTCGAACCAATAATGAAAGAGCTTGAAGGGGCTGGGACCGTAGTCAAAAGAACTTTCACACAGAAATATCGGACAGTGATCAGATAGTAACCTAGGTAATGTTATGGAATTAATATTCGGATACCAAAAAAAAGATTTTCAGAAATCAAGAACCTGTCTAGCTTGCTCATTTTAGATCCAGACTTATGACACCAAGTATATTTGCTGCCACCTAAAGCCACTTCAATCAGACCCGAATCATCTATAAAAGAATTAAACACGTTGGCTTCGGTGGTGTTAAATGTAGACCCGAGTCTTTCACACTTGAGTCTCACCTCATTAAAATCACCCATGACGACAACCTCGCTAGACCATCTTTTTATTTATCTTTCTAAACACTCCCATAACATATATTTTTCTTTTTGCTCTTAAGGGGCGTAAACAGCTATGATCATAAGTTTAACTCCTGATGCTCTCCAAGTACCACGTATCATAACAAAAGAGTCAGACATCGTAACATTATCTTTATTATACCAGTTCGGGTACCAAACACACAAAATGCCACCCGAGTTTCCAACGGCATCACTATGAGCATATTCGAACACCATATTACCCCAACGCCGTTTCACACACAAATTATCCATCACCTCTATTTTGGTTTCTTGAATAGTTAAAAAATTTACCTTGTTTTTATTACATAACTCCTTGACCCACTCCTTTTTTGCCTTTTTGCCACGGCCTTGAATGTTTAGAGAAATACAATTCATCTAAACACTTCCTCCACTCCTTGTGCTTAAATGATTTCAACCATATTGTTCATACACCCTTCCATTTTGTACCCCATTACTTGTCTAACCTTAACACATCATCCAATAACTGTAGAATTGATCCACTTGTTTTTGGAACCTCTGATTTTTTAAAATTCCCTGACGATATTGAATCATAGCCTTCTTCTCGACTTATAGGTTGTGGCGACTTCTTGTCGTTATTTTTTGGCCCTATCTCCTCTGCGTACTCCTCTACGTTAATATTAACGGTCCCCTGAACATCGTTCTCACCTTCCACATGAGTATACCCGGGAGGATGTGTGTAGCTACTCAAACCTCCTTTTGCTGCCATGGATTCGGTTTTATCATTAAGCATCGGATAGAAACCAAATGGGGCATCAGACACCTCTTCATTTGTTTTTGTCTCGCCTTCTTTCAATACACCATCTTCAATATTATCTTCATTAACTTGTAAAGGTCTATTAGTATCATAACAATTATATAAAACCCTAAATGAGATCAAAGCACATATAGCGGAAGCGATTTTACAAGATCATAATTAATAACACAATTATAATTAATCGAATTAGGGTTACATACCTTTACGCTAAAGCAATTCCACAAGACGAAGAACAAATCATAGATTCGGGTTTAAATCGTATATACCAAGATATAGTCTAAAGTAAGACTATATTACGTTCTTGTACACACGTAATACAACGAGCTAACCGTGATTCGAGCACGTGAAAGCCAAGCTACAACGCTTGTAATTAATCTACCCAACAACCCTAGAGAGGGGCTAGGACTAGATTATGTATACAATCAATCAACCAAGAAAAACCAACCGAAACCTTTTTGTTGGTGGGGGTGGCGATCGACCAAGAGAAAGAAGAGGGGAAAAGATTTATGATGTTGTGATTATGAGGGGATTAGGAGGTGTATTTATAGACTTCCAACCCATTGTAGCCCAATAAATATAAGGCAACTTTCCCCCCCCCCCCCCCCCCCCAGGGCATAACCGACGGACGAACACTCCTAAGGGGTGTTCCAGAATCTTCCAAACTTCTTTCCTTTTGTTTATACATACTAAATGTTTATTTAACGCTCGTTATAACTTAACTATTAATTATTTAACGATCGTTAAAGTTATATAGTTACTTGCTCGGTTAAATTAATAAATACATAAATATATTTATTAAATTAATTAATAAATACAATAAATATATTTATTAATTATATTAACTCTTTATATATTGTGTGCAATCCCGTAATCTCGAGTTCGATCTTATCACACGACTATTAAATATAAGTCCATAAACTTACAACTCCCACTTGGACATATTTTGAATATCGTGATCACACTGACTAGCGTCTAGTTACACTAGCAATGCCTCTAGTATAACTTGAGTAAGGTCTCCTGGATAAAACCTTTTAACGATTCTGCATCGTTATTATTATCCTTTTATTTCTAATACAACGTTAATAAGGATATCGATCTCGGTCATTCCTTTCATTAGCCATTATGTTTCTCGTTCACATATTTAGCAAGATTACCGAAACAAATTTGGGTGTGGCCACACAAACATCTTACTAATCCCACGAGGGGCCTAGTTGTATTAAACTCCAAAACGAAATTGGAGGAAATAAATTCCATATTGACTACGAGCAAAACGTATGAATTTTGCAACACTTTCGAAAATAATCCTTATAGATACAAGTTATGTTTAGCGTTAGATTATTCCACTGAGATGCACAAGATTCATAACAGTTTCCTGGTATCTCAATTCTAAGGATAACTATTTATGTTTTACTTAATGACAAAGATCCATAAAGTAATAACATATAGTTGGGATAAGTCCTATACTTGATTCATCGAATATCATCCAAAATCGATCAATATACTTTCAAGTATACTCTATCACTATTTTGATTTCTCTTAGTTTAATAATATTCCCATATTATTAATCGACAACGGACATTTAGCATAACTTTTATTCGTGGATTAAAACATGTAAAATAGGATGCACTTATTAAATAATAAAATAAACGAAACCCAATGTTTATTTCATTATATAATAATGTCATAACATCCTTTATCTAAATACTAATCATAGATTTATTGCATAAGTTCGCTAGCTAGTTGCAGCCCAATCGCCTTGGCATGCTTAACTACCTTTGGTCTAGGCAATGCCTTGGTCAAAGGATCTGCTACGTTATCATCTGTGTGAACTTTTATCAATTTTATTTCCCGAGCTTCAACTTGTTCTTGGACGTAGTGATGTCTACGCATAAAGTGTTTGGCGACTTTCATGACTCCAAGGTCATTGGCAAATATTATTGCGGCAGAATTGTCACAATACATATCAATAGGTTCTTTAATTGAAGGAATCACTCCAAGATCTTCAATAAACTTCCTAATCCAAACAGCTTCCATTGCAGCTTCTGAAGCAGCCATGTGTGGAAACCTAAGTTTCCTCGATCTTTTAACTACTAGGAATGATCAATGTTCATATGATTAACAAACACAGCGGAACAGAACAACAACCATTAAACAAGGTGTTTAGGCACAATAACACGAGAATTACTCAAAGGATTTCTCATTATATTAATAATAAACAATCACTATGTGTGTATACATTTAATCCCACACCTAGTCGACACACACTTTAGGTTTATATTTTGTATGAAACTGATGTCAAAACCTATAATCCTTGGTTCCTTTTATAGTGTAAGGACTAGGGTTTTACAAGAGATAAGAATGAATAAATATCTAAATATTCTATTTAGATAAACTATATTCTAAATATCGTCCTACAATATCTTGAATATATCCACTAAATATAATTCCATCAGCGTCTTGATATTTATCAGCGTCTAGAATACACGTGTCAACATCTAGCTTTCACGTGCCAGCGTGTCTGAACAAACGTCTTATATTTCTTCATTTTGAGTTTCTGCCACATCAACTTTTAGACCCAACAATATTCCCCTAGTTGATGTTGGCAAAACTCTATATATCTCTTGTAAGTGGTACATCATCTTCAAATTGCTTCTCCTCAAGTGTAGCATGTGTATATTCCCCTTTTTGTCACATCAAATAGGGAAGGAAACAATGTATGCAATCAAAGATTCTCCAAATGTAAGGTCTATGTAATGATCTTCAAAGAAAAATAAATACAATATTTTTGATGTTGAAGTAAAATAACCCAAGCCTGTGTTTCCATATCTCATAGTAAACATGCGACTCCAAAACTCACGGCTATAATGAGCAGACTTTAAAACTCACGGCTATAATGAGTAGTCTCTTGATAAAAATAATCCTCACGCTGACAAAATGAGGATAGCAAATATGAGCATAGAGCATCTTAAGAAAAATCTCATACCTTTGCTAACTTTTTATCAAGTCTGTTGTCACAACCAAGGATGATCTTCAAACCAATGTCTGTAATCCACAGTTTAAAGACAAAACACAAACCCACGAAAATATTCTTCGAATATCAAACTTATCATAAGAATTCTTCCCCTTAATCATATACTTCTTCTAAAAATATCTTGCCCTAAATATCAAAATGATATTCTGAATAATAACAGAGATCCCATGTACCGGTGTGTATAATATCCTCGTTTTGTGTGCCAAAACCTAACCAATTTTCCAAACAGCAGCATTTCCTTTGCCATCCAATAACCTTCTTTATCTGAGATCTCATCAGTGTGTGTTGTCCAATGTCGGACAACACTTGTCAGTGGATGAAAAATTATATCTCGGACAACAATGCAATTTCTGTCAGCGTTTGAATAATATATGTCAGCGTCTCAATAACAAACGTCAGCGGCTAACCATCTTCTAACAATGATGTGTCTTTCATAATTTCTTACCACATAAAACTCCCACGTGATAAGTCAAATCACATAATGCAACTCCAAGATTTTAGCAACAATAAAAATATCATGCATCTTGAAAGTACCCACGTATGTATCCCACGTCTTGGTAAGAATAATAAGTACTATATTCCAAACATGTTTTATTGTCACACGTTTTCTACCCCTAAGTTTAAGGGATTCTCATAACAGCATCTTTATGAAAAGGTCCCTTTTTTCTCTTATTAATCCCACAAATCTCGTTCAAAGATTTGGTGTAACCCATAAATCACGCAACAAATATTGCTTCATCATAACCCATAAAATAACAAAAACCAGGAAGTACATATGTAAATTTTTAATCAGAATATATACTTCCAACTTACGCAAAGCACAACCAAAAGAAGATCTTTTCCCACGTTTAAAAAGGAAATAAGATATTTGGATTTCATACCTTCTGTCACATATTGTCACATACCAAAAGAAGAAAATTATGTTTTTCTCGTGAACCACCAAGGCAGCTCTTTCAATCCTTGAATACTTCATGTGAATCCAAACTGATTCTATGGATGTCTGCACGATCTGCTGTTATTGCTATGTCACGGTATAACGAATCTAGGGTTTATGAAACGATCTAGGGTTTAGTGAAAAACCTTCTCTTGCTGCTTTACATAATACAATCATGCTGCGAACATCCTGTTCTGTTATTGAAACGATCTAGGGTTTTTAGAAACCCTAAATCATTATTTTATGTGAAAACAAAAAAATTGAATACCTTTTCTTCAGCCAACTTCGACAGATTATAACTCGATATAGAAAGATCCAATCGAAGATCACTCTAGTGAGATCCTAGACACAAGTGTCAAGAATCTACAGCAAAAATTTCACGATGATCCAACGGTTAACGAAGGAGAAATCGTGTTTTTACTACGGGTATTTACAGAAAACTGCATGTGATCACTTATTCTGTTGCTGACTTTGACGCCTAATAACTTTTTCTTGGGGATAGATCTTGACAATGCCTCTGATGAATATCTAGATATATGTGTGTAGAACACACACACAAATTTTCGTGGCGATCCAACGGTTCAATAAAAAGTTATGGTCTGAATACTGTTGCGCACACAAAACCGCCCGAAAAACCCTATACTGATTTTTCTACCTTCTCACTAATACGAGCACCTTGTTGGTCCTAGCATCACGAGCCACGAGGCTCTGATACCAACTGTGTAAACCTAAGTTTCCTCGATCTTTTAGCTACTAGGAATGATCATTGTTCATATGATTAGACGATTACAGCGGAGCAGAACAACAACCATTAAACAAGGTGTTTAGGCACAATAACACGAGAATTACTCAAAGGATTGCTCATTATATTAATAATAAACAATCACTAGGTGTGTATACATTTAATCCCACACCTAGTCGACACACACTTTAGGTTTACATTTTGTATGAAACTGATGTCAAAACTTATAACCCTTGGTTCCTTTTATAGTGTAAGGACTAGGGTTTTACAAGAGATAAGAATGAATAAATATCTAAATATTCTATTTAGATAAACTATATTCTACATATCGTCCTATAATATCTTGAATATATCCTCTAAATATAATTCCATCAGCGTCTTGATATTTGTCAACGTCTAGAATACACGTGTCAGCGTCTAGCTTTCACGTGTCAACGTGTCTGAACAAACGTCTTGATATTTCTTCAATTTGAGTTTCTGCCACATCAACTTTTAGACCCAACACCATGTACTCAGATTGAGTAGCATGCATCGCAATTGTTGTCTGTTTCTTGCTCTTCCAGTCAACTGCTCCTCCATTGATAACAAAAACGTAACCCGTCTGAGACTTCGTATCGTCTTTATCACATGGCCAGGACGCGTCACAGAAACCTGTAACATTCAGTTCTGTGTCTGGTTTTCCACCATATACCAAAAACATATCTTTTGTACTCCTCAAATACTTTAGAATATATTTAACAGCAATCCAGTGGAGCTTCCCTGGATTCTGTTGGTATCTACTGACCAAGTTCTGAGCAAACACCACATCAGGCCTTGTGCATCTAACAACATACATTATAGATCCTACAGCCAAAGCATAAGGCACCTTCTGCATGTATGCCTCCTCTTCAGGAGTTGATGCATCCATCTTATGACTCAGATTATGCTTAACTTCCATAGTTTGAAAAACTTTCTTGGAATTATGAATATTATACTTCTTCAAAATCTTATCTATATAAGCATCTTGACATAGACCAATTAACCGTCTTTTCCTATCCCGATAGATCTTAATTCCCAGAATGTATACAGCTTCTCCTAATTCCTTCATAGAAAAACATTTACCAAGATAATCCTTAACAGCTTTAAGTCTTGGATGTTACTTCCCATGATTAATATGTTATCAACATATAGGACTAGGAATACTACATCATTCCCACTAGCTTTATGATATACACATGGCTCATCACAAGTCTGAACAAATCCAAAATTTTTGGTTTCTTCGTCAAATATTTTATTCTATTGACGTGATGCTTGCTTCAAACTATAAATGGACCTTTGCAGTTTGCACACATGTCTTGGATTCTGAGGATTAACATACCCTTCTGGTTGCTACATATAGATGTCTTCATCTAAGAGATCGTTCAAGAAGGCAGTTTTAACATCCATTTGCCATATCTCATAGTCATAGTATGCTGCTATAGCTATGAGAATCCTAATAGCTCTTAAGTCTGCTACAGGAGAAAATGTCTCATCGTAGTCTACACCAAAATTTTGTGTAAAACCTTTAGCTACTAAACGAGCTTTATGGGATTGTACTTTTCTGTCTGCCGGTTTTCTTCTTTTATATCCACTTATGTCTCACTACTTTAGCATTTGGTGGTGGTTCTAAAAGAATCCAAACATCATTTACTTTCATGGATTTCATTTCCTCATCCATAGCAACCATCCACTTATCCTTCTCAGGATCAAGTATGGCGGATTTATAATTAGCGGGACCAAGATCCCCTAACTCGTCATCATCCTCTATGTTAAGACACATATTGCTATTTACGTTTTTAATCCTTGCGGATCTACGCAGAGGAACTAATTCCGGTGGAACCGCCAGACTTTCTGGTTCTACAGGAATTACATCGCTAGTGTTTTCAGAAGGTAATGTATCTTTATGACTCTCCTCAAGATCATAATTTCTCCCACTGAATTCTTGGTTTACAAGATCAGATTTAAGGTAGTCTCCATACCTAGCAAAAATAACTTTGTTCTCAGGTGGATAATAAAAGTAGTAACCCATAGTTTCCTTAGGGTATCCTATAAAGATACATTTTATAGATCGTTGTTAGAGTTTGTTACTCGAGTCACGTTTCACATACGCCTCGCAACCCCAGACCTTTAAATAAGACAAATATGGTTTCTTGCCATGTCATAGTTCATATGGTGTCTTATCGACCTTCTTTGTGGGAATCATATTTAATATACGAATAGCAGGTTCTAGAGCATAATCCCAAAAGGATAAAGGTAAAGTTGTAAGATTAAACATAGATCGTACCATATCCAATAATGCACGATTTCTCCTTTCGGATACACCATTTTGTTGTGGAGTATAGGGAGAAGTAAGATGCTGAACAATTCCATTCTCACCTAGATAATCTATAAACTCTTGACTTAAATATTCACCACCTCTATCAGAACGAAGAGCTTTAATCTTCTTCTCTATTTGCAGTTCTACTTCTACTTTAAACACTTTAAATGTTTCAAATACCTCATGTTTATGCTTAAGTAAATAAACATAACCATAACGGCTATAATCATCCGTAAATGTTAAGAAGTAGCTAGCACCTTTCCTTGACGTGTGTCTAAGTGGTCCACACACATCAACATGTATAAGTCCAAGTAGATCAGTAGCCCTTACAATATTGTTATTAAAAGGTTTCTTGGTCATCTTTCCAGAGATACAAGACTCACATTTATCAAATGATTCATCATTGATATTTTCTAAAAGACCTTCATGTTGAAGCTTTTATATACGAGTCTTCTTAGGAATTTAATTTGTATGTTAAATTGAACAATTCAATCATAAATAAAGTACCTGAAGCTGCAGTGCTCTGCTCAGACTTCTTCTTTATCTCTCGTAATTCTTCGAGGTAAAAAAGGCAATTCCTCTTCTAGTGACCACTTGCCTTGCAATGGTGACAAGTCTCATCCTTTTGAGATTGACTCCTCTTAACAAAGTTATACTTGGGTTTCGAATAAGTCGCAACTTGTTTACCCTTATTACCCTTGCCTTTGCCTTTCTTCTTGTTCGTTTGTGGTTTTGGCTTACTCACTCTACCCTTTTGTATGGTTAGTACAGAAGGCGTAGCGGTAGATGCCTTGTCTTTCAACCCCTTTTCATAGTCAATGAGCATTGCATGCAAATCATTAACTGTCTTCCCCGTGCAATGCATATTATAGTTTCTCACGAAATCATTGAAGTCCTTGTTAAGGGACCTATTGATCAAGTTGATGGCCATATTATGATCATAGGGTTGTCTAAGTGCAATGAGTTTTTCCATATAACCCCTCATCTCCAAATAATGGGCACTTACAAACTTTCCCAGAGCTTGCTTGCAGCTATGCAAAGCATCTACTAAGTCGTAGATCTCCACAACTTGCGGCTTCTCGAACATAGCCTTGATCTCATCAAGCATTCGCTTCGGAGAAAATAGCTCATACTTCTGTTGAAGTGCAGGAGCCATT
This sequence comes from Glebionis coronaria, assembly GCA_025667525.1. Lineage (NCBI taxonomy): Eukaryota > Viridiplantae > Streptophyta > Magnoliopsida > Asterales > Asteraceae > Glebionis > Glebionis coronaria. The sequence goes on from CM046879.1 coordinate 178,986,347, forward strand.
TTTCCTAGCATTAAGTAAGCCACCTCAGAGTGCTTCTTAATATTAGCAGCGTGTTGAATCCTTTGCGCATCAGATGCTCCTTCAGCAAGATCCTCCAGATAGGGAGTAGTCAAGATATCGATAGTACCCGCTGCTCTCAAGACAATTCTTAGCGAGCAGTACCAATCATTGAAGTTTGGGCGAGTAAGTTCAGGTCGTTCAAAGAAAGCTTTAAACGTAGAACTTATTGTGTTATTGGCGGGTTGAGCCATTTCTACATAAATAAGTTCAGTTATTAGTATTTTTGATAACAAAATACCTTCAAGAAAATGAAATTACCCTGGTTTTAAAACCATAATATTTTCCTTGATTTCTAGAACTATATTGACATAGATCCATTACATCAGTTGATCTGCTAGTAATAAATGTACTCAACACATCGACTTGTCGAACAATTCGATTGACAAACAATTTTCAATTTCTAGATATTTAAGGGATTTACGTTGCCAAAACATTTTGCATTGTAAACATGTTTCATCCCTTCTGAATGCATTAAGTTTCTAGATCTCACTGTGTAACTTAATTAAGTCATCTAATCTGAGTAACGTAAAACCATCATACAAATTCTCATTCTACAAATGGTTTTCTCTCCATTACAACATCATCCAAAAATCTCATTTGATGACGAAGTAATTTCAAGTGTTCGTCAATTAGGAGCATTCGACTTAAATTTTAAGGGTATAAATTTTGATGTCAAAATCAATGTATGGAGAAGCATGCATACAATCTCCATAGCATAAGTGTAATAAAAATATTTAGTAAACTTTTTCATGATATTAAATTTCTTCATAAATTATGTTGCGGTATTGGTTAAACCAATTAATGAATTTACCCACAACTCATCACATCGTACTTTGCTAAAACTAGGCTACGCACAAAGTAATACCCTTATTCATTGTGGTTCGGATGTGAATTTGTGGTAAATCACCCTTAAGGTACAATTCAATTAATAATCGTAGGTAATTCCAATTTGACGCACAAGCAAGCCGGGAGTTTGGTCAGCGACTAATGGCATAATACCTCCTTCCTTAACCGAGTACATGACCAGCGGTGCGTTATACCCACTTTATAGTTTGTCAAAATGAGTACGCCGTTAGATTATTATTGCAATTAACCAATCAACGTAATCTTATGTAATTTAAATCTCTTAACAAATCATTATTTTTAATATGATTTAGTCCATATTATTCTTTTTAAAAAAACCCTTGTTTACAATAATTCAACAATTTTATATAAACAAGTAAAAAAAACTAAATCATAAACACATAATAACAATTTATATGTGCAACAAATAAATCAGATATCCACATGCATACGATTTATTCTGTTAATGCAAAGCAATGCCTAAAAACATTGTTAGTATTAATTAATCTTTCTTAGTTTTGATCACGACAAATTACAAAGACATTTATTGTCAAACACAATCATAAATTGAATTATCTAACAAACACTATCATCAAGGTAATAATCATTACACTAACATATCTTAATCATGCTTAGTGATCATAAAAGTGATTAGCCTTAAAACTCACTTTTGTCAAACATAACAAAAGATTTTTAATAAACTTTATTTTTAAGAAAATGTTTTATTAAAATGAAAATGCAAATTTGAATATGGCATATTCCAAATGCCATAAGAATATCCTTTGAAGGTTTAAAGAGCCTCTAATATTTCAAATTCACTAAAAGACAAAAAGAGCGGACTCTACGCCAGCGGTACCTTAGCACCTACGGCGGTTCCTTATCGATAAGGAACCGCGGGCCCCAATAAGGAACCGTAGGCAGATATAGCCGTTGGATGTTGTGTCCTATAAATAGTGGATCAAATCTGCATTCTCATCAACCCTTTTTGGACATCTTCTTCAGCCTTCTTTCTCCTATCTAATCCTAGTCATTTGTAAATGATCACTTAATGTGTTAAGTATGTTTACTCATGGTTATCCTCTTGATCTCCTTCTTTACCTTGTCCAAAGAGAAGATCACTAACACACTTGTGATGTGATTAAAGATGTAGCATTGATGAAGATCACCTTATCCTAAAGATCTAGTCATATTCATCATGTGTTTATTTGTGTCTTCTGTAGATCCAATGTATTTGTGAATACTTGGACTAGTTGTGTTCATCCAAGCTATTTGTGAATACTTGGATTAGAGTTGTGTACATCCATTGCACATGTGTGTGCTTGGATTTATGTTGTGTAGATCCAAGCTACATGTGTGTACATGGATATGATTAGTTGAGTTGTAATTAGTTGTGATAGTTCTCACTAAACTACAAAGTGATGTAGTTGTGTCTTGTGAGTTCTCACTAAACTATAAAGTAATGCGGTTGTGTCTTGTGAGTTCTCACTAAACTATAAAGTGATATGTAGTTGTGTTGTGTGAAGTTCTCACTTAGCTTCAAAGTGAAGAGTCGTGAAGATTGGTTCTAGCTTTGGATTAGAACTCAACATCTAGCCTTGTGTCGGAAAATGGTGAAGTAGGCAACGTTGTGAAGATTGGTTCTTCCTTTGGATTAGAACTCGACATCTAGCCTTGTGTCGGAAAATGGTGAAGTAGGCAACGTTGTGAAGATTGGTTCTACCTTTGGATTAGAACTCGACATCTATCCTTGTGTCGTAAAAGAGTGAAGTGGGCGATGTTGTGTAGATTGGTCCTAGCTAAGATTAGGTCTCGACATTTAGCTTAGTGTCGGAAAATAATGTAAGCGACGTTGTAAGGTTTTCTCCGCCAAGAAGGGAGCTTGTGGATATAGTGGAAATCTCAAGTAAGGTGTACTCGAGGAGTGGAGTAGGAACAAGGATAGAGCCTCGTTGCCGAACCACTATAAATCTTGGTGTCTTCCTACTAGGTTGTTTCTTTCGTTACTCTTTACTTACATTCATTATCACTACACTTACTATACATTGTTAATGCATTAGAATTGAACCTAATCATTATGCAACTAGCTTTCAAGTAAAAGATAGTTTTGTGAACTCACCTAATTGAAAGGAATTTTAATTAGGGGATAAACCGATGAGAAACTATTCAACCCCCCCTTCTAGTTTCTACAATTGGTATCAGAGCGATGGTGACACAAGATCTTTGAAGTATATTTTACTTTAAAACTTAGATCGATCCATTGTCTCCTCAAATTAGAAGGTTATGTTGTACTAAAGTTTTTCTTTGGTCAAAACTATTTTTTGTTGAAAATAAGCCTTTTAAAATGTTAATATTGCATATTTCTTAAATTAGTAGTATTAATGCATTTTAGATTTACTCTTGAAATATATCTACTAGTTTTCATCTTGTTATGTGTAGGTACTCATGAAGATAAATCATTCTATTGATTGTGAATTGAGTTACTTACACTTGTAGAAGACTCATCTTCTTTGATTTTCAACATCATTGAATGATGATATCAAGATGGGTAGAAGTGATACTAGTCTTTGAAGACTTAGTAGTCACTATTAGTCATAGTTGGGTTTTGCACCGGTTCCTTTAAAGATCGGAATGCAATTTGTGGCCAAGGTACGCTTTCGTTCTTCCACACGCCCTATTGATCATTCTTTTGATCATTAATTGACTATATACTTACTCTTGGCATCCTTGCCTTGACATTTACTTGTGGTTTGTGATTCTTTTCTTTTCCCCTCTCAAACCTTCATTGCTTGGTTACTTGACTCACTATGGAGATGTAGTGTGAGTTAGTAGAAGCTTAAAGTATCAAGCATGATTTCCATGGTTTTCACCCTTACGGTTAGTAGGCCCTATATCATGTATAACTTGTGCAATTAAGCTCATCTCTAGGATGATTAGTGAATCCCTTGAGATACCAATCTACTTCATTAAGTTGTAGGTGGATTTTACACATTTGGAATTGAAATATTCCAAGGATATTGTTATTGTTAATTCTAGCAATAATTATCCGATTATGTGGGAGAGAAAGTGAATCTATACTTTGCTCATGTTTTGAAATAGAATAAGAGTACTCTTAAAAATGATCTTATTATATGCATCAAAATTGCTTGGTATAATTCATTACCAAAGCCGTTTAGACTATCGCCGGAAAGGCACGTCTTAAACCACTATATATGACACAAGCTCTTCACCTCCTCAATTTTAAGAATGTCATTTGTCTCTTGAGAAATGTTCTCGGTCTTGATTCACTTATCTTGACTCCTCTCCCTTTGCCTTTTTGCTACGAGTAGTCGTTCGTTCGTTTTGGTCTTTTCCCATCTCGATTCAACTCGTAATCCTTCAACAAGGCATTATTACATAGTGTTGTGGTGGTCCAAAGATATCCTAAAAGGTTTAAGATATATTTTTAAGTATTTTAAAAACTTTTGTTTTCAAAAATTCATTGTCTTTCTTTGATAAAAACCTGCCTCTGTAGGCGGTTCTTTATCTCTGGCGGCTCAGAGGCGCGGTTCCTTATCGATAAGGAACCGCGAGCAGTAGCTTTTGTCAAAGCGCCAGTTTTATTAAAATATCTTTTTCAAACTAGACCTTCTCTCTCCTTCACACACAACAGGTGGTTTTTCTTTGTTTTTCCACCATTGTTGAAGCTTCAAAAACCTTCAATCACTCAAATTAATTGATTCAAGTTCGTGGGTTTCACTCATCTATCATCCAAGATTGATTAATTGTAAGCTATTTCTTTCAATTTCATCTAATTTGTTCTAGGGTTCATACATGATTAATTGAGGATTTTTAAAATTGACATTGAATTAGAAACTTACTAGGAATAAGAGTTGACATAGTATTGTTACTATGATTCCTTAGGTTCATATTCATAGAGATTTCACTAAAACCCATTTGTAGAACAAATCCGAATTTTGACTAAATATTTTGGTTGACTGATGGAATTGATATGAACCTATGAACAAGTTGGTAATAGCATTATTAAATGCTTACCTAAAAACCTTGTTTTGAAAAACCAATGTTCTAGTTCATTGTTGATCTTACATAATTCATATGTTTTGATCAATGGTGAAATGGGTACATTGTGAACATGAGAATGACAAGGACTAATCCTTTGTGTGTCAAGCTATTGATGAAACACATTCTCATCTTTTGAAATTTTTATTTTTATTTTTTTATGAGTGATTGGAGAAATATTTTTGTTTATTGTATTTAGGTACAAATCATGCCTTCAAGATATCAAAGAGATCATCAAAACACTAGACGATATATGCCAAACATTTCTCAAATTGTTGCTTCTATCCAACTTCAAAACTCCTATTCATCTCTTTTAAAACGTTGTTTCCATGAAGGTAGAACTGTTGATGAAGAAATTACGGGTTATTACTATATCAAATCTATGTTTGAGCCTACGGGGTTTGATTGTTTCCTTTACATAGATGAAGAGATATATCCCGTATTTCTTTTGGAGTTCTTTAGCACCTATTCTATCTTTGAATGCAATGGTAGAATATTCGTTAGATTCTTATTGAATGATCAAGTCATTCAATACTCTCTCGAAACCTTTGGTCAAATTCTTGGTGTGTCATTTGAGGGTACTTGTCGTTTCACGGACAAATGAAGACCTGATGCTCTCGATGAATCCAACGATAAACCTCCAAATGGACACTATGAAGTTGATCTCGATTTTATCCTTGAAATCATTTCCAAAGAGCGTGATGGAAACGTTGTGAGAAGCCTTCATTCTAATAAATGACTTATAAATTGTTATGAGGTTCTCTCAAGCGACCTTAAGGATTATATGGTTCGTTGGGCCGAGATCCTTAGGGAGAATATATTTTGTCTTGGTGGTAACCGGGATCACATTCCGGCGTGTATGGTGCATATGCTATTTTGCATCTTTACCGAAACCAAGTACACCTTGGCATACTATATTGCTCGACGAATTAATTATGCTCTTTCCAAACCCAAAACGAATCTACCCTATGCTATGCTTCTTACTCGCCTCTTTAAGAGGGTCGTTCATGATTTTACCTTCCTTGACTTCTTTCGCTTTCAACCGGTTCAACGGGTGATGTTACCTATTCAAGAGGTATATGAAAGAAAGCCTAGAAGTGATAAAGGTTCGAGAAAACATGATCAACAAGAGTCCGATGATGAGGACTTTGATATGTCACCAAGTGATGGTGGTGACATAGGTACTAGTGCTCATGTCGGCTCTTCAAGTAACTCCCGTCAATCCACAAACTCATTCGTGGATGGACTTGAAGACTTAGCTCCTCCTCCTCACCATTCCACTAGTGAAGTACCGAAAGACCTCAACATGGAGTGTCTCTACCGTGAAAATCTTAGGACTCGAGGTGAGTTGTTTGATCATCAAGTAGAGTCAAGAAAGGGATTTAAATACTTGGGGAATTTGATCAAGGGACTTGGCAAGAAAAGAAGATAAAGACTTTGATTTAATTCAAGGAGAACATGTTGTTAAACATGTTATGTGTTGAACTTTTGCTTTCTTTTCCTTTATGTGTGTATATTAACTAATACTACTTGTTTGGATTGCTAACTATTTTACTCCTTAATTAAATGTGTAATCGTTCTTTCGATTTACATCGCTTTGTGTATATTATGTGTTTGTTAGCTTCCTAGATTTTGACTTATAGTTAACTTTGGCTTGTTATTTACCTGTGTGAAATCTGGGCTGACCAAAGTTTTTGGAAGTGCACTTTTCTCTCACCACTGGTCGCGGTTCCATATCGAACCCGCGGTTCCTTAGCGATAAAGAACCGCGGACCTACGTAAGGAACCGCCTGTTCCTGTTTTGACAGAATCTTTGCTTTACACTGTTTTCCTTAATCTGAGTAAAACTTTGATAAATTTTTTGAAAAACCTGCACTTTCCTAAACTAGGGTACCTAATTTCATTATTCACCTAAAATGATTTTAGCCCATTACTAGTTTGGATCATTCCCTTCTCTTCTTAAACCCTCTCATGTTGATTGTGTTCGTCATCCCTTCAACACTTCTCTAAACCTTAACACACAACCATGGTGTCCACTAGAACATCCACTTCTTCAAAAACTTCCTCCTTAAAAAGAAGCCTCAAAATTAAGATCAAGATACCTAACATTGGTTCTTCATCTTTTCACACTCCCAAAAATGAGATCTCTTCCATTCTTATTTCATCTTCACCTTCACCACCCCTTGTTCCATGCAAGACAAACTCAACCCATGGTACTAACCATTCTCATGGTTCTACCTCCTCTTCATTCCAATCAAGAATGAATGAGCTTTCTTCACCTTTCACCCCTAATCCTCCTTTGGATGGGATTTCTCTACCTCAACCTCTACAAAGTATCCCCTTTGTACTTGAGCCTTTGGTCACCTCTCCTTTTACTCCACAAACTCTCCCATCTCACCCTTGGACACAATGTCTCCACCACCTCCTCCACCCTCTAACAATAATGCTCCTATTTTGGGCATTCCTATCCCTTACTTCATGGGTGATCCTTACTTCTTTGGGTTTTTAGAAGCTCATGGTGCAAATTACCCATGTTGTCTCTATAATAACTACATCATTCAAAACCTAAGGATGGAGATGCTTGGCCTTCATAGAAGGTTGCATGATTTCTTGCTTGTCTTGTTCTCCATGCCTCCTCCTAGGAGATGAATGATGGTTTTCAAATTAACATGCTTTTTTAAAAAGAAGATCAAGCCAAAGAGAACTATGAACTCAAGACCTAGATGTTAGCTATCTTTGTAGTAGTTAATTGCCTTTTTAATTCTTGTATTTCCTTTCCTTTCCCTCATGATTTTCTCATGTGGGTGATTTATGGATTTAGTTTTTATGTACTTTAATCTATGTGACCACATTAAACAACTTCAATTTATTTAAAATTGAACCTAAATCTATTACAACCTCTAAAAACTTGACTTAAAATTGGACCAAAATGTTATTTAAATATTTCGTCACCCTTTGTCAAGACATTCTTTATGAATGTGTTGCTTTTATGCAACCCTAGCATACTCTAGTGCTTAAAGAGATAAAAATCCAAGATTTGCAAAATTTTGAAAAAGTCTTATTTTTCTCCAAAACTTTTGAAAATCTTGTTTTGCAGTCCACTTGACGCGGTTCCTTAGCCTCCAGACGGATCCATATCGATATGGAACCGCGGGCTACTTTAAAGAACCGCGCCCAGTAAAGCCATTATTGGCTTATTTTTGGTCTTTCTTTTTTTACCACTGTTTTGGTTAAGATTCTTTGTTTATCCAATTTGGCTAAACATTCCCTAAAACCTTTCTTTTTCATTTCAAATCTTTTCCTTGTCTATTTTCTTTAAATTCTTCTCTTTTGGGAGTTCTTTCCTTCATCCCTCATAATGCCTAATTCTTCTTTTCCTAACCTTGACATTTCTTTGTCACAAACTTCTCAACCTAAAGCTTCTTCTTCTAAGCTTTCAAAGAAACCGAAAATCTCGGTTAAACCCATTTGGATCAAAAAGAACAAGAATCCTCATGATTCTTCTTCTCCAAAATCCTCCAAGAATTCCTCTTTCTCTCTGATTCAATATTGGAATGAGACTTACTCTATAAATCCAATTACCAGAGAAAAATAAATTCTTCCACCACCACCTAAACCTTTCAACTCTCCTCACCTCAATGACCTATCTTCTTTTCCTAACCTCACTAGGCATTGTGAAAACAACTCTTATCCATTATCTCCCTCTCCACCAACCTCTAATCTTGATGGACCTCCCCCATCTAACGACTTTGTTTTGCATCATGGTTCCTCGTGTGCTTGTTGTCGTTTTCAACAAATTGAACTTGCTCATATCTATGACAAGCTAAATTTTCTTGAATTCCTTCTCACTCGACCTCCTCTCAAAGTTTTCGTTCCCGTGAACAAAACTTCGAATGATGCTTCGTGGTCTTTCTTTTCTAACTAAGGCACATTTTGTACTTTAGTTGTTTGAGTCAATAAAATTTAAGCAATCTTGGAAGATTATCACTATTAGAGTAGTTTATGCTTTGTGGTCTATTTTCCATATTTTTTGCTTTAAATATTCATATTGTGTGTATGAATATTTATCTTGTATGTTATTTCATATTTTTGTAATATGAATGTTATGTGTGTTATCTTTCCCTCTAATTCTATTTCACACATTTGTTAAAGAGTTGATCATGGTTAAAACTTAAAATTAATTATAGGTGATTCCATAAATTCTAAATTTTAACCCATTGACATTTTAAAATCATCTTTGATTGGTTTGGATGTTTCTTTTCTTCCTTTATTCCACCAATTGAACTATGATGTTGTCAATACACACTCTTTGGACATACTTAGCAAATGCTTGCTTCTAATTTGAGATTTCTTTTTCTTCTTCCTCTCAAGTTAGTTAGTAAGTAGTTCACATATATACATTGGTGTTTCTTTTCTTTCTTCTAACCTTTGTGTAGCATGTCACCTTAGCTCATTTACTTGGTGCCCCAAGCAAGGGGGGGTAAGCACCAAGGGGGAGCTACTAGCAAAAGTCCGGTTCTTTTCTTCTTCAAAGACTTGTGCTAACCTTTTTGCTTCGACAAAGGGGGAGAAATGATAATGATAAACTCGTTAAAAATTCGAATAAACTTGTGTTTTACGTAAATGAGTTTATAGTTTGTCGTAATCAAAAAGGGGGAGATTGTTAATGCAAAGCAATGCCTAAAAACATTGTTAGTATGAATTTAATCTTTCTTAGTTTTGATCACGACAAATTACAAAGACATTTATTGTCAAACACAATCATAAAATTAATTCTCTAACAAACACTATCATCAAGGTAATAATCATTACACTAACATATCTTAATCATGCTTAGTGATCATAAAAGTGATTAGCCTTAAAACTCACTTTTGCCAAACATAACAAAAGATTTTTAATAAACTTTATTTTTAATAAAATGTTTATTAAAATAAAAATGAAAATTTGAATATGGAATATTCCAAATGCCATAAGAATATCCTTTGAAGGTTTAAACAGCCTCGGATATTTCAAATTCACTAAAAGACAAAAAGGAGCGGACTCTACGTCGGCGGTACCTTAGCACCTACGGCGGTACCTTAGCACCTACGGCAGTTCCTTATCGATAAGGAACCACGGGCTCTAATAAGGAACCGCGGGCAGATATAGCCGTTGGATGTTTTGTCCTATAAATAGTGGATCAAATCTACATTCTCATCAACCCTTTTTGGACATCTTCTTCAGCCTTCTTTCTCCTATCTAGTCCTAGTCATTTTTAAATGATCACTTAATGTGTTAAGTATGTTTACTCATGATTATCCTCTTGATTTCCTTCTTTACCTTGTCCAAAGAGAAGATCACTCACACACTTGTGATGTGATTAAAGATATAGCATTGATGAAGATCACCTTCTCCTAAAGATCTAGTCATGTTCATCATTTGTTTATTTGTGTCTTGTGTAGATCCAATGTATTTGTGAATACTTGGACTAGTTGTGTTCATCCAATCTATTTGTGAATACCTGGATTAGAGTTGTGTACATCCATTGCACATGTGTGTGCTTGGATTTATGTTGTGTAGATCCAAGCTATATGTGTGTACTTGGATATGATTAGTTGAGTTGTAATTAGTTGTGATAGTTCTCACTAAACTACAAAGTGATGTAGTTGTGTCTTGTGAGTTCTCACTAAACTATAAAGTGATGTGGTTGTGTCTTGTGAGTTCTCACTAAACTATAAAGTGATATGTAGTTGTGTTGTGTGAAATTCTCATTTAGCTTCAAAGTAAAGAGTCGTGAAGATTGGTTCTAGCTTTGGATTAGAACTCGACATCTAGCCTTGTGTCGGAAGATGGTGAAGTAGGCAACGTTGTGAAGATTGGTTCTACCTTTGGATTAGAACTCAACATCTATCCTTGTGAATATTAGATTTGAGAGAATGAATAATGAACAAAACCAACATCTCCTTACATGCAAGGAGAGGTATTTATAGCCTTGCCTACATGTGGCATAAAGGGCTATATGATAATGGGTCGGGCTTTCCTTTTAGGATTTGGTTACATATGAATGAACTTTAGCTTAAAGTTAAGCCCGTAAAACACGACTAACCTACTACCTATTACAACGTTCTTAAATACGATACATAATAAACATATGACCGAACATTCTTGTTTGACTCAATATTTTGAGGCTAACAATCTCCCCAATGAGAGGTCATTACTCTTTATGAGAGGTCATTACCCTTTGTCATTTGGAGATTTGTAGAGATTACTAATCTCGCAATAAATGAGTCTTGAACATGAAATAGTAGTCTTGTTCCTTCATGTTGTGATCTTTGAGCCTTTGTCGTTGTCTTTCAACTTTGTCTTTTTATCTTGAGATCTTCAAATCATCCTTGACTTGTCTTTGCCATCTTGCGATCTTGTGTCTTCATCCACATGCTCACGCTATGAATTGTTGAATATGTCTTTAGGCATGAGTATGTGGTTTTGAATCTTTGACTTTGCTGAGTACACCATAACACCACCTTCTCGAGACAAAACATAGACACGGACTGAATGGCTTTGACATTCGTCCTAAATCGGTAGCGTTTTACCTCCGGTCGGTGAAGACCGTTCTACGATATTAAATACCGTACATGTGATAGGTTGATTCAATTAAGAATCCTCTTGACAGGGTTTCGCGGCTGTCCTAGCCGTTCTCTTTACTCGACCGTCTCAAGGCAAGACTGCGAACATAAAGAGTGAATCAGTTGGATAAATATCCGCTTGATTAAAGTCGTCAATTCAAATTCCTGGAACAAGTTTGATTCATAAAGAATCTTACCATTGTTGCTTTCCAGTTGACACAAACTTGATTCATAAGAATCTCGCAAGTCACATATCGTAGCGATGTTTGAGGTTGACGCTAGAAGGATTTCCATTCGTCACTGTGAATATTAATGAATATCACTCTGAATGTTCTGGCAAGATCATAAGGATATTGCATAGAAACTTGAAACGAGTTTGAATCAATTCAGAATCAAACCACTGTTGCTTTTCAGTTCTACATATGTTTAATTCATAAAGAATCTTACATATGACCTACCGCAGCGTTGTTTGATGTTAACACTCGAAGGATTTCCACTCATCATTGTGAATACTAAGTAGTATCACTCTGAGTGTTCTAGCAATATCGCAAGGATATAGCGTAGCACTCTCTTTATCGTCATTCCATGTGTCCTAATGAGATTTGATTGATCTCTAGGCTCTAGACTCGATTTGTGCACTTTAGTGGTCGGAGGCTAGAGCAGATGCCACCTATTCAATATCAACTATCTCGGAGTGAGAAAGCTAATAGAAGTCATGTTGTTCTCCGTGACAATAAAACAAACTTCTTTTGAGAGAAGCCTGAGTAGCTAGGTAAGGGTTGTGCATTACATCACTGGGTCCATGATAAGTTGTCTTCATGATGTGTTGACCCGATTTCTACCTAAGTTGTATGGAGGGTTAATTTCTTTACACCCTTTATCCTTACATTTCTTTTTCATTCTTCAACCCCTTCAATGCTTACCAAGACATAACTACTAGCACCTTGTTGTGATTGTTCCAGTGCTAGTATCAGTACTTAGTCGGCATTCAGCTACGTTCACATTTTACTCCATCTTTCCTAAGGACTTCTAATAACCTATTGGAATATCCCTAGGAAGATCCCTCCGGTTCTGGTTGGATCATAGGACTTAAACCTAACCACCCTTTTCACACCAATAACGTCGTAAATTAAAGATGTTGTGGGTATGAGATCGTAACCATAAAACCACTTAAAATTCTAACAAAGTGTTTGAAAAACATTTAACACATTGCTAGTTTTATCGTTTCAGAAATGCTCCCCCTTCACATGTGCATCGATAATCGAAAGTGTTTCGCACATGTGGGTAAGAGTTAAAAGTGCTTGAGTCTTATATAAGATCACATTTTAATCACATTTTCTCCCCCCTATCTCTAACATATAAAATCTTTTGATATTAGAGATACCAAATTTGATTAAAATATATTTGAAAAATAGTCTTGAAAATCTCCGGGAGAAAGATGTGTCAATCTTTGCATGAAGTTGAAATGCACCCCCTCAAAAATTGATCCAATTGAATTGTCATTGTGAGGATGTGATCCACATTTCGCTTTTTGAGGATGGGAGTTGTTGAACACACAATTTTTGAAAGATTTTGAATAATCATTGATTAATTCTTGAAAAAATTGTATTCAACGCTTTTTGAAAAATCCAATTCCTTTTGGCGATTTGATTTGTCTAAAGTATAAACTTGAGTTCATAGACTTTTAATGTCTTGACGAATCCACTCAAGTGTAAGAAGATTTATCTTCTTTTGCTGAGGGTAAGAGCACGAAATCATACACTCCCCGTGAATATAGATCCGGGTTGCAATCTGAAAGTGATTACAAGCCATTGTGTTGAGCTCAAAACGTTGAATGTTTTGGGACTAGCTCAACCCGTGATAGATTGCTCTACCCGTTGTTAGAATAAGTTATCTTTAAAGATACACTTTCCTTTATTTGAAGTTCGAGTTACAGTCTGACATTTAACTGTAATTCGTTTACATGAGCTTAAAAACCTGGAATGTTTTTAATGAGAGCTAATGGCCGAGAAAAATAATTTTCTCGTTGTTAAGGATAAGTTATCATTCGTGATCAACTTTCCTTTCTTTGAGGCACGAGTCACAATCTGAAGTAATTGTAAGTCACTGAAATGACATGTTTTGAAAAATATTTACAACTTTCATTCGAGCTTTATGTACACACTCGTGTCGTTATTGAGCGACATTTGTAGGTACGTCCATATTATCGATACTGAAAGACATGTCGAGAAGAATATTTTTGGTATTTTCAAATATTTTTTCATTTTTTATTTTGTTTTTATATGTTTATTTATGTTTTATTTTATTTTTGTATTTTCTCAAGTTTTTCGAAAATAATCCAAAATTAGACTTTTGTACAGCAGAAGAAGTTGATATCGAATGTACATAATTGGAACCCTTTGAGGAAGAAGAAGTGGGTTCAGAATCCGCTATTGTACCTGCAATAACAGAAGAAGAGTTCGTACAAATACTAGTGTTAGGAGTAACAAATTCCTTGTCTACATTCAAAACATTCGCATTCGTGCTAGCGCAGGTTTCATCACTCTTTTCTATTGGAATCCACTTAAGACCAACTTTCGTGAAGATTCGACCCGTTGGTTTCCACTGAAGACTAGATTTAGGAGTAGTTTTCTCTTGCACAGCGGAAGAATTCTTTGGAGAGAAACTATGTCCTTTTTTAATCACGTTTCAGATTTTGTGTTATTGCTTTTCTTTGCGATGGGTTTGTATCTCCTTGTTGTCTTACGGGATTCTGCATTCTTTCTTTGTGCAAAGGCACGCGATTTGACCTCAAAAAGGTATTGCAGAATGCAATTGTCATGATTTCCATTATGAATGCCCTTTTTTTCAAGTGGGACATACATGGAATTTGGGATTCACGAAAGTACTTGTAGTCCTTGGTTTTCTAAATCGTTTAGGCGTAGTGTTCAGAACACGACTATTCATGGATGGTTTCCAATTCCTAGATTACTGGTGAAGGATCCTAGGTTTTGGTTGACTACCATTAGGAGTGTGTTGAACTCTAGCGGGATTTAGTGAACTAGGTTTTGAATACACAGGTTTGTCTTTCTGAATCTTCTCTTTTTGTTTAGCATCCTCTAGATTGTTGGTATGAACGAAGTCATTTAAACCTACAGATTTCTTTGTGGACGCGAATGTCACACGTTTTGGAGGAGTCCTAGAAGTGCTAGGTGCATTCACATGGTTGGGTTTAGTAATAGTGTGCTTTCTAAATGTTCTAAATGGAAGAACATAAGGTGATATGGATGGTTTTGGAACACTTGTTTGCACATCAGTCTTAGGGGGTAACCTAGATTTTACATGAGAAGAATTGGAGAAAGGAGTCGGTTTTCCTAAGATAGATGGCTTTGGATACTTGTAGGCATTGGGTTGTCGAACAACAGGTTTCACAACTTTAGGTTCCACAGTTTTCCCACCCATTTTGGCAACGAGTTTCTTCAACTCTGCAATCGCTATCTCCCTGTCTTGTAACTGAGCTTTCAAGTCTGTAATTTCCATACTCTTTTCGTTCATTTCTCTACATGAGGCAGAAAGTTTTACTTACAAGCTATTATAATTTGAACCTTTTCCGATGTCTTTTTGCAAACCAATTTGAAGAGAATGATAATGTTTTTGAAGAAAATCAATTTTGTGTTGAAGTAACTCAAAAGCCTTTTTATCAATATTTTCTTTACGTTTCGAAAGCTCAGTTTCAAGTCGTTCACACTCTTTGATCTTATCAATATATTTGCATGTAACATCAGAATATTCGTCGATATCAGCACAAGATTGAAGAGTAACACACAAAATATCTTTGGAGAGACATTCTTCTAAGAGGAGATCATATTCGTTCGAGAACTCTGATTTGTCCGTCTGAAGTTCATCAATTTCTTTTTCAAGAGACTCGACGTATTTCAAATCATCAAACATTTCTGACCGAATTAATTTTTCAAACTCAAGAACATTTTCTTTGATTATCTTCGTATTTGGTATTAAAAGTTCTTTCACAAGCACAGTTATGTCGTGAGGAATCTCTGTTTTCCACTTATCCTTTTCACGTTTTTCCCAATCGCTTTCAACAATTGATTGAACATTATCAATGTGATGCTTAAGAAAACCAAAAGTTTTCCTACTTTTGCTTTTAGACGCATCAAGAGGCAGGTAGTTAATAAATTTGGAAACGTTAGTTTTCCTCTTAGTGGCAAGATTTTTCTTTCATTGAATTCTTCTTTGTTTGCTTTCTAAAAACAATTCCTCACGAGACTTCTGTTTTTGTGTAGTGAAAAGACCATATAGACTATTCTCATAAGTATAATTATATGGTTTCACAAACTCTTTATTGACCGGTGATCTACTCTCCTCTTCCCAAAGGGATGTCTCATCATTAACAAAAGGACATTCAGGATCGGTCCATTCAGACTCATCCATATAAAGGCGGGCAGCTTGAGCTTGGGCAAGGTAATCAGAACTTACAAAGCTAGCTTGACCCTTAAACATCAACGGAGGTGCTATCATTCTTATGGTTTGAATAGAGTCATGCGTTTTATAAACAATTTTCTTCAAAAATTCGAATTTTTTTTCTAGATCCGTTACTTTTTTAGTATTTTTTTCATGTCCACTTTTGAAATCTTGTTTTAACGTTTCAACCTCCTGTTTCTTAATGATGAGACTGCTTTTATACATGGTCTCATCGTCCAAGACGGGCTTTAAATGCATAAAATATCATGAAAATACCCAAATATATGCTTGTGTTTGTTACTTGTGTATTTTAGGTACGGATATTGAGGAAATGACAAAGAATCACAAGGATCATGCAAAAACGAACACGGGAAACAAAGCCGCACAATGAACCAAGCCCAAGATATGATTTTCCAAGAATAAACCTTGAAGATTTGAAGATTATGCAAGAAGGGTCCTACAATATTGAAGAGTTGACACTTTAAACCCTTGTATATTCATAATTACAAGATTGGTCCTTAAAGTTTGTCAAAATTACAAAAAGGACCTTAACTTTGAAGAATTGGCAAAAATGGTCCCTCATAAATCATGACTTGTCAATTTCAGTCCTCCAAGAAGTCAACCATACAAGTCAAGACCATTAACTATGAAGAAAATGCCAAATCAGCCCTTCAAGAATCAACAAATGGCAAGAAATACCCCTGAAAATACTTTGGAAAAGTATTTGGGGCAAAAGTATGAAAAATGAAACTTTGCTAACAAAGGAAAACAAATTTTTGCATGTTTTAACCAAAGTGAAAGGCAAAAGAAAGAGTGAGGACTAAACCTGGCAGACAAGAGAAGATACCTTAACCACTCTCCATCATACACGTGTCCCACTCACCCTATCCCACCAATCAGAATCCACCTTTTGGCCACCTCATTTTCCACTCACAACTGATTTAAACTAATCAGTGATTAGTTTATTAAAAGGGCGCCTAACATGTTTTTAAATCCTAAACCGGATCAAAACATGTACTATTCACATTATGAACATATTTGGGTTTTCTTAATTGTGTTGTAATTAGGCCACCAAATTATCCAGATTAGTGACTAAGGTATCCTTAATCACATCCCAACCTTAAAAATAGACACCTCATCACCTCACAACCTCACGCAAGATTCCCCTGCACACGTTTTTTTATACTGCCAAGACTTGCCAGAAAATCAACAAACCTTGCTTAGCTTTGTTTCTAAGCTTCATTCTTGGCCTTTGGATGCAATTACAACTTTCCAACTCATACAAATAGCCAAAAAACTGTCACATGTTCAAGATAGTTCAAAATCGTCAAGGGCATTTGTGGAACTTCATTAGCTAGGGTTTTCAGCTTTCCTTTATGTTTCTAGAATCATTGTAGCCCTATATAAGGCACCCTTATTCATAGCTTAGTTCTTGTTCTCAGGTTTACTTTGTCAAGCCTTGTAAAGCCATTTTATAAAATTTAATAGATTGTGGTATTGTGTTGTGATTGAAAACTGAGTTCCATTGATTGTTATTGTGTTAAATAGTTGTATTGTCACGATTTTGTACTTAAACAAAACCTTGAACAAGTCCAAGATAGCCTATAAGCCTGTGAGTCCCTTTGTTCTTTCTTGGGTCAAGAATTTGGCATGTGCTTTGGTGAGGATTGTTCATTGAGGTGTTTCTTTAAGTGACATAAGTCACAAATCAACTAACTTGAGCAATATTGGAGGTTGGTTATACGTTTTTATAACAAAAATCAGTCAAGTGGTTTGCTAAGTACTTTTGGTTCAACAGCTTGTAGATTGAACTTAAGGGTGATCATAGCCTTCTAATCTTGGTTGATTAAGGGGTGGTGAGGCCTTAAGGAAAGATACAAGGCTTGTGAAAGCCTAAGTGTTGCAAAGACTTGGTCTTTTGTCACCTTATTTACTCTATTTGTGCTAATCTAAGCTCAAGCCTTTGGCTAGGCTTGTTTGTTGTTCTTAGCAGGGGGAAGCTGGTGCTTATTCTTGCTAGTACCTCAGCTCTTTGATTCCAAGGTATGGATGTACATCTTGGAGGTTTGTATTCTCAAATTTTCATCTTTCTGATTAATATTTGATATTTACGTGATTTTGTGATTTTGTTGGTATAAATGTGTTTTTATGCCTAAAAACTGGTTCTTGATTCACTTGTGGTATGTAATGATGCTAAACTGGGCTTAAATCAATCTTGAGAAGACTTTTACTTTGTTAAAATTGAGTTTAAAAGGTTAAAAGGGTGTTTGGGATTGACTGTTGGTTCAAGTTTATGTGATTTAGAGTTGGTATTTGAGTGCTATTTGAGTTGTTACCTGTTATAGAGGTTATTGTGGTCTGATATATGCAAAAATTGTGCCTTGAAACACTTAATCAAACATTTGGCTATAAAATATTGAATATTTGTTGTTTTGCTCTGAAATCTTGTGCACACTTAGTTTTTATGTTAACATAGGGCTAACAAGTGTTAAATCAGTGTTATTGCAACCTATGTGATAGATCTGAGGCCTTGAATTTGGATTTTGTGTCAAGTAGATCAGCAAACATTGTTCTTGTGTTCATCATTGTTCATCAGTAACTGAATGTGCTTAGATCTTGTTCATTTGTTGGATTTGTTGCTTAAATTGAGTTTATCTGTGTTTCATTAAGTTTATTAGAGCTTGTGTATGCATTTGGTGGTTTGTGGTTAGCTTATACTAGCTTAAAAGTAGCTTATAACTACCAGATCTGCTTATTATTTGTCTGGAACACATCTGAGCAAAGATTGAATTAACTGCACTTATTGGCTGGGTGATTTTGTGATTATTTGCTTGTTATTGACTCCTTGTGATTCACTGATCACAAGGGTGCCTTGATTGTCCAAAGAAACCAAGTGAAACTCTCTCAAAATCCAAGTCAAAAAGTCAAGGCAGTGGGAACTCCTTTCCCCTGCTTCTAGCCACTGCTAGTTATATTTGGTGTTCAGCTTATTAATAAGTCATTTTAGCTTATTCCAATGTGCAACAACTTATTTTTTGTAATAGGTCTTAATATTTTGAGCTTATAAGTGAGTCTGGAAGTTTATAGCTTTTGGTTTTAAGTTTTTGCTAGAAAACGACTATTTTGCCTTTTTCAAAATCAGCTTATTGCTTATTTTAGCTTATTAAGTGTGCTTATTGGAAATCTTTTTGTTGATTAAGCTTAGTTAAGCCATTTGTGACTTATTGCAACTTGAATCAGCTCTTGAAATAGTCTAGAACTCAAAAACGACTATTTTGTCGTTTTGTGAAGAGGGCTTTGGCTTATTTCAGGCTTATTCCTTGAGATTATTTCAAGTTTATTTTTGCAAATAGCTTAATTAGGTCAAGATAAGGATGTGGGTAAAATCTTAGCTTATGGCATCAGCTTATAGCTTAATGGGCCAAAAAGCCCATTAGGAATAAGTTGTTTTGAAATAAGCTAGCTTAAGCTCATTTTCAGCTTTTGGGCCTTTTAAATTGTGTTTAAAATCAAATTTTAAGCTTGACTGGAATTTTGGGCTTATTTGGTTGACTTTTTCTTATTGGGCCCAAATTAAGCCCATTAAGGGACTGTTTTGTCTTTTAGCCCATTTCTAGGCCCAATAGGGGTATTTTGTAATTTCAACTTCATTTCTGTGTTTATAGGTTAAAATAAACTAGTTTGCAACTTTTTAGAATTTTTTTATAAATTTTGGATTTCTAATATTATTTTATTATTTAAAATTAAAATTAAAATTAAAATTTTTCAAGTTTTAATATTTTTCTTAGGTTAAATACATTAAGTTAGGAATTTTACAATTTTTAGAATATTTTTATTGTCATTAGATTAATTTTTAGAATTATTTTAAGTTTAAATAGTTTTTAATTATTTTTAAATAGTTTTTATTAATTTAAAAATTTTCAAAAATAGTTTTGAATTTAGATAAGTCATTTTAGAGGTTTACAATTGAAAAAATCTCATTTTGGGCTTTTTGTTAATTAAATTGAATTTTTGGGCTTTAATTAGCATTAAAAAATTATTATTTAATTAAATAAAAGGTTTGAGTGATTTTTGATTTTTTGTAAACTCTAATTACATTATTTAGGATTTATTGCAATTTTCTAGTAATTTTTAGGATAAAATTTTAATTTTGCTACTTTTTACGATTTTACGTGTACGACTTTTCGTCTTAGTTTTTATTCACAATCGTAACCGTCATTCTCTTCTTATCTCATTTCTATTTTATTTTCTCATAAATATAATCACAAACCATTAATCAATTCTTAACACAACGCACTAGCCTCCTTGGGAAACGAACTTTGAACCACATTGGTCATTAGTGCTTGGTTTTCCTAAACCGACACTTAATACTTTCCCTATTTTGCCCTCTTTTCCTAAAGAGTGGTAAAAAACACTACATCATTTTGGCGCCGCTGGAGCAAATTCCAAGCCCACGAAGTACCGCTCAAACCACACCTACGGTTGAACCAATACCAATAGTGGAACCAAAGATTCCAAGGCCGTTGCCTATGCCCCAACCCACACCACCCTGACCTTACCCTTCAAGATGAAACAAGGAAAAGGCACAAGAACGAAATAATTATCAATTTGAACTTTTTATGGAAATGTTTCGTGACTTTCATTTTAATAAAAGTTTTGCCGACGCCTTGGTCATGATGCCTCGATTTGCCTCAAACTTCAAAAGTATGTTGAATAACAAAGAGAAATTGCAAAAGTCGTCTAGCTGTTCTTCGGTTTTTCTTAGCCGCATACCTCAAAAAGTCGGTGATCCCGGTAAATTTTTAATCCCATGTGCAATACAAGATATGGAGGAATGCTACTCCTTGGCCGATCTTGGTGCTAGTATAAATTTGATGCCTCTTGAGATTTTTAAGTCGCTCAATCTTCCTAATCTCACTCCTTCAAGAATGTCGATCGAGATGGCCGATCATTCTACGATTCTAGCTTGTGGAGTAGCCGAGGACGTCTTCGTAAAAGTTGGAAAGCTTTACTATCTCGTGGACTTTATCGTTGTTGACATTCCCATCGATCCTAAAGTTCCTCTAATTTTAGGTCGATCATTTTTGGATACCTCGAGAGCACTTATCGATGTGCATGCTAGGAAAATCACTCTACGTTTCAATGAGGAAGAACTCGTCATAAATGCAAATCAAAAATCTACACTTTCTCATGTGTATTCTATCACGTCTTTGAACAATGTTAATCCCATCAAAAACATTTGCAAAAGGATTTCAAAAAGAGTTTTAGGAGTTGATGATAAAAACGATTTTCCACCCCCTCCGCCGATGGAGGTTAAGAGTGTTAAGCCTACGTCTCCAATCACGAATGATTCTTCAGATGATGAATATGTTGACCCCAATGGGGAAGTTTTCTTTGTCGACAAACGTTTTGAGAACTTACCACCACCAAAGCCAAAACTGTTTTCAAATGTGAGAATTTTTAGTGTGATTAACATCGTTTTAGAAAGACCAAATATTTTTGACATTATCAAGTCGGGTTTTCATAAGGAGAGTTTAAAAGATGAAAAAGGAAAAAAATTTGAATTGGATTTAATTTTTTTTTCTACAAAGCTAACTCCGTCATCACCTCGTGTTTTGAGTGCTACAAGCTCGTCTTCTTCTTTTGACGATGCTTTGTGTGGACCTAGTGTGGGGGAAGCCCCTTATGTTCCCTCCCCTTTCTCCACCAAGGACGAGATATTTGATCCCAGAATTGCTTATAAAGGGAAATCTCGGTCTTCCACCGATGCAATAAATGGAAAATCTTTCTATTTGATAGGTGCGAGTCTACCTCGAGTAGCTCATGGTTTTTGTGACTTACCCATTGTCCCACCCTTCTATTTCTTCTCATCTATTTTCTTTAAACCCTTTGGGTTTGTGTTGGCACATGTTGAAGTGGCGTTGATTTGTTTATCCAATGAAAACGAGAACGTCATCTTCGATCCTGGTATTTTGCACCATCAAAGGACTTAGTCCTTAGTACCGGTTGTTTTTTGGCCTTGTTTATCATGTAAGCCCCACCAAAATTGACCATACCATGATTATCCCTAAATGATCACATATATGGGGGGATTCGAGTCGAGCTTTTGACTCGGTTATAAAAAACAAGGTGCCTCGTGGGGGAGTTCCATGTACATATTATAGCTTTCTAATGTAGTAACGTGTGGGGATTTGTGCCCTTCCAACCTTTGTTCCATGGTTGTTTGTGAATTGTGGATTTTAGATGATCATGATCTTCACGATTGGAGCCTCTCGTGTTCGTTTTATGGGAGCACTCGATCGTTTGCTTTGAAGACTTTCTCAATATCCATGATATATCCTTTGATGTTCTAACCTTAGGTTTATAGCACACTTCATAAACGGCTTTAAATTTAACGGTTACACCTTTTTCATGCTAGATTAGGCATTCGACTACGTCTCTAGTATGGGGGTGTTTGCACCCCTAGACTCGAAACACTGAGGACAATGTTTAACTTTAGTATGGGGGGTGAATAGATACTTGCCTTGCCAAACCTTCACGCTTTCCAAAGTTTATCTTTTTGTTTATCGTTTTGTTGCAAAATAAGGCTAAAAATGGCCAAATTTTAAAAAATTTCTCATGTTTTATAACTGTTTGAAGACACGAATGTAGGTTTTCCGATGGCGAGAATAAGAGTAATTTTTGACTCGACCGTGCGTGTTGAGCACTTAGCTTTGATTCCTTAACTTTACATTAGGCTAAGTCTCTTTAATGAGGACGGGAAATGATAGAGTTAATTATAAGCTACTATGCTAAACGTAGAGTACTCGTATTCTTTCAAAAACTCATGTGTTCTCGTTGTTTGCTTATTCTCCCCTCGCTTGTAAATATTTTTTGCTTAATAAATATTGACTTAGCGGTTTAGTCTTGATTGTTGGTTTCTAGTCTTTTCTAGTAGCTTCCATGTAATTAAATTGGAAAGACATTAAGGTATCGTCAGCGTCACGGTTTTGAAGTATTGGCAACCCGAATAATCGAAAGCTTCACCCAATAATAAGATTTCAAGTGCTCACCTAAATCAAGAAAACAATTTGAAGCTCACAAGGCCGAAAAATCTATGCAAAATTGAAAGTGAATCAAGCCTTAATCTTTGAAGCTTTAAAGATCCAAAATTCGCCTTAGCGTGAGGATATACGTCTTTGGCCATAATAAAACCACCGATGAGGCGGATAATAAAAGTCAAGGCAAGTCCGAAGTCATAATAAAAGCTTCATGGCGAAGTTGAATAAAAGATGGAGGTAAACCTATGATAATAAGGCCCTTCTGTTAGGGGGCGTATAAAAGTCTTGGTAATAAGTCTCATGTTCAAAACAGTTATAAAACCGTGTTTATCGATCCTTCTTGTTGACTTAATTTTTTGACATCGTTGTCTATTAGGAGTGGTTATTAATTTGATGGTCTTGGTTACACCGTTAGGACTCTATTTTTAGACCTAAATCTCTATTATCGCATAAGTAAAAAATGTAACCTCGTGAAACATTCAAGACAAAATAAAATATAAGAGATACAACTTAGGAAAATGGGAGGATAAGTACGTGATTAGGGCATATGAGTAGTGTTAGCATTACTAACTTATAATGACAATGATCTCGTTGCACGCTTGGCATGGAATTGGGGTGAAAATCAAGGACGATGAAATTATTTCTAACGAAGCATTCACGTGTTCTTATTCTATGAACCTAAACATCCCATTTTGCGATGAAAATCATACATTATGTCTAAAACGCAAGTAGAAGTAATAGTAGTAGTGTAGCTAGTTTATCATTCAATAAAGTGAATAAAAATGAATTTTGGAGGTGCTACGATACTTTATTCTAGCATTGCGTGAGGGCACGGCAATGGTTTAGTATGGGGGAGTGATGAGACTGCTTTTATACATGGTCTCATCGTCCAAAACGGGCATTAATGCATAAAATATCATGAAAATACCCAAATATATGCTTGTGTTTGTTACTTGTGTATTTTAGGTACGGATATTGAGGAAATGACAAAGAATCACAAGGATCATGCAAAAACGAACACGGGAAACGAAGCCGCACAATGAACCAAGCCCAAGTAATGATTTTCCAAGAATAAACCTTGAAGATTTGAAGATTATGCAAGAAGGGTCCTCCAATATTGAAGAGTTGACACTTTAAACCCTTGTATATTCATAATTACAAGATTGGTCCTTAAAGTTTGTCAAAATTACAAAAAGGACCCTTAACTTTGAAGAATTGGCAAAAATGGTCCCTCATAAATCATGAGTTGTCAATTTCAGTCCTCCAAGAAGTCAACCATACAAGTCAATACCATTAACTATAAAGAAAATTCCAAATCAGCCCTTCAAGAATCAACAAATGGCAAGAAATACCCCTGAAAATACTTTGAAAAAGTATTTGGGGTAAAAGTATGAAAAATGAAACTTTGCTAACAAAGGAAAACGAATTTTTGCATGTTTTAACCAAAGTGAAAGGCAAAATAAAGAGTGAGGACTAAACCTGGCAGACAAGAGAAGATACCTTAACCACTCTCCATCATATACGTGTCCCACTCACCCTATCCCACCAATCAGAATCCACCTTTTGGCCACCTCATTTCCCACTCACAACTGATTTAAACTAATCAGTGATTAGTTTATTAAAAAGGCGCCTAACATGTTTTTAAATCCTAAACCGGATCAAAACATGTACTATTCACATTATGAACACATTTGGGTTTTCTTAATTGTGTTGTAATTAGGCCACCAATATATCCAGATTAGTGATTGAGGTATCCTTAATCACATCCCAACCTTAAAAATGGACACCTCATCACCTCACAACCCCACACAAGATTCCCCTGTACACGTTTTTTTTGGATACTGCCAAGACTTGCCAGAAAATCAACAAACCTTGTTTAGCTTTGTTTCTAAGCTTCATTCTTGGCCTTTGGATGCAATTACAACTTTCCAACTCAAACAAACAGCCAAATATCTGTCACATGTTCAAGATAGTTCAAAATCGTCAAGGGCATTTGTGGAACTTCATTATCTAGGGTTTTTAGCTTTCCTTTATGTTTCTAGAATCATTGTAGCCCTATATAAGGCACCCTTATTCATAGCTTAGTTCTTGTTCTCAATTTTACTTTGTCAAGCCTTGTAAAGCCATTTTCTGAAATTTAATAGATTGTGGTATTGTGTTGTGATTGAAAACTGAGTTCCATTGATTGTTATTGTGTTAAGTAGTTGTATTGTCACGATTTTGTACTTAAACAAAACCTTGAACAAGTCCAAGATAGCCTATAAGCCTGTGAGTACCTTTGTTCTTGCTTGGGTCAAGAATTTGGCATGTGCTCTGGTGAGGATTGTTCATTGAGGTGTTTCTTTAAGTGAGATAAGTCACAAATCAACTAGCTTGAGCAATATTGGAGGTTGGTTATACGTTTTTATAACAAAAATCAGTCAAGTGGTTTGCTAAGTACTTTTGGTTCAACAGCTTGTAGATTGAACTTAAGGGTGATCATAGCCTCCTAATCTTGGTTGATTAAGGGGTGGTGAGGCCTTAAGGAAAGGTACAAGGCTTGTGAGAGCCTAAGTGTTGCAAAGACTTGGTCTTTTGTCACCTTATTTACTCTATTTGTGCTAATCTAAGCTCAAGCCTTTGGCTAGGCTTGTTTGTTGTTCTTAGCAGGGGGAAACTGGTGCTTGTTCTTGCTAGAACCTCAGCTCTTTGATTCCAAGGTGTGGATGTACATCTTGGAGGTTTGTATTCTCAAATTTTCATCTTTCTGATTAATATTTGATATTTATGTGATTTTGTAATTTTGCTGGTTTAAATGTGTTTTTATGCCTGAAAATTGGTTCTTGATTCACTTGTGGTATGTTATGATGCTAAACTAGGCTTAAATCAATCTTGAGAAGACTTTTACTTTGTTAAAACTAAGTTTAAAAGGTTAAAAGGGTGTTTGGGATTGACTGTTGGTTTAAGTTTATGTGATTTAGAGTTGGTATTTGAGTGCTATTTGAGTTTTTACCTGTTATAGAGGTTATTATGGTCTGATATATGCAAAAATTGTGCCTTGAAACACTTAATCAAACATTTGGCTATAAAATCTTGAATATTTGTTGTTTTGCTCTGAAATCTTGTGCACGCCTAGTTTTTATGTTAACATAGGGCTAACAGGTGTTAAATCAGTGTTATTGCAACCTATGTGATAGATCTGAGGCCTTTAATTTGGATTTTGTGTCAAGTAGATCAGCAAACATTGTTCTTGTGTTCATCATTGTTCATCAGTAACTGAATGTGCTTGGATCTTGTTCATTTGTTGGATTTGTTGCTTGAATTGAGTTTATCTGTGTTTCATTAAGTTTATTAGAGCTTGTGTATGCATTTGGTGGTTTGTGGTTAGCTTATACTAGCTTAAAAGTAGCTTATAATTACCAGATCTGCTTATTACTTGTCTGGAACAAATCTGAGCAAAGATTGAATTAACTGCACTTATTGGCTGTGTGATTTTGTGATTATTTGCTTGTTATTGACTCCTTGTGATTCACTGATCACAAGGGTGCCTTGATTGTCCAAAGAAACCAAGTGAAACTCTCTCAAAATCCAAGTCAAAAAGTCAAGGCAGTGGGAACTCCTTTCCCCTGCTTCTAGCCACTGCTAGTTATATTTGGTGTTCAGCTTATTAATAAGTCATTTTAGCTTATTCCAATGTGCAACAACTTATTTTTTTAATAGGTCTTAATATTTTGAGCTTATAAGTGAGTTTGGAAGTTTACAGCTTTTGGTTTTAAGTTTTTGCTAGAAAACGACTATTTTGTCTTTTTCAAAATCAACTTATTGCTTATTTCAGCTTATTAAGTGTGCTTATTGGAAATATTTTTGTTGATTAAGCTTAGTTAAGCCATTTGTGACTTATTGCAACTTGAATCAGCTCTTGAAATAGTCTAGAACTCAAAAACGACTATTTTGTCGTTTTGTGAAGAGGGCTTTGGCTTATTTCAGGCTTATTCCTTGAGCTTATTTCAAGTTTCTTTTTGCAAATAGCTTAATTAGGTCAAGAGAAGGACGTGGGCAAAATCTTAGCTTCTGGCATCAGCTTATAGCTTAATGGGCCAAAAAGCCCATTAAGAAAAAGCTGTTTTGAAATAAGCTAGCTTAAGCTCATTTTCAGCTTTTGGGCCTTGGAAAATTGTGTTTAAAATCAAATTTTAAGCTTGACTGGAAGTTTTGGGCTTATTTGGTTGACTTTTTCTTATTGGGCCCAAATTAAGCCCATTAAGGGACTGTTTTGTCTTTTAGCCCATTTCTAGGCCCAATAAGGGTATTTTGTAATTTCAAATTCATTTATGTGTTTATTAGGTTAAAATAAACTAGTTTGCAACTTTTTAAATTTTTTAATAAATTTTGGATTTTTAATATTATTTTATTACTATTTTATTATTAAAAATTAAAATTTAGATTTTTCATGTTTTTATATTTTTCTTAGGTTAAATACATTAGGTTAGGAATTTTACAATTTTTAGAATATTTTTATTGTCATTAGATTAATTTTTAGAATTATTTTAAGTTTAAATAGTTTTTAATTGTTTTTAAATAGTTTTTATTAATTTTAAAATTTTAAAAAATAATTTTGAATTTAGATAAGTCATTTTAGAGGTTTACAATTGAAAAAATCTCATTTTGGGCTTTTTGTTAATTAAATTAATTTTTTGGGCTTTAATTAGTATTAAAAAATTATTATTTAATTAAATAAAAGGTTTGAGTGATTTTTGATTTTTTGTAAACTCTAATTACATTATTTAGGATTTATTGCAATTTTCTAGGAATTTTTAGGGTAAATTTTTAATTTTGCTACTTTTTACGGTTTTACGTGTACGACTTTTCGTCTTAGTTTTTATTCACAATCGTAACAGTCATTCTCTTCTTATCTCATTTCTATTTTCTTTGCTCATAAATATAATCACAAACCATTAATCAATTCTTAACACAACGCACTAGCCTCCTTGGGAAACGAACTATGAACCACATTGGTCATTAGTGCTTGGTTTTCCTAAACCGACACTTAATACTTTCCCTATTTTGCCATCTTTACCTAAAGAGTGGTAAAAACACTACATCACTTAACATCAAGAATTTTAGCAGTCTCGGTGTTATCCATCGAAAGCCGTTGTTCAAGTTCGTTAACTTTAGTGGTAGCAAGATACGTTTTTTGACGTTCATCCATTAATAAAACATTAAATTGGCGTTTCTCTTTGGTTAATAACTCAAGAGTTTCGTTGTATTTCTTTTCAAGATCGTCCTTTTGACTTTTTAACGCACTACCCTTGTAACCCTCAAGCTCTTTGGTCTTTTGAAGAAACTCAGCTCTATAACTTTCAAGGGTCTCATTAGATTTAATTAGAGCAGCTTTGCATTCTTCAAAATTTTGAGTGAGTGTTGCGTTTGCCTTCTTTAATTGCTTTTGACTCTTTCTAGTTTCATTGACATCTTTTTGCAAACTAGCAATTAAATTAGCAAGCACGACACGCTCCTCATCATCATACTCATTTGCATGTTGATCATCCTCAAACTCATTATTGCACATGTTTGATGAATCAGGTGTGGTATTGTTATCAACCTTTTCCGTCATACATGTGTCAATAAGGTTTATTGTTTATTCACTATCCTCATGCGTAATGGAAAACACATTAAATTCAGCATTGTGTACCTCTTCCAATGGCTCAGAATCGAAAACAGGGCCATTATCATAGGAAGGTGTATTGTTGATGTCATTCTCAGAGTCAATGCTTTGTTTGCTAGAGCGGCTGCTTTCTTTCCCAGAAATGCTATGATCATTCTGCGCACCATGCTTTGTGTTCCCTGGTCTGCAGCTGTCAGTTGCATTACTCGATACTGTCCCATTAATTACAGTTGAAACTGGACTCGTATCCACTACATGAATCTTTGCATCCGTGCACTCTTGCATTTTCGACCTTTTGTCATCCATCTTATGGATCATGTCTTTTTCATGAAGTAAGCGTTCATCCATAAGCCTCTCAATTGATTCCATGTTTCCAAATATCAAGTCTCTGAATGATTTGCTTCCATTGTAGTGTAATCTTTGAAGTGTTGTTTTGCAGCTCGAACGTCGGAATCAAAATTAGAAGACGTGAATAACTTTGAACCAAAGAACGGTTGAAATGGTGTTTTGAGTGCTTTGAGGGCAGTCTTGGAATTTTTCTCATGAAGGTTGTTGTTGAGTAATTCACTCTCAAGATTTTTCAAGTGGTCTCTTAATTCATAAGTGAACGTGCGATGTTTATTTCCGAAGAAGCAATGAAAAGAATGCATATACAAAGGATAGATTCGTTTTAAGATCACTGAAAGCTTGCATACAACGTTGTTTAAGGACTTGTTCTTGTAGTTGCATCTCTCATTCTTCTCTGTCTGAACACGCATTGCTCTTTTCCATGATGATGGTGTCTCAGTTGATGAAGTGACTTTGGATATTAAGTAGATATGGTGTGATTGAGTTGTGGTTGAAATTCCGAAAATTGCGATTTTTCTTTAGTCCGACAATAAATTCCCCAGTCCGACAAAACGGTAAACCGGAAAATTTTGAATTCAAGTTAGAAATAGCAAATAACTAGTAGGGAAAAATTTTAAAAAAGGAAAAATTTTGACAAAAATAAAACCTAAAAATGGCCTAAAAATTGAATTTTGGTCCGAAAATTTGAATTTTTGGTCGAAAATTTTTTCGCATCGCCAAAATTTGAAATCGAAGCTTAAATGGCCTAAAAATGGTCTAGTAAAAAATAAATTTTACTTGGGTTTTCCCGCCAAATTTTTTATTTATTTAATCTTTGTGTAAACTATGTTCCGGGACTAGTCTAGATAATGGCTAAGTCTAAAAAATACTCGAACAAAATTTAACCAAACAGATCGCAATGTCCATCGCAATATCCATCGCAATGTCCATCGGAATGTAGATCGGAATGTTGGATCGGAAAGTTGGATCGGAAAGTTGGATCGGAATGTTGGATCGGAATGTTGGATCGGAATGTGGATCGTAATGTTGGATCGGAATGTTGGATCGGAATGTTGGATCGGAATATTGGATCACAATGTAGGATCGCAATGTTGGATCGCAATGTTGGATCGGAATATTGGATCCCAATGTTCAATCGGAATCCAGATCGCAATGTTCAATCGGAATCCAGATCGCAATGTTCAATCGGAATCCACGATCAGAATAATAGATCGGAGTACACGATCTCAATGTAGAAACCCTTAAGTTTTTGCGATCGGAATACGCGATCGGAATATGAGAACCCTGAAGCTTTGTGATACAAGGGTTTTGCCAAGTATAAAAATTTGTTCGTCTCGATTCAATTAGAATTGATTAAGGTTAAAAGTGTGACTCAACCGTTCTTGGTGAATAAAATAAAAGGTTGTCGTTGTCTATAACTAATTAAAAAGTAAATGCGAAAAGTATTTAAAATAAGCCAAAAACAAATAACTAATAATAAAGGAGCAAAACAAATAATAAAACGTAAATTAAAACAAAACAATTAATAAAAATAAAACTAAAAGAGGAAATTAACTTTCGACTTGAAAATAAAATTAACCTAATAAAAAAGGAGAAAATAAAACTAAGAGGGTACTTTAAAACTAAACGAGGTAAAAGCTAAAGCGGGCACTAAATAAAAGATAAAACTTAAACTTTTGGAAAAAATATTAATACTAAAAATTGATGAAAAATTCAACTAAAAATACGTGACTTTCAGAATAAAAATCAGAACAACTTTCAGATTAAACTAAACGATTACGGAACAATATTAATTACTAAACAAGCTAGCAGGCAAGCTACTCAAGCAGCCAACCTAGCACCTCAAAAATGGAGGGAAAAGTATAAGCTACCAAGCAGGCAAGCATGTCAATTTCTAAATAGTTGTTCGGGAAATTTGGTTCATTCGGAATTATTTTGCAATTTGCTCATTCGGGATATTATAACTGGTACTGGTTCGGAATTATTGGTTCGGTAAAATTTGTTCCAAAATGCTCATTCGGGATATTCCTTAAAAACTCATTCGGTATATTAAAAAAAACTTCATTCAGTATTTTTCTTAAAAACTACTGATTCGGGAAAATTAATAGAAACTACTGGTTCGGGAAAAAATTAACTGGTTCGGGAAAATTGGGATAATAGCAGTAAAGAGAAAAACAGAGGATCGAGATCCAACTTTTATGAACACGAATTAATCTAAAAACAACCAAATTAAATCTAAATATTCAACCAAACTAACCACTAATTATCAACTAACAACAAACAATCAAACCAAATCAATAAAACTAACAATAAAAACCAAATCAATCAAAACCCACTTAATCAAATCTATCAAAAACTTAAAAACACAAGCAAATCAATAAAACTAAATTTATCAAATCAAAACAAGAAAGGAAGGATGAGATTATTGAAAAGCTTGATTAAGATTATAAAGATTCAAGATTCAACAATTTAAAAACATGAAATTAAAAAGATTTTATATATTAATCTAGAGATAGAAAGTAAAAACTAGAGAGAGAAATTAAATCTACACTACTCCTAATCTAAACTAACTAACCAACCCTCAAATGACAAGTGAGGGTGGTAT
Organism: Glebionis coronaria; assembly: GCA_025667525.1. Classification (NCBI taxonomy): domain Eukaryota; kingdom Viridiplantae; phylum Streptophyta; class Magnoliopsida; order Asterales; family Asteraceae; genus Glebionis; species Glebionis coronaria. The sequence continues at coordinate 179,018,006 of CM046879.1, forward strand.
TTATAGGAGAGGAGAATTGATAGGTGGTTGGTGGCTTGTCTTCTTTCTTTTCTTTTCTTTGTCGACTCGTCTTTAAATTAAATTGAGGTCTCGACTTTGGCTCGGGATTTGCCGATAAAATCTTGAACTCGTCTTATAATTTCTTCATTTATTAGACTTGGGTTCTTCGACTTGTAAATCTTTCGTCTTTGGTCCTTTTCTTCAATAAATCTTCAAAATAGGCCCATTGACTTCCAATCTTTTGCACTCTTGGTCTTTTTACTTCGTCTTTTCTCGTTTTATTCGATAAAAGCCTGTGAAAGCCCGTGTTTTCTTCCTTTTTCATCTTTTGGTCCTAAAACACAATAAAAACGCAAACCATGCATAATTCTCACTTTTACGACATAAAATACACGTTTTGGCTTGGTTATTATTATAATTAAGTGGTAAAAGGATGGGTGTTTTCACACCTATCAAATCCCCTACACTTGACCATTGCAATGCCTCATGCAATGCATTAATTACAAAGCAAGATTTACATTTTCCATCATAATTAACCCACCTTGGCCTTTATTAAACATAATTAAAGGAAGAAAAACAAATAAAGAGATTAAAGACTTACATTGAGGCTTTGGATTGTCATGAATGTTTATCATCCTGAAGTTTCACGTTCCCCAAACCAAGCTTAAAAACGAGATCATTGTTATTATAAGTTAGAAAACTAACACAAACTCATGTGGCACAATTATTCACTTAGACTCCCTTATTCCTACGGTCTATCTCTTGTATTTTATTTTTTTCTTGAATGATCACGAGGATGCATTTTTGACTTATTTCGATAATTTATTAAGGCCGAAAATAGAGTGGGACGATTTAATCAATAGTTAGCTAAAGGACAAATTCTTTTAAAACTGCTTCTCGGGACCTTTTAAAGTTCATATCTTGGCATAACTCGCTTCACGATTTGAGACCTTTCTCGGACCGATATTTGGCAGTGACTTCATACTTCAAATCTTGAGAGACGTTCTTGAAATTATGGTCTTCTCTTCATGATATGAATTTCTTCACTTGAAGTTTTTGAGAGATTCTTCATACTTGGACCACGACTTCTTCATTTTTCTCCAATCTTTATTTTGTATTTTGATGTACAACGATCCGTCTCCTTTTAGGACTTGGATCTATTTATCCTCATACCTTGCTAGGGTCTTTTCGGTTAGACTTCTCCATGATCTTTTGGGGAGTATTTGCTTTTCGTCGTGTGTCTCGATCCTTCATATTAATTTTTTATAAATGATTCTTCGCATCACTTTTGGATATTTAGCAACAAAATGTAGCCCTCATGCCTTGTTAGGGCCTTTTCGGACTCGCCAATTGTGACAACCCTGGTTTTGAGGTTCGTCACTTAGTTTTATTTTGTGCTAGTTACGTGTCTTTACGTGTTTATGTGCTTATTGGTGTGTATAGATTGTGGTTTGGATATCGTTTCCGGTACGGGGTACCTTGTGAGTGAAACGATGTGTGATGATTTCATGTTCATGAGTTCACATGGTAGTGACTATGAAGTGAGATGGTGTTATTTGGTGGTTTTACGTATACGTATATGTATTATAGAAAATCGTATTTTTACGATTTACGGTTTAGCGTTTAGAGGTCTCGGATGAGGAAATTGGTCATATGGATATTTTTCGGGATGGTTTTAAGTCATTTAGGACTTAGTTATAAAGTTTATTTCAAAATTTGAGATTTTTTTTAAAAGTGTATATTTTACGTCTTTTACGGTAAAACGCGTAAATTTGACTAGTTTTACGGTTTTGAGGTTTTGGAGGCTTTAGGAGCTGAAATAAATTAAGGAAAATTAAGGTAATATTATTAATACAAATATTAATAATAAAAAGGAAAAAAAAACGAAATTAAATGGGTATAGGGCGGTTATGTGAAAAAAAGAAAAGAAAAGGGGAAAAATGGAAAAAGGGAACCGGGCTTTTGTACATGGGCCAAGGACTTGTTAAGAAAGTATATAAAGTCTTTTTATTAATCAAAACACTCATAAAATCCCTGGAGATCAAGGTTTGGTCGGCATAAATGGTGGTTTTAGGGTTCTTCATTAATTTTTCTTCTTTCAAAAATTCTAAGGTAAAATCTTTAATACTCTTTTCAATTAAATTGTTTATTGTTTTCTTTAATCATCTTATGATGGATTTAGGTTAGGGTTTTATTTAAAAACAGTAAATTAATGTTATAATAATGAGTTCATAATAATTACATGAATTAGGGCTTGTAATTAGAGGAATTAGGGTTAATTAATGTGGTTGATTTTGTTTAAACCCGTTTTTAAAAACTGGGCAGATTTTTGAGTCAATTGTTTTGATCATATCGGGAGTTCTATCAACTCTTATTTTACGATCCAAGTACCCCTGGAAAGGTATTTGAAGTGGATTTCCAATGCAAGAAACTAGAACTAAATTGGAGGTGGGGAAGTGGGTCAAAAACAGGTTACAACAGTCGGAGGTCAAAACAGTTTTGAATTCAGCCTGTTTTCTTTTTAAGTTTTGGGTTATTTGGGGTACTTGTTGGGATTTAGAACTAGTTAAACCATTAACTACGAGTGCGCAGCGGAATGGATCTAGTATAATATTCATGATTAACACATAATAAAACAATAATAAAACCAACCTTTTAATTAATTGAATAAATCAATTAATTGATCTTGATCTTGAATCTACAACGGTAAAGTAACCGTCCTCTAGCGATTGCTCACACGACACGTCAAACGAACACACCACGATGCTAGTGGTAACTTCACTTCGATAATCTTGCTACTAGAAACCCTAATATCCAAAACCCTAATTTGATAGGTTAAGGATACGGTTTATAGATAGAAACAAGATACTTGGAAAAATTCACCGGAAAACCCTAATTAGGGTTAGGGTTTGGACGAACCACAAGGGGAACCAAACAAGAAACCAAAACTTTGATACGAGGATCAAAGGTTTAGTATAAGGCTAAGAAACTTCACAAGTAAGTACCCTAAGGTAGTTGATCTTGCAAAGGTTTACACTTTAAGTGAATTTAGGGTTAAAGGAAAAGTTCGTAAGGGTTTGGTGTGGGGTTTGAGTCGATCGGCCAACACAAACAAGAAAGAGGGGATGATCAATTATGAGGGGTATGGGATTGTATTTATACACATCCTTGAACCTCCTCAAAATTAATTAGGCCCAACCCAACACCTAAATTAAGTAACTTAATTACTTGATTACCAAACAAAGGATCTTCTAGACCCCTTATAGAATTCGGCCGCCTATAGGGCACCGGAGGGTTCTAGAAGTCGATTTCCTTCCTTAAATTTAAATAACGCACTCGCCTTTAATTAATTAAATCCCGTAATTAATTAAACCACCCTTAATTAAATAAATCGTAAAGTTTTTATTATACGTTTAATTATAAATAATAAAACGTAAATAAACGTGTGTTCTCCGTATTGAGTGTGTGCCCCCGATAGGCTCACGCATTTACCGATGGCTAAACGATCGCATATCTCAACAGCTCCCACTTGTGAGAGTTTAGACATACAGCGTCCATAATGAAGCATCTAGCAACACTTCATTATAACCGGAAAATGTTGAGTTAAATAGTTTCAAGAATAAGATCTTAAAGACTAGTAATGGTGTACGATTATTTGAGCTTGCTGATAATCATCCCTTCGTTACAATGTACCGGTTAAACCATGGATATGGATCCTAACTCATTCCATATAGTTTAACTTTAATTCCTCGTTTACAAATTAATTTAGATAGTCCAAATTGTAACAAGCATCATCTTGATTACACTTTGGGTACGGCCATACAATTACCTAATTAATTCTGGAGGGGATCCAGGGTACTTCACTGTACTATATCAGAGTGGAGGAACGAATTCTATATTGACTGCAAGTGTCTGTGGATGCTGCTTCACAACACTTCCAATTAGAGTCGTTATAGCTAGATCTTCCGAACTAGCGTTGGACATAAAATCAAGAAGCGATATCCACACATGCACAACTTGTTTGCATCTCAAGTCTAAGGATGACCTAATCCTCACCATTTATGTATTCGAATTTACTCATGACAACGGATCCAAAAGTAACCATTCGAAAGTTCGGGGTGTCCAATATTCATATCAATGAATAACATATGAGTTTGGTTGGAAACCGTCCACCATATATACCAGTATATATAACCAACACTCATAATTGTCTTAATGTATACAATATTCCCATATTGTTTAACCGACAATGGACATGTTTAGAATAATTAAATTATTCAAGGATTTAAACATACAAACATAGGGCAACAATAATTATATGAAGATAACAAACATCAAATATCTTTATTCATCAGAAAATAATTAAATTGTCTTACAATCCCAAATTATCCAAATACTTCCGATTAACACAGATTACATGAGACTATTAGCTGGAAGCAAACCAATTCCATGAGTTAACATGGAGTGCCTTTTGAGGTCTAACGCCTTCGTGAAGGGGTCAGCTAAATTGTCGTCTGTGTGAACTTTCTCCAGACTAACATCACCAAGTTCAATCACTTCTCTGAGGTAGTGAACTTTGGAACGATAATGTTTCGCACCTTTAGTGATTCCTGGTTCATTAGCTATAGTAATGGCTCCGGTATTGTCACAATACATTATCATAGGTTCATTATTTGTGGGAACAACACCAAGCCCATAAATAAACTTCCTAATCCAGACTGCCTCCTTAGCAGCCTCCGAAGCGGCTATATACTCAGCCTCTGTAGATGAGTTTGCATGGATGGTCTGCTTTGCGCTTTTCCAGCTTACAGCACCTCCGTTCAGCATGAAAACATATCCCGTCTGAGACTTCGTGTCATCAGCATCCGTAAGATATCCAGCATCAGTGTAGCAAGCAACCCTGAGCTCTCTTTTCATACCTCCTCCATACACAAGAAACATGTCTTTGGTATGCCTAAGATACCTCAGAATGTTCTTAACAGCGGTCCAGTGAGAATCGCTAGGATTCTGCTGAAATCGGCTAGTCATGTTCTGAGAGAACGCAACATCAGGTCTCGTACATCTAACAGCATACATGATTGATCCTATTGCCGAAGCATAAGGAATTCTCTGCATGCGTCTCACCTCATCAGGTGTTGATGCTCCTTGAGTCTTAGATAATTTTGATTTAGTTTGCATGGGAACAAAGCCACGTTTGGAGTTGTCCATGTTATACTTCTTCAAAATCTTATCTAAGTAAGCACTTTGACATAAACCAATTAACCGTCTAGGTCTATCACGTATGACCTTGATTCCAAGAATATACGCAGCATCTCCCAAATCCTTCATGGAAAAACACCTTCCAAGGTAAGCTTTTACACTTTGCAACATTGGAATGTCTTTTCCCATCAACAATATGTCATCAACATACAGGACAAGAAACACTACGCTACTCCCACTAGCTTTGATATATACACATGGCTCATCAGGATTTTGATTGAAACCAAATTTCTTGATTTCATCATCAAACCTCTTGTTCCATTGCCTTGATGCTTGCTTAAGTCCATAAATGGATCTTTGTAGCTTGCATACACGGTTTGGATACTTTGGATCTACAAAACCCTCAAGTTGCTTCATATAGACTTCTTCGTAAAGCAGTCCATTGAGGAAGGCGGTTTTAACATCCATTTGCCAAATCTCATAGTCATAGAACGCAGCTATGGCTAAAAGAATCCTTATAGCTTTGATATCCGCAACAGGAGAGAAGGTCTCTTCATAATCAACCCCGAAGGTTTGAGTGAAGCCCCTCGATACATATCGAGCTTTAAAGGTGTGTACATTGCCATCCATGTCGGTCTTCTTCTTGTACAACCACTTGCCACTAACAGTTCTAGCGTTAGGGGGAAGGTCAACTAAGATCCAGACATCATTGTCTTTCATGGATTGCATCTCCACATTCATAGCATCCAGCCATTTGTCAGATTCAGGATCTGCCAATGCAGCTTTGAAGTTAGTGGGTTCATTATGATCCCCTAACTCATGTTCCTCAGCGTCAATGTATAAACACATACGGTCAGGAGCACGCCTAGTCCTTGTAGACTTTCGAATAGGAGCTATATCACTTATAGGTTCATCAATTTCTTGATCATCCTCTTCATGATTGCTAGTGTTTTCAGAAGGATGTATATCTTCATCTTGAATTACTTCAAGATCCTCTATACTCCCACTTGCTTCTTGATTCATAAGATTGCTCTCTAGGAATTCAGCATTACGAGCAACAAATACTTTGTTCTCGGGTGGGTAGTAGAAGGAGTAACCCATCGTTTCCTTTGGGTAACCGACAAATATACACTTAACAGATCGGGGCTCTAGTTTGTCAGGTTTGATAAGCGTGTCACGCTTAACAAGAGCCTCACATCCCCAGACCTTTAAGTAAGACAGCTTAGGGGCTTGCCCATACCATACTTCGTATGGAGTCTTTTCAACCTTCTTAGTTGGAACCATATTGAGTATGCGAGCAGCAGACTCAAGAGCATAATCCCAAAAGGATTTAGGAAGAGTTGTTTGGGCCATCATGGAACGAACCATATCAAGTAGGGTTCTATTTCTCCTCTCAGACACACCATTGTGTTGTGGCGTATATGGAGGAGTTCTTTGGGAAACTATTCCATGTTCCTTAAGATGCTCCAGAAATTCATAACTCATAAATTCACCTCCGTGATCCGATCGTAGTGCCTTTATGGTTTTACCGAGTTGATTTTCTACTTCCTTTTGAAACACCTTAAATGTTTCAAACACTTCATGTTTATGCTTTAGCAAGTAAACATAACCATAACGACTATAGTCGTCAGTGAAAGTGACGAAGTAACTTGCACCTTGTCTTGACACGGTTCTAAATGGACCACATACATCGGTGTGGATTAGTCCAAGTAGATCTTTAGCCCTCTCCACTTGATGTGAATAAGGTTTACGTGCCATCTTTCCAGATAAGCATGAAACACATTTGTCAAAGGAATCATCATCGTTTGACTTGAGCAATCCATCAGATTGTAATTGCTTAATGCGCTTTTTGCTTATGTGGCCAAGGCGACAATGCCATAGCAATGTAGAGTCCAAATTAGATTTGGCCCTTTTGTTGCTCATAGCATACATAGAACTATTGTTTGCATTAGAATCACACATATCAATTTCATAAATACCATTACTAGGAATAGCATTAAAATAAAACATATTATTTTTAGAAACCGAAATAGTTGCATTATTCTCAAAACGATTAACAAAACCATCGTCATACAAACATGAAACTGAAACAATCCCTCTAGAAATAGAAGGTGCGTAATGACAATTATTCAACATAACAACCAGTCCACTAGGGAGAAATAATTGAAAAACACCAATAGCTTCAACAGCTGCACGATGACCATTGCCCACGTACAGATTCAAAGCTCCTGGCTTCAGCTTCTTACTTATCCTTAGACCCTGAGTAGTATTACAGATGTGAGTACCACAACCAGTGTCATAAACCCAAGATTTATTAGGAAAAGTAAAGAGTTCTATCGTGAAGATACCTGAAGTGCTAGCACCTTGCGAGGACTTCTTTCTCTTCCACAACTCAGTGAGATACTCTGGACAGTTTCTCTTCCAATGACCAATTTCACCACATTGGTGACAAATGGCATCCTTAGCAGGATTCTCTTTCCTTGGTGGAGGGGGAATCTTGGCTCTGGGAGTAAAGTTAGCTACTTTCTTCCCTTTACCACGATTCTTACCCTTTGCAGCATTAGACGGTTTAGCCTTGTTAGGCTTTTGAACCCTTCCTGCCCTAATAGCATTAATGGTATTAGGAGTAGCAGGTGCAACCTTCTTTGGCAACGTTTTCTCATGCAACTTCAGCATGGCATGCAATTCAGGTATTGTCTTCCCCAGGCCATGCATGTTATAGTCTTGCACAAACCTATCATAGTCCTTATTCAGTGAGGCTAAAATTAGGCTGACCGAAAGTTTCAAGGACATGGGGTGACCCAAACGTTCCAAATTCTCTATGAACCCCTTCATCTTCAAGACATAGGAGCTCACAGATTGTCCATCCTCTTGTTTACACGCGTGAAAGGCACGTGCAACATCAAGGAGTTCTTGATCAGCTTGTTCAGTGAACATGGTCTTCAACTCTTCCATCATAGACCATGCGCCGTGACCCTCCAAAAGTTTCTGGAGTTCAGGGGACATAGTCATGAGCATAAGGCCAGCAATTTCTCGTGACCTTCTGACCCAAGTTGGATGTAAATCCGGGTCTTGCTCTGGTCCTTCATGACCATGAGGCAGAATTGCAGGTAGATCAGGAATTGGTTGCTCAAGGTATTGAACCAAGTCATCAGTTTCGAGCGCTATCCGAAGAGCACGATACCAATCAACAAAGTTATTCTCAGTCAATTTCATCTTTTCAAGGAATGACTTAACAACCGTGTTGTTTAAGCAAGAGTTTTGATTATTCATCTACAAAATGAAAGTTCAACGATTAGTATTTTCGATAATTACATTCTCAAAGAATTAACTACCCAATTAATCATGTTGAGACTAAGATCCTTGCTTGCACTCCCACTTAATATTAGAGGTCCGACCGTCTAGTATTCAAGTGGGGCAAGAGGTAAGCGACGGGCGTTAATTGCATTACAAGTGCAACTCTTAGTTTGTATGAGACGATTCATGAAGTTTATTTTGTCGTAGAGTGTTTGGATGGGATGTTCTCTCATCTCTTTTGAGAACCTTTGAACATCTCAAACAAACTTGTTCTACACATAATAAAGTCATGAGTATGTTTCATCTCATCTTTATGCCTCGGGTTCCGAATCTGACCGGGAACTCGACTTTAAGTCGTACCAATTTGAAGCAGCAATTATTGGCAAAGGTCTGACCAGTGACAAAGATCGCCTTGGGTATGTAATTCGCCCTAGGTCTGACCAGTTGACGAAAAACAACTACAAGTGCTTCTAAATTGGATGGCATAGACTTAAAAAATTTCAAATAGGTATCACATAAGTTTTAAAAAACAAATGTCAAAGTGTGTAAAAGAATGCATGCAATTCATTCTCTTAGCACAAGTTAAGAAAACAATTTGTTAACTTTTTGGTTTAGACGTGTTGTACCGCGGGAGAACATTAAAGAGAGATCAAACCCTATATCCTACTCTTCATGCACCCGAGGGTGCAAGTGCTTGGGATAATTATTCCATAGGTGTCGAAACAACTATGGAACACGGGAGAAGATTAAAGATTTCTCAAACCCTAGATAGCTCGACTAGAGCACGAAGTGCAATAGCAAGTCCATCATTAGTAAAAACACAAACGGTGTTGTAATTTTAAGTATTGTAAACTAATTAATTTTGCAAATCACGTCGTTGAGAAGATAGTTTATAAGCCATCATTACGGTATGTAAGCCCAACTCGAGTGACAATATGATTTCGCAAAATAAATAGAATACAATAAAACCAAGTTTCATAGTTCTTATGTCAATATTAATATTTGTTCAAAAAATCAAGATTTTAACAAATAAACACATAGCCGATTCGCAAGGAAAATATGGTGTATTAATATGACATAGTTTTAAAGCTAGTTTCGATATAAGTACCATCCGTTTTTATGATTCCTAGAATCTTGAATTATTACGTTTTGCAATTCATAATGGAAAACAAATAAGCACATAAAAACAGACAGAAGGGGGTAGAAGCAGAAGACAGACTCTATATGAAAGCGGTAAATCATATAAGATCCAAGTCTCGAATGAGTCTTCCCCAAATTGAGGACCAAAGACCCTCATCAAGTTTTCGAGCAAGGTACTTGATGACGTGCAAAGTATCACAAAAGTGAGATGCAAGGGTCTTTGACGGATAATAAAAACAAAAGTAATTATTAACCGGTTCAATTTTAACCTACCCAATTTTAATAGATCTAGATCAAGATTAAAACTTTATGACAAGTATGCATGTAGTTGTCATAAAAACATAAATAAAAGAGATTTTAAAGCGAAGCAAGCGTGTTTTATTCTATGTGTAACCCATGAATGCCATACGATTTGACTCGTGATGCCACTGTTGGGATTTAGAACTAGTTAAACCATTAACTACGAGTGCGCAGCGGAATGGATCTAGTATAATATTCATGATTAACACATGATAAAACAATAATAAAACCAACCTTTTAATTAATTGAATAAATCAATTAATTGATCTTGATCTTGAATCTACAACGGTAAAGTAACCGTCCTCTAGCGATTGCTCACACGACACGTCAAACGAACACACCACGATGCTAGTGGTAACTTCACTTCGATAATCTTGCTACTAGAAACCCTAATATCCAAAACCCTAATTTGATAGGTTAAGGATACGGTTTATAGATAGAAACAAGATACTTGGAAAAATTCACCGGAAAACCCTAATTAGGGTTAGGGTTTGGACGAACCACAAGGGGAACCAAACAAGAAACCAAAACTTTGATACGAGGATCAAAGGTTTAGTATAAGGCTAAGAAACTTCACAAGTAAGTACCCTAAGGTAGTTGATCTTGCAAAGGTTTACACTTTAAGTGAATTTAGGGTTAAAGGAAAAGTTTGTAAGGGTTTGGTGTGGGGTTTGAGTCGATCGACCAACACAAACAAGAAAGAGGGGACGATCAATTATGAGGGGTATGGGATTGTATTTATACACATCCTTGAACCTCCTCAAAATTAATTAGGCCCAACCCAACACCTAAATTAAGTAACTTAATTACTTGATTACCAAACAAAGGATCTTCTAGACCCCTTATAGAATTCGGCCGCCTATAGGGCACCGGAGGGTTCTAGAAGTCGATTTCCTTCCTTAAATTTAAATAACGCACTCGCCTTTAATTAATTAAATCCCGTAATTAATTAAACCACCGTTAATTAAATAAATCGTAAAGTTTTTATTATACGTTTAATTATAAATAATAAAACGTAAATAAACGTGTGTTCTCCGTATTGAGTGTGTGCCCCCGATAGGCTCACGCATTTACCGATGGCTAAACGATCGCATATCTCAACAGTACTTAGGGTTGCATTGGGATCTTCTTACGAACGTGAGAGATGGTTTATATATTGTAGTAAGTATCTTTGGGCTAAGGTTGTGGTTTAGGGTAAGACCCCTTAATGGTAACAAACTTTTAGTACGTTTAAAATCAGGAAATCTGGAATGACAAAAGTAGATATATGTATATCGGGGCCTTAACAGTAGCTTTAAGGTTAGGTCAAGTGGGAAGTGTTAGCCAACATACGTAAGGGTATGAATATTCCTTTTACAGAAACCATGGGTATGTTTAAGTGGACGTTTGACTTAAAGTTTTGAGACCTAAAAACTGGGACTTTTTTAGGTAAAATATGAACGGGTTAGTTATTAAACTTAACCAAGTTAAGGACTTGTTAAGGAAGGATAATGGGGTGATTAGAGCTTGTCAATGAGGTAAATATGTGGGAATAGGCTAGATGTCCATCATAGGTTGATGAGCCGTTTTAGTAATTGGTTCATGTTTTGATTATGTGTTTTTGGTTTGTTAGCTTTTTGCTAGTGCGAGGACATTTGGAGAAGCTCAATCAGGTGAGTTTCATAGTCCCATGTTTACTTTTGATTTTGACTTCCAGATGGGATGGAAGAGACACTGTGTTGAATTATTCTCTAAATTAATGTTGTGAATGTTTTAAGGTTTGAGATGGACTTGTGTGTACATTTATGTGATTAACTGCTATGTGATTCTTGTTTGTGTGTGATCTGGATTGAAAAGGTACATAGGTGTATGGGCGCCTATGGGACCTATGGTTAATGATAAGGCGTGATGCCTTGGAAATTGTGATTGTTGGTAAGGCGTGATGCCTTAGAAATTGTGATTGTTGGTAAGGCGTGATGCCTTGGAAATTGTGATTGTTGGTAAGGCGTGATGCCTTGGAAATTGTGATTGATGGTAAGGCGTGATGCCTTGGAAATTGTGATTGTTGGTAAGGCGTGATGCCTTGGAATTGTAATGATTGATTAAACTTGAATGCCAGTTGTTAGTACATGATTGTAGCGCATTGTCCATATGTTTATTGGTTTATGGTATTCACAGCTTATGACTTGTCTTGTGTTGGAGTCTAAACCTATGACTCTCACCAACTTTATGTTGACGTGTTTTAGTGTCTCTTTCAGGTGATACTATGGTTAAGCATGAGAACATAAGTGGCTAGTATTGGAGAAGCTTAGGAATGCATATAGAAGGAGAATCCCCGTTTCCTTCTTAGTTTTATTTGATTGTTCATTTTAATAAGTGATACTATGGCACACATATGATTGTTTTGGTATGTTATTTGTTGTCTTGGGTAAGAAGTAGGACTGTTACTTACTTACCTAGACCCCTTGCATTTGTTAAGATATTGTCATGACATTTGTGTCGCCATTTATGACATTTCTTATATCATTTAGTTATCTCTATAGACACGCTATTGTTGTGATGATATCCATACGTCGTGCCCCATATTCCGCCATGGTGGGGTGTGACAGAATGGTATCAGAGACAATGGTTATAGAGACTTAGGTTGCCTAGTCGCGTAGCCTAGTCTATAGCTTAAAGGTCCCTGCATATAGGCGTCATAAGAGTACGTGTGCATTTTATATTAATTGATGTGTTTTGGATGTTATTTATTGCGATGTTTTGACTAGTATGGATTGAACCGTAGTATGTTCATACTTAGTCACATGTTATTTTCTTTTCGGGTTTGTGACTAGTGCGGGTTGAACCATAATCGTCCACGCTAGTCACTGTTGTATTTTGCTTAAATTGTACATTATAGTACATAATTTAGTACAAGGTAGTTTCTATATTTTATCGAGTTATTTTACATACCTGAGGTATGTTATTTTTTCTTTTGATGTTTAAGTCATGTTCCCTAAGAATCGTGTGGTTGTTCGAGTTACTAGGAATAGGTGGATAGGAAGGGTTTTAAGTCGTTTCCACTCTTACGGACGACATGACTTATAACTGATTATGTTTTCGTTTTGGATTTAGTCTATGTTGTTTTAGCTAGACTATGGATTTCGGTATTCCAAGAGTTTTACTATGTTATTTTAATAGATGGGATTTTGGACCTATTTGGTTATGTGGTTATGAGCTTATGTGAGTAGATGGATTTATATGTTATATGTTGTATTGATTCTTATAAGTGTCATCATAGGAGGGAGTGCATTGAGGAAAGGGTAATTGTATAAGTATGGTGGCCAACATAGTTATACAAGTACCACAACTTCAATGGGTTCTCAAGTATGATTGCATGAAAGAGGATTAGTACATGCTTGTATATGGTGAGATGTAGATATTGGGTATACATATAATATATGGGTTTATGTAACGGCTGCCTACGATGTGGCTATTTTTATTAGTGTGTTATATGTTTTGGGATTATAGTGGTGTTGTGTGATTTTGGGGTCACACGATATGGTTTGGTTTTGGAGGTGGGCTTTATGCCTTGTTGTGGCACGGTGAGATGGTGATTACTCGTATGAAAAAACGAGCGTATAAAGCGATTGATTGACTTACGTGTTTGATAACGAGTATGTTTTGGGAGATTTAATAGGTATATATATGCGGATGTATGTATACTACTATGTGTTAAGTTATGGTATATGGTCGTTCACCAGTTATTATAACCTGAACGTACCTTGTGTTTGTTCGTGTTTTATGGTGCTGGAGTTTAATGGAGTTCCAACGACGTTTTGAGTCTTTTGAAGTGTGTCTTGTAGCGTATTCTTTGAGTTTCGTATTTCACGTGTACATTTTAAAATGGTGTTTTTGGTTTCAAGCCTATTGAAATAACTTGGGATTTCTTTTGAGATAATGGAATCTTTTGTGTTGGGTCTTACATTTCTTTTGGTCGGTATATATTGAGAAAAAGGGGGACTTGGAAATCTATTATAGGGTTAGATAATTGGTTGTATTCAGTAAAATAAGGGTAAGGTGTTGGAGTCGTGTTTGAAACAAGGTGCAACATAAGATTTTTTTTTTAATCAACACTTATTTATTTCAAATTCTAAAAGACTTTCTTTAAAATAAAGCGAAGTAAAATTTCTTTCTACTTACATAGTTTATATAATTGGGTTTAACCGATTCACGTCATTTATAATTATTAATACGAGGTTAAATTGATTTTATGAAGGTTACACATACAATTATATCTTTCATTTAAAAGGATTGCATTAATCATTAAGTTTATTCTTTAATTTTAAAACAACTAGTATAAAATTGTTTTGGTCATAACTTGTTCGTTTTTAGAGCTTTTTGGATGATTCAAAAGACTAAAGTTATTTAATCGGAACGTACTTTTCAAATATTCAGAATGTATAGTCATGGGAGGTCAGTATCCTGGTCGAAAATATTGTACAAGTGTCGTGTTAAAGGTTGAGTTTGAATAGTAGTTTATTTTTTTATAATTTGGGATGCACGGGATACCTAGTTTTTGAGTTGAGTTTTGAGTTCGTCAAGAGGGTTGTTTGTAGATTGTTTGAGTCACATAGATGTGGGAGGTAATAATAAGTAAAAAAAGATAAGATATAAATTCTTTTGGAAAAGTCGATCTTTTGCACGGTTTAAATAATATGTCACGGGGCGTAATACGTTTGGTTGCCATTGGGTGTTTCTTGGATTATTTTTCGTTGTGATGGGTCATTTTGAATTGATACACGTTTTGGGTTTGAGTTTTCTTTTGAGTCTCATGGTTTTTGACTTGTTTTAACTGGTGCACGTGAAATGTCGTTAGTTATCCGTTGGTTTGATTCGTTGATTGTATCTGGTGGATTCAGGATGTAGTTTTGGTTTCGTATTGTTCGAGAGCGTTGAGGTAGTCATATGAAAGACTTGGTCGCGCCTACACGCTTAAGTAGGTGACCATGAGAGAACGGTCGGAATACCCTTAGTGGGGAGGAAAGAAGTTCGTAGACGAACTAGTGTGGTCATGAGGTCTCTTAGGAGTACTAAGGAGATGAATAGAGATTTGTGGGATACTAGCACAAGTAACGCGCCATAGAGAGTGTTGGAAGGGGATATAATACCTCAAAGGTATTTATGACTGTTCTTAGGGCATGTAAGTTTTCCAAAAATTTCCTGAAATTTAGTAGGTTTGCCTATTACTGTGAGGTAGAACCATAAATAGAGCAAGTAGGGGAGGTGAGAGGATTTGTAGTTAGTGCCTTTCCAAGGCAAATCGTTGATGGGGTGATTTAAAAACAAGAGCTGTTAGAAATTGCAAGGAATGCCAGATAAAGGTTGAGTTGCCTGGTAGTAAATGTGATGTGGAAGCGGTTGAGTGGTCTATTAAGAGGAAGTATTGGCCTTATAGAATACGTGTAGATTTTCGCGAGTAGAACGAGGTAGAAATTCATTCGTATTGCCGCTGAGAGAGGATGCAATGAGGACGTAATTGAAACTGCTAAGGATGTTGTATGAACGCCTTGGGTTTACGGTTATGCATTTGGCTTCGCCAAAGCACTAGCGGTTTTCATGGAGTCAATGAACCGAGTGTGCATGAACGGGTATAAACAAGTTGTCATCGGGAGCATCGACGACATCTTGATCTACTCAAATCTTAGAAAGAGAGTGAGGCAAATTATGAGTTGGTTTGGAGTTGTTGGGAAGTTGGAAGAATTAATGGATATGTGAAAGACCGTCATAGGTCACTTTGTAAGGAAATTGGAATTTTTAAGTAGTTTGGGATACGGACTGAAGGGAGTTGATGAACATAATTGGACATGGGTCATTGATTTAGAGGTAGTTCGGAAACTCGTTAGCGATGGCTGAGTTTTCATATAATGATAGTTATCGTACTAGAAGTCGATAAATGCCATTTGAGGCACGATATGAAAGGATAGGGTGAGTTGTCCCCATTGTGGACTAGAATTGGTAAAAGAGGCTACTAATGTGGTAATGGTGTTTGTGGACAGAATGAGAGCAACAAGGGATGCTATGTAGAAAAGGAGGGAACCACTAGATTTAGTGACAAAGTTATGTAGGGAGTTTCACCCATAGTAACGGGTGGTATGATTTGGTAAAATGGAAGAGTTGATGTAGAGTTTTGTAGGTCCATTTATGATCTTTGGAAGGATCGGACCATTAGCTTATGAGCATAGAACTACCTGGGGGAAATGAGTTGTATACATGATACATTTCATGTATTGAGATTGGCAAAGGTTGTTTGAGAATGCATTTTGCATGTACGGTTATTCGGGACTTGTGTTAATAAGAGTCTTTGTTTTATCAAAGAGTCATCTGTGAGATTTATTGACTGTGAGGTCAAGAGTTTGGCAATGAGTTTAATTATTTTTGGTTTATATATGTGGTATTTTGAAACTTGAACTAAAGTTCACGTGGAAATGAGGGGAGTTCGTTTAGAACAAGTATCCTCGTGTGATTTGTTGGTTGTGTGTTGATCCTAAGGAGTAAATCTCGGGACGAGATTTCTATTAGGAGGGAGTGATGTGACAACCCTGGTTTTGAGGTTCGTCACTTAGTTTTATTTTGTGCTAGTTACGTGTCTTTACGTGTTTATGTGCTTATTGGTGTGTATAGATTGTGGTTTGGATATCGTTTCCGGTACGGGGTACCTTGTGAGTGAAACGATGTGTGATGATTTCATGTTCATGAGTTCACATGGTAGTGACTATGAAGTGAGATGGTGTTATTTGGTGGTTTTACGTATACGTATATGTATTATAGAAAATCGTATTTTTACGATTTACGGTTTAGCGTTTAGAGGTCTCGGATGAGGAAATTGGTCATATGGATATTTTTCGGGATGGTTTTAAGTCATTTAGGACTTAGTTGTAAAGTTTATTTCAAAATTTTAGATTTTTTTATAAGTGTATATTTTACGTCTTTTACGGTAAAACGCGTAAATTTGACTAGTTTTACGGTTTTGAGGTTTTGGAGGCTTTAGAAGCTGAAATAAATTAAGGAAAATTAAGGTAATATTATTAATACAAATATTAATAATAAAAAGGAAAAAAAACGAAATTAAATGGGTATAGGGCGGTTATGTGAAAAAAAGAAAAGAAAAGGGGAAAAAATGGAAAAAGGGAACCGGACTTTTGTACATGGGCCAAGGACTTGTTAAGAAAGTATATAAAGTCTTTTTATTAATCAAAACACTCATAAAATCCCTGGAGATCAAGGTTTGGTCGGCATAAATGGTGGTTTTAGGGTTCTTCATTAATTTTTCTTCTTTCAAAAATTTTAAGGTAAAATCTTTAATACTCTTTTCAATTAAATTGTTTAATGTTTTCTTCTTATGATGGATTTAGGTTAGGGTTTAATTTAAAAACATTAAATTAATGTTATAATAATGAGTTCATAATGATTACATGAATTAGGGCTTGTAATTAGAGGAATTAGGGTTAATTAATGTGGTTGATTTTGTTTAAACCCGTTTTTAAAAACTGGGCAGATTTTTGAGTCAATTGTTTTGATCATATCGGGAGTTCTATAAACTATTATTTTACGATCCAAGTACCCCTGAAAAGGTATTTGAAGTGGCTTTCCAATGCAAGAAACGAGAACTAAATTGGAGGTGGGGAAGTGGGTCAAAAACAGGTTACAACAGTCGGAGGTCAAAACAGTTT
Organism: Glebionis coronaria; assembly: GCA_025667525.1. Lineage (NCBI taxonomy): Eukaryota > Viridiplantae > Streptophyta > Magnoliopsida > Asterales > Asteraceae > Glebionis > Glebionis coronaria. The sequence goes on from CM046879.1 coordinate 179,035,633, forward strand.
TGAATTCAGCCTGTTTTCTTTTTAAGTTTTGGGTTGTTTAGGGTACTTAGGGTTGCATTGGGATCTTCTTACGAACGTGAGAGATGGTTTATATATTTTAGTAAGTATCTGCACTTGGGCTAAGGTTGTGGTTTAGGGTAAGACCCCTTAATGGTAACAAACTTTTAGTACGTTTAAAATCAGGAAATCTGGAATGACAAAAGTAGATATATGTATATCGGGGCCTTAACAGTAGCTTTAAGGTTAGGTCAAGTGGGAAGTGTTAGCCAACATACGTAAGGGTATGAATATTCCTTTTACAGAAACCATGGGTATGTTTAAGTGGACGTTTGACTTAAAGTTTTGAGACCTAAAAACTAGGACTGTTTTAGGTAAAATATGAACGGGTTAGTTATTAAACTTAACCAAGTTAAGGACTTGTTAAGGAAGGATAATGGGGTGATTAGAGCTTGTCAATGAGGTAAATATGTGGGAATAGGCTAGATGTCCATCATAGGTTGATGAGCCGTTTTAGTGATTGGTTCATGTTTCGATTATGTGTTTTTGGTTTGTTAGCTTTTTGCTAGTGCGAGGACATTTGGAGAAGCTCAATCAGGTGAGTTTCATAGTCCTATGTTTACTTTTGATTTTGACTTCCAGATGGGATGGAAGAGACACTGTGTTGAATTATTCTCTAAATTAATGATGTGAATGTTTTAAGGTTTGAGATGGACTTGTGTGTACATTTATGTGATTAACTGCTATGTGATTCTTGTTTGTGTGTGATCTGGATTGAAAAGGTACATAGGTGTATGGGCGCCTATGGGACCTATGGTTAATGATAAGGCGTGATGCCTTGGAAATTGTGATTGTTGGTAAGGCGTGATGCCTTGGAAATTGTGATTGTTGGTAAGGCGTGATGCCTTGGAAATTGTGATTGTTGGTAAGGCGTGATGCCTTGGAAATTGTGATTGATGGTAAGGCGTGATGCCTTGGAAATTGTGATTGTTGGTAAGGCGTGATGCCTTGGAATTGTAATGATTGATTAAACTTGAATGCTAGTTGTTAGTACATGATTGTAGCGCATTGTCCATATGTTTATTGGTTTATGGTATTCACAGCTTATGACTTGTCTTGTGTTGGAGTCTAAACCTATGACTCTCACCAACTTTATGTTGACGTGTTTTAGTGTCTCTTTCAGGTGATACTATGGTTAAGCATGAGAACATAAGTGGCTAGGATTGGAGAAGCTTAGGAATTCATATAGAAGGAGAATCCCCGTTTCCTTCTTAGTTTTATTTGATTGTTCATTTTAATAAGTGATACTGTGGCACACATATGATTGTTTTGGTATGTTATTTGTTGTCTTGGGTAAGAAGTAGGACTGTTACTTACTTACCTAGACCCCTTGCATTTGTTGAGATATTGTCATGACATTTGTGTCGCCATTTATGACATTTCTTATATCATTTAGTTATCTCTATAGACACGCTATTGTTGTGATGATATCCATACATCGTGCCCCATATTCCGCCATGGTGGGGTGTGACACCAATCTTCGCATCCCGCTTCAATAAGTTATGCCTTGGCTATGAACTCTAACTAATACCGAGCAACTTTTAAACGATCTTGTGCTAGAAGCTAAGTAACTTTTCAAATCGTACAACCTTATTTATTGCAAATATATTTATTAACAAGCGATGGGAGAAAAAGCTTATAATCAACTCACATAAATTCATGAAAGAATACCAAACTTATAACTGACTCTATCATCTCTCGTTCTCCATAATTTAAAATCTCAAGGAATGAGACTCGTGGAGGCTTAGCCAATTAAACCAAAGTTTTGGGTTTTTAAGTCATCTATAGGATCTTGCAAATTCTTAGACTCTTTCAAGTTTAGAATTCGCATTTTAAAGTTCCCTTGATAAACGACTTTCTAGGATCAATTATAGGAACTTGCGAAAAGTTCTTGTTCTTAACCTGTAAGAGTTAAGACTTTCGCGTTTTAAAGCTCCCTATATAAAAGCCTAGCAAAACTTGACTTAAACATGTTAATGATACTAGCTAGAGTAAACTTGGATAAGTAAACTCGGGTTGAGTCAAAAGATTCATGACGTTGAAAAATTAAAACCACTTTATTCAAAACTTATTCTAGCAAAGAAAGTAAATAACGATAACAAAGGAAAAACTACTAGGCCAAGATAGATTAAAAATTTTGAAAAATGTCGAAAAATCAAATTTTCTGGTTAAAATGAGAACAAATTAATGGAAAAGCCCACTTAACTTCGATAGAAGTCCCCCTTACACTTATTATAAATATTGTCCTCAATGTTTAAGCATGTGGGAGTAAACTCCCCTACACTTAGGACATTGTGCACTTTGTTTAAATCTTGCTAAGGAAAAAACAACTAAAGTAATTCCTATTTCAATCATAAATGATAAAATAATGAATCAAAAGAGTTTAGGATAGAACCGGGAAGACGGAACATGGAATCACGGGTCGTCAAAAGTCATCACGAATGTATCTTTGAAAGCTCGAATCCCTGCACATGATAAGAAAGAAAACAACAAACACATACTAGGGTCTCCCCCTACACTTATTATAAAAACGGATAAAGATAGATAGATAATCGGGTTGCCTCCCAAAAAGCGCTTGTTTTTGTTAACCGAGTCACGAGCCTGACTCGTCCCCGAATTAAATGGTCCATGGGGAAGTCTCGAATGTAATACCGGGATCAAAGACCTTGTCCTCGTTCCCGGAGGACATTAATGAAGGAGAGGCCGGAGGATAAGTCTTAAAGGGTAGAAAGGTCCTCTCAACATACAAAAAGTATGTGAGGTCGTGATCCACGGGAGGTGGGGTGGGTAAAGGAAGCACATTGTTATCCCCCCAAGACAGTTGATGGTCACTAAGCGGCAAAGCCGTAAAGGAATCAATCATAAAATGGTCAATGTCACCTCCCGGGTCAAAGCACTCATCCTCAGTAATGGTATCCAAAGTATGGAATAAGAGGTGCCCGGGAGGGGGACTTGGGACAATATCTTCATGCAGCAAATTATCAAAAAGAATATCCCCCTCCGTGTCATCATCATCAATACCCGGAGGTATTGAGTGAATGGCGATTTCTTCCATAAATGTGTCATTATTCTCAACGGGAGTAATAGACGGAGGTAAAGATTCATTGATAGGAGTAGAATTCAACTCTTCAATTTCAGCAATAAGAAAATGAACTTTCAATCATTTGTTGCGAAGAATAACGTCTTCCACCTCATCTACAAGACCAAGTTCAGTGGTGAACTTCTCGTAGGTCGGAGAGAATAAATCAACATCGCCTTCATCTCCCGGAGGATATTGAGAAATTTCAAAAGTGAAATTCTCATAGCATGGAGAAAAATCATCATTAAGAGCGACCTCGTCCGTAGGCTCCACAAAATTCGGTGCATCACAAACCTCATCAAAGAATTTATCAAGACCGAAATCACTAATCTCACTCGATGTATCACTATCCTTAGACGCATTAGGGATATCAAGAGTAGGAGTAGTAATCTCAGAAGATGGGTTGAGATCATAGATATCATCCTCGTCATCATCATAATAGTAGTATGGACGCACAAGAGGAGGAGTATAATCACTAAGATTAGATACTTGCTCTTGTTGCTGTCGCTTTTCCTTCTCCCATGCTTCTTTTAGTTGAACTACGACTTCTTGAAGTTGCAAAAGAAGGGCTTGTGTTTCGTCATTCGGATTCAAAGAAGGTTGATGATCGAGGGTGTATTGTGGGGGCTCAAAATTATGAAAACCAGAATTATAGCACGGATGTGGTCCATCATAAATCATCGGTTGAAAAGAATTAGAACACGGATTTGGCTCATAATAATTCATCGGCTGACAATAAGAAGTATCGTGAGGGCCCCCACAATTGTTGCAATACAGGTATTGAGGAAAACCCGGTGCTTCATGTAGATAGCTATTACCATTGTCATAATTGTAACCCGGTTCTTGCTCGTCGTGAGACGGGTATCGAATTGGACACGAAACATGCCAATGAGAATCGCTTCCACAATATATGCAAGAGGGTGGAGTAAGTGCATTAGAAGCAAAGGATGAGTTAATCGAATTGCACGAGGGACAAAATCCAAATTGTGTATTGTCGATATCATATCCACACCGCTCACATGTACACCATTGACATGTTTGAAAACCATACAATGGTCTTCCACACCCTGCACAAGCAACATACGAATCCATTAAGAATTAAACACAATAGAGAAGTAAGAGGAATATTTTTGGTGCAAAACTTTTTAAAAAGAAATGCTTTTTATGATTTTTTAATGTTTTTGGGATTTTTAAATTTTTTTTGGCAAGAAAATAACGTTCAAAAGTGAACGGATCCCAAAATCCAACGCGTCTCTCACAAAAAACCATTAATCTTCACGAAAAGAGCCGGCAACGGCGCCATTTGATACAAGGGTTTTGCCAAGTATAAAAATTTGTTCGTCTCGATTCAATTCGAATTGATTAAGGTTAAAAGTGTGACTCAGTCGTTCTTGGTGAATAAAATAAAAGGTTGTCGTTGTCTATAACTACTTAAAAAGTAAATGCGAAAAGTATTTAAAATTAGCCAAAAATAAATAACTAATAATAAATGAGCAAAACAAATAATAAAACGTAAATTAAAACAAAACAATTAATAAAAATAAAACTAAAAAAGGAAATTAACTTTCGACTTGAAAATAAAATTAACCTAATAAAAAAAGAGAAAATAAAACTAAGAGGGTACTTTAAAACTAAACGAGGTAAAAGTTAAAGCGAGCACTAAATAAAAGATAAAATTTAAACTTTTGAAAAAAATACTAATACTAAAAATTGATGAAAAATTTAACTAAAAATACGTGACTTTCAGAATAAAAATCGAAACAACTTTCAGATTAAACTAAACGATTACGCAACATTATTAATTACTAAACAAGCTAGCAGGCAAGCTGCTCAAGCAGCCAACCTAGCACCTCAAAAGTGGCGGGAAAAGTATAAGCTGCCAAGCAAGCAAGCATGTCAATTTCTAAATAGTTGTTCAGGAAATTTGGTTCATTCGGAATTATTTTGCAATTTGCTCATTCGGGATATTATAGCTGGTACTGGTTCGGAATTATTGGTTCGGTAAAATTTGTTCCAAAATGCTCATTCGGGATATTCCTTAAAAACTCATTCGGTATAGTAAAAAAAAAGTTCATTCGGTATTTTTCTTAAAAACTACTAGTTCGGGAAAATTAATATAAACTACTGGTTCGGGAAAAAATTAACTGGTTCGGGAAAATTGGGATAATAGCAGTAAAGAGAAAAACAGAGGATCGAGATCCAACTTTTATGAACACGAATTAATCTAAAAACAACCAAATTAAATCTAAAGATTCAACAAAACTAACCATTAATTATCAACTAACAACAAACAATCAAACCAAATCAATAAAACTAACAATAAAAACCAAATCAATCAAAACCCACTTAATCAAATCTATCAAAAACTTACAAACACAACCAAATCAATAAAACTAAATTTATCAAATCAAAACAAGAAAGGAAGGATGAGATTATTGAAAAGCTTGATTAAGATTATAAAGATTCAAGATTCAACAATTTAAAAACATGAAATTAAAAAGATTTTATATATTAATCTAGAGATAGAAAGTAAAAACTAGAGAGAGAAATTAAATCTACACTACTCCTAATCTAAACTAACTAACCAACCCTCAAATAACAAGTGAGGGTGGTATTTATAGGAGAGGAGAATTGATAGGTGGTTGGTGGCTTGTCTTCTTTCTTTGTCGACCCGTCTTTAAATTAAATTGAGGTCTCGACTTTGGCTCGGGATTTGTCGATAAAATCTTGAACTCGTCTTATAATTTCTTCATTTATTAGACTTGGGTTCTTCGATTTGTAAATCTTCCGTCTTTGGTCCTTTTCTTCAATAAATCTTCAAAATAGGCCCATTGACTTCCAATCTTTTGCACTCTTGGTCTTTTTACTTCGTCTTTTCTCGTTTTCTTCGATAAAAGCCCGTGAAAGCCCGTGTTTTGTTCCTTTTTCATCTTTTGGTCCTAAAACACAATAAAAACGCAAACCACACATAATTCCGACGTTTAAGACATAAAATACACGTTTTAGCTTGGTTATTATTATAATTAAGTGGTAAAAGGATGAGTGTTTTCACACCTATCACTTTGCGATGGAGATAAATAGGTTTGAGACTTTAGGTGAAAAGTTGAGATTTTTCACAAGAAATCCGTGTTTTTAACCAAACCAAAACAACCAAATCCCTACCAAAGAATGTAAAAGATGTATACCAAGATTTAGAGCACGAAAAACACAAAAAGATTTGAATTCAAGAGATGATTTATGGTTTAAATCATACGAACCAAATAATATATCAAAAACGAATCACAAATCTACCCCATGGCGATTGATACCAATTGTTGTCCCATATTATATGATGATTAAACAAGAAAGAAAAGGTAGAAGATAGATGAATTCTAGAGAGAGAAAGTAGAGAGAGAAAAGAGAGAGAAGTGTGTGAAACTTTGTGAATATTAGATTAGAGAGAATGAATAATGAACAAAACCAACCTCTCCTTACATGCAAGGAGAGGTATTTATAGTCTTTCCTACATGTGGCATAATGAGCTATATGATAATGGGCCGGACTTTCCTTTTAGGCTTTAGTTACTTATGAATGAACTTTAGCTTAAAGTTAAGCCCATAAAACACGACTAACATACTACTTATTACCGTTCTTAAATACGATACATAATAAACATATGACCGAACATTCTTGTTTGACTCAATATTTTGAGGCTAACACCTAATTCTAGATTTATTGAATCAAATAATCACATAGCACATAAAATCATATAAACATATAATTTTACGATCCATGAAAACATGCACGTAATCATGGAATCCCCACAAATCTTAACAATTAAATCTCTACGGATCGTAACCATACATGACATAACAATTAATCATGCAATATTATCTAAAATTATCCCAAATGTAATTTAGGGTTTCAAAACAATTCACTTTTTTAATTAAAAATACAGTAAAAAACCCTAATTTTTAAAAAACAAAACCCTAATTTTATGAAAAACCTAAAAAACATGTAGTTTTAACTCAAAACAATTATAGTTAAATTTTTTTTTAGATTTTCGATAATTATAACATGTTAAAACGGCTCTCGATGCCACTAAGGGTTTATTAGTATCATAACAATTATATAAAAACCTAAAGGAGATCAAAGCACATATAACGGAAGCGATTTAACAAGATCATAATTAATAACACAATTATAATTAATCGTATTAGGGTACATACCTTTACGCTAAAGCAATTCCACAAGACGAAGAACAAATCACCGATTCGGGTTTAAACCGTATATACCAAGATATAGTCTAAAGTAAGACTATATTACGTTGTTGTACACACGTAATACAACGAGCTAACCGTGATTCTAGCACGTGAAAACCGAGCTACAATGCTTGTAATTAATCTACCCAACAACCCTAGAGAGGGGCTAGGACTAGATTATGTATACAATCAATGAACCAAGAAAAACCAACCGAAACCCTTTTGTTGGTGGGGGTGGCGATCGACCAAGAGAAAGAAGAGGGGAAAAGATTTATGATGTTGTGATCATGAGGGGATTAGGAGGTGTATTTATCGACTTCCAACCTATTGTAGCCCAATAAATATAAGGCAACTTTTGCCCCCCCTAGGGCATAACCGACGGTCGAACACCCCTAAGGGGTGTTCCGGGGGCATAACCGACGGTCGAACACCCCTAAGGGGTGTTCCGGAATCTTTCAAACTTCTTTCCTTTTGTTTATACATACTATATGTTTATTTAACGCTCGTTATAACTTAACTATTATTTATTTAACGATCGTTATATCTATATAGTTACTTTCTCGGTTAAATTAATAAATACATAAATATATTTATTAAATAAATTAATAAATACAATAAATATATTTATTAATTATATTAACTCTTTACGTATTGTGTGCAATCCCGTAATCTCGAGTTCGATCCTATCACACGACTATTAAATATAAGTCCATAAACTTACAACTTGATCATCACCGAAGACATTAGAATTATGATCTTTATCCTCCTCTGCTGTGGATATTTCGTCATCATAAACTTCATCATTAGAATCGTTTGTGAAATCAGGAACCCATCCTGGAGTTTCCTTCACACGTATCCAATACAACTTGCCTGAAATCAGGAACCCATCCTGGAGTTTCCTTCGCACGTATCCAATACACCTTGCCACGAAAGATAATTTTAAAATCTTCTGAGATGCTCCTTGCAAACTTGGTGTGAATACACAACCTTTTTGAATGAAAACATGAAGCATCCTAGTCATCAACACTAAAAAACACTCCCCATCTCAATGCAATACAGCTAAACATGTTTTCAGTCCAAAGTTTGAAAGGTATTCATTCTGTCTCGACCCACGCAACTCGTTTCTCATAATGAAAATCAGGAGTTGCTTCTTTCGATGATGAAAACCATGATCCAACGCAGCACTATATCGAAACAACTGTCTACTTTCTAGACTAAGGAAATTCATCATAATCCAGAACTTACCTAAATACTTGATGCTAACTTCAGCGAATCCTTCATTTGCTAGAGCTAGTTTAATATTAACCAGCGAAGCAAATTCTTTTACCCTACCAAATAAAGACTTTGAAAACTCACTGGACACCAAGCAATCCTCGCCAATGACCATCGCTGGGGATGTCTCAACTAAGTCGCCAACATTAGCCCCAATACCTGATACAACTTTCGCATATGAATTGGCATCTTTTTTCACAACTGGAATACTATTAGGCGTAGGAGTTGATTTGCGAGCCGGTTTGTCAACATCAACCTTATGACCTCTAGTCTTAACGTTTCTTTGGAACATAGAAATATTAGCATACAGTTTGTGCCTACCCATCCAAATGGTGCATAAGTTATTTGCTAACCTTTCCTCGTTGAAAACGTTAATGAATCGAACAAAACCGATTTTTTTTTTTCATTTTTGCTCTTTTGTTCGGAATGTATGAATCCACCACATGTCCGTAAACACTGCAAGCGTGATACAGTTCCTTAGCAGTCGAATTTTCTGGGAAATTAGTAATGAACATTGTTGTTGAGACTTTCGACACATCATCCTCTTTCGATCTATATGCTGTCATTGACTAAAACAAAACACCCACACCCCTAAAATAGAGAAACCTTAACCGCAATAACAAAACCCAATTCTTAATGACCCCATCGGTCCTTGATAATAACGAATTCTAAAGTTTCAATCAAAGAAATATATCCAATCGAATGTAATGATGAATACCGGGCCAAAAATGAGCAATCCTATTCTCCCAAGTTACGTCGAATAAAAAAAACAACCGGATCTAGCCAAGACTCAACTCAGTAATTGATTATTATAAAGTGAATGGAGGTCAGACAAGACTGAATCTTGGACCGGATTGAAGAGAGATCTATTGAAATACATAGCGAACAAAATAACGAAAAATCTAACAAAAACACAATCGATCCCTATGGCTTCGATTTGCTAGAGAATAAAGAAGCTCGTTCTGGATCTCAACAAGTTGATTCACAGACGACAGGTCCTTTAGACTCATGGATAACGAAGGGTAGTAGATCAAGAGTGGACTGGAAGATTAAGAGGGATCGCCATTTCCGCCGCCATTGTTAGGGTTTTTTTTTGAATTGTGTGAACAACATTTTATGTATAGCAATAATCCTAAAAGTTCAAAATAACATAAACAAAAACAAAAAATGTAGAAAATAAGTCTATAATTGTTAAAAAAATATCTAGAAACATTAAACATGTGATTCATAAGGCATCAACAAAATGTGATTTGATTAATGACCAATAATTTTATATATAAAAGCAAAATTACACCATAATTTTTGATTCAGAAACGATTATTAATACTAGTATCTTATACAAATTGGTGGTATACGATTATGTGTTTATAAAGTTATGCATATGCAGACAATTATCAGACTTATAAATAATCGGTTAATATAACATTAAAACACATATGTTGAATATATTATTAAATGGATCAAACAAAAATTAATTACTTTTATGTTCATGAATGATTTTGATGATGATGATAAATGATGTAGATTAAAAGCTAGAGTTATAAGTTATTATGGTTTTTAAGGTTTAGTTTTTACCAGCTTAAATGTGTATTTTTTATTTTCTATTATCTTAAAATGCCTACGTATGTTCTACTTAATGTCGTAAACAAACCCTAAAAAAGTTCATATTTTCAAAAGAATGGTTCTTTCGGGAAAGAACCGGAACCGGAACCGGACGGTCCTTTGCTGAACCGTCCCGAGAACCAAAAATTTGGAATTTTAGGAACTAAGAACCGAATCATGATTCTATACGGTTCGGTTTCGGGATGGTTCCGGTATGGTTCCTCGGTTATTGTGGTCCCTCGGTTTTTTTGGACACCCCTAAAATTGAAGCTTATAAAAGTAACAAAATAAGCTCAAAAGTCTCAAAATAAACCACAAAATTGAAGCTTATAAAAAGTAAGCCGAAAATATTTCAGCTTGTATAATATAAGCCTCAAATTTATGGCTTACTTTAAGACTAAGATTTATTATATCATAATAAAGTTATATACAGATACGAGTCTCTAATAAACAATAAATTCAAAGAATATATTAGTCAAAATAAGCTTATGGTTCCTATCTATGCCTAAACAAACACCCTATTATTTGTTTTTATAATTTCTTTTTTTCTGTTTTAGAAATGAAACACCCCGTTAATTATTTTTATAATTATTTTGTGTGTTGAAACTTATAGATGTCTTATTATAGGAACATGATTTGTACACTCATAAAAGTTATTAAGACACTTACAGTACAAACAGATAAAACACATTATATACATAATGTTAAATGTCTCAATCAATTTCATAAGTATACAAATCAATTCCCTTTAGGGTGCGTTTGATTTGTAAGTGGGATTAGATTTAGACTTGCGGTTGTGATAGGTTTGAAAGTAAATATTACATAACACAAAAATTTTAATTTATAGTAAGAAAAAATACTTGAAAAATATACAGTGGACAAGTAAATTGAGACGAAAAAAGTATTATTTTATAAATTAATATATATTATATTATAAATTAGTTTAGATAAAATATAATGTTTCTAATAAAAAATAATAATGATCAACTTATAAGATTTTAACTTGTGGTTGAAAACTTTTTTAAAATTAAGAAAAGTGTTTCATTGTTCAAATAGTCAAAACCTACGTTGGTTATTAGAATTAGAAATCTGAAACCAAACCAACGCGTGAGACAAAAATTAAATACCAAACAGCTAATTTAATTTATCTTTGAGTCTAGACCTCCTTAAGACTGATTTTATTAGCAACCTTCTCGACCTGTTGCAAGGAAAAAGAACCAAAATAAATAATATTTTATTTAAAACACTTAAATGAAAGGAACAAATGTCACGAAGTGGTAGTATAGTAATGTTAGGTTGTAACCCCAAACTTGTACTACTTCGTATATTTTAAGTTTTATACTTATCTCTCACATACTCTATTATTATATATATTTCTCTCACACACATTCTTTATTAAATTAAATAAAAGTAATAGTATTGTATTTTAGTTTAGGTTAAGTTGTTAATAAATGATAAAATAGAAAATTGGTTGTATAAATATATTGTATAAATAGAAAAGTGAAAAAATAATATTTTAATAATAAGTTGAGTCAGATTGATTTGTGAATAAAGATAGTATAAACCCAAATACCAAACGCACCCTTATTATACGCTTCAACAAAATAAATAATTATTATTGAGGCCTATAACAACATCATCATCCTGTAATAAAAATAAAAAGAAATACTAGTAACATAATTTAGTTTACTTGACCACTACACCATCCCCCCTAACTAACCAAACTAGTAATCTTCAACTCCGGCCAAAACCTCACCGGAAAACAAAAATCAATCAAAAACCATGCGACCCCCATTGAAGAATTGGATCGACCTAAACGCGATGACGCGTAAAGTCGACGTTGATAATCGGATTCCTCTTCGTAATTATTACCGCATCGCTGATAATCTCCTCAAACAGGTTCCATTTCTTCTTCTACCCGTTTTTTCTTATTATATAACTTACTTTGTCTTGTTTATGTGTTGGATATTATTTATTGCGTCAATTCTTAATTATTGGTGCCACGTGTCATCACGAATAAGTAATCAGTTTGTTAGTTAGTTAGGGTTTCCGATGTTAGGTCCGATTATAGATGTGTTCGGAGACGTAAATAGTGCGAGTTTGTTCTGATTTAATACGCTATTCTGTTTTCTGGTTACGAATAAAACACAAAGGGAGTTAGTTTTACGGAGACAGGATTCAAGAGTTAAGATTCTATTGAGCTCAACGTGTGACTGTAGGCTAGCAAAGAAATTACATTTCACTCTGAAAATATAGCGGCTTGCTAAACAAGAGTTTGGACTAGTCGGGATATGGGTGTAGGGCGGCGTCACACAAAAGTTGTCTTGTTGTAGTTAGGTGAGTGAATGATGGACGGAGGAATAATAGGAACTTAGTGCCGACGTCATTCCTGTAACTTTTTCTCCTTTGTTCACTATTAATATGCAAGGGGAAACATATTCAGTGTTTCTTTTCTGAAAAAAAATGGGAGTTTCTTGGTAACCCTGGTTTCCGTCCTTTTGGCCGTCAGGGTTTGAACCCACCACCACACAGATTAAAACCGGGGAAAGCTCCCACTTTTCAGCAAGAATTGAACCTTTCTTTTGAAAAAGCTCAGCAAGAATTAAACCTAGCAGGAATTCAACCTGAGACCTCACACATTTTTGTGATATTAGTCACAAGGCTTGTACCACTAGGCCGCCCTGGAGTGGTTAAATGGAAAGGTAATTTAGGATGCTGAAGAAGAGATCTATATTCCAGATTTTTCGAGTTAGATTCTCGTGTTGCATATGGTGTGCATATGACATCCTTTGGTTTCTCAAGTGTTTTGAAGGAGGGTCAAAAAAGCTGTTAGGACAAAGAGTGGTGTTGGTATCTTGACAAAGAGTAGTTCTGTAATATATGTATTGTAAACAAGAAAACATAATCTTGACAAAATAACTTCCGTCTTATTTGCTAATTAGCCCTGGTCGTTAGAAAGGGAGTATTACGCCATGGCAACATATCCACCGGTGAACTAGAGAACCAGTCGAAATATGGTTTTTAGTGAGTGATTTGATGATCCGTCTTCTCCTTGTATTACCGTTCGGTTTTCTTCTTAATATATATTATTCCGTAGCAAATAGAAGGTACTTTTAGCTATGTAGAATCCCTAGCGAGGGAAAAGACCACATGAAATGAAAGAGTTTACCTTGAAATACAATGAGAATGAAAATATGTATGGGCATTTTACTCAAACCCGGAAAAGGTTCAGAAGAAGAATCGTCAGACAATTATGAAATCCTAAAGCTGATATAGATGTATATTGTAGTGCTTTAGCCAATTACTTGGACTGCTGTACTGCTCTATGCCTCTGCTACTTGATCTAAGTTTTCTTCAAAAAAAAATTATTTGGGCTGACCATAATTGATTTCCCTGTAACTTCAGTTTATCACATACTTAGTAACTTCTTTGACATTATCTATCTTCTCCAATCTTTAGGTAACATTGTCTATATGACTAAATCAATAATCTATATGTTTTCCTTGTCAAAGTATTGCATATATGTACATGATTGCCTCGCAAACTAAATAATCTAGGCCGTGGCATGGAAAGTTTTTCTTTGAATATCTTCGTTGAGTCTACTTTATTTCCAGAGTGTTTGGTGTTATTCGTAATGTGTTGATTGATCTTTTCTGCATGCAGGCACGCATATATCGAGAGGAGAAGAATATTATAGATTTGTATGTTATGCTTCTAAGATATTCGAGGTAATGAAAGGAAGTCATGATCAGATTACATTAGATTGTTTGTCTTTTTGAGCTTCATATGAGCGCTGCCTGCTTAATAATGATAAGTTTACTGTTATTTTTGTTTGAATAATTTCAGCTTGGTCTTGGATACTATAAAATTTCATCGAGACTACCAGGTTTTATGTCCAAAGGAAAGAGTGAATTGCAAGAAGGTAAATAAGATACTTTAATATTAAGGTTTGTCTTGCACCCCGTGTTGCTAATCTGTTATTTTTTTGGTTGACGTGGTGTTGCACATATTTGTTTTGCAGCAATTACTCGCAGTGGTGGGTGAGCTGGAATCTTTGAAAGCCGAAGTTGACCGTCAAGTGGATTATATAAACAAAGGTCATACAAGAAGTGAAGAATATCAACCAAATGGTCTTGGAGGAACCACACATAGGTCAGGGGAGTCTTCTTTACATCTACCTGGTGTGAATAACAGAGTTTCTTTTGGCTCTGATTACAAGCAGGTAATATTTGTTGTCCTGAAAGCCTGATGGAGAGTCTAGTTGTTGAGTCACATCCTATTGCCATTTTTGGACATACATATTCTGCATCAGACGGGTTTATGATTTCTTTGTAGAGAATGCACAGCAATCTTCATACAGATTTCTGCTTTTTAGAACACCCTCGAAAAATCTTGTTTCTTACATCCATTTGTTGAAGCACCCTTATGGGTTATAAGAAAATCAAAACTGTCATTGATTTTTCTATACATAGTTGTAATTAACTTAGGGTCTTTTTAAGATAGCCCCAAGTTTATGTATCCGATTTATGTATCTGATCACAACTACGTCTTGTGAGTTTCTTTTGTTATTACAACGGTACAAACAACGAAGGAAATTAATTTTTTTACCTTTTTGAATTTAAATTTTTAAAGAGCGGCGGGGGTGTTTTTCATCATTCTTGCTGTTTAATAAGTTCTCAATGCACAATTAGCTGATGGTATGCATTGATATGAATATAACTGAGTTGCCTTTTTGTCTGTTTTTTCATGCATTATATTTTATGGTTGTCTTTATGTTGCAGTCTCACAAGAAGGAAAGTTCACTCTCCTGGCATCAGAACCTTGGGAGTAATCAAGATAAACAATCAAGTACCAATGGCGTACAGTTCCAAAAGCTGTGAGTGTTTATAAACAAATGAATTCTGTTTTATCACATAGGCTTGTTATGTGTTTACCATCTTCTGGCTATGGTGGACGGCAATGAATAGGGAAAGCTTTTTCTATGCACTGCCGTTATGAAATAAGTTGTGAAGCGTAACCGTGTAGACCTATTTGTTACTTGAAGTGGGTTTCACATGCCATTTTTCCTCATTTTATTTCAAAAGATGGAGGCAAATCTTATATCGCATGTTGTGTTTACTTTTATCTTTATTCTGTCGAAGATAATAATATATTGAAAAGGGAAGACTCTTATGTATAGAAAGGAGTTCAAGATTTATAAGTATATGTTCACAATATGCAACATTCCAAATTACTAAATGCTAATTACGCTTCCTCACTGGTAAATGTACTTAAAGTGTAAAAACATTTTTCAGGAGAACTATGTGTTATATCCAGGATAATGAATTTTATTAGGGAAGCATTGTACACTAATTTTTGGCTAGACAAGTATTAAGTAACATTTTTTAGGTCACGATTAGTACTGGTAGTTTTATTTATCTAGGATCCTTAATTTAGGCATCAATATAGATAGTGGTAAATAATTTTGTTTATTAAGCTGGATATGATAAACTGATTTGATTTTTTATCGAGTGCCATCTGAGAGTTGTTTTATTTGTTGAAAGTAAACCATTATCAAGAGGGCTTGCTGGATCTCATGAATATAAACTGTTTTATTTAACTATAGTTGAGTATTAGGTGGGAAGGTGAACGGTGGTGAGATGAATCTGTTTCTTGTTACATGTAAGAGTGGATGCACGTATGGTTTGTTACCTGTGTTAGTTTGCTAACTTCACTTTTTTCACAGATCTCTATTGCCAACTCCGAGACAAGAAACTTTATCGAGGCATTCTTTTCTAGGCCCTAATGGTCTTCGTGCTCAGCGGTCAGGCCCTAGTGCGCAGATAAAGGTATATATCATTAGATTTTATTATACTTTGGATTTGTAATCTGGCACTAATTTGTGTTGCGTGACACAGGTGCAATATCCAACATATGACTTAAATTCAATTGATCATTTGAGGTCAGTATCTTTACAACTGGGCTTCAACTAGTATGATTCAACAGATATCTACATTCCTCAACAATTCTATTTGCATCTTCTCTTTTATGCTACTGCCAGACCTTATGTGCTACTATATCCTGTATTTCTCACAGTTTAATACAGTCTGCGCAAAGTGACATTCCTAGTGACATCCCTGGTATCAAAGATAGCAACTCAGGAGTGGATACAATGGATTCAGTACTATCCTTAGATGATGGTAGATGGTCACGTCCTGCTGCTGAGAATTTGTGCTCTCAGTTGGATGTTGATGATTTTCTTTCTGGAAATATCAGACAACCTTCTCCTCCTCCTGTACTTGCTCGACTGCAACCAGAACATACCCATATTTCTCCAGCACGAGTTGCTGACCCACGACCTGGAACTGCAAAT
This sequence comes from Glebionis coronaria, assembly GCA_025667525.1. Lineage (NCBI taxonomy): Eukaryota > Viridiplantae > Streptophyta > Magnoliopsida > Asterales > Asteraceae > Glebionis > Glebionis coronaria. The sequence goes on from CM046879.1 coordinate 179,052,236, forward strand.
TTGTTGCAAGACGACGCTCACAATTCTACGACGTATCAACATTTACATATTGTAAGTTCTTTCATTCTTCTAATTTGCTTTAGTAACGAATATTTGTGGTAATTGTAACTTTGTATATCCCCAAATTTTTGCAGCCTGTTAAGATGATGCAAGATTTTTTGAGATTAGCACAGGAAAATACTAAAAGAAATCTAGAAACATGTGGTGTTCTTGCTGGTTCTTTGGTAAGACTGCATTTGGTCCTCGAATTAATGTAGGTTCTTTTCTTTTGATTGTTATATTTATGTTAACTGACATATTAATTTTCCCGACTGTAGAAAAACAGGAAATTTCAAATCACCACACTTATTATACCAAAGCAGGAGTCAACTTCTGATTCGGTAAGACTTCAGGACTATAGAGTATGAGCTACTAAATTCTGTCTGCAATCAGTCTGCTATGCTTACACTCATATAGTTTGTATGATATTTTCTCATAGCCAAGTCAACATAGGTTTTCTTATGAGTAGACAGGTTTCTGTATATTAATTGTCAGTGTTTTTCTTTAGAACCAAAAATAATAAAAAAGTTTTAACCATTTTTTTTCTCGCATTTCTTTACTTTTAACTGTTACTTTGATTGATGCTATACAGTGTGAATGTAAAATTGTGATTTGTTAGTGTTGTTGGTTTTGGAAGACTTGCTTTAGATGGTACACTGACGATGATAAACTAATTCCTGATGCATTCTATTTTGCTCTTTAGTGTCAGACATTAAATGAAGAAGATATATTTGATGTCCAGGACAAACGTTCACTTTTCCCTCTTGGATGGATTCATGTAAGTCGCCAGATCAGTATTCTTTTATATAATTTCTGAGTGATATAATTATTAAATTTCCGATGTTTTGAACATATTTTTTTTCGTTTCTTCTAGACACATCCATCCCAAACATGCTTCATGTCGTCTGTTGATCTGCACACACATTACGCCTATCAGGTACAATTAAACAAATTTAAATCCATTTGTTTACTGAACCAGTTATTGATTTATAATTGCTACCTTTCCATTCATGGTTATACCAGTTAAGCTGGTATTTGAAGGCAGTCAATGCTGGAGTCAACTCCTAGGTCCATAGATAAAGTTTATTATCGCATAATCAAGGAGTAGATGCTATTAGTGGGCTTAATTGATACTGATTGAAAAAAAGGGGTTTGGCGTGTAGATTTAAGCAAGTTGGTTGAGTTTTTGAACACAATAAAATGGAGGTTATCATTAGGAGATGAATGATAGGATGGATAGCTTATTAGGATATGCTCAACTATTGGCCAATCAGTATTTTGACTGGCAATGGCGAATCGAGGATTCAAAACCACTTGGATCCTTAACTTAGTTGGGGCGACTAATAAACCAGTCCGACATGCGGGGGCGGAGCCATAAAGTTCGACAAAGGGGGCCACACTTTGATATTTTTTATAAACTACCCTACAAAACGGTTCTTATGGGGGGCAAACTATAAACCCCCCCCCCCCCCCCCCCGGATATTCTCGAAAATTTACACTACAATTTTTTCTCAAGGGGGGTCTCGTGACCCCTTTGACTCTTGCCTACCTCAGCCCCTGCCAGCATGTCAGGTCATGGTCGGCTATCAGTCGTTACTAATTCCATCTAACATAAGTGTACTATTAATACAAGACATCAGGCATATATCCAACAATAATCTGGAATCTCATGATTCAGTTACTACACCACCTCTCCAAACCTTTGTCACTCATCACCATAATTCTCTGTTAGGTTTCTTTGGGATTGGCCCTTCAGTTTCTTCGATTGAGTTCTCTGATCTCTTAATCGACCCTTTCATTTTCATTGTTACTTCTGACTCTGACCCTTTCGGTTATCACTTTCGCAATTCATATAAAGATATTGACTTCCGAAATTGGTTCAGTCACTCGCGACGAACACTAATTCCAGTTTACGTGATTTTATTTGTTGTACTTGGTGGGTTCTACGGACAGCTGGATTTGCTTTCTGATATTATACACCAACAAAGTACACAACAAATAATGACAATTGCAATTCTGAATAGAGAACTTGCTGATGCATCATGTAAGATGAAACTACCATCTAGTATTTGCCAGAAAATTTGGGGACTAAGGGTAGTTCCTAGTGGTTTAAGCTAGTTCCAAAAAGAATTGTTGAGTGTCTCTATAGAAAATGGAATCTTAGGTGGTTCCTGTACCTAGTTGGGCCTGTATAGGGGTTGACCTAGGTGGGCCTATATAGGTGATTAAATTGCTTGCCTAAATTTCGAAATTCGAGATTAGCTCAAAGTGATAAAATTCTTGCCTAAATAAACACATGAAATGCGGTACTTGCTTCCACATAGTCACTCATAACTTTTAAGTATAATGAAACTCAAATTTTTCTGAGGAGCCGGAAAACGTTGAAGACAGAGTGCTAACTAGAGGAGTTTATGTCTGATAGTTGGGGAAACTGCGGTAGGTGTTTGGCATCATATCGGACTCCTTAAGACGTCTCTCATGGTTTATGAGCAGTGGCTCTTCTTCTCTTAGGCTAGGCACAACGCATGGGGGTCGCGACCTAGTTTTTTCGGCCGGCGACCTAGTGCGACCTATTTGCCACAACCCGGCGACCTAGTGCGACCTAGTTGAAAAAAAAAAAAAAAAAAAAAAAATTTTTTTTTTTAAACACAATAAATTTAATAAAAAACATTACATTTATTTAAAAAAAAACATTACACAATTATTCGAAATTAAAAAACATTACAATAATCCTAGTAATTTAAATTATAACGTTCCTTGATTTTGTCCTTCATTTCTTGTTGTGCTTGCTGTTTGGCTATCGGCAAGTTGGGGTCGATTTCCGAGTTGTAGAACATCAAGTCTTTATCTCGTTTCTTTGCTTCAGCAAGCTCGATAGCCCGACGTTGTAACTCGAGCTTTTCTCTTTTGATTTCCGCGGTTTTCTCCTGCAAAGCCAACTCCCGTTGCTTCAAGTCAAAGTAGGAATCTTGTTGTTGCTTCTTCTTTCCCCATCCAATGTCTTTCATCTTCTCCCATTTGGAGCTTACAGCTTCAACAAATGAAGACTTCCCAGTTGACGAAGAGGTTGATGACTTCTTTTTAGCACGATCACGACCCATTGGTCGATTTTCTTGTTTCTCTTCTTCAGAATCATCGTGCACATCCATGTAACTAGCGTGTCCAGAACCAGAAGTGGTTTCAGAAGTCTTGGCTTTTTTCTTTGTAAACCGTGGCATTTCAACCTCTAACCAACTCGGGTGATCTTTGAGCACCTTCCACGCCTCCCGGTATTGAAACTCTTTATTGTAAGTCACTTTGTATTCAGCACAAGCTTTTTGGAAATCAGTGAGATCATTTGCACCACTATCATGAGTACGCTCAACGTTATTCATAATACCACAAAATGCACCAACACTAGGACGCAACCTGTTTTTCCATTTGCTCACAACCGCGTCATACCCTCTAGTAGAACCCGTCTCGGTTTCATAGTACTTCAATACATCTTGCCAAAAGCCCTTAGATTTTTGACTGTTTCCTTGGATGCAATTCTCAGAAATATAACACCAACCTCTGCATAACGCACACTCCTCCTCACTTGTCCATTCTTTTGGTGGCTCAGTTGTATCAATCTGTTTCTTTTTCGTAGCACGTCTTGAGGGCTTCTTAGGTTTGATTGGGGACATTTCTTCCACATCGTCTTCAAGGTTGTATGCACCATGAAAAGACCCGTGTCCCGAACCTTGACCCATAGATTGATCTTGGCTAGGCCCGTCACCCACATAGTTGTCTTGGTTGTATATCATATTCTCAAATTGTGCATCAACCTCAAAACGATTAATCGGAGAATACTGTTGGTTTGGATATGGTTTGGATAGGAAGTAGTGGAAGAATCCATAGTGGGCCGATACACACCCGAAGGCGATTCGTAGTTAGGTTGTTGGTTATCACGTTGTGGGGGATAAAAAGGACGGTTTGAATAGTTAGGTTGTTGGTGTGATTGATATTCAAAACCGGTGGGTCTAAACCGGAATTGTGGAGACACACCGGATAATCGAAAATTCGAGTCCGGTGTCACATGTGGAACAGATTCTTGACGAACTCGGGATTTTGGGGTTTTGTTTTGGGGAGTTCTCTTGCTAGACATTTTTAATGTGTGTTGAAATTTGTGTGTGAAATGTGAAAGAATGTATTGATTTATATAGGTTTTAAAAAATTTTTTTTTTTTTTTAAATCCAACGGTTATATTTCCAACGGTCAAATTTTACCCAACTTATGAATGGGTCGCGGTTAGGGTCGAATTGCGCAAGTTTTACACCGGCGACCGAATCGCCGCAACGCGACGATTCGGTCGCGACCGACCGGCGATCGACAATTATCCGAGGCGTTGCGCCTAGCCTTACCACTTGCCATTCTCTTACTGTAGTAGTCAACGTACTCTTCACTGCCCAAATGTGGCAGAAATATTGGGGGAATGGTGTTTCAAGTTATTGTTCTTGATTGATAATCAACAGTGGTACTTGCATATGTGTTTGGTTTGGGTTGGGTTCAGAAAGACATTAATGGAGTCATGCAGTTTGACTCTAAGTTTAAGATCACGATTTCTTATATACTCGTGTCTGAGGCATCGAACGTGGTCTATTGGTTAGAACCTTTTAGCCAATCAAATTTGTTTTGCTTGTGGTTGCTTAGTATACTGTGTTTGGAGAAACCAGCCTTATAAACAACTTATTAGCTTAATTAGGTGGTATATGTGTCATAATGTTATGTCATCACAAGACATGTTCATAAGTGTAGCATAAATCGAGTTGTTTGAGGTAAATATTTGACCGCACAATGGTCAAACACATTCCACATCCCTGTCCAGATGATACTGATTTGTGTTCCAATGTTATGAAGCAGACACAGTATCATTTTGAAGTTCAGTTTTTTCCATTTGTTTTATGTGTTTACCAAAATTAGTAGAGAAAGAAATGAATTAACACGAGCATAGTTTGTCCTGTGCCTATTTTTACACATGTACTTAATTTGTAGCTTAATTTGCAGATTATGCTTCCGGAAGCAATTGCAATTGTCATGGCCCCTACCGATGAATCCAGGTTGGTTTCTTTCGGTTTCTACTTTATTGCATAAATAACTATACGTGATGTTAAATATCTGGTTCATTTTAAGTATTATTTCTGGTACTATTTCATTCTTGGTGTTGTCAAATCTGTTTTAGGAATTTTATCGTCTTTCACCGGCAAGTTCATTGTTTTTTTGGTTAGAAAAATGTACAAGTAGAATAATATTTGCGAATCACTCTTGGGCTTAAGCTCAGTTGAATACTGAAGTGCTATCCTTGCATACATGAAACTGCTCTTGAATGATTGAAACAGAGTGCATCTAGCAGTGAATGCACATTAGCACTTAAGTTGTTATTTATTTGTTTATTATTGCTATCAGTGAACCTTAATATTACATCTAGAATGCCTTCATAGTAACTAAAACAAAGGCCCTTTCATAAAAACTAAAACAAAGACACACATTGTTCAGTCAATGTACATTTCTAAGATGGTGATGCGGAACCACGTAGTCATAACATAAGGTCTTATGAGGTTTTAAATGTTTCAGTTTCAATGTTTGTTTGCACACATAGTAATGGATAATATGTTTGTGTTTTAGTGCTAACTTGTGTTCTTTTTTCTGCATAGCCCGCATGGTATATTTCACCTTTCAGACCCTGCTGGAGTGAAACTAATTCGGAACTGTGATCAACGTGGTTTTCATCCTCATGAAGAACCAGATGACGGTAGCCCCATTTACGAACACTGTTCTCATGTTTATATGAATGAGACTTTGAACTTCGACGTCGTGGATCTTAGATGAATCTCCGTCGCCTAATGTTAATGAGATACAATTTTCTACTGTAAATTCTTTACAACGTAAAGCTTCCTACAAACTGTTTTTGTTAATATGAATTGGCGAGGGGAATGGAGTAAATATAGTGAATGCAAACTTTGACATGGTAGTAAAAGATAACATATATTCACATGCTGATTGGCTTGTCTGAATTAATGAAACCCAGTAGTTATGTTTGCACTATGTTTTACATATCAAATCTCAAACAGTCGCATATTAATAGTTGGTGTTTTGGTGTGGAACTTTATCCTTTAATAAATTAAGCGAGGTGCAATTTGTTTTAGGATTTATCACATCTAAGATCACTGGGAGCGGGGTTGTTCGTATCGTTGGCAAAATGTGATGCCACATCAGCAAAACTCTCGATTGCACCAGAAATGCTTTGGCATCACATTTGGTGCCGGTAGCGTGACCCAAAGAAAATGTGATGTCGGTACATGGACCTTATTAAATCACAAAAAAAGATTAGAAAAATACCAACGGCACGAGCATAGGTACGGTGAACCATTGGAGTGTGTCGTTGGCCAACCACATGGCTATTAGTCTATTACCAACGGCACGAGAGCCGTAACGGTGCGCTGTTGGATTGTTTGGCTGGTGGAACGGAGACCCTACACAAGGACTTAAAGATCCGCAAAAATTGTTCAGTGACTCACAGTACTAATACAAGTTATATTAGGTTTCGAGCAGAGCTATTTTAGATACTGATGTCAAGTGTCTTATCTTCACTGTCCATTAAAAAAAAGTTAACGACTATGATCCCCAGTTCTGGCTTATTGAGCTTATTTAGACCTTCTTATTATTTTTCCCGTATCATAGATCATATTTAGGATTTTTTAGGCAAAAGTTTGGATTTTTCCTTTTTTTTTTCTTTCTATTTTTAATCATTTATTTATTTCTGTTTTTGAAAAGTCATTAAAAAATAGTTAAAATAGATTTAAAATTTTCAAAAAATACTTTTTAGGTTTAACTAAATATATTTGAAATTTACAAGTCATAAAATTTTCATTTGGACTTTTTATTAATTAATTTGATTTTTAGGTCTTTTATTAGATTTTCAAATTAAATAATCATTAATTAAAAAGGTTTCAAAAGCTTTTATTGATTTTTCAACCTTAATGGATTTTTAGGATTTCATTGCAATTTTTATTAATTTTTTAGATAGATTTATTTTTTCGTCTCGATTCGTGCAAAAACGCGATTTCGTCGTAGTGTAATTTTTAGCATAATCCGTCTTTATTTTTCAACCTTTCTCTCACCAAAAACGAACTAATCTAAAAACGTTTTTAAACTTGGCTCATAACTCACACCTCCTTCGAGAACGAACTTCATTGTCGGTTTTCGCGTTTTTCTAAACGTGGAAACTTAATACTTGCCGTTGTTACTTGTTTTTCCTAAAGCAAATGTACAAAAACACTACATCAATTTTGGCGCCGCTGCCGGGGATTTGGTTTTGTTGACCATATTCCGTTGTTTGATTGAGTAGTTACGTTTTTGACCTTCCATTTTTGGAAAGGTTCAAATTGTAATTCTTCATTTTTTGATTTTTTATTATTAGCCATAAAAGTAATTGTGTAATTAGAACTCTAATTACACCGTATTATCGTTTGATTTCGTTTTTATTGTGAATATGATTAGTATATTGTATTACGTAGCACAAATAAATACAAAGTATCTCCAAACAAGCGTGAAAACGCACCCCGATAGTTACTGTTCCGATAATTATTGGGTGTATCGAATTCAAACAAAAAGAAAGGCAAAATAGATAAATACTCTTAATTGATTTAATCTCGATTAATACAAATTATGTGGTGGGTATAAGGCGGTTGTATTTCACGACCTAAAGAAAAAATGCTCTTAAGTGCTTCACGCCGCCTCGTTTTGTCCGCTCGCTTGCGCGTATTAAGAAGGTGACGACTAATTAAGGGTTTGTCACATCAAATATTAATAATCTAATTTTTTTTGCTTATATTATTGAACCTTCGAAACATTTTGGTGTTCCACCAATGTTTCAAAGTCCAACGAAAGCTTTTACTTCACGTAATCACTTCCTCTTCTTTTCTCTTCTTATCATTTAATTCTTTTTCTAACCCTCTATTTTTTTAATTCTCATAACTCCGTTCTCGTTTTGTCATGTCAAATGATGGATAATTTTCTTGTCCATATTGTGGAGGTCCGCCCGACGGTGGTAATTGTTATAATTGCGAGATTTATGGAGGAAGGGAGGGGTATATCTACAACTCTCCTCCAAATGATCATGGCTACGGATTTAATTCCTATGACCAAGCTCCACAACCGCCTTCGTCTTATTCGTGTAATTTATGCAGTTTGGAGCACAATTTCGGATTTAGTTGTACGATTAATTATAATGACCCCGAACTGAAGCCTAACTTCTTTGACCAATCTTCGCAATATCCACCGTCATATTCATGTGAGTTTTGTGGAAACGAACCTGATTATGGGTATGATTGTCAACCGATGAATCAAAATACGTCTTTCGACAATCAATTCTCCGGTTTTGACCAATCACCTCCAAAATATTCTTTCGATGATGATCTCGGTGCAAGGGACGTTGACGATGGATTTAAACGACTTGAAATGCTCTTTCAACAAATTATGGAAAAAGAGGATGTTTCAATCGTCGAAGTGGTTGAAAAGAGCATCGAAGGTATGGAAGAAGAGAAACGACGAATTGGTTATGAAATCAACGATATCTCTAATGAATTAAGCACTAGGAGATATCGTAAAGAAGAAATAAGTGACAAGTTTAAAGGAGAGTGTGAGATGAAAATTCGACAACTTCTATAAGATTACAATTGCATAAGCGTCGATATTCAAGAGAAGAGACGAGAACAAGAGAGAGAGGGAGAGGAGCATCTAGCTAGATGTGATCTCACGTTTCCCATTTATGACGACGACGACGATAGCGATATTTTCAATCTCGAACCATCTCATGGAACCACTACTCCTATACTCACTACGAAACCCGATGCCTCTCTAAGTATGGGGGAGAAGGATCTTAGCACTAATCCTAGTGTTGAAATCTATTCTAATCCAAAGTGAGCCTACGGCTGTCTCCGATGATGAGATAAGTAATTTTGCTCTCGATGAATTTTTCCACGAAAATACTAACGAGGCAAATTACGATAATGACTGTAAATCAATTTCATGTGATGATGTCTCTCCCAATGACACTTCGGGTAGAGAATCAATGACTTTTTCGAACCCGCTTTTCGTTGATGATTTTTCCACTAGTGATGACGAGTCACTACTCGACGAGGACGTTCACATTGACGATTTTAAAATCTTTTCGAACCCTTCTTTCGAATTTGATGACGAGTTCTTTTTTAGTGACGTAAATCCTCTCTTTGATGAGAAGTTCGAGGGCATCGAGAGTGAGGATTCTTATGATCCTAAACTCGATGAGCCGGATTTGCTAGTCACCCTCCCTGTGTCTCATTTGGATGAGCCTTCTCTTTCTATTTGTGATGCTTGATGGACCGCCTCTCAATGAGAATGAGGATTTTTATGTGGCTTTTTCCTTTGACCCAGGAGGAGACTTTGAGACCCCTACTTTTAATGATTCCCTTTCGACTCTACCTTTGTCTCAAAGTTACCCTACCCCCTCCCGAGTTTTTCAAGTACATTGTAAGGAGTTTTCTTCCTTACAAGACCTATCCTCCAGGTTTGCCTATATTATTTTCCACCGGAAGTGAGGATACTATTTTCGACCCCGGTATAAGGACTATGTCTTTAATACCGGTTGTTTTTGGGCCTTGTTTATCATGTAAGACCCGCTTGTTTACCATTCTATGATAATCCATAAATGATCACATTTATGTGGATTTGAGTCGAGCTCTTGACTCGGTTATAAAAAACGAGGTGCCTCGTGGAGGAAATCCCATGCTTATCCTTGTAAATATTTTTGCTTTATAATGTAGTTTAATGTGAGGAGACTTGTGCTCTTCCGACCCTTTGTTATAGTGGTTGTTTGTGATTGTGATATTCTAGGAATCATCATCATCAATGAAGCCTCTCGTGTTCGTTTTTCGTATCACTCGAGCTTCGATCGTTTGCTTTGAAGATTCTGATAGCCAATGATATCCTTTTTACGTTCCAACGTTTATCTTTTAGCATAATTCATAAACGGCTTTTAGATCATTCGTTGTACCATTTCCATGCTCGAGAGTAAGCATTCGACTTTTCGTCTCTAGTATGGGGGTGTTTCACCGTTAGACTCGAAACATTGAGGACAATTGTAACGCCTCACTTTGATAAGTGAACCGTTACGCGTATTTATGACGTGTCATCAAAGCATGCAAGGTAATATATACTAAAACATACATGACCATAGGGAAAACCGGAATCAAACATCGGTTCCCAAACATAAGCCCAAAACATAAATAAAGTAAATAAACTAGGAGGACAAGACAAGTGTCCAAACAAGCATAATTATGAAGGTAAAAAGGAGAAGAAGTCTAAGGCAACTTCCATCCTATGCACGTCCTCCATAAGCTCAAGTCTGTCATTGGGTACCTGCCGTTTTGGGACATGGAAAGGAAAGTAACGGTTGAGCAATACGCTCAGTGAACGGATATATGACATAGTATGAATGGCTGAAACATAAATAAGACTAATAGCAGCAGAAATGTATAAGTCCTGGAAAACTTGGAACATGTTTATAAAACTGGTTTTATAGTTTGAAAAGACTTATTTTTTTTATGTAAAATCTGTGTTAATTAGCCAATAGCCTATATAGGCCATGAGGTTCCACCGTGCATGAATACTTGGAGGGGAGACCTCGTCATACAATTAGAGGGGTTTCCTTTAATTAATTAGTCTGGATAGGAGGGATCAACTCCTAGTGAAGGATGCAAGGCACACATCGCATTCACTCTGGTATTACTGGTAAACATGTAACTAGGATGCACCCATACGCCCCACATGATAATATAATATAATGGCTAAAACTGTAAAGGGATGCCACGAGCAATCATTTCGCCGTGGGGAAGTCATAACACTGGTGCCTCCAGTGTTATGGTTATGGTACCTCCATAACTAGGTGACACTGGTCATGCATGTATATGACTTAGGCTCTTAACTAACATAAGTAATCAAACATATAAAACAATACCGGGGAAACAGTTGGCTGCAAACGAGAAATCTTAAAATGTCCATACTGAAGGGACGGGAAATCCGTACCTTATGTCCAGTGAACGGAAAAGACGAACGAATGGAAGTCCAACTCTGATCTCACTAATGCTACATAAACAGGGGACATGTATAAGTATTCTGTTTACCGAGTACTTAACTGATTATATCGTGTCTTAGCTTGTTTTATATGTTCTTTTCTTGTTTGACTGATTTAAGGTTATGCTGTGTTTATCATGTATTCTGTGTATTCTGATTAAGTATTACTTGTATTTCTTGTATTATTATACTTGTTGTGTAATAACAAAGTAACTTTCTTAAAATAGCAGGTTTCCTAAAATAGAAAGCTTCCCAAAATAGAAAGTTTACAAAAATAGAAAGTTTCCAAAAATAGATTAACATCTAAAAATAGATCAGTTTCTAAAAATAGAAAGTTTCCAAAAATAGTAAGTTTCATGAATTAGAAAGTTTCCATGTTTTTAAATAAGCTGAATTAATAAGCTAATAATATAAGCATAAATTTACTGGTTAAATATCATAAGTCATATAATTATTGGGATAGTTTATTAATAATATCATGTTAATTAAATAAATTATAGATTATACGATTTAATCAAATATAAGCATGATTTAATTAAATTAAGGTGTATAAAATAATTTGGTTAAACATGTATTAATATTATATTAATTATAACCTAAGTCATGTTTATTAATTAATTATATTCCATGTCTTAAATAATTAATTAATACTATAGTTTAAATTAAATAAATAAATACTTAGGTTAAAACATGTATTATTTCATAAAGAATACATAACCTAAGTTCATGTTAAAATTAAATTAATTATTAGTCATGTCTTACTTAATTTAATTTTCTTGTTAAAAATAATATACTTGTAAAAAAAAATACTTGCAAAAGTTTAGTCATGAACCGGACCCATGATTTTAATTTAGACATGTCGTGAACCGGACCGAATAACCCTTGAACCGGACCAACAAACACCCCTTTAATAGCGGTGAACCGGCTCGGCCGGTTGCCACTGCTTGTATAAAATCGCCACTGGCTTAAGCCGATGGTTCCCTCTCGGCTAGCCGCTGACCACAGCGAGTTTCCCCCTGCTGCAGACCGTGTTCCCCCTGCTTGACCAAAACCGCCACCGGTAGTTAGCCGGTGGTGGTGGCTGCTGCTACCGAGACCCCAAACAAACTAAACGGTACCCCGACTCGCGTCGGGGTCCCTTGGTTCCTGCTGCCGAGACCACACAACCCCCACACCGAGACATGGGTCTCGGCTGGTGGTGATTCGAGGACCACCGAGAGCTTCGGCTCTCGGTTCCGTGCGTCGGCCGAACCAACCCAAAACCATTCTTTTATTTTCCCCCATGATTAATTAACATGTTAAATTACTTGTTTTTATTAAACCCCATGTTCATGTGTTCTTGATCTAATAAAAGAATAAAAGAAAAAGGATTTAATGATTTACCGAATGCGTAAACAATTGAGAATCATTAACACGAACACTAACACTTGCTTTTTTTAATCACCAAGATCAAATAATCACCTCCTTGTGGTGTCCTCAGGCCGGCGGCAATAGAGAGACAAAAAGAGAGGCTAGGGTTTATTTTTATCAAACGTTTGTAAAATGAAAAGGGTGTAACCCTTTTTGTTTATTTTAGTAAAAACCAAAAGTGGGTTTGGGCCCTCCCTTGTCTTGTGTCCGCGGGTATGTGGGTCCCACAAGGAAAACCCGAAGTTTTTCCGTGTCTAATATTTTACGTGTACATACGTTAGCGTTTTCGTGTAAGTTCGTAATTAATCGTTCGTGTTATAATAAATACTTGTACGTAAACGATATTAATCGTATTATATTAAATAATTACGTAATTACATGTTCGTGATTTAACGTTCATGATTTCATGTTCGTGATTATAATTATTATTGTTAATAATTATCGTGTACTATCACGTACTTAATACTTATCGTGTAATAACACGTACGTAATTTTTGTAATTAATAATCGTGACACGTGTTCGTGCTATAAAAGGAAAGTTTTAATTTGTACGTACGTTTACTAAGTGTACCGTTCATGGTAAAAGCATGCGGGTTTTACAACTCTTCCCCCTTAAAAAGAATAATTCGTCCCTGAATTATGGATAAAGTAAACTGAAAGATGAACATACCCGAATCAAAACTGGAAAGGCATGCAAGATAAAATGACATGCTAGAAAGGAACGTCGAACGTGACATGGCTAGAACGGGCATGGAACGTGACGTGACTGAAAGAACGTATCTAATCGATGAGAGAAAAAGGATAAGAAATCCGGAAGGACTCCTCCGTTCCAAGTGGCTTCCCGCCAAGAACGGTCCTCTAAAAGGTCTTGGCGGAAATAACAATATTAGTCGTCATGACTTTTTCTTGACGATAAAAAAGTTTCTGGTTCATTAACGTAAGACAGATTTGCATGAATCTGATCGAGTGGATGAGAATTAACGTGCAAGGTAATTGAAACGTTATGATGCGAAATAATCTGAAACAACTGACATAAGTACGTCTGAGAAGTGATACCCGAGACATACTGAAACGTAACACCTGAACAATTGTGAACGTGATACGTGAACAATTGTGAACGTGATACGTGGAGATATGATGAGTGTAATATAAGAAACATATGGTGGACAATGATACGTGCAACGTATCGTGAACGTGATATGAGAAACGTGAAATGAACATGACATGTGAAACATATCGTGAACGTGAGATAACTGAGGAGGTAATGCCAACGATATAAGGTGATGGAAAGTTTATTAGACTTAAGTCTGGTCTCTCAAGCTTCTGCAAAACTTCCAGAACGAAACATGAAACGTAAATCATAGGCAATGATACGATCATGAACGTGACAGTGTCATGATCGTGAGCGCGAAAGCGAGTCGTAATTAGAACAAGAACGTGAACGTAAATAAGGAGCACAAATGTGAACCTTTGCCTGGCTGGAACATGTCCGATCAATTTGCTGACTCTGAAATCCTTGCGGATGTAAGGATTCTGCAGACTTGGTCAAACTGTTGACAATAACCCATATAACATCATGCTTCTTCTGAGTTTGTGGTAATCTGGTAACCAAAATCCATGTAGATCTTGTCCTATTTCTGATCACAATTTTTGATGGTGGAAAAAAATTCCAGTCTGTTGGTGTTCTATCTTAGCCTGTTGGTATGACAGGTACTTAGATATGAACGTAACTGTATCTTGCTTCATAGAAACGGGATACGTAGAAGTTCGGAAAACTATGTATCTCTGAATTTAGACTTCTTTTAGCGTAGGATTTTTTGGAACATCTAATGTAGTGTATGGTTCTCACCTTTACGCACAAGCTGAGTCATGGTAAGATTAACCGTGAGAATCTATGTGATTCAGCGTGTCACTGTAATCAACCAGAATTTATATTAGAAAATTTCAGGGTGCAATTTCTCCTGTCGTAGAATTTGCAACATAGTGCAAATGTGGTCTTCATGCTCTTCTCTAGACTTAGAGAAAATCAGGTTGTCCTTGATGAAAACACTGATGAATTTGTTTATGAGTTCATGAAAACTCAATTTATTAAGTCCATAATGCTGTTGGAGCATTTCTGAGACTAATACAAAATCATGAATTTAGCATGACCAAGTCGTGTACGAATAACAGTCATGGAAATGTCCTGCTCTTTCACTCGCCAAGGCTGGCAGCATGATCATGAGTCGATCTTGGAAAAGGTTTAACACTATATAGTCGCTTACACATAATTTTCAATACGTGGAGGAGGATAACGGTTATGAAGGGTGATTTGTTTAAATCGACGGTAGTCGACACATAATCTCATGTTACCGTCCCTCTCCTAGAAGGTTACTCTGGAATACATGTGGTAATATTCTGGAATAATCGGCTGGTTATGAGTAAGGGGCTTCAGAAGTCGTGTCATCAATAATAGCTGGATTCTTCGCAGCCATAGAACAACAAATACGTGCTTGTAAAGCATAATTATTTGTACAATTTTCCTGATGGAAAATCATGCTGAATGTATTCAGTAGCCTGAACATCGCTGTACATACTCTGATATGAATGGTGACTAACCGTAGCATGGCCTACTGTTCTTAGTCCACAATCAAAATCATATTTAATTCGCATCAGTCCGAGGTAAGTGCGTTAGCAGATTGGATCTTATCATTGGACTGAAGGAAAAGCCTCTGTATACATGGGTGATACAAATGGCTTGCTTTATGGTCATGGTTATATGAAATATGAAATCAAGAATTGAAAGTGTCATGAAGCAAATGTGACAGATCTCACTTGGTGTGTTTTTCCTGTGTCACTTAGAACGAATCCTGCTTGTTCAAACACGAATAATACGCCGGTGATGGTATTGAGATTCTTGTGGCTTGATTAATACATGTCACAACAACATGGATGTACCCCTTGTAGGGTACCCTAAATTTCTTAGGGTTGTTTCAGCAAACAGACATGAGTCATGTGTCCTGACTCGTGTCTTAGAAAATATACGTATGACATGTGCCTTGACCGGTGTCTTGACATGTGTCTTCAAAAAATATACATGACCCACGTGTCTTGACTGATGTCTTGACATATGTCTCGAGGTGTGAAACAAATAAAGCTGTAAATCTTAGGTTATCATTCCAGAATTGGCGGATCGGTTGGACTACTGACCCTTTGTAATATCTGATCACGTCCGTGACCGGTGTTCTATTACGATTACTAGGATAGTTGCTGTCACAGTAGTGGTTACTATCGTCTTGTGTGTCAGTTCCATGACGGTCATTCTCATGACTGTGATTTATGTAACTATTCAGCTGAGTGGCCGGATGGTACCGGTTCTTACTCATATGACTGAAATGACGACTGAATGACGTGTGACATGTAACTAAGAAGTAGGGACATGGATTGCGATGGAAATCGTCTGGTGGTGAAGCATCTCCTTGTCCGATCGCTTGATCTAACGCCTTTGTCTTCGTATTGTAGGATCTCTAGGTTGTGACCGCATCAACATCTCGTAGCGTCTCCAAATAGTCGGCCACATCAACATTTAGTAACATCTCCTAGTTATGAGCGACATCAACATCTAGTAGCATATCAACAAGTGGAATACGTCTGAGATGATTTAGGATCGACTAGCGAATACTCGTGGAGTATTGCAAGTAAAGTACACATGGATTCAGGTACGTGTAATACACATAGGATACGGTACATGGAGTACACATGGAATGTACATGAAATGATCGGTATGGGGTCGATAATCTGTCATGATTTTAAAGGAAAATAATTGGTTAAACGGTTAGGAAAAACCATCATGATAACCTAGCAATGCAAGCATAGACATCATTCTGGTTGCATATAGAAACGCTAAAAGTGTGGTTAAACGAAATTCAACGATGATTTGCCTGAAATCATAATTAATAAAAACCAACCATGACTATCGTGAAAGCAGTATTACATGAAATCCATCAATATCTTTCATGAAAGCATAATCAACATGATGGAAGCATAATTCACATAAGAAACGTAAGACGTAATCAGCATGAAGACGAATTCAACATGAAGAAACATGGAACAAACTTAACATGAAGGAGTATAAAACATAACAAGCATGAAAACGAAGTTAACCATGATAGTATGAAAACATACTTGACATAAAGAGACATAGTAACTAATGAGGGGGCATGAAAAAAATATATGATTGTAATGAAATGAATCCAAAAATCGCTGGTGTGGACGACCATTGGTCGGTTCACAAAATAAAATTTTGACATGACTTATTTAATTAGGTCCTAATACATAATCATAATTTTTTTTTCCATATAAACATGAAAATTTTATGCATGAAAACAGTGTATGGAGGCATGATAATGAAAATAACATGGGTTTGGGTCAACGCCTATGGGTCGGTTCACCTAAACAAAATGATCCGATTAAAAGCACAACGACTAAATATGGCCTGTCCTATACCAACCATTACTTAGTCAAAATACCTGCAACAATAATACATGAAATAAATGAGTGGAAATCAGCTGTCAAAACATAACAGAAATTTTTTTATGTGACCAATTATGAACTATTGGGGTTCAGTCCACATTAGCCACAATTCACAAGGAACATTATGCATGAAACAATGACACGTAACTAAGTATGGATGACGGTTGTCCATCCATATTAGTAAAACAATACCGATGAAAACATCATGGTTAAAACAACAAGGTGCTGAAAACATCAATACGTGGAATAACAAGCGTTGACTTAGGAAGTTTCTGGTGACTACCCACTAGTCACAGGTCGAGTTTTAGAGCCTACAGGTCGAATCCTTGGCTCTGATACCATAATTGTAACACCCCACTTTGATAAGTGGACCGTTACGCGTATTTATGGCGTGTCATCAAAGCATGCAAGATAATATGTACTAAAACATACATGACCATAGGAAAACCGGAATCAAACATCGGTTCCCAAACATAAGCCCAAAACACAAATAAAGTAAATAAACTAGGAGGACAAGACAAGTGTCCAAACAAGCATAATTATTAAGGAAAAAAGGAGAAGAAGTCTAAGGCAACTTCCATCCTATGCACGTCCTCCACAAGCTCAATTCTGTCCTTGGGTACCTGCCGTTTTAGGACATGGAAAGGAAATTAACGGCCGAGCAATACGCTCAGTGAACGGATATACGACATAGTATGAATGACTGAAACATAAATAAGACTAATAGCAGCGGAAATGTATAAGTCCTGGAAAACCTTGAACATGTTTATAAAACTGGTTTTAGTTTGAAAAGACTTAGGTTTTATGTAAAATCTGTATTAATTAGCCAATAGCCTATATAGGTCATGAGGTTCCACCGTACATGAATACTTGGAGGGGAGACCTCGTCATACAATTAGAGTGGTTGCCTCTAATTAATTAGTCTGGATAAGAGGGATCAACTCCTAGTGAAGGATGCAAGGCACACATCGCATTCACTCTGGTATTACTGGTAAACATGTAACTAGGATGCACCCATACTCCCCACATGATAATATAATATAATGGCCAAAACTGTAAAGGGACGCCACGAGCAATCACTTCGCCGTGGGGAAGTCATAACACTGGTGCCTCCAGTATTATGGTTACGGTACCTCCATAAAGGTGACACTGGTCATGCATCTATATGGCTTAGGCTCTTAACTAACACAAGTAATCAAACATATAAAACAATACTGGGAAAACAGTTGGCTGCAAACGGGGAATCCTAATAAGGAAAGAATGGTCATACTGAAGGGACGGGAAATCCGTACCTTATGCCCAGTGAACGGAAAAGACGAACGAATGGAAGTCCTACTCTGATCTCACTAATGCTACATAAATAGGGGACATGTATAAGTATTCTGTTTACCGAGTACTTAACTGATTATATCGTGTCTTAGCTTGTTTTATATGTCCTTGTCTTGTTTTACTGATTTTAAGGTTTAGATGTGTTTATCATGTATTATGTGTATTCTGATTAAGTATTACTTGTATTCTTATACTTGTTGTGGAATAATAAGTAACTTTCTAAAAATAGCAGGTTTTCTAAAATAAAAAGCTTCCAAAAATAGAAAGTTTCCAAAAATAGAAAGTTTCCAAAAATAGAAAGTTTCCAAAAATAGATTAACTTCTAAAAAAAGATCAGTTTCTAAAAACAGAAAGTTTCCAAAAAGAGTAACTTTCCTGAATTAGAAAGTTTCCATATTTAGAAATAAGCTGAATTAATAAGCTAATAATATATGCATAAGTTTACTAGTTAAATATCATAAGTCATGTAATTATTGGTATACTTTATTAATAATATCATGTTAATTAAATAAACTATAGATTATACGATTTAATCAAATATAAGCATGATTTAATTAAATTAAGGTGTATAAAATACTTAGGTTAAACATGTATTAATATTATATTAATTATAACCAAAATCATGCTTATTAATTAATTATATTCCATGTCTTAAATAAATAATTAATACTATAGTCTAAATTGTATAAATAAATACTTAGGTTAAAACATGTATTATTTTATAAATAATAGATAACCTAAGTTCGTGTTAAATTAAATTAATTATTAGTCATGTCTTAATTAATTTAATTTTCTTGTTAAAAATAATATACTTGCAAAGAAAAATAATACTTGCAAAAGTTTAGTTATGAACCGGACCCATGATTTTAATTTAGACATGTCGTGAACCGGACCGAATAAACCCTTGAACCGGACCAACAAACACCCCTTTAACAGTGGCGAACCGGCTCGGCCGGTTGCCACTGCTTGTATAAAATCGCCACCGGCTTAAGCCGGTGGTTCCCTCTCGGCTAGCCGCTAACCACAGCGAGTTTCCCCCTGCTGCAGCCCGCTTTCCCCCTGCTTGACCAAAATCGCCACCGGCAGTTAGCCGGTGGTGGTGGCTGCTGCTGCCGAGACCCCAAACAAACCAAACGGTACCCCGACTCGCGTCGGGGTCCCTTGGTTCCTCCTGCCGAGACCACACAGCCCCCACACCGAGACATGGGTCTCGGTTGGTGGTGTTTCGAGGATCACCGAGAGCTTCGGCTCTCGGTTCCTTGCGTCGGCCGAACCAACCCAAAACCATTCTTTTATTTTCCCCCATGATCAATTAACATGTTAAATTACTTGTTTTTATTAAACCCCATGTTCATGTGTTCTTGATCTAATAAAAGAATAAAAGAAAAAGGATTTAATGATTTATCGAATGCGTAAACAATTGAGAATCAATAACTGAACACTAACACTTTCTTTTTTTAATCACCAAGATCAAATGATCACCTCCATGTGGTGTCCTTAGGCCGGCGGCAATAGAGAGACAAAAAGGGAGGCCAGGGTTTATTTTTATCAAACTTCTGTAAAATGAAAAGGGTGTAACCCTTTTTGTTTATTTTAGTAAAAACCAAAAGTGGGCTTGGGCCCTCCTTTGTCTTGTGTCCGCGGGTAGGTGGGGCCCATAAGGGAAACCCGAAGTTTTTCCGTGTCTAATATTTTACGTGTACATAAGTTAGCGTTTTCGTGTAAGTTCGTAATTAATCTTTCGTGTTATAATATATACTTGTACGTAAACGATATTAATCGTATTATATAAAGTAAGTACGTAATTACATGTTCGTGATTTAACGTTCATGATTTCATGTTCGCGATTATAATTAGTATTGTTAATAATTATCGTGTACTATCACGTACTTAATACTTATCGTGTAATAACACATACGTAATTTCTGTAATTAATAATCGTGACACGTGTTCGTGCTATAAAAGGAAAGTTTAAATTTGTACGTACGTTTACTAAGTGTACCGTTCATGGTAAAAGCATGAGGGTTTTACAACAGTGTTTAGTTTTAGTATAGGGTGGGGTATCTAGATACTTTACTTTGCTTACGTCATCACACAATCCAATTTTCATCTTTTTTGTTGCAAATAAGGCTAAAAATGGCCAAATTTTAAATTTTTTCTTGTTTTTTATAAGTGTTTAAGACACGAATGTAGGTTTTCAGATGGTAAGAATAAGAGTAATTTTTGACTCGACCGTGCGTGTTGAGCACTTCACTGCGTTCCTTAACTATATTAGGCTAAGTCTCATTAAATTGAGGACGAGATAAGATAGAGTTAATTATATGTTACTATGCTAAACGTAGAGTACTCATATTCTTTTAAAAACTCATGTGTTTTAATTATTTGTTTTTTCTCCTAACACTTTAATTTAATAAATTGTTAATAAATATTGACTTAGCGGTTTAATCACCATTATTGATTCTTAACTAATTCTAGTAGTTTTCATGTAATTAAATTGAGAAAACATTTAGGATTCGTTAGCGCCATGGTTTTGAAGTATTGGCAAACCGAATAATCGAAAGCTTCCCCTAATAATAATACCTCTTCACCTAAATCAAGCAAAAATTTAAAACTCACAAGGCCGAAAAATCTATGCAAAATTGAAGTGAATGTCTTATAACCTTGAAGCTTTAAAGATGCAAAATTCGTTTCGACGTGAGGATATACGTCTTCGTCGTAATAAACACCTCATGGCGAGGTTAAATAAAAGACAAGGCAAGACCAAAGTCATAATAAAAGCTCCATGGTGGAGTTGAATAAAAGATGGAGGTAAACCATGATAATCAAAGCCACCGATAATGAGGTGGATAATAAAATTCATGGTAATAAGTGAAATGTTCAAAACCGTTGTAAAATCGTGTTTATCGAATCTTACTTGTTTACTTAATTTTTTTGACATCGTCACTATTAGGAAAGGTTATTAATTTAATGATTTTGGTTACACCGTTACGACTCTAATTATGGACCTTAATCTCTATTATCGCATAAGTAAAAAATGTATCATTGTGATCATTAAGACAAAAATAAAATATAAGAGATACACTTTAGGAATAAGGGAGTCTAAGTTTGTGATTAAAGCATATGAGTAGTGTTAGCATTACTAACTTATAATGACAATGATCTTGTTTCACGCTTAGCATGGAATTAAGTGAAAATCGGGGACGAAAAAATTATTTCTACGAAGCATTCACGTGTTCTTATTCTTTGACCGTAAAAGTCACAATCTCGTGATGAAAACAATACATATTTTGGACGACGAAATTATTTATAGGCATTTAGTAGTTAAGTTAAATTTACGTTTCAATAAATGTCAAATAAAAATGAATTTTGGAAGTTCTACGATACTATATTTTAGCATTGCGTGAGGGCGCGACAATGGTTTAGTATGGGGGAGTGATGAGACCATAATTATACATGGTCTCATTGCCAAAAAATGCATTAAATATCATAAAAACCATGCAAAAACCTTTGTATTTGTTCATTGTGAGATTGTAGGTTCGGATATCGTGATATTAACAAAAGATCATATGAACAAGCAAAAAAGAACACGAGAAACGAAGCCACATAAAGAATCGGACCCGAATGTGGATTTTCCAAAAATACCCTTGAAGAATTGATGAATTACAAGATTGGTCCTCCAAGTTTAAAGAATTGTCACTTTGTACCCCTCACTTATTAGTATTTACAGCATGTTCCATAAAGTTTCAACATTATACATGAAAAGCCCTTGAAGTTTCATATCTTTGTAATTTAAGTCCTTTTTCCATGATTTAAAAGTCACAAGGACTTATTTTGCCAAAGGGACAAATTTGATATAACGGGAATTTGCCCTAAAAATATGCCAAAGTATGGGAGGCCACAATTGCATAGCTGTTCAAAGATGTAGGGCTCAAACAATCACATACCCAAACCTATTTTCTTTAATACCCGACCAGCCCAAAACCAAACCCTACCCACCACCCCATTACCCGTTTCTTAATATTATTAATTGAGTTTAATCTTAATAAATAATATTAATAGTGGCGCCAAACACTTCTCTCCCCCTAATAAGATCAAACTCCACTGTTTTAACCTAACCTAAAACCCCCAAACCCTAATTCTAATTAATGACGAAATCAAGGGGATATGCTAAGCACTTTTCCAGATTGCTAATTAAATATCATTTAAACATAACCTAACTTTCAAAACCATCACAAACCAACCCATGTGGGCTGTAGGGACCTCTCCTGCCCCATACCTTTCTTCCCTTTATTCAATACCCGACCAAATCAACAGCTATGAGTAATTCCTTCACCCCGACACTAAATTGGATGGCTGTGATCACTTTCAAACAGCTGGAATGAGCAGGCATCACATGGAGCAACAAATTAGAGCAAGACTTGTTCAATTATTCAAAAATCAAGCAAGGCTAGAAAAGGAAGATTAGTGCTAGGGTTTCAAACATTGTACTAGTTCTATTATCTTCTATAGATTAGTATAAAAGGGGAGTCGACCTGTGACTTATCCCTTTATTCCATTTTCTTGTAATTTTTTTATAAATGAATATTTAGAGTGTTTTATAAAAATATTTGCAAGAATCTCTGTTCCACATTAGTTTAGCTTATTTACATTTGTGTTGATTTAAACTTTGTGAAAGCATTTTCTTTTTACCAAATCTTGTTCAAGTAATCTTGTTCTAGCATTATTGGGACCCAATAAGCCATAAACAACTATTTGGCTTATTCCTAACAAAAATAAGCCATATGTTTTGTTTATAGCTTATTGTTATCTTCTTGTTTAATATTTCAATTTTCTGGCAAAAATTTGTTGTTTGCAAGTTTTTTCTAAAAAATCTTTTATCTCTTTTTTTAGACTAACTGTTCTATAAGCTCATTCACAAGCTGATTGCCAACCAGTTTGTGGATTTATTTATTGAACTTGGAAGTTCTTTTGTTTGTGTTGGTGTGTTTCAAACAAGTATCAAGAAAACCACCCTTTTTGACTGTTGTAGTCTAAGGGTGGTCATTTCCCTTCTCACTGCATATCACAGCAGCCATAAGCTCCAATCTCAAAAGCCACTCCTTTTGAATTGGTTAAGTGATTGGTGTATTTTGCATACACCTAATAGCATGATTAATTTAGCATAATTGTATATTTATTTGTCGTTATATATGTACTTTGAGTGTGTTTTGTGATTATGTAGGTTACGAGCGAAATGGAATAAAATGGCCGCTTTAATTAATTTTTTGGAGAAAAGACATTGTGAGCGCCGATGAATGAAGAAAAAATATTGAAGAAAAAGATTTGAGCGGGTCGCAATATTTTCGGTCATCTTTTATTTGTCCGGCCTTCGTTTTAGAAATTATTTGTGTTGGGTTAATTTTTATTGGGCCAAAGTTACTATATAGCAAAAGAAAAAAAAAAAAAAACTTTTGGCCCACTTGGACCCGGCCCAAAAGCTTAAACCGACAACAACTACAAGTCCTATAAAAGAAAACAAAGAGGGGACACAAAGGATGAACACAAAAAGAAAAAAAAGCAGGTGGGCCGCCTATTTGGGGGCAAATCGATTAAAAAAAAGAAGAAGAGAAAAAGAGGGTGTATGGTGGGGTGGACTACACAAGATTAAAACCAAAGAAAAAAAAAGGTTTTATTTATTTGATGGTGATGTTTGATATTCAGCAGGTCGGGTACACCGCGATGTCCGGCTAATTTTATTGTAATTCCTTCCGGTAACTTTATTTATGGTTTGATCATTACTTTTGGATTATCATATATTCATTACATTGATTTATGATTTATTTATAAATTATTTTTATCGATTTGATATTATGTTTAATTATTTGTGTTCGACAATTTATTGTTAGTTAACGATTCATACTTATTTTATTTAGCTAAAAAAAAGATGGTCGTATAATCAACATAAGTTGTACTTAAATAAATTATTAAAACATAATTATTGGTTGGATTAATATCAGATTTATTATCGCGAGTCATTGATAAACATAATAAATGCCAACATTAATTCATTCATATTAAGTCAAAACAATTTTCCTTCCGTGGTTAAATAAATGCGAGATCGCCCGTTGTAAAACAGAAGAGGGGCTTCACCGGGTCCTATAGAAACAATTTCACCAGGAATACTTTTGTAATCGGTTCTAAAAAGTTTCGATAATCCATAAGTGTGACCAATCATAAATATTAGGAGCTGGAAGGGATTACATTTTTCTTTTAATTGTTTACATCTTTATTATATTTTTCTAGCTTTACTATTAGTTTAATAATTATTTTTATTTTTAATTAGCATTTTTATTATCAAAAGTATTTTAGTTGTCAGATTTCAAAACCAAAACCTTTATTGATCAGTGATCATCTCAAAACTTAAACTAAAACCACATAGTCCTCGTGGATCGATATCCGCTTACCCTATCTAGTATAAGGTAATTAGGTTATTTTTGACCGGCACTTCAACGTCGATAAAAAATTTGGCGCCGCTGCCGGGGACTCAGTGAGCTTTTCGTTTAAGTTTTTGTTAATATTTTTCTTTAATAAAATAAAAAAATACAAAAAGATTTTATTTTTCTTGTTTTGTTTTGTTTTGTTTGTTTGTTTTGTTTCTTGTGAGTGTGCAGGTTAGTGTATGCGCACACGTAGATCGGGACGGACATCACCGTTAGCTTACGATCCTGAGGTTGAGAAAAGTGCAAGGTTAAGAAGGAAGACGTTTCGACAGTTTTCTACTAATCTTGATTTTTCAGGTTTAGCAGAGCTTTTCGCTGAAATGCCAGGTGACGAAGATGTTGGCGGAAGTGCTAGCGGCAGTAGTAGCGGAGAAGAATCTCCACCACGGGGTGTTGATTCTTATTACAGGCCGGGGATCTTCGAGGATCCCTCGCCTATCGTTTATCCGGATCCGGTTAAAGGGGTTACAAGTAACTTCAAGATCCAGCCGAACCTCATAGCAATCTTGCCAGTGTTTAGAGGTCGTGAGGAGCCATACGCACATCTGCGAGAATTCTTCTCAATTGCTGACACACATCAGGTTAATAACATTACCAAGGATGAGGTAAGACTTCGCCTTTTTCCTTTTTCACTTAAAGATCAAGCTAAGGACTGGTTCTCATCTCTTGATCCAGGTAGTATTAACTCATGGTCTGAAATGCAATCGGCTTTTCTTGAGGAATTTTATTCTATAAGTAAAACTGCTGCCATTAGGAATAAGATTAAATCCTTCCGTCAAATCCCAGGCGAGCAGTTTCATGAAGCATTTAATAGACTTAAGGAGTTATTAAGAACATGCCCTCATCACGATGTTCCAAAATGGGAGCTTGTCAAAGTCTTCTATGATGGGTTGGATTATAACAACCAACAATTTGTGATGGCCACTAGTGGGGGTATGTTTTTCTCGCGACCTATGGAGGAAGAATGGGAGTTTTTTGAAAAACTAAGCAAAGGTTCTAAGACCCAAGCTTCAGTGGATCAAAACAACCACCCATCTTCCGCCAATTATGTGTCTAACCAACGTGGCACACATTCCGAAATTAGCGAGTTAAGTAAGAAAGTTGATCTTTTGTTGAAAAATATAGGAAAAGGTGTTCCGAATGTGTCTAATGTGTCGCATAGTGGGTGTTCAATGTGTGGTGATCCGAGTCACTCTGTCGATAATTGTCAAAGTTGGGTGGCGCCACCAAATGAGGAGGTAAATGGAGTCTACGGTGGTCGTCCACGAAATGACCCATTCTCCGAAAGTTACAATCCTGGATGGCGCAATCACCCCAATTTCCGTTGGAAAGATGAAGACAATCGCCCTAATAATACCCAACAACAACACTATGGTTACAAACCAAGGTACGAGGGTGGCGATTCATCTAATTTCCAACCAAATTCTTACAATCATAGGCCACAACAGCAATATCCAAATCAGGGCCAAGGCCATGATGACAACCGTCTCTTGAACCTTGACCGAAAGTTTGATAGGCTTATGGATTCGTTGTCTACCAACAATCAAGAGATCAATAGAAAATTTGAGGTCACTAATCAAAGACACGAGACCACTACTAAATCTATTGCAGCTCTTGAGAGACAAGTTGGTCAATTAGCGGATCAATTAAGTAAAAGAGATGAGGGAAGGCTACCGAGCTACCCCACCATGAATCCCGCACACAAGAAAAATGGAAATGAGCACGTGAATATGGTGACATCTCTTCGAAACGGTAAAATCTACAACACTGACAAGGGGATTCCAAATTCTCCTGATGTCGAGGATTTCGTTACCGATGACGAAATTATTGTTGAAGGTAAAAATTCTGATAATGTTAAGTCCGGTTCTGAGTTGGTAAATGATTTGTTAAATGATTTTCCTAAACCAACAACACCAAATCCTAAAGCTACTGAATCTCCTGAAGTTGGGGAGGGTGGTGTGTCCAGCACACCTTACCCTACGGCTTTGGAGAAATCGACATCTGCAAAGTTAGCTAAAAAGGGTCCTCATGCTGAGGATATGTGGGAGACTTTCAAGCAAGTTAAGATTAATCTCCCCTTTATTGATGCTATCAAGCAAATTCCTGCGTATGCCAAGTTTTTAAAGGACTTGTGTACCCAGAAGAGGAAGCTGAAGGCATCGTTGCCTAAAAAGATTGACCTAACTGAGCATGTTAGTGCAGTCTTATCTAGCTCTCTTCCTCCTAAATTCAAAGATCCTGGAGCACCACTGATTTCAGTTGTGGCCGGAAATATTGCCATTAAGAAGGCGCTCCTTGATCTTGGTGCCAGTATTAACATCCTTCCTGCTAGTTTGGTTGATAAGTATGACTTAGCAACTCTTCGTAAGACAGACACCATTATTTCCTTAGCCGATCGATCTACCAAAATTCCTAGAGGTATCTTAGAGGATGTAATTGTGAAAGTTGATGATTTCTATTACTCAATTGACTTCTTTGTTATGGACACCGAGTCACAATACAAAGATGTTCAACCAACTATTATCCTTGGGCGTCCATTCATAGCCACGATAGATGCTAGGATTAATTGTCGGACTGGCGCCATGGATATTGCCTTCGGTAATAAAAAGATAAGATTGAATGTGTTTAATTCTATGAATTCTCCTACGATGAATGAATGTTACCAAGTAGATGTGATTGATGAGGAAGTTCAAAAGTATGCATCCCGTATGCTTAAGAATGATCCTTTGGAATTATATCTAACTGGTGATAACGAGGAGATTCTTGATGTTGCTGAAGTTCAAGAGATTCAAGAGTGTTTGGTCAGTTCTTTGGACCATCAAAAACCACCTTGGTCTTATAAAGTGGAGCCCTTGCCTTCTACTTTTGACACGGCTACGAAGCCGTCTTTGGAGGTGCCTCCAACTCTTGAACTAAAACCTTTGCCATCCAATCTCAAATATGTTTTTCTAGGTCCTAATAATACATTACCCGTTATTGTTGCTTCTGATCTTTCTGAATCACAAGAGGAAGCACTTCTAAAAGTGCTTTCCAAGTACAAAGAAGCAGTGGGATGGACGATTGCAGACTTGAAAGGGATCAGCCCTTCATTATGTATGCATCGAATTGTTACGGACCCAAATATTAAGCCAGCAAGAGATGCGCAAAGGCGTCTGAATCCTAATATGAAAGAGGTAGTTAAGACGGAAGTTCTTAAATGGTTAGATGCCGGTATCATCTATCCCATCTCGGATAGTAAATGGGTAAGTCCTACTCAAACAGTGCCTAAAAAGGCCGGAATCACCTTTGTTGAAACCGAGAATGGGGAAAAGCTCACAACCCGACCAGTCACTGGGTGGAGAGTTTGTATAGATTACCGTAAGCTGAATAATGCCACATCTAAAGATCACTTCCCACTACCTTTCATTGATCAAATAGTTGAGAAGCTTTCTGGTAAGAAGTTCTATTGCTTCTTGGATGGGTACTCCGGTTATAATCAAATACCCATCCATCCTGATGACCAGGCCAAAACTACGTTTACGTGTCCATATGGGACGTTTGCATTTCGAAGAATGCCTTTTGGCCTGTGTAATGCACCCGCTACCTTTCAGCGGTGTATGATGAGTATCTTTTCTGACATGGTTGGAGAATCTGTAGAGATATTTATGGATGATTTCTCCATCTTTGGTCAATCCTTTGAAAGCTGCCTTGATCAGCTTGAAAGTGTGTTAAAAAGATGCACCGAAACTAATTTGGTGCTTAGTTGGGAGAAGAGCCATTTCATGGTTCGTGAGGGAATAGTATTAGGGCATGTTGT
The DNA here is from genome assembly GCA_025667525.1 of Glebionis coronaria. NCBI lineage: Eukaryota > Viridiplantae > Streptophyta > Magnoliopsida > Asterales > Asteraceae > Glebionis > Glebionis coronaria. The sequence goes on from CM046879.1 coordinate 179,080,931, forward strand.
GTCTGAAAAAGGGTTTGAGGTTGACCGTGCCAAGGTACAAGTAATTTCAACCCTTCCTCCTCCCACTACCGTCAAAGGTGTGCGTTCTTTTCTTGGTCATGCCGGGTTCTATAGGCGATTTATTAAAGATTTTAGTGCTATATCAAAGCCTCTTTGTAATCTACTCTTAAAAGATGCACGCTTTGACTTTAATGAATCATGTCTTAAAGCATTCAACATGCTTAAGCAAAAGCTTGTAGAAGCCCCTATTCTGCAATCACCGGATTGGTCGAAGCCTTTCGAGATCATGTGTGATGCGAGTGATTATGCCGCTGGGGCGGTTCTAGGACAGCGGGTCGATAAGAAGCCCGTTGTAATCTTTTATGCTAGTAAGACTTTTTCAGAAGCTCAAATGAATTACACTACTACTGAAAAAGAGTTGTTAGCCGTGGTTTTTGCTCTTGATAAGTTTAGGTCATATATTTGGGGCCATTCTAAGGTGATAGTATTTTCAGATCATAGTGCCTTAAGACATTTGTTGACTAAGAAAGAGACAAAACCAAGGTTGCTTAGGTGGATTTTGCTTTTACAGGAATTTAATCTAGAAATTCGGGATAAAAAGGGGTCAGAAAATGTAGTTGCCGACCATTTGTCTAGAATTATCCCTCCGCTGTTCAACCCTTCTGATGTGATTATGGAAAGCTTTCCGGATGAAAGTTTATTTGAGGTTTCTAAGGTTCCTTGGTATGCAAATATAGTTAATTACCTAGCTGTTAAAAAGCTTCCGGATTTTTGGTCTAAGCAACAAAGAAAATACTTCTTCTCCCAGTTGAAGCATTATTTTTGGGAGGATCCGGAGCTCTATAAGGTGTGTGCTGACCAAGTCGTTAGGAGATGTGTTACCGACCATGAGCATATGGACATATTGGCTCATTGCCATTCTTATGCATGTGGTGGACACTTTGGTGCTACGAAAACTGGGCATAAGATCCTACAAAGCGGTTTCTTTTGGCTGACTATATTCAAGGATGCCCAGTCTTTTGTAAAAGCATGTATTCGTTGCCAACAAGTTGGAGGGATTTTAAGGCGTGATCAAATGCCTATGAATCCCATACTTGTTGTTGAGATCTTTGACGTGTGGGGTATTGACTTTATAGGACCATTCCCCACTTCACATGGCAATGTTTACATTTTAGTGGCAGTTGATTATGTGTCTAAGTGGGTAGAGGCTGAGGCGACTAGAACAAATGATCATAGTGTAGTTCTTAAGTTTGTTAAGAATAATATCTTTGCTAGGCATGGAATTCCTAAGGCTATCATTAGTGATGGGGGTTCTCACTTTAAGAACTTTAGATTTGGGAAATTACTGAAACACTATGGAGTTAATCATAGGATAGCTACCCCTTATCACCCACAGACTAGTGGACAGGTTGAAGTATCTAATAGGGAGATTAAGCGAATCTTAGAAAAGACCGTTCGTAGTGATAGGAAAGATTGGTCCTTGAGGTTAGATGATGCTTTGTGGGCATATAGGACGGCTTTTAAGACTCCTATTGGTATGTCACCGTATAAGTTGGTATATGGGAAGGCGTGTCATTTACCGGTTGAGATAGAGCATAGGGCTGAATGGGCGATTAAGACCGTTAATCTGGATTTAGAGAAAGCGGGTAGTTCTAGGAAACTTCAATTATCTGAACTAGATGAGATTAGACGTGATGCTTATGAGAGTTCTAGGATTTATAAGGAGAAAACCAAAGCTTTTCATGATCGACACATCACCAAGAAGTCCTTCTTGGTTGGTCAAAAAGTTTGGTTATTCAATGCTAGACTTAAGCTTTTTCCTGGAAAGTTGAGAAGTAAATGGACGGGTCCATACGTTGTGACTAAAGTCTCTCCATACGGAGCCATTGAAATAAAAAATATGGTGGGTGGAGAGCCTTTTAAAGTTAATGGACATCGTTTAAAGCCGTATGTTGAGTTAGAGAGTGATCAGGTGGAAACGGTGGATGTGGTTTACTTGGAACCACTCCAACCGTCTCAATAGCTCATATGAGTTATGTCTGGCTGAAGACGGTAAACTTAGCGCTTCGCGGGAGGCAACCCGTGGTTTGTGGAACTTTGTGGGTGTGTTCACTACAAACCCTCACGAGACAAAACTCGTCCAGTCGGGCTACCGAGTGGTTTAAAGGCTTGTTGCATACGCTAAATGCAACCATGATTCCTACGAAAGTGAGTTAGGTTTTTGTTCTTTATGTGAGTTTGTCAAATTGATTTTAACAAAAATTTCAATTTAAAGTTTTGCATTAGGGACAATGCAATGCTTTAAGTTGAGGGGGGGGGGGGGGTGGCACGTGTGTTACATGCTTTTGTGTGAAATTTTGGTCAAAATGGGTTAAAATGTGATTTTTGGGAAAAATTGAAAATTTTTAAAATTTTAAATCACATTATAAGAGTCTTGTGCTAATTAGATGTGGAAGTTTCTTCTACATATATGTTTGTTGAGTGTTTGCAGATTCTAAAGATTAGTTTATGGATGATTTATTGAAGCAAGCTAGAAGATTTGGCCATAGTTATCAGGTGTACCTGATTCTATAGTATAATTTGGTTATTAAATTGATTTGATTGTTTGCATGTAGTTAGGCATATTTATAATTTAGATGATCAAACTACGCCAGTTGAATTCTCTCTACTTACCTTTACTTAGATCGGGTAGAAAGTTTAAATAAATAATATGAATATAGTAATGTAATAGTTGGGTTAAGACATTTGAAATTGATCTTATTCGGCTCGCCACCCAAGCACGGTGGCCTTCGAAAAGAGCTGGAGAACTGTCATAATTATTGGTGGTAGTCAAATGCTGGGCTTGCCTATCTGATTCGTCACCCGCGCAAGGTGATACTTTAGTTGTTAGCATGGGTCAGACGCCAATTTTTATGATGGATAGCATTGCACTTAGCTGAGACAATTTTAGGTGAAATAACCCAATCCTTGTATTATTGTAATGAAATTAGGAAGATCAGTTTAATTTAGTGCATTGTATAATTATACTATGTGGTAGATAACTCCATCATGTGATGTACCAGTAGGCACGAAGTATAACTGTTCCCATTTAATTAAACAGACTTAATTAACCGGTTCTCATGTGCCGATGTGTCTTAGTATGCACCTATAGGATAGATATTCATTTTTCTGAATAATTGGTTTTTATATCAACTTTAAAAGGAGTGTATAAAGCGTTCGGGATGACTTGTATAAGAAACGGTCCTGAATGGCTAAAAAAAAGAGCTTATGTGTGATGTGAAAAAAAAAATAAAAAAAAAAGAAAAAAAAAATGATGAGAAAAAAAAAGTAGAAGTATATAAGCTAAAAGTATGATGGCTTATGATGTGCTCTTATGGTATAAAAACTCCAATGTTATAAAAGGTGTACGATATTTTCACCTCTTGTTTTAGATTAATGTTTATTTTGATTATAGGTGTGCATTAGGTACGTTGGACGCATGGTTAATTATATGAAACATAAAGTAAATGGAGTAAATGGGAATGGTTATGCTAAGTGTTTAAGAAGGACAAAAATATTGGTAATCATTTTGGATTATTTGTCATGTAGGATGGTTATTAGTGTATTAGGTTGAATGTGATCTTTTTGATGAAATTTCAATAGTATGATTAAAAATTATGAAATTAACATGCTTGTATATTTTTATTTTATTTTTACTTGGGACACGTAAAAGGTTAAGTTCGAGGGGATCTGATTGGTGTATTTTGCATACACCTAATAGCATGATTAATTTAGCATAATTGTATATTTATTTGTCGTTATATATGTACTTTGAGTGTGTTTTGTGATTATGTAGGTTACGAGCGAAATGAAATAAAATGGTCGCTTTAATTAATTTTTGGAGAAAAGACATTGTGAGGGCCGATGAATGAAGAAAAAATATTGAAGAAAAAGATTTGAGCGGGTCGCAATATTTTCGGTCATCTTTTATTTGTCCGGGCTTCGTTTGAGAAATTATTTGTGTTGGGTTAATTTTTATTGGGCCAAAGTTACTATATGGCAAAAGAAAAAAAAAAAAACTTTTGGCCCACTTGGACCCGGCCGAAAAGCTTAAACCGACAACAACTACAAGTCCTATAAAAGAAAACAAAGAGGGGACACAAAGGATGAACACAAAAAGAAAAAAAAGCAGGTGGGCCGCCGATTTGGGGGCAAATCGATTAAAAAAAAGAAGAGAAAAAGAGGGTGTATGGTGGGGTGGACTACACAAGATTAAAACCAAAGAAAAAAAAAGGTTTTATTTATTTGATGGTGATGTTTGATATTCATCAGGTCGGGTACACCGGATGTCCGGCTAATTTTATTGTAATTCCTTCCGGTAACTTTATTTATGGTTTGATCATTACTTTTGGATTATCATATATTCATTACATTGATTTATGATTTATTTATAAATTATTTTTATCGATTTGATATTATGTTTAATTATTTGTGTTCGACAATTTATTGTTAGTTAACGATTCATACTTATTTTATTTAGCTAAAAAAAAGATGGTCGTATAATCAACATAAGTTGTACTTAAATAAATTATTAAAACATAATTACTGGTTGGATTAATATCAGATTTATTATCGTGAGTCATTGATAAACATAATAAATGCCAACATTAATTCATTCATATTAAGTCAAAACAATTTTGTAATCGGTTCTAAAAAGTTTCGATAATCCATAAGTGTGACCAATCATAAATATTAGGAGCTGGAAGGGATTACATTTTTCTTTTAATTGTTTACATCTTTATTATATTTTTCTAGCTTTACTATTAGTTTAATAATTATTTTTATTTTTAATTAGCATTTTTATTATCAAAAGTATTTTAGTTGTCAGATTTCAAAACCAAAACCTTTATTGACCAGTGATCATCTCAAAACTTAAACTAAAACCACATAGTCCTCGTGGATCGATATCCGCTTACCCTATCTAGTATAAGGTAATTAGGTTATTTTTGACCGGCACTTCGACGTCGATCATTAAGCTGGTGGCATCAAGGTGTTGTTCCTGGTCTGAACAAGTCCAAGAGGGGTACATCTTTGATCTCCCTTCCATTTTTAACTAAGTAAATTTGGTTTTATGAGATTTGCGTGATTTGTGTTATGTTCTGGTTAGTTAGAGTGTAAATTGCGTTCTTATGATGATTTATGAATGTTCATGTTGCTTTAGATGAGTTTCAGTTTGTTTTTTTCAGAAATTCTCTTTGTTAATTTGTTCAACAGTCTTGAAAGGGGTGTAATATACGAATATTATTAAAGGTGAAATCGTCTCGACTCGATTCGAATTGAAAAAGGTTAAACGTGTGACTCAGTTGTTCTTGGTGTAAAAAGAAAATGTCGTTGATTATCTATTTTAAAATTAAAATTAAAACTTTAAACTAAATGACAAAATATAAAAGAAATAAACTAATTTTGAAACTTTATAAAAAGTAAAATTGAAATTAAAACTAAATAAAACAATTGAAAATAAAGCTTGGTAAAAATGGCGGGATAAAAAAAGTTTGAAACTAATTCGGGAAACCAAAACAAAACAACAATTCGGAATGTGAAAACTTAACCTAGTTCGGAATCCAAAAACTCTACCTAATTCGGAATGTGTGTTTTACACATAATCCGGAATCACTAACAATGAACATAATCCGGAATGTTGATCCTAAAGCTAATCCGGAATCTGTCATTCTCAAACAATCCGGAATACATAGTTTGCAAACAATCCGGAATACTTGGAATCTAAACATAATCCGGAATGTGTGTTCTCAATGTAATCCGGAATGTGTGGTTCTATAACTAATCCGGAATTCAAATATACACACAATCCGAAATCCAGTATCAACATACAATCCGGAATATGTTTCCAAACTAATTCGGAATAAATGGTTTCCCACCTTATTTGGAATATGCTATATCTTCACTTAATCCGGAATAAGCTTGATTTGAACTCAATCCGGAATGAGGGTTTATGCACACAATTCGGAATGAGGGTTTTCAAACCCGGATAAGAAAAAAAAATGAAAAATAAGCAAAACCAAAATAAACAAAATTCAAATAAGCACTTAACCAAAACTAAAACCAAACTAATTTTAAGAAAAAGCTAATAAGCTACAAATTAAAAACTTTAAAAACGCCAAATAAACAAAATATTTAAAATCAACTTTTAAAAGATTAAACTATTAAAACAACTTAATTAAAAATAAGACAAACACAACTCAAACAATAAGCACAATAAGCTAAAACAATCAAACGCATGAAAAACAATAAGAACAATGAAATAAGCACTCAATCAAATAAGCAATAACATCAAACAAACTACATGATTAACCAAATCAAACATAAGATTAAAACAAGAAAGGAAGAATGAGAATTATTTAAAAAGCTTGGAATTAAGATGAAGATTAAGATTCAAAATTACAAGATTAAAATTGAAAAGCTTGAAAACATTAAAGGAAGTTTAGAGAGAGAAAGTAATTAACCTACTCCTACTCCTAAACTAATCTATCTAATAATATAAAAAACTTGTTACAAATGATGGAAAATAAACTATATATAGTGGAGGAGTGTATGGTGTTGTTGCTTCCATCTTTTACTTTGTCTTCTCGTCTTTTAATTAATTTGCCTTTCTCGACTATGTCTCGGGATTTGTCGAATGATAAATTGAACTCGTCTTCTAATTTTCTTCTTTTATTAGATTTGGTTCTTCGACTTCGTTAAACTTCCGTATTTAGTATTTTTCTTCGATAAATCTTCAGAATAGACGTTTGACTTCCATTCTTTTTGCACTTTTGATCTTTTGACTTTGTCTTTTGTCTTTTTCTTCGATAAAAGACCGTGAAAGCCCGTGTTTTCTTCCTTTTTCATATTTTGGTCCTAAAACACAACAATAACACAAACCATGCATAATTCCACCTTTTACGACATTAAATACACGTTTTGGTCTTGTTTTTATCATAATTAAGTGGTAAAAGGATAAGTGTTTTCACACTTATTAAAATCCCCTACACTTGACCATTGCAATGCCATCATGCAATGCATTAGTTACAAAGCAAGATTTACATTCTCCATCATAATTAACCCACCTTGGCCTTTATTAAACACTAGACACTAAGGAAACTTTAAAAAGATAGAAAATTACAAAATGTTTGAAGGAAGAAAACAAGTAAACAAATCTAAGACTTACATTAGGGCTTTGGTGTCATGAATGTTTATCACCCTCAAGTTTCACGTTCCCTATACCAAGCTTAAAAGCGAGATCATGGTTATTATAAGTTAGTAAAGCAAACACTTACTCATGTGGCTCAATTATTCACTTATACCCCCTTATTCCTAGGTGTATCTTATATTTTATTGTTGTCTTGAATGATCATGAGGATGCATTGTTGACTTATTTTGATAATTTATTTAGGCCAAAAATAAAATAGGACGATTTAATCAATAGTTAGCTAAAGGACACAATCTTTTAAAACTGCTTCTCGAGACCTCATAAAGTTCATATCTTGGCATAACTCGTTTCACGATTTGAGACCTTTCTCGGATCGATATTTGGCATTGACTTCATATTTCGAATCTTGAGAGACGTTCTTGAAATAATGGTCTTCTCTTCATAATAGGAATTTCTTCACTTGAAGTTTTTGAGAGATTTTTCAAACTTGGACCACGATTTCTTCATTTTTCTCCAATATTTATTTGGGATTTTGATATACAACAATCCGCCTCCTTTTAGCACTTGGATCTGTTTATCCTCATACCTTGTTAGGGTCTTTTCAGATAGACTTCTCCATGATCATTAGGGGAGTATTTGCTTTTCATCATGTGTCTCGATCCTTCATATTGATTTTTGATAAATGATTCTTCACATCACTTTGGAGCTTTAGCAACAAAATGTAGCCCTCATGCCTTGTTAGGGCCTTTTCGGACTCGCCAATCTTCGCATCCCGTTTTAATAATTTATGCCTTGGCTATGAACTCTAATTAATCCTGAGCAACTTTTAAACGATCTTGTGCTAGAAGCTAAGTAACCTTTCAAATCGTACGACCTTACTTATTGCATTAATTTATTAACAAGTAATAAGTGTGTAAACACTTATCCTTTTACCACTAAAATCAAGGAAAAACAAGACCTAATCATGTGTTTAATATCTTAAAAGTGGGAATTACGAGTGGTTTTGTGTTTTTGTGTGAAATAGGTACAAATGATCAAAAGGAAAGAAAACACGGGATTTCACGGTCAAATGTTGAAGAAAAGTCCCAGAAAGAGACAAAGACAATGTCAAAGAACCAAAAGTATGCCGAAGATCACAAAAACCGGCTAATTCGACATGACTTTGAAGAAATGATCAAGAAAGCCGAAGTCAAACTCGTTTTTAGCGGATTTAATATTTATGGAGTTAATTGGGCCTTGTGGATCCCATATTTGCTTATTGGGCCTAAAGGCCCAATAATGCATTTCAAGTATCTACTTTTGGTATAGAAGTCCAATTACAAAGCCCATTACAAGGAAAAGAGACGGATGGAGTACTTTGCCACTTTGGGCCACAAGCCTAATCACAAGCAAAGAAAATAAAAAGACGGGTGTGATGGTTTGGACAACCCAAATAAACATGAGAAATAAAATGTAACAAATAAACAATCACTCACACACACTTTTATTTATTCACCCCACCCACCTCCATTCGATAATAACAAGAAAGCAGTTTTCACCCACTTTCTTCTCTCCCACAAAATAAGCAGCCACCACCTCTTTCTTTTTAACCCTAGATCAAAACAAAATTGGGGGTTTTTCATCCAAGCACGATTGAGCCTCACGCGCTCATAATAAATCCCCCAATATTTCGGAAGTTCATGATGGAATGACGTGTTCCCTTTCCCTTCATTTGATTGGTCTAAACCAATCACCACCACCACTTCTCCAATAATAGGATGCTAAATCAGCATGAAGAAGCACACCAAAATTCCACGAGGGCAATCCGAGTGAAAAGGGTGTGTTATCCACCGTTGATTCAAGAAAGAGAAGAAAGAAGAAGAATGGACGGATGTGATGATAAACATTGCTCACCAAGTTCATCAAAGAGATTAGGGTTTTCCTATAAAACCCTCCCCCACAACTTGTAATGGTGTATTCCATTTTTTTCGTTATTTACTGTTTTTCTTAGGAGTAGGATTAATTTTAGTTTTAATTTTATTTATGCAAATTAGATTTTAGGAAAATTATATTTTTAGTTTTTCAAGTATTGTAATGAATCTTTACTTATTAATAAAAGTTTGTTAAATTTAAATCAATTCGTGCCTTATTTTCTTTTATCAAAGTTCTTATTATTATTTTGCAATCTGTTTTAATTAAACAAAAATTGAAAGTAAAAAGTGGAAATAAATTCCCCACTGGAAGTTTATTAAAACTGGTTCGAGTATATTTTGTTGGTTCGGAAGTTACTGGTGGTGATGATTTGAGCTCGAGATGGTGTTTGATTCGATAAGACTGCTCAACGCAGATCTTCATCCCAACGGTTTCGTCATCAAGGTTCTTTCTCTCTTTTAATTTTTTTTATCAATTTTAGATTAATGTTTGTTTTATTTAATGTTTATTTAATCTGCTTTGTTTATTTGCTGTGGATTTGATGTTTGTTTGTTATCTGCTTAATATGTTTATGCTTATTTTGTTTCGAATCCGCCTTCTATTTATCTGCTAGTTGATTTATTTCATTTTTGTCATTGTTTTAATTGGGTAATGTTGGTTTAGTTTTTAATATCTGATAGACTTAGTTTTTAGATGCTTATTTTATTGGATTCATGTTTTATTTAGATCTGCTAGTGGATTTCAGCTTTTGGTACTGATATTTAGATTTAGGATTATTTGCTTAAGTCTTGTGGTATTGATTTATAGATTAAATGCTTATTTTCAGTTTTAGACTTATTTGCTTTATTACTTTTCAGTATTCTTAGCTTATTTAGGTTTTGCTTACTGTTTGGATATTCGGTATGCTTATCTGCTTATTTTTAGGTTTATGATTATCTGCTTAGTTTTTATAGTTTTGCTTACTGCTTATTTGATTTCGCTTCTAGTTTAGGTTTGCTTATTCTGTTAGTTCTAATAATGTCTTGATTATTTTATTTGATATAGCTTATTTCTGTTTCGCTTCATTGGTTCTATTTTGTGCTTTAATTGCTTATGCTTATTTGCTTTTCAGATTTGAATAACTTATTTGCTTTTAATCTGCTTATTTGTTCAGCTGTCTTTGCTTATTTGGGTCTTATAAGTTTGATGTTTGGTATTGCTGATTAAATAACAGATCCATTTGATCTGTGTGTTACATTTTCCAAAATTAAAAAAATATTAGCAAAAATTGTCCTTGCAGGGTTTCGAACCCCTGACCCCTAGCTCAACAACCCAGCGCCTTAACCAGTTGATCTAGTACCTTATTTGTGTATTAATTCGCAGCATAAAATTAATATAGTTCTCTTATTTAATTACTGCCAGCTTAATTAATTTAGTTTAATACAAGTTTTAAGTTTTATTAAATTTAATTAAAACTTCTATATTAATTTTCTTTTATTAAGTTTAAATAAAAAATAAAAAGATAAAAAATATTTTATTTAAATTTTTTTAGTTTTTTTAAATTAGTTCAAATATAATTTAGAAAATAGTTTTAAGTAGATTTTGTTTAAATTCAAATTAGTTTTAAAATAGTTTTAAATAGTTTTCAAATTTTGTTTTTAGTTTTAAATTAGTTCAAATTAATTTTCACATTTGTTTAAATAGTTTTTAAATATAGTCTTAATTAGCTTTTAAATTAAATAGTTTTTTAATTAGTTTTTAAATACCAAAAAGTTTTATTTACCAAAAACAACTAGTCTTACGTTTTAATTGGAAATCAATTCGAGTGAGTCGAGGAAAAACGAACATTAATTGTTTAATTGATTGAAAAATCTATATATTAAAATGGCGCCGCTGCCGCTTCGCTCGTTACGATTGACGATTTGGATTTTGGGATCCGTTCGATTTTGAACGTTATTTTTCTTGTTAAAAAAATCTAATACATAAAAAATCAAAAAGATAAAAATACAAAAAAAATAAATTTAAAAATCATCAAAAGCAAATTCTTTCCTAAGATTTGCACCAAAAATATTAAAAAAAATCCAAAAGTAATACTTTTCCTAAAGTATTACACCAAAAATATATTGTTATTTCGATTTCTTTCGACACTATCATGGATAATCGTCCGATTTGGGAAATATTGCATGAAGAGCGTTTTAAGATTATGTCCGAGGAGTGTACAACTTGTGGTGGACCTCATGCTTATTTTAATTGTGACAAAACTTATGAGGAGGTTTATAATAATGAGGAAAGTATGTGTTATGCTACTAATACTTATTTTGGCTCCCCTAGTTTTCCTACAACTAGTGACCTACCACATTATGATCAACGGTTTTAGGGGGAATTTCAAAATCAAGGGTTTTCAAATAATGAAGGTTTTCCAAATGAAGGCAATTTTCAAAACTATAATCAAGGGAGTATTTCACAACTTCAAATGGACTTAATTCTTCATAAACTTGAGGAACATGATAGATTACTAAGAGAATGACAAGAGGAAACTAATAGGAAATTCATGCTCATTTTAGAAACCTATCAAGCTCAAGGTGATATGGAGCCGTCTTTGAGAGTTGATGTTGAGGCTAACACCACTACTAGTAGTGATGTTCCCACTGTGGATCCTTCCATCTCTCCGCCAATAAAGGAGATACAAGGCCCGGAGATTATCATGAGTTTTACTCCCCCTCCGGTGTTGATACCCACGGATACAATTAGCTCTCCCCTTTCCTCACCTATTGAGGAAATTCCTGAGATTATACTTGAGCCTACATTACCCATTGATGACCCCATTTCTTTTATGACTCCTTCACCTACTCCCTCAAATGACTTTATGATTTCTTCAAATCCTCTTAGCGAGACATGTTTTGATAAACCAATTTTATAGGAGTGTGAAGAACTTTATAATGAGTGCATAGAAGAAGAACCATTATTTGGTCCTACACCTAAGGAGTTTGTAGATAGGGATGAGTTATCTTGTGATTCCGATTACACTTTTAACTATTCCTCGGGATCGGATGAGGATGATTCTCCTATTTTACCAAAACCGACTTTTGAAAAACATGATACTAATGATTTATCGGATTCTTTACTCCTTAGTGATGATTTTTATACCCGAGTATTGAGAAATTCTATCACGAGGATGCTTTTTATGATCCCGTGTTATTGGATTTCTCGCATGAGCTTAATTGTGATCATGGTATTGATGAGAAGACAAATGGAGTTTTAAAACTTGATCTTGATATTGATTTTGAAAACTCGGATTTTGACAAATTCACATTTGCAACTTCACCAATTACTTTTGATTCTACCATCGATTCTCTTCCACTTATCACTTTTAGTGATGATGATGGTTTTCTCATTCCCGAGATCGATGAGTTTCTTAATATTGATACTCCCGTGGATGATAACTTCACATATGTTGAGAGGACCTTTTTACCTTTCATGACTTATCCTCCTGCCTTTCATTTATTATGTTCCTCCAGGACCGAGGATAAGATTTTTGATCCCGGTATTACATTAGAGGCTTCCCCATGGACCTTTTAATTCGGGGTCGAGTCAGGCTCGTGACCCGTTTAACAAAAACAAGCGCTCCTCGGGAGGCAACCCGATGATCTATTTTTATCTATTTTCTACAATAAGTGTAGGGGGAGCCTAGTAGGTTGTTTGTGTGTTGTGATGTTGTGCAGGTACATGTGCTTTAATGATCCACTTTTGGTATTTTTGACGCGACCCGTGATCCCCTGTTCCCGTGTACCCGGTTCCTCGATAAGTTTTTGCTATTGTGATTCATACATGTATATAAATAAGACAAATAAATGTAATCACTTTAGTTGTCCCTTCCTTAGCTCGATTTAAACAACGTACTCAATGTCCTAAGTGTAGGGGAGTTTATTCTCCCACATGCTTAAACATTGAGGACAATGTTTATATTAAGTGTAGGGGGATTTCTATCGAAATTTTAGTGGGCTTTTCCATGAATTTGACCCCATTTAACCGGAAAATTTTAAAAAAATTTCAACGTTTTTCAAAATTTTGATCTATTTTGGCCTAGTAGTATTTCCAATTAAAACTAAACGATCAGTTTGAGAACAAACTCATCATGGTTTCAACACAAACTGATACGATAAACTGTTTTTAAAAATCTTTTCTTTCCTCGCATCATATTTATATTTTTCATTTCAAGAATAAAGTCAAAAATAATTAAATGAATAAAATGGTTTTAATAAGTTTAGATATCTTTGATATATTAGGCCCGTCGTGAATATTTTGACTCAACCCGAGTTTACTTATCCAAGTTTACTCTAGCTAGTATCCTTAACCATATGGACCTTAATTGGTTTATTAGGCTAAGCATCCACGAGTCTCATTCCTTGAGATTTTAAATTGTGGAGAACGAGAGATGATAGAGTTGATAATAAGTTTAAGGGTTAATTCTTCCTTATATGAGTTTTTGTGGCTCTTTCTTCCCGCTTGTATATTTAATTGCTTAATAAATGAGGATTTTTGCGGTGTAGATTTGATATCTTAACTCTTAGACAAATCTTTTATCTCCTTGTAATTAAAGCATGAACACATTGAGGGTGCCAGCGTTGTGGACTTCCGACTAAGGTGGCTCATAACCACTAAGTAGGAGGTATTCAGACCATGGGACCGCGGAATTTGGCCTACTATATATATCATAAATAAAGAAAGAATAAGATTAAAACATGACCTCAAGGAGCCTTAGGGTGTGGGGCATGTAGCACGAACCTTGTCATTAGAGCCTTAGGGTGTATGGTATGGTAAGTGTTGAATAAAAATTGATCAAAAATCAATTCCCTCGTTTATCGTTCAAGGAGCCTTAGGGTGTGGACAATAGATGAGGAGCATTTTTACATCTTAAAGAGCCTAAGGGTATATGATGTGAACTTGCTAAACTCCACATAAAGTCTACATGACTTTGGAGGAATAATTAATAAGTAGTACTATTGGCCAAATTTTGGGTCCAGGAATTTATTCCCCAAATCGTGTTAAATCATCCTTGATGTGGGCTTACCTTTAGTGACAACGTTTTTGAGGACGAGGTTAGGTTTTGAGTGTCCGGTTTGCACCGTTTTGCCTTCATTTGGAATAATAATTATCAATAAAAAAATGAGCCTACGGGCGAATGACAATCAATAAAATCTAGAGATACAACATAGGAATTGAAGAAAGAGTATTACACAATTATCTTATATAAGTGATTTTAACTTAATAACTTATGGTAAACAATGATCTCGTTTTTAAGCATGGTATGGGGAACGTGAAACTTGAGGGTGATTAATATTCATGACACCAAAGCCCTATTTTAAGTCTTAGATTTATTTACAAGTTTCTTCCATCAAATAATTTCCAAGTTAATAAATTGTTAAAACTTTTGTCTCCTTTTAAAGTTTTTATCTTTTCATCATAGTAGTAGTAGTAATAGTAATAAAGGCCAAGATGGGTTAATTATGAGAAAAATATAACTGAATGCCTTAAAACTATGCATTGCATGGGGTCATTGCAATGGTAAAGTGTAGGGGATTTAATAAGTGTGTAAACACTTATCCTTTTACCACTAAAATCAAGGAAAAACAAGACCTAATCATGTGTTTAATATCGTAAAAGTCGGAATTACGCGTGGTTTTGTGTTTTTGTGTGAAATAGGTACAAATGATCAAAAGGAAAGAAAACACGGGATTTCACGATCAAATGTTGAAGAAAAGTCCAAGAAAGAGACAAAGACAATTTCAAAGAACCAAAAGTGTGCCAAAGATCACGAAAACCAGCTAATTCGACACGACTTTGAAGAAATGATCAAGAAAGCCGAAGTCAAACTCGTTTTTAGCGGATTTAATATTTATGGAGTTAATTGGGCCTTGTGGATCCCATATTTTCTTATTGG
Source organism: Glebionis coronaria (assembly GCA_025667525.1). Lineage (NCBI taxonomy): Eukaryota > Viridiplantae > Streptophyta > Magnoliopsida > Asterales > Asteraceae > Glebionis > Glebionis coronaria. The sequence goes on from CM046879.1 coordinate 179,095,948, forward strand.
GCCTAAAAGCCCAATAATGCATTTAAAGTATCTACTTTTGGTATAGAAGTCCAATTACAAAGCCCATTACAAGGAAAAGAGACGAAAGGAGTACTTTGCCACTTTGGGCCACAAGCCCAATCACAAGCAAAGAAAATAAAAAGACGGATGTGATGGTTTGGACAACCCAAATAAACATGAGAAATAAAACGTAACAAATAAACAATCACTCACACACACTTTTATTTATTCACCCCACACCTCTATTTGATAATAACAAGAAAGCAGTTTTCACCCACTTTCTTCTCTCCCACAAAATAAGCAGCCACCACCTCTTTCTTTTTAACCCTAGATCAAAACAAAATTGGGGGTTTTTCATCCAAGCACGATTGAGCCTCACGCGGTCATAATAAATCCCCCAATATTTCGGAAGCTCATGATGGAATGACGTGTTCCCTTTCCCTTCATTTGATTGGTCTAAACCAATCACCACCACCACTTCTCCAATAATAGGATGCCAAATCAGCATGAAGAAGCACAACAAAAATCCACGAGGGCAATCCAAGTGAAAAGGGTGTGTTATCCACCGTTGATTCAAGAAAGAGAAGAAAGAAGAAGAATGGACGGCTGTGATGATAAACATTGCTCACCAAGTTCATCAAAGAGATTAGGGTTTTCCTATAAAACCCTCCCCCACAACTTGTAATGGTGTATTCCATTTTTTCTTTATTTACTGTTTTTCTTAGGAGTAGGATTAATTTTAGTTTTAATTTTATTTTATGCAAATTAGATTTTAGGAAAACTGTATTTTCAGTTTTTCAAGTATTGTAATGAATCTTTAGTTATTAATAAAAGTTTGTTCAAATTTAAATCAATTCGTGCCTTATTTTCTTTTATCAAAGTTCTTATTATTATTTTGCAATATGTTTTAATTAAACAAAAATTGAAAGTAAAAATTGGAAACAAACTTCCCCACTGGAAGTTTATTAAAACTGGTTCGAGTATATTTTGTTGGTTCGGAAGTTACTGGTGGTGATGATTTGAGCTCGAGATGGTGTTTGATTCGATAAGACTGCTCAGCGCAGATCTTCATCCCAACGGTTTCGTCATCAAGGTTCTTTCTCTCTTTTATTTTTTTATCAATTTTAGATTAATGTTTGTTTTATTTAATGTTTATTTAATCTGCTTTGTTTATTTGCTGTGGATTTGATGTTTGTTTGTTATCTGCTTAATATGTTTATGCTTATTTTGTTTCGAATCTGCCTTCTATTTATCTGCTAGTTGATTTATTTCGTTTTTGTCATTGTTTTAATTGGGTAATGTTGGTTTAGTTTTTAATATCTGATAGACTTAGTTTTAGCTGCTTATTTTATTGGATTCGTGTTTTATTTAGATCTGCTAGTGGATTTCAGCTTTTGGTACTGATTTTTAGATTTAGGATTATTTGCTTAAGTCTTGTGGTATTGATTTATAGATTAATTGCTTATTTTCAGTTTTAGACTTATTTGCTTTATTGCTTTTCAGTATTCTTAGCTTATTTAGGTTTTGCTTACTTTTTGGATATTTAGTATGCTTATCTGCTTATTTTTAGGTTTATGATTATTTGCTTAGTTTTTATAGTTTTGCTTACTGCTTATTTGATTTAGCTTCTAGTTTAGGTTTGCTTATTCTGTTAGTTCTAATATTGTCTTGCTTATTTTATTTGATATAGCTTATTTCTGTTTCGCTTCAGTGGTTCTATTTTGTGCTTTAATTGCTTATGCTTATTTGCTTTTCAGATTTGAATAGCTTATTTGCTTTTAATCTGCTTATTTGTTCAGTTGTCTTTGCTTATTTGGGTCTTATAAGTTTGCTGTTTGGTATTGCTGATTAAACAACAGATCCATTTGATCTGTGTGTTACATTTTCCAAAAATAAAAAATAGGGTTTCGAACCCCTGACCCCCAGCTTAGCAACCCAGCGCCTTAACCAGTTGATCTAGTACCTTATTTGTGTATTAATTCGCAGTACAAAATTAATTTAGTTCTCTTATTTAATTACTGCCAGTTTAATTAATTTAGTTTAATACAAGTTTTAAGTTTTATTAAATTTAATTAAAAGTTCTATATTAATTTTCTTTTATTAAGTTTAAATAAAAAATAAAAAGATAAAAAATATTTTATTTAAATTGTTTTAGTTTTTTAAATTAGTTCAAAATTAATTTAGAAAATAGTTTTAAGTAGATTTTGTTTAAATTCAAATTAGTTTTAAAATAATTTTAAATAGTTTTCAAATTTTGTTTTTAGTTTTAAATTAGTTCAAATTAATTTTCACATTTGTTTAAATAGTTTCTAAACATAGTCTTAATTAGATTTTAAATTAAATAGTTTTTTAATTAGTTTTTAAATACCAAAAAGTTTTATTTACCAAAAACAACTAGTCTTACATTTTAATTGGATATCAATTCGAGTGAGTCGAGGAAAAACGAACATTAATTGTTTAATTGATTGAAAAATCTATATATTAACAAGCGATGGGAGAAAAAGCTCATAATTAACTCACATAAATTCATGAAAGAATACAAAACTTATAATTGACTCTATCATCTCTCGTTCTCCACAATTTAAAATCTCAAGGAATGAGACTCGTGGATGCTTAGTCTAATAAACCAATTAAGGTCCATATGGTTAAGGATACTAGCTAGAGTAAACTTAGATAAGTAAACTCGGGTTGAGTCAAAAGATTCATAACGGGCCTAATATATCAAAGACATCTAAACTCATTAAAACCATTTTATTAAAATTTATTCAAGCAAAAATAACGATAACAAAGGAAAATACTACTAGGCCAAAATAGATCAAAATTTTTGGAAAATGTCGAAAAATCAATTTTCCGGTTAAAATGAGGACAAATTCATGAAAAAGTCCACTTAAATTCGATAGAAGTCCCCCTACACTTAAGATAAACATTGTCCTCAATGTTTAAGCACGCGGAAGTAAACTCCCCTACACTTAGGACATTGTGCACGTTGTTTAAATCTTGCTAAGGAAGAGACAACTAAAGTGATTCCTATTTCAACATATATATGATAGAATAGTGAATCAAAAGAGTTTAGGATAGAACCGGGAAGACGGGTACACGAAATCACGGGTCATCAAAAGTCATCAAAAGTCATCAAAAGTCATCAAAAGTGGATCTTTGAAAGCTCCAATCCCTGTACATCATAAGAAATAAAACAACAAACACATACGAGGGTCTCCTTGTTGATCACAAACTTAGATCGATTTAGCTTTATGTATACGAGATTAGATCAAGTAATACACTTAGAGAAACCTTTGTATATGTATATGACAATCTAAGTGTTATGCGGAATTAACACTTAAACAAGAACACACAAGATGTAAACAAACTTTCACTTTGATTAATGATATCAAACTTGCTTACAATGAAAGTGTTTAACGTATGAAAAACTTATATTGAACATTAACCTAAAGGTCTTCTTTTATAGACTTAAGAAGCCTTGTACAATAATCTACGTATCAACTATTCTAGGTAAAGATAAATATAGAAAATACATTGTTGTTCCTATCTTTACTAGAAGTAATCTAGAACATAATAAACGCGTAGATCATATCCTTCCATCAGTGCTTGTCTTCAATGTGTCAACGCTTGACTTCTTCTTGTCAACGCTTGATCTATCAACGTTTGTTTTCTTCTTATCAATGCTTGTATTACTCTTGTCAGCGCTCAAGTAGACTGGCTATAATTTATTCCCAACAATCCTCCCCTAAACTTGATATCTACTCTAGTGATCAAGTTTCTGAATAAACATTAAGAACTAGGAGGAATCTTACAACACTTCTCATATTGGTAATAAATAAATCTGATCAAATCTTTTGCTACGTCACTTGAATAATCAATTTCCAGCTGTGTATTCTTCATCTTCTCCAAGACTTCCTTGGACATGAAATACTGACCATCTGCAAGTAGATACTCAGCAAACTTTGTAGAACTCAAATAATAAACTCCAGCAGCTGAATACAATCTCCATTGAAGACCACTGAGGTCATCTTCAAGATCCTTCCAAATAGCAGGATCTTCATCCCTTGGTCCACACATTCTTTAGAATGTTGACCACAGTTTTATTGCATTGACTGAAGTGGGAACTTTAGTCTCATACTTGGCCTCTAACAACCTCCATAGGTCTACCAAGTCTTCTCTATCAAAACTTGCAAACAAAGATATAAGAGTGGTAAAAGTGTGAACCTCTTTTCCATACATGCCAATCTTCCAAAACCCACATTCATCTTCTTCATAGCTTATAATTGGATTTCTGGAATCAAGTGGTAACACTTGTACCATATCTGAAGCTTCTAATGGTGAGAGCTTGAGGCTCTTTCTTATAACAGCTTCACTTGGATTTAATGGATCCATATCTTTGGGAAACTCAAGAGGGACTCCCTTTTTCACAGGTCTGGGAATAAACATTGCCTTCTTAAGCTCCATTTCCTCTGCTAGTTCTTCTTTTCTTTCATCAGAAAGAAGTCTTAGAGTGTTTTCTTCCTGCACTCTAACCCAAATGGGATAAGCTCTGCACTCCAACTCTTCAAATGTCAAACCAATCAATTTCTTATGAGTCCATCCTGTTCCATGACATCTGAGTAGCATGTAGTACAACTCCCTTCTATCCCTTTTCAAATTTGAGAGAACATTGCTTGCTTTGTGTTTCAGAATGACCTTGCAATCCTTTTGTACTCTGAGAAGAATCTCCAAACCCCATATCTGATCTGAAATGGTCAAATGTGGATTCTCCATACATCTATCTTCCCAAGCATGGTACATCTGAAAAACTTCTGGCATATCAAAATCAACCTGCAATTTCAACTCATTCAACTTCTCTTTTGCCAACTCATCACCATACTCAAGTCTTTCTGGTTGTTCTATGATCATTACACTTGAGTCTGAACTGGCTTCATCACTTCCTTCTTGCTCTTCTGAAGTGACAACAAAAGGTGATTCACCCACCTTCTTTCTTTCTTGTTCCATAATTTGTGCAGCCAACCTTCTATCAAACTCAATTTGTGATGCATTCTTTGGAACAACTTCTTCTACCTTAATACCCTTACCCTTATCTAATGGATGAACTGTTGGTAAGGTAGATGGTAATACCTGTGAAGAAACATCTTTGATGATGGATGATGACTGGAATACATCAGCCTCATCTGCAGGTCTGTCAACGCCCAATTTTGCTTTGTCAGCGCCCAAGTTACTCATGTCAGCGTTCAAATCTGTCTTGTCAACGCCCAAAGTACCTGTCTCAGCGCCTCTTGTGATTTCCTCCAACATGGCTGTAAATGACAAATTTAAGTTTGTAGGAGAGACTAGAGACGTATCAAAACATGTCTGTTTCTTCAAACTTGTTAGAGCCTCAACAACACCCAAAGATTCACCATCATGGGAGCCCTTATCAGTCACATTTATTTGTTCATCCTCCCCTTTGGAAGATTCCTCCATCCCACTCCTTGTGCTAGCATTCTCCAAGATAACTCAATTGCTTGAGTTCAAGGCCTTGTGTACTGACAATATGTACCAAGTCTTAATTTTGCTTTTGCAAGCTTATGCAGACAGCCGTCAATTCCATCAATGTCATTGGTTCCAATCTGCCTTCTTCTAAAATGGGTATTTGACCTCCCAAGTTAGATTCATTGGGCATGGATGAGGTCTTAATTATGGTAGGACTGTCTTGGCCAGCTTCTAAGCCAGAACCAATAGTCCCAGCCTCATCCATAGCACCAACCACACTTATGGTGGTGGTTCCCTCTGCTACATGGCTAGGACCACTAGAGGAGAACACTCCAGTAGTCCTTTGGCATTTTTGTAACCTATATTGTGTTGGGGGTGAAGATGATGTGGATTGGGTGGACGTGGGTTGGTTAAGGGGTGTTTGGGTCTGTGAAGGATTGGTATCAACGTTTGAAATAGGCACATCAACGTCAACATTTAATGTGTCAGCGTCGAAGGGTCCTTGGTCAATTTGCATATGTTGTGGTGAAGGTAAAGGTTCAAGTATTGGGTCAATTTGGGGTTGGGGGTCTGGTTGGGGTTGAGCTGCTTTAATGACAGCAATCATAGATGGGGTTAGGGGTAGGTCACGATGTGGGGGTGAGTTCATCTTCATAAAAATCGCTTTCTTTTGCCCATGGATCTCATAAAAATCATCATGATCCATTGTGCAGTAATTTTAGACATCAAAAACCATTTGTAAAAATCTGGGATAAGCTAAAGTCATTTTGTTCCCTTTATTTTTACACATGCCCTCAAAAATCATTTTGGAATAATTAAACTTTTGCCCAGTAGCAATGCACACAATAGAACTAGCAATAGATCTATTGATCTCATTGTGTGCAGTACACTTAGGACTCAAACATTGTAAGAGGACATGTATTAGGTACTTCCAGGCTAGGGGAAACTCCTATTTATGATATTTATTTAAAGTTCCTTTAGCAGGAAAAGGATAACCCAAAGCCCTTAGTCCTTGTTCTATTTCATTAATGGGGAGGGTGGTTATACCATCAACATCATCAAGATGCAAAGCTTGGCGAACCAAGGCTTCAGTAACCACCCATGTTCACCCATGAACAATAGAAGATAATGTAGTCACTCTATTAGCTGTTGAGGAACTAATAGTGTTCCAAAACTGTTTAATATGTGTGACATGAATGAGTGGAGCATGAGAAAGAGCATACCTAATAGGGGATGCATTCAAATACGCCACCATTTGTGTGTATTGGGGAAACAGAGTATCACCAGCTTCAAGATATGCTACCATGTTGTGTTGACTCCTGAACCCCAATTCCAAATCACTTGGTTTAAACTTTGGTGCCATTGTTGAAAGCTGTTTGAATGATTGATAAAGATGAAGTTATAGGAGAAAAATGTGTTAGACAAGAATGATAGGTACCCTGTTTAAAATAGGAGCCAAATATATAGGAGAGAAAGTATACATGTGATTGGTCAAAAATTAAGCAACTATTTTCAAAATATAATCATGAAAATATTGAAAAAGAATAAGTTTATCTCATGTATTAAATGAGAGTTATCTGCTCCCAAAATTACGGCCCAAAAATATGTCAAAAAGTAACAACTGGGTAGGTCCCATTGAATGTCAACGGTCAAAAATAACCTATCAACGCCCAACGGCTATATTCTTGTCAACGTTTGCCAAAGCCATGTCAGCGTCTAAATTGGTCACAACAACGCTTGGTAAAATATTTGTCACCGTCTAAAAATAAAAATTTATAAAAATGAAAAATGACCTTAACAAAGTAATTTATCCTAGAGAAGATAACCAAAAAGTTGATAATTATTATAGGGCGACAAGCACTGTCCAGTTATGCACACTTGCTTATGCAAGATAGACATAACAGTCCTCTAGTGTCCCTTGCTAACCAAAACTCTTAACAACTAAGTTACCTTATAAAATCCCTTGTTACTCCCAGGTAAAACCCATGATAAAATCATTCCCAAGTCTCCCAACAGACCACAACCAATTCTAGGCCAAAAATGTCTTGGCAGCATGCATAGTATATCAACTTTGCATGCTACAGTGCCTCATGATTTAGTAAAAATAACTCATACTCACCTGTGGACACAATCTAGAATTGTGATAAGAGTATCATAAGGATACCCGAAAATCCTAAAGGTTCCTAAAACCTCCCCTTAAACTGTGATACAAATGTTGCCAAAAATATGCATGAACACAAAAAATTTATGTCAAGATAGGAATAGAAAATTCTAACCATCATCCATAAATAAAAACATGCTCAAACAAGTCTCCAATGATCCATAAGCAACTCTGTATCCAATGGTATAATGCTAACACCACCTGCACATTTAGATTGAAAACCACAAAACTAACATTGTTGCTGACAACGCCCCGATAACACTTGCCAGCGTTAAAGAAACATTTGTCAGCGTTAGACAAATATATTGCTGACAACGTCACAATAACACTTATCAACGTTAAAGTAACCTTTGTTAGTGTTAGAAAAATATAGTGGAAAATCTAAATCCTCAAAAAGACCAATAACAATGCATTATCCTGTACATACTTTTACAAAAAGACTCCAAAACACATATTATGTGAGATTGATCATTCCAATACTTGTTACCAAGTATTGAAACCTTCCAGCATCAAAAGGTTTAGTTAGTAAATCTGACACATTCTCTTCTGTGTCAACCTTATCTGGTTGTATTAAACCCTTTTCAAAACAATCTCATAATAAAATGGTGTCTAATTTCTATGTGTTTAGTTTTAGAATGATGTACAGGATTCTTAATAATGCATAAGGTGCTGTTATTGTCAACAAATATCTTGGTATGCATGAAATTATACCCATAATCCAACAGCTGGTTCTGAATCCATAAAACTTGTCCACAACAAGCAGCAGCAGCCACATACTCTACTTCAGTTGTAGAATTAGCCACCACTGTTTGTTTCTTGCATTGCCAAGATATCAACCTGCTCCCAAGAAACTGACATCCACCAGTTGTGGATTTTCTATCAAACTTATCACCTCCATAGTCATTGTCTGAATATGCAATAAGCTCCAAAGGTGAATCTTTTGGATACCACAAGCCAAGACTAGGATAGCATCTTAGGTACCTAAAGATTCTCTTGACAACATAAAGGTGACATTCTTTGGGAGTCACTTGATGGCGTGCACATGCACACACATCAAACATGATGTCAGGTCTGGAGGCTGTGAGATACATCAATGAATCAATCATTGATCTATAGTGCCTGACATCCACATCCTTTCCATCTCTAATCTTTCCCCAAGGGTGTTCTCTGTCCATAGGAGTAGTAACCCTCTTTTCATGTGGAGAAAAGCCAAACTTCTTCAAGATCTCTGCCATATATTTATCTTGGGAGATGAAGATACCATCTTCTTTCTGCTGAACTTGTAACCCTAGAAAGAAGTTCATCTCCCCCATAGCACTCATCTTAAATTTGTCTGTCATGAGCTTGGAGAAATCCTCACTCATCTTTGGATTAGTGGATCCAAAAATGATATCATCAACATAGACCTGAACAAGTAGAACATCCTTACCATTCTTCTTTGTAAATAGTGTCTGATCTATGGTGCCCCTCTTGAATCCATTGTCCACCAAATAAGTGGATAATGTGCCATACCATGCTCTTGGGGCTTGATGAAGTCCATACATAGCCTTCTTGACTCTATACACCTTGTCTGGATTCTCTAGATCCTCAAAACCAGGAGGCTGCATCACATATACCTCCTCAACAATTGTTCCATAGAGGAAGGCACTCTTCACATCCATTTGATAGACAGTGAAGCCCATGCAGGATGCATAGGCTAGAAAGATCCTGATGGCTTCAATCCTTGCAACTGGTGCAAAGACCTCCTCATAGTCGTTCCCCTCCTCTTGTGTATATCCCTGAGCCACTAATCTTGCCTTGTTTCTGAACACAATACCTCTTTCATCTCTCTTGTTTCTTAGAACCCATCTCGTCCCTATAGGTCTGACATATCTGGGACAATCAACCAGCTCCCAAACATCCTGAATTGCAAATTGGTGAAGCTCATCCTGCATTGCTTCCACCCAACTTGGTTCTTTGAGAGCATCAAATATCTTCTTGGGTTCCTGTTGTGACAGAAAACAGGCAAACAAGCATGATTGCACAAGAGGAGTATCAACCTTCTTGTGTATATTGGCAATGAATCCACCAAGATTCTGATGAGATCTTCTAGTCTGAACAGGATTCATAACATCCCCAATAATTTGTGATGGAGGATGATTCTTCATAGTAGAAGTGAGAACTCCTCCTTCAAAAAATCTGTTGTATTCAATCTCATTATCCAAGTTGCCAATATCTTCTTCATCAGACTCTCTTTGATCAACATGAGGATGAACCTCTTCATATAAATTTGAAGGTTCACCTTGTTCAAAAGTAGAAGAGAAAAGAGGCTCAAAAGTGTTGTCAACGCCTGAACTTTGGTTGTCAGCGTTGGAAATGTTGTTGTCAACGTTTGAGCCATCAACGTCTGAATTTGTCCTGTCAGCGCTAGATTTGCCTTTGTCAGCGCCTGAAGGATCATGCATGTTGTTAGCTGGTGATACTTGGGGACCACCATTATTCTTTCCAGCAGCAACTGCAGCAGCAAAAGCATCTGTCCATATGGGAATTGTAACATACTCTAGTATAGGAGATGACTTTTCTGCTTGTGATCCAACCTCTTCATTAACCTGTGTACCTGAAACATTAACAACTTGTTCTTCCACAACATTTGAAGTTACCTTCACAATGTCTGGATTAGTGACAGGCATATAATTTAAAGTTCTAGATAGAGGTTCCAAGTCAAACAACCAATTTGGACTACTTTCAGGATCACTAGGTTTACTCTCTAAAAACCTAACATGTACTCTTTCAAGTATACGTTTTTCCTTTTTAAGTTAAACCCTATATCCCTTGCTCTGGACTGAATACCCCATGAAATAGCGTTCATCACCTTTTGCACTAAATTTACCTAAGGCATCACTAGTATCAAGTACAATTACATGACAACCAAAAGGTCTAAGAAAACCAATATTAGGTTTCCTTCCCCAAAGTAATTCGTAAGGTGTTTTGTTCTGTATTTTGTTGACCAATGCTCTATTTTGAATATAACATGCTGTATTCACAGCCTCAGCCCAAAAAGCTATGGGGAAATGAGCATCAGCCAACATAGTTCTGGCTGCTTCAATTAGGGTTCTATTCTTTCTTTCTGCAACCCCATTTTGCTGTGGGGTTCTGGCAACACTAAATTTCCTAGTAATCCCTTTCCTGGCACAAAAATTATCTAAAACTTTGTTCCTAAATTCACCACCATTATCACTCCTAAGCATTTTAAATTCATTACCAGTCTTCTTTTCAATCTGAGTGATAAAGTCAATTAAAGTGTCAGCTGTATCACTCTTCATAGCTAAGAAGAAAGTCCAAGTAAACCTAGAGAAGTCATCTGTGATAACAAAGCAGTATGATTTACCATTCAAACTCTCTATATTGGTTGGACCAAATAGGTCCATATGAAGCAATTGAAGTGGTCTAGTACTAGAGTGCACCTATTTGGATTTGAATGAGACCTTGTGCTGCTTGCCTTTAAGACATGCAACACAAGAGTGGTCATTGTGGAAAGCCTTTTCAGGCAAACCATCAACCAAGCCAAGTCTCACAAGCCTGTTTATATTCTTAAAGTTTATGTGCCCTAGTCTCCTGTAACATGACATATTATTATTCATCCTAATCCCATTCAGATTCACATTATATATGTCTTTATGTCTAGGTGTTCTATAGTCAATATATTTCTCATCTGGGATCTTATAATCCTTGCTTAACACCAAGCATTCAGTATCAGTAAACAGAACTTTATTTTTGTTATCACAAACTTGTGATATACTAAAAAGATTGTAATCAAGTTCCTTTACCAAAAATACGTTTTCAAAATGCAAGTTCTTGGTGAGAAGTGTTCCTTTGCCTGTGATAGTACCATATCCACCTCCAAAGTAAACCTTATCACCATCCTTAATGGAGTGAAGTTAGTCAGATAATCTTCCTTCCCTGTCATGTGCCTTGAGCATCCACTGTCCCAATATCCATAATCATTGACCTATTTTTGAATGCTCTACACATAAAGAAAACAAGTTAGTTTTCTTTAGGAACCCAAGCCTTAGCAGACTTGGATTCATCTGGTTGTTCAACAAGAACAGACTTAGTTCTCATAACAACCCCATGTTCATCCCTCTTTGGATGAAATACCCAGTTAACCCCAATAGGTTTTGTAATGACCTTTGAAATGTAATTAAATCTGTTGCAGGTCATTGAAATCCCATTATCATTAGGGTTTTGATATTTCTTAGGTCTCCATGTAAAGCTTGAAGAAGCTTTAGACCCCTTACCCTGTGGTTGCAAATATTTAGGTCTGTTCACGTTTCTGTCAGCGTTGGATTTGGTCTTGTCAACGCTGAAATTACCCTTGTCAGCGTGGAACCTAGGGTTTGCTACAAAAACCCATTGCCTATTAGACCAAGTATTTGTCTTTTGAAATGGTCTTTGGCCATGAGTGTTAGACCCTCTAGTGAAGAATGGGGCAGGTCTAACAACTTGTGGACTTTGCTGCACACAAGGTTTGGGTCTGACAACATTTGACTTTCTAACATCGTTGACCTTGGAAGCGTTGACACACTTATATGCTAAATGTGAAAAGCTACCACAAGTGTAACAGGCTTTTCTAGACACAACCCTAGGTCTAGAAGAGAAGAAGCCTGTTCCATCATTGCTAACTTGGCTCTTAGGTGACCTAGTATTCCTATACATCTCTGCATACTTAATGCTAGGTTTTCTAACAGTGTTTGAGCCAAGGTCAACAGCCTTACCAGTGATTGGGTTTGTTACCTTAATGGGGGTTGACTCATTAGGACTTTCACATAACAAGCCACCCTTAACAAATAAGGTAGGGTTAGCTTTCTTCCATTCATTCAAGTCAGTCAACTTCTGTTGATACTCTTCAACTGGGGTAATGACTCTTGGTGGATGAATGAATTCCTCCTCTTGGAGTTCTGGTAAACCAGTCCAAGATAGGTCCTTTTGTTGGACACCATAGAAGTCACCAGCTAGTGGTGGAACCATAGAGTAGTCTTTCATCCCAATCCCAGTAATGTCCTTAGGATCCCTTTGTTTATTAACACATTCTCCTAGGGTTTGTGTGGCCTTATCAAATCTCTGAATTTTAAGGCCAACATTATCCTTATTCTTAATGGCCTCATCTAACTTATCCTGTAGCTCACCATTAACCCTTTCCATGATGCTCCTAATATCATTACTAGCATTTAACTCATGTTTTAAGATATTTATTTTATCTTTTAAGTCAAATTCCATTTTCTTGTATTCAGAAACTGTCTTCTCAGTTTGAGTGAGAGCTAGTTGGTAATTAGACAATTTGCATCTTTCAGTACTCACATCATCTAATAATCTTAACACCTCTTTGTTAAGTTTCTCAGTATTTAACCTACAACCCTTACTACAAAAAGCATCATCGTATACCTCATTATCTGATGAAGAGGAGGAGTGTGCCATGAGAGCATATTGAACATGCTCTTCTTCTTCAATCTCAGCAACCAAAGCTTTATCCTCTTCCACATCCTTAGCCAAATAGCTCCAATCCCATCCCATACCATCAATTTCTTGAACTACAACCATGGTCTTAGGATCCTGAGCCTTAACAATTTGGCTTGAGGGTTTGCCAGCATCAGATCTTCTAGGAGATCTGCATTCCCTCATGAAGTGCCCCATACGATGACAATTGTAGCATTCAACCTTGGATTTATCAAATCTAGAAGTGTCCTTTGCATTGAAGGTCATCTTCTTCTTAAACCTTCTATTCCACCTGTTTGCTCTTATACTAGCAAGAGCCATGTTTCACTTAATATCCATCTCCTCCAAGTGCTCATCACTTATCTGCTCAAGGTCCTCATATGTAATCACAGAACCATTGGGCAAAGAAGCAATATAAGCACATACAGTATCTAGATCCAAACCAACAGGTTTAACTCTTGGTGAGTCACTTTTATATGTGTCAGCGTCTGAATAGGAGGCGTTGACAGGACATGTTCCAGCGTTGACACATGACGATCCAGTAACGGGATGCATGTAAGAGTCCTTCTGATTGAATTGACCTTCACTATGAGAGAAGAAGGCCATGTTACTGTTGGTAGACTTGCTTCCATGCTCCAAAAGAGTTTCATTCTCCAACAGCCTCAGTTTGTTGTAGATATCATCAAAAGTGGAACTTTTGTGAGTATTATTGGCAAGTATAGATCTTGCCTCAATCTTCCATGCTTCACCAAGGCTTTTAAGAAAAGTGGCATTAATTTCAATATCACCAAGTTGTGTTCCCATGAAGGACAATTTGCTTGTGATGTCAAGCAATCTGCTTCTCACACTGCTAACCTTCTCATTAGGTTGAGCTTTGAAGACAGCATACTCATGCATGAGTTGCTTCTTCTTCTCTTCCTTAGTATCATCATTGCCACCATATGCAACTTCAAGGGCTGCCCAAAGGTCCTTAGCAGATTCATAACCTCTGTATTTATGCTGGTTCTCTTGTACAAAGAGAGTTTCAGAATATTTAGGGTTTTCATATCAACCCTTTTCTTTGCTATGTCTTCAGCAGACACAGCTCTACCATCCTCAGGCTTTTCTTTCTTATCTGCTTCTGAACATCCAACAACACCTGCTCTTCCAGCAATAGCATTAGCAATCTTTTGGGCTTTATTGAATGTGTTTCCATATTCAATAATCTCCATAGAGTGTAGTCATAGATTCCCAGATATTGCTCAAAGTTGAATTTCCACAATTCAAAGTTGGTTGCATCAAGCATGGGAATCTTGATGTTTGGTAAAGGTGAGGAGAAGGAGGTTACTTCTGGATTTAACATGATGTTTTTAGGGTTTTTGTGAAAATTAGGGTTTTGGTGATGTTAGGGTTATTGTGTTCTTTAAGATCAAAAGTTCCTCAACAAGCTCTGATACCACTTGTTGATCCCAAACTTAGATCCATTTAGCTTTATGTATACGAGATTAGATCAAGTAATACACTTAGAGAAACCTTTGTATATGTATATGACAATCTAAGTGTTATGCGGAATTAACAGTTAAACAAGAACACACAAGATGTAAACAAACTTTCACTTTGATTAATGATATCAAACTTGCTTACAATGAAAGTGTTTAACGTATGAAAAACTTATATTGAACATTAACCTAAAGGTCTTCTTTTATAGACATAAGAAGCCTTGTACAATAATCTACGTATCAACTATTCTAGGTAAAGATAAAAATAAAAAATACATTGTTGTTCCTATCTTTACTAGAAGTAATCTAGAACATAATAAACGCGTAGATCATATCCTTCCATCAGTGCTTGTCTTCAATGTGTCAACGCTTGACTTCTTCTTGTCAACGCTTGATCTGTCAGCGTTTGTTTTCTTCTTATCAACGCTTGTATTACTCTTGTCAGCGCTCAAGTAGACTGGCTATAATTTATTCCCAACACTCCCCTACACTTATTAGGAAAATGGATAAAAAGGATAGATCAACGGGTTGCCTCCCGAGAAGCGCTTGTTTTTGTTAACCGAGTCACAAGCCTGACTCGACCCCGAATTAAATGGTGCATGGGAAAGCCTCTAATGTAATACCGGGATCAAAAATCTTGTCCTCGGTCCCGGAGGAACATAATAAATGAGAGGCCGGAGGATAAGTCTTGAACGGTAGAGAAGTCCTCTCAACATACGAAAAGTATGTGAAATTGTGATCCACGGGAGGTGGGGTGGGTAAAGGAAGCAAATTTTCATCCCCAATAGACATATGATGGTCACTAAGCGGAAAAGCCGTAAAGGTATAGATCATAGAATAATCAATGTCACCTCCCGGGTCAAAGCACTCATCCTTAGTAATGGTCTCCACAGTATGGGATAAAAGGTGCTCGGGAGGGGGACTTGGAACAATATCTTCATGCATCAAAGTATCAAAAAGAATATCCCCCTCCGTGTCATCATCATCAATACCTGGAGGTATTGAGAGAATGTCGATTTCCTCCATAAATGTATCATTATTCTCAAAGGGAGTAATAGACGGGGGTAAAGACTCGGTAATAGGAGTAGAATTCAACGCTTCAATTTCAACAATAAGAAGATGAACTTTCAATAGTTTGTTGCGAAGAATAACGTCTTCCACCTCATCTAAAAGACCAAGTTCATTGGTGAACTTCTCGTAAGTTGGAGAGAATAAATCAACATTCCCCTCATCTCCCGGAGGAAATTGAGAAATTTCAAAAGTGAAATTCTCAGAGCATGGAGAAAAATCATCATTAAGAGCGGCCTCGTCCGTAAACTCCGCAAAAGTTGGTGCATCACAAACCTCATCAAATAATTTGTCGAGACCAAATTCACTAATCTCACTCGATGTATCATAATCCTTAGATGTATTTGGGACATCAATAGTATGATTAGGAATCTCAGAAGATGGGTTGAGATCAAAGATATCATCCTCGTCATCATAATAATAAAAGGGACGCACATGAGGCAGAGAGGTATAATCACTAAGATTAGATACTTGCTCTTGTCACTGTCGCTATTCCTCCTCCCATGTTTCTTTTAGTCGAATTACACCGTCATGAAGTTTCAAAAGAAGTGCTTCTGTTACGTCATTCGGATTCAAGGAAGGTTGATGATCGAGGGTGAATTGTGGGGGCTCAAAATTATGAAAACCGGAATTATAGCACGGATTTGGTTCATAATAATAATTCATCGGTTGACAATAAGAAGTACCGTGAGGGCCCCCACAATTGTTGCAACACGGGTATTGAGAAAAAACCGTTGCATTTTGCGGATACGGTTCCTCATATATTGAAGAGGGTGAAATAGTGTCATTAGAGGTGAAAGATGAATTGAAGTATGAATTGTTCGTATTGCACGATAGACAACGTCCAAATTTGTAATTAGGGATATCCATTCCGCACCGTTCGCATGAACACCATTGACAGGATTGACTACCAGAAGATGGTATTCCACACCCTACACAATCAACAAACAAATCCATTAAGAACTAAACACAATAGAGGATTAAGAGGAATATTTTTGAATGCAAAACTTTTGAAAAGAAATGTTTTTTATGATTTTTTAAATGTTTTTGGATTTTTGAAAATTTTGATTTTTTGAAATTTTTTGAAATTTAAGCAATAAAAATAACGTTCAAAAGTGAACGGATCCCAAAATCCAACGCGTCTCTCACAAAAAACCGTTAATCTTCACGAAAAGAGCCGGCAGCGGCGACATTTTAATATAGAGATTTTATATTCTTTGAATTGGTCTAATCGAATTGATCCGGTTTAAACGTGTGACTCAGTTGTGTAAAAAGAAAATGTTGTTGATTATCTATTTTAAAGTAAAAATTAAAACTTTAAATTAAATGAAAAAATATAAAAGAAATAAACTAATTTTGAAACTTTATAAAAAGTAAAATTGAAATTAAAACTAAATAAAACGATTGAAAATAAAGATTGGTAAAAATGGTGGGAAAAATAAAGTTTGAAGCTAATTCGGGAAATCAAAACAAAACAACAATTCGGAATGTGAAAACTTAACGTAGTTCGGAATCCAAAAACTCTACCTAATCCGAAATGTGTGATTTACACATAATCCGGAATCACTAACAATGAACATAATCCGGAATGTTAATCCTAAAGCTAATCCGGAATCTGTCATTCTCAAACAATCCGGAATACATAGTTTACACACAATCCGGAAAACTTGGAATCTAAACATAATCCGGAATGTGTGTTCTCAATGTAATCCAGAATGTGTGGTTCTATAACTAATCCGGAATCCAAAAATACACACAATCCAGAATCTTGTATCAACATACAATCCATAATATATTTCCAAACTAATTCGGAATAAATGGTTTCCCACCCTATTAGAAATAAGCTATATCTACACTTAATCTGGAATAAGCTTGATTTGCACTGAATCTAGAATGAGGGTTTATGCACACAATTTGGAATGAGGGTCTTCAAACCCGGATAATAAAAAAGTGAAAAATAAGAAAAACCAAAATAAGCAAAATTCAAATAAGCACTTAACCAAAACTAAAACCAAACTAATTTTAAGAAAAAGCTAATAAGCTACAAATTAAAAACTTTAAAAACACCAAATAAACAAAATATTTAAAATCAAAATTTAAAAGATTAAACTATTAAAACAACTTAATTAAAAATAAGACAAATGCAAATCAAACAATAAGCACAATAAGCTAAAACAATCAAATACATGAAAAACAATAAGAACAATGAAATAAGCACTCAATCAAATAAGCAATAACATCAAACAAACTACATGATTAACCAAATCAAACATACGATTAAAACAAGAAAGGAAGAATGAGAATTATTTAAAAAGCTTGGAATTAAGATGAAGATTAAGATTCAAAATTACAAGATTAAAATTGAAAAGCTTGAAAACATTAAAGGAAGTTTAGAGAGAGAAAGTAATTAACCTACTCCTAATCCTAAACTAGTCTATCTAATAACATACAAAACTTGTTACAAATGATGGAAATTAAACTATATATAGTGGAGGAGTGTATGGTGTTGTTGCTTTCATCTTTCACTTTATCTTCTCGTCTTTTAATTAATTTGCCTTTCTCGACTTTGTCTCTGGATTTGTCGAATGATAAAATGAACTCGTCTTCTAATTTTCTTCTTTTATTAGATTTGGTTCTTCGACTTTGTTAAACTTCCGTCTTTAGTCTTTTTCTTCGATAAATCCTCATAATAGACCTTTGACTTCCATTCTTTTTGCACTTTTGATCTTTTAACTTCGTCTTTTGTCTTTTTCTTCGATAAAAGCCCGTGAAAGCCCGTGTTTTCTTCCTTTTTCATATTTTGGTCCTAAAACACAACAAAAACACAAACAACACATAATTCCGCCTTTTACGATATTAAATACACGTTTTGGTCTTATTTTTATTATAATTAAGTGGTAAAAGGATAAGTGTTTTCACACTTATTAGGGTGTTTGGTTAAAGCTTGTGTGAGGTTTGAGTGACACTAATCTGCATAAGTTTTGCTTGCATTAGATTCATGAGTGTTTGATTATGGCTTTAATTGGCATGTGGTAGTGTAAAGATTGGACTTCCATGTTTTGAGATAATTGTGCAAAAACTGGTCATCCACATCAGATAGATTTTAGGGGTTTTTAAACTTAGATTTAGGTTGTGATTTCTTGAAATCAGTTAGAGTAGGGTTGTATGAACATCTGCTTCTAGTTAGTTGCAAATTTGAAAGCTTTTCGCAGTTTGTAGCTTAGATCAAAATTCATAAAAAATATGTAGCTGCACTTGCCCGACTTCTTGTTTGGTTTTTATTGTCTGATATCTGTCAACAAAGCTTGTTTAGTTGTCTGATATCGGATGTAGTATAATCTAGGAAGTTTAGAGTTTGAACTTATATAGATATTGTTTTAGTTGTTCTGTGCTTATTCCTTGATATTTTTAGTTTTTTGTTAAGTTGGATTAGCTTAATATTTATCTAAGTGCCAAAAACATCAGTTAAAATGTTTTTGTTGAAATTGAACTAGCAATGGTAACATTTGTTACCACTGTTGGTTTTGGTTTCTACCACTGCTAGTGTGAATTTTTGGTTCCACTGTGAGCTTATTGCAGATTATCTATGATCTTATTGTCTTATTTGTTTCTGTTTTGTTATTGTTTTTAACTTAAAATTTCACCTCCCCACAAGCGAAAGCCTTTGGGGTTGATTCTGACCAAAGAATAAAACAACAAAAAAATAATTGCAAAAAAGCTAACCTAGCCTATATTCGACACCCTGACCTCCCGATGGAGGGTTGAGGTGCCTTACCGGTGTACTTGTACCTTTTTCTTGTAAGGGCTTGGATAGTTTAGTTATTTAACAGGTTTTTTTCTCTCCTTTAGTTTAATTTAAGCCGTGAGCCAATAAGCCCATTTCTAGCTTATTGAGCTTATTAACACCTTCTGTTTATTTTCCACGTATCATAGATCACATTTAGGACTTTTAGGCAAACGTTTGGATTTTTCCCTTTTCATTTTCTATTTTTAATCATTTATTTATTTTCTGTTTTTGAAAAGTCATTAAAAATAGTTAAAATAGATTTAAAATTTCCAAAAAATACTTTTTAGGTTTTATTAAATATATTTGAGATTTACACGTAATAAAATTTTCATTTTAACTTTTTCTTAATTATTTGATTTTTATGTCTTTTATTAAATTTTAAAATTAAATAATAATTAATTAAGAAGGTTTCAAAAACTTTTATTAATTTTCAACCTTAATTAGGATTTTTAGGATTTAATTTAAATTTTTATTATTTTTTTAGACAAATCTTATTTTTCGTCTCGATTCGCGCGAAAACGCGATTTCGTCGTAGTGTAATTTTTAGCATAACCCGTCTTTATTTTTCATCCTTTCTCTCACAAAAAATTTACTAATCCAAAAATGTTTTTAAACTTGGCTCATAACTCACATGTCCTTCGAGAACGAACTTCACTGTCGGTTTTCGCGTTTTTCTAAACGTGGAAACTTAATACTTGTCGTTGTTACTTGTTTTTGGTAAAGCAAGTGTACAAAAATACCACATCAATTTTATTATCATCTACTACTTTTATATAGCCGGGTTATTTTCTTAAAATCTCTCTTGCAAAATAGTTAATCAATTATCATATGAAAAAGCTCTTTTTAACAACCGTCGGATCAATCTACTAACATAACCATTTTTTGCTTTGAATGTATTCTGATGTAATTTTTTCCCAAATCCTTTCGAACTATAATTTTCCCCCAAATCCTTTCAAACTAACTTTTTATACTAGAATTCCTTTAAAACTATACTAATTATGCCAATTCCTTTAATTAATCATTCACATTAATATAATTTTGCTACAATTTCTTTAAAACTACACAACCTCATATCCAAAATCTATATGGTTTTAATTAGATCCAAAACCTCAGAAGATTTTTTAAACAACTATCAGATCCAAAACTAGAACAAAAACTGTGATATCAATCAAGCCAGTCATGGAGACAAAGAAACCAACTAAAACAAATTATATGGAATCAGGTATATATATTTCTTTAATTTTTTTCTTTGTATATTTTTTTGGATTATCATCATCGGTACAAAAATATAAAACGCCCCATTGACTAATAATATTGTTTGTATTTTTTTTTTGTTTTTTGATTAATATGATATATGATTATTTTAGGTAAGTAGATAAACATATTTGAAATTGATTTAAACCAAAAAATTCCACATTTAAGATTAGAAAAATATATCTCATGATTGTAGCATTTTTTCTGAATTTACTGAAATTCTTTCCTTAGCTAACTTCTGGAAATTACTCAATTTTCAAGCCAATACTAACCTAATTCTCCCTATATAAACAAAGTCTATCAACATATACACATCACACCACATATCTTTTTCTGTCATTCTTATTATTCTTAGTATCAAACAACAAGTAGGTTAATGTTTGTTCTTTATAAACAACGATTCATTTCTATTGTAGCAACATTGTTATTATGATATTAGATCATTAACATTCTTTGCAATTTTTTATGTAGTTCAATCAATGGAGCAGTGAATGACTTTGTTTTCTAATATCGACCCAATGATGGACGATGTGAAAGTTGTTGCAAGATGTGTCAGTCTATGGAAAGGTCATGCACCAGGAAAGCCAAATGCCCCATGTGGTTTAAATGTTGTTCTCATGGATTCATAGGTATTACATTCTATTCTTACTACATATACACAAAATTTAAATACGTTTACTATTTTATAATAAGGGATTTATGTAAATATGTTAGGGAGCGACTGTCAGCTTAGAGTCCATGAACACGTTCTTGACTGTTTTAGAAGAAGGTAAATGCTATAGGCTTGGTAAGATCGACGTCAGTGAAAATGGGGGGAAGTACCCTTTGCTGAACCAAAGTTACAAGATCAACTTTTACAACAACACTATTGTGACCAAGATCAACAATTTTGACCAAAACGTACCTGGTTTAATTTTGAACGTTTTCAAAATTTTAAGGTCAAGATGTGAAATTAGGTATGGTTGATAAGTATCCTTGGTTTTTTGTAGTTGATAAACATCTCTAATATACACCAACATCTTGTGTCAATTTCTGATTAAGTGTTGTTATATAAAAATATCTGATGTCATTGTCAATTGAAAATATGCCCGATCTCATTATTAAGATTTACTCTTGATTACCTCTTGAAACCTTTTAAAATACCAGTTTCAGTTTATCCTTGAAAGGAATAGTAGAATGTTCATCGCTAAAATAGGTAAAGATGAGGTTTTTCTGTTCTGGCTGCCCGCGATAGCGTGTATGGATATATAGTTATAGCATTGTGCCTTTATGTGCTACAATTGAGTGATTTTTATGTTGAACTATGATTTTAATTAGTGTAGTGCGTGTTTTTGGAAACTAGAGATGCATATGAAGAAGCCAATACTTGACAGCAGGGGTGTTTGGGATTGCTTATTTGGACTGGGTTTGTCATTGTAAAAGTTAATAATTTGTAACTAAATGCAATGTGTAGGAATAATAATTTTATGCTCATTGATTAATCAACTAATAAATTCTTGATATTAATGGTTTCTTTGTCTTTGAATACAAGAGATTTTGTATGTAAAAAGTTATCGTCTCGTCTCGATTCGAATTGAAAAAGGTTAATCGTGCGACTCAGTCGTTCTTGGTGGAAAAATAAAGTGGTGTGGTTATCTATATTAAAATAAAGTAAAATGAAAATGTAGATGTAAATGAAAATGTAAAAGCAAATGTAAATGTCGTTAAGTAAAAGTGGAAGCTTAAAGATTTAAACTAAAATTAAAACTTGAAAATATTTGATGAAAAATTAAACTTAAAAAGTAGATTTTGAAAACTTAATAAAAATGAAAACTTTAAATAAATCTAAGATAAAAATAATTAAAAATAATACTTGAGAAAATGGTGGAAAATAAAGTTCGAAAAATAAAACAGTAAACAAAAACATAAGTCTGAAAACAAGAAATTCCGACCTAATTCGGAATAAACATTAATAACCTAATTAGGAATACCAATCCTGAGCGTAGTTAGGAATACCAATCCTGAACGTAGTTAGGAATACCAATCCTGAACGTAGTTAGGAATACCAATCCTGAACGTAGATAGGAATACCAATCCTGAAAGTAGTTAGGAATACCAATCCTGAACGTAGTTAGGGAAAATGAAAACTGCACCTAGTTAGGGAAAATGAAACTGCACCTAGTTAGGAATACCAATCCTGAATGTAGTTAGGAATACCAATCCTGAACGTAGTTAGGAATACCAATCCTGAACGTAGTTAGGAATACCAATCCTGAACGTAGTTAGGGAAAATGAAAACTGCACCTAGTTAGGGAAAATGAAAACTGCACCCAGTTAGGAATACCAATCCTGAACGTAGTTAGGAATACCAATCCTGAACGTAGTTAGGGAAAATGAAAACTGCACCTAGTTAGGGAAAATAGGGTTTTAAAGATTATCCGAACTATAATAACAATAAGCAAAATGAAAATTAACATAAAACCAAATAAGCACTTATCTAAAAGTTTAACCAAACAAGTTTAAGAAAAAGTAAATAAGCCAAAATTTAAAAACTTCCAAAAACTTTTAAAAACACTAAATAATAAAAATATTTAAAAAACAACTTTTTATAAAAATAAACTAATAAGCACTTAATTAAAAATAAGAAAATCAACACAATAAGCACTCAAACACTATAAGCTATAAAAATCAAACACTAAAAGATCAATAAGCACAATCAAACACAAACATCAATCAATCAAAGAACACGATTAACAAACTACATGATTATCATAATTAAACAAGATTAAAAAGATTAAGAAAGGTAGAATGAGAATGATTAATTGAAAAGCTTGAAATTAAGATGATTAAAGATTCAAATTACAAGATTAATGAAAAAGCTTGAAAAACATTAAGAAAATCTAGAGAGAGAAAGTATATTAATCTACTCCTAATTACCTTACAATATTAAAACTATCTAAAATTATCTAACCCCCTCCTAATGACACATTAGGAGGGTATTTATAGGAGGAGTAGAATGTTGATGCTTTCTTCATTCTTTCTTCTTGTCTCGACTCGATTTAAATTCTTTGTCTTTCTCGACGTCGTCTCGGGATTTGTCAAAATAAATTGAACTCGTCTTTATACTTTTGTTCTTAAATTAGACTTGGTTCTTCGACTTCATTAAACTTCCGTCTTTAGAATTTTTCTTCGATAAATCTTCAGAATAGGTCTTGGACTTCCGTTCTTTTTGCACTCTTGATCTTTTGACTTCGTCTTTTGTCTTTTTCTTCGATAAAAGCCCGTGAAAGCCCATATTTTCTTCCCTTTTCACATTTTGATCCTAAATCACAACAAAAACACAAACCACACATAATTCCGACATTTACGACATAAAATACACGTTTTGGCTTGGTTATTATTATAATTAAGTGGTAAAGGGATAAGTGTTTTCACACTTATTAAATCCCCTACACTTGACCATTGCGATGCCCTCATGCAATGCATTAGTTACAAAGCAAGATTTACATTTTCCATCATAATTAACCTACATAGGCCTTTATTCAACATAAGACATTAGGGAAACTAAAAGAGATAGAAAATTAAAAAATATTTAAAGGAAGAAGAACAAGTAAAAAGATCAAAGACTTACCTTAGGGTTTTGGAATGTCATAAATGTTTATCACCCTCAAGTTTCACGTTCCCCATACCAAGATTAAAAACGAGATCATTGTTATTATAAGTTAGCAAACTAACACAAACTCATGTGGCCCGATTATTCACTTAGACTCTCTTATTCCTAGGTGTATCTCTTATATTTTATTGTTGTCTTGAATGATCACGAGGATGCATTGTTTGACTTATTTTGATAGTTTATTTAGGCCGAAAATAAAGTGGGATGATTTAATCAATAGTTAGCTAAAGGAAAAAATCTTTTAAAACTGCTTCTCGGGACCTCATAAAATTCATATCTTGGCATAACTCGCTTCACGATTTGAGACCTTTCTCGGACCGATATTTGGCAGTGACTTCATACTTCAAATCTTGAGAGACGTTCTTGAAATTATGGTCTTCTATTCATAATAGGAATTTCTTCACTTGAACTTTTTGAGAGATTCTTCATATTTGGACCACGACTTCTTCATTTTTCTCCAATCTTTATTTGGGATTTTGATATACAACGATTCGCCTCCTTTTAGGACTTGGATCTCTTTATCCTCATACCTTATTAGGGCATTTTTGGATAGACTTCTCCATGATCTTTAGGGGAATATTTGCTTTTCGTCGTGTGTCTCGATCCTTCATATTGATTTTTGATAAATGATTCTTCACATCACTTGGGATCTTTAGCAACAAAATGTTGCCCTCATGCCTTGTTAGGGCCTTTTCGGACTCGCTAATCTTCGCAACCCGCTTTAATAAGTTATGCCATGGCTATGAACTCTAATTAATACCGAGCAACTTTTAAACGATCTTGTGCTAGAAGCTAAGTAACTTTTCAAATCATACAACCTTATTTATTGCAAATATATTTATTAACAAGCGATGCGAGAAAAAGCTTATAATCAACTCACATAAATTCATGAAAGAATACCAATCTTATAATTGAATCTATCATCTCTCATTCTTTACAATTTAAAATCTCAAGGAATGAGACTCGTGGATGCTTAGCCTATTAAATCAAAGTTTTGGGTTTTCAAGTCATCTATAGGATCTTGCAAAATCTTAGACTTTTTCAAGTTTTAGAATTAGCATTTTAAAGTTCCCTTGATAAACGAGTTTCTAGGATCAATTATAGGAACTTGCGAAAAGTTCTTGTTCTTAACCCGTAAGAGTTAAGACTTTCGCGTTTTAAAGTTCCCTATATAAAAGCCTAGCAAAAATTGACTTAAACACGTTAAGGATACTAGCAAGAGTAAACTTAGATAAGTAAACTCGGGTTGAGTCAAAAGATTCACAACGTTTAAAAATTAAAACCATTTTATTAAAATTTATTCTAGCAAAGAAAGAAAATAACTAAAACAAAGGTAAATACAACTAGGCCAAAATAGATCAAAAATTTTGAAAAATGTCGAAAAATCGATTTTCCGGTTAAAATGAGGACAAATACAAGGACAAGCCCACTTAACTTCGATAGAAGTCCCTATACACTTAATATAAACATTATCCTCAATGTTAAAGCATGTGGAAGTAAACTCCCCTACACTTAGGACATTGTGCACGTTGTTTAAATCTTGTTAAGGAAGAGACAACTAAAGTGATTCCTATTTTAATATTGAAAAATATAAAATAGTGAATCAAAAGAGTTTAGGATAGAACCGAGAAGACATGAACACAGAATCACGGGTCGTCAAAAGTAATCTAGAATGGATCATGATAAGAAAGAAAACAACATACACATACTAGGGTCCCCCCTACACTTATTATAAACAAAAAGAAAAAGGATAGATACTCGGGTTGCCTCCCGAGAAGCGCTTGTTTTTGTTAACCGAGTCGTGAGCCTGACTCAACCTTGGTTAGCATGGAAATAACCTTGAAGAACATCCACCGGGATCAAATACATGGTTTTTATCCATCAAGTAGCATAAGATTAAGGCGAACAAGGCAAGCCAACGAAGAGTAGACAAGGTTCTCTTAAGCAAAGATTGAGCACGGTGGTAGACAGTATGATGCAGTGCAAGCATATCTCCATTGTTTCCAAAAATATTTCCTTTTATTTCATCACATGGATACTGATATGGCTTAAAAATTTCAATACCGGGATCGAACAACTTTTCCTTTAGGGTAAAATAACACTCAGGCTCAGTAGAAAGAAGATCCGCTCATAAATCGCACAATCTCATCCTCAGAGAGGTGTCAAAACATAAGTACTACGGATGGTGGTGTCTTCCGGTTTCTTCTCCTTTGAAATGGGTTTCTTCATATCCGAAGGTGGATATAGACCATAATCAAAGTCCAAAGGAGGAGAATCATTCTCATTGGGGAAGTATGTAATAAGGAAAGTGGCAAAATCTTCCTCAAATGAGTAATTATCCAAAGTATCAATAGTGTTTGGTGGGGGATCTTCATAAAAGGTAGGAGTAAGGTCATCATGAGAAGAATCACTCGAGAGAGTATCAACATCATCAAAATCATCATATGTTGGTATGTCTTTATACTCTGAAACAAAAACAGCATAGTCATCCCCATCAGAAGTAGAACCATCATCATAATCATCATAGATCGATGGAGAATCATAAATTGGTGGGGGATCCAAATTGGAGATAGATTCATTAGAATCATCCACATCGTCTTGGAAAAGTGGATTATCATAGGAAGACTCGAAAAGAGGATTATCATATACAACAAAGTCATCAAGCTTAAAACTTTCCAAGGTAGAAGTAAGCTCTTCTTGAAGCACAATAATCATCTTCGCTGATTCTTTTCCATTTGACTTACTTGTAATCTTCCCCATCTTAAAAACTTGAGCATCATTCCCGACCCTTAAGATTAATTCACCTTCGGTAACATCGACTAAACCTTTTCCGGTTCTCAAAAATGGTCGTCCAAGAATTAACGGAATACGAGGGTCCATTTCATAATCAACAACAACAAAATCGACCGGAAGAGTGAAGGTACCAACTTTAACGAACACATCTTCAGCAATACCAACGGGGTAAGCGAGAGATCGATTTGATAGCTCAAGAGTCATCTTTATTGGTGTAAGATCGGGTAATGATAGCTTTTTCCAAACACTTAGGGCATCAAATTTATACTTGCCCCGAGATCGGGTAAGGCAGTAAATTCTTCAATTTTGTTAGAAATGCAAGGCAACACGAAACGACCGAGATCTCCAAGTTTTTCCGTAAGTTCTTTAAGAATGACTGCAGAACAGTTTTCATTGAAGCGTGTGTTGACAAACTCAGCCATCTTTTCCTTCTTGCTAAGCAATTCCTTGAATGCTTTGACAAATTTCGGCAATTGGACAAGTGCTTCAACAAGGCTAATGTTGAAATTCATTTGAGAGATCATCTTCAAATAGGAATTAACTTGAGAATCCTCTTTTGTGAGAAATTTGCACTTATCTAACCGAGAAGGATAAGGGATGTTGGGTTTAGGTGGTGTAGGTGTAGCAGGTAACGGTTGAGATGTTGAAGGTTGAGAAGTAGAAGGTTTAGAGGTGGTAGGTGGGGTTGGTGGAGGGTTGTGCATGTGTACTTCTTCATTAAGAGGTGGAGATGGTAATGAAGAACTAGTACTAGGCGTGGAAGTAGGCGGGATAAATGGAGGCGGAGGAGGTATAGATGGAGTAACTTGAAGAGGGATAGAAAGTCCTACTAGAGTTGCTCCACTTCGTGTAGTAATAGCACTCACATTAGCTCCAGGGTTTGTTTCGGTGGTAGAAGGAAGAGAACCTTAGGGACAACGGGATTGTAACAGTTGAACGAATTTCCTATCCGTGGACTCTTGTATTGTCTAGTAGATTCTTGCATTGCTTGCATTATTTTCTCATGTTCATTCAATTTTTGCAAGACCAAGTCCATTGGCGGATGAGGTAAATTGAACCCTTATTGTTGAAATCCTTGGTTTGGGTATTGGTTATAAGGCGGAAAACCTTGAGGATTGAAACCTTAGTTTGGAAAGCCTTGATTTTGCATTTGGTAATTTCCCTGATTTGCATTTGAGCCCCTCACATTGGCATTTTGTTGAACATTTGCTCTAGGTGGCCCTTGGTTGTTATGGTTGGGTGGGGGTGGTCTTTGTTGAAAACCGGGTGGAGCCAAGTAATTCGTTGAGTTGTAAGACAAGTGATTAACATCGACATTAGGCTTGAAATGAACTCTCTCGGTGTTGTTGTAAGCATACACTTTCCCGTGAGATTGTTCATACGCTTTATCACAATTAACATAAGAGTGTGGCCCACCACAAGTTTCACATGTCTCGCTAAGGGTATTAACTTGAGCATTGTTGTTTTTGGCATTATTAACGGCTTGTAAAGCAAGTGCTTCAACAACCGAAGTAAGCTTATCAAGTCTCTTGTCGGTGTCACTAGTACTAGCACTAGCCACATTAGCCTGAACACTTTTAGTTTTCACTCTAGACTTATTCTCAATAATATCCCACGCGACATTAGAAGACTTAACCAAAATGTTACCCCCCGAGGCACTATTTAGTGAATCTTGGTCATTCATGCTTAAACCATTGTAAAAAGTATTAATTTGATGTACTTTTGTAAAACCATGTTGTGGACACTTTCTTAAAAGTTCCTTAAAACGGTCCCAAGATTCACTAAATATCTCACCGTACTTTTGTTCAAAGTTAATAATTTCATTCCGTAAAGCGGTAGTACGTGAGGGTGGGAAAAAGTAGTTGATGAATTTGGTCTCTAAATCCGACCACGTAAGAATACTTTGTGGCGGTTCCTTTGCAAGCCAATGTCGGGCTTATCCCTCTAAGGAGAAAGGAAAAAGTTGCAAGCGAATTACCTCTTGTGAAACCCCATTATACTTGACCGTATTAGTGAGTTGAAGGAACCTTTTGATATGGTCATGAGGATCATCAAGTGTACGCCCCAAGAATGGTTGAGTAGAGACGATTTGAATGAAGCCGGATTTGAGCTCAAAGTTGTTGGCTCCAATCTCGGGTATGACAATAGCATCGGTGTTGCCCTCTACGTGCGATTGCAAAAGCTGGATCATTGGTCGATTGTACATGGTGACAGTAGGTTGAGTTTCGACTTCGGCTTGAGTTTCTTTCTTCTTACGAGCACGGGTACGCATACACACCTACAAAAGGAAAAGAAAGATAGACAAGAAATATTTTTGGTTTTTTATGTTTTTCTACTTTTTTGGATTTTTTAAAATTTTTATATTTTTTAGGATTTTTGAAATTTTTTGAAAATTAGACAAGAAAAATAACGTTCAAGAGTGAACGGATCCCAAAATCCAACGCGTCTCTCACAATAAACCGTTAGTTTTCACGAAAAGAGCCGTTAGCGGTGCCACTTAAGACAAGAGATTTTGTATGTAAAAAGTTATCGTCTCGTCTCGATTCGAATTGAAAAAGGTTAATCGTGCGACTCAGTCGTTCTTGGTGGAAAAATAAAGTGGTGTGATTATCTATTTTAAACTAAAGTAAAATGAAAATGTAGATGTAAATGAAAATGTAAAAGCAAATGTAAATGTCGTTAAGTAAAAATGGAAGCTTAAAAATTTAAACAAAAATTAGAACTTGAAAATATTTGACGAAAAATTAAACTTAAAAAGTAGATTTTGAAAACTTAATAAAAATGAAAACTTTAAAATAAATCTAAGATAAAAACAATTAAAAATAATACTTGAGAAAATGACTGGAAAATAAAGTTCGAAAAATAAAACATTAAACAAAAACATAAGTCTGAAAACACGAAATTCCGACCTAATTCGGAATAAACATTAATAACCTAATTAGGAATACCAATCCTGAACGTAGTTAGGAATACCAATCTTGAACGTAGTTAGAAATACCAATCCTGAACGTAGTTAGGAATACCAATCCTGAACGTAGTTAGGAATACCAATCCTGAACGTAGTTAGGAATATCAATCCTGAACGTAGTGAGGGAAAATGAAAACTGCACCTAGTTAGGAATACCAATCCTGAAAGTAGTTAGGAATACCAATCCTGAACGTAGTTAGGAATACCAATCCTGAACGTAGTTAGGAATACCAATCCTGAACGTAGTTAGGAATACCAATCCTGAACGTAGTTAGGAATACCAATCCTGAACGTAGTTAGGAATACCAATCCTGAACGTAGTTAGGAATACCAATCCTGAACGTAGTTAGGAATACCAATCCTGTACGTAGTTAGGAATACCAATCCTGAACGTAGTTAGGGAAATTGAAAACTGCACCTAGTTAGGGAAAATGAAAACTGCACCCAGTTAGGAATACCAATCCTGAACGTAGTTAGGAATACCAATCCTGAACGTAGTTAAGAATACCAATCCTGAACGTAGTTAGGAATACCAATCCTGAACGTAGTTAGGGAAAATGAAAACTGCACCTAGTTAGGGAAAATAGGGGTTTAAAGATTATCCGAACTATAATAAAAATAAGCAAAATGAAAATTAAGCTAAAACCAAATAAGCACTTATCTAAAAGTTTAACCAAAACAAGTTTAAGAAAAAGTAAATAAGCCAAAATTTAAAAACTTTAAAAAACACCAAATAATAAAAATATTTAAAAAACAACGTTTTATAAAAATAAACTAATAAGCACTTAATTAAAAATAAGAAAATCAACACAATAAGCACTCAAACACTATAAGCTATAAAAATCAAACACTAAAAGATCAATAAGCACAATCAAACACAAACATCAATACATCAAAGAACACGATTAACAAACTACATGATTATCAAAATTAAACAAGATTAAAAAGATTAAGAAAGGTAGAATGAGAATGATTAATTGAAAGGCTTGAAATTAAGATGATTAAAGATTCAAATTACAAGATTAATGAAAAAACTTGAAAAACATTAAGAAAAGCTAGAGAGAGAAAGTATATTAATCTACTCCTAATTACCTTACAATATTAAAACTATCTAAAATTATCTAACCCCCTCCCTAATGACACATTAGGAGGGTATTTATAGGAGGAGTATAATGTTGATGCTTTCTTCATTCTTTCTTCTTGTCTCGAATCGATTTAAATTTTTTGTCTTTCTCGACATCGTCTCGGGATTTGTCGAAATAAATTGAACTCGTCTTTATAATTTTCTTCTTAAATTAGACTTGGTTCTTCGACTTCATTAAATTTCCGTCTTTAGACTTTTTCTTCGATAAATCTTCAGAATATGTCTTGGACTTCCGTTCTTTTTGCACTCTTGATCTTTTGACTTCGTCTTTTGTCTTTTTCTTAGATAAAAGCCCGTGAAAGCCCATGTTTTCTTCCCTTTTTACATTTTGATCCTAAATCACAACAAAAACACAAACCACGCATAATTTCGACATTTACGACATAAAATACACGTTTTGGCTTGGTTATTATTATAATTAAGTGGTAAAAGGATAAGTGTTTTCACACTTATTATCTGTTACGCTCCTTCGATTATTTAGAAGTGTTATTATGGCTGTAATGATGCGACTTTATTAGAAACATGTTTAGATGAACCTGTTAAGCCTGACATAGACCTATGTTTTCACACGGTGCCTGATAATTATATCCTGATATGATTTTTTAAGGGTCTCAAATAGTTAATTTATTTGTTATATAAAGTTATTGTGTGCAATCAACATATTAGAAGAAGAAGTACCATGCTTAAAGTACAACCCATCGTTGCAAAGACTATCAACTCAAAAAGCTAAATAGATCTTAAAGAAGTCAGCTGGTCCACAACAAGTGTCATCATTAGATCAGTTACAGACATGGTGCCTGTAAAGATCATAAATTACATGTCTGAGTGAATAACAAGGAAAATTTTAGCAATATGTTCCTCGAGTTAAAGGTTAGTTTAAGTTATATTATTTTAATGAATCTTTTTCATCTTTCTACTTTTTGAATTCTGTCTTTTTTAACTTGATGACGACATTGATATTTTTTAAATAAGAATTGTGGTTATTAACTTATTGCATCAAGAAAATATCATTTCTGCTTCATGAATGAATGATGAATTTAGTTTCATGTTGAGATGTAAGCTTCAGTTCTAAATTATTTCATGATTTGTGTTTGAAACTGGAAATTGCTTCTATGCAAAAATATACATGTGCTCATGCAAAGCTTACTTTTATGTGTGTGCCCGCGTATAATGGATGGAACATAACCTCTGAACCTGACCAATTTTATTTGTATGACAGACTTGATATAAAGGTACATTGAAGTTGTAGATGTAATTGTTCATGTTTTCACAATTACTTATTAGTTTGATTATTAAGGTAAATGCATGTTTGTTTTCATTTCCTTATGTGTAGAAACAAGTGACTTGACAATGTAAGTAACCATACGAAGGATAGTAGAAAAACTCATCTTTACTACCAATTGATAGATAATTAAGTGGGCGTGTGTTTAGTTTCAATAATCCACCAGATGTTAATCAACCCACTTGATCATTGGTTATGGATAGATTGATTTAGGAGGTTTACGGAGTAAAATATTATTTTTGTGACAATCAATATGTTTGACATTTTTGTTTTCAGTTTTTTATTAACTTTGGTCAAGTAATCCATGCTCATGTTTGAAGGTTATACGCATCTAATTATTTATACGTTGCTTGGTAACTCTAAAACAGTCTTGACAGTGAGTTCTATTACTTTTTTAAGAATGTCGATAAATAATATCGAGGCAAAGATTATATCAGGTGGAAAATTAGGAG
Source organism: Glebionis coronaria (assembly GCA_025667525.1). Taxonomy (NCBI): domain Eukaryota; kingdom Viridiplantae; phylum Streptophyta; class Magnoliopsida; order Asterales; family Asteraceae; genus Glebionis; species Glebionis coronaria. The sequence continues at coordinate 179,128,940 of CM046879.1, forward strand.
ATGTGTGCTCCATTCCAAGAATAAAAATACAACTGTCTAACAAAATAAATGCCATTTCAGCTGAATAGAAGGCAGTTCCTGTTGCCGTATGTTTTGCAATGACGATAAATAAAAGTTACAGACAAACCTTATCAAAGGTGGGAATTTATTTGGAACGACATGTTTTCTCTCATGGACAATTATACGTGGTCGTTCTCAAGATGGCAATTACACCAACTCTACAACAAATGTTGTATATCGAGAAGCTCTTCACAAGTTATTATTGTTGTTCCTTACTTATTCAGAACTCACAAATAGATAGTACTTTTGTTTTGTTTTTCAAGATTCTTTGTTGATTCAATAATTTACTAGAAGATTTTTATTTTCCCAATTTATGATTTTTTTTACAAAATATGAAGATTTTTAGTATGCATAATTTATATTTATCTAATTTGTTTTATAATCATTCTCGAGACTATCCCGCCCTTGGAGCAGGCCTTTTATATAAGTCAATTTAACATACTTTGACGTTTTCTTTCTTTCTTTTCTTCATTGTTGAAACTTTTATGAAAATTATATGTAATTAAACTCTATCTTGTATATATTAATTAAATTATATGTGATATTAATGTCAAATCATATATGATATGTAATAAAAAATCATATGGGGTTTAACACTAATATTAAATGTGATTCTATAAGTGTATTCAAATTATTGTTTAAGTACATGTGATTTTTTATGCAAGTTTCAACAATGAAAAAAATGATTTTTTTATTTTTGTCAAAACTAAAAAGTATATTAAAGTGCTTATTTTTAAAAAAATAATTAAAATGCTTATTGTGATTGTATATATTTTTCGCTTAATTGATTACTCAACTCGTTCTAAAATTATTGTACCCTATTGACTTATTCGACTTTTGTATTCTAACTTTTATCTTAAATATTTCTTTTTGTGTTATATAATATTTAATAAAAAAAAAATTTAATTGTATTTTATTGTTATAGTTTTCATCAAGTATTATATAACATAAACAAAGCTATTTAAGGTTAAAATCAGAATAAAGGGACTTATTTAGTTAGTAGGAGACAACAATTTTAGGACGTAACGGTTTAAGAAAAATTATTATTTTGAAAAAAGTAAGTTTTTTATAATGATAGGTTTAACCTAATCCATTTGATTAAATGGAAGACGAGCTCTTGATATTTTAATAAGTTTCATATTCAAATGAGATTAAATCATAGATTTCACGTAATCTATTATTCTGAGAGATCCTAAAAGGAAGGGGAGTGGTGGGGTGATTGGCCTCGTCGGTCCTCGCCACGAACCTACGCCCCATTCGTTGGTCGGTCGCCATATTTCGATGAGCATAAAGAAAGGAAAAGCAAAATAACCTCTTTTTAATATTTATGTGTTTGCTCTTAAGTGTGTATGTTTGTATGTGTTCAACGATAAAGAAAAACCAGGTAAGTGTGGTATTTTTGTATTTATAATTTTTATATTTATATTTTGTTGTTTATCATTTTTTTGGTTTAAATTTATTAATTTTTGTAAATCTTTAAAACGTTTTTAGTTTCGGACGGTATTTTTATTTTTTAGTATATTTTATTTATATATTTCAATTTTTAATAGATGAATCTTAATTTATGTTAAAAATAAAATAAAATTAGTGCGTGGAATCAAAGTGGAGAAGTGAAAGAAATAACCGGGGGTTCAGAGTTCAATTTATAACGTTGTGTTCTTTAGTTTTATTTTGAAGAGAAAAAAAAGAAAAGGGGAGAAAACAAACTTTTGATGTGTTCTTCAAGTGTTTTAGAGAAAGAAAGGAAGTGATGAGGAAAGAAAGTGAATGGAAGCTTGAGGATTTTTAGAGCTAAAATCTTCCGCCCAAATTTAGGCAGATTGGGAAAGAAAAAAACTATTTTACTATAAAATGATTAGTTTATCCTTATTATATTTTACACTATTGATTCACCATGCTTTTATTTTCTAACTTTTCTTTATATAATAATTCTTTTTTTCTTAACAAATGTATATTTGTTGTGAAACAATGAAGTAAAGAACAATGTACAAGAACAAAAGATAGAGATAATGCAGAGAATTGTATTGATTGATATCTAGAGAATACATTTGAGTATTTATAAGATAAATTAGGGTAAAAACCCTAGTAGCTAATTGTGCCATGGGCCTAATATGTACATACATAATTATTATTCATAACACTCCCTCTTGGATGTCCATATTTAATAATACACTTTTGAGAATACTACCTCGTTAAAAACCTTGTCAGGAAAACCCAGTGGGACAAAACCATGACCAAGGACAAAAAAAGTGTAGCGCGTATTATCTTCCTCTGATGACTACATCACTTGAGATCTTCTAGTCGACGCGTTCCATTGTTGCAGATAACTTCATAATATTGACGTAGAAAGTATCTTGCTAAATAGATCTTCCAAATAATCGCTTGAAGAAAATGTGTTGATTTATCGTCATTTATGGACAACATCAATTCACTATTTATCAATTTGAACAATATGCCTCGTTGAAAACCTTACTAGACAAAACCCAGTGGGACAAAAATCTAGTGAAGGAAAAATACATAATTCTACGATATGGGTTGTTGCCTTATTAAAACCTTGCCGGAAAACTCTATGGGGACAAAACTATGATCAAGGAAAAAAAACAAAACATAAATTCTTTATACGCTCAGGGATGTTACCTCATTAAAAACCTTGCCGGAAAACCATGAAGGGACAAAACCTTAGTCAAGGGAAAAATAGTGCAACGCGTATCTTCTCTTTCTTTATGATCAGAATATCGATGATCATCATCTTTATAAATCAAGGAGTTCTTTCCAATATCATGTGACCTCATAAACATGAGAGTCGTTTATTCATATAAAGATATAACTTTGTCTTTAGCTTTCATGATACATATTTCATCTTTAAGATGCTCAATTTCAGAACTAAGACAAACTTTGTTGTTTGTTTCAAATTTATTTTCTATGCATTCAGTCGCTTTTATGACCGTAACTCGTTATTTGACACAATACTGCACACTAAGGCTATTAGATTATATATGCCCAAATCATGATTAATTCAACACAATGAATATAGTTCCCGAGAACGTTTCTTATATGCTTTGAGCATTAATAATTGATAGGTGTGTAAACACCCATCTTTTCTACCACTTAATTACAATAATTACCGGACCAAAACGTGTATTTTATGTCTTTTATGTCGGAATTATGCGCGGTTTGTGTTTTTGTTGTAACTTAGGACGAAATTGTGAAAAGTGGAGAAAACACGGGAATTCACGGGCATTCACGGCTTTATTTGAAGAAAAAGATGAAAGACGGAGTTGAGAAGTCAAAAGTGGAAAAAGAACGGAAGTCCAAGACCAATTCTGAAGATTTATCGAAGAAAAAGTCAAAAGACGGAAGTTTATCAAAAGCCAAAGAACTCAAGTCTAATGTATTGAAGAAATTAAAGACGAGTTTAAAAGAAATCCCGAGCCACAAGTCATTAGAGTCCAAGTAAAGAAGATTAGAAGGAAAAAGGACTAATGGTGCAATTAATGAAGACTATATGCTTAAGGACCTAATGACGCAATTAAGAGACAAGGAAGAAGGGGAGGAAGCTTCCTAATCCTCCCCTATAAATAGTTTAGATTGTTAATCATTTCATTTTGTTGGCTAATAGTGACAATTAGTCCTTCCACCTTTAATTACCTTGTCAATTTAAATACTTGTCATTTAATTACCTTGTCTTGCACCTTAATTACCATTTAATTCAAGTAAGTTTTTCTTTTTAATTCTTGTCAAGCTTTATCTTTATCTTGTTAATCTCATTCTTCCTTTCTTAGTCTTTGATTGTTATTGTTTATGTTTATGTTCTTGATTTTGATTGATTTATTTAAGTGGGTTTTGATTATCTTGATCTTTATTGTTTGATTTGTTATTTTGGATTGATTGTTTATGTTCATTAGATGTTTTGTTATTAGTTTGATTTAATCTTTTTGGTTGATTTGGTTGAGTTTCTTTTAGATCCGTGCTATCTCTTTTTCCTTGTTCTTTGTTTTACTGTTTCTGATCATTCCCAGACTCGAGCCCAGAATATTCTGAATAGGTCTGGTTTATTGTGCTCTATACGGAATATTTTATATTCCGAATAGAGGTTGTGTTCCGCATAGACTTGATATTCAGCATAGGGAATTTATTCCGAATAGAGGCATTCTTTCCGAATAGGTGACAGTATTCCGAATAGAGGATTATTCCGCATAGGAGGTTTATTCCGCATAGGGTCAATCATTCCTAGTAGACAAATATTCCGAATAGGGCTAATCTTTCCGAATAGGTGACAGATATTCCGAATAGCATTTATTCCGAATAGGAGTTTATTCCGGATAGGGAAATCTCAGTTTTTAGTTTTTTGCCTTTTCATTCTAAGCTTTATTTTTCCCGCCTTTTTCATTAGTCGCACTTGAAGTTTATTTGCCTTAGTTTAAGATTTAGTCTTAGTTGCATTTTAAGTTTGCCTTAGTTAGATTTAAGTTTGCGTTATTTACATTATTGCCCTTTAGTTTTAGTCGCGCTTTTAATTACTTGCACCTATGCGGAATATCTTTTCAATTCGTTTAAGTATGTCTATTCGAATTGAAAAACTTATGTTTAATGTGTGACTCAGTTGAACTTTGGTGGAACAAAGATGTGTCGTTGTAGTTTTGAAAATAAAAGGTGCAAAACAATTAAAGTAAAAGTGCTCTTAACGTAAATCTAATTCTAATTAAAATAAATGGTGCAAGTAATTAAAAGCGCGACTAAAACTAAAGGGCAATAATGTAAATAACGCAAACTTAAATCTAACTAAGGCAAACTTAAAATGCAACTAAGACTAAATCTTAAACTAAGGCAAATAAACTTCAAGTGCGACTAATGAAAAAGACGGGAAAAATAAAGCTTAGAATGAAAAGGCAGAAAACTAAAAACTGAGATTTCCCTATCCGGAATAAACTCCTATTCGGAATAAATGCTATTCGGAATATCTGTCACCTATTCGGAAAGATTAGCCCTATTCGGAATATTTGTCTACTAGGAATGATTGACCCTATGCGGAATAAACCTCCTATGCGGAATAATCCTCTATTCGGAATACTGTCACCTATTCGGAAAGAATGCCTCTATTCGGAATAAATTCCCTATGCTGAATATCAAGTCTATGCGGAACACAACCTCTATTCGGAATATAAAATATTCCGTATAGAGCACAATAAACCAGACCTATACGGAATATTCTGGGCTCGAGTCTGGGAATGATCAGAAACAGTAAAACAAAGAACAAGGAAAAAGAGATAGCACGGATCTAAAAGAAACTCAACCAAATCAACCAAAAAGATTAAATCAAACTAATAACAAAACATCTAATGAACATAAACAATCAATCCAAAATAACAAATCAAACAATAAAGATCAAGATAATCAAAACCCACTTAAATAAATCAATCAAAATCAAGAACATAAACATAAACAATAACAATCAAAGACTAAGAAAGGAAGAATGAGATTAACAAGATAAAGATAAAGCTTGACAAGAATTAAAAAGAAAAACTTACTTGAATTAAATGGTAATTAAGGTGCAAGACAAGGTAATTAAATGACAAGTATTTAAATTGACAAGGTAATTAAAGGTGGAAGGACTAATTGTCACTATTAGCCAACAAAATGAAATGATTAACAATCTAAACTATTTATAGGGGAGGATTAGGAAGCTTCCTCCCCTTCTTCCTTTTCTCTTAATTGCGTCATTAGGTCCTTAAGCATATAGTCTTCATTAATTGCACCATTAGTCCTTTTTCCTTCTAATCTTCTTTACTTGGACTCTAATGACTTGTGGCTCGGGATTTCTTTTAAACTCGTCTTTAATTTCTTCAATACATTAGACTTGAGTTCTTTGGCTTTTGATAAACTTCCGTCTTTTGACTTTTTCTTGGATAAATCTTCAGAATTGGTCTTGGACTTCCGTTCTTTTTCCACTTTTGACTTCTCGACTCCGTCTTTCATCTTTTTCTTCAATAAAAGCCGTGAATGCCCGTGAATTCCCGTGTTTTCTCCACTTTTCACAATTTCGTCCTAAGTTACAACAAAAACACAAACCGCACATAATTCCGACATAAAAGACATAAAATACACGTTTTGGTCCGGTAATTATTGTAATTAAGTGGTAGAAAAGATGGGTGTTTACACACCTATCAATAATCTCTAACATGCTCCGTGCATATTATATGCAATAATTAAATCTTATATCACACGAGCTCTAATCATATATCTTTTAGGCACACATCAATTATTTGTCACATTGCCAGAGTTATACAATAACTATTGGATTCACCACATGTGAACATGTATCTACATGATCATTTTCAAGTCTTTGAGAAAAATATACGGGTGCCATCATTTGCAACTTATGCATATTTTAATTTTGCTTTCTCATAAAGACTAATGCATACCCAATAAGTTTTATAAATTGATTGTAACCTTCAACCATATGTCTCATCACAAGAGACTTCAATTATTCATTAGTTTCTTGGGTCATTATGTTTTGGCCATTCATCTATCCATGATCCTCACATTCACTTTAGCGCTATATTATTTATTACCAATATCACGCACATTATCATATCATACCCATCGACGTCGATTCATTTATTTTCGATTCCATGCTTTACTAGACATTTCATTTATCAAATTGAGATCACATAGTATTTCATGTACCCGGGGTTTTCTCAATTACATTCATGTCTAGTGTCTCTCTAGGAGACTATGTTGGGATCTTTATTACCTCGATTTGACCATCTTAATTTTCTTGCTCCATAATATCTCTTCAATCGAGGATATTTATTTGGAATCGAATAGTCTATCACGTTGCGGACGTGCCATGGACTTACTACCAATCATTGGTTTTATTGTTGGAACACCCATTTTAATTAGAGCTAGCACCATATGTGATCTCGTCACTTTATTCAGGTCACTAACCTTATTTGGCAATTACTGGATTTGGAATATAAATTGTCCGATGAACTTTATGTTCATATTCATTACTTGCGAGGATCAACGTTTCATTATCATAATTCATTCCAAATTTCTCGCTGCTCATTCTCCTCCTGAATGAATTATCATTCTCAACATCCCAATTTGTGCCTTGTGGTGGATTTATTATCATATATATATCACACATTTCAATATCTCATATGGGAACTATATGGTTTGTGACCAAAAACCATTATAACGGGGATGATTCATAATTGTTGGCAAGATGCGAATACATATGTAATAACATGCACCATATACTAAAACTCTTGTTCTCGGCTTTGTAATTAACTATAAACGTCTTATAAACGTTTCAACAAAAGCAATTCGCTTGTGAACATGGGCTATATAAAGTTCAACACTAATTCCAATAATCGCCCAAAATTTTAAGTATTCACCACCATTGTCAATAATCATATTTGGAAAATCATGCTCACATCGAGCCACTAATCACGCCAACTTGAGGTTGCGTATTTGATGATCATTTTGACGATGCATCGATTTTATAACTCAAAATGATCCACATGAGACATGTATAGGCCTATATACATGCTCTTTTTATCTTTTCCAAAATTTAAAGGAATGAGTCTTTATTTATATATAGCTATGATAAGTAATAAACTTTCCATTGAGAACAATCATCTTTGAAGAAACACATGATTCTTCTATAACTTTCGCATCATAATTGATCCGGGATGGTCTAACCGGTCATGCCAATTACTACAATAGTCTTGGCTCATAAACTTATATTTTATGACCACGTGTGCTTTAGTTGCACATTCATTTTTAAAATAAATCAAATAATATAAAGACGCTCTTTTATGTTTTTCGCAAAAAAAATAAAAAAATTGTTTTAGTCAATAAGGAACCGTTATTAAAATATTTAATGCCTTGATTATTTTTCGTTAGCATTCACAATATTATTAGCCATTACAAAAATTGACACATCAATAATTGTTGGCAATGAGGTGAGGCACCCGCACGCTGCGGTAATTTTTGGATGATAGTTTTTAATCCATATGTGGTTCATTGTATTTGTGTTGTCTAAATTGGATGGAAACAATGTCGGAAGTGTAGGCGTACCACGCTTTAATAGAAAAAAATATCATGGGGCTAGGAGACGGAATGAAATGAAAACAGTGTGAGATTAGATACGGAATATTATACATTGTTCAAAAGGGTGGGCCTTTAACATTTTGCTAGTACTATTAGTCCTAGAGAGATCAAAACTTAGTCCTTGTTTTGATGTTTTTTTCTCTGGCTTGATGATTTCGATTTTTTTTTTGTTACCTTGACCTCTTGTTTTGTTGGTGGTGTCGAAATCTCCATAGTTCGTTTGTTCATATCTTCTGTTGGTTCAAATGTTCCGATATCAGCCTTAGGTGCTTCAGTGGTTTGAGTTTCGGATGTTAGTATTACCAATGGTTTTGGCTGGAACACTTTGTATAAAATGAAGGCGACAACGTCTGATATTTCTCTTTTTGGTAAAGTGAAATTGAAAAACATGTTGTGTACCTTTAAGTGACATTAAAGATGGTGGCAGTTGGTAGCAGCTTTTGTGTTCAAGTTGTTCCAATAACTTATCGCATTCAAGCGTCATTCCGTTGGACTCAGGGCTGAAACATGCTAATGTTATTGCTCCCGTTCCATCAGTAATTCTTTCTTTGAAACAGTAATGTATGTCGAGTTAATACCATTTGTTATTGCAGAATTAATGAGTAATGTACAATTTGATGTTAAATGTATGATCACATGGGTGCTTGTAATTTGGACTCGGCTGAGGTCCATGGTCTTTACACCATGGTATATGGGCCTTCTCGAGTAACTTTTTGGGTGCACTGAGAGCATGTCGTGCACCATGGCATTTTGGGTCGATCGATAGATGGTTGATTCATTGGTAAATTTGAGATGTTTGGTAATTTGTCTTGTGGGTGAAAGCTATACAATACCATCTTACTTAGCAAAATGTACCGACTTTAAACATTTACAATTTAATCGCTAGACATTACAAATAAACTTTCAAATTGATTATACACTTTACTAATATGGTCCTAAAATGACAATATTACCCTTGTCTTCTTTTACATAATTACAAATAATGCCACATTCACTCATTCTCACACCATAATCATTAAACGTAGTAGCTAAAGGATGAGTAGCCAAACCCACAATCATAAAAAAATCGAGGAAAATTTACTGACGAAAACGTAAATTTATTACTTTTGTTTTACGTTTTTCATCGATTTTATACGTTTTCATCAGTATTTTTATGTTTTCGTCAGTAAATTTACGTTTTCGATAGAAAATTTACGTTTTCGTCTGTAAATATAGGTTTTAGTTAGAAAATTTACGTTTTCGTCAGTAAATTTACGCTTTCGTCAGTAAATTTACGTTTTCGCCAGAAAATTTACGTTTTCGTCAAAAAATTTACGTTTTCGTCAGAAAATTTACGTTTTCGTCAGTGAATTTACGTTTTCGTCAGTAAATTTTTGTTTTCGTTAGTAAATTCATGTTTTCGTCAGTAAATTTACGTTTTCGTCAGTTAATTTACGTTTTCGTCAGTAAATTTACGTTTTCGTTAGAAAATTTACGTTTTAGTCAGTAAATTTATGTATTCATCAGTAAATTTTCGTTTTCATCAGAAAATTTACGTTTTCGTCAGTAGGTTTACGTTTTCGTCAGTAAATTCAAGTTTTCGTCAGAAAATTCACGTTTTCGTTAGAAAATTTTTGTTTTCGTCAGTAAATTTATGTTTTGTCAGTAAATTTACGTATTCGTCAGAAAATTTACGTTTTCGTCAGAAAATATACATTTTAGTCAGTAAATTTACGTTTTCGTCAGAAAATTTACGTATTCATCAGAAAATTTTCGTTTTCGTCAGTAAATTTACTTTTTCGTCAGTAAATTTTTGTTTTTGTACGAAAACGTAAATTTACTGACGAAAACTTAAATTTCTGACGAAAACGTAAATTTACTGAAGAAAACGTAAATTCTCTACGAAAACATAAATTTCCTGACGAAAACGTAAATTTTCTGATGAAAAAGTGAATTTAATGACGAAAACAAAAAATTTCTGACGAAAACATAAAATTACTGACGAAAACGTAAATTTACTGACGAAAACGTAAATATACTGACGAAAACGTAAATTTACTGACGAAAACGTAAATTTTCTGACGAAATCGTAAATTTACTAACGAAAACGTAAATTTTCTGACGAAAACGTAAATTTACTGACGAAAACGTAAATTTATTGACGAAAACGTAAATTTACTGACGAAAACGTAAATTTACTGAGGAAAACGCAAATTTTTTGACGAAAACGTAAATTTTCTGACCAATACGTAAATTTACTGACGAAAACGTAAATTTACTGATGAAAACGTAAATTTACTGACGAAAACGTAAATTTTCTGACGAAAACGTAAATTTACTGACGAAAACGTAAGTTTTCTGACGAATACGTAAATTTACTGACGAAAACGTAAATTTACTGACGAATACGTAAATTTACTGACGAAAACGTAAATTTACTGTCGAAAACGTAAATTTACTGACGAAAATTTACGTAATTATGGGAAAAAAGAAACTAACCTTTTGGTGGAATGGGTTAAAATTGCCACCTCTAGTTAAAAAAGAAAAAGGGTAATATCGTCATTTTAGGGTCATATTGGTAAAGTCAATAATCAATTTGAAAGTTCATTGGTAATGTCTAGCGATTAAATTGTAAGTGTTTAAAGTCGGTACATTTTGATAAGTACGATGGTATTGTATAGTTTTTACCCTTGTCTTGTTAACAATGTTTATAGCATAAATAAGATGAATATAAAGGATTGTGCTTACCTAGTAGCTCTAAGGATTAATCTCTGCCAAGGTATTCAGGAGACCCGATTCCGGTTTCTTTCCTGCTTTTCGTCCTCACGGGTGGTATGTAAAAGAAGGTTGTTGTACCTGTGGTTTCACATGTTCTTAATTGTGTGAGAATAATTTTATACTCTTTGTGACATATAGATACTTGTTTTGGGCTTACACATCGCGTATTTCTTTTGTTTTGTGACTGACACCCCGATGCCATTTCCTTGATTCCTCACAACTAAAGCCTGAAATTTTGTATGCAAAATTTTCTTGAAGTTTCCGGTTGAAATACTGGATGTCCTTGGTAGCCATATTCGCTTGTATATCATTACCCTGGATGACAAAAAAAAGTTCATTGCATATGTGTAATGGTTTTTACGAACATCAAATATTAGAATGTTGTTGATAATTTTGGATTTACACACCCGTCGATCGAGTAGCATACAACATAAACATGTTGGATCAGGGTTTTGAGGATTTTGGGCAATCCATTTTTGATATAATTTAGCTTCAATAGTTTTGTTGCAATTTGTCGGTTTTAGCTCAGCAATACGTAGTATTAATGGGTTCTGGTTGCTGAATTATCATTTTGTCCTTTGTTGATACTGGATCCGATTCTGTGGGTGTTTCCATGTCTTGTAAATTTTTAAATTTCAGGTTCATGTAGAAAAAATAAATATTAGGCAACTCAATGATAACAACAGGGTTGGTAGACAGTTAAATATGTTATAATGGGTGCATAATGTTCATGTATATCGACTAACACGTTAGATACGTAAAAAAATATTGTCATAAACTTAGAACAAACTTTATAAACCAAAAGAATCAACGCCTAAGGTCGGAATAAGTGCCAAGGAAACGTGGTTGTCTTTAATTTTTGCCAAAAAATCTCTATATACTATATTTTCTTTGTCCTATTTGGGAGTTGGTCTTGCTGTTGCTTAATCAAGATCTGCAATCCATTTGCAGACGTCGCCCTTGACAATGCTACATATTGTTGTTCATGGCCAAAAACTTGTTCAAGAAGATAGATTCCTATTTTGTTAAGCGACTGCCCTAGGCTCTTATTAATGGTCATTGCGTAGCAGACTTTTACTGTTTTTTTGTTTGGGTTGTTGTGCATTGGAAAACCTTGTATGCAGATCAATAACGTTATGTGTTTGGGTTGAAAATTCAGGTAATAAGCATGTGCTGCCCATACTGACCCGAGGTGTGCAAAGTTTAGGTTTAGTGTGTATCTGTTGTTGGTCAAATGATAAAGGATGGCGCATTTGGTTCGTGTGTTCGTGTGTTTCAGTGACAGGAGTAAATGGCATTCCTTTGTCAATATTTCCATGTGGGCTCGTAGTTTGTGGTAGACGTTCGGGTAAATAAGCATGGATGTTTGTATTAGGCATATTTGGCTCTTAGATTTATCTAGGCTTTTTCTTTTGCTGCTAAAGTTTGTATTTGATTCATTTGTAGAGATAAACTAATTTTCGTTTTGCATTCATGTTTGGGCATAAAAACTTGTTGGTCAAAAAAGTTTTTGCAGGTATTGCAAGTTTAGTCAGATTCATTTAGGGAAAAAAGTAGCGAAGACTAAATGGGTAGCAAACAGTGAATAGTGAATACAATACAAAAGTAAAGAAGAAATCATGTATACAGTAGCAGATAGTATAGCAACAATATGAGTAACAAAGTCATTGTCCCATGTGATCCTAGGCTTAAGCATGAAGCACAATAAAAAAATAGAGAAGGTTGATTGCATAATTGTTCTTACCATAATTGTTGCGTTGTAAAGGTGTTGATATTAGGACTTTGAAAATGATAATTAGTACAATTGGTAGTGTTAGAGATGAAGAGTGATAAAAAAGTTGTGGGAGCTAGTAATTATGAGAGGAGTCAATGAATGTTCTAGGGTGATCATGTAATTTGCTTTTTTGTTTGTTTGTTAACCAAAAAGGTTTAGTTTATTCCAAAAAGTAAAACGACACATACAAAACTGTAAAACGACACAAAAACCAGTGAAACGACGTCGTTTCCTGCACGACATAATATATAGATTAACTAGGCATATATCAAATAAACAAACTTTAATCTAATTGACACAACACAATCACATCTAATAATGTTAAGACTCATGAATTCAAATTACCGCAACATGCAATATCACAGTTCCGATAACATCTATTTTTAATGTTTGGCAAGTTGAATTATAATACTATTAATATATGTTCATCTTGTTCAAATATCTGATATCGATAGTAGTATAAAAATTATACTAAATGTTACATGGATTAATATATATATAGGTACCATACCAAGGAACATAAATAAAATCTCATATGATCGAATATCATTTTTTTATTAAATCATGCATCTATCAATTTACTATCTTGAGAATTCGATACATAAATCTAATGCAAATATACATGTGTCAACTCAAAAACAAATCTACACATGTAATTAAGGAATTTGGAAAACTATATTCAATGCTTATATCAATGTAACACCCCATTTTGATAAATGGAATGTCACGTGTGATTATGGCGTGTCATCAAAACATACAAGATAATATGTACTAAAACATACATGACCATAGGGAAAACCGGAATCAAACATCGGTTCCCAAACATAAGCCCAAAACATAATAAAGTAAACGAAATAAGAAATGACTAAACAAGCATAGGTATATGAAGGCAAAGGAAGAAGTCTGAGGCAGCTTCCATCCTATGCACGTTCTCCAAATGCTCGAGTCCTGGGTACCTGCCGTTTTGGGACATGTAAAGGAAAGTAAAGGCTGAGCATAACGCTCAGTGCACGGATATACAAGCATGGAATGAATAATATAAGCATGTAAAACATATAGCAGCACTGATTAAGTCCTGGAAAACCTGGCATTAACTTAATAAAACTGGTTTTATAATTTGAAAAGCCTTATGTTTATCTTATAAAAACTGTTTAACATGTTAACCATTAGCCAATATAGCTCATGAAATATCAACGTGCATGAATACTTGGAGGGGTGACCTCGTCATATAATTAGAGGGGCTGCCTCTAAATAATGTAAGTTTTTGGGTAGGAGGGATCAGCTCCTTGTGAAGGATGCAAGGCACACACCACATTCACCTGAATAATCTACTGAAACATGTAACCTAGGATGCACTCATACGCCCCACATGATAATAATAATATGGCCAAAAGCTGAAGGGACGCCACGAGCTATCACTCTGCTGTGGTGAAGTCATAACACTGGTGCCTCTAGTGTTATGGTTATGGTACCTTCATAACTAGGTGAAACTGGTCATGCATGTATATGGCTTTAGGTATCTAATTAAACATAAGCAATTCAAAAACATATAAAACATATACTGGGGAAGACAGTTGGCTGCATACGGGGAATCCTAATAAGGAAGAATGTCCATACAGAAAGGACGGAGAATCCATACCTTGTGTCCAGTGAACGAAGAAGACGAACGGAAGAGAGTCCTACTTCGATATCACTAATGCTACATAAATAATATACGTGTATAAGTATCCTGATTACTGAGTACGTAACTGGTTTTATATCATGTATTAGCTTGTTTTATATGTTCATGTCATGTTTTACTGATTTTAGCTTTATACTGTGTTTATCATGTATTCTGTCCATTCTGATTAAGTATTACTTGTATTTCTTGTATTATTATACTTGTTGTTTAATAATAAGTATCTTTCTAAAATAGCAGGTTTCCTAAAATAGAAAGTTTCCAAAAATAGAAAGTTTCCAAAAATAGAAAGTTTTCAATAGAAAGTTTCTATAAATAGAAAGTTTCCATAAATAGATTAGCTGCCTTAAATAAACAAGTTTCTAAAAATAGAAAGTTTCCATAATTAAAAATAAGCTGGATTATTAAGCTAATAATATGAGTTTAAGTTTTACTGATTAATATTCTAAACTATGTGATGAAATAGTATAGTTTATTAATTATTACATGTAAATTAAATAAACTATAGGTTATAAGATTTAATATAATATAAACATGATTTAATTAAATTAAGTGTATAATATACTTAGGTTAAAACATGTATTAATATTTATTATTAATATAACCTAAGTCATGGACATTAATTAATTAATGTCATATTTTAATAATTAATTAATTACTTTAGTCTAAAGTAAGTCATAAGATACTTAGGTTAAAATCATGTATTATTACTAATAATAATTAACCTAAGCCATGTCTAAATTAAATTAATCATATAGCATGTTAAATTAATTTAATTAATCTTGTAATTATAGGTCATTTTTTATTAATTTAATTACCTTGTAAATTAATATACATGTAAAGCTAATTAAACTTGTAAAAATAATAACCCGAACCCATGTATTATTTTATTAAAACGTGTCGTAAACCGAACTCTTGAAAACCCGTGTTACGTTTACATATAAGTCGAACCAAACAGCCCCTTAATCCTATTTATTAAACCCATAGCCAAACAGTCCCTTATGTTGTCTTAAATCAAAAACCAAACACCCCCTAATCTGCCAGTTTCCCCCTGGCGGTTTTGTTACTGCCACCGACAGTGGCTTGTTTCCCCTGCTCGACTAAAACTCCCACCGAGAGCAATAAGCTCTCGGTTCCCACTGCCTGCCAACGCAACCCCTGCTGCTGCCACTGGTAAGCCAAACTCACCCCTGTTGGCTGCAGGGTTGCGGCTGATGGAGCAAAAAGCCCACCATGGCTGTTTGGTTTATATCAGTTCGAAAGAAAACCACCACCGAGAGTTATATACTCTTGGTTTGGTGCAAGTCGAACCAAAACCCAATCAGACCCGACTCCCAAACGATATTCCCTTAACCAACATGTTTCAAATCTTTGATTTCCTTACAGTTCTTAAATTCGTGGTCAAAAGAATTTACAAAAAGAAAGATTAGGGTTTCTTACATGTGCTTTAGGGTTTTAGGAACAAACACGAATCATTCATATTGATTTGCTGAATCCTTAAGCCCCGTTTTCTTGTTTCTTGTTAATCCATACGTCAATAAGAAGGAGACCAAAAGAAGAGAACAAAAGAAGTGGCGGCTGGTTTTTGGTTATGTTAGGGTTTGTATGATTTACTGTTGTGTTGTCATCAAAAAATATGTACTCCCTCCGTCTGTTTGGTTTATACACGGTTTGGACCCCATGTGGGCCTTGAGCCCACTTCCCTTCCTTGTCTAAAACAGCCCAAAAACCCTTTCTTATTTAACTAACTCGCGTCTAATAAAGTTACGCGTATCCGTTTACAAGTTCTCGTGTTTTGGCTTCTTGTCATGTTTAAAGTATTTACGTAAATACATATTAATAAGTAATTAATATTTAGAGTTCTTGTCGTGTGATAGGTGTGTAAATACCCATCCTTTTTACCACTTACTTACAATAATAACCGAGCCAAAACGTGTATTTTATGTCTTTTATGTCGGAATTATGCGTGGTTTGTGTTTTTGTTGTGATTTAGGACGAAATTGTGAAAAGTGGAGAAAACACGGCATTCACGAGCTAATATTGAAGAAAAAGACGAAATATGAAGTCGAGGAGTCAAGAGTTGTAAAAGAATGGAAGTCCAAGACCAATTCTGAAGATTTATCGAAGAAAAATTCGAAAGACGGAAGTTTACCAAAAGCCGAAGAACTCGAGTCTTATTTATTGAAGAATATAAAGACGAGTTAAAAGAAATCCCGAGCCATAAGTCATTAAAGTCCAAGATTAAAAAATATTCAAAGGCTTAAGGACTAATGGTACAATTAACAAAGAGATTAAGAATAAGGGACCTAATGATGCAATTAAGAGAAAAGGAAGGAGGGGAGGAAGCTTTCTAATCCTCCCCTATATATAGATCATTAAGTTAATCTTTTCATTTTTGTTGGCTAAGGTGACAATTAGTCTTCCACCTTTATTTTTCTTGCACTTTAATTACTTGTCCATTTAAATACTTGTCTTGCACTTTTAATATCTTTAATTTCCAAGTAAGTGTTCTTTAATTTTCTTGCTTTTAATCTCTCATTCTACCTTTCTTTCTTGCTTGATCCTTATGTTTATGTGATTATTATCTTGCTTATTTGATTAAAGATTGTGTTTTTATGCTTTTGATTCTTTTAGATCATTGATTTTCATAGCTTATTGTGTTTATCTTTAAGTTTATAAAGTTTTTATAAAAGTTATTTTTCATATAGAAGTTGTTTTTCGTAAAGCTTTTTCTTTTCGTGCTTTAAAAATCTTTAAATTTCAGTTTAGTAGCTTATTTTTATACGGTTTGCCTTAGGATTTTCGTCTTGTGCTTATTAGAATTATAGCTTATTTTTCTAGCTTATTTTGCATTTCTTTCTCCGTATTCCGATCTTACAGATCGGAAAAGGGTTTCATATTCCGACCAGCTCTTTGGCTTGGTCAGAAAAGGGTTATATCATTCCGATTGGGTGGCTTGACATTCCGATCAGAGGCATTTGAGGTATTCCGATCAAGGTAAGGTGACATATTCCGATTGGTACCCCAATGTTCATTCCGATCAGCATTCCAGTCTTCATTCCGATCAGGATAGTAAGTATTCCGATCAAGGTAAGTTTGGTATTCCGATCAAGGTAAGGTGACAGCTTTCCGATTGGATTTTCCGATCACATTCCGACTAGATCAACATTCCGATCAAAGGGTAAGCAAACATTCCGATCAGGGTGTTTTGGTTATTCCGATTGGGTCTGATCGGAATATATTCCGATCTGGGGTATTTTTCATGTTTTGTCTTGTTTAATTTTTACATTCTCATTTTAATTCTTGTCTAATTTTAATTTCCGTCACGCTTTTAACTTTTGTCATTTTATTATTTTACTTTTCAAAGTTTTTAAATATCGCACCTTTCTTTTAATTAGACTTAGATTTATTTAACGCCATTTACTTTAACGACATTTACTTTTAAGTCTTTGCACATTTAATTTTAAAATCAACAAAAAATATTTGTTTACCAAAATCAACTGAGTCGTACTTTAAGCCAATAATCAATTCGATTAGACACACATCAAAAGAATCCTTTTAACTAAGTAAAAATCTAGTTATTAAATGGCGCCGCTGCCGGCTCTTTTCGTAAAGATTAACGGTTTTCTGTGAGAGACGCGTTGCTTTTTTGGGATCCGTTCACTTGTGAGCGTTATTTTTCTTGCAAAAAAAAAAAATTCAAAAAACCATAAAAATTAAAAATTGTTAAAAAAAAAAACCATAAAAATTAAAAATTTTAAAAATCCAAAAAGATTTTATCTTTATTGTGTATATATATTGTCTTTGTGTTTAGTTTCTTTTTCTTTTGAATTTTCAGGTGTATGCGTATTAGATCTTCTAATTATCAAGAGCCCGAGACTCAAGAAGATTTAAGTATGTCAGGTGTTAACAACAACAATAATCCACCGCACCTCAACAATAACAACAATGTTCTTCCACAGCCCGATCTTCGGACCATGGAGGAGCTTTGTCAACCTACCATGTTTGGACGAGGAGGACTGATTGCGCCGATGCAAATCAACGCTCCTGAGTTTTCGTTGAAGCACCACATGATTCAGCAAGTGCAAACTAATCCATTCGCCGGAATGCCTGATGATGATGCCAACAAACACCTCGACAAGTTCATTACAATCACCCAAAGCATGAAGTTGCCCGGTGCCACAATGGATGTTCTTCGCCTACTACTCTTCCCACATACTTTATCGCATCATGCCGAGAAATGGTTTGATCGTCTCCCGAAGAATTCTATTCACACTTGGGATGACATGACTCAACGCTTTTTGTCGCGCTACTTTCCACCATCCATGGTCACGAGCCTTCGCAATCAAATCAGCGGTTTCATGCAAGATCCCGATGAGTCTCTTTTTGATGCTTGGGAGAGATATAATGTCTTGATCGATCGTTGTCCAAACCACAACATGCTTCCAGTCACATTGATTGATACTTTTACAACGGATTGACTTTTCGAGATCGTGATACGATTAATGCAGCCGCCGGTGGCACATTCATGAAAAGGAGACCCGAGGAGTGTAGAGTTAATTGAGAACATGACTACTCACCACAAAAACTGGGATTCCTCTGCTTCTTCAAGGAACAACCCGAGAGTCAATGTTTCTTCCACCTCAGCAAACCCTGAGATGACCGAACTCACCCGCATGATGACTGAAATGAGCAAAAGTATCACGATTATCGCTTCAAACCAACAACAACAACAAGTTAAAGCGGTTGCACCTTCTTGTGAAACATGTGGCGGTCCTCACTCATACGCCGATTATCCTTCGACACAAGGAAATCCGGAAAATATGTATGCAGCTTATGGTAATTATTCACCGGAAAATTACCAAGCTCGACCTCAAGGGGATAGAAATTTGTTGATTTACCGATCAAACAACTACCTATCACCCGGTTTTTCTCCTCAAAACTAAAACCCCGCCAACAACTACAATAGAAGCAACAAAATCCCACCAAGAGCTTCTAATCCTTATCAACCACCCACCCAACAAGCCCCACCCATTAACCCCGATGTTGAAGCAATAATGAGAACCCATGGTGAGCAAATCAAGAATCTGCAGAGCCAAATTATCAATCTGAAAGGAGATATCACAAAGCAAGGAAATGAGATTAGATCCGAGCTTCGAGATAATATTAAATCCTCCTTCAGCAATCAAACAAATGATTTGAAGAATATGCTTGCTAGTTTCTTGCCCGCCGCTCAACCTTCTACTTCAAGTTCTCTACCTTTAAACACCGTCACCAATCCGCGAGCTAATGTGAGCGCTATTACTACTCGTAGTAGAATTACCATTGCCGATCCACCGATCCCATCCCCATCATATTCACCTCCTCCACCACCATTTATCCCTACTCCTCCTACACCTAGTATTAGTGCACCATTACCGTCTCCGCCTCGTCATGACGATGTACCTAGGAAGGAACCTTCAACATCTCAACCTTCAACATCTCAACCTTTACCTACACCTGCACCTTCACCACCCAAACCCAATATTCCATATCCTTCTCGTTTAGGCAAGACCAAAATGCTAACCAAGGATGACTCTGAAGTGGCACGCTATGTGAAGATGATTTCTCAAATGAACTTCAACATTAGCTTTCTTGAAGCACTTGTCCACATGCCCAAATTTGTCAACGCATTTAAGGAATTGCTTAACAAGAAGGAGAAACTGATTGAACTCGCCAACACACGCTTAAATGAAAACTGCTCTGCAGTTATTCTTAAAGAACTTCCGGAAAAGCTTGGAGATCCCGGTCGTTTTGTGTTGCCTTGCGTGTTCAACAAAACTGAAGAATTTACTGCCCTTGCTGATCTCGGGGCCAGTATTAATCTTATGCCTTTGAGTGTTTGGAAAACACTATCATTGCCCGACCTCACTCCAACAAAGATGACTCTTGAACTTGCAAATCGCACTCTCGCTTACCCCGTTGGTATAGCCGAAGACGTGTTCATAAAAGTTGGCACATTTACTTTCCCGGTCGACTTTGTCGTTGTTGATTATGAAATGGACCCTCGTATTCCTTTAATACTTGGTCGGCCATTCTTGAGAACCGGACGAGCTTTAGTGGATGTGGCCGAAGGCGAGTTAATCTTAAGAGTCGGGGATGATGCACAAGTTTTTAAAATGGGAAAGCTTACAAGTACAACCTTTGGAGGACGAGAATCAGTGAATATGATTAATGTGCATGATGATTTTGTCGTCTACAACAATCCTCTATTCGATTCTTGCATCGATACTCCACTTTTTCATGATGATGTGGATGATTCTCGCTCCAATTTGGAACCTTCTCCCATTTATGATTCTCCACCGGTCTTTGATGCTTATGTTGATGAGTCTAGCTCAGATTTGGAGGATTATGATGACCTTACTTCTGAGTATCCTGAGCTGCCCACATATGATGATTTTGATGAGGCTGATACTCTTTCGAGCGATTCTTCACATGATGAAGATCCTCCGCCATCACTCGATCCAACCATGGACGATTACTCATTTGAGGAAGATTTCTCTACGTTTCTCAACACTTACTTCCCTCATGAGAGTGATGCACCTCCTTTGGATTTTGAAGATTATCGTCTTGATCCTACTTTGGATTTGAAGAACATTCTTTCAAAGGAGAAGAAACCGGTCGACACCGATATCCGCAGCACATATGATTTAACACCTCTTTGTCCCCCTTCTAAGGACGAGGTTGTGCTTCTTCGCGGATCTTCTTCCCACTCTACTGAGCCTGAGTGCTATTTTCCCCTAAAGGAAAAGGTGTTCGACCCCGGTATTCAAATCTTTAAGCCATCTCAGTATCCACCTGATGAAATAAAAGGAAAAATCTTTGGAAATGTTGAAGACATGCTTGCACCACTTCACCCTTGCTTCCACCGTGCTCCATCGCTGCTTAAGGGAACCTTGCCTATTCTTCTTTGGCTTGCCTTGTTCGCCTTAAGCCTCTGCTATTTGATGGACGAAAACTATGTCTTTGATCCTGGTGGATATGTTTTATGCTTCTTCCTATGATGATCAAGGTCGAGTCAGGCTCACGACTCGGTAATCAAAAATCAAGCGCTTCTTGGGAGGCAACCCATGCATCTATCTTTTCGCTTTCTTTATCATAAGTGTAGGGGGGAGACCCGTTGGTTTGCTATTTCCTCTCCTCTCTTCTTAATTAGGGATTCGAGCTTCAATGATCCACTCTTGATGATTCTTGATGACCCGTGATTCCGTGTCCACTTCTTCCTGGTTCTATCCTAAACTCTTTTCGATTCACTATTTTATATTTTCTCAATATTAAAATAGGAATCTCTTTAGTTGTCTCTTTCCTTAGCAAGATTTAAACAACGTGCACAATGTCCTAAGTGTAGGGGAGTTTACTCCCACATGCTTAAACATTGAGGACAATGTTTATATTAAGTGTAGGGGGGACTTCTATCGAAGTTAAGTGGCTCTTTTCCGTGTATTTGTCCTCATTTTAACCGGAGAATCAATTTTTCGACATTTTTCAAAATTGTTGATCTATTTTGGCCTATTAGTTTTTCCCTTTGTATAGTTATTTTCTTTCCTTGCTAAAATAAATCTTTAATAAAGTGGTTTTAATTTTCAAACATTGTGAATCTTTTGACTCAACCCGAGTTTACTTATCTAAGTTACTCTAGCTAGTATCCTTAACGTGTTTAAGTCAAGTTTTGCTAGGCTTTTATATAGGGAGCTATAAAACGCGAAAGTCTTAACTCTCATGGGTTAAGAACAAGAACTTTTCGCAAGTTCCTATAATTGATCCTAGAGAGTCGTTCATCAAGGGAACTTTAAAACGCGATTTCTAAACTTGAAAAAGTCTAAGAATTTGCAAGATCCTATAGGCGACTCGAAAACCCAAAACTTTGATTTAATAGGCTAAGCATCCACGAGTCTCATTCCTTGAGATTTTAAATTGTGGAGAACGAGAAATGATAGAGTCAATTATAAGTTTGGTATTCTTTCGTGAATTTATGTGAGTTAATTATAAGCCTATTCTCCCATCGCTTGCTAATAAATTTATCTGCAATAAATAAGGTTGTACGGTTTGAAAAGTTACTTAACTTCTAGCCCAAGATCGTTTAAAAGTTGCTCGGTATGGATTAGAGTTCATAGCCAAGGCATAACTTATTGAAGCGGGATGCGAAGATTGGCGAGTCCGAAAAGGCCCTAACAAGGCATGAGGGCTACATTTTGTTGCTAAAGATCCAAAAGTGATGTGAAGAATCATTTATCGAAAATCAATATGAAGGATCGAGACACACGACGAAAAGCAAAAACTCCCCAAAAGTCATGGAGAAGTCTATCCGAAAAGGCCCTAACAAGGTATGAGGATAAGTTGATCCAAGTCCAAAAAGGAGGCGGATCGTTGTATATCAAAGTCCAAAATAAAGATTGGAGAAAAATGAAGAAGTCGTGGTCCAAGTATGAATCTCTCAAAACTCCAAGTGAAGAAATCCCTATTATGAAGAGAAGGCCATTATTTCATGAACGTCTCTCAAGATTTGAAGTATGAAGTCGCTGCCAAATATCGGTCCGAGAAAGGTCTCAAATCACGAAGCGAGTTATGCCAAGATATGAACTTTATGAGGTCCCGAGAAGCAGTTTTAAAAGATTTTGTCCTTTAGCTAACTATTAATTAAATCGTTCACTTTATTTTCGGACTAAATAACTATAGAAATAAGTCAACAATGCATCCTCGTGATCATTCAAGACAAACAATAAAATACAAGAGATACCCCTAGGAATAAGCGAGTCTAAGTGAATAATTGGCCCACATGAGTTCGTGTTAGTTTACTAACTTATAATAACAATGATCTCGTTTTTAAGCTTGGTTTGGAGAAAGTGAAAACTTGAGGATGATGATCATTCACAACATTTCCAAAACCCAAGGTATGTTTTTGATTTCTTTATTTTGAATGTTTATAATTTTCTATCTCTTTAATAAAGGCCAACGTGGATTGATTATGATGAAAAATGTAAAAGTGCTTTGTAACTAATGCATTGCATGAGGACATTGCAATGGTCAAGTGTAGGGGATTTGATAGGTGTGTAAACACCCATCCTTTTTACCACTTACTTACAATAATAACCGAGCCAAAACGTGTATTTTATGTCTTTTATGTCGGAATTATGCGTGGTTTGTGTTTTTGTTGTGATTTAGGACGAAATTGTGAAAAGTGGAGAAAACACGGCATTCACGAGCTAATATTGAAGAAAAAGACGAAATATGAAGTCGAGTAGTCAAGAGTGGAAAAAGAATGGAAGTCCAAGACCAATTCTGAAGATTTATCGAAAAAAAGTCGAAAGACGGAAGTTTACCAAAAGCCGAAGAACTCGAGTCTTATTATTGAAGAATATAAAGACGAGTTTAAAGAAATCCCGAGCCATAAGTCATTAAAGTCCAAGATTAAAGAAGATTCAAAGGCTTAAGGACTAATGGTGAAATTAACAAAGAGATTAAGAAGAAGGGACCTAATGATGCAATTAAGAGAAAAGGAAGGAGGGGAGGAAGCTTCCTAATCCTCCCCTATATATAGATCATTAAGTTAATCTTTTCATTTTTGTTGGCTAAGGTGACAATTAGTCTTCCACCTTTATTTTTCTTGCACTTTAATTACTTGTCCATTTAAATACTTGTCTTGCACTTTTAATATCTTTAATTTCCAAGTAAGTGTTCTTTAACTTTCTTGCTTTTAATCTCTCATTCTACCTTTCTTTCTTGCTTGATCCTTATGTTTATGTGATTATTATCTTGCTTATTTGATTAAAGATTGTGTTTTTATGCTTTTGATTCTTTTAGACCATTGATTTTCATAGCTTATTGTGTTTATCTTTAAGTTTATAAAGTTTTTATAAAAGTTATTTTTCATATAGAAGTTGTTTTTCGTAAAGCTTTTTCTTTTCGTGCTTTAAAAATCTTTAAATTTCAGTTTAGTAGCTTATTTTTATACGGTTTGCCTTAGTATTTTCGTCTTGTGCTTATTAGAATTATAGCTTATTTTTCTAGCTTATTTTGCATTTCTTTCTCCGTATTCCGATCTTGCAGATCGGAAAAGGGTTTCATATTCCGACCAACTCTTTGGCTTGGTCGGAAAAGGGTTATATCATTCCGATTGGGTGGCTTGACATTCCGATCAGAGGCATTTGAGGTATTCCGATCAAGGTAAGGTGACATATTCCGATTGGTGCCCCACTGTTCATTCCGATCAGCGTTCCAGTCTTCATTCCGATCAGGATAGTAAGTATTCCGATCAAGGTAAGTTTGGTATTCCGATCAAGGTAAGGTGACAGCTTTCCGATTGGATTTTCCGATCACATTCCGACGAGATCAACATTCCGATCAAAGGGTAAGCAAACATTCCGATCAGGGTGTTTTGGTTATTCCGATTGGGTCTGATCGGAATATATTCCGATCTGGGGTATTTTTCATGTTTTGTCTTGTTTAATTTTTACATTCTTATTTTAATTCCTGTCTAATTTTAATTTCCGTCACGCTTTTAACTTTTGTCATTTTATTATTTTACTTTTCAAAGTTTTTAAATATCGCACCTTTCTTTTAATTAGACTTAGATTTATTTAACGCCATTTACTTTAACGACATTTACTTTTAAGTCTTTGCACATTTAAATTTAAAATCAACAAAAAATATTTGTTTACCAAAATCAACTGAGTCGTACTTTAAGCCAATAATCAATTCGATTAGACACACATCAAAAGAATCTTTTTAACTAAGTAAAAATCTAGTTATTATCGTGCATTACTAAGTTAAACGTTCAAGACAATTCGTGTTATAATAATTACTTGTACGAAATCAAAATACGTCGTCTAATAATAAAATATAAACGTAATCACATGTTCGTGATTTAATGTTCAAGCTTTCATGTTCGTGATTATGATTACTGTTGTTAATAATTATCGTGTACTAACACGTATTTAATACTTATCGTGTAATAACACATACGTAATTCTTTTAATTAATATTCGTGATACATTTTCATGTTATATAAGGTAAGTTTTAATCCTGTACGTATGATCATAAGTGTACTGTTCATGGTAAAAGCTTGCGGGTTTTACAACTCTTCCCCCTAAAAAGAATAATTCGTCCCCGAATTATAGAGAACATATGCTGAAAGAGGAACATACCCAAATCAAACTTAGAGGGTATATAAGATAAAGGACGTGGAGGTGACGTGCTTGAAAGGAACGTGGAATGTGACATGTCTAGAAAGGACATGGAACATGACGTGACTGAAAGAACGTATCTAATCGATAAGAGAAAACGGATAAGGATTATCGTGCAAGTGCAAATGAAGCGTTACAATGAAAAATAACTTAGAATAACTGATATTAGTCCCATCTTAGAAATAATGCGCGATACCTACTGAAACGTAGTACGTGAAAAATTTTGAACGTGATACGTAAAAATTTTTGAGCGTGATACGTGGAGATATGGTGAGTGTAGTATGAGCAAACATATCGTGATCCATGATACGTGTAACATATCGTGAACGTGATATGAGGAATGTGGAATGAACATGACATGTGAAACATATCGTGAACATGGAATAAAACTACGGTTACGCCAAACGCTACAAGGTGAGACGTGGAATGTGACGTGAAACGTCTATCTGAGGATAGGGAATTATATTAAACTTGGGTCTGGTCTCTCAATTCCTTGCAAAACTTCCCAGAATGAAGATGAACGTAAAATCGTAAGCCAAGATATGATCATGAACGTGAATAGTGTCATGAACGTGAGTGTGAAAGCAAGTCGTGAAATTAGAACAAGGACGCGAACGTAAATAAGGAGCACAATTGTGAACCTTCTGGCCCGATAGCTGAGGGATTACCAAGTGATCGGATGAGCCTTGGCTGGCACATGTCCGATTAATCTGCTGGCTCTGACATCCTTGCAGATGTAAGGATTCTGCAGACTTGGTCAAACTGTTGACAATAACACAGATAGCATCATGCTTCTTCCGAGTTTACGTTAATCTGATAACCAAAATCCATGGAGATCTTGTCCCATTTCTGTTCACAATATTGATGATGGAAAACATCCTAGTCAGTTGGTGTTTTATCTTAGCCTGTTGGTATGTCAGGTACTTAGATATGAACGTAACTATATCTTGCTTCATAGAAACTTGATACATAGAAATTTGCGGAACTATAAGTCTCCGAATTAAACTACTCTTAGCGCGGGATTTTATGGAACACCTAATGTCATATAGGGTCCGCACCTTCACGCATAAGCTAAGTCATGGTAAAATTAACCGTGAGAATCCATGTAATTCAGTGTGTCACTGTAATCAAACAGAATTGATATTGGAAAATTTTAGGGTGAAATTTCTCTTGTCGTAGAATTTGCCACATAGTGCAAATATGGTCTTCCTGCTCTTCTCCAGACTTAGAGAAAATTAGGTTGCCTTGGAAGAACACACTGATGAATTTGTCTACGAGTTCGTGGAAACTCGATTTATTAAGTCTATAATGCTGCTGGAGCATTTATGAGACTAATACAAAATCATGAATCTAGCATGACCGAGTCGTGTACGAATAGCAGTCATGGACATGTCCTGCTCTTTCACTCGTCACTGTTGGCAGCATGATCATGAATCCGATCTTGGAAAAAGTGATTAACACACTAACGTCGGTTGGCCATGTTGCCAATACGTGGAGGAGAATAACGGTTATGAATGGTGATTTGTTTAAATCGACGGTAGTCGACACACAATCTCATGTTACCATCCTTCTCCTTGAAGGTTCATCTGGAATGGATGGAAAGATTTTGGTATAATCGGCTGGTTATGTGTAAAAGGAACTTCAGTGGTCGTGTCTTAACCGACAGCTAGAAAATTTTAGCAGTCATGGCTAACAAAGCACGTGCCTGAAAAGCATAGATAATTTGTACAGATTTTCCTGATGGAAAACCATGCTGAATGTATTCAGGAGCCTGAACATTACTGTACAAAATCATGTATCGTAGATTGGTGTGCTATTCGTAGTCCATAATTAGGATTGTATTCAACTCGCATTTGTCTGAGGAAATGCGTTAGCAGCTTGGATCTTATCATTAGGCTGAAGGAAAACCTTCGTATGCCCAGGGAATACGAATGGCGTCCTTTATGGTCATGAATATATGAAATAAAGGTGCAAGAAAGGGAAGCATCATCAAACAAACGTGACAGATCTCACTGATGCGCCGGTAATGGTACTGAAATTCTTGTGGCCAGATTCATACATGACACAACAAAATGGATATACCTTTGGAGGGTACCCTGAATTTCTTAGAAATGTTCCATAATTGGATGTGAGTCATGTGTCTTGACTTGTGTCTTGGGAAATGTAAGCATGACATGTGTCTTGACTGGTGTCTTGACATGTGTCTTTAGAAAGTATACGTGAGACATGTGTCTTGACTGATGTCTTGACATGTGTCTCGAGATGTGAAACAAATAGAACTACAAATATTAGGTTATTATACCAAAATTGGTGGATCGGTTGGACCACTGATCCTTTGTATTTCTGATCACGTCCGTGACCGGAGCTTCGGTTGCTATTGCTAGGATAGTTGTTTTCATAGTAGTGGTTACTATCGTCTTGTCTGTCAGTTCCATGACGGTCACTCTCATGACTATGATTCATGTAACTATTCAGCTGAGTGGCCGGCTGGTACTGGTTTGCACTCATATGACTGAAACGACAACTGAATGACGTGTGACATGTAACTAAGAATTAGGGACAATGATTGATGAAAATCGTCTGATGGTGAAGCATCTTCTCGTCCAATTGCTTTGCTCTGACGCCTTTGTCTTCGTCTTGTAGGATCTCCAAGTTGTGAACAGCATCAGCATCTCTTAGCGTCTCTAAAATCCGCAGCATCAACCCTTAGTAACATCTCCAAGCTATGAGCGGCATCAGCAATTTGTAGAGTATCAACAAGTGGAATACGCACATGGGATACGGTACATGAAGTACACATGGAATGCACATGAAATGATCGGTATGGGGTCGATCATCTGACATGATTTTAAAGGAAAATAGTTGGTTAAACGGTTAGAAACACCATCATGATAACCTGGCAATGACAGTATATACCTCATTCTGGTTGCATAGAGAAACGCTAACGTGTGGTTAAACAAATTTCAACGATGATTTTTTTTTCTGAAAGCATGATTAATGAAAACCAACCATAACTATCACGGAAGTAGGATTTAAATGAATTCCAACAGTGTCTTGCATGAAAGCATAAACAACAAAAGAGATGTAAGACATAATCACGTGAAGACGAAGTCATCATGAAGAAACATGAAACAACCTAACATGAAGGAGTGTATAACATAATCAGTATGAAAACATACTTGACATAAAAACATAGTAATTTATGAGGGGACATGAAAAAAAAATTATGCCAATAAATCATGAGAAAAATTTTATGCATGAAAACAATGCATGAATGCATGATGCAGTTTATAAAAACCTTTATATGTGCGAGGGTAAACTCCAATGGTCAGTTTACCCAAACAAAAGACATGGCGAGGGGACGCCTATGGGTCGGTCCCAAAGTTAAAAGTTTCGATAAAAGCACATGCGGCTAAATAGGGCCAATCCTGTACCAACCGTTGCTTAGTCATAAACCTGCGACAATGATACATGAAATAAATGAATGAAACTCAGCTGTCAAATCTTAACAGAAAAATTTTTATGTGACCAATTATGAACTACTAGGGTTCAGTTCACATTAGTCACAGTTCACAAGGAACATCGTGCATGAAACAATGACACGTAACTAAGTATGAATGACGGTTGTTGAGTCCATATCAGTAAAAGCGACACTGATGAAAACATCATGGTTAAAACAACAAGGTGCTGAAAATATCATGGTTAAAACAACAAGGTGCTGAAAACATAAATACATGGAATAACAAGCGTTGGCTTAGGAATCTCCTGATGACTACTCACTAGTCACAGGTCAAGTTTTAGAGCCTACAGGTTGAAGCCTTGGCTCTGATACCATAATTGTAACACCCCATTTTGATAAATAAAATGTCATGCGTGATTATGACGTGTCATCAAAGCATGCAAAGTAATATGTACTAAAACATACATGACCATAGGGAAAACCGGAATCAAACATCGGTTCCCAAACATAAGCCCAAAAGATAATAAAGTAAACGAAATAAGAAATGACTAAACAAGCATAGGTATATGAAGGCAAATGAAGAAGTCTATGGCAGCTTCCATCCTATGTACGTCCTCCAAATGCTCGAGTCCTGGGTACCTGCCTTTTTGGGACATGGAAAGGAAAGTAACGGCTGAGCATAACGCTCAGTGCACGGATATACAAGCCTGGAATGAATAATATAAGCATGTAAAACATATAGCAGCGGAGTTGATTAAGTCTTGGAAAACCTGGCATTAAATTAAAAAAACTGGTTTTATAGTTTGAAAAGTCTTATGTTTATCTTATGAAAACTGTTTAACATGTTAACCATTAGCCAATATAGGTCATGAAATATCAACGTGCATGAATACTTGGAGGGGTGACCTCGTCATGCAATTAGAGGGGCTGCCTCTAATTAATGTAAGTTTTTGGGTAGGAGGGATCAGCTCCTTGTGAAGGATGCAAGACACACACCACATTCACCTGAATAATCTGCTGAAACATGTAACCTAAGATGCACCCATACGCCCCACATGATAATAATAATATGGACAAAAGCTGAAGGGACGCCACGAGCTATCACTCTGCCGTGGTGAAGTCATAACACTGGTGCCTCCAGTGTTATGGTTATGGTACCTCCATCACTAGGTGAAACTGGTCATGCATGTATATGAATTTAGGTATCTAATTAAACATAAGCAATTCAAAAACATATAAAACATATACTGGGGAAAACAGTTGGCTGCATACGGGAAATCCTAATAAGGAAGAATGTCCATACAAAAAGGACGGAGAATCCGTACCTTGTGTCTAGTGAACGAAGAAGACGAACGGAAGAGAGTCCTACTTCGATATCACTAATGCTACATAAATAATATACGTGTATAAGTATCCTGATTACTGTGTACGTAACTGGTTTTATATCATGTCTTAGCTTGTTTTATATGTTCATGTCATGTTTTACTGATTTTAGCTTTATACTGTGTTTATCATGTATTCTGTCCATTCTGATTAACTATTACTTGTATTTCTTGTATTATTATACTTGTTGTTAATAATAAGTAACTTTCTAAAATAGCAGGTTTCCTAAAATAGAAAGTTTCCAAAAATAGAAAGTTTCCAAAAAATAGAAAGTTTCCAGAGATAGAAAGTTACCAAAAATAGAAAGTTTCCAAAAATAGAAAGTTTCCATAAATCGAAAGTTTCCATAAATAGATTAGCTGCCTTAATTAAATAAGTTTCTAAAAATAGCAAGTTTCCACAATTAGAAATAAGCTGGATTATTAAGCTAATAATATGAGCTTAAGTTTTACTGATTAATATTCTAAATCATGTGATTAAATAGTATAGTTTATTAATTATTACATGTAAATTAAATAAAATATAGGTTATAAGATTTAATTAAATATAAACATGATTGAATTAAATTAAGTGTATAATATACTTAGGTTAAAACATGTATTAATATTTATTATTAATATAACCTAACTCATGAAAACTAATTAATTAATGTCATGTTTTAATAATTTATTAATTACTTTAGTCTAAAGTAAATCATAAGATACTTAGGTTAAAATCATGTATTATTACTAATAATAATTAACCTAAGCCATGTCTAAATTAAATTAATCATATAGCATGTTAAATTAATTTAATTAATCTTGTAATTATAGGTCATGTTTTATTAATTTAATTACCTTGTAAATTAATATACATGTAAAGCTAATTAAACTTGTAAAAATAATAACCCGAACCCATGTATTATTTTATTAAAACGTGTCGTAAACCGAACCCGTGAAAACCCGTGTTACGTTTACATATGAGCCGAACCAAACAACCCCTTAATCCTGTTTATTAAACCCATAGCCAAACAGTCCCTTATGCTATCTTAAATCAAAAACCAAACACCCCCTAATCTAGCAGTTTCCCCCTGGCAGTTTTGTTACTGCCACCGGCAGTGGCTTGTTTCCCCTGCTCGACTAAAACTCCCACTGAGAGCAATAAGCTCTCGGTTCCCATTGTCTGCCAACGCAGCCCATGCTGCTGCCACCGGTAAGCCAAACGCACCCCTGCTGTCTGCAGGGTTGCGGCTGATGGAGCAAAAAGCCCACCGTGGCTGTTTGGTTTGTAGCAGTTCGAAAGAAAACCACCACCGAGAGTCATATACTCTCGATTTGGTGCAAGCCGAACCAAAACCCAATCAGACCCGACTCCCAAACGTTATTCCCTTAACCAACATGTTTCAAATCTTTGATTTCCTTACAGTTCTTAAATTCGTGGTCAAAAGAATTTACAAAAAGAAAGATTAGGGTTTCTTACATGTGCTTTAGGGTTTTAGGAACAAACACGAATCATTCATCTTGATTTGCTGAATCCTTAAGCCCCGTTTTCTTGTTTCTTGTTCATCCATACGTCGGCATGAAGGAGACCAAAAGAAGAGAACAAAGAAGTGGCGGCTGGTTTTTGGTTATGTTAGGTTTGTATGATTTACTGTTGTGTTGTCACAAAAAAATATGTACTCCCTCCGTCTGTTTGGTTTATACACGGTTTGGACCCCATGTGGGCCTTGGGCCCACTTCCCTTCCTTGTCTAATACAGCCCAAAAACCCTTTCTTATTTAACTAACTCGCGTCTAATAAAGTTACGCGTATTCGTTTACGAGTTCTCGTGTTTTGGCTTCTTGTCATGTTTAAAGTATTTACGTAACTACATATTAATAAGTAATTAATATTTATAGTTCTTGTCGTGCATTACTAAGTTAAACGTTCAAGACAATTCGTGTTATAATAATTACTTGTACGAAATTAAAATACGTCGTCTAATAATAAATTATAAACGTAATCACATGTTCGTGATTTAATGTTCAAGCTTTCATGTTCGTGATTATGATTACTATTGTTAATAATTATCGTGTACTAACACGTATTTAATACTTATCGTGTAATAACACATACATAATTATTGTAATTAACATTTGTGATACGTTTTCATGTTATATAAGGAAAGTTTTAATACTGTACGTGCGATCATAAGTGTATTGTTCATGGTAAAAGCATGCGAGTTTTACAATCAATGTCAAAAGATAAGATATCTCAATGTGCTTTTCATATCACCGATTACTTTTTATGATAGTATAAGGCTTTTAAAAAAAATTAATGTAGTTCTGAGAACTTATGATTGTAGCACAAATTAAAATATTGTACAATGAAATAACTGAAACGTATCTTTTAAAACTTATTTTTTTTAAAAAACTATTTATAAAACGTGTATCATATATATACATATATAAAAAAATTACTTATGTCACCGTATAAACAAAAAAAACAAAAGATTCACAAAGTATTATTACTGCATACTTAACAACTTATCGTTTATTCCATTCAATAATCACCCATTGTATAAGTGATGAATCATATTAGTCGAGATCAAATATTTAAATTCACTTATATACTCCATAATTAATACACATACTGCGGTACATTTTTCTATAAGATAGATTATAACATCTACCAGAAACATATGATCTACGATACATAAATTAAGTATAGCTAACAAACATACATAAGAGATCTCTAATCATGTTGATTTATCATGATTTATCATCCACATAGCAATATGAAATTGAAGAGGCAGTATGATCCAATATTATGATATACCAATGATTAAATACAAACAAGTAACACGTACAAAATCAATTAACACCTATGTTTTGCTTTATTACTATTTTATTGTAATATAAATTCGCCCATTCAAGTATCTTTATTTTATGTTTAACACATAAAATAGAAACATTGTATAATAAAAAGAATATCAATGTTTCAGTAAAATAGAACAAACACAATAAAAGTGTTCCAGACGTACCCGATAGTAAATCATTAGACTGTGACACGCCTTCAATAAGAAGCCAAAAAGTTAAGATCTGAGCACCTTGTAAGACTTCCGATGGAATATACTCAATGACTCGATTCAAGATGAAAACAACTCAGCTGTTGAGCGTGCTGATAACGTGTTATGAAACAATAAAGTAAAGAACAATGTACAAGAACAAAAGATAGAGAGAATGCAGAGAATTGTATTAATTGATATCTAGAGAATAAGTATTTATAAGATAAATTAGGTAAAAATCCTAGTAGCTAATTGGGCCACAGGCCTAATATAAATATACATAATTATTATTCATAACAATATTTGATTTTAACACTATCTATTTTTTATTATTTTAACTGGCCTCTGAATGGTTGAACTTTTCGTTTTTCTACATCTGCACATAAGTGGTGTTTAGTCATAATATTATTTTAAATATGGATAGTTTATGTATGTATAATATTTGGGTGATTTTAAAGATTTCGAAAATCTAATTCATGTTTATGATAATAGATATTCTTTTGCAATTAAAACTCATATACAATTTTTTCAGAATGTTAGATGAAAGATGGTATATATGTAATTTTACAGTCCAACTTTTTTTTCTTTTCTTTCATTCTATTGAGATTCAAGAACATACAATTTATCATTAGCTTTCTTTTCTTTCTTTTCCTCTTTCTTTATGTTCTTTTCTTTTCTTTCTTTTTAAACATTACTTAATAACACAATGTAAAAGAAAATACAAAACCGAAAACATAGTCATTTCGGTGATTTGGGTTTTCTTTACACATATTTTTATATCTTTAGATAATTTTATTTTATTTTAGTTATATTATGGGAAGAGTTCTACTAAGAATGCTTGGAGTGGTGGTGAAGATGGCCAGTGCATGAGTTTTTATCGCGTAGGTTATCACCTTATCCGAAAAATCATGCGTGAGTTATGGCTCATTATGGTGGAATTTTCACCACAGTGAGTTTGTGTTATTTATTGTGTGTTTAAAAATCTAGCCCTTATATATGCTTCAAAAAAAACCTAAACCTAATTTTCTTATACAAAATACTTCATAACTTTAGCTTCAAGTTTCGAGCGACGTTTTATGTACAGTGAATATAGCCAGGTCGTTTGTGAGGAAGATGATGACTTATTGTCATTTATACATGGCACTTTAAATATTTTAGAATATAATAATTTATACATGGAACATTAAAGATTTTAGAATTTATCATATTGCACCTTTTTTAGTTTTTTTTCAAATAAGTTACAATAGATTGAAACCATAACAGTTTAAGCCCAAATTTAAGATTACTCTAGAGAATAATCCATTTTGTTTATTGTAATTATAGAACTGCATATGCATACCTACATTCAATTAAAATGATTTAAAGGAGGTCAGTGTATACATTGTTATCAAATGTTTATAACAAAAAAATTTAGCATTTCTCTTTTGTATACTAAGTGGGTTTATGTATTTTCGGGTTTATGTAATCTTTTTAATTATTGAATAAATGTTTTAATTTTTGAATAATAAGTGCTTACATTCACGAATTAAAATAATTAAAAAGAAAAAAATTATGGTATGATGTGACGGTGAGTTTCTCATCGCCAGTAAGGTTGTAAAGTGGGTTGGGTGAGTGGAGAGAGAAAGCTGATGTAGCGCTGAGGTAAATGTGAGTTTTTGGCTCACCACTCTAAGGCTTGAAGGATTGGTGAGCCAAAAACTCACATCCACCTCAGTTTCCTCTCTCCACTCACCCAACCGACTTTACAACCTTACTGGCGGTGAGGAACTCACCGCCACGTCATACCATGATTTTTTTTCTTCTTAATTCTTTTAATTTGTAAACTGAAAACGTAAACTAAAACGTAAAAAAACGATAAACGTAAAACACTTTTTGTTTAATAACTAAAAACATTATATAATAATGTTAAAACTTAAACACTTTTTATTCAATAACTAAAAACATTACATAATAATATTAAAACTTAAACACTTTTTATACAATAACTAAATAACAGTAAAACTTAAAAACTTATACTCTCCGATTAAGAAACCGTGGTAATTCAACCTCGGTCCATACGAGAGATTGTTTCAAAATTTTCCAACATTCATAGAATGCAAAATTCGAATGATAAAGAGTGTGATATTCGATTGAGGCTTCTTGATAGATAGTCTCTTTAGAAGTCCCACTTGGATGCCTAAATAAGATACGATCGTAAATCAAAGAAAATTGACCAACTTGGAAACGAATCCGAGTTTCCTATTTACGGAGAATGGAGTCATAACTTTTTCTTCGAAAACCTATTTTGCTATGAAAGTAATCAGCTACCTCCGACCAAAACGATTTCGTCTAGTCACGTGACCTTATGAACGTCTCCAAAACACGTACCCAAGCTTGACACAAAGCAACCTCCTCATCGGAAGTCTATGGTTGGTTTGAAGCAATTTATGTTATGGTATAGAAGAAGTTTGATGTAAAAATAAAAGTTTGAAAGTGTGAGAGAAATGATTTAGATGGTTGTGTATTTATAAGGATATTTAAAAAAAAGTAAATTTTTTTATTTATAAAGTAGCCGTTCGAAGATTTTTTAAGGAGATATTGTTTAAATTGTAAACTCACTATGATGAATAATTGATAACAGTGAGTGCAAACATTACATAACTCACGCGTGACTTATTTAAGGGGTGAGACTCACACGTGTGTTTTGCATCTCACAGGTGGCTTTGGTGTCCACTCCGTCTAACCTAAGTAGCCTAAAAAAACCCTTTAAACTATAAAAGGTAAGATACATCTAATGGGTGACACATGTATTTGAAAAGAAGGTCAAGTCGGGTATATTGGGTTTATTTCAGTTCTGTAACTTCCCTGTATTTGTTTCATACGATTTCTTTCCATATATTTTTGGTTTCTCTATTCCAAATTTTGCATCTAAAATAGTCATTTGCATCATCATCTTATTGAAATTTATAGTAGTATGTTCATCTGCATCATCATTGTTTGCTTTGTCGCAAATGCATCTTCATCATCATTGCCGTATCATCACAAGTTCATCATAATCGTTACATCATATCATCATCAATTCATTAGCACCATCGTCATCGCGAGTTCATCATTGCTGTCATTGCAAGTTCATCGTCGTTATCATCGCAACTTCATAATCGTCATAATCGCAAGTTCATCATCATCATTATCGACAATATAAATCACTAAGAAAACTACAACATAAATCCATGATATAAAAAGACCTAGATATTCATCATATATGATTTTAGGAAATTATATATGATTTTGAGAACTCATATATGATTCATGTAAGATTTTATTAGGAATTTTTCTTTTTGTAGAAAGTTTACAGATTTGCCACTCTATACCAAGATGATTTTAATTCCAGTTACAATTATGTAAATTTTTTGTTGCTTGACGATTTGTCGTTTATGAGATATTTAATTTTTACAAAAAA
This sequence comes from Glebionis coronaria, assembly GCA_025667525.1. NCBI lineage: Eukaryota > Viridiplantae > Streptophyta > Magnoliopsida > Asterales > Asteraceae > Glebionis > Glebionis coronaria. The sequence continues at coordinate 179,165,855 of CM046879.1, forward strand.
AGTATGAGAAATGCGTTTAAAAAAATAAGAATATGATTAATTTTTTAGACTTAAAGAGCTAGGTGTATTAACACTCAAAAAACACCACATCAGCAAAAAAGTACAAACACACCAGCATAACACCCAAATAACACCAACCTCTCTAATTATAACACCAACTTTTCCCCTTTTTTACATAAAACTCTCTCAACAGTTCTTTCATTTTTTAAACAAACACACATTTTCTTTATAAATAAAAATACAAATTACATTACAAAATAAAAAAGACATTAAAAAAATAAAAAACGAAACACTCCAAAAATAAAAATACGGAAAAAACATTAAAAAAACCACTCCCCGACGACTAGTCTTCATCTTCATCTTCTTCTTTTTAAGCATCCTCAACTTCACGCCAAGCATGCTTCATAAGGTCTTGTTGTAGACTACGATGCATATCTTTGTCACGTAATTCCTTTGCTTGACGACGTTGAGTTCCACATCGATCGACACACATTTTTTGCATTGACATTGTTGTGCTTTCGATGTATTTTTACAACGTCTTCATATGTTGGCTTTCTGAAATACTTTGCCATATACAATTCAATAATCCACATATTAAAAAAATTTAGAGCATCTCGTGCAGTATGCTCACTCATTTATAAATATTCATCTAATGCATCGGGTGCGTTACCGTATGCGAATTGGAGTATAGCCGTCGTGCACGTCAAAAGTGAACTAATACTCATTCGACCTGTACAATCGAGTCGAGATGAAAAGAAATGAAAATGTTGCGGGAGAGGATCAACAGGGTAAGTTACAATTGCATCAACAATTTTAGTAAAAAATCTACGACTCATACGAAATATTTTACGAAAATAGTATAAAGGATACTTACAATTATAATTAAAATAATCAGCACGTAGACAGCGTTCAGCATCTTCACGATCACGGAAAATCGGTGTATGAGTCAATCGTGGTTGTTTTTATTGTTGTACTAGCCATTGATGATAATTGTAAGCTTGTTTTAAAAAGTAAACGTCGGTTTTATCATCGATATCGTGTACACTTCGATCAGGTTGATTTTGATTCATTTTTAAATTGTATAAATGTGTGTTTTTTGTTTGTGTGGAACTTGTAAAAGGGATTGGAGTATTTATACTGATTTGGATCAGGGGTAAAAATAAAATATTTTTTTTTCAAAAAAATAGCCGTTTTAAGGGTGTTTTGTAAAGTTTATAAAGTTTTTTTAATTTATGAAATATAGCCGTTATAAAGTTGCGCGGGGGGGGGGGGTGTAATTTTTTCAAAAGTTGTCCTAAAGTGAAAAATCAACCCAGCCGTTGGGAGGGGGAAATATTTTTTTTATAAATACCCCTTAACGCGCGTTACCTTGACAACACAATGATTAACAACGTTGACCTTCTTTGTTCACCAGTATGGTAACGCCCAACAACGCCGACGCAACACCGTTGGTGCGTAATGACACCTATGACTCTTATGCTAAATTAAAAAGATACGTTGCTCTCAATTATTAGTGACCTACTATTTAGGTTGTGTTTGGTAACAACTTTTGAGAGCGTTTTTAACAATTAGCATTAACATTTAGCATTTTTGATAAAAAAAAAACTTGTTTGGATAAATTAATTAACATTATCATTTTGCATAAAAATGCTATTTTTCCATATGCTCTTTCAATGAGCATTTTTAGAGCATAAAGAGTGATGGGCCAAATAAATTACTCAAATATTCTCATTCTTATAACCCAATTCACATACGTATTATTTTAAATCTTACTGGCCGTACTTTGTAGAATATCATCCTTTCAAAACCTTGTTCATTATGTAGCAATAAACGTAATTGGAGGTTAGCATATGTTTTTAATTTTTGTCTTTTCTCTTAACATGCATGTTTTTTTTGTAATTAAAATTTCTTAATGCATGTGTCCTTTTATTTTCTCATCTCCCCAACGTATCTTCATAAATTACATGCATTCATGGCACTCTTTTTGTCCTAAACATAGATATTAGATCCATGGGTTGCTTAATAATCATGCTCCATATGGATTAAAATTTGGTCTATTACGTAGAGTTTCAAAGGTGTATCTAGTAAATCAAAATAACAAAGAACGCAGTAACTCAAGCCCATTGAATATAGAAGGCTCGTTCATGTCATTCCATATTTTATGATATATGTATAACTGTGATAATAGAATACTTTAAATTTAATAATCTGGATGTCGTTTCCAATGGTAGTTTAGTATGTATCATTATATATGTATTAGGGAGAAGCACGGGTACTGAAATTGACGTGGTACCGAAACCGTATCGGTCCCGATCCGTACCGATACAAGTTCTTGTTACCCATATTATCTTCATAAAGGTACCAAACATATATCATCATATACAAATATCCGTTAAGTCAAAATCGAAATCGGATAATTTAAAAGAATCAATTTTAATGTGCTTGCTGGGCCTAAATGGTTGATAGTCGGATTTTGTATTAATAGTAAGTTTCCCTTGAACAAGTGTAATGCTTTTTGGTGTTTTCATTACTTCTAGATCGTTCTAAATACCAACGATGATGGAGCGGAGCCAGAGCATAAAGTCATCGGGTGCACAAAATATTTAATACGAGTATCTATATACATAATTTTGAGACCGGGTTCATTTTGAAAAAATAGAAGTATTTAGCAAATATATACACTACGCGACAAAATTCCATCGGGTTCCCGTGCATCCCCGGGAACCCCCTAGCTCCGCCCCTGCTATATATATAGGATGATGAAATACATAATATGCGTATGGTTGAGATAAACCTTACACAGGAGTTTCATTTAAGTTTTATGTGATATGTGGGTTTGATTTGTTGTTTTACTTTTGAAATGTTAAACCACTAGTTTGTTTAGTAAGACAATAGTATGAGTTTGTGATATCATTAAAAAGTAAGATACATCAAGTATGATTGATTATTTGAATACATGTGTTTTTTAGATGGCCCATGGTAACGAAACCACAAGAGATAATATAAAGTGGACCAAAAAATTAACACTAAACTTGTGTGATTTTCTAATCACATATAAGAATAAGAGCGGCAAAAAATATGGATGCAACTTCAGCTTGAGTTTGAGAAAATTTAATAGCAAAAAATCATTAAAAAGTAAGTTTGATGAAATGCGCAAACAATATAATCTTTGGAAATCCTTGAAGAATAGTGAAACCGACGTGGGCTGGGATACAACTACTGGGAGGCTCATTTGTGCAGATGAGTGGTGGACAATAAAAATTGCGGTAATATTTTGTAATTGACATTTTAAGGTTAATGCCCTCGACATTCTTCTTATTATTAAAAGTAACAACTAGTTCTTTTTGTGTGGGAAAAATCGAATGTTAGTTCATTTAGGACAAAAACCACCATCTAAAGAACTCCAAGAAGCTTGGGACCAACTATATGGAGATGCAGTTGCTAATGGATTGAAAGTCATGGGGCCAGCTATGGACCAAGTTACTTCAAGCGAGGTGCCTAATTTGAACCTTGAAGATACTGATATCGAAATTAATAATGATTCAGACCCGTATGAAGTTTATAATACTATCTTTGATCATTTGACAAGGCTAAATGCTCAAGAGAATGAATTTTATCCAAGTTTAATGAGAGATGCGGGTCAAGATGTCTCGATGTCAAGCTAAAATGAAAATCATAGACAACCTAACAAGTCGACCAATGTGACTGAAACCTAAGACCGTTGATATGAAAAGAAAAGGGAGGCACTCAGGAAGATCAATGTTTAATGAGTCTATGGCTAAACAAGATGAAATACAAGAACTTGTTATAAAACTTTTGGAATCTGATGCTTCTCATGTTGTCAAATATGATCCTTATAGCATTAGTAAATGTATGAGTGTCGTCAATGGCATGTCAAGTTGATAACAGAGGATAATCCTCTTTTTTTACCTTACAATGCATTTGTTTGAAGATGGTGTGAGTCGAGAAGTGTTTTTGAATATGCGAAGTGATGAGGCTAGGTTGAAACGGTTGCAACATAAGTAAGATCGAGGCAACTAATTTTCTTTTGGATGTGGCAATAACTATTAATAATATGCACTATGTTTCTTTTTATTTGAACTTTTTGTTTCATTGGGATATCTTTGTTTGATTGTCTTGTTTTATTTCGATATCTTTTTCTTATTTGCATGATGAATGTTATCTTTGAAAATGAGTTATTGGAGTGATAGTTTCTTTGAGACGTTATCTTATAACTTTGTATTTATAATACATTTTTGGTATTAAAATTGTATTTTACACGTGTGTATGTTATAGGTGTTCATAATCAATATGGATAATGAAGACACCAATATTGAAAGAATAAACAAGAAAAGAAAAAAATGCTTGTGTACGATTTCTTGTGGATCCATTGTCCTCTTATGATATGCTTTCTATGTACTGTTACAAGTATATACCTAAGAAACCGTGCATGACATTATCTCAAACAGGAAAATATTGGATGAGTGAAGTATTAAAAGCCCTATAAGATGTCTTAATGCTTTTAGAATGCATCCAACTGTTTTTTAAAACTATGTGGAGTGTTGGAATCAAGTTACGGGTTAAAATCGAGTGATAAAATGACGACTGGCGAGAAGTTGGGAGTATTTGTGTGTACACTTGCATTAGGTGTGTCTAATAAAGATATTGGTGTGTGTTTTCAACGCTCAGGAGAGACTGTCAGTAGATCATTTCATGAAGTTGTAGAGGCAATAACTGCTAATCTAAAGGTTTTCATGGTTTAGCCCGTGATATGATTAAGCCAAATGATCTAAGCTTTGAATCAACACCACTTCAAATAGTGAAATATAAAATATTCATGCCGTACTTCAAGGTATTCAATTAACTTATAGTTATCTAACTTTTTGATTAATATACCATATCTTGGTTGTTTTATTTGATTAAAAAATATGTTTAGGATTGCATTGGTTGTATTGATGGTACACACATCGAGGCTTGCATCCCAGAGATCCAACAACTTCCTTACATTGACAGGAAAGGGATACCTACTTTCAATGTGATGGCAGTATGTGACTTTGATTTATGTTTTACATTTATATTGGTTGGATGAGAGGGTTCAACACATGACACACGTGTTTTTCTCCATGCAATTAATAATCCATCTATGAAATTTCCGAAACCTCCATAAGGTAATTTTTTATGCCTATGTTGTTATATTATAACTGTCATAATAGATTACAAAATACTTATTATAAAGTTTTTTTCAGGTAAATATTATTTACTTGACAAAGGATATCCACTTAGAAAAGGATATTTGGTTCCATATCCAAAGATAAGATATCATAAGTCACAATTTGAAAATGAGCTGCCTAATAACATGCAAGAGGCATTTAAGCGTTCTCATTCTTCTCTACGAAGTGCAATTGAGAGATCATCTGGAATTTTGAGAAAACGATGGAAGATACTCAGTAGAATGCCTAAATATAGTGTGGAAACCCAACATGATGTAATTATAAGTGTATTTGCCTTGCATAACTACATCCGTAATAATGACAAAGAAGACACGTTGTTTACTACATTTGAACAACATCCAAATTATATAGGAGGTGATGATTTTGGTGATGTCACTACTACACAATAGGTTAGATAGCTCACTTCATATAGTGTGGTTTCGTTAAAAACCGATCTATATGACAAGAATGAGGAAAAAATGTAATACGAAGATCGGTTATTATGCTAAAACCGTTCTTTAACGATGATTAGATCTAGTTAGATCACTTGTTGTCAAGAAACTAATCATCCTTCACAAACTCCAACAAACGATCATGTTGTTTTTAAATAGATCGTTTTAGCAAAAATAACCGTTCTATGGATTGTTCCATCCAACACTATGCCGTCGGCGCACAACATATGTCGATCTCCTTCAAAATACTCCATAGCCACCTGAGAAACACAATAAATGCTCTAAAACTTCACAATAAATTCTCTGAGAAGAATTTATCGACAACGGATACTTGAAACAAAAATTTGGGACGAATAATGTTTATCTTTAATATATTACATTTTCAGTGACAATATGTTAATAATGTGATATCGTGTATTTTAACTTTTTAACCAACGTTAATATTTTTCATTAGAGGAATGCTACACTCACGCCCTTTTTAAATAAAATAGCCTACATAATGACATGGCACATGATGAGTAGGATCCAACTAATTATCTCTCTTTCTTTATTATTATCTCTCTTTTTATGTGAGTGCCTCATTTTTTCCTGTGTAACCAATGTGTAACCAAAGTGTTATTGTTGGTAGATCATCACGTATAGGGGTGTCAAATGGGTCGACCCAACCCGATCCGATCCAATCTGAACCCGATAAAACCTTATAGGGTCGGATTCTATCGGGTTCAACTATTCTAATCGGGTCTATCGGGTCAACCCGACCAAACCGATAGCCTTATAGGGTCGGGTTAGGTTTATTTTTCTATATCTTATCGGGTTCGAGTTCAACCCGACAACCCGATATTACACCTTCTGTCACAAAACCTACACTTATAAATCATCATTTAGGCCTAATGAAAAGTTAAAAATCTGTTACAAACAAACAAATAAGGCTCGTTAACTATTTCCTCCATCTGTGAGATCAACTTAAATTCGACTGTGCTTTGATTTTCCTGATACAGTAGTGTGTATAAGTGGCCTGACACAAAACCAGCGAGGAAAATGCCACGCCACAATACATGGGCACTAAACCACTAATTACTTTTCAAAGTTAACACTTAACAACTACAAGATATGTGTCTACAATGTTGGAAGTGAGGCATACAACTCTTACTGTTATTGTTGTTGTAACATTTGATAAATGACCGATGACGATTCTTTTGCATTTTGTAGAACTAAAGTCAATCTAATATGATTAAGCTATTGCACAACGACAAAGGGAATTTCATTAGTCCCAACATTAACAATAGCACTCGCGCTAGAAAAATTATTTATGGATGTTTATTGATACTTCAGCAAAGCAGATACATATCGTGACATTGGTGACTTATTTTTCATCTAGCTAAAAAATGTGGTCAATTATATATCCACAGATAGAACAAAGAAACATCACAACTAACCTATATTAAAAAGCTATGCATAAATGTCTATCGTCAAATACATGCATGGCTAGAGTAAATAAGCATTTTAAAAGCTTATACTAGGTGCAATTTTATTATAAGATTTGTGCATACTGTATATACATATACATACTTAAAGATTTTCTTATTTACTTATCATAGAATAATATAGCTACAATGTTAATCAGTGTGCTTTATTTTGTGAAATCAACAAGCAAGAACCCCATAACACAACCCGATTTAACCCGATCCGATTCAATCTGAAACGTAATAATCCGATAGCCTTATAGGGTCGGGTTAGGGTCAATATTTGGGACACCAAACCCCGATTCAACCCGACATATTCAACCCGCTAACCCGACAACCCAAACCGATAACACCCCTAATCACGTACCTATAAACTGTATACGGTTTCAAAACATTAGTTGCCATCCATTAACACATCTGCCATCCTTTATCACTTGTCTTACATTTATAAATAGCTTACAAAGCTGTTAAAATTAGCAAATAAGAGCTTTTATGAACATCTTACAAAGTTGTGAAAATTAGCGTATAAGACCTGTTATAAACAGCTTACAAAGCTGTTAAAATCAACATAAATAGCTTATAAAGCTGTTAAAATCAGCATATAAAAGCTGTTATAAATAGCTTACGAAGCTATCAAAAGTGCGTCCAAACACCCCTTTCTCTGTTGTAAAAAATCAGCACTTATAAGATGTTAAAATCAGCAAATTAAAGCTGTTATAAACAACTTACAAAGCTACAAAATGTATATCCAAACACCCCTGTTAAAGTTTAGCACTTAAATGTTGTTAAAAATCAGGATTTAGAAGTTGTAAAAGACATTTAAAACCTGTAAATATCAGCAGTTATAAGGTGTGCGTTCATCTTAGAAGTAAAAAAATATGTCCAAACACTTCACGTTATTAAGAAACTACATGAAATCATAATCTCGAGACAAATGGGTCCTAACTGTTGGAATCGACACCAACAAACCTGAAGATCGACTTGCGGAACCTAGAACCCTTAAAGAAGATTGCAGAGTTACAATAGCCAAGACCCATACGAACGACACTACAAAGGTAACTGAACGATTAACTTTTATTGATTAATGATCGATTACAATAGAAAGAATAAATATGCGAGTGTAATGAGTCCTTCACCCATCATCTCTATTTATAGAGATGCGGGGTAATCCTAACCGGCCTAGGATTGGGCTGCAACCCACATCCGACTCAAAACATACTACATTAAGAAAAGTACACTTAGGTACCTCCTACTTATTGTATACGTTAACTAGACTCGACACTAATACTAACAATTTCCACCTTAGTGACAAGACTAGTTAGCCCCGACTCTAAGTATCTCCACGCAATACTTGAACTTAGACCTGGAACCACCTTTGTGAAAGCGTCAGCTGCATTATCTACCTTTCCTATCTTCGCCACTTCAATCTCTTTAGATTCCACGATCTCCCTGATGAAGTGATACCTCACGTTTATATGCTTCGTCCTCTCATGAAACATAGCTTTTCTTGAGAGATGAATTGCCCCTTGATTATCACAATTCACAACCACTGACCTTAGATTTATTCCCAGCTCGATTAGTAGACCTTTAAGCCAAATGCTTTCCTTAACAGCTTCCGTAAGCGCCATATACTCCGCCTCTGTAGTAGACAATGCAACAACATGCTGCAGAGTTGCTTCTAACTCACAACACACCCATGTACCATAAACACGTAGACTTACCCTTGTCAGGGTCTTTAGCATAATTGCTATCCACAAAACCGTCAACATCTACGTGCTTTGTGACACCCCCAAATCAGGTTTGTAGCGGAATAGTAATTGGGTGTCACTAGGTGGATCACAGAACAAATGGCATACAAAGCATTGATCATAATTATATGATTTGAAATACAATTGATACAAATATGGTTTTATTACAATCAGTTGAAATGTTAAATATCAGTTGTTACAAATATCCCAGTGAAAACAGATCCCCCAGTTATTATGATGCTCCTATATGATGCTCAGTCCATGCTCAAATAATCCAGCTTAATTTCCTGAGAAAAACATGCTTAAAACAGTCAACATAAAGTTGGTGAATTCATAGAGTTTTGTAAAATCATAGTTCAGGACTGTAAATTGTCCTACATAGTGTTGCACAAAGTTTGATTTAAAAATCAAGTGTAGGATCTCAAATATCCCATATAGTATTTCATAAGGTTTGATAATAATCAAGTTCAGATATATCAGTATGTTCCATGTATTAATGTACCAAATAATAAAAAGTCAAGTTTTAGAACCGCAAACATCACAAAAATAGCATCGCACAAAGCCAAATACTATAAGCTAATTACATTCCCATATTGCCCGAAACTGAAACTTGATAGTTAAGTCCTTAACAAATAAGGACCCTTCGCCTTATCATTATCAAGGCACTCATAACAAAAATAAGTGCTGACATGTGAAACATCTTTTGTCCTGGCCTAGGCACAGTGAGCATGACTCACCCAAATGGGGACGGTCAATCCCAAATAGATCTATTTATAACATTCAGGCAATTCAAAAATTCTAACAGTTTCGGATGCACGGGTCATGCGGGTTCATCTACAATAGGCACATAAAGGTAACAGTTCAGTTTGCGTTTCCTCGATCAACAATTTATTAAGTATAAGTGTAGGGATACAATCTCACGATATAAAAATCATATAGTCAAAACAAGTTATGGCAAGTCTCCCCCTCGCGGGTTAGTAAAAACATAAATAGTTGTGAAAGGCGAGGCTATGAACTCACCTCAGTAGTAAAACAATAAGTCAGTAGATAAATCTGATAAGGATACTCACGATACAATCAATGACCTAAATAATTATAAGGTCTCAGTAAATGCAATAACATAATGCATAAAAGTTTCAGAATAAATCTGTGCATGCTTATACTGGTTTTAAGCATTTTATTACGATACTTGTATTTTAGTTCATCGTTGTACAAGTTCTAGTAGTATTTATTTTAAGTATAAAATAAATAATAAGGTTAAATTAATTAATCTATTTAATGAATATTTTTGTACTTATATTGTTTATAAAACAATTTAAATATTTATAAAGGTAGTTTTTATATGTATTTAAAGTAATAGAAAAATAAATATAATTAATATATTTATTTTATAAGTTAATCAGTTTGAATTTATATTTAATATATAAATAAGGTTTATAAAACGTATAACATTTTAATTAAATTCCACGTTTACGTAGTGTTTATAATTATTAAATTATAAGTTTGGAAAAAAACAAATGTTATGTTTATTTAAGTTTTACGTTTTAAATATCGGATATAAATATATAGGAATTTTAGGGTTCGTTATACTTTGTATAAATTACGTTTTAGTCCTTTTGGTTTGGGGTTTCTTGAATAGTTTTAACTAATTAATAAAAGAGCTAGTGCTTATAAATCTTTTGGCATATGGCAAAACAAGTCCTCCACATTTTTAATCATGTAGACTTTTGGTTCTTGCCATAAATAGTCCCTAGGGTTTCTATAACTTTCGGCTTGTGTCCAAAACAGCCCCTAGGGTTTAATTAGGGTTAGTAAAGTTTACTAAGTTGGCAAAATAGGTCCCTAAGGCTTATATTAAATTCGGTTAATGGCAAACAGAATCCCTAGGTTTGTATTAAATTACACAAATTACCCTAACATTATAGAAATCTCATTTAAGTCCTTTTTGTTAACTTTGAGTTTCGGATAATGTCAAAACAACACCCTCAACTCACGGATAATTAAAAAATCAACCCTAAGGTTTATATTTTTGGAAAATGAGTTTTCATACTTGTTCCTTTAGATCCCTTATCTTACTAAAATTACTAATTTAACCCGAAAGTATTATATTTACTATTTTTAATCCAAAAAATTATAGATCTACTATTTTAACTCCAAACTTCATAGATCTAACATTTTAGTCCAAAACATTTGTAGATCTCATTTTTAAATCCAAAAGTTTGTGAAATCATATTTTTCACACTATAAGTTTTATAAAACCTTATTTAATAAAAAGGAGTTTATTTTAGGCAAGCTTATTATAGTGGCTTAAAACTAAATCCTATAAGGCAAAAATAGTGAGCTTATAGATCTAAGGCAACTAGTTATAGATCTAGTATTTCTAGGTTTATCTAAATATTACAAGATTAACATATATTGAACCATTAAGGTTTAAAAACCCACGTCTAGTTATATATATGCATAGGTTTTCATGGTTTTTATAGTTAAGTGTGTTTGTGAGGTTATGTTCATCGTAGATAGCAAGATTTTTACATCACATAAAGTGATAACCATTTTGAGCCGAGACTTAGTATAGTCTAGGTTGGCTTAGATTTAATTCAAGGTTAAGTTTTACTAGTGATATGGATATATATGTTCATGTGTATGAAAATGATATATATTGAAAAGGTAGGTTTCATGTTACTTACTTGCTTAGGTAGATATAGGGATGAACAAGGGAATGAGTAGGAATGAGAGCTAAGTTTCAACAATGGTGAACCCTTGTGAATCAACACTAGCCGTGACCTTCAATGGAGTTTTTAAGGTGTTCTTGGTGATGACAAAAATGTAGCCTAGAGGTTTGAGGGGAGAGTGAGGAATATTTGAGTTGCAAATGTTTTGTGTTGGTGAGTTGTGTATGCTACGGCTTATGAAGGAGAGAGGAGATCCAAGTGCGATCCTTGGTTGTATAATGTATCCAATATGTATCTTGGCTTGATTTGCTAAAGATTTGGTTGAGATATGAAGCTTATTTCCAACACATGCTACAAATAGAAATTGACTTTTCTTCCCATTTTGCAAATGTTGCCGTGTGTTTTGGGGTCAAAGGGGATTTAGGAGATCAAATGGAGATTCCACAAGATCTTGGCTAGGATTTTGCTAGATTGTTTTAGATATTTAAGCATGTGGCCTAAACTAGCAAAGTATGGTATATCCTTGTTAGTATAGTGTGCATTTGTTGAGTTATAGGTATTTTTGTTGAAGCTTTAGGTAATTTAGTGAAAGTATATAATGAATATATCATTATAATATTTTACTTGAAGAAAGTAAATAAATGACAATGTTAAAATAATGTACATTGTTTTAAAGTGTTAGGTGTTTATTTCCATTATAAAATATATGTAAATATATACATATAAAAATAAGTCCAAGTATTTAATAATTAAATTAAGTAAAGTTACAGTTTATCTCAAAATATGTACTGAGGTGATGAATCTACTATTCATTTAGGTAAAAGTGAGTATATAAAATTAAGTTAAAATACTTCACTATTTTTATATAATAAAATCATGATTTTTGTACAAAATAAGTCTTGTGATGGTATATTGTAAAGGTTGTCTGTAAAAATATTATATGATGAACGATAATAATAATAAAGCCGGTGACGTGTCAAAAGACCAAATTTTGGGGTTTTACAGCACTTACCCGTTATTTTAGCTTTGTCCTCAAAGCTTAAAATGAAGTTACTCGTCCAGGGAACAAGTGAGGACACTTTTTCATGAACGTGTAATCTTGTGAACTCAAATTTAGACTCATAGGTGATATTTAGGATGTAGTTATTGATCGTATGCTTCCGAAGAGTACATTATAATAAACAAAGTAACTTGTCTTTTATGTTTTAATAATTTACACCTTTGGTCCTTCTATTTTTGTAATGTGACCCTTAGGGCACAATTAGTTTTTCCCATGAAAATAACTTAGGGCTCAAAATAAGTTTCAAACGTAGAAAAATCAATCTCTAGGGTTTTTAATCCGTGTTAAATCAAATAGGGATTCTTTCAAGTTTGTTAATGTCTATGTTTATCCCTTAAAGTTTTAAAACTTTCGTCTCAATATTCTAGGGCTTATAATATGTTTCACAAATGGCAAAATAAGTGTCCGATAGCTCTAAAGTTCAAGTTTAGCCCAAAAGAATTAGTAAAAGGTTCATTAAATCATATTCGAGTTCTAATAAGTTTACAAAGTTGGATAAAATAGGACAAGTTCGTTTTAAGTCCTGGTTTTTATTTAAATGGGCTTCCCGATATACTTCTAGCCTGTGGAAAGCAAACATTAGTTTGACTCCAAAGCTTCACTTAGTGAAATGGCTAAGATTATTGTTGATAGTGATTGGGTAGGAAGTTGTAAAGAATCTGCTTCATTAGTGGTTGAGCTGAGGCATAAGTTGCGTAGAGAAGAAGTACTTCAAATGATGGAAATCAAAGAAGAGAACAAGAATAAGGAAGTGTGCATCCCTGGTGAGATGCTAAAAGGGTCATGCATCTACTGTTGGTGGTTCAAAATTGGCACAATTTCGACTTCTAAAAGGAGGAAGTCATTCATTTCAAGGCTTGTTAGACAATGGTATTGTCGAACTAATTGGATCCGAAGAGGAAGAAGATTGTCCAAAAGTATGAGACATCAATTATCTCTTTCTGGAGGTGACAAACATAACCCTACAATATACACCCATTGTGAGTTGGGCACGTCTTTTATGCTTGGGTTTGTTTTCCTCTTCGATTTGAGAAATGCGAGCTTAGAAGATAAGGCATCCTCTTACCAAGTATTTCTGGGCTTCGATACAAGGGATGACACTAAGTCTAGTGTCGATAAAGTCTGTGTTACCGTCGCCTTGAATGATCGAGGTTTCATTTCCTCATGGCAGATTAAACAACTTTATTTTCTGTGACACCCCAAAGGGGTCAACTAAAACGGAAGTGGGCACCCCAAAAGGGTTTAAAATGCAGCGGAAATGGTATTTGGGTTAAGGATAAGCCAAAAGTCAAGAGCACAATGCTTTGATCTAAAAGAGATGAACACGAATCTTCCTATGTTTCTGGGTGAGGATGTAATGACATCAAATATAAGTTATCTTAAGGATAAGATATTACTGGAGGAAATCGCGAGTCAAAAAGGAATACATTCCATAACTGGATAAATAAAATAACATCAATTATGAGTCATGTCGAATATATTTAAGCTCATGTGATTATAAATTTCTATTTACATCGATAAGCGTCCTCATCCATGTAAGGTAAAATTCATAACTCCATTCGGTGACCTATGATTTCTTTATTCAAACGAAAAAGCGTCCTAGTTCGTTTTAATAAGGATTTCATAGCCCACCTTACCTAAATATTTCCGGCAAGGCTTATTATTTAGAATAAATATAATATCTAAGATAATAGATATTATTAAGATACTTTACAGCCCGTTTGCTTATAACCTTCGTCTTCAGACGTCCCATAACATCTTAATACGAAGTTATAAATAAACTTCTGGTCCGGTGGCTTAAGATTTCACTCTTAGACGTCCCATAACGTCTTGAGAGGAAATCATCATTAACTTAGGATGAAGAGACTCACGTCCCATATGTAAAATATAGAATCATAAGTACCTTGATTTTAGGTTCCACCGCATCATTTAAAGATGCAAACTTATCTAAATAATACCACGTGAAAATACTAAAAACAAACGTGTGTAAGTCGTTAATAAGTCGTGGTCCGTAGATATACGTACAAAATTATAAGCGAGAGAAAATAAATGTTGAAGCGCGATAACGTGCGCAAGAATACGTATCAAACAAGGAACGCATATATACAATATAATGATATATTACAATCATAAGTATAGACATTGTATCATATAGTTCCTTCTAGTAAGGTATATATACCTATATACACATAATATCAAGTTCAAACATATAATAAAAGGTAGTACACGGGATAATGCTCCCTAGTCTGTTTTTAAATATTCCAGTATGTACGATTGTTGTAAATCCGTTCCTATTATGTGGCCAGTCAGTTTTCCAAGTAGTCAAAATAGAATAACTGGTTTATAATTATCAATTAAATATAAGCAATAATTAGCGTATATGAAATGATTAGCGTATAAGCTTAAGCTTGATACATAATCAATCATGGAGGAAAGAAAAAAAATCTTAGTATAAGATTTTCAGGATTTATTTGGATTTCATTATAGTACCAACTCGTTTTTAGGCAATTCATTTATGTTACTGTATTTTAGTTAAATACATCATTGTACAAGTATTAATAACTTCCATTTAAATATCATTTAAGTAAAAGTATTTTACTTACCATTGTTGTATTTTACTTTTATAATCTACGCACATTAAATTTCATAATTTTTATGAACAGTTATATTTGTAATAACACTTTATTACATTTAATTTAATGTCCCCGAAGTTTTCGCAAGTTAAATAACAACCCTTTATTTACAAGTTTCAGAAAATGATGGTTCTAGTCCATTTAGTTTAGGATTCGCTCAAGTTTTTAATACATTAAATGAAATAAGGGGTCTAGGGTTTGCTTAAGTTTCGGTTATTGGAATTTATTACTCCCTAGACTTTCAAATATTTACAATATTAGTCCTTGTAATTACTGTTTATCAAAACAAGTTTCAATGTCACGGTTTTAATCCATGAGTTTAATAAATTGACATTTTTAGTCCAAAAGTTTTTATAAGATATATTTTTGGTATAAAAACTTTGTTTAAGTATAATATCACTAAGTGGGCTTATTAAATGTGCCAAAAGAGCTAATGGGCTTCCCAAACCCTTATTGAGCTTACAAGATCCATTAACAATTTTTGTGAGCTAATGATTTATTAATGGGCCTAATGGGCTTTCTAATGGACCTAAACGTATTTTAGTCAATTAACAATACTTAACCATTTATCTAGGTGTGAAGTTTATGAAACCTTACAAGCTTATTGCTGGTTGTAAAGATTAAGTCTAGATCTCTAAATAGAGAGTAAACACCTACGGTATGTTTTATTTCCGAGTTTTAAAGGAAATCTAAGTTGGTTACAAGTTTGTATATTAATTATAAGCTTCACAGTATTTCAAGATAAAGTCCAATCTTGTTTTATGTTTACATTTAATTTACGAGGTACCAAAAATTAAGATTTAGGGTTTATTATAAGTTCTAAAATTAATCAGATAGCCCAAGCTATATTTCTTTTCCATGTGTTTTCATTATGAAATCTAGGTTAAATTTTTTTTAAAGTCCATACATAAGATCTAGGTTTTTACAAGTTTGTTATAAATTCAGTTTAATCAAGATCTAAAAAAAAATCAAATTTTAGATTTTCCCCAAGATATATAAAAGTCCAGTTAAGTTTACCAAAGACGTAGTAAGGATTTTCTAAGAAACATTAAGATTTCTAAAGAAAAAAAAATCTAATTTAAATTTTTCCAAAATTTAGTTAAGTTCTTCCAAAATACAATTATTCAAGAAAAGATTTCCAAAATCTATTTTTGATTTTTCCAAGATTTTCCAAAATCTATTTTAGATTTTTCAAGATTTTCCAAAATCTATTTTAGATTTTTCTAAGATATTCCAACAGATTTTCTAAAATCTATTTTAGATTTTTCAAGATTTATAAAAATCTGTTTAGGTTTACCATGATTTATAAGATCTAATTTATATCTTCCAAAGATTTCCATTTTCATATTTCCAGAAGTTTGTTATGTATTATGTTGTTTGTGGTTATAATGCATTGTTCGGGCCATCATACTTCAGAAGCCACTCTATAAACGTTTGAGGAGCGAGGGCACTTTAAATCGTAAACCCAACCACTCAGTCAAAACGTAATATCGAGATGAAACATCTTTAGTATAAAGCTCCCTACTAAAATGACATGTTTGTAAGTTTCATTAAATACGTTAAGTATTTTAATATTTTAATATCTTCATAAAGATATTAAACAGTCATAATACATAAAGTACGTAAATGGTTAGCATCTAGTACTACCATAAATATAAATGCATAGGATAATGAATTGCATTTAAATCATATAGTTATGCATGCTCTCTATGCTATATGCTCTCTAAGTATGTCCCGTCAAAAACCCAGTTTTTGAAATCTAAGTTTTTGAAATTTTAATCCGGTTATAGTTTAGTTAATAAAATAGAAAAACAAATTTATTTTTGATCTGATTCTCTATAACCATTCGCTCTGATACCATTCTGTGACACCCCCAAATCAGGTTTGCAGCGGAATAGTAATTGGGTGTCAGTAGGTGGATCACAGAACAAATGGCATACAAAGCATTGATCATAATTATATGATTTGAAATACAATTGATACAAATATGGTTTTAGTACAATTTGAAATGTTAAATATCAGTTGTTACAAATATCCTAGTGAAAACAGATCCCCCAGTTATTATGATGCTCCTATATGATGCTCAGTCCATGCTCAAATAATCCAGCTTAATTTCCTGAGAAAAACATGCTTAAAACAGTCAACATAAAGTTGATGAATTCATAGAGTTTTGTAAAATCATAGTTCAGGACTGTAAATTGTCCTACATAGTGTTGCACAAAGTTTGATATAAAAATCAAGTGTAGGATCTCAAATATCCCATATAGTATTTCATAAGGTTTGATAAGAATCAAGTTCAGATATATAAGTATGTTCCATGTATTAATGTACCAAATAATAAAAAGTCAAGTTTTAGAACCGCAAACATCACAAACATAGCATCGCACAAAGCCAAATACTATAAGCTAATTACATTCCCATATTGCCCGAAACTGAAACTTGACAGCTAAGTCCTTAACAAATAAGGACCCTTCGCCTTATCATTATCAAGGCACCCATAACAAAAATAAGTGCTGACATGTGAAACATCTGTTGTCCTGGCCTAGGCACAGTGAGCATGACTCACCCAGATGGGGACGGTCAATCCCAAATAGATCTATTTATAACATTCAGGCAATTCAAAAATTCTAACAGTTTCGGATGCACGGGTCATGCGGGTTCATCTACAATAGGCACATGTAATTAAAGGTAACAGTTCAGTTTGAGTTTCCTCGATCAACAATTTATTAAGTATAAGTGTAGGGATACAATCTCACGATATAAAAATCATATAGTCAAAACAAGTTATGGCATGTCTCCCCCTCGCGGGTTAGTAAAAACATAAATAGTTGTGAAAGGCGAGGCTATGAACTCACCTTAGTAGTACAGCAATAAGTCAGTAGATAAATCTGATAAGGATGCTCACGATACAATCAATGACCTAAATAATTATAAGGTCTCAGTAAATGCATAACATAATGCATAAAAGTTTCAGAATAAATCTGTGCATGCTTATACTGGTTTTAAGCATTTTATTACGATACTTGTATTTTAGTTCATCGTTGTACAAGTTCTAGTAGTATTTATTTTAAGTATAAAATAAATAATAAGGTTAAATTAATTAATCTATTTAATGAATATTTTTGTACTTATATTGTTTATAAAACACTTTAAATATTTATAAAGGTAGTTTTTATATGTATTTAAAGTAATAGAAAAATAAATATAATAAATATATTTATTTTATAAGTTAATCAGTTTGAATTTATATTTAATATATAAATAAGGTTTATAAAACGTATAACATTTTAATTAAATTCCACGTTTACGTAGTGTTTATAATTATTAAATTATAAGTTTGGAAAAATAACAAATGTTATGTTTATTTAAGTTTTACGTTTTAAATATCGGATATAAATATATAGGAATTTTAGGGTTCGTTATACTTTGTATAAATTACGTTTTAGTTCTTTTGGTTTAGGGTTTCTTTAATAGTTTTAACTAATTAATAAAAGAGCTAGGGCTTATAAATCTTTTGGCATATGGCAAAACAAGTCCTCCACATTTTTAATCATGTAACACTTTTGGTTCTTGCCATAAATAGTCCCTAGGGTTTCTATAACTTTCGGCTTGTGTCCAAAACAGCCCCTAGGGTTTAATTAGGGTTAGTAAATATTACTAAGTTGGCAAAATAGGTCCCTAGGGATTATATTAAATTCGGTTAATGGCAAACGGAATCCCTAGGTTTGTATTAAATTACACAAATTACCCTAACATTATAGAAATCTCATTTAAGTCCTTTTTGTTAACTTTTAGTTTCGGATAATGTCTGAACAACACCCTCAACTCACGGCTAATTACAAAATCAACCCTAAGGTTTATATTTTTGGAAAATGAGTTTTCATACTTGTTCCTTTAGATCCCTTATCTTACTAAAATTACTAATTTAACCCGAAAGTATTATATTTACTATTTTTAATCCGAAAAATTATAGATCTACTATTTTAACTCCAAACTTCATAGATCTAACATTTTAGTCCAAAACATTTATAGATCTCATTTTTAAATCCAAAAGTTTGTGAAATCATATTTTTCACACTATAAGTTTTATAAAACCTTATTTAATAAAAAGGAGTTTATTTTAGGCAAGCTTATTATAGTGGCTTAAAACTAAATCCTATAAGGCAAAAATAATGAGCTTATAGATCTAAGGCAACTAGTTATAGATCTAGTATTTCTAGGTTTATCTCAATATTACAAGATTAACATATATTGAACCATTAGGGTTTAAAACCCCACGTCTAGTTTTATATATGCGTAGGTTTTCATGGTTTTTATAGTTAAGTATGTTTGTGAGGTTATGTTCATCATAGATAGCAAGATTTTTACATCACATAAAGTGATAACCATTTTGAGCCGAGACTTAGTATAGTCTAGGTTGGCTTAGATTTAATTCAAGGTTAAGTTTTACTAGTGATATGGATATATATGTTCATGTGTATGAAAATGATATATATTGAAAAGGTAGGTTTCATGTTACTTACTTGCTTAGGTAGATCTAGGGATGAACAAGGGAATGAGTAGGAATGAGAGCTAAGTTTCAACAATGGTGAACCCTTGTGAATCAACACTAGTCGTGACCTTCAATAGAGTTTTTAAGGTGTTCTTGGTGATGACAAAAATGTAGCCGAGAGGTTTGAGGGGAGAGTGAGGAATATTTGAGTTGCAAATGTTTTGTGTTGGTGAGTTGTGTATGCTACGGCTTATGAAGGAGAGAGGAGATCCAAGTGAGATCCTTGGTTGTACAATGTATCCAATATGTATCTTGGCTTGATTTGCTAAAGATTTGGTTGAGATATGAAGCTTATTTTCAACACATGCTACAAATAGAAATTGACTTTTCTTCCTATTTTGCAAATGTTGCCGTGTGTTTTGGGGTCAAAGGGGATTTAGGAGATCAAATGGAGATTCCACAAGATCTTGGCTAGGATTTTGCTAGATTGTTTTAGATATTTAAGCATGTGGCCTAAACTAGCAAAGTATGGTATATCCTTGTTAGTATAGTGTGCATTTGTTGAGTTATAGGTATTTTTGTTGAAGCTTTAGGTAATTTAGTGAAAGTATATAATGAATATATCATTATAATATTTTACTTGAAGAAAGTAAATAAATGACAATGTTAAAATAATATACATTGTTTTAAAGTGTTAGGTGTTTATTTCCATTATAAAATATATGTAAATATATACATATTAAAATAAGTCCAAGTATTTAATAATTAAATTAAGTAAAGTTACAGTTTATCTCAAAATATGTACTGAGTTGATGAATCTATTATTCATTTAGGTAAAAGTGTTTATATAAAATTAAGTTAAAATACTTCACTATTTTTATATAATAAAATCATGATTTTTGTACAAAATAAGTCTTGTGATGGTATATTGTAAAGGTTGTCCGTAAAAATATTATATGATGAACGATAATAATAATAAAGCCGGTGACGTGTCAAACGCCCAAATTTTGGGGTTTTACATGCTTCCCTTAATCTCTACCATACACTAGACCTACATCAACAGTGCTCTTCAAGTACTTCAAAATCCACTACACCGCTTCCCAATGATTTTTACTTGGATTCACCAAATACCTGCTCACAATGCTAACATCATACGCAATATCCGGTCTAGTACAAACCATCAAGTACATTAAACTACCTACAACATTCGCATATGGGACCTTATTCATTCTTTCCACATCCCAGTCACTCGACGGACAATCCTTCAAAGATACCTTGAAGTGTGCTCCCAATGGCACAGAGACCGACTTGCCATTATCCACTATGTAGTTATTCAAAATTTTACGCACATATCCCGACTGAGACACCTTCAAGGTTCGGGTACCCCTATCCCTGACAATCTCCATACCAAGTATCTTCCTAGCTGGACCAAGTTCCTTCATATCAAACTCTTTCCGCAGCAGTCCCTTGGTATATTCGATCTCAGACTTGCTTTTACAAGAAATCAACATATCATCTACATACAACAGTAGATATATGTACATACCTGGTGAAAATCCTTGAAGTAAACACAACTATCATACTTGCTACGGCTAAACCCATTGCTGACCATATACACATCAAACTGTTTGTACCAATGCCTTAGAGACTGCTTAAGACCATAAAGGTATTTCTTCAACAAACATACCTTGTTGCCCGTTTCTTCTTCAAAACCAAGTGGTTGCCTCATAGATATGGTTTCTTCAAGATTACCATGCAAAAACGCCGTCTTCACATCAACTTGTTCCAACTCGTAATCTTCACAAGCAGTTAATGAGAGAATCATCCTAATAGATGTATGTCGAACCACGGGTGAGAATACCTCATTATAGTCAATCCCCTGAACCCCCGAGCTACCAGCCTTGCTTTATACTTTGGTTTCTGAACGCCATCACTCCCTTCTTTAATCTTATACAACCACTTGCAGCTTACTAGCTTCTGACCACGTGGTTGATCGACCAGCTCCTAAGTATGATTCTTCTTTAAAGAACTCATCTCTTCCTCCATAGCATGAACCCACTCATCTTTTTCAGATGAATTAATCGCCTCTTGGAATGTGATTGGTTCATGTGTATCTTCTTCCTCAGCAATAACAAACGCATAACCCGTAATATCATCTTCTTCCCTAGACCCATATGATCTAGACAATGATACATTACCTTCATTCCTATACCTTGAAGGTATAGTAGTTGTTCTCTTAGCTCTATCATGCACCAGAACATAGTTGTACAAATTCTGTTGTTGAGGCATTGCATCTACTGCATCTTCAACTTGATCCTCATATTCATTCCCTGGATTAACCCCAGTATGAGGATCCACAGTTGGTTCGACCCGACTGCCTTGAAGTTCCACCTCAAACTTAATTTCCTTCCCAGAATCTACAACACCAGCACCTTTGAGAGTATCCTTATACATAAGGCTCTCATTAAAGACCACATCCCTACTTATGATTATCTTCGGTTTAACATCATCCAACCTCCATAATCTGTATCCCTTCACACCTTCAGGATACCCTAGGAATATGCATTTTATAGCTCTAGGCTTGAGCTTCTCCTGATTCACGTGTGAATAAGCAACGCAACCAAATATCTTTAACATCTCGTAATTCGCCGGATGTCCTGACCATAAATCCATAGGTGTCTTCTTCTCCAATGCTTTAGATGGAGAACTATTGATCAGATATGCTGTCGTCCCCGTTGCTTCAGCCCAGAATGATTCTGGAAAACCAAACTGAATCAGTAAACACCTAACCTTGTCCAAGAGCGTCCTGTTCATTCGTTCAGCTAGACCATTCTGTTGTGGAGTTCCAGCAACCGTCAAATGTATTGATACCCCGCTCTCCTTGCACAAGTTATTAAACTCCTGATTACAAAACTCCAAACCATTATCCGTTCGAAGTTTCTTTAGTTTTCTACCTGTCTGGTTTTCTAACAACTGCTTCCACTCCTTGAACTTGTTGAACGCCTCACTCTTGTGTCTAAGAAAATAAACCCAAACCCTCCTCGAATAATCATCAACAATCGATAAGAAGTAACGACAACCACTCATCGATTCCACCCGAGAAGGACCCCAGAGATCCGCATGGACATAGTTTATAACTCCCTCTGTTGTGTGCTAACCTTGACCAAAACTCACCCTGGTCGATTTTACAAGAACACAATTTTCACAGAATTCGAGCTTACCTAGACCTTCCTTCCCCAGCACCTCTCATATTTTGAGTTCATTCAAGCCTGCTTCACTAATGTGACCCAGGCGTTTATGCCACACCTGGACAAGAATTTCCTTTTCTTCTATGCCGACATTAGCTTCGCTTGATTCAGCCCAACCATCCAAGGAGTACACACAATTTTCCTTCAAAGTTCCTGACAAGACCATCAAAGAACCCTTGATCACCTTTACTCTTCCATTCTGCAACTTCACAGTATAGCCTTCTCGATCCAGAGTGCCCAAAGATAACAAATTTCTTTTCAAATCGGGAATGTAACACACATTCTCAAGCTCAAAACTTGAACCATCTTTCATTTGTACTCTTAACTTTCCTGTCCCCTTGATGGCACATGCTCTATTATCACCGAGCAAAACCATACCTCCATCAAGCTTCTTAAAATCAAACAAGAAGTCCCTCCTAGGAGTCCTGTGATAGGAACCACCAGAGTCTATGATCCACTCTAAGAACCTTTCCTCACTCACCGCCATCAACAAATCACCATTCTCATAACCCTTAGAATACGTCCCAGCGTCTTGTTTTGCATTCTTGTTGAAAAAGCCAGTTGATTTCTTCTTGTTCCATTTCAGACAGTCTTTCATAAGGTGATCCCCAGAATAGCATATGTAACAATTCAGTTTATAAGTTCCTTTACCTTTTGACTTCGATCGCGAACTACCACGTTCTTGATTACCCTGATGCTCCGGCCTCCCCCTTACAAATAACCCATCACCATCATCCTTTGCATCTGTACTCTTCTTCAACTCCCGTGAATTGAGGGTAGACAAGACATCCTCCAAAGTGAGCGACTCCCTTAGATAAAGCAATGTCTCCACAAAGTTATCATACGAGGACGGTAATGATGTAAGTAACATGAGTGCCTGATCTTCGTCATCAATATCAACGTGTGAGACCCCCAAAAATCTGACAAGGAGCACGTAGGCAACATGGGGGTACCACGTCATGGTACAAGAAACAATAAAATACTGTTGACACAAGGTGACGTAATAAAGGCATACATTACATCAAAAACATCAGAGTTTTTTTTATATAAAGGTCCCAGAATTTTATAAGCGGATAAATCTATTATTTATACATAGTTTTGTAATATATAGTTGCCAAAAATCCAAAATAAACTTCTGTGAGCTTTTACTAAAATCAAACTTTAAAAATAACACAGAAATCTCCAAGCTGCAAAAATATCCTGCGGGCTCCTATCCTTAGCAAAATTTAGCATTAATATTACCTGAGAAATAACATGTAAAAAGGTCAACACAAAGCTGAGTGAAATTCATAGGTTTAATAAGTAGTGATGTGGAATACAAACATAAATTTTATAAGAATAGCAACATGATATGATTTAGTACCGTTGTACAAAATCATTAATAATTAATTATTGCAATAGCTCATGACACCGAAGCTTTAACATAACAGTTTTACCCCTAGTAAGTATCTAGTCAAAATACTTAGGTAGTCAAATGTAAGTGCGTCAAGGTAATCGGGACGGGGATTGTCAATCCCGATGGATCCATCCACAACATTTGCGCTTGCAAAATGTGAATTAACGGTTCATGATGTAGGGGCTTTTTGACTAAGGTACTAATGCAATAAGTAAATGTGTAATCTGGGGAAGCATACAGTTCTCGGATAGCAAACTAAAAGTTTTAAATGATTGTATTCCACGCATGTTATTCTCACCCCGCAATTTTTAACAAAGTATATAAGAAAAGGGGCTATGAACTCACCTTAAGCCGCAAGATCAAAAGATGCGATAGAAATCGACGGGAGAACCAAAAGTTTCTTAGGAACCACCTAGAAACGAATTATGCGTCTTAGGCATATGTGTAAATTGGAATGAATGCACATGATTATACTTGATTCATACAGATTAGGCATTGTACATAGGATTTTCAAAAGTCAAAAAGTCAAACTTCCCAAAAATAGTAAGTTCCCGACACTTTTAAAGACTCCACTTCAATAGTTTTACTAATTTGGCCGAAACTTTATTCGACTTGCAAAAATCATAATTCTCAAACCGTAAATCGTTTAGACTACTTGTTTACATCCCTTGAATCGTAAAAGAGTCTACTTTTCTGCAACAATTACCATGAAACCTTAAATCTCAGTTAAATTGGAATTATAATTTTAATACTACAAGTCAGTCCTAAAGAAAACATGTGACTGATTTTTAAGGCTTACGAAAACGAGCGTAATCTGAAATCTACAAGTACTATCAAAGAAAAATCAGTGGGATGTGATAGCCCTCTGAGTTCTCTACATGGATCAAGAGCTCTTTTTAAAAGATTCTAGAAAAATCTTGAGTTATTACCTGTTTATCTTCAGTGTGCAAAATCAGACCCGTTTTACCACAAAAAACATAATTAAATAACTGTAACACATCTCACAATGAGCTTTCTTGATACATCAAGCTAAGACCTGTATCTATGTCCATATATTTTTAAATAACTGTATAAACCCATTTAACATTTTCAAAATCAACCAAACATAACAGACCTTCAAAATTTATACCAAAATATAATCAGTCCACTAATGTTGATGTATCCTCCAATATATAGACCCAATTAAGATGAGACCAATTGGAAATGAAAGATATAAGAGTCCTCTACAGGTTATAGTTTTACATATTTGGGTGTTTATGTACAAAATTTTTGAGTTATTGGCCATATACAGCAGGTGTGCAAAATTTGCGCACCTTCACCATTTAAATCATAACTAAATCATCGGAGCTTGTCTCGGATTGAGCGAGCCGGAAAAACGAACCTGAGACCTGGAGCTATCTCATCCTATTTTTCTTTTAAATGTGAATCTCACGAATGATTTCTAAAACAGCCAAACAACACAGGCCTATAAAAAAATCAGCAATCAAATCTATCCAAACACTAGTTTTAACCCATTTCAAATTCACCCAATCACATACAATGCCGTAATCAATGAAATCAAAGTATAAAAATGAATATATGAGTATAAATAAAGATGATGAATCAAAACCCATGAATGATTACATGAACAAAATAAAAAAAATCAAGAAATCAAGAATTTCTTACAATAGATTACGAAGGATTAAGAACCACAATAGAAATGAACAATAGATTGAAACCTCCACATCCAATTAGATTATCAATCCAAGAATATAATGAATCCCAACATCTTATTACTTCAGCCTCTAGTTCTTCCAAAAGTCTTCATAATGATGGTTGTTGATGATAGTTAATTTATGATGGAAGGGAACCAAAGAATCAAACTAGGATGAAATGTAGTAAAATAAAATGAAGTGATATGTTTGTGTTTTGTTTTAGTTCAGCAAAAACAAAGAAGGATAAAGGAGCACCGATTGTTTTGATAACCAAGAAATAAGAGATTGTTATAATTTATAAATGTGGGTATTATTAAAGCCCGATATTTTAAAATTGACGCGCTTTGAAAGATACACGTAAAATACGAAAAATAATCTCTCAATATAAAATAAAAATATCGATAATCGGATCACGTTGATATTTTGATAAATAAATGAGGATTTATAATATAATAAGCGTTAACGCGTCGAATAAACGAATGACGCCTAAAATTTTAACGTAAATTACAAAGAATGCTCGTAAAACGCGAAATTAAAACGGTGACAAAAAAAAATATATTTCTATGTCATAACGATGATATTTATGGAAACACAATTATTTTGACTTCTTAGAGTCGGAATAGCCATCGGTAACGGTTCCATCGAATTGGGTAAACCTTTTATAAAACACGTGCAAGTGCTTTTAAATCAAAACTTTGGATTTAAATAAATATACACAAATAAAATAAAATTTAATAATTCCAAATAAATTATTTTGCATTGTTAGAAAATAATTAAAATACAATTTAATTAAAATTCTTAAATTCTCAAGATTTACGCATAAAAAGTAAAAGAAACATGTTAAACATTATAAAATTGAAATGTACGAATAAAGGATAATTTAATTACCGGAAAAAATACGAGTTCTCACAGTCGGCTCCCCTAAAGGAACTCTGGTCCCTCAGAGTTTAACTGGAGACAGAAAGAGACGGGAATAAATAAGGATACTTTGCTTATCAAGGGGTTTGGTATTTTGAAATCAAAACTATTAGTAAAGGAAAATTTTAACTATGCTACATTGGGATTAAACCGAAATTATATATTGAATGAGTAAACAATCGCTATGTCTTTTCTTTGATAAAGATGGTGTTCAAAGTAAAGTCAAACATTTCAAATATTATTTTGATCGTCTTAAGAAATTTTGGATGATTGCATAAAATTATTGTTAAAAGTCGGGTTTATGGTTACGACTAGAGAAAATCAAATTTCCATATTATTTAGAATCATTAACAGAAATATAAATTACATCAGTAATTTCATTAACTTGGAAGTATGATAAAAAAAATTCAAATACTTTAAAATATAAGGTATGGCGTTCTTTTAAACACTAGTTATAAATCTAGCAAAAAGGATGTATAGATCCGATGTTTAACTTGGAACGGGTTTTTTGTAATTTCAACGCTTGGTAAAATGTGTAAAACATTCTTAAAAAATTTTAGAATAATTTATAGAAATCCATAAAGGAGTTTAATGCATCAAATAGTAAACAGGGGACAGATTCAGTTTTCAAAGATGACAAGATAGCAAACGAATATGAAGCAAATAATTGTCAGCAATTAGTATGCAAGCAATGACAAGAGCTAATAAAACAAAGTTCGTATCAATTTCGTAACGAGCATGATAGAATAGAGGAATCGATGATAAAAATAATAAGGACAAATTATTTAGCAAGGTTAATTCACGAGTGTGGTTGCCGTCACAAACAACGGCTTATTAAGTTCTGGTGACACTATCGAAAGAGAAAAGCCACAAAACAAAGTTTCGAATCAAGGAAAGTTCTTAAGAAGTCACTTAAGAGTAATTCCAACAAAATGAACAACATTACCAAAGAGAGCGAAGTCGACACGTAGTTCACACGAATAAATTTTGAGACGATAGAGTCAAAGACACATCATGACAAAATATACGAAATCATCGTTCACATCCAGTCATAAATCATTATTCGCGTCCAGAGACGTTTCGAAAGTCTACCAAAGTAGATAAAGAAGGTTGGTTGATGGAGAAACATAAAAACATGAAACTTCCATGTCTGGCACCAATGGTCAGTAGTTAGACGAGTGGTAACGAGAATTATATCACGAGGGAAGATGAGGTAACAAGTAAAACAAAGATTGTTAAGTAAAGATATATGTGCTCGCAGACACGTAATTCCTTCAAGAAAAGAAAAGGAAACAAATGTGTATATACCATGAACAGGTGCTACTCGCATAATATGTAAAAGTTTTCAAAATTTTAATTTACCTTACTTTTCAGAAACACAAGTAAAAAGTTGGTTCTTGGCCAAATATTTAAGGTGACTACTATTCGGCCTCGCATGGCTCCTTCTAAATTACGTATAAGTGATCAATCCATGCATAATTTAGGACTAGCAATGCGATGCGCAGTTTCGTCAAACTAGTATTACTGTTATATATTTAAATTATATATATATATATATATATATATATATATATATATATATATATATATATATATATATATATATATATATATATATATATATATATATATATATATATATATATATATATATAGATATATATATATATATAATACCAAAAATAGAAATCGGAATAATTCAAGAAACTTTTCGCAAGTAAGTAATTGGCTAGATATTTAGATCAAAAATTTTAATGTTACAAGAATTCTTTATAAGACCAATGTAGAGCAATTTATAAAATGATACGCAAACAATACCAGTTTAAGATTATATCGTGACATGGAGATATCTTATAAAATAGCGAGTGAGTTACACGAGAGCAGTAAAGAGTAGTTCATAAGAAAATCGATGAAATGGTTACAATGCGATAAGGTTTCAAAAGGTTTAGCCAAAATCGTCGTGAGACACGTGTCAAATATGATGATGCAAGATGTGAAGATGAGAACTTCAAATCTTGACCCAAATCAATGGTGCGATAGAAGAAAAGAAAGATAAAATGAAATGACAAATGTGTCATGTATAAAAGAATTGATAAAGGAATCCATATGCGTACAGATAGAGAAAAGCAATAGTAATACTTTAAGAATTATTGGCGACCTACAAGTGTGATGAAGACCTTAGATATTTGTTTTATAAAAGTATAAAACGTTTGTATAAAAATATTTTGTAAAAAAATTGAGATACATAAGTAACTTGCACAAGTAACCGAGTCTAAGTGTAAACAAGACTTATATAGCTTAAAATCTGTAGGTTATACATAAAATGAAAGGTAAGTGTCTTAGACTAAGATTCTCAAACAATTTGGAACCTAAAAACGCCAATTATACGTTAACCGCGACCTAATACGTAAAAAGTCAACAAAAGTCAAAGTACGACCCGAGTATGACTCAATAATGAAAAGATGTAATAATATATGTAAGTTACTAGAATACAACAAAATATGGTCATACAAACTTGTTTCATCAAATTATATAGCTTAGAACTCGTTTTTATAAGTTTTGACTAAACGTATACAAAATAGTCAACTTTTGGCCTTTTCCGACTTGGGGCGGATAACAAATCATTAGACCTCAATTTCACTTCAATTATGATGTTATACCTACTAAGTATCAATATAGATCATCCCAAATCCATTTCATAAGGTTAGGCTTGCTTAAGGGGCGTTTGGGTAATGAACTAGTCATTTAATCGCTTAATGAAAAAGTGTAGAAGACTCCTTTTCGCGAGGCTTAAAAGTCCTATCTAGACTCTTGGAAAAATTCTACAAAAATTCAGAGAAGTCATATACATCATGAAGTTAATATCTTGTGAATTTTAAGAAAAGTTTCGAAGACTAGTTACCTTTTTAAAAATAAAAACCAAAACGCATTCTGCGCGAAAAAGTCAAACTTTACGTATTTTGCATTTCTGAGGGTCAAATGCCCACTTTAAAGCTTCCGTTTTCGCGTGGGTGACTAAAAACATTATTCCGGACAACTTTGTAGTTTTATCCGAAGGCTGAAAACACTTTTACGACACACTTATCCATATGACAGCAGCGATAAAAGCATAATTTTATAAATTTTCAAATAAGTCAACAATACCCACTTATGTGTCAAAAACTTAAAGGTAGCTAACGGACACTAAACCTTTGCATCAAAAGTCAGCATAATATGTTTCTCAAATGTTTCAAGTGATAAATCTTGGCTAAACACCCGTTAACCATACCAAGCACGCTAAACCAAACACTAGTTTAGGTCGGTTGTTTCCTATTAGACTAGTTTCTAAAATGCGTGCTATTTCTTCGTTATGAAGAGATAGACGATGAACCTTATACCGTCGGAAAGGTATTTTCATACCCAACATACCTAGCTATATGAATTTATCTCAGTTTTCGAAATGGGAAAAAATCCATCTTAGCAAAAGGTTAAAATTTTAGAAAACCAGTTATAAAATTAACGATCACCGTTTTAGTCATAAATTTCAATTGGTGATGGCTATTAACGCAAGCTCAGCGGCCAAGCTTAGCTTATAATGTCTACTAACTACCCAAGGGAAAGCATAAGGGTTAAATGGGTCATAACCTGTGGCAAAACACCAAGCATACCTGCTGGTCTAGAATGGGTTTTCAACCGTATTTCGGCCATAACTTCTTCATTCGGATGTGTTATAACCCGAATTTATGTCAAAACGATCACAAGGAAAAACCTCATGATTACAAACTTTAAAATCTCAAGTTATGACATTTTAAATTGTCTAAAACTTAGACCCAAAATCTGGACAACAAGTGTGTTCATATGCAAAAATTTACCACATGAAAATCAAATAATCAATCGGTCATAACTTTCTCATTTTAAAGAGTTAGAAAGCAAATTTGATACCGAAACGAACCTTGTGACTTTAACTTTCAACCAAGACCTTAAAACTTAGTTTGGAAAAGTTTAAACTTTCCGAAATAAACCCCAAACCTGCTGTCCTAAAATGGTCACATCGAAACACCTCTAAACATCAATTTCAACAACATAACTTAGCTTTCTATGTATCCTAATACCATCCTAATGTCATATCATTAATAACAAATCATCCAAGAACATCAAAAACAGAAAACCCATGAATAAAAATAAAGATTAAAACAAGATGACGAGGTGTTTCCAAGGTACAAACGAACGTTGTAATTCAAACTTGAAACGTAGAATGGCCATTGATATAATATTAATCGATATACAGAGTTTCGTGTAAGACGGTAGTGTAAAGGTCAATCAAGGTTACGAAAACCCACGATATATTTAACATAGATTCAAGGAATGCTTCGAGTTGTGTGACTTACACGATGTCCTTTAGTCTTTTCCGGGGACACACTGGGCCAAAGGTCTATAGACTAGACATCCAATCAAGAATGGTCGAAAAACAAACTGGATATCTAAATATATATCTTAAAGAGGTTTAACGATGAAAGTAACACGCACAGTAGTAAAATGAAAATCGGAAGTTTCATCGAAAGCAACACTTACTTAATCCCAAACAATGGTATCACGAAAATACACACACCATGTAAAAGTGAGTTGAGAAAACTAGCGGTTCAAAATGAACAAGTATATGAGGTCAACTGTATCACGCATAAACAAAATAGAAGTAGTACTCAGAAAAGTGAGTATTAAAAGTCGGCAGCATATGCACCCCGAATACGAGTATGTAATGTCATAACAATATAAAATTATTGCAACAAGATCAATTCACAAAAATAAGAATTCAGGTAATGCGGTAAGGGCATATGTAATCACAGTAATATCCAATGCTAATTCATGAAACACAAAGGATTTGGGAAGAAATATTAATTATCGTCATTAGGGTAATGTAATATTTCAAAATGTAATCAAGAAATGAAATACTACAACGGTAATTTAAAATTAAATAATAAGGATTAAAGAATTACCCGCACAGATATCGAACAACAATGGTAGATTCTGTGTTTGACACTTAGAAACATGAAATATTTGAACTTTCGGTTATAGACTAAGTTTTGAAAACGACTCAGTTCCCTATAACTAACGCTCTAATACCAATCTGTGAGACCCCCAAAAATCTGACAAGGAGCACGTAGGCAACATGGGGGTACCACGTCATGGTACAAGAAACAATAAAATACTGTTGACACAAGGTGACGTAATAAAGGCATATACTACATCAAAAACATCAGAGTTTTTTTTATACAAAGGTCCCAGAGTTTTATAAGCGGATAAATCTATTATTTATACATAGTTTTGTAATATATAGTTGCCAAAAATCCAAAATAAACTTCTGTGAGCTTTTACTAAAATCAAACTTTAAAAATAACACAGAAATCTCCAAGCTGCAAAAATATCCTGCGGGCTCCTATCCTTAGCAAAATTTAGCATTAATATTACCTGAGAAATAACATGTAAAAAGGTCAACACAAAGCTGAGTGAAATTCATAGGTTTAATAAGTAGTGATGTGGAATACAAACATAAATTTTATAAGAATAGCAACATGATATGATTTAGTACCGTCGTACAAAATCATTAATAATTAATTATTGCAATAGCTCATGACACCGAAGCTTTAACATAACAGTTTTACCCCTAGTAAGTATCTAGTCAAAATACTTAGGTAGTCAAATGTAAGTGCGTCAAGGTAATCCGGACGGGGATTGTCAATCCCGATGGATCCATCCACAACATTTGCGCTTGCAAAATGTGAATTAACGGTTCATGATGTAGGGGCTTTTTGACTAAGGTACTAATGCAATAAGTAAATGTGTAATCTGGGGAAGCATACAGTTCTCGGATAGCAAACTAAAAGTTTTAAATGATTGTATTCCACGCATGTTATTCTCACCCCGCAATTTGTAACAAAGTATATAAGAAAAGGGGCTATGAACTCACCTTAAGCCGCAAGATCAAAAGATGCGATAGAAATCGACGGGAGAACCAAAAGTTTCTTAGGAACCACCTAGAAACGAATTATGCCTCTTAGGCATATGTGTAAAATAGAATGAATGCACATGATTATACTTGATTTATACAGATTAGGCATTGTACATAGGATTTTCAAAAGTCAAAAAGTCAAACTTCCTAAAAATAGTAAGTTCCCGACACTTTTAAAGACTCCACTTCAATAGTTTTACTAATTTGGCCGAAACTTTATTCGACTTGCAAAAATCATAATTCTCAAACCGTAAATCGTTTAGACTACTTGTTTACATCCCTAGAATCGTAAAAGAGTCTACTTTTCTGCAACAATTACCATGAAACCTTAAATCTCAGTTAAATTGGAATTATAATTTTAATACTACAAGTCAGTCCTAAAGAAAACATGTGACTGATTTTTAAGGCTTACAGAAACGGGCGTAATCTGAAATCTACAAGTACTATCAAAGAAAAATCAGTGGGAGGTGATAGCCCTCTGATTTCTATACATGGATCAAGAGCTCTTTTTAAAATATTCTAGAAAAATCTTGAGTTATTACCCGTTTATCATCAGTGTGCAAAATCAGACCCGTTTTACCACAAAAATCATAATTAAATAACCGTAACACATCTCACAATGAGCTTTCTTGATACATCAAGCTAAGTCTTGTATCTATGACCATATATTTTTAACTAACTGTATAAACCCATTTAACATTTTCAAAATCAACCAAACATAACAGACCTTCAAAATTTATACCAAAATATAATCAATCCACTAATGTTGATGTATCCTCCAATCTATAGACCCAATTAAGATGAGACCAATTGGAAATGAAAGATATAAGAGTCCTCTACAGGTTATAATTTTACATATTTGGGTGTTTATGTACAAAATATTTGTGTTATTGGCCATATACAGCAGGTGTGCAAAATTTGCGCACCTTCACCATTTAAATCATAACTAAATCATCGGAGCTCGTCTCGGATTGAGAGAGCCGGAAAAACGAACCTGAGACCTGGAGCTATCTCATCCTATTTTTCTTTTAAATGTGAATCTCACGAAACATTTCTAAAACAGCCAAACAACACAGGCCTATAAAAAAATCAGCAATCAAATCTATCCAAACACTAGTTTTAACCCATTTCAAATTCACCCAATCACATACAATGCCATAATCAATGAAATCAAAGTATAAAAATGAATATATGAGTATAAATAAAGATGATGAATCAAAACCCATGAATGATTACATGAAGAAAATAAAAAAAAATTCAAGAAATCAAGAATTTCTTACAATAGATTACGAAGGATTAAGAACCACAATAGAAATGAACAATAGATTGAAACCTCCACATCCAATTAGATTATCAATCCAAGAATATAATGAATCCCAACATCTTATTACTTCAGCCTCTAGTTCTTCCAAAAGTCTTCATAATGATGGTTGTTGATGATAGTTAATTTATGATGGAAGGGAACCAAAGAATCAAACTAGGATGGAATGTAGTAAAATAAAATGAAGTGATATGTTTGTGTTTTGTTTTATTTCAGCAAAAACAAAGAAGGATAAAGGAGCACCGATTGTTTTGATAACCAAGAAATAAGAGATTGTTATAATTTATAAATGCGGGTATTATTAAAGCCCGATATTTTAAAATTGACGCGCTTTGAAAGATACACGTAAAATACGAAAAATAATCTCTCAATATAAAATAAAAATATCGATAATCGGATCACGTTAATATTTTGATAAATAAATGAGGATTTATAATATAATAAGCGTTAACGCGTCGAATAAACGAATGACGCCTAAAATTTTAACGTAAATTACAAAGAATGCTCGTAAAACGCGAAATTAAAACGGCGACAAAAAAAAAATATATTTCTATGTCATAACGATGATATTTATGGAAACATAATTATTTTGACTTCTTAGAGTCGAAATAGCCATCGGTAACGGTTCCATCGAATTGGGTAAACCTTTTATAAAACACGTGCAAGTGCTTTTAAATCAAAACTTTGGATTTAAATAAATATACACAAATAAAATAAAATTTAATAATTCCAAATAAATTATTTTGCATTGTTAGAAAATAATTAAAATACAATTTAATTAAAATTCTTAAATTCTCAAGATTTACGCATAAAAAGTAAAAGAAACAGGTTAAACATTATAAAATTGAAAGGTACGAATAAAGGATAATTTAATTACCGGAAAAAATACGAGTTCTCACACAACGTCTATGTTCGCCAAGTCACCGATCAACTTACTAAACTCATCTATATGTTCAGATAGTTTCTTACCTGAATGTATGTAGAAAGTGAACAACTTCTTTTTCAAGTACAATTTATTAGCTAAAGACTTTGTCATATACAAAGTTTCTAACTTTAACCAAACCCCCGCAGCAGAATTTTCTTTGTTGACTTCCCTCAACACCTTGTTATCCAAGCACAAGAGTAAGGCACTGTGTGCTTTTTTATAGACATCCGTCTTTAACGCTGCAGTCTTTTGAGCGTCCGTCATGGTATCCGAGAATGGATCTAACGCAGCCTCCCAACCATGTTGTATTAATAGACACCGCATCTTCACACGCCACAACCGAAGTCATTAGACCCGTCGAATTTTTCGACTTCAAACTTCGCTATCGACGACATATTCTTTCTCCCTTGTTGCGTAAAAACCCTTTTGCAGATCGAATTAATTAGAATAACCCTAAAACTCGATCACGTACAAGAAAACCCAATCGTAAACTTGAAAAACCCAAGCAAACCACGATCAAACTTAAACCACAAAAAACCCGCAAAAAATAAACCCTTTTAAGTTTCGTCGACAAATCAACGAATGTTTGTTTTAATATTGAACAAACAAAAAAAACGAACTTTAAAAGTGTTTATATTACCTAAACAATATGCACTCCTTTGTAGTAGAACCCCCACCCACGTGGTTAAACAATAACCAACCAACCAATGAATGAGATATTCTTATCTAAGATGTAGAAAAACAAAATGTTACTTGTCTTTCACTTCGTCTTCACCAACCGAACACCTGCAACTCAAGAAAAAACTAATCGATAAAACCTCGAACCCTTTTTCTTCACGACTCTTCTTGATCTAGCACCGATCTTCAGAGACCACGAAACCCGCAGCTCTGATACCACTTGATGAAATTGACACTAACAAACCTGAAGATCGACTTGCGGAACCTAGAACCCTTAAAGAAGATCGCAGATTTACAATAGCCAATACGCAGACGAACGACGCTACAAAGGTAACCGAACGATTAACTTTTATTGATTAATGATTGATTATAATAGAAAGAATAAAGATGCGAGTGTAATGAGTCCTTCACCCCTCATCTCTATTTATAGAGATGGGGGGTAATCCTAACCGACCTAGGATTGGGCTGCAACCCACATCCGACTTAAAACATACTACATTAAGAAAAGTACACTTAGGTACCTCCTACTTATCGTATACGTTAAATAGACTCGATACTAATACTAACACTAACACTTCCTTTGGTATCAGATTACATAGTATGAGTTTTGGGTGTTCTTGGTGATTCTAACAAATCATCATCATCACGGAAAGGAGAAGAAATATAGGATGATTCATCTGATTCGTATAAAGATGAAGAGTTCGTCATTTAAGATGGAGAAGATGATTGTTGCAAGTTTTGATGGAGAAGTTGAAACCAATGTTTTCAGACCCGGGTCGATCCGGCCGGGTCAACCAGTTGACCCGGTTTTGGCCAATAACACGGGTCATATTGACCCGGGTTTCATATTTTCGAAACCCGGCTGGTTTGGGGTGACCCGGGTCAACCCGGTTCTCGAGACCCGGCTGGGTTTCGATTTTTTCGGGTTTTTTTTGAAAAAAATATGTAAATTTTACGTATTTGCGACGAAATTTTAATTTTAAATATTATATTGGTTGGTAAACAATTTATATTTTTAATATACGGAAGTTTTAATGATTTTTATATATAATTTTTGTTAATTAATAAAAATATAAAAAACATATTTTTTTTAAAAACCGGGTCGACCCGGACCCGGTGACTTGACCGGGTCGATTTATGACCTGGGTTTCAAAACGTTGGTTGAAACTTGAAAGGGTGAGAGAGAATGATAATGTGTTTTTAATGGAAAAGATACACACTACTCTGTAATTCACTAGAAACATACGTAGTAAAAATTTTACCCAACTCAGCAGCCAAGTAAGCAGCCACCTCACTATGTGGGTTTTGTTTTGTAAAAAGTAAGTGGTTATAACATTTCTCTTTTCATAATACAATTGTGATACTAAATATTTTATACAACAACATTTTCTGTTTTTTAGTATTTTATATATAAAAAATAACATGTCCTGTAATTATAACTTTTAGAGATCAACGTTTTTATATATTTTTAAGTTTTATGATATTTAATTTGTATTTAATTATTAGTCTTTGAATGTAATACAAGGGTTTGCCTCGTATGAAAATTCGTTCCAATCTTTTCGAATTGATTAACGTTAATTAGTGCGACTCAGTCGTTCTTGGTGGAAAATTAAATGGTTTGGTTGTCTAAAACTAATTAAAAGAAAAGGCGTCGTTGAGTAAAATTAAAAGCTTTTAAAAAATCAAACTAAAAACAAAAGCGTGCAATCTTTGAAAATTAAAAGTAAGTGATTAAAAACTTAACAAGTAAATTTAGAACTTAAAACTCAACCATCGGAATAATAGAAAATGAAATCTGTCGGAATATTAAATTAAGCATCGGAATGTAACAAAGTTAATTCTATCGGAATGTATGTCTATCGGAATGTCCATATCGGAATACAAGGTTCAATTCTGTCGGAGTGTATGAAAACTCTTTTGTCGGAATATGATTTCTGTCGTAATGTTCAAGTATCAGAATAAGTAAACCTGTCGGAATGTTGTTAACAAAATTTGGGCAGCACTTCGACTTAAAGTAACCTTAAGACCCGTCGGAATATGCGATCGCAATGAGCGATCGCAATCCCGATCGGAATAAGGGGTAAAAACCTCTAGATCGCAAAGTAGAACCACAAGGGTTATTGCGATACAAACAAGCTGCCGTCGGAAAGTGTAAACCTCAATATTGCGATGGAACCCAAACAATCCGAAAATGAAAATAAGCTAAAAACTCAATAAGCAGTGCCAATAAGCACTTGTCAAAAACTCTACAAGGCCAATAATAAAGAGACTCAATAAGCTATAAATGGAAAACTTATCAAATCACCAAATAAGCAAACTTTCTAAGATTAACTTTTAAAGGATGAAACTTTATAAGAAAACTAAAAAGCAATAAGCTATATATATGAAATAAGCCAATAAGCACAACAACCTTATAGCTTATACCGTATAAAAGCTTAGTGAGGAATAAAAAGATTAACTTTTTAATCACTAAAACATCAAAATCAAACACAAATCTTTAAATTTCGGATCAAAGTATAAAGCAAAATCAAGAAAGGAAGAAAAAGATAAAGATTAAAAGCTTAAACTTGAACTTTTTGATTAATAAAACTCAAATACAAAGATTAAAGAAAGCTTAACTTGAAAAAAAAGATGAAGTTTTAGTGAGAGAAAGTTAAACACTTTCTCTCTCTAAAATTTAAAAACTAAAAACAAAGAAAATTAAACTAGCTAACCCACCCTCCTAATGTGTTTAGGAGGGTATTTATAGGAAAATGGGGAGGTGCATGTGTTGCCTCATCTTTCTTTCTTCTCGGCTCGACTCGATTTAAATCCTTTGTCTTTCTCGACGTCGTCTCGGGGTTTGTCGATGTAAATTGAACTCGTCTTATAATCTTCTTCTATAATTAGACTTGAGTTCTTCGACTTCATTAAACTTTCGTCTTTAGACTTTTTCTTCGATAAATCTTCAGAATAGGTCTTGGACTTCCGTTCTTTTTGCACTCTTGATCTTTTGACTTCGTCTTTCCTTGTTTTCTTAAATAAAAGCCCGTGAAAACCCGTGTTTTCTTCCTTTTTCATCTTTTGGTCCTAAAACACAATAAAAACACAAACCACGCATAATTCCGACTTTTACGACATAAAATACACGTTTTGGTCTTGTTATTATTGGAAATAAGTGGTAAAAGGATAAGTGTTTTCACACTTATTAAATCCCCTACACTTGACCATTGCAATGCCCTCATGCAATGCATTAATTTTAAAGCCCGGTTTATATTTTCCATCATAAATAACCCACCTTGGCCTTTATTAAATACTAAACATTAAGGAAAATAAAAAAAGTAGAAACAAGTAAATAAATCAAAGACTTACATTGGGTTTTTGGCTGCCATGAACGTTTATCATCCTCAAGTTTCACGTTCCCCATACCAAGCTTAAAAACGAGATCATTGTTATTATAAGTTAGCAAACTAACACGAATTCATGTGGGCCAATTATTTACTTAGACTCCCTTATTCCTAGGTGTATCTCTTATATTTTAATTTTGTCTTGAATGATCACGAGGATGCATTGTTTGACTTATATCGATAGTTATTTATGCTGAAAATAAAGTGGGACGATTTAATCAATAGTTAGCTAAAGGACAAAATCTTTTAAAACTGCTTCTCGGACCTCTTAAAGTTCATATCTTGGCATAAATCGCTTCACGATTTGAGACCTTTCTCGGACCGATATTTGGCAGCGACTTCATAATTCAAATCTTTGAGAGACGTTCTTGAAATTATGGTCTTCTCTTCATAATAGGAATTTCTTCACTTGAAGTTTTGAGAGATTCTTCATCATTGGACCACGACTTCTTCATTTTTCTCCAATCTTTATTTTGGACTTTGATATACAACGATCCGCCTCCTTTTAGGACTTGGATCTATTTATCCTCATACCTTGTTAGGACCTTTTTGGATAGACTTCTCCATGATCTTTAGGGGAGTATTTGCTTTTCGTCGTGTGTCTCGATCCTTCATATTGATTTTTGATAAATGATTCTTCACATCACTTTTGGATCTTTAGCAACAAAATGTATCCCTCATGCCTTGTTAGGGCCTTTTCGGACTCGCCAATCTTCGCATCCCCCTTCAATAAGTTATGCCTTGGCTATGAACTCTAGTTAATACCGAGCAACTTTTAAACGATCTTGTGCTAGAAGCTAAGTAACTTTTCAAATCGTACAACCTTATTTATTGCAGATAAATTTATTAGCAAGCGATGGGAGAAAAAGCTTATAATTAACTCACATAAATTCACGAAAGAATACCAAACTTATAATTGACTCTATCATCTCTCGTTCTCCACAGTTTAAAATCTCAAGGAATGAGACTCGTGGATACTTAGCCAATTAAATCAAAGTTTTGGGTTTTTGAGTCATCTATAGGATCTTGCAAATTCTTAGACTTTTTCAAGTTTAGAAATCGCATTTTAAAGTTCCCTTGATAAACGACTCTCTAGGATCAATTATAGGAACTTGCGAAAAGTTCTCATTCTTAACCCGTGAGAGTTAAGACTTTCGCGTTTTAAAGTTCCCTATATAAAAGCCTAGCAAAACTTGACTTAAACACGTTAAGGATACTAGCTAGAGTAAACTCGGGTTGAGTTAAAATATTCACGACTTTGAAAAATTTATTCTAGCAAAGAAAGTAAATAACGATAACAAAGGAAAACTACAAACCCAAAATAGATTAAAAATTTTGAAAAATGTCGCAAAATCAAATTTTCCGGTTAAAATGAGGGCAAATTCATGGAAAAGAACACCTACTTCGATAGAAGTCCCCCCTACACTTGATATAAACATTGTCCTCAATGTTTAAGCATGTGGGAGTAAACTCCCCTACACTTATGATATTGTGCACTTTGTTTAAATCTTGTTAAGGATAGGACAACTATAGTGATTTCAATGTGAACATATAAGATATGAAATATTGAATCACGACAGTTTAGGATAGAACCGGGAAGACGGGTACACGGGATCACGGTCCGTCAAAAGTCATCGAGAATGGATCTTTGAAGCTTTAATCCCTGCACAGAAGAAGAAAAAAGACAACAAACACATACGGGGATACCCCTACACTTATTATGAAAACGGTAAAGGATAGATGAACGGGTTGCCTCCCGAGAAGCGCTTGTTTTTGTTAACCGAGTCACGAGCCTGACTCGACCCAGAACTTAATTCAAGGAAAACGTGGTGAGGGATGGAATCATCTCATGATAGATGTCCTCACCAAAGTACAACTTCACGCGCTGGCCATTCACCTTAAAATTGGGCCCATTTGGCTGAGAAAGCTCAATGGTGCCATTTGGGAAGACTTTGGCGACGGTGAATGGACCAGACCAACGGCTCTTCAACTTGCCCGAGAAGATCTTCAACCGAGAGTTAAAGAGTAAGACTTGATCACCAACGTGGAACTCTCGGTTCTTAGTCCTAGCATCATGGATGATCTTGGTCTTCTCCTTGTAGATCAACGAGTTCTCATAAGCTTCATTCCTCAATTCATTTAGCTCGTTGAGTTGAATCTTCCGAAGATCGCTGGCTTTGTTGATATCGAAGTTAGCCCACTTCAAGGCCCAGTATGCCTTATGTTCCTGCTCGATAGGGAGGTGGCATGCCTTCCCGTACACAAGACGATAAGGTGTACAACCAATCGAGGTCTTATAAACGGTACGGAAAGCCCACAAAGCATCATCTAACTTATCGGCCAACGAGGTACGATGCTCTCCCACAGTACGCTCCAGAATTCGCTTCAATCCACGGTTAGATATCTCGGCTTGACCATTGGTTTGAGGATGATAAGCGGTGGAAAGACGATGATTAACACCATACTTAGCCATGACTCGAGCAAATTGATCATTGCAAAAATGAGTCCCGCGGTCACTGATGATAGCACGAGGAACACCGAATCGAGCAAAAAGCTGCTTTAGAAAGTTCACAACCACCCTCGCATCGTTCGTAGAGAGAGCCTTGGCTTCAACCCATTTAGATACATAGTCAACGGCTACGAGGATGTACTTGTTCCCTTTAGATGATGGAAATGGCCCCATAAAGTCGATGCCCCATACATCAAAGATTTCACATTCTTGTATGAAATTTTGAGGCATCTTATCTTTATGTGTGATCTTGCCTTGGCGTTGGCAAGCATCACAATTTTTAACCATCTCGTGAGCGTCACGATAAATGGTGGGCCAATAGAATCTAGAGTCGAAAACTTTCTTAGCGGTGTAGTTGGGACCAAAGTGACCACCGGTGGGTCCTTTATGGCAAGCTTCGAGAATATCAAAAGCTGCGGGTCCATCAACACACCGACGAATAATCAGATCAACACATTGTTTGAAGAGATAAGGGTCATCCCAAAAGTATGTCTTAATATCTTTAAAGAACTTCTTCTTTTGTTGGGATGTTAACCCTTCGATGAGAATACCACCCGCTAAGTAGTTTGCAATGTCCACAAACCACAGGGTGTCATCAAGATTGGAATTGATAGACATTAAGGCCTCAAAGGGAAAAGAGTCATTGATCTCTTGATTCAGATGACCCCCTTGACAAGGATCCTCAAGTCTACTTAGATGATCCGCGGCTAGGTTTTCGGCTCCCTTCTTGTCATGAATTTCAATTTTAAATTCTTGAAGGAGCAAAACCCAACGAAGAAGTCTTGGCTTGGAATCTTGCTTAGTTAACAAGTACTTCAACGCGGAATGATCGGTGTACACAATGGTGGTGGAAAGAACAAGATAGGGGTGGAACTTCTCAAAATCATACACTACAGCTAAAAGCTCTTTTTCGGTAGTGGTATAATGCAATTGAGCCCCCGTCATTGTCTTACTAGCATAATGGATTAGTTGGAAGTGTTTGTTCACTCTCTGGCCCAAAACCGCTCCAATAGCAAAATCGCTAGCATCACACATCAATTAAAAAGGTAGCTCCCAATTAGGTGTAACCAAGACCGGTGCCTTAGTTAGCTTATCTTTAAGAAGATTGAAGGATTCAAGACACTCTTTAGAAAAGATGAAAGGAGTATCTTTTTCCAAGAGGTGGGTCATTGGGCGAGCGATTTTAGAAAAATATTGGATGAATCGACGATATAAGCCCGCATGACCAAGGAAACTTCTCACACCCTTCACGGTTAAAGGTGGAGGTAATTTGGCTATGACATCCACTTTAGCACGGTCCTCTTCAAGACCGGCTTTTGAGATTTTATGTCCAAGCACAATGCCTTCTTTTACCATGAAATTGAATTTTTCCTAAATTAGAAGAAGGCGAGTGTCTTCACACCGCTTAAGCATGTGTTCCAAATTGGCAAGGCAATGAGAGAAAGAATCACCATAGACCGAGAAATCATCCATGAAGACTTCCATAGTTTCTTCAACCATGTCATGGAAGATAGCCATCATACACCTTTGGAACGTCCTAGGAGCATTGCATAAGCCGAAAGGCATTCTTTTGTAAGCAAATGTTCCATAAGGACAAGTGAATGTGGTTTTCTCTTGGTCTTTGGGATCGATGGGAATTTGAAAATACCCGGAGAAACCGTCTAAGAAGCAGTAATAGTCATTAC
Organism: Glebionis coronaria; assembly: GCA_025667525.1. NCBI lineage: Eukaryota > Viridiplantae > Streptophyta > Magnoliopsida > Asterales > Asteraceae > Glebionis > Glebionis coronaria. The sequence continues at coordinate 179,209,331 of CM046879.1, forward strand.
CCGCTAGAAGTTCAAGCATTTGGTCCATGAAAGGAAGGGGAAAATGATCCTTTCTCGTAGCATCATTGAGTTTGCGATAGTCTATAGAAACTCTCCACCCTGTAACGAGACGAGTAGGAATCAACTCGTTGTTTTCATTGGGAACAACGGTGATTCCGCCTTTCTTAGGCACACAATGGACGGGACTAACCCACGGTGAATCCGAGATAGGGTAGATCATTCCCGCATCAAGAAGTTTGATAACCTCTTTTTTGATAACGTCATGGATCTTGGGATTCACCCTTCTTTGGCTTTGAATAGTGGGTTTAAAGTCGACCTCCATGAGAATTTTATGTGTGCAAAAGTGAGGATCAATTCCACGAATATCGGAGATTTTCCAAGCAATCGCTTTCTTGTGATTCTTCAGCACGGCGATAAGTCGAGATTTTTCTTCCTCTTTCAAGTCCTTTGCGATAATGACGGGTGACTTCTTGTTGTCTTCAAGGAAAACGTACTCGAGATGAGACGGCAGTTCCTTAAGCTCTAAATCCGGAGGATTTTTGATGGAAGGCATAGTCAAATTCGGTTCATCGATAGAGATATCCTTAGGAGATGGTGGAGAAATATGGTCCTCATTGAGAAGTTTCTCAATGGTACGAATGTCTTCATCCCAATTGGAGGGAGAATCGTCATATTTTAAGTCCACATCTCCCAAAGTTGCTTCAAATTCTTTCAAGATGAAATCACTTTCTCCTAATGGAGTTAGTGATGGAGCAATAGAGGCAACGGTCTCAACAATGGGAAGAGCAGAAGAACCATTTTTACAAGCGTCTTTGAAATGTTCTTCACAAGCCTCATCAAGAACGTCAATGAAATTAACATTCTCGTTTTCAGAAGGCTGCTTAGAAAGTTTACCCATGTTGAAGACGATTTTATCGTCACTAACTCTCATGATTAATTCGCCCGCGGCTACATCAATGAGAGTACGACCGGTCCTCAGGAATGGACGTCCAACGATTAATGGAACACGGGGGTCCATCTCGTAGTCAACGACAACAAAATCTGCCGGAAAGGTGAATTTGTCGATACCAACGAAGACATCTTCAGCTATCCCCACTGGATAAGCAACCGTACGGTTAGCTAATTCCAAAGTCATTCGGGTGGGGACTAGCTCGGGTAGAGATAATTGTTTCCAAACACTTAGTGGCATTAAGTTAGATCGGCTAGGGCCATATAATTCTCTACCCCGGGGAAGTTACAAGGAATCAAAAAACGACCTGGATCACCAAGTTTTGTTGGTAATTTCCTTAAGATGACTGTAGAGCAATTCTCATTAAGTTGGGTCTGAGCGATATCAAGGAGTTTCTCCTTATCACTGAGAAGATCTTTAAACATTTTAGCATATTTGGGCATGTGAGCGAGAGCCTCGGCAAAGGAGATGTTGAAATTCAGTTATTTAAACATTTTAAGAAAGTTAGAAACGTGAATATCATCCTTGTTCTTCAACTTCTCTTTCCTCAACTTTGAGGGATAAGGTATATTGGGTTGAGATGAAGGCTTTGGAATGGAATTCTCACTCACATCCGTGGGTGGTAGAGGGGTGGAAGTAGAAGGTGGAGGAATTGGAGGAATAGAAGTTGGAGGAATTGGAGAAGTGGACTCGTTTTCCTTTGTCACAATCACCGATGTAGGTGTAGGAAGCTCGGGTTCCTTTAAACCTTTTCCACTGCGAGTGGTGATTGCTTTCATCTCCCATCTTGGATTAGCAACGGTGTTACTCGGAAGAGAACCCTAACTAGAGGCTTGATTACTTGGGAAGAAACTAGCCATCATGTTCCTTAAGTCATTCGTTTGACTTGCCAAAGAGTTTCGCATATCGGCTCGAAGATCATTCCCTTGTTTCACCATATCAGCTTTCATGTTGGCCATTTCCCGCTGAAGATTCTGCACTGTCGCATCATTAGTCCTCATGTAGGTTTCAACCTCGTGATTAAATACGGTGGGTTGGGTGGGAGGAGGAGCATGGTAGGCAGGTGGTTGATAAGCGGGTTGTTGGTAAACTTGGTTGTTTCTTTGAGGCGGATATGGGGTTCTTTGAGTTTGATATTGATTTGGAGCACGAGGTTGGTTTTGATTGTTGCGATTGAGGTTGTTTAGGTTTTGTGGGGTAAAACCGGGTGGTGAAAGAAAGTTGTTTGAGCGATATCTGAGCAAATTGCGGTCACCTTGAGGACGTGCTTGATATCCTCCTGTAGAAAAGTTACCGTTGGCGGCATACACATTTTCCAGATTGTCATGAGTCGAAGGACAATCGGTGTATGAATGAGATCCCCCCCATATTTCACATGATTGACTCATAGCATTAACTTGGGCATTGATAGCTTTGGTGTTATTAGAGGTTTGGAGAGCAAGTGATTCAACAAGCGAAGTAAGCTTATCAATTCTCTTGTCGCTCTCATTAGTGCTAGCACTAGCCACATTAGTCCGAACACTCTTGGTTTGCACTCTAGACTTGTTCTCAATAATATCTCATGCGGCATTAGAAGACTTAACCAAAATATTACCCCCCGAGGCACTATTTAGTGAATCTTGGTCATTCATGCTTAAACCATTGCAAAAAGTATTAATTTGATGTACTTTTGTGAAACCATGTTGTGGACACTTTCTTAAAAGTTCCTTAAAACGGTCCCGAGATTCACTAAATGTCTCACCGTACTTTTGTTCAAAGGTAATGATTTCATTCCGCAAAGCGGTAGTACGTGAGGGTGGGAAAAAATAGTTGATGAATTTAGTCTTTAAATCCGTCCACGTAAGAATACTTTGTGGCGGTTCCTTATCAAGCCAATTCCGGGCTTGTCCCTCTAAGGAGAAAGGAAAAATTTGCAAGCGAATCACTATCTGTGAAACCCCATTATACTTGACCGTATTAGTGAGTTGAAGGAACCTTTTTATATGGTCATGAGGATCATCAAGCGAACGCCCCAAGAAAGGTTGAGCAGAGACCATTTGAATGAAGCCGGATTTGAGTTCAAAATTGTTGGCTCCAATCTCAGGTATGACAATAGCATCGTTGTTGTCTTCTACGTGCGATTGCAAAAGCTCGATCATTGGTTGATTGTCCATGGTGACAATAGGTGGAGTAATGACTTCGGCTTGAGCTGCTTTCTTCTTACGAGCACGAGTACGCATACACACCTACAAAAGGAAAAGAAAAATATACAAGAAATATTTTTGGTTTTTTTATGTTTTTCAATTTTTTTGTATTTTTGAAAATTTTATATTTTTTTAGGATTTTTTTGAAAATTTAAGCAAGAAAATAACGTTAAAAAATGAACGGATCCCAAAATCCAACGCGTCTCTCACTTAAAACCGTTAATCTTAACGAAAAGAGCCGGCAGCGGCGCCATTTAATACAAGGGTTTGCCTCGTATGAAAATTCGTTCCAATCTTTTCGAATTGATTACCGTTAATTAGTTCGACTCAGTCGTTCTTTGTAGAAAATTAAATGGTTTGGTTGTCTAAAACTAATTAAAAGAAAAGGTGTCGTTGAGTAAAATTAAAAGCTTTTAAAAAAGTAAACTAAAAACAAAAGCGTGCAATCTTCGAAAATTAAAACGTAAGTGATTAAAAACTTAACAAGTAAATTTAGAACTTAAAACTCAACCATCGGAATAATAGAAAATGAAAATTTGTCGGAATATTAAATTAAGCATCAGAATGTAAGAAAGTTAATTCTATCGGAATGTATGTCTATCGGAATGTCCAGATCGGAATACAAGGTTCAATTCTGTCGGAATGTATGAAAACTCTTCTGTTGGAATATGATTCTGTCGCAATGTTCAAGTATCGGAATAAGTAAACCTGTCGGAATGTTGTTAACAAAATTTGGGCAGCACTTCGACTTAAAATAACCTTAAGACCCGTCGGAATATGCGATCGCAATGAGCGATCGCAATCCCGATCAGAATAAGGGGGAAAACCTCTATATTACAAAGTAGAACCACAAGGGTTATTGCGATACAAACAAGCTGCCGTCGGAAAGTGTAAACCTAAATATTGCGATGGACCAAACAATTCGAAAATTAAAATAAGCTAAAAACTCAATAAGCAGTGCCAATAAGCACTTGTCAAAAACTCTACAAGGCCAATAATAAAGAGACTCAATAAGCTATAAATGGAAAACTTATCAAATCACCAAATAAGCAAACTTTCTAAGATTAACTTTTAAAGGATGAAACTTTATAAGAAAACTAAAAAGAAATAAGCTATATATATGAAATAAGCCAATAAGCACAACAATCTTATAGCTTATACCGTATAAAAGCTTAGTGAGGAATAAAAAGATTAACTTTTTAATCACTAAAACATCAAAATCAAACACAAATCTTTAAATTTCGGATCAAAGTATAAAGCAAAATCAGGAAAGGAAGAAAAAGATAAAAGATTAAAAGCTTAAACTTGAACTTTTTGATTAATAAAACTCAAATACAAAGATTAAAGAAAGCTTAACTTGAAAGAAAAGATGAAGTTTTAGTGAGAGAAAGTTAAACACTTTCTCTCTCTAAAATTTAAAAACTAAAAACAAAGAAAATTAAACTAGCTAACCCACCCTCCTAATGTGTTTAGGAGGGTATTTATAGGAAAATGGGGAGGTGCATGTGTTGCCTCCTCTTTCTTTCTTCTAGGCTCGATTTAAATCCTTTGTCTTTCTCTACGTCGTCTCGGGATTTGTCGATGTAAATTGAACTCGTCTTATAATCTTCTTCTATAATTAGACTTGAGTTCTTCGACTTCATTAAACTTCCGTCTTTAAACTTTTTCTTCGATAAATCTTCAGAATAGGTCTTGGACTTCCGTTCTTTTTGCATTCTTGATCTTTTGACTTCGTCTTTCCTCGTTTTCTTCAATAAAAGCCCGTGAAAGCCCGTGTTTTCTTCCTTTTTCATCTTTTGGTCCTAAAACACAATAAAAACACAAACCACGTATAATTCCGACTTTTACGACATAAAATACACGTTTTGGTCTTGTTATTATTGGAAATAAGTGGTAAAAGGATAAGTGTTTTCACACTTATTAAATCCCCTACACTTGACCATTGCAATGCCCTCATGCAATGCATTAATTTTAAAGCACGGTTTACATTTTCCATCATAAATAACCCACCTTGGCCTTTATTAAATACTAAACATTAAGGAAAATAAAAAAATAGAAACAAGTAAAGAAATCAAAGACTTACATTGGGTTTTTGGCTGCCATGAACGTTTATCATCCTCAAGTTTCACGTTCCCCATACCAAGCTTAAAAACGAGATCATTGTTATTATAAGTTAGCAAACTAACACGAATTCATGTGGGCCAATTATTTACTTAGACTCCCTTATTCCTAGGTGTATCTCTTATATTTTAATTTTGTCTTGAATGATCACGATGATGCATTGTTTGACTTATTTTGATAGTTATTTAGGATGAAAATAAAGTGGGACGATTAATCAATAGTTAGCTAAAGGACAAAATCTTTTAAAACTGCTTCTCGGGAACTCTTACAGTTCATATCTTGGCATAACTCGCTTCACGATTTGAGACCTTTCTCGGACCGATATTCGGCAGCGACTTCATACTTCAAATCTTTGAGAGACGTTCTTGAAATTATGGTCTTCTCTTCATAATAGGAATTTCTTCACTTGAAGTTTTGAGAGATAGTTCATCATTGGACCACGACTTCTTCATTTTTCTCCAATCTTTATTTTGGACTTTGATATACAACGATCCGCCTCCTTTTAGGACTTGGATCTATTTATCCTCATACCTTGTTAGGGCCTTTTTGGATAGACTTCTCCATGATCTTTAGGGGAGTATTTGCTTTTCGTCGTGTGTCTCGATCCTTCATATTGATTTTTGATAAATGATTCTTCACATCACTTTTGGATCTTTAGCAACAAAATGTAGTCCTCATGCCTTGTTAGGGCCTTTTCGGACTCGCCAATCTTCGCATCCCGCTTCAATAAGTTATGCCTTGGCTATGAACTCTAATTAATACCGAGCAACTTTTAAACGATCTTGTGCTAGAAGCTAAGTAACTTTTCAAATCGTACAACCTTATTTATTGCAGATAAATTTATTAGCAAGCGATGGGAGAAAAAGCTTATAATCAACTCACATAAATTCACGAAAGAATATCAAACTTATAATTGTCTCTATCATCTCTCGTTCTCCACAGTTTAAAATCTCAAGGAATGAGACTCGTGGATGCTTAGCCAATTAAATCAAAGTTTTGGGTTTTCGAGTTCTCTATAGGATCTTGCAAATTCTTAGACTTTTTCAAGTTTAGAAATCGCATTTTAAAGTTCCTTTGATAAACGACTCTCTAGGATCAATTATAGGAACTTGCGAAAAGTTCTCGTTCTTAACCCGTGAAAGTTAAGACTTTCGCGTTTTAAAGTTCCCTATATAAAAGCCTAGCAAAACTTAACTTAAACACGTTAATGATACTAGCTAGAGTAAACTCGGGTTGAGTCAAAATATTCACGGCTTTGAAAAATTTATTCTAGCAAAGAAAGTTAATAACGATAACAAAGGAAAACTACAAGGCCAAAATAGATTAAAAATTTTGAAAAATGTCGAAAAATCAAATTTTCCGATTAGAATGAGGGCAAATTCATGGAAAAGACCACCTACTTCGACTTCATTAAACTTCCGTCTTTAGACTTTTTCTTTGATAAATCTTTAGAATAGGTCTTGGATTTCCGTTCTTTTTGCACTCTTGATCTTTTTACTTCGTCTTTCCTCGTTTTTTCTTCAATAAAAGCCCGTGAAAGCCCGTGTTTTCTTCCTTTTTCATCTTTTGGTCCTAAAACACAATAGAAACACAAACCACGCATAATTTCGACTTTTACGACATAAAATACACGTTTTGGTCTTGTTATTATTGGAAATAAGTGGTAAAAGGATAAGTGTTTTCACACTTATTAGAATGCTTGACTTCAAAAATGTACGTTATTAGTTGTACGCTTTTATATTGAATATGTGTTTTAAGAATACCAATAAATGTGTTATTTCATGTGTTATATTAGTTGTACATTTGAGTTATGTGGTATTTTTAATATTTCACACCCCCAAAATTTGTCGCTGCGGAAGACTGGCTTTGGGGGTTGCGACTTCATGATTATCCAAGAACGACCTCTACATGACAAAACCACTAAACAGACTCCAATAATCCACGTAGTCAAGTACCTGAAAATAAATGCTTAAAAATGTTAACATAAAGTTGGTGAGTTCATAATTTTTATTTTAAAATGTTAAAAAAAGTTAGAGTTTATATCGACCACTGCACCTCGTAGTAAAAAATAAGAGCTTAAAAAATAACAGTGTAAATGCAAATATCACACTAAAACAATATTTACGTTTTATTCATACTTAACATTTTTTTAATGACAAAACATCGAACATATTTTTATGTTTAAATTATAAGCAACATATAAGTCTTTTAAGTCCATGAACTTATATACTAGGGGCAATTTCATATTTCACCCTACTTTTTAAATCAATTTCAAAAATACCCAATCATGCTTAAAAACCATTGTACATTATGCATTCAATTGTTACACTTTGGGTATATATGAAATTAAGTTTGAAAGTAGGGTGATATATGAAACTAATCCTATATACTAAACTTTTATAAAAAGTTTACATAACTTATATAAACAAAATATGGAAAAATAAAATGGACCAAAATATTGACTTTGACCCTCTTGTCAGATGTACAAAGTCAAACCAAGACAAATACAATGTTTGCTTATTATCTTGAACAAACATTTATGAGGCAACAAAATTCAGACCTGTTGGACTCTAGCGAATCCTGGATAAGGGGGCCGATGGGTTTCGTGGGTGTCTGATGTGTGCCTATAAATATCAACCTTGTCCAAGCTTAATCCTCACCCCTTCTCTATCTTTTCTCTCTTTTATCTTTGCACATAGACTAACTCTCTAATCTTTCTTGTCTATTCTCTTCTTACTTGTGATTTAGATCTTTGTGCAATTCAAATCGGTTATGGGAAATCTCTATTCTAAGCTTTGATCCTTCAAGGCTTCACTTTGAGTGAATGTGTTAAGTGTTACCTACACAATCACCATTGTTTTACCCATTCATTTATCTACTTGTATAATAGTGTGGTTGGTGTTGTAAACCACAAGTGTATAGCATACAAGATGTTGTGGTGCCTTTGTAAACAACACGACATATTATGTTGAATTTTTTTATCTCTCTCTTATTGCTATGTAAAGAAAAAGCATGAAGAAGAGAGTGCGCGAAATGAAGCAGACCAGTCGACCTCGAGTAGGAGCGAAAGGCTATGCTGTTTTTGAAGAGCAGTGGGAAGAAGAACGAAATGACCCAAATAAGGCAACAAATCTTCACATGATACCAGAACGTGGAAGTAATTTTTGTTTGGAGGATGATACATTTTAGATTCTTATAAGTGGAAAAGAAAGAAAACCAAAGAAGAGTACAATCTTGTTAATCAGTGGAACAGTAACAATCTTATTAAGTTGATTTCAAAATGACTTAAATTTTTATAATTGTTAACACAAATTATTGCCTATTGATGAGACTGCATTTATACATAGTCTCATCGTACAAATCGGGCTTAAAACGCTTAAAAATATCATAAAATACCCCAAAATATGCTTGTGTTTGTTCATTGTGTATTTTAGGTACGCATATCGTGAAATCAACAAAAGATTATAAGAATCAAGCAAAAACGAACACGGGAAACGAAGCCGCACAAAGAACCGGACCCGAACGATGAATTTCCAAAATGGTCCCTGAAGTTTAAAGATTTGACAAATTTGGTCCCTCGTCTTTGAAGAATTGTCAAGAATAGCCCTTGAAGATTCATCTTGTGTAAGATTTATCCTCCAAGATTGAAGAGTTGACAAGACAAGCCCTTGAAGATGCAACAACTTTCAAATCAAGTCCCTTTCAAAGTTTATAATAAACTACAAGGACTGGTTTGGTAATTAGACCAAACCTAATTGTGAAGAAAAAGGGAAATTATGCTGCCATTCTCTATTTGCAAGTATTTTGGGAGTTAAGGGACCAATATTGCCCAGACCACCATGTTGGGAATAAAATATAGCCAGTCTACTTGAGCGCTGACAAGAGTAAAACAAGCGTTTATAGGAAGAAAACAAACGTTGACAGATCAAGCATTGACAAGAAGAAGTCAAGCGTTGATACATTGAAGACAAGCACTGATGGAAAGATTTAGTCTACGCGTATATTGTTTCTAGTTTGTTTCTAGTAAAGATAAGTTCAACATTGTATTTTCTATAATAATTTTTACCTAGAATAGTTGATACGTAGAATCTTGTAAAAGGCTTCTTATGTCTATAAAAGAAGACCTTTAGGTTATTGTTCAATATAAGTTTTCATACGTTAAACACTTTCATTGTAAGCAAGTTCGTTATATTCAATCAAGTGAAAGTTTGTTTACATCTTTGTGTGTTTTGTTTAAGTGTTAATTCCGCATAACACTTACATTACTTTATACATATACAAAGGTTTATCTACGTGTATAACTTGATCTAATCTAATATACATAAAGATAAATCGATCTAAGTTTGGGATCAACAAGTGGTATCAGAGCTTGTTGAGAAACTTTTGATCTTAAAGAACACAAGAACCCTAAAATCACCAAAACCCTAATTTTCTCAAAACCCTAAAAACATCATGTCTAATCCAGAAGTAAACCCCTCCTCCTCAAACCCTAGCATCAAGATTCCCAAGCTTGATGCAAACAACTTTGAGCTATGGAAGTTCAACTTTGAGCAATATCTAGGAATCTATGACTATACTCTCTAGGAGATTATTGAATATGGAAACACATTCGATAAAGCTCAAAAGATTGCTAATGCCATTGCTACAAGAACAGCCGTTGCTGGATATCCAGAAGAAGATAAGAAAGAAAAACCTGATGATGATAGAGCTGTGTCTGCTGAGGACATAGCAAAGAAAAGGGTTGATATGAAAACCCTAAACATTCTGAAACTTTCTTTGGGACAAGAAAACCAGCATAAGTACAGAGGTTATGAGTCTGTAAATGACCTTTGGGCAGCTCTTGAAGTTGCATATGATGGTAATGCTGATACTAAGGAAGAGAAGAAGAAGCAACTCATGCATGAGTATGCTGTTTTCAAGGCTCAACCTAATGAGAAGCTTAGCAGTGTGAGAAGCAGACTGCTTGACATTACAAGCAAGATGTCCTTCATGGGGACACAAGTTGGTGATGTTGACATTAATGCCACTTTTCTTAAAAGCCTTGGTGATGCGTGGAAGATTGAGGCAAGATCTATTCTTGCCAATAATACTCACAAAAGTTCTACTTTTGATGATATCTACAACAAACTGAGGCTGTTGGAGGATGAAACTCTTTTGGAGCATGGAAGTAAGTCTACTAATAGCAACATGGCCTTCTTCTCACATAGTGAAGGCCAATTTGATCAGAAGGACTCTTACATGCACCCAGTTACTGGATCAACATGTGTCAACGCTGGAACATATCCTGTCAACGCCTTACATTCAGACGCTGACACATACAAAAGTGATTCTCCAAGAGTTAAGCCTGCTGGTTTGGATCTGGATACTGTGTGTGCATACATTGCTTCTTTGCCCAATGGTTCAGTGATTACATATAAAAACCTTGAGCAAATAAGTGATGAGCACTTGGAGGAGATGGATATTAAGTGGAACATGGCTCTTGCTACTATAAGAGCAAACAGGTGGAATAGAAGGTTTAAGAAGAATATGACCTTTAATGCAAAGGACACTGCTGGATTTCATAAATCCAAAGTTGAGTGCTACAACTGTCATCGTATGGGGCACTTTATAAGGGAATGCAGATCTCCAAGAAGATCTGATGCTGGCAAACCCTCAAGCCAAATTGTTAAGGCTCAAGATCCCAAGGCCATGGTTGCAGTACAAGACATTGATGGTATTGGATGGGACTGGAGCTATTTGGCTAAGGATGGGGAAGAGGATAAAGCTTTGGTTGCTGACATAGAAGAAGAAGAGCATGCTCAATATGCTCTCATGGCACACTCCTCCTCTTCATCAGATAATGAGGTATACGATGATGCTTTTTGTAGTAAGGGTTGTAGGTTAAATACTGAGAAACTTAACAAAGAGATTTTAAGATTGTTAAGTGATGTGAGTACTGAGAGATGCAAGTTGTCTAATTACCAAATTGCTCTCACTCAAACTGAAAAGACAATTGAGGAGTACAAGAAAATGGAATTTGATCTAAAAGATAAAATTAATATCTTAAAACATGATTTAAATGCTAGTAATGATATTAGAAACATTATGGAAAGGGTCAATGCTGATATACAGGCTAAGTTAGATGAGGCCATCAAGAATAAGGATAATGTTGACCTTAAAATCCAGAGATTTGATAAGGCCACACAAACCCTAGGAGAATATGTTCATAAACAAAGGGATCCTAAGGACATGACTGGGATTGGGATGAAAGACTATACTGTGGTTCCACCACCAGCTAGGGACTTCTATGGTGTCCAAAGAAAGGACTTATCTTGGACTGGTTTACCAGAACTCCAAGAGGAGGAATTTATTCCTCCTCCAAGAGTCATTACTCCAGTTGAAGAGTATAGACAAAAGTTGACTGACTTAAATGAATGGAAGAAGGCCAATCCTACCTTATTTGTTAAGGGTGGCTTGTTATGTGAAAGTCCAAATGAGTCAACCCCTATTAAGGTAACAAACCCAATCACTGGTAAGACTGTTGACCTTGGCTCAAACACTGTTAGAAAACCTAGCATCAAGTATGCAGAAATGTATAGGAATACTAGGTCACCTAAAAGCCAAGTTAGTAATGATGGAACAGGCTTCTTCTCTTCTAGACCTAGGGTTGTGTCTAGAAAAGCCTGTTACACTTGTGGTAGCTTTTCATATTTAGCATATAAGTGTGTCAACGCTTCCAAGGTCAACGCTTTTAAAAAGGCAAACGTTGTCAGACTCAAAACCTTTGTGGAGCAAAGTCCACAAGTTGTTAGACCAGCCCCTTTCTTCATTAGAGGGTCTAACACTCATGGACAAAGACCATTTCAAAAGACCAATACTTGGTCTAATAGGCAATGGGTTTCTGTAGCAAACCCTAGGTTCAACGCTGAAATGGGTAATTTCAGCGTTGACAAGACCAAATCCAATGCTGACAGAAACGTGATCAGACCTAAATATTTGCAACCACAGGGTAAGGGGTCTAAAGCTTCTTCAAGCTTGACATGGAGACCTAAGAAAGATCAAAACCCTAATGATAATGGGATTTCTATGACCTACAACAAATTTAATTATATTTCAAAGGTCATTACAAAACCTATTGGGGTTAACTGGGTATTTCATCCAAAGAGAGATGAACTAGGGGTTATTATGAGAACTAAGTCTGTTCTTGTTGAAAAACCTGATGAATCCAAGTCTGCTAAGGCTTGGGTTCCCAAAGAAAACTAACTTGTTTTCTTTATGTGCAGGGCATTCAAAAACAGGTCAATGATTATGGATATTGGGACAGTGGATGCTCTAGGCACATGACAGGGAAGGAAGATTATTTAACTAACTTCACTCCCATTAAGGATGGTGATAAGGTTTACTTTGGAGGCGGATATGGAACTATCACAGGCAAAGGAACTCTTCTCACCAAGAACTTGCGTTTTGAGAACGTGTTTCTGGTAAAGGAACTTGATTACAATCTTTTTAGTGTATCATAAGTTTGTGATAACAAAAATAAAGTTATGTTTACTGATACTGAATGCTTGGTGTTAAGCAAGGATTATAAAATCCCAGATGAGAAATATATTGACTATAGAACACCTAGGCATAAAGACATATATAATGTGAATCTTAATGGAATTAGGATGAATAATAATATGTCATGTTTTTATGTTAAAGCTTCAGTAGATGAGAGTAATCTATGGCACAGGAGACTAGGGCACATAAACTTTAAGAATATAAACAGGCTTGTGAGACTTGGCTTGGTTGATGGTTTGCCTGAAAAGGCTTTCCACAATGACCACTCTTGTGTTGCATGCCTTAAAGGCAAGCATCACAAGGTCTCATTTAAGTCTAAACAGGTGCACTCTAGTTCTAGACCACTTCATTTGCTGCATATGGACCTATTTGGTCCAACTAATATAGAGAGTTTGAATGGTAAATCATACTGCTTTGTCATCACAGATGACTTTTCTAGGTTTACTTGGACTTTCTTTTTAGCTATGAAAAGTGACACTACTGACACTTTAATTGACTTTATCACTCAAATAGAGAAGAAGACTGGTAATGAAGTTAAAATACTTAGGAGTGATAATGGTGGTGAGTTTAGAAATAAACTTTTAGATGATTTTTGTGCCAAGAAAGGGATTACTAGGCAGTTTAGTGTTGCCAGAACCCCACAGCAAAATGGGGTTGCTGAGAGAAAGAATAGAACCCTAATTGAAGCAGCCAGAACTATGTTGGCTGATGCTCACTTTCCCATAGCTTTTTGGGCTGAGGCTGTGAATACAACATGCTATGTTCAGAATAGAGCATTGGTCAACAAGATACAGAACAAAACACCTTATGAGTTACTTTGGGGAAGGAAACCTAATATAGGTTTTCTTAAACCTTTTGGTTGTCATGTAGTTGTACTTGAGACTAGTGATGCCTTAGGTAAATTTAGTGCAAAAGGTAATGAAGGCTATTTCATGGGTTATTCAGTGCAGAGCAAGGGATATAGGGTTTACCTTAAGAAGGAAAAACGTATACTTGAAAGAGTACATGTTAGGTTTTTAGAGAGTAAACCTAGTGATCCTGAAAGTGGTCCAAATTGGTTGTTTGACTTAGAACCTCTATCTAGGACTTTAAATTATATGCCTGTCACTAATCCAGATATTGTGAAGGTAACTTCAAATGTTGTGGAAGAAAAAGTTGTTGATGTTTCAGGTACACAGGTTAATGAAGAGGTTGGATCACAAGCAGACAAGTCATCTCCCATACAAGAGTATGTCACTATCCCCATATAGACATATGCTTTTGTTGCTGCTGCTGCTGGAAAAGATAATGGTGGTCCTCAAGTACCACCAGTTAACAACATGCATGGTCCTTCAGGCGGTGACAAAGGCAAATCTGGCGCTGACAGGACAAATTCAGGCGTTGATGGCTCAAACGTTGACAACAATATTTCAGGCGTTGATAACCCAAACGCTGACAACCAAGGTTCAGGCCTTGACAACACTTTTGAGCATCTTTTCTCTTCCAATTTTGTACAAGGTGAACCTTACAATTTTCATGAAGAGGTTCATCCTAATATTGATGAAAGATAGTCCGAAGAAGATATTGGCAACATGGATAATGAGATTGAAGACACTAGACTTTTTGAGGGAGGAGTTCTTACTTCCACTATGAAGAATCACCCTACTTCTCAAATCATTGGTGATATTATGACTCCTGTTCAGACTAGAAGATCTCATCAGAATCTTGGTGGATTCATTGCCAATATCCACAAGAAGGTTGATACCCCTCTTGTTCAATCATTCTTGTTTGCCTGTTTTCTATCATAACAGGAACCCAAGAAGATATTTGATGCTCTTAAAGAACCAAGTTGGGTGGAAGCAATGCAGGATGAGCTTCACCAATTTGCAATTCAAGATGTTTGGGAGCTGGTTGATTGTCCCAGATATGTCAGACCTATAGGGACAAGATGGGTTCTAAGAAACAAGAGAGATGAAAGAGGCATTATGGTCAGAAACAAGGCACGTTTAGTGACTCAGGGATATACACAAGAGGAAGGGATAGACTATGAGGAGGTCTTTGCACCAGTTACAAGGATTAAAGCTATTAGGATCTTTCTAGCCTATGCTTCCTACATGGGCTTCACTGTCTATCAAATGGATGTGAAGAGTGCCTTCCTCTATGGAAAAATTGTTGAGGAGGTGTATGTAATGCAACCTCGTAGTTTTGAAGATCCAGAGAATCCAGACAAGGTGTATAGAGTCAAGAAGGCTATGTATGGACTTCATCAAGCCCCAAGAGCATGGTATGGCACATTGTCCACTTATTTGGTGGAAAATGGATTCAAGAGGGACACCATAGACCAGACATTATTTACCAAGAAGGCTGATAAGGATGTCTTGCTTGTTTAGGTCTATGTTGATGATATCATCTTGGATCTACCAATCCAAAGATGAGTGAAGATTTCTCCAAGCTTATGACAGACAAATTCAAGATGAGTGCAATGGGGGAGATGAACTTCTTTCTAGGGTTACAAGTTCATCAGAAAGAAGATGGTATCTTCATCTCTCAGGATAAGTATGTAGCAGAGATCTTGAAGAAGTTTGGCTTTTCTCCACATGAAAAGAGGGCTACTACTCCTATGGATAGAGAACACCCTTGGGGAAAGATTGGAGATGGAAAAGATGTGGATGTCAGGCACTATAGATCAATGATTGGTGCATTGATGTATCTCATAGCCTCCAGACCTGACATCATGTTTGCTGTATGTGCATGTGCATGCCATCAAGTGACTCCCAAAGAATGTCACCTTTATGCTGTCAAGAGAATCTTTAGGCACCTTAGATGTTATCCCAGTCTTGGCTTGTGGTACCCTAAAGATTCACCATTGGAGCTTATTGCATATTCAGACAGTGACTATGGAGGTGATAAGTTTGATAGAAAATCCACAACTGGTGGATGTCAGTTTCTTGGGAGTAGGTTAATTTCTTGGAAATGCAAGAAACAAACAGTGGTGGCCAATTCTACAACTGAAGCAGAGTATGTAGCTGCAGCTTCTTGTTGTGGATAAGTCTTATGGATTCAGAACCAGCTGTTGGATTATGGGTATAATTTCATGCATACCAAGATATTTGTTGACAATAACAGCACTTTATGCATTATTAAGAATCCTGTACATCATTCTAAAACTAAACACATAGAAATTAGACACCATTTTATACGGGATTGTTTTGAAAAAGGTTTAATACAACCAGATAGGGTTGACACAGAAGAAAATGTGTCTGATTTACTAACTAAACCTTTTGATGCTGGAAGGTTTCAATACTTGGTAACAAGTATTGGAATGATCAATCTCACATAATATGTGTTTTGGGGTCTTTTTGTAAAAGTATGTACAGGATAATGCATTGTTATTGGTCTTTTTGAGAATTTAGATTTTCCACTATATTTTTCTAACACTGACAAAGGTTGCCTTAACGCTGATAAGTTTTATTGTAACGTTGTCAGCAATATATTTGTCTAACGCTGACAAAGGTTTCCTTAACTCTGATAAGTGTTATCGGGACGTTGTCAGCAACAATGTTAGTTTTGTGGTTTTCATCTAAATGTACAGGTGGTGTTAGCATTATACCATTGGATACATAGTTGCTTATGGATCCTTAGAGAATCATTTGCGCATGTTTTTATTTATGGATGATGGTTGGAATTTTCTATTCCTATCTTGACATAAATTTTTTATGTTCATACATATTTTTGGCAACATTTGTATCACAGTTTAAGGGGAGGTTTTAGGAACCTTTAGGACTTTTGGGTATCCTTATGATACTCTTATCACAATTCTAGATTGTGTCCACAGGTGAGTATGAGTTAGTTTTACTAAATCATGAGGCACTGTAGCATGCAAAGTTGATATACTATGCATGCTGCCAAGACATTTTTGGCCTAGAATTGGTTGTGGTCTGTTGGGAGACTTGTGAATGATTTTATCATGGGTTTACCTGGGAGTAACAAGGAATTTTATGAGATAACTTAGTTGTTAAGAATTTTGGTTAGCAAGGGACACTAGAGGACTGATATGTCTATCTTGCATAAGCAAGTGTGCATAACTAGACAGTGCTTGCCGCCCTATAATAATTATCAACTTATAGGTTATCTTCACTAGGATAAATTACTTTGTTAAGGTCCTTTTTCATTTTTAATATTTTTTATTTTTGGACGCTGACAAGTATTTTTCCAAGCGTTGTTGTGACCAATTTAGACGCTGACATGGCTTTGGCAAACATTGACAAGAATATAGCCGTTGGGCGTTGATGGGTTATTTTTGACCGTTGACACTCAATGGGACCTACCCAGTTGTTATTTTTGACGAATTTTGGGGCCGTAATTTTGGGAGTAGATAACTTTCATTTAATGCATGAGATAACTTATTTTCTTTTCAATATTTTCATGATTATATTTTGAAAATAGTTGCCTCATTTTTTACCAATCACATGCATATTTCTCTCCTATATATTTGGCTCCTATTTTTAAACAGGGTACCTATCATTCTTGTCTAACAATATTTTCTCCTATACTTCATCTTTATCAATTATTCAAACAGCTTTCAACAATGGCACCAAAATTTAAACCAAGTGATTTGGTATTAGGTTTCAGGAGTCAATATAACATGATAGCATATTTGGACGCTGATGATACTCTGTTTCCCCAATACACACAGATGGTGGCGTATTTGAATGCATCCCCCATTAGGTATGCTCTTTCTCATGCTTCTCTCATCTCTGTCACACATATTAAGCAGTTTTGGAACAATGTTAGTTCCTCAACAGTTAATAATGTGACTACATTATCATCTATTGTTCATGGGCGCACATGGGTAGTTACTGAAGCCTTGGTTCACCAAGCTTTGCATCTTGATGATGCAGATGGTATAACCATCCTTCCCATTCATGAAATAGAACAAGGACTAAGGGCTTTGGGTTATCCTTTCCCTGATGAGGGAACTTTAAACAAATATCATAAACAGGAGTTTCCCCCAGCCTTGAAGTACCTAATACATATCCTCTTGCAATGTTTGAATCCCAGTGTACTGCACACAATGAGATTAATAGATCCATTGCTAGTGCTATTGTGTGCATTTCTACTGGGCAAAAGTTTAATTATTCAAAAATGATTTTTGAGGGCCTGTGTAAAAACAAAGGGAATAAAATGACTTTCGCTTATCCCAGATTTTTACAAATGGTTTTTGATGTCCAAAATTACTGCACTAGGGATCATGATGATTTTTATGAGATCCCTGTGCAAAAGAAAGCAAATTTTACAAAGATGAATTCACCCCCTCACCGTGACTTACCCCTCACCCCAGCTATGATTGCTGTCATTGAAGCAGCACAACCCCAACCAGACCCACAACCACAACTTGACCCAATACCTGAACCTTTACCTTCACCACAACACATGAAAATTGACCAAGAACCCTTTGACGTTGACACATTAAATGTTGGCGTTGATACACCTAATCCAAACGTTGAAACCAATCCTTCACAGACCCAAACACCCCTTAACCAACCCACATCCACCCATTCCACATCATCTTCTCCCCCACAACAATATAGGTTGCAAAAACACCAAAGGACTACTGGAGTGTTCTCCTCTAGTGGTCCTAGCCATGTAGCAGAGAGAACTACCACCACAAGTGTGGTTGGTGCTATGGATGCGGCTGGGACTATTGGTTCTGGCTTAGAAGCTGGCCAAGACAGTCCTAACATCTTTAAGACCTCATCCATGCCCCATGAATCTAACCTGGGAGGTCAAATACCCATTTTAGAGGAGGGCAGATTGGAACCAATGACCTTAATGGAATTGACGGTTGTATGCATTAGCTTGCAAAAGCAAAATGCAGACTTGGTACAAACAGTCAGTACACAAGGCCTTGAACTCAAGCAATTGAGGGAGAGGATTGTTATTTTGGAAACAGTTGAGTCAAGGAGGAGACATACAAGGGTCCTTTTATCAGAGGAGGATTCTTACAAAGGGGAGGAAGCTGCTATAGAGCCTGTTAATTTGAGTGATAAAGGCTCACATGAAGCTGCTACAGAGCCTTTTGATATAAGTGGAAAAGGTTCATATGATGAAGAATCTTTGGGTGTTGATGAAGCCCTTACTGAGTTGAAGAAACAAACAGGTTTTGATGCGTCTCTAGTCACTCCTACAAACTTAAACTTGTCCTTTACAGCTATGTTGGAAGAAATTACAAGAGGTGCTGAGACAGGTAATTTGGGCGTTTACATGAGTAACTTGGGCGCTGACAAAGCAAATTTGAGCGTTGACAGACCTGCAGATGAGGTTGATGTATTCCAGTCATCATCCATCATCAAAGAAGTTTCTTCACAGGTATTACCATCATCCTTACCCACCATTGATCTATTAGATAAGGGTAAAGGAAAAATGGTAGAAGTAGATGTTCCAAAGGATGCAGCACAGGTTGAGTTTGATAGAAGGTTGGCTGCACAAATTGTGGAACAAGAAAGAAAGAAGGTTGGTGAATCACCTTTTGTTATCACTTCAGAAGAACAAGAAGGAAGTGATGAAGCTAGTTCAGACTCAAGTGTGATGATTATAGAACAACCAGAAAGACTTGAGTATGGTGATGAGTTGGCAAGAGAGAAGTTGAATGAGTTTAAATTGCAAGTAGATTTTGACATGCCAGAAGTTGTTTAGATGTACCATGCTTGGGAAGATAGGTGTATGGAGAATCCACATTTGACTATTTCAGACCAGATATGGGGTTTGGAGATTCTTCTAAGAGTACAAAAGGACTGCAAGGTAATTCTAAAACACAGAGCTAGCAATATTCTCTCAATGTTGAAAAGGGATAGAAGGGAGTTGTACTACATGCTACTCAGATGCCATGGAACAGGATGGACCTACAAGAAATTGATAGGATTATCCTTTGAAGAATTGGAGTTCAAAGCTTATCCCATTTAGGCAAGAGTGCAGGAAGAAAACACTCTAAGACTTCTTTCTGATGAAAGGAAAGAAGAACTTGCAGAAGAGATGGAACTTAAGAAGGTAATGATTGTTCCAAGACCTTTGAAGAAGGGAGTCCCTCTTGAGTTTCCTATAGATATGGATAGATTAGTGCCTAGTGAAGCTGTTATAAGAAGGAGCATCAAGCTCTCACCATTAGAAGCTTCAGATATGGTACAAGTGTTACCTCTTGATTCCAGAAACCCTATTGTAAGCTATAAAGAAGATGAATGTGGTTTTTGGAAGATTGGCAGGTATGGGAAAGAGGTTCACACTTTTACCACTCTTATATCTTTGTTTGCAAGTTTTGATAGAGAAGACTTGGTAGACCTTTGGAGATTGTTAGAAGCCATGTATGAGACTGAAGCTCCTACTTCAGTCAATGCAATAAAACTGTGGTCAACATTCAAGAGAATGTGTGGACCAAGAGATGAAGATCCTGCTGTTTGGAAGGATCTTGAAGATGACCTCAGTGGTCTTCAATGGCGTTTGTATTCAGCTACTGGTGTATATTACTTGAGTTCTACAAAGTTTGCTGAGTATCTTCTTGTAGATGCTCAGTATTCCATGTCCAAGGAAGTCTTGGAGAAGATGAAGACAACACAGCTGGAAATTGATTATTCAAGTGACGTGGCCAAAGATTTGATCAGACATATTTATTACCAATATGAACAAGTTTGTAAGATTCCTCCTAGTTCTTAATGTTTATTCAGAAACTTGATTACTAGAGTAGATATCAAGTTTAGGGGAGGATTGTTGGGAATAAAATATAGCCAGTCTACTTGAGCGCTGACAAGAGTAAAAAAAGCGTTTATAGGAAGAAAACAAACGCTGACAGATCAAGCGTTGACAAGAAGAACTCAAGCGTTGATACATTGAAGACAAGCACTGATGGAAAGATTTAGTCTATGCGTATATTGTTTCTAGTTTGTTTCTAGTAAAGATAAGTTCAACATTGTATTTTCTATAATTATCTTTACCTAGAATAGTTGATACGTAGACTCTTGTACAAGGCTTCTTATGTCTATAAAAGAAGACCTTTAGGTTATTGTTCAATATAAGTTTTCATACGTTAAACACTTTCATTGTAAGCAAGTTCGTTATATTCAATCAAGTGAAAGTTTGTTTACATCTTTGTGTGTTCTTGTTTAAGTGTTAATTCCACATAACACTTAGATTACTTTATACATATACAAAGGTTTCTCTACGTGTATAACTTGATCTAATCTCGTATACATAAAGCTAAATCGATCTAAGTTTGGGATCAACACACCAAACCTCATACCACCACTCAGCTACTGCCACCTCATCCACTCCACCCAATCACCACCCTCCACTGCACCACACCGACCACATCATCATTCCACTTACAAGTTTATATAATCAGTTTTTTTAAACAAGTTTTTCCCTCTATACACTTATTTTTACCCTAAAAACAGAGTGACCACGCCCTTAAGAACTTAATGAACCCTAATCTTAATCCTACATCCAATCAAGGGGTTTTGTTGAGATAACTTCCAGATGGGTAATTCACCTTAAGTTAAACCCATCCCACATTGATATGTCACGAGATGTACCACCAAGCCCCCCCTCCATTTGTCCTGTTCACCTATCACTCGCACCTGCCAGAAGGATGACCAAATCAACGAACAAGATTGAGTGGCGTGTTGCTCACATATTCTGGATGGCTATGATCAAACGTGCGGCTGACAATCACAAGTTTTCCTCCATAACAGCCTAGAAGACCAAATTCAAAATTTGGATATGCTGAAAAGATGCTAGATTCCTTCAAGGGTAGTTTAGGGCATTTGATTCGTACTAGGGTTTTCATTGTATCTCCTCTACATTCTATATAAATAGCAGTAGTAGAACTAGAATTAGTTTTCTTCCAGTTTTCATTTCCTCTATTTGTAACTTGATATAAATTTGAGTAATGATATATTGAGTTCCAAATTTTTTTTGTAAACTTTTGAAATGAATTATTTATAAAAGTTTCTTAACCTTGCAAAATTTATCTGAGTTCCATTCTTTTTAGTTCCTGTTGATTAATTAGACTTTATTTTCTGAAAATTGTTAATTTAAGTTTTATCAAAAGCTTTATGAAGATTCTATTTTTACAAATCCCTTTTGAGAACCAAAGCTTATAAAGTGACCTTGTGATTTAGACTGACAATCCAAATCCTTGTGGACTTTATCTGCCTTGTTATTTTTCACAAGTTGGTTTCAGTTTACAAAAGGTTTCAAGTGGGAGTAACTTATTTAAAAAAATCCGTTTTTATGCATTATTCCTTGTTGATAAACTTCCTGTTCACAAGCTCTTGCGCAAGCTGATTGACAACCAGCTTGTACACAAGATTTTTTGATCTTGAAGTGTGTTTTCTTTGTTTGTGATAGCAGGAACCAAAGTTAGCAAGACATTCTCATATTTTTTTCATTTCCTTGAAGATATTTGGCTTCTCCCTTGGTTCTGTTGTAGAACCACAACAAGGGTCTTTTACATAAGCTCTTCAATCATTCATAAGCCAAAAGTGAGCATGAAGATGGCATCAGCTTAAAAGTAATTGGCTTGAACCCTTTTTGCAACCTTTATGCATTCTTGAGTGATTTTATGAGTTTTTGTTTTAAACTCTTGTTCTTTGCTAGATTAATGTTTGTCTCATCCTTGCTTGTGATACGATGTATGTTATTGTGGTTGGAAAGTTTTCTTTGTATGATTGCTAGAGTTCTCTTTGAAAAATCTGTTTAAATAGATTCATAGGAGTTTTGGTAAAGTCATGTTTGAGCTCTTGGGTGACTTCATTTTTACTTTGCTTGCCTAAACATGTCTATTGTATTAGTGTAAGTTAGTTTTAGGTGTTATATTGTGTTAGTATAAGGTTTAGCTAAATATTTGCATGTCATCTAAAAAACTGCCATTTAGAAATCAGTAGGGTAAAACAAGGCCCTTTTAGTTATTTTAGGTTATAAAATTTGGTCAAGAGTTAGTTTTCAGGTTAGTTTAGGGTTGAGTATTCTTAGGTTTGATTATGGTTTGCTAGGATGCAAGATTTGTGGCTTTAAAATTCACTTAAGTGCAAACTATACCAGCAAAACACCATCAGACCTCTTTTTCTATTTGCAGTAACTGATATTGATTTATTTGTGTGCTTTCTTGTGTTGGAAGTGTTTGTTTTTAGCTTATACTTGACTCCCCACACTCCACTGAGTGTGGGGGTGCCTTTGTTGTCCAAAACCAACAAGTAACAAAGCCAAAAAGGCTCAAACCCGTTTTCTGTTAAGGAGCAGTGGGAACTCCTTTCCCAATGCTACCCTTATTCTTGCCACTGCTCCACTAGCAGACAAGAATTATCAACAAGTCACTTTCGGTTTTCTGTTTTTTTTTCTCTAGTGCCTAATTTTGAGTGTTTTTCATATTTTTCATTTTACCCAGTCTTAGTTAATTATTTTAAGATTTTTAGAAAAGTTTGTTTTTGTCTTATTAGGGTTAAAATTACTTTTTTCAAACTTTTTCATTTTTCTCATATTTACATAGGTAATTTAGGATTTTTCCCATTATTTTATTATTTTTTATAATTATTTTCATTTAAAAAGTCTTTTTATCCTTTTAAAAATAGAAAAATAGTTTTAAAAATTTAGGAAAAATACTTTTTAGCATTTAAATAATATAAGTAAGATATTTGTTTGATAAAATATTATTTTGGACTTTTTGTTAATTATATTTAATTTTAGGGCTTTAATTAGCATTTAAAATTTAATATTTAATTAATCGTAAGTTTTAAAATTTATTTATTGAATTTTTATTCTTATTTATATTATTTTAGACTTAGTTTTAATTTTTAATTTATTTTTAGAGTAAATTTTTATTTTCGTCGCGTTTTACGTTTTAAAGTTTACGTTTTACGTCGTAGTTTAATCGTAGTGTAGCTCGTCTTTTAATTTTCTCTCTTCAAACCCAAAAACGACACTAATCCAAACATGTTTTTATATAATTGGCATATAACACATACACCTCCTTCGAGAACGAACTCGGATTTATCGAGCATTCGCGTTTTCCTAAACGTGAACGTTTAATACTTGCCAATTATACGTGTTTTTCCTAAAACGTGTACGATTATACCTACAACAATTTTGGCGCCGCTTCCGGGGTGGTGTTTTTAGTGCCATTATGCATATCGTGTTTGTGTGAGTAGTGCATTTTTGCTTTTCATTTTTGGAAAGCGTAAATATCGTACATACTCATTTTTGTTATTTTTCTACTATATTATAGATATCCAAATAAATCGTGTTTAGTTTTCCTAAATTAAACACACAACTATCTTTTAGTATATTATAGAAATATTCGTTTTCGTTTTTCTTTGTGAATATTATTAATATATTGCACTACGTATCACAATAAATTTACAATATCTCCAAAAGCGTGAAACGCAACCTTAATTGGGATTTCATCACTCAATTATTGTATTCGAATCTAAAGCAAAAATGAAAAAGGCAAAATAGATAATTACTTTCGAAAGGCTTAATTTTGATTAACACAAACTATAAGGTGGGTATAAGGCGGTTGTATTTCACGACCTAAGGGAAAAAGGCTCTTAAGTGCTTAGCGCCACCTCGTTCCCCCCGCTTGCTTGTGCGTATTTTGAGAAAAAGGGCTAATCGAGGGTTTGTCAACCAAAGTATTATCAACGTATATTATATTTGCTTGATTTTCAAAGATTAAACCCTCTTGAACGTTTTAGTGTTCCACCAACGTTCTAAAGTCATCGAAGACGTTCACTCAACGTGATCGTTTTCATTCCTTGATGCTCCTTTAATCGAGAAATTTATTCGAGGAGAGATTTGTATATTTGAGTCTACGTAATACACCAAAAATCCAAAAAAAATAAAAAACCATCAAAACCCAAAAAAAATTGAAAAAACGAAAAACCCCAAAAGAATCTTCTTTGCTAACCCCATTCTCTACGTTAGTGTATGCGCAATCGATCGAAGGACGAATTCTAGCAACGCTTCGAATCGACGCAATCGAAATCGAAGCGTCGAAATCGAAGGAATCGACAACGAAGACGAGAATTAGAAACCGACGTTCCTAATATCGCTGTCGAAACCGTAGACGAGATGGTCGACAATCGTTCGATGATGGAATTGCTCCAAGCGCCCACCGAGGGTTATGGAGACGCGATCGTTTTCCCGCTATCGAAGCGGAGAATATTGAGATTAAGAGCGGAATGTTTTTGTTGATTCAAGCAACGAAGTTTAGAGGTCGTGAGGCGGATAATCCTCATGATCACATTCGAAATTTTGATCGTCTTTTGGCTACGAGCAAGTTTAACAACGTCGACACCGATGTCTTTAAGCTTATGCTTTTTCCGTACTCGCTCGATGGTGCCGCCAAGGATTGGTATGAGAAAGAGCCACCTAATTCCATAATTACGTGGAAGGATCTCGTTTCTAAATTCGTTAATCATTTTCTCCCACCGTCTAAGACGACGTTTTTCAAAAACGAGATTACGAGATTTGAACAAAAACCGAATGAATCATTTAGAGACGCGTGGGACCGTTTTAAGGAATTGCTTAGGCAATGTCCTCACCAAGGCTTTTCTGAGTTACACCAAATTGATACGTTTTATAACGGTCTTAGTTTTCAAGAACAAGATTCGTTAAATTCCGCCTCCGGTGGCAATTTATTGTGTAAAACTCCTAGGGACGCCTTATTGATTATCGAAAATCGATCCAAGGTTTACCAACTCCGTAACACACCGGGTGTTGCCAATGTTGCCAATGTTGCCAATGTTAGTAATTCTAATCGCTATATTGAGAGGGTTGATGCGAAAGTTGACAAATTGACGAATGTGTTTACGTCGTTCTTAATCGAGATGCAAAAGAAAAACGCTCCCGCTACGGTGAAAGCGGTTGAGGCATCGTGTACGTTGTGTGGTGGACCTCATAATTATTACGAGTGTGCGTCTACGGATGGCCAAACGTCGAGTGTAAACGCATTAAACAACAATTTTCAAAATCAAAACAACGGGGTCCATCACAAGGCAATTATAACAAAGGCAACAATTTTTCAAATCAAAACCGAAACAATTTTCAAGGAAACAATCAACAAGGAAAGCGAGGTGATTATAATCAAGGTCAAAATCTTAATTGGCAAAATCGAGGTTTTAACAAAAACAATCAAAACCGGAATTTTAACAATGGGAAAAATTCAAATATTTCGAACAACACTAATCAAGGAAACAATTTTCAAGGGAATCAAAACCAAGGTTTCAATCAAAATTTTAATGGCTCAAATGATTTTCAAAATTACGTTAAATCAAATGACGCTAATATGAATTGATTAGAAACGCAAATTGGTGAGATGAAAAACGATTTTTACAACACTTTGAGAGGTCAAAATAATAAAATAGATCAAGGTCAATGTGAGATTAAAATGATGTTTTTGGCAATTACGAGCAATCAAGCGAGTTCGTCTTCGATTACGTTACATAGTAACACCGTACCTAACCCGAAGGAACACGTTAAAGCCGCCTCGTCTATTAGAAAAATTCGTGTGATTACCCCTAACCTTGATGGATTTAGAGTTGTTCCTTCTTCTCAACCCTCGACTTCTAAAACGCCTTCATGTTCTAAAGTCGAGGGGGTGAACGTGGTGATCAAGGAAAAGAGTGCACACCCTCGTATACCTCAAATTCCAACCACGGTTCAAAAAGAGAGCTTTATCAACCTTACCCAAGTAACCCTTGAAGAAACTTGTGCTTCAATCCTTCTTAAAAAACCCAAAAGGCATATGCCGAGAAAGGAAGAGGATCCGGGTCAATTTCTACTACCTTGTGATTTTTCCGAGATTGAGGGATGTTTAGCCCTTGCCGATTTAGGTGCTAGCATCAATCTCATGCCTCATTCTCTTTGGAAATTGATGAAATTGCCTAGTCTTACCCCCACAAACATGACTATTGATGAGACTGCTTTTATACATAGTCTCATCGTCCAAATCGGACTTAAAATGCATTAAATATCATTAAAACTGCCAAATATATACTCGTGTTTGTTGCTTGTGTATTTTAGGTACGGATATTGAGGAAATGACAAAAAGATCACAAGAATCAATCAAAAACGAACACGGGAAACAAAGCCGCACAATGAACCGGACCCGAATCATGAATTTCCAAAATGGTCCTTGAAGTTTGAAGATTATACAAGTTTGGTCCCTCAAGAATTGAAGACTTGTCAATTTATACCCTTTCAAATCTCATTTATTGCATTTGGGTCCCTAAATTATCAAGTATGTACAAGATCAACCCTTGGAGAATGAGAAAAGTACATCTATGATCCTTATGCAAAGTTTGCAAAATAGTTGTGCCAAATTTGACAAGAAGGCAAACTTGAATATAAAGGGAAATGAAGATTGTTAGTTGTTTATTACAAGTTGAACAAATGAAGAAACAATGGGGGCCAAAGCTGTATAAAACAAACCCATATCCACCAAAAACCCAACCAAACCCGTTTAATACCCAACTTAAACCCGGTCAACACCCACATTTAGCCCAGTCAAACCCCAAACCCAACTCCTACCCGGCCCACACCCCACGTTTATTAGCCAGTTTATTTATTAAACTGGGTCAAAAGGTCAACCATGTTTTCCCACTAAACACAATATTTAAAAAATTAACCACCCAAAACGAATCAAACCCCCCCTTAATCTCTCTACCCAGAAACATAAACCCTAATCTAATTAGGGTGAAAAACAAAGGGGTTTTACCCATGCTTTTCCAGATTAATAATTTGGACTCCCCTAAACCAAACCCACTCACTTGAAACTTGCCAGCTAGTCACTTGGTCCCCTCCCCATTTTCCCCTGCTGCACCTAAAATGGCAAAAAGAGAATCAAACAGAGAATCAACGACCCCAGCTCATTTCTTTGTCTCAAAGCTACCAATGGACGTCCAAGATCAATTCCTACAGCTGTCAACAGTACACAAGTCACATGAGGCTGTTTTGACCAAGTTCAAACAAGAAGACCCAAGGGCTTTTAGGGAATTTCATGTATTAGGGTTTTAGTCTCTAGAATTTTCTATCAACTTGTATATAATGAGACGTATGTGTCTCATTATCATTGTTCTAGATTTTCTAAGTTCTTGTGTAATTCCTTTTTATGCAATTAAAAGTTGGTGTTTTATTTTTAACTGTAATTCCTTTTTATTTTGATGAAAGTTGGTAATTTGAGTCTAGAAAATCTGAGTTCCACATTTCAACATTAGTTCAAGAATTTTCAAAATAGCTCCTATTTTTCAAGTTTCTGAAAAAGGTGTTGGTTTTGGTAAAATCTTGTTCCAAAAATTGGATTTCCAAGTTTGTAAGTGTTTTGTTTAAGTGTTTTGAAAGGAAAAGTATTTGAGAGAATTTTGTGAAAAAGGTTTAAAAAAGAGAAAAATCAGAGTTATTTGTTATTTTGTTTCTATTTGTTCTTAGCAGGAAATTACTTGAAGCTTTTGACTGTTAGCCCAAGGTTCTGCACAAGCCCCAGCTTGTTTGGAGATGGATATGCAGCCATTGAGGGGCCTGGATGTAGGTCCCTCTAGGTAAAATTGTTCTTGACCCCTTGTTGTCAAACTTGGTGATTTGGCATGAAATTTGTGAGAATCTGTTTGTGTGTTTGTTTTACCTGTTTGTTTAGGCTTTACATTGTTTATTATGCATGTTAGAAGTATTTAAATTCAGATTTGGTAGGATTTAAAAGCATTTGGTGTGTTAAATCATTTTCAGAAAGTTTAAAAGGGTGTTTGGATTAGGGTTTAAGTTGGGTTAAAAGACATAAACCTTGTTTAAAAATCTGTTTCACATACTTCTTAGGTTGTTATTATGTGATATATGATTTTGGTTTTCAGTATTGATAGGTTTACAAGCATTTTGCATGTTCATGTTGGATAATATTAGCTAAAAAACAATCAGTCCATTTTTATGCTTGATTTGTTGAAGATTTGGCCACCAAGCTTTGAGACTACTAGTACTAGGTCATATCTAGGGTTTTATTAAGCTTGTATGTGATTGGGTTGGATTGTGTTCAAGTATTTAGCTGTTGAAATTCATTTTTGTGCAAGTAAACAAGTCAACTGTTCATCAGTATACTTACATGCTTAATCAGAAACTTTTTATGCCATTTTGTGCTTGATTTTGTGAAAGACTTGTGTGATTTTCTTGTTTATTTGACTTCCCACAACCCAACTGGTTGTGGGAGTGCCTTGTTGTCCAAAAACACGCCCTCACATAGCTTTCCTAAGCTATTTGGTCAACTGACCATTTATTTACACTAGCAGTGGTAAAAAAGGTTCCCCCTGCTAATACACAAGTTACCACTGCCAAGCTAGCAGACAAAACCAAAGCACATGTCACTTTCAGAAAGTTGATTTTTTTTCTTTAATGGGTTAAAACAAGAATTAGGGTTTGAAATTTGTTCCATTATTTTTATAATTAAATTTGTGATTTTTCAGTTTATTTAGTTTTTAATTTACTGTTCATTTAATATTTTTTATATTAAATAGCTATTTTTAATTAACTTTTTACTTTCTGTTTTTGTCTTTTAGTGACAAAAGTACTTATTTTTAAGTTTTAAAATTTTTCATAGATTAAGAAAAATAATTTAAGATTTTTAGTTTAAAAAAATTTTACTGTTTACTTTTTATTTAATTTTTAGAATTAATTTAGTTTAATTAGGGTTTTATTTATTATCAGTTTTGTCTTTTAGTGCAAAACTTTATATTTTTCAAACTTTTTCATTTTTCTACTGTTCTTTAGAGTAATTTAGGATTTTTAAAATTGTCAAATAATTTTTAGCATAATTTTATTTTTTTATAATTATTTTAGCTTAAAAATAGTTTTAAGTGTTTTAAAAATAGAAAAATAGTTTTTAAAATTTAGGAAAAATATTTTTTAGTCTTTAGATAATATAAGTAAGTTATTTGTTCAATAAAATAATATTTTGGACATTTTGATTAATTATATTTAATTTTAGGGCTTTAATTAGCATTTAAAATTGAATATTTAATTAATAATAGGTTTTAAAATATTTTTGTTGGAATTTTATTCTTATTTATATTATTTTAGACTTAGTTTTAGTTTTTAATTAATTTTTAGGTTTAAATTTTTAATTTGTAGCTTTTTACGGTTTTACCTGAACGCCTTTTTCGTCTTAGTTTAATACGTCTACGTAACCGTCTTTCTCTTCTTACCCCATTTCTATTTTATTTTCTCATAGCAATATAATCTCAAATCAAAATCAATTCATTACACAACGCACTTGCCTCCTTGGAAAACTAACTTGAACTTATTTTGTCATTAGTGCTCGGTTTTCCTAAACCGGCACTTAACGCTTACCACTATTTTGCCTTCCTTTTCCTAAAGGGGTAAAAACTCTACATCAATTTTGGCGCCACTGCCGGGGAGGCGTGTTGTGTTTTGATTGCAATTGTTGATTTTATATACTAACCATAATTAGTATTTGTATTAGTAGCACTCTACTAATACGTATTATCGGTTTTCGGTTTTTGTGTGAATACTATTACTATAGTGTATACGTAGAACAATAAATTCACAAGTACTCCAAATACGTGTGCAATCACAACCTTGACTTGGGAGGTCATTACCCAATCATTGTATTCGAATCTCAAACCAAAGAAAAAGGCAAAAATAGATAAATGCTTTTGTGAAGCTCGATTTTGAAAAATACAAACTATAAGGTGGGTATAAGGCGGTTGTATTTCACGACCTAAAGGAAAAAGGCTCTTAAGTGCTTCGCGCCACCTCGTTTCCTCCGCTTGCTTGTGCGTATTTTGAGATTGAAAGCTAATCGAGGGTTTTGCCGCCCAAAGTATTACTAAGTATCATATATATTTTCTTGGTTTCCATTGATTAAACCCTCTTGAACGTTTTGGTGTTCCACCAACGTTCTAAAGTCATCGAAGGTGTTCACTTCACGTGATCGTTTTCATTCCTTGAGGCTTCTTTAATCAAGAGATTTGATTAAGGAGGAGATTTGTAGATTTGTGTCTACTTAATACATTCACCAAGTTCCAAAAAGGTTAATACAATCAAAAACCACAAAAAAATTGAAAAATACAAAACACCAAAAAGAATCTTCTTTGCTCGTCTCCTCGTTGTACGTGACGTTTATGCTAACTCGTAATCAAGCAAAACGTGCACGTAAACGAAAGAACAAAACTCCCACTCCAAATCATTCTAGTGAGGAGTCTTCTATTGACGAACCCATTGCAAGAGAAGCACCAACCATGGCAAATCGAACTATGATGGAGTTACTTCAAGCACCACCGAGGGTTATGGAGAAGCTATTGTGATTCCCGCTATCCTTGCGGAGAATTTTGAGGTGAAAACGGGTTTGTTGTCGATGATCCAAAACAACAAATTCCGTGGTGATGAGAAGGACAATCCACACAACCATATCCGTCAATTCAATCGTCTTACCACCACGTGCAAATTTAAGGATGTCTCAAATGACTCGATTAAGATGATGCTTTTTCCATATTCCTTAGCGGGGCCCGCTAAAATTTGGTTAGAGAAAGAGCCACCCAATTCTATATTGACGTGGAAGGATCTCGTTTCAAATTTTGTGAAACCAATTTTTCCGCCCTCTAAGACTATGCACTTGAAAAATGAGATTTCAAAATTTTCACAAGAATGTAATGAAAGTTTTTCAACGGCTTGGAATAGGTTTAAGGAGATGTTACATGAATGTCCTCATCACGGTTTTTCCGACTTGCATCAAATTGACACGTTTTACAATGGACTTAATGATCATGAAAGAGATTATTTAAATGCCCCCGCGGGTGGTAATTTTTTGTGTAAAACGGTTGAGGAAGCTTTGGTGATAATTGAGAATAGCTCTAAGGTTTATAGCCCTCGTAACACACCGAGTGTTGCCAAAATGGGCTCGTCATCGTCTCGTAGCATTAATGCCTTACATGATGAAGCAAATGAAGAAAATCAATTTTTTGATAGATTTGCTAACCTTATGTCCCATTGGAAAGCTCAAGAAGCTTCGAATTCCGCTTCGGTTAAAGCGGTTGCTAAGAGTTGTTTGTCGTGTGGTGGAGCTCATGATCTTTCCGAGTGCATTACCGCGGATGGTAACACTTCGAGTGCTTATGTAGCCACGGGAACTTATAACCAAAACGGTCAAGGTTCCCGCCAAAATCAAGCTCCACCAAATCAAAATGCTAATAACTATCGAAACAACAATCAAGGTGGTAATTATCAAGGCAATCAACGTAACTACAACAAGGGTAATTATCAAAGTGGAAATGGGCAAATTTCAAACCAAAACCAAAATCGTGATTTTCAAACTACCACTCAAGGTTTTCAAAATAATCACACCAAAAATCTTCAAGGAGAATTTTTGAATTATGCTAAGGCAAACGATGCTAAGTTTGATAATATGCAACGTGGAATGGTTAGCTTAAGATCCGAGTTGAAAAACGAGCTTAAAAATGAACTTGCTAATGAACTTAAGACTCATGCTAATAAAATGGAAGGAAATGTTCAACGACTCCAACAAAATCAACAAAAAATGAAGCAAGGTCAACATGAGATTAAGCAAGAATTGTTAAAAGCGGATGCTAGGCAATCGAAGTTTGAAGACCGAATAGGAAAAATGTTTGAAGCTATCATGTGTAAACCTTCTTCTTCGGGTGGTCTTCCTAGTGATACCATCGTGAACCCGAAAGGAGAATTGAAGGTTATTACTACTCATAGTGGTAAAACTTTCAAAGAACCCACTTCTCGTCCAAGTACTTCTATGGAGAAGTAAAAAAGAGAAAGAACCCGAGGTGGTGGTAGAAAAGGAGCAAATTCCAAGCCCACGAAGTACCGCTCAAACCACACCTACGGTTGAACCAATACCAATAGTTGAACCCGAGATTCCAAGGCCTTTGCCTATGCCCCAACCCACACCACCCTTACCTTACCCTTCAAGACGAAACAAGGAAAAGGCACAAGAACGAAATAATTATCAATTTGAACTTTTTATGAAAATGTTTCGTGACTTGCATTTTAATATAAGTTTTGCCGACGCCTTGGTCATGATGCCTCAATTTTCCGCGAACTTCAAAAGTATGTTGAATAACAAAGAGAAATTGCAAAAATCGTCTAGTTGTTCTTCGGTTTTTCTTAGCCGCATACCTCAAAAAGTCGGTGATCTCGGCAAGTTTTTAATCCCATGTGCTATACAAGACATGGAGGAATGCTACGCCTTGGCCGATCTTGGTGCTAGTATTAATTTGATGCCTCTTGAGATTTTTAAGTCGCTCAATCTTCCCAATCTCACTCCTTCAAGAATGTCAATCGAGATGGTCGATCATTCTACGATTCTAGCTTGTGGAGTAGCCGAGGACGTCTTCGTGAAAGTTGGAATGTTCTACTATCCCGTAGACTTTATTGTTGTTGACATTCCCATCGATCCTAAAGTTCCTCTAATTTTAGGTCGATCATTTTTGGATACCTCGAGAGCACTTATCGATGTGCATGCTAGGAAAATCACTCTTTGTTTCAATGAGGAAGAACTCGTCATAAATGCAACTCAAAACTCCACACTTTCTCATGTGTATTCTATCACGTCTTTGAACAATGTTAGTCCCATCAAAAACATTTGTAAAAAGATTTCAAAAAGAGTTCTAGGAGTTGATGATAAAAACGATTTTCCGTCCCCTCCGCCGGTGGAGGTTAAGAGAGTTAAGCCTACGATTCCAATCACGAATGAATCTTCGGATGATGAATATGTTGATCCCGATGGGGAAGTTTTCTTTGTTGACAAACGTTTTGAGAACTTACCACCACCTTTACCAAAACGGTTTTCAAATGTGAGAACTTTTAGTGTGACTAATATTGATTTAGAAACACCAAATATTTTTGACATAATTAAGTCGGGTTTTCATAAGGAGAGTTTAAAAGATGAAAAAGGAAAAGATTTTAAATTGGATTTAAAAGAATTTTCTACAACTCTAACTCCGTCATCACCACGTGTATTGAGTACTACAAGCTCGTCTTCTCCTTTTGACGATGCTTTGTGTGGACCTAGTGTGGGGGAAGCCCCTTATTTTCCCTCCCCTTTTTCCACCGAGGACGAGATATTTAATCCTGGAATTGCTTGTAAAGGGAAATCTCGGTCTTCCACCGATGCAATAAATGGAAAATCTTTCTATTTTATTGGTGCGAGTCTACCTCGAGTAGCTCATGGTTTTTATGACTTACCCATTGTCCCACCCTTCTATTTCTTCTCATCTATTTTCTTGAAACCCTTTGGGTTTGTGTTGACACACGATGAAGTGGCGTTGATTTGTTTTTCCAATAAAAACGAGAACGCCATCTTTGATCCCGGTATTTTGCACCATCAAAGGACTTAGTCCTTAATACCGGTTGTTTTTGGGCCTTGTTTATCATGTAAGCCCCACCAAAAATTGACCACACCAAGATAATCCCTAAATGATCACATTTATAGGGATTTGAGTCGAGCTTTTGACTCGGTTATAAAAATCAAGGTGCCTCGTGGGGGAGTCCCATGCTTATCCTATGTACATATTATCGCTTTCTAATGTAGTTAATGTGAGGGGATTTGTGCCCTTCCAACCTTTGTTCCGTGGTTGTTTGTGCATTGTGGTTTTTAGATCATGATCTTCACGATTGGAGCCTCCCGTGTTCGTTTAATGGGAGCACTCGATCGTTTGTTTTGAATACTTTCTCAATATCCATGATATATCCTATTGATGTTCTAACCTTAGGTTTTTAGCACACTTCATAAACGGCTTTAAATTTATTGGTTACACCCTTTCCATGCTAGATTAGGCATTCGACTACGTCTCTAGTATGGGCGTGTTTGCACCCCTAGACTCGAAACATTGAGGACAATGTTTAACTTTAGTATAGGGGGGGTGAATAGATACTTGACTTGCCAAACCTTCACGCTTTCCAAAGTTTATCTTTTTGTTTATCATTTTGTTGCAAAATAAGGCTAAAAATGGCCAAATTTTAAAAATTTTCTCATGATTTATAAGTGTTTGAAGACACGAAAGTAGGTTTTCCGATGACGAGAATAAGAGTAATTTTTGACTCGACCGTGCGTGTTGAGCACTTAGCTTTGATTCCTTAACTACACATTAGGCTAAGTCTCTTAAATGAGGACGAGAAATGATAGAGTTAATTATAAGTTACTATGCTAAACGTAGAGTACTCGTATTCTTTCAAAAACTCACGTGTTCTCGTTGTTTGCTTATTCTCCCTCCGCATGTAAATATTTTTTGCTTAATAAATATTGACTTAGCGGTTTAGTTGGGATTGTTGGGTTTC
This sequence comes from Glebionis coronaria, assembly GCA_025667525.1. Lineage (NCBI taxonomy): Eukaryota > Viridiplantae > Streptophyta > Magnoliopsida > Asterales > Asteraceae > Glebionis > Glebionis coronaria. The sequence goes on from CM046879.1 coordinate 179,244,455, forward strand.
TAGTCTTTTCTAGTAGCTTCCGTGTAATTAAATTGGGAAGACATTAAGGTATCGCCAGCATCACGGTTTTGAAGTATTGGCACCCAAATAATCAAAAGCTTCACCCAATAATAAGATTTCAAGTGCTCACCTAAATCTAGCAAACAATTTGAAGCCCCACAAGGCCGAAAAATCTATGCAAAATTGAAAGTGAATCAAGCCTTAATCTTCGAAGCTTTAAAGATCCAAAATTCGCTTTAGCGTGAGGATATACGTCTTTGGCTAATAAAACCACCGATGAGGCGGATAATAAAAGGCAAGGCAAGACTGAAGTCATAATAAAAGCTTCATGGCGAAGTTGAATAAAAGATGGAGGTAAACCAAAGATAATAAGGCCCTTCCGTTAGGGGGCGTATAAAAGTCTTGGTAATAAGTCTCATGTTCAAAACCGTTATAAAACCGTGTTTATCGATTCTTCTTGTCAACTTAATTTTTTGACATCGTTGTCTATTGGGAGGGGTTATAGATTTGATGGTATTAGTTACACCGTTAGGACTCTATTTTTAGACCTAAATCTCTATTATCGCATAAGTCAAACAATGTATCCTCGTGAAACATTCAAGACAAAATGAAATATAAGAGATACAACTTAGGAATAATGGGAGGATAAGTACGTGATTAGGGCATATGAGTAGTGTTAGCATTACTAACTTATAATGACAATGATCTCGTTGCACGCTTGGCATGGAATTAGGGTGAAAATCGAGGACGATGAAATTATTTCTAACGAAGCATTCACGTGTTCTTATTCTATGAACCTAAACGTCCCATTTTGCGATGAAAATCATACATTATGTCTAAAACGCAAGTAGTAGTAATAGTAGTAGTGTAGCTAGTTTATCATTCAATAAAGTGAATAAAAATGAATTTTGGAGGTGCTACGATACTTTATTCTAGCATTGCGTGCGGGCACGACAATGGTTTAGTATGGAGGAGTGATGAGACTGCTTTTATACATAGTCTCATCGTCCAAATCGGGCTTAAAATGCATTAAATATCATTAAAACTGCCAAATATATGCTCGTGTTTGTTGCTTGTGTATTTTAGGTACGGATATTGAGGAAATGACAAAAAGATCACAAGAATCAATCATAAACGAACACGGGAAACGAAGCCGCACAATGAACCGGACCCGAATCATGAATTTCCAAAATGGTCCTTGAAGTTTGAAGATTGTACAAGTTTGGTCCCTCAAGAATTGAAGACTTATCAATTTATACCCTTGCAAATCTCATTTATTGCATTTGCGTCCCTAAATTATCAAGTATGTACAAGATCAACCCTTGGAGAATGAGAAAAGTACATCTATGATCCTTATGCAAAGTTTGCAAAATAGTTGTGCCAAATTTGACAAGAAGGCAAAGTTGAATATAAAGGGAAATGAAGATTGTTAGCTGTTTATTACAAGTTGAACAAATGAAGAAACAATGGGGGCCAAAGCTGTATAAAACAAACCCATATCCACCAAAAACCCAACCAAACCCGTTTTATACCCAACTTAAACCCGGTCAACACCTACCTTTAGCCCAGTCAAACCCCAAACCCAACTCCTACCCGGCCCACACCCCACGTTTATTACCCAGTTTATTTATTAAACTGGGTCAAAACGTCAACCATGTTTTCCCACTAAACACAATATTTAAAAAATTAACCACCCAAAACAAATCAAACCCCCCCTTAATCCCTCTACCCAGAAACATAAACCCTAATCTAATTAGGGTGAAATACAAAGGGGTTTTACCCATGCTTTTCCAGATTAATAATTTGGACTCCCCTAAACCAAACCCACTCACTTGAAACTTGCCAGCTAGTCACTTGGTCCCCTCCCCATTGTCCCCTGCTGCACCTAAAATGGCAAAAAGAGAATCAAGCAGAGAATCAACGACCCAGCTCATTTCTTTGTCTCAAAGCTACTAATGGACGTCCAAGATCAATTCCTACAGCTGTCAACAGTACACAAGTCACATGAGGCTGTTTTGACCAAATTCAAACAAGAAGACCCAAGGGCTTTTAGGGAATTTCATGTATTAGGGTTTTAGTCTCTAGAATTTTCTTTCAGCTTGTATATCATGAGACGTATGTGTCTCATTATCATTGTTCCAGATTTTCTAAGTTCTTGTGTAATTCCTTTTTATGCAATTAAAAGTTGGTGTTTTATTTTTAACTGTAATTTCTTTTTATTTTGATGAAAGTTGGTAATTTGAGTCTAGAAAATCTGAGTTCCACATTTCAACATTAGTTCAAGAATTTTCAAAATAGCTCCTATTTTTCAAGTTTCTGAAAAAGGTGTTGGTTTTGGTAAAATCTTGTTCCAAAAATTGGATTTCCAAGTTTGTAAGTGTTTTGTTTAAGTGTTTTGAAAGGAAAAGTATTTGAGAGAATTTTGTGAAAAAGATTTAAAAAAGAGAAAAATCAGAATTATTTGTTATTTTGTTTCTATTTGTTCTTAGCAGGAAATTACTTGAAGCTTTTGACTGTTATCCCAAGGTTCTGCACAAGCCCCAGCTTGTTTGGAGATGGCTATGCAGCCATTGAGGGGCCTGGATGTAGGTCCCTCTAGGTAAAATTGTTCTTGACCCCTTGTTGTCAAACTTGGTGATTTGGCATGAAATTTGTGAGAATCTGTTTGTGAGTTTGTTTTACCTGTTTGTTTAGGCCTTACATTGTTTATTATGCATGTTAGAAGTATTTAAATTCAGATTTAGTAGGATTTAAAAGCATTTGGTGTGTTAAATCATTTTCAGAAAGTTTAAAAGGGTGTTTGGATTAGGGTTTAAGTTGGGTTAAAAGACATAAACCTTGTTTAAAAATCTGTTTCACACACTTCTTAGGTTGTTATTATGTGATATATGCTTTTGGTTTTCAGTATTGATAGGTTTGCAAGCATTTTGCATGTTCATGTTGGATAATATTAGCAAAAAAACAGTCAGTCCATTTTTATGCTTGATTTGTTGAAGATTTGGCCACCAAGCTTTGAGACTGCTAGTACTAGGTCATATCTAGGGTTTTATTAAGCTTGTATGTGATTGGGTTGGATTGTATGCAAGTATTTAGCTGTTGAAATTCATTTTTGTGCAAGTAAACAAGTCAACTGTTCATCAGATACTTACATGCTTAATCAGTAACTTTTTATGCCATTTTGTGCTTGATTTTGTGAAAGACTTGTGTGATTTTCTTGTTTATTTGACTTCCCACAACCCAACTGGTTGTGGGAGTGCCTTGTTGTCCAAAAACAAGCCCTCGCATAGCTTTCCTAAGCTATTTGGTCAACTGACCATTTATTTACACTAGCAGTGGTAAAAAAGGTTCCCCCTGCTAATACACAAGTTACCACTGCCAAGCTAGCAGACAAAACCAAAGCACATGTCACTTTCAGAAAGTTGATTTTTTGTCTTTAGTGGGTTAAAACAAGAATTAGGGTTTGAAATTTGTTCCATTATTTTTCTAATTAAATTTGTGATTTTTCAGTTTATTTAGTTTTTAATTTACTGTTCATTTAATTTTTTTATATTAAATAGCTATTTTTAATTAACTTTTTACTTTCTGTTTTTGTCTTTTAGTGACAAAAGTACTTATTTTTCAGTTTTAAAATTTTCATAGATTAAGAAAAATAATTTAAGATTTTTAGTTTAAAAAATTTTTAGTGTTTACTTTTTATTTAATTTTTAGAATTAATTTAGTTTAATTAGGGTTTTATTTATTATCAGTTTTGTCTTTTAGTGCAAAATTTTATATGTTTCAAACTTTTTCATTTTTCTACTATTCATTAGAGTAATTTAGGATTTTTAAAATTGTCAAATTATTTATAGCATAATTTTTTTTTTATAATTATTTTAGCTTAAAAATAGTCTTAAGTGTTTTAAAAATAGAATAATAGTTTTTAAAATTTAGGAAAAATACTTTTTAGTCTTTAGATAATATAAGTAAGTTATTTGTTCAATAAAATATTATTTTGGACATTTTGATTAATTATATTTAATTTTAGGGCTTTCATTAGCATTTAAAATTGAATATTTAATTAATAAAAGGTTTTAAAATATTTTTGTTGGAATTTTATTCTTATTTATATTATTTTAGACTTAGTTTTAGCTTTTAATTAATTTTTAGGTTAAAATTTTTAATTTGTAGCTTTTTACGGTTTTACGTAAACGCCTTTTTCGTCTTAGTTTAATCCGTCTACGTAACCGTCTTTCTCTTCTTACCCAATTTCTATTTTCTTTTCTCATAGCAATATAATCTCAAATCAAAATCAATTCATTACACAACGCACTTGCCTCCTTGGGAAACGAACTTGAACTTATTTGGTCATTAGTGCTCGGTTTTCCTAAACCGACACTTAACGCTTACCACTATTTTGCCTTCCTTTTCCTAAAGGGGTAAAAACTCTACATCAACTATCGAGCTAGAAAATTGTACGCCTTTGAAACCAATTGGAATAGCCGAGGATGTCTATGTTAGAATTAGAAAGTTTGTTTTTCCCGCGGACTTCGTCATTTCCGATTACGAGTGTGACCCTAAATGTCCTATTATTTAGGTCGACCCTTTTTATCGACGGTTCGAGCCGTAATCAACGTTCACGGTGGGAAATTAACTCTGAAATATGGGGAGGAAAAAATGGACTTTTTCGCGAATAGATCCCAAGTTTCAAATGATCATGATAAAACCAAGGTTTCAAATTCTAATGATTTCAAAATGTTAAATTTAGCGGAAATATGAGGCTTGATGCATGTTTTGAACGAATGAAAATGAACGGTTTTAAAGATGACGATTTTAACGATAAAGAATACGTTTACTTAATTTAAAATGGTATTCGTAGATTTATGGATGAAAAATCATTTTGGGATATATTTGGCGAAACAAGTGAACAACCAATTCCGAAGGGCGATGTTAGTGCCATTCTGACAATGACCAATATGGACTCGTCTTCACCACCTTAGAAGGACCACGCCTTTGAGGCATCGACATCTAATTCCATTGAAGTGCCTCCATTACCTAGCCCAATACCCGTTAAGGCTAAAGGTTTCATTGACATCGATCCTCTCGTCATTGAAAAGTCACCTAAGCATAGTCATTCGACTTGTAAGACAATGGTTGTGAGTGCTCACATCGACTCTTTCTTTGATGATGACGATGGCGATTTTGCCGAAATTGATCACGTGCTTCAAAATCCAAAAGCCATTTTTGAGGATTCTCCTGAAAAGACCTCTTTACATGGGAAGTACGATGATTATGAGTTTGATCCTGAGATTGAGGAAATTATCGAACGAGAGCTAGCTCTTTTTCCTCCACTTCCACCTACGAGTGAGGTTGATTTTTCCAAAATCAAGGAAGAACTTGATGAGTTGGAACATCTTATTTTCGATGACGAACCAACTCACGTGACCCAAAATCCCATTCTCGAGGAGTTACCTAATCAACATTCCTCAAACAAGAATGAATTATACCACATTCGTGAGGATCTAACTTATCAACAATCCCGACAAAAGAATGATGGTTTTGTGCTCGATTGTGATCTTTTCGAGAGAGTTTCTAAAATCCTCAATGAGGGGAATGACAAAACGTGGTTTGACAAGCCTATCTATGATGAAGAAATCAAAGAGATCGACGTTCATGAGGATGACGAATATGTTGACCCCGAGGGGGCGGTGTTCTTTGTTGACAAACGTTTTGAGAACTTATACAATCCACCACCCCCTAACCGCGACTTAAATATGAGAATTTTTAGTGTGCCTAACATCGTCTTAAAAACGCCAAATATTTTCAACATCATAAAATCGGGTTTTGATAAAGAGTTTTTGAACGATGAAAAAGGAAAAGATTTTAAAATTGGTTTAAAAGATTTTTCTAAAAGTTTAACTCCGTCATCAACACGTTTTATGAGTGATACGAGCTCGTCTACTCCTTTTAACGATGCATCGTGTGGATCTAGTGTGGGGGAAGCCCCTTATGTTCCCTCACTTTCTCCACCGAGGACGAGATATTCGATCTCGGAATCGATTGTAAAGGGAAATCTCGGTCTTCCACCGATGAAATAAATGGAAATGATATCTATTTGCTTTGTGTGAGTCTTCCTCGAGTAGCTCATTGTTTTAGTGCCCCACCCATTGTCCCACCCTTCTATTTCTCACCTTTTTTCTTCAAACCCTTTGGGTTTCTAGTTCGTGTTGGAGTAGCGTTGTTTCGTCTTTCATTCGAAAACGAGGACGCTATCTTATGACCCCGATATACGTTTATCGGGTTTTTAAATGTACTCCATGTACTTTTGGGCATTGTTTATCATGTAAGCCCCACCAAAAATGACCAAACCATGATAATCCCTAAATGATCACATTTATGGGGATTCAAGTCGAGCTTTTGACTCGGTTATCAAAAACAAGGTGCCTCGTGGGGGATTCTCATGCTTATCCTTGTACATATTATTGCTTTCTTAGATTAACTTAATGAGGGGACTTGTGCTCTTCCGACCTTTGTTTTGTCGTTGTTTGTGATTGTGATTTATTAGGTTTATCGTCATTATTGAAGCCTCTCGTGTTCGTTTTACGTATCACTCGAGCTTTGATCGTTGCCTTTGGAGATTCTGATATCCGATGATATCCGTTTATGTTCTAACGATTATCTTATTAGCATAATTCATAAACGACTTTTAGACTATTCATTTTACCCTTTTCCATGCTCGAGATTAAGCGTTCGACTTTCGTCTCTAGTATGGGGGTGTTTCACCCTTAGACTCAAAACATTAAGGACAATGTTTAGTTTTAGTATGGGGGGTGAGTAGATACTTCACCTTGCTTACGTCATCACGCTATCCAATTTTCATCTTTTTGTTATCGTTTTATGCAAAATAAGGCTAAAAATGGCCAAATTTTAAAAATTTTCTAAGTTTTTCATAAGTGTTTAAGACACGAATGTAGGTTTTCCGATGATGAGAATAAGAGTAATTTTGACTCGACCGTGCGTGTTGAGCACTTAGCTTCGATTCCTTAACTATATTAGGCTAAGTCTCATTAAACTGACGACGAGAAATGATAGCGTTAATTATAAGTTACTATGCTGAACGTAGAGTATTCGTATTCTTTCAATAACTCATGTGTTTTAATTATTTGCTTATTCTTCCCACGCTTTTATAATAAATTGTTAACAAATATTGATTTAGCGGTTTAATCTCTATTGTTGGTTTCTAATTTGTTTTAGTAGCTTCCATGTAATTAAATTGGGAAAACATAAGGTATCGCAAGCGTCACGGTTTTGAAGTATTGGCAACCCGAATAATCAAAGGCTTCCCCAATAATAATATTTAAGTTCCTCTTCACCTAAATCAAGCAAAAATTTGAAGCTCACAAGGCCGAAAAATCTATGCAAAATTGAAGTGAATGTCTTTAAACTCGAAGCCTTAAAGAACCAAAATTCGCCTTAGCGTGAGGATATACGTCAAGTCATAATAAACACCCCATGGCGAGGTTAAATAAAAGACAAGGGCAAGACCAAAGCCATAATAAACACCTCATGGTGAGGTTAAATAAAAGGTGGCAGTAAACCAATCTCACATCGGTAATAAGTCTCATGTTCAAAACCGTTATAAAACCGTGTTTATCGATCCTTCTTGTTGACTTAATTATTTTACATCGTTGTATATTAGGATGAATTTTTAATTCGATGATTTTGGTTACACCATTAAGACTCTATTTTTGGACCTAATCTCTATTCACACATAAGTCAATGATGTATCCTCGTGATCATTAAGACAAAAATAAAATATAAGAGATACACCTTAGGAATAAGGGAGTCTAAGTACGTGATTAGAGCATATGAGTAGTGTTAGCATTACTAACTTATAATGACAATGATCTTGTTTCTCGCTTAGCATGGAATTGGGTGAAAATCGAGGACGACGGAATTATTTCTACGAAGCATTCACGTGTTCCTATTCTATGATCCTAAACGTCCCATTTTACGATGAAAACAATACATTATGTCTAAAACGCATGTAGTAGTTTATTTAAATTTACGTTTTCAATAAATGTCACCTAAAAATGAATTTTGGAAGTGCTGTGATACTTAATTCTAGCATTGCGTGAGGACACGGCAATGGTTTAGTATGGGGAGTGATGAGACTGCATTTATACATAGTCTCATCGTCCAAATCGGGCTTGAAACGCTTAAAAATATCATAAAATACCCCAAAATATGCTTGTGTTTGTTCATTGTGTATTTTAGGTACGGATATCGTGAAATCAACAAAAGATCACAAGAATCAAGCAAAAACAAACACGGGAAACGAAGCCGCACAAAGAACCTGACTCGAACGATGAATTTCCAAAATGGTCCCTGAAGTTTGAAGATTTGACAAATTTGGTACCTCATCTTTGAAGAATTGACAAAAATAGCCCTTGAAAAATCATCTTGTACAAGAAATATCCTCCAAGATTGAAGAGTTGACAAGACAAGCCCTTGAAGATGCAACAATTTGCAAATCAAGTCCCTTTCCAAGTTTATAATAAACTACAAGGATTGGTTTGGTAATTAGACCAAACCTAATTGTGAAGAAAAAGGGAAATTATGCTGCCATTCTCAGTTTGCAAGTATTTTGGGAGTAAAGGGACCAATATTGCCCAGACCACCAAACCTCATACCACCACTCAGCTACTGCCACCTCATCCACTCCACCCAATCACCACCCTCCACTTCACCACACCCACCACATCATCATTCCACTCACAAGTTTATATAATCATTTTTTTTAACAAATTTTTCCCTCTAAACACTTATTTTTCCCCTAAAAACAGATTAACCACACCCTTAAGAACTTAACAAACTCTAATTTTAATCCTACATCCAATCAAGGGGTTTTGTTGAGATAACTTCCAGATGAGTAATTCACCTTAAGTTAAACCCATCCCACATGGAGATGTCACGAGATGTACCACCAAGGGTACCCCTCCCATTTGTCTTGTTCACCTATCACTCTCACCTGCCACAAGGATGACCAAATCAACGGACAAGATTGAGTGGCGTGTTGCCCATATATTATGTATGGCTATGATCAAACGTGTAGCTGGCAATCACATGTTTTCCTCCATAACAGCCTAGAAGACCAAATTAAAAATTTGGATATGCTGAAAAGATGCTAGATTCCTTCAAGGGTAGTTTAGGACATTTGATTCATACTAGGGTTTTCATTGTATCTCCTCTACATTCTGTATAAATAGCAGTAGTAGAAGTAGAACTAGTTTTGTTCCAGTTTTCATTTCCTCTATTTGTAACTTGATATAAATTTGAGTAATGATAAATTGAGTTCTGGATTTTTTTTTGTAAACTTTTGAAATGAATTATTTAAAGAAGTTTCTTACCTTGCAAAATATATGAGTTCCATTCTTTTTATTTCCTGTTGATTAATTAGACTTTATTTTCTAAAAATTGTTAATTTAAGTTTTATCAAAAGCTTTGTGAAGATTCTGTTTTTACAAATCCCTTTTGAGAACCAAAGCTTATAAAGTGACCTTGTGATTTGGACTGGCAATCCAAATCCTTGCGGACTTTATCAACCTTGTTATTTTTCATAAGTTGGTTTCATTTTACAAAAGGTTTCAAGTGGGAGTAACTTATTTAAAAAAATCCGTTTTTATTTTTATGCATTATTCCTTGTTGATAAACTTACTGTTCACAAGCTCTTGCACAAGCTGATTGACAACCAACTTGTGCACAAGCTTTTGAGCTTGATGTGTGTTTTCTTTGTTTGTGATAGCAGGAACCAAAGTTAGCTAGACATTCTCATATTTTTTTTCATTTTCTTGAAGATATTTGGATTCTCCCTTGGTTCTGTTGTAGAACTACAACAAGGGTCTTCTACATAAGCTCTTCAATCATTCATAAGCCAAAAGTGAGCATGAAGATGGCATCAACTTAAAAGTAATTGGCTTGAACCCTTTTTGCAACCTTTATGCATTCTTGACTGATTTTATGAGTTTTTGTTTTAAACTCTTGTTCTTTGCTAGATTAATGTTTGTCTCATCCTTGCTTGTGCTATGATGTATGTTATTGTGGTTTGAAAGTTTTCTTTGTATGATTGTTAGAGTTCTTTTTGAAAAATATGTTTAAATAGATTCATAGGAGTGTATGGTAAAGTCATGTTTGAGCTCTTGGTGACTTCAATTTTACTTTGCTTGCCTAAACATGTCTATTGTATTAGTGTAAGTTAGTTTTAGGTGTTAGATTGTGTTAGTATAAGGTTTAGCTAAATATTTGCATGTCATCTAAAAAACTGCCATTTAGAAATCAGTAGGGTAAAACAAGGCCCTTTTAGTTATTTTAGGTTATAAAATTTGGTCAAGAGTTAGTTTTCAGGTTAGTTTAGGGTTGAGTATTCTTGGTTTTGATTATGGTTTGCTAGGGTGCAAGATTTGTGGATTTAAAATTCACTTAAGTGCAAACTATACCAGCAAAACACCATCAGACCTCTTTTTCTGTTTGTAGTAACTGATTGTTTTTAGCTTATACTTGACTCCCCACACTCCACTTGGTGTGGGGGTGCCTTTGTTGTCCAAAACCAACAAGTAACAAAGCCAAAAAAGGCTCAAACCCGTTTTCTGTTAAGGAGCAGTGAGAACTCCTTTCCCACTGCTAGCCTTATTCTTGCCACTGCTCCACTAGCAGACAAGAATTGTCAACAAGTCACTTTTAGTTTTCTGTTTTTTGTCTCTAGTGCCCAATTTTGAGTGTTTTTCATATTTTTCATTTTTCCTAGTCTTAGTTAATTATTTTAAGATTTTTAGAAAAGTTATTTTTATTTTTCTGATTATTTTAATATTTTTAGCATTATTTTAACTTTTAATTAGTTTTTAATTATTCAGCTTTTGTCTTTAGTGAGTAAAAAGTAGTGATTTTCAGTGTTTCCATTTTTCTTAGCTTAAGTAATTTATTTTAAGATTTTTAGAAAAAGAATTTCATTTTCCCTTTATTTAATTAATTTTTAGAACTATTTCAAGTTTTAATTAGTTTTTAATTAATCTGTTTTTGTCTTATTAGGGTTAAAATTACTTTTTTCAAACTTTTTCATTTTTCTCATATTTAGATAAGCAATTTAGGATTTTTCCCATTATTTTATTATTTTTTATAATTATTTTCATTTAAAAAGTGTTTTTTGCCTTTTAAAAATAGAAAAATAGATTTAAAAAATTAGGAAAAATAATTTTTAGCATTTAAATAATATAAGTAAGATATTGTTTGATAAAATATAATTTTGGACTTTTTGTTAATTATATTTAATTTTAGGGCTTTAATTAGCATTTAAAATTGAATATTTAATTAATTATAAGTTTTAAAATTTATTTATTGAATTTTTATTCTTATATATATTATTTTAGACTTAGTTTTAATTTTTAATTTATTTTTAGATTAAATTTTATTTTCGTCGCGTTTTACGTTTTACGTCGTGCTTTAATCGTAGTGTAGCTCGTCTTTTAATTTTCTCTCTTCAAACCCAAAACGAAACTAATCCAAACATTATTTTTATATAATTGGCATATAACACATACACCTCCTTCGAGAACGAACTCGCATTTATCGAGCATTCGCGTTTTTCTAAACGTGAACGTTTAATACTTGCCGATTATACGCGTTTTTTCTAAAACGTGTACGATTATACCTACAATCACTTATATTATCTCTTTTTAGGGTTGTTGGGCTGTTGATTTGGGAGCTTCCTCTTGTGAATCTGCAAGAGGACACTTAGGCTTGGGAGTGTGGATTCTGTGTCATGAAGTGGGTGCTTGATTTTGTGCTAAAATGTCAACATGACGATTTCCCGATTATAGAAAGTACTTGTTAAGATAGATTTATTTTTTTTATACCAAATGCTAATTTCTAATATAACAATTTTTATTTATTTATAATGGTCCATATAGCTCTCTTGGGGTGAAAATAGGCCATTGAATTTAATTGAGATGAACATCGTCGTTAATACCGGTTTTCATTATGGTGTGATATGACGAGGTATGTTACTACCCAATCTAAGCAATCTTTGTAAACGAAAATGTATGTTAAGGGTTGCCTTTCCATAGAGGAAACAACTTGACATGATTGTTGGTTCCTGCAAGTCTTTTCAAACACCAAATAACTCTAACAACATTTCCAGAACTACACACTTTTAACACACACACTAGTGATTATATTTATTATAATAACTAATCTATAAAGTCTAAGCTTTGAAATTTTGGATTGTAATTTTATGTTGTGTTGACAGCGGGTTTCAACGACAACAACAACAAAGACAGGCACATAAAGAAATGGTTTCAAAGGTCATCGAGATTTACTCTTTTTGCATCATTTGATTGCTTTTCTTCTTTTGAACTGTGGGTGGATCTCTACCTATATATTTGCAACGAAGCAGCTTGGACTTGTGAAGCTCGTATTTTGAGGGTTCTGAATTATGTTGCAATTGTCGTTTTTTTAGCTAGTCGAAGTTATTTTGATTTAAAACTTGAATGCTTATCTTTATTGTAGTTATTTGTACTAGAATATTACTATGTATGATAATAGAAGCTATTATGGAAAACCTGGACTTCTGAGTCGGAAAACATGGTTACCCAAAAATTGGGAAAATAAAAATTTTGGTAATATTTTTTTCTAGCTATATTTGTTAATAAGATCGGTGAAAACCGATCTAACTGCTACAATACAACCGTTAAAGCACATCATCCAGATGGCATCATATAGATCGCTTATTTGCTTGTAGCCGTTCTATGTATAACTTTAAAAAGATCGGGTATGAACTGATGTATGTATGTCTCCGCTCATAAAGATCACCCTTTGTTAGAGCGGTTGGTTACCGCTCTTTATAAGGCTTTTCAGCCGTTCTTTTTAGTGTTTTCGTAGTAGTGTGTACGTGGCTCAAGCACAAATAATGATGATACTTAGAGTGGAACATCCAACGAGATGAAATTAATCCGAAATGATATTACCATGTCAATATGGAATGCACGTCGCAGATAATTTATGAATAATAAGCTTGTAAAAAACTCTATTACTAAAGAGAGATTTCTATTTATATATGTATGCCCTATTTTTACGTTTTTTTTTTATATATTCAAGTTACAAAGTCTAACAAACACTATTATAAATTAACTGTTACTGCTAACTGCTTACTTGCTAACTGCTACCAAACACACCCTTAAAGTATGCGAGCGCAAGTTTCATTTGAAACTTGTGTGAATGCATCAAACAAGTTATTATTTAGAAACGTAATCTGTGTGTCCGTCATTTTCTCCGTAACCAAAAATTATTGGTTATCTTCGTAAACTTGTATGGATACTTCACGTTACGTACCATGACCTCCGAAATATCATTAAAAGTCCGACTTGACGATGGTGATTTGCTACTCAGCTATTCGTCTTCTCCTACAAATTAAATAACCTACGGTCGATCGATTATTCCTTTCACTTTCAATCATCATCACTCGTTACATACATTACAAAGCAACAACAAGGTCAAACTGATTGCGATAGAATTTTGTAAAGTTCGATTTTCTTTTAACGCTCAAAGCCTTAAACGGCTATGAGCAAGAGCACATTGAGATTTTGAAAATTTTATATGTCTGTTTTTAGCATTCGTAAAATCTGATCCAAAGATAATCTCACATTGAAAACTAATACTCTATTAAACAGGGAATTGAAGAACAAAAAGGTATTTTGTTAATTCACTTGTAAAGTCATTTACATTGGTAAATTTAATGGTTGAAATCTTAATTCTTTAAATTATGCCAAAATTGCTCGTAAATTTTTTTCTTTATAACGGTAAGTTAGTAATTATCAATGCCAAAATTGCTGGAAATAAATCCCACACTCGTTTTTTAATTATTCCGCCCCTAAAGGTCCATTACTTCTCCAAATTTACCATCGGTAGTCAACTAAACTGGCCTAATTGATGCAAAATTGCCCCTAATTACGTTTAATCGTTTAATATAAGCTTAAAAACTTTTCAAAAACAATACACGCACGCTTTGCATTAGGGTTGAATCAGACTATGATTTCGCTTATATGATTATTTGTTGCAATAAGCCGTTATTTTCCGTGATTACACTACAACAACTCACTTGATTTTACACGCTTATATTCATATTTCTCCACGGTAAAAAGTGTGTGCAAAAATAAAGTCCACACTTCCCTTTGCGTGGAGTATATGTGCGTCAAGAAAAAGACACCACACTATACACCGTGAAGAAACTATCAAAAATTTCACTCTAAAAACCGTGGAGAAATGATATAAAAGTACACGCTTTGTTGCGTGAATAAACTATGTATTCAAACTACACTCTAAAAAGCGTGGACAAATTGGCAAGTGAAAATAAAAACTACACACTAAAAAGCGTGGAGAAATTGGCAACTAATCATAAAAAAAAAATACAAATTTGTATTAAACAATCTGCAACTAACCATTAAACAAATTAAAAAAAAATACAAATTTGTATTAAACAATCTGCAACTAAACATGCTTAAATCTCCCAACTAGTTATAAAAGATACAAATTTGTTAAAATCTGCAACTAATACAAATTTGTTAAAATCTGCAACTAATACAAATTTGTTAAAATCTTCTTCCGATTGTTTGAAACAAGCTCGAATCTTGTATCGAAAGAAGCTTCAATAATCAACAAGCTTCAATCTTTTGCCTTCATCGAGCTTCAACCATTTGTCTTCATCAAGCTCCTAAACAACAAAAATTAAAACCAAAAATAACAGTAGAAATAGCCATGTCAAACAATTTCTGTTAGATACTTTCGCAAAACCCATATTATCAATCTGATATATGTTTTTAGCTACTATCGAATCAAATGAATAAACTAAAGGAAATAATCTTTTTCTTATTTGACAAAAAGAAATAAGACACAAATTAGAACATTACTATACTCTGTTTTCGTAATACGCTTCTTACTCTTTTTAAAGCTAATCCACTCAGCAACTCAGAGAACTAATGTCAAGAGACCAGTAATATATATTACGAATAAAAATTCTGCGACCAGTAATATAAATTAGTTTTTCAGTTGTGATATAAATTAGTCTTCATAATGAAATAATTTTTGAGGTTCGATACATATTGAAAATACGTTTTGGCGTACTCTTGACCCATTTGACCCGTTTCCTTCCAAAGTACTACGTGCTTTTTTTCTTTCTTTTCTAAAGTTGCACATACTAGTTGGATTTCTACCTCTAGTTTTGGGTGTGTTGAGTGAGACAAATCAGCAAATGCATTGCTTGCTCACATACCATAAGCAAGAAATTATCAGCAACCAAAATCCTCTAGAGACGGAACTATCAGTATCAGGAGATACTAAGCATACTAAAGCCCAAAGTCCATATCAGCAACTCGCTTAGCAGTAAAAAAAAAACAATTTAAATGAACAAAAGTTGTGATGTTGAACCCCATACTAAATTCAGAAACTGTCATTTCATATGTATTTATCAAACCCATTGCTAATACCATAAATATCAACATCAAATACACTGTTTCATTCCCATAAACCAGTTCCAAGATTTTACTAAATACCCAATTGAACCATGAGAATGCAGTAGACAACTTGAGAGCTAAAAACCAAAGACCAAGAGTATAAACAGAATGAGTAACACCTGTTCTGTTTTTTAAACTTTATTTCTATTCGACTGCATACTTTAACTTGGCGTTTATAAAACTTACTAACGTGGTAACATATAATACTGAAAGTGTGAAAGGCCAATGCATGAAGATTGATGAATGATGACTATAGATCCTTTGCAATATTGTTCTGACACTTACGAAATGTCTCTCAATGATATTTTGCTGCCTAGTCTAGAAATTGTTGATTCGAAGTACAATGTGTCGAGTAAGAAAATGAAGAAACACTCTGAACGAAATCAGATTACACAAACTATGTTTAGTTCTCAATGTGTTTCTTCGTTTTCTACTCAACACCTTGTTCTTCGAATCAATATCATACGATTCGGATTTCAGTGTGCTAGTGATTTCAAAGATCTCGTAATATATATTACTGTATCCTTGAGAGACATTTATTGAGTAATGATGAATATCAGAACAAACTAACACAATTACTAATTCAGGCTGTGAGAGCCGTTATTGCCTAATTGGGATCCTAAATGGGACGTCTAGCGCACACTACCTATTAGCAATTACTAATTCAGGCTGTGAGAGCCGTTATTGTCCTTTACGTAATCGTGTTCATATCCCATTTCAAACACACTTGTTGATAGATGTGGAACAAACTGCTCTTTTTAATCATAATATCATACCTGTATCTTTCAGAAAGTAAATGATGGGTCGTCCATGACTGATGAGTAACGATGCTCCTCCATGACAGGTGAGTAATGATCCTCATCCATAACAGGTGAGTAATGATCCTCGCCCATGAAGGGTGATGGGCTAGAACATGGCTGAAAAGAAAGATACCAGTCTTTTAACCAAGTCTTTTAACCAAGTCTTTTAACCAAGGGACTAAAGATATTTTCATATATAAATAATAAAACGCACCTGATTTACACATGTACCAGTAGTACCAGTAGTAGCAGAAGTAGAAGCTACACCCACCTGATTTGGAAATGCAGGATAACCTTTGAGCATTCCAAAAACCTCATTTAGCTTCTGTTCCATATTCTTGAGTTGCAAACCTTGAGTATCTAGTTGCTTACTGTAGGACTCAACTTTTTTATTCTGAGACACTAACTGCTTTTTACAGGTCTCTAATTCCTTGTTGCACGTCTCAAATTGTTTTTTATGAGTTTGAATTTCCTTAGCTTGATTCTCTACCTTCTCCAATAATAAGCGGTTTTCATCAGCTACAACTGCACCCCTCATCCTTCTTAGATCGCAACAAAACTTTGATACTTGGGATTTTGTTACACCGGCCCCATAAAAATGCGGTTTTTCATTTCCAAAAAGTTTGTTAAGCACCTCCCTAGCAATGTTTTCCACCTCAGCAGTTCCAACACGTTCATGACCTCCTAGCTCTTTTATCTTGCTAGATAAATGTCGATTTGCTTTAACCTAAAACAAACAGTGCGCTTTTAATTTCATAAATCAGAGCATGCCATATAAAAATTTAAAAATAAAATTATTCCACTATGTTCATACCATCATATCTCTTGTGGCTTCTTGAATATATGTGCCGTCCTTTGTTTTATAACAGATGTGAAATGACTCAACATCATTCGCTTCTCTTTTATTTTCCACTAACTGTAGATTAGATACACAACATCAGATATTGCATAACAATGCAAGTAATAATAGTTTTGAGATTAATTATTACTCACAAATATATCCTTTTTTCGCGCGAAACTAACAGCACCAGTGGTATGTGTATGGACGTGTTCCTTTCTTGCTTTCTTTCCACATATTGAGAGTTTCTGCATTTCATTTAATTGCAGCAGGATCTCATAAGATAAAGTTGTTCATTAGAATAGGCGTAAAATATCATCACTGATTTAGCGACTTGGATTAAAATATGCTAAGCCGATCTAGTCTATAACTATATTGTCACATGAAACATAACTGTAAGTGGACATCAATATGCAACTAGTTCTACTGTCTCATAGAATTGCACAAGAACTTGAAATGAAAAGTTGATACCTTTGCTTTCGGATCTCTAACATTACTTTTATACACTCGCCATTGGTGTTCAGTGAAGTTTTCCGGTGTTTCGAGCAAATCCAATGCTGCCAAAAGCTCATCATCTGTATAAACTTTCTCTTGAGCATCAAGCCCATTGATGCCATTAGCTTCATTTAGCTTATTCGCAGCTTGCTGACATAAGCTCGATTTCAACCTATGCTTTACGTTCCTACGCCTCTCACTAAACATATTAGCAAGAACCCTGTCTATAGTTTCCCCTTGAGGTATGCTGAATCTTCGCTGCCAAGTTGATAATAAAGGACATTAAATGGATAATAATAGTAAGTAATTGTACTATGAACAAAAAATTCATTTTTTAGCTGAATGTATTACCCGGAGTTCTGCCATAAGCATAGAAGCACAACTCTTTTTACAAGCCTTCCAGTCCTTGACATCCGGGGGACATAGACTTGGTTGACTGAGAATTAAGGTCATGAACCTTGAGCATAAGCCTGCGGAATTTTTGATTAGCTGATAATGTTTATTGACGTGAGTCAACACCTTTTCATCCCCTTTTAGCTTGTACACATCTTTTGCGGTCATCTTTTGTATCCTGATAATGTTTCCATTCCCGTCTGTAAGATTATCATGTGTTAGAATATAATATACAAACACAGGGCTAATTTGTATTGAAAAATGATTCTAGTTACCTATTATCTCAACCTCTGATAATAGATTCTGTTCATATTGATCAGCTAGACTGACCTCAACCTCTGACAATATATCTTGCTCATGAATCATAAGTGAATTTGATGATGAAGATTGGTGTAACGTTGGCTCATGGACAGTAGGTCGGGATTGGGATGATTGTGCGTATGAAGAGGATGAGGAGGAAGAAGAGTTATGGTGCATAGTAGGTCCAACTGAAGCTGGAAGAGAAGATGAGGACAAAGAGTTTTGGCGCATTTCATAAAGAAAAGAAGGTCGAATAGATGGTTGAAATTGGTGATTGGTGTTATAAGGAACAGAAGGTTGAACAGGTGCTTGAAATGGGCGATTGGTGTTGTTATAAGGAACAGAAGGTCGAACAGGTGCTTGAAATGGGTGATTGGTGTTGTTATAAGGAACAAAAGGTCGAACAGAAGGCCGAACAGGTGCCTCAGAGTTGTGTGATGTTGGTTGATTCATTTGAATCTGTTTTCTTTTATGATTCTGAATCGTTGTTTTAGACTTCAACATCTTGAAAACTATATCGAAATAAAAAGCATATAGTTAGTATCAAATGAACGAAATCAGAAACTTTATATAGAAAAAAAAGACGCTATATAATGTCTCAGATAGTTGGCATTTTAGTTATTGTTTGGCGAGTTTCTGGTTGTTAAGTATAGATTTATCTTCAGGTTGTATACCTGATACCTATTCACAACCAAATCATACAAATAACCTAAACATTCAACTTTATCATCAAACTTACAAGCGCGATTTCAACTATCACTATGATGCAGCGACATTTACATTGATTAAGATCAAATTGATTCAAGTAGCAAGTGTGAATTAACCTGAAGATAAATCTATATGCTTTCCTTTTACAAAAAACATTGAGATGCTCACGTTTAGTTTCTGGAAGTATATATGCTTTCCTTCAGTTAATGGCTTAATGCTCTCTAACTCTAGTCTATGAAATTGGAATGCCAAAGCTTAATAATGCTTTTAAGTTATATATATGTGGTAAAAATTTCATGGCCATTTAGAAGAAACAGTAGACATACAATTCAAGGAACCCTTTTACAAAAAACAACCTAAGTATGCTAGTAATTCCATAGCTACCTGCCCCAACGTATGCTAGTAATTGTATGGTTTCAACCCGTACCTGTTTTGACCCGGTACCCAACCCGTCCATGTTGAAGACAACTTCAATATACAACCTAAGTTGTCTAATAACCAAGAATTAATCTGTAATATGCTTTAAGTGAATTCAATTAGCTCAGTTCAGTTCCAACATCTAGTTCTAGTGTGCAACACGTCACTTTTTTTACAAGACAAAAAGGATAGAACCGGCAAAGTGTAAAGAAGTTGGCTACTTAGTTAGAATAGTGGAAGCAAGTCACAAAGTTCAGCATCAATACATGATTCAAATTTCTTTTCATCAAGAATAATCAGAATTGGAACTAAAAGATTAACTTATGGGAGTCTGTCATTGCACTTTAAATATGATTACGTAATAAAGAATAATTAGAATTAGAAAGTTGGCTGGAACAAAGTGGGGAACGATAGCGTTTATCTGTTTCTCATGTTGAAATTCTGATAAGCTCATAAGCCAACTATTTTGGTTTATAGTTCAGCTTCATAAACTCATAAGCTGGAAAAAACAAACCTATGAACTTTTCCACACTCAAATAAGATCAAAACCCCAAGAAAATAAGCTAATCCATACACCCCCTTAAATGGAGCCCAAAACAATTCTATACAACGTAATCTGGTCAGACATAACCTCACCTTATAATCAGTTTAGTTGTAACTACACCTAAGCTCGATATTCAAAACCTGAAAGTAATCACAGCCCAAATCAATTTTACAATACTTAAACCCAAAAAACTATCAAAACTCTACACCTTAAAAAACTCGCAATAATAATCACTTCAAAGCGCAATGCCAAACCTCAAACACAATCAACCCATATCAAAAACCATAATCAGTTTGGAAATTTCGCCAGCTCACTAAAAAACATAAATTAAAGAGCTTCTAGTGTCAAATATACTAAATTTTCTATACAAATTTGGCACGCACACATTTCTACTTGAACTTTGCCACCTACAATGTTACGTAGAAAGTCTAGCTACAACTTGAATGTGATTTGAAATATCTCCTTACAAAATTCCATAATACTTTCAAAACTAATATTGATTTAAGGGGTAATTAGCATTGTCATTAGAAATCTAACAACCAATAGCGAGTTAACATATATAGCTAATTTACCGAACATGCTCAAAACATTCAGTCACATAATCAGAAATTAGCTTTGTTCTACCTGCTCCTTGACCAGATATCTATAACCACCTATCTACAACTTAAAAATACGCAATAGCAACAACAACCGCTTCCAAATTGGTTATAGGGTTTATGTGATGTTAAAATGAGCCTGATATATCATCTTCTTTTACAATTAAACTAGCAATATTAACATCCAAATCACATTTAAACTGAAGCAATATATGACAGTTGAAGTGCATGGTTTTTCAAAAAGTGCACCTCTAGTTTCATAAAAATGAGAAATACAGAGAAATGAGAAATACAACACCTTATGTCAGCTACAACAATTGTTTTCCTCAATAGGCCCAAGTCACGCGCTGCAACAGAGCTCTGTTTTTCAACTTCTACAAATCTTTGGTTCAGCAGAAATCTACCTTTGAGCAATGACTACAAAAGAATAATGGCAGTAGATCAGCATATTGTAATCTAAGAAAAGTAGTTCCTAGATACAAGTCTAATAGAAATTCACCATAACCATCACAATCACAGCAAACAAAAATAGACAACATAAAACACAAAAATAGACAACAAGTAAACTAACATTACACTTAAACAGTACAAAAAGGTTGATAACATAACATAACAGAAAACAAAAAATAGACAACAAGTAAAATTATAAGATAACATGATCGATATTAAGTGTCTTGTAGTTCAGTGTCCCAACGACGCCAACGAGGTTCTTGGTTCACATCATGCATTATTGGAAGATTAAAAGGCACACATTGGGCATAAGAGCCATCATCATCTCTATTTACATTGGTCCCCATGTCATATATATCCCTTGGCTTGGTCACAATAACATGGGACCATCCATCATCTTTTAAATCCTCTATATAAAACACTTGTCTTGCTTGAGTAGAAATTATAAAAGGATCATCTTTGAAATTTTCACCGGTGTGTACCAATGGCCTATTAAAATTCACAAGAGGAAACCCATATTTATCTTTCTTTAGCCCTCTATAAAGTCGATTGTCAACCCAATCACAACGGAAAAGAACAATTGTGTATCCACGATAATATTCAAGCTCAATAATGTCCGTAAGCTTTCCATAATAACATCCTCCTTCAACTGCTACCATGACTCCTGAATTCTGGGTCTTCTTGAACTCTTCACGACGCCTTGTGAGGAATCTATAACCATTTGTGATGAAGCCCTTATACTGTTTAGCAAAAATATTCGGGCCAATAGCAAGAGATAACACTTCTTCATCTCCATTCTCCCGTTCTAAGAGAGAAACATGGTTTTTTAGCCACAAAGGAAATTCATCGACCATCAATTTCTCTATAGTTTTTGAGTCCATTGGTCTATCTCTAAGAGCTTGTTTTTCGGCCAAAAAAACACTACAAGAAACATATGATAAATCTTAGACTTTATCAAAACATTATTTCTTACGACATATAATAAATATATGTTAAAAGAAATACTTACTCGCGGAAAGGTTGAATTTTACTATGGTTAAGTAACACATAGCGATGTGCTTGAGCTAAAGACTTGCTATCAAGTTCAAGAATCTCAACCTTACCCAACTTACGACCACTTGAATTGGACATATACTTCTCTTTCCCGGCAACATTCTCGTCATTCCTAAGAGGGCGGTTAAATGGAGTCTCAACACCTTCAAAATATCTTGAACAAAAATTAAGACACTCTTCCTTGATATATCCTTCTGCAATTGATCCCTCGGGTTGAGCCTTATTACGAACATATGACTTCAATTGCATCAAGTACCGTTCAACCGGATACATCCATCTGTAATGAACAGGTCCACCAAGCTTCGCCTCTGATATGAGATGGATAGTCAAGTGGACCATGACTGTGAAAAAACTAGGAGGGAATAACTGCTCTAACTCGCATAATGTCCGTACGAGTTGATACTCCATTTTGTCTAATTCACTAGGATCAAGAACTTTTGCACACAACCCTTTGAAAAAGAAGCAATAATCAGTCACCGCTTTGACTACACGAGATTGTGTTCTTGAAATCACAGATGCCCGTAAAGCAATGGGTAAAACATCTTGCATTAAGATGTGGCCGTCATGACTCTTAAGATTAGAAATTTTATGATCTTTCAAGCTTACACCCCTTGAAATATTTGATGAATACCCATCGGGGACTTTGAGATCTTTTAACAACTGTAAAAAGTTGGACTTCTCTACGCTCGACATCGTATAACATGCTGGGGGTAAGTACGGCTTACCATTAGGACGATCTATAAGGTGAAGATCATGCCTAATTCCCATTTCCTCAAGATCCTTACGGGTGTTTTCGTTGTCTTTAGTCTTTCCATCCATACCTAATAAGGTCGCGATAATATTATCAAACACATTCTTCTCAATATGCATCACATCCAAGTTATGTCTAAGTAAATTGTGCTCCCAATACTCTAGATCAAAGAATATACTTTTCTTTTTCCATATCTTATTCTCGCCCTCAATATCTTCTTCAATGATAGTATGTGTACTCTCAAATGCACCCTCGTTGTCATGAGTACTTGTCGAACCAACATCCCCCTCCCTCGTCCTTTTCTTAGACTTCCCATATTTAAATCTTACACCGCTTAACTGTTTCAAAACATCTGATCCAGTCAGTGAAGTTGGCGGACCTCTATTCTCTATTGTACCATCAAATCGTTCCTTTTGAAATCGATAACTATGATTCGACTCTAACCATCTTCGATGTCCCATGTAGCAGAATTTTTTTCCATGCTTTAACCACCTTGACTCAGTTGAGTTGGCACAAACCGGGCATGCCACACGACCCTTTGTGCTCCAACCTGATAAATCTGCATATGCTGGAAAATCGTTGATAGTCCACATAAGGGACGCCTTTAGCTTGAAAGGTTTCTTAGAAAAAGCATCATAAGCATCAACACCCTTCCATAATGATTGGAGTTCTTTGATTAAAGGTTTTAGATACACGTCAATATCATTTCCAGGAGCTTTCTCCCCGGGAATAATTGACGAAAGAATGAAGGATTGGCGTTTCATGCATAACCAAGGAGGTAAATTGTAAGGAATCAATAACACTGGCCATGTGCTATGTTTTGTACTCATTGTACGAAACGGATTAAAACCATCACTAGCAAGGCCCAGCCTCACACTTCGAGAATCTGAGGCAAACTCTGAATATCGGTCATTAAACGCGCTCCAAGCAAGACCATCTGCGGGGTGCCTCAATTTTCCATCTTTTGTTCTACCCGCATCATGCCACCTCATGTCCTTTGCTATTTTCTCGGACATGTACAACCTCTTAAGTCTCGGAATTAAAGGGAAATAGCGTAAAACTTTTGCCGGCTTCTTTGATTTACGTGATTTTGAACCTTCACATACTTCATCACTTTTAAATCGTGAAGCTTTGCAAATGTGGCATGATTGTTGATTCACCCTATCATCCCAATAAAGCATACAATCATTTGGGCACGCGTGGATTTTTTCGTAACCTAGACCTAAATCTTTGGTAAACTTCTTGGCTTCATTTGAAGATGATGGTAATGCCGTAAGATGTGGAAATGCATCCCTCAAAAGTTCTAGTATCATGCTAAAACTCTTGTTAGATATTCCACCCATACATTTAATGTGATATAAATGTAGGGTAAATGACAAATTTGAGTACTTGCAACCGGCATACAATTCTTTGTCACATTCTTCTAACAGCTTCTTATATGAATCACCCTCGTCACCATGATCACCACTCGTTTCACCGGTATCTCCTTCCATCGTTGTGTCTCCTAATTGTGTGTTATCTCCTAATTGTGTGTTATGTGAAGGCAAAGTATGTATACCTAAGGCATCACGAACCAAACCTCTTATGTCTTCTTCTTGACCAAAATATGTTTCCTCGACATTAATATTAGTAGATTGAGATGGTGGTAAAGGTATATTATGCTCTCCGTGGATGGTACATTCTGTATACCCGGGTAAGAATCCATGACGCAATATGTCCCCATGAGCGCTTTCCACATTTAACCATTTACCGAGACAACATTTATTACATGGACATTTGATCATTCCTCTTATACTTCTAATACGAGCAAAACCTATAAAAATTTTAGCCCCGTCTCTAAAAGTTTTGCTCGTAATCGGAGCGTTAATCCAACTTTTATCCATCGCGTACACTTGCCAAGTTTCCGATACAATTCCTAAAACCATTAATTAAAATCATATCGGTTTTAATAAAATCACAAATGTAATAGGGTAAATAAAAAGCGTATATAATATATGATAAATCACATAAGACAAATTAAAAACCGTATATAATATATATTATAAAAACCGTGTATAATATATGATAATAACCGTGTATAATATATAATATAACATACTAAATCACTTTAGACAATTCTTGCTATGTAATAGGATCAATAATAATCAGTATGTTAGATCAGTGAACTATATGTAGATTATCGTCAGTTGAGGTTGCACACTTCAGTAATAATCTGGGTCGTGCTTAGTATTGTTATTTCGTAACCCCAATTGAGAGAATATTACTTCTTAAATCAATATAATTCAGTTCAGATTCTGTTACTGTTACTGTTCATTCTACTTTACATCATTCCCTCAATTCTGTTTCATAACCGTTTGAATTCTGTTACAAGCTTGTTCATGATCTTTAGTTCAGTCCGAATTAAATGAAGTTGACGATTTGTTTGAATTCAAAGTTAATGAACTAGATGTGATATTACTGTGCAAGATTTCAAGTAGAAGTAAAAAGACCTCAGATTACGTTTTCATGAAGTTCTGTTTGATTCGATAGCAGATAGCTATTAGATGCATTATGCAATAAGCTGATCACAGCTTATGGTTGATAAGCTGTTAGAGTTGAGGTGATATTAGTAGCTGTTAAAGTTCGAATATAGCACGCATCAAGGCCTGGATGCAGTTACTGGTGTTTTGGTTTGCTGATGTAACAGCCTGGTAAAATTTCTATATATCACTAATATAAAAATATATGAGTGTTTAATAAAAATGTTGTAAATTATATTTAAGATCCTATAATCAGGATCGAGATTGTATAAGATCATGCGCTTTCAAATATCTTATATAAGATTTTGATCATTTTTGCTTTGTGATATCTTTAAATCGTAAGATCTTCCTAACAACCATGATTATAATTGATATGTAAAGACTTTAGGTGATGTTGAAGAATAAAGAAAACGACTATTTTCCCCATTGTTCAACTTGTAAATTAATACATCTACAAACTTTGTAGCTAGGGTATACGTATCCATTGAGAACTTCGTAATTTTTGTTTGTTTAATTAAACCTGTTAAATACACTCGTAATGAGAGGTTACATCAAATATCTCGTCATGAAAATAGTTGAACCAAAAGTACTTTTTAATTTTACCACGTATCTGATATCCGTTAATATTAATTTTTTACAGACCTAAAATATTGTGTATCGTAAGCATAAGCACGCCTGAAATCATCCTCGATTCATATACGTAATGAAGGGCTAATTGGCTCTATAGTCTAAATTAGTTAGATACGTGAACACCCACTCCAAGACATCCCATCAAATCATACAACTCAATAGGTCGGCATAATCATACTAGATTACTAGCAATTAAAGACATGACATTGACAGAAATTATGATTTAATCTCAAGTGATTTTGCCATTCAAGACTAAAATAATGAAGTTTGACTGTTAGCTGATTATCATATACAAAGAAAGTTAGCTTTCATAAGCTGATCATAGTTAAAAAAACCTTGGCTTAAAATGAGGGGCGTTTGAGAGTTCATGGTAACATGTCATTCTCTTGTTGTACTAGTCAATAACATACAAGTTCGTAACTGCTTTTTCAACCTTTTTTTTTTGGTTTGCATGTAACTTATTATAATCACCTTGAAGATTATAATCGAGGTTAAATAATCAATAAGTTTCACTTTTACAAGTGATTATCTACGCATTTATCTATATGTCTGTCAATAATATGAATAATATGTGTTTTTCCATAAGTTCATTATTGAATGAAGACTATTGCGTTTCTAGAGACACGATTTTTTGTCATACAAATATACAATCAATAACGTGATTACTACAAGTTTAAGGCAAAAAATACACGAATCTTTGACATCATCTTTAGTAATAGTAAATCGGTGACGAATAGGAAATTCACTTTACATGTATCATATTCGACTCTCAAGAAGGAAATTACGTTTTATAGCTACCCAAAGTGGTAATTGTGGCTCGACTAATTAATCTAGCAGTTCGTTGTTTCGTCTAAAAGACTTCCTACTGAGTAAGTTTCTAAGTCTTTCATCTTTAGATAACTTACATTAACTATGTAAGTTTTCGACTCAAATCGATGTTACTTAAGTCCAAAAACTTATATACTAAGAACCATCTAAGATGAAATTGCTCATAACAATAGTAATTTACTAATTTAATATAGATAGCCTACATATCTAATACCTATACTGCAGTAGTAACAAAAGTATGCATGAAATGGTTGGTTGCCTATTTTGAATCAGAACATGTGAAAACTATAACAAACTTGAAATTAACAATTAAACTAGATGATAAAAATCAGTTGAACCTTTTTCAATTGTAGTGATCTTTTTTAGGTATTTCTTTTCCTACATTTTATTGGTTACATTGATACCATGTTACTTATAAATTTTGTTTTGGTATGCCATATCTTGCTATTGCTTATGATCTGATATGAGGTAATAGTATTGGTAAGCTGCTGGTAACACAGAGACTTATATCAACAGTATTAGCTAGCCATTTGCTTACATGTTTTCTCAAAGTAATATTTGGTAATTAATTATTTGCTCATTTGTAGTATTACCCGATAACCCGAATCACCCAATCCGACGAAACCCGACAACCCGACTCCTTATCAGGTCGGGTTTCGGGTTAGTTTTTCGATACTACTATACACTATGAGGAACTTGTAGTTCCCTTTGTACATTGTCATAAACAAGTATGCATATTAATAAATTCACTATAATAACAACATGAAATTCATCAAAAATCTTTTAAAATACCATATAATTATGCTATACATAAGAGATAAGAGTAACAAAAAATTAAGCGATAACTGGACTTTGACATATTAGTACATATAATAACCGATTACAGTTTCAAGCTGATGATATGCTAGCAATATTAATGTGATTTGGATGTTAATTAAACTAGCAATATTAACATCCAAATCACATTATTCCTACATCCAAATCACCTGCTCTAAGTATCAACTAATTATAAAAGTGTCAATTCGAATGTGTAAATCAGTTGATGTATTTCTTCAACTACTTTGTGAAACATGAAAATGAGACCGGCCAGTTAATTCAAGCTCTTCGGATTCATACTCGCAAACGATTTTTTCTACATATGTTAACCAAACTCTTGGCTATGCATTTGTTCTACTTAATCATACAGTAATATTACTCATTCAAAACAACAAGTCCTAATTACTCATTCCAAATCACATTATACTCCATTTTGTCTAATCACGAGTTTCACATCATGAACCTTTCAAGCATTTTGTCTAAACACTCTAAGTAGCTAATACATACACAAACGTAACCTAATAACAAGCAATTTAAACAAGTTTGATACCTTTAATGCGCAGCTGTTGCAATAACGAAACCCCAAAAATCGAAATCCCAGCTCAATCAATAACGAAACCCCAAAAATCGAAATCCCAGCTCAATCAATTAAACGAAACCCTAGCTACATCAACCGGAGATGATTCGATTAAACAAAACCGAGCTGATCCTCATGAATCGATTAAACGAAATCCCAGCTGATCCTCATGAATCGAGTGTGATTTATGATTGTTGATTGTGATTGGTGATAACGGTTGATTTGTTTTATTTGTGTTGTGGATTTGGGGATAATAACGGTCAGTTGAGGAAGTTGTGATGATTTACGATTTGGGGATTTGGGGATTTGTTTTATTTGTGTTGGGGATTTGGGGATTTGGGGATTTTGTTATTTGAGTGTTTTTCATATTTTTCATTTTTCCTAGTCTTAGTTAATTATTTTAAGATTTTTAGAAAAGTTATTTTTATTTTTCTGATTATTTTAATATTTTTAGCATTATTTTAACTTTTAATTAGTTTTTAATTATTCAGCTTTTGTCTTTAGTGAGTAAAAAGTAGTGATTTTCAGTGTTTCCATTTTTCTTAGCTTAAGTAATTTATTTTAAGATTTTTAGAAAAAGAATTTCATTTTCCCTTTATTTAATTAATTTTTAGAACTATTTCAAGTTTTAATTAGTTTTTAATTAATCTGTTTTTGTCTTATTAGGGTTAAAATTACTTTTTTCAAACTTTTTCATTTTTCTCATATTTAGATAAGCAATTTAGGATTTTTCCCATTATTTTATTATTTTTTATAATTATTTTCATTTAAAAAGTGTTTTTTGCCTTTTAAAAATAGAAAAATAGATTTAAAAAATTAGGAAAAATAATTTTTAGCATTTAAATAATATAAGTAAGATATTGTTTGATAAAATATAATTTTGGACTTTTTGTTAATTATATTTAATTTTAGGGCTTTAATTAGCATTTAAAATTGAATATTTAATCAATTATAAGTTTTAAAATTTATTTATTGAATTTTTATTCTTATATATATTATTTTAGACTTAGTTTTAATTTTTAATTTATTTTTAGATTAAATTTTATTTTCGTCGCGTTTTATGTTTTACGTCGTGCTTTAATCGTAGTGTAGCTCGTCTTTTAATTTTCTCTCTTCAAACCCAAAAACGAAACTAATCCAAACATTATTTTTATATAATTGGCATATAACACATACACCTCCTTCGAGAACGAACTCGCATTTATCGAGCATTCGCATTTTTCTAAACGTGAACGTTTAATACTTGCCGATTATACGCGTTTTTTCTAAAACGTGTACGATTATACCTACAATCACTTATATTATCTCTTTTTAGGGTTGTTGGGCTGTTGATTTGGGAGCTTCCTCTTGTGAATCTGCAAGAGGACACTTAGGCTTGGGAGTGTGGATTCTGTGTCATGAAGTGGGTGCTTGATTTTGTGCTAAAATGTCAACATGACGATTTCCCGATTATAGAAAGTACTTGTTAAGATAGATTTATTTTTTTATACCAAATGCTAATTTCTAATATAACAATTTTTATTTATTTATAATGGTCCATATAGCTCTCTTGGGGTGAAAATAGGCCATTGAATTTAATTGAGATGAACATCGTCGTTAATACCGGTTTTCATTATGGTGTGATATGACGAGGTATGTTACTACCCAATCTAAGCAATCTTTGTAAACGAAAATGTATGTTAAGGGTTGCCTTTCCATAGAGGAAACAACTTGACATGATTGTTGGTTCCTGCAAGTCTTTTCAAACACCAAATAACTCTAACAACATTTCCAGAACTACACACTTTTAACACACACACTAGTGATTATATTTATTATAATAACTAATCTATAAAGTCTAAGCTTTGAAATTTTGGATTGTAATTTTATGTTGTGTTGACAGCGGGTTTCAACGACAACAACAACAAAGACAGGCACATAAAGAAATGGTTTCAAAGGTCATCGAGATTTACTCTTTTTGCATCATTTGATTGCTTTTCTTCTTTTGAACTGTGGGTGGATCTCTACCTATATATTTGCAACGAAGTAGCTTGGACTTGTGAAGCTCGTATTTTGAGGGTTCTGAATTATGTTGCAATTGTCGTTTTTTTAGCTAGTCGAAGTTATTTTGATTTAAAACTTGAATGCTTATCTTTATTGTAGTTATTTGTACTAGAATATTACTATGTATGATAATAGAAGCTATTATGGAAAACCTGGACTTCTGAGTCGGAAAACATGGTTACCCAAAAATTGGGAAAATAAAAATTTTGGTAATATTTTTTTTCTAGCTATATTTGTTAATAAGATCGGTGAAAACCGATCTAACTGCTACAATACAACCGTTAAAGCACATCATCCAGATGGCATCATATAGATCGCTTATTTGCTTGTAGCCGTTCTATGTATAACTTTAAAAAGATCGGGTATGAACTGATGTATGTATGTCTCCGCTCATAAAGATCACCCTTTGTTAGAGCGGTTGGTTACCGCTCTTTATAAGGCTTTTCAGCCGTTCTTTTTAGTGTTTTCGTAGTAGTGTGTACGTGGCTCAAGCACAAATAATGATGATACTTAGAGTGGAACATCCAACGAGATGAAATTAATCCGAAATGATATTACCATGTCAATATGGAATGCACGTCGCAGATAATTTATGAATAATAAGCTTGTAAAAAACTCTATTACTAAAGAGAGATTTCTATTTATATATGTATGCCCTATTTTTACGTTTTTTTTTTATATATTCAAGTTACAAAGTCTAACAAACACTATTATAAATTAACTGTTACTGCTAACTGCTTACTTGCTAACTGCTACCAAACACACCCTTAAAGTATGCGAGCGCAAGTTTCATTTGAAACTTGTGTGAATGCATCAAACAAGTTATTATTTAGAAACGTAATCTGTGTGTCCGTCATTTTCTCCGTAACCAAAAATTATTGGTTATCTTCGTAAACTTGTATGGATACTTCACGTTACGTACCATGACCTCCGAAATATCATTAAAAGTCCGACTTGACGATGGTGATTTGCTACTCAGCTATTCGTCTTCTCCTACAAATTAAATAACCTACGGTCGATCGATTATTCCTTTCACTTTCAATCATCATCACTCGTTACATACATTACAAAGCAACAACAAGGTCAAACTGATTGCGATAGAATTTTGTAAAGTTCGATTTTCTTTTAACGCTCAAAGCCTTAAACGGCTATGAGCAAGAGCACATTGAGATTTTGAAAATTTTATATGTCTGTTTTTAGCATTCGTAAAATCTGATCCAAAGATAATCTCACATTGAAAACTAATACTCTATTAAACAGGGAATTGAAGAACAAAAAGGTATTTTGTTAATTCACTTGTAAAGTCATTTACATTGGTAAATTTAATGGTTGAAATCTTAATTCTTTAAATTATGCCAAAATTGCTCGTAAATTTTTTTCTTTATAACGGTAAGTTAGTAATTATCAATGCCAAAATTGCTGGAAATAAATCCCACACTCGTTTTTTAATTATTCCGCCCCTAAAGGTCCATTACTTCTCCAAATTTACCATCGGTAGTCAACTAAACTGGCCTAATTGATGCAAAATTGCCCCTAATTACGTTTAATCGTTTAATATAAGCTTAAAAACTTTTCAAAAACAATACACGCACGCTTTGCATTAGGGTTGAATCAGACTATGATTTCGCTTATATGATTATTTGTTGCAATAAACCGTTATTTTCCGTGATTATTATTCGTCTGATGTTAATAAAAGCATTTGCTAAGGTTGAGTTGCATTCGAAGCTTGTGTGAATGCATGAAACTAATATGTGAGTTATGTCATTTTCTTCTAAATCTTCGTAAACAATTATTTGTTATTCTCATAAAATAGTTGGTACGATACATTACGTTACACCGTGAATCTCAAAGTATCATTGAAAGTCGAATTGGCGAATAGTGCTTTGCCGCTTGTTCCCTTCTCGTACAAATTAAATAGTGTTCGCTGAACCAGTTATTCCTCTCACTTTCAATCATTGTTAATTGTCACATACTCGACAAATCAGCAATAAGCTTAAGTTCAAACCGATTGCCATAGATTTGTGTTATAGTTGTAGAATGCTCGAACGGGTTAAGACAGATTTGGGTAATAATCGTTTCCACTTTGTTATGAGTTCATGGTCCACAAATTCAACTAATATTCTAAAGGGTTTGAGAATTATACGCAAAACATATTACATGTACTATAGACGTATGTTGAATAATTGAAACTTCGTACGATATATGCGTATTATTACTACAAATCTACAAGATTATAGATACACAAAAACCATCATTATAAACTCTAATGAACACAACTCAACCAACGTCCTCGCCGTTAATCTATCATTTTTTTTAAAGACAATTGAATAAAACACTTGCAAGACGTTAAAGAAGATTACAAAGAGTGGTTAAAGTGTTATAAAGACTATTAAACCACTCTATCTAATTTAAACACACCCAAGTAATAATTTAATATCGCTAAAAATAAGATTTTTGCCGGATGGTTTTACAGAGAAATAGTCTCATTTCTAAAGAGCCCAGATTGTTCTTTGTACCACGACATTGAAGATGCTTGAGTGTTTGCTAGCAATCCAGACATAGTCGGCCAAATGAATCACATTGTACGGATTGTTGAGGTGAATGTTGGTCATATTCCACCATTTAAGGACATCTTTAATTTCAAGTATCTAACGCAATCTTGTAGTGAACAAAAACACTAATCGATCTATCTTTATAAAACCCGTTACGACTTATCAGGTTAAATTTTCTATGAAATTAGAATATGAAGCAACTTTCGTCGATGCTTCAGTTAACTCGTGGCTTTATAAGTGTTATGGTAGAAATAGCTAGACACGTTCTTTTTTCTTCAAGAGAAAAGATAAACGGCGACAACTAATATTTGACTAGTGGCATACACGTGCAACATTTCATGGTGGTCAATTAGGTCTTTTAGGGCCCGTTTGGTTCACCGAATTTGATGTAATGTAATGTAATTGTAATTAATATTTCATTACATAGGTTGTTTGATTAGATAATGTATGTAATTGTAATTCTTTTAATTACATTGGGCCCACATTTTTAATGTAATCTCAATTATATGATATTAGTGGAAGAATCTTACACATTACAATGTAATTGACATCAAATTATATAAATAACCTCTACTTTACTTTTCATCTATTTTTACTTTTGTAAATTCAATTGTTAATTTTGTAAATTTAAAATTACAATTTCTTAACAAAACAAGATTATAAAATAAATTTGTAATTAGTTACATTACATCCTCCTAACCAAACACATTACATATTTTAAAAAAATCAAATTACAATTCCTTCACATTAATATTACATTTATAAATTACAATTACATTAAAAATATTCAACAAACCAAACGGGGCCTTAGTGTTAGACTAGCTCTCAAAGGTTTTCTCCCCACAATGCATTAACAGTTTATATTTGGCGTGAGATAAATATGTACTATATAATTAGAGGTGGCAAATAGGTTGGTTTGGTTAGGTTTGGGTCATGGCTCAAATGGGTTGTGGGTCAAATGTCTTATGGGTCAAATGGGTCATCATTTAATAATGGGTTAAATGGGTTATGGGTCAAATGGTTTGGGTCGGGTCAACCCAATAACTTACAGTATTTTCCTATCTTTTAACATGTTCAAACGTTTTTATCTGTATTCGGTCGATTTTTACGTTTTGGTTAGTTGTTTTAAGCTTTTCATCGATTTTTTTACGTTTTCATCAGTAAATTTACGTTTTCGTCAGTAAATATACGTTTTCGTCTGTAAATATACATTTTAGTCAGAAAATTCACGTTTTAGTCAGAAAATTCACGTTTTCGTCAGTAAATTTACGTTTTCGTCAGAAAATTTTACGTTTTCGTCAGAAAATTTTACGTTTTCGTCAGTAAATTTATGTTTTAGTCAGAAAATTTACGTTTTCGTCAGAAAATTTACGTTTTCGTCAGTAAATTTACGTTTTCGTCAAATATTTTTACGTTTTCGTCAGTAAATTTACGTTTTCGTCAGAAAATTTACGTTTTCGTCAGTAAATTTACGTTTTTGTCAATAAATTTACATTTTCGTCAGAAAATTAATGTTTTCGTCAAAAAATTTACGTTTTCGTCAGAAAATTTACGTTTTCGTCAGAAAATTTACGTTTTCCTCAGTAAATTTACGTATTCGTCAGAAAATTTACGTTTTCGTCAGTAAATTTACGTATTCGTCAGGAAATTTACGTTTTCGTCAGTAAATTTACGTATTCGTCAGAAAATTTACGTTTTTGTCAGTAAATTTACGTATTCGTCAGTAAATTTTTGTTTTCGTCATTAAATTTACGTTTTCGTCAGTAAATTACGTTTTTGTCAGTAAATTTACGTTTTCGTCAGACAATTTATGTTTTCGTCAAAAAATTTACGTTTTCGTCAGAAAATTTACGTTTTCGTCAGAAAATTTACATTTTCCTCAGTAAATTTACGTATTCGTCAAAAAATTTACGTTTTCGTCAGTAAATTTACGTATTCGTCAGGAAATTTACGTATTCGTCAGTCAATTTACGTATTCGTCAGTAAATTTACGTTTTTGTCAGTAAATTTACGTATTCGTCAGTAAATTTTTGTTTTCGTCAGTAAATTTACGTTTTCGTCAGAAAGTTTACGTTTTCATCGTAAATTTACGCTTTCGTCAAAAAATTTACGCTTTCGTCAGAAAATTTACGTTTTCGTCAGTAAATTCACGTAAACGTAAATTCCCTGACAAAAACGTAAATTTACTGAAGAAAACGTAAATTTCTGACGAAAACGTAAATTTACAGAACAAAACGTAAATTTACTAACGAAAACGTAAATTCGCGCTGCTTCTTTCACGGCAGGATCCAGTGTTCTAACACTCCTCAAAAAGCGGTTTAGCACTCTACGGCCTCTTGAATAAGATTTTGCAGTTTCCTGACGAAAACGTAAATTTACTGACGGAAGCGTAAATTTACTGACGAAAACGTAAATTTACTGTCAAAAACTTTAAGTTACTGACGAAAACGTGAATATACTGACGAAAACGTAAATTTACAAACGAAAACGTAAATTTTTTGACGAAAACGTAAATTTACTGACGAAAACGTAAATTTTCTGACGAATACGTAAATTTACTAACGAAAACGTAAATTTTCTGACGTAAACGTATATTTACTGACTAAAACGTAAATTTTCTGACGAATACGTAATTTTACTGATAAAAACGTAAATTTACTGACGAAAATGTAAATTTTCTGACGAATACGTAAATTTACTGATGAAAACGTAAATTTAATGATAAAAACGTAAATTTAGTGATGAAAACGTAAATTTTCTATGGAATACGTAAATTTTTTGATGAAAACGTAAATTTACTGACGAAAACGTAAATTTACTGACGAAAACGTAAATTTTCCGACGAATACGTAAATTTACTGACGAAAACGTAAATTTACTGACGAAAACGTAAATTTTCTGACGAATACGTAACTTTACTTACGAAAACGTAAATTTACTGACAAAAACGTAAATTTTCTGACGAATACGTAAATTTACTGATGAAAACGTAAATTTTCTGACGAAAACGTAATTTACTGACGAAAACGTAAATTTACTGACGAAAATGTAAATTTAGTGACGAAAATGTAAATTCAGTGACGAAAACGTAAATTCAGTGACTTAATAATAAAAACTAACTTTTTATACTATTGGGTTTTTGGTATAATAATATGAACCATCTGACCTATTTTTAAACCCATTTGACTTATTCTCAAACCCATTTTATCCAAATTTCATTTTACACAAAGAAAGGGGTTGACCCATTTGACCTATAACTCTATTTTTGCTCAACCCATTTTAACCAATAAAATTATAAAACTGAACCCAATTGGTCTAATTTTAGTGAAATGGGTTGAAATTGCCAGCTTTATGTATAATGTAGTTTATGCCTTTATGGGGTGAACTTTTGTTGTTAAAAAGAACTTTTTCAACTCCTTCATGTCCAACATCTTAGTTTTATATTCATTTGAATTCTATTAAAATGCTCCATCGAAAAGATGAAAAAGTGGTTATTATTATAGTAGGAAGTACACCAAAAGAAAAGGCCATCTAAATGTAGGAAGGACTGAAGGACTAGAATGCTATCCTTCAAGAGAGGAAAGATGTTGAACAACAAATTTAGTTTTGAATGTGAAAGGTCATATAAATATTTGTACTTGAGTTCTATGAAAAAAGGCAAAGAAAAGTATGTAAGGATACAAAGTTGGTGTTAGACAAGGAGGTGTCGACAAAAGTCTTGACACAATATTCATTTAGGCTACGACAAAAATTTGTAAAGTAATTTAGATTAGTAAAATATATATGTGTGTGATTTTGTATTGCTTAAGATTTCAGTTAATTTTGATACATTATACTTTAGTAAAGGTACCTTTACTAATGGTTTTGATAAACTGCACCAGTATGTTGCATTATTCGATTTAATGTGTCTCTCGTGTCAATTTACATATGTCTCCATAGACAATGGACATAGGATATCCTCCTTAAATCACGTACGTATAAAGACTTACGATTCATGAGTACTAACTACTAAGAAAACTTAATCTCATTACCTAAATATTAGCATACATGTCACATATAATAATATTTCGACACTCAATGTGTGTCATTCTGTGAATGCATGAGTACTTTTTAGTTTTAACTTGCCATATAGGACATCCTTTCAACATCAAATGTCCTTATAAATGGATGCTCAAAGTTTGATGACATGAGACTTTAGACTCATAACGATTATGACTGAGCGTAACAAGTCATAGCTTATTTTTAATTTTGAGCAACATAGCTGATTACTATAACCAAAGTCCACCATCTCTTTGCTATTTAAAAAAGGAAAGAAAAGAAACCATCCGATAGCATGCATCATCAGTACGTGACCAAATTATTGTAATGACCAAAGGTTGGTAAATCAGATAACTGACGATCATGTACCATTAAAAACTGGAAATTGCAATGAGGAACTGATCACAAGCTCCTATTAGGGTTTATTTTAGTATTATGTGACTGTGAGTCACAGTCACAGTGACTTCCTTTTAAGCAAATATAGATTACCCAAGGTTTTAAGTGCGAGTACTGAAAAAATGATGAAAACACTCTTGTCGAAACAAGAAAAAAACCCCATTAACAGAGGCCGAGCCACCAGCTTTCACCCCGCGATATGATGTTTCTGATGCAAGCCCATATACAAGCCTCAGCAAAACAAAGATTACAAAGAGGAGATATCATCTAACGGATCTTTAAGCCACACAACCCAAGTAACAGTACATTACCCTTCTTCCGTCTATTATTCACCCAAGTCACGTTTTAAAAATAAAACCAAATCTAAATAGTATATTTGTACCCTAGCTAGTCCTGACTATGTAATATGTATATCTAGACTTCGACAATCGACCAAATACTGAACTAAATGCAAGACACACACTTTGTATATAACTATATATTCATATTCGAAGAATTATGTGCTTGCATTTGTATTCATCGACGTTACTTGTATTACCTGTGTTTCAAGTTGAAAGTGTGACTTTCAGGACATGCCAATATATGTACTAGACATCAAAGACATGCAGTAGCAATGACAAAGAGACTAATCCGTCTTTCCCTAGCAATTGGAGAATTCCATTGATCCAATACTTGTATGTAGACACGATCACACGAGTCTTCTCCGCTTTCAAAAAGGCCAAATGTTGCAGTGGCGACAACGAATGGTCTTAACCTTCTATTCTGTGTGAGTCTATGAAACCAAGGATAAAGCTAGAATGTGGATTACGGACAATTATCATGCTTCGCCCAATTCTAAAAGCATATATTTATTCATCGAGTCCCAAATTTTTCGTTCGTAGAAGTGGTATAATTGTATTCATACATGGTTCTACTATTTGTCTATTTGGAACTAAAATTCCTAGCAAACTTTCCCAATCTTTTCACTTCTTTTTCTCTTGCTGTATACTTTGTTGTTTTTAGCAACTTATTGCGATCTTTCTGGTTATTATATTGGAGTGCTAGAAAATATGGGAGAATTGAGGATCAAGACAGAGATGTTTGATTAGTGTTTTTGGTATACATATCAAATGAGCCGGACCTGTGCTCGGGCGATTTGTTAAACCACACAGGATTACTTAGGTAGTCGGTGTAATTTGAAAATGCAGATGAATGATTAGTGAATAGTTGGTATAGACATGAATTCAGAGTGGACGCGCCGTTTGGAACCAAATGAATCGATCTCCAAGTGCGACGATCATCGATTTTTTTTGCTTTGACAAATAAGTAACAATGTGATGGCTATAAAAGAGAAGATGTAAGTAATAATTTCTCGGTATGTTTTTGAAAAATAAGTTATGACATGTTTGAGCATTATTGCTATTAAAAGTACTGTATAAAACTACATATATATTCGAAGCATTTCTTTATCTTTACTGTCCAGAATTAATGCTAGTTGTTATTTTAACAAGCTGTACTTTTAGTTTGATACCTTTATATGATATTACTAGGCTCTTGTCAATCCAAAGGCTCAAGTTTGATTTTTTGTACTTGTATATCATTGAGTAAATGATAAAAAACTTGTCAATAGTGACATCTATAAATATCTCACCATCAAAAGTAATTAGTTTTTGAATATTTTAAAACATTTTCACCACCTAAAGATGATTATATAAAGAAGTAGTTGTGTGACAACTTCTTTCATATCACCCCCAAGAAAAAGTAATCTATCTTTTATTATTTTGGAACATAAACACACCCACAAGTCATTTTGTGAAAATGGGAAGAGCACCTTGCTGCGAAAAGGAAGGACTAAAGAGAGGGAGGTGGACTTCCGAAGAAGACGAAACATTGATGAAATACATTGAAGCCAATGGTGAGGGTTCTTGGAGATCTTTACCCAAGAATGCAGGTATTATATGCACATTATCATTCATGCTATTTACTTCATCATGTGTGTTTGGGAAAAAATAATGAGAATTCATGCAAGGTTATTCTTTCTCTAGTCTCCACCAAAAGTGTCAACATGTACTTTGTTTATGAACATACAATTTTCTGTATGGGAGGAAAAAGCAACAATACTATGAAGGAACAAAAAGGTTATGTAAATCAGGTCAAATTATAAAAAAAAAAAAGGAGAGAGAGAACACAATGTCATATGAAACAACCCTAAACTTTAAGCTCACAAAATTGAATCTATCTGAAAATGAAAACCTATATGTAACTGAATTCATGATTCTTTATAAGTAGTATTTCAGTAGAACTTAAAATGTAGAGCCTTGATTGCTGAATCGTAAAGCTTCCAATGTGGTTTACGGAAATTTTGCTAAAACTCTCATTCTGATATCGCGAAGGATCAAATTTTTTGTAGGGCTTACTGTTCGAACTGATTTTACTGTTCATTACTCGAAATATTTGTAGGGCTTTTAAGGTGTGGAAAGAGTTGCAGACTACGATGGATCAACTATCTAAGAGGAGACTTGAAGAGAGGGAACATCACTACAGAAGAGGAAGAAATCATCGTCAAGTTACATGCATCTATAGGAAACAGGTTTCCGCACCACCTATTCAATTCCTTACATAAGTACACTTGTTCCGTATTTTTTAACAGTTAACTGTTTTTAACATGTTAAACTTTATATTTACAGTTTTATAACAAAAAAAAGATTATTAAAAAAAAATCAAAAAGTTAGGGGTATTGGAATCCAATTAGAGGTACCAATAACCACCTTTTTTACTTTATTAGCTAGGTTTCTTACATAATTTTCTATTATCGTATGGTTTAGATTCTATATCATATAAATATTAGTAATATAGTAAAAGAAATTTATCAAAACGTTTAGTTAGTAACTATAATGTAATTACATGTTTATATCCCACATTGTCAATTAAAGTTTACTAGTTTAGTACTCTGACATGGGTGTTACTCTACCTAGGCATTTTAGAATTTAGATCACTTATGTTAGTCTGGTATTTTTATGTTTACTTGGAGCATTAAACTAAAGATTAAATAGACACACATTTTATTGCACTTCACACTTTGTTTGAGCACTTAATTATGTTATTTTACTTCTTTGTGTTCAATTATATTTTTAAACTTACTGAAATTATTCATTCACATTTAATTTATTGCATCCAATACGTTAAATATTTTAGAAAGTTTATAGTTTTATTATAAAATTAATTTATACATATTTTATTTTACAAATATATCTCCACAGTATATAAATTTCGTAAACATCATACATAATATAAATATATTAAATTAAAAAAACTAATATATATAATATAAATGTATTAAATTAAGGGTTTTGCTAACAGAAGCCCTATGGTTTTTTTTAAAGCTACCATTTGTATAAAATTGCATTCAATAAACTGATTATTTCCATATTTATATGTATTTAAATATTATAATTATGGAATGTGTAGTTAAACATGGAATGATTTATCATAATTAAATGTTGAATTATCAATTAACTTATTTAAACATGGAAAGTTTTATATTAATTAAATGTTTAATTTTAATTATGATAACCTTATGAAAAACCCATACGGCTGCTGTTAGCAAAACCCATTAAAACTAAAGATATTCATCTGAAAAGTATGAAATTAAATTTTTTTTACTAGTTGTTAGACATTCTTATCCTTTTAATTTTTTTTTAGCAAATTTCTACGGAGTATAATGGATGCGTTAATTAAGAGACAAGTAATCTCGTTTCATTACATGAATGTGTTAATTAATAAAGTGACCTTAAATATAATGTATGATTTTGATAAGTTAATATATGATCGAGTTTGACCAGAACCTAATTTTAGCCATTATACTTTTCTATCCATATATAGGGATCAAAAATCATTAAGGAATTAAATGTTTAATAAATAAATCGGTGCAATAAACATAGTCCGTATTTTCCGGACATGAATTTGGTGGCTAAATGTCACATGGAAGGTGCTCAGGCGTAACTATAACAAAGTAAGATGTACTAAACGATCTTGGTGCACAGAGTCCAAAATCACGGGTTAAGTAGCTACAGGACCATAAGATGTACATGTAATAATTTAAGGACAATCAATGCCACAAATAACTGCACCTTTGCAAAATCAAGCAACTGACTTGCAAGTTGTTCAATTCTACGAAAACTTGTCAATTCTAGGAAAAATGTTGGCATTATATGAGTACCTCATTCTACTTCTTATAACTCTCATGTCTTAAGTAAAAATGTTATGAGTTTATGACCAACTTAAACTCTGAATGGATAACCTAATGAAGCTTGTAACATTTATATACACTTACAAGTGTAAATTTCTTTATCATAGTTGAAAATTACTTCTAACTTCTCGCACAATTTACTTAAACATTGAAAAGATATAAGATTACGCGTCAGGTATTCGTTGTTATGACCTTGGCGGATAATGTATATATGTTTTTTTTATAGATGGTCCGTGATTGCTAGCCAATTGCCTGGGCGAACAGATAATGAGATAAAGAACTATTGGAACTCGCATCTGAGTCGCAAGATTTACAGATTCTTGAAAGGTAAACACAATACGCCACTAGACTCAGATGACGTAACCAATATACTTCAAATGAAGCGAAGAGCTGGACGGGTTAGCCGTAGTCTTGCAAAAAAGTATAACAAGAATAGGGTAGTTACTAAAATCAAGTCACTGCCACCATCTACTAGCAATGAATCAACGCTAAAGAGACAAAATAAAGAGACAAGAGATGATCAAAGCATCGTCAGCAATAAATTTTTTATGAATAATAATCACATAGCTGTAGATCCTGTTGGTGGTGTTAACTTGATTCTTGAAGATATAGAAAATCAGGAACTGGGACCAAATGAAATAGGGTACCAAGGTGATGAATTAATGGATATCGATGCGTTTTTAGCAAGTGGTTCAATGGATTCAAATGGATTATTGAGCATTCACGACGAGGAACAGATAGAAAAGATTTTTGCAGATTTGAGTGTTGAATGTGATAAAAAGGACGACAACGAAGACGAAATTTTGAGCTTGAGTGCATCACATTCTGTAGGGTTTTGCTCTTATAAAGATCACAAAGAGATTGGATTTGATGATGATGATCTGATGCTTTGGCTGTGGGAAGACGATAATCTTGAGCAACATCATCGCTACTAGGGATATCGTAATTGGTTACTTTCGTATGATGTTCTATCCCTACATATATACTATGTATTACGAAATGTTCTACCAAAAACCACTCTAGTTTTTTTTCACAAGCATTTGTTATACGGATCTGTAGAAACTTGTTTCAATTTCTTGTAATATTGTTTTGGTATACGGTAAAAGAATTCTATTCTGAATATATAAAATATAAATGGGTGGATGCTTCTCTCAAGTATGCAGTGGTGGATCAAGTAAGACAAGTAAAGCTAAGGTTTTACGCCTCGAAAAGTATCGGAATTTTGTAGGACATGTGATTATTCAAGGACACTATTAATCGACAAGTGTTAAATAATTAAAGTTTTAAGCTTTTTAGTTTCGAAGTTTCATTTTTAATCCTACGAATTGTAACAGTTAAGCCTAAATATATTAAGTATATAAATTTAAACATAATAACGATTTACTTCTTAATTTTTGATATCCGAAATTTCTTTTCGGGTATTTATATATCCGAATACCCAAAATTTGAACATGTAACATTTACGCGACACAAAAGAATTTCAATTCAGTTAGCCGAAATTTCGATAAAAGTTTTATATATTCGAACACCCAAAATTAAGTATTTCAGCGGAATATTTACGTGACACAAGATTTTGGAACTATGTTTATTATAAAACAGAAGGATAATTTTTGCAAAAGAAAATACATTACTCCATAAACATCCATCGGGATAATCCATCGAGATCCCAAACTTCAAGAAACCTCCTAGGTCCGCCAGTGTGGTTCTGTATAAACGGTATACATGTATTTCTGAAACTAAAGTTTTTAAAGAAAGTATATGAGAAATGCTACATCGATAATCAATTAAAATAGTTAATCGAATTATAGTTGTTAAATCTTTACGTAATACTTATGTTTTATATAGAATAATACTAAAAAGTTCGAAAACAGTTACTTTAGCATATTTTAAAAGTAAAGTTAATAATAGTTATCAATGATCGAAAGTGTCACCAACACATTATACATATTGGCTCATTTACTAATTGAAAACAATATATCATATTAGTTTCATATAAAAACTTGAAAATGTACAGTAATTTTTAATTATGTAAACGATTTTTCGAGAAATCACTTTTATAAGAAAGCCTCGAATTAAAACATCGTTTTAGACCTCCGAGAAGGTTGAACCGCTCTGAAGTATGTCCCCGTCCTTATCAATCTTGGATAACACGGTGTGAGGCAAGAAGATCCCTAATGTCCTAGCATATTTATGGTATCGGGCGAAGGTAAGGTTTTGATGTTTTGTTATATATAGAGGTATTGATCAGTCGCAATACTTTTCAAAGTATTAATTGAGGTACGTTGGTGAAAAAGATAAATAGCAGTGTACTTCTCTTGATGGGACTGTCAGGTCTACATATAATTAAGTTGCCATAATGTATATGGAGTGATCGAGTGCTTCAGTAAGGTGAAATGCAGGATAAAAGTGGCACGAGTAATGCAATATATGTAGCATGACTGCATGATTCCGGTGAGATCCCGCTAATAAACATGGGATTTTGGATTGGATTGAATATGAGACCGCCTCCGTCAAGGTGTCGTATATTACTGAGAAGTTCAAGAAGCTGTTATATGATGGGAATGGAAGGCTAGAACAACTTCGTCTAAGGATCATTTAACATTGATATAGTCGATTACTCACGAAAATA
Source organism: Glebionis coronaria (assembly GCA_025667525.1). Lineage (NCBI taxonomy): Eukaryota > Viridiplantae > Streptophyta > Magnoliopsida > Asterales > Asteraceae > Glebionis > Glebionis coronaria. The sequence goes on from CM046879.1 coordinate 179,288,592, forward strand.
TGAATCCCTGTATTTGGTTTCTTCTCTAGACCTATATGAGAGTTGCATGTATTATGTAGTGAGTTTGTTAAAAACAATAGTTTTCTGAAGTATAAAAAAAGCTACTTTATAACTAAGAATGATTTAATCAGTCCGATCTGACCATATAGTCTCAAAATATAATCCTAATATATATTTGTGATTAAAACCCTCGCATAGAAGGCCGATGATTGTTTTTCTATACGAATAGCATTAATTATGAAGTGGTTAAGTAAGTACGAAGTGGGTTGCATGATTTGTCGATTATCATTAATTATAAGGTGGTCACGCCTCGAATTTTAATATGAGAAAAGTTCATACATTATTTTAGCAAAACACGTCACGCGATCAATCTGAAAAAGTACTCGTATAACCACTTAGCAAAATAAGGCTATTAGCGGGATGACTGGATTAATTTTGTACATAAACCTACTTGGTTTTAGGTCATTATTTAGTGACGTAGTGTCCATTTGCTAAAACAATTGCCATGTATATATAAGGCATCACGGATGATAAAAACATCAATAGCTTTTCACTATTTGTATAAGTCATTTTGAAGAGTTTTTTTTCATTGCATCAAAAGTTTTTCCAAAAGCTTTTCACAATGACTTCTAAAGCTACAAGTCATTCTTCAAATTCTTTGTGATTCAAGATGATATATACATTAAATGTCATAAATACTCCAAGTCATTGAAGACTTTGAACATTGTGAATGCTTTAAGATCTGTTTGGTATAGCGTTTTATTTTGAGAAAATAGACCATACTAAAAAATGTTTTATTTTTAGTATATGAGATAAAAGCTTTTATTTTAAAAAATAGCTTTAAAAGAGAAAAAATGACAAGGTATATTATGAAGTTTAAATAGCTTATACATTTTGAGGAGCATTTTATAGTTGAGGAATGAGATTACTTGAATGAGCTTATAACCTTAATATAACTTTTATTCTGCTTTAACGAGATTGAGTATGTTATTGTTGTTGTACTTATAACCTTAATATAGGCTCAAAGGAACTACAGTAGTTCTTTGGTATGACTCCATAACTCTCAAATCATTCACCAACTACTTTAGGGGCAGTTTGGTCTCTAAGGGCGTGTTTGTTTGCCATGTTTTAAAAGCCACCTTTAGGCTGAGTTTTAAATTTAATTGTTTGGTATCTATGTTTTGGTTTAAAAATAGAGAGAATTTCTTAAATGGACATTTTCTAAGAGCAGAATACGAAATTGGTTCATACACAAACATTTTACCAAAATAGACTTTTCAGTATCAACCGTTAGATGTATTGATCTTACGAGTATAAATTAAAGTGCGTGAAAAATTCTTGTGCGCCATATTCTATGCGCCGGATGCATAGTCAAAATAAGTTATGCACCGGATGCACCATCATTGTGCGCCAGATGCATAGTCAAAATGAGTTACGCATGGTGCATTCATGTTTGTGCGCATGGTGCATAAGCTTGTGCGCCATGATGCATAAGCTTGTGCGCCTTGATGCATAAGGTTTTGTGCGCCAAGATGCATACGATTTTATGCGCCTGGTGCATAAGATTGTGCGCCATGATGCATAAGTTTATGTGCCTTGATGCATAAGGTTTTGTGCACCAAGATGTATAATATTTTGTGTGCATGGTGCATAAGCTTGTGCACCATGATGCATAAAGTTTTGTGCGCCAAGATGCATAAATATTTGTGTTCCAAGATGTATAAACTTGTGCACTATAATGCATACTCTTGTGCGCCATGATGCATATTATGCACTTGAGGCTTCACTCTAAATTTTTATTCTTTCTCATACAAGTTATTCAATTTTTGATTATACATAGTATATATCCACAATTATAGCATCCTTGATAAATCAACAGAAGTGTTGTGTTATGTGTATAGTCTGTGTGTACGTTGTATATACAAGTTTATTGTTGGGTCTTGAAAATTACAATAGTACATAGCATAGAATTACACTTTTTATATACATAGGCAAAGGATGCACAAAACCTTATGCGCTGTGTGCATAACTTATGTGTTGTATGCATTAAGTTTGTGCATCTCCATGCACAAGAGTATGCACCATGGTCTAGTTTGGTAAAGTAATGAAAATTGATCTACTTTGGTAAAAGGGTTCTGTTTTAGACTAGTTTGGTAATTGACTTTTAAAAATAAGCACACGGCCCACTAAAAGGGAAGGAGGCTAAGGAGGTGGTATTTCTCTCTCACCTAGTGGTTTTTTAATATTTGAGTCTTATATTTTTAAATAATATTTTAATTTCAATTATATTACAAAACATATTAAATTAATATATTTTCTCTCTCCAAATCTAAAACCTCTACTTTATAAATCCACACTTAAAGTAAAACCCAACTTCAAATCAAACGGGGACTAATTTTTGTAGGGTTTAAGCTCATTACCTTAATAAATTCATTGTTTGTTACTTAGACTCTTTTCCTGACACAAGGTTGTGATGCTAAACATTAAACTCCTACCTTCAAGCTAGGTTTTGTAAGATTATATCATTTTAGGCATATTTTTTTATTTACTAAAATTTGTCAACCGTATGTTTTTAAATTTTTTATTTCAATAAAGTTTTCAACCACATGTTATTATTTAATTTTTAAAATACAAATTATTTTATTATATATTAAATAAATATAAAATCAATTAAATAAATATATTTTCTCTCTCCAAAACTTACCTCAAATGCAAATTTTACTCAATCTTAAACCTCCTACTTTATAAAACAAAATCCAAAGTAAAACCCGATTTCAAACCAAACGGACCCTTAGTATTTTGCTTTATATGTCTAAGGACATAATGTTTTAAGCGAATACAAGACTTGTTAAGTTTTTTCATAGTGGAAAAAATATATAACTAAAAATAAAATCAGTGTCACGTTTTCTACAATTTGTTACTTGCGTTAGGCCTATGTCATTTTATGTCATTTTAAATTTATATTTTTAACTATAGTTAATTTGTCAAACACTTTATGTAAAACAAAATTGTCTAGCATAAGATTAGATACGCAATTCTAAATAAAATTTAACTGTTCTCATTTAAATATTAATATATTGAAAAAATTGCTTTGTAAAATGAGTTTTTGCAAAATTTGGACATAATTTAATATATGTGTATGTTATATATATATATATATATACGTATTGATTAATAGCTTTGCGTTCTCCTCGAAAAGAGATTCGTAACGAGCTAGAGTATATCCAAAACAGAGTTAGTATGAATGAGATATCGTGTCTCAAAGTAGGACACGTGAAACACAAATTTTGGAAAATAAAATTGTCCCACATCACTTAAAACATGAAGTGAAAACATGTTTATAAAAAATCTTGGTTTCTAACTTCAATATGCATTTGTGGGTTTTTACTCCCGCTCCTACGCGTGCGCAGAGAGGGTGTGCAGAAAGTGAGATTTCTAGGCCAAAAAATGGTTTGAAGCTACTGAACTTGTGCATGAGCGCCCAACCTGCAGACACGAATGCAACTCCGAAATTCGTTTGGGTGCGAAAAGATTCAGTATCTTTTTTTCCGCGAATTCAGATTTTTTCCAGAAAGTTCTGTACATCTATTTCAAGAATATATTTAGACTTACTGAATAAGTCTTTAACATAATATTTTTGTGTTTATAATTGATATGCCAATCGTGTTGTAGAAATAACAAATTTGTAAATCAATGTTATTTAACATAATATTTTATATGGAACATAATATCTTGTCTTGGTGGCCAAGAAATTTTTTCCCTATATAATGAATCTGTCTCATTTATTTTAGACACAGAGAAAACACAGCTCCATCACCAGAATTATTCCAGCAATTCATCGATCAGAAACACGCAAGGCTTTCGTGATCTTTCAGGCAAGTTTGTCTAGTCTGATTGTACAACAGCTTTGTACGTTGTACCCTGGGAAACAGATGACGAATCTGTTTTAAAAAGAAACGTGTTAAACACAAGTCTCGTCTTAATCTATATTGTTTTCTTCATTACTGATATGCAATTTCCTATCTTTATTTTCTGTTAGTTTTATTAATTGTAATTTAATTTTATATTACAACATTTATAAATCAAAGTATATAGTTTTCCCTATAAAATATGAAAGTTTAAATAAATTTACCTTATCACTTTAGTTTTAAATTAGTATTAAAACTTAATTTTTTTTCCTTGTCACTCTTGTTTTGAATTAATATTACAATCTTTTAAAAAATTATTAATTAATCAATTAAGGATAAAGAGCTTAACATAACTAGGCGAGAGTTTGAAAAAGATATTTTGTCGCTTGGATGTTATTGGACGACTCGACCCACTAACCACTAACATTTGTAGTTCTAAAAAAATCAATTAAGCATATAAAAAGCCATTTTGCAAAAAGTAAAAAAGAAATAATAATAATAACGTTTTTCTACGTGTTTTTTATCGGTAAATGATTATTTTGAGATGAGGAGAGCATAATGTACGATAAAACTGAAGCATGCATGTAATTTGAGGAAGAAGTATTTACACTATATATCCTGCTGCAAGATCCACCTCTTTTGGCGACCTAGGAGATTACAAAACTACATCTCCAAACCCTAATCATACGATTATTACTCGATATTTAATCCTTAAACAAGCATCAATCTTGATTTTTCTTGGTTCGTTGTTTACTAAGTGTTGCTGTCTTATGTGGTCGATTGTACGGGTGTCATACCAATCCTTATGTTCGTGGGTTTGATTATGATATTTCTTAACTCCTTCTAATAACTTTGATTTACATAAGCTTTAGGTTTGTGTAGATCTATTTAGATACAAGACATCCTTGTTGGTTTGTGTGGTATCATTGTTACAAGACGTAGCTTGTGATTGTTTTTTGGTTTGCATGTGGTAGGGATGAAAGGAGGGTTTTGGATCCAGGAGGGGGCGGGGGAAGAAGAGTTCTAACATGAGTAAGGTTGTGGAGGTGCCATTTGATAGTACGATCAATCAAGGATACAAAAGGTTTGAAGTTTGTAACGGTTGGTGATACTGTCGTTATGGACACTATGAAGCAGAACCGAGTTCTACTCTGAAGCCTAAGGTTGGTAAGTCGTTCACTAATCTATAACTCGGAATAATGAGGGTGAGGTGACAGTCCCGCTGGATTCTATACGTACAACCAGTGAAAGGTTCATTAATTTGGTATATGATTTTTTCTTGGGAAACGGGTAGCATACACTATTATACCATATTATGTTAAGAATACTTGGAGTAAATTTGGATTAGTTAAATATATGCTTAACTCGTCGATCGACCTATTTTTCTTCCAATTGAACTCTATAGATGGTATGGAAGCTATGCTTGAAAGTGGTCCCTAGTTTCTTCGTAATAACCTAATTGTATTTAATAAATGAGATCCGAGTATCAATATATGGAAAGAAGATGTATTAAGATTATGTTACAGGTTAAACTTCATGGCGCTCCTATAAAGGCGTTTATTGAAGATGGTCTTAGTGAAATTGCTATAAAACTTGGTACTCCTGTGATGCTTGATTCCTATACGGCTGAAATGTGTTTGAAATCATGAGGTATATTAAGTTATGCTAGAGCAATGATTGAGCTACGTGGATGAAGCGCTAAAAGATATTATTGTGGTGGCTATGCCTAAGGTGAAAGGAAAGGGTTATTATTTAAGTAATATTCATGTGGAATATAAATGAAACCTTCCTATATGCTCGAGGTGTAAGATTTTTGTTCATTTACTTACGACTGTGGTAATGCCTCGAGATCCACTAGCGCAATAAATATAAACAAGCCTAAGAAAGCAACTACGGGTGTACTGGTGGCTCCTATGGTGAACTTTAAATCAACTGGTCCTAAGGTTATTCAAGAATATCAAATGGTTGGCAAGAAGAATACTACTTCAAGTGGTAAAAAAAGCAAGCTGCTTCGGGGTTTAGTATAAAGGTTATTCCAAGTAAAAATGTTAGTCACTCAAATGATTTTGTTGCACTTAATTATGTTGATAATGATGATGATTTCGGTACAAATGGTGGGATCTCTAATTCTTGGGGAGGATTTATGTCTGAAGATTGTACTCCTCGTCCGGATTTTAGTAACACCCAGATTATTGAGAAAATTGACAAGATTGAAAAGAAGATAGCTTAAGGTAAATTAACTCTTGTGGATGATCAAGGAACCCGGTTCTTAGAAAATGGGAGATATTTTAGGTGAACTAAATGAGAATGATGTAATTGAACTTGTGGATAATGATACCAAAAATTTTATGGGTTCTAAAACGTCGAATTTGGGATATTAGTTTGTGAAAACAATGAAATGATTCTTGCAAGAATGTTGCCGATGACTATGACCCATATAATGATGATATGTATGATGATCAAGATATTTCGGCCGGTGTTCAGAATATCGCTGAAAATCTTGGAATCAGAGTCCGTGGAAGCAATAAATATTAGTTATGTTTTATGTGAGTAATTTTATGTGTTCTTTTTTTTATAGGAAGTTGTTTTTTTATGTAACAGACGGAGATGTATGAGTCACCTACATCCTTTGTACTTAACTGATTTTTAGAGTAACAAAATTTAACGGGGAAATCTTTTACCCAAAAAGAAATGAAGCATGCATGTACACATAAAAATATGTAGTATGTATGATAATCCTTATGATGATGATATGTATTATGATCAAGATATTACGTGCAATGTCCAGTATTACTGATAATGTTAGAATCAGAGTCACTGGATGAAAGAAATTTTAGTATTATGTATGTTCTTGTAACTGGCGGAGATGTAAGATTCACCTACATCTTTGGTACTTATTTGTTTTTTATAGTAATAAAATTTACTAGAAGAACCCATTACCCAAAAATAAAAGTATAATATATGTACTAACAAAAAGAAAGTATACCAGAGAATAGAGCTACAAAGATGATCATCGAAGTGTTGTTACAAGCTATAACGGATGCAAGAAAGATGGTGGCAAAAGGATAAAGTAATTTAAAAGATTTCATAGAAGATACCCATGGTTCTTTGAAAAACTAAAAAAATCAGTATATTTGAGGTTGTGTCGCTCAAGTTCTGAAATTTCATAGACTCAAGAACGTTTAAAATTCAGCTGCACGTGCGTGACTTTAACTTCCAGGTCGTAAAATGATCAAATGAAGCTACTTATCCAATAATCAGAAAAAGGGTTGAAAACAGTAAGGGCTGCAATATTGCGTTTAGAAACAGTTTGATAAATAACGATGGAGAAAACACATTTTCAAGATCATCTTTGGAGAAAAACATAAAATTTTAAACTTTTTGTTAGTTTTCTTAGCAGCATTTGTTAGATTGATAAAGCCCTTAAATCATCTATTCTATTGTCTAGCACTCTCTCATTCTGAGCGGAGAAATAGCCAATGACCTTTATAGATTATGGATTTGACTAATTGCAACCCCAGAAGTTGTTACCCCAATATCTTATTTAGGCATGCTAGTATCGATCCTACTTGTCAAAAAACTAGATAGGTTGTCAACACGTCGTAAACAGATTCACGTGTGTATTGAAAGTCTACCAAAACAATCTTTTTGTCACGTTGGAATAAGCATCAGGATATCAGTTGAGTACAAGATGGTGATCTCACTGATAGGTAAATACCTCAGCGAACACTTTGTCATGTAGCCGTGATCCATATTTAAGAATCTCTCGAAAATTTTATTCTTTGAATAATATTACATCATATTTCAACTATATATACTAGTTAATAGATATATAGAACTTTATTGATTGTGTGACATCATTAAGTATCATGATCGGGAAATCTCTAGTACCAACGGAACAAAGGCATTGCAAAAAATTTCATCCCAGATTGACAATGGAAGCCATTGCTTTCACCACAAGCAAAGTAGTATGGCTTCCACTTGTTAAGGACAAATTCAAAACCTTTTCCGCCACCTTCTGTTGTCTTTGCCACTCGCTTCGCCCATCTCAGATCGCACGTCAAAAAGCTCCAAAGATTTGGTAGCAAATATACACTGTGTGGATGCGTGTTGTTATTACTTGGTGGATCAAACTTGAATACTGCAATACAACCAATATAACGTCAAAAAGGGTGAAAATTGTCACAAACATATATCACAAATAGATAAGTATAGGGTTTACGCTACTTAGTACCAACATGTTATTAGCGTATGCTCATCGTGAGCATAATATACGCTAATACATTTTACATAAATCGCAACTGATACAAGTTTTTCTTGCACTATTAGTTTTCTTACCAAGAGTGTCGTTGTAGAAGAATGGGTAGCTCTTTCGAGCCCATTCAGTGTAGTTAGAGCCAAAACGCCAGTTATCAGAACCACCAACGATAATCCTCCTGGCACTCTGAGTTGGATTCGGGTGTCTTGGTGGCCAGTTTGTATAATTAAATCCGAAATTCCGATTTTGAGAACCCTTTTGGAAATCCCGACTACTGCATCCCACAGCCAACATTGTAGCAAAAACGACTAGCAAAAGGAAAATTTGTGAAAATTTCGACACCATTTTGTTGAACGTTTATATTTTAAGAGAATCTTCTGAAATAAAGTGAAGAAATGATATTCTGTGGGTTGCCTGATTTGTGAAGCCGAGGTAAATTTTGGGCTATATATAGAGAGAACATCAGGAAACTTTTATAGAATCAATATGCGGGGTTTGAAGAATTGGAAGAGAAACTGATGCAAATTTCCTAAGAAAATTATTACGGGTAAAATAATGGGATCCAACCTAATTTCTGGATTTGGTGGGTTGGTATTTAAGGTTGACATATTTTTACTTTGAAACATTCTTTCTTTTTCTTTCAAAGTCTCCCACTTACTAGAAAAACACTCCCACTTGAGATGGAGGTTATCAGCATATATACTGTAATTAAGGTTTAGCTTATTGTACTAATGACCCGGTTGCCTTTGACAGTTATTTATTTAGAAAAGGTTAATAAAATTGAATCATCTATAACGAAAACAATGTTTTACATGGTATGTTCAAGAGTTAAAATCCCTTGTTGATCCTGTTTTGGCAATAACTCCTAGTGCGAGTGTAGTACACTAGTACACATGACCCCTCCTAACTAATCACGTAAAAAATGAAATACAAAGTATATTTGGATTGTCTAACATTCTGTCGTGACAAAGCAGCTACCAATACACTTCAGCCAGCGCCTCCTTTCTTCGTTGTTTGAAGTTGCGTTCAAAGACCTCGACCCACTCAACTCAGCTGGTGTTTGAGTACAGATGCATGTACATACGTACAATCTTTTACGTAGCTTTTAAGGGTTATTGGGGTATTAACGATCTGAGAGTAGAGTCGAACTTAGCTCGGCTCAATAAACTAAATTTTGGTCGTGCGTTTGCAGCCGAATTTTGCATAAGCTCGGCTCAATAAAGCCGCTAATATAGGGCAACAAGCTGAGACTCGCCTATCCAACAAAAACCCACAAGAGTTTGGTCACGAGTCGCCTAAGTGTCAAACAGGGGCACAACTAGTAGGGCGATTAGTGGGTGTTAAGTCGCCCATAATCAACCTATTTCACTGATTTTTTATATAGATTACAAGTCGTTTTTCTACTATGTTCTATATTAAGCTTTCCCCATCACTATGACATGTTATCTTAAATATGATAATTAGTCTCCCTTAACTAAAAATCCTGCCTCTGCCTCCTGTGTCAAACATTCATAGTGACCACGTGAACAGCCCATAAGTGGTTAAATCTTATGTTTACGAATGTATGGTCATTGGTGGTTGGTTTGAGTTGGCCATTAACGATTATGCTAGGTTTATTAATAACCTTAACCGACCGGTTGTGGTATATATATTACTATTATATTATAGAAAGTATAAAAGCTAACAAACCCACCCTCCGACCAGTTCGTTTCATGATTTCACATTGTGAAACCAATCTTACACTTGTCACATCATTATTGGTATGTTACATTTTATATATTTAGTATGGATCTTACATGGTATAACTAAAGTGATAAATAATGTATAGTATTTTTATTTTTTGTAAATAATAATTATACCATTAATTTTAATTTTTAATTATTTATAGATATATCATAATATTGAATACATTCTCAAATTTTTATTTTAAGTTTCAAAACCTTTTTAAATCTAATTTATTTATTAAAAGTATACTTGTAAAGTAATATTTTATTTATTATATACAATTTTATATAAAAGTTTATATAATTAAATTAATAAAAAAAATTATAAGTTGAGTTAGGTTGGGTTGGGTTGTTGATAAATGATAAAAAAAGTTAAGATTGGTTGTATGTATTGCACTACAACAAAAATGGCCTAATGCAACCGTTCAAATCCGATGCAAATTCGTTGCATTAGGCTATTTGCAACAGAAATGCAACAAATTTCGACTATTGCAAAAAGGCTCCATGCAAATTTAATTTGCAACCACATTGCAACGAAGACAAAAATTTTGCAACCGTATTGCAACGAAAGATAATTCGTTAGAAGAACATGATCTTTTTGCAACGAAGACTTTTTCCCACAATTTTGCAACGAATGTTTTTTTGCATCAACATATAATTTGCAACCATTATGTTTTGCTATGGGTTTTGCAATGGTAACTTTTGCAACCAAAACACTTTGCAACCAACAAAATTTTTCTGCTAGAGGCGTTAAATAATAAATATAATTATATAGCTTTATAAAAAAATCACACCATAAGAACAAAGGGTTATCCTAACCATTTGACACATGCACCCATAATCGTCTATGTGACAAACTCATAAATCTAGAATCACAGACAGATCCTACATTTACTGATTAACACATGCATTAACAAACACTTAAATGTATCTGCCTAATCAAAACACAAGTACATACTACGATCGATGCAAAGTACTATAACGACCAGATATGATGCCTTCATGGTCTCGACATCGTTTAGTCACCTACGTTTCCCTAGACATATAACAGGTAATATATAAAGATAATTTGGATTCAAAATTACAACTTTCGCATTGCAGTTAAATCTAAAATTTCAACCCATTACTATCAGAAGTAAAGCTAACTAAGAATTCGGGTTTGAAAACTTTATACATGACTGGACAAGTAAATTATTATAGGAAAAGGTTGCAAAAATCGTGAAACGCTAGTCGTTCAGTCGATCACCTTATAACATGTAATCATTATAGACGGGATTAATCAAGGATTAATTGAATCGACATTTTTTAGTAAATTTTAGGAAGTTTAGCAAGTTTTGTGTAATTATAACGAGTTCTAGGTATTTTCTACAATGTTATTCTTTAAATCCAACTTAGCATGCATATAAAGAGTTATTTATAAGTGATAAACACAAGTATATACTGAGATTTCAGTATTTTCGGCAAGATTTGCAGGTTTTTGGCAAGTTTGACCTCCCTTGACCTTCGTTGACCAAAATTGACTATGTTAATTGCCTTTTACATAAATCGGCAAGGTTGATGGCCTTGTAGCGATTAAGCGGCGATTAATCGGTCTTGTAGACGTTTTTTGCATCACTAATATTTGTACACATATTAGAATATTTTGCTAAAACCTCTCATGTATATTATAAACGGTTTGGTTTGATCAACCATACAATCATAAAATAAAATGGAGATCAAACCATGATAAGCGGGTTTCGTTTGCTTCGCATCTAAATTTCTCGGGTTTCAAAGTAAGCAGTTCGGTTCAGGTTGTAAGTAGATTTTTGCAAGGCAATTGCAACACAAAATCAATGATAATTTATCTTAGATTTACTTTTGTCTTCCATTGCAAATTTTGAAATTTTGCAACCGAATTGCAACGAAAAACAAAAATAATTTTTCTTCATCTTTTTAATTTGGTTTTCGGTTGCAATTTCGTTACAAATTGTGACAATTTGCAACGATGTGTTTTTTCGTTGCAAATATTTATAATTTGTAACGCATTTGCAACGGAAAAAAATAAAAATAAATGAAAAAGAAAATAGTTTAGATTTTGCAACGGATTTGAAACCATTTCTTCGTCGTTGCTTTTCGATTGGTAATTCGTTGCAATACAGTTGGAAATTTGCATCGGACTTCTACCGTTGCAAATTTTTCTCTGCATTAGCCTGTTTTTGTTGTAGTGTTGGTTGTATAGGTGAAGGAGTAACAAAATAATATTTTAATTAAAAATTAGGTTGGGATAGTTTGTTGATAAACATAGTTTACAAGGTTGAGGGCCGATCCAGGACTTTGAATTAGGGGGCGTAATAATAATTATTAATTTCTATTATAACATGCACTTCATATAACCTTAGAGCATCTCAAATGCAAAGTTTACGAAAGACTTTTCACTATTCTAATAAGTTATATGAATGAGTTTACTCATTGTAAGAAAAGGTTTACAAAAGACTTTTTACACAATGACTTTGTAAATAAAAAACTTTTGACACAATGACTTTTCACTATTTTTAAAATGAAAAATTATTAAATTTTCATTTCACACTTATCAATAAATATAACTAATTGGTAAAATCTTTTGAAAAAACTTTTATGCATTAAAGGAAATTTGAAGAATGATTTTTATAAAATATAATTTGAAAAATTAATTGTAGTTCATGCAAAAAGTCATTTTTAGTTTGCACCGTTAAAAATGCTTTTAGTAATGTTTCAACCATTCCGATCAATTATATAAACTACGACTAGGTCGTCAAGTTGATATATAGTATCAGATAGCTTGTTATTAATCAACAAATCTTACATAGTTACATCAACACTCTATATTAGCTATGTATCCAGCTTTGCCAAAATTCTTATATCACTTTTTTTTAACAATATATCACTTTTTCAATTCCATCATTTCTCGTACACCTAAATCTATTTTCTAATAGTTTGAACAATAGATACATGTGTTCCATAAAGAAAAAATATACAAATCTTTCTTCTCATTACTACGTAGTACTTGGTTAATTTTCAACACAAATACAAAAACTGTTAATAAACAAAGGAAATAAGTTAAAACCGTTTATAAAGTAATTGCTTTTGTTATACCAAAATAAAATGAAAGTTTTAAATACATGTCAAATATAAAACTAATAACTTCTAGATACAAAATAACATTATAACTTTTCAATCGTGCAGGACCGTCTCGTGACTTTGGGAGACCTTTGCCACATGTAAAAAGTGGCACTCCCAAAACAACAACTAATATATGCAAAATAGCTCTTCATGTTAGATGGTTATATGTATCGAGCGAGTAGTGTCATTTTTAAAACATGTACGCAAGAAACATTAGTAACTAGGTTTTGATTTAGTTATGAAAGTTCGTAGTTCCAAGTCTCTTTGAATTGATTATTGGTAGAAAGTGAGACTCAATTGTTCTTGGTGGAAAGTAAAAGGGGTTTGTTTTCTATTCTACTAAAAAAAAGGGTAAGTGCGTGAAGTGATAAAAATAAACTAAAAGCAGTTAATAAAAATAATTTAATTTGAAATAAAGCTTGAATTAAAATTAAACAGTAAAACAGTAAAATACTTTTACTTGCAAAACCACTGATTCGGAATAATTGCTTGATCCGGAATAAAATTACTTCGTTCGGAATATCAACTCGTGCGGAATAAATAAATAACCTTCATTCGGAAAAACAGCTCATGCGGAATAATCAGCTTATTCGGAATAAAATGCTTAATCGGAATATCTAGCTCATGCGGAAAGTTTTGCTCATCCGGAGTAATCTGCTGGTTCGGAATATCTGTTCATGAGGAATAATAACTTGGTTCGGAATAACTATGCTTCATTCGGAATACTTCTTCATCCGGAATAAATAACTGATCCGGAATAAATATGCTTGATTCGGAATACGGCTCGTTCGGAATAAAAAATGAGAAAAATCACTTATTCGGAATAAATCATTGGTTCGGAATAATAAGCTTCATCCGGAAAAATCGTTTATGCGGAATAATTGAAATGAAAACGTTGGTTCGGAATATTATGTTGACTCGGAATAACTAAGTAAAAACCTTCGTTCGGAATAACTTGCACTCATTCGGAATAATTAATGAAAAGGCTTCATCCGAAATAGTTTCACTCATTCGGAATCTGGGTAGTTTTTGAAGACGAAGAACAGGGAGAAAAACCAAAACACGAATTTGACTAAAATCAACCAAGTTTTCACCAAAGATTAAACCAAACTAACCACTAATCATCTACTAATGATAAACATCAAACCAAAACAACAAAAACACAAAACCCACTTGTTTTTAGAGATTAAAATCAACAAAATAAAATTTAGAACTTTAGAATCAATAAGAAAAGGAAGAACAAGATTAAAAGGAGACTTGTATTAAAGATTAAGGTTTAAACAAACAAAAGGAAAGATTAAAACTTACAAGAACTTGGATTGGAAAAGAAAAATCACCAAACACCCTAGTGGTGTTGGTTTTGCTATGAACCAAAAGAAAGGAAAACAGAAATTGAAAAGCTAGCTCCAAAAATGTGAAGGAGGGGTCTATTTATAGGCCTTGGACTTGGTTTGTGAGTGGGCTTTTCTCCTTTCTTTTCGTCTTCTCGTCTTTTCAGTAAAGTTGACGTTTTTGATCCTGATTCGGGATTTGTCGATGAATAAATTCAACTCGTCTTTTATTTTCTTCGTTTAATAGACTTGAGTTCTTCGACATATGTAAATCTTCCATCTTTGGTCCTTTTCTTCGATAAATCTTCAAATAGGCCCATTGACTTCAAATCTTTTGCATCTCTTGGACTAAAGACTTCGTCTTTTCGTCTTTTTCTTCGATAAAACCCGTGCAATCCTATGTTTTCATCAATATTTATCCGGTTGGCTCTGAAAACACAACAAACACACAAACCACGCATAATTCTAAACAAATGATATTAAATACGCGTTTTGGTCTCGTTTTAGCAAGAAATAAGTGGTAAAAGGATGGGTGTTTTCACACCTATCAAATCCCCTACACTTTACCATTGCAATGCCCTCATGCAATGCATTAATTTTAAAGCACAGTTTACATTTCTCATCATAAATAACCCACATTGGCCTTTATTAAATTCTAAACACTAAGGAAACTAAAAGAACAAAACAAGTAAAGAATTCAAAGACTTACATTGGGGTTTTAGGTTGTCATGAATGTTCATCTTTCTGAAGTTTCACGTTCCTCATACCAAGCTTAAAAACGAGATCATTGTTATTATAAGTTAGCAAACTAACACGAACTCATGTGACCCAATTATTCAGTTAGACTCCCTTATTCCTAGGTGTATCTCTTATATTTTATTGTTGTCTTGAATGATCACGAGGATGCATTGTTTGATTTATTTCGATAGTTATTTAAGCTGAAAACAAAGTGGGACGATTTACTCAATAGTTAGCTAAAGGACAAAATCTTTTAAAACTGCTTCTCGGGACCTCATAAAGTTCATATCTTGGCATAACTCGCTTCACGGTTTGAGACCTTTCTCGGACCGATATTTGGCAGCGACTTCATACTTCAAATCTTGAGAGACGTTCATGAAATTATGGTCTTCTCTTCATATTAGGAATTTCTTCACTTGAAGTTTTGAGAGATTCTTCATATTTGGACCATGACTTCTTCATTTTTCTCCAATCTTTATTTTGGACTTTGATATACAACGATCCACCTCCTTGTAGGACTTGGATATATTTATCCTCATACCTTGCTAGGGTCTTTTCGGATAGACTTCTCCATGATCTTTAGGGGAGTATTTGCTTTTCGTCGTGTGTCTCGATCCTTCATATTGATCTTTGATAAATGATTCTTCACATCACTTTTGGATCTTTAGCAACAAAATGTAGCCCTCATGCCTTGTTAGGGCCTTTTCGGACTCGCCAATCTTCGCCGCTTCAATAAGTTATGCCTTAGCTATGAACTCTAATTAATACCGAGAAACTTTTAAACGATCTTGGGCTAGAAGCTAAGTAACTTTTCAAATCGTACAACCTTATTTATTGCAGATAAATTTATTAACAGGCGATGGGAGAATAGGCTTATAATCAACTCACATAAATTCACGAAAGAATACCAAACTTATAATTGACTCTATCATCTCTCGTTCTCCACAATTTAAAATCTCAAGGAATGAGACTCGTGGATGCTTAGCCAATTAAATCAAAGTTTTGGGTTTTCGAGTCATCTATAGGATCTTGCAAATTCTTAGACTTTTTCAAGTTTAGAATTCGCATTTTAAAGTTCCCTTGATAAACGACTCTCTAGGATCAATTATAGGAACTTACGAAAAGTTCTTGTTCTTAACCCGTGAGAGTTAAGACTTACGCGTTTTAAAGTTCCCTATATAAAAGTCTAGCAAAACTTGACTTAAACACGTTAAGGATACTAGCTAGAGTAAACTTAGACAAGTAAACTCGGGTTGAGTCAAAATATTCACGACTTTGAAAAATTTAAAGCCACTTTATTGAAAATTTATTCTAGCAAGGAAAGAAAATAACCATAACAAAGGAAAATACAACTATACAACTAGGCCAAAATAGATTAAAAATTTTGAAAAATGTCGAAAAATCAAAATTTCCGGTTAAAATGAGGACAAATTCATGGAAAAGACCACTTACTTCGATAGAAGTCCCCCCTACACTTAATATAAACATTGTCCTCAATGTATAATCATGTGGGAAAAGTCTCCCCTACACTTATGACATTGTGCACGTTGGTTAAATCAAGTTAAAGAGGAGACAACTAAAGTGATCAATTTCAAATGTGAGTATGAAGAAGATTGAATCACGATAGTTGAGAGATAGAACCAGATTGCGGATAACACGGGAGCATGGTTCTTCAAAGATTCCAAAAGTGCACTTATCCCTGTAATCACATCACCATACAAACACAAGCAACCTATATAGGTCCCCCTACACTTATTATGAAAACGGTGAAGGATAGATCACGGGTTGCCTCCCGAGAAGCGCTTGTTTTTGTTCACCGAGTCACGAGCCTGACTCGACCCAAAACTAGTTCATGGGAAACGTGGTGAGGGATGGAATCATCTCATGAGAGATGTCCTCACCAAAGTACAACTTCAAACGCTGGACATTAACCTTAAAATTGGGCCCATTTGGCTGAGAAAGCTCAATGGTGCCATAGGGAAAGACTTTGGCGATGGTGAATGGACCAGACCAGCGGCTCTTCAACTTGCCCGAGAAGATCTTCAACCGAGAGTTAAAAAGTAAGACTTGATCACCAACGTGGAACTCTCGGTTCTTAATCCTTGCATCATGGATGATCTTGGTCTTCTCCTTGTAGATCAATGAGTTCTCGTAAGCTTCATTCCTCAATTCATTAAGCTCTTTGAGTTGAATCTTGCGAAGATCACCGGCTTTGTTGATGTCGAAGTTAGCCACTTCAAGGCCCAGTATGCCTTATGTTCTAGCTCGATAGGGAGGTGGCATGCTTTCCCGTACATAAGACGATACGGTGTACAACCAATCGGGGTCTTATAAGCGGTACGGAAAGCCCACAAAGCATCATCTAACTTATCGGCCCACGCGGCACGATGCTCTCCCACAGTACGTTCCAGAATTCGCTTCAATCTACGGTTAGAAATCTCGGCTTGACCATTGGTTTGGGGATGATAGGCGGTGGAAAGACGGTGATTGACACCATACGTAGCCATGACTCTTGCAAATTGATCATTGCAAAAATGAGTCCCGCGGTCACTGATTATAGCACGAGGAACACCGAATCAAGCAAAAAGTTGCTACAAAAAGTTCACAACCACCCTCGCATCGTTCGTACGGAGAGCTTTAGCTTCAACCCATTTAGAAACGTAGTCAACGGCTACGAGGATGTGCTTGTTCCTTTTAGATGATGGAAATGGCCCCATAAAGTCGATGCCCCATACATCAAAGATTTCACACTCTGGGATGAAATTTTGAGGCATCTCATCTTTATGTGTGATCTTGCCTTGTCTTTGGCAAGCATCACAATGTTTAACCATGTCGTGAGCATCAAGATAAATGGTGGGCCAATAAAATCTAGAGTCGAATACTTTCTTCGCGGTGTAATTGGGACCAAAGTGACCACCGGTGGGTCCTTTATGGCAAGCATCAATGATTTTTACCGCTGCCGGCCCATCAACACATCGACGAATGACAAGATCCGCACATTGTTTGAAGAGGTAATGGTCGTCCCAGAAATAATGTTCAATTTCTTTAAAGAACTTTTTCTTTTGTTGGGACGTTAACCCTTCCTTGAGAATTCCACCCGATAAGTAGTTTGCAATGTCCGCAAACCACGGGGTGTCATCAAGATTGGAGTTGATAGACATTAAGGCCTCAAGGGGAAAAGAGTCATTGATCTCTTGATTCGGATGATCCCCTTGATAAGGATCCTCAAGTCTACTTAGATGATCCGCGGCTAGGTTTTCCGCTCCCTTTTTGTCACGAATTTCGATTTTAAATTCTTGAAGGAGCAAAACCCAACGAAGAAGTCTTGGCTTAGAATCTTGCTTAGTCAACAAGTACTTCAACGCGGAATGATCGGTATACACGATGGTGATGGAAAGAACAAGATAGGGGCAGAATTTTTCAAAAGCATACACTACAGCTAAAAGCTCTTTTTCGGTAGTGGTATAATGTAATTGAGCCCCCGTCATTGTCTTGCTAGCATAGTGGATTGGTTAGAAGTGTTTGTTCACTCTTTGGCCCAAAACCGCTCCAATAGCAAAGTCGCTAGCATCACACATCAACTCAAAAGGTAGCTCCCAATTAGGGGTAACCAAGACTGGTGCCTTAGTTAGCTTATCCTTAAGAAGATTGAAGGATTCAAGACACTCTTTGGAAAAGATAAAAGGAGTATCTTTTTCCAAGAGGTGGGTCATCGGGCGAGCGATTTTATAAAAATCTTGGATGAATCGACGATAGAAGCCCGCATGACCAAGGAAACTTCTCACACCCTTCACGGTTTAAGGTGGAGGTAATTTGGCTATGACATCCACTTTAGCACGGTCTACTTCAAGACCGGCTTTTGAGATTTTATGTCCAAGCACAATGCCTTCTTTTACCATGAAATGGCATTTTTCCCAATTTAGAACAAGGCGAGTGTCTTCACACCGCTTAAGCATGCGTTCCAAATTGGCAAGGCAAGAAGAGAAAGAATCACCATAAACCGAGAAATCATCCATGAAGACTTCCATAGTTTCTTCAACCATGTCATGGAAGATAGCCATCATACACCTTTGGAAAGTCCCAGGAACATTGCATAAGCTGAAAGGCATTCTTTTGTAGGCAAATGTTCCATAAGGACAAGTGAATGTGGTTTTCTCTTGGTCTTTGAGATCGATGGGAATTTGAAAATACCCGGAGAAACCGTCTAAGAAGCAGTAATAGTAATTACCCACTAGACGTTCAAGCATTTGGTCCATAAAAGGAAGGGGAAAATGATCCTTTCTCGTAGCATCATTGAGTTTGTGATAGTCTATACAAACTCTCCACCCTGTAACGAGACGAGTAGGAATCAACTCGTTGTTTTTATTAGGAACAACGGTGATTCTGCCTTTCTTAGGCACACAATGGACGGGACTAACCCATGGTGAATCCGAGATAGGATAGATCATTCCCGCATCAAGAAGTTTGATAACCTCTTTTTTGATTACGTCATGGATCTTAGGATTCACCCTTCTTTGGCTTTGAATAGTGGGTTTAAATTCGTCCTCCATGAGAATTTTATGTGTGCATAAGTGAGGATCAATTCCACGAATATCGGAGATTTTCCAAGCAATTGCTTTCTTGTGATTCTTCAGCACCGCGATAAGTCGAGATTTTTCTTCCTCTTTCAAGTCCTTAGCGATGATGACGGGTGACTTCTTGTTGTCTTCTAGGAAAACGTACTCGAGATGAGACGGTAAGTCCTTAAGTTCTAAATCCGAAGGATTTTCGATGGAAGGCGTAGTCAAATTCGGTTCATCGATAGAGATATCCTTAGGAGATGGTGGAGAAATATGGTCCTCATTGAGAAGTTTCTCAATGGTACGAATGTCTTCATCCCAATTGGAGGGAGAATCATCATATTACAAGTCCACATCTCCCAAAGTTGCTTCAAATTCTTTCAAGATGAAATCACTTTCTCCAAATGGAGTTAGTGATGGAGCAATGGAGGCAACGGTCTCAACAATGGGAAGAGAAGAAGAACCACTTTTACAAGCGTCTTTGAAATGTTCTTAACAAGCCTCATCAAGAACGTCAATGAAATTAACACTCTCGTTTTTAGAAGGCTGTGTAGAAAGTTTACCCATGTTGAAGACGATTTTATCGTCACCAACTCTCATGATTAATTCGCCTGCGGCTACATCGATAAGAGTGCGACCGGTCCTCAAGAATGGACGTCCAACTATTAATGGAATGCGGGGGTACATCTCGTAGTCAACGACAACAAAATCCGCCGGAGGGGTGAATTTGTCGACGCCGACGAAGACATCTTCGGCTATCCCCACTGGATAAGCAACCGTACGGTTAGCTAATTCCAAAGTCATTCGTGTGGGGACTAGCTCGGGTAGAGACAATTGTTTCCAAACGCTTAAAGGCATTAAGTTTATACTAGCACCTAGATCAGCTAGGGCCATACAATTCTCTACCCCATGGAAGTTGCAAGGAATCAAGAAACGACCCGGATCACCAAGTTTGGTTGGTAATTTCCTTAAGAGCACTGCAGAGCAATTCTCATTAAGTTGGGTCTGAGAAATATCGAGAAGTTTCTCCTTATCACTGAGAAGATCTTTAAACATTTTAGCATATTTCAGCATGTGAGCGAGAGCCTCAGCAAAGGAGATATTGAAATTCAGTTGTTTAAACATTTTGAGAAAGTTCGAAACCTGAATATCATCCTTGTTCTTCAATTTCTCTTTCCTCAACCTTGAAGGATAAGGTATATTGGGTTAAGATGAAGGCTTTGGGATAGATTTCTCACTCACATCCTTGGGTGGTGGAGGGGTGGAAGTAGAAGGTGGTGGAATTGGAGAAGTAGAAGTTGGAGTAATAGAAGGTGGAGGATTTGGAGAAGGAGACTCATTTTCCTTTGTCACAATCACCGGTGTAGGTGTAGGAAGCTCGGGTTCCTTGAAACCTTTTCCACTGCGAGTGGTGATTGCTTTCATCTCCCCTCTTGGATTAGCAACGGTGTTACTCGGAAGAGAACCCGATCCAGAGGCTTGATTACTTGGGAAGAAACTAGCCATCATGTTCCTTAAGTCATTCGTTTGACTTGCCAAAGTGTTTCGCATATCAGCTCGAAGATCATTCCCTTGCTTCACCATATCTGCTTTCATGTTAGCCATTTCCCGCTGAAGATTTTGCACTATCGCATCATTAGTCCTCATGTAGGTTTCAACCTCTTTGTGTAATGCAGTGGGTTGGTTGGGAGGAGCATGGTAGGCAGGTGGTTGATAAGCAGGTTGTTGGTAAACTTGGTTGTTTCTTTGAGGTGGATATGGGTTTCTTTGGTTTTGATATTGATTTGGAGCCCGAGGTTGGTTTTGATTTTTGCGATTGAGGTTGTTTAGGTTTTGTGGGGGAAAACCGGGAGGTGAAAGAAAGTTGTTTGAGCGATAGCTGAGCAAATTGCGGTCACCTTGAGGACGTGCTTGATAGCTTCCTGTAGCAAACTTACCGTTGGCGGCATACACATTTTCCGAATTATCATTTGTCGAAGGACAATCGGTGTATGAATGAGCTCCCCCGTAAATTTCACATGATTGAGTCAAAGCACTAGCTTGGGCAGTGATAGCTTTGGTATTGTTGGCGGCTTGGAGAGCAAGTGATTCAACAAGCGAAGTAAGCTTGTCAATTCTCTTGTCGCTCTCATTAGTGCTAGCACTAGCCACATTGGTCCGAACACTCTTGGTTTGCACTCTAGACTTGTTCTCAATAATATCCCAAGCGGCATTAGCAGACTTAATCAAAAGATTACCCCCCGAGGCACTATTTAGTGAATCTTGGTCATTCATGCTTAAACCATTGTAAAAAGTATTAATTTGATGTACTTTTGTTAAACCATGTTGTGGACACTTTCGTAAAAGTTCCTTAAAACGGTCCCGAGATTCACTAAATGTCTCACCGTACTTTTGTTCAAAAGTAATGATTTCATTCCGCAAAGCGGTAGTACGTGAGGGTGGGAAAAAGTAGTTGATGAATTTGGTCTCTAAATCCGTCCACGTAAGAATACTTTGTGGCGGTTCCTTATCAAGCCAATGCCTGGCTTGTCCCTCTAAGGAGAAAGGAAAAAGTTGGAAGCGAATTACCTCTTGTGAAACCCCATTATACTTAACCGTATTAGTGAGTTGAAGAAACCTCTTAATATGGTCATGAGGATCATCAATTGAACGCCCCAAGAATGGTTGAGCAGAGACCATTTGAATGAAGCCGGATTTGAGCTCAAAGTTGTTGGCTTTAATCGCGGGTATGACAATAGCATCGTTGTTGCCCTCTGCATGTGCTTGCAAAAGTTCGATCATTGGACGACTGTCCGGTAGAGGTTCATTGTTGTTATTATTCATGTTGGTTTGAGGCGGATTATTATTATTGTTGTGTACACCGGCCATGTCTAAGTTATCAAGAGTCTCGGGCTCGGGATAAGACGTTGATCGAGTGCGCATACACCTGCAAAAGAAATAACAAAGCAGAAATATTTTTGGTTTTTTAGGTTTTTTAATTTTTTTTTGTATTTTTGAAAATTTTATACTTTTTTAGGATTTTTGAAAATTTTAAAGCAAGGAAAATAACGTTCAAAGATGAACGGATCCCAAAATCCAACGCGTCTCTCACTAAAAACCGTTAATCTTAACGAAAAGAGCCGGCAGCGGTGCCATTTAATAACTAGGTTTTCACTTAGTTATGAAAGTTCGTAGTTCCAAGTCTCTTCGAATTGATTATTGGTAGAAAGTGCGACTCAATTGTTCTTGGTGGAAAGTAAAAGGGGTTTGGTTTTCTATTCTACTAAAAAAAAGGGTAAGTACGTAAAGTGATAAAAATAAACTAAAAGCAGTTAATAAAAATAATTTAATTTGAAATAAAGCTTGAATTAAAATTAGACAGTGAAACAGTAAAATACTTTTACTTGCAAAACCACTGATTCGGAATAATTGCTTGATCCGGAATAAAATTACTTCGTTCGGAATATCAACTCATGCGGAATAAATAAATAACCTTCATTCGGAAAAACAGCTCATGCGGAATAATCAGCTTATTCGGAATAAAATGCTTAATCGGAATATCTAGCTCATGCGGAAAGTTTTGCTCATCCGGAGTAATCTGCTGGTTCGGAATATCTGTTCATGCGGAATAATAACTTGGTTCGGAATAACTATGCTTCATTCGGAATACTTCTTCATCCAGAATAAATAACTGATCCGGAATAAATATGCTTGATTCGGAATACGGCTCGTTCGGAATAAAAAATGAGAAAAATCACTTATTCGGAATAAATCATTGGTTCGGAATAATAAGCTTCATCCGGAAAAATCGTTTATGCGGAATAACTGAAATCAAAACGTTGGTTCGGAATATTACGTTGACTCGGAATAACTAAGTAAAAACCTTCGTTCGGAATAACTTGCACTCATTCGGAATAATGAAAAGGCTTCATCCGGAATAATTTCCACTCATTCGGAATCTGGGTAGTTTTTGAAGACGAAGAACAGGGAGAAAAACCAAAACACGAATTTCACTAAAATCAACCAAGTTTTCACCAAAGATTAAACAAAACTAACCACTAATCATCTACTAATGATAAACATCAAACCAAAACAACAAAAACACAAAACCCACTTGTTTTTAAAGATTAAAATCAACAAAATAAAACTTAGAACTTTAGAATCAATAAGAAAAGGAAGAACAAGATTAAAAGGAGACTTGTATTAAAGATTAAGGTTTAAACAAACAAAAGGAAAGATTAAAACTTACAAGAACTTGGATTGGAAAAGAAAAATTACAAAACACCCTAGTGGTGTTGGTTTTTCTACGAACCAAAAGAAAGGAAAACAGAAATTGAAAAGCTAGCTCCAAAAATGTGAAGGAGTGGTCTATTTATAGGCCTTGGACTTGGTTTGTGAGTGGGCTTTTCTCCTTTATTTTCGTCTTCTCGTCTTTTCAGTAAAGTTGATGTTTTTGATTCTGATTCGGGATTTGTCGATGAATAAATTCAACTCGTCTTTTAATTTCTTCGTTTAATAGACTTGAGTTCTTCGACATATGTAAATCTTCCATCTTTGGTCCTTTTCTTCGATAAATCTTCAAATAGGCCCATTGACTTCAAATCTTTTGCATTTCTTGGACTAAAGACTTCGTCTTTTCGTCTTTTTCTTCGATAAAACCCGTGCAATCCCATGTTTTCTTTAATATTTATCCGCTTGGCTCTGAAAACACAACAAACACACAAACCACGCATAATTCCAAACAAATGATATTAAATACGCGTTTTGGTCTCGTTTTAGCAAGAAATACGTGGTAAAAGGATGGGTGTTTTCACACCTATCAAACATCATTAACAATATATTTAGATAACTTTCTCCAATATATATGGTACAAAAATGTGTGTTATTATAGCCTGTTAGTGGTATAACACAATATCAAAATGTTTTTTTAAACAATAGTAAATAAGTCCTTCTCTTGAAATATTGATAACAAGGATGGAAGACTCGCGCTTCGCTGCGATGGGTCTTCTTTTGTGTGTTTTTTGGTTACACGTTAGGAGAATCAAAACCCAATACAAAGAAATCATCATCACCAATCATCATCATAACCCTTTATCAACAAGTCATACCAACAACTTCTCATCGGCAAAGCTCGAATAGAGCAACATAAATCTACGTCTTCCTTTAAATATGCCATTTTATTGTTTAAGAAGGGATGTATAAGTATTCAATCTAAGAGTATTAAAACTGGACGTAATTAAGTCCGTGTTCATTTGTAAATATTAAAACTGGACAAAGTGTTTGAAGTGAAATTTACCTAAACAACATATGCTTCCTCTGACATCTATTATCCCATAACATAAGATATAGGAGTTGTGCATAAATTCGGGACACATATGGAGAAGCCATATGAAGTTTATTGCATTAATAAAGTTAAAAGCAACGTTAAAATACAACATATTAAAAATAATGATAAAATTCTATTATACATATTTATATATTAGACAACAACATATATGCAATGAAAGCACAACTAGTCCGACTTTTACTGCATCCTCACTCCTGGACGCCTACAATGGAGCGGTCCAACTCAGTTCTTAAAGCATATGTCTTCATCTCATGTTTGACAAAAATGGTTACTTAAGATAATATTAATTAAAATACTATTCCGGGGCAGCTCACCTAAGTTCTCCTCTCTTGCGTTCAACCAAATGGCCTGAAAAAATATATCAGATTGAAGAAAAGAAGTTTAGCTAAAATTGTTAGCATGATAACAACTAGAATCAAACTATTGGAAGCAAAACTAAACTTAAATACACAATGGTTGATAGGGTCAAAATAGTTCAACACAAGTTGACCCACCAATATCTTTTTCGTCCTTTTTTCCATTCAGCTCACAAAAAACAAATATCCTCTTAGTTGCACATTGTTCTCCACTAGTCACATAGCAATGCTATCGAGTTTATAAAATGTGAATACTTAAAGCAAAATTTCAACTTTAACCTTGGTTTTGCATAGTTATCATTTCATTATAAAAGTTAGCACTTGTACAAATAGATACCTTAAGGGAAAAACATTAACAAAAAGTTGAGAAAGACACGTAGATGAGAACACTAAAATCTTGAACAATATACCGCTTGGATTTTTAAAACCACCAATGTTATCTTCCAAAAAGCAATACATATTTAACAAAAAGAGACTTAGAGTACCACACTTTCGTTTTAAAAGTTCCATCTAAAACAAAACAACAAAAATGATAATCTAGGCCTATCAGATTTACATTATTCTTATACATACAATCATGAAGAACCACTGGCCAAAAGGTAGGCGAATCATTTCATGATCAACATGGTCTAGTAAGTATATAGAACCGGTTATTTTATGGGTAATGGTTTCTGGATTCTGTTTCTAGTACTTTATCGTACACAGCTTTTGCAACCTCAAAAGCTTCCATTATGACATATGTTTACAAAACCCGCAAATCAAAAATCGCTCAAGAATTTAATAAATGACCTCATTTAATAAGCACTTAAGTAATCAGATCATTGCAATTTAAGAAAGGCAACTGTCTGTTACAGGACTAACTAAAAAGAGAATTTGCAGAAAAGCGAGTTATGGTTGCTTCATTTACCTGTGTAACCACATAGATTAAGGAAGATTCATTTCATAGAATTGATAAAGAACGATTTTGACTACTTTCTATATGAAACAATTGCATGTCATATGTGAGTACCTTATCGTCATGTGTGTGCACATTTCCGTCATGACTTTATTTCCACCTGCAATAATCAATATACGTGAAAAGTAATAGAAAGAAAATAATCTACCGTAATTGTAAAACCCGCATACGTCTACCATGAACAGTACACTACGTAAACTTACGAAGATATTAAAACTTATCAATTATGTCACGTACACGTATCACGAATATTAAATCCAGGAATTTCATAAGTGTTATTACATGATAATTATTACGTACGTGTAAATACACGATAATTATTAACTATAATAATTATGATCACGAGCATATAATCACGAATATTAAAAACACGAACTATAATACGACTATTAGGTATATTAAGTAAAGACGACAAGTAATCATGTATTCTTATAGTTACGTACAACATGTATAATCACTCCAATAATAATCCACGACTTGTTAAAACACGAACACGCGTGCGAATTTTAAGAAGAAAGGCTTTGGGCTTAAGTGGTTGCTCGGGCCATTTAGACAAAAGAAGACAAGGGAAGATGGGCTAAAGCCCATGGTGTATCCTAGTCGGTTTAATAGGGAAAAGACGGGGAGGGAGTTGTTTTATTAAGACAAAAAGAAAAGAAGAAAACCCTAATCAGAGTAACAAGTAGCCGCCGCCTATTTTGTGCGTGTCTCCTCCCTACCGACGTGTGGAACAACAGAACAAGAACAATCAAATCGTTCTTCAGCCAAGGAATCAAAGTAGGATCGTGGTCCATTGTTCTAAATCCTAAGCGCATGTAAGAAAAAACCATAATCCTGTTTTTTGTTTTCTTTCTTTTGTCAATCAATCTAGGACTTGGGATTTAGGATTTTTAAACATGTTAAATACCAGCCTTATATGTATTCGGGGGATTAGTTGTTGTTAGGTGGCGATTTGCACAAAGCAGAGACACTTATGTGTCTCGGTGGTGGTTTTATACCCACAGTCGCAAGGCCAGTGGGGGCTTTTGGCCTAACAGTGGCGTCCAGCAGGTAAGCAAGGGGGAGCGAAACCTACGCAATGGCAGTTGAAACTGCTGCTGCTGGTGGGAAACCAGGCAGGCCAGTGGGAACTAGGCGCTCAGCAGGGAAACCCGGCTTAGGCCAGTGGGAACCACTGAGCCTAAAGTGGCAATCGGCTACAGCCTAGGGCTGTTGGCCGCCAGTCCGAAACCACAACCGGACAGTTGTGAGGGTGTTTTAGGTTCGGTGCTGTTTGGTTCACGGTTTCGGTTGCAAGTTAGTTGTCACGGGTGTAGTAAATTAATTATTTAATTAATTAACATGGGCTAGTGTTTTACTTTATTTATTAACTTATCAAATTAATTTTCATGAATTTGTCACGGGTTCGGGTTCGGTTCATGATTATTTTACAAGTTAAATTAATTTTACAAGTATATTATTTTTACAAGCTAATTAAATTAATTTAACATGATATATAATTAATTTGTTTAAAACATGAACTTAGGTTAATTATTATTATCAATAATACATGTTTTTAACCTAAGTATTTATTTATTAAATTGGACTATAGTAATTATTAATTAATTATTAAACATGAAATATAATTAATTAATGAACATGACTTAGCTTATATTAATACAATATTAATACATGTTTTAACCTAAGTATTTTATACATTATAATTTAATTAAATCATGCTTATATTTAATTAAATCTTATAACCTATAGTTTATTTAATTAACATGTTATAATTCATAAACTATATTATTAATCACATGACTTAGTATATTTAATCAGTAAAACTTAAGCTTATATTTTTACCTTATTAAACCAGCTTATTTCTAAATATGGAAACTTTCTATTTCAGGAAACTTACTATTTTTGGAAACTTTCTATTTTTAGAAACTGATCTATTTTAAGAAGTTGATCTATTTTTGGAAACTTTCTATTTTTAGAAACTTTCTATTTTAGGAAACCTGTTATTTTTAGGAAGTTACTTATTATTACACAACAAGTATAATAATACAAGAAATACAAGTAATACTTAATCAGAATATACAGAATACATGATAAACACAGCATAATGTTAAAATCAGTATAACAAGACAGGAACATGTAAAACAAGCTAAGTCACGATATAAAACCAGTTACGTACTCAGTAATCAGAATACTTATACACGTATACTGTTTATCTAGCATTAGTGAGATCGAAGTAGGACTCTCTTCCGTTCGTCTTCATCGTTCACTGGACATAAGGTACGGATTTCCCGTCCTTTCAGTATGGACATTCTTTCCTATTAGGATTTCCCCGTTTGCTGCCAACTGTTTTCCCAGTATTTGTTTTATATGTTTGATACTTCTGTTAGATTAAAGAGCCTAAGCCTTATACATACATGACTAGTGTCACCTAGTTATGGAGGTACCATAACCATAACACTGGAGGCACCAATGTTATGACTTCCACACGGCGAAGTGATTGCTCGTGGCGTCCTTTTTCAGTTTTGGCCATTATATTATATTATCAGGTGGGGCATATAGGTGCATCCTAGTAACATTTATAGCAGTATTATCAGAGTGAATGCGATGTGTGCCTTGCATCCTTCACTAGGAGTTGATCCCCCCTATCCAGACTCATTAATTAGAGGCAACCCCTCTAATTGCATGCCGATGTCTCCTGATTGTGGTAAAATACGTCCTTTAGGAAAAGGAGCGTAAAAGCGGTAAGTATTGAACAAATGATTTTAGGAAAAACCAAGTGTTAATGACCCTTATGAAGTGAAAGTTCGTTTCCCAAGGAGGTATATGTGTGTGAAAAACTTGTTAAATGTTTGTGATTAATGATTGGTTTAGAAGGGGATGAGAAAAGAAGATGACGAAGACGTGAAAATTACTACTACAACGACAAACGTAAAGCCGTAAAAACTACAAAAATTAAAATTAATTCTAAAAATTACCAAAAATTCACCAAAAATCAAAATTAATAAACTAAGAGTTTACCAATGATCAAAACTTTTTCAAACCTTTTAAATAATTAAATATTCAATTTTAAATGCTAATTAAAACCCTAAAAATCAAATAAATTATCAAAAAGCCCAAATAAAGACTTTTTAATTGGTAAACCTCTAAAATGACCTAAAAAGATTAAAAACTATTTTTATAAATTTTTAAACTAATAAAAACTATTTAAAATGATTTAAAAACTATTAAAACTTAAAATAATTATAAAAATTAATCTAGAAGTGATAAAATTATTCTAAAAGTTGCTAAATTCCTATTT
The DNA here is from genome assembly GCA_025667525.1 of Glebionis coronaria. NCBI lineage: Eukaryota > Viridiplantae > Streptophyta > Magnoliopsida > Asterales > Asteraceae > Glebionis > Glebionis coronaria. Next base: position 179,318,183 of record CM046879.1, read on the forward strand.
TAATGTATTAAAGCTAAGAAAAATGTAAAAAGTTGGAAAATGTGAAATTTGAAAAATAATAATAAAATAATAATAAAATATTATTAAAAATCCAAAAATTATAAAAAATACTAAAAACTTGCAAACTAGTTTATTTTAACCTAAATAATCAGAAAATCAAAGTGAAATGACCAGAATACCCCTATTGGGCCCTCAAATGGGCCAAAACCAAAAACAGTCAACCTTAATGGGCTTTTGGGCCCAAAAAGTCAAACTTGGCCCAATTGACTTGGAAAAGCCCTATCTGACTTAAAATTTAATTCTAAGAACAAAACTCTAAAGGCCCAAAAGCTGAATGTGAGCTTATCACAGCTTAATAAGCAAGCTCCTTATTCTTATTGGGCTTTTCAGCCCATTAAGCAATAAGCCAATGCCATAAGCTTTAATTTGACACACAACCTTCTTTTGGGATGCTTATGAGATCTGTAAAAAGAAATTTTGAAAAAGCACACTCAATAAGCCAGAAATAAGCAAAGTAAAAATTCACTAAAAGACAAAATAGTCGGGTTTGAGATTTAGGGCACCTCAGAAGCTCTAGTTTGTTGCAAAAGCTCACAAATAGCTTAACTAAGAATAATCAATCAAGAAAGTCACAAAAAGCCAAGTAGAATAAGCTGTAAGAGCAAATAAGCTGGCTGAAAAAGCCAAATAAGCTAGTTTTCTAGCAAAAGCTTAACCAAAAGACTTGTAACCTTCCAGATTTGTTATTAAGCTAAGAAAAATGATTTCTAATACAAAAGCCAAGTTGTTGCATGTACCAATAAGCAGTTCTAAAAAATAAGCTAATTTGTGCTTATTTGACCAAAAGTCAAAGTACTCCAAAGTTCACCAAATGATCAGGAATGGTATATGGGCTTGTTATAAGCAATTTTTGCGAAGGACTCAAGGAGGAGGCCTAGTGAATCAAGAGGTTAGTTGACCTTTTGATGGCAGATTTTGGCAATAAGGGCTTAATAAGCCAGTTAGCTTATAAGCCAGATACAAAGCACACCAAATAGCAAAATCCACTCACAAGCAGCACTTAAACAAGTTCCAAGCAGCAAAATCACAAAGCATACAATAGGATAACAAATGCAAGCACAAAATGAGGTGGTCACTTTGCTGATGCAAATGACCACTTCAGTCAACTTTGATAAGCTATAGCAATCACAATAAGCCACCAAATTCAACAACCAGACAACCAATAAATAGCTTATCACCTAAACTATTCCCAAACCTGATTTCAGACCTTAGATCCAAGTAACAAAAAAGTTATTGGATCTGATGTGTTTGACCAATTCCAAAACACTTTTTATCAGATTTTTGCAAAACTTCAAATCCCTTTTCCAAACATTCAGAAAGTAAACCAATGACTAAAACTTGTATATTAAGACTTGTTTAGACCTCCCAAACCCTAAGAACCAAGGGCACAAGGCCACAAGGCCTTATGAACCAGTAATCCCAAACAGTCCTTAATCAAGCACTTTTCAAACAAACTTGTGATTTCTTCTAATAACCTACTGATTTTAATGATCAAAAACACTTACTAGGCACCAACTAACATAATCAAACACAAAAATCACCAACACAAACAAAAGAACACAAAATCAAAGCTAAAAATCCAAAACAGGCAGTAACATGAATTTTTGAGAGGAAACTTAATCAATAAATTATACCTGCCCTCCACAACATCCTAGGAGGGCCAGCTATGCTCCTTGGACCTTGTTCAACAACTAGAACAAGACCAAGGTACTTCAACAAAGGAGATGAAAGACTGCCTTGGTTGATGGTTCAAAGTAGAACCTCAAGGACTTGATTTCTTCAACACAAGCAGTAAACAACTCAACCAAGGGCTCTAATCCCTTCACAAGCTTGGTGTCAACAAGCTTGCAAGAGCTTATAGCTTATGGCTAAGGGTTAGTACACAAAAATAAGCAAAATCAGAAGCCTTCTTTCAAGCTTTTTCAAACTTGGAAAACTTACCAAACATAATCGTCCTTGAACAAATGATTCAAGCACACTTATAACAATCAATGGAACTCAGAATCACCTTTAAACAATACCAACTTTCAAAAACATAAAAAGGAATTACAATTTTCTCAAAATACCAACTTTTAAAAATTTCAAAAAGGAATTACAAGTTTAAAAGGTAAAGACTGGAACAAAGGGACTCTCACATGTTGAGGTCTCCTTTTATAGGCAAATGCCTGGCTAAACACTATTCACAAACCCTAGGACTGATTTCTCTAAAATGCCCTTGAGTCTTCTAGATGTCTTGATGGAATGAGCTGTCCAAATGCATCCAAACCATTTATAATAGCTTTGATATGAAGCAGGGATCCTTGGCTGTTGATTTGGACACGTCAGATTACTTGGAGAGTAAGTTGCATTCTGATTGGTTGAAAGGGAATTGGGGGTGGGGTCCATGGTGATGTGATGGGTGAGTTCAAGTGTGGGATGTGTACGTGTGAGGGTTAATTGCTTTTTGGTCAAGGTAATTTGGATTAACCCTTTGTTAGGAAAGTAAAATCTGGGTGGAAGAACATGAATAGTGGACCCATTGATCCGTTTTTGGTGGAGTGGAATGTTGTTTGGCGCATTTTCTTTGTTTGAATGTTTCAGTATACAACTTTGGCCCTTGTGTTTTCAGAAAATGTGTAAAACGTGTTTTTCAGCAACAAAACTTTATTCCCTTTGTAAATAACTTTCACACTTTGGCAGTTTTGGCACAAAACTTTGAAAAAATGTTTCAAAGGGTTGTTTTTGCCATTTTGAGATATTTCAAGGGCTGATCTTGGACATTCTTGATCTTCAAAGGTCTTCAATGTATCTTTGGCATTATGAGGGACCATTATTGGCAATTTGAAATTGTTGAGGGACTAATCTTGCCATTTCTTCAAAGTTGAAGGACCATTTGTGTAATTTTGACAAACTTAAGGGACCAAACTTGTAATTATCAATATACAAGGGTTTTAAGTGTCATTTCTTCATTTAAATGAGGATCAATCTTGTATGTCTTCAAGTCTTCAAGGGTATTTGTTGAATATTCCATGATTTAGGGCCCGGTTCTTTGTACGGCTTCGTTTCTCGTGTCCGTTTTTCCTTGTATCTTGTGATCTTTTGTCTTTTTCACGTTATCCATACCTAAAATACACAAGTAAACAAACACAAGCATATATATATGGTATTTTATGACATTTTTGTGCATTTTAAAGCCCGAAAAGAATGATGAGATCATGTATAAATGCCATCTCATCACTCCCCCATACTAAGCCATTGCCGTGCCCTCACACAATGCTAGAATAAAGTATCTAAGCATCACCAAAGTTCCATTTTATTAACCTTTATTGAAGAGTAAAAGATTTGCAACATACTACGAAGATGTGTAAAGACATAATGTATGATTTTCATCACTAAAAGTGACTTTTAAGGTCAAAGAATAGAAACAAGCAAATGTCCCTTAGAGTAAACTTCGTCATCGTTGATTGTCATACATTCCATGCTAAGTGCAAAAACGAGATCATTGTTGGTACAAGTCACAATGCTAACACTACTCATACGTCCAAATTGTGTAATACTTTTTCTCCCCGCAATCCTAGTTATTATAAAAGGAAATGGGTTACTAGCATTTTTTATCTATTTGTCATGGATCACAAGTGATTCATATTGACTTATTTGAGTAGTTATTAGTCCGAAAGCAAAGTAGCACGATTTGATTGATAGTTAGCCGAAGGACAAAATCTTTTAAAACGGCTTCTCGTGTATCTCCTTAAGTTCATATCTTGGCATAACTTGTTTCACGATTTGAGACCTTTCTCGGACCGATATTTGGCATGTACTTCATACTTCAAATCTTGGGAAGACGTTCTTGAAATTATGGTCTTCTCTTCATATATTTGGAATTTCTTCACTTGACGTTTTTGAGAGATTCTTCATATTTGGACCACGACTTCATCATTTTTCTTCAATCTTTACTTTTTATTTTGATATACAACGATCCGCCTCCTTTTCGGACTTGGATATATTTATCCTCATACCTTGTAAGGGTCTTTTCGGATAGACTTTCTCCATGATCTTTAGGGGAGTAATTGCTTTTCGTCGTGTGTCTCGATCCTTCATATTGATTTAGGAATAATGATACTTCACATCATCTTTGGATCTTTAGCAAAAAATAGAGCTCCTCATGCCTTGTTAGGGCCTTTTTGGATGATCGCCAATCTTCGCGTCCCGCTTCAATAAGCCATGCCTTGGCTATGAACTCTATTCAACCCCGAGAAACTTTTAAAAGATCTTGCGCTAGAGGCTAAGTAACCTTTCAAATCGTACGACCTTACTTATTTCAATTATGATTTATTCCTAATGCATTGATCTTATGGGAAGAAAAAGCCACAATTAAAAACATATGAGTTTTTGAAAGAACATTTTCATGTTCTACGTTTAGCATGATCACTTGTCTAACTCTATCATTTCTCGTTCTTCACTATATAAAGACCTCTAATTAAAGAGACTCGTAAATACTTAGCCATGCAAGTCAAAATTAAACCAAATTTGGATTAGCTTTCATTAAGACTATATCAAATCAAAGTTTGGGTTTTCAAACCACCTATAGGATCTTGCACTTTCTTGGACTTTTTCAAGTTTAGAGAATGCATTTTATAGTTCCCTTGATAAGTAACTTTCTAGAATCAGTTATAGGAACTTGCGAAAAGTTCTTGTTCTTAACCCGAATGAGTTAAGACTTTCGCGTTTTAAAGCTCCCTATATAAAAGTCTAGCAAAACTTGAATTAAGCGGGTTAAGGAATATAAATGGCTCCAAATGCCCATCAAGTCAAAAATTAACTCTTATTCTACCCAACGGAAAATATACATTCGTGTCTTAAAAACACTTATGAAAACAAAGAAAAATTTAAAATTTGGCCATTTTTAGCCTTATTTAACAACAAAAACAAAACATTGAAAGTTGGAAAGCGTGAGGGCGTAGCAAAGCAAGTACCTATTCACCCCCCATACTAAAAGCAAACATTGTCCTCAATGTTTCGAGTCTAAAGGTGGAGCACGCCCATACTAGAGACGAAGAGTCGAATGCTTAGGATCTAGCATGGAAAGGGTGATCAACAATATATCTAAAGCCGTTTATTAAGTAAGCTAAAAGATAATTGTTAGAACAATAAAGGATATGTCATGGATTCGTGAAAAAACTTCTTCAAGCAAACGATGGAGGCTCACGTAAACGAACACGAGAGTCTTCAATCGTAGATGATGATGATCTAGATAACACAATCACAAACAACCACGAAAGAACGAGTTGAAAGGGTACAAGTCCCCTTATTAGTGAATAGTAAGCATAAAGGATAAGCATGGGATCTCCCCCACGAGGCGCCTCGTTTTTGATTACCGAGTCATGAGCTCGACTCGATCCCCTCAATGCTAATTATCATTGGGGAAGGTGACTTGGTCGAGGGCAACCATTGAAGGAATTTCCCCACCAAAGTAGTGCTTAAGCCTATGTTCATTCACCTTGAAATTAGGACCATCATCTTGAGCTAGCTCGATGGTCCCATAAGGAAACACTTGTGTAATGGTGAACGGACCCGACCAACGAGATTTCAATTTCCCGGAAAATATCTTAAGTCGAGAGTTAAAAAGTAACACTTGATCACCAACGTTAAAAACCCGGTTTTAAATCTTTGAATCATGAAACTTTTTAGTCTTTTCTTTAAAAATTAATGAATTTTCATAAGCATTATCTCTTTATTCATCCAATTCATTCAATTGTATTTTCCGGTGATCTCCCGCGGTCTTCAAGTCAAAGTTTGCATGCTTAAGGGCCCAATATGCCTTGTGCTCCAACTCAATGGGCAAATGACAATTCTTCCCATAGACTAACTTATAAGGAGTGCAACCAATAGGTGTCTTATAAGCGGTCCTAAAGGCCCATAAAGCGTCATCAAGTTTGTCGGACCATGAAGCACGGTTTTCTCCAATTGACCTCTCTAAAATCCTCTTCAAAGCTCGGTTCGAAACCTCGACTTGCCCACTCGTTTGCTGGTGATAAGCCGTAGAAAGACGATGAGTAACTCCATATTTCTTTAGAACCTTTTCGAATTGGTCATTACAAAAATGGGTTCCACGATCGCTTATAATAGCACGAGGGGTTCCGAACCGAGAGAATAGTTGCTTCAAAAACTTCACTACCACACGAGCATCATTAGTAGGCAAAGCCTTAGCTTCCACCCACTTAGAAAGGTAGTCCACCGCGACGAGGATATATTTGTTGCCATGAGACGATGGGAACGGCCCCATAAAGTCTATTCCCCATATGTCGAAAATCTCACACACTTGTATTATGTTTTGCGTCATTTCATCACGTTGAGACGATTTTCCTTGACGTTGGCACGAATCACACGACTTCACAAGTGCGTATGCATCACGAAAGATAGAAGGCCAAAAGAAGCCGGCATCGAACACTTTCTTAGCCGTGAGATTAGCACCGTGGTGACCACCCGTGGGTCCCTCGTGACAAGCTCTAAGGATATTAGAAGCTTCGGCACCAAACACACAACGTCGAACGAGTTGATCCGCACAAACCCGAAAGAGATAAGGGTCATCCCAAAAATAGAACTTGACGTCACGAAAGAATTTTCGTTTTTGTTGTGTCGTCATACCCTTGATTATGAAATTGCCCGCATGGTAATTTACAATGTCGGCAAACCATGGGGTGGTGTCTTTAGAATTCACTACACTGAGAGTCTCGAGAGGAAATGTTTCGATGATTTCCTTGTTCTCGAAAACATCTTTGTGAGGATCTCCTAGACGAGAGAGATGATCGGCCGCTAGATTCTCGGCTCCTTTTTTGTCAAGCACGGTGACATCAAATTCTTGGAGGAGGAGCATCCAACGAAGTAATCTCGGCTTAGCATCTTGCTTAGCTAAGAGATACTTGATAGCCGAATGGTCGGTATACACGATGCTTTTAGTCAAGACGAGATAAGGTCGAAATTTCTCAAAAGCATAGACCACGGCAAGGAATTCCTTTTCTGTTGTGGTGTACTTTAATTGAGCCTCGGTCATCGTCTTACTAGCATAGTGGATAGGACGGAAATGCTTTTCATAACGTTGCCCTAAGACGGCCCCTATAGCATAATCACTTGCATCGCACATGATTTCAAAGGGTAATTCCCAATTAGGAGCAACAAGAATGGGAGCTTCGGTAAGTTTCCTTTTGAGAGTTTCGAAAGCTCTAACACAATCCTCATTGAAATTAAAAGGAACATCCTTCTCGAGAAGGTGTGTCATAGGTCGAGAGATTTTCGAAAAGTCCTTGATGAAACGACGATAAAAGCCCGCGTGGCCTAGGAAACTCCTAACTCCCTTAACGGTTTTGGGGTGAGGTAACTTGGCGATGACGTCTACCTTAGCTTTATCGACCTCAATCCCTGCCTTCGACACCTTATGTCCTAAGACGATTCCTTGTTTACACATAAAATGACATTTTTCCCAATTAAGCACAATATTGGTTTCTTCACAACGTTTTAACATTTTCTCGAGATTAGATAAACATGACGTGAACGAATTGCCAAACACCGAGAAGTCATCCATAAACACTTCCATCGACTTCTCGATCATATCGTGAAAAATCGCCATCATACACCGTTGAAACGTACCCGGTGCATTACAAAGTCCGAAAGGCATCCTACGATAAGCGAACGTTCCATAAGGACACGTAAACGTAGTCTTCTCTTGATCATAAGGGTCGATAGGGATTTGAATGTAACTGGAAAAACCATCTAAAAAGCAATGAATTCATTTCCCGCAAGTCGCTCCAACATTTGATCCATGAAGGGCAAAGGAAAGTGGTCTTTACGAGTGGCGTCATTTAACTTTCGGTAGTCAATACACACCCTCCAACCGGTCACAACACGAGTGGGAATTAACTCGTTGTTTTCAAGGCACAACGGTCATTCCTCCCTTTTTAGGGACACAATGGATTGGGCTCACCCATGGGCTATCAGATATAGGATAAATCATTCCCGCGTCAAGGAGTTTAAGGACCTCCTTTTTAATGACATCGTGAATTTTGGGATTCACCCTTCTTTGACTTTGAATTGCGGGTTTGTAGTCCTCCTCTATTAAAATCTTCTGAGTACAAAATTTTGGGTCAATACCCTTAATGTCGGATATTTTCCACGCAATTGCCCCTTTATGAGCCTTAAGAACTTTCAAGAGCTTGGTTTTTTCTTCATTAGCAAGACCTCTTGCAATAATAACCGGCAACTTGTCATCACCTTCCAAAAATGCGTATTCAAGGTGAGAAGGAAGATCTTTCAATTCAAGGATAGGTGGTTCCTCAATTGAAGATTTTGGTTCAACACTCATAACTTCCATCGGCGGAAGAAATGGTGGAATAGAAGTATCATCACTAATCAACATCTCATCTTCATTGTCGATTTCATTTGAAGTGAGATCGCCTCCTTGGAATGGAGTGAGATTTGGTGTTGAATTAGCGAGAATCGGATCCAAAATAGTGGGATTGCCACTTGACGAGCTATCGGAAAAACCTAACACTTCTTGTGAAAACTCATCGCAAACCACATCAACGATGTCAATGTGATTGATGGTAGCGATTGCATAAACATGAGAAGGTTTCGAGTTTTTAGTAGCGTTTATAACAAGTTCCTCTTCGTTGAATCTCAAAGTGATAGTTCTTGCATGAACATCGATAAGCGATCTCGAAGTGTCTAAAAATGAACGACCTAAAACTAGAGGAACTTGAGGATCCGCGGGGATGTCAACTACTATAAAATCAACGGGATAGTAGAACTTCCCCACTTTCACGAAAACATCTTCGGCTACTCCACATGCTAAAATCGTAGAATGATCGGCCATCTCGATAGACATGTTCGAAGGAATAAGAGCCGGAAGCGAAAGCGATTTCCAAATGGAAAATGGCATCAAATTAATGCTCGCACCAAGATCGGCCAAGGCGAGGCATTCTTTCATATCTTGTATTTCACAAGGAATGAGAAACTTTCCGGGGTCACCGACTTTTTCCGGTATGCGGTTAAGATAACCCGAAGAACAATTAGCAAGCTTTGAAAGCTTTTCCTTATCGCTCATCATACTTTTAAAAGTGGAAGCGAAACGAGGCATATATAACAACGCGTCGGCTAAACTCACATCAAAATGCACTTGTTGAAACATTTTTATAAAAAGCTCGATTTGTTGTTTGTTACGTTCTTGCAATTTCTCTTTGTTTCGTCTCGAAGGGTAGGGTAAAGGTGGTGTGGGTTGGTCATTAGGCAACGGCCTTGGAAACTCGGTTTCCATAATTGGTATTGGTTCAACCGTAGGTGTGGTATGAGCGGTACTTCGTGGGATTGTAATGTGCTCCTTTTCGACCATCACCTCGGGTTCTTTCTCGATTTCCTTCTCCGTAGAAGTACTTGGACGAGAGATTGGTTCTTTGAAAGTTTTACCACTTCGTGTAGTAATAACCTTCATTTCTCCCTTCGGGTTTGCAATGGTATCACTAGGAAGACCACCCGAGGAAGACGGTTTACACATGATTGCTTCAAACATCTTAGCCATTCGGTCCTTAAATTTTGATTGCCTAGCATCCTCTTTTAATAACTCTTGCTTAATCTCATGTTGTCCTAATTCCATCTTTTGTTGATTTTGTTAAAGACGTTGGACATTTCCTTCCATTTTGTTTGCATGAGTTTTAAGTTCATTAGCATGTTCATTTTTTAGCTCGTTTTTCAACTCGGATCTTAAGCTAATCATCTCACGTTGCATGTTATCAAATTTAGCATCATTTGCTTTAGCATAATCCAAAAATTCTCCTTGAAGATTTTTAGTGTGAGCATTTGAAAACCTTGTGTAGTGTTTTGAAAATCACGGTTTTGGTTTTGATTAGTGACTTGTCCATTCCCATTTTGATAATTCCCCTTGTTGTAGTTACGTGAATTGCCTTGGTAATCACCACCTTGGTTGTTGTTTCGATAGTTATTAGCATTTTGATTTGGTGGAGCTTGATTTTGGCGGGAACCTTGACTGTTTTGGTTGTAAGTTCCCGTTGCTACATAAGCACTCGAAGTGTTACCATCCGCGGTAATGCACTCGGAAAGATCATGAGCTCCACCACAAGACAAACAACTCTTAGCAACCGCTTTAACCGAAGCGGAATTTGAAGCTTCTTGAGCTTTCCAATGGGACATAAGATTAGCAAATCTATCAAAAAACCGATTTTCCTCATTAGCTTCATCATGTAAGGCATTAATGCTACGATACGATGACGATGATGACGAACCCAAATTGGCAACACTCGGTGTGTTACGAGGGCTATAAACCTTAGATCTATTCTCGATGATTTTCAAAGGCTCATTTGTCGTCTTGCACAAAAAATTACCACCCGCGGCGGCATTCAAATAATCTCGTTCATGATCATTAAGCCCATTATAAAAAGTATCAATTTGATGCAATTCCGAAAAATCATGGTGTGGACATTCATGTAACATTTCTTTAAAGCGTTCCCATGCCATTGAAAAACTTTCATTATTTCTTTGCACAAATCGTGAAATCTCATTTTTCAAATGTGTTGTTTTAGATGGTGGAAAAAACTTGTTCACAAACTTAGAAACGAGATCGGCCCATGTCAAAATCGAATTTGGCGGTTCTTTCTCAAGCCAAATTTTTGCGGGTCCATCTAAAGAGTATGGAAACAACATCATCTTAATGGCGTCATGTGGAACATCCTTAAACTTGCTAGTAGCGGTGAGACGGTTAAAATTCCTAATGTGATAGTGCGGGTTGTCTTTCTCGTGACCTCTAAACTTATATGCTTGCAACATCAACATTAAACCCGTCTTAATCTCGAAATTCTCCGCAAGAATGGTGGGAATCACAATGGCCTCTCCAAAACCCTCGGTGGGTGCTTGTAGCAACTCCATCATAGTACGATTAGCCATGACGACTTCTTGTTCTACAATAGGTTCAACAATTGGAGGTTGTTCTTCAATCAACGTCTCTTGATTGGCTTGCTTTTGAAGACGTTTACGAGCTCGTTTTGCTTGATTACGAGTGATCATAAACTTCACGAAGAATGGGAGGTGAGCAAAGAAGATTCTTTTTGGGTGTTTTGTGAATTTTCAATTTTTTTGTGTTTTTGATTGTATTTAATTTTTTTGGATTTTGGTGTATCTTCGTAGACAACAATCTACAAAATCTCTTCTCGAATCAAACTCTTGATTAAAGAAGCCTCAAAGGAATGAAAACGATCACGTGGAGTGAACGCCTTCGAATGACTTTAGAACTTTGGTGAAAACCAAATTGTTCAAGAGGTTTTAATCACAAAGAAACCAAGCAAATATATTATACGTAATAATACTTTGGGCGGCAAAACCCTCGATTAGCCTTCAATCTCAAAATACTCACAAGCAAGCGGGGAAACGAGGCGGCGCGAAGCACTTAAGAGCCTTTTTCCTTAGGGTATATTTTATAATACCCGCCTTATACCCACCTTATAGTTTGTATTTTTCAAAATCGAGCTTCACGAAAGTATTTGTCTATTTTTGCCTTTTTCTTTTTGTTTGAGATTCGAATACAATAATTGAGTGATGAAATCCCAATTAAGGTTGTGTTTTCACACTTTTGGAGATATTGTTTATTTGTTGTGATACTTAATACAATATAGTAATAATATTTTCACAAGAAAAACCAAGAAAACCGATAATACGTATTAGTAGAGTTCTACTAATACAAATACTATTTTGGTTAATATTAAAAACAACAATTCAAATTAATCACGACACACCTCCCCGGCAGCGGCGCCAAAATGATTGTGGTAAAATACGTCCTTTAGGAAAAGGAGCGTAAAAGCGGTAAGTATTGAACAAATGATTTTAGGAAAAACCAAGTGTTAATGACCCTTATGAAGTGAAAGTTCGTTTCCCAAGGAGGTATATGTGTGTGAAAAACTTGTTAAATGTTTGTGATTAATGATTGGTTTAGAAGGGGATGAGAAAAGAAGATGACGAAGACGTGAAAATTACTACTACAACGACAAACGTAAAGCCGTAAAAACTACAAAAATTAAAATTAATTCTAAAAATTACCAAAAATTCACCAAAAATCAAAATTAATAAACTAAGAGTTTACCAATGATCAAAACTTTTTCAAACCTTTTAAATAATTAAATATTCAATTTTTAAATGCTAATTAAAGCCCTAAAAATCAAATAAATTATCAAAAAGCCCAAATAAAGATTTTTCAACTGGTAAACCTCTAAAATGACCTAAAAAGATTAAAAACTATTTTTAGAAATTTTTAAACTAATAAAAACTATTTAAAATGATTTAAAAACTATTAAAACTTAAAATAATTATAAAAATTAATCTAGATGTGATAAAATTATTCTAAAAGTTGCTAAATTCCTATTTTAATGTATTAAAGCTAAGAAAAATGTAAAAAGTTGGAAAATGTGAAATTTGAAAAATAATAATAAAATAATAATAAAATATTATTAAAAATCCAAAAATTATAAAAGATTCTAAAAACTTGCAAACTAGTTTATTTTAACCTAAATAATCAGAAAATCAAAGTGAAATGACCAGAATACTCCTATTGGGCCCTCAAATGGGCCAGAACCAAAAAAAGTCAACCTTAATGGGCTTTTGGGCCCAAAAAGTCAAACTTGGCCCAATTGACTTGGAAAAGCCTTATCTGACTTAAAATTTAATTCTAAGAACAAAACTCTAAAGGCCCAAAAGCTGAATGTGAGCTTATCACAGCTTACTAAGCAAGCAGCTTATTCTTATTGGGCTTTTCAGCCCATTAAGCAATAAGCCAATGCCATAAGCTCTAATTTGACACACAACCTTCTTTTGGGATGCTTATGAGATTTGTAAAAGGAAATTTTTAAAAAGCACACTCAATAAGCCAGAAATAAGCAAAGTAAAAATTCACTAAAAGACAAAATAGTCGGGTTTGAGATTTAGGGCACCTCAGAAGCTCTAGTTTGTTGCAAAAGCTCACAAATAGCTTAACTAAGAATAATCAATCAAGAAAATCACAAAAAGCCAAGTAGAATAAGCTGTAAGAGCAAATAAGCTGGCTGAAAAGGCCAAATAAGCTAGTTTTCTAGCAAAAGCTTAACCAAAAGACTTGTAACCTTCCAGATATGTTATTAAGCTAAGAAAAATGATTTCTAATACAAAAGCCAAGTTGTTGCATGTGCCAATAAGCAGTTCTCAAAAATAAGCTAATTTGTGCTTATTTGACCAAAAGTCAAAGTACTCCAAAGTTCACCAAATGATCAGGAATGGTATATGGGCTTGTTATAAGCAAGTTTTGTGAAGGACTCAAAGGAGGAGGCCTTGTGAATCAAGAGGTCAATTGACCTTTTGATGGAAGATTTTGGCAATAAGGGCTTAATAAGCCAGTTAGCTTATAAGCCAGATACAAAGCACACCAAATAGCAAAATCCACTCACAAGCAGCACTTAAACAAGTTCCAAGCAGCAAAATCACAAAGCATACAATAGGATAACAAATGCAATCACAAAATGAGGTGGTCACTTTGCTGATGCAAATGACCACTTCAGCCAACTTTGATAAGCTATAGCAATCACAATAAGCCACCAAATTCAACAATCAGACAACCAATAGATAGCTTATCACCTAAACTATTCCCAAACCTGATTTCAGACCTTAGATCCAAGTAACAAAAAAGTTATTGGATCTGATGTGTTTGACCAATTCCAAAACACTTTTTATCAGATTTTTACAAAACTTCAAATCCCTTTTCCAAACTTTCAGAAAGTAAACCAATGACTAAAACTTGTATATTAAGACTTTTTTAGACCTCCCAAACCCTAAGAACCAAGGGCACAAGGCCACAAGGCCTTATGAACCAGTAATCCCAAACAGTCCTTAATCAAGCACTTTTCAAACAAACTTGTGATTTCTTCTAATAACCTACTGATTTTAATGATAAAAAACACTTACTAGGCACCAACTAACATAATCAAACACAAAAATCACCAGCACAAACACAAGAACACAAAATCAAAGCTCAAAATCCAAAACAGGCAGTAACATGAATTTTTTAGAAGAAACTTAATCAAGAGATTATACCTGCCCTCCACAACATCCTAGGAGGGCCAGCTATGCTCCTTGGACCTTGTTCAACAACTAGAACAAGACCAAGGTACTTCAACAAAGGAGATGCAAGACTGCCTTGGTTGATGGTTCAAAGTAGAACCTCAAGGACTTGATTTCTTCAACACAAGCAGCAAACAACTCAACCAAGGGCTCTAATCCCTTCACAAGCTTGGTGTCAACAAGCTTGCAAGAGCTTATAGCTTATGGCTAAGGGTTAGTACACAAAAATAAGCAAAATCAGAAACCTTCTTTCAAGCTTTTTCAAACTTGGAAAACTTACCAAACATAATCGTCCTTGAACCAAATGATTCAAGCACATTTATAACAATCAATGGAACTCAGAATCACCTTTAAACAATACCAACTTTCAAAAACATAAAAAGGAATTAAAATTTTCTCAAAATACCAACTTTTATAAATTTCAAAAAGGAATTACAAGTTTAAAAGGTAAAGACTGGAACAAAGGGACTCTCACATGTTGAGGTCTCCTTTTATAGGCAAATGCCTGGCTAAACACTATTCACAAACCCTATGACTGATTTCTCTAAAATGCCCTTGAGTCTTCTAGACGTCTTGATGGAATGAGCTGTCCAAATGCATCCAAACCGTTTAAAATAGCTTTGATATGAAGCAGGGATCCTTGGCTGTTGATTTGGACACGTCAGATTACTTGGAGAGTAAGTTGCATTCTGATTGGTTGAACGGGAATTTGGGGTGGGGTCCATGGTGATGTGATGGGTGAGTTCAAGTGTGGGATGTGTACGTGTGAGGGTTAATTGCTTTTTGGTCAAGGTAATTTGGAATAACCCTTTGTTGGGTAAAAGTAAAATCTGGGTGGAAGAACATGAATAGTGGACCCATTGATCCGTTTTTGGTGGAGTGGAATGTTGTTTGGCGCATTTTCTTTGTTTGAATGTTTCAGTATACAACTTTGGCCCTTGTGTTTTCAGAAAATGTGTAAAACGTGTTTTTCAGCAACAAAACTCTATTCCATTTGTAAATAACTTTCACACTTTGGCAGTTTTGGCACAAAACTTTGAAAAAATGTTTCAAAGGGTTATTTTTGCCATTTTGAGATATTTCAAGGGCTGATCTTGGACATTCTTGATCTTCAAAGGTCTTCAATGTATCTTTGGCATTATGAGGGACCATTATTGGCAATTTGAAATTGTTGAGGGACTAATCTTGCCATTTCTTCAAAGTTGAAGGACCATTTATGTAATTTTGACAAACTTAAGGGACCAAACTTGTAATTATCAATATACAAGGGTTTTAAGTGTCATTTCTTCTTTTAAATGAGGATCAATCTTGTATGTCTTCAAGTCTTCAAGGGTATTTGTTGAATATTCCATGATTTAGGGCCCGGTTCTTTGTACGGCTTCGTTTCTCGTGTCCGTTTTTCCTTGTATCTTGTGATCTTTTGTCTTTTTCACGATATCCATACCTAAAATACACAAGTAAACAAACACAAGCATATATATGGTATTTTATGACATTTTTGTGCATTTTAAAGCCCGAAAAGAACGATGAGATCATGTATAAATGCCATCTCATCATCTCCCCTCCAAGTATTCATGCACGGTGGAACCTCATGACCTATATGGGCTACTTGGCTAATTAATACAGTTTTCATATAAAAACATAAGTCTTTCCAAGATATAAAACCACTTTTATGAACACGTTCCAGGTTTTTCCAGTACTTATACATTTCCGCTGCTATTAGTCTTATCTATGTTTCAGCCATTCATACTATGTCGTATATTCGTGCACTGAGCGTTATGCTCAGCCGTTACTTTCCTTTCCATGTCCCAAAACGGCAGGTACCGAAGGACGGACTCGAGCATTTTGAGGAAGTGCATAGGATGGAAGCTGCCATAGACTTCTTCTCCTTTTTGCCATATACTTATGCTTGTCTAGTCTTTCCTAGTTCATTTACTTTATTTATGTTTTTGGCTTATGTTTGGGAACCGATGTTTGATTCCGGTTTTCCTTATGGTCATGTATGTTTAACTAAATATTACCTTGCATGCTTTGATGACACGCCATAATTACGCGTAACGGTCCACTTATCAAAGTGAGGTGTTACAATTATGGTATCAGAGCCCAAGGCTTCGATCTGTAGGCTATAAAACTTGACCTGTGACTAGTGGGTAGTCATCAGGAGCTTCCTAAGCCAACGCTTGTTATTCCATGTATTTATGTTTTCAGCACCTTTTTGTTTTAACCATGATGTTTTCAGCACCTTGTTGTTTTAACCATGATGTTTTCATCAGTATTGCTTTTACTAATAAGGACTGAACAACCGTAATCCATACTTAGTTACGTGTCATTGTTTCATGCACGATGTTCCTTGTGAACTGTGGCTAATGTGACCTGAACCCCAATAGTTTATAACTGGTCACATAAAATTTTTTCTGTTAAGTGTTGACAGCTGAGTTTCATTCATTTATTCCATGTATCATTGTCGCAGGTTTATGACTAAGTAACGGTTGGTACAAGACTAGCCCTATTTAGTCGCATGCGCTTTTATCGAAACTTTTAACTTTGGGACCGACCCATAGGTGTCCCCTCGCCATGTCTTTTGTTTTGGGTAAACTGACCATAGGCGTTTACCCTCGCGCATATAAAGGTTTTCATAAACTGCATCATACATTCACGCACTGCTTATGTACATAAAAATTTTCTCATGATTTATTGGCATAAAAAATTTTCATGTCCCCTCATAAGTTACTATGTCTTATGTCAAGTATGTTTTCATACTATCATGGTTAACTTCATTTTCATGCTGATTATGTTATATACTCCTTCATGTTAAGTTGTTTCATGTTTCTTCATGATGATTTCGTCTTCATGTTGGTTACGTCTTACGTCTCTTTTGTTGTGTATGCTTTCATGCAAGACACTGTTGGAATTCATTTAAATCCTGCTTTCATGATAGTCATGGTTGGTTTTCATTAATCATGCTTTCAAGAAAATCATCGTTAAAATTCGTTTAACCACAAATTAGTGTTTCTCTATGCAACCAGAATGAGGTATATACTAGCATTGCCAGGTTATCATGACTGTCTTTCTAACCGTTTAACCAATTATTTTCCTTTAAAATCATGTCAGATGATCGACCCCATACCGATCATTTCATGTGCATTCCATGTGTACTCCATGTACCGTATCCCATGTGCGTATTCCACTTGCTGATACTCTACAAATTGCTGATGCCACTCATAGCTTGGAGATGTTACTAAGGGTTGATGCTGCGGATTTTAGAGACGCTACGAGATGCTGATGTTGTTCACAACCTGGAGATCTTACAAGACGAAGACAAAGGCGTTAGATCAAAGCGATCGGACAAGAAGATGCTTCACCACCAGACGATTTCCATCAATCATTGTCCCAAATTCTTAGTTACATGTCACACGTCATTCAGTTGTCGTTTCAGTCATATGAGTGAGAACCGGTACTAGCCGGCCACTCAGCTGAATAGTTACATGAATCACAGTCATGAGAATGACCATCATGGAACTGACAGACAAGACAATAGTAACCACTACTATAACAGCAACTATCCTAGCAATCGCAACCGAAGCTCTGACCGCGGACGTGATCAGAAATACAAAGGATCAGTAGTCCAACTGATCCGCCAATTCTGGTATAATAACTGAATATTTGTAGTTCTATTTGTTTCACATCTCGAGACACATGTCAAGACATCAGTCAAGACACATGTCTCATGTATACTTTCTAAAGACACATGTCAAGACACTAGTCAAGACACATGTCATGCTTATATTTCCCAAGACACGAGTCAAGACACATGACTCACGTCCAATTCTGGAACATCCCTAAGAAATTCAGGGTACCCACCTATTTTGTGGTGCCATGTAATAATCAGGCCACAAGAATTTCAATACCATCACCGGCGTATCAATGAGATCTGTCACGTTTACTCGATGACACTTTTATTTCTTGCACCCATATTTCATATATTTATGACCATAAAGGACGCCATTCGTATTCCCTATGTATACGAAGGTTTTCCTTCAGCCCAATGATGAGATCCAAGCTGCTAACGCATTACCTCAGACAGATGCGAGTTGAATTTAATCATAATTATGGACTACGAACAACACACCCTGCTACGATTCATGATTTTGTACAATAATGTCCAGGCTCCAGAATACATTCATCATGGTTTTCCATCAGGAAAATCTGTACAAATTATCAAATGCTTTACAAGCACGTGCTTTGTTAACCATGACTGCTAAAATTTTCTAGCTGTCGGTTAAGACACGACTACTGAAGTCCTTTTACGCATAACCAGTCGATTATTCCAAAATCTTCCCATACATTCCAGAAGAACCTTCAAGGAGAAGGACGGTACCATGAGATTATGTATCGACTACCGTCGATTTAAAAAAATCACCATTCATAACCGTTACTCTCCTCCACGTATTGACAACATGTCCAATCAACTTTAGGGTATTAAGCACTTTTCCAAGATCGAATTCATGATATACTGGCAACAGTGACGAGTGCGAGAACAGGACATTTTCATGACTGCTATTCGTACACGGCTTGGTCATGCTAAATTCATGATTTTGTTTTAGTCTCATAAACGCTCTAACAACATTATGGACTTCATAAATTGAGTTCCATGAACCGTTTTCAATGAGGACAACCTGATTTTCTCTAAGTCTAGAGAAGAGCAGGAAGACCACATTTTCACTAAGTTGCATATTCTACGACAGGAGAAATTTCACCCTGAAATTTTCTAATATAAATTCTGGTTGATTACAGTGACACACTGAATCACATGGACTATCACGGTTAATCTTACCATGACTCAACTTATGCGTAAAGGTGAGAACCCCACACTATGTATCAAGTTTCTACGAAGCAAGATACAGTTACGTTCATATCTAAGTACCTGACATACCAACAGGATAAGATAGAACACCAACAGACTAGGATGTTTTTCCATCATCAGAAAATGTGAACAGAAATGGGACAAGATCTCCATGGATTTTGGTTACCAGATTAACGCAAACTCAGAAGAAGCATGATGCTATATGGGTTATTGTCAACAGTTTGACCAAGTCTGCAGAATCCTTACATCCGCAATGATTTCGGAACCAGCAGGTTGATCGGACATGTTCCAGCCAAGGCTCATCTGATCACTTGGTAATCCCAAAGGTTCGCATTTGTGCTCCTTATTTACGTTCACGTTCTTGTTCCAATTTTACGACTTGCTTTCACACTCACGTTCATGACATTATTCACGTTCATGATCGTATCCTGGCTTACGATGTTACGTTCATTTTCGTTCTGGGAGGTTTTGCAAGAACTTGAGAGACTAGACTCAAGTTTAGTATAACTCTGATCGTCAGACAGATGTTTCACGTCACATTCCATGTCTCACCTTATAGCGTTTGGCATTACCACCGCCGTGTTCCATGTTCACGATATGTTTCACATGTCATGTTCATTCCACGTTTCTCATATCACGTTCACGATATGTTACACGTATCATTGATCATGATATGTTTGCCCATATTACACTCACCATATCTCCACGTACCACGTTCAAAATTGTTCACGTATCACGTTCAAAATTTTTCACGTACTACGTTTCAGTATGTCTCGCGCATCATTGCTAAGACGTTACTATTATTAGTTAGGTTAGGTTGTTTTGCATTGTAATGTTTCAGTTACCCTTGCATGTTAATTCTAATCCACTCGATCAGATTCATGCAAATCTCTCTTACGTTGACAACCAGAAACTTTTACGCATTTTCAAGTCAAGGTCAGGAGGACCAAGATTTACCATTGGTGTCAAGATCTTGTGGAGGAACCGTTCCGAGAGGGAAGCCCCTTGGAAACGAACGAGTCCATCCAGATTTTATCCTCTCATCCTGCCATAATTCAGTAAGATTCTTTCAGTCACGTCACGTTCCATGTCCTTTTTAGCCATGTCACGTTCCACGTTCCCTTTTACCATGTTACCTTCATATTCCATTATCTTACATACCCTTCCAGTTTGATTCGAGTATGTTTCTCTTTCAGTTGCTTTATCTATAATTCGGGGACGAATTATTCTTTTTAGGGGGAAGATTTGTAAAACCCGCACATGTCTACCATGAACAATACACTACGTAAACTTACGAACATATTAAAACTTACCAATTATATCACGTACACGTATCACGAATATTAAATCCAGGAATTTCATAAGTGTTATTAGATGATAATTATTACGTACGTGTAAATACACGATAATTATTAACTATAATAATTATGATCACGAGCATATAATCACGAATATTAAAAACACGAACTATAATACGACTATTAGGTATATTAAGTAAAGACGATAAGTAATCACGTATTCTTATAGTTACGTACAACATGTATAATCACTACAATAATAATCCACGACTTGTTAAAACACGAACACGCGTACAAATTTTAAAAAGAAAGGCTTCGGGCTTAAGTGGTTGCTCGGGCCATTTAGACAAAAGAAGACAAGGGAAGATGGGCTAAAGCCCATGGTGTATCCTAGTCGGTTGAATAGGGAAAAGATGGGGAGGGAGTTGTTTTATTAAGACAAAGGAAAAGAAGAAAACCCTAATCAGAGTAACAAGTAGCCGCCGCCTATTTTGTGTGTGTCTCCTCCCTGCCGACGTGTGGAACAATAGAACAAGAACAATCAAATCGTTCTTCAGCCAAGGAATCAAAGTAGGATCGTGGTCCATTGTTCTAAACCCTAAGCGCATGTAAGAAAAAACCCTAGTCCTGTTTTTGTTTTCTTTCTGTTGTCAATCAATCTAGGACTTAGGATTTTGGATTTTTAAACATGTTAAATACCAGCTTAATATGTATTCGGGGGATTAGTTGCTGCTAAGTGGCAGTTTTCACAAAGCTGAGACACTTATGTGTCTCGGCGGTGGTTTTATACCCCCAGCCGCAAGGCCAGTGGGGGGTTTTGGCCTAATAGTGGCGTCCAGCGGGTAAGCAAGGGGGAGCGAAACCTGCGAAGTGGCAGTTGAAACTGCTGGTGCTGGTGGGAAACCAGGCAGGCCGGTGGGAACTAGGCGCTCAGCAGGGGAACCCGGCTTAGGCCAGTGGGAACCCTGAGCCTACAGTGGCAATCGGCTACAGCCTTGGGCTGTTGGCCGCCAGTCCGAAACCACAACCGGACGACTGCGGGGGTGTTTTGGGTTCGGTGTTGTTTGGTTCTCGGTTTCGGTTGCAAGTTAGTTGTCACGGGTGTAGTAAATTAATTATTTAATTAATTAACATGGGCTAGTGTTTTGCTTTATTTATTAATTTATCAAATTAATTTTCATGAATTTGTCACGGGTTCGGGTTCGGTTCATGATTATTTTACAAGTTAAATTAATTTTACAAGTATATTATTTTTACAAGCTAATTAATAAAATTTAACATGATATATAATTAATATAATTAAAACATGAACTTAGGTTAATTATTATTATTAATAATACATGTCTTTAACCTAAGTATTTATTTATTAAATTGGACTATAGTAATTATTAATTAATTATTAAACATGAAATATAACTAATTAATGAACATGACTTAGGTTGTATTAATACAATATTAATACATGTTTTTACCTAATTATTTTATACACTTTAACTTAATTAAATCATGCTTATATTTAATTAAATCTTATAACCTATTAGTTTATTTAATTAACATGTTATAATTCATAAACTATACTATTAATCACATGACTTAGTATATTTAATCAGTAAAACTTAAGCTTATATTTTTAGCTTATTAAACCAGCTTATTTCTAAATATGGAAACCTTCTGTTTCAGGAAACTTACTATTTTTGGAAACTTTCTATTTTTAGAAACTGATCTATTTTAAGAAGTTAATCTATTTTTGGAAACTTTTTATTTTTGGAAACTTTCTATTTTAGGAAACCTGCTATTTTTAGGAAGTTACTTATTATTACACAACAAGTATAATAATACAAGAAATACAAGTAATACTTAATCAGAATATACATAATACATGATAAACACAACATAATGTTAAAATCAGTATAACAAGACAGGAACATGCAAAACAAGCTAAGTCACGATATAAAACCAGTTACGTACTCAATAATCATAATACTTATACACGTATACTGTTCATCTAGCATTAGTGAGATCGAAGTAGGACTCTCTTCCACTTGCCTTCATCGTTCACTGGACATAAGGTACGGATTTCCCGTCCTTTTAGTATGGACATTCTTTCCTATTAGGATTTCCCCGTCTGGAGCCAACTGTTTTCCCAGTATTTGTTTTATATGTTTGATACTTATGTTAGATTAAAGAGCCTAATCCATATACATGCATGACCAGTGTCACCTAGTTATGGAGGTACCATAACCATAACACTGGAGGCACCAGTGTTGTGACTTCCCTATGGCGAAGTGATTGCTGGTGGCGTCCCTTTTCAGTTTTGGCCATTACATTATATTATCAGATGGGGCGTATGGTTGCATCCTAGTTACATGTTTAGCAGTATTATCAGAGTGAATGCGATGTGTGCCTTTCATCCTTCACTAGGAGTTGATCCCTCCTACCCAAACTCATTAATTAGAGGCAACCCCTTTAATTGCATGACGAGGTCTCCCCTCGAAGTATTCATGCACGGTGCAACCTCATGACCTATATGGGCTACTTGGCCAATTAATACAATTTTCATATGAAAATATAAGTCTTTCCAAGCTATAAAACCAGTTTTATGAACACGTTCCAGGTTTTCCAGGACTTATACATTTTCGCTGCTATTATTCTTATTTATGTTTCAGCCATTCATATTATGTCGTATATCCGTGCACTGAGCGTTATGCTCAGCAGTTACTTTCCTTTCCATGTCCCAAAACGGCAGGTACCCAAGAACGGACTCAAGCATTTGGAGGAAGTGCATAGATTGGAAGCTGCCATAGACTTCTTCTCCTTTTTGCCATATACTTATGCTTGTCTAGTCTTTCCTAGTTTATTTACTTTATTTATGTTTTGGGCTTATGTTTGGGAACCGATGTTTGATTCCGGTTTTCCCTATGGTCATGTATGTTTTACTACATATTACCTTGCATGCTTTGATGACACGCCATAATTACGCGTAACGGTCCACTTATCAAAGTGGGGTGTTACAGTAATTCAATAGTTTTTCTATATATAAATTAGTATTTTTACTTATATGTGGATCTTGAGTTTTAGGAATTCTTGCCAAAGCATGCGCAATTATTGTCATGTCTGCTTCTTTCTTTGCAAAATCAATATTTAGGATGAGGTTAAGTGTTTTCTTTTTTTTCCATGACTTGTTGCATGCCTTCTTGGCCTCTCGTTGTGTAAACATGTGGCAAGGCTGGCCTAAGTATCTCCATTCCACATCGAGCAACAACAACTATCATCGTCATTCGATGCACAACATTAACAAATTAGAAGATTTCACTCGAAAAATTAGATTTTAAATAAATGGAAAGAAGTAATGGGAAATATGTATATCTAGTGTGATGATTATTTTGCATGTACAGTCTACGACTTATGCTAGAATGGTTTATATCGAATTTACATAGATTATCGAATGTTGATAGCTTTATTTCTTCGTTTAGACTTGTGGTTCCATTAGACCCATCTCCTCACTCATCCGTCTCATGATCATTTGGTCAGAGCTCATGGCCTATAGCTCTCTTAATTTAAAGTTTAGTTTTACCGAGAAACTATTTATTACTCCCGAACAACTGTTAATAACAATTTTAAAAGTATGGGTATGATTTGAAATATGTATATTGTTGTTGTATTAAACATGTTACATTAATATGCAACTGATTAGGTAGTAACTACCTTATGAATCAGAGATTCAGGATTTGACAAAGATTGCATACGGTCGTATGCATCTAGTGAAGATCAGATTGATTAGTTATTTACCCTACCAAAACGCTAACATTCACGGATTAAATTGAATTTGTTCAAATACATAACAACGTCTTTTCGTTCATAGTTACGCTCTATAGTAACCACATCAGTTAAAAAACATAGGAAACAAAACATCAACAAACACACGAATAAAAAACAATCCTTAATAATTAGTAAATAAACTAATGTAATACATGTTGGCTTCACTTACTTTAGACTTCACTTCATGAGGTAATACATGATGTATGATGTGCGGCCACCTTACCATCTAGCAAGACATATCAGTAAACTAAGCATAATTAATTAGTTTTTAGACTTTCAATTTTTTTTCAACTCCTTACTATTTTCTTAATACAGGTTATGGACATAAAATTACCCTCATGTAGCAAAAGCGAAAGCACTCAAGTTCAAAGTAAGATAAGGCACTCAAGTTCGAAGTAGGCTATGAAACATTAAACAAGTTTTAAGCATTGCTTATGTAAACTGCTTATTCTCTTATAGATTAGTCACGCACCAAATTACTAACATCGAAATGCGTATCGGCAAGCAATGTGAACACTAAAAATTGCTATTAAAAATGGCTAGGCATTACTTAATTACCTTATTCTAAATAAATTAGCTAAACGCTCTAAACGAACAATCAAATGAAAACCACTATTATTTATTACTATATAAAGTAAACTTCATACCTATTGTAACCCTCATAAATTCACAACGCATCGGATACTTAACTTTGGGTGCTAATTCATGGCACATCAAACACAGTCATAGAAAACGACCTCAAAAGAGACATTCGATAATGTAAAATCTGAGTTTCAATAAAAAGAGGTCCCAACAATTCATACAAACTTTAATTAAATGTAAATGTTTATCAAAGTTATCGAAAGGTAATTTTTTGGTTTGCCTTTGCTTTATCCCGTGCGACTCCATGCTCCAGCTGCTCTTAAACCTAAACACCTGAGAATATATGCTAAAATGTCAACACAATAGGTGAGTGAACTCATATGTTTTTAAATAACAATAATAGGGTTTTAAATAAACCATAAAGCTTTGGAACACAAGAATCTCCTCCACTGTCAATATTGTAACACATACAATATCCAAAGTCTACGCTATTCTGCTAAGTCATGACATCGAAGCCTTAACTATAAATAATGACCTAGTCAAGTATCTTACCTAATACCCCATTTACTTCTCATACAACACACCTAGCTGAGCCTTCAACCCACAGGTGCCACCTGCTCGGGTGGGGGACGTCATCCCTAATAGATCCATCCATCTGTACCAGCGCTACCAATTATAGGTAGTTAACGATTCATGGGATTTAGGGACTTTCATATTTTGGCAATACAACACTTAGCAAATATCGGTTCATAATCAATACAATCAACGCTTGTGTTCATCTTTCAAAAGCATTTAATCAAACATCTTACATTCATTTAAAACAACTTATATTTGTTCAAAGTATATAGCCAAACATCGCAAGTTTATTCATAAACATGTATTCTCTCAAAAGCATATATACAAACAACGTATTCTTATATACCAAAAGCATGTATTCCCCCTCGTAGGTTTATAAAAAAACATATAAAGCAGTAAAAGTGAGGCTATGAACTCACATGATATAGGATTACACGTAGATCAAGGAACAAATGCCCAATAGTCGATACACGACTTCACGAGATATCAATCACTAATTGATCGAGAACGAGAAGTCCAATGGTCGACATATGACAGAACGAAACCTATAATGACGAAACGCGTCTTAGGTTCGAGACTATATATATGTCATACATATATATAAATAGTTCTCTTTAGCAAGTTTAGACATTGCATAAGTTTTATAAAAATTTTATAAACCTTTTGTAACACCCCACTTGGATAAATGGACCGTTACGTGTATTTATGGCGTGTCATAAAAGCATGCAAGGCAATGTTTTAAACATTAACTGACCATACGGAAATACCGGAATCAAACATCGGTAGTCCAAAACATAAGCTCAAAATATAAAGATTTAAATACTGAAAGAAAAGGACGAAACAGTGTCCAAACAACCAAAGTAATGTAATGTGTGCATAAAAATAAAGGAGTCTGGATAGCTCCCATCCAAATGCACGTACTCTCTTAGAAGTCCTAAGATCGTCCCTGTGTACCTGCCGTTTGGAAACATGAAAGGAAACTACGGCTGAGCATAACGCTCAGTGAACGGATAAAGCATGATAAGAATGTACTGAAAGTAATGGAATAGAAGACAACAATGAAGCTATAAGACTGATATGTAACATGTGGTAGAACTCTACATAAAATCTGAGAAACCTGGTTCACATTACTGAAACTGAAATATAATTATTAATTCTGAAAACATGCATTTATTGTATTTTAAATTTGCCAGAGCTTATATAGGTCACGTGCTGTAACAACCGTGCATAAATAACTGGAGGGGTGACCTCGTCATGCTGTAGAAGGGTGACCTCTAAATACTGTGCTGGGTGGAGGGATCAGCTCCAATTTGAAGGATGTAGAGCACACACCACATTCACCCAGATAACTTGCAAACTGATAAGCCTATGATGCATCCATACGCCCCACTAGACATACATATAAAAATGGCCAACCTGAACATGAGTGGGACGATGCAGGATATCACTCTCCTGCATGTGAGTCACGACACCGGTGCCTCTGGTGCCGTGGTTACGGTACCTCCGTAACTAGTACATAAATCGGTCGTGCTTGTATATAATGCTCAGGCAATTTATTTAGTTATTAACATGATTACTGATAAGCTTAAACATATACTGGGGAAAAACATTTGGCTGAAGACGGGGAATCCTAATCGTGCATAAAAAGGAAGTCCTTACTGAAAGGACGGAAATCCCTACCTCGTGTCCAGTAACCGACCGAGATCAACTGACAGAAAGTCTACTCTGGTTTCACTCGAGCTACATGAATAAGGGACATGAATAAGTAAACTGATATTCGCTTATTTAATTCCATGTTCTTATTGGCTTTTCATTTATTTATTTTTTTTTTTCTGAAATTCTGTACGTATATTAACTGATCATTCTGATCTTATAATAATTCATTTTAAAGTACTATCGTTCTACTATTTGTTACGGTATAATCGTATTTCTGACGCTATAGTAATACTATATTAAGTATCCCGCTAAAATAAAAAGTTTCTTAATTTAGAAAGTTCCCAAAATAATTTAATTCATTTAATGAAATTATACGCTTTTAAATATTAAAGAACTATTTTAATTTAATAAATTTAAAATATAGTTTAAACATTTATAAAACAATTAGATTAAAAAGGTTTAATATAAAAATATTCATTTTATTTATTATAATAATGTCCCGAGCCTACCGAGATACCCCATCTCGTTCGCACTAAACAAAACAACATATTATGATTAAATCTGCCTATATGAATCTGCGACAGAAAACTGCGTCACTAAAACTGTCGCTAAAAGCTGTCCTTAAAGACTATAAAAATAAAACTGTCACTTATTAAACTGCGACAGAATTTAGCGTCGCTAATCTGGATTTAATTCATTTAATTTCCTGCTTAATGAATACCCACTGTTCTATATTATGTTCCCACTGTTTTAGTCAAGTTCCCACCGTTTTCAACATAGCCAAACACCCCCTTAATTAATTTACCCCCCGATGGGGTTTGTTGGCTGCGATGACTGAAACACAGCCCTAAGCCGCCCCTGTGTGGGTCACGGCTGGGCAGAGAAGGGACCACCGAGACCTTATGGTCTCGGTTTTATATATATACACCAACCCCGATCTCCTATCTAAACCAAAACACGCCCCCTGTTGGGGTTGCTGTTTCTCGGCCGACCAAAGGAGGAGGCACCACCGAGACATGGTGGTGTCTCGGTTGCCGTGCAGTATCTAAAACCAACCCTCTTGTTATTTATGTCATGATTCTAACGCAGCCTCCTTTTCTTTTAGATCAAAACCCATAATTCGTTTATACAGAAAATTAAAGGAAGAAGATTGGTTACCTATGTATGATTGGTAAAGAAGGATGAATACACACAAATTTCTAGTAGCAATAAGACCCGAATCCCCTTTTTTTTTTGAAACTGACGGCAGCGAAAATGGTAAACCCTAATATGTTTTCTTTTTTTTGTGTCGTGGAATGGGGAAAGGGGAGGCCCCCACTTCTTTTTCTTTTCTTGGTTTTGGGCTGGGCTCAAGCCCACTACTCTTATTTAAAATAAACCAAAACCGGCCCTTCTAAATTTTTTAAGCCCTTTCATTTATTTTCGACACTTGTATTTATCGCGCAACCGTATTTTATTTCCCGTGTTTGTTTTCGTCAATAATTTCTACGTAAATAGTTTAATTAATTAAACCGCGTATTTACATTTCCCGATTTAAATACGGGTTTTACAATTCTTCCCCTTAAAAGAATAATTCGTCCCCAAATTAAGGATACGGCCGTACTGGGTTTTACAATTCTTCCCCTCTAAAAGAAGAATTCGTCCCCTAATTATAAGGTATTTAAGCTTACTGGAGTAAAAGTCGAAAATGCTAATAATCTGGAAGACATAAAAGCAGAAAAGACATACCCGAATCAAAACTGAAAGTGAGGATAAGAAGTCCGTATAGACTCCTCTGTTTCCCAAGTGGCCTCCCGCTCGGTATGGTTCCTCCACAGGATTTTGACGAAAGGAATGGTCTTCCTTCTCATAACTCGATCCTGGCGATCTAAAACTGCTTCGGGTTCCTCTATATAAGATAGATCCTCCCGAATCTGATCGAGTGGATAATTCACTTTTTGAAGCTCATGATAGTTGTATCCTCTGAGTAATGATACATGAAACACGTTGTGGACGTGTGAAAGCTGAGGTGGTAACGCCAACCGATATGACACTTCACCAATACGTTCAAGGATTTCGAACGGTCCGATGTAACGAGGGCTGAGCTTGCCCTTGAGGCTAAAACGTCTGACGCCGCGTGCGGGTGATACTTTGAGGAACACACGATCCCAAGTCTGAAATGATATATCTCTGCGATGCTTGTCGGTGTAACTCTTTTGGCGAGTGCGCGCTTCTTGCAGTTTTTCCCTAGCAATGGCGACCTTTTCATTGGTCAGTTCTATTAATTCTGGTCCTTCAATCAACCGTTCTCCTACCTGATCCCAA
Source organism: Glebionis coronaria (assembly GCA_025667525.1). Taxonomy (NCBI): domain Eukaryota; kingdom Viridiplantae; phylum Streptophyta; class Magnoliopsida; order Asterales; family Asteraceae; genus Glebionis; species Glebionis coronaria. Next base: position 179,347,460 of record CM046879.1, read on the forward strand.
CAAATAGGAGCACGACATTTCCCGCCGTATAACATCTCGAATGGAGCACGCTTGATACTAGCATGCCAACTATTGTTGTAGGCAAACTCAACCAAGCAAATATAGTCATCCCAGTGCCCCGTCCATTCCAATGCACAGGCGCGTAGCATGTCCTCCAAGGTCTGGATGGTACGCTCTGACTAACCGTCTGTCTGCGGATGGAAAGCCGTGCTGAGCTTGAGCCTAGTTCCCCAAGCTTTATGCAAACCTTCCCAGAAATGAGAAGTGAAACGTGGGTCCCTATCTGATATAATTTCTGAAGGTGTACCATGTAACAATACAATTTCCTTGGTGAAAAGTTCTGCTAATTTACTGGCTGCGAAATCTTTACGGATAGGATTGAAATATGCCGACTTGGTCAAATGATCGACAACAACCCAGATTGCATCATGTCTCCGCTGAGTTTGTGGTAGTCCAGTGACAAAATCCATAGAGATCTTGTCCCATTTCCACATTGGAATGTCTAACGGCTGAAGAAGACCACTGGTACGCTGATGCTCTATCTTAACCTGCTGGCAGGTTAAGCATTTAGACACAAAAGTTGTGACATCCTGTTTCATGCCACTCCACCAGAAATGCTGCTTAAGATCATGGTACATTTTTGTGGAACCTGGATGGATAGAGAACGGAGAGTTGTGAGCCTCAGTCATTAAGGCTTCTCTGAGAGCAGGTTTTCTGGAACGCAGAGTTTGGTACCCTGCCATACGATACCATCGTGATTGATGCGAAATTCGATCTGCTGGTCAATGTTCTGGACTATCGCCTAGATTTCACCATCATCCTTTTGTACGGCTTTAATCCTAGAAAGTAAATCTGGTTCTACCCTTAGACTAGCCCAGTATCCCCTCTGTCCGCGTACAAAGAGCTCAATATCATACCGCTCTAAGTCCCGAATAATTTCTTCCTGAACTTTGATGCCATTTATCATACATGACTTTCTGCTAAGGGCATCTACTACTACATTTGCTTTACTTGGGTGATACTGGATATTAGTGTCATAGTCTTTCAGCAGTTCTAACCATCGCCTCTGCCTCATGTTCAGCTCTCGCTGGGTATATATGTACTTGACACTTTTGTGATCGGTGAAGATATCACACGACTCACCGTATAAATAATGCCTCCAGATTTTAAGGGCGAAAACGACTGCTGCGAGCTCTAGATCATGAATAGGATAATTTTTCTCATACGGCTTCAGTTGACGCGAAGCATAAGCAATGACTTTCCCATGCTGCATAAGAACACAGCCTAAGCCCTTTCCTGAAGCGTCACTGTAAATCTGATAACCACCTGTATCGGATGGAAGTGTAAGTATCGGTGTTGAGATCAAACGATGCTTGAGTTCCTCAAAACTCTTTTCTCTCTCCTCGGTCCATATAAACTTCTCACATTTTCGCACAAGTTGGGTTAATGGTAACACAAGACGTGAGAAGTTTTCCACAAACCTGCGGTAATAACCCGCCAACCCAAGAAAACTACGTATCTCTGTGACAGATGTCGGTCTTGGCCATTTGGTGATAGCCTCCACCTTCGCAGGATCCATAGTGATTCCTTCCGCAGAAACAATATGACCTAGAAACGCCACTGTATTTGATAGGTGTGTAAACACCCATCCTTTTACCACTTAATTCTGGCTAAAACAAGACCAAAACACGTATTTAATATCATTTGTTTGGAATTATGCGTGGTTTTTGTGTTTATTGTGTTTTCAGAGCTAACCGGATGAATACTAAAGAAAACATGGGATTGCACGGGTTTTATCAAGGAAAAAGAATAAAGACGAAGTCTATTGTCCAAGAGATGCAAATGATTTGAAGTCAATGGGCCTATTTGAAGATTTATCGAAGAAAAGGACCAAAGATGGAAGATTTACATATGTCGAAGAAACTCAAGTCTATTAAACGAAGAAATTAAAAGACGAGTTGAATTTAATCGTCGACAAATCCCGGATCAGAATCAAAAACGTCAACTTTTCTGAAAAGACGAGAAGACAAGAAGAAAGGGAGAAAGCCCACTCACCAACCAACCACTAGGACTATATATAGATTCTTCCTTCACATTTTAGGGAGCTAGCTTTCATTTTTTCTTTTTCCAGTTTCTTAGGTTCGGTTTTTATCACCAACACCATTAGGGTGTTTGGTGATTTTTAATTTTTCCTTCAATCTTGTAAGTTTTAATCATTACTCTTGTTACCTTTACATTAATCTTTTAATCCAATCTTTCTATTCATCTTGTTCTTCATCATCTTCTATTGCAAGTTCTTAAGTTTTTTATTTGGTTCAAGTTTGATCTTAAAAAGTTGTTGATTTAGTGTTTTTATTGGTGGGATTTATTACTTATGGTATTTAAATGGTTATTGGTTAGTTTGGTAAAACCTTTTTGCTTATTTAGTTTGATCTTGGATTAATTCATCTCCCCTGTTTTTACGTCTGCTGCTATTCTTGATCTCCAGACTTTCCGAACAGAACCAATATTCCGAATAGGCGAGTTTCTGTTTGCCTTATTCGGAATTTTTTTTATTCCGCATAGCATGATCTCCCATTTCCTTACTCGGAATATTTGAATTATTCCGAATAGAACTTATTTTTCCGCATAGAACAATATTCCGAATTGGGCCTTGTTTTTCCGAATAAGCTTACTTTCCGCATAGTCCTTTCTTTCCGAATAGCATTCTTTTTCCGAATAGTCTGAATTTTCCGAATAGAGATGTTTTCCGAATAACTCATTTTTCCGCATAGATGTGTTTTTCCGAATAGCCTTAACTTTCCGAATAGCCCAGTTTTCCGCATAAGGTATTATTTTCCGAATTGAGCATTTTATTCCGAATAGAAGAATGCTTTCCGCATAGTAATTGTTTTCCGAATAGGGTAATTTCTGATTAGGGTATCTTTCATTTACTGTTTGATTCAAATTTTTAAATCCAGCTTTACTTTTTAATAGAATAGAAAACCAAACTCCTTTTTGTCACCAAGAACAATCATTCCACTTTTAACTGAGATCAATTCGAGAGGATATCGAGAAAACGAACTTTTCAACATAGAAAATGCTTGTATCAAATGGCGCCGCTGCCGGCTCTTCTCGTTAAGATCAAAAGTTTTTTGTGAGAACTTGGATTTTGGGATCCGTTCCCCGTGAACGTTACTTTTTCATCATAAAAATTTTCAAAAATCCTAAAAAATATAAAATTTTCAAAAATACAAAAAAAATTAAAAAAACATAAAAACCAAAAATATTTTTTCTTTGTTTTTCTTTGTTCAATCTTTTGCAGGTGTATGCGCACTTGATCCACGTCATATCAAGAGCCCGAGCCTCTCGATCACTTAGACATGGCCGGTGTCCCACCTCCAAACAATAATAACAACAACAACCCGCCTTTCAACAACATGAACAATAACAACAACAATGAGCCCTTTCCAGATAATCGCCCGATGATTGAACTACTGCAAGCTCATGTAGATGGCAACACGGACCCAATTGTCATACCTCCAATTGCCGACAACAATTTCGAGCTAAAATCAGGCTTTATCCAGATGGTCTCCGCTCAACCATTCTTGGGACGAACCATTGATGATCCACACGACCATATCAAGAGATTTCTACAACTCACCAACACGGTCAAATTCAATGGCGTTCCACAAGAGGTTATAAGGTTACAACTTTTTCCCTTTTCTTTAGAGGGACAAGCCCGACATTGGCTTGCTAAGGAACCGCCACAGAGTATTCTCTCGTGGACGGATTTGGAAACTAAGTTTATCAATTACTTTTTTCCACCCTCTCGTACTACCGCTTTGCGGAATGAGATCATAAATTTTGAACAAAAGTACGATGAGTCGTTCAGTGAATCTTGGGATCATTTTAAAGATCTTTTAAGAAAATGCCCACAACATGGTTTTACCAAAGTACATCAAATTAATACTTTTTACAATGGTTTAAGCATGAGTGACCAAGATTCCCTGAACAGTGCCTCGGGGGGTAATCTATTGGCTAAGACTTCCAATGCTGCTTGGGACATCATTGAGAATAAATCTCGTGTGCAAACCAAGAGTGTTCAGACCAATGTCGCTAGTGCTAGCACAAGTGATAGCGACAAGCGATTGGACAAAATCACTACGCTTCTTGAATCGCTTGTCACCCACACCGTCAGCAACAACAACAGCAACAACGCCAAAAACGCTCAAGTGAACGCTGTCAGCCAACCTTGTGAGATATGCGGTGGTCCTCACTCTTACACAACTTGTACCGCCACCCAAGACTACCCTGCTGAGAATGTGAATGCGGCATATGGCACCTATCCTCAACCTGCTTATCAAGCTAGACCTCAAGGTAAGAGTAACTTGCTTAGCTATCGATCCAACAACTATCTTTCACCACCTGGTTTCCCTCCTACCAACCCAAACCAACAACAAAACCTTAATCGCCCTCCTCAACAACAACAACAACCTCGACAACCATACATCCCTCCTCACAAGCAGCAACAACCACCTCAACGTAACAACCAAGTTTACCAACAACCTGCTTATCAACCAACCGCATACAATGCTCCTCCCAACCAAACCACCACTGCATTACACCAAGAGGTTGCAACCTACATGAGGACCAATGATGTGATCGTGGAAAATCTAAAACAGGAAGTGCGAAATTTGAAAGCAGACTTGGTCAAACAAGGGAACGATTTGAGATCCGACATGAGAAACACGTTGGATAGCCAAACTAATGATCTGAGGAACATGATGGCTGGTTTCTTCCAAGGTAATCAACCATCTTCTTCGGGTACTCTTCCGAGTAACACCGTTGCAAATCCAAGAGGGGAGATGAAAGCAATCACCACTCGAAGTGGCAAAGGTACCAAGGAACCCGAGCTTCCTATACCTCCACCGGTGACTGTGACTAAGGAGACCGAGTCACCTGCTCCTATTCCTCATCCTTCTCCTTCCCCGATTTCTCCACCTCTTCCTTCTACCCCTCCTCCACCCAAGGATGTGAGTGATCCTATTCTTCAAAAGTCTTCCTCTTCTTCCAATATACCTTATCCATCTAGGTTGAGGAAAGAGAAGCTCAAAAGCAAGGACGATATTCAGGTTTCTAACTTTCTTAAGATGTTTAAACAACTGAATTTCAATATCTCCTTCACTGAGGCTCTCACTCACATGCCCAAGTATGCAAAAATGTTTAAAGATCTTCTGAGCGACAAGGAAAAGCTCCTCGATATTGCCAACACCCAACTTAATGAGAATTACTCTGCAGTGCTCTTAAGGAAATTGCCAACCAAGCTTGGTGATCCGGGTCGTTTTCTTATCCCTTGCAATTTCCCGGGAGTAGAGAATTGCATGGCCCTAGCCGATCTAGGTGCCAGTATTAATCTCATGCCTCTAAGTGTTTGGAAGCAATTATCTCTCCCAGAGCTAGTCCCCACCAAAATGACTTTGGAATTAGCTAACCGTACGGTTGCTTATCCAGTGGGGATAGCCGAAGACGTTATTGTAGGAGTCGACAAATTCACCTTTCCTGCTGATTTTGTTGTCATCGACTACGAGATGGACCCTCGTGTGCCACTGATTGTTGGTCGTCCATTCCTAAGGACCGGTCGCACTCTCATTGATGTTGAAGCCGGTGAGCTTATCATGAGAGTGGGTGACGATAAAGTAGTCTTCAACATGGGAAAGTTGTCTAAACAGCCTTATTCATATGAGAGTGTTAATTGCATTGACGTTCTTGATGAGGCTTGTGAAAAACACTTTAATGATGCTTGCAAAAGTATTCCTACCTCTCTTCCCAATGTTGAGACCGTGTCCTCTATTGATTCATCATTATCTCTATTTGGAGATAGTGATTTGTTTTGGAAAGATCTTGAAGACACCATGGGAGATGTGAATTTAGCTACTGATGATTCTCCCACCGTTGGGGATGAAGACATGTATTTCTTTGACAATCTTCTCAACGAAGACAATCCTTCGCCTCCATCTCCCACGGTCATTGCTATCGACACTCTGACTTTGAAAACGCCTCCCGTCGACAATCCTCCGGATCTAGAACTTAAGGAGTTGCCTCCCCATCTTGAGTATGTATTCCTTGAAGAAGAGAAGAAATCGCCAGTCATCATTGCTAAGGACCTAAAGGAAGACGAAAAAGCCCGACTTATCACCGTGTTGAAAGATCATAAGAAGGCTATTGCTTGGAAGATTTCGGATATTCGTGGAATTGATCCTCACTTCTGCACCCACAAAATTCTCATGGAGGACGAATTTAAGCCCACAATTCAAAGCCAACGAAGGGTGAATCCAAAAATACATGAAGTCATCAAAACAGAGGTTATCAAACTTCTCGATGCGGGTATGATTTACCCTATTTCGGATTCACCATGGGTTAGTCCAATGCATTGTGTGCCTAAGAAGGGCGGAATTACCGTTGTCCCCAATGAACACAACGAGTTGATTTCCACTCGTCTCGTTACTGGGTGGAGAGTTTGTATAGACTACCGCAAACTCAATGATGCCACGAGAAAGGATCATTTCCCTCTACCTTTTATGGACCAAATGCTTGAACGATTAGCAGGTAATGAATATTACTGCTTTCTTGATGGTTTCTCGGGTTATTTTCAAATACCCATCGATCCCCAAGATCAAGAGAAGACGACATTCACTTGTCCCTATGGCACATTTGCTTACAAAAGAATGCCTTTTGGCATATGTAATGCGCCCGAGACTTTCCAAAGGTGCATGTTAGCTATCTTCCATGACATGGTTGAACAAACCATGGAAGTCTTCATGGATGATTTCTCGGTCTTCGGGGATTCTTTCTCTTCTTGCCTTGCCAATTTGGAATGTATGCTTAAGCGGTGCGAAGACACTCGCCTTGTTCTGAATTGGGAAAAATGCCATTTTATGGTAAAAGAAGGCATCGTGCTTGGACATAAGATCTCGAAAGCCGGTCTTGAAGTAGACCGTGCTAAAGTCGATGTTATCGCCAAATTGCCTCCACCTTCCACCGTGAAGGGTGTGAGAAGTTTTCTGGGTCATGCAGGCTTCTACAGTCGATTCATCAAAGATTTTTCTCAAATCGCTCGCCCGATGACCCACCTCTTGGAAAAAGATACTCCTTTTATCTTCTCCAACGAGTGCCTTGAAGCCTTCAACTCGCTTAAGGATAAGCTAACTAAGGCACCCGTCTTGGTTACCCCCAATTGGGAGCTGCCCTTTGAGTTGATGTGCGATGCTAGTGATTTTGCTATTGGAGCGGTTCTTGGACAAAGAGTGAATAAACACTTCCAACCGATCCATTACGCTAGCAAGACAATGACTGGGGCACAATTACATTATACGACAACCGAAAAAGAGCTTTTAGCTGTTGTCTATGCCTTTGAAAATTTCCGCCCCTATCTTGTCCTTTCTACCACAATTATGTATACCGATCATTCCGCGCTGAAGTACTTGTTGACAAAGCAAGATTCCAAACCAAGACTTCTTCGTTGGGTTTTGCTGCTCCAGGAATTTAAAATCGAAATTCGCGATAAAAAAAGGAGCAGAAAACCTAGCCGCGGACCATCTCAGCAGACTTGAGGATCCATACCAAGGGGATCATCCGAATAAAGAAATCAATGATTCTTTTCCCTTGGAGACCTTAATGTCTATAAACTCGAAGCCGAATGAAACCCCGTGGTTTGCGGACTTTGCAAACTACTTGGCGGGTGGAATTCTCAAAGAAGGGTTGACGTCCCAACAAAAGAAGAAGTTCTTCACCGACATCAAGACTTACTTTTGGGACGACCCTTACCTATTCAAACAATGTGCCAACCTGATTATCCGCCGATGTGTTGACGGACCGGCAGCTTCGAAAATCCTTGATGCTTGCCACAAAGGACCCACCGATGGTCACTTTGGTCCCAACTACACCGCCAAAAAAGTGTTTGATTCGGGATTTTATTGGCCCACCATCTACCGTGATGCTCACGAGATGGTTAAACGATGTGATGTTTGCCAAAAGCAAGGCAAAATCACACATAAAGACGAGATGCCTTAGAATTTCATTCAAGAGTGTGAAATCTTTGATGTTTGGGGTATCGACTTTATGGGGCCATTCCCTTCTTCTATAGGAAACAAATACATCCTTGTAGCCGTTGACTACGTTTCAAAGTGGGTTGAAGCCAAAGCTTTACCTACTAATGACGCAAGGGTGGTTTGTAACTTTTTGAAAGCTCTATTCGCTAGATTCGGTGTGCCTCGCGCCATTATTAGTGATCGTGGGACTCATTTTTGCAATGACCAACTCGCAAGAGTCATGGCTAAGTACGGTGTAAATCATCGTCTTTCCACAGCCTACTACCCACAAACTAATGGCCAGGCTGAAATATCCAACCGAGGACTTAAGCGAATTCTGGAAAGAAACATGGGAGAGCATCGTGCCGCATGGGCTGATAAACTTGATGATGCTTTGTGGGCTTTCCGTACTGCTTACAAGACTCCGATCGGCTGTACGCCTTATCGTCTTGTGTACGGGAAAGCGTGCCACCTCCCCATTGAGTTGGAGCACAAGGCTTATTGGGCCTTGAAGTGGGCTAATTTTGATATAAACAAAGCCGGTGACCTACGCAAGATCCAACTCAATGAGCTGAATGAACTTCGGAATGAGGCTTATGAAAATTCTTTGATCTATAAGGAAAGGACTAAGCTCATTCACGACTCTAAGATTAAGAACCGAGAGTTCCATGTTGGAGACAAAGTCTTACTTTTTAACTCTCGGTTGAAAATCTTTTCGGGCAAGCTGAAATCTCGTTGGTCCGGCCCATTCACCATTGCCCAAATTTTTCCATATGGTACTCTCGAGCTCGCTCAACCTAATGGACCGAATTTTAAGGTGAATGGCCAACGAGTGAAGTTGTACTTTGGTGAGGACACCTCTCAGGAGGTGATTCCATCCCTCACCACGTTCCCCATGAACTAATTTTGGGTCGAGTCAGGCTCGTGACTCGGTTATAAAAAATAAGCGCTCCTCGGGAGGCAGCCCGAGTATCTATCCCTTTAACCCCCTAAGTGTAGGGGAGGACCTATTTTGGTCGTTTGTGTTTGTGTGGTGATGTGCTTACAGGGATAACTGCAATCTTGGAATTCTTTGAAGAACCGTGCTCCCGTGTTATCCGAAATCCGGTTCTTTATCTCAACTATCGTGATTCAATTTTCTTCATACTCACATTTGAAATTGATCACTTTAGTCGTCTCTTCCTTAACTCGAGTTAACCAACGTGCACAATGTCATAAGTGTAGGGGAGACTTTTTCCCACATGCTTAAACATTGAGGACAATGTTTATCTTAAGTGTAGGGGGACTTCTATCGAAGTTTTAAGTGGACTTTTCCATGAAAATGCCTTCATTAAACCGGAAAATCATCTTTTTCAACATTATTCAAATTTTTTATTAACTTTGGCCATTTAGTCGTAATTTTTAAAATTTTTATCGTTGCTTTCATATGTATATATCCCGCAATAAAGTCAAAGATATTAATAAAGTGGTGTGGCTAGTTTAGAAATCTTTGACATATTAGGCCCGTTGTGTTTATTTTGACTCAACCCGAATAGACTTATCCAAGTTTATTCTAGCTAGTATCCTTAACCATGTAGACCTTAATTGGTTTATTAGGCTAAGTGTCCACGAGTCTCGTTACTTGAGATTTTAAATTGTGGAGGAAGAGAAATGATAGAGTCAATTATAAGTCGGTATTCTTTCACAAGCTCACTTGGTGTAATTATTTGCTTATTCTCCCATCACTTGCTAATAATTTATCTGCAATAAGTAAGGTCGTACGATTTGAAAAGTTACTTAGCTTCTAGCCCAAGATCGTTTAAAAGTTGCTCGGTAATGATAAGAGTTCATAGCCAAGGCATAACTTATGAAGCGGGGCGCGAAGATTGGCGAGTCCGAAAAGGCCCTAACAAGGCATGAGGATTCCATTTTATTGCTGAAGATCCAAAGTGATGTGAAAAGCATTATTCCTAAAATCAATATGAAGGATCAAGACTCACGACGAAAAGCAATCAACTCCCATAAAGATCATGGAAAAGTCTATCCGAAAAGACCCTAACAAGGTATGAGAATAAATAGATCCAAGTCCGAAAAGGAGGCGGATCGTTGTATCTCAAAATCCCAATTAGAGATTGAAGAAATAATCATGAAGTCGTGGTCAACAAAGTTGGAGTACCCCTCAAAAGTCTCCAAGTGAAGAAACTCTATTATGATGAGAAGACCATTATCTCAAGAACGTCTCTCGAAGATATGAAGTATGAAGTACATGCCAAATATCGGCCCGAGTAAGGTCTCAAATCGTGAACCGAGTTATGCCAGATATGAACTTTTTGATATCCCGAGAAGCAGTTTTAAGAGATTTTGTCCTTTAGCTAACTATTGATCAAATCGTCCTACTTTGCTTTCAGCCTAAATAAACTATCGAAATAAGTCCAAAAATGCATCTTCATGATCATTCTAAGACAAAAATAAAATATAAGAGATACACCTAGGAATAAGGAAGTTTAAGCATTTAATTAAGCCATGTGTGCAAGTGTTTGAATTGCTAACTTATAATAACAATGATCTCGTTATTAAGCTTAGTTTGGGGAACGTGAAACTTGAGGGTGATAAATCTTCGCAGCACCAAAGCCCTAATGTAAGTCCTTGATTTCTTTGCAAGTTATTTCCATCCTTTTGTTTATTTTAAAGTTTTAATTTCACTTAGTATTTTAATTTTTATTTAGTAGTATTTGAATAAGGCCAAGGTTGATTAATTATGAGAAAAATGTAAATTTGCTTTATCACTAAGCATTGCATGAGGGCATGACAATGGTTAAGTGTAGGGGATTTGATAGGTGTGTAAACACCCATCCTTTTACCACTTAATTCTGGCTAAAACAAGACCAAAACACGTATTTAATATCATTTGTTTGGAATTATGCGTGGTTTTTGTGTTTATTGTGTTTTCTGAGCTAACCGGATGAATATTAAAGAAAACATGGGATTGCACGGGTTTTATCAAGGAAAAAGAATAAAGACGAAGTCTATTGTCCAAGAGATGCAAAAGATTTGAAGTCAATGGGCCTATTTGAAGATTTATCGAAGAAAAGGACCAAAGATGGAAGATTTACATATGTCGAAGAAACTCAAGTCTATTAAACGAAGAAATTAAAAGACGAGTTGAATTTAATCGTCGACAAATCCCGGATCAGAATAAAAAACGTAAACTTTTCTGAAAAGACGAGAAGACAAGAAGAAAGGGAGAAAGCCCACTCACCAACCAACCACTAGGACTATATATAGATTCTTCCTTCACATTTTAGGGAGCTAGCTTTCATTTTTTCTTTTTCCAGTTTCTTAGGTTCGGTTTTCATCACCAACACCATTAGGGTGTTTGGTGATTTTTAATTTTTCCTTCAATCTTGTAAGTTTTAATCATTACTCTTGTTACCTTTACATTAATCTTTCAATCCAATCTTTCTATTCATCTTGTTCTTCATCATCTTCTATTGCAAGTTCTTAAGTTTCTTATTTGGTTCAAGTTTGATCTTAAAAAGTTGTTGATTTAGTGTTTTTATTGGTGGGATTTATTACTTATGGTATTTAAATGGTTATTGGTTAGTTTGGTAAAACCTTTTTGCTTATTTAGTTTGATCTTGGATTAATTCATCTCCCCTGTTTTTACGTCTGCTGCTGTTCTTCATCTCCAGACTTTCCGAACAGAACCAATATTCCGAATAGGCGAGTTTCTGTTTGCCTTATTCGGAATTTTTTTTATTCCGCATAGCATGATCTCCCATTTCCTTACTCGGAATATTTGAATTATTCCGAATAGAACTTATTTTTCCGCATAGAACAATATTCCGAATTGGGCCTTGTTTTTCCGAATAAGCTTACTTTCCGCGTAGTCCTTTCTTTCCGAATAGCATTCTTTTTCCGAATAGTCTGAATTTTCCGAATAGAGATGTTTTCCGAATAACTCATTTTTCCGCATAGATGTGTTTTTCCGAATAGCCTTAACTTTCCGAATAGCCCAGTTTTCCGCATAAGGTATTATTTTCCGAATTGAGCATTTTATTCCGAATAGAAGAATGCTTTCCGCATAGTAATTGTTTTCCGAATAGGGTAATTTCTGATTAGGGTATCTTTCATTTACTGTTTGATTCAAATTTTTAAATCCAGCTTTACTTTTTAATAGAATAGAAAACCAAACTCCTTTTTGTCACCAAGAACAAATTATTCCACTTTAAACTGAGATCAATTCGAGAGGATTCCGAGAATTGTTTTGAACCCTAGCAAAACGCTTGTATCAGTATTCAGCCAAAACTCGCACTTAGAAAATTTAGCATAAAGCTTCTCTCGTCGGAGAATCTGCAAAATTGTACGGAGATGATCCTCATGTTCCTCTTTAGATTTGGAGAAAATAAGGATATCATCGATGAATACAATCACAAACTTGTCTAAGAATTCGTGGAAGACTCTGTTCATTAAGTCCATAAATACTGCGGGCGCATTCGTGAGACCGAATGGCATAACAACAAACTCGTAATGACCGTACCTCGTGCGAAAAGCAGTCTTGGATATATCCTGCTCTTTTACACGCAGCTGATGGTAGCCTGATCGTAGATCGATTTTTGAGAAGTGCTTGGCACCCTGAAGCTGATCGAATAAATCGTCAATACGAGGAAGTGGATAACGGTTACGAATAGTGAGCTTATTCAACTCACAGTAGTCAATACACAATCGCATACTACCATCCTTCCTCTTAACAAATAAAACTGGAGCGCCCCAAGGTGACACGCTTGGACGAATGAAACCCCTTTCTAGAAGTTCTTGAAGCTGATCTTTCAGTTCCTTAAGCTCTACAGGAGCCATACGGTAAGGAACTTTAGATATTGGTTCTGCACCTGGAATGAGATCGATACCAAATTCTACCTCTCGCATGGGAGGTAGCCTGGGAGTTCCTCTGGAAAGACATCTGGAAAATCTGACACCACTGGCTGATCATGAATTAAAGGTGCCTTAGAAGTCGTGTAATGAATTGTAGCTAGGAAACCCTCACAACCATGGTATAGTAAGGTACGAGCCTGTAAAGCTGAAATGATCTGAACATGTCTTCCTGGTAGGAAGCCCCAGTGAATATACTCTGGTGTCTGGACATCACCAAAGATGACCCGGTGAGCATTACAATCTATGGTGGCACGATGAACCGACAACCAATCCATACCCAGAATAATATCAAATTCACACATATCTAAAGGAAGGGCACTGACTGGACGGATTTTATCATCAAACTCAAGAGGGAGATCCTTATACACCTGGGTAATGAGTACAGAGTCTCGGATGAGGGTAGATATACTAAGTACACTGTCTAGTGGCGTAGGGGTCATATTTATACTAGCAGCATATGAAGTGGATATAACTGAGTGCGTGGCGCCTGTATCGAAAAGCACGCATGCAGACTGTCCGTGTATAAACAAAATGCCAGTAATGGTACCTGTGGTCTTATTTGCTTGCTCACGGGTAGTAGTGTAGACACGACCAGTGGTTGGTGGTGAAGGTAAACTCTGAGGAATCTGGCCTGAGGTACCGGCAGCATCCCCGCTCTTGCAATCCCTCTTCAAATGGCCCGGTTGACCACACTTGTAACAACTACCCGTACCACGGAGACAAGGTCCCGTGTGTTTCTTCCCACATGTGATGCAAGTGGGATAAGAGTACCTGGTAGAAGCAGCTCTGGTTTGCTGAGAACCTGATTTACGATGATAAACACGTGTCACGATTCTGCTAACTTAACTGAAATAAGGCTGTTTGACTGAAATTTAAAATTACCAGAATTTGTCGGTCGGGCAAACTGCTGACCTCTGTTGTTTTGGTCACGCCCCTGTCCAACATCTCTGTTGGAATTTACAAAAATTTAAGATCTGTTCTACACGATAGTTTAGTATTTCCGGAGCTTAAAGAATCACCTGTAGTTGCCAGATGAGTTTGAGCTGCCGCGGTAGTTATCACCACCGCTCCTCTTATCTGATCTATTACGGTCATATGACTGACCGTGGTTCCTGTAGTTATGATGTGGAGTAGCCGATTGGGATCGGTCTCCTCCTCTGTGTCTGTAAGATTATAATTGGATAAGACATAACATATAAGTTGACAAGTAATAATGGGAGTTAAATTGTTTAAGTCTGTTGGGTGAGATGTACCTCTTCTCCGGACGCTCTACATTCTTGAGCTCATCCCTCTCGAAAAGCATCTCAATATCACGAGCTGCATTAGCTACTTGTGACACATTAGTGAATGTGGCACTCACCAGCCTATCTGCAGTCCTAGAGTGAAGAGCCCAGCGAAATTGCTTTGCTTGCTCCTCTGCGGTACCTGCAGCCTCCCCTAAGAATCCAGCCATCCTGAGGTATCGGTGCATGAACTCTATACTGTTCTGGCCATGATTCTGATGAATGACGTGGATGTCCGTCTTCAGTTTAGCTTGCTCCGCATGCGGGAAAAACTGGTCATAGAACATTGTCTTGAAACGTGCCCAAGTCAATGCAAGCTCCCAAGCATCTCCCCCATTGGACAGTTTCTGAGACCTCCACCAATGCAGAGCAGGACCCTCCAATTTGTAAACTGCAAGCCTAACCTTGAAAGCATCACCACAACCCATAACTCCAAAATTTTTCTCTACATGATAAATCCAGTCTTCCGCGTCAGTTGGAGCTACAGTCTGCTCAAAAAGTCGGGGTTTCTGTTTGTTAAACAAATCTAGCTAAGCGGGTAAAGTGGCAGGTGGTGGAACAGGAGGGTTGTTATTCTGCTGAGGTCTATTTTGATATTCAGCTCGGATCTCATCACGAATTTGGGGTAACATGGCTTGTATAGCAGCCTGAACAGCAGCAACAATGGCAGCTGCATTAGGATCATTCTCGGTTTCGCGTCTGGGTGGCATCCGAAATAATAGAGGATAAGTTGATAAAACTACCAAAACCTGGAGTAATAAATCTGAATATGCATAGTGTAATTCATGAAGGTATAGCCAACAAAATATGACATGAATACTGGTGAACGCCTAGGGTCAGTTCACAAAATGATAATTTACTGAAACATAAATCTAGCATGAGTAAGGATGAACGCCTATGGTCAGTTCATCTATACAAAGTTTAAACAGCAAGGGTGAAAGCCTATGGTCAGTTCACCAAAACGAAAAGTTCGCTGAAAAGCACATGCGATTAAGTATGGCCAGTCCTGTACCAACCGTTTACTTAATCAAAATTTTGAAAATCCGACTGATAAAATACATGAGTAGCATAGAAGATAACGACACCAAAATACAGGAAGTTCTTGGTGACTACCCACTAGTCACAGGTCAAGTTTTAGAGCCTACAGGTCGAACCTTGCGCTCTGATACCATAATTGTAACACCCCACTTGGATAAATGGACCGTTACGTGTATTTATGGCGTGTCATCAAAGCATGCAAGGTAATGTTTTAAACATTAACTGACCATATGGAAATACCGAAATCAAACATCGGTAGTCCAAAACATAAGCTCAAAATATAAAGATTTAAGTACTAAAAGAAAAGGACGAAACAGTGTCCAAACAACCAAAGTAATGTAATGTGTGCATAAAAATAAAGGAGTCTGGATAGCTCCCATCCAAATGCACGTACTCTCGTAGAAGTCCTAAGATCGTCCCTGTGTACCTGCCGTTTGGAAACATGAAAGGAAACTACGGCTGAGCATAACGCTCAGTGAACGGATAAAGCATGATAAGAATGTATTGAAAGTAATGGAATAGAAGACAACAATGAAGCTATAATACTAATATGTAACATGTGGTAGAACTCTCCATAAAATCTGAGAAACCTGGTTCATATATACTGAAACTAAAATATAATTATTAATTCTGAAAACATGCATTTACTGTATTTTAAATTTGCCAGAGCTTATATAAGTCACGTGCTGTAACAACCGTGCATGAATAACTAGAGGGGTGACCTCTTCATGCTGTAGAGGGGTGACCTCTAAATACTGTGCTGGGTGGAGGGATCAGCTCCAATGTGAAGGATGTAAAGCACACACCACATTCACCCTGATAACTTGCAAACTGATAAGCCTAGGATGCATCCATACGCCCCACTAAACATACATATAAAAATGGCCAACCTGAACATGAGTGGGACGATGCAGGATATCACTCTCCTGCATGTGAGTCACGACACCAGTGCCTCTAGTGCCGTGGTTACGGTACCTCCGTAACTAGTACATAAACTGGTCGTGCTTGTATATAATGCTCAGGCAATTTATTTAGTTATTAACATGATTACTGATAAGCTTAAACATATACTGGGGAAAAACATTTGGCTGAAGACGGGGAATCCTAATCGTGCATAAAAAGGAAGTCCTTACTGAAAGGACGGAAATCCGTACCTCGTGTCTAGTAACCGACCGAGATCAACTGACAGAAAGTCTACTCTGGTTTCACTCGAGCTACATGAATAACGGACGTGAATAAGTAAACTGATATTCGCTTATTTAATTCCATGTTCTTATTGGCTTTTCATTTATTTTTATTTTTTTCTGAAATTCTGTACGTATATTAACTGATCATTCTGATCTTATAATAATTCATTTTAAAGTACTATCGTTCTACTATTTGTTACGGCATAATCATATTTCTGACGCTATAGTAATACTATATTCAGTATCCCGCTAAAATAAAAAGTTTCTTAATTTAGAAAGTTCCCAAAATAATTTAATTCATTTAATGAAATTATACCCTTTTAAATATTAAAGAACTATTTTAATTTAATACATTTAAAATATAGTTTAAACATTTATAAAACAATTAGATTAAAAAGGTATAATATAAAAATATTCATTTTATTTATTATAATAATGTCCCGAGCCTACCGAGATACCCCATCTCGGCCGCACTAAACAAAACAACATATTATGATTAAATCTGCCTATATGAATCTGCGACAGAAAACTGCGTCACTAAAACTGTCGCTAAAAGCTGTCCTTAAAGACTATAAAAATAAAACTGTCACTTATTAAACTGCGACAGAATTTAGCGTCGCTAATCTGTCGCTAATCTGGATTTAATTTATTTAATTTCCTGCTTAATGAATACCCACTGTTCCATATTATGTTCCCACTGTTTTAGTCAAGTTCCCACCGTTTTCAACATAGCCAAACACCCCCTTAATTAATTTACCCCCCGATGGGGTTTGTTGGCTGCGATGACTGAAACACAACCCTAAGCCGCCCCTGTGTGGGTCACGGCTGGGCAGAGAAGGGACCACCGAGACCTTATGGTCTCGATTTTATATATATACACCAACCCCGATCTCCTATCTAAACCAAAGCACGCCCCTGTTGGGGTTGCTGTTTCTCGGCCGACCAAAGGAGGAGGCACCACCAAGACATGGTGGTGTCTCGGTTGCCGTGCAGTATCCAAAACCAACCCTCTTGTTATTTATTTCATGATTCTAACGCAGCCTCCTTTTCTTTTAGATCAAAACCCATAATTCGTTTATACAGAAAATTAAAGGAAGAAGATTGGTTACCTATGTATGATTGGTAAAGAAGGATGAATACACACGAATTTCTGGTAGCAATAAGACCCGAATCCCCTTTTTTTTGAAACTGACGGCAGCCAAAATGGTAAACCCTACTATGTTTTTTTTTTTTTTGTGTCGTGGAATGGGGAAAGGGGAGGCCCCCGCTTCCTTTTCTTTTCTTGGTTTTGGGCTGGGCTCAAGCCCACTACTTCTTATTTAAAATAAACCAAAACCGGCCCTTCTAAATTTATTAAGCTCTTTCATTTATTTTCGACACTTGTATTTATCACGCAACCGTATTTTATTTCCCGTGTTTGTTTTCGTCAATAATTTCTACGTAAATAGTTTAATTAATTAAACCGCGTATTTACATTTCCCGATTTAAATACGGGTTTTACACCTTTGGCAACAATTTATTATAAATTAACCCATTATGACAATTAAGCCCATTAAAGCCCATTATAATAAGTTGTTGCAAAGGTTTATCTCATTATGACAATTAAGCTCATTAATGGCCCATTAAGTATCCAGTTGACTTAAGCCTATTATATGACAAGGTTTTAACTCAAATATTAATTCTATCATTAGGCTCAATAATAGAACAATAGCCATTATATATGTATATTGGGCTTTTTATGTCCCAAATACACTTTATATGCATTATGGGTTCTAAAAATGCCCCAAACAATATTGACATATTATGGTCAGGTCTCCGATTTCAAAAATATCAGTATATAAATGAGTCTCGACTTCCCGATAAGCGGGTCATACCACCTCGGTTTTTATAAAAATTACCACGCTTTACGTTAATCAAGTATAGCCCATCTATTACAATTTTCTCGACATGCCTCGTTAATTAGACCATATTTCCTAAACCATAGCTCATCTAAGTATGTTATTTATATTTACATGATCATTAACTCATGTACTCTACTGTTCATAAGCATATATGACCTTAATTTATATTTATCATAGCCTAAATATCCATTTTACAACTTAGAAATCATGGTTGTGATTCACAGCCAACTTCAGTTCCACCGTTTTACTCGCCATTTCCAAACCATTTATCCATAAAAACCATCTAATTCATGTGTGTTGTACATAACTTTAGCTACAACTTCTAGTTTTACATATTTAGGGGTCATTATACAAAACTGGTGATCAGGTTCAGCACCTTTTTATCGTTTCGACCATATCTAATTCATCGGGTATCGTCACGAGACGGGTGATCCAGAAAAACCATCACAAAACAACACTCTATCCAAATATTTCAAGTCCCAATATCCCAAAACTATGGATGTCATTAAAATACCATGTTTGCTACTGACCTGAATTTACAATCATCTCAATCTATCATAGGCCTTGTTTAGCTTGTTTTTCTTAGGGTTAAGTTCATATATTGGCAATTTACTTTCCATCCTTTACACATATAGGTAATGTACTGATTTTATTACTAATATGGTCATGTAAACTTTCAAATTGCAAACAATACAAGTAACATGACCGGTTAAGTGTAGGTTTAAACTAAAAAATGACTGACATGTCATTTATATTTTCATTTTATTGTTGAATGGTTGCTGTCATGGCAGCGGTCACTTTTGCCTTGTTTGTCAGTTTCTGACGGTCATTATCGCGGCTGAGATTCTTGTAACTATTCTGTTGAGTGGCCGGCTGGGTGCCGGTTCCCACTCTTATGCCTGAACGGACAGTTGAGTAACGTATGACATTTAACTGAATGGTTGCTGTCATGGCAGCAGTCACTTTTGCCTTGTGTGTCATCTTTTGACGGTCATTATCATGGCTGAGATTCTTGTAACTATTCTGTTGAGTGGCCGGCTTGGTGCCGGTTCCCACTCTTATTCCTGAACGGACAGCTGAGTAACGTATGACATTTAACTGAGAAGGTAAGGACATGGAATGGAATGGTAGTGTCTGGTGGGTGAAGTATATTCTTGTCTGGTAGTTTAAAATCTATAGTCTTCGTCTTTGTTCTGTAGAATCTTCATATTATAAGCAGCCTTAGCATCTTGTGGAATCTCCCATTTATGAGTAGGATCATCATCTTGTAGAATCTCCAATTTATGAATAGCATCCGCGTCTTGTACAATGTCGGCCCGTGGAATACACATGGGATACGGTGCATAGAATACATATGAAATGCGGTACATGGAATACACATGGAATACTATACATGGAATACACATGGAATATTGTATATGGGGTACACATGGAATTCGGTACATGGAATTTACATGAGATGATCGATACTGGTGTCAATCATCTGGCATGATTAAAGGAAAATAATTGATTTAAACGGTTAGCAAACCAAACTAAAGCGAGCAACATGATAACCTAGCAATTCATGCGTAGACTTAATTCTTGTTGTATAGAGAGGCTCAACAGTATCATTAAACAAAATTTCAACAATGGTCAGCATGAAGACATGATTAATCAAAACCAACCATGATTTATCATGAAAACAGGATTTTACTACAATCCTTCCGTGTCTTAGCATGAAAGCACATCACCTTGATGAAAACATAATCCACATAAGGAGGCATGAAACTTAATCAACATGAAGACGACATCAACATGAGAGCATGAAAACTTGATTGTTACAAGGGACATAAAAGTATAAACAACTGAGTTTAACTTCAACTGGTGTGGATGGCTATGGTTCAATCCACAAATTCGCGGGAGAAGACATGTCACTAAGTATGCAAGATTCTGGTTCGATCCATACTTGTCAAAATTTTACGAGAAATGTCATGTATAGAAATTAACAACCTGGGACTAAACATGGATGGCTGAAATCCAATCCATACTAGTCAAAACTTTAATGGAACATCATGATATGAGCAAAGGTGAACGCCTATGGGTCGGTTCACAAACAACATTCGACTAAAAAGCATGAAATTTTACATTAGCAAGGGTGAACGCCTACGGGTCGGTTCACAACACAAAATTCGTAAGAAAGCACATACGACTAAGTATGGCCAGTCCTGTACCAACCCTTTACTTAGTCATAACTTAAAAAACTGAATGATAAAATGCATGAGAAACATGGAAGACAACAAACGCCAAAATTTTATGAAGTTCATGGTGACTACCCACTAGTCACATGTCAAGTTTTAGATCCTACAGGTCGAAACCTTGGTCTTTGATACCATAATTGTAACACCTCACTTTGATAAGTAGACTGTTACATGATAATTATGGCGTGTCATCAAAGCATGCAAGGTAATATGTAATAAAAACATACACGACCATAAAGGAAAACCAGAATCAAAGATCGCCTCCCAAACATAAACTCAAAAACCTGCATAAAGTAAATGAAATGCAAAAGCAATAGAAGTATAAGGTAGCTCCCATCCTATGCCCATCCGC
Organism: Glebionis coronaria; assembly: GCA_025667525.1. Classification (NCBI taxonomy): domain Eukaryota; kingdom Viridiplantae; phylum Streptophyta; class Magnoliopsida; order Asterales; family Asteraceae; genus Glebionis; species Glebionis coronaria. The sequence continues at coordinate 179,368,438 of CM046879.1, forward strand.
CAAATGCTCAAGTCCGTCCTTGGGTACTTGTCGTATGAGTCATGGAAAGAAAATACGGTTGAGCTATACGCTCAGTGAACTGATAAAATGACATGATAAGAATATCTGGAATATAAAAGAAACATCTGGAATACTAAGCTCAATAGGTAAAAGTACTTGATGACGTATAGTCCCTAGCCGGGTCATGAATCCGGCCCACGGGTACTACCTGTATCCGGCCCGTCACGTATGGGTTCGATTAATGTTATTTGAGCTTGTGGGCTTCAAATGAACAATGGCCGCATAGGTCATGTGCAGCCCATGGCCCGGCACAGCCGGTACAAGGTTATACAGAATCACAACCCATTTGGGATTGCGGTTCACCCTAAAAGTATAGGATATACACTAACCATAATTATAAGATAACAATCAAGCTAATTATGGTGATTATCCTATACTTGGGGCGGAAGTATCGGTGAAAGCCCACTAGGGTTTCACCGTCTATATAAGGAACCCCCCATGGATTCCACAAAGGTATCGTATTCTTCACACTCTCATACCACATCCGATTTCTAAAACCTAAACCGATTACTTACTCTCACACCGGAGTCTAATCGTGGAATACGTTCCCACGATAAGCCTAACGGTGTTTTATTTTTAGTGTGCAGGATCCCAACTAGAAGTTCACTTGGTGCAGGAACCGGAGCCCAAGCACCCGAATTAAGCCTAATTCAGATTAAGCTAGGATCATCCAACTTTTGTATCAACAATTTGGCGCCATCCGTGGGACCCTACACTAAACTCAAAATCTACTGATGACGAAGGTAAACCCCTATCAGGGAATCTAAAAAATCGCCCATCCAGGGAATCGAAAGTCAGGGGGAGACGTTCCTGTCACCCCTACTCCACCTCTGACGGGGCAGGCCGGAGGCCTTAACCTCCTAAACACAGGTCTACTGTCCCCTGGGGTTACGGGTACGTCCCTATACACCCCACCACCTACCCTCACTCTCAATAGTCCCGAGACAGGGTCTACCCCACCTGCTCCGAATAAGAAAGAGCAAATACCACCGGTCGTAGAGGTGGACCACGAACTTACTTCGCTCGATAGTGAATATGTTAAGGGAATACTCACATAAAAACTCAAAAGAATCATTCCGGCCATCAAGGCATGAATCCTCCCGGCCATCACAACAAGATTTAACCTTCAATCCAGACTCAGCTTTGGAAGCGCAGCGCGGGATACTCCTCTAAAAATTCGAAAGTGACAAAGAAGGCACCAGGATGAGGAACAACCTCCACTGGAGGAACAACCCCAACCATGGAATGTCTTTGAACACATAGGGGATCAGATCATGCAGGAATTGCAAGGGACGCTCGAAGAGTCGGAGCATTCCGATTGATCTATGGGACGCGCTACAAAAGAGACCCCACAAAAGGATAATCGCCGCACTAGCGTGTGGAAGAGAATAGATCCGGGATCAAAGAAAGCCACCACCTCTTCTCATAAAAAAGTGGCTACTATAGCCAATCAAGGGGTGAGGGGAACCGCCCTATGATGATCCCTCAGGGTCTCACTCGGATGACCATCACCCAAGACGTCGTCGCACACGTCGTTCCTCCTCGGAACCATCAGACGAGGAGGGAGAAGGCTATGGACGTTCCCGTTATCATGCGAATGATGAAGAGGATCTCTCCCTACCATGGTGTAGTGAATGAGAAGACGCCTTTACACTCCACATACGGGACTACTCCGAGGACAAAAAGCGTCGCATGCCGGCGTGCCTCAATACCTATGATGGATCGGGTGATCCGGACGATCATCTTAAAGTTTTTACCGTACAAGCAAAAATTGAACGATGACCGATTCCTATATGGTGCCAAATGTTCATTTAAACCTTGATTGGCAATGCCTGCGATTGGTTGAAAAATTTCCCTAACGGAGCATTAACAGCTTCGATGAGCTACGTGCAGCATTTAGAAGAAATTATACTCAGCGGAAGAAGTATAATAAGGACCCGGTCTCATTGGCAACGGTCAAACAAATGGCCGACGAATCCACAGAGGACTTCACAGAATGCTTCAAAGACGAATTCACGCGGATAAGGGCGTGCCCAGAAGTCCTCAATATCTCCAACTATATGCATGGCATAACAGACAAGGAACTAATCTGGCGCCTCAACGATAGACGGCCTGAAAAGTTTGACGACCTCATGAAAAGGGTTCGAAATTTTCTCGAAGGGGAAACCACTGTATCTACGACGTACCCATCAAGGGTAACCAAAGTTATAGGTCGAATGACCAATCAAAGAGGCATTCCAACAGTCAAGGAAATAACAGGAGAGCGGACTATAAGAGTCAAGCAAAAGGAGGACGGTCGAACGACAAGTTCACGCCTTTAAAGATGACATATCGAGATATCCTGCTGACGGAAGGGGCAAACTTTCCAAGACCGCCCCCAATGACAACTCTGGTTGACCGCCGTCAGGGAAATCGCTTTTGTGAATTTCACAATGAAAAGGGTCACGGCAGGGATGAGTGCATTCAGCTCAAAAAGCACGTAGAGTCGCTGATCAAATCAGGCAAACTCAAGCATCTGGTCAAGGACTGGAAGGATAGGAAGGATTACAAAAAGAACGACAAAAAAGATTTCCAGAAAGACAAGCCTACATCCAATTTCATGGTTCATTCATGGCAGCACAGGATGAAACAGAAAATTAGTCAGAAATTTTCTCGTACCAAGGAAATCTCATTCCATCCTATCACGGCGATCAACGTGGCGGACGCGCCTCTCACGATCAAGGTAAACATTGGAAGCCACAAAATTTGTCGCATGTATGTTGATGGAGGATCATCCGCGGAGATACTCTACGGACATTGTTTCATACAGTTGAAACCAGAAAATAAATAGCCAACTAATCCCGGCCACGTCGCTGCTGATTAGTTTTAGCGGAGATACTATTTGGCTAATAGGTTAGTTACGGTTGTTAGTAACTATTGGGGATAAGGATCATTCAAATACAACATGGATGAACTTTATGGTTATACGTTCTCATTCACCGTATAATGGTATCATCGGAAGGCCAGGAATACTCTCCATACGGGCAGTCCCGTCTACGGCACACGGCATGCTGAAATTCCCAGTCGAGGGGGGAATTGCTACCATCTTTTACTCGATAATACCACCGTCAGAATGTAATGCCGTTGCAACACCCATAAAACCAACCCCAAAGAAGGAGGCATCATCCACAACGAATTGGAAGGTATCCATCCACCCTGATTATCTAAAACAGGAGTGGCTATCCGAGGAACCCTCTCTGATAAACGAAGGGACGCTATGTGCTCCCTCCTTAAGGCAAACCTTGATATGTTCGCATGGGAACCAAATTACATGACAGGCATACCACGCTCGGTCGAAGAGCACAAGCTTCAGATCCGCCCGGGCTATCCTCCGTTAAGAAAAACGAAGCGCGGGCAAGCTCCAAAGCGCATCCAGGTTATACTAAATGAAGTAAAAAAGCTGGTTGAGGCAGGAATCATGCGAGAAATTTATTACCATGATTGGCTTTCCAATCCGGTCATGGTCGAGAAACATGACGGTAGCTGGCGCATGTGTGTGGATTTCACTGATTTGAAAAAAGCTTGTCCGCAAGATTGTTAACCATTGTCGGAAATCGATTGGAAAGTGGAATCCCTATGCGGTACCCATTTAAGTGCTTCTTGGACGCATATAAAGGGTATCACCAAATTCAGATGTCATAGGAAGACGAGGAAAAGACGGCGTTCCATACCAGTCAGGGTGTGTATTGTTATACAAAAATGCCGTTTGGACTAAAAAATGTTGGGCCAACATATCAACGACTCGTGGACAAGGCGTTCGACTCACAGATTGGACACAACCTTGAAGTCTATGTTGATGACTTGGTGATAAAGAGACATACGGAGGACGAGCTCCTCCATGATGTCCAGGAGACATTTGATACTTTAAGGAAGATCAACATGAAGTTGAACCCCAAAAAATGCACGTTTGGGGCAACGGAAGGAATGTTCTTAGGAGACATGAAAGACCCACACGACATCAAGCCGTGTCCTGAAAAAACTGAGGCTGTTATACAGTTACCATCTCCTCGTACACTAAAGGAGGTCCAATAACTCAATGGAAAGTCGGTCGGGCTTAACAGGTTCCTCTCGAAGTCCGCAGAGAAATCACTTCCTCTATTCAAGACACTCAAGAAGTGCTTGAAGAAAGGGGATTTCCGTTGGACAAGAGAGGCGGAGGAAGATTTTGGGTAGCTTAAGCAGCACCTGGCAGCCCTTTCAATGCTTGTTGCCCCACGACCTAAGAAAGAACTAATCATGTATTTATCCGCTATACATGGAGCAATAACCGCCGTCCTAATGACTGACCGGGACCCGGTCCAGACTCCAGTCTACTTCATAATCAGAACATTGTATGGACCGGAACTAAATTATTCATCGATGGAGAAGCTGGTCCTATCATTGGTCTTTGCGGCAAAAAGGCTGCGCCGCTACTTTCATGTGCACCCAATTGTGGTCATCACAGACCAACCAATAAAACAAATCATCTCTAGACCGGACGTAACAGGAAGACTGCAGAAGTGGAGCGTCCTTCTTGGGGAATTTAATATCTCCTATAAACCAAGAACAGCCGTAAAAGGTCAAATCTTGGCAGATTTCATTGTGGAGAAACTCGAAGAGGACGCGCCAATGGCCCTACAGGAAGAAATTCCAAAAGAACCGTGGGTTATATTAACCGATGGATCTTCTTGCACGGATGGGTCAGGAGCTGGCCTCATACTCACAAATCTGAAGGGCATGGAATTCACTTACGCCTTACGTTTTGAGTTCACAGCCACAAACAATGAGGCGAAGTATGAAGCACTGATAGCAGGTTTAAAAATCGCGTCCATAATGGTGGTAGGCAACCTTGAGGCATACGTGGACTCGCGGCTGGTCGCGAATCATATACTTAGAGAATATGTAGCCAAGGAGGATAACATGATCCAATATTTGGAAAAGGTTAAGTCACTCATCGCTGGCTTCGCGAAGTTTTCTATAAAGCAAGTACCAAGGGGTGAGAATAAGAAGGTCGACGCCCTTAGCAAAATCGCTTCCACAAGCTTCGCCCACCTTTCCAAGCAGGTGTTGGTAGAAATACTTAAGGATAAATCCATTACTGGGGATGAGGTCGCAGCAATAGTCGATGAGGAGGGACCTACGTGGATGACCCCAATCATTAGCTATTTGAGGGACGAGACCCTTCCTGACGATGAGACAGAGGCACGCCGCATCCGCAGGAAGTCACACCAGTTTGAATTACGCGATGACATCCTATATAAACGCTCATTCTTACAGCCTTGGCTACGATGTGTTGGACCACGACAAGCTAGCTATGTGATTAGCGAGATTCACGAAGGGTCGTGTGGCATGCACGCCGGCCCTAGGTCGGTAGTAGCGAGAGCTTTGCACACAGGGTATTATTGGCCGACTATGCATCAAGATACGCGCAACTTAATCCTCAAATGTAGCAATTGTCAGGTACATAGACCAGTACCACGCCATCCACAACAAGAGCTCACGCCAATCACATGCCTATGGCCATTTTACAAATAGGGTATCGACATGGTCGGGCCTTTTCCCGTGGAAGCAGGAGGTGTTAAGTTCTTGATAGTAGCTATGGACTACTTTACTCGCTAGATTGAGACAAAAGCAGTTGCAACAATCACAAGTAAACAGGTAAAAAAGTTTGTGTCGGAAAATATCGTATGTCGTTTTGGCTTGCCAGGAGAGATTATCTCGGACAACGGGAAGCATTTTGCGGACAATCCGTTCAAAGATTGGTGTGCGGCGCTGAATATCACACGACGCTTCGCATCCGTTAAACATCCACAGACCACCGGTCTGGTTGAACGAGACAATAGAAGCTTGGGCGAAGATGAGTTACCACATGTCTTATGGGCGCATAGAACAATGACAAAGACTGCTAATGGAGATACTCCGTTTGCATTAGCGTATGGTACGGAGGCAGTCATACCAACTAAGATTGGAATGCCAACAATCCGTACGGCGGAGGTTAATGTCGTCATGAATGATAAGGAACTCAGGGTCAATCTAGACTTGCTAGAAGAAAAGAGGGAGATAGCAGCCATAAAAGAAGCTAAAGCTGAGGCACGGTTGAAATCATATTATGACTCTAAAGATAAGGGTGTTTCTTTCCGACCAGGGGATTTTGTCTATCGGGTGAATGAAGCAAGCCGCACGGAGAACATTGGAAAATTAGGCCCAAAGTGGGAAGGACCGTATGAGGTCACGGAAGCCTTGGGACTAGGTGCGTACAAGTTACGTGATATGGAAGGCTGTGACCTGGTTTGTACATGGAACATTTTCAACCTCAAAAGATGTTATCTCTAAAGGGCTACGACCTCCGTATGAACACCTTGCTGTAAACAGTCTCAATAAAGTTCCATGTAACTTTGATTTTATGTTTTCTAGGTTCTATTTGTCTTAGGATTTTATTCATTCTGTCAAAAACCATAACCATGATAATAAAACGTTGTGGTATCTAGCTAGCTCCGCGACTTGTTCTTGTGCATAATTATGTCTTTTAATACTTAGGATTATTTTTGCTTGTATACTTGGTATTGTTTCTCATTCATATGCAGTCATCAGTCGTACATGTACTATACGTTCCAATGTGGAGCAAGAGGATTGAGTGAACTTAATAATTCAACTTAGTCACATAAGAGGGATGCAACCCCAGCGATGCGGACCAAGAGTCCATGCTAGATACCTTATTCACAAGACGTTGTAGTAAGTTTCCGCATACCTCCCTTACATAGGTCCGGACATGCTAAACACACACAGTGCACGACTAGTATAATATAGACTTGTTTTTTCTTGTAGCCGTGATAAATCACGCATGGATATTCAATACGATGGTATACAATTATCTACAAGACAAGTTTCAAATAAGTACGTTAAAGCACCGTAAACATTCACGGCCATAATAGGTACAATATAAACTGTTGTCCAAAAATATAATCAAGTGTTTTGGTGCCGTGGACATCTACGGACGAATATTACAAAAACATAAGTTATTGTTTGTTTCACATAACGACAAATCAATGAGGTAGCATGGACTCCCCAAGCTCTTTCCTATGCTGCGCTAGTGACTCAAGGGAGGATCCTTCCGGCGTGGAGTGGCTCCCTCCTAGTAGTGTCGTACCATGCATGGTCGGGGCTGTCACAGGAATTCCATCAGACCAGGGAAGATGGGTGGATCCGATAGTAGGGGTACGACATGTAGCGTGACACACTTTATTCCTCGAGGCCCGATCCGTGTTCGCCTTGATGACTTCTTCCAAGCTCCTTTCTCCCTTAAGGGCCCATGGGTTCTCCAAATGAGGATTGTCTGCATAGAGGGGCACCGTGAGCTGGGAATCTAAAGTCCGCTTCTACGCACAAATGCTCCATGACCATGTTAATGGGTGCGTCCTTCAGTGCCTCAATCTTATCCAGCAATGGGTACTCAACTTAGTCCAAGGCATCCATGGATGCGTCCATCTTCTTTTTAGCGTCGGGCTTGTGATAGGCGTGGTCCTTGACATCCTTACCTTGGCTTATCCATTCTGCTCCAGCCAGGAGACCCTCATGCCTACCACGATCTATTCCATCAGAGACCACATCGGTAAAAAGTTGGGCCAATTCCAGAGAGTCTACAATCTTGCTCACGGCCAACCTTAGACCGGATCCTATCAACCACCTACGACCGACAATGGTTGTGAGCATGTGGGGATATAACTCTTCGTCAAAATCCACAGCCATTGCGTTAAACCACGTATCTATTCCCTCCAGGAGATCCTTCATGACCTTATCGTGCTCAACTCTGTAATCCACAAAGGCTGAGGCCAGCTGCGCCTCACCTTTCACGACTACACGCAGGTCGTCACGCTCTTTGGAGATGGTCGCCACATCCTTGGTTAGGGATTAGGTGGTGGTCTATGTGGTTGTCACCTGTTGGAATAATGATTGTTGTTGTTAAACAATAGTGGCATATATAAATTGAAAGTAGATATAAAATACAAGGTGGCGTAGCGTTGTGCGTACCTTCTCTCGCAGCGATTGGGCCTCGGCCTCTAGCTCAGCTATCCTGTTTTCACAAGTGACGACATGAATCGCCTGCTCCTTCACGGTTGCCTCAACCACGGTCAAATAAGCTCGCAGGGAGGATATCGTTTGTTCATGATCATCCACAATTTTTTCCCGGCGAGCAATTTTCCTATCAACACTCCTTATGTGACTCAATGTGCTCTCAAAGCGGTACCGCATCGCTGCGCCCACCGTCATTTGGTGTGCAGTCGCAACATTGAATTGTTCTAGGAGGACGACATGAGTCAGCTCATTCAAGTCTTGAGCTAGGCTGGGCGGAGTAAGGTGATCTATAAACTCCTTGCACTCTTCTTCTGACTCTAGCCTTATAAACTCGGATAAATTCCATTACGGGGCGAGATGTAGAGCTGGCCCATCCGACTGCGGCTCTGTGCAGGATGGATGTGGGGTCAGAGGAGTAGCTTGCATCACATGTGGGGCTTGTTTGCTTGTGCCTTCTTTGTGCGATACGACCGTAGGGTCCGCCCTGCTATTTAGTGACTTATGAGATTCTTCAAGGTATTAATTGAAAATTATAAAGTGGAAAGATGGTTGTATGTCACTTACGTTGAGGCTATCATTATCTCTGTGATGATAGGGCCACGACATTGACGGGGGTAGCTTTCCACACAATCTTATCCACTTGACTGCTTGTCACGGTGGGGGAGGCATGGGGTTGATTTCTGGCGCGGTTGTGCTGCTACCCTCTTGGCATTGAGGGTGGTCCTTACGCAACCTCTTGATAGGCGCATTGGACGCACCCACTTCCTCCTCTGTTGCCTTCATAACTCTCCTCTTAAGCTTGCGATTTTTTGTGGCGGGTTTTAGTTGTGTTGTGGGGTAAGGTTGGTTCACTGCTTCTTCTTCCTCAGATTCAAGCACCTGGTCGACTTACTCAGACAATTGGTCTTGATTGTCATCTTGGTTCTCTGGGTGAGGAGTCGTGGTATTTTTTACCATGTCCTCACCACCTTCCAGCAAGAGGTTGTCTCCATCTTCGTTCAGGAAGTCCAACAGCGACTTCTCTATTCCTTCTTCGCCCATATCCGAGTGGGGCTCTATCACATCTTCCAGGGGCACGGTCATGTTTTGGGTAGCAGCAAGTAGTGGCGGCTCGTCCTGGCGCAGTGGTCGTGACCCTTCAACGACCTTTTTAGGGTCTCCTTGGCATAGCAAACCGAATAGCCTCATCTCTATGGATAAATACATACAAGTATGTTAGTTACATATAAAGCATGTTCAAAATGCGGTTGGTGAATTAAATATACCCACCCTGTCTAAGGTCGTTCAAGAAGCACGGATATATGTCCTTCCTGTCAAAGTAGTTACGGCTAATTCCTACCAAGCATAGGAAACTCTCTGGCAGGTCCTTATGGAAGTCAGTACGATGGGTATCTAAAGTTCTAACGTCCCGACTACTATAATCGCTTGTTGAGGGTGGATAATCGTGTCGAACTGTTGTTTTAAGAACAAAGGGCGTATGGAAGACCTTGGCATCTACAAAAAAGCATCGATCATACAAATTCTTAAGCGAGTCTAGAGGCTTCCTATAATACAGTGGGGCGCTAGCAGGTTGTTTTTTGAAAGACAGCCACCCATTTACCATTTGGGGGGCGTAAAAGACCCTAAATAGACTTACGGTGGGGGCTACATCATAGGTTTGAGATGTGATCTCAAATTGATTGATCTTACATACCCCTATGCAATGCAGTTGGGTTATGTGAAAATCATAATAGGTTAGGATGTCTACAAGGAACCTAGATAGCGGGATACGGTAGTTGGCCGAGTCAAATAGGCGTGTATATACACATATTTTCCCCGCCGGAGCATCCGTGATAGCTTCACCATCACCCAGATAGGTGGGATGTACGCTTTCAAGAATGTAATAGTCAGACAGGAAATCCATAAATTTCTCCGTAGACATCACATTGAGTACGGTCGTGATTGTGGGGTTATCTTTCACCATGATTTATAAATATATGGAGAAGGGCGCGGTGATCTAACCTGATACGACGGATTTCCGTCGAAAGAAAGTAGAAGGAATGAAGGAAAGTGCAACAATGGTGGTAGGAGGTATGAACTCTGTGTGTGAACAGTCACACACACATGCTTTTTATAGGGTTGCCTCAGTTTACGAGGTGGTCTGGATGATTGCCAATGGATGGGATAAATGACACAGTTGAATCGTCAAAGGGACCCACGGGTCACCTCATAACAGTTTTTGTGTGGCTCAAGGTTGGGCCCACGTGGTGCACTTTTTGTAGAGATGAATCCGAACAGTCCTCTTGACCTTGCCTACCATTAATGCATTCATTAATTTTGTCCTGGTCCACAATTTTATGTGTGCGGACGTTTTTCGTAACGAAATCATAACAGCCATAGGGTAGTCTAGAGGTTACGCCTACGACTGTAACAACTAGACTGGGGGGACATGATGACGTATAGTCCCTAGCCGGGTCATGAACCCGGCCCAAGGGTACTACCCGTACCCGGCCGGTCACGGATGGGTTGGATTAATGTTATTTGAGCTTTTGGGCTTCGAATGAACAGTGGCAGCATAGGTCATGTGCGACCCACGGCTCGGCAAAGCGGGTACAGGGTTAGACAGAATCACAACCAATTTGGGATTGTGGTTCACCCTAAAAGTATAGGATATACGCTAACCATAATTAGAAGATAACAATCAAGCTAATTATGGTGATTATCCTATACTTGGGGCCGAAGTATTGGTGAAAGCCCACTAGGGTTTCACCACCTATATAAGGAACCCCCAAGGGTTTCACAAAGGTATCGTATTCTTCACACTCTCATACCACATCCGATTTCTAAACACTAAACCAATTACTTTCTCTCACGCCGGAGTCTATTCGTGGGATACGTTCACACGGTAAGCCTAACAACGTGTTATTTTTAGTGTGTAGGATCCCAACTAGAAGATCACTTGGTGCAGGAGCCGGAGCCCAAGCAACCGAATTAAGCCTAATTCGGATTAAGCTAGGATCATCTAACTTTTGTATCAACAGTACTAAAGCTGAAAGACTGTTAAGTAACATGCAACGGAAAATTATGAATGTCCAAGAAGACCTGGTTCCTAACTTGTAAAACTGAACTGATAACTAATAAATCTGAAAACATGCATTTACTGTACTTTAAGTACCAAGAGCTTATATAGGTCATGTAATATAACAACGTGTGCATGAATACTTAGAGGAGTGACCTCGTCATGCTGTTAGAGGGGTGACCTCTAAATAATAAACTGGGTGGAGGGATCAGCTCCAAGGTGATGGATGTAGAGCACACACCACATTCACCTAATAAACTGTAAACTGATAAACTAGGATGCACCCATATGCCCTGCTAATGATACTGATAAATGGCCAACTAAAACTGAAAGGGACGCTACGAGAAATCACTCCCTCGCAGAGGAGTCATGACACCGGTGCCTCAAGTGTCATGGTTACGGTACCTCCATAACTAGATGAAATTAGTCATGCATGTATATAAAGCTCAGGAAATTAACATAGTTATCATGGCAAATCATGTAAAGTTTTATAACATATAACTGGGGAAAACAGATGGCTACAGATGGGGAATCCTAATCATGCATAGAAAGGAAAGTCCATACTGAAGGGCGGGAAATCCGTACCTTGTGTCTAGTAACTAACTGAAGACGAACAGACGAAACTCCTACTCTGACTTCACAATAGCTACATGAATAAAGGACATGAATGAGTTGTTTGATTACTGTTTATTTTTACTGATTCTTACTGTTTTTAACTTGTTTTATATGTTCTTGTATTGTTTTACTGTTTCATGTATAATCTGGTAACTCTGACTGTTCTCTGGTATTTCTGATTAGTGTATATCATGTATTCTCATATTATTATACTGTTATAAGTAACCTGCTAGAAATAGAAAGTTTTCTAAAATAGAAAGTTCCCCAAAATAGTATGATTTCCGTAAATAGTTTCATGAATAATAAACCTGTTAACTAATTTTTATGTATTATAAAATAAAGCTAACATAACTTGATTATAATTAATTTAAATGATTTACTTGATTTATTTACTAAAAACAATTAAATTAGTAACTTGGTTTTTAAAACGTTAACCCGACATCCTGAGTAATAAAATCTCGTATACCCCCGAAAACCTGAGTCGAGTCCATCCGAGACACCCATTGGTTTGGGTCAGTCTCGAACCACAAACACACCACAACCGCAAGGGTTGTGGCCTTGCTGCCGTTTAGCCAACAACAGCCACTGCTGCTCACTGAGTTCCCACCCAGAGTCCTTTGACTCTTGGTACCCACTGCTTGATCAAAAATCCCACCGATAGGTGTTGGGTTTACTATGACAGGTTTCCCACCAGACCTTAGAGGTCTCGGTTACCACTGCTACAAACAAACACCCCTGCGACCAAACCAAACACCCCCTGTTGGAGTTTGCTCGTGTCATAACTACTAATTATATGGCTAGACACATATGGGCCTATGGGGTCACACACATATACACAAAGGTACCGCGCAATATATCTTGTCTATTGTATTCACGTTATATATAACCTTCGTAATTCGGGATAACAATTGGGCTTTTAAATAACTAAGTACGGACTTATTTATATGAACATTATGAAAAAAATTATAGAGCCTTTTTAAAAGCCCATACCAAACGCATTGATAGAGAGTGATTTATGGGATACGTTATCATTCATTTTAATGACAATTGAATTTGTTATTTATGAAAAAAGAATAATTATATCCTTAATAAAAGGGGGGAATCACGTCCCCCAATGAACAATTCCCCCTCACACCAATCTAATAATATATACATTTACACCCCCCTCACAAAAGCCCCCTCTCTTTCTCACACACCATTCTCACAACCACAAAACGAAACTCCCCCTCACATTCTCATTTCACTACTGTAGATTGAGAATAAAAAACACGCAAACACCCACGTTTGCGAAGTTGTGTGGCTCAAACTTGACCCTGGCCGTTGATTGCCTTCTCATATACCAACAATGGGCCTCACCCGTTGATTGGCTTTGTGCGTTGTGTGTGTATATACTCCCAGCCATAAGTTATTCCTACCCACTCACATCTTTCTGTCACAAGAATATATACTCTCAACCCGATCTAATTTTGATCAGATCTTTGATCTATGTTCTTTTGATCCAATATGATCTATGTGTTTTTTATATTTGCCACTAGAAGTTGTTGCTATTATGGTGTAATTGGTTGAAATCCCAATTTTTTAGGCTTGCTGGAAACCATAAATTTTGATGGGGTTTTTTAACGTACGTTTGTGGGATTGTATATGGATTGATTTTGACGCCGCTGATCTCTGCCCGCTATCACCACACCAAATAACTCTGCCACTGATTGCTCTTTTCGATGTCGTTGATCTCTTCATTGCCGCAGACAACTGTATCCGGCGATGTGGGTTGGTGTGTGACGATTGTGGCTTTAGATGTCTCATGGGGGTGATGGTGGTGGTGAGGCAGTGCAGATTATGAGTTACCATTATGGTCTGTAATACTAGCTTTTGTCTCTTTTGAGGTATTATTTTACTATTTTTATGTTTGAAAGTTTGTGCTAATTGAGATTAAGTGTTGTGGTTCCTTTAAAATTGTTCGTTTGATCAGGTTAGCCCTAAGTAAGAGGTTGTTTGTTTACCCTTACTTAGTCGGGTCATGAGGCAATTGATTTTAGCCTTATGTTGCGTACGTTAAACATCATGTTCCTACATCCGAGGTTTTCCTATTCTTATGGCGCTATTTGGTAATTCTTATAGTGTGTCGTTATCATGATTGAATACCGGTCGCCTTTATGATAATACGGATGTGTCTGTTTCTTTCGTTGCCGCTATCCATTGCAGGCGACGATAGCACAGATGTGTGCCCATAGTGGTGTGCTCATTCGCATATTTTGTCCCGTTAAAATTGAACGATATATTATGTAGAAGGTAATGATGACAGTCTTATGATTAGTATGTGTCGTTTACCAATACCTGCATCTAGGCTGGGCAGTCACGCCGAGCGTGTGATTGCAACCATGTCACATGTTTGGTCTCGCAATTGTACTAAAAGATCCGAGCCTATTGTGTGGTCGTATTTTATAATATCACAACACTACAACATCTCGGTTTTGGATAAACACTTAACTGGTCTTACTCAGGTATTTTTTACGTGTTCAGGTACGTTTTTTATGTATGGTTTACTCAAGGGAGTTCTTTTCAGCTTATATAGCGTACTTACGGTTTATTTGATGTTAGGCTTTTTTTCATAACCCTTTTTGTCTGGTTATCTGCAAACATTTTTGCTTATATAAGTTTATTATGCCATACTGAACTTATATAAGCCGAAAAGGTTTCAATTAACCCATAAAAAGTGGGATTATGAAACAAATGCCTAAATTTAAATAAGCGATAAGCCATTAGCACATTGGCTTAAAAATAAATTATATGATAGTAAGGAAGACATTGGTTTTCGCGAGTTCTTATGAGTGCAATGGTGTTTTCCCTGTGCCTAGGTCACCTCGAACAAAATGAGATCAGACCCGTGGCAGGGAAAACTAATAGGTTTGCATCGTCGTTAAAAGCTTAGATCGGGTGGTTCATGTGTTCGCTTGAACCGAGTAATATCCTTTTCGTAGGTTTGATACACAAAAGGAAGACGATGATGGGATCTGTTTCTCTGGATCACATTGGTATCTATAGTTTGCCATAACGGCGGGTTTTTGGTACTGCTTACATGGTTGTGAGGGGGAGTTTTTGATTATTTTAAGTCCGCAAGTGTCCCTTATATTTGGCTATGATGATTCTTGGAATCTGATGCAATTGAAAGTGATGCAATTGAAATTGTCCGTTGAAGTTGTGAAGCTAGGTCGGCGAGGTAATGGCTGGATGGCATGGCATATATAGTCGCTATGCAACCGCCTTCTTTGGCCAGTTTAAGAAACTTCGATTAGGTACATGTTATTTTTCAGAAACTTGGATGGCATGGAATATTTAGTCGCTATGTCATGGAATTATACACGTCTTAATGGTCCGACAGGCTGTGATGATGATATTTTGACGTCCCTAAGCGAGGTTCGATTAAAGTTTGGATTACGTGTATCTTGGCGGGGCAAGCTTGCAAAGTTTGCAGCCATGACGTCGTATCCTCATATTCGACATGCCCGGTTGGTTACTTATCTGAGCCTCAAAACAATAAGATAAATGTTTTTTACTTTATTGCTGATCAGAATTCTGTCAATTCAAATAGAACTCATCTAAAGTTATAAACTGAGATTTGTGACAGAGATGGGAGCGCTTCTAAGGGGAGCATTTGTTTATTTCATTGTTTGAGGCTATTAAACAAATAGCATTGTGTGAGTGTGAGGAGGGATGAGATTATTATAATATTGGATATGTGAGGGGAACTGTTCATTGAGAACCGAGATTCTCCCCTTTTATTGCTCGCTTTTATTAAAGATATAATGTCGGGCAGCGACAGTGATGGCCATGTCTTGCTCATGTCGGGCAACGACAGTGATGGCCGTGTCTTTCGATGCCGGTCTTGATGCCAGGCGACGATTGTCACACTCAAACGTGGGTGTTATATTCATATATAGGGGAGGAGCTACGGCAGGGCTGTTCGTGGACCTTTTGAAGTTTATGAAAGGCGATGATGATAATATTTGAGCCTCTGTCACAGCCTGATTTGATTATGCGTTTCTTGGTGGGGCAAGGTTGGTGGGTTTGCAGCGAACGCATATATATATATACACATATCCCATTGCTCACTTATCTGAGCCTCGAACTACCAAAGTAAATTCTCTCTAGTTTGTTTGAGGGTTTGAGCTAAAGTGTGTCCTCACCTATCATAAAATCAAGGTTTGTAACATATCGTTTTTTACATATTTTAGTTCGTATTTATTTTATACTGAATTACTAATACATTGTGTGTTTAACAGCAGGTGGATACATTACTCCCCACAATGTAGTCTAAGGTATGCGCAATAAGAGAAGATTCTGCATTGAAGGTGTGTTTTCATGTTAATTTTGTTTTTTTTGTCTATTGCTGATTGGTCATGTTATGGTGATGTGTTGCCCATGGTTGTTGGCCTATTAGGAGTTGGTTAGGGGTTGTTTGTTTCGACTTATGTAGTAGGCTTATGGCTTACTCGGTTTTTAGCTTATGTTTCGTAAGTTGGCTTATTTTGGACTTTTCAGACTTATATAAGTTTATTATGACATAATAAACATATATAAGCTTGCAAGTCTAAAAATAAGCTATAAAAAGTTGACTGATGTTATATAAGCCCAAAATCAAATACACCATAAACCCACTATATAAGCTGAGCAAACACTCCCTTAATGGTTTAGGATTCATGCTAGTTGTGCTAATATTTTTTGTCTTACGATAGACTTACGTAGAAGCATTATAAATGATAGCGAGAATGGCTTATATAAGTTTATTACGGCATACTGAACATGTTTACCACAACACGATCAAGGTTTATATTTTGTTTCTGCAACATGGATTATGCATATAATCAGATGTTTAATTATAAACTACTTACAAATTGCGTTTTTGTCTCCTATACTACAGATTCGTTAACGATGACATTTCTTATTTTTGATATAAAGGCATGATGTGGAACACGTTTAATACAGCGAACGAAAGATTAGGATTGATGTTGTTGATATGCAGGACGCTGGAAAAACACGAGCTTCTTTGATCATTTGTTACGTATAACTGTGTAAGTGCTACCCTGGATCAGAGGAGGTTGGAGCGCCATCTTATTGGAGCATGCTTTATATTAGGTACTGTCTACTTTCAAACAGTAAGCCTGATTTTTTTAATTTGTTTTTTTATTATTAAAAACTTTTGAGTATATACACACAAAACATACCATAACCGACTGCCAATAGGAGGTTAGGAACCATGTCATTTTTTGGCTGAGTGGTGACTTAATAAGCTATGGTCAGAATATAGGTTCATTTATACAAAGTAATTAGCTATTCTTTCCCTGTAGTGAGCAACTTTTTTGTTAATATATTAAGGTGTGGCGCCAAGCTATATTTCAGTTATATTTCCGTTTTCGATAATATGCAAATGCAGTAAGGTACATGTCATTTTTCATCCACATTTAGATTCTTTAAATCCTGGATAGTATCATAAACAAGACTAAACAACAAGTCTCAAGTTCAGTATACTTGATCTTAGATTCATACAAAGTTTTAAGTAGTTCGCAACTTAATTTTTTCAAGTAACATTGTTTTTATATAAAATTCTACCAAAAAGACAAATAATTAAACAAATAGCCCGACCCGGTTAATACCTACAACTATGATCATGTAGGCTTTATTCATAGGCTGCGCGTAACTACTTAGGCATCTTTTATAGCACTAGCACTTGCTGCTCTCAAACCTCCAGCGTTTCACATGTTTAGCATCCACTATTCTTACGGATAGTAGGCAGTGATGGATTAACGATGTATGGAATTTAGTTAAGGCCACCAGTAGTAGAAAGTCCACCACAAAGTAGGTGCGCGAGAACTTTGTTACGGGAATCAAGGGACATGGAGAATCCGACAAAGTTTGCAACAAAACCGCATGTCGTAAGTCACCTTTGTGACACTACTTGCATTTTGATTAATGTTAAACTGCTTTTTTATATGAAACTACATATTCTTCACCACACTAAATAGTTTTTAATGTGTATGCTTTTGTTTAATTAGACGTTTGAGTTATTTAGTTAATGCATCAAGGTTGATATTTAGGTTGTTTATCTAGGGGCGTTTGGATTAATATATTATTTAGCCCGCTTTTTGGCCTTATTTGATTTTAGAAAGAAGCTCACAGGTTCACTTTTTAGACCTTATCACCATTACATTAAAATATGATTTAAAATGAATAAAACCCCTTGATTAGTGTATAACTTTTTCCTTTTACCCTTGATCACAAATACAGATTCACACCATGTCGGTCCTTCACCCTCAAACGAAGTGTGCAGACATTCAGACACTGTCACTGGCTTGCATAGTGGCTAGTGAAACAAGTGCATGATCTGTAACTAAAAGGACACAAGGCATGTGTACCGGTGCTGTCGTCATTCATGCAGCGAGCGACGCACGTCTAAGTGGGGAAGGGTGTAGTTCTACTCATAGTCAAGGTAAACACGTTGCTCCTGTCTTCCCATTGTTGTATAACTTATTTTTCCACATTTATTGCTGTCTATAATATACGAACCCTTTTTAAGGCCACCGGAATGTGACAGAAAATTTAATCTAAATGCAGCGCCAAGTTATGCGGACTTGGGGACCTGTGAAGACGGTGTCACCATCGTGACACTGCTTTCTGGTATAGCGAGTGACTCAAAGGCCGCTCTACATACTTTTCTGTGCTAATACTGTTTGGAAAACCACGCGCTCCCACCAAGCTAGAAAGAAGTTGGGTGTCCTTCGTTCCCCAGCTAACGTTTTGATCCGATGCTTTTTTTATCATATGTTTCCAGATTTCCCGGTACAAACACTGAAACAAGCTTACCGCGGCGATGAGCGGGCACCTTACCTAGTATAATACAATTGAGAGGCATTATTTTTTTGATGCAATCTATCAATAGCATGGGACGACAACACATATGATCAGTGTGGTCATTTGGTTTGGCATTTTGTTTAAGCTTTAATAATAAAATAGTAGTTAAAGTCTTAACAAAGAGTTACGGGTATTGCGACTAGCATCTACGTGGTATACATTGACGTGTAGTGTGTTTCTACATAGAGGTGATCTACTTTGATCACTTGAGTTTCGTGGTTGGATCTTGTGTTGGTGATTGTCTCCGATTGATCTTACCGAATCACGCTACAAAGGTATATTATTATCTCCCTTTTTATTGATTAATCATATGACTCTATGGATTCGTTCATAGGTTCTTATTCCACTGCGTTTGATTATATTTAATATGTTATTGATTATATTCAGCACCTATAGTGGTATCACGAGCCATCATAGATGTCATATGATTATCGGGTATGCGTAAAAATGGCTAAATATGAGCGTTTTTAAGGGTTTTATTAAACCAATATTAAAACAACCCCTATGGCATTATTTTCGTGGTATTATATACATTTAGGAGGTCTTATAATCTCTTTTTTATTATCTCATAGTCACGGGTTACGCATACTTAAATGGGTTTGTTACCGGGTACGTGTAAAATGACCTAAAACGTGTTTTTTGGAACGATTCTTGAATCGGGTTTTAAACAGCCCTAATGACCATGTTTTCTGTAAATATATGATAATTACAAGGTTTATAAAATGTGGTTTTAGGGTCCTAATGTCATTGGTTACACGTACCAATCGTGGGTTTAATTAATTGTTGATTATTTCTTCGATTCTGCTGGCTAACAAGTGTTTCTTGTTGTTTAATTTTATTTCCATGGCAAATACATGGATGTTTGGCCATGGACTTAGCCAAAAACTTGTTATATTCATAATCTTATGGTATTGTTATGTTTTGTATGCAAAGCCGATGAAAACCTATACCAAATGTGACATGTTGTGTTGATTTGCAATTAATTTTAGTTTTGGGATTTGCCATTGTTCGGCTTTATTAATATGTTTTTTATGTTGGTTATAGCCATTTTTTGGGAATTTTATAGTAGGTTAATGATAAGATAAATATTGTTAGTCATAAATCATTTGTAACCGATGCTTGGATGGGAATTTTAAAGAATTAAAGACATATTATGAAATTCGGAGCTGTTGAGTGACCTGCACTAAAACTTGATTTCCCGGAGTTCTATAAGGAGATAGAAGCCTAAATTTGGTGTGCTGATTCACAACTCATGGGCCTTCAAATGTCTCAACTCGACCTTAGTCTAGGGAAGACTCCTTCTATGAGTTTTGGGCCCTAGAAGTCGACTGAATGTTTTTGGCTGATTTGGGCCTCATGTTCATTTTGGGTTCTAATTGCTCTTAATGGTCTTGAAGCAAGTGGGAGCCCACTTTGTGGTTGTGTTGACTTACCCTTAGTTGACTTCTTGGTGTTCGTGATGGCTCACGAGATCAAGCATAGGTTGTTCATTAGTTTGATGTGTCACACCACACCATGGCGGAATATGGGGCGCGACGTATGGATATCATCACAACAATAGCGTATCCATAGAGATAACTAAATGAAATGGAAATATCATAAATGGTGACACAATGTCATGAAGATATCTCAAACAATGCAGGCGTCTAGGTAAGTAGGTAACAGGTCTACCTCTTACCAAAGACATACAATTAACAAATAACAAACATATTAGTTGTCTACAAAGTATCACTTATTCAAACATAAATAAAGACTAAGAGGAAAGGGGGTTCCTGCAAATGCAATCCTAAGCCTTCCAGCTAGCCACGCCTATTCTTACGATTAACCACATTCTCACCTGAAAGAGACACTAAAACACGTCAACATAAAGTTGGTGAGAGTCAAAGGTTTAGACTCCAACGCCAAATCAGTTATAAGCTGTGAATAACAACCATAACAAAAGAACATATGGACAATGTGCTACAATTATGTATTAACAACTAGCATTCAAGATTAACCAATCACCACAAATCCAAAGCTCCAAGCCTTACCAATAACCACAATTCCAAGGCTCCAAGCCTTACCAATAACCATGGTCCCATAGGCGCCCATACACCTATGAACCAATCCCAAGGCCCCGCCTTGTCAACATCCCCTTGGTACCAAGTAAAACCATAATAAATGAGACGGTACGTGTCCCTTGATCTAAATCATAAACACAATCAAGAATCACATAGCATTTAATCACATAAGTACACACAAGTCCATCACCAACCATAAAACATTCACAGCAACAATTTACAAAACCATAATGAGTGTCTCTTCCATCCCATCTGGAAGTCAAAATCATTAAAAGATACGGGACTACCTGAAAAAGCTTCTCCAAGTACCCGCGCTCTAGTACAAATTTAAACACACAAACGTATACAATCAAGACATGAACCACATACCAAAATGGCTCATCAATCTATGATGGATATCTAACCTTCTCCTACAACTTAACCCCATTTATATGCCATATGAATCTCATTACACCCCTATATAAAGCCCTTAACTTAGTTTAGTTCATAACTCGTCTCGTTAACATTTAACCCAAAACAGTCCCGGTTTTCATACTTCAAACTATTGGTCGAACATCCCCATAATCAATATAACATGCCCTGTAAAAGAAACCATATGCCCTTACATGTGTTAGATAACTCTCTCCTTTAGCCGCAACCTTAAAGCTACTGGTAAGGCCTCCATATATATATATATATATATATATATATATATATATATATATATATATATATATATATATATATATATATATATATATATATATATATATATATATACCTATCCAGAATTTACTGATTTTGAACATATGAAATGTTTGTTATGATCAGAGGGTCTTACCCTAACCTATTTGTTTAGCCCTCCTCCATATATTTTAATTAATATATAATCTAAGTCTCATGTTCGTTTGAAGGTCCAATTATACCCCTAAGTACCCTAACCATCTTAAAACATTAATTTAAACCCGACTGATTTTAAAACTGCTTTGACCTTCGACTGTTGTAGCCTATTTTTGACCCACTTTCCTACCTACAATTTAGTTCTAGTTTCTTGCATTTGAAAGCCAACTCAATTACCTTGCCAGGGACATAAGATTCGAAATTTAAAAGTTTTTATAACTCTAGATATGATCAAAACAATGGACCAAATGTTTTGCCCAGTTTTTAAAAATGAATTTAAACATGATTAAACCCTAATTACGATCACTAATCTTCATAATAACCAAAGTAACCAATTAATATGAACCCTAGTCTCACTAATCTCAGAAAACTCACAAACCCTAATCCATCATATGATCAATTACATGATTAAATTGATTAAAATCATTAATAGAAGTTTTGAAGGTTTTACCTTAGAAATCAATGGAAGATCTTTATTTTTGAAACCCTAATTGACCACCACTGTTGAATTTTGGCTAGGAGCTGTTATGGATGTTAAAAATCTGATTATTTTTGTTATGGGTTGGGTTTGGTTAAGTCCTAAAGGCCCCATAATCCCATTACAAGTCCATTGGGCCTGTTTTGGGCTTTTCCTTCTTTCTTTCTTTTAGCCGCCCAACCCAAAGCCCAAAACCCCTATTTGGGCGACTTTTATACTCCACCTACTGTTATTTATTCGTAACTAAACTTAGTAGTAACCTCGGGTTACCTCCGGGCCAAATCCCGAAAGCCTTACGTTAATTTTTCGTCTTCTTACGCGATTACCGTAAAATACATAATTTTATGGAAACTCTTAAAATAAGTTAATGACTTATTAAATAAGTCTAAAATAACCTAAACCTAACACGTAAATTACTCTCGAAACTAAATCCTTATTCCGAGACCACTAAACGCCAAACCATCGCATCGTAAATATACGATTTACTATAATACATATACATATATATTAAAGCTTAAAATAACACTGTTTCATTTCATAGTCACTACCACGTGAGCTCATGAACATGAAATAACCACACATCGTTTCACTTACAGCGTACCCCGTACCCGTAGACGGTATCTAAACCACACTATATTCACACCAATTAACACATAAAGACACATAATTTCATGAAATATACACAAAATAAAACTAAGTGACGAACCTCAAAACCGCGGTTGTCACATCACTCCCTCCTAATGAAATCTCGTCCCGAGATTTACTCTTTAGGATCAAACACACAAACAACAAATCACATGAGGATACTTGTTCAAAATGAACTCTTCTCATTTCCATGTGTACCTTAGTTCATGACTCAATATACCACATATACTAACCAACAATATTTAAATTCATTCCCCAACTCCACCTACTGTTATTTATTCGTAACTAAACTTAGTAGTAACCTCGGGTTACCTCCGGGCCAAATCCCGAAAGCCTTACGTTAATTTTTCGTCTTCTTACGCGATTACCGTAAAATACATAATTTTATGGAAACTCTTAAAATAAGTTAATGACTTATTAAATAAGTCTAAAATAACCTAAACCTAATATGTAAATTACTCTCGAAACTAAATCCTTATTCCGAGACCTCTAAACGCTAAACCATCGCATCGTAAATATACGATTTACTATAATACATATACGTATATATAAAAGCTTAAAATAACACTGTTTCATTTCATAGTCACTACCACGTGAGCTCATGAACATGAAATAACCACACATCGTTTCACTTATAACGTACCCCGTACCCGTAAACGATGTCTAAACCACACTATATTCACACCAATTAACACATAAAGACACATAATTTCATGAAATATGCACAAAATAAAATTAAGTGACGAACCTCAAAACCGCGGTTGTCACATCACTCCCTCCTAATGAAATATCGTCCCGAGATTTACTCTTTAGGATCAAACACACAAACAACAAATCACATGAGGATACTTGTTCAAAATGAACTCTTCTCATTTCCATGTGTACCTTAGTTCATGATTCAATATACCACATATACTAACCAACAATAAATAAATTCATTCCCCAACTCCACCTACTGTTATTTATTCGTAACTAAACTTAGTAGTAACCTCGGGTTACCTCCGGGCCAAATCCCGAAAGCCTTACGTTAATTTTTCGTCTTCTTACCCGATTACCCTAAAATACATAATTTTATGGAAACTCTTAAAATAAGTTAATGACTTATTAAATAAGTCTAGAATAACCTAAACCTAATACGTAAATTACTCTCGAAACTAAATCCTTATTCCGAGACCTCTAAACGCTAAACCATCGCATCGTAAATATACGATTTACTATAATACATATACGTATATATAAAAGCTTAAAATAACACTGTTTCATTTCATAGTCACTACCACGTGAGCTCATGAACATGAAATAACCACACATCGTTTCACTTATAACGTACCCCGTACCCGTAAACGATGTCTAAACCACACTATATTCACACCAATTAACACATAAAGACACATAATTTCATGAAATATGCACAAAATAAAATTAAGTGACGAACCTCAAAACCACGGTTGTCACATCACTCCCTCCTAATGAAATCTCGTCCCGAGATTTACTCTTTAGGATCAAACACACAAACAACAAATCACATGAGGATACTTGTTCAAAATGAACTCTTTTCATTTCCATGTGTTCCTTAGTTCATGACTCAATATACCACATATACTAACCAACAATATTTAAATTCATTCCCAAAATCTTGACCTCACAGTCAATAAATCTCACAAATGACTGTTTGATAGAATGAACACTCTTATTAACACAAATCCCGAATAACCATACATGCAAATACGCATTCTCAAACAACATTTACCAATCTTAATACATGAAATATATCATGTATACCATTCAATTTCCTAGGTAATTCTATACCCATAAAATACTGGTCCAATCTTTCCAAATATCATAAATGGACCTACAAAACTCGTCATCAACTTTTCTCTTTTACCAAAACATGCCAC
The DNA here is from genome assembly GCA_025667525.1 of Glebionis coronaria. Classification (NCBI taxonomy): domain Eukaryota; kingdom Viridiplantae; phylum Streptophyta; class Magnoliopsida; order Asterales; family Asteraceae; genus Glebionis; species Glebionis coronaria. The sequence goes on from CM046879.1 coordinate 179,393,128, forward strand.
CCATTACTATAGGTGAAACTTCCTACATAACTTTGTCACTAAACTCTAGTGATTTCCTCTTTTTCAACATATCATCTCTTGTTACTCTCATCCTATCCACAAACACCATTTCCACATTAGTAGTCTCTCTCACGAATTTTAGTCCACCATAAGGACAACTCACCCTATCCTTCCATATAGTACCTTAAATGGCATTCATCGACTTATAGTATGATAACTATCAATATATGAAAACTCAGACATCGCTAACGAGTTTCCCACATCCCTCTAAATCAGTCACCCAAGCTCTCAACACGACTCCTATACTTGTATCAATTTCCCACTTCGTCCATCATTTTCTAATTAGCTGGATATACTCATATCCAATCATTTTCATCAACTCCCTTTAGTCCATACCGCAAACTACTTAAAAGTTCCAATTTCCTTACACAAGTGACCTATGACGATATTTCACATATTGATTAGTCTATCACAACGAGGCTCTTCCAATCCAAATCAACTTATGATCTATACACATCACCAAAAGGACGGTTATCTCAGTTAGTCTATCAACTTCCATCCAAACCCATGCTACAACAACTTCCATAAATTTTGGATAGATCATTAGTAGCACCTATACACTTTTTTCTCACATTTCTCCATGAAAGATTTTTTTTCCCTGATACTCAACACTTCCTTTATACCTACACAATGTCTTACCTTCAAGGTCATAGTGCTCCTCATCTTGTCTCAGTTAGACCAATCCCTTCGTCTCTCATGACACATCACATATATAACTCCTCAACCATTCGATTATCGGTACTAAGCCTTCCAATCAAACAGTATAGGTCAGTACCATTTCCTTTCCACACTACAACAATATTAGCATGCTTAGTGCCTTAGTCTACTCATTAGGTTGTACCAAAGTTTTACCTTAGGTTCCTATCTCGGCCTATTTCATTCATGATTCACATCTATCCACACTTCCTTCTTCTTCCTCAGCTCATGACATACATCACGATGTTATGCTTCCTGTCATTCAAGTCATCTATACCTCAAAATTTTTCCCAGTAGCTTCACTTGTTTTTCCTCACAATCAGTTCTCCTACTCCTTCCTAATAGGGACAGACTAGAGTTTTATGTGATCCCATGCGGATCACACTCTCATCTTATACCCATATTAGTTTCCATTTTTCTAAAATAATCCATATTTTAAATTCTTATTCAGATCTCATACTTCTATTTTGATCTTGAACCTAACATGAGGTACTTTCAATCATCATCTTCTAGGAATACTTGGTTCTCTCCTTCCATGGTTCTCCCTAATTCCTACACTATCCCGTCCAACAGAAATTCCATACTTCATTCATCAATTCTACGGAAATAGCTAGTGCATTGGATAATGTATAATTGTCTCTTCCAAAGATCTTTCATAACAAATTCACAAAACCGACTCTCTAATCACTTTTCCATGAACTTTTTCAGCTCAGCTTCACTACTCATCCCTCGATATTGATTGCCACAAAAATTCTATCTGTATAGTCACTCGACTCCCCTTGTTACCTCCACGAGTTCTTAATCTCCCATGTTATGTATTCAATTCATCACGATCCACTGGTTCAGCTCTTTGTAGCTCCACTCTGGTACTCTATCTGTCCTTCTTCGTCACGAACCATACAGAGATTCCCATCATAGTGCTTGTCACCTTTCCAGTCCTTGCAACTTCTGTGACTCCTTCGAAATCTCTTGCTTCCTTCTAGCAGCCGACACGTAGTCCTTTCAGCTCCTTGCTTCACGATGTACCTCTTCACTCACTCCTTCTCGTCTCTATGATGTTACCTAGGAACTTCACACTACCTAGTAGCCTCTAACTTCAACTCATCTACCACAATATTTCTAAAGGTACTTCAACCCCTCAATGGCTCACTCTTCCTTACTTGTTGTAATCACCATTAATCAGCCTCCTACCAATCATTCTTTCACATCCATGTTTTCCTTCACGTGTCCACTACTACCTCGCCTCCATAACTATACCAATTCCCTTGCGTGTTATATTTCCAATCTTTCCATTAGTAGAAAATTTCTACTCTACCCTCACATTCGCTGGTACTTTCATCAATCTCCTAATGGTACTTCAAACAACTTCTCATAGTATGACATCTCGTTCCCACGACCAGTCAACTAACTTTACTTACTCCCTTATTCCCGTAACCAATCTAAGTTTCAAACTCCATATATCTTAATTATTCTCTCAACACAACCTTTAAACCAAAAGACATCTCTCCATTCTAATATCTAACCATAAGTAATACTACCCAACTCTATCATCTCATCCTAACATTTCCGCAACCGCATAACTAAATCAACCATGATGTGTACCAAAATAATTCCAAACAATCGCGTCCCATAATAAATATGGGGTAAACCGAAAGATCAACCATAGTGAACCTTAGCCAAAACAGCTCAAAACGAAACAATGTAATCCGAAAGATCAATGGAGTGTGCCAACAAAGAAAAATTAGACTCGTCACGATTAGTATCACCAAATTTCGATACCTTAGAAAATTTTAAACTTTCGCCCCAATTAGTTACTTCTCGTAAGAACCAAACTTCAATAATACTAAAATCAATCATACTCATTTTTAACCATAAACTCATCTTTTATCTTCATTTATCAAAGATATCAATTAGTTAGTATACTACAATCTTATTCTAAACATTATCTTGTTTACTCATATTAAACTTATTTCACTTGTTATTATGAAACCAATACATGTTTATAAAATATATTGTGTTTTTTTCATTTTATTCTATATTATTATTATTATTATTTTATAAAATCCATTTAGGCTGGTTATAACTAAATTACTATGTAAAATCCATGATTTTACCATGATAAAAATGTAATAAAAGTTTATCCAATCATACTAAAACATTTCTCAACCTAGTAATAATAATCGAGTTTCGAGGATGAAACTCAAGATGACATGTGGATGGTGTAAAAATCGAGATTTCTCGTTCATTAAATAATTATAAAGTATATTTCAAAACCCATTTTGAACAATACAAAAGTTATTGGAATTGAACACAAGACAAAGGTCGTACAACCGACGTGCCTACAATTTAATAATTTAATTACATAAATTATTGTCGAGAGATACTTGATAAAACAATTTGGTTAAATTGTTTAATATTTCATTTTAATGATGTACGGACAGATTAAATGAGAAGTATCTTTATTAAAACGATACTTACTTCACTAAAACGATAAATGATAAATAATTGTCATTTAAATAAACGAACACATTTTTCATATTTATAAGTCATATAAATACTTTATTTTATTGGAGAAATGATTTTAAGATCAATGGCGCAATTATTGTAAGACGAATCAACTTTTATAAATCACGAACAAATACCGAACCGTTTATTAATAAACATATAATAAAAGTTACGCTTTAAACCCTTAACTATTATAAACATTACACTTGGTTTTATCTAAGTTATATATAGGCTCAAACTAGGGTTTCACTTCATTCCATTTACCCTAACCCTAAATATAACACACTACTCTCCCTCATCTTAAAGTGGCAGACGCCACTTTTCCGGCAACATTTTCCGGCCAACTTCAGGCCACCTTCACCATTTGAGAAAATCATCCAAAATTGCTTAAATCTTATAGATCTACTCAATCCACCATCAAAATCGACCCCCACCCTGCTTGTTTGGTCGTCGCAGCCGTGCAACCACCAACATCCACCTTGTTCGTGACCACCATCCACCACTTCTGAAGACCCCAGCCATTATCTCTAACCGCTGCCACCACCATTTGTGGCTCCTAGCCACTTTCGTGGCCACCACAACCACCATCGCAGCCTCCTGCTGCCATCACCACAACCACCAGCCGTCCCATGCATCACAATCATCACCTATATCTAGCCGCCACTGTTTCACCATAGCCGTGGCATCATGACCACCATCTCCACCAACATCAGTTGTCGCCACTGTCCATATTATAGGGGGTGTTTGTCTCGGATCTATATACAGCCAAGGGATGTTTACCTTGTTGTATTCTAGATCTATAACGGGGCTGTTATGGTGAGTCCATTGATGTGGGTTTATGAAGCGAAGAGGGGTGTTTGGATCTGCTGGTAAGACCAGCAGTGGGAGTGTTTGGATCTGCTGATTAGCAGCAAGGAAGGGGCGTTTAGATCTACAGTTAGGGACTGCTGATGAAGCAACATGAAGACTGTTTGGATCCGTTGTTGGAACAACATGCATGGCGTCTAGAGTGGATGTTGGAGCAGCAGCCTCGGGAGTGTTTAGATCTGCTGATTAGGGTATGTTTGGAATAGCAGAAAGGTCTAAGGGGGCATTTGGGACTGCTGATAAGCTGCCGAGAGGTATAAGCAATAGGGGTATGCTTATGATGTAATATAGATTTGAATGTAGTATATTACCATCGTTAGTTATCTATTGCCAACTAACCTCTATAATCTTGCCACCGTTAACTTTAGGTTTGCCACCGTTAGTGTTATACTACAAACTTACCAATGCCAGTTATTATATTGACATAGTTGCCACTGTTAGCTTTAAGCTTAACACTGTTGGTTTAAAGTTACCACTGACAACCTAAACCTAGCCACTGTTTTCATATTTGTACCCACTGATTATATAAGATAGCCACTGTTTTATTAAAACACCTACTATTTTACTTAAGTACCCACTGTTGGCTTTAATAAGCCACTGTTGGTACACGAATGACTATTTTAATAAGCTTCAGATTAAAAATATTATATTATTACTAACGAGAAACATGTTTTAAATCAGGATTAATTAATAATAATTTCTAATTAATTATTTTTGGAATCTAATAAATTATTTAATAAACTTAATAATTTATTTACAAAGACTATAATATCGTACAGGTTTTATAAACATCGAGGGCCACGTGGAAACAGTAAACAAACAACATGCACACCTAACAACCATCATAACAGTATATATAATAATTAAATATACTGTGATATATTGATAACAAGAATAAACGTACGACCAATTAAACGGCATGCATTTATTATTTATGCATATACTGAGACATACTTAATTACTTAGGTATTCGATGTACTGTGTGCTTTGTGAATTGTATACTTGATAATCCTCGAGCTGTATTATACATGTTAGTTCATAGCCTCGCATATTAAATCCTTTTATGATTTTACTAACCCGTGAGGGGGGGACATCCTATTAAATAATTGTAACTTGTTTGAAAATATAATTATAATTTATTTTATAGAACGTAAATTGAACTGTAACCTATTTTGACAATATGAAAAAAAATATTTTATAGAACGCAAATTGAACTATTGTCCTTAATTACATTTGCCTATTGTAGAAACTGTTAAATTATGGTAATTGCCTGAATGTTATAAATATATCTATTTGGGACTGACCATCCCCATCTGGGTGAGTCATGCTCACTGTGCCTTGGCCGGGACAACTGATGTATACCATGTTGGAACTAGGGTTTGGCGCCTTTTTGTAAGGCCCCGGTTCTCATGTATTGAGAACCATGGAAGGTTAAGCTTCAGTTTTAGGCAATATGAAGAAATGTAATTACTTAGTAGTATATAGCTTTGTGCAATGACACTATCTGTAAGGTTTGCGTTCGTAAACTAAATTTTATATCGTATAGCACATTAATGAATTGAATAATTGGACACTTTGAACTTGATTTTATATCAAATATTGAACAACACTAGGCAGGACATTTAAAGTTCTAAACTATGATTTTACCAAAACTCTATGAATTCACCAACTTTATGTTGACTGTTTTAAACATGTTTTTCTCAGGTAATTAAGAAAGATTATATGCGCATGGACTGAGCATCATTTAGGAGCATAAAAATGACTAGACCACTTATTTCCAATAATAACTAGACCAAAACGTGTATTTTATGTCGTAAAATTCGGAATTATGCGTGGTTTGTGTTTTTATTGTGTTTTAGGACCAAAAGATGAAAAAGGAAGAAAACACGGTCTTTCACGGGCCTTTATCGAAGAAAACAAGAAAAGACGAAGTCAAAAGATCAAGAGTGTAAAAAGAACGGAAGTCCAAGGCCTATTCTAAAGATTTATCGAAGAAAAAGTCTAAAGACGGAAGTTTTATTGAAGTCGAAGAAATCAAGTCTAAATAAGTGAAGATATTATAAGAGAGTTTAATTAATCCCGAGACGACGTCGAGAAAAGTCGAAGAACTTAAAAGACGAAGAGCCGAGAAGAAAGAAAGAGGAGGTAACACATGCACCTCCCCGATTCCCTATAAATACCCTCCTAAACACATTAGGAGGGGGGGGTTAGCTAGTTTTATTTTCATTTTTCCTTTCTAGTTTTTAGAGAGAGAAAGTGTTAAACTTTCTCTCACTAAGTTTCATCTTTTCTTTATTTTTATCTTTCAAGTTTAAGATTTTAATCATCCTTGTATTTGGATTTCATTAATCACAAGTTCAAGTTAAGATTTTTGTTCATTAATCTCTTTCTACATTTCTTGATTTTGGTTTACCTTTGATCCGAGATATTCATGATCCGTGATTGATTTTGATGTTTAAGTGATTAAAAAGCTCATCTTTTTATTCCTTCATAAGCTCTTATACGTCTAAGCTATAAGCTCTTTGTGCTTATTGGCTTATTTGTATACTTAGCTTGTTTAATTTTAAGCTTTCCTACAAGTTTTAACGTTTTAAAGTTCGGATTATTAAGTTCACGTGCTTAGTATTCCAACAAGTTTCGAATTTTTGCATATTTATCCTTGTCTAAAAGTTGGTAAGTGCTTTTTGGATTAACAGCTTATTCGTTTAAGCTTAATTACTCTTTGGACGCCATTACGATCTTAGGAGGGTTTTCCCTGGTTATGATCCTTGGCTTCGATCGCATTAATTGCGATCCATACTTCTTTCTTGACTACGATCCACACCACGATCACTCATTACGATCTGTGGGTGCGATCGTGTCACATTTCCTTGATTACGATCGCATTGATTGCGATCATTATTGTTACGATCAAAGACCACAATCCACTTGTTGTGATCGTGGTTACGATCTGTGAGTACGATCACCCTTTCCCATCGCATTGTGTACGATCTGACCCTAGGCTACTATCGTGAGTGCGATCGGTGGTCACGATCGTATTGCGATCTGAGTACGATCGCATTGCGATCTTACTTTGGCTTTTGTTTTACTGTCCTTAGTTTTAAAATTTAACTTTTCCCGCCATCTTAACTTAGAATTATTGTAAGCAAGTTTCGTCTTAGTTTATTTTTACCAAGTTTTCAAGTTTTTTTTAATCATTTACGTTTTAATTTTTCTAGTAATTTTTAGTTTAATTTTTAAAGTTTTTATTTTACTCAACGACATTTTAGTTTAAAAATAGTTAATCAACCAACCATTTTATTTTCCACCAAGAACAATTGAGTCGCACTAATTAGCGGTAATCAATTCGAAAAGATCGGTACAACGAATTTTGATACTTAGTAAATCCTTGTATTAAATGGCGCCGCTGCCGGCTCTTTTCGTTAAGATTAACGGTTTTTAGTGAGAGACGCGTTGGATTTTGGGATTCGTTCCTCTTTGAACGTTATTTTTCTTGCTTAAAATTTTCAAAAATCCATAAAAATTAAAAATTTTCAAAAATCCAAAAAATAGAAAAACATATAAAATCCAAAAATATTCTATTCTATCTTTATTTCCTTTTGTAGGTGTGCATGCGTACTCGTGCTCGTAAGAAGAAAGTAGCTCAAGCCGAAGTCATTACTCCACCTATTTTCACCATGGAAAATCAACCAATGATCGAGCTTTTGCAATCACACGTAGAGGGCAACACCGATGCTATTATCATACCTGAGATTGGAGCCAACAACTTTGAACACAAATTCGGCTTCATTCAAATGGTCTCTGCTCATCCTTTCTTGGGGCGTTCGCTTGATGATCCTCATGACCATATAAAAAGGTTCCTTCAACTCACTAATACGGTCAAGTATAATAGGGTTTCACCAGAAGTGATTCGCTTGCAACTTTTTCCTTTCTCCTTAGAGGGACAAGCCCGGAATTGGCTTGATAAGGAACCGCCACAAAGTATTCTTACGTGGACGGATTTAGAGACCAAATTCATCAATTACTTTTTCCCACCCTCACGTACTACCGCTTTGCGGAATGAAATCATTACCTTTGAACAAAAGTACGGTGAGACATTTAGTGAATCTTGGGAACGTTTTAAGGAACTTTTAAGAAAGTGTCCACAACATGGTTTCACAAAAGTACATCAAATAAATACTTTTTACAATGGGTTAAGCATGAATGACCAAGATTCACTATATAGTGCCTCAGGGGATAATATTTTGGTTAAGTCTTCTAATGCTGCATGGGACATTATTGAGAACAAGTCTAGAGTGCAACCCCAAGAGTGTTCGGACTAATGTGGCTAGTGCTAGCACTAATGAGAGCGACAAGAGAATTGATAAGCTTACTTCGCTTGTTGAATCACTTGCTCTCCAAACCGCCAACAATGCCAAACAAATCACTGCCCAAGCTAATGCTTTGACTCAATCATGTGAAATATCTGGGGGATCTCACTCATACACCGATTGTCCTTCGACTCATGACAATCCGGAAAATGTGTATGCCGCCAACGGTAACTTTGCTACAGGAGGCTATCAAGCACGTCCTCAAGGTGACCGCAATTTTCTCAGCTATCTCTCAAACAACTTTCTTTCACCACCCGATTTTCCCCTACAAAACCCAAACAACCTAAATCGCAACAATCAAAACCAACCTCGTGCTCCAAATCAATATCAAAACCAAAGAACCCCATATCCACCTCAAAGAAACAACCAAGTTTACCAACAACCCGCTTATCAACCACCTGCCTACCATACTCCTCCTCCCAACCAACCCACCGCATTACACCAAGACGTTGAAACTTACATGAGGACTAATGATGTGATAGTGCAAAATCTTCAGCGGGAAATGGCCAACATGAAAGCAGATATGGTAAAACAAGGGAATGATCTTTGAGCCGATATGCAAAACACTTTGGCAAGTCAAACGAATGACTTAAGAAACATGATGGCTAGTTTCTTCCCAAGTAATCAAGCCTCTGGTTCGGGTTCTCTTCCGAGTAACACCGTTGCTAATCCAAGAGGGGAGATGAAAGCAATCACCACTCGAAGTGGAAAAGGTTTAAAGGAACCCGAGCTTCCTACACCTACACCGATGATTGTGACAAAGGAAAACGAGTCTACTTCTCAAAGTCCTCCACCTTCTATTCCTCCAACTTCTCCAATTCCACCACCTTCTACTTCTTCCCCTCCACCACCCAAGGATGTGAGTGAGAATTCCATTCCAAAGCTTTCATCTCAACCCAATATACCTTATCCCTCAAGGTTGAGGAAAGAGAAATTGAAGAACAAGGATGATATTCAGGTTTCTAACTTTCTCAAAATGTTTAAACAACTGAATTTCAATATCGCCTTTGCTGAGGCTCTCGCTCACATGCCCAAGTATGCTAAAATGTTTAAAGATCTTCTCAGTGATATGGAGAAACTTCTTGATATCGCTCAGACCCAACTTAATGAGAATTGCTCTGCAGTGCTCTTAAGGAAATTACCCACCAAACTTGGTGATCCGGGTCGCTTTCTTATTCCTTGCAACTTCCCCGGGGTAGAGAATTGTAGGGCCCTAGCCAATCTAGGTGCTAGTATAAACTTAATGCCATTAAGTATTTGGAAACAATTATCTCTACCCGAGCTAGTCCCCACACGAATGACTTTGGAATTAGCTAACCGTACGGTTGCTTATCCAGTGGGGATAGCCGAAGACGTCTTCGTTGGCGTCGACAAAATCACCTTTCCGGCGGATTTTGTTGTCGTTGACTACGATATGGACCCACGTGTTCCATTAATCGTTGGACGTCCATTCTTGAGGACCGGTCGCACTCTCATTGATGTAGCCGCGGGCGAATTAATCATGAGAGTTGGTGACGATAAAATCATTTTCAACATGGGTAAACTTTCTAAGCAGCCTTCGGAAAACGAGCGTGTTAATTTCATTGACGTTCTTGATGAGGATTGTGAAGAACATTTCAAAGACTCTTGTAAAAGTTGTTCTTCTTCTCTACCCATTGTTGAGACCATTGCCTCTATTGCTCCATCACTAACTCCATTTGGAGAAAGTGATTTGATTTTCAAAGACTTTGAAGCAACTTTGGGAGATGTGGACTTAAAATATGACGATTCTCCCTCCAATTGGGATGAAGACATTCGTGCCATTGAGAAACTTCTCAATGAGGACCATCTTTCTCCACCATCCCCTAAGGATATCTCTATCGATGATCCGAATTTGAAAACGTCTTCCATCAAAAATCCTCCGGATTTAGAACTTAAGGATCTGCCGTCTCATCTTGAATTTGTGTTCCTTGACGACAACAAGAAGTCACCCGTCATCATCGCAAAGGACATGAAAGAGGAAGAAAAATCCCGACTTATCGCCGTGGTGAAGAAACATAAGAAAGCGATTGCTTGGAAAATCTTCGATATTCGTGGAATTGATCCTCACTTTTGCACACATAAAGTTCTCATGGAGGACGACATTAAACCCACTATTCAAAGCCAAAGAAGGGTGAATCCCAAGATCCACGACGTTATCAAAAAAGAGGTTATCAAACTTCTTGATGCGGGCATGATCTATCCTATCTCGGATTCACCATGGGTTAGTCCCGTCCATTGTGTGCCTAAGAAAGGAGGAATCACCGTTGTGCCCAATGAAAACAATGAGTTGATTCCTACTCCTCTCGTTACAGGGTGGAGAGTTTGTATAGACTATCGCAAACTCAATGATGCTACGAGAAAGGATCATTTTCCCCTTCCTTTCATGGACGAAATGCTTGAACGTCTAGCGGGTAATGACTATTACTGCTTCTTAGACGGTTTCTCGGGATATTTTCAAATTCCCATCGATCCCAAAGACCAAGAGAAAACCACATTCACTTGTCCTGATGGAACATTTGCTTATAAAAGAATGCATTTTGGCTTATGCAATGCTCCCGGGACTTTCCAAAGGTGTATGATGGCTATCTTCCATGACATGGTTGAAGAAACTATGGAAGTCTTCATGGATGATTTCTCGGTCTATGGTGATTCCTTCTCTACTTTCCTTGCCAATTTGGAACGCATGCTTAAGCGGTGTGAAGACACTCGCCTTGTTCTAAATTGGGAAAAATGCCATTTCATGGTAAAAGAAGGCATTGTTCTTGGACATAAAATCTCCAACGCCGGTCTTGAAGTCGACCGTGCTAAAGTCGATGTTATTGCTAAATTGCCTCCACCTTCAACCGTGAAGGGTGTTAGAAGTTTCCTTGGTCATGCGGGCTTCTATCGTCAATTCATCCAAGATTTTTCTAAAATCGCTCGCCCGATGACCCACCTCTTGGAAAAAGATACTCCTTTCACCTTTTCTAAAGAGTGTCTTGAATCCTTCAATCTTCTTAAGGATAAGCTAACTAAGGCACCGGTCTTGGTTACCTCTAATTGGGAGCTACCTTTTGAATTGATGTGTGATGCTAGTGATTTTGCTATTGGAGCGGTTTTGGGCCAAAGAGTGAACAAACACTTCCAAACAATCCATTATGCTAGCAAGACAATGACGGGGGCTCAATTGCATTATACCATTACCGAAAAAGAGCTTTTAGCTGTAGTCTATGCTTTTGAGAAGTTCCGCCCCTATCTTGTTCTTTCCACCACCATTGTGTACACTGATCATTCTGTGTTGAAGTACTTGTTGACTAAGCAAGATTCTAAGCCAAGACTTCTTCGTTGGGTTTTGCTCCTTCAAGAATTTAAAATTGAAATTCGTGACAAGAAGGGAGCCGAAAACCTAGCCACGGATCATTTTAGTAGACTTAAGGATCCTTATCAAGGGGATCATCCGAATCAAGAGATCAATGACTCTTTTACCCTTGAGACCTTAATGTCTCTCAATTCGAATCTTGATGACACCTCGTGGTTTGCGGACATTGCAAACTACTTAGCGGGTGGTATCCTTATCGAAGTGTTAACATCCCAGCAAAAGAAGAAGTTCTTTAAAGATATTAAGACTTACTTTTGGGATGACCCTTATCTCTTCAAACAATGTGTCGATCTGATTGTTCGCCGATGTGTTGATGGACCCGCAGCTTTAGAAATTCTTGAAGCTTGCCATAAAGGACCCACCGGTGGTCATTTTGGTCCAAATTATACCGCGAAGAAAGTGTTCGACTCTGGATTCTATTGGCCCACCATTTACCGTGACGCTCACGAAATGGTTAAACGTTGTGATGCTTGCTAAAGACAAGGCAAGATCACACATAAAGATGAGATGCCTCAAAATTTCATACAAGAATGTGAAATATTTGATGTATGAGGCATCGACTTTATGGGCCATTTCCATCATCTAAAGGGAACAAGTACATCCTCGTAGCCGTTGACTACGTTTCCAAATGGGTTGAAGCTAAGGCTCTCCCCACGAACGATGCGAGGGTGGTTGTGAACTTTTTGAAGAATCTTTTTGCTCGATTCAGTGTTCCTCGTGCTATAATCAGTGACCGCGGGACTCATTTTTGCAATGATCAATTCGCAAGAGTCATGGCTAAATACGGTATCAATCACCGTATTTCCACTGCTTATCATCCCCAAACCAATGGTCAAGCCGAGATTTCTAACCGCGGATTGAAGCGAATTCTGGAACGTACTGTGGGAGAGCATCGTGCCTCGTGGGCCGATAAGTTAGATGATGCTTTATGGGCTTTCCGTACCGCATATAAGACCCCGATTGGTTGTACACCTTATCGTCTTGTGTACGGGAAAGCATGCCACCTCCCTATTGAGCTGGAACATAAGGCGTACTGGGCCTTGAAGTGGGCCAATTTTGACATCAACAAAGCCGGTGATCTTCAGAAGATTCAACTCAACGAGCTAAATGAACTAAGGAATGAAGATTATGAGAACTCATTGATCTACAAGGAGAAGACCAAGATCATTCATGATGCAAGGATTAAGAACCGAGAGTTCCACGTTGGTGATCAAGTTTTACTCTTTAACTCTCGGTTGAAGATCTTCTCCGGCAAGCTGAAGAGCCGCTGGTCTGGTCCATTCACCGTCGCCAAAGTCTTCCCATATGGCACCATTGAGCTTTCTCAGCCAAATGGGCCCAATTTTAAGGTGAATGGCCAGCGCGTGAAGTTGTACTTTGGTGAGGACATCTTTCATGAGATGATTCCATCCCTCACCACGTTTCCCTTGAATTAGTTCTAGGTCAAGTCAGGCTCGTGACTCGGTTAAAAAAAACAAGCGCTTCTCAGGAGGCAACCCGTTGATCTATCCTTTACCGTTTTCATAATAAGTGTAGGGGGAGCCCCGTATGTGTTTGTTGTCTTGTTTCTTATGACGTGCAGGGATTAAAGCTTCAAAGATCCATTCTCAATTACTTTTGACGAACCGTGATCCCGTGTTCCCGGTTCTATCCTAAACTATAGTGATTTAATTTTTCATATCTTATATGTTCACATTGAAATCACTATAGTTGTCCTTTCCTTAGCAAGATTTAAACAACGTGCACAATGTCCTAAGTGTAGGGGAGTTTACTCCCACATGCTTAAACATTGAGGACAATGTTTATATTAAGTGTAGGGGGGACTTCTATCGAAGTAAGTGGTCTTTTCCATGAATTTGCCCTCATTTTAACCGTAAAATTTGGTTTTTCGACATTTTTCAAAATTTTTAATCTATTTTGGCCTTGTAATTTTCCTTTTTTAACGTTATTTACTTTCTTTGCTAGAATAAATTTTCAATAAAGTGGTTTTAAATTTTTTTAAAGTCGTGAATATTTTGACTCATCCCGAGTTTACTTATCTAAGTTTACTCTAGCTAGTATCCTTAACGTGTTTAAGTCAAGTTTTGCTAGGCTTTTATATAGGGAACTTTAAAACGCGAAAGTCTTAACTCTCACGGGTTAAGAACAAGAACTTTTCGCAAGTTCCTATAATTGATCCTAGAGAGTTGTTTATCAAGGGAACTTTAAAATGCGAGTTCTAAACTTGAAAAAGTCTAAGAATTTGCAAGATCCTATAGATAACTCGAAAACCCAAAACTTTGATTTAATTGGCTAAGCATCCACGAGTCTCATTCCTTGAGATTTTAAATTGTGGAGAAGGAGAGATGATACAGTCAATTATAAGTTTGGTATTCTTTCGTGAATTTATGTGAGTTGATTATAAGCCTATTCTCCCATCGCTTGCTAATAAATTTATCTGCAATAAATAAGGTTGTACGATTTGAAAAGTTACTTAGCTTCTAGCCCAAGATCGTTTAAAAGTTGCTCGGTATTAATTAGAGTTCATAGCCAAGGCATAACTTATTGAAGCGGGATGCGAAGATTGGCGAGTCCAAAAAGGCCCTAACAAGGCATGAGGGCTACATTTTGTTGCTAAAGATCCAAAAGTGATGTGAAGAATCATTTATCAAAAATCAATATGAAGGATCGAGACACACGACGAAAAGCAAATATTCCCCTAAAGATCATGGAGAAGTCTATCCAAAAAGGCCCTAACAAGGTATGAGGATAAATAGATCCAAGTCCTAAAAGTAGGCGGATCGTTGTATATCAAAATCCAAAATACAGATTGGAGAAAAATGAAGAAGTCGTGGTCCAAAGATGAAGAATCACTCAAAACTTCAAGTGAAGAAATTCCTATTATGAAGAGAAGACCATAATTTCAAGAACGTCTCTCAAAGATTCGAAGTATGAAGTCGCTGCCAAACATCGGTCCGAGAAAGGTCTCAAATCGTGAAGCGAGTTATGCCAAGATATGAACTTTAAGAGGTCCCGAGAAGCAGTTTTAAAAGATTTTGTCCTTTAGCTATCTATTGATTAAATCGTCCCACTTTATTTTCAGCCTAAATAACTATCGAAATAAGTCAAACAATGCATCCTCGTGATCATTCAAGACAAAATTAAAATATAAGAGATACACCTAGGAATAAGGGAGTCTAAGTAAATAATTGGCCCACATGAATTCGTGTTAGTTTGCTAACTTATAATACCAATGATCTCGTTTTTAAGCTTGGTATGAGGAACGTGAAACTTGAGGATGATAAAGGTTCATGGCAGCCAAAACCCCAATGTAAGTATTTGATTTCTTTACTTGTTTCTATCTTTTTATTTTCCTTAATGTTTAGTATTTAATAAAGGCCAAGGTGGGTTATTTATGATGGAAAATGTAAACTGTGCTTTAAAATTAATGCATTGCATGAGGGCATTGCAATGGTCAAGTGTAGGGGATTTAATAAGTGTGAAAACACTTATCCTTTTACCACTTATTTCCAATAATAACTAGACCAAAACGTGTATTTTATGTCGTAAAAGTCGGAATTATGTGTGGTTTGTGTTTTTGTTGTGTTTTAGGACCAAAAGAAGAAAAAGGAAGAAAACACGGGCTTTCACGGGCCTTTATCGAAGAAAACGAGAAAAGACGAAGTCAAAAGATCAAGAGTGCAAAAAGAACGGAAGTCCAAGGCCTATTCTGAAGATTTATCGAAGAAAAAGTCTAAACACGGAAGTTTAATGAAGTCGAAGAACTCAAGTCTAAATAAGTGAAGAATTTATAAGACGAGTTTAATTAATCCCGAGACGACGTCGAGAAAAGTCAAAGAACTTAAAAGACGAAGAGCCGAGAAGAAAGAAAGAGGAGGCAACAAATGCACCTCCCCATTTCCCTATAAATACCCTCCTAAACACATTAGGAGGGGGGTTAGCTAGTTTTATTTTCATTTTTTCTTTCTAGTTTTTAGAGAGAGAAAGTGTTAAACTTTCTCTCACTAAGTTTCATCTTTTCTTTATTTTTATCTTTCAAGTTTAAGCTTTTAATCATCCTTGTATTTGGATTTCATTAATCACAAGTTCAAGTTAAGCTTTTTGTTCATTAATCTCTTTCTACATTTCTTGATTTTGGTTTACCTTTGAACCGAGATATTCATGATCCGTGATTGATTTTGATGTTTAAGTGATTAAAAAGCTCATCTTTTTATTCCTTCATAAGCTCTTATACGTCTAAGCTATAAGCTCTTTGTGCTTATTGGCTTATTTGTATGTTTAGCTTGTTTAATTTTAAGCTTTCCTAAAAGTTTTAACGTTTTAAAGTTCGGATTATTAAGTTCACGTGCTTAGTATTCCAAAACGTTTCGAATTTGTGCTTATTTATCCTTGTCTAAAAGTTGGTAAGTGCTTCTTGGATTAACAGCTTATTCGTTTAAGCTTAATTACTCTTTGGACGCCATTACGATCTTAGGAGGGTTTTCCCTGGTTACGATCCTTGGCTTCGATCGCATTGATTGTGATTCATACTTCTTTCTTGACTACGATCCACACCACGATCACTCATTGTGATCTGTGGGTGCGATCGTGTCACATTTCCTTGATTACGATTGCATTGATTGCGATCATTATTGTTACGATCAAAGACCACGATCCACTTGTTGCGATCGTGGTTGCGATCTGTGAGTACGATCACCCTTTCCCATCGCATTGAGTGCGATCTGACCCCAGGCTAGGATCGTGAGTGCGATCGGTGGTCACGATCGTATTACGATCTGAGTACGATCGCATTGCGATCTTACTTTGGCTTTTGTTTTATTGTCCTTAGTTTTCAAATTTAACTTTTCCCGCCATCTTAACTTAGAATTATTTTAAGCAAGTTTCGTCTTAGTTTATTTTTTACCAAGTTTTCAAGTTTTTTTTAATCATTTACGTTTTAATTTTTCTAGTAATTTTTAGTTTAATTTTTAAAGTTTTTATTTTACTCAACGACATTTTAGTTTAAAATAGATAATCAACCAACCATTTTATTTTCCACCAAGAACAATTGAGTCGCACTAATTAACGGTAATCAATTCGAAAAGATCGGTACAACGAATTTCGATACTTAGTAAATCAATGTATTACGGGGGATCTATCATTTTATTGGGATATTTATAACAAATGATATTCAATGATTTAGACGATTGTTCCAAACTAATGTTTATATCAATTGTATTTTAAAAATCATATAATTATGATCCGTGCTTTGTAAGCTATTTGCTCATCGATCTACCACTGTGATACCCGATCTAGGGGTGTTATAGAGAATGGTATTAGAGCATTAGTTATAGAGAACCAGATAAATTTTTAAATAAAATAAGAATAAAAATATTTTTCTTTTATTTAAAACTGGACTATAACTTTACAAAAATATTTTGGGGATTTTTTTTGGGACATACTTAGAGAGCATATAGCATAGAGAGCATGCATAACTATATGATTTAAGTGCGTATTCATTATTCTATGCATTTATAATTGTTGATGGTATTAGATGCTAACTCTGTACGTATTTACGTATTATGACTATTTAATATTTATTATAAAAATATTAAAATACTCAAGTATTTAATGAAACAAATAAACATGCCATGTTAGTAGGGAGCTTCATATTAAAGAAGTTCCATCTCGATATTACGTTTTGATTGAGTGGTTGGGTTTACGATTTAAAGTGCCCTCGCTCCTCAAACGTTTATAGAATGGCTTTTGAAGTATGATGGCCTGAACAATGCATTATAACCACAAACAATCTAATACATAACAAACCCTTGGAAATATTTGGGAACCCAACCGTATCTTTGAAAATCTTTGGAAACATTTGGAAATCAAACAGAATCTTTAGAAATCATTAGAAAATCTAACAGAAACTCTAAAAATCGTTAGAAAATCTAAGAAGATTTTTAAATCTCTAAAAATCCAAATAGATCTATTTATTTTATTAAATCTGTGGAAAATCTAAATTGATTTTATAAAAATCTAACTGAATATTATACATCTTGCAAAATCTTGGAAATCTTTAGAAATCTTTGGTAAACCTAATTAGATTTTATAAATATTGAAAAATCTAATAAAATGTTGGAGAAATCTACAAATTCTTTGTAAGATCTTAATGTATCTTTAAAATCCTTAACATGTCTTTGGTAAACTTAACTAGATATTTATAAATCTTGGAAAAATCTAAAATTAGATTTTTTTTATTTTTTTTCTTAGGAGATCTTGATTAAATCCTGTTGAACTTATAATAAACTTGTATAAACTTAAGATTTATAAAACCATGACCTATATAGGTCGCTACATATTTTTGTATATGTCATAAGACATGTATAAAAATTATTTACTAAGAAACATGTGATTATGTACTTAAAAATAGATTGGGTAAAAATCATGAAAACATTTTTGTATTTAATTATAGCCGTGGGCTATAAACTTTACTGACGGACTTCCAATGAACATGTAAACTTATGATAAACCTAGATCTTATGCATAGACTTTAAAATTTACTTTTAACCAAGTAATAAACATAGATTTCATTAATGAAAACCCATGGAAAACAAATATAGCTTGGGCTATCTGATTCATTTTGAACTTGTAATCATTTGTAAACTTGTCATAAACTTAGATCTTATTTTTGAACTTGTAGATAAATCGTAAACATATAACAAGCTTAAATCTCATTTTGAACGCCAAGATTTAAATATTAGCCGTGGGTTATAAGCTCATCTTAAAGCTTATGACTAACATGCAAACTTGTAACTAATTCAGATCTTATTTGAAACACACGGAAATAAAACATACCGTAGGTTTTTACTCTCTATTTAGAGATCTAGACTTAATCTTTATAAACCAGTAATAAGCTTGTAAGGTTACCAAAATTTCACACCTAGATAAATGGTTAAGTATTATTAATGGACTAGTTAAGACCATTCAACAATAGCCCTAAACTTGAATAGGCCCTATAGGCCCAATACAATATAGCCGTGTATATGCAAGAGCACATTAGGCCCATTTAGTGCCTTGTGAGCCCAATTAGAAAATTTTGAAATATTAATGGACTTAAAATATGTTTAGGCCCATTAGGAAGCCCATTAGCTCTTTTGGCACATTTAATAACTCCACTTAGTGATTTTATACTTAAATAAAGTTTTTATACAAAAAAATATAACTTATAAAAACTTTTAGACTAAAAATGTCAAACTTTAAAACTTATGGATTAAAAGCGTGACATTGAAACTTGTCTTGATAAAACAGTAATTACAAGGACAAATATTGTAAATATTTGAAAGTCTAGGGATTAATAAATGTCATTCGTGACTTATTAAACCTTAAGGACCACTTTTGTAAATTCTTGAAAGTTAAATTGTCATTTTATGACTCTAAGGACTAATGGTGTAATCAGCCGAAACATTTAGGAGTCATAGGGATTATTCTCGCCACTAAATGAAAGTTATAAAAACCTAATTTTTACTAGATGGACTAATCTGGCCATAACCCGAAAGTGTTACAAGCCCTAAGGACTATAAGTGTTAAAAACTTGAATAAGTCCTAAACTGAAAAGGACTAGAGACATCACTTTCTCAAACATGTAATCAAAGGGGTTAGTATTTAACTTGCGGAAACTTTGAGGACCTTAAATTAAATGTAATAAAGTATTATTATTTTTATAAATTGTTCATATAAATTTTATATAAAATTTAATGTACATAGATTATAAAAGTAAAATGCAACAATTGTAAGAAAAATACTTTTACTTAAACAGTATTATTAATAACAAATTTAAATGGAAGTTATTAATACTTGTACAACGATGTATTTAACTAAGATACAATAACGTAAGTGAACTGCCTAAAAACGAGTAGGTATCGTAATAAAATCCAAATAAATCTTAAAAATCTTGTACTAAGATTTTTAAAATCATCCACGATTGATTGTGTATCAGTTTAAGCTTATACGCTGATTATTTCATATAATTAATGTATAACTATTATGATCTATCCTTATATTATAAGTCCTCGATTTTACCGTTTTGGTTTTATAAACCACTGTACACAATGATTCTAGAACTAAATTATTACCACTTTCGTATAATTTCACGAAGTGTTAAATCTCTACTTGAGCATACTATCTTCACATAGTAAATTGATAAATTAATGAACCGGTTAGTCTATTATGACTACTTGGACAACTAATTAGCCACATAACAAACACGGATTTACAACAACTATACATATTGGAATATTTAAAAACAGACTAGGGAGCATTATCTCGTGTACTACATTTTATTAAATGTTTGAACTTGCTATTATGTGTATATATATACATACCTTACTAGAAGGAACTATATAATATAATGCCTGTACTTATGATTGTAATATATCATTATATTATTGATTGTAGTGTTTTACCACACCTTTAGGAAAATGAGGTAAATAGGGAAAGTATTAAGTACGACGGTTTAGGAAAACCGTGCACAAATGACCCTTATGATGTGAAAATTCGTTTCGCAAGGAGGTATATGTGTGTGAATAATTCGTAATTGGTTTGAGATTAATATTGGATAGAAGGGGATGAGAAAAGAGGATGACGAAGACGTGAAATTAATCACTACTACGACTAAACGTAAAACTGTAAAATGAGCAAAAATAAAAAAATTAATTTTAAAAATTACCAAAAATTCACCAAAAATCAAAGTAAATAAACTAAGAGTTTATCAATAATCAAAACTTTTTCAAACCTTTTAATTAATTAAATATTAATTTTTAAATGCTAATTAAAGCCCTAAAAATCAAATTAATTATCAAAAAGCCCAAATAAATATTTTTCAATTGGTAAACCTCGAAAATGACCTAAAAATATTAAAAACTATTTTTATAAAATTTTAAACTAAGAAAAACTATTTAAAATGATTTAAAAACTATTAAAACTTAAAATAATTATAATAATTATAAAAATTAATCTAAAGATGATAAAATTAATCTAAGAGTTGCAAAAATCCTATTTCAATGTATTTAAGCTAAGAAAAATATAAAAAGTGCAAAAATGTGAAATTTGAAAAATAATAATAAAATAATATTAAAAATCCAAAAATTATAAAAAAATCTAAAAACTTTCAAACTAGTTTATTTTAACATAAATAATCAGAAAATGAAAGTAAAATTACCAAATTACCCCTAATGGGACCCTAAATGGGCTAAAAGCAAATTCAGTAAACCTTAATGGGCTTTTTAGCCCAAAAAGTCAAAATAAGCCCAAATGACTTGGAAAAGCCCTATCTGACTCAAAATTAAACTCTAAACACAAAACTCTGAATGCCCAAAAGATGAAAATGAGCTTAACACAGCTTAATGAACACACAGCTTATTCTTATTGGGCCAATAAGCCCATTAAGCAATAAGCCAATGCCATAAGCTCTAATTTGACACACAACCTTCTTTTGGGATACTAAAGAGATCTGTAAATTTTTTTTTGAAAAAGCTCACTCAATAAGCCAGAAATAAGCAAAGAACAATTCCACAAAACAACAAAATAGTCGGGATAGAGTTCTAGGTTGTTTCAGAAGCTCTAGTTTGTTGCAAAAGCTCACAAATAGCTTAACTAAGACTAATCAACAAAGAAAATCCCAATAAGCCAAGTACAATAAGCTGTGTTAACCAATAAGCACTCTTTTAAAATAAGAAAACTTAATTTCCTAGTGAAAAGCTCTTATTAAGTTCTGATTTCTTCCAGTATAGCTTAAAAGGTGAGATAATTTATGAAAAGTACAAAAACTAAGTTATGGCACGTTTCAATAAGCTAAACTGATTGATAAGCACTTTTTGCCTTGGTCAACAAAAGTCAACTCTCTCCAAAATTCACCAAACTTGCAGAACTTGATTATGAGATGGTATTAAGCTTGTTTGAAGCTGATTTAGATCAAGTCTAGAGGGCTAGACCAATGAACTTAGCAAAACAGTTGGCTTGCTAAGCTTGTTTTTGGCAGATTAAGCACTATAAGCCAGTGGGCTTATAAGCTTGTGAGATAAGCAGCAAACAAAAGGCACACACCAAGTAATGCACAAGGAACCAAATACAAGCATGAAACAACAAGAATCAAACCAATTGCATCAAAATCACATAGCATGCATTTGCTGATCTAAATGACCAAAAGCTGAAATTCAATAAGCTATAGACTACTCAATAAGCAACCAAACTCTAAAACCAGATGATGGAGAGTTGCATAACCAACAAATCTATAAGCAAACCAAGTTTCACTCCTTAATTCCAACAAACAAACAAATTAAACCTGCTAATGTGTTTGACTGAATAAAAGTGTTCAAAAACTAGCAACCTATGATTTTTACTTATACCTTGTTTTAAACCTATCCAAAATTGAAACAACTTTCATACCAGCAAACCAATAGTTATAAACCAAAAGGAGCCAAGCTCCAAGGCCCTAAGGCCTTTGAACCAGCAGACACAAACAACCCTTAATCCACAACTTTTCAAAGCAACTTGTGATTTCTAAGCACAACCTACTGATTTTATAATTCAAACACACTTCCTAGATGACTACTAACAGATTCAAACACAAAAATCACAACCTCAAACACAAGAACACAAAATCACAGTCCAAAATCCAAAACAGGCTATATCATGAAATTTTTAGGGGAAACTTAAACAAGAGGCCATTACTGTCCTCCACAACATCCTAGGAGGACCAACAATGCTCCTTGGACCTTGTTCAACAACTAGAACAAGACCAAGGTTCTTCACAAAGAAGATCAAAACCTGCTGATGTTCAAAGTAGAACAAGGTTTTGATGTTTATGATTCTTCAACACAAATGAACAAACAACTCACCCAATAGCTTAAATCTCTTCTCAGGCTTGGTGTCAACAAGCTTGAAGGAGCTTTAGGCTTTTGGCTAAGGATTAGTACAAGATAATAGGTAAAACAGAAACAAGGATTTCAAGGTTTTTGAACCTTTGAAAACCTAACAAACATAGACATGCCTTAACCACAAGATTAAGGAAGGTCTATAACATCAAAGGGAACTCAGATTTCAGCTATTCTAACACCAACTTTTATAAAACACAAAAGAGATTTCACAATTTTAAGAAATTTAAATTTTATTTAAATAAAAAGGAATTACAAAGATAATAGCCAAAATCTGGAACAAGGGACTCTCACAAGTTGAGGTCTCTTTTTATAGGCAAATGCTTACAAAACACTATTCATAAACCCTAGCTAGAAAATCCCAAGATTGTGCCTGAAGTCTTCTAGATCTTTTGATGGAATGAGCTGTCCAAGTTGATCCAAGTCGTTCAATTTTGTGTTGTGAGTAAGCAAGGGATAATAGCTGTTGATTTGGCCACGTCATTTTGCTTGGAGAGGAGGGTGTAAGGTGATTGGTGGAACGGGTTTGGGTGTGGGGTCCAAGGGTGAATGGAGAAGAGGGAATTTTTGTTGGGAAAGGTTTAGGCTGAGATGAATCACACATGTGCCAAGGTAATTTCTTTTTCCCCTTTGTTTTGTAAAAAGTAAAACTGGGTTCATCACTGCTACAATAACTTCCTTTGATCCGAAATCAGTGGAGGGTAATTGTGTTTGGCGCAATAAACATTTAAATGTTTATAATGCCCATGTTTAGTCCTTGTCTTTTGGGAAAAGATGCAAAACACGTTTTCAGCCAACAAAACTCTATTCCCTTTGTTAAATAAGTTATGAATTTCACACTTTTGCCCCAAAACTTTGGCAAAAGTGTTTCAAGGTTTTTTTTTGCCATTTTTCCATAATTGAGGGACTGATTTTGGACTTTCTTGATCTTCAAAGTTGACTTCATGAGGGACCATATTTGACAATTTAGAATTGATGAGGGACTAATCTTGCCATTTCTTCAAAGTTGAAGGACCATTTTGTAATTTTGACAAACTTAAGGGACCAAACTTGTAATTATGAATAAACAAGGGTTTTAAGTGTCATTTCTTCATATTTTGAGGATCACTTTTGTATATCTTCAAGTCTTCAAGGGTTAATCTTGGATAAATCATGAACTAGGGCCCGGTTCTTTGTACGACTTCGTTTCTCGTGTCCGTTTTTCCTTGTTTCTTGTGATCTTTTGTCTTTTTCACGATATCCATACCTAAAACACACAAGTAAAGAAGTACAAGCATATATATGGTATTTTATGACATTTTAGTGCATTTAAAGCCCGAAAAGAACGATGAGATCATGTATAAATACCATCTCATCACTCCCCCATACTAAGCCATTGCCGTGCCGTCACGCAATGCTAGAATAAAGTATCTAAGCATCACCAAAATTCAATTTTATTACCCTTTATTGAAAAGTAAAAGACTTGGAACAATACTACGAAGATATGTGAAGACATAATGTATGATTTTCATCACGAATGTGACTTTTAGGGTCAAAGAATAGAAACAAGTAAATGTCCCTTAGAGTAAATTTCGTCATCCTTGATTGTCATACATTTCATGCTAAGTGCAAAAACGAGATCATTGTTGGTACAAGTCACAATGCTAACACTACTCATACGTCCAGATTGTGTAATACTTTTTCTCCCTGCAATCCTAGTTATTATATAAAAGGAAATGGGTTACTATCATTTTTTAACTATTTGTCATGGATCACAAGTGATTCATATTGACTTATTTGAGTATTTATTAGTCCGAAAGCAAAGTAGCACGATTTAATCGATAGTTAGCCGAAGGACAAAATCTTTTAAAACGGCTTCTCGTGTATCTCCATAAGTTCATATCTTGGCATAACTCGTTTCACGATTTGAGACCTTTCTCGGACCGATATTTGGCATGTACTTCATACTTCAAATCTTGGGAAGACGTTCTTAAAATTATGGTATTCTCTTCATATATTAGAATTTCTTCACTTGACGTTTTTGAAATATTCTTCATATTTGGACCACGACTTCATCATTTTTCTTCAATCCTTATTTTGGACTTTGATATACAACGATCTGCCTCCTTTTCGAACTTGGATATATTTATCCTCATACCTTGTAAGGGTCTTTTTGGATAGACTTTCTCCATGATCTTTAGGGGAGTAATTGCTTTTCGTCTTGTGTCTCGATCCTTCATATTGATTTTGGAATAATGATACTTCACATCAACTTGGATCTTTAGCAACAAAATAGAGCTCCTCATGCCTTGTTAGGGCCTTTTTGGATCTTCACCAATCTCCGCGTCCCGCTTCAATAAGTTATGCCTTGGCTATGAACTCTATTCAACCCCGAGCAACTTTTAAACGATCTTGTGCTAGAGGCTAAGTAACCTTTCAAATCGTACGACCTTACTTATTGCAATTATTTTTATTCCTAATGCATTGATCTTATGGGAAGAAAAAGCCACAATTAAAAACATATGAGTTTTTGAAAGAACATTTTCATGTTCTACGTTTAGCATGATCACTTGTCTAACTCTATCACCTCTCGTTCTTCACTATATAAAGCCCTCTAATTAAAGAGACTCGTGAATACTTAGCCATGCAAGTCAAAATTAAGCCAAATTTGGATTAGCTTTCATTAAGACTATATCAAATCAAAGTTTTGGGTTTTCAAGCCACCTATAGGATCTTGCACTTTCTTGGACTTTTTCAAGTTTAGAGAATGCATTTTATAGTTCCCTTGATAAGTGACTTTCTAGGATCAATTATAGGAACTTGCGAAAAGTTCTTGTTTTTAACCCGAATGAGCTAAGACTTTCGCGTTTTAAAGTTCCCCATATAAGAGTCTAGCAAAACTTGAATTGAGCGGGTTAAGGAATGTAAAGGGCTCCAAATGTCCATCAAGTAAAAAATTAGCTCTTATTCTACCCATCAGAAAATATACATTCGTGTCTTAAAAACACTTATGAAAACTACGAAAAATTTTAAAATTTGGCCATTTTTAGCCTTATTAGCAACAAAACAAAACATTGAAAGTTGGAAAACGTGAGGGCGTAGCAAAGAGAGTATCTATTCACCGCCCCCCATACTAAAAGTAAACATTGTCCTCAATGTTTCGAGTCTAAAGGTGGAGCACCCCCATATTAGAGACGAAGAGTAGAATGCTTAGGATCTAGCATGGAAAGGGTGATCAACAATATATCTAAAGCCGTTTATTAATTATGCTAAAAGATAATTGTTAGAATAATAAAGGATATGTCAATGGATTCGTGAAAAACTTCTTCAAGAAAACGATGGAGGCTCACGTAAACGAACACGAGAGTCTTTAATCGTAGATGATGATGATGATCTAGATAACACAATCACAAACAACCACGAGACAACGAGTTGGAAGGGTACAAATCTCCTCTCATTAGTTATTAGAAAGCATAATAGCATAAGCATGGGATCACCCCCACGAGGCACCTCGTTTTTAAATACCGAGTCATGAGCTCGACTCGATCCCCTCAATGCTAATTATCATTGGGGAAGGTGACTTGGTCGAGGTCAACCATTGAAGGAATTTCCCAACCAAAGTAGTGCTTAAGCCTATGTCCATTCAGCTTGAAGTTAGGACCATCATCTTGAGCTAGCTCGATGGTCCCATAAGGAAACACTTGTGTAACGGTGAAAGGACCCGACCAACGAGATTTCAATTTCCCGGAAAATATCTTAAGTCTAGAGTTAAAAAGTAACACTTGATCACCAACGTTAAAAACTCGTTTTTTTAATCTTTGCATCATGAAACCTTTTAGTCTTTTCTTTGAAAATCAATGAATTTTCATAAGCATTGTCTCTTAGTTCATCCAATTCATTCAATTGTATTTTCCGGTGATCTCCCGCGGTCTTTAAGTCAAAGTTTGCATTCTTAAGGGCCCAATATGCCTTGTGCTCCAATTCAATGGGCAAATGAAAATTCTTCCCATAGACTAACTTATAAGGAGTACAACCGATAGGTGTCTTATTAGCGGTCCTAATGGCCCATAAAGCGTCATTGAGTTTGTCGGACCATGAAGCAAGGTTTTCTCCAATCGACCTCTCTAAAATCCTCTTCAAAGCTCGGTTCAAAACCTCGACTTGCCCACTCGTTTACGGGTGATAAGCCGTAGAAAGACGATGAGTAACTCCATATTTCTTTAAGACCTTCTCGAATTGGTCATTACAAAAATGGCTTCCACGATCGCTTATAATAGCACGAGGGGTTCCGAACCGAGAGAATAGTTGCTTCAAAAACTTCACTACCACACGAGCATCATTAGTAGGTAAAGCCTTAGCTTCCACCCACTTAGAAAGGTAGTCGACCGCCACGAGGATACTTGTTACCATGAGACGATGGGAATGGCCCCATAAAGTCTATGCCCCAAATGTCGAAAATCTCATACACTTGAATTATGTTTTGCGGCATTTCATCATGTTGAGACGATTTTCCTTGACGTTGGCACAAATCACACGACTTCACAAGTGCGTGTGCATCACGATAGATAGAAGGACAAAAGAAGCCGGCATCGAACACTTTCTTAGCCGTGAGATTAGCACCATGGTGACCACCCGTGGGTCCCTCGTGACAAGCTATAAGGATATTAGAAGCTTCGGCACCAAAAACACAACATCGAACGAGTTGATCCGCACAAACCCGAAAGAGATAAGGGTCGTACCAAAAATAGAACTTGACGTCACGAAAGAATTCCCGCTTTTGTTGTGTCGTCATACCCTTGATTATGAAATTGCCCGCATGGTCATTTGCAATGTCGGCAAACCATGGGGTGGTGTCTTTAGATTTCACTACACCGAGAGTCTCGAGAGGAAATGTTTCAGTGATTTCCTTGTTCTCGAAAACATCTTTGTGAGGATCTTCTAGACGAGAGAGATGATCGGACGCTAGATTCTCGGCTCCTTTTTTGTCAAGCACGGTGACATCAAATTCTTGGAGGAGGAGCATCCAACGAAGAAATATTGGCTTAGCATCTTGCTTAGCTAAGAGATACTTGATAGCCGAATGGTCGGTATACACAATGCTTTTAGTTAAGACGAGATAAGGTCAGAATTTCTCAAAAGCATAGACCACGGAAAGGAATTCCTTTTCCGTTGTGGTGTACTTTAATTGAGCCTCGGTCATCGTCTTACTAGCATAGTGGATAGGACGGAAATGCTTTTCATAACGTTGCCCTAAGACGGCCCCTATAGCATAATCACTTGCATCGCACATGATTTCAAAGGGTAATTCCCAATTAGGAGCAACAAGAATGGGAGCTTTGGTAAGTTTCCTTTTAAGAGTTTCGAAAGCTCTAACACAATCCTCATTGAAGTTAAAAGGAGCATCCTTCTCTAGAAGGTTTGTCATAGGTCGAGAGATTTTCAAAAAGTCTTTGATGAAACGAAGATAAAAGCCCGCGTGGCCTAGGAAACTCCTAACTCCCTTAACGGTTTTGGGATGAGGTAACTTGGCGATGACGTCTACCTTAGCTTTATCGACCTCAATCCCCGCTTTAGAGACCTTATGTCCTAAGACGATTCCTTGTTTACACATGAAATGACATTTTTCCCAATTAAGCACAAGATTGGTTTCTTCACAACGTTTTAACATTTGCTCGAGATTAGATAAACACGACGTGAACGAATTGCCAAACACCGAAAAGTCATCCATAAATACTTCCATCGACTTCCCGATCATATCGTGAAAAATGGCCATCATCACCGTTGAAACGTACCCGGTGCATTACAAAGTCCGAAAGGCATCCTACGTTAAGCAAACGTTCCATAAGGACACGTAAACGTAGTCTTTTCTTGATCACGAGGGTCGATAGGGATTTGAAAGTAACCGGAAAAACCATCTAAAAGCAATAGAATTCATTTCCCGCGAGTCGCTCCAACATTTGATCCATGAAGGGCAAAGGAAAGTGGTCTTTACAAGTGGCGTCATTTAACTTTCGGTAGTCAATACACACCCTCCAACCGGTCACAACACGAGTGGGAATTAACTCGTTGTTTTCATTAGGCACAACGGTCATTCCTCCCCTTTTAGGGACACAATGGATTGGGCTCACCCATGGGCTATCGGAGATAGGATAAATCATTCCCGCGTCAAGGAGTTTTAAAACTTCCTTTTTTATGACATCGTGAATTTTGGGGTTTACCCTTCTTTGACTTTGAATTGCGGGTTTGTAGTCCTCCTCCATTAAAATCTTGTGAGTACAAAATTTTGGGTCAATACCCTTAATGTCGGAAATTTTCCACGCAATTGCCCCTTTATGAGCTTTAAGAACTTTCAAGAGCTCTATTTTTTCATCATTAGCAAGACCTTTTGCAATAATAACCGGCAACTTGTCATCACCTTTCAAGAATGCGTATTCAAGGTGAGATGGAAGATCTTTCAATTCAAGGATAGGTGGTTCCTCGATTGAAGATTTTTGCTTAACACTCATAACTTCCATCGGCGGAAGAAATGGTGGAATAGAAGTATCATTACTAATAAACACCTCATCTTCATTGTCGATTTCCTTTGAACTAAAACCGCCTCCTTGGAATCGAGTGAGATTTGGTGTAGAATTAGCAAGAATCAGATCCAAAATAGTGGGATTGCCACTTGACGAGCTATCAGAAAAACCTAACACTTCTTGTGAAAACTCATCGCAAACCACATCAACTAAGTCAATGTGATTGATGGTAGTGATTGCTTAAACATGAGAAGGTTTTGAGTTTTGAGTAGCGTTTATAACAAGTTCCTCTTCGTTGAATCTCAAAGTGATAGTTC
Source organism: Glebionis coronaria (assembly GCA_025667525.1). NCBI lineage: Eukaryota > Viridiplantae > Streptophyta > Magnoliopsida > Asterales > Asteraceae > Glebionis > Glebionis coronaria. The sequence continues at coordinate 179,422,729 of CM046879.1, forward strand.
TTGCATGAACGTCGATAAGTGATCTCGAGGTGTCTAAAAATGGACGACCTAAAATTGGAGGAACTTGAGGATCCGCGGGGATGTCAACTACTATAAAATCAACGGGATAGTAGAACTTCCCCACTTTCACGAAAACATCTTCGGCTACTCCACATGCTAGAATCGTAGAATGATCGGACATCTCGATAGACATGTTCGAAGGAGTAAGAGCCGGAAGCGAAAGCGATTTCCAAATGGAAAATGGCATCAAATTAATGCTCGCACCAAGATCGGCCAAGGCGAGGCATTCTTTCATATCTTGTATGTCACAAGGAATGAGAAACTTTCCGGGGTCTCCAACTTTTTCTGGTATGCGGTTAAGATAAACCGAAGAACAATTAGCAAGCTTTGAAAGCTTTTCCTTATCGCTCATCATACTTTTAAAAGTGGAAGCTGATATGAGTAATTTTACTCATATCATTTGTGATGGAGGCCCAGGTATTGAAGAACGGGCTGACTTGTTTCTGGAGGCCCGAGATCGCGTGACGAAGAGGGGTTTAGTAAAACGGCCATAACTTTTGCATCCTAAGTCCGTTTTCAGCCCGTGACCTGTCAAAACGTGCGTAAAAAAAAGACCGACGACGCTGTAACCACTTTTAGCTGGTTACGGATTTTCCAAGGCCCGAAAGGCCTTTTTACTATCAGTTTTTTGCATTTTTATGTTTTTTTCACTTTCAGTTGGACTTTGTCATTGGGCTACGGTCCAGCCCGTTGGATTTTTAGGGTTTTTCTTTGTTTGCAGTCATTATTTAATGAATTTGCTGTAACCCTAGCAAGACAGTTATCAGTTTAATAAAAGTTAAACCATTGGCCGTTGTGTTGCCGTGTTTCACCCTAATTTTTGGGCATTCTTCAGAATTAACGATTATTAGCAGAATTGTTTCTGGCATTCTTATTGAATCAACAGATACAATTACTTATCTTTGTTACTTTGTTTTTTAGTCTACATCAGTTGGTATCAGAGCCAAAGTTCCTGATCAAGATGCCTCCAAGGAGAACTAGGCCTATTCACGATGTGAATGAACAAGAATTTGAGCAGCGTATGATGGAGAGAATGGAGGAGCGATTCGATCAAATGTTTGATCAATTGACCGACCATATGAACACTTTGATGAGCAATAGGAGGCCTCGTAATCGCCGTCTTGAGGAAGAAGATGCAGATCTGGAAGAAAATCCGTTTGGTGATGGTTTATCTGATGATGAACAATCAGTAGGGCGACGGATGAGAGATCACAGTGGGAATAATGATAGGCGTTGGGAGACCAGAATGAGGGTTAATATTCCCGAGTTTAACGGGGACACTTTAAAGCCTGATGAGTTTATTGATTGGCTTGTTGCTGTTGAAGAAGTATTTGAATTCAAAGAAGTTCCAGAAAACAAAAGAGTGTCGTTGATCGCTACCAAGTTACGTGGTCGGGCATCCGCGTGGTGGCAACAATTAAAACTGACGAGGAACAGAGTTGGGAAGTCAAAGATCACGAGTTGGCAGAAGATGAAGAAAGTCATGAGGGATAATTTTATTCCTCATAACTACCAGCGAATGATGTACCAGCGGTTACAGAATCTGAAACAGGGGGCCAAGTCTGTTGAAGATTACACGACCGAATTTTACCAACTAATTGCAAGGAATGACGTTCAAGAGACAGAAGATCAGCTTGTCTCTCGATACATTGGTGGTTTAAGAGTCCAGATCATGGATTCTGTTAACATGTTTGATCCGATGACACTTTCTGAAGCGTATCAACGAGCACTGACTTTTGAGAAGCAGAACCGACGAGTGGGGAGTTCTTCTTCTCCTGCAATAACAGGTGCTTCTGGTTCGGGTAATGCGGCATCGCGTTTTGCCCCAGCTCAGGCTAAAGCAGTTGGTGAGAATACTGGGCCAGTTCCTAAAGCGGCCGGTAGTGGTGGGTTCAAGTGCTTTAACTGTGGTGAACCTGGTCACCGACAATCAGAGTGTAAGAAGGCTGGGAAGAGGCAGTTATTTATTGAACCTGAGGAAGATGATGATTTGGCTTATGACGACTACGTGGGAGACGCAGTTTATGATGCAGAACCTGAGTATGAGGAGGAGTATGTGTCTGGAGATGTGGGTGTGAATTTGGTGGTAAGGCGCTCCTGCTTAACACCTAAAGTTGATGGTGATGATTGGCTCAAACACAACATCTTTCAGTCAACTTGTACCATTATGGGTAAGGTTTGCACTTTTGTATTCGACTCAGGTAGTTGTGATAATTTGATAGCTGAAGGAGCAGTCCAGAAATTAGGGTTGAAAACTGAAGATCGTCCCAAACCTTATAAGTTACAGTGGCTTAAAAAGGGTGGGGAGATAACAGTTTCCAAGCGTGTCCAAGTTCCGTTTTCTATAGGAACAACTTATAAGGATAATCTTTGGTGTGATGTGATACCTATGGATGCTTGTCACTTGTTGTTAGGTAGACCTTGGGAGTATGACCATGATGTAACTCACCATGGGAGAACTAATACTTATAGTTTCCTGTTTGGGGGTGTGAAGATTACTTTGATGCCAAATAAACCTAAGGAAGTAGTTAATAAACCCACTGGTACTTTACTAACTCTTTCGCAGTTCGAAGACGAGCTGGAGGTGGGAGGTGATGTTTTTGTATTAATAGGGAAGGAGGTTTCTGAAGACGGTGAAGTTCCTGAAGCCATGATCCCTTTACTTGAGGAATTCTCTGATGTTTTCCCTGATGAATTACCTGATGGTTTGCCACCATTGCGTGACATACAACATCATATTGATCTAGAGCCTGTGTCACAGTTGCCTAACAGGCCACATTATAGGATGAGCCCGAGAGAACATGAGGAGTTGCGCAGGCAGGTTGAGGAGCTGGTTTCCAAGGGTCATGTTCGTGAGAGTATGAGCCCGTGTGCTGTTCCTGCCCTATTGACTCCAAATAAGGATGGTACGTGGCGTATGTGTGTTGATAGTCGAGCCATCAATAAGATTACTGTGAGGTACAGGTTTCCTATTCCTCGCCTTGATGATTTGCTTGACTAGATTAGTGGTGCTACCATTTTCACGAAGCTGGATTTGAAGAGTGGGTATTACCAGATTCGTCTCAGACCTGGTGACGAGTGGAAGACCGCTTTCAAGACCCGTGAAGGGTTGTATGAGTGGTTGGTCATGCCTTTTGGTTTATCAAATGCACCAAGCACATTTATGCGTGTGATGAATCAACTGCTTAGGCCTTTTATTGGCAAGTTTGTGGTTGTTTATTTTGATGACATTCTTATTTATAGTGCTTCTTATAATGAGCATGTCAATAATGTGAGGCAGGTCTTGACCTTGCTTCGGAAGGATAATTTTTATGCAGCCACGAAGAAGTGTGTGTTCATGACCCCTAAAGTTTTGTTTTTAGGGTATGTTGTTTCTGGTGATGGCATACAGGTGGATGAATCTAAGGTAGCAGCTGTTCAGGAGTGGCCAACTCCAACTACCATTACTGAAGTTCGGAGTTTCCATGGTCTTGCTTCTTTCTATAGGCGGTTTATCCATAATTTCAGTTCCATTATGGCCCCTTTGACAGACTGTATGAAGGGTAAGTCATTTGTGTGGACGGAGGAAACAGAGATGGCTTTTCAGGTTGTCAAGGAAAAGCTTACTACAGCGCCAATCCTGGTATTGCCTGACTTTTCTAAAGTTTTTGAGCTTCATACTGATGCTTCTAAGGTTACAATTGGTGGAGTTCTTAGTCAGGGTGGGCGGCATGTTGCCTATTTTAGCGAGAAGTTGACAGGGCCGAAGTCGAGGTACTCTACTTATGACTTGGAGTTTTATGCAGTGGTCCAAGATGTGAAGCATTGGCGCCAGTATTTGTTTCATAAGGAGTTTGTTTTGTTCACTGACCATGATTCCTTAAGGCATATTCGTACTCAAGATAAGGTTTCACATAAACATGGGCGTTGGTTGGCTTTTCTTGAGAAATTTACTTTTGTGGTGAAACACAAAACGGGTGCTTCCAATCGTGCTGCTGATGCCTTAAGCAGGAGAAGTAGTTTACTTGTAACAATGCAGGTTGATGTTCCTGGACTGGATGCCATTCGTGACATGGTGACTGTGGATCCATACTTTTCAATTGTTCTGCAGGATTTGCAATCCGGAGAGAAAACAGATTTTGTTATGCATGATGGGTTCCTATTAAAAGGGAATCAACTTTGTATTCCTGATTCAATTCTTCGCTTGCAAATTATTAAGGAGTTGCATGGTGAAGGACATGTTGGTCGTGATCGCACTTTACAGTTGGTTCAAGCTTCTTATTTTTTGCCTACTATGAGAAAGGAAGTGGATCGTTACGTCAAGAGGTGTCGTATTTGTCAAGTTTCAAAGGGGACGGCTACTAATGCAGGACTTTATATGCCTTTGCCAGTTCCTTTGCAGCCCTGGGTTGATATTAGCATGGATTTTGTGTTGGGGCTACCTCGTACTCAAAGGGGTAATGATTCAATATTTGTTGTTGTTGATCGTTTTTCTAAGATGGTTCATTTTATTCCTTGCAAGAAGACAACAGATGCAGTTAATGTAGCCCAACTTTTCTTTAGGGATGTGTATCGTTTACATGGTTTACCTTCCTCCATTGTTTCTGATCGGGACACCAGGTTTTTGAGTCATTTTTGGCGTAGTTTGTGGAAGATGGTGAATACTCAACTCAATTTTAGTAGCGCTTATCATCCTCAAACTGATGGGCAAACCGAAGTTGTTAACAGGTCCCTTGGTAACCTGTTAAGGTTTTTGGTGGGTGATCCTGTGAAGGCATGGGATCAGAAGTTGTATCAAGCTGAGTTTGCTCATAATCATGCTGTTAATCGGAGCACTGGGTTTAGTCCTTTCCAGGTGGTTTATTCTGCTCAGCCACGTGGTCCTCTTGATCTTATGACTCCTCAGATTTCTAGGTCTGTTCCGAAGAAAGTGAAGGATTTTGTTGAGGGGTTGCATGATGTTCATAAATCTGTTCGTGACAACTTGGTTCGCGCTAATTCGAAGTACAAGCAGGATGCAGATCAAAAGAGGAGACATGTTAACTTTGAAGTAGGAGACTTTGTGTGGGCTGTTTTGACTAAGGATCGTTTTCCAGTTGGTGATTATAATAAATTGTCTGCTAAGAAGATTGGTCCAGTGGAAATTGTGGATAAGATGAACTCAAATGCTTATCGTTTAAAGTTGCCAAGTCATATTCGTTGTTCTGATGTTTTTAATGTGAAGCACTTGTTGCCTTACCATGGTGATTCTTCAGATGATGATACAGTTGGGAATTCGAGGGCTAATTTTTCTTATCCAGGGGGGAATGATGGAGGCCCAAGTATTGAAGAACGGACTGACTTGTTTCTGGAGGCTCGAGATCGCGTGACGAAGAGGGGTTTAGTAAAACGGCCATAACTTTTGCATCCTAAGTCCGTTTTCAGCCTGTGACCTGTCAATACGTGCGTAAAAAGGAGACCGACGACGCTGTAACCACTTTTAGCTGGTTACGGATTTTCCAAGGCCCGAAAGGCCTTTTTACTATCAGTTTTTTGCATTTTTATGTTTTTTTCACTTTCATTGGACGCTGTCATTGGGCTACGGTCCAGCCCGTTGGATTTTTAGGGTTTTTCTTTGTTTGCAGTCATTATTTAATGAATTTACTGTAACCCTAGCAAGACAGTTATCAGTTTAATAAAAGTTAAACCACTGGCCGTTGTGTTGCCGTGTTTCACCCTAATTTTCGGGCATTCTTCAGAATCAACGATTATTAGCAGAATTGTTTCTGGCATTCTTATTGAATCAACAGATCCAATTACTTATCTTTGTTACTTTGTTTTTTAGTCTACATCAATTTGTATCAATAAACATTCAATAATTGCATTAATATCATGAAAATGTCTTGTATATGTTTGTCTTTGTTGTTTCGTGTGTGTAGGTACCAAGTTCGCGAAAACCGGAAAATATCGACACGAGTTTGAAGATAAAGATCAACAAAGCCAAGATTCGAGCTCGACTTTAGCGGATTTCATCATTTATCGAGTTTATGGGCCTAGTGGGTCCCACAATTGGGTAAATGGGCCCAAAAGCCCATTTAAGGAATTATACTTTTTACATTTGAGCAAAAGCCCAAATCGAGCCCACTTACAAGAAATTAATAAGGGACGGGTCAAGGCCCAAACACCATTTGCTATAATTAACAAATTGGACTCAAAGTCCATTTCAATTTTTCATTGGGACGTATCATGATGGGCCCTAGGGTTTTTACTACATTTAATAAACGATTTGTGTTCAGTCAAACGCCCCACACATCACACGTTTCACTTCTTTTCATCACACTCAATAATATAAAGTTTTATCTCACCCACTTTCACCCTTACACAATAAATTAACAATGTCGATACACTCTATGTGTTTCTCCTTCACCCCCAAAAATAACCTGCAACTTATACTATTCACAAAACCCTAGATGAGTAAATTGCCCAAATTAATTGGGGCTTTTTGGCACACGGTTGATTCAAGCGTGGGGGAATTAAATCCCCCAAGTTTTAGGAAGAGAAAAGATGGATGCGAGGGGTACGTGGCAGCGAATAACTGGAGGAAACACATCACCACTCCTATTAATAAGTGTGAAAACACTTATCCTTTTACCACTTATTTCCAATAATAACAAGACAAAAACGTGTGATTTATGTCGTAAAAGTCGGAATTATGCGTGGTTTGTGTTTTTATTGTGATTTAGGACCAAAATATGAAAAAGGAAGAAAACACGGGCTTTCACGGGCTTTTATCGAAGAAAACGGGAAAAGACGAAGTCAAAAGATCAAGAGTGCAAAAAGAACGGAAGTCCAAGGCCTATTCTGAAGATTTATCGAAGAAAAAGTCTAAAGACGGAAGTTTAACGAAGTCGAAGAACTTAAGTCTAATAGAAGAAGAAAATTAATAGACAAGTTCAAATCCCGAGACGACAAAGACAAAGAATTAAAGTCGAGTCTAGAAAACGTGAAGAAAGCAAGAAAGAAGATGCAACACATGCACTCCTTACACCTTCCCTATAAATACCCTCCTAATAGTCATTAGGAGTGTGGTTAGTTAATTAGCTAGTTTTTAAATTTTCTTAGTTTTCTCTAGTTTTAGAGAGAGAAAGTCTTAAACTTTCTCTCACTAAATTTCATCTTTTTCTTTTAATCTTTCAAGATTAAACACTTTGTATTGCTTATTTTTCATTAATCAAGTTCTATTTTAAGCTTTTAATCCTTATTCTCATTCTACTTTTCTTTGATTTTAGATTGATTTTGGTGCGATTATCATATGATCCGTGTTGTTCTAATTGATTTCGTGCATAAAAAGTTAACCTTTTGATCATTTCATAAGTTTTCATTTGATTAAGCTTTAAGACTTTTGTGCTTATTGGCTTACTTTTATGATTAGCTTATTTACTTTATAAAAAGTTTTCTTAAAAAGTTTATGTTTTTATTGTTTGATTGAAAAAGTTGTTTGATTTCGAGTTAGATAAGTTGATAAGTGCTTATTTGATTCGGTTTTGTTTGATTCGTTCTAGTTTTGGGAATAAGCTTGTCAAAATAGCTTATTTCTTGGCTTTTAAACGAATTCCTTCATTTTCGGAAAAGGTTTTAAACCCTTTTCCGATCTACATATTCCGATTGCCCCCCCCCCCCCCATCCCCTCTTTCCGATTGTAAAATCGGAAAAGGGTTTTGAGTTTCCGATCTGATCTCTTTGTGTATTCTGATTGAAGGAATTCTTTGCATATTCCGATTGGCACCATTACCTATTATTCCGATTGGTGCTATTCCTGGTTATTCCGATCGTGTCACGTGTCCTGCATTCCGATTACCCCCATTTGTTGGATATTCCGATCGGTCTATTGGCTAACATTCCGATTACCTCTTTTCATATATTTCGATCACCAGATCGGAATACATTCCGATCTGGGTTTCTTTTGGCTTATTCCAATCGAGTTGTTTTGGTGTAGTCCGATCTTACTTTCTTTTAGTACTTTTCAACTAATTTCTTATTTTTAGAGAGTTTTCCTAGTGTTAGTTTTATTTAGTGTGCTAATGTTTTTCTATTATTGCCTTTAAGTTTCCAAGCATTTATTTTTATACTTTATTTTAATATTAATCTTTTAACTTCCATTTTACTCATCGACACTTTAATTACTTGCTAATAGTTTAAAATAGACAAACAACCAAACCATTCTCTTGATTCACCAAAAGACGATTGAGTTGCACTTAAGACCGGTTTTCAATTCGAAAGGATTCAGACGATAAAGATTTTATACCTAGCCAAAAGCGAAGTATTAAATGGCGCCGCTGCCGGCTCTTTTCGTTACGATAAACGGTTTCTAGTGAGAGACGCATTGAATTTTGGGATCCGTTCATTGAACGTTATTTTCCTTGCTTTAAAAATTTTCAAAAATCCATAAAAAAATATAAAACTCTTCAAAAATACAAAAACATTAAAAAATCATTAAAAGCAATTCTTTTCAAAAGATTTTGCACCAAAAGATTATATACATATTCTTTGTGTATATTTTTCTTCTGCAGGTGTATGCGTACTAGATCTTCGAACTATTCTGAGCCCGAGACTCGTGAAGATTTAGATATGGCTGGTGTTAATAACAACAATAATCACCCACCTCAACCCAATTTGAATAATAACAACAACAACAACAACAACAACAATGTCCACCTACCTGATTTACGAACCATGGAGGAATTGTGCCAACCCACCATGAACGGACGCGGAGGCCCGATTGCGCCAATGCACGTCACAGCTCAGGAGTTTTCGTTGAAGCATCACATGATCCAACAAGTGCAAACGAACCCATTTCGTGGAATTCCGGATGATGATGCCAACAAACACCTCGACAAATTCATTACCATGACCCAAAGCATGAAGTGCTCCGGTGTTTCTATGGATGACCTTCGCCTCCAACTTTTTCCCCACTCACTTTCTCACCATGCCGAAAAATGGTTTGACCGTCTTCCTAAGAATTCTATTCATACGTGGAATGACATGACTCAACGCTTTTTATCGCGCTACTTTCCCCATCCATGGTCACAAGTCTCCGTAACCAAATTAGTGGATTCATGCAAGAGAATGATGAATCGCTTTTCGATGCTTGGGAACGCTACAATGTTGATTGACCGCTGTCCTAATCACAACATGCTCCCCGTCACTCTCATTGACACCTTTTACAATGGTCTCACTTTTCGTGATCGTGACACGATCAATGCCGCCGCCGGTGGTACCTTTATGAAAAGGAGACCGGAGGAGTGCCGAGAGTTGATTGAAAACATGCTACTCACCACAAGAATTGGGATTCATCCGCATCCTCAAGATCTAATCAGAGAGTCAATGTTTCATCTACTTCTTCCACCACCAACATGTCCGTTGTGGAACGTGCTATTCTTATTATTAACAAAAGTCTCCAAATTTTGACTTCTAACCAAACTCAACAAGCTAAAGCCGTTGCTATTTCTTGTGACACATGTGGTGGTCCTCATTCCTACAATTTGTGTCCGTCTACTCACGGAAATTTTTCTGAAGACGTTAACGCAGCATATGGTACTTATCCCACGGGAGGTTATCAAGCCCGCCCTCAAGGAGACCGTGGCTTGCTAAGTTATCGTTCCAACAATTATCTTGCTCCTCCCGGTTTCCCTCCTGCAAACCAAAACCAAAAACAAAGCTACAACCAATCCCAACCTCGTGCAAACAATCAATATCAATCCCAACGAAACCCTTACCCAACTCAAGGAAATTCTCAAGCTTACCAAGCTCTACCTCTTAATCAACCGATGGCAGTGAGTCCAGAAGTCGAGACATTCATGAAGACTAATCGGGAGCTGGTGACGAATCTTCAGAGTCAAGTCCGCAACTTGAAGGGAGAAATGGCAAAACAAGGGAGCGATATTCGAGCCGAGCTAAGGAATGATATGGCCAAACACAGCAATGAAATTAATGCAAACATGCAAAACTCTTTCAATAATCAAGTTGTTCACCTTCGTGATATGATTGGTTCGCTAATCCAAAGTAATCAACCCTCTTCTTCGGGTACTCTTCCGAGTAATACCGTTGCGAATGCAAGAGGGGAGATGAAAGCAATCACCACTCGTAGTGGAAAAGGTTATATGGAACCCGAGCTTCCTACACCTCCACCCGTGATTATGAACATGGAAAAAGAGCAAATTTCCCCACCTCCTTCACCTTCTATCCCCATTTCCCCACCACCCGTGGTTGTGAGTGATCCTATTCCCTTAAAGCCTTCTTCTTCATCCAATATACCTTATCCTTCAAGGTTGAGGAAAGAGAAGCAAAAGAGCAAGGATGATATTCAGGTTTCAAACTTTCTAAAAATGTTTAAACAATTGAATTTTAACATATCCTTTGCCGAGGCTCTCGCTCACATGCCCAAATACGCTAAGATGTTTAAATATCTTCTAAGTGATAAGGAAAAGCTTCTTGACATCGCTCATACCCAACTTAATGAGAACTGCTCCGCAGTGCTCTTAAGGAAATTGCCCACCAAACTTTGTGATCCGGGTCGCTTCTTGATTCCTTGCAACTTCCCGGGAGTAGAGAATTGCATGGCCTTAGCCGATCTAGGTGCCAGTATAAACTTAATGCCTTTAAGTGTTTGGAAGCAATTATCTCTCCCCGAGCTTGTCCCCACCAAAATGACTTTGGAATTAGCCAACCGTACGGTTGCTTATCCAGTGGGGATAACCGAAGATGTCTTTGTTGGCGTTGATAAATTCACCTTCCCGGTGGATTTTGTCGTCGTTGACTACGAGATGGATCCTCGTGTTCCATTAATCGTTGGACGTCCATTCCTAAGGACCGGTCACACTCTTATTGATGTAGCCGCAGGCGAATTAATCATGAGAGTTGGTGACGATCAAATTGTCTTCAACATGGGTAAGATTTCTAAGCAACCTTATTCATATGAGAGTGTTAATGCTATTGATGTTCTCGATGAGGCTTGTGAAGAAAATTTTCATGATGCTTGCAAAAGTACTCTTTCTTCTCTACCCAATGTTGAGACCGTTGCCTCAATTGCTCCATCATTGACTCCTTTTGGAGAAAGTGACTTGGATGATTTCGAAGCTAGCTTGGGTCCTATCGATATTAAGTATGATAATTTATCCACCAATTGGGATGAAGACATTCATACTATTGAGAGACTTCTCAATGAGGACCCGTTGTCACCTCCTTCTCCTAAAGAGGTGACTAATGATGATCCATCGTTAGTTACACCATCTATTGAGGATCCTCCTACTCTTGAGCTTAAGGACCTACCTCCTCATCTTGAGTACATTTTCCTTGAAGACAACGAGAAGTTACCGGTCATCATCGCAAAGGATCTGAAAGAAGACGAAAAAGCCCGACTTGTCGCCGTGTTGAAGAAGCATAAAAGAGCTATCGCTTGGAAAATCTCCGACATCCGTGGAATTGATCCTCACTTCTGCACACATAAAATTCTCATGGAGGACGACTTTAAGCCCACAATTCAAAGCCAACGAAGGGTGAATCCTAAAATCCATGAAGTCATCAAAAAAGAGGTTATCAAACTTCTTGATGCGGGTATGATTTACCCTATTTCGGATTCACCGTGGGTTAGTCCAGTCCATTGTGTGCCTAAGAAAGGCGGAATCACCGTTGTGCCCAATGCCAACAACGAGTTAATTCCTATTCGTCTCGTTACTGGGTGGAGAGTTTGTATAGACTACCGCAAACTCAATGATGCCACGAGAAAGGATCATTTCCCTCTACCTTTTATGGACCAAATGCTTGAACGTTTAGCGGGTAATGAATATTACTTCTTTCTTGATGGTTTCTCGGGTTATTTTCAAATACCCATCGATCCCCAAGATCAAGAGAAGACGACATTCACTTGTCCCTATGGCACATTTGCTTATAAACGAATGCCTTTTGCTTATGCAATGCCCCCGGGACTTTCCAAAGGTGTATGTTGGCTATCTTCCATGACATGGTAGAGCAAACCATGGAAGTCTTCATGGATGATTTCTCGGTCTTTGGGGACTCCTTCTCTTCTTGCCTTGCCAATTTGGAACGTATGCTTAAGCGGTGCGAAGACACTCGCCTTGTTCTGAATTGGGAAAAATGCCATTTTATGGTAAAAGAAGGCATTGTGCTAGGACACAAAATCTCTAATGCCGGTCTTGAAGTCGACCGTGCTAAAGTAGATGTCATAGCCAAATTACCTCCACCTTCAACCGTGAAGGGTGTGAGAAGTTTTCTGGGTCATGCGGGCTTCTATCGTCGATTCATTCAGGATTTCTCTAAAATCGCTCGCCCGATGACCCACCTCTTGGAAAAAGATACTCCTTTTATCTTTTCTAAAGAGTGTCTCGAAGCCTTCAATCTTCTTAAGGATAAGCTAACTAAGGCACCGGTCTTGGTTACCCCTAATTGGGAGCTGCCTTTTGAATTGATGTGCGATGCTAGCGACTTTGCTATTGGTGCGGTTTTGGGCCAACGAGTGAATAAACACTTCCAACCAATCCACTACGCTAGCAAAACAATGACGGGGGCTCAATTGCATTATACGGCAACCGAAAAAGAGCTTTTAGCTGTTGTCTATGCTTTTGAGAAATTTCGCCCCTATCTTGTTTTATCCCCCACCATCGTATACACGGACCATTCCGCGTTGAAGTACTTGATGACAAAGCATGATTCTAAGCCAAGACTTCTTCGCTGGGTTTTGCTCCTTTAAGAATTCAACATTGAAATTCGTGACAAGAAGGGAGCCGAAAACCTGGCCGCGGATCATCTGAGTCGACTTGAGGATCCATATCAAGGGGATCATCCGAACAAAGAGATCAATGACTCTTTCCCCCTTGAGACCTTAATGTCTATAAATCTCAATCTCGATGGCACCCCGTGGTTTGCGGACATTGCAAACTACTTAGCGGGTGGTGTTCTCATCAAAGGGTTAACATCCCAACAAAAGAAGAAGTTCTTGAATGATGTTAAGACTTACTTTTGGGATGACCCTTTTCTATTCAAACAATATGCTGATCTGATCATTCGTCGTTGTGTTGACGGACCGGCAGCTTTTGACATCCTCCAAGCTTGCCACAAAGGACCCACCGATGGTCACTTTGGTCCCAACTACACCGCTAAGAAAGTGTTTGATTCTGGATTCTATTGGCCCACCATTTATCGTGACGCTCACGAAATGGTTAAGCATTGTGATGCTTGCCAACGCCAAGGCAAGATCACACATAAGGATGAGATGCCTCAAAATTTCATACAGGAATGTGAAATCTTTGACGTATGGGGCATCGACTTTATGGGGCCATTTCCATCCTCCAAAGGGAACAAGTACATCCTCGTCGCCGTCGACTACGTTTCTAAATGGGTTGAAGCTAAGGCTCTTCCTACGAATGATGCGAGGGTGGTTGTGAACTTTTTGAAGCAGCTGTTCGCTCGATTTGGCGTTCCTCGTGCTATCATCAGTGACCGCGGGACTCATTTTTGCAACGATCAATTTGCAAGAGTCATGGCTAAGTATGGTGTCAATCACCGTCTTTCCACCGCCTATCATCCCCAAACCAATGGGCAAGCCGAGATATCCAACCATGGCTTGAAGAGAATTTTGGAGCGTACTGTGGGAGAGCATCGTACCGCGTGGGCCGATAAGTTAGATGATGCTCTGTGGGCTTTTCGTACTGCTTACAAGACCCCGATCGGTTGTACACCTTATCGTCTTGTGTACGGGAAAGCTTGCCACCTCCCCATCGAGCTGGAACATAAGGCGCACTGGGCCTTGAAGTGGGCTAACTTCGACATCAACAAAGCCGGTGATCATCGCAAGGTTCAACTCAACGAGCTCAATGAACTGAGGAATGAAGCTTATGAGAACTCGTTGATCTACAAGGAGAAGACGAAGATCATTCATGACGCAAAAATCATGAACCGAGAGTTCCACGTTGGTGATCAAGTCTTACTCTTTAACTCTCGGTTGAAGATCTTCTCTGGCAAGTTGAAGAGCCGCTGGTCTGGTCCATTCACCGTCGCCAAAGTCTTTCCATATGGGACCATTGAGCTTTCTCAGCCGAATGGGCCCAATTTCAAGGTGAATGGCCAGCGTCTGAAGCTGTACTTTGGTGAGGACATCTCTCAAGAGATGACTCCATCCCTCACCACGTTCCCCATGAACTAAATTTGGGTCGAGTCAGGCTCGTGACTCGGTGAACAAAAACAAGCGCTTCTCGGGGGGCAACCCGTGATCTATCCTTTACTGCTTTCATAATAAGTGTAGGGGAGCCCCGCATATGTTTGTTGTCTTGTTTCTTGTGCTGTGCAGGGATTAAAGCTTCAGAAAGCATCTTGATGACTTTTGACGAACCGTGATACCGTGTTTCCCATCTTCTCGGTTCTATCCTAAACTCTCGTGATTCAATATTTCATATTTTATATATGTTCACATTGAATTCACTTTAGTTGTCCTTTCCTTAGCAAGATTTAAACAAAGTGCACAATGTCCTAAGTGTAGGGGAGTTTAATCCCACATGCTTAAACATTGAGGACAATGTTTATCTCAAGTGTAGGGGGGCTTCTATCGAAGTAAGTGGTCTTTTCCATGAATTTCCCCTCATTTTAACCGGAAAATTTTATTTTTCGTCATTTTTCAAAATTTGTAATCTATTTTGGCCTAGTTGTATAGTTGTATTTGCCTTTATTATGCTTATTCTCTTTCCTTGCTAGAATAAATTTTCAATAAAGTGGTTTTAGATTTTTCTTAGTCGTGAACATTTTGACTCAACCCGAGTTTACTTACCTAAGTTTACTCTAGCTAGTATCCTTACGTGTTTAAGTCAAGTTTTGCTAGGCTTTTATATAGGGAGCTATAAAACGCGAAAGTCTTAACTCTCACGGGTTAAGAACAAGAACTTTTCGCAAGTTCCTATAATTGAACCTAGAGAGTCGTTTATCAAGGGAACTTTAAAATGCGATTTATAAACTTGAAAAAGTCTAAGAATTTGCAAGGTCCTATAGGCGACTCGAAAACCCAAAACTTTGATTTAATTGGCTAAGCATCCACGAGTCTCATTCCTTGAGATTTTAAATTGTGGAGAACGAGAGATGATAGAGTCAATTATAAGTTCCGTATTCTTTCTTGAATTTATGTGAGTTAATTATAAGCCTATTCTCCCTCCGCTTGTTAATAAATTTATCTGCAATAAATAAGGTTGTACGATTTAAAAGGTTACTTAGCTTCTAGCCCCAGATCATTTAAAAGTTGCTCGGTACGGATTAGAGTTCATAGACAAGGCATAACTTATTGAAGCGGGATGCGAAGATTGGCGAGTCCGAAAAGGCCCTAACAAGGCATGCGGGCTACATTTTGTTGCTAAAGATCCAAAAGTGATGTGAAGAATCATTTATCGAAAATCTATATGAAGGATCAAGACACACGACGAAAAGCAAAAAACTCCCCAAAAGTCATGGAGAAGTCTATCCGAAAAGACCCTAACAAGGTATGAGGATAAATAGATCCAAGTCCTAAAGAAGGCGGATCGTTGTATATCAAAGTCCATAATAAAGATTGGAGAAAAATGAAGAAGTCGTGGTCCAAAGATGAAGAATCTCTCAAAACTTCAAGTGAAGAAATTCCTATTATGAAGAGAAGACCATAATTTCAAGAACGTCTCTCAAGATTCGAAGTATGAAGTGGCTTCCAAATATCGGTCCGAGAAAGGTCTCAAATCATGAAGCGAGTTATGCCAAGATATGAACTTTATGAGGTCCCGAGAAGCACTTTTAAAAGATTTGGTCCTTTAGCTAACTATTGATTAAATCGTTCACTTTATTTTCGGCCTAAATAACTATCGAAATAAGTCAAACAATGCATCCTCGTGATCATTCAAGACAAAAATAAAATATAAGACATACACCTAGGAATAAGGGAGTCTAAGTGAATAATTGGCCCACATGAGTTCGTGATAGTTTGCTAACTTATAATAACAATGATCTCGTTTTTAAGCTTGGTATGGGGAACGTGAAACTTGAGGATGATAAACGTTCATGGCAGCCAAAACCCAATGTAAGTTTTTAATTTCTTTACTTATTTCTATCTTTTATGTTTAGTATTTAATAAAGGCCAAGGTGGGTTATTTAGGATGGAAAATGTAAACCGTGCTTTAAAAATTAATGCATTGCATGAGGGCATTGCAATGGTCAAGTGTAGGGGATTTAATAAGTGTGAAAACACTTATCCTTTTACCACTTATTTCCAATAATAACAAGACCAAAACGTGTGATTTATGTCGTAAAAGTCGGAATTATGCGTAGTTTGTGTTTTTATTGTGATTTAGGACCAAAATATGAAAAAGGAAGAAAACACGGGCTTTCACGGGCTTTTATCGAAGAAAACGGGAAAAGACGAAGTCAAAAGATCAAGAGTGCAAAAAGAACGGAAGTCCAAGGCCTATTCTGAAGATTTATCGAAGAAAAAGTCTAAAGACGGAAGTTTAACGAAGTCGAAGAACTTAAGTCTAATAGAAGAAGAAAATTAAAAGACAAGTTCAAATCCCGAGACGACAAAGACAAAGAATTAAAGTCGAGTCGAGAAAACGTGAAGAAAGCAAGAAAGAAGATGCAACACATGCACTCCTTCCACCTTCCCTATAAATACCCTCCTAATAGTCATTAGGAGGGTGGTTAGTTAATTAGCTAGTTTTTAAATTTTCTTAGTTTTCTCTAGTTTTAGAGAGAGAAAGTCTTAAACTTTCTCTCACTAAATTTCATCTTTTTCTTTTAATCTTTCAAGATTAAACACTTTGTATTGCTTATTTTTCATTAATCAAGTTCTATTTTAAGCTTTTAATCCTTATTCTCATTCTACTTTTCTTTGATTTTAGATTCATTTTGGTGCGATTATCATATGGTCCGTGTTGTTCTAATTGATTTCGTGCTTAAAAAGTTAATCTTTTGATCATTTCATAAGTTTTCATTTGATTAAGCTTTAAGACTTTTGTGCTTATTGGCTTACTTTTATGATTAGCTTATTTACTTTATAAAAAGTTTTCTTAAAAAGTTTATGTTTTTATTGTTTGATTGAAAAAGTTGTTTGATTTCGAGTTAGATAAGTTGATAAGTGCTTATTTAATTCGGTTTTGTTTGATTCGTTCTAGTTTTGGGAATAAGCTTGTCAAAATAGCTTATTTCTTGGCTTTTAAACGAATTCCATCATTTTCGGAAAAGGTTTTAAACCCTTTTCCGATCTACATATTCCGATTGCCCCCCATCCCCTCTTTCCGATTGTAAAATCGGAAAAGGGTTTTGAGTTTCCGATCTGATCTCTTTGTGTATTCCGATTGAAGGAATTCTTTGCATATTCCGATTGGCACCATTACCTGTTATTCCGATTGGTGTTATTCCTGGTTATTCCGATCGTGTCACGTGTCCTACATTCCGATTACCCCCATTTGTTGGATATTCCGATCGGTCTATTGGCTAACATTCCGATTACCTCTTTTCATATATTCCGATCACCAGATCGGAATACATTCCGATCTGGGTTTCTTTTGGCTTATTCCAATCGAGTTGTTTTGGTGTAGTCCGATCTTACTTTCTTTTGGTACTTTTCAACTAATTTCTTATTTTTAGAGAGTTTTCCTAGTGTTAGTTTTATTTAGTGTGCTAATGTTTTTCTATTATTGCCTTTAAGTTTCCAAGCATTTATTTTTATACTTTATTTTAATATTAATCTTTTAACTTCCATTTTACTCATCGACACTTTAATTACTTGCTAATAGTTTAAAACAGACAAACAAACCAAACCATTCTCATGATTCACCAAAAGACGATTGAGTTGCACTTAAGACCGGTTTTCAATTCGAAAGGATTCGGACGATAAAGATTTTATACCTAGCCAAAAGCGAAGTATTACCTATTCCTCCAATCAAAAGGGGACACATCAGTATCCAAGAAGCACAACTAGCACAAACGGATGCCATGTTGGCAATCCGTGTGCTAGTTGTGTCTTATCAACCGTAGGATCAAAGCAAACAAGAGAGAGAAGAAGAATAAATGATCTAAGGGTTAAAATCGAAGATGGAATATGCTCTCGAAGATCCGAATATACTCTCCTCAACAACCTTGGGATGGCTATAAAAACCCTTTATTTTCTTGTAATTCATCATCCCTTTCTTTACTATATTGTTATAATGTTAGTTTATTTTCAGAAATTGTAGTTTTTTTTTCTAAAGTTGTAATGTTTGAATCATTTTAATAAAATTTAATTTCTCAGTTAATTGATTTCTTTCTTACGTTTTTATTTACCTTTATTGAGAAAATTACAATTTGGGTTTATGAATTGATGTTATAATTTAAAGTTATTTATTTAAGCTGGAGTTTATAGCTTTTGTTAATGATAAGTAGAAAAAGGGAAAAATAAAGTTTAACCCTACTGGTTGGATTTAAATCAGTGTTGACTCGTCTAATGTCCATGGATCAAGAATCATTTATTGTTCGGAGGTAGTATTGTTTATGGTGTTCATGATTCGGTTAGATGGTTCATAAGTGGTGTTGATTAGTCTAAGATTGCTCAGCGCAAATCTTCTACTCAAAGGAATCTCCAATAGGTTCTATTCTTGTTTAATCTTATTGTTATTGCTTTTATGAATTGGTTTTACTTAAATGATTACTGAAACTGCTTGTTAATTTGATATTCGTTTAATATCAATGTAGCTAGCCTTGTATGTATGTTTTCTTGCTGAGATGTTTATCTGAACTGGGATTAGTATGTAGAATGAATTTATGTTGGATATTTTCAAGTCTTGATGTTAATGATGTTATGAATGTCTGTTATTTGAATATGATTGTATCAAATGCTGATGGTAAGATGTTTTATTTTTAGAAGAGATTGATAAATTTATGGAGTCTTATGGTTGTTTTTGTACCTGTTTAAGTGAGTTTTTATGCAAGTTGTAGATTACATAAGTAGTTTTGTTAATTGTGAGCATGAAACTTTTGGCTAAAATTTATCGTTTAAATTAATCTGTAATTAGATATGATTGATGTGAGTCTGCAGATGAGTAATTTTGATTCATATCATTGTCTGTTGAAGTTTTCATAGCCTGAATTGGTAGCTGTGTGCTCTATAGCTGCTAGTAATTTGACTTGTTTGAGTATCTCTGCTGAAACATTTGAGAGTTTAGTTTTTTTTGGGTAGTCTAGAGTCTATGGTTAAATCGATTTTTAGTCTGTCTGTACTTTGTCTTTGCTTGATCTATTAGTATTTGCTTGCTTAATGTTCGCTAAATAGATGATTGCTCTTGGTTATTTTTTCTAATTTTTGTGAGGTTCTGCTTCATTTTGCCTAATTTTGTTTTTGCTGAAGTTATCTAGTTGCTTTATTTGGCTAACAGAACCTTTTGGTCTGTTAGTCTGCTACTTGTTATCTATTTTCTAAATTGAGTAACGTTACAGTCACCTCCTGTGACATTGTAAAATCAATTCTGTTCAAAAAGGAAATTATAACCAAAAATCTGTCCAAAGTAAGGCTCGACCTCGAGACCTCACGTTCAATACCCAACAAGTTCACCATCTGAGCTAGAAGCTCTTTTGTGTTTAATTTTAGTAAGTTTAATTAATAACGTATCATTTCTTCTGGCAGTTTTTAATTAGAGTTTTTGTTGCAATTATATTTTCGTTTAAATAAATTGTAATTACTATTTTAATTAAAGTAAATTTCAGAATTAAATATTTTTAAAATTAAATAAAAATAAAAATAAAAAAGTGTTTTTATTAATTTTAAAAGTTTAATTAGTTTATTTTAATAATTAGATTTTTACAATTTTAGATTTAAAAAAAATTAGTTTTAAAAAAAACTAGATTTGGTATAAGTAAATTTTTATTAAGTTAATTAGTTTTAATTAGATTTAATTAGATTTCTAAAAATAGATTAAAAGTTATTTTTTTATTGAATAGATTAATTTTTATAGATTATTAGAAAGTTTAATTTTTAAATAGTTTAAATTTTAAGTAATTGATTGTAGATTTAAATAATAGCGGGTTTATGATTAATGCACTTTAGGATTAAAATAAGTTTTAAATTGGTAGATTTAATTTTTAGCTTAAAAATCGAAAACCAATTCAAATCAATTGTCCAAAACGAAACGAAACGTCTCAAATTCACTCGATCTTCGTGTACAACGAACTTGGTTCATCACGTGTTTAATTGAATTCGTCATTGGTAATATTAGTCTATTATTTTTTCCTAAAGGTAATTTTCTAATTTACCCTATAACGTATCTTAATTATCACTATACTATCACGATCACATCAAAAAATTTGGCGCCGCTGCCGGGTTCTTGTGTACGATTCGTCTTTGTGGAGATTTGTTGATCGTTGATTTGAAGACCCTTTCCGTCCTCGGAAAAGTTTTGTTATTTTTCTATTATATAGTATGTATCGTTTTTCTCGTTTTTTGTGATTAATATATTGTATTACGTAGAACAATAAATTTACATACTTTTCAAATAAGGCCTTAGTTGGGATTTCATCACCTAGCTATTGTAGTCGAATCCAAAACAAAAAATAAAAGGTAAAATAGATAAATACTAATAAGAAGTTTGAACTCGATTTATACAAACTATAAGGTGGGTATAAGTCGACGTGCTATAAAAAGCCGTCTAAGGAAAAAGGTTTTTAAGTGCTTTGTGCCACTTCGTTTCCCCGCTTTCTTGTGCGTATATTGAGAGGGACGAACTATTATTGGTTTGCCGACTCAAGTAGTAATAAATCTTAATTTTGTAGTTTACTTATTGAACCTCGAGACGTTTAGGTTTTCACCTATCGTTTCAAAGTCGACCGAGGGTAATTTACTTCCATAGTAGTTATCCTTATTCCTTGTTTTTATCGATCATTTTTTATTGAGCAATACCAAATAAAAATACCAAAAATAATCTTCTTCTTGTCTAAATTCTTTTCTTCAATCCTCTAAATTATCGTCTTTGTAGTGTATGCAATTACGTTCTTCTCGTCTTGTGATTGATTTTAATAGGCTTAAAAATATTCCTCGTAGAAATAGAAATCGTCAACAACAAATAGTGGAACCCGAGCTTCCACCTATTGTTGTAGAGATGGCTGATAACCGAACAATGGAGGAATTGCTCCGTGCACCCACCGAAGGGTATGGGGAAGCAATCGTTGTGTCGGCTATTTTGGAGGATCATTTTGAGATTAAGACGGGTCTTTTATCACTCATTCGTGCCGACCAATTTCATGGCAATGAGACCGATAGCCCGCATTCTCACATTCGGAATTTTCTTTGAATTACCTCGACTCTCAAGTTTAGAGATGTGTCGAATGACGCGATTAAGCTCATGCTTTTTCCGTACTCGCTCGAGGGTAATGCTAAGCTTTGGTATGAGAAAGAACCACCGGGTTCGATCTTAACATGGGATGATTTAGTGTCTAAGTTTATGGATTACTTCTTTCCACCATCTAAGACAACACACTTTAAGAACGACATCACTAAATTTGAGCAAAAAGTGCATGAATCGTTTGGGGTTGCTTGGGAAAGATTTAAAGGTTTGTTAAGACAATGTCCACACCACGGTTTCTCGGAATTGCATCAAATAAATACTTTTTATAATGGGCTTAATATGATTGAACAAGATTCTTTAAATGCCGCCGCGGGTGGTAATCTTTTAAGAAAAACTCCGAGAGACGCGTGGAGAATAATTGAGGATAAGTCTAGAGCACAATATTCACGAAACACACCGGTTGTTTCCAATGTGAATTCATTAAATCCCGAGATTGCTAGATTGGACTCTAAGATTGATAGTGGATTCGCGACTTTGTTGAATGAGATTAGGAAGAATCCTCATGGATCCATTAATATGGTTGAGAATGTTTGTGTATCATGTGGTGGAGCACATCCTAATTATGCTTGTTCGACCACGGGGTTTGATCAAGCTAGTGCTTTTGCCGCGACGGGAACTTATGGATCCAATGGTCAAGTTCCTCGTCAAAATCATGTTGCTCCACCGGGTTTTCCACCGGTTCAAAATAGGTACAAGAATGGAAACAATGGGAATAATTTTAACCGTGGTAACCAAGGGAATTATAATCAAGGAAATGGGTTTAATGCCAATCAAAACAATCAAGGTTTTCACAATAATCAAAATGAGTTGTCAAGCTATATCAAGTCAAATGAGGCAAATTTGAAGGCGTTTCAAAATAACATTCAAGGACAAATGGCAACTTTGAAAAACGAGTTTCAAAATATTATTAAAGGGCAAAACAACAAGATTGAGCTTAATCAACAAAGGCTAGAGCAAAGTCAAAATCGTATGCAACAAAGTTTGGAACAAAGTCAAAATAAATTGCTTTCGATGTTTGAGGGATTTATGTCAAAACCGTCATCTTCTTCGGGTTGCTTACCTAGTAACACCATTCCAAACCCGAAGGGAGAGCTGAAGGCCATAATCGTTTATGATGATTGTGATAATTTAGAAGAAGTTGAAGTGATTGAGTTTAACCCTCCACCTAAGGAAACTTTTCTAGATGTCACCAAGGCTACTTTGGATGTGATTAGTACCTCGGTTTTCTTTGATTTCTTTCCCGAGAAGTATAAAGATCCGGGTCAATTCTTGATACCTTGTGTTTTCAATGAGCTTGGGGTTTGCAAAGGCCTAGCCGATCTAGGAGCTAGCATTAACTTAATGCCCCTAGCCATTTGGAAAACTATTGACTATGCACCACTTAGTACCACTCGAATGATCATTGAGCTTGCTAATGGTACCACCACTCGACCGGTTGGTATAGTGGAAAATGTCATTATGAAAGTGGGAAATTTCTTGTACTTAGCCGATTTTGGTATAGTTGATTATGAGACCAATCCTCGTGTGCCTATTATTTTAGGACGACCATTTTTGTGCACGGCTCAAATTCAAGTTGATATGAGGAAAGAGGAGATTAAATTGTTTTATGGTGATAAAAGCATTGTTTTCAAACCGGAAAAGATTCCAAGATTTGTTTCTAAGAAAGTTGAAAGTGTAAAACTTGTTGAAACAATTGAAAGTAATAAGAAAGCTCTTTTTGATAAAGGTGTTTTCCCAATTTTGGAAACCTCATTTTGTGAAAGTGAAAAGTTAAATTCAAATGAAGAAGCTTGCTTTGTTGAATCGTGTTGTAATCTTTCCTTATCTCCATTCACTCCACACGAGGATGATAGTTTTAAGATTGAAAAACAAATTGATGATTACTTAAGTGAGCCATTTGAGGCTAGTGAGTTTAATAGTGAGAATTTTGATCCCGAGAGTGATATTGCTTTAATTGAACAATCTTTGAAAATGGACTCATTTTCAGTCTCTTCTAAGGATCATATTGATGTTCCTAAGGCACAATCTTCAATTGAAGAGCCTTTGATTCCTAACTTCACACCGAGTAAGGTTAGTGACTATTCATGTGATAAGTTCATCCATGAACTTTTTGCTATCATTGATCCACTTCCACGGGGAAGTGAAGACGTTTCCGATCTCGAGATCGAGCGTGATTCTCATGTTTTACCTACCATTCTCAAGGAATTCGCCGATGAATTTCCTTCAAATGAGAATGATGATCTTGTATCCGAGTGTGACACACTTGATACTTTGTCGGATATTTCTTGTGATGACAAGATTGATGACACTTTTGTGACCTACTCAAATCCTCTCTTTGAAGCTTCAATGAATAATAATCCATTGTTTCAAGAGGATTTTGAGAGCATCATACCTCCTACATCTCACAACCTTTGTGATGATGAGCTCTTCATTAAGGAGTTTGATAAGTTACATTCCATAGACATTCCTTCGGAATTTGAGGAAGAGTCTAATGACGGTGATGAAGACTCTTGGTTTGATCACCCGATTTATGATGATGATAATGTTGACCCGGAGGGAGAAGTTACTTTTGCTCCAATTATCCTTCCCACTCGCTTTGATCTTAATGTGCGGGTTTTTCATGCGACTCATTTTGAGTACCATGACCCCTTTGTTCACATTCATAAGAGTGACAAGGTCAACAAAGTCATGCAAGTTGATACCACTAGTGTTGAGACTTTTATACCACCTTTACCATGTGCTTTATATGATCTTGGATTAGCATGGGGGGCGACACCGTGTTGTCTATTCCTTTCTCCACTGAGGACGAGGTATTCGACCCCGGAATCGTTGATTTAGGGAAATCTCGGCCTTTCACTGATGCAATAATTGAAAGATTTTTTAATCATCTTGGTGCGAGTTTATCTCGGGGAGCATGCTACATCCATACCATTGTTTGTGACTACCATCTCTTTTTAGAGATTCGTGTTGGAGTTTTATCCTTTCGTTTGTCATCCGACAACGAGGATGTAATATTTGACCCCTGCATCGCGCTTTATGTTGGATTTTATTCCAATATGCCGGTTTTCACCATTTTCCCTAAGGAACAATGAATGCGGGGATCGAGTCGAGCTCATGACTCGGTGAACAAAAACGAGGTACCTTGTGGGGGAGTCCCATACATTCTATCTTCTATCTATTTTCTAACACTAATAAGGCTTGATCTTTCAAGCTTGTGCTCATGTTTTGTTGTGTTGTGAATCTTAGGTATGACCCTAATTTTTGAAGACTCTCGTGTTCGGTTTTTGCCAGTCCACTTGATCTTCCATTCTTTGAATGCCAAAAAGGGGCACACTCTTTATCCCTTGATTTTTATCGACTAA
Organism: Glebionis coronaria; assembly: GCA_025667525.1. Classification (NCBI taxonomy): domain Eukaryota; kingdom Viridiplantae; phylum Streptophyta; class Magnoliopsida; order Asterales; family Asteraceae; genus Glebionis; species Glebionis coronaria. Next base: position 179,447,501 of record CM046879.1, read on the forward strand.
CGTTTTATCTTGAGGCATAATTAATAAACGGCTTATAGATTTGCGTGCTCTTTCCATGATAGGATTTTGCATTAGACTCTTCGTGTTTTAGCAAGGGGGTGTTACTCTTGAGCTAAGAAACATTGAGGACAATGTTTGGTTTTAGCATGGGGGAGTCAATCGATATAATCGCTTGCAATTGCTTTTGTCGTGTCTAAACGTAATTGTTTTTCTCATTTTTCAATAAAATTTTAAATTTTTAGTGTTATTTTTAAGTTTTAATAAATAAAATAAGTGCTTTTGACACAAATGTAGGCTTTCCGTTGGTGAAATAAAAATAGTTTTTGACTCGACTCGGTTTTTTACCTTAGCTTTTCCTTAACGTATTTCAATTAAGTTTTGCTAGGCTTTTATATAGGGAGCTTTAAAACGCGAAAGTCTTAATTCATTCGAGTTAAGAACAAGAACTTTTCGCAAGTTCCTATAATTGATCCTAGAAAGTCGTCTATCAAGGGAACTTTAAAACGCAAATTCTAAAACTTGAAAGAGTGTAAGAAGATGCAAGATCCTATAGATGACTTGAAAACCTAAAACTTTGATTTAATAGTCTAAGTATCCATTGATTTCACATTTTTGAAATTTTACAATATGGAGAACAAGAGATGATAGAGTTCAATCATAAGTTTCTAAGGTTAAATTCTTCTTTGTGCAAGTATTTTTGTGTTTGATTTAATCTCCTCGTATTTACTTTCCACACTTGAATAATAATTGCTTAAGAAATGAAGTTTTTAGCGGTTTAGGCTTGATATCTTAACTCGTAACTCCTTCTTTTTCTTCCCTTGTAATTAAAGTGAGAACACATTAAGGGTGTCAGCGTCATGGACTTTTGATCATGGGATTGCGGAAATTTGGCTTACTATACATATCATAATAATAAAAAGAATAAATAAAAACATGTTCTCTAGGAGCCTTCGGGTGGGAGTCATGTAGCACTAACCTTGTCATTAGAGCCTTAGGGTGTATGTCAAGGGGCGTGTTGAATAAAAATTGCTTCATCATCATGATCCATAAGGTGGGATGGTGAAGTCAATTCCCTTATTTTTGTCCAAGGAGCCTTAGGGTGTGGATTTCAAATAAGGAGCACAATTGCATCTTAAAGACCCGCAAGGTGATATGATGTAGTTGTTGCTAACTCCATAAAAGGTCATAATTGACTTTGGAGGTTTTATTGTTGCTTTTATGTAGCCATATTAGCCAAATTTTAGGTTCGGGGATTTATTCCTCAAATCGTGTTAAGTTATCCTTGATGTGGGCTTTCTTTAGTGACAACGGTTTTTGAAGTCGAGGTTAGGTTTTGAGTGTTGAGTTTACACCGTTCTTACCTTCATTTTTGGACTAATAAATATCAAATAAAGTCAAATGAGCCTTTGGGTGAATGACAAATAAAATCTAGAGATACAATTAGGAATAATAGGAGATTGAGTTCAACAAAATTACTTGTATGAGTTGGTTTAATTTTGGGGCTTATGATTGACAATGATCTTGTTTTTGCACTTGGCATGGAAAAGTGAAAAGTCGGGGACGATGAATCTATTTGAGTTTTATGATCCTAAAAGTTATGTTCCGAATAATGAAAGCAATACATAATGTCTTTGCAAAATAAATTGTCAAAAGATGAATAAAAGTGTAGTTAGTGTTTTATTTTATCATTGCGTGAGGACACGACAATTGCTTAGCAAGGAGGAATTTGATATGAGTAATTTTACTCATATCATTTGTATCAATAAACATTCAATAATTGCATTAATATCATGAAAATGTCTTGTATATGTTTGTTTTTGTTGTTTCGTGTGTGTAGGTACCAAGTTCGCGAAAACCGGAAAATATCGACACGAGTTTGAAGATAAAGATCAACAAAGCCAAGATTCGAGCTCGACTTTAGCGGATTTCATCATTTATCGAGTTTATGGGCCTAGTGGGTCCCACAATTTGGTAAATGGGCCCAAAAGCCCATTTAAGGAATTATACTTTTTACATTTGAGCAAAAGCCCAAATCGAGCCAACTTACAAGAAATTAATAAGGGACGGGTCAAGGCCCAAACACCATTTGCTATAATTAACAAATTGGACTCAAAGTCCATTTCAATTTTTCATTGGGACGTATCATGATGGGCCCGAGGGTTTCTACTACATTTAATAAACGATTTGTGTTCAGTCAAACGCCCTACACATCACACGTTTCACTTCTTTTCACCACACTCAATAATATAACGTTTTATCTCACCCACTTTCACCCTTACACAATAAATTAACAATGTCGATACACTCTATGTGTTTCTCTTTCACCCCCAAAAATAACCTGCAACTTATACTATTCACAAAACCCTAGATGAGTAAATTGCCCAAATTAATTGGGGCTTTTTGGCACACGGTTGATTCAAGCGTGGGGGAATTAAATCCCTTAAGTTTTAGGAAGAGAAAAGATGGATGCGAGGGGTACGTGGCAGCGAATAACTGGAGGAAACACATCACCACTCCTATTCCTCCAATCAAAAGGGGACACATCAGTATCCAAGAAGCACAACTAGCACAAACGGATGCCACGTTGGCAATCCGTGTGCTAGTTGTGTCTTATCAACCGTAGGATCAAAGCAAACAAGAGAGAGAAAGAAGAATAGATGATCTAAGGGTTAAAATCGAAGATGGAATATGCTCTCGAACATCCGAATATACTCTCCTCAAAAGCCTTGGGATGGCTATAAAAACCCTTTATTTTCTTGTAATTCATCATCCCTTTCTTTACTATATTGTTATAATGTTAGTTTATTTTCAGAAATTGTAGTTTTTTTTCTAAAGTTGTAATGTTTGAATCATTTTAATAAAATTTAATTCTCAGTTAATTGATTTCTTTCTTACGTTTTTATTTACCTTTATTGAGAAAATTACAATTTGAGTTTATGAATTGATGTTATAATTTAAAGTTATTCATTTAAGCTGGAGTTTATAGCTTTTGTGAATGATAAGTAGAAAAAGGGAAAAATAAAGTTTAACCCTACTGGTTGGATTTAAATCACTGTTGACTCGTCTAATGTCCATGGATCAAGAATCATTTATTGTTCGGAGGTAGTATTGTTTATGGTGTTCGTGATTCGGTTAGATGGTTCATAAGTGGTGTTGATAGTCTAAGATTGCTCATCGTAAATCTTCTACTCAAAGGAATCTCCAATAGGTTCTATTCTTGTTTAATCTTATTGTTATTGTTTTTATGAATTGGTTTTACTTAAATGATTACTGAAACTGCTTGTTAATTTGATATTCGTTTAATATCAATGTAGCTAGCCTTGTATGTATGTTTTCTTGCTGAGATGTTTATCTGAACTGGGATTAGTATGTAGAATGAATTTATGTTGGATATTTTTGAGTTTTGATGTTAATGATGTTATGAATGTCTGTTATTTGAATATGATTGTATCAAATGCTGATGTTAAGATGTTTTATGTTTAGAAGAGATTGATAAATTTATGGAGTCTTATGGTTGTTTTTTTACCTGTTTAAGTGAGTTTTTATGCAAGTTGTAGATTACATAAGTAGTTTTGGTATTTGTGAGCATGAAACTTTTGGCTGAAATTTATCGTTTAAATTAATCTGTAATTAGATCTTATTGATGTGAGTCTGCAGATGAGTAATTTTGATTCATATCGTTCTCTGTTGAAGTTTTCATAGCCTGAATTGGTAGCTGTGTGCTCTATAGCTGCTAGTAATTTGACTTGTTTTAGTATCTCTGTTGAAACATTTGAGAGTTTAGTTTTTTCTGGGTAGTCTAGAGTCTATGGTTAAATCGATTTTTAGTCTGTCTGTACTTTCTCTTTGCTTGATCTATTAGTATTTGCTTGCTTAATGTTCGCTAAATAGATGATTGATCATGGTTATTTTTTCTAATTTTTGTGAGGTTCTGCTTCATTTTGCCTAATTTTGTTTTTGTTGAAGTTATCTAGTTGCTTTATTTGGCTAACAGAACCTTTTGGTCTGTTAGTCTGCTACTTGTTATCTATTTTATAAATTGAGTAACGTTACAGTCACCTCCTGTGACGTTGTAAAATCAATTCTGTTCAAAAAGGAAATTATAACCAAAAATCTGTCCAAAGTGAGGCTCGACCTCGAGACCTCACGTTTAATACCCAACAAGTTTACCATCTGAGCTTGAAGCTCTTTTGTGTTTAATTTTAGTAAGTTTAATTAATAATGTATCATTGCTTCTGGCAGTTTTTAATTAGAGTTTTTGTTGCAATTATATTTTCATTTAAATAAATTGTAATTACTATTTTAATTAAAGTAAATTTCAGAATTAAATACTTTTAAAATTAAATAAAAATAAAAATAAAAAATGTTTTTATTAATTTTAAAAGTTTAATTAGTTTATTTTAATAATTAGATTTTTACAATTTTAGATTAATAAAATTAGTTTTAAAAAAATAGATTTGGTATAAGTAAATTTTTATTAAGTTAATTAGTTTTAATTAGATTTAATTAGATTTCTAAAAATAGATTAAAAGTTATTTTTTTATTGAATAGATTAATTTTTATAGATTATTAGAAAGTTTAATTTTTAAATAGTTTAAAGTTTAAGTAATTGATTGTAGATTTAAATAATAGCGGGGTTTACGATTAATGCACTTTAGGATTAAAATAAGTTTTAAATTGGTAGATTTAATTTTTAGCTTAAAAACCGAAAACCAATTCAAATCAATTGTCCAAAACGAAACGAAACGTCTCAAATTCACTCGATCTTCGTGTACAACGAACTTAGTTCATCACGTGTTTAATTGAATTCGTCATTGGTAATATTAGTCTATTATTTTTTCCTAAAGGTAATTTTCTAATTTACCCTATAACGTATCTTAATTATCACTATACTATCACGATCACATCAAAAATTAAACGAGGCATGTATAACAACGCGTCGGCTAAACTCACATCAAAATGCACTTGTTGAAACATTTTTATAAAAAGCTCGATTTGTTGTTTGTTACGTTCTTGCAATTTCTCTTTGTTTCGTCTCGAAGGGTAAGGTAAGGGTGGTGTGGGTTGGACATTAGGCAACGGCCTTGGAATCTCAGGTTCCATAATTGGTATTGGTTCAACCGTAGGTGTGGTATGAGCGGTACTTCGTGGGCTTGTAATATGCTCCTTTTTGACCATCACCTCGGGCTCTTTCTCGATTTCCTTCTCCGTAGAAGTACTTGGACGAGAGATTGGTTCCTTGAAAGTTTTACCACTTCGTGTAGTAATAACCTTCATTTCTCCCTTCGGGTTTGCAATGGTATCACTAGGAAGACCACCCGAGGAAGAGGGTTTACACATGATTGCTTCAAACATTTTTGCCATTCGGTCTTCAAATTTTGATTGCCTTAAATCCGCTTTTAACAATTCTTGCTTAATATCATGTTGTCCTTGTTCCATCTTTTGTTAATTTTGTTGAAGACGTTGGACATTTCCTTCCATTTTATTAGCAGGAGTTTTAAGTTCATTAGCAAGTTCGTTTTTAAGCTCGTTTTTCAACTCGGATCTTAAGCTAATCATCTCACGTTGCATATTATCAAACTTAACATCATTTGCTTTAGCATAATCCAAAAATTCTCCTTGAAGATTTTGAGTGTGAGCATTTTGAAAACCTTGTGTAGTGTTTTGAAAATCACGGTTTTGGTTTTGATTAGTGACTTGTCCATTCCCACTTTGATAATTCCCTTTGTTGTAGTTACGTGAATTGCCTTGATAATTACCACCTTGATTGTTGTTTCGATAGTTATTAGCATTTTGATTTGGTGGAGCTTCATTTGGGCGGGAACCTTGGCCGTTTTGGTTATAAGTTCCCGTTGCTACGTAAGCACTCGAAGTGTTACCACCGGCGGTAATGCACTCGGAAAGATCATGAGCTCCACCACAAGACAAACAAATCTTTTCAACCGCTTTGACCGAAGCGGAATTCAAAGCCTCTTGTGCTTTCCAATGAGTCATAAGATTAGCAAATCTATCGAAAAACCGATTTTCCTCATTAGCTTCATCATGTAAGGCATTAATGCTACGAGACGATGACGACGATGACGAACCCATATTGGCAACACTCTGTGTGTTACGAGGGCTATAAACCTTAGATCTATTCTCGATAATCTTTAAAGCTTTATCGGTCGTTTTGCACAAAAAATTACCACCCGCGGTGGCATTCAAGTAATCTCGTTCATGATCATTAAGCCCATTATAAAAAGTATCAACTTGATGTAATTCCGAAATATCATGGTGTGGACATTCATGTAACATTTCCTTAAATCGTTCCCATGCCACTGAAAAACTTTCTTTATCTCGTTGTACAAATCTTGAAATCTCATTTTTCAAATTTGTTGTTTTAGATGGTGGAAAAAATTTGTTCACAAACTTAGAAACGAGATCACCCCATGTCAAAATTGAATTTGGCGGTTCTTTCTCAAGCAAAATTTTAGCGGGTCCATCTAACGAGTATGGAAACATCATAATCTTAATGGCGTCATGTGGAACATCCTTAAACTTTCTAGTAGCGGTGAGACGATTAAAATTCCTTATGTGATAGTGCGGGTTGTCTTTCTCATGACCTCTAAACTTATTAGCTTGCAACATAGACATTAAACCCGTCTTAATCTCGAAATTCTCCGCAAGGATAGCGGGAATCACAATGGCCTCTCCAAAACCCTCGGTGGGTGCTTGAAGCAACTCCATCATAGTATGATTAGCCATGACGACTTCTTGTTCTACAATAGGTTCAACAATTGGAGTTTGTTCTTCAATCAACGTCTCTTGATTTGCTTGCTTTTGAAAACGTTTACGAGCTTGTTTTGCTTGATTACGAGTGATCATAAACTTCACGAAGAATGGGAGGTGAGCAAAGAAGATTCTTTTTGGGTGTTTTGTGAATTTTCAATTTTTTTTTTGTGTTTTTGATTGTTTTTAATTTTTTTGGATTTTGGTGTATCTTCGTAGACAACAATCTACCAAATCTCTCCTCGAATCAAACTCTTGATTAAAGAAGCCTCAAAAGAATGAAAACTATCACGTGGAGTGAACGCCTTTGAATGACTTTAGGACTTTGGTGAAGACCAAATTGTTCAAGAGGGTTTAATCACAAAGAAAACCAAGCAAATATATTATACGTAATAATACTTTGGGCGGCAAAACCCTCGATTAGCCTTCAATCTCAAAATATTCACAAGCAAGCGGGGAAACAAGGCGACCCGAAGCACTTAAGAGCCTTTTTCCTTAGGGTATATTTTATAATACCCGCCTTACACCCACCTTATAGTTCGTATTTTTCAAAATCGAGCTTCACGAAAGTATTTATCTATTTTTGCCTTTTTCTTTTTGTTTGAGATTCGAATACAATAATTAGGAGATCAAATCCCAATTAAGGTTGTGTTCTCACACTTTTGGAGATATTTTGAATTGATTTTGATACTTAATACAATATAGTAATAATAATTTCACAAGAAAAACCAAAAAACCGATAATACGTATTAGTAGATTTATACTAATACAAATACTATTTATGGTTAATATTAAAAACAACAAGACAAATTAATCACGACACACCTCCCCGGCAGCGGCGCCAAAATGATTGTAGTATTTTACCACACCTTTAGGAAAAGGAGGTAAATAGGGAAAGTATTAAGTACGAAGGTTTAGGAAAACCGTGCACAAATGACCCTTATGATGTGAAAATTCGTTTCCCAAGGAGGTATATGTGTGTGAATAATTCGTAACTGGTTTGAGATTAATATTGGATAGAAGGGGATGAGAAAAGAGGATGACGAAGACATGAAATTAATCACTACTACGACTAAACGTAAAACCGTAAAATGAGCAAAAATAAAAAAATTAATACTAAAAATTACCAAAAATTCACCAAAAATCAAAGTAAATAAACTAAGAGTTTACCAATGATCAAAACTTTTTCAAACCTTTTAATTAATTAAATATTAATTTTTAAATGCTAATTAAAGCCCTAAAAATCAAATTAATTATCAAAAAGCCCAAATAAAGATTTTTCAATTGGTAAACCTAAAAAATGACCTAAAAAGATTAAAAATCATTTTTATAAAATTTTAAACTAAGAAAAACTATTTAAAATGATTTAAAAACTATTAAAACTTATAATTATAAAAATTAATCTAAAGATGATAAAATTAATCTAAGAGTTTCAAAAATCCTATTTCAATGTATTTAAGCTAAAAAAATATAAAAAGTGCAAAAATGTGAAATTTGAAAAATAATATTAAAATAATATTAAAAATCCAAAAATTATAAAAAATTATAAAAACTTACAAACTAGTTTATTTTAACCTAAATAATCAGAAAATGAAAGTAAAATTACCAAATTACCCCTAATGGGCCCCAAATGGGCTAAAAGCAAATTCAGTCAACCTTAATGGGCTTTTTAGCCCAAAAAGTCAAAATAAGCCCAAATGACTTGGAAAAGCCCTATCTGACTCAAAATTCAATTCTAGACACAAAACTCTGAAGGCCCAGAAGCTGAAAATGAGCTTATCACAGCTTAATGAACACACAACTTATTCTTATTGGGCCAATAAGCCCATTAAGCAATAAGCCAATGCCATAAGCTCTAATTTGATACACAACCTTCTTTTGGGATACTAAAGAGATCTGTAAAAAGAAATTTTGAAAAAGCTCACTCAATAAGCCAGAAATAAGCAAAGAACAATTCCACAAAACAACAAAATAGTCGGGATAGAGTTCTAGGTTGTTTCAGAAGCTCTAGTTTGTTGCAAAAGCTCACAAATAGCTTAACTAAGACTAATCAACAAAGAAAATCCCAATAAGCCAAGTACAATAAGCTGTGTGAACCAATAAGCACTCTTTTAAAATAAGAAAACTTAATTTCCTAGTGAAAAGCTCTTATTAAGTTCTGATTTCTTCCAGTATAGCTTAAAAGGTGAGATAATTTATAAAAAGTACAAAAACTAAGTTGTGGCACGTTTCAATAAGCTAAACTGATTGATAAGCACTTTTTGCCTTGGTCAACAAAAGTCAACTCTCTCCAAAATTCACCAAACTTGCAGAACTTGATTATGAGATGGTATTAAGCTTGTTTGAAGCTGATTTAGATCAAGTCTAGAGGGCTAGACCAATGAACTTAGCAAAACAGTTGGCTTGCTAAGCTTGTTTTTGGCAGATTAAGCACTATAAGCCAGTGGGCTTATAAGCTTGTGAGATAAGCAGCAAACAAAATGCACACACCAAGTAATGCACAAGGAACCAAATACAAGCATGAAACAACAAGAATCAAACCAATTGCATCAAAATCACATAGCATGCATTTGCTGATCTAAATGACCAAAAGTTGAAATTCAATAAGCTATAGACTACTCAATAAGCAACCAAACTCTAAAACCAGATGATGCAGAGTTGCACAACCAACAAATCTATAAGCAAACCAAGTTTCACTCCTTAATTCCAACAAACAAACAAATTAAACCTGCTGATGTGTTTGACTGAATAAAAGTGTTCAAACACTAGCAACCTATGATTTTTAGTTATACCTTGTTTTAAACCTATCCAAACTTGAAACAACTTTCATACCAGCAAACCAATAGTTATAAACCAAAAGGAGCCAAGCTCCAAGGCCCTAAGGCCTTTGAACCAGCAGACACAAACAACCCTTAATCCACAACTTTTCAAAGCAACTTGTGATTTCTAAGCACAACCTACTGATTTTATAATTCAAACACACTTCCTAGATGACTACTAACAGATTCAAACACAAAAATCACAACCTCAAACACAAGAACACTAAATCACAGTCCAAAATCCAAAACAGGCTATATCATGAATTTTTTAGGGGAAACTTAAACAAGAGGCCATACCTGTCCTCCACGACATCCTAGGAGGACCAGCAATGCTCCTTGGACCTTGTTTAACAACTAGAACAAGACCAAGGTTCTTTACAAAGAAGATCAAAACCTGCTGATGTTCAAAGTAGAACAAGGTTTTGATGCTTATGATTCTTCGACACAAATGAACAAACAACTCACCCAATAGCTTAAATCTCTTCTCAGGCTTGGTGTCAACAAGCTTGAAAGAGCTTTAGGCTTTTGGCTAAGGATTAGTACAAGATAATAGGTAAAACATAAACAAGGATTTCAAGGTTTTTGAACCTTTGAAAACCTAACAAACATAGACGTGCCTTAACCACAAGATTAAGGAAGGTCTATAACATCAAAGGGAACTCAGATTTCAGCTATTCTAACACCAACTTTTATAAAACACAAAAGAGATTTCACAATTTTAAGAAATTCAAATTTTATTTAAATAAAAAGGAATTACAAAGATAATAGCCAAAATCTGGAAAAAGGGACTCTCACAAGTTGAGGTCTCCTTTTATAGGCAAATGCTTACAAAACACTATTCATAAACCCTAGCTAGAAAATCCCAAGATTGTCCCTGAAGTCTTCTAGATCTTTTGATGGAATGAGTTGTCCAAGTTGATCCAAGTCGTTCAATTTTGCGTTGTGAGTAAGCAAGGGATAATAGCTGTTGATTTGGCCACGTCATTTTGCTTGGAGAGTAGGGTGTAAGGTGATTGGTGAAACGGGTTTGAGTGTGGGGTCCAAGGGTGAGTGGAGAAGAGGGAATTTTTGTTGGGAAAGGTTTAGGCTGAGGTGAATCACACATGTGCCATGGTAATTTCTTTTTCCCCTTTGTTTTGTAAAAAGTAAAACTGGGTTCCTCACTGCTACAGTAACTTCCTTTGATCCGAAATCAGTGGAGGGTAATTGTGTTTGGCGCAATAAACATTTAAATGTTTATAATGCCCATGTTTAGTCCTTGTCTTTTGGGAAAAGATGCAAAACACGTTTTCAGCCAACAAAACTCTATTCCCTTTGTTAAATAAGTTATGAATTTCACACTTTTGCCCTAAAACTTTGGCAAAAGTGTTTTAAGGGTTGTTTTTGCCATTTTTCCATAATTGAGGGACTGATTTTGGACTTTCTTGATCTTCAAAAGTCTTCATAGTATCTTTGACTTCATGAGGGACCATATTTGATAATTTAGAATTAATGAGGGACTAATCTTGCCATTTATTCAAAGTTGAAGGACCATTTTGTAATTTTGACAAACTTAATGGACCAAACTTGTAATTATGAATATACAAGGGTTTTAAGTGTCATTTATTCATATTTTGAGGATCAATTTTGTATATCTTCAAGTCTTCAAGGGTTAATCTTGGCTAAATCATGAACTAGGGCCCGTTTCTTTGTATGGCTTCGTTTCTCGTGTCCATTTTTCCTTGTTTCTTGTGATCTTTTGTCTTTTTCACGATATCCATACCTAAAACACACAATTAAACAAATACAAGCATATATATGGTATTTTATGACATTTTAGTGCATTTAAAGCCCGAAAAGAACGATGAGATCATGTATAAATGCCATCTCATCAATTATATATATATATATATATATATATATATATATATATATATATATATATATATATATATATATATATATATATATATATATATATATATATATATATATATATATATATATATATATATATATATATATCTATATATATATATATATATATATATATATGTATATATATATATATATATATATATATATATATATATATATATATATATATATATATATATATATATATATATATATGAACTCCTTGTTTGATACGTATTCTTGCACACGTTATCGCGCGTCCACATTTATTTTCTTCCGCTTATGGTTTTGTACTGAAGGTCTACGTAAACTTGGCTTATTCTACATGATGGATTGGATTGATTAAGTGGGTAGATTGATTAATAAGAATAAAGATTAGATGAAAAGGTTGTTCAAGCTTAAGCTTGAGGTTAATGTGACACTCAGTCACATTCCATTGTACTTATCGGAGTTTGGGTGATAAATATATTTTACCGGGGTAATCATTCCCCTTTACCCAAAAAAAAAGATTAGATGAAAAGGATGAGAAGGAGATGAGGGTGTAGAGAGAGAAAGGAGAGGATGAGAGAGAAAGTGAAATGGAATTAATGAAAAGTATGAAAACCACCAACCCCTCCTAACATGCTAGGAGGGGTATATATAGCCCACCCTACATGTGGGCTATATGGACTATATGTTAATAACTAGATCACGAGCCCATTATATTAATATATCGTTGGAGCGACCGATCCTTCATAAATACGTAAAAATGTATTTCCAACAATCTCCCCCTAAGGGAGGTCGCTCCAAGAAACAAAGTTCTAAATATTATATATCTCGTGATCTATGCTAACTAAGATGTGACCGAGACTTTATTAGGAAAAACGTATTTCCAACAATCTCCCCCTAAGGGAGGTCACATCTTTTTACAAAATCTTAAACCTAGCATCTATGCTTGAGTCTTCGATCTTGTTCTCGTGAATATGCTTGATGTGATCTTTGACTTAAGTCTTGAGCATGTTTTCTTGCCTTGACCTTGTACATTCGTCACGTGTGATATTCGCCTCTTCGTGACTTCATGTTCCACATACTTATACCTTTAAATTCTTGAAAGCTTCAGAGTTTGATACAACGGAAGACTTGACCTTCAGACTTTCTTGAATTTGTTGAAGTACTAAGTGTATGTAGAATAAGCATGTGGTGATGACTTCTTCTGGATTATACAACGCAATGCCACCTTCTTGTTACGCTGCATAAGAAAATTAGCAACAAACCATATACACGGATGAAATGGCCTTGAACATTTCATTCTAATTCGGTAGCATTTTACCTCCGGTCGGTGAAGACCGTTGGACGATATTAAATATCGTACTTGTGGCAGGTAGTTTCAATAAAGAACCTCCTTGATAAGATTTCGTGGTTAAACCCGTTCTCTTTACTCGACCGTCCAAAGCTGACTGCGAACGTAAAGAGTGAATCATTTGGATAATATTATCCGCATGATTTGAAGCCGTCAATTCATGTTCCTGGAACAAGTGAAGTTCAATTAAGAACCGCACCATCGTTGCTTTCCAGTTGTCACGAGCTTGATTCGTATAGAATCTTGCAAGTTACCTACCAAATGCTGTTTGATGTTAACACTAGAAGGATTTCCATTCGTCACTGTAAATACTTAATAGTATTACTCTGATGTTCTGGCAAGATCACTAAGATATTGCCTAGAGGCCTAGAACGTGTTTAAATTCAGTTAAGAATTTAAACCACTGTTGCTTTCCAGTTATCACAAGCTTGATTCATAAAGAATCGCACAAGTCACCAACCATGAGCTTTTTGATGTTCGCTCAAGAAGGATTTCCATCTTCATTGTAAATACTTTTTTATTACTCGGATGTTCGGGCAAGATCATGAAGATTTTGCGTAGGACTCATAAGAACTTTCTTACTTTTCACAGTGTGTGAAGAAGCAAGGAATTATGAAAGTGTGTCCTAATGAGATATTTGATGATCTTAAATGGCTCTAGACTCGATCGTGCATTTTGGATTTTAGTGATCGGAGGCTGGAGAGGAGTGCCACCTTTTCAATACCAATTTATTCGGAGTGAATAAATCAATAGATAATGCGTTGTCTCCGTGTGATTAAAACAAATATCTTTAGAGAGATATCTGAGTTAACTGGGATGGGTTGTGCCTTGCATCACTGGGTCCATGATGTCTATCTTCAATATCGAGAATCATAAATGATCTCAATAGCATATGAATTGACCCGGTTTCCGCCTAAGTTGTAAGGAGAGCTACTTTCTTTACACCCTTTATCTTTACAATTCTTTTTCATTCTTCAACCCCTTCAATGCTTACCAATACGTCATAACTAGCACCTTGTTGTGATTGTTCTAGTGCTAACTTAAGTACTTGGTCGGCATTCAGCTACGTTCACAATCTTTCTCCATCTTTCCTAAGGACTTCTATTTCTTGCTATGGAATGTCCTTGGGAAGATTCCTCCGGTTGTAGAGGAATCATTGGACTTTAACCTATCCTACCATCCTTATGTCACCACAATCGTCACCGTCGTGAATTAAGATGTTGTGGGTAAGTATACGTCACCATGAAATCCATTTTAATATCCAAATCCATTTTGCTCCCCTTTAACATATGCCACGATATTCGAAAATATTTCGCACATGTCGGGATGAGCCAGTATATTAAGTCAAACCATTGAGTCATATTAAATCACATTTTCTCCCCCATATTAAAAATATTAACCCAATCGATGTTTTTAATATCAATTGATTTAATGAGATTTTAAGAAAGTTTGGGAAGAAAAATGCAAATCCGATTAAATCCATTTATCTTCATGATTTTTTACAAGCTCCCCCTCAGATTAATGAGGGAGTACTTGAAACGTAAATTAAATACCTTTTAAACACAAGTGTAAGGTATTTATCACGTGCAAATATCATATACGATAATGTATTCACAAGATTAGCAATTTACGAGGTTGGACCTGAATGATGAAGAACAACATATGAAAGAATCACATGGTTCTTGTTCACGAAAGTTGGTCTTCCTCGTAACATCTGAAATTATCTTCCCCTTTACACCACATGGACAATTGATATCGTTGTCTTGACACCAACTTGTGAACTATGGCACTTTCGGCATCGAAGATTCTGAATGCTGGACAATTGCTCCCCATCAATTGTTGACCCGTGTTCTACTTAAAGAGCTGTAGTCGTCGTTTGAGCAGTCGCATCGTCTAGTATGTAGATAACAATTGCAACGAACTTCGGATTGTGGAATTGATAACTTCGGATTGTGGAGTCAAAGCTTTCCGGTGAAATGCTTGACTTCAATGTGAAAAGCGGGTTACTATCGGAAATAATAGCAAACCATATGGAGCATGTTTTAAATCTTTTAAACTTCTGCTCGAACTTTATTTACAACCCCGTGTCATTATTGAATGACATTTATAGGTTCGTAAATATTATCGATTCCAGAAGACATGCTCCTTTTATCAAAACTTTTTTGAACACACAATTTTGAAAGATTTAGAAAAACCTTATGAGAAATTCTTGAAAAATTGTGTTCAAAGTTTTGAAAACCAATTACTTGAGCTTAAGATTTGGAATATCTTAGGAAATCTCAAGTCCGAGAAGTTGTAAACTTCTCGTTGTAAGGATAAGTTACCATCGGCGATAAACTTTCCTTTTATCTGAAGGACGAGTTCTAAGCTGACATTTACTTAGAAGTCGTTTTCATGAGCTTGAAAACTTTGACTATTTTAACGGAAAGCTCATGACCGAGAAAGGTTAATTTCTCGTTATGAGGAAAAGTTCTCTTATTCAAAAGATACACTTTCCTTTCTGAGCTTAAAACTTCAAATGTTTTAAGACAAGCTCATGACCGAGAAAGGTTAATTTCTCATTATGAGGATAAGGTATCATAAAAGATAAACTTTCCCTTATTTGAAGTACGGGTCATCATATGATATTTAATGATGAACCATTTATACAAGCTTAAAACCTTTGAATGGTATTAACGTAAGCTCGTGTCCGAGAAAATTTAATTTCTCGTTAATTAGGATAAGTTTATCATCGGCGATAAACTTTCCTTTCTTTGATGCACGAGTTACAGTCTGTGATATGACTATAAGTCCTATACACGAGCTTAAAACCTTTGAATAGTTTTAATCGGAAGCTCTTGTCTCAGAAAATTTAATTTCTCGTTTTGAGGGTAAGTTATCGTTGCGAGATAAACTTCCCTTTCTTTGAAGAACGGGTTACAGACTGTGATTTGAATGTAAGCCTTGATATTTAAGCTTAACCATGAATCCCCTGAGACACTTGTTTCTCCTAAATCTGCTTCTTCAGCAACCAAACTCTAAGAGTATCCTTAGTTGAACGGTATACAATGATTGGACCACTTCGTTCTTTTGGAACATCAACTTTGGTACCTGCATTCTCATTAGGAATTTGCTTGCTTTGACATGGGTTAGCGATATCACTTTTAGAAGCACGTGGAGGTTCATAGTTGGCTTTACTTGTGTTAGAGGCGACTTGAGTAGATCATTCACTTGTCTTAGCTGGCAAATGTTTCCTTTTATAGAAAACCTTAAGTTTAGGCTTAAGTGAAGTATCATCTTTATCAGTTTCCTCCCTAGTAGACTTAGTAGAATTGGAGGCTATCCTAGTTAAAGGGCACTCGTTTCCTACAAGAGTGAAAGTTCTACCAGTGGGGCGCCAAACTTTACCAATGGGTTTGATTTTAGCTATCCACTGGGATTTAAGTCTAGCACGAGAGTTCACCTCATCAAATAATTTATAGACACAAGAATCATGATTTGCCGTAAAGACACATTTTCTACATGTCTTACAAGTAGCATATTTAATGTCCGAGTAATTCCTAGATGATCGATCGATGCTCCTAGGAGATGACATTCTACGGTTAGCAGTGTTGGGTAATCTAGAAGGCTTCTGACTAGGTTTGACATTGCTATCTCTTACATGTGTCTTTTGCTTAGCTTCCCTAAGACCAGATTTATGGCAAACGTCATATGAACTAGTTCTAGACGTGGTCTTGGTATATTTAAAGAAACTAGAGGCAATCATGTTAATAGGCCTTGCTAAAGCTGATTTAGTCACATTAGACCTAGTTGTTTGAGTCACTGGTCTAGAAAGATGAACCACATCAACTTAGGAGGCAACCCGCGGTCTCGAGGATTGTGATCGCTCGGATCTAAATGCAGTAGGTTGTCTGACAATCGGTTGTCTGACGAACTGATTTGTAGGCGGTTCCCCAAGATTGATGGTTTTTCAAGCTTAGTGTCCACACTAGTTACTTTAGTTTTCCTTAATTCATTTCTCAAAGCAGCTATAGCAAAAACCTTTTCTTGTACTTGAGCCTTTAAAGTCTCATTCTCTTTGAGCAATCTATCTTGGGATGCCAATTTAAACTCTAGTAACTGAATTTGTTTCAAAAGATTATCCTTTTCAGCTTTAGAATCTAAAACTTTTTGATCCAATTTTCTTTCAAGAACAACGTTTGACTTTTCAAGTTTTTCAAAGTATGTTTCAAATTTGTCTGTTTTCTTAGAAAATTCTAATTTGGCATCCTCAAGATCTTTTGATTGTTGAGCTACAATCGTTTCTAGCTCTCTAATCTTGGAATCAGAAGCAGTCAATGAAGCAGTTATAAGACAATTATCATGATGTTTAGCATTTTGAACACTTTCTCCCCCATTATGACTCACATCAGATGAATCATAAGTGGTATTTCTATCACTCTTTTCCATCCCATGTTTGTCATAATTAGGTTCAGAATGCTCAATATGCGGCATGTCATTAGCATATACATCATAAACAACATTACATTGTACCATGTTTGCAGGCTCTTCGTCATAAACGGGTAATGTGTCATCAAGAGAGATCTCGTGAACATTCCCCGACGTGCCACTGGTATCATGTTGTCCTCCTGATTCCGTGCTCTTGCCACCGTTAGGCTCCAAGTTGTCAACCGTATGATCCTTCTCCTCTTGCATCTGCATCATAGATTCTTGCACTCCATTATCATACGCTTACTGAAGTCGAGATCTTTCATAAATCGAAGACGAGACCGGTGTCATGAGTTTCAATATTATACCACGGAAATCTCGAAGCTCGGTATGTGTATCTCGAAGAAATGATTGGCAAATCACTGAACTTTCTGACTTTATGATATTGAATTGGAGGAAAGGCGTGAGTTGTGTCACAAGAGCCTTATATGCAAGTGTAGATGCAGAGTGATTAAAGTCTTCATTGTGGAGTTGTTCTGCTAGTTGGGTCAAGATGATGAACATCGATTCCATGAATATATGACGATCTTGACCAAAGATTGTCACGAATTCGCTCCCTCCTTGAATCTGTGAAAGAGTAACTAGATGATACTGAAGCATTTGAAATGAAGTGATGCCATTATCACGTCTTGCATTTTATGCGCTTCTCCCTTTTGACATGTCGAATCGAACGAATCCATTGAATATCGATGAAAAATGATGTGGATGTGGTTGTTTTCGGGATTTTACAATTCGTGAAGAAATCGTGAAGTCGATTTTACGAGATTTTACACTCCAACCAAAACCGTAAAACTTCGTCACAATCCTCGTTTGATGGTATAACTCTTTACTCGGCTCAAAAATTGTTGTCGGCTCAAAACGATGATAAAATAAACGTAGTTCAAATCAACCACGACTCACTCCAAAAAGAAAGCATGTTAAGTAATTAATCCAACCTTAGGTTAATATAGAGAACGACTCGACAATTTATATCCAAAACACGTTAATAACTTTGCCAAAAAAATTCGATAACTTGAAAAACATCTAGCCCTCTTAAATATGAGATATTTCTAAAAAAACGTTTATAGCTAATATGTATAATGAAAACTTTTAACTTTTATGTGGGAGATATATCTCAAATGAAAAATCAACACCCATATAAATAGAACATGGGTTCGAAAAAGAAACACGTGTTACCTTCACTCTCAAAAATAAAAAAATAAAATAGAATGTGGATTAGAAAAAGAAACGTGGCTTAGTTTAAGCCCACTCACCCTTGCTTTGTAACTTCCGCCCAGATACTCATTTAAATTTGATGCAGTCACTAATCCAATCTCATTGACCAAATACTCACAAAACCTAATCTCGTCTCTTAACTCAGTCCATCTCGATCAATAACGAATTAAATCACCCATAACCCAACCAAGCCTCGTGGAGTTCGAATCTGTTATCACCGTAGATGGCTTCAAGATCTTAAAATAAGGTCTCGGGTAAGTAATTGTTAGATGTTTTCTTTTCGGTGTGTGGATCGATGAGAGTCTTTTTGACGGAGATCTTGATTAAACGGTTTTGTAAATGTTTTGTTTGATGAGAGTGTAAGTCTAGTGTCGAGAGTTCCGAGTTTTGTGGAAAAATCAAGTCTTTGTATGGATCTTGAGAGTTTGTGTTAGTGTTTCGAGGCTGTGTAGATTCGAGGGTGTGGGTTGGTTGTCAGATGAGTGTTGTGTGTATTGGGTTCGTTGGAGTCAAGCCTTAACAAATGTTTTTCGAGTCGAGTTTGGTTTGATTCGAGAAGGGGGCTGTGATTTTTTGAGTCGGGTATGTTGTGGAGTTTAGAGTCTTGGGGTGAGGATCGAGTCTGTTGGTGTGGTTGAGAGGTGGGGATTTCGAGTCGTTGGTAGAAAGAGACTAGACTTGGTGCGAGGGTGTTTTGTAATACGAGAGGGTATGAGTCCTGTTTCCCGTTGCGTTTGAATGAGTCTGTCGAGTGCCGTTATATTTGAATCTTGTTCAGTCGGAAAAAGAAAATGGTTCATGCGGAATACCGTTCATGCGGAATAAAACCGTTCATGCGGAATAAAACCGTTCATGCGGAATAAAACCGTTCATGCGGAAAAAACATGTTCATGCGGAAAAAAACATGTTCATGCGGAAAAACTGTTCATGCAGAAAACTGTTCATGCGGAATGCCTTCATCCGGAATGCCTTCATCCGGAATAACCTTCATCCGGAATAACCTTCATCCGGAATAACCTTCATCCGGAATAACCTTCATGCGGAATAAGTTCGTTCCTTCGGAATAATTCCGTTCGTTCGGAATAATTCCGTTCGTTCGGAATAATCCCGTTCGTTCGGAAAGACTGTTGTTCGTACGGAATAATGGATTCGTTGAGGCTGGATGGGACAGATTATTTATTTGAAAGGATAAAAAAAAAAAAACACTGACCAACGAGACTGGTAACACAAAAAATTTGACTATATAAAAAAAATTAAAAATTAAAAATAAAATGAAAAATTTAATCACTTTGACATCAATTAAAATCTGATATATATAAAAAATTTAAAAAAAATGAAATACTTAAAAATTGACTATCAATTAAAAATAAAACTAAAATTAAAAGTGTAATTAAAAACCAAAGATAAGATAAGATTTGTAAAAATAAGATTTGTAAAAATAAAAACTTTTTCAAACCCGTAAGATAAGATTTGTAAAAAAATAAATTTTTCAAGATCTGAAAAATCAAACCCGTAAGATAAGATTTGTAAAAAAATAAAAACTTTTTCAATATTTGAATATAAAAATATAAGATTTTTGTATAAAAATTTGTGATTTTTATATAAAATAAGTAAATCCAAAGATTTGACTATGATTTAAAGCATAAAAACACAAACTTTTTTAAGATATAAGCTTGAAAAAATCAAAACCCACCAAAATCAATAAAAATAAAAGCAAGAATAAACCAATCTAACCTTGGCTCTTGATACCAATTAAAGGTCTACGTAAACTTGGCTTATTCTACATGATGGATTAGATTGATTAAGTGGGTATATTGATTAATAAGAATAAAGATTAGATGAAAAGGATGAGAAGGAGATGAGGGTGTAGAGAGACAAAGGAGAGAAAAGAGAGGAAGAGAGAGAAAGTGAAATGGAATTAATGAAAAGTATGAATACCACCAACCCCTCCTAACATGCTAGGAGGGGTATATATAGCCCACCCTACATGTGGGCTATATGGACTATATGTTAATAAGTAGATCACGAGCCCATTATATTAATATATCGTTGGAGCGACCGATCCTTCATAAATACGTAAAAACGTATTTCCAACAATCTCCCCCTAAGGGAGGTCGCTCCAAGAAACAAAGTTCTAAATATTCTACATCTCATGATCTATGCTAACTAAGATGTGACCGAGACTTTATTAGGAAAAACGTATTTCCAACATGTACGTATACCTACGGAACGCAACTTATTAACGACTTATACACGTTTGCTTTTAGTAATTTCATGTGGTATTATTTGGATAAGTTTACATCTTTAAATGATGCGGTGGAACCCAAAATCAAGGTACTTATGATCCTATATTTTACATATGGGACCTGAGTCTCTTGATCCTAAGTTAATTATGATTTCGTCTCAAGATGTTATGGGACGTCTAAAGGTGAAATCATAAGCCACCAGACCAGAAGTTTATTTGTAATTTCGTATTAAGATGTTATGGGACGTTTGAAGACGAAGGTTTTAAACAAACGGGCTGTAAAGTATCTTAATAATATCTATTATCTTAGATGTTATGTTTGTTCTAAATAATAAGCCTTGCCGGGAATATTTAGGTAAGGTGGCTATGAAATCCTTATTGAAACGAATTATGACGCTTTTTCGTTTGAATAAGGAAATCATAGGTCACCGAATGGAGTTATAAATTTTACCTTACACGGATGAGGACGCTTATTGATGTAAATAAAATTTATAATCACATGGGCTTAAATATATTCGACATGACTCATTATTGATATTATTTTATTTACCCAGCTATGTAACGTATCCCTTTTTGACTCGCGATTTCCTCCAGTAATATCTTATCATTATTACATCACCATCTAGAAACCTAAGGAAGATTAGTATTCATCTCTTTTGGATCATAGCATTTTGCTATTGATTTTTGACTTATTTTAAATCCGTTCTTCCGCTGCATTCGACCCTTTTGGGGGTGTTCTTTTCCGCTGCATTCGACCCTTTTGGGGTGTCACAGAAAATAAAAGCTGTTTCATCTGCCATGAGGAAATGAAACCTCGATCATTCGAGGAGACGGTAACTCCGACTTTATCGACACTAGACTTAGTGTCATTTCTTGTACTGAAGCCCAACAATACTTGGTAAGAGGGTACCCTATTTTCTTAACCCACATTTCTTAAATCGATGAGGAAGACAAACCCAAGCATAAAAGACATGCCCAACTCTCAATAGGTGTATTTTGTAGGGTTATGTTTGTCATCTCCCAAAAAGCGATAATGGATGTCCAATACTCTTTGAGCGATCTTCTTCCTCTTCGGATCCAATCAGTTCGACAATACCATTGTCCAACAAGCCTTGAAATGAATGACTTCCTCCTTTTAGAAGCTTAAATTTGTGCAAATTTTGAACCACCAACAGTTGATGCATGACCCTTTCAGCATCTCCCAAGATATGCGCACTTCGTTATTCTTGGTATCTTCTTTGATTTCTAATAAGTGTGAAAACACTTATCCTTTTACAACTTATTTCCAATAATAACAAGACCAAAACGTGTATTTTATGTCGTAAAAGTCGGAATTATGCGTGGTTTGTGTTTTTATTGTGTTTCAGGATAAAAATATGAAAACGAAAGAAAAAACGGGCTTTTATCGAAGAAAACGAGAAAAGACGAAGTTAAAAGATCAAGAGTGTAAAAAGAACGGAAGTCCAAGGCCTATTCTGAAGATTTATCGAAGAAAAAGTCTAAAGACGGAAGTTTAATGAAGTCGAAGAACTCAAGTCTAATAGAAGAAGAAAATTATAAGACAAGTTCAATTTATATCGACAAATCCCGAGACGACGTCGAGAAAGACAAAGAATTTAAATCGAGTCGAGACGAAAAGAAAGAAGGAAGCAACACGTGCACTCCCCACCTCCTATATATACCCTCCTAATGTGTCATTAGGAGGGTGTTAGTTAATTGTTAGCTAGATTATTTTTCTTTCTTTAGTTTTATATTTAGAGAGAGAAAGTGTTTAACTTTCTCTCACTAGAACTTCATCTTTTCTTTCCTTTCATGTTTAAGCTTTGATTTAATCTTATATTTTTGGAATCTTTATTCTACAAGTTCAAGTTAAGCTTTTCATCTTTAATCTCTTTCTACCTTTCTTATTTTGTTTATCTTTGATTCGTGATAATCTTTGATTTTGTTTCATCTTGATGTTTATGAGATCAAAAAGTTTATCTTTTGGTTTCTATCTAAGTTTTATACGGATTAAGCTTTGAGCTTATCATGCTTATTGGCTTATTTTGTATTTAGCTTATTTGCTTTAAAGTTTTCTTAAAGGTTTTGTCTTATTAAAGTTTGATTTAAAAGGTTTGCTTATTTAGTGCTTTGAAAAAAGTCCTTATTTGTGCTTATTAGCTCTTTTTACTTTAAATCTAATAAAGTTTCGTGTTGTGCTTTTCAAAAAGGAGCTTATTAAGTTGCTTATTACGATTTTTCTACCGTCGGAAAAAGGGTTTACCTTTTCCGACAAGTATTCCGATAAGGCCCTTTTTTTTCGACAGCATTCCGATACTAGGTATCGAAAAAGTGTTTTTCATTCCGACGAGAATTCCGATCTGGATATCGACGGAGGTGATTTTTACGATATTCCGATAGCTTTTGATTCCAACAATTATTCCGATTAGGATTCCGACAGAAGTATTTCCCAGTATTCCGATAGTATTCTTTGGGCATTATTCTGATACTCCAGTAGTTATTCCGATAGAAGTTCATTTGATACATTCCGACGGATTATTCTGACGGGTGTATTCTGATTGGTTCAATTCGATTGTATTCCGACACAAACATTCCGATGGGATTCCGATGAGGCATTCCGACAGTTTAAGTTTTTGTTTTTACAAAGTTTTCAAGTTTTAAATTCAAGTTTTAAATTCACTTTTCAGTTTTTAAGTTTTTAATCATTTATTTTTAACTCGTAATTTGTAGTCTAATTTTCAAGGATTTTATTTTTACTCAACGACATTTTCATATTTGCTTTTAGATTAAAATAGATAACCACCTCTCTTTATTTTTCCACCAAGAACGACTGAGTCGCACTTTTAACTAGTAATCAATTCGAAAAGACATGGAATCAACGAACTTTCATACGAGGCAAAATCTTGTATTAAATGGCGCCGCTGCCGGCACTTTTCGTTAAGATTAACGGTTTTTAGTGAGAGACGCGTTGGATTTTAGGATCCGTTCATCTTTGAACGTTATTTTCCTTGCTCAAAATTTTTCAAAAATCCATAAAAATATAAAATTTTCAAAAATTCAAAAAAAATAGAAAAACATAAAAATCAAAAAATATTTCTTGTCTAACTTTCTTTTCTTTTTGTAGGTGTGTATGCGTACCCGTGCTCGTAAAAAGAAAGCAATTCAAGCCGAATTCGAAACTCCACCTCTTGTCACCATGGACAATCGACCAATGATCGAGCTTTTGCAATCGCAAGTAGAGGGCAACACCGATGCTATTGTCATACCCGAGATTGGAGCCAACAACTTTGAACTCAAATCCGGCTTCATTCAAATGGTCTCTACTCAACCATTCTTGGGGCGTACACTTGTTGATCCTCATGACCATATAAAAATGTTTCTTCAACTCACTAATACGGTTAAGTATAATGGGGTTTCACAAGAGGTGATTCGCTTGCAACATTTTCCTTTCTCCTTAGAGGGACAAGCCCGGCATTGACTTGATAAGGAACCGCCACAAAGTATTCTTACGTGGTCGGATTTAGAGACCAAATTCATCAACTACTTTTTCCCACCCTCACGTACTATCGCTTTGTGAAATGAAATCATTAACTTTGAACAAAAGTACGGTGAGACATTTAGTGAATCTTGGGACCGTTTTAAGGAACTTTTAAGAAAGTGTCCACAACATGGTTTCACAAAAGTACATCAAATTAATGCTTTTTACAATGGTTTAAGCATGAATGACCAAGATTCACTAGATAGTGCCTCGGGGGGTAATATTTTGGTTAAGTCTTCTAATGCCGCATGGGATATTATTGAGAATAAGTCTAGAGTGCAAACTAAGAGTGTTCGGACTAATGTGGCTAGTGCTAGTACTAGTGACGCCGAAAAGAGGATTGATAAGCTTACTTCGATTGCTGAAACACTTTCTCTACAAACCGCTCACAATACCAAAAGCATCAATGCGCAAGTTAATGCTATGAGTCAGTCATGTGAAATATGCGGGGGATCTCATTCATACACCGATTGTCCTTCGACTCATGACAATCCAGAAAATGTGTATGCCGTCAAAGGTAACTTTTCTACGGGAGGCTATCAAGCACGTCCTCAAGGTGACAGCAATTTGCTCAGTTATCGTTTAAACAATTTCCTTTCACCACCC
Source organism: Glebionis coronaria (assembly GCA_025667525.1). Classification (NCBI taxonomy): domain Eukaryota; kingdom Viridiplantae; phylum Streptophyta; class Magnoliopsida; order Asterales; family Asteraceae; genus Glebionis; species Glebionis coronaria. Next base: position 179,472,394 of record CM046879.1, read on the forward strand.
GGTTTCCCCCCTCAAAACCAAAACAACCTCAATCGCAACAATCAAAACCAACCTCGAGCTCCAAATCAATATCAAACCCAAAGAAACACATATCCACCTCAAGGAAACAATCAAGTTCACCAATCACCCGCTTATCAACCACCTGCCTACCATGCTCTTCCTCCCACCCAACCCACCGCATTTAATCAAGAGGTTGACACTTACATGAGGACTAATGATGCGATAGTGCAGAATCTTCAGCGGCAAATCATCAACTTGAAAGGAGATATTGCGAAACAAGGGAATGATCTTCGAGCCGATATGTGAAACTCTTTGACCAGTCAAACGAATGACTTAAGGGATATGATGGCTAGTTTCTTCCAAAGTAATAAATCCTCTGGTTCGGGTTCTCTTCCGAGTAACACCATTGCTAATCCAAGAGGGGAGATGAAAGCAATCACCACTCGAAGTGGAAAAGGTTTAAAGGAACCCGAGCTTCCTACACCTACACCGGTGATTGTGACAAAGGAAAACGAGTCCCCTTCTCCAATTCCTCTACCTTCTATTTCACCGATTCCTCCACCTTCTACTTCCACCCCTCCACCACCCAAGGATGTGAGTGAGAATTCCATAACAAAGCCTTCATCTCAACCCAATATACCTTATCCTTCAAGGTTGCGGAAAGAGAAGTTGAAGAACAAGGATGATATTCAGGTTTCTAACTTTCTTAAAATGTTTAAACAACTGAATTTCAACATCTCCTTTGCTGAGGCTCTCGCTCAAATGCAGAAATATGCTAAAATGTTTAAAGATCTTCTCAGTGATAAGGAGAAACTTCTTGATATCGCTCAGACCCAACTTAACGAGAATTGCTCCGCAGTGCTCTTAAGGAAATTACCCACCAAACTTGGTGATCCGGGTCGTTTTCTCATTCCGTGTAACTTCCCCGGGGTAGAGACTTGTATGTCCTAGCAGATCTAGGTACTAGTATCAACTTAATGCCTCTAAGCGTTTGGAAACAATTGTCTCTACCCGAGCTAGTCCCCACACGAATGACATTGGAATTAGCTAACCGTACGGTTGCTTATCCAGTGGGGATAGCCGAAGATGTCTTCGTCGGTGTCGATAAATTCACCTTTCCGGCGGATTTTGTTGTCGTTGACTACGAGATGGATCCCCGTGTTCCATTAATCGTTGGACGTCCATTCTTGAGGACCGGTCGCACTCTCATTGATGTAGCTGCGGGCGAATTAATCATGAGAGTTGGTGACGATAAAATAGTCTTCAACATGGGTAAACTTTCTAAGCAGCCTTCTGAAAACGAGAGTGTTAATTTCATTGACGTTCTTGATGAGGCTTGTGAAGAACATTTCAAAGACCCTTGTAAAGGTGGTTCTTCTTCTCTACCCATTGTTGAGACCGTTGCCTCTATTGCTCCCTCACTAACTCCATTTGGAGAAAGTGATTTCCTTTTGAAATAATTTGAAGCAACTTTGGGGGATGTGGACTTACAATATGACGATTCTCCCTCCAATTGGGATGAAGACATTCGTATCATTGAGAAACTTCTCAATGAGGACCATATTTCTCCATAGTCTCCTAAGGAAATCTCTATCGATGATCTGAATTTGACTACGCCTTCCATCGAAAATCCTCCGGATTTAGAGCTTAAGGATCTACCGTCTCATCTCGAATACGTATTCCTTGAAGACAATAAGAAGTTACCCGTCATCATCGCAAAGGATTTGAAAGAAGACGAAAAATCTCGACTTATCGACGTGCTGAAGAATCATAAGAAAGCGATTGCTTGGAAATTCTCCGATATTCGTGGAATTGATCCTCACTTTTGCACACATAAAATTCTCATGGAGGACGACTTTAAACCCACTATTTAAAACCAAAGAAGGGTGAATCCCAAGATCCATGACGTTATCAAAAAAGAGGTTATCAAACTTCTTGATGCTGGAATGATCTACCCTATCTCGGATTCACCATGGGTTAGTCCGGTCTATTGTGTGCCTAAGAAAGACGGAATCACCGTTGTGCCCAATGAAAACCAAGAGTAGATTCCTACTCGTCTCGTTGCAGGGTGGAGAGTTTGTAAAGACTATCGCAAACTCAATGATGCTACGAGAAAGGCTCATTTTCCCCTTCCATTCATGGATCAAATGCTCGAGCGTCTAGCAGGTAATGATTACTATTGCTTCTTAGACGGTTTCTCCGGGTATTTTCAAATTCCCATCGATCCTAAAGACCAAGAGAAAACCACATTCACTTGTCCTTATGGAACAATTTCTTACAAAATAATGACTTTCGGCTTATGCAATGCTCCTGGGACTTTCCAAAGGTGTATGATGGCTATTTTCCATGACATGGTTGAAGAAACTATGGAATTCTTCATGGATGATTTCTCGGTCTATGGTGATTCTTTCTCTACTTGCCTTGCCAATTTAGAATGTATGCTCAAACGATGTGAAGACACTCGTCTCGTTCTTAATTGGGAAAAATGCCATTTCATGGTAAAAGAAGGCATTGTGCTTGGTCATAAAATCTCCAACGCCGGTTTTGAAGTCGACCGTGCTAAAGTTGAAGTGATTGCTAAATTACCTCCACCTTCAACCGTGAAGGGTGTGAGAAGTTTCATTGGTCATGTGGGCTTCTATCGTCGATTCATTCAAGATTTTACTAAAATCGCTCGCCCGATGACCCACCTCTTAGAAAAAGATACTCCTTTTATCTTTTCTAAAGAGTGTATTGACTCCTTCAATCTTCTTAAAGACAAGCTAACTAAGGCACCGGTCTTGGTTACCCCTAATTGGGAGCTACCTTTTGAATTGATGTGTGATGCTAGCGACTTTGCCATTGGAGCGGTTTTGGGCCAAAGAGTGAACAAAAACTTCCAACCAATCCATTATGCTAGCAAGAAAATGACGGGGGCTCAATTGCATTATACCACTACCGAAAAAGAGCTTTTAGCTGTAGTGTATGCTTTTGAAAAATTTCGCCCCTATCTTGTCCTTTCTACCACCATTGTCTATACCGACCATTCCGCGTTGAAGTACTTGTTAACAAACAAGATTCGAAGCCAAGACTTCTTCGTTGGGTTTTGCTCCTTCAAGAATTTAAAATTGAAATTCGTGACAAGAAGGGAGCCAAAAACCTAGCCGCGGATCATCTAAGTAGACTTAAGGATCCTTATCAAGGGGATCATCCAAATCAAGAGATCAATGACTCTTTTCCTCTTGAGGCCTTAATGTCTATCAATTCCAATCTTGATGACACCCCGTGGTTTACGGACATCGCAAACTACTTAGCGGGTGGAATTCTCAAGGAAGGGTTAACGTCTCAACAAAACAAAAAGTTCTTTAAAGACATTGAACACTATTTTTGGGACGACCCTTACCTCTTCAAACAATGTGCAGATCTTGTCATTCGTCGGTGTGTTGATGGGCCGACATCTTTATTAATCCTTGAAGCTTGCCATAAAGGACCCACCAGTGGTCACTTTGGTCCCAATTACACCGCGAAGAAAGTTTTTGACTCTGGATTTTATTGGCCCACCATTTATCATGACGCTCATGAAATGGTTAAACATTGTGATGCTTGCCAAAGACAAGGCAAGATCACACAAAAAGATGAGATTCCTCAAAATTTCATACAAGAATGTGAAATCTTTGATGTATGGGGCATCGACTTTATGGGGCCATTTCCATCATCCAAAGGGAACAAGTACATCCTCGTAGCCGCTGACTACGTATCTAAATGGGTTGAAGCAAAGGCTCTCCCTACGAACGATGCGAGGGTGGTTGTGAACTTTCTGAAGCAGCTTTTTGCTCGATTCGGTGTTCCCCGTGCTATCATTAGTGACCGCGGGACTCATTTTTGCAATGATCAATTTGCTCGAGTCATGGCTAAGTACGGTGTCAATCATCGTCTTTCCACCGCTTATCATTCTCAAACAAATGGTCAAGCCGAGATATCTAACCGTTGATTGAAGCCAATTCTTGAGCATACTATGGGAGAGCATCGTGCCTCATGGGCCGATAAGTTAGACGATGTTTTGTGGGCTTTTCGTACCGTATATAAGACGCTGATAGGTTGCACTCCATATCGTCTTGTATACAGGAAGGCATGCCACCTCCCTATTGAGCTGGAACATAAGGCGTACTGGGCCTTGAAGTGGGCCAATTTTGACATCAACAAAGCCGGTGATCTTCGGAAGATTCAACTCAACGAGCTAAATGAAATGAGGAATGAAGCTTTATGAGAACTCATTGATCTAAAAGGAGAAAACCAAGATCATTCATGATGCAATGATTAAGAACCGAGAGTTCCACGTTGGTGATCAAGTTTTACTTTTTAACTCTCGGTTGAAGATTTTCTCGGGTAAGCTGAAGAGCCGTTGGTCTGGTCTATTCACCGTCGCCAAAGTCTTCCCTTACGGCACCATTGAGATTTCTCAACCAAATGGGCCTAATTTTAAAGTGAATGGCCAGCGTGTGAAGCTGTACTTTGGTGAGGACATCTCTCATGAGATGATTCCATCCCTCACCACATTTCCCTTGAATTAGTTCTGGGTTGAGTCAGGCTCGTGACTCGGTTAACAAAAACAAGCGCTTCTCGGGAGGCAACCCATTGATCTATCCTGTACCGTTTTCATAATAAGTGTAGGGGGAGCCCCGTATGTGTTTGTTGTCTTGTTTCTTATGATGTGTAGGCATTAAAGCTTCAAAGATCCACCTTTGATGACATTTGACGACCGTGATCACGTGTACCCGTCTTCCTGGTTCTATCCTAAACTGTCGTGATTCAATATTTCATATCTTATATATTCACATTGAAATCACTATAGTTGTCCTTTCCTTAGCAAGATTTAAACTAAGTGAACAATGTCCTAAGTGTAGGAGAGTTTACTCCCACATGCTTAAACATTGAGGACAATGTTTATATCAAATGTAGGGGGACTTCTATCGAAGTAAGTGGTCTTTTCCATGAATTTGCCCTCATTTTAACCGGAAAATTTGATTTTTCGACATTTTTCAAAATTTTCAATCTATTTTGGCCTAGTAGTGTTTCCTTTGCTATCATTATTTACTTTCTTTGCTAGAATAAATTTTCAATAAAGTGGTTTTAAAATTTTTCAAACGTCATGAATCTTTTGACTCAACCCGAGTTTACTTATCCAAGTTTACTCTAGCTAGTATCCTTAACGTGTTTAAGTCAAGTTTTGCTAGGCTTTTATATAGGGAACTTTAAAACTCGAAAGTCTTAACTCTCACGGGTTAAGAACAAGAACTTTTCGCAAGTTCCTATAATTGATCCTAGAAAGTCGTTTATCAAGGGATTTTTAAAATGCGAAATCTAAACTTGAAAAAGTCTAAGAAGTTGCAAGATCCTATAGATGACTTGAAAACCCAAAAATTTGATTTAATTGGCTAAGCATCCACGAGTCTCATTCCTTGAGATTTTAAATTGTGGAGAACGAGAGATATTAGAGTCAATTATAAGTTTGGTATTCTTTCATGAATTTATGTGAGTTGATTATGAGCTTTTTCTCCCATCGCTTGTTAATAAAAATATTTGCAATAAATAAGGTTGTACGATTTGAAAAGTTACTTAGCTTCTAGCACAAGATCGTTTAAAAGTTGCTTGGTATTAATTAAATTTCATAGCCAAGGCATAACTTATTGAAGCGGGATGTGAAGATTGGCGAGTCCGAAAAGGCCCTAACAAGGCATGAGGGCTACATTTTGTTGCTAAAGATCCCAAGTGATGTGAAGAATCATTTATCGAAAATCAATATAAAGGATCGAGACACACGACGAAAAGCAAATACTCCCCTAAATATCATGGAGAAGTCTATCCATATAGGCCCTAACAAGGTATGAGGATAAATAGATCCAAGTCCTAAAAGGAGGCGGATCGTTGTATATCAAAGTCCAAAATAAAGATTGGAGAAAAATGAAGAAGTCGTGGTCCAAGTATGAAGAATCTCTCAAAACTTCAAGTGAAGAAATTCCTATTATGAAGAGAAGACCATAATTTCAAGAACGTCTCTCAAAGATTTGAAGTATGAAGTCGCTAACAAATATCGGTCCGAGAAAGGTCTCAAATCGTGAAGCGAGTTATGCCAAGATATGAACTTTATGAGGTCCCGAGAAACAGTTTTAAAAGATTATGTCCTTTAGCTAACTATTGATTAAATCTTCCTACTTAATTTTTAGCCTAAATAAACTATCGAAATAAGTCAAACAATGTATCCTCGTGATCATTCAAGACAATATTAAAATATAAGAGATACACCTAGGAATAAGGGAGTCTAAGTAAATAATTGGGCCACATGAGTTCGTGTTAGTTTGCTAACTTATAATAACAATGATCTCGTTTTTAAGCTTGGTATGGGGAACGTGAAACTTGAGGATGATAAACATTCATGACAGCCGAAACCCCAATGTAAGTCTTTGATTTCTTTACTTATTTTGTATATATTTCAACCTTCTTAATAAAGGCCAAGGTGGGTTATTTATGATGAGAAATGTAATATGTGCTTTCAAATTAATGTATTGCATGAGGGCATTGCAATGGTCAAGTGTAGGGGATTTAATAAGTGTGAAAACACTTATCCTTTTACCACTTATTTCCAATAATAACAGGACCAAAACGTGTATTTTATGTCGTAAAATTCGGAATTATGCATGGTTTGTGTTTTTATTGTGTTTAAGGATAAAAAATATGAAAAAGTAAGAAAACACGGGCTATCACGGGCTTTTATCGAAGAAAACGAGAAAAGACGAAGTCAAAAGATCAAGAGTGTAAAAAGAACGGAAGTCCAAGGCCTATTTTGAAGATTTATCGAAGAAAAAGTCTAAAGACGGAAGTTTAATGAAGTCGAAGAACTCAAATTTAATAGAAGAAGAAAATTATAAGACAAGTTCAATTTATATCGACAAATCCCGAGACGACGTCGAGAAAGACAAAGAATTTAAATCGAGCCGAGACGAAAAGAAAGAAGGAAGCAACACATGCACTCCCCACCTCCTATATATACCCTCCTAATGTGTCATTAGGAGGGTGTTAGTTAATTGTTAGCTAGATTATTTTTCTTTCTTTAGTTTTATTTTTAGAGAGAGAAAGTTTTTACTTTCTCTCACTAGAACTTCATCTTTTCTTTCCTTTCATGTTTAAGCTTTGATTTAATCTTATATTTTTGGAATCTTTAATCTACAAGTTTAAGTTAAGATTTTCATCTTTAATCTCTTTCTACCTTTCTTATTTTGTTTATCTTTGATTCGTGATAATCTTTGATTTTGTTTCATCTTGATGTTTATGAGATCAAAACGTTTATCTTTTGGTTTCTATCTAAGTTTTATACGGATTAAGCTTTGAGTTTATCATGCTTATTGGCTTATTTTGTATTTAGCTTATTTGCTTTAAAGTTTTCTTAAAGGTTTTGTCTTGTTAAAGTTTGATTTAAAAGGTTTGCTTATTTAGTGCTTTGAAAAAGTCCTTATTTGTGCTTATTAGCTCTTTTTACTTTAAATCTAATAAAGTTTCGGGTTCTGCTTTTCAAAAAGGAGCTTATTAAGTTGCTTATTACGATTTTCCTACCGTCAGAAAAGGGTTTACCTTTTCCGACAAGTATTCTGATAAGTCCCTTTTTATTTCGACAGCATTCCGATACTAGGTATCGGAAAAGGGTTTTTCATTCCGACGAGAATTCCGATCTAGATATCGACGGAGGTGATTTTTATGATATTCCGATAGCTTTTGATTCCGACAGTTATTCCGACTAGGATTGCGACAGAAGTATTTCCCAGTATTCCGATAGTTTTCTTTGGGCATTATTCTGATACTCCAGTAGTTATTCTGATAGAAGTTCATTTGACACATTCCGACGGGTGTATTCCGATTGGTTCAATTGGATTGTATTCCGACACAAACATTCCAATGGGATTCCGATGAGGCATTCTGACAGTTTAAGTTTTTGTTTTTACAAAGTTTTCAAGTTTTAAATTCAAGTTTTAAATTCACTTTTAAGTTTTTAAGTTTTTAATCATTTATTTTTAACTCGTAATTTGTAGTCTAATTTTCAAGGATTTTATTTTTACTCAACGACATTTTCATATTTGCTTTTAGTTTAAAATAGATAACCACCTCTCTTTATTTTTCCACCAAGAACGACTGAGTCGCACTTTTAACTAGTAATGAATTCGAAAATACTTGGAATCAACGAACTTTCATACGAGGCAAAATCTTGTATTAATTTCCATCATTTGAAGTACTTCTTTCTACGCAACTTATGCCACAGCTCAGCCACAAATGAAGCATATTCTTTGCAACTTCCTACCCAAGCAACACTAACAATAATCTTAACCTTTCTGCTGACTGAAGCTTTACTGTTAAACTAATGTCTGCAATCCACATGCTAGAAGTATATTAGAAAGCCTTCGGCATATAATTGTTGACACAAGAGCGTATTAATAACTACATTCTAAATGTCACCTATGATTCTAAACTTGAGTTCACAAGATTACACGTTCAAGGAAGGTGCCCTCACATGTTCCCTGGATAAGTAACTTCATTTTAAGCTTCAAGGACAAAGCTAAAATAACGAGTAGGTGGTGTAAAACCCCTAAATTTGGGTTCTACACACGTTGCCGGTTTCATTATTGTTATCATTCATCTTACCATATTGTAACGGACAACCTTTACAATATACCATCACAAGACTTACTGTGTTTTGACGAATGATTTCTTAAACTCCAAATAACTCGTAAATTGTGCATAATAGCTGGAATACAACGCAGAAGCTTGTCATGATGTACAAAAGATCTGGTACATCTACTCAAATCTTGCCTATCAGGTCTGCTGGATGTGGCTGGTACTGGTGGGGCTAGTAAGGCTGCAGGTGCTAACAGGGTACTCTGCAATGCATGTATAGCCAATCAAGACTCCTTAAGCAAACTGAGTACAAACAGCAACTGGGACCGAAGTCTGCCAACGGCTCCTCGAGGACGAAGCTAAAATAACGGGATGGTGCTGTAAGATCCATGATTTTACCATGATAAAAATGTAATAAAAGTTTACACAATGATACTAGAACATTTCTCAACCTAGTAATAATAATCGAGTTTCGAGGACGAAACTCAAGATGGCATGTGGATGGTGTAAAACCCGATATTTCTCGTTCATTAAATAATAATAAAGTATATTTCAAAACCCATTTTCAACAATACAAAAGTTATTGGAATTGAACACAAGACAAAGGTCGTACAACATGCGTACCTACAATTTAATAATTTAATTACATAAGTTATTGTCGAGAGATACTTGATAAAACGATTTGGTTAAATTGTTTAATATTTCATTTTAATGATGTATGGAGAGATTAAATGAGAAGTATCTTTATTAAAACGATACTTACTTCATTAAAACGATAAATGATAAATAATTGTCATTTAAATAAACGAACACATTTTTCATATTTATAAGTCATATAAATACTTTATTTTATTGGAGAAATGATTTTTAGATCAATGGCGCAATTATTGTAAGACGAATCAACTTTTATAAATCACGAACAAATCCCGAACCGTTTATTAATAAACTTATAATAAAAGTTACGCTTTAAACCCTTAACTATTATAAACATTACACTTGGTTTTATCTAAGTTATATATATAGGAGAAAACTAGGGTTTCACTTCATTCCATTTACCCTAACCCTAAATATAACACACTATTCTCCCTCATCTTAAAGTGGCAGCCGCCACTTTTCCGGCAACATTTTCCGGCCAACTTTCGGCCACCTTCACCATTTAAGAAAATCATCCAAAATTGCTTAGATCTTATAGATCTACTCAATCCACCATCACAATCGACCACCACCCTGCTAGTTTGGTCGTCGCAGCCGTGTAACCACCAACATCCACCTTGTTCGTGACCACCAGCCACCATCCACCACTGCTGAAGACCCCAACCATCATCTCTAGCCGTTTCCAACACCATTCGTGGCTCATAGCCACTTTCGTGGCCATCACAGCCACCATCGCTGTAAAACCCGTATTTAAAATCCTCGAGTATTAAATACGCGTAGTCTCAGCCTTAACTTTAACTAAACGTAAATAATAAATACGTATCCTTAGTTTATTAAATATTACAACAAAATAATTATCCAGAAGGTAATTATTAAGTTCAGAAAATAAATAAGGAAAAGTTAACACTAATTACGCACTCAGTTTTATTTAAATATTGCAAATAATTAATTATTCAGAAAATGATTAAACGTTTCAGAAAAAAATTAAGACACGAGAAATATATTTACGTTTCAGAACGAGATTTTTAAGTACGATCTTTTCGTAAAAAATTAAACGCGAATTAAAAAAAACAAAAAAAGGAGTATTTGTGCTTTTGGGCCGGTTTAATAGAAACAAAAGGAGAAGGAACAATTGGGCTTTAAGCCCAGTATGCTACTAAACAGGAAAAGAACGGGGTTAACCCCTTTTGTCACAACTGTAAGAAAAAAAAGAATAAACTAGGGTTGTGTTTCTTCCTGCCGACGAACAAGACAAAAAAATGTGCGTGGGTTCCATGTCAAGATCAAGGTCTGAGATTTGTTGGTGTCTCATTCCTTTTACGCAAACCAAGGTAAACACAATCTCTTTTTCCTTCTTTCTGTTTGTTTATTCAAGAATCCAAGCAGGGGTGTCGGGCTTGTGCGGGTTTCAGGAAAACCGAGAGTCAAGAACTCTCGGTGGTGGTCTTTGATGTTAGACGCAAACCACAAACGAAAGGGTGTTAGATTTTTGGTGAAATCAGGGAAAACCCGAGACCAACAGGTCTCGGTGTGAATTCTTTTGACCAGCCGTGACCATAAACAAGGGGTACGGGTTGGTTCGGTGGTGCTTTGTGTGTGACCATCCCGAACCAAAAGCAAACCAGGGGTTATTAGGACTCAGCAGGGGCGTTTGGAAATTTTCTGAGATTAAGGGGGTGTTTGGGTCTATCAGAAACACTAGCAGTGGGAACCACTGCACTAGCAGTAGGAACCACTACACTAACAGCGGGAATAAAATGCAAGCAGTGGGAACTTAAGAAAACAGTGGGAATAAAATGCAAGCAGGGGGAACTTAAGAAAACAGTGGGAATTATTTAAGTATGGTTATATCATTTTATAAATAAGTTTTTTAAAAAATAGAGTTAAATATATTGTTATTTTATATACTTAATTAGTAAGACTAAATTGATTTTAACTTTGTCATTTTTAACTAATTAAAAGTTGGATTTATGATTTAATTAATAAATTTACTTCAAAAAGACTCTTTTAGAAACCTATCTAATTTAGGAAACTTTCTATTCTCAGCAGGTTACTATTTAAAGTAAAATACATGTCATATGGTAATCATGATTTCAGTAATACACTTATCAGTAAAAATATAGAACATTCAGATTTATCAGATTATACAGTATTATAATACAAGGACATTTTGAATCAAACTAAGAACAGTTAAAAATCAGTAATAATATATGAATGTCAGTCAACTTATTTTTTTCGCATCCTTTATTCATGTAGCTCACGTGAAATCAGAGTAGACTTTCTGTCAGTTGATCTCAGTCGATTACTGGACACGAGGTGCGGATTTTCCATCCTTTCAGTAAGGACTTCCTTTCTGTGCATGGATAGGATTCCCCGTCTTCAGCCAAATGTTTTCCCCAGTATATGTTTAAGCTTATCAGTAATCATGTTAATAACTAAATAAATTGCCTGAGCATTATATACAAGCATGACCAGTTTATGTACTAGTTACGGAGGTACCGTAACCATGGCACTAGAGGCACCGGTGTCGTGACTCACATGCAGGAGAGTGATATCCTGCATCGTCCCACTTATGTTCAGTTTGGCCATTTTTATATGTATGTTTAGTGGCGTACGGATGCATCCTAGGCTTATCAGTTTACAAGTTATCAGGGTGAATGTGGTGTGTGCTCTACATCCTTCACATTGGAGCTGATCCCTCCACCCAGCACAATATTTAGAGGTGACCCCTCTACAGTTATTTAGAGGTAACCCCTCTATAGCATGACGAGGTCACCCCTCCAGTTATTCATGCACCGTTGTTACAGCACATGACCTATATAAGCTCTGGCAATTAAAATACAGTAAATGCATGTTTTCAGATTTAACAGATAACAGTTTACAGATTATACACAGATTTCCGCTGCAACTTTACTTATCAGTCTTAAAGCTTCAGTATTTCATCATCTGTTTCATTTTAGTAATTCCTTATCATGCTTTATATCCGTTCACTGAGCGTTATGCTCAGCCGTAGTTCCCTTTCATTATCTAACGGCAGGTACACCAGGACGCTCTTAGGATTCTGAGAGCATGTGCATTTGGATGGAAGCTATCCAAACTTCTTACTTTATGTACTTACATTATTCTGCTTATTTGGACATTGTTTAGTCCTTTCTTTCAGTATTTTACTTTTCATGTTTTGGGCTTATGTTTGGATTGCCGATGTTTGATTCCGGTATTTCCTTTATGGTCAGTTAATGTTTTAGGACATTTACCTTATGCTTTGATGACACACTATAAATACACGTAACGGTCCATTTATCCAAGTGGGGTGTTACAATTATGGTATCAGAGCACAAGGTTCGACCTGTAGGCTCTAAAACTTGACCTGTGACTAGTGGTAGTCACAAGGAACTTCCCAGATTTTGGCGTTTTTATCTTTCATGTTTCTCATGCATTTATTAATCAGTTTTCTTCAATTATCAGTCAGTTTTGTTAAGTTTTTGACTAAGTAAAAGGTTGGTACATGATTGGCCATATTTAGTCGCATGTGCTTTTCTGCGAATTTTGTTTTGGTGAACCGACCCATAGGCGTTCACCCTTGCCCGTTCAGATTTTTGTATTGGTGAACCGACCCAATGGCGTTCATCCTTACTCTTGACAGATTCATGCTTTCAGTCGAATATTACTTGGTGAACCAGCCCATATATGTTCACCAATGTTCAGATCAAATTTCATGTTTTTCAGTTGAATGTTGTTTTGTGAACCGATCCATAGTTGTTCACCTTTGCTCATATCATTACATTCTATAAATTTTGACAAGTATGGATTGGACTACAACCACCCATATTTAGTCACAGATTGTAAATTCTATGCATGACAGTTCTCAGAAAATTTTGACAAATATGGATCGAAACAGAACCACCCATACTTAGTCACATGCTTCCTACTATGAATAATGTGGATTAACCCATAACTATCCACATCAGTTGATGTTAAACCTTAGTTGATTATTCTTTTATGTTCTTTATATCAGTCAAGTTTGTACTCTCAAGTGGATGTCGTTTTCATGCTGATTAAGTTCATGTCTCTTTATGAGGATTATGTTTTCAGCAAGGTGATAATGTTTTCATGCTAAGATACAAAAGGGGTTACAGTTAAATCCTGTTTTCATAATAATCATGTTTGATCTTCATCAGTCATGTCTTCATGCTGACCATTGCTGAAATTCCGTTTAGTCATATTCTTGAAACTCTATAAAACCAGCTTTAAGTCCATGCAGGAATTACTAGGCTATCATGTTACTCATTTAAGTTCAGTTTACTACCGTTTAAATCAATTTAATTCTTTGATCATGTCAGACAAGCGACACCAGTATCGATCATTCCATAAAAATTTCCACTAGTGTCATGTACAGTATTCCATTTGTACCCCATGTACAGTGTCTCAATTATACTCCAGGTGCAGTATTCATTTTGTACTTCATGTAAAGTAGTCCAGGTGTACACCAGGTACCCTACTCCAGGGATATTGCTAATCGATCCTCAACCATCTCAGGCATTTCCACTTGTCGATATTCTACCAGGTGCTGATGTTGCTCGTGAGTTGAAGATTTTACCAGATACTGATGCTGCTAACACTTTGAAGACCTCACAAATGCTGATGTTGCTGATACTTTGGAGATCTCTCGAGATTCTGATGCCGTTCATACTATGAAGACTCTGCAGAACAAGGACGAAAACTATAAATTTGAAATTTCTGACAAGAATAAATTTCAACCATCAGACACTACCATTCCATTCCATGCTTTTACCTTCTCAGTTTGATGTCACACTTCACTCAGCTAACCTTTCATTCAGAAGAGTGGGAACCGGAACCCAGCCGGCCACTCAGCAGAAATAGTTACATGAATCACGGTCATGATAACGACCGTCAGGAAACTGACAGACAAAGCAGTAGTGACAACCACCGTGCTTATAATTAATCAGCCAGTAACCATCGGAACTCCGGTACGGACGTGACCAGAAATACAAAGGTCAGTAGTCTAACCGGTCCGCCAATCCTAGCAGTTACCAAAATATTTCAGCCTTGTATGGATTCATCCACTAAAACAGATGTCAAGACATCAGTCAAGACATAGGTCTCATGTATCATTTCGGAAAACACGTGTCAGGACACCAGTCATGGTATACGTCATACGAATATCTTCTCAGAGTACGAGTCAGAACTCATAACTCTGTATGTTTCTAGACCAGGCCCTCAGAAATTCAGGGTACCCTCCAAGGGGGTATACCCGTTTTGTCATGCCACGCATAAACCAGACCCTTAAAAAAGTCAGTCACCACCACTGGATTATTATCAAGGTTAGACATGCAGTATTCATTTTGTGAGGTTACAGACGAACGCATTTAGTGAAAGTTACCACGCTTGCTTCGCTTATTCATACGTCAGCTTTATCTAAATCAGGTATTACATACCTCCCGGCCAGAAAAGACTCCACAATATCACCCATATTTATTAAAGATTTACTTTCAGTTAACAACGAAATCCGTCTTACTAAATTCCAAGCATATCCATTAATTAGTACAATTGTTTCAGCTTTATAAGCCCGTGAATTATTATCTTTATAGATGCAAAGACTTCTAGTCACCATTCTTGATGCGACTTATAAAATACTTTAAATTCATGATTACAGATTATTCCAAAGTTTTTCAGATGTCATTCTAGAAGGTTTTTCAGAAATTCCTTCCTAACAACGAGACAGGATTTAACATCAAGCTTGTTTCAAGAACAGAACATGTTTTAAAAACTTTCTGTTCCAGGGCTTCAGCTAAGTCAAAAGAGTTGCAGCAATTGCTGCAAGAATTACCGGAATGAGGCTTTATTCACCCTAGCGTACCACCAGGAAGTGCATCGTTTATGCCTATCAGGAAGAAGGCCGGTATCATGAGATCATGTATCGACCACAAAAAGTTTTGACAAGATCAACATTCTTAATCAATGTTCATTCCATAAATGGTAGATTTATCTGACCTGCTACGATGTCAAACTTTTTTCCAGAACAAATTTCCGATCATGCTACCATTAGTGGTGAGAGAAAGAACATGACGTTTCCAGACTTCTGTTGCACATATTACAGTCTCTCTAAAAATTTTGATTTTATACTTCTGAGCTCCCTAATGCTGCAGCTATATTATGAAATTATGAATATTTTTTTTCATGACTCTCAGGCAATATCATCAGTATATTTATTGATCACATTCTGATCTGCCTAATGCTAGAGAAGAACACGAGTCTCATCTTCTCACAGTTGTACAGAATCTTCAATGGGAGTTATTTTTGTACACAACTTTCCATATATAAATCTCATTTGAACAAAGTGGCATTTCTGAGCCACCATATTTTAGTAGAAAGGAATTTCAGACAATCCTACGAAGGTGAAGGCCATCACCAGATGGTCACGACCGACGCCGGTGAACGAAGTACAAAATTTATAGAATTCAGTTGGCTACTACCGTAGAAATTGCTGAAAGTTCTCTTGATTAGCTTTCTATGGCTAAGCTTTCGCATAAAGGAGAGGACCTACACTAAAATTTTGTATTCCATAAGATCCTATGCTACGAGAGATCTATTTTACCCAGACTCAAAATTCTTTCATGACTAATCACTCAGATTCCACCAGAAGGTACCGTAATCCCAGGCCGAATTTTGATAGAAGCAGTATAACATAATTGATGCAACTATGTTCATATCTAGATGGCTGACATACCTCAGGTTCAAGATAGGACACCGACATGCTGCAGGAAATTCAGCAATAGGTCGTATGATTCCAAAGTATTCCATCAACAATCTTGTCAGATCAAAATTAGCGCTCGCGAATCGCGCTCACGTTCATGTTCACAATCACGTGTACGTTCACATTTACGTTCACATTTATTTTCACTTTCACGTTTACGTCTCATTCGCAGTATGATGTTGTTTCAGTTCATATTTTATGCTATCTCGTGATTCAAGTTCACGTTTGCGTTCATAATATTGTTCACGTTCAACTTCATGTTCCATTATGCAATACGCGTTTCACGGTTTATTACCGAATACGGTTACAAAAGGTTTGAGAAAACCGGACTCAAGTTTAACACAGCTTTGCCATACCCAGACAGACGTTTCACGTCTCAGGTCGTATCGTTGGCATTCTTTCCTCAGTCAGCATACGTTCATATTATGTTATAATATCACATCCATGATATGTTTCACGTATCACATTTTGGGTATATTTCAGGCACATCATTCCTTTTATGATCACGAGCCACGTTCATAATTGCTCACATAGAACGTTCACAATTGTTCACGTAGTTCGTTCCGTTATATTCTCAGCAGCTTGCTTGGAGAGATAAATGTTATCTTTTCGGAATATTTGTACGTACCATTTCATGTATCCTACATGTTATAGCTTATTCGTTCTATCAGATTCCGAAAATCCATCTTAAGTATGGAACCAGAAACTGTTCAGCATCATCAGGACAGGGTCATCAGGACCAAGACTTTTATTATGTTTTGACCTTCGAAGGAATCGTTTCGAGCGGGAAGCCACTCGAAACGGAGGAGTCCATCCGGACCTCTCGTCACTTTCCTTCAATAAATCCAGTTAAGTTCTTTCAGCCATGTTACGTTCCATGTCCTCTTCAGCCATGTCACGTTTAATGTTACTTCAGTCAGTTCACGTTTATACCTTTTCAGCAGCATCATGTTCTAAATCAAGGACGAATGATCCTTCAGCTTATATGTCTTTTCAGCCTTCATGCTCTTTCAGCATATATGTCCTTTCAACTTATATAACTTCACCAGCTTATTACCTTTAATTCGAGGACGAATTTCTCCTTTTTAGAGGGGAAGAATTGTAAAACCACGGCATAATCGCATCCTTAATTCGAGGAAGAATTATTATTTTAGAAGGGAATAATTGTAAAACCCGTATTTAAAATCCTCGAGTATTAAATACGCGTAGTCTCAGCCTTAACTTTAACTAAACGTAAATAATAAATACGCAGCCTTATTTTATTAAATATTACAACAAAATAATTATCCAGAAGATAATTATTCAGTTCAGAAAATAAATAAGGAAACGTTAACACTAATTACGCACTCAGTTTTATTTAAATATTGCAAATAATTAATTATTCAGAAAATGATTAAACGTTTCAGAAAAAATTAAGACACGAGAAATATATTTACGTTTCAGAACGAGATTTTTAAGTACGAGCTTTTCGTAAATAATTAAACGCGAATTAAAAAAAACAAAAAAAGGAGTATTTGTGCTTTTGGGCCGGTTTTATAGAAACAAAAAGAGAAGGAACAATTGGGCTTTAAGCCCAGTATGCTACTAAACAAGAAAAGAACGGGGTAAACCCCTTTTGTCACAACCGTAAGAAAAAAAAAAGAATAAACTAGGGTTTTCTTCCTGCCGACGAACAAGACAAAAAAAAATGTGCGTGGGTTCCATGTCAAGATCAAGGTCTGAGATTTGTTGGTGTCTCATTCCTTTCACGCAAACCAAGGTAAACCACAATCTCTTTTTCCTTCTTTCTGTTTGTTTATTCAAGAATCCAAGCAGGGGTGTCGGGCTTGTGTGGGTTTCAGGAAAACCGAGAGTCAAGGACTCTCGGTGGTGGTCTTTGATGTTAGACGCAAACCACAAACGAATGGGTGTTAGATTTTTGGTAAAATCGGGGAAAAACCGAGACCAACAGGTCTCGGTGTGAATTCTTTTGACCAGCCGTGACCATAAACAAGGGGTACGGGTTGGTTCGGTGGTGCTTTGTGTATGACCAGCCCGAACCAAAAGCAAACCAGGGGTTATTAGGACTCAGCAGGGGCGTTTGGCAATTTTCTGAGATTAAGGGGGTGTTTGGGTCTATCAGAAACACTAGCAGTGGGAACCACTACACTAGCAGTGGGAACCACTGCACTAACAGTGGGAATAAAATGAAAGCAGTGGGAACTTAAGAAACAGTGGGAATAAAATGCAAGCAGGGGGAACTTAAGAAAATAGTGGGAATTATTTAAGTATGGTTATATCATTTTATAAATAAGTTTTTTAAAAAATAGAGTTAAATATATTGTTATTTTATATACTTAATTAGTAAGACTAAATTGATTTTAACTTTGTCATTTTTAACTAATTAAAAGTTGGATTTATGATTTAATTAATAAATTTACTTCAAAAAGACTCTTTTAGAAACCTATCTAATTTAGGAAACTTTCTATTCTCAGCACGTTACTATTTATAGTAAAATACATATCATATGGTAATCATGATTTCAGTAATACACTTATCAGTAAAAATATAGAACATTCAGATTTATCAGATTATACAGTATTATAATACAAGGACATTTTGAATCAAACTAAGAACAATTAAAAATCAGTAATAATAAATGAATGTCAGTCAACTTATTTTTTTCGCATCCTTTATTCATGTAGCTCACGTGAAATCAGAGTAGACTTTCTGTCAGTTGATCTCAATCGATTACTGGACACGAGGTACGGATTTTCCGTCCTTTCAGTAAGGACTTCCTTTCTTTGCATGGATAGGATTCCCCGTCTTCAGCCAAATGTTTTCCCCAGTATATGTTTAAGCTTATCAGTAATCATGTTAATAATTAAATAAATTGCCTGAGCATTATATACAAGCATGACCAGTTTATGTACTAGTTACGGAGGTACCGTAACCATGGCACTAGAGGCACCGGTGTCGTGACTCACATGCACGAGAGTGATATCCTGCATCGTCCCACTCATGTTCAGTTTGACCATTTTTATATGTATGTTTAGTGGGGCGTATGGATGCATCATAGGCTTATCAGTTTACAAGTTATTAGGGTGAATGTGGTGTGTGCTCTACATACTTCACACTAGAGCTGATCCCTCCACCCATCACAATATTTAGAGGTCACCCCTCTATAGTTATTTAGAGGTCACCCCTCTATAGCATGACGAGGTCACCCATCCAGTTATTCATGCACCGTTGTTACAGCACATGACCTATATAAGCTCTGGCAATTGAAATACAGTAAATGCATGTTTTCAGATTTAACAAATAACAGTTCAGCTTTATTATTTATAAATCAGCCTTTACAGATTATACACCGATTTCTGCTGCAACTTTACTTATCAGTCTTACAGCTTCAGTGTTTCATCATCTGTTTCATTTCAGTAATTCCTTATCATGCTTTATATCCGTTCACTGAGCGTTATGCTCAACCGTAGTTCTCTTTCATAATCTAACGGCAGGTACACCAGGACACTCTTAGGATTCTGAGAGCATGTGCATTTGGATGGAAGCTATCCAGACTTCTTACTTTATGTACTTACATTATTCTGCTTATTTGGACATTGTTTAGTCCTTTCTTTCAGTATTTTACTTTTCATGTTTTGGGCTTATGTTTGGATTGCCGATGTTTGATTCCGGTATTTCCTTTATGGTCAGTTAATGTTTTAGGACATTTACCTTACGCTTTGATGGCACGCCATAAATACACGTAACGGTCCATTTATCCAAGTGGGGTGTTACAATCGCAGCCTCCTGCTGCCATCACCACAACCACCAGCCGTCCCATGCATCACCACCACCACCTATATCTAGCCGCCACTATTTCACCACAGCCGTGGCATCACGACCACCATCTCCACCAACAGCAGTCGTCGCCACTGTCCATATTATAGGGGGTGTTTGTCTCGGATCTATATACAGCAAAGGGATGTTTATCTTGCTATATTCTAGATCTATAACGGGGCTGTTATGGTGAGTTCATTGTTGCGGATTTATGAAGCGAAGAGGGGTGTTTGGATATGATGGTAAGACCAGTAGTGGGAGTGTTTGGATCTGCTGATTAGCAGCAGGGAAGGGGCTTTTAGATCAGCAGTTAGAAGCCAGGAAGAGGGCTGTTTGGGACTGCTGTTGAAGCAACATGCAGGACTGTTTGGATCCGCTGTTGGAACAACATGCATGGCGTCTAGAGTGGATGTTGGAGCAGCAGCCTCGGGAGTGTTTAGATCTAATAATTAGGGTGCATTTGGAATAGCAGAAAGGTCTAAGGGGGCGTTTGGGACTACTGATAGGCTGCCGAGATGTATATAGCAATAGGTGTATGCTTATGATGTAATATAGATTTTCATGTACTATATTACCACCGTTTGTTATGTATTACCAACTGACCTCTATAATCTTTCCACCGTAAACTTTATGTTTGCCACCGTTAGTGTTATACTACAAACTTACCACTGCCAGTTATTATATTGACATAGTTGCCACTGTTAGCTTTAAGCTTAACACTGTTTGTTTGAAGTTACCACTGGCAACCTAAACCTAGCCACTGTTTTCATATTTGTACCCATTGATTTTATAAGATATCCACTGTTTTATTAAAACACCTACTGTTTTACTTAAGTACCCACTGTTGGCTTTAATAAGCCACTGTTGGTACACGAATGACTATTTTAATAAGCTTCGGATTAAAAATATTATATTACGGGAAACATGTTTTAGATCAGGATTAACTAATAATAATTTCTTATTAATTATTTTTGGAATGTAATAAATTATTTAATAAACTTAATAATTTATTTACAAAGACTATAATATCGTACAGGTTTTATAAACATCAGGAGGGTACGTGGAAACAGTAAACAAACAACATGCACACCTAACAACCATCATAACAGTATATATAATAATTAAATATACTGTGATATATTGATAACAAGAAAAAACGTACGACCAATTAAACGGCATGCATTTATTATTTATGCATATACTGAGACATACTTAATTACTTAGGTATTCGATGTACTGTGTGCTTTGTGAATTGTATACTTGATCATCATCGATCTGTATTATACAGGTGAGCTCATAGCCTCGCATTTTAAATCCTTTTATGATTTTACAAACCCGCGAGGGGGAGACATGCTATTAAATAACTGTAACTTGTTTGACAATATAACTATAATTTATTTTATAGAACGTAAATTGAACTGTAACCTGTTTTGACAATATGCTTGATAATTATTTTATAGACGCAAATTGAACTGTTGTCTTTAATTAAATTTGCCTTTTGTAGAAACTGTTAAATTATGGTAATTGCACGAATGTTATAAATAGATCTATTTGCCATCCCCTTCTGGGTGAGTTATGCTCAATGTGCCTTGGCCGGGACAACAGATGTATACCATGTTGGAACTAGGGTTTGGCGCCTTTTTGTAAGACCCCGGTTCTCATCTATTGAGAACCATGGAAGGTTAAGCTTCAGTTTTAGGCAATAGGAAGAAATGTAATTACTTTGTAGTATATAGCTTTGTGCAATGATACTATCTGTAAGGTTTGCGTTCCTAAACCATTGATTTTATATCAAATATTGAACAGCACTAGGTAGGACATTTAAAGTTCTAAACTATGATTTTACTAAAACTCTATGAATTCACCAACTTTATGTTGACTGTTTTAAGCATGTTTTTCTCAGGTAATTAAGCAAGATTATATGAGCATGGACTGAGCATCATTTAGGAGCATAAAAATGATGGGGGATCTATCATTTTATTGGGATATTTATAACAAATGATATTCAATGATTTAGACGATTATACCAAACTAATGTTCATATCAATTTTATTTTAAAAATCATATAGTTATGATATGTGCTTTGTAAGCTATTTGCTCATCGATCCACCACTGTGATACCCGATCTGGGGGTGTTACATACTACACGTTTACAAGGTGTGGCGTTATTATTATCATTACTATAATAAAATATCCCTTTTTACTTTTTCCGTCTAGTTAAATACTTCTAAAATTTTAACTCCACTTAAGAAAATTTTTGTACAATTTCTTTACCCCTTTAAAATGTATTATCACATGTTACCTAGAAAACTAATCCAATCATTTTCAAGATTTTTTTTAACTTACTACCACAAACTTAAAAAAGATATGTAAGTCACGATATCATACCATACACTTACAAATTATTTCCAAAATAGATTTCCTGTAATTAGCCAGACTTATTTGCAAGAAAATTTTGTAGTTCTCATTAATTAAAATACATACCCGAATGTAGCCACACATAAAAAAACTCAAAACGTCGTTGGAACTCCATCAAACTCCAGCACCATAAAACACGAGCAAACACAAGGTACGTTCAAGTTATAATAACTATTGAACGACCATATATCATAACTTAACACATACTAGTATATATACATCCGCATATATATACCCATTAAATCACCCAGAACATACTCGTTCCCATGCATGTCAGATCAATCAATCGCGTCATACACTCGTTTTTTTCCATACGAGTAATCACCATCTTACAACAAGGCATCAAACCTAGCACTAAAACTAGTCCATATCATGTGACCCCATAATCACTCAACATGAGTATAACCCAAAACATATAACACACTAAAAAATAGCCATATGGTAGACAGCCGTTACATAAACCCATATATTATACATATACCCAAAAATCCACATCTCATCATATACAAGCATGTACTAACCCTCTTTCATGCAATCATACTTGAGAACCCATTGAAGTTGTGGTACTTGTATAACTATGTTGGCCACCATACTTATACAATTACCCTTTCCTCAATGCACTCCCTCCTATGATGACACTTATAAGAATCAATACAACATATAACACATAAATCCATCTACTCACATAAGCTCGTAACCACATAAACAATAAGGTCCAAAACTCCATCTATTAAAATAATATAGTCAAACTCTTGGAATACATAAATCCATAGTCTAGCAAAAACAGCATAGACAAACTCCAACACACCATCATAATCAGTTATAAGTCATGTCGCCCATAAGAGTGGAAACAACTTAAAATCCTTCCTATCCACCTACTCCTAGTAACTCGAATCACCACATGATTCTTAGGGAATATGACTTAAACATCAAAAGAAAAATACTATACATTAGGTACACCAAATAACTTACTATGGTGAAAGTAATTTATATATCAAAAGCAAAACAGAAATTAACAGGTGACTAAGTATTGGCAACTACAGTTCAACTCATACTAGTCAAAATTCACAAAAAATAAAATTTAGGAAAATACAATCAAGACCACACGTAATCCTATGACGCCTATATGCAGGGATCCTTAAGCTATAGACTAGGCTAGGCAACCTAATTCTCTATAACCATTGGCTCTGATACCATTCTATTACACCCCACCATGGCGGAATATGGGGCGCGACGTATGGATATCAGCACAACAATAGCGTGTCTATAGAGATAACTAAATGAAATGGAAATATCATAAATGGTGACATAATGTCATGAAGATATCTCAAACAATGCAGGCGTCTAGGTAAGTAGGTAACAGGTCTACCTCTTACCAAAGACATACAATTAACAAATAACAAACATATAGTTGTCTACAAAGTATCACTTATTTAAACATAAATAAAGACTAAGAGGGAAGGGGGTTCCTGCAAATGCAATCCTAAGCCTTCCAGCTAGCCACTTCTATTCTCATGCTTAACCACATTCTCACCTAAAAGAGACACTAAAACACATCAACATAAAGTTGGTGAGAGTCATAGGTTTAGACTCTAACGCCAAATCAGTTGTAAGCTGTGAATAACAACCATTAACAAAAGAACATATGGACAATGTGCTACAATTATGTATTAACAACTAGCATTCAAGATTAACCAATCACCACAAATCCAAGGCTCCAATACTTACCAATAACCACAATTCAAAGGCTCCAAGCCTTACCAATAACCATGGTCCCATAGGCGCCCATACACCTATGAACCAATCCCAAGGCCCCGCCTTGTCAACATCCCTTTGGTACCAAGTCAAACCACAATAACTGAGATGGTACGTGTCCCCCGATCCAAATCATAAACACAATCAAGAATCACATAGCAGTTAATCACATAAGTACACACAAGTCCATCACCAATCATAAAACATTCACAACAACAATTTACAAAACCATAATGAGTGTCTCTTCCATCCCATCTGGAAGTCAAAATCAATAAAAGATACGGGACTATGAAACTCACCTGAACTAGCTTCTCCAAGTACCCGCGCTCTAGCACAAATTTAAACACACAAATGTATACAATCAAGACATGAACCACATACCAAAGTGGATCATCAATCTATGATGGATATCTAACCTTCTCCTACAACTTAACCCCATTTATATGCCATATGAATCTCATTACACCCCTATATAAAGCCCTTAACTTAGTTTAGTTCATAACTCGTCTCGTTAACATTTAACCAAAAAAAGTCCTGTTTTTCATACTTCAAACTATTGGTCTAACACCCCATTAACCAAAATAACATGCCCTGTAAAAGAAACCCTATACCCTTACATGTGTTAGCAAACTCTCCCCTTTGGCCACAACCTTAAAGCTACAGGTAAGGCCTCTATATATATATATATATATATATATATATATATATATATATATATATATATATATATATATATATATATATATATATATATATATATATATATATATATATATATATATATATATATATATATATATATATATATATATATATATATATATATATATATATATATATATATATATATATATATATATATATATATATATATATATATATATATATATATATATATATATATATATATATATATATATATACTTTTACCTATCCATAATTTACTAATTTTCAACATATAAAATATTTGTTATGATCAGAGGGTCTTACCCTAACCCATTTGTTTAGCCCTCCTCCAGATATTTTATTTAATATATAATATAAGTCTCATGATCGTTTGAAGGTCCAATTATACCCCTAAGTACCCTAACCATCTTAAAACATTTATTTAAACCCGACTGATTTCAAAACTGCTTTGACCTCCGACTATTGTAACTTGTCTTTGACCCACTTTCCGACCTCCAATTTTGTTCCCGTTTCTTGCATTCGAAAGAAAACTCAATTACCTTTCCAGGGACATAAGATTCGAAATTTAAAAGTTTGTAGAACTCTGGATATGA
The DNA here is from genome assembly GCA_025667525.1 of Glebionis coronaria. Classification (NCBI taxonomy): domain Eukaryota; kingdom Viridiplantae; phylum Streptophyta; class Magnoliopsida; order Asterales; family Asteraceae; genus Glebionis; species Glebionis coronaria. The sequence goes on from CM046879.1 coordinate 179,497,732, forward strand.
TCAAAACAATGGACCAAATATTCTGCCCAGTTCTTAAAAACGAATTTAAACATGATTAAACCCTAATTACATCACTAATCTTCATAATAACCAAAGTAATCAATTCATATGAACCCTAATCTTACTAATCTCAGAAAACACATAAGCCCTAATCCATCATAAGATCAGTTACATGATTAAGTTGATTAAAATCATTAATAGAACAAGGGTTTTGAAGGTTTTACATTAGAAATCAATGGAAGATCTTTATTTTTGAAACCCTAATTGGCCACCATTGTTGAATTTCGGCTAGGATCTGTTATGGAGGTTAAAAATCTGATTATTTTGGTTATGGGTTGGGTTTGGTTAAGTCCTAAAGGCCCTCTAATCCCATTACAAGTCCATTGGGCTAGTTTTGGGCTTTTCCTTCTTTCTTTCTTTTAGCCGCCCAACCCAAAGTCCAAAACCCCTATTTGGCCGACTTTTATACTCCACCTACTGTTATTTAGTTGTAACTAAACTTAGTGGTACCCTCGGGTTACCTCCGGGCCAAAGCCCGAAAGCCTTACGTTAATTTTTCGTCTTCTTACGCGATTACCGTAAAATACATAATTTTATGGAAACTCTTAAAATAAGTTAGTGACTTATTAAATAAGTCTAAAATATCCTAAATCTAACACGTAAATTACTATCGAAACTAAATCCTTAGTCTGAGACCTCTAAACGCTAAACCATCGCATCGTAAATATACGATTTACTTTAATACATATACGTATATATAAAAACTTAAAATAACACTGTTTCATTTCATAGTCACTACCACGTGAGCTCATGAGCATGAAATAACCACACATCGTTTCACTTACAGCGTACCCCGTACCCGTAAACGATGTCCAAACCACACTATATTCACACTAATTAACACATAAAGACACATAATTTTACGAAATATGCACAAAATAAAACTAAGCGACGAACCTCAAAACCGCGGTTGTAACATGAGGCTTTGCATACTTGTTGTTGTGTGGTTGCTTGTTTGCTTGATATCTTGATATAACTTGCAAATGTTTTTATGAAAACTTAAACCAATCACAAACCATTTATAAACTAAATCTTTGATTTAGTTTAAAGTTTAAATATGATTAAAACTAAAATCTTGTTTTCATAATAACTCTTAATATGTTATGAATGTTATGACTTATGTATTGTCTTATCTAATATTAAATCCATTTAGGTTTTATATTAGTAATTAACATGGATAACTTTACACACATAAATTAAAACAAGATTAGAATTAAGTTAAGAAATGTTTTTAACTTGTGCTACGATGGATGAATGCATGCTTCCTCGTACACACATTTGATTTGTAAATCAAACGTTTATACCCGTCTCAAATTTAAGTCATGTCGTCCAATCGTTTGATATCACTTACAATTACTTTTTGCATCTTGTGGGACGGATGTGAATTGTAACCCAAGGTGATTATTATCTATGCGTGAGACCTACACTTATTCTCGCATGTTCTCAAATTGGATGACTTAATCGGTTAAGTGGTGAGACCTTGACCGAGGCAAGGATGGGAATAAACATGCCAGTTTGACATTTTGTGAATTGTTCACTTATGTTATGAGTCCCATAAGGATCTAAGAATTGCACATGATTTTGCAATTGATGAACGTCATCTACCTATTGAATTTATCATTGCTAGCAAATCAACTAATGTGATGGTAGAACCTCAATGAGGTCTTAGCCTTTTCGTAAAATTAATTGTTTTTATATAAACTTGGGTAGTTAATTTATAAAGGATTAATTATTAAAAATACTAAAATTCTGAACTTTGTTTATTTTGTAGATGGAAACAAATCAATCCATTAACAATCAAATCTGATCTATTCTCGATAAGGAGAAATTGAGTGGCACGAACTTCCTTGACTGGTTTTGAAATCTAAGGATTATCCTCGGATCAGAAGGAAAGTTGCACCACTTGGATTACCTAAAGCGCCTCCTGCTAATGCCGCCGCTGCTGTTCGCTATGCCTATACTAAAAGGTTTGCTGAACAGCAAGAAGTGGCTGGCTTAATGTTGTGTAGTATGGTCCCTGATATCCAAAAATATTTGGAAGACTTTATTGCATATGACATGATTGAGGAACTCAAGACGATGTTCCAACAACAAGCAGAACAAGAACTCTTTAAAATGGTCAAAGCGTTCCATAAATGAAAGCAAGAGGAGGGCCAATCTGTAAGCACTTATGTGTTGAGAATGAAAGGCTATCTTGATCATATGGAAAAACTTGGTTACCCTATGCCACAAGTCTTAGGAGTGAACTTGATACTCACTTCACTTTCCAAAGACTACGATCAGTTTGTTCAGAACTATCATATGCACGACATGGGGAAGACTATACCTGAACGGCATGCCATACTCAAGCTTGCATAGAAGGGTATGCCCAAGAAAGCTCCCTCTGTTCTTGCTATCAAGAAAGGTCATATCCAAAAACCGAAGCAACAAGCTAAAGGAGGAAAGGGTAAGAAGCTCAAGGGAAAAGCCACTATGGTTCATGAACCTAAACGTAAATCCCCCCCACCTGGTAAAAGGCAGCATCCTGCAAAGGATGTAGAGTGTCATCATTGTCATGAGATTGGACACTGAAGAAGGAATTGTCCTTACTACCTGGCAGAAGTGGACAAAAAGAAGAACAAAGCCGGCACGTCCGACACATCAGGTATCTTCATGATAGAACTCTACTCATCCCCTAAAACTAATACCTGGATATATGACACTGGTTGTGTTACTCACATTTCTAATACTATTCAGGAGCTTAGAGGGATCAAAAAGTTAAATAAAGGCACTTTGGACTTGCACGTGGGCAATGGCAACCGTGCAGTTGTTGAAGCCATAGGGAGCTATGATCTTATCCTCCATAGTGGAATGATTCTTGTACTAGACAATTGTTATTTTTCACCCTCTATTACTAGAGGAATTATTTCTCTTTCGCGTTTATAGGATAATGGTTTTTCACATAAATTTACTGATTATGGTACTATTCAAGTTTCCAAGGATAATGTATTTTATTTTAATGCTATTCCTCATGATTGAATCTTTGCTATTGATATGCATAATCATGTATCAAATGAGAGTTCTATTTATACTTGTAGCAAAAAGAATTCCAAGCACAACTTGGATTCTACTTTTCTATGGCATTGATGACTTGGCCATATAAATAAGAAACGCATTGTGAAGCTGCAACATGATGGCCTTTTAAAGTCAACTGATGATGAATCATTTGATATATGTGTATCTTGTATTGTTGGGTCTAAAAGTTGATGTGGCAGAAACTCAAAACGAATAAAACATGAGTATATTATGTCAAGCCGCTGACACGTGAGTTCTAGCCGCTGACATAATCTACGCGCTGATGGAATTCTATTTAGGATGAATATTCAGAATATTGTTTATCAATATTCAGTATATGGTTTATTTAAATAGAAGATTTACATGTTTATTTGTTCTTATCTCTTTTAAACCCTATTCCTTCTATTATAAAAGGAACCAAGGGTCTTAGGTTTTATTCATATTATTCATTCACAATGTAAACCTAAATTGAGTTCGTGTACTAGGCGTGGGATTTAATGTATACACGCCTAGTGGTTGTTTATTAATCATTAATAAAAGCAATCGTTGGAAGGAAATTCATCTTGTCCAGAACACCTTGTTCATGATTATTGTTCTAATTCCGCTATGCTAAATCATATGAATGATAATCATGCCTAGCAGCTTAAAGATCCGTGAATATTAGGATTCCACAATTGGTATCAGAGCCTAGTGGCTCTCGATGCTAGGATCAATGAGTTGTTCGTTCGTGGGAAAAAAGAAGAAAAATCTGTATTGGATTTTCTGGGCGGTTTTGTGTGCGCAGCAGCAGTTGGAAAGCAATAACTTTTTATGGAACTGTTGGATCGCCACGAAATATTTCGTGTGTGTTCTACACACAAATATCTAGCTGTCCACCAGAGGGATTGTCCAGATCAGTCCCCAAGAAATAGTTATAGCATGTCGAAGTTCACAGCAGAAAGTATATTTATGTGAAGTTTTCTGTGGACAGTAGTGGTAAAAACGCGATTTCTCCTTTGTTAACGGTTGGATCGTTGTGAAATTTTTGTTGTAGGTTCTTAACACATGTTTCTAGGATCTGACAGGAGCGATCTTTGATCTGAACTTCCAATCTCAAGATACAGCTTGTCGAAGTCGGCTGCAGTAGTGTTATTATTTTTGCCATTGTCAAATGAAAAGTTTCCACTGATGGTTCAGCCGCTGACAAAGCATTAGTCAGCCGCTGACAGAAGCTTGTCCGAGATATGATGTTTAGGCGCTGACAAGTGTTGTACTATATCGTACAACACATTCTAAAGAGATATTGGACATCAAAGGATCTCGGACAATGAAGGATTTGCTGCTGTTTGGAGTTTTGGTCGAGTTTTTACACACAAAACGAGGTATTTACACACGCAAGTACATGGGATCTCTGTTTTTATTCAGAATATCATTTTGATATTTATGGGCTCGGATATTTTTTAGAAGAAGTATATGGTTAAGGGGAAGAATTCTTGTGACGAGTTCGATGTTCGAAGTAGGTTTTCACAAATTTGTTTTCAATTGGGTGAGCAATACACCTTGTCTTTGGGCTAAATATATTGTTATAGCTTATAACTGGCTCATAGTTGTGAAGGTTACTAGTTCCCATGTATAAAAAACAATAGGTGAGCAGTACACCTTGTCTTTGGACTAAATATATTATTACAGCTTACAACTGGCTTATAGTTGTGAAGGTTAGCATACTCAATATTGTTCCAACTAAGAAGGTTGATAAGACCCCATATGAAATATGACACGGGAAAGTCAGGGGTTGTGAGGCTCTCGTTAAACGAGAAACACCAAACAAACTTGAGACCAGATCTATCAAGTGTATCTTTGTAGGATACCAAAAGGAAACAATGGGTTACTACTTCTATTACCCACCTGAGAACAAAATTTGTTTCTCGTTATGCTGATTTTATTGAGAGTAGTCTCATATCACAAGAAGCAAGTGGGAGCACCATCGACTTTGATGAAATTCAAAGTCAAGATGCACAACCTTCTGAGAACACTAGCGAACATCACCAAGAGGTTGAACATGAAACTGTCGAATCTAAAAGTGATGTAATTCCAATTCGTAGATCCGTAAGGATATCTCACGCACCTGACCGATATGGTTTCTATATCGATGCTGAGGAACATGAGTTAGGGGATCATGGTAAACCCGATAACTATAAAGCTGCATTATCTATAGCATGGGACGGCAACACATATGATCAGTGTGGTCATTTGGTTTGTCATTTTGTTTAAGCTTTAATAATAAAATAGTAGTTAAAGTCTTAACAAAGAGTTATAGGTATTGCGACTAGCATCGACGTGGTATATATTGACGTGTAGTGTGTTTCTACATAGAGGTAATCTACTTTGATCACTTGAGTTTTTTGGTTGGATCTTATGTTGGTGATTGTCTCCGATTGATCATACTGAATCACGCTATAAAGGTATATTATTATCTCATTTTTTATTGATTAATCATATGACTCTATGGATCCGTTCATAGGTGCTTATTCCGCTGCGTTCGATTATATTTAATATGTTATTGATTATATTCAGCACCTATACCCCCCCCCCCCCTCTCGACTGTGTTTGGTTCCCCCGGTTTGGTTTCTACTTGCTGCCGACAACACCAAGACCACCACCGCACCCTTGTGGGTCGTGGCTGGGCCAAACAGAAAACACACCGAGACCCTAGAGGTCTCGGTTTTCAAGACATCAACCAAAACCCGACCATAACGGATTAATTACATGTTTTATCATGTGTTCTTGAAATAAAAATTAATTAATTCGTGATTATAAAAGACAAAGGAGAAGGAGTAATTACCGTTATATGTGATTAGGAATAAAAAACAAACACACTCCGAATCAACAAGTCAAAATCAAATCTCGTCTCCCTTTTTCTTTCTTTCTGTCGACGGCTCCCCACGACAACAACCCTAACGCTTTATTTTTTTTACAAATGAAAGGCTAAACTCCTGGTTGTTAACTTAATCAAGTGGGCTGGGCCTAAAGTCCATTTTTGGTTTTCTTTTGTTTTGAAGCCACAACCCAACAAACACCCGCATATCTTTCTGTTTTTGTTTCATATTTTAATATTAAACGTACGTGTTCCTATTCTCGTGTTAAATTCTTATGTGTATTATTTTAATTTATTTTAATAAATAATAATTACATAATAAATACTATTATTTATTATTCTAAATGAATGAAAATTTCGTAACGTTATAATTATATCTGTGACTGCGTGTAATTAATGTTCATGGATTTTAAAGCGGGTTTTACAATAGGATTTCACCAACTGTTGCAATTTGTTCTTTAATTTTGAGTAAATTACACCGTTCGTCCTTGTGGTTTGCGTTGACCAACGAGTTTCGTCCTTTGACCGAAAAAATGCACCATCCGTCCTTAAGTGTGAAACGTTATGTATCGTTTGTCCCTCACTTTAACAGGTCACACTAACACTCGTTATTTGTCTACACATGATGCCTCCATGAGGGTATTATGGTCTTTCTAACCATGAAGTTCATCTTGTTCTTTTGTATCTCTCATCATCTTTATCTTTAAACCGTCTCCACCTTACACCCCCACTCTCACTATCTCCGCACCTTCACAGACCTGAGTCAACATGCTCATCAAAACAATGGTTCCTAAAATTCAAAAAACCATCGAAAGACCTATAAAAAAATTCCCCCTACTCTTTTTAGTTACGAACTGCACACTATCGCTTTAATCGATTTAATTTTATAGATCCACCATCACATACTTCGAGTCCCAAGATTTGCTTTGACAAATATCACATATTCTTTAAACCCTCATCACGTCTTTTCATTTCCTTTATAAAATGTTAGCTAAATCAAATTGGGTATTAACATGAATCGCTATAGGAATGATGGATTCGATCAAAGGGTGGAATGGAATTATGGAAATGGATACAAGATTGGATATAATTGTAAAAGCACTTGTTTGGACGGCTACAACAAGCAAAAATAAGTGGAGGTAAACATTAGATGTTCTTTGTTCTTGACGTCAATAAAGGAAAAAACAAAATTGATTATTTTGTTTCAATTGTTGAAGTACGGCAGTAGCAAGGACAAAGGGAAGTCGTTTTTTTAACTGCGGTTTAGTGAATTGTTTAGGAGACCCAACAACAACTACCACCATTGTCTGTTGGTCTTCATCACCCACTGCGCTGGTCATTTTTGCCCACCACTGCTGGTCGTCGTCACCCACCAACCCTTGACGCCACTCACTGCTGCCATGTGTGCTGGAATACTTGAAGAAAAATATAAATATAATGTTTTTTTGGACATAGTGAGTTGTAATTTGGGTTTGATTTAGAAATATATTTTTGATTTATGATAATAAGTGAACGGCAATCTGGATGAAGGATTTGTGTCTCTGTTTGTAGATGATTATATGATTTGGGTAAGTTGTGGAATGGAAGAGAGAGAGACAAACATGAATATACATTGAAAGGTTTAAAAAGAAAAAGACACAAATACCCTCGTGTGTGTGTTTCCAAACAAACATTAGTGAATACTGTTAGCGAGAGGGACGAATGATACATAACGTTTCACACTTAAGGACGGTTGGTGTATTTTTTGGTCAAAGGGCGCAACTCATTGGTCAACACAAACCACAAGGACGAACGGTGTAATTTAATCTTTAATTTTCATTCATGTTTGATTTTGGTTTACTTTCTATTTATTTTTGTTTTGTTGATTATATTTGTGTGTGTTCATCTTAAATAAGCTTTAGGTTATTCTCAAAAAGTTCAAAAAAATACACTCCACACACGCTCACATTAACCATCTATGCGCTTGGGTCTTCTCTGTCAAGAAACCCAAGGGCTTTGGTTTTATACTTTCCCAAGTTCTAGTTTCAACTAATAAGCTGCTCTAGTGCTTATTATAGATTTATGCTTAATTCCTTCAACTTAATTGTGTTTTTGTTCTTTTAGAGTTCTTTTATTAGCTCTTTTCCCTTTTCCTTTATTTTGATCAGTTGTGGTGGGCTATAAATCCACACACGACTCTTTTATCTTATTCTTTTATAGCTTATTTTCTTCTAGCTTATTTTCTAGACGTGTAACAACTTTTTATTCTTTGCAAAGATTTTTATTTTTGCTTATTTAACTTGTGTGTCGAGTTTTGAAGCCTAAAATTAAAAAAATAGTCACCCGACTATTTTGTCATATTGTGACAATTAGTCATATTTGGGTTTTCATGTATTGTGGGCTTCTTTCTAACTTATTTTTGTTCTAGTTTTTTGCTTTAGTATTTGGTGTGCAAAGTTTTGGCTCATTTGGACTTCAATTTCACAAAAACGACTTTTGTCTTTTAGTGACAAAATAGAAATATTCGTTTTTGCTTATTACTAGCTTATTTGTTGAGCTTTTTCAAAAATTATTTTTTTCAATTACTTTAATTTTCTCATTTGAGGAGTCCTTGCAAAATTTGGTTAAGTTTCATAGCTTATTAAGAATTTTAGCTTTTTGTGGGAGCTTATTAGCTTATTACAATAAGCTAGAATCTTATCTGGTCAAAGTACAGGGCCGGATATAAGGGTGTGCAAGGTGATCGACGGTACATGGTCCCAAATTTTCAGGGGCACCATAATTATAGCCATTGATGTTCATAATAGTTCGATTTTTAGCATAAGATCTGTTGGAACGTGGTTATAAACTCAAGAGACTTTAGTACTTACAAACTAAAAGAAGAAATTTAGTTAGTTTAAGATATATAAATATGTATTTATAACCATAGGAGAAATGGGACTGATGACCTCGTGAAGAAGATGGAATATATGTACAATTTACATAGTGAAACCTTATATTTTTAAGTCTCACCACTTTTATCTTAGTTACTTTTTCTTTTCTTTAAGCTAGTTTCAAAAGAGACAGTTTCAACCTAATGTTTAAAAAACACAACTATAAGTCTAGAATTTTAAAATCATTGAAAATTTTGTATAGAATGTCTAAAAAGTGTTTCATATTATTAATGTGGTAAAGTTAGATTTTATTTTAGTATTAATATTATTTAGATTGATTAAAAAAACTTTAGATATGCATTAAGTTCTCATTTTAAAAGTAGGCTTTTCAGTTTTTCGGGTATTGTAATTTTCGCACAGGGCCCCTAAAAACCACGGGATGGCCCTGTCAAAGTACCTTTACAAAAATTGTTTATAAGTGAAAAATAAGCTTAAGCTTATTTTAAAGGTACTTTGACAAGCCTTTACAAAAAAAATTCCAGTACCATAAGTTTCATAATAAGCTTAAGTTTTGCTTATTGGGCCTGACAAGCCTATTAAGATAGCTTATAGCTTATTTTAGCTTATTCTGAGCTTTTTCAAGTATAAGTTTCTTTGTTAAAATTTCTTAAAACCTCATTTTAAGGCTAGTTCACTTTTATCTTTTTCATTTTTCTTATTTTTACATTTTAGGCTTTTTAGCCAATTAAGCTTATTTTAAAATTTTGTTTTTAGGCTTTTTGACCCATTTGGCTTTTTATAATACTTTTTTTTAATTTTTCATTTTTAGTTTAAGTTAAGTTAAAATTTACTTGTTTTTAAAATTTTGAATTTTTTAAATTTTGTCTCGATTTGCATGATTTACGTAAATCGCGTTTTATATTTAAGCCTTTGTAGAATTTAGAACTGTCTTTTCATATCTTTCGATTATTCGATCATTTATCCAAATCCGTTTCGTGAATTCTCAAATTCGCAATCTCCTCGTCGAACAACGATCCCTTAGGTTGAAATATATAATATTATCTTCTTTTACGTATTATTATATGTTACTTGCCTAAAACACCAACTTCACCAGCCTAATCTATAATGAGATAAGGCTAAGCCCAACTTCCTTATCTTCAAAGGGTAATGACATAAATTCAAGTCATCTAAGTTATGTTTCAAAATATTCTCATCCTCAGCTTTGTCTTCCCTGGAATAAATAATTACATGAATTTGAGTCCAACGTAAGAATATCCTTCAGCCTAATCATATGTGTTGTGGATGTCAGAATCAGTTTATTAGTTGTGTGAAATCAATAGTCAAAATTCATGCTCATAAATATCATCCTTTCTCATGTTCTTCAATTGTTTAACCATTGACTAAAGTAGTTATTTCCCTTGGAAGAATGATGTTCTTGTACATCCCATCAACATTAATGTTTTACTTTTTAGTGACAAGTATTTCAGAAAGCTTACTGATTTACTGCTTTTGTGCGTGTCTTTTTGAAGTGTTGTTCGTACTCGATTCAATCCAAATTGATCACGGTAAAAAGTGGAATTATTGGTGTTGGTAACTAAAAGGGGGAGCTTTGGTTATCTAATTCTACTAGCAAATTAAAAGCTAAGCATGTAAAAATAAACGAGAAATCTAACCTTGATTTTTTGAATAACTGATCTCTTGGAAAAATCAACAAGTTCGGAATAATATTTTTCTTCGAAAAATCATACCTTTTTCGGAATAACAGAAAATGTCGGATAAAAGTGATAAATTCAAAATAATCAACTATTTCAGGAAAATGACCATTTTTCGAAATAATAGAAGTCTATGGAAAACAAACTAATTTTGGAATTATGAAATCTTCATAAAAACGAATATATTCGGAAAAACATACAATTTTCGGAAAAACTAGGTATCTTCGGATAAATGCAAGAATTTCGGGAAAACAATACTAATTCGGATAAACTATATATTTTCTATAATAACAGGCTAATTCGGAAAAAGTGATATCTTCGGAAAAAAGAATGGATTTCGGAAAAGGAAGGTTTTTTGGATTAAATCCAATTTTCGGATAAAGGACAATTTTTCGGAAAAAGTAATAATTTCGGAAAAATTGCCAATTTTCGGATAAATGCTATTTTCTCGGAAAAAAACTAGGTTTTCAGAATAACATGATATTTTCGGAAAAGGAAATAATTTTCGGAATAAATGAAATAACAAGAAAGAATTTTCAGAATATTTATTTCGGATAAAAGGGTATTCGGAATAAGGGTTAAAATTCGGAATTGTAAAGCCCTTTTCCGAAGAAGCACCAGGAAACAGCTTAACAGTAACAGACGATCTAAAAACAATGAATAAGTCAAAAATAAGCAAAAACCAAATAAGCAATTAACCAAAACTAACACCAAATTGATTTTAAGAAAAACTAAATAAGCCACAAATTAAAAACTATAAAAACACCAAATAATCTAAATATTTAAAATCAACTTTTAATCAAAAATATTAATCTATCAAATCAACTTAATTAAAAATAAGCCAAACACTAATTAATCAACAATCTCAATAAGCTAAAACATCCACCACATCAAAACCATAAGATCAATCACATAAACAAATCAATCACACAATCAACTTGATTAAGAAAACTACATGATTAATTAAATCACTACAAGATTAAGAAAGGTAGAATGAGAGATATAAAATAAGCTTGATTAAATTGAAGACTAAGATCCAAAATACAAGATTTGAAAAGAAAGATTAACAAGAACTAGAGAGAGAAAGTTCTAGAGAGAGAAAGTAACTTAAAAACTAAAAACTTAAAAAAATGACAAATTAACTAACTAACACCTCCTAATGAACCATTAGGAAGGTATTTGTAGGAGGAGGAGAGTGTGTTGCTTCTTTCTTCTTTTCTCTTGTCTTCTCGTCATTTTAAATAACTCGACTTTCTCGACTTTGTCTCGGGGTTTGTCGAATGATAAAATGAACTTGTCTTCTAATTTTCTTCTTTTAGTAGACTTGGTTCTTCGACTTCGTTAAACTTCCGTCTTTACACTTTTTCTTCGATAAATCTTTAGAATAGGCCTTTGACTTCCGTTCTTCTTGCACTTTTGATCTTTTGACTTCGTCTTTTGTCTTTTTCTTCGATAAAAGCACGTGAAAGCCCGTGTTTTCTTTCTTTTTCATATTTTTGTCCTAAAACACAATAAAAACACAAACCACGCATAATTCCGACTTTTACGACATAAAATACACGTTTTGGTCTTGTTATTATTAGAAATAAGTGGTAAAAGGATAAGTGTTTTCACACTTATTAAATCCCCTACACTTGACCATTGCAATGCCCTCATGCAATGCATTGATTTCACAACACGGTTTACATTTTTCATCATAATTAATCCATCTTGACCTTTATTAAATACTAAACAGTAAGGAAACTAAAAAGATAGAAATATATACAAAATGCTTGAAGGAAGAACAAGTAAAGAGATCGAAGACTTACATTAGGGCTTTGATTGTCATGAGTGTTTATCACCCTCAAGCTTCACGTTCCCCACACCAAGCTTAAAAACGAGATCATTGTTATTATAAGTTAGTAAGCTAACACTCACTCATGTGGCTCAATTATTTGCTTAGACTCCCTTATTCCTAGGTGTATCTCTTATATTTTATTGTTGTCTTGAATGATCACGAGGATGCATTGTTGACTTATTTCGATTGTTTATTTAAGCCAAAAATAAAGTAGGACGATTTAATCAATAGTTAACTAAAGGACAATATCTTTTAAAACTGCTTCTCGGGACCTCATAAAGTTCATATCTTGGCATAACTCGCTTCACGATTTGAGACCTTTCTCGGACCGATATTTGGCAGTGACTTCATACTTTGAATCTTGAGAGACGTTCTTGAAATAATGGTCTTTTCTTCATAATAGGAATTTCTTCACTTGAAGTTTTTGAGATATTCTTCATTCTTTGACCACGACTTCTTCATTTTTCTCCAATCTTTATTTTGGATTTTGATATACAACGATCCGTCTCCTTTTAGGACTTGGATCTATTTATCCTCATACCTTTCTAGGGTCTTTTCGGATAGACTTCTCCATGATCTTTAGGGGGTATTTTCTTTTCGTCGTGTGTCTCGATCCTTCATATTGATTTTTGATAAATGATTCTTCACATCACTTTGGATCTTTAGCAACAAAATGTAGCCCTCATGCTTTGTTAGGGCCTTTTCGGACTCGCCAATCTTCACATCCCGCTTCAATAAGTTATGCCTTGGCTATGAACTCTAATTAATACTGAGCAACTTTTAAACGATCTTGGGCTAGAAGCTAAGTAACTTTTCAAATCGTACAACCTTATTTATTGCAATTATATTTATTAACAAGCCATGGGAGAAAAAACTCATAATTAACTCACACAAATTCATGAAAGAATACCAAACTTATAATTGACTCTATCATCTCTCGTTCTCCACAATTTAAAATCTCAAAGAATGAGACTCGTGGATGCTTAGCCTATTAAATCAAAGTTTTGGGTTTTTAAGTAATCTATAGGATCTTGCAACTTCTTGGACTTTTTCAAGTTTAGAATTTGCATTTTAAAGTTCCCTTGATAAACGACTTTCTATGATCAATTATAGGAACTTACGAAAAGTTATTGTTCTTAACCCGTAAGAGTTAAGACTTTCGCGTTTTAAAGTTACCTATATAAAAGCCTAGCAAAAATCGACTCAAACATGTTAAGGATACTGGCTAGAGTAAACTTGGATAAGTAAACTCGGGTTTGAGTCAAAAGATTCATGACGGGCCTAATATATCAAAGACATCTAAATTCATTAAAACTATTTTATTAATTTATTTTCTCTTTTGACTTTATTTTTGAAATGAAATATATACATACGATGACAAAAGGAAAGAACATAAAAGGAAATAGATAAAAAATACTACTAGGCCAAAATTGATCAAAAAATTTTGAAAAATGTCGAAAAAATAAATTTTCCGGTTAAAGTGAGGACATATGCATGGAAAAGCCCACTTAACTTCGATAGAAGTCCCCCCCTGCACTTGATATAAACATTTTCCTCAATGTTTAAGCATGTGGGAGTAAACTCCCCTACACTTAGGACATTGTGCACTTTGTTTAAATCTTGCTAAGGAAGAGACAACTAAAGTGATTTCAATGTCAACATATAAGATATGAAATATTGAATCACGACAGTTTAGGATAGAACCAGGAAGACGGGTACACGGGATCACGGGTCGTCAAATATCATCAAAAGTGCTCTTTGAAACTTTAATCCCTGCACATCACAAGAAACAAGACAACAAACACCTATGTAGCTCCCCCTACACTTATTATGAAAACGGGTAAAAAGGATAGATCATCGGGTTGCCTCCCGAGAAGCGCTTGTTTTTGTTAACCGAGTCACGAGCCTAACTCGACCCAAAACTAATTCAAGGGAAACATGGTGAGGGATTGAATTATCTCGTGAGAGATGCCCTCACCAAAGTACAACTTAACACGCTGGCCATTCACTTTAAAGTTTGACCCATTTGGTTGCAAAAGATCAATGGTGCCATAAGGGAAGACTTTGGTGACGGCGAATGGACCAGACCAACGGCTCTTAAGCTTGCCCAAAAAGATTTCCAGCCGAGAGTTAAAGAGTAAAACTTGATCACCAATTTTAAACTCTCGGTTTTTGATCTTAGAATCATGAATGAGATTGGTTTTCTCCTTGTAGATCAATGAATTCTCATAAGCCTCATTCCTTAGTTCATTAAGTTCATTGAGTTGGATCTTCCTAAGATCACCGGCTTTGTTGATATCAAAATTAGCCCATTTCAAGGCCCAATAAGCCTTATGCTCCAACTCAATGGGGAGGTGGCATGCCTTTCCGTACACAAGACGATATGGAGTGCAACCAATAGGTGTCTTATATGCGGTACGGAATGCCCACAAAGCATCATCTAACTTATCGGCCCATGAGGCACGATGCTCTCCTACAGTTCGCTCTAAGATTCGCTTCAGCCCACGGTTAGAGATCTCGGCTTGACCATTAGTTTGTAGATGATACGCGATGGAAATTCGGTGATTGACACCATACTTAGCCATGACTCGAGCAAATTGATCATTGAAAAAATGAGTCCCGCGATCACTAATGATAGCACGAGGAACACCGAATCGAGCAAACAATTGTTTCAGAAAGTTCACAACCACCCTCGCATCGTTAGTAGGTAAAGCCTTTGCTTCAACCCATTTAGATATGTAGTCAATGGCTACGAGGATGTATTTGTTCCCTTTAGATGATGGAAATGGCCCCATAAAGTCGATGCCCTATACGTCAAAAATTTCACATTCTTGGATGAAATTTTGAGGCATCTCATCTTTATGTGTGATCTTGCCTTGTATTTGGTAAGCATCACAATGCTTAACCATTTCATGAGCGTCATGATAAATGGTGGGCCAATAAAATCCGGAGTCGAAAACTTTCTTCGCGGTATAGTTAGGACCAAAGTGACCACCGGTGGGTCCTTTGTGGCAAGCTTCAAGGATTAGTAACACTGTCGGCCCATCAACACACCTACGAATGACAAGATCCGCACATTGCTTGAAAAGGTAAGGTTCGTCCCAATAATAGTGTTTAATGTCCTTGAAGAACTTTTTCTTTTGTTGGGACGTTAACCCTTCCATAAGAATACCACCCGCTAAATAGTTTACAATGTCTGCAAACCATGGGGTATCGTCAAGATTGGAGTTAATAGACATTAAGGCCTTAAGAGGAAAAGATTCTTTAATCTCTTGATTTGGAAGTTCTCCTTGATAAGGATCCTTGAGTCTACTAAGATGATCCACGGCTAGGCTTTCCGCTCCCTTTTATCACGAATTTCAATTTTAAATTCTTGGAGGAGCAAAACCCAATGAACGAGTCTCGGTTTAGCATCTTGCTTGGTCAACAAGTATTTCAAGGCGGAATGATCGTTGTAAACGATGGTGGTGGAAAGCACAAGATAGGGGCGGAATTTTTCACAAGCATACACTACAGCTAAAAGCTCTTTTTCGGTAGTGGTATAATGTAATTGAGCCCCCGTCATTGTCTTGCTATCATAATGGATTGGTTGGAAGTGTTTGTTAACTCGTTGACCTAAAACCGCTCCTACCGCAAAATTACTAGCATCGCACATGAGCTCGAAAGGTAACTCCCAATTTGGAGAGACTAAGACCGATGCCTTAGTTAATTTACCTTTAAGAAGTTCGAAAGAATTGAGACATTCTTGAGAAAAGATGAAAGGAGCATCCTTTTCTAAGAGGTGAGTCATCGGACGAGCTATCTTAGAGAAATCTTGGATGAAACGTCGATAAAATCCTACATGACCTAAAAAGCTTCTAACTCCTTTGACGGTTGTAGGTGGAGGAAACTTAGCAATGACGTCAACTTTAGCACTGTCGACTTCGATACCGGCTTTGGAAATTTTGTGACCTAGAACAGTACCTTCTATTACCATGAAATGGCATTTTTCCCAATTAAGAACAAGACGAGTGTCTTCACACCGTTTAAACATACGTTCTAAATTGGCAAGGAAGATGAGAAAGAATCACCATAGACAGAGAAATCGTCCATAAATACTTCCATAGTTTCTTCAACCATGTCATGGAATATAGCCATCATACACCTTTGGAAAGTCCCAGGAGCATTGCATAAGCCGAAAGGCATTCTTTTGTAAGAAAATGTTCCATAAGGACAAGTGAATGTGGTTTTCTCTTAGTCTTTTGGATCGATAGAAATTTGAAAATACCCGGAGAAACCGTCTAAGAAGAAATAGTAGTCATTACCTGCTAAACGCTCAAGCATTTGATCCATGAAAGGAAGAGGAAAATGATCCTTACGAGTAGCATCATTGAGCTTGCGATAGTCTATGCAAACTCGCCAACCCGTGACAAGTATAGTAGGAGTCAACTCGTTGTTTTCATTGGGAACAACGTTTATTCCGCCTTTCTTAGGCACACAATGGACGGGACTAACCCATGGCGAATCCGAAATAGGGTAAATCATTCCAGCATCTAGAAGTTTGATAACTTCTTTCTTAATGACGTCATGAATTTTTGGATTAACCCTTCTTTGGCTTTGGATTGCGGGTTTAAAGTCATCTTCCATGAGAATTTTATGAGTACAAAAGTTAGGATCAATTCCGCGGATGTCGGAAATTTTCCAAGCAATTGCTTTCTTATGATTTTTGAGCACATCGATAAGTCGAGATTTTTCATCCTCTTTTAAGTCCTTTGCAATGATGACGGGTAACTTCTTATTGTCTTCTAGGAAAACGTATTTAAGATGAGACTGTAAATCCTTAAGCTCTAAATCCGGAGGATTGTCGATGGAAGGCTTAATCAAATTCGGATCATCATTTAAGATTTCCGTAGGAGACGGTGGAGAAATATGGTATTGAGAAGTTTCTCAATGGTACGAATGTCTTCATCCCAATCGGAGGGAGAATCGTCATATTTTAAGTCCACATCCCCTAAAGTTGCTTCAAATTCTTTCAAAAGAAAATCACTTTCTCCAAATGGAGTCAATGAGGGAGCAATAGAGGCGACGGTCTCAACAATGGATAGAGAAGAAAAACCACTTTTACAGGCGTCTTTGAAATGTTCTTCACAAGCCTCATCACGTAGGTCAATGAAATTAACACTCCCGTGTTCATAAGGTTGCTTAGAAAGTTTACCCATGTTGAAAACTATTTTGTCGTCACCAACTCTCATGATTAATTCGCCCGCGGCTACATCAATGAGAGTGCGACCGGTCCTCAAGAATGTACGTCTAACGATTAATGGAACACGGGGGTCCATCTCGTAGTTAACGACAACAAAATCCGCCTGAAAGGTGAATTTTTCGACACCGACGAAGACATCTTCGGCTATCCCCACCAGATAAGCAACCGTACGGTTAGCTAACTCCAATGTCATTCGTGTAGGAACTAGCTCGGGTAGAGATAATTGTTTCCAAACACTTAATGGGATTAAATTGATACTAGCACCTAGATCGTCTAGGGCCATACAGTTCTCTACCCCGGGGAAGTTGCAAGGAATGAGAAAGCGACCCGATCACCAAGTTTGGTTGGTAATTTCCTTAAGAGAACCGCGGAGAAATTCTCATTAAGTTGGGTCTGAGAAATATCAAGGAGTTTTTCCTTATCACTTAGAAGATCTTTGAACATTTTAGCATATTTAGGCATGTGAGCGAGAGCCTCGGCAAAGGAGATGTTGAAATTCAATTGTTTAAACATTTTAAGAAAGTTTGAAACTTGAATATCATACTTGTTCTTCAACTTCTCTTTCCTCAACCTTGATGGATAAGGTATATCGGGTTGAGATGAAAGCTTTGGAATGGAATTCTCACTCACATCCTTGGGTGGTGGAGGGGTAGAAGTAGAAGGTGGAGGAATTGGTGAAGGGGGCTCGTTATCCTTTGTCACAATCACCGGAGTAGGTTTAGGAATCTTAGGTTCCTTATAACCTTTTCCACTTCGGGTGGTGATTGCTTTCATCTCCCCTCTTGGATTAGCAACGGTGTTACTCGGAAGAGAACCCGAAGCAGAGGTTTGATTACTTGGGAAGAAACTAGCCATCAAATCTCTTAAGTCATTCGTTTGATTGCTTAAAGATTTTCGCATGTCATTCCTAAGCTCGGCTCGAAGATCATTCCCTTGTTTCGCCATATCACTAATTGGTGTATTTTGCATACACCTCATAGCATGTTAATTTAGTATAATTGTATATTTTTTAGTCGTTATATATGTACTTTGAGTGTGTTTTGTGATTATATAGGTTACGAGCGAAATGGAATAAAATGGCCGCTTTAATTAATTTTTTTGGAGAAAAGACATTGTGAGCGCCGATGAATGAAGAAAAAATATTGAAGAAAAAGATTTGAGCGTGTCGCAATATTTTCAGTTATCTTTTATTTGTCCGGGCTTCGTTTGAGCAATTATTGGTGTTGAGTTCATTTTTATTGGGCCAAAGTTATTATATGTCAAAAGAATTTAAAAAAAAAAAAAAAAAAAAAAAAAATACTTTTGGCCCATTTGGAACCAATGGCCCAACACCATAACCGACTCTTTTTACAAGTATAAAAGAAAAAAAAAGACGTGACTTTTGGGAGTTAGTCAGCCGCAACTCACAATTGAAAGAGGAAAAAGACGATTCAGAGGAGGAAGAAATTGCAACTAAAGTCACTTGGATACACAATCAAATATTAAAAAAAAAATGGGGAGAATCACATTGGAGTAGACGCATCATTCAAAAAAAAAAGAAGGTCAATTGATTTTGTTTTTTTGGTGACATCAAGCACACAGCCATAAAAAATATTGAGTATAAGATAGAAGTTGCAACAGTGGGGTAGCATATATCAAAAGGAATTGGAAAAAAAAAAGATGAACCGTGTAAAGCGGGTCGGGTACACCGCGATTTCCGGCTAATTTTGTGGTAATTCCTTCTGGTAACTTTATTTATGGTTTGATCATTACTTTTGGATTATCATATTTTTATTACATTGATTTATGATTTATTTATAAATTATTTTTATTGATTTAAAATTATGTTTAATTATTTGTGTTAGACAATTTATTGTTAGTTAACGATTCATACTTATTTTATTTCGTTAAAAAAAAAAAGATGGTCGTATAATAAACATAAGTTGTACCTAAATAAATTATTAAAACATAATTATTGGTTGGATTAATATAAGATTTATTATTGCAAGTCGTTGATAAACATAATAAATGCCAACATTAATTCATTCATATTAAGTCAAAATAATCTTTGTAATCGGTTCTAAAAAGTTTCAATAATCCATTAGTGTGATCAACCATAAATATTAGGAGCTGGAAGGGATTACATTTTTCTTTTAATTGTTTACATCTTTATTTTATTTTTCTAGCTTTACTATTAGTTTAATAATTATTTTAATTTTTAATCAGCATTTTTATTATCAAAAGTATTTTAGTTGTCAGATTTCAAAACCAAAACCTTTATTGATCAGTGATCACCTCAAAACTTAAACTAAAACCACATAGTCCTCGTGGATCGATACCCATTTACCCTATCTAATATAAGGTAATTAGGTTATTTTTTGACCGGCACTTCGACGTCGATAAAAATTTGGCGCCGCTGCCGGGGACTCAGTGAGCTTTTCGTTTAAGTTTTTGTTAATATTTTTCTTTAATAAAATACAAAAATACAAAAAGATTTTATTTTTCTTGTTTTGTTTTGTTTTGTTTGTTTGTTTTGTTTCTTGTGAGTGTGCAGGTTAGTGTATGCGCACACGTAGATCGGGACGTACATCACCGTTATCTTACGATCCTGAGGTTGAGAAAAGTACACGGTTAAGAAGGAAGACATTTCGACAGTTTTCTACTAATCTTGATTTTTCAGGTTTAGCAGAGCTTTTCGCTGAAATGCCAGGTGACGAAGATGCTGGCGGAAGTGCTAGCGGCAGTAGTAGCGGAGGAGAATCTCCACCACGGGGTGTTGATTCTTATTACAGGTCGGGGATCTTCGAGGATCCCTCGCCTATCGTCTATCCGGATCCGGTTAAAGGGGTTACAAGTAACTTCAAGATCCAGCCGAACCTCATAGCAATCTTGCCAGT
The DNA here is from genome assembly GCA_025667525.1 of Glebionis coronaria. NCBI lineage: Eukaryota > Viridiplantae > Streptophyta > Magnoliopsida > Asterales > Asteraceae > Glebionis > Glebionis coronaria. The sequence continues at coordinate 179,518,219 of CM046879.1, forward strand.
GTTTAGAGGTCGTGAGGAGCCATACGCACATCTACGAGAATTCTTCTCAATTGCTGACACACATCAGGTTAATAACATTACCAAGGATGAGGTATGACTTCGCCTTTTTCCTTTCTCACTTAAAGATCAAGCTAAGGACTGGTTCTCATCTCTTGAGCCAGGTAGTATTAACTCATGGTCTGAAATGCAATCTGCTTTTCTTGAGGAATTTTATTCTATAAGTAAGACTGCTGCCATTAGGAATAAGATTAAATCCTTTCGTCAAATCCCAGGCGAGCAGTTTCATGAAGCATTTAATAGACTTAAGGAGTTATTGAGAACATGCCCTCATCACGATGTTCCAAAATGGGAGCTTGTCAAAGTCTTCTATGATGGGTTGGATTATAACAACCAACAATTTGTGATGGCCACTAGTGGGGGTATGTTTTTCTCGTGACCTATGGAGGAAGAATGGGAGTTTTTTGAAAAACTAAGCAAAGGTTCTAAGACCCAAGCTTCAGTAGATCGAAACAACCACCCATCTTCCGCCAATTATGTGTCTAACCATCGTGGCACAAATTCTGAAATTAGCGAGTTAAGTAAGAAAGTTGATCTTTTGTTGAAAAATATAGGAAAAGGTGTTCCAAATGTGTCTAATGTGTCGCATAGTGGGTGTTCAATGTGTGGTGATCCGAGTCACTCTGTCGATAATTGTCAAAGTTGGGGGGCGCCACCGAATGAGGAGGTAAATGGAGTCTATGGTGGTCGTCCATGAAATGACCCATTCTCCGAAAGTTATAATCCTGGATGGCGCAATCACCCCAATTTCCGTTGGAAAGATGAAGACAGTCGCCCTAATAATACCCAACAACAACACTATGGTTACAAACCAAGGTACGAGGGTGGCGATTCATCTAACTTCCAACAAAATTCTTACAATCATAGGCCACAACAACAATATCCAAATCAGGGCCAAGGCCAAGATGACAACCGTCTCTTGAACCTTGACCGAAAGTTTGATAGGCTTATGGATTCATTATCTACCAACAATCAAGAGATCAATAGAAAATTTGAGGTTACTAATCAAAGACACGAGACCACTACTAAATCTATTGCAGCTCTTGAGAGACAAGTTGGTCAATTGGCGGATCAATTAAGCAAAAGAGACGAGGGAAGGCTACCGAGCTACCCCACCATGAATCCCGCACACAAGAAAAATGGAAATGAGCACGTGAATATGGTGACATCTCTTCGAAACGGTAAAATCTACAACAATGACAAGGGAATTCCAAATTCTCCTGATGTCGAGGATTTCGTTACCGATGACGAAATTATTGTTGAAGGTAAAAATTCTGATAATGTTAAGTCCGGTTCTGAGTTGGTAAATGATTTGTTAAATGATTTTCCTAAACCAACAACACCGAATCCTAAAGCTACTGAATCTCCTGAAGTTAAGGAGGGTGGTGTGTCCAGCACACCTTACCCTACGGCTTTGGAGAAATCGACATCTGCAAAGTTAGCTAAAAAGGGTCCTCATGCTGAGGATATGTGGGAGACTTTCAAGCAAGTTAAAATCAATCTCCACCTTATTGATGCTATCAAGCAAATTCCTGCTTATGCCAAGTTTTTAAAGGACTTGTATACTCAGAAGAGGAAGCTGAAGGCGTCTTTGCCTAAAAAGATTGACCTAACTGAGCATGTTAGTGCGGTCTTATCTAGCTCTCTTCCTCCTAAATTCAAAGATCCTGGAGCACCGTTGATTTCAGTTGTGGTCGGAAATATTGCCATTAAGAAGGCGCTCCTTGATCTTGGTGCCAGTATCAACATCCTTCCTGCTAGTTTGGTCGATAAGTATGACTTAGGAACTCTTCGTAAGACAGACACCATTATTTCCTTAGCCGATCGATCTACCAAAATTCCTAGAGGTATCTTAGAGGATGTAATTGTGAAAGTTGATGATTTCTATTACCCTGTTGACTTCTTTGTTATGGACACCGAGTCACAATACAAGGATGTTCAACCAACTATTATCCTTGGCCGCCCATTCTTAGCCACGATAGATGCTAGGATTAATTGTCGGACTGGCGCCATGGATATTGCATTCGGTAATAAGAAGATAAGATTGAATGTGTTTAATTCTATGAATTCTCCTACGATGAATGAATGTTACCAAGTAAATGTGATTGATGAGGAAGTTCAAAAGTATGCATCCCGTATGCTTAAGAATGATCCTTTGGAATTATATCTAACTGGTGATAATGAGGAGATTCTTGATGTTGCTGAAGTTCTAGAGATTCAAGAGTGTTTGGTCAGTTCGTTGGACCATCAAAAACCACCTTGGTCTTATAAAGTGGAGCCCTTGCCTTCTACTTTTGACACGGCCACGAAGCCGTCTTTGGAGGTGCCTCCAACTCTTGAGTTAAAACCTTTGCCATCCAATCTCAAATATGCTTTTCTAGGTCCTAATAATACGTTACCCGTTATTGTTGCTTCTGATCTTTCTGAATCACAGGAGGGAGCACTTCTAAAAGTGCTTTCCAAGTACAAAGCAGCAGTAGGATGGACGATTGCAGACTTGAAAGGGATCAGCCCTTCATTATGTATGCATCGAATTGTTACGGACCCAGATATTAAGCCAGCAAGAGATGCGCAAAGGCGTCTGAATCCTAATATGAAGGAGGTGGTGAAGACGGAAGTTCTTAAATGGTTAGATGCCGGTATCATCTATCCCATCTCGGATAGTAAATGGGTAAGTCCTACTCAAACGGTGCCTAAAAAGGCCGGAATCACCGTTGTTGAAACCGAGAATGGGGAAAAGCTCACAACCCGACCAGTTACTGGGTGGAGAGTTTGTATAGATTACCGTAAGCTGAATAATGCCACATCTAAAGATCACTTCCCACTACCTTTCATTGATCAAATAGTTGAGAAGCTCTCTGGTAAGAAATTCTATTGCTTCTTGGATGGGTACTCTGGTTATAATCAAATACCCATCCATCCTGATGACCAGGACAAAACTACGTTTACGTGTCCATACGGGACGTTTGCATTTCGAAGAATGCCTTTTGGCCTGTGTAATGCACCTGCTACCTTTCAGCGGTGTATGATGAGTATCTTTTCTGACATGGTTGGAGAATCTGTAGAGATATTTATGGATGATTTCTCCATCTTTGGTCAATCCTTTGAAAGCTGCCTTGATCAGCTTGAAAGTGTGTTAAAAAGATGCACTGAAACTAATTTGGTGCTTAGTTGGGAGAAGAGCCATTTCATGGTTCGAGAGGGAATAGTATTAGGGCATGTTGTGTCTGAAAAAGGATTTGAGGTTGACCGTGCCAAAGTTCAAGTAATTTCGACCCTTCCTCCTCCCACTACCGTCAAAGGTGTACGTTCTTTTCTTGGTCATGCCGGGTTCTATAGGCGATTTATTAAAGATTTTAGTGCTATATCAAAGCCTCTTTGCAATCTACTCTTAAAAGATGCACGCTTTGACTTTAATGAATCATGTCTTAAAGCATTCAATATGCTTAAGAAAAAGCTTGTAGAAGCCCCTATTCTGCAATCACCTGATTGGTCGAAGCCTTTCGAGATCATGTGTGATGCGAGTGATTATGCCGCTGGGGCGGTTCTAGGACAACGGGTCGATAAGAAACCCGTTGTGATCTTTTATGCTAGTAAGACTTTTTCAGAAGCTCAAATGAATTACACCACTACTGAAAAAGAGTTGTTAGCTGTGGTTTTTGTTCTTGATAAGTTTAGGTCATATATTTGGGGGCATTCTAAGGTGATAGTATTTTCAGATCATAGTGCCTTACGACATTTGTTGACTAAGAAAGAGACAAAACCGAGGTTGCTTAGGTGGATTTTGCTTTTACAGGAATTTAATCTAGAAATTCGGGATAAAAAGGGGTCAGAAAATGTAGTTGCCGACCATTTGTCTAGAATTATCCCTCCGCCGTTCAACCCTTCTGATGTGATTAAGGAAAGCTTTCCGGATGAAAGTTTATTTGAGGTTTCTAAGGTTCCTTGGTACGCAAATATAGTTAATTACCTAGCAGTTAAAAAGCTCCCGGATTTTTGGTCCAAACAACAAAGAAAATACTTCTTCTCTCAGGTGAAGCATTATTTTTGGGAGGATACGGAGCTATATAAGGTATGTGCTGACCAAGTTGTTAGGAGATGTGTTCCCGACCATGAGCATATGGACATATTGGCTCATTGCCATTCTTATGCATGTGGTGGTCACTTTGGTGCTACGAAAACTGGGCATAAAGTTCTGCAAAGCGGTTTCTTTTGGCCGACTATATTCAAGGATGCCCAGTCTTTTGTAAAAGCATGTATTCGTTGCCAACAAGTTGGAGGGATTTCAAGGCGTGATCAAATGCCTATGAATCCCATACTTGTTGTTGAGATCTTTGATGTGTGGGGTATTGACTTTATGGGACCATTCCCCACTTCCCATGGCAATGTTTACATTTTAGTGGCAGTTGATTATGTGTCTAAGTGGGTAGAGGCTGAGGCTACTAGAACGAATGACCATAGTGTAGTTCTTAAGTTTGTTAAGAAGAATATCTTTGCTAGACATGGAATTCCTAAGGCTATCATTAGTGATGGGGGTTCCCACTTTAAGAACTTTAGATTTGGAAAATTGTTAAAACACTATGGAGTTAATCATAGGATAGCTACCCCTTATCACCCACAGACTAGTGGACAGGTTGAAGTATCTAATAGGGAGATTAAGAGGATTTTGGAAAAGACCGTTCGTAGTGATAGGAAAGATTGGTCCTTGAGGTTAGATGATGCTTTGTGGGCATATAGGACGGCTTTTAAGACTCCTATTGGTATGTCACCGTACAAGTTGGTATATGGAAAGGCGTGTCATTTACCGGTTGAGATAGAGCATAGGGCTGAATGGGCGATTAAGACTGTTAATCTGGATTTAGAGAAAGCGGGTAGTTCTAGGAAACTTCAATTATCTGAATTGGATGAGATTAGACGTGATGCTTATGAGAGTTCTAAGATTTATAAGGAGAAAACCAAAGCTTTTCATGATCGACACATCACCAAGAAGTCCTTCTTGGTTGGTCAAAAAGTTTGGTTATTCAATGCTAGACTTAAGCTTTTTCCTGGAAAATTGAGAAGTAAATGGACGGGTCCATATATAGTGACTCAAGTCTCTCCATACGGAGCCATTGAAATAAAAAATATGGTGGGTGGAGAGCCTTTTAAAGTTAATGGACACCGTTTGAAGCCGTATGTTGAGTTAGAGAGTGATCAGATGGAAACGGTGGATGTGGTTTACTTGGAACCAATCCAACCGTCTCAATAGCTCATTTGAGTTATGTCTGGCTGAAGACGGTAAACTTAGCGCTTCGCGGGAGGCAATCCGTGGTTTGTGGAACTTTGTGGGTGTGTTCACTACAAACCCTCACGAGACAAAACTCGTCCAGTCGGGCTACCGAGTGGTTTAAAGGCTTGTTGCATACGCTAAATGCAACCGTGATTCCTACGAAAGTGAGTTAGGTTTTTGTTTTTTGTGTGAGTTTGTCAAATTGATTTTTAACCAAAATTTCAATTTAAAGTTTTTGCATTAAGGATAATGCAATGCTTTAAGTTGAGGGGAGGGGCACATGTGTTACATGTTTTTGTGTGAACTTTTGGTCAAAATCGATGAAAATGTGATTTTTGGGAAAAATTGAAAATTTTTAAAATTTTAAATCACATTATAAGAGTCTTGTGCTAACTAGATGTGGAAGTTTCTTCTACATATATGTTTGTTGAGTGTTTGCAGATTCTGAAGATTAGCTTGTGGATGATTTATTGGAGCAAGCTAGAGGATTTGGCCGAAATTATCAGGTGCACCCGATTTCATTGTATAATTTGGTTATTAAATTGATTTGATTGTTTGCATGTAGTTAGGCATATGTATAATTAGATGATCAAACCACGCCGGTTAAATTCCCTCTACTTACCTTTGCTTAGATCGAGTAAAAATTTTAAATAAATAATATGAATATAGTAATGTAATAGTTGGGTTAGACATTTGAAATTGATCTTATTCGGCTCGTCACCCGCGCACGGTGGCCTTAGAAAAGAGTTTGAGAACTGTCATAATTATTGGTGGTAGTCATATGCTGGGCTTGCCTATCTGATTCGTCACCCGCGCAAGGTGATACTTTAGTTGTTAGCATGGGTCAGACGCCAATTTTTATGATGGATAGCATTGCACTTAGCTGAGACAATTTTAGGTGAAATAACCCAATCCTTGTATTGTTGTAATGAAATTAGAAAGATTAGTTTAATTTAGTGCATTGTATAATTATACTATGTGGTAGATAACTCCATCATGTGATGTACCAGTAGGCACGAAGTATAACTGTTCCCATTTAACTAAACAGACTTAATTAACCGGTTCTCATGTGCCAATGTATCTTAGTATGCACCTATAGGATAGATATTCATTTTTTCTGAATATTTGGTCTTTATATCAATCTTAAAAGGAGTGTATAAAGCGTTCGGGATGACTTGTATAAGAAACGGTCTCGAATGGCTAAAAAGATAGAGCTTATGTGTGATGTGAAAAAAAAAAAGTGAAAAAAAAAATGAAAAAAAAAAAAGAAAAATAATGTGTGAAAAGAAAAAAAATGATGAGAAAAAAAAAAGTGGAAGTATGTAAGCTAAAGTATGATGGCTTATGATGTGCTCTTATGCTATAAAAACTCCAACGTTATAAAAGGTGTACGATATTCTCACTTCTTGTTTTAGATTAATGTTTATATTGATTATAGGTGTGTAATAGGTACGTTGGTCACATGGTTAATTATATGAAATATAAAGTAAATGGAATCAATGGGAATGGTTATGCTAAGTGTTTTAGAAGGACAAAAATATTGGTAATCATTTTGGATTATTTGTCGTGTAGGATGGTTATTAATGTATTAGGTTGAATGTGATTTTTTTTGATTAAATTTCAATAGTATGATTAAAAATTATGAAATTAACATGCTTGTATATTTTTATTTTATTTTTACACGAGACGGTAAAAGTTAAAGTTGAGGGGAGTTAATCGGTGTATTTTGCATACACCTCATAGCATGTTAATTTAGTATAATTGTATATTTTTTAGTCGTTATATATGTACTTTGAGTGTGTTTTGTGATTATATAGGTTACGAGCGAAATGGAATAAAATGGCCGCTTTAATTAATTTTTTTGGAGAAAAGACATTGTGAGCGCCGATGAATGAAGAAAAAATATTGAAGAAAAAGATTTGAGCGTGTCGCAATATTTTCAGTTATCTTTTATTTGTCCGGGCTTCGTTTGAGCAATTATTGGTGTTGAGTTAATTTTTATTGGGCCAAAGTTATTATATGTCAAAAGAATTTAAAAAAAAAAAAAAAAAAAATACTTTTGGCCCATTTGGACCCAATGGCCCAACACCATAACCGACTCTTTTTACAAGTATAAAAGAAAAAAAAAAGACGTGACTTTTGGGAGTTAGTCAGCCGCAATTCACAATTGAAAGAGGAAAAAGACGATTCAGAGGAGGAAGAAATTGCAACTGAAGTCACTTGGATACACAATCAAATATTAAAAAAAAAATGGGGAGAATCACATTGGAGTAGACGCATCATTCAAAAAAAAAAGAAGGTCAATTGATTTTGTTTTTTTGGTGACATCAAGCACACAGCCATAAAAAATATTGAGTATAAGATAGAAGTTGCAACAGTGGGGTAGCATATATCAAAAGGAATTGGAAAAAAAAAAGATGAACCGTGTAAAGCGGGTCGGGTACACCGCGATGTCCGGCTAATTTTGTGGTAATTCCTTCTGGTAACTTTATTTATGGTTTGATCATTACTTTTGGATTATCATATTTTTATTACATTGATTTATGATTTATTTATAAATTATTTTTATTGATTTAAAATTATGTTTAATTATTTGTGTTAGACAATTTATTGTTAGTTAACGATTCATACTTATTTTATTTCGTTAAAAAAAAAAAGATGGTCGTATAATAAACATAAGTTGTACCTAAATAAATTATTAAAACATAATTATTGGTTGGATTAATATAAGATTTATTATTGCAAGTCGTTGATAAACATAATAAATGCCAACATTAATTCATTCATATTAAGTCAAAATAATCTTTGTAATCGGTTCTAAAAAGTTTCAATAATCCATTAGTGTGATCAACCATAAATATTAGGAGCTGGAAGGGATTACATTTTTCTTTTAATTGTTTACATCTTTATTTTATTTTTCTAGCTTTACTATTAGTTTAATAATTATTTTAATTTTTAATCAGCATTTTTATTATCAAAAGTATTTTAGTTGTCAGATTTCAAAACCAAAACCTTTATTGATCAGTGATCACCTCAAAACTTAAACTAAAACCACATAGTCCTCGTGGATCGATACCCATTTACCCTATCTAATATAAGGTAATTAGGTTATTTTTTGACCGGCACTTCGACGTCGATCAATCACCTTTCAAGTTAATAATTTGACTCTGAAGATTCTTCACTAGCGCGTCATTAGTCCTCATGTAAGTTTCGACCTCGTGATTAAATGTCGTGGGTTGGTTGGGAGGAGGAGCTTGGTAAGCGGGTGGTTGATAAGTGGGTTGTTGGTAAACTTGATTATTTCCTTGAGGTGGATATGGGATTATTTTGGTTTGATATTGATTAGGATCTCGAGGTTGGTTATGATTGTTGTGATTGAAGTTGTTTTGGTTTTGAGGAGGAAAACCGGGTGGTGAAAGGAAGTTGTTTGAACGATAGCTTAGCAAATTTCGGTCACCTTGAGGACGAGCTTGATAGCCTCCTGTGGAAAAGTTACCGTTAGCTGCATACACGTTATCTGGATTGTCATGAGTAGAAGGACAATCGGTGTATGAATGAGGATCGACGTAAGTCTCACAAGAAAGTGCTACAGCTTTGACTTGTTGATACTAGTTCGTAGCCATGGTTAAGATATTTTTGTTCATTTCGGCTAGTTGGCGGGTGATTTTGGTCATCTAGGGGTTGTTGAAGTAGAAGAAACATTGACTCTCGGTTATTTCTTGAAGATGCAGATGAATCCCAATTTTTGTGATGAGTGGTCATGTTCTCTATAAGCTCTCTACACTCCTCGGGTCTTCTCTTCATAAATGTACCACCGGTGGCGGCATTAATCGTATCACGATCACGAAAGGTTAAACCATTGTAGAAAGTATCAATCAAAGTGACGGGGAGCATATTATGATTAGGACAACGATCGATCAAGACATTATAACGTTCCTAAGCATCAAAAAACGACTCATCAGGTTCTTGAGTGAAACCACTGATTTGATTACGAAGACTAGTTACCATGGATGGTGGAAAGTATCTTGACAGAAATTTTTGAGTCATCTCGTCCCATGTATGAATTTAGTTTTTGGGAAGACGATCAAACCATTTTTCAGCATGGTGGGATAAAGTGTGTGGAAAAAGGTGAAGGCGAAGAAAATCCATGGTAACACCGGGCAATTTCATGCTTTGAGTGACGGTTATGAATTTATCGAGGTGTTTGTTGGCATCATTATCCGGTAATCCGCGAAATGGACAAGCGTTTTGAACTTGTTGAATCATTGATGCTTCAAGGAAAATTCGGGAGCCGTGATTCGCATCGGCGCAATCGGTCCTCCACGTCCATTCATATTCGGTTGACATAACTCCTCCATCGTACGAAGGTCGGGTTGAGTGGCATGGTTGTTATTATTCAAATTGGGGTGAGGTGGGTTGTTATTATTATGCACACAGGCCATATCTAAGTCTCTACGAGTCTCGAGCTCAGAATAAGACGAAGATCGAGTTCGCATACTGATACAAGCGTTTTGTATAGGGTTCGGATTAAGTCTCGGTATCTCCTCGAATTGATCTCGGTTCTAAGTGGAATGATTTGTTCTTGGTTAATAAAAAGGAGTTGGTTTGTTTATCTATTTTAAACTAATCACAAATAAGCAAGTGTCGAAGAGTAGAATTAAAGCTTTAAAAGATTGAACAAAATAGACAAGTTAAAAATAAATGTTTGAAAACTTAAAGGCAAAATGAGAAAAATACTTGAACACTTAATAAAATTAACTCTTGGAAACTTTGCAAAACAAGAAATTAAACAAACCATTTATGCCAAATCGGAAAGTCTAAAGTGCGACAATCGGAATACCACAAAATTAATACAATCGGAATATATTCCGATCACTTTGATCGGAATGAGTTAAAAGATCTGATCGGAATGTTGTACAAATAAATCAAATCGGAATGTTAACAACATGGTTTAATCAAAATTGTGCAATGAGCACTCAATCGGAATCCACCAAAACACCTTGATCGGAATACGCCAAATTGGGCAAATCGGAAAAACCTAAACCCTTTTCCGATCATACGATCGGAATAAAGGGGGGTGTCTGCTCGGAATGTTTCAATCGGAAAGGGGTTTATAACCCTTTCCGATATCCCTTTGATCCGAATAAAAAGCAAGGGAAATAAGCTATTTCAATAAGCTAATCCCCAAACTAGCTCGAATCAAAACAGAAACGGAATCAAGAAGCACAAATAACAACTTATCTAAACTTATGTCAAGCAAACTTTTAAATCAAATAATAAATAAATGAACTTTTTAAGAAAACTTATAAAACGTAAATAAGCAAAACTAACAAATAAGCCAATAAGCACAAGGATCTCAAAGCTTATACGTGTAGAAACTTAGGAAAACATAAAAAAATTAACTTTTTAAGCACAAAATCATTGATGAACAACACGGATCATACGAGATTTGTACCAAAATTAATCAAAATCAAAGAAAGGAAGAATGAGATTAAAGATTAAAAGCTAAAAACTTGAACTTGATTAATGAAAAGAACAATACAAAGGTTTGATCTTGAAAGAGAAAAAGATGAAACTAGTGAGAGAAAGTTTAGAACTTTCTCTCTCTAAAACTAGAGAGAAAAAATGAAGAACTAAAAACTACCTAAGAAAACTAAGTATGTCATTTTTTTGTGAAGTAAGGTCATATATATAGGCGTGTGGTATGGGCTTGTGAATGGGCTTTGGTATCGGGCTTCTTTTCTTCTTTCTTCTTTGGTCTTCACGCTTCTTTAAATAAACGTTTCCGACTTTGGATTTTTAGAAGTGTCGGTGAATAATTCCAACTCGTCTTATAATCTTTTGTTTAATAGACTCGAGTTCTTCGACATATATGAATCTTCCATCTTTGGCTCTATTCTTCAATAAATCTTTAAATAGGCACAATGACTTCAAATCTTTTGCATCTCTTGGACAATAGACTTCGTCTTGAGTCTTTTTCCTCGATAAAACCCGTGCAATCCCATGTTTTCTTCAATATTCATCCGGTTGACTCTGAAAACAAAATAAACACAAAAACCACGCATAATTCCAAACAAATGATATTAAATACGTGTTTTGGTCTCGTTTTAGCCAGAATTAAGTGGTAAAAGGATGGGTGTTTTCACACCTATCAAATCCCCTACACTTAACCATTGCCATGCCCTCATGCAATGCTTAGTGATAAAGCAAATGTACATTTTTCTCATAATCAATCAACCTTGGCCTTATTAATATACTACGAAACAAAAATGAAAGTACTAAGAGAAATTAAAACTTTAAAGTAAACAAAAGAATAGAAAATAGCTACGTGGAAATAACTTGCAAAGAGATCTAAGACTTACATTAGGGCTTCGGTGCTACGACGATTCATCACCCTCAAGTTTCACGTTCCCCAAACTAAGCTTAAAAACGAGATCATTGTTATTATAAGTTAGCAATTCAAACACTTACACACATGGCTTAATTATATGCGTAAACTCCCTTATTCCTAGGTGTATCTCTTATATTTTATTTTTGTCTTAGAATGATCATGAAGATGTATTTTTGGACTTATTTCGATAGTTTATTTAGACCGAAAGCAAAGTAGGACGATTTGATCAATAGTTAGCCTAAGGACAAAATCTCTTAAAACTGCTTCTCGGGATATCAAAAAGTTCATATCTTGGCATAACTTGGTTCACGATTTGAGACCTTTCTCGGGCCGATATTTGGCATGTACTTCATACTTCATATCTTCGAGAGACGTTCTTGAGATAACGGTCTTCTCATCGTAATAGAGTTTCTTCACTTGGAGACTTTTGAGGGGTACTCCAACTTTGTTGACCACGACTTCATGATTATTTCTTCAATCTCTAATTGGGATTTTGAGATACAACGATCCGCCTCCTTTTCGGACTTGGATCTATTTATCCTCATACATTGTTAGGGTCTTTTCGGATAGACTTCTCCATGATCTTTATGGGAGTTGATTGCTTTTTGTTGTGAGTCTTGATCCTTCATATTAAGCCTCGGTATCTCCTCGAATTGATCTCGGTTCTAAGTGGAATGATTTGTTCTTGGTTAATAAAAAGGAGTTGGTTTGTTTATCTATTTTAAACTAATCACAAATAAGCAAGTGTCGAAGAGTAGAATTAAAGCTTTAAAAGATTGAACAAAATAGACAAGTTAAAAATAAATGTTTGAAAACTTAAAGGCAAAATGAGAAAAATACTTGAACACTTAATAAAATTAACTCTTGGAAACTTTGCAAAACAAGAAATTAAACAAACCATTTATGCCAAATCGGAAAGTCTAAAGTGCGACAATCGGAATACCACAAAATTAATACAATCGGAATATATTCCGATCACTTTGATCGGAATGAGTTAAAAGAGCTGATCGGAATGTTGTACAAATAAATCAAATCGGAATGTTAACAACATGGTTTAATCGAAATTGTGCAATGAGCACTCAATCGGAATCCACCAAAACACCTTGATCGGAATACGCCAAATTGGGCAAATCGGAAAAACCTAAACCCTTTTCCGATCATACGATCGGAATAAAGGGGGGTGTCTGCTCGGAATGTTTCAATCGGAAAGGGGTTTATAACCCTTTCCGATATCCCTTTGATCCGAATAAAAAGCAAGGGAAATAAGCTATTTCAATAAGCTAATCCCCAAACTAGCTCGAATCAAAACAGAAACGGAATCAAGAAGCACAAATAACAACTTATCTAAACTTATGTCAAGCAAACTTTTAAATCAAATAATAAATAGATTAACTTTTTAAGAAAACTTATAAAACGTAAATAAGCAAAACTAACAAATAAGCCAATAAGCACAAGGATCTCAAAGCTTATACGTGTAGAAACTTAGGAAAACATAAAAAAATTAACTTTTTAAGCACAAAATCATTGATGAACAACACGGATCATACGAGATTTGTACCAAATATAATCAAAATCAAAGAAAGGAAGAATGAGATTAAAGATTAAAAGCTAAAAACTTGAACTTGATTAATGAAAAGAACAATACAAAGGTTTGATCTTGAAAGAGAAAAAGATGAAACTAGTGAGAGAAAGTTTAGAACTTTCTCTCTCTAAAACTAGAGAGAAAAAATGAAGAACTAAAAACTACCTAAGAAAACTAAGTATGTCATTTTTTTGTGAAGTAAGGTCATATATATAGGCGTGTGGTATGGGCTTGTGAATGGGCTTTGGTATCGGGCTTCTTTTCTTCTTTCTTCTTTGGTCTTCACGCTTCTTTAAATAAATGTTTCCGACTTTGGATTTTTAGAAGTGTCGGTGAATAATTCCAACTCGTCTTATAATCTTTTGTTTAATAGACTCGAGTTCTTTGACATATATGAATCTTCCATCTTTGGCTCTATTCTTCAATAAATCTTTAAATAGGCACAATGACTTCAAATCTTTTGCATCTCTTGGACAATAGACTTCGTCTTGAGTCTTTTTCCTCGATAAAACCCGTGCAATCCCATGTTTTCTTCAATATTCATCCGGTTGACTCTGAAAACAAAATAAACACAAAAACCACGCATAATTCCAAACAAATGATATTAAATACGTGTTTTGGTCTCGTTTTAGCCAGAATTAAGTGGTAAAAGGATGGGTGTTTTCACACCTATCAAATCCCCTACACTTAACCATTGCCATGCCCTCATGCAATGCTTAGTGATAAAGCAAATGTACATTTTTCTCATAATCAATCAACCTTGGCCTTATTAATATACTACGAAACAAAAATGAAAGTACTAAGAGAAATTAAAACTTTAAAGTAAACAAAAGAATAGAAAATAGCTACGTGGAAATAACTTGCAAAGAGATCTAAGACTTACATTAGGGCTTCGGTGCTGCGACGATTCATCACCCTCAAGTTTCACGTTCCCCAAACTAAGCTTAAAAACGAGATCATTGTTATTATAAGTTAGCAATTCAAACACTTACACACATGGCTTAATTATATGCGTAAACTCCCTTATTCCTAGGTGTATCTCTTCTATTTTATTTTTGTCTTAGAATGATCATGAAGATGTATTTTTGGACTTATTTCGATAGTTTATTTAGACCGAAAGCAAAGTAGGACGATTTGATCAATAGTTAGCCTAAGGACAAAATCTCTTAAAACTGCTTCTCGGGATATCAAAAAGTTCATATCTTGGCATAACTTGGTTCACGATTTGAGACCTTTCTCGGGCCGATATTTGGCATGTACTTCATACTTCATATCTTCGAGAGACGTTCTTGAGATAACGGTCTTCTCATCGTAATAGAGTTTCTTCACTTGGAGACTTTTGAGGGGTACTCCAACTTTGTTGACCACGACTTCATGATTATTTCTTCAATCTCTAATTGGGATTTTGAGATACAACGATCCGCCTCCTTTTCGAACTTGGATCTATTTATCCTCATACCTTGTTAGGGTCTTTTCGGATAGACTTCTCCATGATCTTTATGGGAGTTGATTGCTTTTTGGTTGTGAGTCTTGATCCTTCATATTAAGCCTCGGTATCTCCTCGAATTGATCTCGGTTCTAAGTGGAATGATTTGTTCTTGGTTAATAAAAAGGAGTTGGTTTGTTTATCTATTTTAAACTAATCACAAATAAGCAAGTGTCGAAGAGTAGAATTAAAGCTTTAAAAGATTGAACAAAATAGACAAGTTAAAAATAAATGTTTGAAAATTTAAAGGCAAAATGAGAAAAATACTTGAACACTTAATAAAATTAACTCTAGGAAACTTTGCAAAACAAGAAATTAAACAAACCATTTATGCCAAATCGGAAAGTCTAAAGTGCGACAATCGGAATACCACAACATTAATACAATCAGAATATATTCCGATCACTTTGATCGGAATGAGTTAAAAGAGCTGATCGGAATGTTGTACAAATAAATCAAATCGGAATGTTAACAACATGGTGTAATCGGAATTGTGAAATGAGCACTCAATCGAAATTCACCAAAACACCTTGATCGGAATACGCCAAATGGGGCAAATTGGAAAAACCTAAACCCTTTTCCGATCATACGATCGGAATAAAGGGGGGTGTCTGCTCGGAATGTTCCAATCGGAAAGGGGTTTATAACCCTTTCCGATATCCCTTTGATCCGAATAAAAAGCAAGGGAAATAAGCTATTTCAATAAGCTAATCCCCAAACTAGCTCGAATCAAAACTGAAACGGAATCAAGAAGCACAAATAACAACTTATCTAAACTTATATCAAGCAAACTTTTAAATCAAATAATAAATAGATGAACTTTTTAAGAAAACTTATAAAAAGTAAATAAGCAAAACTAACAAATAAGCCAATAAGCACAAGGATCTCAAAGCTTATACGTGTAGAAACTTAGGAAAACATAAAAAAGATTAACTTTTTAAGCACAAAATCATTGATGAACAACACGGATCATACGAGATTTGTACCAAAATTAATCAAAATCAAAGAAAGGAAGAATGAGATTAAAGATTAAAAGCTAAAAACTTGAACTTGATTAATGAAAAGAACAATACAAAGGTTTGATCTTGAAAGAGAAAAAGATGAAACTAGTGAGAGAAAGTTTAGAACTTTCTCTCTCTAAAACTAGAGAGAAAAAATGAAGAACTAAAAACTACCTAAGAAAACTAAGTATGTCCTTTTTTTGTGAAGTAAGGTCATATATATAGGCGTGTGGTATGGGCTTGTGAATGGGCTTTGGTATCGGGCTTCTGTTCTTCTTTCTTCTTTGGTCTTCACGCTTCTTTAAATAAACGTTTCCGACTTTGGATTTTTAGAAGTGTCGGTGAATAATTCCAACTCGTCTTATAATCTTTTGTTTAATAGACTCGAGTTCTTCGACATATATGAATCTTCCATCTTTGGCTCTATTCTTCGATAAATCTTTAAATAGGCACAATGACTTCAAATCTTTTGCATCTCTTGGACAATAGACTTCGTCTTGAGTCTTTTTCCTCGATAAAACCCGTGCAATCCCATGTTTTCTTCAATATTCATCCGGTTGACTCTGAAAACACAATAAACACAAAAACCACACATAATTCCAAACAAATGATATTAAATACGTGTTTTGGTCTCATTTTAGCCAGAACTAAGCGGTAAAAGGATGGGTGTTTTCACACCTATCAAATCCCCTACACTTAACCATTGCCATGCCCTCATGCAATGCTTAGTGATAAAGCAAATTTACATTTTCCTCATAATCAATTAACCTTGGCCTTATTAATATACTACTAAACAAAATTGAAAGTACTAAGAGAAATTAAAACTTTAAAGTAAACAAAAGAATAGAAAATAGCTACGTGGAAATAACTTGCAAAGAGATCTAAGACTTACATTAGGGCTTCGGTGCTGCGACGATTCATCACCCTCAAGTTTCACGTTCCCCAAACTAAGCTTAAAAACGAGATCATTGTTATTATTAGTTAGCAATTCAAACACTTACAGACATGGCTTAATTATATGCTTAAACTCCCTTATTCCTAGGTGTATCTCTTATATTTTATTTTTTTCTTAGTATGATCATGCAGATGCATTTTTGGACTTATTTCGATAGTTTATTTAGGCCGAAAGCAAAGTAGCACGATTTGATCAATAGTTAGCCTAAGGACAAAATCTCTTAAAACTGCTTCTCGGGATATCAAAAAGTTCATATCTTGGCATAACTTGGTTCACGATTTGAGACCTTTCTCGGGCCGATATTTGGCATGTACTTCATACTTCATATCTTCGAGAGACGTTCTTGAGATAATGGTCTTCTCATCGTAATAGAGTTTCTTCACTTGGAGACTTTTGAGGGGTACTCTAACTTTGTTGACCACGACTTCATGATTATTTCTTCAATCTCTAATTGGGATTTTGAGATACAACGATCCGCCTCCTTTTCGGACTTGGATCTATTTATCCTCATACCTTGTTAGGGTCTTTTCGGATAGACTTCTCCATAATCTTTATGGGAGTTGATTGCTTTTCGTCGTGAGTCTTGATCCTTCATATTGATTTTGGGAATAATGCTTTTCACATCACTTTGGATCTTCAGCAATAAAACAGAATCCTCATGCCTTGTTAGGGCCTTTTCGGACTCGCCAATCTTCGCGCCCCGCTTCATAAGTTATGCCTTGGCTATGAACTCTTATCATTACCGAGCAACTTTTAAACGATCTTGGGCTAGAAGCTAAGTAATTTTTCAAATCGTACGACCTTACTTATTGCAGATAATTTATTAGCAAGTGATGGGAGAATAGCCAAATAATTACACCAAGTGAGCTTGTGCAGGAATACCGACTTATAATTGACTCTATCATTTCTCGTTCTCCACAATTTAAAATCTCAATTAATGAGACTCGTGGATGCTTAGCCTAATAAACCAATTAAGGTCTACATGGTTAAGGATACTAGCTAGAATAAACTTAGATAAGTCTAATCGGGTTGAGTCAAAATAATCGCAACGGGCCTAATATGTCAAAGACTTCTAAACTAGCTACACCACTTTTTTAATATTTTTGACTTTATTGCGGGATATATACATATGAAAGCAACGATAAAAATTTAAAAATTACGACTAAATGGCCAAAGTTAATTAAAAATTTGAAAAATGTTGAAAAAGATGATTTTCCGGTTAAATGAAGGAATTTTCATGGAAAAGTCCACTTAAAACTTCGATAGAAGTCCCCCCTACACTTAAGATAAACATTGTCCTCAATGTTTAAGCATGTGGGAAAAGTCTCCCCTACACTTATGACATTGTGCACGTTGGTTAACTCAAGTTAAGGAAGAGACGACTAACATGATCAATTTTAAATGTGAGTATGAAGAAAATTGAATCATGATAGTTGAGAGATAGAACCGGATTTCGGATAACACGGGAGCACGGTTCTTCAAAGGTTCCAAAAGTGCATTTATCCCTGTAATCACATCACCACACAAATGCAAACACCTATATAGGTCCCCCTACACTTAGGAGGTTAAAACATAAAAGGATAGATACTCGGGTTGCCTCCCGAGGAGCGCTTGTTTTTGATAACCGAGTCACGAGCCTGACTCGACCCAAAATTAGTTCATAGGGAACGTGGTGAGGGATGGAACCATCTCGTGAGAGATGTCCTCACCAAAGTACAAATTCACTCGTTGGCCATTCACTTTAAAATTTGGTCCATTAGGTTGAGCGAGCTCGAGAGTACCATATGGAAAAATTTGGGCAATGGTGAATGGGCCGGACCAACGAGATTTCAGCTTGCCCGAAAAGATTTTCAACCGAGAGTTAAAGAGTAAAACTTTATCTCCAACTTGGAACTCTCGGTTCTTGATCTTAGAGTCGTGAATGAGCTTAGTCTTCTCCTTATAGATCAAAGAATTTTCATAAGCCTCATTACGGAGTTCATTCAGCTCATTGAGTTGGATCTTGCGTAGGTCACCGGCTTTGTTGATATCAAAATTAGCCCACTTCAAGGCCCAGTAAGCCTTGTGCTCCAACTCAATGGGGAGGTGGCATGCTTTCCCGTACACGAGACGATATGGTGTACAACCAATAGGAGTCTTGTATGCGGTACGAAAAGCCCACAAAGCATCATCAAGTTTATCAGCCCATGAGGCACGATGCTCTCCCACGGTTCTTTCAAGAATTCGCTTTAATCCTCGGTTGGATATTTCAGCCTGGCCATTAGTTTGTGGGTGGTAGGCGGTGGAAAGACGATGATTTACACCATACTTAGCCATGACTCTAGCAAATTGGTCGTTGCAAAAATGAGTCCCGCGATCACTAATAATGGCACGAGGCACACCGAATCTAGCGAATAGCGATTTCAAAAAGTTACAAATCACCCTTGCGTCATTAGTGGATAAAGCTTTGGCTTCAACCCATTTGGAGACGTAGTCAACGGCTACAAGTATGTATTTGTTTCCTTTAGAAGAAGGGAATGGCCCCATAAAGTCGATACCCCAAACATCAAAGATTTCACATTCTTAAATGAAATTCTGAGGCATCTCGTCTTTATGTGTGATCTTGCCTTGTTTTTGGCAAGCATCACAATTTTTAACCATCTCGTGAGCATCATGGTAAATGGTGGGCCAATAAAATCGCGATTCAAACACTTTTTTGGCGGTGTAGTTAGGACCAAAGTGACCACCGGTGGGTCCTTTGTGGCAAGCGTCAAGGATTTCCAAAGCTGCCGGTCCATCAACACATCGGCGAATAATCAAGTCATCACATTGCTTGAATAGATATGGGTCATCCCAAAAGTAAGTCTTAATGTCGTTAAAGAACTTTTTCTTTTTCTGGGATGTCAACCCGTCAACGAGAATTCCACCCGCCAAGTAGTTTGCAATGTCCGCAAACCACAGGGTTTCATCAGCAGTTGAGTTGATAGACATTAAGGTCTCCAAGGGAAAAGAATCATTGATTTCTTTGTTCGGATGATCCCCTTGGTAAGGATCCTCAAGTCTACTGAGATGATCCGCGGCTAGGTTTTCAGCTCCTTTTTTATCGCGAATTTCGATTTTGAATTCTTGGAGTAGCAAAACCCAGCGAAGAAGTCTTGGTTTGGAATCTTGTTTAGTTAACAAGTACTTCAACGCGGAATGATCGGTGTAAACGATTGTGGTAGAAAGGACAAGATAGGGGCGGAACTTTTCAAAAGCATAGACAACAGCTAAAAGCTCTTTCTCGGTTGTCGTGTAATGCAACTGAGCCCCCGTCATTGTCTTGCTAGCGTAATGGATCGGTTGGAAGTGTTTGTTCACTCTTTGGCCCAAAACCGCTCCAATAGCATAGTCACTAGCATCACACATCAACTCGAAAGGCAGCTCCCAATTAGGTGTAACCAAGACTGGTGCCCTAGTTAGCTTATCCTTAAGCGAGTTGAAGGCGTAAAGACACTCTTTGGAAAAGATAAAAGGAGTATCTTTTTCCAAGAGGTGGGTCATCGGGCGAGCGATTTGAGAAAAATCTTTGATGAATCGACGGTAGAAGCCCGCATGACCCAAGAAACTTCTCACACCCTTCACGGTTGAAGGTGGAGGCAACTTAGCGATAACATCGACTTTAGCACGGTCTACTTCGAGACCGGCTTTGGAAATTTTGTGTCCTAGCATGATGCCCTCTTTTACCATGAAATGGCATTTTTCCCAATTAAGAACCAGGCGAGTGTCTTCACACCGCTTAAGCATACGTTCTAAATTGGCAAGGCAAGCAGAGAAAGAATCGCCATAGACCGAGAAATCATCCATGAATACTTCCATAGTGTCTTCCACCATGTCATGGAAGATAGCCATCATACACCTTTGGAACGTCCCAGGAGCATTACATAAACCAAAAGGCATGCGTTTGTAAGCAAATGTTCCATAGGGACAAGTGAATGTGGTTTTTTCTTGGTCTTTGGGATCGATGGGAATTTGAAAATACCCGGAGAAACCGTCTAAGAAGCAGTAATAGTCATTACCAGCTAGACGCTCGAGCATTTGATCCATGAAAGGAAGAGGAAAGTGATATTTTCTCGTGGCATCATTGAGCTTGCGATAGTCAATACAAACTCTCCACCCAGTAATGAGACGAGTGGGAATCAACTCGTTGTGTTCATTGGAAACAACGATTATTCCGCCCTTCTTGGGCACACAATGGACGGGACTTACCCAAGGCGAATCCGAAATAAGGTAAATCAAGCCGGCATCTAGAAGTTTGATAACCTCTTGTTTGATGACGTCATGAATGCGAGGATTAACCCTTCTTTGGCTCTGGATTGCGGGTTTAAAGTCATCTTCCATGAGAATCTTGTGAGTATAAAAGTTCAGATCAATTCCGCGGATATCGGAAATTTTCCAAGCAATTGCCTTCTTATGATCTTTAAGCACGGCGATGAGGCGAGATTTTTCTTCTTCTTTCAAGTCCTTCGCGATGATGACAGGCGATTTCTTGTTTTCTTCAAGGAACACGTACTCGAGATGGGGCGGCAACTCCTTAAGTTCTAAATCTGGAGGATTTTCGATGGGAGGCATTTTCAAAGTCGGAGCATCGATAGCAATAACCGTAGGAGATGGTGGAGAAAGATTGTCTTCTTTGAGAAGGTTTTCAAAGAAACGCATGTCGTCATCCCAATCGGTGGGAGAATCGTCATTTGTTGAGTTCACATCTCCCATGGTGGCTTCAAGATCTTTCCAAAAGAAATCACTTTCTCCAAATAGAGACGGTGATGAATCAATAGAGGAAACGGTCTTAACATTGGGAAGAGTGGTAGGAATACTTTTACAAGCATCTTTGAAGTGTTCTTCACAAGCCTCATCAAGAACGTCAATACAATTAACACTCTCGTTAAATAAGGCTGTTTAGACAACTTTCCCATGTTGAAGACGATTTTATCGTCACCCACTCTCATGATAAGCTCACCGGCTTCAACATCGATGAGAGTGCGACCGGTCCTCAGGAATGGACGACCAACAATTAATGGCACACGAGGGTCCATCTCGTAGTCGACGACGACGAAATCGGCAGGAAAAGTGAATTTGTCGACTCCTACAAAGACGTCTTCGGCTATCCCCACTGGATAAGCAACCGTACGGTTAGCTAATTTCAAAGTCATTTTGGTGGCGACTAGCTCAGGGAGAGATAATTGCTTCCAAACGCTTAGAGGCATTAAATTAATACTGGCACCTAGATCGGCTAGGGCCATGCAATTCTCTACTCCCGGGAAGTTACAAGGGATTAAGAAACGACCCGGATCACCAAGCTTGGTTGGCAATTTCCTTAAGAGTACTGCAGAGCAATTCTCATTAAGTTGGGTGTTAGCAATATCAAGAAGCTTCTCCTTGTCGCTAAGAAGATCTTTAAACATTTTCGCGTACTTAGGCATGTGAGCGAGAGCCTCAGCGAAGGAGATGTTGAAATTCAATTGTTTAAACATTTTAAGAAAGTTCGAAACCTGAATATCGTCCTTGCTTTTGAGCTTCTCTTTCCTCAACCTTGAGGGATAAGGTATATCGGAAGAAGAAGAAGGCTTTGGGAGAATAGGATCACTCACATCCTTGGGTGGAGGAGGGGTAGAAGTAAGAGGTGGAGAAATTGGGGAAGGAGAAGGATGAGGAATAGGAGCAGGTGACTCGTTCTCCGTAGTCACAACCACCGGTGGAGGTATAGGAAGCTCGGGTTCCTTAGTACCTTTGCCACTGCGAGTGGTGATTGCTTTCATCTCCCCTCTTGGATTCGCAACGGTGTTACTCGGAAGAGTACCCGAAGAAGAGGGTTGATTACCTTGGAAGAAACTAGCCATCATGTTTTTTAAGTCATTCGTTTGGCTATCCAAAGTGTTTCTCATGTCAGCTCTCAGATCGTTCCCTTGTTTCACCAAGTCTGCTTTCAAGTTGCGCACTTCTTGTTGAAGATTTCCCACGATCACATCGTTAGTCCTCATGTAGGTTTTCACTTCTTGGTGTAAAGCGGTGGGTTGGTTGGGAGGAGCATTGTATGCGGGCGGTTGATAAGCAGGTTGCTGGTAAACTTGGTTGTTTCTTTGAGGTGGATGTTGTTGTTTGTGAGGTGGTATGTATGGTCCACGAGATTGTTGTTGTTGTTGAGGAGGGCGGTTGAGGTTTTGTTGTTGGTTTTGGTTGTTAGGAGTAAAACCGGGTGGTGAGAGATAGTTGTTGGAGCGATAGCTAAGCAGGTTACGGTCACCTTGAGGACGATCTTGATAAGCGGGTTGAGGATAGGTGCCATATGCTGCATTCACATTCTCAGAAGGGTAGTCTTGGGTGGCGGTACAAGTGGTGTAAGAGTGAGGACCCCCGCATATCTCACATGGTTGGCTAACAGCATTGACTTGAGCGTCTTTAGCGTTGATGTTGTTGGTGTTGCTGATGGTTTGGGTAGCAAGCGATTCAAGAAGCGCAGTGATTTTGTCAAGTCGCTTGTCGCTGTCACTAGTACTAGCACTAGCGACATTGGTCCGAACACTCTTGGTTTGCACACGAGACTTATTCTCAATGATATCCCAAGCAGCATTGGAAGTCTTAGCCAAAAGATTACCCCCCGAGGCACTGTTTAGTGAATCTTGGTCATTCATGTTTAAACCATTATAAAAAGTGTTAATTTGGTGCACTTTGGTAAAACCATGTTGTGGGCATTTTCTTAAAAGATCTTTGAAGCGGTCCCAAGATTCACTAAAAGACTCATCGTACTTTTGTTCAAAATTAATGATTTCATTCCGCAAAGCGTAGTACGAGAGGGTGGGAAAAAGTAGTTGATAAACTTGGTATACAAATCCGTCCACGTAAGAATACTCTGTGGCGGTTCCTTAGCAAGCCAATGTCGGGCTTGTCCCTCTAAAGAAAAGGGAAAAAGTTGTAAACGGATTACCTCTTGTGGAACACCATTGTATTTGACCGTATTAGTGAGTTGCAAGAATCTCTTGATGTGGTCATGTGGATCATCAATGGGACGCCCCAAGAATGGTTTAGCAGAGACCATCTGGATAAAACCGGATTTGAGCTCAAAGTTGTTGGCTGCAAACGCGGGTATGACAATTGGATCATTGTTGCCATCTACATGTGCTTGCAGAAGTTCAATCATCGGGCGATTATCCGGTAGAGGCTCATTGTTGTTGTTATTATTGTTGTTGAAAGGTGGGTTGTTATTGTTATTATTGTTTTGAGGTGGGTTATTGTTGTTGTTTTGTACACCGGCCATGTCTAAGTCTTCGAGAGGCTCGGGTTCTTGATAAGACGTGGATCGTGTACGCATGCACCTGCAAAAGAACTAACAAGGCAAAAACAAAATATTTTTGGTTTTTATGTTTTTAATTTTTTGTATTTTTGAAAATTTTATATTTTTTAGGGTTTTTGAAATTTTTTATGAAAAAGTAACGTTCACGACGAACGGATCCCAAAATCCAAGTTCTCACAAAAAACTGTTGATCTTAACGAGAAGAGCCGGCAGCGGCGCCATTTGATACAAGCGTTTTGTATAGGGTTCAGATTAAGTCTCGGTATCTCCTCGAATTGATCTCGGTTCTAAGTGGAATGATTTGTTCTTGGTTAATAAAAAGGAGTTGGTTTGTTTATCTATTTTAAACTAATCACAAATAAGCAAGTGTCGAAGAGTAGAATTAAAGCTTTAAAAGATTGAACAAAATAGACAAGTTAAAAATAAATGTTTGAAAACTTAAAGGCAAAATGAGAAAAATACTTGAACACTTAATAAAATTAACTCTTGGAAACTTTGCAAAACAAGAAATTAAACAAACCATTTATGCCAAATCGGAAAGTCTAAAGTGCGACAATCGGAATACCACAAAATTAATACAATCGGAATATATTCCGATCACTTTGATCGGAATGAGTTAAAAGAGCTGATCAGAATGTTGTACAAATAAATCAAATCGGAATGTTAACAACATGGTGTAATCGGAATTGTGCAATGAGCACTCAATCGGAATCCACCAAAACACCTTGATCGGAATACGCCAAATGGGGCAAATCGGAAAAACCTAAACCCTTTTCCGATCATACGATCGGAATAAAGGGGGGTGTCTGCTCGGAATGTTTCAATCGGAAAGGGGTTTATAACCCTTTCCGATATCCCTTTGATCCGAATAAAAAGCAAGGGAAATAAGCTATTTCAATAAGCTAATCCCCAAACTAGCTCGAATCAAAACAGAAACGGAATCAAGAAGCACAAATAACAACTTATCTAAACTTATGTCAAGCAAACTTTTAAATCAAATAATAAATAGATGAACTTTTTAAGAAAACTTATAAAACGTAAATAAGCAAAACTAACAAATAAGCCAATAAGCACAAGGATCTCAAAGCTTATACGTGTAGAAACTTAGGAAAACATAAAAAAAATTAACTTTTTAAGCACAAAATCATTGATGAACAACACGGATCATACGAGATTTGTACCAAAATTAATCAAAATCAAAGAAAGGAAGAATGAGATTAAAGATTAAAAGCTAAAAACTTGAACTTGATTAATGAAAAGAACAATACAAAGGTTTGATCTTGAAAGAGAAAAAGATGAAACTAGTGAGAGAAAGTTTAGAACTTTCTCTCTCTAAAACTAGAGAGAAAAAATGAAGAACTAAAAACTACCTAAGAAAACTAAGTATGTCCTTTTTTTGTGAAGTAAGGTCATATATATAGGCGTGTGGTATGGGCTTGTGAATGGGCTTTGGTATCGGGCTTCTTTTCTTCTTTCTTATTTGGTCTTCACGCTTCTTTAAATAAACGTTTCCGACTTTGGATTTTTAGAAGTGTCGGTGAATAATTCCAACTCGTCTTATAATCTTTTGTTTAATAGACTCGAGTTCTTCGACATATATGAATCTTCCATCTTTGGCTCTATTCTTCGATAAATCTTTAAATAGGCACAATGACTTCAAATCTTTTGCATCTCTTGGACAATAGACTTCGTCTTGAGTCTTTTTCCTCGATAAAACCCGTGCAATCCCATGTTTTCTTCAATATTCATCCGGTTGACTCTAAAAACACAATAAACATAAAAACCACGCATAATTCCAAACAAATGATATTAAATACGTGTTTTGATCTCGTTTTAGCCAGAATTAAGTGGTAAAAGGATGGGTGTTTTCACACCTATCGCATACACTAAAAATGAAATAAAATATTTTTGGTTTTTATCTATTTTTTATGGATTTTTGAAAATTTAATATTTTTTAGGATTTTTAGAAAATTTTTATGCTTGAAAATAACGTTCCCAAAAGAACGGATCCCAAAATCCAATTTCTCACTAAAAACCGTTAATCCTTACGAAAAGAGCCGGCAGCGGTGCCATTTGATTTACTGCTTTTGTGCGTGCCTTTTTGAAGTGTTGTTCGTACTCGATTCAATCCGAATTGATCACGGTAAAAAGTGGAATTATTGGTGTTGGTAACTAAAAGGGGGAGCTTTGGTTATCTAATTCTACTAGCAAATTAAAAGCTAAGCATGTAAAAATAAACGAGAAATCTAACCTTGATTTTCTGAATAACTGATCTCTTGGAAAAATCAACAAGTTCGGAATAATCTTTTTCTTCGGAAAATCATACCTTTTTCAGAATAACATAAAATGTCGGATAAAAGTGATAAATTCGGAATAATAAACTATTTCAGGAAAATGACCTTTTTCAGAATAGTAAAAGTCTTCGGAAAACAAACTAATTTCGGAATTATGAACTCTTCGGAAAAACGAATATATTCGGAAAAACATACAATTTTCGGAAAAACTAGGTATCTTCGGATAAATGCAAGAATTTCGGGAAATCAATACTAATTGGGATAAACTATATATTTTCGGAATAACAGGCTAATTCGGAAAAAGTGATATCTTCGGAAAAAAGAAGGGATTTCGGAAAAGGAAGATTTTTCGGATTAAATCCAATTTTCGGATAAAGGACAAGTTTTCGGAAAATGTAACAATTTCGGAAAAATTGCCAATTTTCGGATAAATGCTATTTTCTCGGAAAAAAACTAGGTTTTCAGAATAACATGATATTTTCGGAAAAGGCAATAATTTTCGGAATAAATGAAATAACAAGAAAGAATTTTCAGAAAAATTTATTTCGGATAAAAGGGTATTCGGAATAAGGGTTAAATTTCAGAATTGTAAAACCCTTTTCCAAAGAAGCACCAGGAAACAGGTTAACAGTAACGGACGATCTAAAAACAAGGAATAAGCCAAAAATAAGCAAAAACCAAATAAGCAATTAACCAAAACTAACACCAAATTGATTTTAAGAAAAACTAAATAAGCCACAAATTAAAAACTATAAAAACACCAAATAATCTAAATATTTAAAATCAACTTTTAATCAAAAATATTAATCTATCAAATCAACTTAATTAAAAATAAGCCAAACACTAATAAATCAACAATCTCAATAAGCTAAAACATCCACCACATCAAAACCATAAGATCAATCACATAAACAAATCAATCACACAATCAACTTGATTAAGAAAACTACATGATTAATTAAATCACCACAAGATTAAGAAAGGTAGAATGAGAGATATAAAATAAGCTTGATTAAATTGAAGACTAAGATCCAAAATATAAGATTTGAAAAGAAAGATTAACAAGAACTAGAGAGAGAAAATTCTAGAGAGAGAAAGTAACTTAAAAACTAAAAACTTAAAAAAATTACAAATTAACTAACTAACACCTCCTAATGAACCATTAGGAGGGTATTTGTAGGAGGAGGAGAGTGTGTTGCTTCTTTCTTCTTTTCTCTTGTCTTCTCGACATTTTAAATAACTCGACTTTCTCAACTTTTTCTAGGGTTTGTCGAATGATAAAATGAACTTGTCTTCTAATTTTCTTCTTTTAGTTGACTTGGTTCTTCGACTTCGTTAAACTTCCGTCTTTAGACTTTTTCTTCGATAAACCTTCAGAATAGGCCTTTGACTTCCGTTCTTCTTGCACTTTTGATAATTTGACTTCGTCTTTTGTCTTTTTCTTCGATAAAAGCCCGTGAAAGCCCGTGTTTTCTTCCTTTTTCATATTTTTGTCCTAAAACACAATAAAAATACAAACCACGCATAATTTCGACTTTTACGACATAAAATACACGTTTTGGTCTTGTTATTATTAGAAATAACTGGTAAAAGGATAAGTGTTTTCACACTTATTACTTACCCATTGGCCTCTTCCTTTTCTTGGTAGGTGCCTTGGGCTCAGTTTCAGATAGTTGCGGGGGAGGTGTGATCTTTAGATTCTCAGCAGTCTCTTTGATCCATTTAAACTTTGCCAAAATATTTTTGAGAATTTGTGCTACACCTATTCCAGTCTTCTTGGCAACTAGGTCCCTGAGCTCAACCTACTCAGTGAATCCAACTGTCTTTAATGTGAAATTTGTATCAACAAAGAAGTTTAGAGGTTGGTTGTTTCTGCAGATGGCAATGTTAAACTTGTGTTGCTTATCCTAGAATCACTTGTACTTAGTGATTTGCTCAGAGTTGGCTTTGTTGTTGATGTAGTTAAAGTACTCAGTCCGGAGCTTCTCCTTCTTGGCTTCAATTTCCCTTAGCTTCTGTGTATGAACTTATTTTTTAGCTGGAGTCATTTTCTTTAGAGTCTTTCTGGATTGCTCTTCTGCAACCTTCAAATCAACAAATCTTTTTTGCTCTTCCATCTAAATTTTGACTTCCTCAAGTGTCATGGACTTCTCTCCAAAACCTATGAATGTTTATACTCAGTGAAAACTGGTTTTGAGCCTCCTTCACCTAGAAGCGACATTATCTTTCTGAGCTAGTCATCCTCATGCTTTGTAGTTCCTTTTATTTCATCCATCATATTTTCATGCAGAGGGGAAGGTGAGAACTTTGATTCTCCTATCTAAAACATGTTATCAAGGAAGTAATAGAAAGATATGTTGGACAATGCTTGAGGTCTGATGGATAGTTGGGATAGACATGGCGAATGTGACCTTAGGCTTCTTCTTTGGAAGTTCAGCGTCATCCTTCTTATGAACAACCACATATAGGTTCTTTAAGGAACCACCATGTTTTTGTTTCCCCTAAGTCTCTGTATTAGCTTTACATGTGGATTGATTATTGGATGTCTCCCCTTTATTACCAGTTGGATTGTCTTCCTTCTCCCCCTCAAGTCCAACCTTAGTAAGAGCTGGACTTGAATCAATTAGTTGTATAACTTTGGTTACTAACTCCACAAGCTCAAACAGATATTTTGAAGTTTGTAGAACATGATAGAAAGTTTTCCAATTGAACTGAAGTCTGGAAACTTGCAATGAATGATTTTCTCAAGATATTCTATAATCTTGAGACTATGACTAGTGGAGACTTTGAATTGATCAACTATCTTTGACAATTCAGCCTTGATGGATGTTCTATTTGTCTAATTGAATTCCTTCTCCAAGATTGCAAACATCTTAAACTCACAAGGTTCCATACTTCAAATTGGCCATTTACAAACTTCATGGCTTGCTTGATTTCTTCAAGAAGAATGTTAGAGACATTTTCCTTCAATATAGTTTTGACCGACTCAAAGAGAGATTGGTAAGGTTTCTTTGACTGCCTGAAACATTCGTTGAGGTAGAAGCTGATCTAAACTAGCTGAGTGGGTCCCAGGCAGTTGAGAGTTAAGAAACTCTTCAAATATATTTGGGAGCAAAGTGAGCATAGTTGATTCATAGTGCTTTGAAAACTTAGACTTGATTGTGTTTCCCAAATTATGAGCATGAGCAGCAAGGTAATAGAGGTACTTGGTGTTCACTGGCTTGTGCAAATGACAAAGGGGGACTGACACCAGAGGACTAAGTGTAGTAAAAATGTTCCAACTTCCTTTTAGTAGCGTCATGGTTGCTAAAGCTTGGGAACTAGGAGTTTCGTTTTTGGAGATGTTCTTGATTCTCCATAGTTATTTACCACCAAGCTCCTAAACATTGACCATTT
Organism: Glebionis coronaria; assembly: GCA_025667525.1. Classification (NCBI taxonomy): domain Eukaryota; kingdom Viridiplantae; phylum Streptophyta; class Magnoliopsida; order Asterales; family Asteraceae; genus Glebionis; species Glebionis coronaria. The sequence goes on from CM046879.1 coordinate 179,547,959, forward strand.
TGGGAAATGAATAGGCTTGGGATTAGAGACAAGTGTATTAGAAAAAGTATTGTCTGTTAGGTATTTGTTAATGTCATTGAGTGCAGAGTCAGATGAAACATCATTTTTAAAGTTAGAGTCAGTTGGAATCTCATCCCTATAAATGTCCATAAAATCATCATTAAGCATGAACTCCACATTTGAGATATCACCGTGCATATCGTTCGTGACTAGACTTGAGACTTCAACAACCTTGACAGCGTTATCATCCTTCATTCCTTCATCAACCCTTTTTATAGAGATTAATTCACCCTCTTACTTATTATTTTCATTTTGTGCTTGCATAAAAGGGTTAGTGAACAATGTGAATTTGTAATGAAAGGAAGAATCGCCATTTGCTATCTCTAGGAAGAATGATGGTGATTAGTTAGTCACCTCATAAGGATTAAATCCTTGGGACTCTACTGATGAGTTTGTAATGATGTGTATGGTCATCGTTTGCTGCCCCTAGGAAGACTATGGATGATTATTCATTCCCTCAAAAGGATAAATCATTTGGGACTCTTTTAAGGTGATTAAGGGACCTCAGAGATTGAGTAGATTCGACGAATCTAAGGTAGACTTTCAAGATAGGGTTGTTATTTATCCATGCTAAGTCTAGAGGGTTCAGGGTCAGCGGGGTGAGTTATAAGCACAAATTATTTACTCCTTGGTGCATACTCAGAGTGAATAAAAGATATGGAATAGAAGTGCATATACATACTCTCTATTGGGTCGGGGTAGCCTTTAATTTCACCTCTCTCTCCTAAAGAATTTTGAGAGAGGTTTCATGTAGTGCTCATTATATTTAATAATTGTAACCTCTGAGATACAAACGGTCTAATGCTAGTTGCCTAATTCCTCTGCTGACTTTGAGGCATCTAGACTTGTGGTGTCAGCGGTGGCCCCTGAGTGTTCAACATGCTGATTATCAGGGACTTGACTCTTGATATATATCTTCTTGACAAATTTTAAAACTTTATATTTTAAGGGAAGTTGTCTTTTTCTTTCTCTTTAGTTCTTGCCAATTATTGCCTTGGGTTAAGTGACAGGCTGCACAGTGGTCCCGTAAAAGGACTTGTCAACTTTGTTATCTACATTTATCTTCACAGAGGAAGAAAGAAATGACTCATCGGGCCTTGGAAGGCCAACCACTTGGCATATGTGGCTAGTAAATGGGTACCTCTATTTAGAATAGTGGAATTAATGATGTAGTAGTTATGTGATGGGTTGAAAAGGTTCTGAGAGAATTATTCAAATAAGCTTTTTTTAGCGGTTGCTTAATCATTATAAAGAGATACTTTGAATAGCATATATTATGCCACTATTGTTTTTACCTTTATTAATTAAATTGACAAGAAGGTCAGAGTATAAAATAATTGTTATGCCAATGTCAAGTCCCCAGATTAGACTATATGCAATGGCTTGTTAGGTTGAATTTAGTTGATCATGTCATCCCATATTTCCACCCAAATATTTTATCACATATAGCCTTAAAGCCCTCTTTGTCGGTGAGAAGTATTTAACATTCATTAAAGACTTGTTGATGAAGTCTTTTAAAGAAATAAAAATATTGTTTTCATCAACAAGTCCTAGAGTTGCTAAAACCTCCTTCACTATCTCCTTTTTAGGTATAGAAACAACAACATCACTAACTTTCAATCCAATGAACTTAACAAAGTCATGAAGAATAAAGGATAGTGTTTTGGAATAACAAGAGAGGTTGAAAGAGACAATGTTGATTGTTGTGTCTACCTCAATCGAATACCAGAATTCCTTAAAATATTTTGAGTAGTAGGGTGATGAGGTTTTGACTAAAGAAGTAAACACATAATAGTTTTTCAGTATGGAGAGTATGGGATGGTACTAAGGGTTTGAGTGCTCTAGCAGATAGACAGAGTTTTTATGGTCAATCTTACCATCTCCTGCCCCAAAATCAACATTTGAAGCAACGTTCACAAGGTATCTATGAAAGATTCTGATTGAAGAAGATGGAGTATGATTTTAGATGGAGAAATTTTATGTGTGGTTAGGTTGGTAAAAGTGACAGATTATTCACAAAAAGTCTATATGTTAAAATTATTACAACCGTTTTAGATCTACGTTATATGTAAAGTGAAAAAATCTGGCAAAAACGTGGGACCCCATGACTTTTCATGATTATAATTGTCTTTTGAAACTTGAAATAACGGTTCATTCTTTAATGAAACTTATTTGAATTCTATATAGAGAATATTTGAAAAATCAACAACAAGAAAACCTTTCTTGTTCGATCGAACTAAGCAAACTGAAACCATTAACGGTTTTGTTTGATGATCACACAACACCAAGAAGAAGAGCAAAGCATTTTTAAGTTGTTAATGGTATAGAAGTATTAGTACATAATTATCCCTAAAACCCTTTATATAATTATAATAATTTTCCACCTCCTTAATGAGAGGGGTGGAACCTTGTTTCTTTCTTTTAATTTTGAGTTTTGATCATTTATGTTTAATACCTAATCAATATAGAAATACATCGTTATATATTAATTTGTGGATATGTATAATGTGTGTATAATTTGTGCGTTTTTATGAGCTCAAGACATTTTTCTAACATATATTATGTATTTATATTTGTACATATTTCAACAAAAACTATGCACTCTGCAGCGAAATACAAGTGGAAAACGTTGTTTTAAAATTTTAATGATAAGAAACTTCGGTTGGAGTGATATTGAAACCCTCGGGCCCAGGGACAGATCTAAGTGGTGGCCGCACGTGACACGTGCCATACATAGTTTTAGCATATAAATTGTAATACGTTTATTAAAATCGCTAGTATTTTAGAAGTGATACATGTAGATTTAAGCTAAAGATGCACAAAATGAGAAAAATATATAAGAAGAAAGCACTGTTTTGAATACTGAAGAAAAGAAAGAAGAAATATAATAAGGTGAAGAAGATGAATAGTGGATTTAGTTTTTGCATAATTTTTTCATTTTGTTCCATGTCTAAAATATGTTTTATTGGCTTACGGGAAAATAAGTACTCTAAAGCAAGGTTTTCAAGATCGGGATCTTACCTAGAATCGTTTTCATTTTTGCAAGACAAGATCGTAAAATAGGATCGGAATTGTAAGATCCTACTATAATAAAATTTTCTTAATAGTCTTTGCAATATTTTACAACTTTACAAACTAATATACATCGTAAACACAAAATTATACGAACATTTTATGAAAATGTGGTCCTAAATTATGATTATGTAAGATGATTTACACGTTATTTTTTAGACTATACAAAATAGAACGTATAAATTTGTAATTTTTTTGTTTTTCGTTTGAGAAAAAGTAAGATCGAATCGTAATAAATCCTAGGATCGAGTAAGATCGGGATCTTATAAGATCTTATGTAAGATCTGGATCGTTTTTGCTTTGCAATATCGTAAATTGTAAGATTTTATAATGAAGATCGGGATTTTGACAACCTTGCTCCAAAGTATATAGATAATAGTATATAGGGCTGGTGGGAGTGGGACTTAACCCACCCGCGGGTTGGCCAAAGCCACGCGCAACCCCCACCCCACCCCTCCAAACCCGCGCGCGAGTCGTTCTTAGGCAACAAAAAAACATAGTCAAACTCACCCCAACGAGTTTTATACAGGTGGGCCCAGATGTTTTTTATTTTTTAGGTTAGGTTTAATTTTGGGTGTTTTCTGTGAGTGGGGTGTATTTAAATAATAAAAAATAGGTATGAAAAGTGAGTGTGAGTGAGTTTGGGTGAATGTCATTACCCTCGTAGATGAGTTTGGATGAGTTTGTTAAAAAGTTAAGGTGGCACTGAGGTGGCAGTGAGTGAGTCACCCCACTCCCACCAGTCTAATAGGGGCAGGTGTTGTGATGGACTTTTGAAGTGACGCGCGAAATGTATAATTTTATCATTGTATTGATCTGTATTTGCTAATTTATAAGTCATTCAAATCACTACTCCGTAGTATTTACTATTATCAACCTTATATTAAAAAATTGATGTCCAATAACTTGAATTAGTGAACTAAAACCGTGAAAAAAAAACAATTAATAGTTACACTATACAATGAACAACCATAGCTAAAAGCTATATGTGAAAGAAAGTTAACAAATTTATGCTAAGCATAATCCAAAATCCTAGATCCGGCATTGCTTAGGCCTCCTATATTTCCTAACCATCCCAGTATAAATTAACATTATTTCTTGGCATATATACTTTTAGAATGATATAGAAAGAACACCGAGAAGAATACATAAATACATTATTCCTTGGCATATATATACTTGTAGAATGATATAAACAAAACTGAGGAGAATACATAAATACATTATTATTATGGCAATGGAAACATGGTATTGGAAAAGTACTTGAATGAAAGAAAAGAAAAATGAACACGCAGATTTTTTATTTAAATAAAAGAGTTATTTTAAAAAAAAAGGTGAGAATAATAATTCGTCAAATTCTGAAGCAGTCCTTTATAAAATAAAAACGATCGTCCACAACTCCACATGTATTCTAATTTTTGTATTTTAATAACGTCAATGTCTATATTTGACTACACATTAAACTGTAGCGATGTTTATGCTAAAAAAAAGAGCTTTTTTATTTCTTAATCCGTATGCTTAATCACCTTTTATTCCCCAAAAACCAAGAATCTACTTTGTGGATTAATACTTGCATGCAAAGCCCCTTTGATGACATATCCAGATAAAGAACGAATCTCTAACCTTTAAGCAACCTTTCACTCAAGCAATTCTAAAATCACAAAACTTGAAACACATATGCTTCTTTACTTGTCTAAGTTATCTTTCACATTATATTACCCATGACACCTTACGACCTTTCCTTAAAAACACACAAAACATAAACTCACACTAACCTTCACCCTCTCAATGGCAGTTACACATGCTGATCTTGCCCCGAGTCGTCGAGGGACTAATATTGGGAGCAAAACCGGCGTGGTGTTGATGCTTTTCTCAATACTCCTTGGCTTGCTTTGCTTCGTACTTTGTCTTATGGCTGAGGCGACACGTTCACAGGTTTTCCATCTCCTTCTTGTATCTTCCCATTTGATGGCACATTATTTGCTAACTAAGGCCTCTTGGTACATACGAAACAGTTAGCTTAAATGACTTATTACATACCACCTTCATGGCATGATTACACTTTTATGTGGTTTAGTCTAAATTTCAACTATTTTACGTACTACTATTTTATAGATTTTAACTATCCTACATTTTAAGAAATATATATCCAAAGAAAGAACATAATCTTACATAGATAATCGTGGGCAAATTTGTTACCAAATTATTTTTGTAAAAACAGAATGAAAAATGTTATGCATATAGAGTTTTAAAAAATTGGCTATTATAACTCATGACAGACTTTGACATGTAGTTGAATATTTGCAGATAATACGGGATGCAAGTGATGATGGCGGAGGAGAGACGGATAGGAGCGAATGTAGATATAGTGGCAATGGGAAAACACCTCTGATTTGTGCAGCGGGTGCATTTTTGGCCCTTGCGATTGCTATGTTGGTGCAACACACTCATTTGTTAGTATCAGTCAGTAAATCAGACCCTGATCCTAGTCTGCTTATGACTTGGGATATCGCTAATGATCATCTCAGCACTCTCACTTGGCAAGCTGCTTTTTTCTTCATTACCACTTGGTATACCCTCGTTACAGAATGTGTAACTTTACCTCGTTCCATATAACTTTTCTTTCTTTCAATGAAACAGTTTATGACACTCTGAAAGTATTTGACCCGTTAACCAGTTTGACCCATTTGATATAGTTACGTTTTAGGCAGCTTTATACACTTGACCCAATCGACCCAAAATCTACAGACAACTCAACTGGAGTTTACATTTAATTGATTTTATTGAAATTGTCTTATTCAACTTGACATGTTTTATAAGGAAGGCAAAATTCTGAAATTGTTTGTCGTCTCTTATTTACAGGATATGTTTTTCAGTGGCAGAAATTTTATTGCTGATTGGACTAAGTGTCGAATCAGGGCATTTAAAAGGGTGGTCAGCCCCAAGGCCACGTTGCTTCATTGCTCAAGAGGGTTTATTCTCTTCTGCTGGGGTGTTCGGGATTACAACAGTCTTTCTTGCTACCGGTTTGTCTATCACGGCGTTACGAGCTCAATGGCTATTACAAGATCAAGAGAATGCTCGTCGTGAGGTTATGGAAGCCTCGATCCTTTATGCATCACCACCAAGATCATTAGAAGATCGGATCATGACCGTGGGTGGAGAAACTCCAATTATTAGACATGATCTATATCATGAGCCCGGACTCATCGAGTACTTAAGAGCTTTTGATAAAATCATTTAACATGTTTTTGTGAGTCGAGTGCGGGGAGAAGAAAGAGCCCTATACACGTACATACTTTTTGTGAACATTGACACTCATTGTACATCTGAGATTGAATGAATTGAATTGTAGAAACTATTGACATTGAGAAATAAATCTTATTAGTAATATAGTTGATGTGTGATTTATACTTTTAAATTTATTTCTTTTACAAAAAATACCAATGTTGTATTTACAAGAAATAATAATGTATTTGTTTATAAAATTACATTTATATCTTTAAATATAATATTTACTAGCCTTAAGGCCCGTCTGTTGAACGAATTGCTTTACATTATTGTAGTAGAGTTGTGCTAGGCGTGCTTGGATGTCCAAATCTCCCACGAGAATCCATTAGTAAGCCATCGAGCCTGTTTGTTTACTTTTTTCATTAAGTCGTATTTAATTAACAGATGACTTAGTGCAGACAGCTTCAGTTTTATACTTAATATTTTAGGCCATCTTTAACAATTAAGTCATTAACAAACTATTTTTCTATTACTTAATAAATTCAGTTTTTTTTCATAATAAGTCAATTAAGTCCATTTCAAACAGCACGTAAGGCATGATGTTTATTCTCTGCCCAGTTATCTTGTGGAACATACATGGAATCTCTGGATGGTGTACAATAACCAAGGTTGCAAAAATCGTGAATCGCTAGTCGGTCGGTCGATCACCTTTTAACTTGTAATAGTTCTAGACGGGATTAATCAGTGATTAATCGGAATCGCATTTTTTAGCAAATTTTTAGAATTTTTGGCAAGTTTTGAGTATTTATAACGAGTTTTATGTATCTTTGTAAATATTATTTTTAAAATACAACTTATCATACATATAAATAGTTACTATATGTGATAAAAACAAGTTTATAGTAACTTTTCGGTATTTTCGGCAAAATTTGTAAGTTTTTGGCAAGTTTGACCTCCCTTGACCGTCGTTGACCACAGTTGACCAACATTAATCGTCTTTTCATTAATCGGCAAGGTTGAGGGCCTTGTAGCGATTAAACGACAATTAATCGACCTTGTAGACTTTTTTTTCAACATTGACAATAACACAGCACTATAGAATTGTATTTGTTTACATAATAAATAAGTATACTGCCAGCAATGGGTCCCAGACCCTGCTTTTATAACATATATCCGTACGCTCGATATCGGTAGAAACGGGCTATGTGAAAATATTACTCATTTTGTCCGAAAATTATACTCCACATTATTATATTAATTGTCCGTTTTTAAAAATAGATAAGGAATGTAGATTATGTTTATCATATCACCCTCACTTGAAGGTATTATTATAAACAATAAAGAAGTTCTAAATTAACTAGTTAAGGGTAAAATTATCATTGTATAAAAATTAAGAGATAGTAAGCTGAAAAGGTGATGTTTTTATTAAACTACGTGTTTTTTGGTGGTGGACAATAATTATAAAACGGAGGGAGTATGTTGTTTGCACATCAGGTGCATGTTAGTGACACAGAGAATTCAGAAGAAGCATCATTCTTCGAATCGTATGAAGCTACACACTCCTCTCATAGTTTATCTGGCTCTATCGCAAAGGGACCATTGTCTATTAATATTTAGTCATCCCTTGTTCGGCCAAATAAGAAAGTCAAAATGAGCAGTGTGTACATGTATAATAATGTCATCTGAAATGTTGGTTAAATGATGTATGTTTGTTTTCCAATTTTGTGTGCAGAAACTGGGGGTTAAAGCACCACCGGTTAGAATAGACAGCCAAGCAAAATATGATGCATTGTCACGAGGAGATGGTGCGATATATTTATGTTTCCAAATAAAGGATACCATGAGAAGATTTAGGATTATGTTGTTGGATACATTGTTGTCACGGGTATACATTATTGTTATTGATGACCTTAGGAGGCGTGTGGTTTGAAAATGAGATTGGTAATCTGTATAAGTTAAAAAAAAAACAGAGTTAAGAGAAATTGTATGATTACTGTAAAAACTGCATTTTTTGTAATTGTAAAAGATTAGTATAGCAACCTGTCCCACATCGACATTTGAGTCCCTTATAAGGTTTAAGTGGTGGCATACTAGTATTCGCCCACCATTTTTTAGTTGAAATTCCGGAAGGACACAAACAATAGTTCACTCCCTTCTTTTTTAAGGAGCGTTACAATTAGAATGCCACTCGGTTTCTGTTCCAAACAAAGGGTAACATGTCAAGACATACTTAGCTTTACTACTATCATATCATCTTAGAAAGGGCAAATTGATCAATTCTTTCAAGTAGTTTGAACCTAAGTTTAAAGCTAAGGCAAAACAAACTTTCACCAAGGTTAAAAATGGTGTTGTTCCTCCAAACATGGTTTTGAGACGAAAGAAAAATCAGTCAAAAGAAAGCACTAACAATATTGTTGAGAAGATTCAGTCTAAATTAGGTATTGATAGTAATGGTGAAGAAGACAATGAAAATGTTACCAAATTGTTTCAGAAGGTTGAAGCCATGAAGAAAATAGTTTATGATGAAACTAAGTCATTCAGAACTTGGGATTGGACAAAAGGTACTATAACTTATGAGTTTAATGATTTAGAAGGGGGAAATATTACAAGACATATAAATTTGTTGGGAACCAAAACTGATCCCAATGGGTCTTTGGTACTTCAAGAAAACTAATCATTTTCTTGAAGTGTTTTGTAAAAGTTTTGTACTATTTAATTTTGTTAGTACTAATTGTTAATTCTGGTAATGAGAAACCTTAATGTTGTTAGTCATGTTTTTAATATCCATAAGGAAAATATTTTGGGCATATATTTACTTTGTTTTGACTAGCATTTATTAAGATAAGCAAAGTAGCATAAAGGGATTCGAATGTTGAACATTACACTTGAGTTGCTTTACTACTTCTTAGTCACCTAGTTCCTACTAGATTACTTATTCTTTGACATCTCATTCATGATATGTCATAATGAACAAATTTATGCTGGAAATCCTATCAAGAGGACTCTTGTTTTGAGTATATCCTAATCACATGTAGTACTTTGTACTTATAATGATTTTCATAAACTAGAGGTTAAAGAAACTTACAAGTGTTGAGTGTGTAGTAGTATTTTGTTTTAGCACACAATAATGACCTTGTTCTAATGGATATTTCTGAGCAATGAATCGTACTTGATTCAATATCTATCTCATGTGTTTGAGTGTGTATTGAGTACTTTGACGACTTGTTTAGACTTTCAAGTTAGTTCATCTATCTCTCTGTGTTGGTTCATACTCTTGTGTGTGTGTGTGTTTTTTTAAAATAGTAATTAAAAAAATTGTTGTATATTGTTATGTACTCATTGATGTACATACTGGTGTTTCTAATCGGTTAGATTTTGCTCTTTGGGGAAAAGGTTTAATGTTGTTTTGAGGATTAATGCTGGTAGCATTGGGATTAATTCTAGTAGTATATATTAATTTTGGTAGCTATCTGTTAGTTCTGATTTGGAGGGAATTTTACAAAGTTACTATTGAGCAATTTATGCTAATTACTTCAACCATAGGTAATCTTTTTTCGAGATATTTACTTATTCTTGTCAAAGATTTAATCATTACCTAGTCTTACCTTATATTTAGCAACTTGAAATTCTTGGCCCAATCAAATTCCGTCAAACCAACTATATAATTCGATTCTTTTTACCATAATCTCACTTTCACATTTACGACCTTAACCCAAATATTTTTATCGGTTTTCATCTTCCTCATCTTAACTACCAACTATGTTGAACATATCATTATGTGAAAAACATAATCAGGTTGCATACTTGCAAAAAGGTGATAGCCAAGAATTTTTCTTTGAGATTATTGACTTTCTTACATGAAGTCACATTCCCTATGCTCTCACAGTTCACCCGAAAGTACTCAAAACCACTATATATCAATTTTGGGGGACTTATACTATGGAAGAAGTTAATGGGGAAGAAGTACTAAAAGCTACTATCAATAATAAAGAGCTTACCATCTCAGACTCACATGTTAGGGAGCACCTAAGGTTGAATGATGTTGATGGTGTTTTCACACTTACAAACACAAAGATCTTGGATGGTATAGAGACACTTGGATACATGGTGATAGGTCCTTTACATTCTTCAAATGGTCCTTCTCACCTCAATGAAGATTCTTGGTTCATCATCTTCTTCATTGTACGAGTCAGAAAAGAGCCTATTGGGATCAATTTGGGAGTCATCTTGCAACTGCATTGGTTTGTCTCTCTACACAAAGAACTTTCAACATTAGCCAGTTAATCTTTCTTAATATGCTGAAGAATGTGGGATGTTCAGACAAGTTCTTGATGTATCCAAGATTTCTTATGACCATTATTAATGGTATGGGACATTCTTTGGGAAATCATCAAAGAGAGTAAAAGGTTCATGTCCTAACATATATGGTGTTTGGACAAATGAAAAGAAGCACAAAAAGATGGAATAGAGTAGTAGTACCATTAAGAGAAGGTATGATACAAGCAATTACAACTGGTATTGATGAGGGAACAGCCAGCCCAGTTGTGTCCCAGCCCACATCACCCAGACTTGAGGATGATCCATCTACTTCATAACCACCATCTTCAACCTCTAGGCATATACACGAACAGATATTCCAAGTCTCTCAGCTTGGAGAATCTACTTTATGCTTTATAGCAAATGAGACTTGTTAGCCCTAAAATGTGAGCGCCATTTAAGGAATTACATTGGATTCATATAGGCAAAACACGGAGGGACTACTATTGATAAGTTGTCAAAGTCACTCCTTTTCGAGCCTATATATACCCCTCCATACTTCCATGGAGGGGTGAGGATTCCCATTTTCTTGTTCTACTTTCTTTCTCAATAAAACACACAACTTTAATAGTCTCTCACTGTCTCTCTCTAAAATTTCTAACCATTTGTTTTATCCTCCCCGGCCTCCGGATCACCTCTTGTTAGCTTGAATCTTATGATATTAACAATTGGTATCAGAGCTAACCGGGGGTGTTTTGTGTTTGTGTTTGCTTATTTCTTTGTGTTCGTGGTTTATAACAACTTATTCTTTAAGTTGATTGGTCACAATACATTTGTTTGGTGTTTATCAATTCCAGATACGTCATCAGTATTTTTTGGTGATTGTTGTGTCCAAAAAAAGTCTATTTTTTCTTTGTCTCATCTGATATCAAATGTCCCTTTCACTGTCCAAATAGTCCTTCATTATCACAGATCCATTTTGTAGGTCTACAATTTCTTAGGATTTAGCCATGTATGATTAATCTATTAAATGGAAGGGAAAGAAAGAACTTAGATAGAGAAAGAAGAGAGAGAAAAGAGAAAGATAAGAAGAAAGATGGAATTTGATAAAATGGTTAAGTCTTCAACCCCCCCTAACATGCTAGGAGGGGGTTTATATAGCCACCCTACATGTGGGCTTTGGTGGGCTATATTGGATCACGAGCCCATTATCATTGGAGTGACCGATCCTTTCTAAATACGTAAAAACGTATTTCCAACAATCTCCCCCAAAGGGAGGTCACTCCAATTTACAATGTCCTAAATAGTTTATAGCTCGTGATCTATGCTAATAATGATGTGACCGAGACTTTCCTTAGAAAAACGTATTTCCAACAATCTCCCCCTAAGGGAGGTCGCACCATTTTACAAAATCTTAAACCTAGAATACTATGCTTGAGTCTTCGATCTTGTTCTTATGAATATGCTGATGAGATCTTTGACTTTAGTCTTGACCATGTTTTCTTGCCTTGACCTTGTGCATTCATCACTTGAGAAATTTGCCTCCTCGTGACTTCATGTTCCACATACTTACACCTTTATAAATTCTTGAAAGCTTCAGAGTTTGATACATCAGAAGACTTTACTTTTAAACTTTCTTGAATTTGTTGAAGTTAAGTTCATAAAGTATAAGCATGCGAGGACGATTTCTTTTCGAATAGTACACCGCAATGCCACCTTCTTGTTACGCTGCATAAGACAATTAGCAACAAAACATATACACGGATGAAATGGCTTTGAACATTTCATTCTAATTCGGTAGCATTTTACCTCCGGTCGGTGAAGACCGTTGGATGATATAAAATATCATACTTGTGATAGGTAGTTTCAATTAAGAACCTCCTTGACAAGATTTCGCGGGTAAACCCATTCTCTTTATTCGACCGTCCAAAGCTGACTGCGAACATAAAGACTGAATCATTTGGATAATATTATCCTCATGATTTGAAGCCGTCAACTCATGTTCCTGGAACAAGTGAAATTCAATTAAGAACCGCACCATCGTTGCTTTCCAGTTGTCACGAGCTTGATTCGTATAGAATCTTGCAAGTTACCTACCAAGTGCTGTTTGAGGTTAACACTAGAAGGATTTCCACTCATCCTTGTGAACACTAAGGTATCACTCTGAGCGTTCTGGCAAGATCACTAAGATATTGTGTAGAGGCCTGGAACATGTTTAAATTCATTTAAGAATTAAACCACTGTTGCTTTCCAGTTATCACAAGTTTGATTCATAAAGAATCGTACAAGTCACCTACCATGAGCTTTTTGATATTTTCTCAAGAAGGATTTCCATCTTCATTGTAAATACTTTCGTATTACTCGGATGTTCAGGCAAGATCATGAAGATTTTGCGTAGGACTCTTAAGATCTTTCTTACTTTTCACAGTGTGTGAAGAAGCAAGGAAATATGAAATTTTGTCCTAATGAGATATTTGATGATCTCAAATGGCTCTAGGCTCAATCGTGCATTTTGGATTTTAGTGATCGGAGGCTGGAGAGGAGTGCCACCATTTCAATACCAATTTATTCGGAGTGAATAAGTCAATAGACAATGCGTTGTTTCCATGTGATTAAAACAAATATCTTTTGAGAGATATCTGAGTTAGCTGGGATGGGTTGTGCATTGCATCACTGGGTCCATGATGTCTATCTTCGATATCAAGCATCATTAAAAATAATCTCAAAAGCTAATGAGTTGACCCGGTTCTGCCTAAGTTGTAAGGAGGGCTTCTTTCTTTACACCCTTTATCATTACAATTCTTTTTCATTCTTCAACCCCTTCAATGCTTACCAATACGTCATAACTAGCACCTTGTTGTGATTGTTCCAGTGCTAACTTAAGTACTTGGTCGGCATTCAGCTACGTTCACAATCTTTCTCCATCTTTCCTAAGGACTACTATTTCTAGCTATGGAATGTCCTTGGGAAGATTCCTCCGGTTCTAGAGGAATCATTGGATTTTAACCTATCCCACCATCCTCATGTCACCACAATCTTGACCGTCGTGAATAGAGATGTTTTGGGTAAGTGTATGTCACAATGAAATCCATTTTGAAGTGCAAATCCATTTTGCTCCCCCTTAACATATGCCACGATATCCGAAAACATTTCGCACATGTCGGGATGAGCTAGCACCTTAAGTCAAACCATTTGTGATTAATCATTTCCCATATTAAATCACATTTTCTCCCCCATATTAAAAGTATTAACCCAATCGATGTTTCTAATATCAATTGATTTAATAGCATTTTAAGAAAATTTGGTAAGAAAAATGAAAATCCAATTATCTTCATGAACTACACAAGCTCCCCCTCAAATTAATGAGGGTGTACTTGAAACGTATATTAAATAACTTTTAAACACAAGTGTAAGGTACTTATCACGTGCAAAGAATATATATTATAATGTATTTACAAGATTAGCGATTTATGAGGTTGGACCTGAATGATGGAGAACATCATATGAAAGAAGCACATGGTTCTTGTTCACGAATGTTGGTCGCCTCATCACGTCTGAAGTTATCTCTTGACTCCATGTGTACGATTGATATCGTTGTCTTGACACCCATATGTGAACTCGGCACTTTCAGCGTCAAAGATTATGAATGCTGGACAATTTCTCCACCTCAATTGTTGACCCATGTTCTATTGAAAAAGCTGTAGTCGCCGTTTGAGTAGTCACATCGTCGAGTATGTAGATATCAATTGTAAATTGCTACGGTTGATGGAGATGATAACTTCATAAAAACAAGATTTCTCTTGTTTTAACAAATAAATGCACTGACACGTACATATATTCGTGTTAGATTGTGTTATTCCGTAAACACAATCCCTTACATGGTTATAACGTAAACCATGCCCGAGAAAATTAATTCCCGTTGTTGAGTCAAAGCTTTCCGGTGAAATGCTTGACTTTAATATGAAAAGCGGGTTACTATCGGAAATAATAGCAAGCCATTTTGAGCATGTTTTAAAACATTTGAACTTCTGCTCGAACTTTATTTACAACCCCGTGTCATTATTGAATGACATTTCTAGTATCGTAAATATTATCGATTCCAGAAGACATGCTCTTTTTATCAAAACATTTTGAACACACAATTTTGAAAGATTTAGAGAAACCTTTCGAGAAATTTTCGAAAAATTGTGTTCATTGTTTTGAAAACCAATTACTTGAGCTTAAGATGTTGAATATCTTACAAAACGAGCTCAAGTCCGAGAAGTTGTAAACTTCCCGTTGTGTGGATAAGTTTATCATCGCCGATAAACTTTCCTTTTAACTAAAGAACGAGTCCTAAGTTGACATTTACTTAGAAGTCGTTTTCATGAGCTTGAAAAACTTTGAATGTTTTAACGTAAAGCTCATGGCCGGGAAAGATGAATTTCTCGTTAAGAAGAAAAGTTCTCTTATTTAAAAGATACACTTTACTTTATGAGCTTAAAACTTGGAATGTTTTAATACAAGCTCATGACCGAGAAAATTTAATTTCCCGTTACGAGTATAAGCTATCTTTAAAGATAAGCTCTCCTAAAATTGAATTCCGAGTTACAGTCTGATATTTAACTGTAAGTCATTGTGCATGAGCTTAAAAAACTTCGAATGTTTTTAATAGTAGCTCATGCCCGAGAAAAATTAATTTCTTGTTGTATGGATAAGTTTATCATCGGCGATAAACTTTCCTTTTATACTGAAGAACGAGTTCTAAGCTGACATTTACTTAGAAGTCGTTTTCATGAGCTTGAAAAAGTTTGAATGTTTTAACGTAAAGCTCATGACCGAGAAAGATGAATTTCTCGTTAAGAAGAAAAGTTCTCTTATTTAAAAGATACACTTTTCTTTATGAGCTTAATACATGGAATGTTTTAATACAAGCTCATGATCGATAAAAATTAATTTCTCGTTACGAGGAAAAGTTATCATGAAAGATAAGCTTTCCTAAAATTAAGGTCCGAGTTACAGTCTGATATTTAACTGTAAGTCTTTGTGCATGAGCTTAAAAACTTCGAATGTTTTTATTATTAGCTCATGCCCGAGAAAAATTAATTTCTCGTTGTAAGGATAAGTTTATCATCGACGATAAACTTTTCTTTTAATTGAAGAACGAGTTCTAAGTTGACATTTACTTAGAAGTCGTTTTCATGAGCTTGAAAAACTTTTAATGTTTTAATGTAAAGCTCATGACCGAGAAAGGTGAATTTCTCGTTATGAAGAAAAGTTCTCTTATTTTAAAAGATACACTTTCCTTTATGAGCTTAAAACTTGGAATGTTTTAATACAAACTCATGACCGAGAAAATTTAATTTCCCGTTACGAGGATTTGCTATCTTTAAAGATAAGCTCTCCTAAAATTGAAGTCCGAGTTACAATCTGATATTTTAACTGTAAGTCATTTTTACACACGATGTTTAATGCGAATCCCCTGAGACACTTGTTTCTTTGATATCAGCTTCTTCAATAACCAAACTCTGAGAGTGTCCTTAGTTGAACGATATGTAAAGATCGGACCGCTGTGTTCTTGTTGAACGTGGACTTTGGTACCTGCATTGTCATCAGGAGTTTGTATGCTTTTATGTGGGTTAGTGATATCTATCTTAGAAGCAAGTGGGGAATCACAGTTGGCCTTACTTGTGCCAGAGGTGACCTGAGGAGATAATTCACTTGTCTTAGTTGGCAAACGTTTCCTTTTATAAAAAACCTTAAGTTCAGGCTTAAGTGATGTATCATCCTTATCAGTTTCCTCCCTAGTAGTCTTAGTAGAATCAGAGACTATCCTAGTTAAAGGGCACTCGTTTCCTATAAGAGTGAAAGTTCTACCAGTGGGGCGCCACATTTTACCAATGGGTTTGATTTTAGCCACCCATTGGGATTTAAGTCTAGCATGGGAGTTCACCTCATTAAGTAATTTCTTGATACAAGAATCATGATTGGCTTTAAAGACACATTTCCTACATGTTTTACAAGTAGCATATTTAATGTCCGAGTAAGATCTAGAATTCCTAGATGATTGATTGATGCTCCTAGGATGTGACATGCTAAGGTTAGCAATGTTGGGTAAACTAGAAGGCATCTGACTAGGTTTGAAATTCCTATCTCTTACTTGTGTCTTTTGCTTAGCTTCCCTTAGATCAAATGTATGGAGAACGTTATTTGAACTAGTTCGAGACGTGTTCTTTGGACTATGTATAGGGAAACTAGAGGCAATCATGTGATTAGGTCTTGCAAAAGCTGTTTTAGTCACATTGGGCCTAGATAGTGGAGTGACTGTTTTAGAAAGATGAACCATATCAACTTGGTAGGCAAACCGCGGTCTCGAGGATTGTGATCGCTCGGATCTAAATGCAGTCAGTTGTCGAATGAACTGATTTGTAGGCGGTTTCCCCAAGATTGATGGTTTTTCAAGCTTAGTGTCCACACTAGTTCCTTTAGTTTTCCTCAATTCGTTTTTCAACGCAGCTATAGCAAAAACCTTTTCCTGAACTTGAGCTTTTAAATTCTCATTCTCTTTGATCAATGTATCTTGGGACGCCAACTTAGATTCTAGCAGTTGAATTTGTTTCAAAAGATTATCCTTTTCAGCTTTAGAATCTAAAACTTTTTGATCCAATTTTCTTTCAAGAACAACGTTTGACTTTTCAAGCTTTTCAAAATATGTTTCAAATTTTTCCGTTTTCTTGGAAAACTCTAATTTGGCATCCTCAAGATCTTTTGATTGTTGAGCTACAGTCGTTTCAAGCTCTCTAATCTTGGAATCAGAAGCAGTCAAAGAAGCAGTTATAAGACAATTATCATGATGTTTAGCATTTTGAACACTTTCTCCCCCATTATGACTCACATCGGATGAATCAAAAGTGGTATTTCTATCACTCTTTTCCATCCCATATTTGTCATAATTAGGTTCAGAATGCTCAATATGCGGCATTTCATCAGCTAATACATCATAAACAACATTACATTGTACCATGTTTGCAGGCTCTTCGTCATAAACGGGTAAGGTGTCATCAAAAGAGATCTCGTGAACATTCCCTGACGTGCCACTAGTATCATGTTGTCCTCCTGATTCCATGCTCATGTCATCGTTAGGCGCCAAATTGTCAACTGTATGACCATTCTCCTCTTGCATCTGCATCATAGATTCTTGCACTCCATTATCATACGCTTGCTGAAGTCTGGATCTTTCATAAATCGAAGACGAAACCGATGTCATAAATTTCAACAGTGTATCACGGAAGTCTTTAACCTCATTATGTGTGTATTGAAGAAATGGCCGGCATATCCCTGAATTGTCAGACTTGATGATATTGAATTAGAGGAAAGACGTAAGTTGTGTCACAAGAGCCTTATAAGCAAGTGTTGATGCAGAGTGATTAAAGTCTTCTTTTTGAAGTTGATCAGCAAGTTGGTGCAAGTTGAGGAATAGTGAATCGATGAATGTATAATGATTTTGACCAAAGAGTGTCACAAATTCGCTTCCTCCTTGAACCCATGCAATGGTCATAAGATGTGACTGAAGTAGTCGACATGAAATTATACCACTTTCTCTAGCTGTGTCTTGCATGTGATGCAAGTCTCCCTCGAGAACTGTCGAATTCGACGATTTCATTTGTAATTCAATGAGAAATGACGGTAAGTATTTTAAAGAAAAAATAAATATAATCCCCTAAGTGTGAATACTCGAGAACTCAAAATCTCTTGAATACGAAACAATGATGATCAAATAAGAAACACGTCTTTTTGACACATCACTTAGGGAAATTTATTCTTAAACAACTTAATATCAAATTTTATTCCAAAATAAAATAAAACAAATTTAACACAAAAATTTGGATAAAATTATTAAGTTACTCCACCGCCCCACTCACCTAAAAATTTGACACCAAAATTTTGACACAAAAATTTGACACAAGTGGGGGTAAAATTTGACAGACACGTCTTAAATACCCACACACTACTCAAATTGTGTAAATAATGTGAGAATTAACACAATACTCAATCGTGTACCTTCGTCCTAATTAACATTGACAAATAAAATCGCTTCCAATATTAGACCACCTAAAAGCACGTACCTTTTCACACGTCCTAGTGACTATTCTTGCAATGTGTTATAACTTTAGAAGAAAACAAATATACTCCCAAAATAATTAAGAAACTAACATCGTGTGTATCTTATAAAAGATAACTTATATATAACCAACTGAAATCCTTATATCCCCACAAAATATTGATCTCAAAATAAAAACAAAGTATTTTAAGGAATTTAAATAGCCTTGTTTACTCCGTCAATGACTGAAACGTGTAAGCAGAGTGGTACACACGTGGCTTAAAATAGTTAATACCCGAGTCAATATATAAGAACCCAATATAGTCAAACACCCCTAATCACGTATCTAACAAAAAAATCACCTAGTGAACTCCGCCCCTTGTTTCCTCCGCCCAATTGATCTCAACTCTCAACCAAAATCAGAAATCAATCAAAACAAATCTCCTTTTATTATTTGATTATCAATCGAGATAGATCAAACATATGCAAAACTCTGTGTCAGATGTCCAATCTTACGAAGTATAATTAATTAGTCCGGCTTCAAGATCTATAAAATGGTCTCGCGTAAGGTTCTATGGTGAGTTTGATAGCAGTGTTTATAATTGTCTTTCAATCAAAAAAATGAACTGATGATAACAATTTTGTTATACATCTTTCATGATATTTCGCATATCAAACAGAAGGTTAAAACCTTCAATAGATCAATGAAGATGTACTGTTTTGAGTTAGATCTTGAAAGATCTTGACATGCAGGTCAAAACAAAAATTGAATCTGAGATCTTAATATTATGATTTTTTTTATTCTCAGATGGTTTAAGTGTCGATGGAGGTAGATAGAGTCGGGTCTGAGTAGATTGATGATAGATGGGTTTGTGGGTGATACAAGAGGGGGTCGAGTTTGTTTTGTTGGGTTCGAGTCTTCTGATTTGGTTTCGTCGAGATTGTGGGTGAGGGGACGAGGGTGAGGGTGTTTGTAGAGTCTGTTTAGATGTCGTATCTGTTTGTGTTGAGTCGAGATGTGAATGATAATTGTGTCGAGTCTGTCTGGTTTTGATACGAGAGAGAGTTGGTGTTGGTGGTGTTGGTATCGTGAGTCTTGTTTGGTTTGATTTTGGTCTGTTTAATCTCTTGTGTTTGTTCAAATGTTTATTCTCTTGTGTTTGTTTAATCTCTTGTTTGGTTTGATTTTTTCGGGAAAAAGACAAAGTTTTGTACTATTGCGACAAAAAAAATTCCATCGCAATGCCTAAGGTTTTGATTTTGCGATGGTTATTGCGATGGTTGAAGATATGGTTATTAAGATGGGATTTCAACTTGGTATTGCGATATGGAGATATTAAGACATTGCGATAGTGCATATTTTCTATGAAAACATTACGACAGAATATTCATTGACATTGCGACAGTAGTGTTTTTGAAAGACATTGCGATAAGGCAATTTTTTAGAAAACATTGCGACAAATCCGACTGTGAAAAGATAAATGATCTCCGATTCAAAACCAAATCATCAACCAAATCATCTTAACCAATTCATCAAAACCAACTTACTATAACAACCCTTCGTCACATATTCATCTCAATCAAAACCCGACTCTACTCAAATCCTATCCTACCGTCACACATTTACTACTCCATCACCAAAACATCAACTAAACAAAAAACATATATATATACTCGATCTCAGACGGTTCTTTCTTGATAAACTCGTGACTTTTAAAAAATTTCTTACTCGAGAAATAATATCTCATCATAGATCTGCATGTCGATATCTAAAAACATCTTTAATATTCGAATCTTAAAAGGCTTAGAACACAAACATTTTGTTTTGTCCTTCCTTGATTCGTTTACATAAACACGAAAACAAAAAACCATACCTACCTGAGACCTATATGAGATCTTTAGGTCTAATACTTGTGGTTCTTTTCTCCTTGTATGATTCAGATGATTTCTGAGCTGATAAGATAAAAGGGTTTGGTGTATTGATATTGCATCTTATTCGTGTTTTGATAAGAGATTGGTTTAGGTGTCGATTCATTTAGATTGAAAGAGGATAATTAGATGTTGGAGATGATTTTATAAAAGTGACTGAGATTAGATGATGATATCATAAGATGGGAGCAGTTTCAAGTTTTGAGATGTAAGGAGTTTAATTAGGAGATGGGGGTGGAGCTCTATATGTGATTAGGTTTAGATACTATGAGAAATCTTAGGGTTACTTGCATTATATATCCTAAGTGTGACATGGGCTGTTTTTTGAAATCATCGATTTGGTTAAGACAACTTATATGGGCCGTGACTCTTTTGTTTAGAAATTTAGTTGACCAAAATGTGTTGGTGGTATATTTGTCGTTCATTTTGACTATCAAATGCATTGATGGGCCATGTCATGAAATTGTAGCAGGCTAGGGGTATTCTTCTATTACTACAAAATATAATGGGTTGGACTAATATTCATAATGAAGTCTGATGGGATTTGACACTATGAGAATTTAGTATTGGATGGCCGAGTATATCAAATGTATGCATAACACAGTTTTGAGCCGAGTATACCAAATAAGCCGGATATATTTTGGATTGAACCCGGCTAAATTATTTGGGCTATGATGAATTATTCTTGATGACGGGTATTCGGTATGTTTCGATCGGAAGTGCTTAAACGACAAAGAAAAATTTAGGTTTGATACCTAATATTTTTGGAAAGAATTTCGACGACCTCACCGTGGAGGTCGATCCGCGCATCAGTTGGGCATGTGACTGATGTTGGGCTTAAATAACAAGTTATCTAGACAAATTGTGTCCTTAATGACAATTCTTTTCATAATTTGCTCTAGATAACGAGATTCACAAACACAACACCAAAGCAAACAAAACACTTAACGCTAAAACGATCTGATATAAGATTCACTTAAATGACAACGGCTAGTTTTGATTCTACAAAGATAAGTGATCACGAAGTGGATTTGGTATTCTTTATTTGAAGTTGAAGTGCGATTTCACGAAGGCGTCTACTTATTTCATCATCGAGCCTTCCTTCTATTTTTCTACCCCTTTTCATCAAACCCAGTCTATCGACTGCTGACTTGCTTGGTCGATAAAATTTATGATTGAGGCTTGAAGTATCTAGTTTCCACTGTCAAGGGGTGGATGGTCGACGACATGGATTACTATCATTTTTGGGAGCTTTGTTGGAGTTCTCAGTGTCACCCATTTCTCTTTACTCAAAAGCCTGTGAAACGCATTTGCTCGTGTGGATAACTTCAAGAGGTGTTTAGAGACTTGTTTCTGCACCGTTCGTCAATCAACAAAAGTGAAAGCTTAAGTAGCAATATTGGGGGATTGTACTTCAATCTCAAGTTTTGGATATCGGGTTTACTTCACTAGTGGTCACTACAGATAGCCGAAAGAATTAGAGGTTGGTAAGTTAGACAGAGAGATAGAATCAACAATCAATTCTCATGGGATATTTATGAGCTTCATAACGACAATGGTACTTCATAGTAAAAGCAAAAAATTTCAAAGTTTCTCAATGACTTTCAAAACTTTTCAAGACATTTGCTTTTTTACTAAGAACTTCTCGAGTATATGGACGTCCACAATAATGATGCTTCCAAGAGTTTGAAATCATCATGGGGGAAGATCGTGTACTTTGAAGTAATCAGATCAACTTCCAGGGGGATGTAGTGTACATGGAATGGTATCTACTTCACTTTGTATGATTTTTATGAAGTATTTTGTAGGCGTGAGAAGAATTTTTGTTGATTTCCTGCATGTTACCCCAAACGGATTATCACAAAAAAACTAAACGACATGAAACAAAATAGAAGTAGTGTTATTTGGTGTGGATCTTCTACAAATTTCTGTTGTACACTTAAATCGATGAGCTAGAAGATTGTTCAAACTACATCAAAGTGTCAAAATCTGTTTAAGATACTGATATTGGTTTGGGGGGAAGCTGGTTCAGAAACTTCGTCAAAAAGAAGTCTATGAAGAAAGTTTTTAATACATGTTGCATGAATTGGGGGAAGTTAATCCAAATCATGCATATTACAATTGTTCCACAACAAGCAAAGACAAAGAGGATTCAAGCTAAGGTACAGGTTATGAAGACAAGAAGAACTAAAAGACATCCTCAGTATTAGAAGCGCCTTGGAAGACTTTATTTTGTTGTATTTTTAATTGTTAGGAACATTGTAAGTAATTTTGTATGTCTCCACATTGGAGAGAGATTTTTAGCCCTAAAATGTGAGCGCCATTTATGGAATTACATTAGATTCAGATAGGCAAAGCACGGAGGGACTACTATTGATAAGTTGTCAAAGTCACTCCTTGTCGACCCTATATATACCCCTCCATACTTCCATGCAGGGGTGAGGATTCCTATTTTCTTGTTCTACTTTCTTTCTCAATAAAACACACACCTTTAATAGTCTCTCACTTTCTCTCTTTAAAATGTCTAACCATTTGTTTTATCCTCCCCAACCTCCGGATCACCTCTTGTTAGCTTGAATCTTATGATATTAACAAGACTACTATT
Source organism: Glebionis coronaria (assembly GCA_025667525.1). Taxonomy (NCBI): domain Eukaryota; kingdom Viridiplantae; phylum Streptophyta; class Magnoliopsida; order Asterales; family Asteraceae; genus Glebionis; species Glebionis coronaria. The sequence continues at coordinate 179,571,193 of CM046879.1, forward strand.
GTTGTTGGGCCTAGTAGAACTGGTGAGGCTACTCCTACTGTGGCTGATGTAGCACAAGGGAGCACCAACAAGGGTTACTTCCCTTGGAAGTGATGAGGATAGATTGTCACAACTTGAATTGACAGTTTTTAACCTAAGTACCAAAGTTTCTTCTCTAGAACATGCAAGAAATGCTCAGGCTCAAACTATTGCTGCACAAGCCTATGGAGTGGATACTTTAAGAAGATTGGTACAAGAAATTCAACTTGAGTAGACATCTAGACAACTTAAAGTGTCTTCCTTAGAAGAACATTCTCATCATTCAACTTTAGATGATCTCCTTATCAATCAAGGGGAGGAATTATAAATAATTGATAAGGAGCATCAAGAAGAACATCAAGAAGAAATGGATGTGGCTGAAACTGTATATGGTTTGACGTCAACAGCTATATTGGATCAGGAATCGATTATGGTTTCAGGTGAGGCTAATACTAGTAGTAAAAAGATGAATGCTGGCAATAAAAAGGTTAATGATGGCATTAATGAACGGGTTCAACATGATGCTCAGCTAGCTAGGAGCTTGGAAGAATATGAAATTGAGCCATAATTGGATGTTAGTTCGACTTCAAAAGAGGAAGAGGCTGATATTCAATCAGAACAGCTCTCAAAAGAAAGATCGGAAGAAATGGTTAGACAATTGGATTGCGGCATACCAATTATTGCATAATTCTTAGAAGCCTACAAAGAGCACATAATAACTCATCTAATTGAAGACATGTATGAGCTTGTGGAGATGACTCGAAAACATCAAAAAGACAAGAATAAATTATTAGAGCATCAAGCAAGACAAGAAAAGGGCTTAAACTCTAGGGCCAGAAAGAGAACTTATTAATAGGCAATGCTTAGAAACCATAACGGATACACATAAAAGAACTTTAAGGGTTCGAACTTTGATCAGCTTGAAGAATTGGACATATATGTTATCAAATTTGTAAATGTTTTTCTAGATTATGGTTCTGAGATGGAAAGAAAATATCATGAGGATCAAAAAAGGTTTATGGAAAGGTGTAGAGCTAAGGGGAAGAGAAAGGCTGAGGCAACAACTTCATCTACTCCTGAGATTACTCAAGCTAATACTAGTTTAGATGAACACAAAACAACAAAAAGAAAAAAGAAAATGGCTTCAATTGGCTTCACAGTAGAAGGTGTAGGTCCTTCAAGTGCATAACTAAAAGGATGTTTGGAAGTAGTTGTTGCAGATACTAAAGTTGTGCCTCTAAATTCAAAATTTCCAATCATCAGTATTGTGATCCAATATGAAGAAAAGGAAAGATGGTGGAAAATTTATAGAGCTGGAGGAGAATCAGAGCAATATCAGTTCTTGGATAACATGTTTCAAGTCTTAGACATAGAAGATTTGAATGATTTATGGGAGGTTTTGAAAAAGAGATTTGGAACTGAGAATTCTTTAGCTTATCTATATGATGGATTTCTATTTATGGGAGACCATGAAGAAGATGTATGAACCCGATGAGGGTAATATCATGTGGGGAAGACTGAACACATCAGAGATGAAGCACTAACACTTGTTTAATTTTTATGGGGTATATCAGTTGGCTATGACAAATGTTTCTACTTATTTATGTGTAGACATGGTGTATCCATTTTCTTAAAATACTCTTAAGAATATGATGAACTGTCAGCTAAAGGTATATATGGAGAATCACGTTGCCATTGATTTCCTCAAGTTTCTTCATAGTCAGATTCAGAAGTAACTTAAAATTTTGGTATTCCTAATTTTTATTCTAGAAACTTTGTGGATTTATGAAGGTAAATTACAAGTTTATAGGAGGATTGTTGGGAATATAATTAGTGCGGGTTTGTATTGCATTACTAGTATTAATAAGTTTAATAATGGTGGTGATATTATTAGTGTTGGTTGTGTTCTAATAGAATTGGACATAGTCAAATTCTAATGCTGCCAGAGATATTAGTGTTGTTGGTCCCTTTTAACACGATACTACTTATCAAGCTTAAGTAATATCTTTCATATCGGATTCAAGTGAGTTGTTTTAATAAATCAGTAACAAAGTACAAAATTAAAACAACAATATCGAATTTACTTTTCAACGTATAGAGATTTTATTAAAAACTTAATAAAGAATCTATGACACACTTTGCTTGTGGAATAGAAAAGTGGTTGAATGACAATATTGAGTGATCTCCTCTACTTAAACTACAAACCAAGTTTATGAGTTTAATTCTCAACCTTAACGTTCATCAGCTAGTAGTCGTATGGTTAGGCTGATGTTAGGAGAGAGATAGCTTCTAGGAAGAGTTCAATCTTTCGAGTAGTAGAAGGTTGGACAAATCTCTCCTCGATGTGTTCCTTTTATAGGCAAAACATATTAGGGTTTACAAATGTACAAGTAACCATGCATTGTTTATCCAGTGGGTGGTTGAATGTCCCACGTGATAAACAGTACAAAGTTTAAATATACTAACTATGAAAAGAATAAAGGTTTCACTTATATATAACTTTACAAGCAACCTTATTCCCAATGAGATCTGCTTTCTTGTTTGACTTAAAGCAGATCTTTTCCCGTCCAATGTAAACCTTCAGGATGACTGATGTTTCTTCAGTATCCTAAAGGAGATCAACAATATTTGGTATGGTATTGTCAAACCATATTGAACTGAAAGCTCTTCTTCAGCAACTAGACCGCCTAGATACTAAAGCAAAGACTTCTTGTCTTCTAAGTTCTCTGGAAGAGGAAGGCTACACTTTTTTCAGCAATTCTTTCTTCAGTAAGAATCTTGTTCCTGTGGGCATGCTTCAGCAGAACCACCTTTCTGTTGAACATAAAACACTTAGGGGATTTTATATTCAAATCTTAGAGTTGCTTTAGCTTCAGTAAATACTGACCCAACAATCTCCCCATATTTTGATATACAAATAGCCTAAGTTAAAGTTAGTAGTAAATGAGCATAACAACTTCTTCTTACTTGCACTGAACTTGAAGATACTATAAACATGCTGATAATCATTCTTTAATAAGAGTTACAAAGTACAAAATATAATTACAAATGATTATCCTAATGCTTCTTAGCTCTAAGTTCTTCAATTACTGTAGTTTGTACTAGAGGATTCATGTTCCTTATATCAAGAACTCCCAGTAGGCACATGTTGAAATTTCTAGCAGCTTTAGTCAACCCTGGACCTCTATGGTGTAGAAATAAGACTCTTTGGACATTCCATAGAAGTTCATTGTTCATATCATCCATATCATTGATCCCTACAAAGTCTTGTCTTTCAGTGTGATTAAACAAGATCAACCCTAGTTCTGGTTCTTCAAGGACATGGCCAGGAAGATAATCCTAAAACTAAGCAAATCATTTATATTTCTTTATGGTGACAAATATATCACCAACTTCTGGTCTAACTTCATTTGCCAATCTGTTCGGCTCCAAGATTGGGTCTTGTTCCTCTAGTGGTTTTTCAACATCAATTTTGAGGAACTCACCAATCTTGTCATGGTCTCTTTTGGAGTGAGACACCATTTTCAAAACTTATTCCCATCTTTTTTAAGTTCTTTTAGCTGCTTTCTTTTCAAGCTCCAGCCATTCAGTCAGAGAAAGTTCTTATTCCTTAGAAGTACTCCAGAATCCCACCAGTATTATCTGCCATGTAGAACTTTAGATCAATTAACCCTTTGATGGTGAGCTTATATTTGTGATTTCTGATGGGCTTTGCCTGTTCAGTCTTGTTAAGCAAAATTTCTCATATAACATCTTCCTTTTGTAGATGTTTTCCACCACTAGTTCACCAATTTCATGGTACAGATCTTGCTTCAGCTTCTTAAGTTTTTCAACTTCATCAATTCTGACCAGATTGTTAATCTCTTCTTGAGTGACAACTCTAGATTTGATAAGTCTTGCATTGAGTGTGTCATCAGACTTGTGTTGGGAATAAAATATAGCCAGTTCACTTGAGCGCTGACAAGAGGAAAACAAGCGTTGATAGAAAGAAAACAAACGCTGACAGATCAAGCGTTGACAAGAAGAAGTCAAGCGTTGATAGGTTGAAGACAAGCACTGATGGAAAGATTTAGTCTACGCGTATATTGTTTCTAGTTTGTTTCTAGTAAAGATAAGTTCAACATTGTATTTTCTATAATTATCTTTACCTAGAATAGTTGATACGTAGACTCTTGTACAAGGCTTCTTATGTCTATAGAAGAAGACCTTTAGGTTAATGTTTAATAAAAAGTTTTCATACGTTAAACACTTTCATTGTAAGCAAGTTTGTTATTATCAATCAAGTGAAAGTTTGTTTACATCTTTGTGTGTTCTAGTTTAAGTGTTAATTCCGCATAACACTTAGATTACTTTATACATAAACAAAGTTTCTCTACGTGTATAACTTGATCTAATCTCGTATACACAAGCTTAATCGATCTAAGTTTGGGATCAACAAGTGGTATCAGAGCTTGTTGAGAAACTTTTGATCTTAAAGAACACAAGAACCCTAAAATCACCAAAACCCTAATTTTCACAAAACCCTAAAAACATCATGTCAAATCCAGAAGTAACCTCCTCTTCATCCTTACCAAACATCAAGATTCCCATGCTTGATGCAAACAACTTTGAGCTGTGGAAGTTCAACTTTGAGCAATATTTGGGAATCTCTGACTACACACTCTAGGATATTATTGAATATGGAAACACATTCAATAAAGCTGAAAAGATTGCTAATGCCATTGCTGCAAGAACTGTTGTTGCTGGATGTCCAGAAGCAGATAAGAAAGAAAAACCTGATGATGGTAGAGTTGTGTCTGCTGAAGACATAGCAAAGAAAAGGGTTGATATGAAAACCCTAAGCATTCTGGAACTCTCTTTGGGACAAGAGAATCAACACAATACAGAGGTTATGAGTCTGCAAAAGACCTTTGGGCAGCTCTTGAAGTTGCATATGGTGGTAATGATGATACTAAGGAAGAGAAGAAGAAGCAACTCATGCATGAGTATGCTGTTTTTAAGGCTCAACCTAATGAGAAGCTTAGCAGTGTGAGAAGCAGACTGCTTGACATCACAAGCAAGCTGTCCTTCATGGGGACACAAGTTGGTGATGTTGACATTATTGCCACCTTTTTTAAAAGCCTTGGTGCTGCGTAGAAGATTGAGGAAAGATCTATTCTTGCCAATAACACTCACAAAAGTTTTACTTTTGATGATATCTACAACAAACTGAGGCTGTTGGAGAATGAAACTCTTTTGGAGCATGGAAGTAAGTCTACCAATAGTAACATAGCCTTCTTCTCACATAGTGAAGGTCAATTTGTTTAGAAGGACTCATACATGCACCCTGTTACTGGATCCTCATGTGTCAACGCTGGAACATGTCCTGTCAACGCCTCACATTCAGACGCTGACACATATAAACTTGACTCACCAAGAGTTAAGCCTGCTGGTTTGGATCTGGATACTATGTGTGCTTACATTGCTTCTTTGCCCAATGGTTTAGTGATTACATATGAGGAACTTGAGCAAATAAGTGATGAGCACTTGGAGGACATGGATATAAAATGGAACATGGCTCTTGCGAGTATAAGAGCAAACAGGTGGAATAGAAGGTTTAAGAAGAAGATGACCTTTAATGCAAAGGACACTGCTGGATTTGATAAATCCAAGGTTGAGTGCTACAATTGTCATCGTATGGGGCACTTTATGAGGGAATGCAGATCTCTAAGAAGATCTGATGCTGGAAAACCCTCAAGCCAAGTTGTTAAGGCTCAGGATCCTAAGGCCATGGTGGCAGTGCAAGAAATTGATGGTATTGGATGGGATTGGAGCTATTTGGCTAAGGATGGGGAAGAATATAAAGCTTTGGTTGCTGAAATAGAAGAAGAAGAGCATGTTCAATATGCTCTCATGGCACACTCCTCCTCTTCATCAGTTAATGAGGTATACGATGATGCTTTTTGTAGTAAGGGTTGTCGCTTAAATACTGAAAAACTTAACAAAGAGGTTTTAAGATTGTTAGAAAATGTGAGTACTAAGAGATGCAAGCTGTCTAACTATCAAATTGCTCTCACTCAAACTGAAAAGACAGTTGAGGAGTATAAGAAAATGGAATTTGATCTAAAAGATAAAATAAATATCTTAAAACATGATTTAAATGCTAGTAATGATGTTAGAAACGTCATGGAAAGGGTCAATGCTGAATTAAAGGCTAAGTTAGATGAGGCTATCAAGAATAAGGACAATGTTGACCTTAAAATTCAGAGATTTGATAAGGCCTCACAAACCCTAGGAGAATGTGTTAATAAACAAAGGGATCCTAAGGACATGACTGGGATTGGGATGAAAGACTATACTGTTGTTCCACCACCAGCTGGGGACTTCTATGGTGTCCAAAGAAAGGACTTATCTTGGACTGGTTTACCAGAACTCCAAGAGGAGGACATTATTCCTCCACCAAGAGTCATTACCCCAGTTGAAGAGTATAGACAAAAGTTGACTGACTTGTATGAATGGAAGAAAGCCAACCCTACCTTGTTTGTTAAGGGTGGTTTGTTATGTGAAAGTCCAAATGAGTCTACTCCTATTAAGGTAACAAACCCAATCACTGGCAACACAGTTGACCTTGGCTCAAACACTGTTAGAAAACCTAGCATTAAGTATGCAGAAATGTATAGGAATACTAGGTCACCTAAAAGCCAAGTTAGTAATGATAGAACAGGTTTCTTCTCTTCTAGACCTAGAGTTGTGTCTAGGAAAGCCTGTTACACTTGTGGTAGCTTTTCACATTTAGCATATAAGTGTGTCAATGCTTCCAAGGTCAACGCTGTTAAAAAGTCAAACATTGTCAGACCCAAAACTTTTGTGGAGCAAAGTCCACAAGTTGTTAGACCAGCCCCATTCTTCACTAGAGGGTCTAACACTCATGGACAAAGACCATTTTAGAAGACCAATACTTTGTCTAATAGGCAATGGGTTTCTGTAGCAAACCCTAGGTTCAACGCTGACAAGGGTAATTTCAGCGTTGACAAGACCAAATCCAACACTGATAGAAACGTGGTCAGACCTAAATATTTGCAACCACAGGGTAAGGGGTCTAAAGCTTCTTCTAGCTTGACATGGAGACCTAAGCAAGATCAAAACCCTAATTCTGATGGGCTTTCTATGACCTGCAACAGATTTAATTATATTTCAAAGGTCATTACAAAACCAATTGGGGTTAACTGGGTATTTCATCCAAAAGGGATGACCAATGGGTTGTTATGAGAATTAAGTCTGTTCTTCTTGAACAACCAGATGAATCCAAGTCTGCTAAGGCTTGGGTTCCCAAAGAAAACTAATTTGTTTTCTTTATGTGCAGGGCGTTCAAAAACAGGTCAATGATTATGGATATTAGGACAATGGATGCTCTAGGCACATGACTGGGAAGGAGGATTATCTGACTAACTTCACTCACATTAAGGATGGTGATAAGGTTTACTTTGGAGGCGGATATGGAACTATCATAGGCAAAGGAACTCTTCTAACCAAGAACTTGCGTTTTGAAAACGTGTTTCTGAATCTTTAGACAGTGACTATTGAGGTGATAAGTTTGATAGAAAATCCACAACTGGTGGATGTCAGTTTCTTGGGAGCAGGTTGATATCTTGGCAATGCAAGAAACAAACACTGGTGGCCAATTCTACAACTGAAGCAGAGTATGTTGCTGCAGCTGCTTGTTGTGGACAAGTCTTATGGATTCAGAACCAGATGTTGGATTATGGGTATAATTTCATGCATACCAAGATATTTGTTGACAATAACAGCACTTTATGCATTATTAAGAATCCTGTACATCATTCTAAAACTAAACACATAGAAATTAGACATCATTTTATAAGGGATTATTTTGAAAAGGGTTTAATACAACCAGATAGGGTTGACATAGAAGAAAATGTGTCTGATTTATTAACTAAACCTTTTGATGCTGGAAGGTTTCAATACTTGGTAACAAGTATTGGAATGATCAATCTCACATAAGATGTGTTTTGGGGTCTTATTGTAAAAGTATGTACAGGATAATGCATTATTATTGGTCTTTTTGAGGATTTAGATTTTCCACTATATTTTTCTAACACTGAAAAAGGTTACCTTAACGCTGATAAGTGTTATTGTGACGTTGTCAGCAATATATTTGTCTAACGCTGACAATGGTTTCCTTAATGCTGACAAGTGTTATTGGGACGTTGTCAGCAACAATGTTAGTTTTGTGGTTTTTAATCTAAATGTGCAGGTGGTGTTAGCATTATACCATTGAATACAGAGTTGCTTATGGATCCTTGGAGAATCATTCGAGCATGTTTTTATTTATGGATGATGGTTGGAATTTTCTATTCCTATCTTGACATAAAAATTTTTTTATGTTCATGCATATTTTTGAGCAACATATGTATCACAGTTTAAGGGGAGGTTTTAGGAACCTTTAGGACTTTTGGGTATCCTTATGATACTCTTATCACAATTCTAGATTGTGTCCACATGTGAGTATGAGTTAGTTTTACTAAATCATGAGGCAATGTAGCATGCAAAGTTGATATACTATGCATGCTGCCAAGACATTTTTGGCCTAGAGTTGGTTGTGGTCTGTTGGGAGACTTGGGAATGATTTTATCATGGGTTTTACCTGGGAGTAACAAGGAATTTTATGAGATAACTTAGTTGTTAAGAGTTTTGGTTAGCAAGGGACACTAGAGGACTGTTATGTCTATGTTGCATAAGCAAGTGTGCATAACTGGACAGTGCTTTCCGCCCTATAATAATTATCAACTTATAGGTTATCTTCACTAGGATAAATTACTTTGTTAAGGTCCTTTTTCTTTTTTATTACTTTTATTTTTGGACGCTGACAAGTATTTTTCCAAGCGTTGTTATGACCAATTTAGACGCTGACATGGCTTTGGAAAACGTTGACAAGAATATAGCCGTTGGGCGTTGATAGGTTATTTTTGACCGTTGATACCCATTGGGACCTACCCAGTTGTTACTTTTTGACAAATTTTGGGGGCGTAATTTTGGCAGCAGATAACTTTCAATTAATGCATGAGATAACTTATTTTCTTTTCAATATTTTCATGATTATATTTTGAAAATAGTTGCCTTATTTTTGACCAATCACATGCATATATCTCTCCTATATATTTGGCTCCTATTTTTAAACAGGGTACCTATCATTCTTGTCTAACAATTTTCTCCTATACTTCATCTTTATCAATTATTCAAACAGATTTCTACAATGGCACCAAAATTTAAACCAAGTGATTTGGTATTGGATTCAGGAGTCAACACAACATGATAGCATATTTGGACGCTGATGATACTCTGTTTCCCCAATACACCCAGATGGTGGCGTATTTGAATGCATCCCCAATTAAGTATGCTCTTTCTCATGCTCATCTCATCTCTGTCACACATATTAAACAGTTTTGGAACACTGTAAGTTCCTCAACAGTTAATAAAGTGACTACATTATCATCTATTGTTCATGGGCGTACTTGGGTGGTTACTGAAGCCTTGGTTCGCCAGGCTTTGCATCTTGATTATGCTGATGGTATAACCACCCTTCCCATTCATGAAATAGAACAAGGACTAAGGGCTTTGGGTTATCCTTTCCCTGATGAGGGAACTTTAAACAAATATCATAAACAGGAATTTCCCCCAGTCTGGAAGTACCTCATACATGTCCTCTTACAATGTTTGAGTCCCAAGTGTATTGCACACAATGAGATTAACAGATCCATTGCTAGTGCTATTGTGTGCATTGCTACTGGGCAAAAGTTTAATTATTCAAAAATGATTTTTGAGGGCATGTGTAAAAACAAAGGGAGTAAAATGACTTTAGCTTATCCGAGATTTTTACAAATGGTTTTTGATGTCCAAAATTACTGCACAAGGGATCATGATGTTTTTTATGAGATCCCTGTGCAAAAGAAAGCTATTTTTACCAAGATGAACTCACCCCCTCACCGTGACTTACCCCTCACCCCAGCTATGATTGCTGTTATTGAAGCAGCACAACCCCAACCAGACCCACAACCCCAACTTGACCCAATACCAGAACCTTTACCTTCACCCCAACACATGCAAATTGAACAAGAACCCTTCGACGCTGACACATTAAATGTTGGCTTGACACACCTAATCCAAACGTTGACACATTTCCTTTACAGACCCAAACACCCCTTAACCTTCCCACATCCACCCAATCCACATCCTCTTCTACCCCACCACAATATAGGTTTAAAAAACGCCAAAGGACTACTGGAGTGTTCTCCTCTAGTGGTCCTAGCCATGTAGCAGAGAGAACCACCACCACAAGTGTGGTTGGTGCTATGGATGAGGCAGGGACTATTGGTTCTGGCTTAGAAGCAGACCAAGACTGTCCTAACATCTTTAAGACCTCATCCATTCCCCATGAATCTAACTTGGGAGGTCAAATACCCATTTTAGAGGAGGGCAGATTGGAACCAATGACATTAATGGAATTGACGGCTGTCTGCATTAGCTTGCAAAAGCAAAATGCAGACTTGGTACAAATTGTCAGTACACAAGGCCTTGAACTCAAGCAATTAAGGGAGAGGATTGTTATTTTGGAAAATGCTAGCAAAAGGCGTGGAATGGAGGAATCTTCCAAAGGGGAGGATGAGCAGATTAATGTGAGTGATACGGGCTCACATGATGGTGAATCTTTGGGTGTTGCTAAAGCCCTAACTAGTTTGAAGAAGCAACCAGGTTTTGTTAGATCTCTGGTAACTCCTACAAATTTAGACTTGTCTTTTACAACTATGTTGGAGAAAATTACAAGAGGCGATGAGACAGGTAATTTGGGCGTTGACAAGCAAAGTTTAAACGCTGACATGAGTAAATTGGGCGCTGACACAAGCAAATTGAGCGTTGACAGACCTGCAGATGAGGTTGATGTATTCCAGTCATCATCCATCATCAAAGATGTATCTTCACAGGTATTACCATCATCCTTACCCATCACTGATCCAATAGATAAGGGTAAAGGAAAAATGGTGGAAGTAGAAGTTCAAAAGAATGCAGCACAGGTTGAGTTTGATAGAAGGTTGGCTGCACAACATGTGGAACAAGAAAGAAAGAAGGTTGGTGAATCACCATTTGTTGCCACTTCAGAGGAACAAGAAGGAAGTGATGAAGCTAGTTCAGACTCAAGTGTGATGATAATAGAACAACCAGAAAGACTTAAGTATGGTGATGATTTGGCAAAAGAGAAGTTGAATGAGTTGAAATTGCAAGTAGATTTTGACATGCCAGAAGTTGTTCAGATGTACCATGCTTGGGAAGATAGGTGTATGGAGAATCCAGATTTGACTATTTCAGACAAAATATGGGGTTTGGAGATTCTTCTAAGAGTACAAAAAGACTACAAGGTAATTCTGAAACACAAAGCTAGCAATATTCTCTCAATGCTGAAGAGGGATAGAAGGGAGCTGTACTACATGCTACTCAGATGTCATGGAACAGGATGGACCTATAAGAAATTGTTGGGATTACCCTTTGATGAGTTGGAGTACAAGGCTTATCCTATTTGGGCAAGAGTGTAGCAAGAAAACACTCTAAGACTTCTTTCTGATGAAAGGAAAGAAGAACTTGCAGAAGAGATGGAGCTTAAGAAGGCAATGATTGTTCCCAGACCTTTGAAGAAGGGAGTTCCTCTTGAGTTTCCTAAAGATATGGATAGATTGAATCCAAGTGAAGATGTTATAAGAAGGAGCATCAAGCTCTCACCATTGGAAGCTTCAGATATGGTGCAAGTGTTACCTCTTGATTCCAGAAACCCTATTATAAGCTATGAAGAAGATGAATGTGGGTTTTGGAAGATTGGCAGGTATGGGAAAGAGTTACACACTGTTAGAAATACGTTTTTACGTATTTAGGAAGATTCGGTCACTCCGACAATATACTTAGTAGTAGCTCGTAGTCTAGACATCTTTATTAAACAAACAAAGCCAAGCCTAGCCTACAACATGTGTAGGCCGGCCCAACAATGTAAGCCCAAGCCCATCACAAGGCTTGGGTATATAAACCCTCTCCTTTGATGGAGAGGGTGTGTGGTTTCATATTTTTCACATAGTTATTTTTAGTTTATCTCTCTAAGTTTGTGTGAAATCCACCATCTCTCTATCTCTTTCTCTCTCTAGAAACATAAGCAAGATTTACAATCCTACAAATGGTATCAAGAGCCATGGGATGATTGTATTGTTCATGTGTTTGTTTTCTTGATTCATACGCCATTTTTGATCCATTTTCACACGTCCAAAATTTTTTTTTGTGTTTTTGATGGTTTTTTCTTGATACAAATCTTCTACATAGTTGTGGTAGGGATTTGGTATAGTTACTTTGGCTAAAAACACAAAATTTTTGGGTGTTTTGATCATTTTTTGGCTTAAAATCACGAATTGGTTGAGTTTTGTCCGAGAAAAGTGGGAAATATTCCGATCTGGTCATCTGAAAGGGGTTTATAGTACATTCCGATCAGTGCAATCGGAATAGGGATTAGGTACATTCTGATTAGGGTTCATTCCGATCATCATTCCGATCACTATTCCGATCACTATTCCGATAATCACAAATTTTTCCATAAAAAATTTCGACTTGAGAACATATTTTAGGGGATTTTAACATTGTTTCTCGACTTCAACTCACAAACAACAAACAGATTTACTTTCTTTCATTGATCGATCAAAGTTTGTAAATCTTAACTTATTGAAATGGAGTACACATCTCTTACGGATAAGTCCATCCTCTCGGGTACGGATAATCGTCCACCAATGTTGGTGAAGACTATGTATGAGGAATGGGCTTCCCGAATGGAACTTTATATGTTAAACAAGGAGAATGGACATCTAATTTGGGCATCGGTGCTCAATGGACCATTAGATTATGGTACAGTGACAGAAGGTACGACTACTCGTCCTCGCACAACGGGTGAGTTGACTGGAGATATGAAGATTCAAGATAAATGTGATAAGTATGCTACAAACATCATTCTCCAAGCCCTTCCTCCAGATGTCTACAAACTCGTCAGCAAATATAAAGTTGCCAAAGAGTTATGGGATAGAATTCGTGTTCTCATGCAAGGCACCTCGTTAACTAAACAAGAACGAGAGTGTAAGCTTTATGATACTTTTGATAAGTTTGCCTATGTGCCAGGGGAGACTCTCAATGATTACTATCTGAGATTTACCCTATTGTTGAATGAGCTCAATATCTATGGCATGACAATTCCTACCTTTCAATTGAACACCAAGTATTTGAACACTCTTCCTTCAGAATGGAAAAAATACGTGATGGATGTTAAATTGGCTAAGGACTTGCATAACACCAATGTGGATCAACTTCAAGCTTTTCTTCAACAACACGAATGCCATGTGATCGAGGCTCGGTTGTCTACACCTCAAGTTCATGATCCACTTGCAATGTATGCTTCTCAACAAAACATGGCTTATACTTATCAACAACCATCATACTTGCAGCAGCCACCACCACACATCTATCAGCAACCATCTTATCAACCACCAATGATGCCACAACAAGAATATCAACAAAGTGTTCATCAACAATCTTTTCCACAGCAACCACAATATCAGACATCACCATCACAAGCCAACACTTCTCCATTGGGCTATACTCCTCAGCAAGGATATTTTCCAATAGAAGCACAACCAGCACAAGCTTTCTACTCTAATGAACTTCCACCAATCCAAGCACCGGTCTTTACTCCAAATGATACGCCAGCTGATGTTCTAAACCATCTCTCTGCTTACTTGTCAAAACTTGTTGCAACTAGAGGATTTCCACCAACAAACAATCAGCTCCGCACCTCATCAAATCCTCGACAACAAGCCACTGTTCAAGATGGTCAAGTGATGGTGCAACCAATTCAGGGAAGGCAACATTCATATGGACCTCCTACAAGGACTGGGAACAATCAAGCTGTGAATTCTCAAGCTAGTGGAAATGGGAGTCCTATTGGTCCTAAGAAGGTTGCGACTTGCTACAATTGCCGAGGACAAGGTCATATGGCTAGGGAATGCACTCAGCCGAAAAGGAGGAGGGATGATGCATGGTTTCGTGAGAAGATGTATTTGGTTGATGCTCAGTCTAAGGGGAAGATTTTGGATACAGAGGAGTTAGCATTTCTTGCAGACCCTGGGGCAGCAGATACTGAAGGCATTGCAGTCGTTTCTACTTCTAATGCAGCTTATCAAGCGGACGATCTTGATGCATACGATTCGGATTGTGATGACATTCACACTGCCCAAGCTGCCCTCGTTGCTAATCTCTCTCACTACGGTTCTGATGTCATCAGTGAGGTACCAACCACATCTAATAATATTGATGATAACCAACATCAAGTTGGGCATGAAAATGACAACCTCGAACAGCATTCAGGGACTAGTAACTCAAATGATGTGGTACCCAATCAAACACATTTGAGTGAACCTCAACCAAATGCTACGACGGGTATGGAATCTTATGCTCAACATGATTTGGTCATGGTACCTAAACATATTATTGATCAAATGCATATGGCCCTCAGACAATCCATAGATACGAATTCCACCCTAACTGCTGAGCTTGCGTTGCATAAAGAAAAGGTCAAAACTTTTGAAATGGTCCCTCAAGAAGAAAAAATAACATGTTCTGAATTTGACCAATTTTGTTTTGAAAAGATTGAACACTTGAAAGAAATAGAATCATTAAAAGCTAATCTTTCCAATGAATTAAAAGCAAAAGAGTCGGTTGTCAATGATTTTCAGAAACTTAAAATGGATTTCGAAACTCTCGAGTCTAAAAAGTTTGAATCGGAAATTAATGCTACAAAACTTCTTAATTTAAAGAACAACAACTTTTAAAACAATACGCTTCCACAGAAAAGGTTCATCTTTTAACTAAATCATTTAAAGACTTCGAACTTAAGCGTCTTCAAGATTTACCTCCTAATCCCGGTTATGCAAAACAAGCTCAGGAATATATTCCCGGTCTTTATGATATGACTATAATTGGCAAATCCAAAGAAGCACCTTTTGTTCGTAGTTCTGACGCGACACAGTCACTTGCGGATGAAACTCATTCTAAAATGCTTTCAAAATTCCATACAATTGATTATGATCAACATAACAAAGATCAATTTTCTAAAAAGACCCGCATTCGCTTACAAAAGGAATTAGCTGAATTGACAGTTCTTGTGCCCCAAAGTTTGTCAAATGAAAATCTTCCTAGTACGTCTCCTACACTCGTCAAAAAGGATTTAACGAAGTTAATTCCACCGGTAAGTAAGCCGTCCGTTAACTTAAATGCGGTACACCAATACTTAGCCGATTTTGACAAGGTCATTTTGGAACGTAGGACGGCTTCGGCCATAACGGAAGGTGAATGGAATTTTGAGCACACTAGAGCTGCGTTCCGAGACGAAATTATTCCGTTTATAAAGAATGTTAAAGCTTGTCTTAGTAATCTTGATCAAGATTTGTATTTGGAAATAGAAGAAGTTAAACGTGTTTTCAATGAAATGGATGATGCTTATGAAAACAGTTTACTTGAAATAGAACGAGTTTCACGCCAAAATGATCAGCTTCTGAAGCAAGTGATGTCTCATGATATAGTTTCCGTCTGTGTGAATATGTGTTGATAATGATTCTACTGTGCATAATGTTGAATCTGTGGATAATGTGGTAGATAGTACTTGTCACGAATCTGACGTTGAATTTTTAAAGCTTCAAGATTCATATTCTTCGCTTTCAAAACGTTTTGATGAGATTCAAACACATTGTATTTCGCTTGAATGCAAGCAACAATTTATTCAAGAAATCTTTGAAACGTCATTCGAAGGTGTTAATATCGATGATGCAAATTTTGAAAAGAATTTTCGATTGAATTTACAATCAAAACAGCGTCAGCCAAGTGACAAAGTTGCTAACTCTTTGCCGATAGAAATAGAGAAATCTAAGGAGCTTAACTGTGTGAACGTACTTGAGGCCGCTGAGAATTTTAGACTTGATCTAGATAATCGAGTTTCCAAGATTTTGTCCAAAGTTGATAACTTAAAACAGAAAAATACACGACTCTTCGATTCAGTACAGCCCGCATGTGTTGATACCACTGCACAGAATCAATCATTGATAGAACAATTGAATCGAAAGTCGGTGGAAATATCTGATTTGAGGGAACAAATTTGTGATAAAAATCTGGTCTCGGCTGAGTTAAAGGAAACACTTCGTACTCTAAAAGGTAAGAATGTTGTGGATAACGCAGCCACTATCTCAGATTCGTCCTCTAGTGCAATCAAAAGGAACCTAATAGCCGTCACACCACTTAACAAGGGCCCTAGGACTAAACCATCTCACACTTTGGTCACTAAAGATAAGGCGGAATCAAAACCAGCTTCTAATATTCCCGTGTTGCCTTCTACAGGAGTAAGCACCACTACTAAGGCTCAATGATCTAAGCTTAAGAGAAACAAGAAGAATGATAGGATCTTGCCCCCATCTAGTAGTCAAGTGAAGAAGAAAGTAGAAGCCCATCCTAGGAATGTTATTTCTGTTTTGAATAAAAAGAATCATGTAGCTAAACCTAAAGGCTCTGCGGTTGTGCAGCGTTCTAAGCCTACTGTGAATTCAAATTTGAAATGTTGGAATTGCAATGAATGTATGTTTTCTAGTCGTCATGATTCTTGCCTTATTGACCATGTGAATGAGATGTATGCCCGAAAAAATGGATTAGAATGGAAACCGACTGGGAAAGTGTTAACCCAAGTTGGCTGGATGTGGCGTCCCACTGGTAGAACTTTCACTATAGTAGGAAATATGTGCCCTTTAACTAGGATTACTCCCACTGAAGTGAAGAAAGCGTGCCCTATAACTAGGAGTACCAAGGCTACCAAAACACAAGTGTGTCCTTTAACTAGGAACACCGACACTACTGTAGGAACAAAGTGTCCTTTAAATAGGTCTACTCCCACTGTAGTGCCCGCTAATAATCCAAAACCTAAGAAAGTTGGAACAGTAAAACCTGTTAGTGCTAAAACTCACATTAGAAAACGCAGGAAATCTAAGGATAACACAAATGTTAGCAATTCTGATAATAACATATCTGTATCTGCTAACACACCGGAACCAATAGTTTCCAATGCATTGTCTACTGTTGTGGTTGAAAACAGGTGGTCCAAATTGTTCTCTGGTATTTGGACTCTGGTTGCTCCAAGCATATGACCGGAGATCGCTCTCAGCTCAGAAATTTCGTCAGCAAGTTTCTTGGTACGGTTCGATTTGGGAATGATCATATTGCAAAGATAATGGGTTACGGTGAATATCATATTGGGAATGTTATAATTTCAAGAGTGTATTACGTGGAAGGTCTTGGTCACAACTTATTTTCTGTGGGACAATTTTGTGATGCAAACCTAGAAGTTGCTTTTCGAGAGCATACCTGCTTCATTCGTAATTTGGAAGGGGTTGATTTACTGAAAGGTACTCGAGGTAATAATTTGTATACGTTGTCTCTACAAGACATGATGGCCGCTTCTCCCGTATGTCTTCTCTCCAAAGCATCGAAGACTAAGTCATGGTTATGGCATCGACGGTTATCTCATCTTAACTTTGACGCTATTAATCATTTGGCGAAAAATGAACTTGTTCGTGGTCTTCCTAAACTATCATTTCACAAGGATCATTTGTGTTCCGCGTGTACAATGGGGAAAAGCACTAAGAAATCTTACAAACCCAAGACGGAAGACACCAACCAAGAGAAACTTTATCTGTTGCATATGGATCTTTGTGGGCCAATGCGTGTTGAAAGTCTTAGTGGCAAAAAGTACATCCTCGTTATTGTCGATGATTACTCTCGGTTTACATGGGTGAAATT
Organism: Glebionis coronaria; assembly: GCA_025667525.1. NCBI lineage: Eukaryota > Viridiplantae > Streptophyta > Magnoliopsida > Asterales > Asteraceae > Glebionis > Glebionis coronaria. The sequence goes on from CM046879.1 coordinate 179,589,118, forward strand.
TCTGAAAGCAAAAAATGAGGCACCTAAATTCATCATCGGATTTCTCAAGATGATTCAAGTGCGTCTCAACACTACTGTCCGACGCATTCGTACAGATAATGGAACCGAATTTGTGAATCAAATATTGAGTGATTATTATGAAAAAGTTGGTATATCTCATGAAACATCCGTTGCACGCACTCCACAACAAAACGGTGCCGTTGAAAGGCGAAATCGCACACTTATGGAAGCTGCTCGAACGATGTTAATTTACGCAAAGGCTCCATTGTTTTTATGGGCAGAAGCAGTATCCACAGCAGTGTACACCCAAAACCGGTCACTAATTCGTAAACACCATGGTAAAACACCTTATGAGCTTCTCCATGGAAAAGTACCAGATTTATCATATCTTCATGTATTTGGTTCTCTTTGCTATCCAAATAATGATGGTGACAATTTGAGAAAACTTCAACCAAAGGCTGATATTGGTATTTTCATTGGTTACGCACCCGCAAAGAAGGCATACCGAATTTACAACTGTAACTCTCGCAAGATCCTCGAAACTATGAATGTTGATTTTGATGAGCTGACAGCAATGGCTTCTGAGCAAAGCAGCTCTGAACCCGCACTTCATGAAATAGGACCCAGTAACATTAGTTCTGGTCTTGTCCCAAATAACCCTACTTCATCATCATTTACACCACCTACTAGGAATGAATGGGATACGTTGTTTCAACCGTTCTTTGATGAATTCTTTACTCCTCCAACCATTGTTGCTCCAGAACCTGAAGTAATAGCTCCGGTAACCGAAGTTGTCACTCCAGCAACCGTTGCACAATCAGATACATCTGCACCTACAATTGGTCAAGATATACCTTCAACAAGTAATTCTCAATCATCACATGTTTCAACTACCCATGTCATGCCTATTGATGATGAAGAGGATGATGATGATCACGATTTGGAATTCGCTCAAAGGCGTGAACTTCCATTCTTTGGTGTATCTATTCCCGACCCTAATCAAGCCGAGTCGTCCACCTCAGAAGAAGCTCCTTCTACAGTTTACTCTAATCCACGGATTCGTGAACATGACAGCAAGTGGACAAAGGACCATCCTATAGATTCTATTATTGGTGACCCTAATCGTCCGGTATCCACACGAAGTCAGTTACAAGAAAGTGCATTGTTTTGTCACTTTGATGCTTTTCTCACTGAAGTTGAACCTAAGACATGGCAACAAGCTTTTACTCAATCCTGTTGGATAGAAGCTATGCAAGAAGAACTTAACGAATTCATACGTCTTGATGTTTGGGAACTTGTCCCATGCCCGGATCAAGTGCAGTTACTCACTTTGAAATGGGTTTACAAGGTGAAACTCGATGAGTTAGGCGGAATATTGAAGAATAAAGCTCGACTAGTAGCTCATGGATACAAGCAATTATTGGGCATCGACTTTATGGAATCCTTTGCACCTGTTGCCCGTTTGGAAGCTATTAGACTATTCCTTGCTTATGCAGCCCATATGAATATGGTCGTCTATCAGATGGATGTGAAGACGGCATTTCTTAATGGTGAACTCAAGGAAGAGGTCTATGTTCAACAACCGATGGTTTTGTGAATCCTAATTATCCTAATCATGTGTACAAGCTTAAGAAGGCTCTCTATGGGTTGAAGCAAGCTCCTCGCGCATGGTATGATCTTTTGTCACAATTCCTCATTACGCAAGGCTTCGCTAAAGGCAAGGTGGATCCTACGCTGTTCATTCAGAAACGAGGTAAAGATATGATTATGGTACAAATATATGTTGATGATATTATATTTGCAGCCTCGACCCAAACCTTATCGGATGAGTTTGGGACACTCATGTCTTCCAAGTTTAAGATGTCAATGATGGGCAAGGTATCATTCTTCTTAGGACTTCAGATATCTCAGAGTCCCAGAGGCATCTTTATCAATCAATCCAAGTATGCCCTTGAATCGCTTAAGAAGTATAAGATGGAATCTTGCGACCCCGTGGATACTCCAATGGTGGAACGAACTAAGCTTGATGCAGATCCACATGGAGTTGCCGTTGATCCGACACTTTATCGTGGAATGATCGGTACTCTTCTGTATATCACAGCCAGTCGACCTGATCTTCAGTTTGCTATATGTATGTGTGCCAGGTATCAAACTAGGCCTACTGAGTTACACTTAGCTACTGTTAAAAGGATCTTTCGATATCTTAAAGGAACCATTAATCGGGGACTTTGGTATTCGAAGGACTCTTCTATTGCACTAATGGCATATGCAGATGCGGATCACGCGGGTTGTCAAGATACAAGGCGTAGCACGAGTGGAACTTTGCAACTACTAGGAGATCGATTAATCAGTTGGGCATCGAAAAGGCAGAAAAGCGCTGCAATTTCAAGTACGGAAGCAGAATACATAGCTATGTCCGGTTGCTGTGCTCAAATTCTTTGGATGAGATCGCAATTAACCGACTATGGTCTAGGTTTCAACAAGATTCCGATGTACTGTGACAACAAGAGTGCAATTGCCTTATGCTGCAACAACGTTCAATTCTCCCGGTCGAAGCATATTGACATTCGCTACCACTTCATCAAGGAGCAAGTGGAAAATGGAGTAATCGAGATTTACTTTGTCCGATCTGAGTATCAATTGGCGGATATTTTCACGAAGGCTTTAGATCGCGCTCGAATTGAATTTTTGGCCGACAAGCTAGGAATGAGAACCTTCTCGCCTGAGACTCTTAAGGAACTAGCAGATGAAGCGAAAGAATAGTGGTGGTAAAACTATTCTCCGTATCCTTGGTGATCATTTGTATATATTGTTTATATTTTTATCCACAAAAACAAAATACAAAAATATAAAACCATATAAAAACCATAAAAATTGAAAAATTCATAAAAATCCAAAAATATTTTTACTTTATTTTTCAAAGGCATGTCTTTTGGTACGATAATATTTACGGCCTTAGAAATGTTGATTAATATCGACACGGCGCCATAAATAGAGTTCGTACAAAAGTTGTAAATATTTCATAAAACATGCCTAAATGGCTTGTAGTTATTTCAGACTGCAACCCGGTTTTCACATTAAAGTCAAGTATTTCTTATGAAATCTTTGGCTCACAACGGGAATTAATTTTCTCGGGCAAGGTTTACTTTAAAACCTTGTAAGGGATCAAGTTTACTTTATAACTTGGTCTAACACAAATCAATGTACGTTTCAGTGCATTTATTTGTTAAAACAAGAGAAGTCTTGTTTTTATGAAGCTATCATCTCTACAACCATTGCTATCTACAATTGGTATCTAAATACTCGACGATGTGACTAGTCAACTGACGACTACAGCTCTTTCGATAGAACACGGGTCAACAATTGAGGGGGAGCAACTGTCAAGCATTCAGAATCTTTGATGCCGAATGTGCCAAGCTCACTAACTGGTGTCAAGACAACAATACCAATCGTACACGTGGTGTTAAGAGATGACTTCAGATATGACGAGGCGACCAACATATGCTGACACGAACCATTTGATCTTATCATATGATGTTCTCATCTATCAGGTCCAACCTTGTCAATTCTTTTTTAATATGGTGAATATGTGATCATGTTACAAATCGGTATCATATCTCATGCGTTTGATATCATGAAGATAAAATGGACTTGCATTTTTCTTCCCAAAACCTTTGTTAAAACAACATTAAATCAATTGATATTAAAAACATCGATTGGGTTAATATTTTTAATATGGGGGAGAAAATGTGATTTAATATGGGATATTATCACAAATGGTTTAACTTAATGTGCTGGCTCATCCCGACATGTGCGAAATGTTTTCGAATATCGTGGCATATGTTAAGGGGGAGCAAAATGGATTTGCATATCAAAAATGGATTTCATGGTGATTTATACTTACCCAAAACCCATTTATTTCACGACGATGAAGATTGTGGTGACATAAGGATGGTAGGATAGGTTAAGTCCAATGATTCTTCCAAAACCGGAGGAATCTTCCCAAGGACATTCCATAGCTAGAAATAGTAGTCCTTAGGAAAGTTGGAGAAAGATTGTGAACGGAGCTGAATGCCGACCAAGTACTTAAGTTAGCACTGGAACAATCACAACAAGGTGCTAGTTATGACGTATTGGTAAGCATTGAAGGGGTTGAAGAATGAAAAAGAATTGTAAAGATAAAGGGTGTAAAGAAAGAAGCCCTCCTTACAACTTTAGGCAGAAACCGGGTCAATACATATGCTATTGAGATCATTTTAATGAATCTTGATATTTAAGACAGACATCATGGATGTAGAAATGCTAAAATGGATCCGGTGGTCTAATGTGGTGGTAAATGGTGGTGGAAGCCATTGTTGGCTTAGAGAGAGAGAAAGAGAGGTTGAGAGTAAAAGTGTGTGTATTCCCAAATGAACAAAATGACAATCAAAACCCCTCCTTGGAAGCTAAGGAGGGGTATATATAGTCACGCACACAACCTAAACTATACAACGAGCCTAGTCTAGTCTAAATGTGCGTGACTATGATAACTAACGGGAATTCTTAAATGTCGTCACATAAAGTGAGTTTCCAACAATCTTCCCCCATGGGACGACGTGTAGAATTCCTTACAATATTATTCCTAACAAGTACAAAATAATTAAGAACAAGAGCTTTCTTGAAGCATCCAATGCTGATGAAGTCTTCTGAGGCCTTCGTCTTCAAAACGACTCATCTTTAACTTGTAGTAGAAATACTGTAACGGCACGAGCTAAGTAACCCATACACTTCTGGTTAAGGAGAAGCTTCTGAATTAGCTTCCCCCTAATTCATGCCACGTAAACTTGATGTAGAAGCATTTTAAATAGCTTCCCCCTAAGCCGACAATCCTCGTAAGCAATTTCAAAGCTTTCAATAAAGCTTAGAATGATTAAGCGCACAGCGGAATCTAACTAGCAAATCCCATCATATAACATGATAATGTTGCTAAGAGGGATTGAAAGTTTGGGGCACACCAAGTAGATCAACAACTTTTCTTCTCACGCTTGAATAATTCTTCTGAATTTTTCTTCCCCCTGAGAGTTCAAGTTATGCATACCAGAAAGAATCAAGACACTTCTTCCCCCACATAGTTGAAGAAGGTAAATCAATCCCAATTATGAAGCTCAAATACTGAAGTGGACACTTTTATCCCGTTCATGAAGTTGACATCGTAACACCAGAGTCAATTAAGTCCCGGAAATGCACATGTCTTCTTCCGGAGATGCACCAGAGTCAATTAAGTCCCGGGAATGAATATAGGATAATGATGATGTTTAATTGCAACAATCAAACAATTAAACCTCGAATCAGTAGTGTACCATTTGGAGATTGATAACGACACGAGTTAAAACACTGATTTTCTATGCGGCTATGACAAATGTCATCCCGGAATATCTTCAAATCAAAAGAAGGTATGAAGTTCATCACGTGTACTCGTTGTGCGTTCAATGTGTCTTCTTCTTCCCCCTTGATGGTTTCGAAACTCGGAACCATCAATAAATTGTACGCACATGAACCTGAAATCTCGTGAGAATAATAAATAAGCTGAATTATATATTTTGTGAGAATCAGCTGTTGATCGAAAATCTCTTCTCATAAACTCTCCATGGCCACCTTTACCATCCCACATGAAAGCAATTTGAAGTGACCACTGAAAGAATGAACCGGATACATCAAACGTGAAGCTGAATAAAAATCCTTCGATCTTGTGACTTAAGCTTGCACTATTGTTGAATGAAGAACGGTGGAGAAATCTCTAAGTACTCAATGCATCACTGAAGAAGTCTATAAGCACAACACCTCTTGAAATTATCCACGTCGACTAAGCGCGTGACACTGAGTACAACAATATAACCCCTTTAAGTGATAGTTATCCGAGTCATCAACCATCCACCCCGAACCCGGAAACCAGATAACCAAGTCTTCATTCTAGGATTAAGCACTAGCAAGTTATCTAATAAAAGATAAAATAAATACACGCCTTCGAAAAATCCGTCTTCAACGTCACTTAATTAATACCCGATCAAACAAAATCTGTAGCCACTAAAAAATCGCCCATTTTTTCTTGGTCTCGTCAAAATAAATTCGTGTCACATTTGTCACGTCATTTTGTCGCGTCACATTTCTCGTCACCCAATCAGTGTCAAGAAAAAATTAAAGAACCACAAATGCAACAAAAAAACTACAAATTCAAAAAAGGAACTTGTTTGTTTGAGCATCCATTCTCCTTAACAATGTCTCGTCACTTTTTGTCTCGACCCGATAATGACCAAAGTAAAACTTAATACACAACAAATTTATTTAAAAAATTGTATTTTAAAAAATTTGTATGTATGTTTTACCAAAACACACGGCTCAAATCAATTTAGGAAAAAATTGAGTCCATGTTAACAAAATCGAGTGTCCAAGGCCCATTATGTGATAAACTCGTCCAAGTGTCCAACAGCACCAAAAGAATTTGCAAATGAAATCATGGGCCAACTTTGGAACCCGGTCCATCATCTTTGGTTATAACTTTCCCAACCCTAAATAAACTCGCAGATTACACCTAATCCTCTCACATCGTTAGATCCGCCCCCCATTTTCACTCCCACCAAACTTCATTTTCTCCCAATAACTCACCTTGTTTAATCCGTCCCCTAAAAAAATCCTCTAATCTCATCTCAACAACAATCCCATCTAATCATCTCAATAAACGAATAAATCAATCCCTCCTACACCCAATATCATATCAATCCGTCCACATATCAAGGTATATCCCACCTTATGACTATCAATCAAGTCACAAATCAATCTCGACTGATCTGTAGACGCGAAGCTTTAGCAGGTAGGTATGATTTTGTTTAAATCGAATGAAAGAAAGATTATAACAACCTTGTTATAAATCTTCTTTAAATTCGAAGATTAAGAACAGATTTATGATTGCATGTGTTTAATTTAAACGAATCAGTGATGTGATTATAACAAAAAATGTTATAAATCATACATATGATTCGTATATAAATTTTGGGATAAACCCAACACAGATCTATGATGATTTGTTGATTTCGTGGTAAGATCTTCAAACATCTCAACACGCATGTTTAAAACATGAAAGATGAATCTGAGATCTGTATTAGTTAAGTTTCTGTTTGAGTCTTAGATTGGATTGGGGAATAGGTGACGATGGGTATTAGGTTTAGATTGGGTGTTGAGGTGTAAAAAGGTTGGCAGTTGAGTTATGGTCGACTCAGTGGGTTGACTGAGTCAACTCGGTAATTACCGAGTTGACTCGGTTGGTTTAGACGATGGGTTGGCTTTGGTTTAAGTCACATTTTTGTTTCACAAGTTTTTAACCAAAAAACAGTCCAATCGGAATGTAAAAAAAACAATCCAATCGGAATGTTTAAGTGAGTCTGGTCTCATCGGAATTAAGCATACACCCCCATCGGAATGTTTTGGAGAGTCTGTCATCGGAATCAAACAATCACCCCAATCGGAATAACCAATCCGAAAGTTCAATCTGAATATCTAATCTGAAAGTCAATCTGAATGTCAATCAGAAAGTCAATCTGAATGTTTAATCTGAAAATCCAATCGGAAACCCAATCTGAATGTCAATCTGAATAAGCTGTCGGAAACCCAATCTGAAAAGGGTTTTGAAGGACCCGAAAATAGTGGATCTGCACATTTTGTCCTTTTCTAACTGCATAAGCAAGAAAGACAAACCCAGAAAGAGTGACCAAATTTGAATACCTTTTGACCATGAAAATGATGAAACCGAGAGTAAGATAATAAGTTTGAGACCCCAAAAAAAACATGTGACAGAATGGACGGATTGGACAAAAAATATAAGACGTGACAAAAAAATTTTTTGTGATAATGGACAGAAATAATATAAAACGAGACACAAGAATGAATTAGACCACCAAATCGCATATATAAACACGATCCAAGGATAGAACCGAGGCTCTGATGCCAAATGTAGAAATGCTAAAATGGATCCGGTGGTCTAATGTGGTGGTAAATGGTGGTGGAAGCCATTATTGGCTTAGAGAGAGAGAAAGAGAGGTTGAGAGTAAAAGTGTGTGTATTCCCAAATGAACAAAATGACAATTAACACCCCTCCTTGGAAGCTAAGGAGGGGTATATATAGTCACGCACACAACCTAAACTATACAACGAGCCTAGTCTAGTCTAAATGTGCGTGACTATGATAACTAATGGGAATTCTTAAATGTCGTCACATAAAGTGAGTTTCCAACAATGGACCCAGTGATGCAATGCACAACCCATCCCAGCTAACTCGGATATCTCTCAAAAGGTATTTGTTTTAATCACACGGAGACAACACGTTATCTATCGATTTATTCACTCCGAATAAATTGGTATTGAAATGGTGGCACTCCTCTCCAGCCTCCGATCACTAAAATCCAAAGTGCACGATCGAGTCTAGAGCCATTTGAGATCATCAAATATCTCACTAGGACACACTTTCATATTTCCTTGCTTCTTCACACACTATGAAAAGTAAGAAAGATTTTAAGAGTCCTACGTAAAATCTTCATGATCTTGCCTGAACATCCGAGTAATACGAAAGTATTTACAATGAAGATGGAAATCCTTCTTGAGCGAACATCAAAAAGCTCATGGTAGGTGACTTGTGCGATTCTTTATGAATCAAACTTGTGATAACTGGAAAGAAACAGCTGTTTAATTCTTAGCTGAATTTAAACACGTTCCAGGCCTCTACGCAATATCCTAGTGATCTTGCCAGAACACTCAGAGTGATACCTTAGTGTTCACAGTGATGAGTGGAAATCCTTCTAGTGTTAACCTCAAACAGCACTTGGTAGGTAACTTGCAAGATTCTATACGAATCAAGCTCGTGACAACTGGAAAGCAACGATGGTGCGGTTCTTAATTGAATTTCACTTGTTCCAGGAACATGAATTGACGGCTTCAAATCATGCGGATATTATTATCTAAATGATTCACTCTTTATGTTCGCAGTCAGCTTTGGACGGTCGAATAAAGAGAACGGGTTTACCCGCGAAATCCTGTCAGGAAGTTACTTAATTGAAACTATCCGTCACAGGTACGATATCTAATATCGTCCAACGGTCTTCACCGACCGGAGGTAAAATGCTACCGAATTAGAATGAAATGTTCAAAGCCATTTCGTTCGTGTCTACTTATGTTGCGGCATTTGAAGACGGTGGCGTTGCGGAATCCATGAAGAAGTCGTCCCCGCATGCTTATACTTTATGCACTTAATATCTCATCTAATTCAAGAAAGCCTAAAAGTTAAGTCTTCCGCTGTATCGAACTCTGAAGCTTTCAAGAATTACTAAGGCATAAGTATGTGGGACGTGAGGTCACGAAGAGGCGAAGATCACAAGTGAAGGATGCACGAGATCAAGGAAAGAGATTAATGCTCAAGACTGATATCAAAGATCACATCAGCATGTTCACCAGAAAAGAAAAAGAAAAGAAAGACGAAGACTACGAGCTCAAGACAAGCATAGTATGCTAGGTTTATTTTATTATTGTAACTAGGGTAACACCCTTGTTTGGAGTGACCTCCCTTAGGGGGAGATTGTTAGAAATACGTTTTTACGTATTTAGGAAGATTCGGTCACTCCGACAATATACTTAGTAGTAGCTCGTAGTCTAGACATCTTTATTAAACAAACAAAGCCAAGCCTAGCCTACAACATGTGTAGGCCGGCCCAACAATGTATGCCCAAGCCCATCACAAGGCTTGGGTATATAAACCCTCTCCTTTGATGGAGAGGGTGTGTGGTTTCATATTTTTCACATAGTTATTTTTAGTTTCTCTCTCTAAGTTTGTGTGAAATCCACCATCTCTCTATCTCTTTCTCTCTCTAGAAACATAAGCAAGATTTACAATCCTACATTTTACTACACTCATATCTCTTTTTGCAAGTTTTGATAGAGAAGACTTGGTAGACCTTTGGAGGTTGTTAGAGGCCAAGTATGAGATTGAAGCTCCTACTTCAGTCAATGCAATAAAACTTTGGTCAACATTCAAGAGAATGTGTGGACCAAGAGATGAAGATCCTGCTGTTTGGAAGGATCTTGAAGATGACCTCAGTGGTCTTCAATGGCGTTTGTATTCAGATGCTGGTGTATATTATTTGAGTTCTACAAAGTTTGCTGAGTATCTTCTTGTAGATGGTCAGTATTCCATGTCCAAAGAAGTTTTAGAGAAGATGAAGACAACACAGCTGGAGATTGATTATTCAAGTGACGTGGCCAAAGATTCGATCAGACATATTTATTACCAATATGATAAAAGTTGTAAGATTCCTCCTAGTTCTTAATGTTTATTCAGAAACTTGATTACTAGAGTAGATATCAAGTTTAGGGGAGGATTGTTGGGAATAAAATGTAGCCAGTTCACTTGAGCGCTGACAAGAGGAAAACAAGCGTTGATAGGAAGAAAACAAACGCTGACAGATCAAGCGTTGACAAAAAGAAGTCAAGCGTTGATAGGTTGAAGACAAGCACTGATGGAAAGATTTAGTCTACGCGTATATTGTTTCTAGTTTGTTTCTAGTAAAGATAAGTTCAACATTGTATTTTCTATAATTATATTTACCTAGAATAGTTGATACATAGACTCTTGTACAAGGCTTCTTATGTCTATAAAAGAAGACCTTTAGGTTAATGTTTAATAATAAGTTTTAATACGTTAAACACTTTCATTGTAAGCAAGTTTGTTATTATCAATCAAGTGAAAGTTTGTTTACATCTTTGTGTGTTCTTGTTTAAGTGTTAATTCCGCATAACACTTAGATTACTTTATACATAAAAAAAGTTTCTCTACGTGTATAACTTGATCTAATCTCGTATACACAAGCTTAATCCATCCAAGTTTGGGATCAACAACTTGTGCTTGGGTTGGATGACTGGTGAACCTTCATCAGATGAGTCATTAGTTGTGGTCAGACCATCTAAATGGTCATCCTTTGTTGAAGACTCCCCCTTAGACTTAGTAGGGATATCTTCAGTTGTTTGTTATGCTGGCTGCTTTTGGTCCTTCTTCCTAGCATGCTGTTGGAAGAGGTCTTTGATAGTATGGATAGTGGTGGTTTTCTCCCCATCAGCAAGAGATTGCCCAACAACTCCTGCTGATGCACCACCAGAAATTAAAACAGCTAATGAGTCTAGTGAAGAGTATACCTTTGTTAGCATGATTGGAACCTCATTAAGCACATCAAGCTTGTGATGAATGTCATTAGAGACATCCAGTTTCTGTTGCTCCAGTGTGGCCACTCTGTCCTTGATCTTTAATATTAAATCACATAGTTCATTAATTTGGTCAGGAACTGGAATAAACTCTGTTAGGAGCTCCAAGGTGACATTGGCGAGAGACTCCTTCAGTGAATCAAGAGATATCTGAAAAGAGGAAGGAGTCACAAGCTCTTGGTGTTTGGGTTGAAGTGCAACCATAATTTGTTTAGTGATGGCTTCAGCAGTTGGTGGTGTTGGCCTAGCATTCAACTTGATGACTTCAGCTTCAGTAATTTTTTTTCTTCTTGGAGATTTTTCATCTATGCCTATAGAACTAACACTTGATTGGTTAATTCTTTTACCTGAAGAGACTTAGGAGATGGTGGATTTGTAACTTGATCATCAGTCATGTCATCATTCCCAGCAGCTTCTTCTTTAGGTTTACTTTCATCGAGATCAATGGGCGATCTTCCATCCCGGCCAAAATCCTTTACAATGTCCGCTGAAGACACTTTCATCATAAATGGAGGAAAGTGTCCTACCTTGGCTCCAGTGGTAGGAGGCACTTCCTTAGTATGCTTTGTGGCATCACCACCCTCTAATTTGAGGTCAGTTTCAACTTCTTCACCACTAGGCTTGGTTTGACCTGATGGATCTTGAGAAAAAGTCCCTGATGAGTTGAGATAAATGAGTATGATATTGGTTCCTTCAATAGTACCCTGTTGTTAGGGTACCACATCACTAGGAACAGATAGTCCAGGGTCAGCTCCAACTACTAAATTTGCTGAAGCATCATACCCTGATGCAGACTCAAAGTAACAAATGAAAGAATCTAGTAATGAAATTAAGTTTAATGAACTTACCAATGCTGGCTCCACGCTACTAAGCTGAGGGTGGGCTCATTCTCACTCTTATCCCATGAACAGGTTAGGATAGGAGTTTCCTGTGGGGCCTCTTTATGCATACCAGATTCTGCTGGAGCAGAATCTGATGGCTTGCTGGGGTTCTTGTCCTTGGCCTTGGAGGACTTCAACTTCTTAGAAACATGGCCTTGGGATGCATCAGATACATCCTTTGAGGGATTATCTGTGCTGAGTGTCCTTTTTCTTGACTCAAGACTGGATCTTAATGTATTTGTAGATAATAACTTCTTCCTTGATCCAGTTTTAGCTCTAGGCGTTTTGCCTTTGGAATCCCCTTCTCCAGTTAGAGAAGTGTTCTTATGACCTTTGAACACCACTGGCCCCTCTACTGAGCAGATGGCCAGCATAGGTGGTGTGAAAGAGGGGTCAACAGTACTAACTAGAATTGTCTAGTGCTTAACCCCAAAGATTGGTACTGATAATCTAGTACCCTGGTGCTGGCGGTATAAATCCTCGAGGTGGTAAGTGAATAAGAGAGAAAGAAATCTTGTATAAACTACATTTTTCTCTCTTGTGCGTTTCTCCGGCTATCCATAGAGATCTTCGAAAATCATTTTCCCATAATCATCCTTGATCCCATTTGCAAGACAATACAAAATTGGTGCATCCTTTTGATTAATTTGATCTAATCCACCAGTTTTGCCCCCAGACGTTCAATTATAATAGTCATCAAAAGTTTCCACTTGGGTGGTAAACAACTTCTTTTCAAATACCCTTTTTCTGGGATTTTATTTGTGTATCCAATAGTTCCAAAAAATGTTTTAACCACTGTGTAATCAGGAACATCCTCATAATCTTCCGACCTAGATAAATAATTTAAACCCATAGCTTTCCTAAAAAAGTGTACCCCAAACTTTCCCTGCAACTCAGCCGATGGAAATGAAAATTCAATGGACCTTTTGTTTGAGGAGGAATGTTTTGAGGAATGTTTTTCCTTAATAAATTAAGTGTACTTTTTGAGGAATGTTTTTCTTTTTCAAAGAAAAATTCAGTGCCATTTAATTTATTTTCCAAACATGTAATTGATTTGTTTTAAATGCTTTGACCTAAGATTCTGAAAATGATGAGTTGTTTCATGAGCTTCAGTGCGTCAGATGAGGCGACAAAACCCCACATACATGTTCATATAGATAAAGAAGACATATGACGTTGCACGCTCCTCTACTCAACCCTAGCTACTTAATTATATCACAAAGTTTTTCAGAAATGTTGAACCTTCAGTAATACTGAAGGATCAGGTTTTAGCAATTGTGATTTGTCATCAGCTTTAGTGCATCAGATAAGGCGACAAAACACCATGTACCCATTCACATTTGTGAAATAAACACATGACATTGCACATTCATTTACTCAGAAACTACTACTGAATGAAATCAAACTTTAGTGAAAATACTGAACCTTTAGGACTCTTTAGTGATTTCTGAAGGTTCAGGTTTTGAATCATAAATGTTCAGCATTCCTAGTTCCATTGTCAATCTTTTGAAAGTTGGTTCATCTAGTGGAAGATATTAGCCAATTGGTATTGAGTAGGAATGAAATGTAATTCAACGTCCCCTTTCACAATGTGATCTCTGATAAAGTGATATCTGATATCAATGTGAATTGTTCTTGAATGAAGGACTGGATTGTTAGATATTGCAATAGCACTAGTGTTATCACAAAAGGTTGGTACCTTTTTCATATTTTATGTCATAGTTAGAAAGTTGACTCTCCATCCATAAAATATTTGCACAACATTCAGTAGCGACCACATATTCAGCTTTTGATGAAGACATGGCAACTGATTTTTGCTTTTTAGCACTACAGCACACAAGTTTGCTACCCAAAAATTGGCAAGCACCAGATGTGATTTTTCTGTCCAAATTGCATCCAACATAGTCAGAGTCTGAGTACCCTTCGAGATCAAATCTTGAGGACTTAGGGTACCAAAGACCTAGACTAGGGGTACCTTTTAGGTACCTGATGATTCTCCTGACAACAATAAGGTGTGATTCCTTTGGGTTTGCTTGGTACCTTACACAATGGTAGGTAGAGAATTAAATGTCAGGACTGCTGGCTATTAAGTATATTAAGGAGCCAATCATACCTCTGTACTGAGTCTCTTTGACTGATTTTCCATTGAGATCGGGTCCTAAGTTGTTAAGGGGTACCATTGGGGTTTCACTAAAGCATAATTGATGTCATACTTCTTCAGCAGATCCTTGACATATTTTTCTTGATTGATGGAGATGCCTAGGTCAAATTGTTTTATCTGAAGACCAAGGAAGTATGTTAGTTCACCCATCATACTCATCTCAAGTTTATTGGTCATGAGCTTGGCAAATTGTTTTCATAGTTTCAAGCTTGTTAAACCAAAGATGATGTCATCCACATAAATTTGCACCAGGATGGTGTCAGTTTTAGTTTTATAGATAAACAAGGTGCTATCTATTTTACCTCTAACAAACTTATGTTCAATGAGGAAGGTTGAAAGAGTTCTATACCATGCCTTTGGTTCTTGCTTCAGTCCATACAAAGCTTTTTAAAGCTTGTAGACATGATTGGTATATTCGCTACTCTCAAAGCCTGGTGGGTGGGTAACATAAACTTCTTCTTTCATATCACTATTGAGGAATGCACTTTTGACATCCATTTGGTATATTGTGAAGTTCATATATGTGGCATAAGCAAGGAAAATTCGGATGGCTTCCATACGAGCAACTGGAGAAAATGTCTTACCGAAATCAACGCCATACTCTTGATTGTATCCTTAAGCCACCAACATGGCCTTATTCTTTACCACAACATCGGTTTCATCCCTTTTGAGTTTATATACCCATTTGGTACCAGTTGTTGATTTTCCAAGAAGAAGAGGAACCAATTTCCAGACTTTGTTTCTTTCAGATTGATTTAGTTCCTCTTGCATGGCATCTACCCATCCAGGGTGAGTGAGGGCTTCAGAAATCTTTTTAGGTTCTACTTCTGAAAGAGAGTATGCGAAGAGGCATTCTCTAGGTGAAGCAACAATTAGTTTCTTGGCTATAGCTCTTGTAAGTCTACCAGCACAAGGATTTCCCATTATGTTTACTAGTTGAATGTGACTATTTCTAGTCTAGGAACTTTGTGGAGCTGGAGAGTGAGAACTGGGGATGGTATTTTAGCTAGAACTAGGAGGTCTATGAAATGGAATTAGACTGTCTCTAGTGTTTAATGAAGGATATTCAGTAGATAAAGATTCAATCATTTGTGGACTATCTTCTTGTTTAGAATGAGAGTTCACTTAAACAATTTCTTTTGAAACAACTAGAGAGTTTTGGGCACAAGGATCAGAGTGATCATTATTGGTGAATTCATTTGACTGATCATGTTGATCATTTGTTTAAGCCTGTTGATCATTTTGATCCATTGATTGACTTCCATTAGTATGGAATACTGAAGGATTTCCTTCAGTAGAAGGACTGGTCATATCTTCAAATGGATCAATGCGGGGGATTGATGGACAGTCAGTTTGAAACTTCTAAGAAGGCTCATAGTGTTGGAATTCATCAGATGGGTAGTTATGAGATTCATGAATATGAAGTTCATCCATTGATAGATTTGCAAACTTGATGGATTTAGAACTTTCATTAAAAGTGGTGTGAAAGGTTTCTCCAGTACATTGTCTTCTTGTGTTGAAGACTCGGTATACTTTTGATACTAGTGAGTATTTAAGGATGTAACCATCATCAGATATTTCATCAAACTTTCCAAGGTGGTCCTTGTGATTGCGAATAAATACTAGACACCCAAACACATGTAGGAATGTGATGTTTGGAATTCTCCCCCTGAAGACTTCATAGGGATTCTTCATGTGTCTCTTCATAATGATGGACCAATTTTGAGTGTAGCAAGCAGTGGCTACATCATCAGTCTGAAAATGATTAGATATGGCTGATCTAGTAAGAATTTCCCTTGTTGCTTCAATCAGAGTTTTGTTCCTTCTTTCAGCCACACCACTTTGTGTAGGTGTGTAAGGAGATGAGAATTTTTGTGAAATTCCTTTATTATCACAGAACTTGATTAGTGAGTGATTTCTGAATTCAGTACCATTGTCAGTCCTGAGTTGTTTGGCATGAGTGTCATTTTGATTTTCAACTCTTTTGATGAAGGACATGATGGTTTTTGGTGCATGACTTTTCTTCTTCAGAAAATATACCCAGGTACATCTAGAGAACTCATAAAAAATAACAAGAGTATATTTTTCATGGCAAATGGACCTTGGTAAAACTCGGCCAAATAAATCCATGCGAAGGAGATGTAGACTCTCTTTAATTGAGAAGTTTGTTTTGTTTTGAAAATGGCCCTATGATGCTTCCTTGTCTCACATGTTGAACATGGTTTGTCCTTTGAATAGACAAGAGAAGGGACACCAATAACAAAAATTTGTTTTTCCAGTTGATTGATTGTTTTGAAGTTGACATGTGAAAGTCTCTTGTGCTAGAGCCAGTTGGTGATATCTGAAGCTTTAGCAAAAAAACATGTCTCCTGAGTAGCGCTCATGTCCATGACATAAACATCTTTGACTCTAGGATAAACCATCACAACTTCATGATTAGAATTGAAGATTGTACCTTTTTTGTCACCAAATAGGACCAAGAATCTGGCATCACAAAGCTGACTAATGCTGATGAGGTTGTGTTTCAATCCATTTACGTATGCGACCCTTGTAAAAACTATACCATTGCATATTGCTGAACCATATCCTTTAGT
Source organism: Glebionis coronaria (assembly GCA_025667525.1). NCBI lineage: Eukaryota > Viridiplantae > Streptophyta > Magnoliopsida > Asterales > Asteraceae > Glebionis > Glebionis coronaria. The sequence continues at coordinate 179,606,028 of CM046879.1, forward strand.
AGATGTAGATGAGTTATCATCAAACACTACTTTAGGACATGGTCCCTCCTTATACTCGTGTAGATAACTTTTAGTGCTAGTCATATGCCTTGAGCAGCCACTATCCAGGTACCAAATAGGCTTCCTGAGGTCACTCTGCACAAGTTAAGGAAATGGTCAGTTTTATTTGAAAACCCACCTTTGTTGGGTGGGAGTCTTAGATCTAACTGGTGTTCTAGATCTGATGGGGGTCCTTGATGAGGATGATGAAAAGAAATGTTTAGAATTTTAGGTACGTACAACATTTGCCTTTTGTTGATACAAAAGTTGGATAGACCGAGCTTGACCCAAATTAGGCTTAATTTGGGGCCTTGTGGACTCCGGCTCTTGCACCAAGTGAAACTTGCTTTGAGGACCCTGCGCACTAAACATGCACCGTTAGGCTTACCGTGGGTTTGTGACCCACGATTAGACTCCGACGTGAGAGTAAGTAATCGATTTGAGTATGTAGTGTTTAGGGTATTGTGTGTATCGTACCTTTGTGGAACCTATGGGGTTCCTTTTATACCCGAGAGAGTCCTGTATGGGCTCTCCTACTCTTGCGGCCAAAGGACGAGATAATGACCTAAAATAGTTTGATCCTTATCATATAACCAAGGCAAGTGTATATCTTTTCCCTTTAGGCGAATATATCTATATGATAGATTATATTCTTGTCTGATCCTGTCGTGCTGCGACAAGGACCTGGCTATGTAATCAACCTTATGTGCGACAGCGGCTTACCGGGCCTCCTGGGCTGCACGCGCACATCGCATAATCATTCAATCCATTCCTAATGGATGCGGGTAGTACCCGTGGGTCGGACTATCCAGCCCGACTATGGACTATACGTCATCATGTCCCCCCCAGTCTAGTGGTCGTAGGTTCCAACCGCGGCTGCTAGACTATAAATCAACCAGAACACTCGCATAGTCCAGATATGAACAAAGACTTCAAACATTCTCGCCAAGAAGACATTCATCCCCCTTTTACCTAACCTACTTGGTACCCGGGAAAAGCGCCTGCCACATCATAGTTACCCCTTCAACTTCTACCATTGGATCTAGCAAGTAGGAAACACGTGGCACACATCTAACCGTGAACAGTAAATCAGTAGGTATATATATACCCCTGACGCCTCCTTTTGACTGTTTACCAATTACAAAAACTCTCAAACCTCTATTAACGCCTCCAACACACGCCATCATCACCAGATCTCAGCGAAGGTAATCTACGTGACCACCTTATTATACATATAACACCATGGTGAAACAATTATCCGCCATTACGTCAACCTTGACCATAGAGGAGCTAGCCAGTTCACCATAGAGTTCTACAAACCTATCTACCTGCACCCAGAAGTTCCTAACCTTCGACATAATATATGCCAGGCCCCAGCGGGAAAGATAGGGGTGTACACCCGGTTCTTCGACTACGCAAACCAGCGTATACCCATGTCACGCTTCCTTCTTAGTGTGTTGATGCATTATGAGACCCACGTATCTCAATTGCATTGTATAGGGGCGGCAAAAATTTCAAATATTCGAAATAAACTACCGCACCCTAGACATAGAGCCCAACGTAGATCTTTTTCGCGTATTCTACCAACGGCAATTAGCCAATGGCTGGGTGTCTTTTGCTAAGCGAAAAGGCGGGATGCAATGTTATGACAGAAAAGTAGACTCCCTAAGGAACTGGAATGACAGATTCTTCTGGCTTGATGACGCCGTCTTCCCTTTTCACTTCCCTTTTTTGACCCCTGGAATGGTGTGGATGGACCCCGCACCTGGCCGCAACTCCTATAACCCTGAAGACGCGGAGAATTTAAACAACAATCGTATCCCCGTACAGTCGTATCCGGAGATTGTGCTAGTCACCCTTGGACTAAGCCGCCCACCGATCTGTGGCGCGCACAGGATACCCGTCTTCTGCACCCAGGACGGACAGGGTTAGTGGTTCTTCCTCCCATCCACCATAACATTCTGTAATTACCTTCCTGTGCCAAGAAACTAAATGTTATCTTTCTGCTTGTCTGTTTGCTTGCTGCACAATTATGGGTCTTCTTAAACTCGGTCGTGGTGCATTCCCGGAAGATTTGATGGTATACACTTGTCCTGAGAGGGAAAATGAAGAATCCCTCCAAGACCGTGCCCAAAAGAACACAATGGACCTAGAATTCGGAGAGGCATCTGCCACCCAATAAAATGACGACACAGGCGCGGATCAACCGCCACCCTCACCATCAGCACAACAGCCACCACTAGCACAACAGCCACCAGTAGTACAACAGCCACCACCGCCCTTCTTTAGCTCCTCGCTGTCTTCGGATAATCTTACCAAGGACGCTGAGAAAGGTGTAGAAGAATTTGATGAAGAAGACACTTCTACCTTGCAAAAAAGACAAAGGAGCCCCCCATCGTCTTTACGCAAAGCTGCGCGCACCAGGGTCGGTCCATCTTGGACAGAGGTGTGCACAAATGAAGAAGAGTTCGAGGAGAACCTTGCGAAGACTCCCCCTCGCACTCCTCCAGTCACCATCAACATAAGGTAACTTCCTTCCCACACACGGTAGTTCTTGTTCTCATATTGTTTTTGTTATATATTTACGTCCACCTCACCGCCATTCTTATGTATCAGTGACGATCCAGAGAAGTCCTCTGCGAAAGCTGAGACCAGGCCTTCCCCTCACAAGGAGACCTCATCAGCAGGGGGAAGCGCGTTTCTCTAAGACCTTGTCTTTGCTCCCAACTGGGAACTGCCTGTATCCTTGGATTTGACAAGCGCGTTTGACTGCTCAAGTTTTTTGGATAACATTGTGCCCCCTGGCCGAGCGGAAATTCTGCAAGGAATGAGCCACGCCATCCTGGCCAATGAGGCCAGCTATCTAGCAGCGCAGCATGTGACATTGACGTCACATCTTAAGAAGAGATACCTAGAGTTATCTGCCAAAGTCCGCATTACGGAGGAAAGACTGAGGCAGGTCACTGAAGAGAAATCTATCGCGTTAGGGGATATGCAACAAAATATTGACCAAGAGATTGAGAGAGGAAGAAAGGATGCATCCCTTCTCCATTCTTTGACAAAGGAGAGGAACAAGCTATCCTCCGCTCTCGACGAAGAGCGCGCCCAACTCAACCAGCTAAAGGCCTCCAACCAGGTTGCTATGGGGGCCTTAGAAGAGGGAAAAAATAAGTTTGTGGCTGATGTTGACGCGTTGGGCGCTAGGGTGAAGGAGGAAATAAGCGACCTCAGCGATCAATTAAAGAGGCTGAACATAGAGCTAGATGAAGACTTGTATCCTCGCCTGATGAAGGAAGTGGCCGAGAAGAGGTGGTTTGTGCGCCATAGATTGCGCTTAGCCGCGATGGGTGCTCTGGAAGACCCCAACCTGCGAACTTCTTTCTCCAAGTTTGTCATAACTGCGGTCAACAAAGGTACTTCCAGGGGTTTGGTTACAGCACACAAGGCAAAGTTACTGAACAAAGAATTAGCAGAGGTGTCCTTTTATGATCCGAAGGCCGATTCCAAACTTACAACAGCCTTGCAAGATATGAAAGCTTGCCAACTCCCATCCTTTTTTTTAGAAGATAAGGACCATGAGGTACCCCTGGAAATTGTGATGGAGGGCCTTACACTGGCGCGCCACAAGGTAGAGGGCGCATAAGCATTTTCGGACTTCCACCTGAAACCGTCAATGGAGCAGCTATCAATACCCATATTTGTGCATCCTAGGAACGCACTTGATCCATTCAGAATTGAGAAGGAAGTTCCACTGTCCGAGGTGCTTGCATCCCATGAGAGTCGCGCTGCTGCCAAGAGGGCCCTTCTGAACATAGAGGCTGCACCATCTGTTGGCGCAGCCCTCTTTGCACCCTCCATTCTTGTGTTGCCATTACCACTACTAGAGAGGGACTCTCGCATGCTAGACCGAATGGAGAAGAGCTAGAGGGACCATCGCGCCACTGCTTACTGCCCACCATTGCTGAAATTGAAGAGGTCATCATCCGAGACCCATTTGCTCACCAACCACTCTACTGACTTGTAAATATGTTTCTTATTTTGTGATGCTCAAATGTTTGCTCTCGTTTGTAACAAACACTATTTTTATTTATGATAAGTGTGTTTAATGTTTGCAACACAACTTCGCATAATGAGTTAATGTAAACTCATAGATGGTCCATATGGGATTGAGAAGATCATTACGTGCGGTATACCGCTACTACCATAAGGACGGCCAGGTGAGGCTGACCAATTGTTAGGTGCGCATGATTGTGTCTTAACAGTCTCAGAGTTTACTGGCTGCATAACTTGCTACGACGTCATAAATAGAAAGGGGCCTAACAAGGATACGCGATCCATGGTCGATGGGGTTGCATCCCACTTATTCGACGAGTCTAATTAGTAGGGTAGTCTCATTCCTCTTATTTCACCTGGAAACGTTGTGCACGCGTGCACCAGTAGGCAATATATAACACATAAAAAAGAAAATATGTATGACAAAAAGAAATGTTTTCAGAATGTGTTGTGGAACTAGCTAGGTACCACGACAGTTGTATTAATACTTGCAAGTTTTAACACATGAAAGAAAAGAAAAAAACAATACATTTATTCAAGAAGCCCGCCGCTAAAGGTAGCACTCCTTTAGATGGCATATGTTCCAAGGCCTTTGTAAGTCGCGGCCATCCATGTCACAGATTCAATACGCGTCATTCCCTAGTGCATCTGTCACCATATAAGGTCCCTCCCACTTAGGTCCAAGTTTTCCTGTATTCTCATGGCGGCTGGCCGCGTTTGAGCGATACACAAAGTCGCCTGGCCTGAAGGAGGTCTTGCGCACCCTATCATCATAGTAGCCTTTCATTTTTGCTTGTGATTTAGCTTCGTGGATTGCTGCCAACTCTCTCCGCTCCTCGATTATGTCTAAGTTCAATTACAGCTCCTCGTCGTTAGTGACCATGTCTACCTCCGTTGTGCGGAGTGTTTGCAATCCAATCTCGGCTGGGATGACTGCCTCTGTACCCTATGTTAGGGCGAAAGGGGTTTCACCCGTAGCTGTCTTGATCATCGTGCGATGCGCCCACAAGACATGCGACAACTCATCAACCCACTTCCTGTTGTGTTCCCCCAATCGTACTTTTATGCCATCTCCCAAACTCCTGTTTGCTCTTTCCATAAGTCCATTCGTTTGTGGATGGGCTACCGATGTGAACCGTTGGTGTATTCCATTCTTTGCGCACCAATACTTGAATGGGTTCTCCACGAATTGCTTTCCATTACCAGAAACTATTTCACCGAGTAGTCTGAAATGACATACTATGTTGTCCCATACGAACCTCCTCACCTGGTTCCCCGTGATTTTTGCGACTTCCTTTGCTTCAATCCATCTCGTTAAGTAATCCATCGCGACTATGAGGAACTTAATCCCACCTACGGCTACAGGAAAAGGTCCCGCGATATCTATTCCCCACTTGAAAAATGGCCAAGGGGAGGTGATCGGTGTGAGCTCCTCCTGGGGTTGCTGAGGTATTGGCCTGTGCACCTAGCAGTCATTGCATTTATTAATGAGCGTTCGTGCGTCTGTATGCACGGTTGGCCAGTAGTACCCGCTGCGCAACGCTGTTGCTACCATGGACCTAGGTCCTGCGTGCATGTCGTATGACCCCTCATAGATTTCGCTAATGATGTATTGCGTCTGGCGCGGCCCTACGCATCTTAGCCATGGTTGGAGAAATGATCGTTTGTAAAGAACCCCATCTCTGACTTCAAATTGCCTCGAACGTCTTCGTATTCGTCGTGACTCGGTTTCGTCATGTAGGAGTGAATCATTCGTCAAATAATCCAAAATCGGTGTCATCCATGTAGGGCCTTCGGTAATAACCCGAACTTAACGTCATTATTTTATCCTAATTATGTAATGGATTTGTAATTTCTAAGTAATGATGAGTATTATTATATTTGACGATTTTAGTTGAAACCGATAATGTGTGACTATATTTAATTGTTGTGACAATTGAAGAGTACTATTAGTGATCGTGATGCCAATGGATGCCCGAATATTATATTTTAGTATCGATTATTTCGATATTTGATATTTATGAAATTTTTATTTCATAACGTGTTAAGTTGAGTCGAAACTTTACTATTTTGTTTTGTGTGCGTTTAATTATTAAAAAGATCGATTTAACAAACAAGATTTATAATTTTATGAACATGGGACGAAACCCGACTCTTGTAAATATTTTTAAAATTTACTGGAAGTCATTTCCCGCTTTTTAACTAATATTTACACTTTAGTCCATAAGAATGCACAGATTGCAATTTCTACCCTCACCCACCATATAAAAGGAAGATTTTTCTTATCTCTTACACATAAAACACACACACACAAATGTGTTCTCTCCCCTCTTTCTCCCTCTTTATTTCCGCCACCCTCCCACCATAAAAACACCATGGATCATCTATTTTTACTATCATCCATTGAAAACTAATTAAAGACCCATGTTGCGAATATTCTTGTGATCATTTTGATCTAAGAAAATCCCACATGCAAGAACTTTTTATTCTTTTAAAGATTTTGATGAAGAACAAGTGTTTGATCCATTTTTAAGGTTGTGGTATTGTGTTATTATTATTTTATTCAAAGTTTTAATGGTTGCATGTTTAAATTTTGATGTGAGTTTTATAAAGAATGATCATGCAAGTGATATAGGGATGTCATGATATATTAGGAATGATTAATATAGGTTAAATGAGGTGTTGATGATGATAAAAATGGGTCAAAATGAGTGTTGAAGTGATTTTTAAAGTGTGAATTTACATCAGTGCGTTTAAGGCAGATTTTCGTGGGTTAAAGTTTGATAAAGTGTTGGTATTATTGGATATTGTTGTAGTAGTCATCGAGACGCTCGTTTCGATATAAGATAGAGCTTTTAACTCCAAACGAGTCAAAAGTTATGCTAGTTTGATTATTCGTGTACCGGGAGACAAGTGTTGACACAATACGAAATTGTTGTCAATATTTGGATCAAATCTCGGGGACTATAAGTTGAGTTTTAAACTGATCAAAGGCTGTTGTTAGATTCTAAACTTAGCATTTGGAGTCTATTTTCAAAGTCAAGTGGCGATGTTGTAAACGGGAATGTTTAACAAGGTCAAAATGGTTTTACGATGCAAGTGTGCAAAACTGTCTGGTTTTTAAAGTCTAATGATGTGTCGAGCAGGTGGGTCTAAAATGTGAATCATTGAATGAAATTTAAACTGAGTCTTATACAGATTATAAGTGAGGTTGTCACCAATTTTTGTCGAAAACAGAGTTGATTAGGTATGGTAAATCAGCGTGTACTTTTGGTAAGTACCGGCTGAGTATTTTTGGAAGGTACTTAACCTCGCGTCATAGTTTGAGGCGAGAGGCTAAACTATTAGCTTCTCAAAGTTCTGAAAAGATATAAGTCTTATGTGTGGGTGTATATTCTGATAATGGAGACCCATTTAGGGTACTTGAACCGTATTGATTTGGCATCTTGAGATGGATCAATATCGAAGGTGCTAGTCTTGGAAAGCTAGTACATGTTGTGGGGTTTAGAAGAGATTCACTTGCATTGATTGGTCATGTCTATGTACATACTATTTTGAGTCTTTGATTTTATTATACTAAACATGATTTGAAATACTTAAGTATGTTGCTAAGCGCGCACCTTATTTGTTAGGTGGCGGCTTTTGATGTGTATATATTTGGGAGGCATCTTCACTTCGGCGATCACTACTACTACTACCTTCGCATATTATCTAAGGTAAGTCTATAGCCTCGCTTTTACACTATTTTGTAAATGGTTTTTAAACCCGCGAGGGGGAATACATGTTTTTATAAACTTGGAACACAAGTCTTTTATGGTATGCTTGTCCCTCTATGAAGGACCCGTGGTTGCCTTTAAATTGCATTAAGTGATTGCCATTGTTAATGCCTCAATTAAGGACCGTTAATTAACCTATGATAGGCCAACCGCTAGTACAATTAATAGATCTATGGGGGAAGCAGCCCTGGTTCAGTTTGTGTGGACTTGTCACAGAAGCTTAGGCCCGACCTCCGCACTGTTTGAACATATTGTATTGAAAATTCAGGTATACGGCAATGTACCAATAATCTGGAGGTAATGACAATTAATTAATCTCCTGTCTTATTAGACCTACAAGGGAGTGTCTAAGGGTTCAATTCCATGAGCTTAATGTAATTTATGCTATATACAATTATTATTGTTGATGAAAATTTGATGCTTGTTGCCTTCAAGTATGCCACAAACTTATAATCTTTCCTTGTGTTCAAATGAAGATTTGTAAAACCTATAGACTTGCGCAACCGTTGTGTTGATGATTTTACACATGTATTTCAGGTAATCAAGATGGATAGAAGCGGAGCATGCGAGGAGGAAGTCGGTGCTTACTTGTCTAAATCTTTGTTTACTTTTCCATCCTTTGAAATGAATAAACTGCTTTTAAGCATTTAATGTATTGTGATTGGTAACAGTTTTTGGGACCAAACGCTACTCTGATTTTATATATATTGGGATGGGAAAATATTTTAGACAATGTTGTATATTATTTTAACGTCTCTTTTGAGGTCGTTGTCTATGATTGTGTGTGATGTGCTATGAGTAGCACCCCAAAGTAGTATTCCGTTGCGTGGTAATTTGAGGGTGTTACAGATTGGTATCAGAGCCACAAGTTATAGAGAACTAGGTCGATTTTGAAAAACCTAAACTATAACTTTGGTGTGTTCTAAAAAGTTTTAAGCACGCAACTACTCCGCATGGCTCCGGTGAGGCTATTATTGTATTACTTTATGATTGATTATGATTATGTGAACCTATGTGTATGTAGAAATGGTAATATGTATATGTATGAATATACTATGGTATTTTAAGGCATTGCACGCGAAGCAATGTTCCTTGAATGATTGTCCTTACATTCTATAATACGGTTTTGTATCGGAATTTGGTTGAACTGCCAATCACCGATATTGATGATTATTTTATCTGAATACAAGTATGAAACTCGTTTGATACTTTGAGTATGTATATTGTTTCGTAATCTAACGCATATTGACTTGTTTAAGTTCGATTGTTATCATTGTATCGTGATGTGCCATTTTTGGACATCTCCTTTCGAAACGTAATTAATAAATGCGATGTTCGTGTTTTCGATACTACTTATGATTTTTAAGAATCATTTATTCGAGGCGATATCTTCTACGTAATATGACGTTTGATTTAATTTTATATGACTATGTTTTATTGGCGAAAGGAGGATGCCAATGTTGGACTTAAGATATATATATCCTAATTAAATATATATAGTTTGGGTACAACAATGATATGCTCGTACTAGTCACTCGGTTGAGTGACTTAAAAAATTTATATCTAAATGGAATGGGACATTTAGATATAGAGATTTTAACTCACCCAACTATGAGTTGTTTAAGGTTGTCTTATTTAAATGGATTAGGACATTTGAATTAGAAATTTTTTAAACCACTAGACCTTAGATTGTCGTGTTTTCCTTATTCAAATGGAATGGGACGTTTGAATACGGAAATCATGATGTAAGTTTATTAACACCTTATATTTACTATGGTATTTTGATATGATATCGTGTTGAGAGGTAGTGATACTTGAGTAGGATGACTTATAATCGTTTTGTTGAAATGGATTGGGACGCCTTTTCATTTGAACAAGAAAGTTATAAGTTCCCGAACCGTAAATTTATAAATTCTTGTATACATGAGGGGGACACCTTTTGATGTAGACAAGGAGTTATAAATGAGTGGGCCCAAGTATGTCTGGCTCGATTTGTGAATGTTTGGTGTACGTACGTCAATCTTCGAATCATGTTTCGTTGGTACGAATCGTTCGGTGTCGTCGTCATTATGATGATCATCGATTACCATCTATGTACGAGTAACCAGTTGGACTTCTCTCGAGTTATGATTTGTTTTGATGGATCATTTCTAATGTGTCTCGATGATCGCGAGCTTTATAATCAGATTGTGAAGAACAGTTAATCGTTTCCAGAACAGACGACTTTTGTAAGCATCACCAGGATTTATGTGTGTCTATTTGTGGATTGACCGAGGATCGAGTTATCAACGGCAACTTATCATGGATATGAAGCTCCTGTAATTTTGCTTGCTACTATCAAAGGGTCACCAAACACTTTTCATGATGACGAAACTCTTGGGGACTAGTATGACAAACTAAAAACGAGGAATATAATGCATCACCTTGAGCACTGGAGCAGAAGCTGTTGGTACACCCGTTATATTGAGAATCTTCACCAATGGACCGAATCTCTTAATGATTGGAATTAATAAATTCGTTACCACCTCGAGGAGTATGATGTAGCCGACACCACAAGTGGAAAGACTCTTGAGATCAAGTGGTTATTATCAAGGGATCATTCAAGGTTTTGTCGATGATAACGGTAGAGATCTATATTTTATGTTATGTTCTGTGACAATCCGTCAATTTATCGTTTATATTTTATTCTCAAATATTATTTAAAAACATTATTTTAATGTTATATTATGAACTCACTTATTTTTGGGAAGTAATTTGGGTTTACGTCTTGAAGTAGCATCGACTACGTCTAAACCGGAGGATTCTACGTTACGTGCTTACGTTTACATACACCGTTTTTGGTGACAGTCCGACATTTCAGAAAATATATTTATCCGTGAATATTATTTTGAGATTTTAAATTTGTGTTGGTTCATAAACTCACAAATTTACGAGAAGAGATTGGGACTTACGTGAATAATTTAACGTCCTTTACGACTAAACCGGAAACCTTAGGATTACGTATTTACGTTTTCGAACTCCGTTTTTGATGAGACAATTTTTATTAAATTCGTTTTGTGCCGTTGATTCATAATTTATAAAAATGTTTTTCGTAAAACAACCCGAGGGCACGCAAATCGAGGACACTAGAATCGAGGAGTACCCGTAAATAATTGGGGATGAGACAAAAACAAGTTTTGCCCCACCCCCTACACATGGGACGACCACAATACTACAACACACCAACTTTGTGTCAAGTTTTAAGCTAAGTTACTTACACTTGTAACTAGCTTAGCTTATAAGCTAAAAAACCACAAAACCATCCAAGCCAAAACCACTTCCCTCATTCTCACACATACAAACCACACACAAAATCTCTCCACCCTCCTCTTTGTGCCGTCCAACTCCACCATAAACACCATTTGATCAAAAGTTCTAGCCATAAACTTCAACTATACTTCACATATGTTGAAGCCAAGTTGAAGTTATGAAGATTGGTGCAAGTTTTAACATCTAAAAAGGAGTTTTCAAAGGAGTCAAGGGCTGATTATCATCAAGGTGTTCATGTAGATGGGTGGTCTTGAAGATGGTGTTGGTTTATCACAAGTTTCTCCATCAAAATCCATGTCTTAATCACAACCTACATCATCTTGGTGGTATAAAGATTGTTCTTCCCATCCTCTTGTTATTTTGATTATGTAATCATGTATTTTCTTTCTTATTGTATATGTATATGATGAATATATGATGATAAAAATGTTGTGTGGGGATCAAGTGTTGATAAACATGGATAAAAAGATGAAAAACTATATGTAAAAGTGGTTAATCTTGCTTAATTTAATAGGCTGTATAAAAACAGTAAATAACCATATGATGAACTGATAAAATGGTATAGATGAATTGACATACAGTGAGTATTGAGACTTTTACACATGTGAGAGTTGGCCATGTAATGGAATCATAAGAATGAGTGAGATATGATAAAAACAAGTTTAGAGTGCAAATCTGAGTACACTGTTTTGGACGAATTTTATAAAATACTCAGAGGTTTATTCATCAGTAGCTATAAAGGAATAAAATGAAGCACATAGCATTTAGTTTCTGTGATAAAAATTTGGGGTTCTATCTCCATCTATAACTCTAGATATGATCATTTTAGTAAACTAGATTTTTAGGACTGATTTTGTGAAATTAATGTTTAATATTATTATATAAGCACTCATACTAATGTAGTATAAAATGTGAATTAAAACCCACTAACTTATATACTTCATTTATATAAAAATGCATAAGGATAAATAAATGGACATTATATAAAAATGGTAGTTTGGTAAGTTTTATAAGTTATAAAAACTATATACTAAGTTTTACGTCTTTTCGGCTAAAACCGAAAGATTAACGTTTTTGTTAAATAAAAGTTAGACGGTAGGACCCGTCTAATGTAAACTTTTATAAACTCACATTCTGATATATAAAAATATATAAAAAGTAAAAACCGATAAAACCCGAGCTTTACGACATATAGACATTAACGGGCCAAAGTAGCCTTAATGGATAATAAACCCGACTAATTTGGTAAAAGACTTATAAACTTATTTATTGGGCTTAACCCATTTGGGCCCAATATATAAAGTATAATACTGATAATAAAAGTATAATTGGGCTAATATAATATATTGGGCTTGTAATGGGCCCATTGGGCCTCAAAATGTAAACAAGTTGAACTAGTGTAACTAGTCTTGAAAAATTTCCAACACATAACACTAAAATGAGTAAATGAGAATATATAAACCCACTTGATCATCATATATATAAAATCATCATATGTATACATAATTGTTATTTTTATAATGTCATTGGACAAGAGTCTAAGACGAGTATTATTTGTCTAGGTTTCCGTGATTGAAGCCTGTACCGTACATCCAAATCGCCGATAACCGCCTTCCCACATCAACGTGAGTTCATAGCCTCGCACTCTTTTATATGTTTTTATGAAATGTTTTATAAACCCGCGAGGGAGATAACATTTTAGTTTTGATAAAATAGGACACCATTTGTCCCGATTGTTTGTTTATTGATTTGGACCCGAATGATTGTATGACCCGATGAATGATTATATGACCCGATGTATGAAGTAAAATAGATTACTAAAGTTAGGTTATGTCACTAAAAGTCCCGTTAGCATGAATTGTGAACTACTGGGATTTGGTAGACGCTTATGCATATAATAGTACTATTTGGGGACGATCACCCCAGTTCGCGCCTTGACGGTTGATCCCCGTCGTGCCACATTGATTGGTAAGCGAATTTATGTATGAGAAGATTTCCATAGCGTGATTTTTGTGACGACACGCTAACTTAGATGGGCAAATTGAGTTTCGGGTTAGCTACCCGTTGTTGGTTACAGTAAGGTAACAATGTCATGCGGCTTATAATAATCCAAATAACGAAATACTGCTATATGCACTGAATTACGATATATTGCCTGACTAGCAATACGGGGTCTTATTATTGATATTATGTTTGTGTTTTGGTTTTACATAACCATATTCATATAACGGTTTTTATTTAACTTTATACAACGTTATAAAACGTATTGTATGATGTTTTTACGACTTTGGTTCGTATAATGATTTTGAAGGCAAAAGCCTATATTATGATTGTTGATAAGGATTTGTATAAAATGACTTTGGCTATTTCATGGCCTATTACAAAGATTTGTACAAAATGATTTTCGGTAATAATTATATACCGATGATATATTGATGGTTTTATAGAACTCTATGAATTCACTCGGCGTTATCGCTGACCTTTTCTTTTAACATGTTTTATCTCAGGTACTTGAAGGTAATTCTCAGGAAGACAACAAGAATTAATGGCCCGCACTTAAATAATAATTTCCATTCAAATGCTTTGTAAAACCTGTATGAAATACAATGACTTGGGACCTATTTAAATTTGATATTTATGAATGGAAATGTTTTATTATTAAACGACGCGATTTTTAAGCGTTGTCTATGATGTGAGTAATGTGCTATCCCGTAACACCAACGAGTCTTCCGCTGTATTAAATTGTGTAAATTTGAGGGTGTTACAGTTTGGTACCAGAGCTCTCGTTATAGAGAACGAAAGATTTTTAAAACCAAGGTTTAGAATAAAACATTTCAAAATCTTTTAACTATAAACATTTTTCTCAAAATGTCTAAAAATCTTTTGACTATAACGGTGCCGAAGAATTCCCGAGTTACCGACAAGGCCAGACTGAGAAGTGTTATTTTAATATATATATATATATATATAACTTGGAATATATATATATATATATATATATATATATATATATATATATATATATATATATATATATATATATATATATATATATATATATATATATATATATATATATATATATATATATATATATATATATATATATATATATATATATATATATATATATATATATATATATATATATATATATATATATATATATATATATATATATATATATATATATATATATATATATATATATATATATATATATATATATATATATATATATATATATATATATATGATGTAATTTGATTACATGATTGTTTGATGATTATTTTAATATTTATACGAGGTATTTATACGACGTAGATTGTCACAAGGAACCCTAAATCCCCTAGTAAATTAATCGAAGCTATTCTCGTAGGAATTCTAGCTATCCTAGATCTAAACCAAGTTGTGGATATTTATGATCCCAACAAAAAGGTTGATATTCGTAGAAATGTAGATATTAGTTGATTGTGATACTGAAGAAGAATTGGCGAGATTAAATCTGATATCGATGTCATGACGATCTTTCCTTATAGAGTGGAGTTTGGCAAAACGTTACAACCTGGAAAGGTGTCATCTGATTCGTTGTCACCCAATTCTTAAATTGAAATCGAAAGGGTGAATGTTGCACTTGAGGCTGTCAATGGAACCATTACCCAAAAGCCTCATGCCACTAGTACCTTTCCGAGAAGTCTAATTGAATGATCGAGTCATTTCATACTAGTGACTCATTTGATAACTATTGATGAAGGAGCTATAGGATTGGAAATTAAGTGTTATTCATATCGAGCTTTTATTGCCCAATTAAGGTCTAAGAATAAGGTTGAAAGTATTGGCGAATGAGGTAGGATATCGCATTGAGTATGATTTGGTTAAAACTTGAATAAAGTAAAATTTAACCCGTATGGAATATGAGATCGATAAGAGGAAGTCGTTAAGTCCTGTGATTGAATTATAAGGTTTTAATTGATTGTTGGTTTGTGTTAAGGGTTGTTCCTAGGCCATTTTCCAACGACGAGGATGCCCAGTGTCCAATAAATAAATTGAAGAAATCTTCTTCAAAATTGGGACCGATGGATCTTCCGGGACAGGTGGGACACCTAATGACTCTTGTATATTAGTATTCATTATGGTATCTTTTAAAATCCCTAACTTAACTGAGACATCAGTTGGTAGGATGAGTTCTTGGAATTGTATGACATAGTGACATAATGTGTTACTGTACAATTTTGACTTGTTTGTGATTAATGAAAAGACTACCATTGATTGCTAAATTCTACATGTATCGATGTTATCTATCCTTTATTGCTTCATCCTAATGTTCTCATTAGTGATGCAACCATTGAACAAGTACTCATCTTGATTTGGGTTACGTTGTGGATTATTCTTTTTGAGTGCCATCGAGGTCATAAACCTCATGATTATTTGGCTAAGCTCATTTCCTGATATATTGTAGTTAGTTCTTGGTGAACAACTTTTCATCACTCTTTTGCAGATCACTCATTGTTTTTATAAAGTTAAAACAATATCCTTTGAGAAAATTGAATTTTCGTCACTAAAAGGATTATTCAAAGTGAGATTTATAAGTAATTGTTATCGAAATGAAGTTGTTTATAAAACACCTTGGAAAACTTAATTGTTTTCATAACAAAGAAAATCTTTGTAAATTTATTTCTGATTGTTATTTAAGAATTAAGCATGAAAATATTTTTATTATAAACATGATGATAAAATTTTGACGAACTGAGTATTGCATCGTTAATCTTGAAATTGTATATAGTTGCGCGCCTACATACAATTTGGAAGGGACCATGCAAGGCTGATTAGTAGTCACCATGAAATTGTTAATAAACAATACATTTTCTTTGAAGATTGTGAAAGATTAAATTTTATGAGATCTGCAAGAAGTGAAAAATAGGGACATAGTGTTAGGGACACCTACATATGTGTCCGTACCATTTATTCTTCTGAGTTGAATTTACTCATCTGTGGAAATTTTCTTATTTGACAATTGACAATTCTATCTTGTCTAATTCTTCCGTGGCGAGATTCTTTGAAAAAGTATATGATTAATACTTCGCTTTTGGCTAGGTACAAAATCTTATCGCCTGAATCCTTTCGAATTGAAAACCGGTCTAAAGTGCGACTCAATCGTATTTTGGTGAATCAAGATAATGGTTTGGTTGATTTATCTAATTTAAACTATAAGAAAGTAATTAAAGTGTCGTTGAGTAAAATGGAAGAATAAAGATTAATACTAAAATGACGAGTAAAAATAAATGCTTGTAAACTTTAAGGCAAAATTAGCACACTAAATAAAACTAACACTTAGAAATTTAATGAAAACAATACACTAAATAAGCCTAATCGGAATAAGCCAAAAACAAGCCCAGATCGGAATATATTCCGATCTGGTGGTCGGAATATGGGGGATGATGCAATCGGAATGTCAAGGTCCCAATCAGAATAATAGACAAAGACTACCAATCGGAATGTTGGGAGAACAACTACAATCGGAATGTTCAGCAAGGGGCCAGATCGGAATACTTTAATACCTAATCCGATCTATTCGATCGGAATAACAAGGGATGCTGATCGGAAAATGAAAACCCTTTTCTGATTTGATCAATCGGAAAGAGGGAAGTGGAGGCTAGTCGGAATATGCTAATCGGAAAGGGGTTTGTACCATTTCCGAAAATGGAGGGATTCGGTTAAAAAGCTAAGGAATAAGCTAAAAATGATAAGCTTACCCTCAAACTAGGACGAATAAAAAACAAACCGGATCAAATAAGCACTAATCTCAACTTATCTAACCTCAAAATAAGCAACTTTTCAATCAAACAATAAAAAATATGAACTTTTGAAGAAAGTTTTTTATAAGAAAATAAGCTAATCATAAAAATAAGCCAATAAGCACAAGAGTCTTAAAGCTTAATCAAATGAAAACTTATGAAATGATCAAAAGATTAACTTTTAAGGCACGAAATCATTAAGAACAACACGGATCATATGATAATCGCACCAAAATCAATCTAAAATCAAAGAAAGGTAGAATGAGATTAAGGATTAAAAGCTTAAAATAGAACTTTGATTAATAAAATAAGCAATACAAAATGTATAATCTTGAAAGATTAAAAGAAAAGATGAAATTTAGTGAGAGAAAGTTTTAGACTTTCTCTCTCTAAAACTAGAAAGAAAAGTTAAAATTAAAAACTAGCTAACTAACTAACTACCCTCCTAATGACTATTAGGAGGGTATTTATAGGGAAGGTGGAAGGAGTGCATGTGTTGCATCTTCTTTCTTTCTTTCTTCACGTTTTCTCGACTCGACTTTAATTCTTTGTCTTTGTCGTCTCGGGATTTGAACTTGTCTTTTAATTTTCTTCTTCTATTAGACTTAAGTTCTTCGACCTCGTTAAACTTCCGTCTTTAGACTTTTTCTTCGATAAATCTTCAGAATAGGCCTTGGATTTCCGTTCTTTTTGCACTCTTGATCTTTTGACTTCGTCTTTTCCTGTTTCTTCGATAAAAGCCCGTGAAAACCCGTGTTTTCTTCCTTTTTCATATTTTCGTCCTAAAACACAATAAAAACACAAACCACGCATAATTCCGACTTTTACGACATAAATCACACGTTTTGGTCTTGTTATTATTGGAAATAAGTGGAAAAGGATAAGTGTTTTCACACTTATTAAATCCCCTACACTTGACCATTGCAATGCCCTCATGCAATGCATTAATTTTAAAGCATGGTTTACATTTTCTATTATAAATAACCCACCTTGGCCTTTATTAAATACTAAACATAAAGATAGAAATAAGTAAATAAATTAAAAACTTACATTGGGTTTTGGCGGCCATGAACGTTTATCATCCTCAAGTTTCACGTTCCCCATACCAAGCTTAAAAACGAGATCATTGTTATTATAAGTTAGCAAACTATCACGAACTCATGTGGGCCAATTATTCACTTAGACTCCCTTATTCCTAGGTATATCTCTTATATTTTGTTTTTGTCTTGAATGATCACAAGGATGCATTGTTTGACTTATTTTGATAGTTATTTAGGCAGAAAATAAAGTGAACGATTTAATCAATAGTTAGCTAAAGGACCAAATCTTTTAAAACTGCTTCTCGGGACCTCATAAAGTTCATATCTTGGCATAACTCGCTTCACGATTTGAGACCTTTCTCGGACCGATATTTAGCAACGACTTCATACTTTGAATCTTGAGAGACGTTCATGAAATAATGGTCTTCTTTTCATAATAGGAATTTCTTCACTTGAAATTTTGAGAGATTCATCATCTTTGGACCACGACTTCTTCATTTTTCTCCAATCTTTATTTTGGACTTCGATATACAACGATCCGCCTCCTTTTAGGACTTGGATCTATTTATCCTCATACCTTGTTAGGGTCTTTTCGGATAGACTTCTCCATGACTTTTGGGGAGTTCTTACTTTTCGTCGTGTGTCTCGATCCTTCATATCGATTTTCGATAAATGATTCTTCACATCACTTTTGGATCTTTAGCAACAAAATGTAGCCCTCATGCCTTGTTAGGGCCTTTTCGGACTTGCCAATCTTCGCATCCCGCTTCAATAAGTTATGCCTTGGCTATGAACTCTAATTCGTACCGAGCAACTTTTAAACGATCTGGGGCTAGAAGCTAAGTAACCTTTTAAATCGTACAACCTTATTTATTGCAGATAAATTTATTAACAAGCGGAGGGAGAATAGGCTTATAATTAACTCACATAAATTCACGAAAGAATACCGAACTTATAATTGACTCTATCATCTCTGGTTCTCCATAGTTAAAATCTCAAGGAATGAGACTCGGGGATGCTTAGCCTATTAAATCAATGTTTTGGGTTTTCGAGTAGCTTATAGGATCTTGCGAATTCTTAGACTTTTTCAAGTTTAGAAATCGCATTTTAAAGTTCCCTTGATAAACAACTCTCTAGGATCAATTATAGGAACTTGCGAAAAGTTCTTGTTCTTAACCCATGAGAGCTAAGACTTTCGCGTTTTATAGCTCCCTATATAAAATCCTAGCAAAACTTGACTTAAACACGTTAAGGATACTAGCTAGAGTAAACTTAGGTAAGTAAACTCGGGTAGAGTCAAAATGTTCACGACAAAGAAAAATCTAAACCACTTTATTGAAAATTTATTCTAGCAATGGAAAGAAACTAAACATGATAAAGGAAAATACAACTATACAACTAGGCCAAAATAGATTAAAAATTTTGAAAAATGTCGAAAAAATCGAATTTTCCGGTTAAAATGAGGGCAAATTCATGGAAAAGACCACTTACTTCGATAGAAGTCCCCCCTACACTTGAGATAAACATTGTCCTCAATGTTTAAGCATGTGGGAGTAAACTCCCCTACACTTATGACATTGTACACTTTGTTTAAATCATGCTAAGGAAAGGACAACTAAAGTGAATTCAATGTGAACACATATATAAAATATGAAATATTGAATCACAAGAGTTTAGGATAAAACCAGGAAGATGGGAACACGGTATCACGGTTCGTCAAAAGTCATCAAGATGCTCTCTAAAGCTTTAATCCCTTCACAGCACAAGAAACAAGACAACAAACACATACGGGGCTCCCCCTACACTTATTATGAAAGTAGTAAAGGATAGATCACGGGTTGCCTCCCGAGAAGCGCTTGTTTTTGTTCACCGAGTCACGAGCCTGACTCGACCCAATTTAATTCATGGGGAACGTGGTGAGGGATAGAAGCATCTCATGAGAGACGTCCTCACCAAAGTACAGCTTCAGACGCTGGCCATTCACCTTGAAATTGGGCCCATTTGGCTGAGAAAGCTCAATGGTCCCATATGGAAAGACTTTGGCGACGATGAATGGACCAGACCAGCGGCTCTTCAACTTGCCAGAGAAGATCTTCAACCGAGAGTTAAAGAGTAAGACTTGATCACCAACGTGGAACTCTCGGTTCTTGATTTTAGCGTCATGAATGATCTTGGTCTTCTCCTTGTAGATCAGCGCGTTCTCATAAGCTTCATTCCGCAGTTCATTTAGCTCGTTGAGTTGAATCTTGCGATGATCACCGGCTTTGTTGATGTCGAAGTTAGCCCACTTCAAGGCCCAGTGCGCCTTATGTTCCATCTTGATGGGAAGGTGGCATGCTTTTCCGTACACAAGACGATAAGGTGTACAACCGATCGGGGTCTTGTAAGCAGTACGGAAAGCCCACAGAGCATCATCTAACTTATCGGCCCACGCGGCGCGATGCTCTCCCACACTACGCTCCAAAATTCGCTTCAATCCACGGTTGGATATCTCGGCTTGCCCATTGGTTTGGGGATGATAGGCGGTGGATAGAAGATGATTAACACCATATTTAGCCATGACTCTTGCAAATTGATCGTTGCAAAAATGAGTCCCGCGGTCACTGATAATAGCACGAGGAACGCCAAATCGAGCGAAAAGCTGCTTCAAAAAGTTCACAACCACCCTCGCATCATTCGTAGGAAGAGCCTTAGCTTCAACCCATTTAGAAACGTAGTCGACGGTGACGAGGATGTACTTGTTCCCTTTGGAGGATGGAAATGGTCCCATAAAGTCGATGCCCCATACATCAAAGATTTCACATTCCTGTATGAAATTTTGAGGCATCTCATCCTTATGTGTGATCTTGCCTTGGCGTTGGCAAGCATCACAATGCTTAACCATTTCGTGAGCATCACAATAAATGGTGGGCCAATAGAATCCAGAATCAAACACTTTCTTAGCGGTGTAGTTGGGACCAAAGTGACCACCGGTGGGTCCTTTGTGGCAAGCTTGGAGAATGTCAAAAGCTGCCGGTCCGTCAACACATCGACGAATGATCAGATCAGCACATTGTTTGAATAGAAAAGGGTCATCCCAAAAGTAAGTCTTAACATCATTCAAGAACTTCTTCTTTTGTTGGGATGTTAACCCTTTGATGAGAATACCACCCGCTAAGTAGTTTGCAATGTCCGCAAACCACGGGGTGCCATCAAGATTGAGATTTATAGACATTAAGGTCTCAAGGGGGAAAGAATCATTGATCTCTTTATTCGGATGTTCCCCTTGATATGGATCCTCAAGTCTGCTCAGATGATCCGCGGCCAGGTTTTCAGCACCCTTCTTGTCATGAATTTCAATGTTGAATTCTTGAAGGAGTAAAACCCAGCGAAGAAGTCTTGGCTTAGAATCATTCTTTGTCATCAAGTACTTCAACGCGGAATGGTCCGTGTATACGATGGTGGGGGATAAAACAAGATAGGGGCGAAATTTCTCAAAAGCATAGACAACAGCTAAAAGCTCTTTTTCGGTTGTCGTATAATGCAATTGAGCCCCCGTCATTGTTTTGCTAGCATAGTGGATTGGTTGGAAGTGTTTATTCACTCTTTGGCCCAAAACCGCACCAATAGCAAAGTCGCTAGCATCGCACATCAAATCAAAAGGCAGCTCCCAATTAGGGGTAACCAAGACCGGTGCCTTAGTTAGCTTATCCTTAAGAAGATTGAAGGCTTAGAGACACTCTTTAGAAAAGATAAAAGGAGTATCTTTTTCCAAGAGGTGGGTCATCGGGCGAGCGATTTTAGAGAAATCCTGAATGAATCGACGATAGAAGCCCGCATGACCCAGAAAACTTCTTACACCCTTCACGGTTGAAGGTGGAGGTAATTTGGCTATGACATCTACTTTAGCACGGTCGACTTCCAGACCGGCTTTAGAGATTTTGTGTCTTAGCACAATGCCTTCTTTTACCATAAAATGGCATTTTTCCCAATTCAGAACAAGGCGAGTGTCTTCGCACCGCTTAAGCATACATTCCAAATTGGCAAGGCAAGAAGAGAAGGAATCCCCAAATATCGAGAAATCATCCATGAAGACTTCCATGGTTTGCTCAACCATGTCATGGAAGATAGCCAACATGCACCTTTGGAAAGTCCCGGGGGCATTGCATAAGCCAAAAGGCATTCGTTTGTAAGCAAATGTGCCATAGGGACAAGTGAATGTTGTCTTCTCTTGATCTTGGGGATCGATGGGTATTTGGAAATAACCTGAGAAACCATCAAGAAAGCAGTAATACTCATTACCCGCTAAACGTTCAAGCATTAGGTCCATAAAAGGTAGAGGGAAATGATCCTTTCTCGTGGCATCATTGAGTTTGCGGTAGTCTATACAAACTCTCCACCCAGTAACGAGACGGGTAGGAATCAACTCGTTGTTTGCATTGGGCACAACGGTGATACCGCCTTTCTTAGGCACACAATGGACTGGACTAACCCATGGTGAATCCGAAATAGGGTAAATCATACCCGCATCAAGAAGTTTGATAACCTCTTTTTTGAGGACTTCATGGATTTTAGGATTCACCCTTCGTTGGCTTTGAATTGTGGGCTTAAAGTCATCCTCCATGAGAATTTTATGTGTGCAAAAGTGAGGATCAATTCCACGGATGCCGGAGATTTTCCAAGCGATAGCTCTTTTATGCTTCTTCAACACTGTGATGAGTCGGGCTTTTTCGTCTTCTTTCAGATCCTTTGCGATGATGACCGGTAACTTCTCGTTGTCTTCCAGGAAAACATACTCAAGATGAGGAGGTAGGTCTTTAAGCTCAAGAGTAGGAGGATCCTCAATAGATGGTGTAACTAACGATGGATCATCATTAGTCACCTCTTTAGGAGAAGGAGGAGAAAATGGGTCCTCATTGAGAATTCTCTCAATAGTACGAATATCTTCATCCCAATTGGTGGACAAATTATCATACTTAATGTTGAGAGGACCCAAGCTAGCTTCGAAATCATCCAAGTCACTTTCTCCAAACGGAGTCAAAGCTGGAGAAATTGAGGCAACGGTCTCAACATTGGGTAGAGAAGAAAGAGTACTTTTGCAAGCATCATGAAAATTTTCTTCACAAGCCTCATCGAGAACATCAATAGCATTAACACTCTCATACGAATAAGGTTGCTTAGAAATCTGACCCATGTTGAAGACAATTTTATCGTCACCAACTCTCATGATTATTTCGCCCGCGGCTACATCAATGAGAGTGCGACCGGTCCTCAGGAATGGACGCCCAACGATTAATGGAACACGAGGGTCCATCTCGTAGTCAACGACAACAAAATCCGCCGGGAAGGTGAATTTGTCAACGCCAACAAAGACATCTTCGGCTATCCCCACTAGATAAGTAATGTTTAGATTTTTCTAGGTTCAATTGTTGTTCTCGGTATCTTAACGAATTGATCTAGGTTCTCTATGTGACTCAGTCGTTCTTTGGTGAAACAAATATTTTTGGTTGTTTTTAAGTAAAAGTGCGAAACTTTAAAGTAAAAGTGCGTTAAAGTAAATCTAAGTCTAATTAAAATAATGGTGCAAGTATATAAAAGCGTGACTGAAATTAAAAGGCACTAAAATAAATGACGTAAACTTAAATCTATCTAAGGCAAACTTAAAACACAACTAAGACTTAAACTAAGGCAAGATTAAAATTAAACTAAGGAAAATAATCTTTAAAGTTCAATTAAATAAAAAGGCGGGAAAAATAAAGCTTGAAAATAAAGATAAGAAATTTAAAAAGAAAGACTAAAAAGAAAGAACCTGACAAGAAACCTTGACTCGGAAGTTCAAGACTTCCGAATGAAGCAGCTTGATCCGGAACTTAGACCTTGATTCGGAACTTTTAAGTTCCGAATGAACAAAAGATGTTGATCCGGAACTTTTTCCTTCGTCCGGAACTTGGTTCGGAAGATCTGGCTGATTCGGAACTTCGTTCGGAAGTTCGTCCGGAACTTTCGTTCGGAAGTTCGTTCGGAACTTTCGTTCGGAACTTTTAGAGTTCCGAATGAACACTCTTGATCCGGAACTTTGAATGTTCCGGATGAACAATGCTTGAGTCGGAACTTTTAAGTTCCGAATGAAAGAACTTCTTTCCTTGATTCGGAAGTTTGAGACTTCCGGATGAAGCCCTTGGTTCGGAACTTTGAAAGTTCCGAATGAACAGACTCCCTCTCTTGATTCGGAAGATTTCCTGGAAATGCAGAAACACAAACAAACTATCCCGAAGAACAAGGGATAACAGTAACAGCAGATATAACACAATATAATCAAAATCAAACACTCGATTTAACTAAAACTAATAACGAAACAACTAATAATCATAAACAAACAATTTAAATCAACAAAACAAACAAATTTAACCACAACAATCAAAAACCCAATTGATCAAAATAAAAGCATGAACATGAACATAAACATAAACATCAAAATCAAATATTAAGAAAGGTAGATAAGAGATTGACAAGATAAAGTAAAGATTGACAATAATTAAATGAAAACTTACTTGAAATTAAATGAATTTAAGGTGCAAGACAAGGTAATTAAATTGACAAGAAATTAAATGGCAAAGTATTTAAATGTGGAAGACTAATTGTCACACTTAGCCAACAAGAGAAAATGATTAACAATCCTAATCTATATATAGGGGAGGATTAGGAAGCTTCCTCCCCTCCTTCTTTTTCTCTTAATTGCGTCATTAGGTCCTTAAGCATATATTCTTCACTAATTGCACCATTAGTCCTTTTTCCTTCTAATCTTCTTTAAACTTGGACTCTAATGACTTGTTGCTCGGGATTTCTTTGAACTCGTCTTTAAATTCTTCGATAAAATAGACTTGAATTCTTCGTCTTTTGATAAACTTCCGTCTTTTGACTTTTTCTTTGATAAATCTTCAGAATTGGTCGTGGACTTCCGTTCTTTTTGCACTCTTGACTTCTCGACTTCGTCTTTCATCTTTTTCTTCAATAAAAGTCCGTAAATGCCCGTGAATGTCCGTGTTTTCTCCACTTTTCACCTTTTCGTCCTAAATCACAACAAAAACACAAACCACGCATAATTCCGACATAAAAGACATAAAATACACGTTTTGGCTCGGTTATTATTGTAATTAAGTGGTAGAAAAGATGGGTGTTTACACACCTATCAAATCCCCTACACTTGACCATTGCAATGTCCTCATGCAATGCATTAGTTACAAAGCAAGATTACATTTTTCATCATAATCAATCCACGTTGGCCTTTATTAAAGAGATAGAAAATTAAAAACATACAAAATAAAGAAATCAAAAGCATACCTTGGGTTTTGGAAATGTTATGAATAATCATCATCCTCAAGTTTTTACTTTCTCCAAACCAAGCTTAAAAACGAGATCATTGTTATTATAAGTTAGTAAACTATCACGAACTCATGTGGGCCAATTATTCACTTAGACTCCCTTATTCCTAGGTGTATCTCTTATATTTTATTATTGTCTTGAATGATCACGAGGATGCATTTTTGACTTATTTCGATAGTTATTAAGTCTAAAAATAAAGTGAACGATTTAATCAATAGTTAGCTAAAGGACAAAATCTTTTAAAACTGCTTCTCGGGACCTTATAAAGTTCATATCTTGGCATAACTCGTTTCGCGATTTGAGACCTTTCTCGGACCGATATTTGGCAGCGACTTCATACTTCGAATCTTGAGAGACGTTCATGAAATTATGGTCTTCTCTTCATAATATAATTTCTTCACTTGAAGTTTTGAGAGATTCATACTTGGACCACGACTTCTTCATTTTTCTCCAATCTTTATTTTGGACTTTGATATACAACGATCCGCCTCCTTTTATGACTTGGATCTATTTATCCTCATACCTTGTTAGGGTCTTTTCGGATACACTTCTCTATGACTTTTGGGGAGTATTTGCTGTTCGTCGTGTGTCTCGATCCTTCATATTGATTTTCGATAAATGATTCTTCACATCACTTGGGATCTTTAGCAACAAAATATAGCCCTCATGCCTTGTTAGGGCCTTTTCGGACTCGCCAATCTTCGCGTCCCGCTTCAATAGGTTATGCCTTGGCTATGAACTCTAATACATACCGAGCAACTTTTAAACGATCTTGGGCTAGAAGCTAAGTAACTTTTCAAATCGTACAACCTTATTTATTAGCAGATAAATTTATTAGCAAGCGATGGGAGAATAGGCTTATAATTAACTTACATAAATTTACGAAAGAATACCGAACTTATAATTGGCTCTATCATCTCTCGTTCTCCACAGTTTAAAATCTCAAGGAATGAGACTCGTGGATGCTTAGCCTATTAAATCAAAGTTTTGGGTTTTCGAGTCGCCTATAGGATCTTGCAAATTCTTAGACTCTTTCAAGTTTAGAAATTGCATTTTAAAGTTCCCTTGATAAACGACTCTCTAGGATCAATTATAGGAACTTGCGAAAAGTTCTTGTTCTTAACCCGTGAGAGTTAAGACTTTCGCGTTTTATAGCTCCCTATATAAAAGCCTAGCAAAACTTGACTTAAACACGTTAAGGATACTAGCTAGAGTAACTTAGATAAGTAAACTCGGGTTGAGTCAAAAGATTCACAACATTTGAAAATTAAAACCACTTTATTAAACATTTATTCTAATAAGGAAAGAAAATAAACTATACAAAAGGAAAAACTAATAGGCCAAAACAGTTCAAAAATTTTGAAAAATGTCGAAAAATTGATTTTCCGGTTAAAATGAGGACAAATACAAGGAAAAGACCACTTAACTTCGATAGAAGTCCCCCTACACTTAAGATAAACATTGTCCTCAATGTTTAAGCATGTGGGAGTAAACTCCCCTACACTTAGGACATTGTGCACTTTGTTTAAATCTCGCTAAGGAAAAGACAACTAAAGAGATTCCTATTTTAATATTGAGAAAATATAAAATAGTGAATCGAAAAGAGTTGAGGATAGAACCGGGAAGAAGTAGAACACGGAATCACGGGTCGTCAAGAATCATCAAGAGTGGATCATTGAAGCTCGAATCCCTGATTAAGAAGTGAGGAGAGGAAAGCAAACCAAAGGGTCTCCCCTACACTTATGATAAAGAAAGCGAAAAGATAGATGCATGGTTTGCCTCCCAAGAAGCGCTTGATTTTTGTTAACCGAGTCATTAGCCTGACTCGACGTTGATCATCAACGGAAGAAGCATGAAACATATCCACCAGGATCAAAGACGTAGTTTTCATCGAGCAAATAACACAAGCTTAAGGCGAACAAGGAAAGCCAAAGAAGAGTAGGCAAGGTTCCCTTAAGCAGTGATGGAGCACGGTGGAAGCAAGGGTGAAGTGGTGCAAGCATGTCTTCAATATTTCCAAAGATTTTTCCTTTTATTTCATCAGGTGGATACTGAGATGGCTTAAAGACTTCAATACCGGGGTCGAACACCTGTTCCTTTAAGGGAAAATAGCACTCAGGCTCAGCAGAGTGTGAAGAAGATCCGCAAAGAAGCACAACCTCGTCCTCAGAAGGGGGACAAAGAGGTGTCAAATCATATGTGCAACGGATTTTGGTGTCGACTGGTTTCTTCTCCTTTGACAGAATGTTCTTCAAATCCAAAGTAGGATCAAGAAGATAATCTTCAAAGTCATAAGGAGGAGCATCACTCTCATGAGGGAAGTAAGTGTTGAGAAATTCAGAGAAATCTTCCTCAAATGAGTAATCGTCCAAAGTAGGATCGAGTGATGGCGGAGGATCTTCGTCATGTGAAGAATCGCTCGAGATAGTATCGTCCTCATCAAAATCATCGAAAGTGGGCAGCTCGGGATACTCAGAAGTACAATCAAAATCATCCGAATCTGAGCTAGAATCATCATCATCATAAGCATCAAAGACCGGTGGAGAATCATAAATGGGAGAAGCGTCCAAAGTGGAGCGAGAATCATCCACATCATCGTCAAAGAGTGGATTATCGATGGAAGAATCGAATAGAGGATTGTCGTAGACGATAAAGTCATCGAGCACATTAATCATATTCACTGATTCTCGGCCTCCAAAGGATTTGCCTGTAAGCTTCCCCATTTTAAAAACTTTTGAATCATCCCCGACTCGTAAGATTAACTCACCTTCGGCCACATCTACTAAAGCTCGTCCGGTTCTCAAAAATGGCCGACCAAGTATTAAAGGAATACGAGGGTCCATTTCATAATCAACTACGACAAAATCGACCGGGAAAGTAAATGTGCCAACTTTGATAAACACGTCTTCGGCTATACCAACGGGGTAAGCGAGAGTGCGATTTGCAAGTTCGAGAGTCATCTTTGTTGGAATGAGGTCGGGTAATGATAGTGTTTTCCAAACACTCAAAGGCATAAGATTAATACTAGCCCCGAGATCGGCAAGGGCAGTAAATTCTTCAGTTTTGTTGAACACGCAAGGCAACACAAAACGAGCGGGATCTCCAAGCTTTTCCAGTAATTCTTTAAGGATAACTGCTGAGCAGTTTTCATTTAAGCGTGTGTTGGCGAGTTCAATCAGCTTCTCCTTCTTGCTAAGCAATTCCTTGAATGCTTTGACAAATTTCGGCATGTGGCAAAGTGCTTCAACAAGGCTAATGTTGATGGTCATTTGAGATAGCATATCCACATATTTTGATACTTGACAGTCATTCTTGGTTAGCTCGTTGGTCTTGCCTATGCGAAAAGGGTATGGGATTCTAGGTTTATAGGTGGAAGGTGAAGGTGTAGTCGGTAAAGGTTGGGATGTTGAAGGGTCCTTCCTAGAGACATCGTCATGACGAGGCGGAGACGGTAATGGTGCACTAATACTAGGTGTAGGAGGAGTAGGGATACATGGTGGTGGAGGAGGTGTAGATGATGGGGGTGGGATTGGTGGTCCTACGATGGTGACTCCACTACGAGTAGTAATAGCACTCACATTGGCTCGCGGATTGGTGACGGTGTTTGAAGGTAGAGAACTTGAAGTAGAAGGTTGAGTGGCGGGCAAGAAACTAGCCAATAGATTCTTTAATTCAGTCGTTTGAGTGCTGAAGGAGGATTGAATATTATCACGAACCTCGGTTCTAATCTCATTTCCTTGCTTCAGGATATCTCCTTTCAAATTGATTATTTGGCTCTATAGATTCTTGATTTGCTCACCTTGGGTTCTCATTGTGGCTTCAACATCGGTGTTTATGGGTGGGGTTTGTTGGGTAGGTGGTTGATAAGGGTTAGAAGCCCTTGGTGGGATTTGGTTGCTTCTATTGTAGTTGTTGGCGGAGTTTTGGTTTTGAGGAGAAAAACCGGGTGAAAGGTAGTTGTTGGAACGGTAGCTCAGCAGATTTCTATCCCCTTGTTGTCTAGCTTGGTAATTTTCCGGTGAGTAATTACCGTAAGCTGCATACACATTTTCCGGATTTCCTTGTGTCGAAGGACAATCAGTGTATGAGTGAGGACCACCGCATGTTTCACAAGGATTAGCAACCGCTTTAACTTGTTGTTGTTGTTGGTTTGAAGCGAGAAGCGTAATACTTTTGCTCATTTCGGTCATCATGCGGGTGAGTTCGGTCATCTCAGGGTTTGCTGAGGTAGAGGAAACATTGACTCTCGGGTTGTTCCTTGAAGAAGCAAAGGAATCCCAGTTTTTATGGTGAGTAGTCATGTTCTCAATTAACTCTCTACACTCCTCGGGTCTCCTTTTCATGAATGTGTCACCGGCGGCTGCATTTATCATATCACGATCTCAAAAAGTCAAACCGTTGTAGAAAGTATCAATTAGGGTCACAGGGAGCATATTGTGGTTTGAACATCTATCGATCAAAACATTATATCTCTCCCAAGCATCAAAAAGAGATTCATCGGGATCTTGCATGAAACCGCTGATCTGATTGCGAAGGCTCGTGACCATGGATGGTGGAAAGTAGCGCGATAAAAAGCGTTGAGTCATGTCATCCCAAGTGTGAATAGAATTCTTCGGGAGACGATCAAACCATTTCTTGGCATGATGTAATAAAGTGTGTGGAAAGAGTTGTAGGCGAAGTTCATCCATTGTGGCACCGGCCAACTTCATGCTTTGGGTGATTGTAATGAACTTGTCGAGGTGTTTGTTGGCATCATCATCAGGCAATCCACGGAATGGGTTTGTTTGCACTTGCTGAATCATGTGGTGCTTCAACGAAAACTCAAGAGCGTTGATTTGCATCGGCGAAATCGGTCCTCCTCATCCAAACATTGTTGGTTGACAAAGTTCCTCCATGGTCCGAAGATCAGGCTGTGGAAGAACATTGTTGTTATTATTAGGGTGCGGTGGATTATTGTTGTTAACACCAGACATAGCTAAATCTTCTTGAGGCTCGGGCTCTTGATAATTAGAAGATCTAGTACGCATGCACCTATAAAGACAAAAGAAAAAGAAACCAAACACAAAAAAAAATATATATACACAATAAAGATAAAATCTTTTTGGATTTTTTGAAATTTTTTTAATTTTTATGGATTTTTATCAATTTTTAATTTTTATGATTTTTTTGGAATTTTTGATGCAAGAAAAGTAACGCTCACAAGTGAACGGATCCCAAAAAGCAACGCGTCTCTCACAGAAAACCGTTAATCTTTACGAAAAGAGCCGGCAGCGGCGCCATTTTAATGTTAAGATTTTACTCAGGTTAAAAAGATTCGTTGTACCAATCTCTTCGAATTGAAAAACTTATGTTTAATGTGTGACTCAGTCTTATTTTGGTGGGACAAAGATGTGTCGTTGTAGTTTTTAAAATAAAAGTGTGCGGAACAATTAAAGTAAAGGTGCTCTTGAAGTAAATCTAAGTCTAATTAAAATAATGGTGCAAGTATTTAAAAGCATGACTGAAATTAAAAGGCACTAAAATAAATGACGTAAACTTAAATCTATCTAAGGCAAACTTAAAACGCAACTAAGACTTAAACTAAGGCAAGATTAAAATTAAACTAAGGCAAATAATCTTTAAAGTGCAATTAAATAAAAAGGCGGGAAAAATAAAGCTTGAAAATAAAGATAAGAAATTTAAAAAGAAAGACTAAAAAGAAAGAACCTGACAAGAAACCTTGACTCGGAAGTTCAAGACTTCCGAATGAAGCAGCTTGATCCGGAACTTAGACCTTGATTCGGAACTTTTAAGTTCCGAATGAACAAAAGATGTTGATCCGGAACTTTGTCCTTCGTCCGGAACTTGGTTCGGAAGATCTGGCTGATTCGGAAGTTCGTTCGGAAGTTCGTCCGGAACTTTCGTTCGGAAGTTCGTTCGGAACTTTCGTTCGGAAGTTCGTTCGGAACTTTCGTTCGGAAGTTCGTTCGGAACTTTTAGAGTTCCGAATGAACACTCTTGATCCGGAACTTTGAATGTTCTGGATGAACAATGCTTGAGTCGGAACTTTTAAGTTCCGAATGAAAGAACTTCTTCCCTTGATTCGGAAGTTTGAGACTTCCGGATGAAGCCCTTGGTTCGGAACTTTGAAAGTTCCGAATGAACAGACTCCCTCTCTTGATTCGAAAGATTTCCTGGAAATACAGAAACACAAACAAACTATCTCGAAGAACAAGGGATAACAGTAACAGCAGATATAACATAATATAATCAAAATCAAACACTCGATTTAACTAAAACTAATAACGAAACAACTAATAATCATAAACAAACAATTTAAATCAACAAAACAAACAAATTTAACCACAACAATCAAAAACCCAATTGATCAAAATAAAAGCATGAACATGAACACAAACATAAACATCAAAATCAAAGATTAAGAAAGGTAGATACGAGATTCACAAGATAAAGTAAAGATTGACAATAATTAAATGAAAACTTACTTGAAATTAAATGAATTTAAGGTGCAAGACAAGGTAATTAAATTGATAAGAAATTAAATGACAAGGTATTTAAATGTGGAAGACTAATTGTCACACTTAGCCAACAAGAGAAAATGATTAACAATCCTAATCTATATATAGGGGAGGATTAGGAAGCTTCCTCCCCTCCTTCCTTTTCTCTTAATTGCGTCATTAGGTCCTTAAGCATATATTCTTCACTAATTGCACCATTAGTCCTTTTTCCTTCTAATCTTCTTTAAACTTGGACTCTAATGACTTGTGGCTCGGGATTTCTTTGAACTCGTCTTTAAATTCTTCAATAAAATAGACTTGAATTCTTCGTCTTTTGATAAACTTCCGTCTTTTGACTTTTTCTTCGATAAATCTTCAGAATTGGTCGTGGACTTCCGTTCTTTTTGCACTCTTGACTTCTCGACTTCGTCTTTCATCTTTTTCTTCAATAAAAGTCCGTAAATGCCCGTGAATGTCCGTGTTTTCTTCACTTTTCACCTTTTCGTCCTAAATCACAACAAAAACACAAACCACGCATAATTTCGACATAAAAGACATAAAATACACGTTTTGGCTCGGTTATTATTTTAATTAAGTGGTAGAAAAGACGGGTGTTTACACACCTATCAATAAGAAACCATACGGTTGGCTAATTCCAAAGTCATTTTGGTGGGGACTAGCTCGGGGAGAGATAATTGCTTCCAAACACTTAAAGGCATTAAGTTTATACTGGCACCTAGATCGGCTAGGGCCATGCAATTCTATACTCCCGGGAAGTTGCAAGGAATCAAGAAGCGACCCGGATCACCAAGTTTGGTGGGCAATTTCCTTAAGAGCACTGCGGAGTAGTTCTCATTAAGTTGGGTCTGAGCAATGTCAAGAAGCTTTTCCTTATCACTTAGAAGATATTTAAACATCTTAGCGTATTTAGGCATGTGAGCGAGAGCCTCAGCAAAGGAGATGTTAAAATTCAATTGTTTAAACATTTTTAGAAAGTTTGAAACCTGAATATCATCCTTGCTCTTTTGCTTCTCTTTCCTCAACCTTGAAGGATAAGGTATATTGGATGGAGAAGAAGGCTTTAAAGGGGTAGGATCACTCACAACCACGGGTGGTGGGGAAATGGGGATAGAAGGTGAAGAAGGTGGGGAAAGTTGCTCTTTTTCCTTGTTCACAATCACGGGTGGAGGTGTAGGAAGCTCGGGTTCCATATAACCTTTTCCACTACGAGTGGTGATTCCTTTCATCTCCCCTCCTGGATTCGCAACGGTATTACTCGGAAGAGTACCCGAAGAAGAGGGTTGATTACCTTGGATGAGCGAACCAATCATATCACGAAGGTTAATCGCTTGAGTATTGAAAGAGTCTCTCATGTTTGCATGAATTTCATTGCTGTGTTTTGCCATGTCATTCCTTAGCTCGGCTCGAATATCGTTCCCTTGTTTTGCCATTTCTCCCTTCAAGTTGCGGACTTGACTCTGAAGATTCTTCACCATCTCCCGATTAGTCTTCATGAATGTCTTGACGTCTGAACTTACTGTCATCGGTTGATTGAGAGGTGGAGCTTGGTAGGCTTGAGAATTTTCTTGAGGTGGGTATGGGTTGCGTTGGGATTGATATTGATTGTTTGCACGAGGTTGGGATTGGTTGTAGCTTTGTTGTTGGTTTTGGTTTGCAGGAGGGAAACCGGGAGGAGCAAGATAATTGTTGGAACGATAACTTAGCAAGCCACGGTCTCCTTGCGGGCGGGCTTGATAGCCTCCCGTGGGATAAGTGCCGTAAGCTGCGTTAACGTTTTCAGAGAAATCGCTTTGGGTAGAAGGACAATCATTATAAGAATGAGGACCACCACATGTGTCACAAGAAATAGCAACGGATTTAGCTTGTTGAAAGTGGTTTGTGGCAATGGACATGAAATCCTTGTGCATACTCGCGATTTGTCGGGTAAGTTCGGATATCTCAGGATTGGAAGTAGTAGAAGAAACATTGACTCTCTGATTAGATCTTGAGGATGTGGATGAATCCCAATTCTTGTGGTGAGTAGTCATGTTTTCAATCAACTCTCGACACTCCTCCGGTCTCCTTTTCATAAAGGTACCACCGGCGGCAGCATTGATCGTGTCACGATCACGAAAAGTGAGACCATTGTAGAAGGTGTCAATGAGAGTGATGGGGAGCATATTGTGATTTGGACAGCGGTCGATCAAATCATTGTATCGTTCCCAAGCATCAAAAAGCGATTCATCATTCTCTTGCATGAATCCACTGATTTGGTTACGAAGGCTAGTGACCATGGATGGTGGGAAATAGCGCGATAAAAAGCGTTGAGTCATGTCATTCCACGTATGAATAGAATTCTTAGGAAGACGGTCAAACCATTTTTCGGCATGGTGAGAAAGCGAGTGGGGAAAGAGTTTAAGGCGAAGGTCATCTATAGAAACTCCGGGGCACTTCATGCTTTGGGTTATGGTAATGAATTTGTCGAGGTGTTTGTTGGCATCATCATCCGGAATTCCGCGAAACGGGTTAGTTTTCACTTGTTGGATCATGTGATGCTTCAACGAAAACTCCTGAGCCGTGACGTGCATCGGCGCAATCGGGCCTCCGCGTCCGTTCATGGTGGGTTGACACAATTCCTCCATTGTCCGTAAATCAGGTAGGTGGACATTGTTGTTGTTGTTGTTATTCAAATTGGGTTGAGGTGGGTTATTATTGTTGTTATTAACACCAGCCATATCTAGATCTTCACGAGTCTCGGGCTCAGAATAGTTCGAAGATCTAGTACGCATACACCTGCAGAAGAAAAATATACACAGAGAGAATATCTATATAATCTTTTTGGTGCAAAAACTTTGGAAAAGAATTGCTTTTTAATGATTTTTAATGTTTTTGTATTTTTGAAGAGTTTTATATTTTTTAAGATTTTTTTGAAAATTTTTAAAGCAAGGAAAATAACGTTCAAAGAACGGATCCCAAAATTCAATGCGTCTCTCACAAAAAACCGTTAATCGTAACGAAAAGAGCCGGCAGCGGCGCCATTTAATACTTCGCTTTTGGCTAGGTACAAAATCTTATCGTCCGAATCCTTTCGAATTGAAAACCGGTCTAAAGTGCGACTCAATCGTCTTTTGGTGAATCAAGATAATGGTTTGGTTGATTTGTCTAATTTAAACTATAAGCAAGTAACTAAAGTGTCGTTGAGTAAAATGGAAGAATAAAGATTAATACTAAAATGACGAGTAAAAATAAATGCTTGTAAACTTTAAGGGAAAATTAGCACACTAAATAAAACTAACACTTAGAAATTTAATGAAAACAATACACTAAATAAGCCTAATCGAAATAAGCCAAAAACAAGCCCAGATCGGAATATATTCCGATCTGGTGGTCGGAAATTGGGGGATGATGCAATCGGAATGTTACTCAAGGTCCCAATCGGAATAATAAACAAAGACTACCAATCGGAATGTTGGGAGAACAACTACAATCGGAATGTTCAGCAAGGGGCCAGATCGGAATACTTTAATACCTAATCCGATCTATTCGATCGGAATAACAAGGGATGCTGATCGGAAAATGAAAACCCTTTTCCGATTTGATCAATCGGAAAGAGGGAAGTGGAGGCTAGTCGGAATATGCTAATCGGAAAGGGGTTTGTACCCTTTCCGAAAATGGAGGGATTCGGTTAAAAAGCTAAGGAATAAGCTAAAAATGATAAGCTTACCCTCAAACTAGGACGAATAAAAAACAAACCGGATCAAATAAGCACTAATCTCAACTTATCTAACCTCAAAATAAGCAACTTTTCAATCAAACAATCAAAAATATGAACTTTTAAAGAAAGTTTTTTATAAGAAAATAAGCTAATCATAAAAATAAGCCAATAAGCACAAGAGTCTTAAAGCTTAATCAAATGAAAACTTATGAAATGATCAAAAGATTAACTTTTAAGGCAAGAAATCATTAAGAACAACACGGATCATATGATAATCGCACCAAAATCAATCTAAAATCAAAGAAAGGTAGAATTAGATTAAGGATTAAAAGCTTAAAATAGAACTTTGATTAATAAAATAAGCAATACAAAATGTATAATCTTGAAAGATTAAAAGAAAAGATGAAATTTAGTGAGAGAAAGTTTTAGACTTTCTCTCTCTAAAACTAGAAAGAAAAGTTAAAATTAAAAACTAGCTAACTAACTAACTACCCTCCTAATGACTATTAGGAGGGTATTTATAGGGAAGGTGGAAGGAGTGCATGTGTTGCATCTTCTTTCTTGCTTTCTTCACGTTTTCTCGACTCGACTTTAATTCGTTGTCTTTGTCGTCTCGGGATTTGAACTTGTCTTTTAATTTTCTTCTTCTATTAGACTTAAGTTCTTCGACTTCGTTAAACTTCCGTCTTTAGACTTTTTCTTCGATAAATCTTCAGAATAGGCCTTGGACTTCCGTTCTTTTTGCACTCTTGATCTTTTGACTTCGTCTTTTCCCGTTTTCTTCGATAAAAGCCCGTGAAAACCCGTGTTTTCTTCCTTTTTCATATTTTGGTCCTAAAACACAATAAAAACACAAACCACGCATAATTCCGACTTTTACGACATAAATCACACGTTTTGGTCTTGTTATTATTGGAAATAAGTGGTAAAAGGATAAGTGTTTTCACACTTATTAATGATTACCGAGTGTTGATACCCGACTGGATGTATCGACGTTTCTATCATTTCTTTTGATTAGATTTCATTTGAATGACCTGGCCAACGATCTGAGGAGCTTTCGAAAGCGTACTCAAATTATGAAAACATGGGATATATCCATATTCGTTAAATGTTTTCGTCTGTATCTGATTTGAAATTCTCTCCCGTAGATTATGCGTTAACCTTACTCTTTAAAAGGTTAGTTATGTCTCCTGATATCCTTGAATTTGTGAAGGATCATGAATTATTATTAGTCTTTTGAAGAGATCAAATCTTATCAATGGTAACAAAACTGGAAAGTTGATAGTGCCAGTAGAATGGATTGATTGATTATGACATGACGACATTGTCTTAATTGATGGGAACTCGAATAGAATTCCCCTAATAATAAGATGTTGATTATCAAAAGTGATCTAGATAATTCTTGATGGATGACCATATCCTGCATTTAGACTTGAAATTATACCGTGAATGGTTGTGAATTAGTCATAGATATTATAATCTAGAAAGAACTTAAAATAAATGTATTAAAAGATGTTTATGTTATCTGAAACCTTAGGAGGTATTTGTTGGTGAATTACCTAAACTTTTGCCATTTAAGAAAGTCGAATTTGGTGTTGCACCTGTGGCATGTGCACTATACGTC
Source organism: Glebionis coronaria (assembly GCA_025667525.1). NCBI lineage: Eukaryota > Viridiplantae > Streptophyta > Magnoliopsida > Asterales > Asteraceae > Glebionis > Glebionis coronaria. The sequence goes on from CM046879.1 coordinate 179,643,238, forward strand.
AACACCATCTGCATTAAAATAATTACCGTACAACTGAGAGAGTTGTAGGAGAAAGCTTTTATTCTACCAAGCTCATCATTATGAAGAGCTATGGTGTTATCATTCCTTATATTTGTTGATTACCGTGAACTAGGTAAATTGATGATCAAAATCTATATCCACTACCCAAGATGATCGATTTGTTCGATCATTTACAAGGTTCTAGCGTATATTCGAAGATTTGATCTACGACATGGTTATCATCAACTTCGCGTCCGCGAAAAAGATTATCTATTCCAATCACTACATCCAGAACTTGTAATAAACATTATAAGTTTCACGTGATGTCGTTTGGATTGACTAATACACATGTAGCATTCATAAATATGGTGAATCCCGTGTGTAGCCTGTAATTTGATAAATTCATGCTTGTGATCATTCAGGACCATTTGTTTGTTTATAAGAATAAGAATCAGTTAATAATTAGTTATAGACTGCCTTAAATTGGCCGAACAATGAAAACCTGTACTTTGAGTATCTAACATGTGATTAAAGACTAAATCCTTTACATTATTTGACCGTGTGATTAATAGAAAATGGAATATATTGATTTTTCAAAAATTAGAACCATTAATGCTTTGGATTTTACCAGAAAGAAAATAGAAATATGTTTTGACAAATGTTTTAACAAAGGAATTTTTAAGGGATTATTTCCTTATACACAAATCATTTAACTAAACTCCTGTTTAGGGGTAAATGTTTGTGTATACCTCAACAAAACCTAAGAGGGACTGAGGAAACCTTTTAAACCATGACTTGAAATTTGAAACGATAATTCTTGCTTTTCAACTAAGAAAACTTTGACCAAAGTATAAACAAAGGTTTTTCGAACATTTACGAATCTTATTAAATATTTTCGATAAATCAACAAAAATCTTGTTAATTAAATTCAAATTTATTTTGAACATTTTATATAATTGGTCGAACTAAGAAATTTAAAATTTTTACGTTTACGTTTCATAAAAATTAAATATTTATTGTTAATTTACATGTAATAATTATCGACGCTTTAAAACGTCAGATCAAACAAAACTGATAAAAATGATAGCTGAAACGAGACTGAAACTTAGAAAATATGAAGAAAGGTGAACGTAATTACTTACACATTATATAGAAAGGATAAAGAACCAATTAGGATGTGTTCCTTAATAATGATTGTGCAAATAAATTACCGAGTAATTTAAAATATAGCCGATGCTTATAAGAAGGATAATATAAATAATAAAAGGGGGTTCACGGCTAATGTGAACCATTAGAATTGAGAAGCCAATGGAATTAAATGTTTTAAAAGGCCGTTTATGGTTGCCTAAATATGGAGGATTGTGAGATATAGTTATGTTGGAATCTTATAAGTATAAGTATTCTATTCCTGACATTTCTGATTTAATGTATCATTATCAGAAGAAGTTGTACTGATGGCAAATTATGAAGGCAGACATCGCCTCATACATTAGTAAACGTCTAGCTATTGCAAAGGTCATCATCTGAATTTGATTTGATTTGGGGCATCGTCGACAGACTGACCAAATATGTTAATATCATTCTCGTTAATAATAGATTCTTGCTGAAGAAATTGACTCTTTTGTATTTAAAGGAGTTGTGTAAACATGGTGTGCCGGTATCGATCATCTCTATCAAGATCCTCGCTTCGCATCAAATTTCTAGAGATTTGCTCAGAAGTCATTGAGAACGGATGTTGATGAGAGTACTGTGTACCACCCCAATCGAAGGGACAAGGTAAAGTAACGATACAAAATATTATAAGTTCTGTTTTATGCTTGAATGATTGACCTTTGGTAATAAACCGTATAATCGTTTTCCTTTGGATAGATTATCATTGATAATTATCGTATTAGGATTGAGATCGAATCTTATTAGGATCTAAATATTAGAGCATCTGTAAGCAGGAGTGGGGATGAAGACACCCGACATACACCCATTGTGAGTTGGACATGTCTTTTAGGTTTAAGGTTTCCTATGATGGCGAACCTAACCTTACAAAATACTCGACCCACAAGACCTGAAATGATTGTTGAAATTAGGATCTGATTATTGACTGCCGGTTGTGGGCAGAAGGTTATGTGAATATGAAATGTAGATCTTGAAGTGCCAAATGGGTAGCGAAGTTATGCCAAAAAATTTCACCTTGGAAAAATGAATAGACGATCTGAAAGATCATGGGAATTAATTCACCGTTATATGGGACCATTGAGATGTAAAAAGATTGGTTTGAAAGGCATATAAGCTGGATCTACCCTAGGACTTCAAGGGCTGCGTAAATTACGATTCGTATATCTAACTTGATGAAATGTCTATCAAGTGAAAATCTGACTATTCCTTAATGAAGTTTAGATCGACGAAAAGTTGCATTCATCAAAAACCCGTGAACATCATGGATAGAGAAAGTAAGTCAACATTAAGCCTGATCTTATTTCGTAGTTATGTTTGATGAAACTCGCGTATTGTAATGAATTACACTTATGAGAAAAGACCAAATGTGGAGGAAATACCCACATGGCTTTAACTCTATAAGAAGCGAGTAGTAAGATAAGATGATCTTTGAGGACAAAGATCCTGTTTAGGGGTAAATGCTGTGACAATCCGTCAATTTATGGTTTATATTTTATTCTAAAATATTATTTAAAAACATTATTTTAATGTTATATTATGAACTCACTTATTTTTGGGAAGAAATTTGGGTTTACGTCTTGAAGTAGCATCAACTACGTCTAAACCGGAGGATTCTACGTTACGTGCTTACGTTTACATACACCGTTTTTGGTGACAGTCTGACATTTTAGAAAATATATTTATCCGTGAATATTATTTTGAGATTTTAAATTTGTGTTGGTTCATAAACTCACAAATTCACGAGAAGAGATTAGGACTTACGTGAATAATTTAACTTCCTTTACGACTAAACCGGAAACCTTAGGATTACGTATTTACGTTTTCGAACTCCGTTTTTGATGAGACAATTTTTATTAAATTCGTTTTGTGCCGTTGATTCATAATTTATAAAAACGTTTTTCGTAAAATGACCCGAGGGCACGCAAATCGAGGAAACTAGAATCGAGGAGTACCCGTAAATAATTGGGGATGAGACAAAAACAAGTTTTGCCCCACCCCCTACACATGGGACGGCCACAATACTACAACACACCAACTTTGTGTCAAGTTTTAAGCTAAGTTACTTACACTTGTAACTAGCTTAGCTTATAAGCTAACAAACCACAAAACCATCCAAGCCAAAACCACTTCCCTCATTCTCACACATGCAAACCACACACAAATCTCTCCACCCTCCTCTTTGTGCCGTCCAACTCCACCATAAACACCATTTGATCAAAAGTTCTAGCTATAAACTTCAACTATACTTCACATATGTTGAAGCCAAGTTGAAGTTATGAAGATTGGTGCAAGTTTTAACATCTAAAAAGGAGTTTTCAAAGGAGTCAAGGGCTGATTATCATCAAGGTGTTCATGTAGATGGGTGGTCTTGAAGATGGTCTTGGTTTATCACAAGTTTCTCCATCAAAATCCATGTCTTAATCACAACCTACATCATCTTGGTGGTATAAAGATTGTTCTTCCCATCCTCTTGTTATTTTTATTATGTAATCATGTATTTTCTTATGTAATCATGTATTTTCTTTCTTATTGTATATGTATATGATGAATATATGATGATAAAAATGTTGTGTGGGGATCAAGTGTTGATAAACATGGGTAAAAAGATGAAAAACTATATGTAAAAGTGGTTAATCTTGCTTAATTAAGTAGGCTGTATGAAAACAGTAAATAACCATATGATGAACTGATAAAATGGTATAGATGAATTGACATACAGTGAGTATTGATACTTGTACACATGTGAGAGTTGGCCATGCAATGAAATCTTAAAAATGAGTGAGATATGATCAAAACAAGTTTAGAGTGCAAATCTGAGTACACTGTTTTTGACGAATTTTATAAAATACTTAGAGGTTGATTCATCAGTAGCTATAAAGGAATAAAATGAAGCACATATCATGTAGTTTCTGTGATAAATATTTGGGGTTCTATCTCCATGTATAACTCTAGATATGATCATTTTAGTAAACTAGATTTTTAGGACTGATTTTGTGAAATTAATGTTTAATATTATTATATAAGCACTCAAACTAATATAGTATAAAATGTGAATTGAAACTCACTAACTTATATATTTCATTTATATAAAAATGCATAAGGATAAATAAATGGACATTATATAAAAATGGTAGTTTGGTAAGTTTTATAAGTTATAAAAACGATATACTAAGTTTTACGTCTTTTCGGCTAAAACCAAAAGATTAACGTTTTTGTTAAATAAAACTTAGATGGTAGGACCCGTCTAATGTAAACTTTTATAAACTCACATACTGATATATAAACATATATAACAAGTAAAAACCAATAAAACCCGAGCTTTACAACATATAGACATTAACGGGCCAAAGTAGCCTTAATGGACAATAAACCCGAATAATTTGGTAACAGACTTATAAACTTATTTATTGGGCTTAACCCATTTTGGCCCAACATATAAAGTATAATACTGATAATAAAAGTATAATTGGGCTAATATAATATATTGGGCTTGTAATGGGCCCATTGGGCCTCAAAATGTAAACAAGTTGAACTAGTGTAACTAGTCTTGAAAAATTTCCAACACATAACACTAAAATGAGTAAATGAGAATATATAAACACACTTGATCATCATATATATAAAATCATCATATGTGTACATAATTGTTATTTTTATAAAGTCATTGGACAAGAGTCTAAGACGAGTATTATTTGTCTAGGTTTCCGTGATTGAAGCCCGTACCGTACATCCAAATCGCCGATAACCGCCTTCCCACATCAACGTGAGTTCATAGCCTCGCACTCTTTTAAATGTTTTTATGAAATGTTTTATAAACCCGCGAGGGAGATAACATTTTAGTTTTGATAAAATAGGACACCATTTGTCCCGATTGTTTGTTTATTGATTTGGACCCGAATGATTGTATGACCCGATGAATGATTATATGACCCCATGTATGAAGTAAAATGGATTATTAAAGTTAGGTTATGTCAATAAAAGTCCCATTAGAATGAATTGTGAACTACCGGGATTTGGTAGACGCTTATGCATATAATAGTACTATTTGGGGACGATCACCCCAGTTCGCGCCTTGACGGTTGATCCCCGTCGTGCCACATTGATTGGTAAGCGAATTTATGTATGAGAAGATATCCATAGCGTGATTTTTGTGACGACACGCTAACTTAGATGGGCAAATTGAGTTTCGGGTTAGCTACCCGTTGTTGGTTATATTAAGGTAACAATGTCATGCGGCTTATAATAATCCAAATAACGAAATACTGCTATACGCACTGAATTACGATATATTGCCTGACTAGCAATACGGGGTCTTATTATTGATATTATGTTCGTGTTTTGGTTTTACATAACCATATTCATATAACGGTTTTTATTTAACTTTATACAACGTTATAAAACATATTGTATGATGTTTTTACGACTTTGGTTCGTATAATGATTTTAAGGCAAAAGCCTATATTATGATTGTTGATAAGGATTTGTACAAAATGACTTTGGCTATTTCATGGCCTATTACAAAGATTTGTACAAAATGATTTTCGGTAATAATTATATACCGATGATATATTGATGGTTTTATAAAACTCTATGAATTCACTCGGCGTTATCGCTGACCTTTTCTTTTAACATGTTTTATCTCGGGTACTTGAAGGTAATTCTCGGGAAGACAACAAGAATTCATGGCCCGCACTTAAATAATAATTTCCATTCAAATGCTTTGTAAAACCTGTATGAAATACAATGACTTGGGACCTATGTAAATTTGATATTTATGAATGGAAATGTTTTATTATTAAACGACGTGATTTTTAAGCGTTGTCTATGATGTGAGTAATGTGCTATCCCGTAACACCAACGAGTCTTCCGTTGTATTAAATTGTGTAAATTTGGGGGTGTTACATGTTCGACCTTTGCTTTTTTATGTAATTATATCGTATGTGATCTAGTCGAATGATCGTAAGTTGTGAGAACTTGAGACGACATTGTCTAATGACGTCCGATCATGTAGAACACGTATCATGTAATATCTTTTTGACCTTCAACGACGATGCTTATTGAGTCTTTGACTGCGCATGAAGCGGAAGTGAGATTGTGTCTTTGTATTATCTTTTAAGAATGGATCTGTGTGTGAGCACGCTTCGATAACAAAAATATTTTCTTGTTATTTCTTTTTGATGTGCGTCCATGGTTATCCGGCCAATGGATATTCCTTTTACTTGCGATTTTCCTTTTGACTGGACTTACCCGAAAATCCTATCATTTGTTCTTGTCATCGAGTGAGGCTTCGTGTAATTCATAAAACTTTCATGTGTCGAGCTTGAAGAAGTTCCTGGCGGATAAGGATTTACTCATCCCTTTTGTTGAGATACAACTTGACGACAAGTTGTGTTTTGTGAGAAGAATCAGTGGAGATCATGGATCGAGTTTCACGTGGGATCGTGAGGACTTCTTTAGGAAGAAGTTCCATCGTCTTTCCTAGGGGTGCGCAATACGAGTAGGAGGTGAGTCAAGCGCCGGGACGTCGCTCCTTAAGGAGGTGAGAATGTAATAACCCGAACATAACGTCATTATTTTATCCTAATTATGTAACGGATTTTTAATTTCTAAGTAATGATGAGTATTATTATATTTGACGGTTTTAGTTGAAACCGATAATGTGTGACTATATTTAATTGTTGTGACAATTGAAGATTACTATTAGTGATCGCGATGCCAATGGATGCCCAAATATTATATTTTAGTATCGATTATTTCGATATTTGATATTTATGAATTTTTTATTTCATAACGTGTTAAGTCGAGTCGGAACTTTACTATTTCGTTTTGTGTGTGTTTAATTATTAAAAAGATCGATTTAACAAACGAGATTTATATTTTTATGAACCCGGGACGAAACCCGACTCTCGTAAATATTTTTAAAATTTACTGGAAGTCATTTCTCGCTTTTTAACTAATATTTACACTTTAGTCTACAAGAATGCATAGATTGTAATTTCTACCCCCCACCCACTATATAAAAGGAAGATTTTTTCGTCTCTTACACATAAAACACACACACAAAAATGTGTTCTCTCCCCTCTTTCTCCCTCTTTATTTTCGCCACCCTCCCATCATAAAAACACCATGTATCATCTATTTTTACTATCATCCATTGAAAACTAATTAAAGACCCATGTTGCAAATATTCTTGTGATCATTTTGATCTAAGAAAATCCCACATGCAAGAACTTTTTATTCTTTTAAATAATTTGATGAAGAACAAGTGTTTGATCCATTTTTAAGGTTGTGGTATTGTGTATTTGTTTTATTATTATTTTATTCAAAGTTTTAATGGTTGCATGTTTAAATTTTGATGTGGGTGATGAGACTGCTTTTATACATAGTCTCATCATCCAAAATAGGCTTAAAATGCATTAAATATCATGAAAATATGCCAAATATATGCTTGTGTTTGTTACATATGTATTTTAGGTACGAATATTGAGAAAATGGCAAAAGATCACAAGAAACAAGCAAAAACGAACACGGGAAACGAAGCCTCACAATGAACCAAGCCTTAATGGTGATTTTCCAAGAATAACCCTTGAAGAATTGAAGAATTTACAAGAAGGTTCCTCCAATATTGAATAATTGACACTTTAAACCCTTGTTTATTCATGATTACAAGTTTGGTCCTTAAAGTTTTTTAAATTGCAAAAAGAACCCTCCACTTTGAAGAATTGCTAAGAATGGTCCCTCAAACTTGAAGACTTGTCAATATTAGTCCTCCAAGAAGTCAACAAACAAGTCAAGACCTTGAAGAATGACGGAAATGCCAAAACACCCCTTCAAGAATCATCAAATTACAAGAAATACCCTTGAAATACCTTTACAAAACTTTTTGGGGCAAAAGTGTGAAAACTTAAACTTCAATTACAAAGGGTTTTCAGTTTTTACCAATTAAACACAAAGTGAAAGAAAGAAGAAAGAAAGGGGGTTTGTTTTGCCAAGACATGGAACTTACCTACTCTAATCAGAAGCTGCCAAGTGTCCCACTCACCCTCACAACCAATCAAAACTCACCCTTTGGCCAAGTCAAATCCCACTCATACAAGATTTTAACTAATCTTTATTAGTTAATAAAAAGGGCGGTTAACACATTATTCAAACATTAATCTAAATCAAAACCATCACTATTCACCGTATGAACAAATTTGGGTTTTCTTTAATTACTTGTAACTAAGCCCTATAAACCTCCAGAATTATGATTAACCTATCCCTAATCATAACCCTACCCTTAAACCCCATGCCACATCATCCCACAACTCACATAATAAACCCTTGTCCTACTTTTGGAGAAGATGCCAAAACAGTGCCAAAAATCCAACGCCCCACATTGAAGCTTACAACCTAAGCTTATTTGAGGCCTTTGATCAAATTCCACCTAGTCAGCAACAATAAAAAGCCAAGAAGAACTCACATGTTCAAGCAGATTTTCAAAATCCTCAAGGGCAATTCATGGACTTCACAACTTAGGGTTTACGTTTTTATTCAGTATTCTAGTAATCTTGTAGCCTATATAAGGCATAGGACCTCATACATTTAGCTTTTGCTCTTAGTTTTTCCATATTCACAAATCTGTAAATCCTTGTTTCATTTTAATGAAAAAGTGTTTGATATTGCTGATGAAATCCAAGTGCCAACTTCAATATTTTCTTGTTATTGATATATGTTTGTGCTTATTGAATCTTAAAACATGTTTTTAAACCTTGTGCAAGAAATTGCCAAGTTTTCTAAAAACTTGATATTTTGCTAAGTCTTTGGTACATCCTTGGAATCTTTGGATTACAAGTGATCTAAACACCCTGATAAGAAGCTTATCAAGGTGTTGGGAGCTTGTGGTTTGGGGATAATCAAGGAGTGGGTACAAAGGTTGCATTAATCAAGATTTTTCATTTTTTTGTTTTGATATAAACTGCTACTCACCTTGTTGTTCTTAGCAGCTTTGATTGTGGAAGTTTGTGCCTTGTTTTGCTAGGCACATAAGCTCAAAAATTCGTGAGTGTGGATGTACATTCATGAGGTTTGAGCCCTTTTACCCAAAATCTGATAAAGTAGTTGATTTTTGGTGATTCTGTGTTCTGTTGTTATAATTGTTGTTCTTACGGCTTAAATCTGCTTAATATTGCATGATATTGATGTTATGATGCTAAATTAGGCTTGGGATAAACTGAATCACACATTTGCTTTGTTAAACTTTAGATTAAAAAGTGAAAGGGGTGTTTGGGTTAACCTGTTTAAGCTTGCAAAGTGATTTTTAGTTATTGTGAAGTGTTGTTTATTGCTTGTATTTGATAAATATTTGGTTGTGTGCTATTGACTGCAAGTTTTTGACTTTTGAACATCAAAATCTTTATTGTGCTATAACTTGTTGATTTTTGCATGTTTTGACCTAAGATCTTGGTAACACATAGATTGTATGCATGATTAGGGCTAACAAGTGATTAAATCAAGTTTATATAACCTGTTAAAGAGATTTGAGGGTTTGAAATTAGATTTGTTGTCAAGTATATCAGCAAAGTGAGAAATCTGCTTGTTCTTGTTCATCACTAACATTTAAGTGCTTGAATCTTGTTCTAAACCTTGAATCATTGCAAGAAACCAGTTAATTTATGTTCATTTGAATTAATATAAGTTGTTGTGTGCATTTGGTTCAATTTGGTTGGCTTATTCTTGCTAAAACTGCTTATTTGTTGAAATCTGCTTTATTGTTCATGTCTCGTACATATCTGGTGATCTTTTGATTAAACTGTATCAATTGGGGCTTGTTGAATTTGTGTTTTTGGGATTGTTATTGACTCCTTGTGATCAACTGATTACTGCTTAACTTGAATCCAACAAAAATCCATATAAGACAAAAAGTCAAAATAGTCAAGTAGTGGGAACTCCTTTCTCGTGTTTCTAGCCACTGCTAGTTTTATTTGATCATCAACTTATTCATAAGCTATTATAGCTTATTTGGACTTGCAACAACTTAGTTTTTGTAATCAATCTTCCTTATTTGACCCATTGAACTAATCTGGAGCTTTTTAGGGTTTGACTTTTTGGTTTGACTAGAAAACCAAACAAGTTGACTTTTATATTAAGTGCTTATTGCTTTTTCCAGCTTATTCATTGTGCTTATTTGAAATCTTTTTGATTATTAACCTTAGTTTTGTCATTTAAAATCTTTTGCAAGTTGAATCAGCACTTGAGGTAGCCTAGAACTCAAAAACGACTATTTTGTCGTTTTGTGAAGAGAGCTTTTGCTTATTTCAGGCTTATTTCTTGGGCTTTTTCAAAATTTCTTTTCACAGATCTCTTTAGTATCCCAAAAGAAGCTTCTGTGTCAAATTAGAGCTTATGGCATTAGCTTATGGCTTAATGGGCCAAAATGCCCATTAAGAATAATTTGTTGACAATTAAGCTGTGATAAGCTCACTTTCAGCTTTTGGGCCTTCAGAGTTTTTTGCTTAAAATCAAATTTTGAGTCAATTAGGCGATTTTGGGCTTATTTGGTGGACTTTTTCTTATTGGGCCTATAATCAGCCCATTAAGGGTCTGTTTTGTCATTTAGCCCATTTTAAAGCCCCATAGGGGTATTTTGGTAATTTCAAGTTCATTTCAGTGTTTATTAGGTTTAAATAAACTAGTTTGCAACTTTTTAGAATTTTGGATTTTTAATATTATTTTATTATTATTTTATTATTAAAAATTAAATTTTAGATTTTTGCAACTTTTTCATTTTTTCTATTTCATATATATTAAGTTAGGAATTTTAAAATTTTTAGATTAATTTTAGTGTCATTAGATTAATTTTTAGAATTATTTTAAAATTTTATAGTTTTTAATAATTTTTAAATAGTTTTAATTAATTTTAAAATTCTCAAAAATAGTTTTAAATTTAGTTAAGCCATTTTAGAGGTTTACAAGTTAAAAAATCTCATTTTGGGATTTTTTTAAATTAAATTGAATTTTTTTGGGCTTTAATTAACATTAAAAAATTAATATTTAATTAAATAAAAGGTTTGAGTGATTTTTGATTTTTTGTAAACTCTAATTACATTATTTTGGATTTAATTTTCTAGGAATTTTTAGGTTAGTTTTTAAATTTTATCGTTTTCCACGGTTTTACGTGCACGACTTTTCGTCTTAGTTTAATTCATAATCGTAACTGTCATCCTTTCTCTTTTTCTTTTCTCATAAATTATAATCACAAAGTTAATCATTTTTTACACAACACACTAGCCATCTTGAGAATGATCCCCACTTTTGGGTCATTTACTTGTGGTTTTCCTAAACTATTTGTTAATACTTTCCCTAATTACGTTCTTTTTCCTAAAAGATGTATTTAAACCACTACATCAATTTTGGCGCCGCTGCCGGGGAGGCGTGTTGTGTTTTGATTTGAACAATTTTTGTTTTTATACTATCCATAATATCTATTTGTATTGGTAGCACTCTACTAATACGTATTATCGGTTTTTCATTTCTTGTGTGAATATTACTATATTGTATACGTAGAACAAAAAATTCACAAGTAGTCCAAAAGTGTGAAAACACAACCTTGATTCGGGATTTCATCACTCGATCATTGTACTCGAATCTCAAACAAGAAAAAACGCAAAATAGATAATTACTTTCGTGAAGCTTAATTTTGACAAACACAAACTATAAGGTGGGTATAAGGCGGGTATTATAAAATATACCATAAGGAAAAAGGCTCTTAAGTGCTTCGCACCGCCTCGTTTCCCCGCTTGCTTGTGCGTGTTTAGATAAAAAGGGCTAATCGAGGGTTTGCCAACCAAAGTATTATCTAAGTATCATATATATTTTCTTAGTTTCATTTGATTAAACCCTCTTGAACGTTTTGGTGTTCCACCAACGTTCTAAAGTCATCGAAGGTGTTCACTTCACGTGATCGTTTTCATTCCTTGAGGCTCCTTTAATCAAGAGATTTGATTTGAGGAGAGATTTGTAGATTTTTGTCTACTTAATACATTCACCAAAATCCAAAAAGTAAAAACAATCAAAAACCAAAAAAAATGGAAAAATTAAAATTACCAAAAAGAATCTTCTTTGCTCATCCCCACGTTGTACGTGATGTTTATGCTTACTCGTAATTAAGCAAGACGTGCACGTAAACGAAAAACCTGAAAGGAGACCACACCTAACCTTTCTAGTGAGGAATCTCCTATTGACGAACCTATCGTAGAAGAAGAACCAACCATGGCGAATCGAACTATGATGGAGTTACGTCAAGCACCCACCAAGGGTTATGGAGAGGCTATTGTGATTCCCTCCATCCTTACGGAGAATTTTGAAGTAAAAACAGGTTTGTTGTCGATGATCCAAAACAAAAAATTCCATGGTGATGAAAAGGATAACCCACACAACCATATCCGCCAATTCAATCGTCTTACCGCCACTTGCAAGTTTAAGGACGTTGCTAATGACTCGATTAAGATGATGCTTTTTCCGTATTCCTTAGCGGGGCCTGCTAAAATTTGGTTAGAGAAAGAGCCACCTAATTCTATATTGACGTGGAAGGATCTCGTTTCAAAATTTGTGAACCAATTTTTCCCGCCCTCTAAGACTACGCATTTGAAAAAAGAGATTTCAAAATTTTTAGAAGAATTTAATGAGAGTTTTTCTACGGCTTGGAATCGGTTTAAGGAAATGTTACATGAGTTTCCTCATCATGGTTTTTCCGACTTGCATCAAATTGACACGTTTTACAATGGATTGAATGATCATGAGAGAGATTATCTTAATGCCGCCGCGGGTGGTAATTTTTTGTGTAAAACGGCTAAGGAAGCGTTGTTGATTATTGAGAATATGTCTAAAGTCTATAGTCCTCGTAACACATCGAGTGTTTGTAAGGCTTCGTCATCGGCTTCACCTTCATTGTCCAGTACCATCGATGCTTGCCAAATTGAGGCAAATTTGGAAAACAAAATCTTTGATAAGCTTAAAGGTCTTTTAATTGAATTCAAAGTTGGTGAACAAAGTGCTCCTGCTACGGCTAAAGCGGTTGAGGTTTCTTGCATGTATTGTGGTGGAGGTCATGATTTCTCCGAGTGCATTACCAACGGTGGTAACACTTCGAGTGCCTATGCGGCCACGGGAACTTACAACCAAAACGGTCAAGTTACCCGCTCTAATCAAATGAATCCGCCGGGTTTTGCTCCCAATCAAAATGCTAACAACAACTATCGAAACAATCAAGTTGGTTACAAAAACAATTACAAAGGTAACAACTATGGGAATCAAGGGGCTAACAACAACCAAGTTTCAAACAAAAATCAAAACAATGATTTTCAAAACAACAACAAGAGTTTGCAAACTTTGAAAGATCTTCCAAATGAATTTGTTGAATACGCTAATGGAAATGATGCTAGGTTTGACAACATACAAAGAGAGATCATTAGCCTAAGATCCGAGTTTAAGAATGACTTGAAAAAGGAATTGAAAAATGAGTTAGCAAACGAGCTTAAGATCCATACAAACAAAATGGAGGGAAATGTAACTAGGTTACAACAAAACCAACAAAAGATGAAACAAGGGCAACATGAAATAAAACAAGAGATGCTTAAGGCCGACAAGAGGAAATCTATGTTTGAGGATAAAATTTCATCCATCTTTGAGGCTATAATGTGTAAACCGTCTTCAGTAGTCTTCCTAGCAACACCATATCTAACCCTAAGGGAGAGATGAAAGTGATTACTACACGAAGTGGTAAGACACTTAAGGAACCGACTCCTCAACCAATTACTCCAACGGTAGAGTAAATTGAGGAAGAACCCAAGGTGGTGGTCGAAAAGGAGCATGTCCCAATCCCACGAAGTAACGCTCATGCCACACCTACGGTTGACCCATTACCATCATTGGAACCCGAGATTCCAAAGGCTATGCCTATGCCTCAACCCACACCACCCTTGCCCTACCCATCAAGACTTAGAAAGGAGGAACGTCAAGAGCGCGACAATTACCAATTTGAGCTTTTTAGGAAAATGTTTCGTGACGTGCATTTCAATGTGAGTTTTGCCGATGCTTTGGTCGTGATGCCTCGATTTGCCGCTAACTTTAAGAGTATGTTAAACAACAAGGAGAAATTGCAAAAATTGTCCAGTTGTTTATCGGTTTATCTTAACCGCATACCTCAAAAAGTCTGTGATCCCGGGAAATTCTTGATTCCATGTGCTATCCAAGATATGGAAGAATGTTATGCCTTGGCCGATCTTGGTGCTAGTATTAACTTGATGCCACTTGCAATCTTTAAGTCGCTCAATCTTCCTAATCTTACTCCTTCACTAATGTCTATCGAATTGGCCGATCATTCCACTATTCCCGCATGTGGATTGGCCGAATACGTTTTTGTGAAAGTGGAAAAGTTCTACTATCTGGTAGACTTTATCGTTTTTGATATTCCCACGGATCCTCAAGTTCCTCTTATTTTAGGTCCTTCGTTTTTAGATACGTTTATGGCATTGATTGATGTACATGCTATAAAGATCACCTTACGTTTCAACGACGAGGAACTTGTTATAAACGCAACTCAAAATTCTCCAATTTCTCATGTTTATTCCGTCGCAACCATAAACCTCGTTGATATGATCGACGTTGTTTGCGAGGAATTTTCACAAGTGGCAATCCCACTATGCTTGATCCCATTCTTGATAATTCGACACCATCCTTCACTCCATTTGAAGGTGATGGTTTTACATTGGAAGAATTTGATGTTCCACGTACTTGTGAGAAAGACCTCGACAACGATGAGGACTTCTCGATTATCAAGGATTTTCCTAACGATTTCCTATTTCCTCCACCCGAGGAGGTTATGAGTATCGAGCCCAAATATTCAATTGAGCAACCACCAATCCTCGAGTTGAAAGATTTACCTCCCCACCTTGAATATGTCTTTTTGGAGGAGGACGACAAGTTGTCGGTTATTATTGCGAAAGATCTTTCGAATGATGAAAAACCGCACTTGTCGATGTTCTAAAGGATCACAAAGGGGCAATTGCGTGGAAATTATCCGACATTAAGGGGATCGATCCCAAATTTTGTACCCACAAAATTTTAATGGAGGAGGACTACAAACCCGCAATCCAATGTCAAAGGAGGGTGAACCCCAAAATTCACGACGTCATCAAAAAGGAAGTCCTTAAACTCCTTGACGCGGGAATGATTTACTGTATTTCCGATAGCCCTTGGGTGAGTCCCATCCATTGTGTCCCTAAGAAGGGAGGAATGACCGTTGTGCCATACGATGCCAATGAGTTAATTCCAACTCGACTCGTGACCGGTTGAAGGGTGTGCATCGACTATCGTAAGTTGAATGATGCCACTCGTAAAGACCACTTTCCCTTGCCCTTCATGGACCAAATGTTGGAGCGTCTTGCGGGAAACGATTTATATTGCTTTTTAGATGGGTTTTCCGGTTACTTCCAAATCCCCATCGATCCTCGTGATCAAGAAAAAACTACGTTTACGTGTCCATATGGAACGTTTGCCTATCGTAGAATGCCATTCGGACTTTGCAATGCACCGGGAACCTTTCAAAGGTGCATGATGGCTATTTTTCATGATATGATCGTGAAGACGATGGAAGTCTTTATGGATGATTTTTCCGTGTTTGGTTGTTCGTTCACTTCGTGTTTGTCGAATCTTGAGAGAATGCTAAAAAGTTGTGAGGAAACCAACCTTGTGTTTAATTGGGAAAAATGTCATTTCATGGTTAAGGAAGGAATCGTCTTAGGGCACAAGGTTTCGAAAGAGGGGATTGAGGTAGATAAAGCTAAGGTAGATGTCATCGCCAAACTACCTCATCCCAGAACGTTAAGGGAGTTAGGAGTTTCCTAGGCCACGTGGGCTTTTATCGTCGATTCATCAAGGATTTATCAAAGATTTCTCGACCTATTACACATCTCATCGAAAAAGATGCTCCTTTTGTCTTTAACGAAGATTGTGTACGAGCCTTTGAAATCCTTAAGAGGAAACTTACCAAAGCTCCCATTCTTGTTGCTCCCAATTGGAACCTCCCCTTTGAGCTCATGTGTGATGCTAGTGATTACGCTATTGGGGTCGTATTGGGGCAACATCATGAAAAACACTTCTTGCATATCCACTATGCTAGCAAGACGATGACCGAGGCTCAACTTACGTATACTACAACGGAAAAGGAATTCCTTGCCGTGGTGTATGCATTTGAGAAATTCCGACCTTATCTCGTCTTGACTCGATGTATAGTATATACAGATCACTCGGCTATCAAGTATCTCATGGCTAAACAAGATGCAAAGCCGAGATTACTTCGTTGGATTATCCTCCTACAAGAATTTGATGTCGAAATCCTTGACAAAAAAGGAGCCGAGAATCTAGCGGCCAATCATCTTTCTCGTTTGGAAGATCCTCACCAAAGTGTTTACGAGCCAAAGGAAATCACCGAAACATTTCCTCTCGAGACACTTGGTGTAGTGAATTCTAATCTTGATTCATCCACCCCATGGTTTGCGGACATCGAAAATTACCATGCGGGGAATTTCATCATCAAGGGTATGACGATTCAACAAAAACGAAAATTCTTTCGTGACGTCAAGTTCTACTTTTGGAACGACCCTTACCTCTTTCGGACTTGTGCGGATCAAATCATTCGACGTTGTGTATTTGGCACCGAAGCTTCTAACATCCTTAGAGCTTGTCACGAGGGACCCACAGGTGGTCACCACAGTGCTAATCTCACGGCGAAGAAGGTCTTTGATGCCGTTTTCTTTTGGCGTACTATTTACTGAGATGCACATGCACTTGTCAAGTCGTGTGACTCATGCCAACGACAAGGAATAGCCTCAAAAAACGATGAAATGCCACAAAATTTCATCCAAGTGTGTGATCTTTGACGTTTGGGGAATTGATTTTATGGGGTCGTTCCCATCATCTCGTGGTAATAAGTATATCCTTGTCGCCGTTTACTACCTATCTAAGTGGGTGGAAGCTAAGGCTTTACCCACGAACGATGCTCGTATGGTAGTCAAGTTCTTGAAAAGCTTTTTTTCTCGGTTTGGAACCCCTCGTTCGATCATAAGCGATCGTGGAACCCATTTTTGTAACGGCCAATTCGAAAGGGTCCTAAGGAAATACGGGGTTACACATCGGCTTTCTACGGATTACCACCCACAAACGAGTGGGCAAGTCGAGGTTTCAAACCGAGCGTTGAAGAGGATCTTGGAGAGATCGATTGGAGAAAACTGACAATCGTGGTCGGATAAGCTAGAGGATGCTTTATGGGCCTTTTGAACCGCTCATAAGACACCTATCGGGTGCACTCCTTATAAGATTATGTATGTGAAGAATTGTCACTTGCCAATTGAACTCGAACACAAAGCTTATTGGGCCCTTAAGCATTGTAATGATGATATTGAGACCGCGGGGAAACACCAGAAAATGCAATTGAATGAATTGGATGAACTAAGAGACATTGCTTATGAAAATTCATTGATTTACAAAGAAAAAACTAAAAAGTTTCATGACTCAAAAATTAAAAACCGGGTTTTTAACATTGGAGATCAAGTGTTGCTTTTTAACTCACGTTTGAAAATATTTTCCGGTAAGTTGAAATCTCGTTAGTCCGGTCCATTCACCGTTACCCAAGTTTTTCCTTATGGGACCATCGAGCTAGCTCAAAATGATGGCCCCAATTTCAAGGTGAATGGACATAGGTTGAAGCACTACTTTGGCAGGGAAGTTCCATCCTTGAACTACCTCGACCAAATCGCATTCCCCAATGATAATTAGTATTGAGGGGATCGAGTCGAGCTCATGACTCGGTAATAAAAAACGAGGTGCCTCGTGGGGGAGTCCCATGCTTATCCCATGTACATATTATCGCTTTCTAATGTAGTTAACGTGAGGGTATTTGTGCCCTTCCAACCTTTGTTCCATGTTTGTTTGTGCTATGTGGTTTTTAGATGATCATAATCTTCACGATTGGAGCCTCTCGTGTTCGTTTTATGAGAGCACTCGATCGTTTGCTTTGAAGAATTTCTCAATATCCATGATATATCCTTTGATGTTCTAACCTTAGGTTTATAGCACACTTCATAAACAGCTTTAAATTTAACGGTTACACCCTTTCCATGCTAGACTATGCATTCGACTACGTCTCTAGTATGGGGGTTTCCAACCCTTAGACTCGAAACATTGAGGACAATGTCTAACTTTAGTATGGGGTGGTGAATAGATACTTGCCTTGCCAAACCTTCATGCTTTCCAAAGTTTATCGTTTTGTTGCAAATTAAGGCTAAAAATGGCCAAATTTTAAAAAATTTCTCATGTTTTATAAGTGTTTGAAGACACGAATGTAGATTTTCCGATGGCGAAAATAAGAGTAATTTTTGACTCGACCGTGCGTGTTGAGCACTTAGCTTTGATTCCTTAACTTTATATTAGACTAAGTCTCTTAAATAGGGACGAGAAATGATAGAGTTAATTATAAGTTACTATGCTAAACGTAGAGTACTCATATTCTTTCAAAAACTCATGTGTTCTCGTTATTTGCTTATTCTCCCTTCGCTTGTAAATATATTTTGCTTAATAAGTATTGGCTTAGCGGTTTAGTCTTTTTTTTTTTGCTAAACGGTAAATTTTATTAGCAATGAAGGAACAAAGTACAATACAATCCAAAGCACCAAGAGAAAAGTTAGGACACATTTCTAACAAACTTGGGCTTAAACTCAAAAAACTAATGGAATTGGACAATACCCAAGCTCATATAGCATAAAACTAGCATATAAACAAACACTTGGTCACAAAAGACAAGACCAAGTAGCTACAGTACTATGACACATCAAACCCAAAACACTTGCTAAAAACTAAATCTACTTCTGAATCCATGGGGAAATCTAAATTCAACCAGCAAGGGAAGAACCAAAAGACCACCAATCCATCACAATAGACTTAGCCTTAGCAAGCATAAAGGACAGGCAAAAGTAAACATGTACACGCCATCAGAGATTGTAGCATACCAACAGGGAAGAGCCAGTGTAGCAGCTTACATACTTTGCCTCCTCAAAACCCTCTATATGTAAAACGCAGTGGGAAACCATATAGAGGGAAAGAGTACAACAGTATGCAAGCCTCCCTAAAATATCAAAACAAATGCTAAACAATAAATAACATAAATGGGCTTCATCAATAAAACCTTCCATTCACCAAAGGAAAGAAAGCATCCTTATCCAACACATAATGCAGCAATAGACAAGGTGAAAGTTGAAACCATGGAGACTTCTAACCATCCAGCAGCAACCATGTGGACAAATCTTCACATCATACCTGAAACAATACAAAAACCAAAAGCCCACAGAGTTCCAGACAATACATACCTGAACCTTTGTGTCCATGAAGCTATCATCCCATCTCCAAATGACAAAAACCCCACCCACATACATCTTAGCAGGACTTGAGTAGATTGCCATAGTACCATAATCTTGAAACTCTTCTAGCCACCAAACAAACGAACAAGGATAGAATATTTTCAAATCACAGAAAAGATAGAGATAGAGATCTCTATCCATACTATCTAAAACGTCACATCTCCCCACAAACCAACATTGAAAAACCCAACAGCTATGATCCACCAGAACCATGACAATAGGCCCTTCATCTCCACTAATACTGCCATAGAAGGGTGAACCATGAGTCAAGTAGAACCAGCATCCCTCCTCCACCATAAACCAGTACTGAGTATTCACCCAATTCAGAGGGGCCACCAGAACTATATCAATAGGCTCTTCCTCTACACAATTACTACTATAGAATGACGGGCCATGATTCAAGTATTCATCAGAAATGCAAAGTAAATGGGGGTAACCAACCAAACAACTCATATCCAATAAAACAACCAGAATAAAAAAGGCCATCCAAATTCTTCCTTTTAAGCAGTTAATAACCCAACCAAAAGACTGCTATAAGCTATGCAAAAGCTCACACAGTAACTTAATTCTAGTTGTATTAAGACACATTATTATCACAATCCATAAAGTCATGAAGGATAACATTACCTTTAAGACCAAGCCTAGGAATCTTCCACACCTTAGCAACCACATCAGCATCTTTAGACCATTTGACCATGAATGAAAGAAGCTTAAGTCTAATGGTGGATACAATAATATTGAAGATCACATCCGAGGTACGGAACTCATTCTTAAACAGACGATAATTGCGCTCTTGCCATACAAAGTACACAGTAGCACCAACCACCAGTCTTTGGACCACACTCCAAATTGAATTGTTAGCCTTGATGTTGCAAAAACCAGACACAACCTCAGCCCAAACCGAAGACAAACTATCAAGCTTAGCCAAGGTTTTAATCCTGTCCCAAATACCTTTAGAGAACGCGCAACTGAAGAAGAGGTGACTGTGAGAGTCAATACATGATTTACACAAAGGACATCGGGGATCATTGAGAGCAAACCACCTAGCAAGCCTATCTTGATTTTTCAACCTCCCTTTAAGTGCAAGCCACAGAATAAAAGCATATCGTGGTATACATTGTGTAAACCAGACATGCCTATGCCACATTACTTCAGGGCCATCGACTCTAATCGCTCTACAAACCTCCTTGATACTAAAGTCCACAATATCACCTTTCTTGTTAAGCCAAATAGCTCTATCTTCAATATCACTCAAAGTCAGACCCGGAACATCAAGGACCCTCCTAAAACTAGAAAGCCAATCATTTGGCCACAACCAAACTCCACTTTCAGTCCAAGAGCACACCTTATCATTCAGGTTAATACCTTTTGATACAAGAAAATTATTCGAGATGAGGTCACTGAGAGGGCCTTGAGTATGCCACTTGTCAAACCATACATAAAAGCTCTTACCGTTCCTAACTTTACAACCTACAAACCTCTTAATCTTGTCTCTAAAATACATAATTTGCCTCCACGTCCAAGCATTCTTCTTCCAAACAGAATGATTCCAAACACATGACCCTCTAAGCCTATACTCATTAACCCACTTGACCCATAAAGATTATTTGTTACTAACAACATTCCAAAGATACCTAATCATAAGGGCTTCATTCATAAGAGACATAGATCTTAGTCCAAGACCACCCTGTGACTTAGGTCTACAAACCTCCTCCCATGAAACACTAGCGATACCCTTATTATCAGGACCAATACCCCAAAGGAAATTCTTACACATTTTATCTATACAGTCACAGATATGCTTAGGAATGACAAACATAGAAGCCCAGTAGATATTAACCGAAGACAAAACTGAAGAAATTAATTGAAGCTTACCTGCATAAGACAACAGTTTGCTTCTCCAATCGAAAATCCTCTTCTTAACATTCTCCAAAAGAAGTCTACAGTCAATGTTGCAGAGCTTCTTGGTCATCATAGGCACACCAAGATATCTAACCGGCAAAGTACCTTCTTGAAATGGGAGCGCCATCAAAATCTGCGCTTTAACATCAGCAGGGACATTGCTAAAGAAAGCCGTACTCTTCTCAACACTTGGATAAAGCCGAGAGCACATGCTAAACTCATCTGACACTCTTCTAATAATGCAAGCAGAATCTATGTCACCATGACAAAAAAGTAGAAGATCATCCGCAAAGCAAAGATGTGTCAGGCTAATCTTCTTGCAATTCGGGTGATACTTAAATTTCCCATCATTCTTGATATGCCTCTGAAGCATCAAGTTTAAAACTTCCATGACAAGCGTAAAAAGGTAAGGTGAGATAGGATCACCCTAACTAAGCCCTCTATAACTCTTAAAGAAGCCATGATAATTCCCATTAACACAAATTGAAAACGAAGAAGTTGTAAGGCATATCATGATCCAATCTATCATCTTCTTGTGAAAACCAAAATGGATAAGACTAGTTTTCAAAAAATTCCAATCTACAGTATCATATGCTTTCTTAATGTCAACCTTAAACGCACACTTCCTGGTACCATGACTCCAATCATAACCCACCATTAATTCTTGGGCCAGTAACACATTGTCACTAATCTGCCTGCCAGGAATAAACGCACATTGACTAGAATCCACAAGTACAGCAAGACCCTCCTTGAGCCTATTGGTTAAAACCTTGCTAATACACTTGTAAATAACGTTACAATAAGCAATTGACCTATAATCAGAAACACTTAAAGGCACATCTGACTTTGGTATAAGAGAGATAAGATTAGAGTTTAACTCACTTAACAGCTTACCTGAACTGAAGAATTCTTTAACAGCATTACAAACATCCGGGCCAACCACACTCCAAGCTTTCTTAAAGAACTTAGACGTATACCCATCCGGCCCCACAGCCTTATCGTCCTTGATACTAAACATAGCTTCCTTCACTTCACCATCAGTAACCGGTCTAACCATAGACTCTGCTACCTCAGGCTTGAGCTTCTTGCAAAACAATCCATCACAGTCTTCCATATCTAAAATATCCTCACTAGCTTGAAAAAACTTCGAGAAATGAGCAACAAACATAGGAGGGATGTCATTGCCATAGAAAGCATGACCTTCACCATCATGAACCACTTCAATTCTCTTCTTATTCCATCTCCCTTTCAGGATACGATGAAAATAAGCAGAATTATGATCTCCTTCCCTTAACCATTCAATCTTCGTTTTCTGCTTTAAAACCTTTTCTTCATCAATAAGAGCATCATTATAAGCTTTAGACCAGACAAGCTCCTCCTCTCACAAATTAGAATCATGAGGATTTTTGTCAAGATCACACTGAACTTTGCTAAGTTCTGCCCTCAACAACTTAACTTTTTCAAAAACATTGCCATTCTCCTTATTAAACCTTCTCATAAACTTCTTCATATTCTTCAATCTCTTGGCTAGCACAAACATATGAAAACCTTTAATATCAACATACCAATTCTTCTGAACAATCGGAATAAACCCCACCTTATCAGCTAAAAAATTCATAAACCTAAAAGATCTTGGTGTATGAGGTACAGCATCTGGAAAGACAACAACAACCGGACAATGATCTGAAGTCAAATATGGAAGATAGTTCGCATAACAAGCAGTAAACTTAAGCAAAAAACTATCATTCCCCATGACCCTGTCAAGCTTCTTCAAAATACCACACTCCGGGTTCAACCTCTTTTCAATCCAAGTATAATACATACCAAAACTACTAATATCTTCAACCTCAAGCATATGGACACACTCCTTAAAATCTTCCATACCATTATCTCTCGCTTTAAAACAGCTAGAACTCTCCTCAAAAGAAAGCGAAACATTAAAATCACCTAGTAAAACCCACGGACTTGAGCCAACAGAAACACTATAGTCCAACAAGTTCTTCCATAACACCCTCATGGATTTATCATAGTTCTCACCATATATAAATGATACAAGGAGTTTATCCTGGCTATGTAAGTGAACAATCTCAAAGTGCATAACTTGCCCAATCTGAGATATCAACTTAGCTCTAAACATAAATGGATCCCACCCAACAGCTATCCTACATCCCTTTCTACTATCAACCGAGTTAGACACCCAGCTCTAGCTTCCAAAAACCTCATTACAAACCACATTAACCGATTTCTTCCTCATCTGAGTTTCTATAACAGCTAACATACTAATTTTGTTATTAGAAATTAACTTTTTAACTTCATTTTGTCTAAGGGTTGAATTCATTCCCTTAACATTCCATGCAGCAATTTTACCTATCATTTAAGATTAGAGCGATTTGAAGCAACTCCACCTTGCATTTCTGCCATGGACGTATCATTGATATTCATAATTTCATCTTGGGCAATTAACTCAGTAGTAGAGTTCATAACACACACTTCATCATTAAAATGCCCATTAAATCTATCACTAATAATACCTTCTTGATCACGATAGAAATAATCCACCATATCAGTAGACCATGAAGATTTAATCTCATCTGATAATGGTTGACCCGAGCAGCTAAATAAATCAAACACTACAACATCTCTATTCCATTCCAATTTACTAATCTTATCCACCTCCTTGCTTTGAGCTTGAGCAAAAAACTTTTTGAAAGCCTCACTGTTATTCCTACCTCCACACTCATTTAACACTCTACGCTTAGCAACTTTAGTGGCATTTTCAATAATATTCTCTTTTCCACTAGCAATTTTATCATTCAATTCAACTATTGTATTCTTAAGAGAATCTTCTGTAGAAACCACATTAACATTACATTCCCTCCATTTCTTTTCATAATACTCTACCTCTCTAATAGACCATCTCTTTTTAATATCTTCACTAACCGCCATCCCAGCATCACACATAGTATCAATTTTATGACAGAAAGATTTCCAAGTGGCTAGGTCTTCCGAATCATCTTCACTGGCCAAAACATTAAACCTGTTAGCAGAACTCGAATCACCCACACCACTTCCTTTATTAACCTTACTACTAGAAGCTCCTTTCTTCTGAGAACCAACTGCAACATTACTCTTGTCACTAATAACCCTACTACCCTCACTTGCCCTATTTTCCTTCACAACCTGTTTAGTTCCAATATCACCTTGTTCGTTAATCTTCATAGAATCTGATTGCTTGCTAACATAGTTACTGCCTCTCCCTCTATTGTTAACATATCCACTTCTACCACCTGAACCTCGACCACCATTACCATAACTCCCTCTTCCACCATTAACAGGACCACCTCTGCCAGCATTACTGAAACCACCCCTTCTATAGTTCACTGCCCTCCATCTATATTCACCACTAGAGTTATCAACCTGCTGATGAGCATTAGTAGAAACACTAGGACCAGCATAAGCAGTATCAACCTTTTTACCCTCCACTTTCTCTCGGATAGACAACTCATGATCTTGACAGCTTTTAGATGAGTGACCAAAAATCTTACAATACTCACAAATAGGCGGCTTACAAGCGTATTCAACCTCAAGTAACATAGACCTCTATAAACTCTCATACCAAACCTCTACTTCCTCAACTAACCCCTTATCAGCATCAACTTCAATCAGCACCCTAGCAAAACTCGCTCTCCCATAAGCTTTCTCACACATCTCAGCAGTCATCCTATCCATGCTAATCGGATTTCCCACCATACTTGCAATCCTGCTAATTCCTTCCACATTCCATGCCTCCAATGGAATATCAAAGATTTTAACCCATAACGGAACTTTAGATAACCTAGGTTTTGCTAAATGTCGACGTATAGTCGGTATGCGGCCCGGCCCAACAGGCCCGCGGCCCACACACACCTAACTTATCCTTCAAGAAACCCTAAGCCTATAAATACAAGGGTAGGGGTCTCATTCTACCACAGGTTTTCTCTCATAACTATACCTCTTATACCACATATTCATCCGATACTAACTTGACCGTCGGAGGTGGACCCCGGGGCTCCGGCCTCGGGTCCACGTCTAACCGGTTTACCTTTGTTTGCAGCATTACTCAGGACCCAGAAAGACGACGAACGGCTCAGGAGAGTCGTCGAACCGACCTAGCCAAATTATGCTCCAACAAGTTGGCGCCATCCGTGGGACCATAACTAAACCATTTTTTGTGTTCTCATATTCTTGAAAAGCAATGATTCAAGTCGAAAGATTGGTAATCCTAATACTCTCGTATTGTTCTTTTCATTCAATATAATGTGTATCTTGTTATGGTTATCTGGTTACGTGACGAGATAGTACATACAACATATCAATTCCTATACAAGTTACTTGCATAAAAAAAAGACATGCGTGTAAAAACAAATAATCGTTTTTCTTTGTTTTTATGATCGGTAACAATAATTGTGTGTAAAAAAAACAAAGGTCCTACATGGGAGAATATCACTCATTGTCTAACACTGTAAAACATGCGTGTGGTTGTGATGGCTACATCACTTTGTCTATTGATAAATATCTTAGGTACAATCTTGGAGAATATTACTTATTTAAAAACTTTATTCACCAAATTGGTAAACACCATATGATTGTAAGTGCGTATAAATGAGTAATTGCAAATATTATATAATCAAAGATTCTTTAGTAGAATACTATATTTGACATGTGAATAATATATAAAAGTGTATGTCTCATTACACTTTCAATGATATATTCTCTTATCAACTTTTTCCTACTCTTGGTATTCGCGGTTCCTTCGCGATACTCCATGCTACCAAACATATTTTTTTTATTTCCGCGATTGTAGTCGTACTCGTCCGCACGTTCAGTTTTTTTTTTACCTTTTTACTGCGGTCATGAACCGCGTCCTTTTGCGTTAGCCCGCACATCTGGAGATTTTTTCCTATATTAGTAAAATATTACGCAATTTTTAAAATTTATACAATAAGATTTTTAATATCTTATTTTTTTTTAGGTAACAAGATTTACCCATATCTTTTAAATTAAACAAAATATTTTATCAATATTTTTCATGTAAATAAAATATATTACATATATCTTTTAAATTGGCAAGGAGATATTGCATACATCTTTTTGATTCGATTATATATATTTTTCGTATATGTCGCGACCCTATCGTGATTCGTGGTCATGGCTCGTCCATCCGCACTCGTCTGTGCATTCAACAATTTTTTTTATTTTTTTTTTTTGTTATTCGCGGCCATGGTATGTCCAGCCGTGCTTATCTATATGTTCGGTCATATTTTATTTTTTCACTACGGTCATGAGCTGCGTCTTTTGTAGTTAATCCGTAAGTTCGGGTATATTGTTTATATTAAAAAGGATATTACATATATCATTTAAATTACTACAAGATATTATTTATCTTTTTTCTATTCGGATATGATATATTCTGATATTATTAATTTATAAAAGATATTATATATATCTTTTATATCGGTAAGATATATTACATATATTTTCTTTACATATTATATTTGTCATTCGCGGTCATGGTACGTCCATCCGTGCTAGTCCGTACACTCGGATATCTTCTGCCTACGGGCGTACATGTACACATCGTTCCCAGGTGGAATAAGAGGATTGAGTGAACCTAATAATTCAACTTGTCGTGTAAGAGGGATGCAACCCCAACGACCATGGATCATGCATCCTTGTTAGACACCTTACTATCAAGACGTTATAGTAAGTTACGCAAACCACATGACTCATGATGGACTTGCAAAAGACACACTTTGCACGTCTAACAAAATTTTGTCAAAACTTTGACCGTCCTTATGGTAGTAACGGTACGCCGCACGTAATAGCATAACGCATCCCATAAGTTAGTTAAGATACGTCTTATACTATCTGACAATTCGCGGTTATGGCAAGACCCTTCCGCGTTGGTTCGCACGTTCGAACCCGATTTCTATTTTTGTACGCAACTATGGTACGTCCATTCGCGTTGGTCTACGCGACCGTAATTTTTTGAATACTTGATTAAGTTTAATATTACTAATCGAGTTTAGCACCATTAAACTTGGGGGGCTACCAGGGTATAATAATACCACTATTTCCGTGCATGAAACGCAAATATCTATGGATATATTTCTTTGTCGCAGAAGTCCGCCTTCTGCCGGGTTATTCCTTTGCCATGGAAGTATCACTTCCATTGGCTTATTCCTTCACCGCGGAAGTACTCCTTCCGCGTGCTTGTTTCCTTTTCCATGGAAGTATTTATTCCATTGGCTTATGCCTTTGCCACAGAAGTATCTCTTCCGTTGGCTTATTCATGCGCCGTGGAAGTATATTTCCACGTGTTCGTTATCTTTCGCCGTGGAAGTATTCTTCCACGTGCTCATTAATATTCGTTGTGGAAGTACTCTTCCACGCACTTATTATCATCGTCGTGGAAGTATCTCTTCCACGTACTCTTATCTTAGCCGTGGAAGTATCTCTTCCACGTGCTTATTATCTTCGCCGTGGAAGTATCTCTTCCACGTGCTCATTATATTCGCCGTGGAAGTATTCTTCCACGTGCTTCTTGTCTTCGCCGTGGAAGTATCTCTTCCACGTGTTTCTTATCTTAGCCGTGGAAGTATCTCTTCCACGTGCTTATTATCTTCGCTGTGGAAGTATCTCTTCCACGTGCTCATTATATTCGCCGTGGAAGTATCTCTTCCACGTGCTTATTGTCTTCGCCGTGGAAGTATTCCTTCCACGTGCTTATTATCTTTGCCGTGGAAGTATCTCTTCCACGTGCTCATTATCTTTGTCGTGGAAGTACTCCTTCAACTGGCTTATTGTCTTCGATGTGGAAGTATCTCGTCCACATGCTTATTTTCGTCGTGGAAGTATCTCTTCCACGTGCTTCTTATCCTCGCCGTGGAAGTCCTCCTTCCACGTGCTTATTATCTTCGCCGTGGAAGTATCTCTTCCACGTGCTTATTATCTTTGTTGTGGAAGTATCTCTTCCACGTGCTTATTTTCGCCATGGAAGTATCTCTTCCACGTGCTTCTTGTATTCGCCGTGGAAGTATTCTTCCACGTGCTTCTTGTCTTCGCCGTGGAAGTATCTCTTCCACGTGTTTCTTATCTTAGCCGTGGAAGTATCTCTTCCACGTGCTTATTATCTTCGCCGTGGAAGTATCTCTTCCACGTGCTCATTATCTTTGTCGTGGAAGTACTCCTTCCACTGGCTCATTATCCTTCGCCGTGGAAGTATCTCTTCCACGTGCTTACTGTCTTCGCCGTGGAAGTATTCCTTCCACTGGCTTATTATCTTCGCCGTGGAAGTATTCCTTCCACGTGCTTATTATCTTCGCCGTGGAAGTATTCCTTCCACGTGCTTATTATCTTCGCCGTGGAAGTAAATCTTCCACTGGTGTATTATCTTTGTCGTGGAAGTATCTCTTCCACGTGCTCATTATCTTTGTCGTGGAAGTACTCCTTCCACTGGCTCATTATCCTTCGCCGTGGAAGTATCTCTTCCACGTGCTTACTGTCTTCGCCGTGGAAGTATTC
Source organism: Glebionis coronaria (assembly GCA_025667525.1). NCBI lineage: Eukaryota > Viridiplantae > Streptophyta > Magnoliopsida > Asterales > Asteraceae > Glebionis > Glebionis coronaria. The sequence goes on from CM046879.1 coordinate 179,672,325, forward strand.
CTTCCACTGGCTTATTATCTTCGCCGTGGAAGTATTCCTTCCACGTGCTTATTATCTTCGCCGTGGAAGTATTCCTTCCACGTGCTTATTATCTTCGCCGTGGAAGTAAATCTTCCACTGGTGTATTATCTTTGTCGTGGAAGTATCTCTTCCACGTGCTCATTATCTTTGTCGTGGAAGTACTCCTTCCACTGCCTCATTATCCTTCGCCGTGGAAGTATCTCTTCCACGTGCTTACTGTCTTCGCCGTGGAAGTACTCCTTCCACTGGCTTATTATCTTCGCCGTGGAAGTATTCCTTCCACGTGCTTATTATCTTCGCCGTGGAAGTAAATCTTCCACTGGTGTATTATCTTTGCCGTGGAAGTATCTCTTCCACGTGCTCATTATCTTTGCCGTGGAAGTACTCCTTCAACTGGCTTATTGTCTTCGATGTGGAAGTATCTCGTTCACATGCTTATTTTCGTCGTGGAAGTATCTCTTCCACGTGCTTCTTATCCTCGCCGTGGAAGTCCTCCTTCCACGTGCTTATTATCTTCGCCGTGGAAGTATCTCTTCCACGTGCTTATTATCTTTGTTGTGGAAGTATCTCTTCCACGTGCTTATTTTCGCCATGGAAGTATCTCTTCCACGTGCTTCTTGTTTTCGCCGTGGAAGTATCTCTTCCACGTGTTTCTTATCTTAGCCGTGGAAGTATCTCTCCCACGTGCTTATTATCTTCGCCGTGGAAGTATCTCTTCCACGTGTTCATTATTTTCGCCGTGGAAGTATACTTCCACGGCGCATCGTTATCTTTTGCCACGGAAGTACGCCTAACACTGGCTCATTCTGCCACAGAAGTACGTCTTCTGTTGGTTCATATCTTTGTTACGGACGTACTTCTTTCGTGACGAATTACTTGGCCCGGCTAAGAGTGAATTTCCAAAATTTATATCGCTTATACTTAATTAGATGGAGCCTGATCAACTACGTTTAATCCAGGAAAAACCGTGACAAATTTTGGAAGTCGTTATCAAATGTCGCGGCCATAAGACGGATGTAATATCCGCATCACTTTGCCACAGAAGTATGTGTTCTGTTGGCCTTAAGACGAATGCAATATTCGCACTATGTTGTATCATTAGTGGGTATTAGAAGTACGTCTTCAAATGTTCACGATGCAGCATATGGGTTCCACCTCCACCTTCACAAAACCTTCTTATCATCCTCACGGTAGAGATGAATAAGAATGATACCTTGTCAGTGCCAGTGTTACCCCGACTATAGAAACATGCTTTCTTCTTACGGGGTCCTTACCGTCTAAACACGGGAAACCAAGCATTCGAGCACAACCACCCGTCTTACGTATACATGTTTTCCCATTTCTTTCGACGTGGATATGCTTACAGGTAGCGGATATGGTGTAAAGTCTAGTAACCTCGGTGACAACCTCGCATACTAGACTGGGGGGACATGATGGCGTATAGTGGCTATGCTCACTATTCGCAATCCCATCCCATCATCTTTTTTCTAAAGGTAGCCCATTTACGAGTGGAGCCATATGTTACGGACGACCCACGAGGATGTCCTAGCAACAAACCGCACGCGGTTGTTAAGTAAGCGTGATACATAATGAGTCTAGCATAACATGATCATGAACCATATCATACTAGACTGGGGGACATGTCGACGTATAGTCGGTATGCGGCCCGGCCCAACAGGCCCGCGGCCCACACACACCTAACTTATCCTTCAAGAAACCCTAAGCCTATAAATACAAGGGTAGGGGTCTCATTCTACCACAGGTTTTCTCTCATAACTATACCTCTTATACCACATATTCATCCGATACTAACTTGACCGTCGGAGGTGGACCCCGGGGCTCCGGCCTCGGGTCCACGTCTAACCGGTTTACCTTTGTTTGCAGCATTACTCAGGACCCGGAAAGACGACGAACGGCTCAGGAGAGTCGTCGAACCGACCTAGCCAAATTATGCTCCAACACTAAACATAGACCAGGTTCCCATTTTTGAACGAAAAATGGTTTACTATCTACTAGCCAAGGACCATTTTCCAAAACATTTTGCATCCCATCTACAGATTTAAACTTACAAAAGTATAACCCACTATTATTCATAATTATGTTATCGAGAGCATACGGCCTCCACATCCTTCTCAAATTTCCCATAAGCTCTCTATAACTCATACGATACCCCACAAAGTGACCAATCAAAGTCAACCCCCATCTATCATTAACATCCACCATCACAGAGTCTAATACAGCCACCTCTTTACCTGCACTATTCACCTTACCAGGGATATAAGATAACTTCCTATTCCCCATGACCGAACCACCCGTAACCGCAGTAAGGAAAGAGAACGGTATCTTCTTAGCATTCTCATTCTCACTCATACTCACATCACAAACATTACTACCCTCTATAACTTCAAAATTCGACACATATTTAATGCCAGTATTGCCATCCTTCTCATTTATCTTAAATATTCCAGGCTTACTAACCCCACCAAAACTCACTTTCGAAGGACTTCTAGGCTTAACAGGGACAGAAACCTCAGGATTAAACACACGATTTTCACTAAAAGGAACAGGCAACACACTAGGAACACTATTTAGCTTATCATTAAGTTCATTATCATTACTAACTAAAATCTTATCAACAAAAACACCTGAAACATTATTAGATAAATTACTTACTCCCTTCTTACCCGCAGATTGATTATCATTCCCATTCCCCTTTCCAGCAATATTCTCCTTATTTGAGCCCCAAAACAGCTCAGCCTCCTCCCCTGAGTTAATTGAACCATTTTTGCCCCCATTTCCATTATTAACATCACCACTCACCTCCTCCATATAATCACCATCATCGTATACCTACATATCATCATTAAGCCCAGCAACCTTATCACCTTTTGAACTCGAACGTGTAACCACCTTCTTAAAATTAACACCAGAAGATTTACCTAATAAATCTGTGTGTTTCATCGTATTACCAGCATCAGGATTCATAGTTCTTGTTGTTTTCATTGGCTTAAGCTTGGAACCTTTCTTCATGACATGTGTATTCACCGGTGGTGGAAATTCCATCACCGGTGAGGGGTTAACCACCATGGGTGGATTAACCAAGGGAGGGTTAAGTGATTCAGACATATGACATAGTGGATTTGGTACGAGGTTTAGAAATGATATATGAAATGATTTAGCAAGGTTAAAAAGAGGGAAAGTGTTTAAAGAAAAATGATACGATTAATAAAATGAATATTTAAGGATGAACAGGAATGATTTTAAGGTAAAATGATATATCAAATTGATTGTTATGAATAGGAGAACAAGGATCTAAAAAAAAATTCAAGATCCTATGGTTGGATCTAAATTAGATGATGATTCTTTATAAAATACTTTAGGGTTTTTAAGTTAGAGAGAGAAAGTTTTAGAGAGAGGTCAGAGAGAATAGGTTTATTTCATCATCTAGTAGCTTCCATTGAATTAAATTGGGAAAACATTAAGGTTTCACCAGCGTCACTGTTTTGATGTATTGGCAACCCGAATAATCGAAAGCTTCACCCAATAATAAGATTTCAAGTGCTCACCTAAATCAAGCAAACAATTTGAAGCTCACAAGGCCGAAAAATCTATGCAAAACTGAAAGTGAATTATGCCTTAATCTTTGAAGCTTTAAAGATCCAAAATTCGCTTTTAGCGTGAGGATATACGTCTTTGACCATAATAAACACCTCATGGCGAGGTTAAATAAAAGGCAAGGCAAGACGGAAGTCATAATAAAAGCTTCATGGTGAAGTTGAATAAAAGATGGAGGTAAATCTATGATAATAAGGCCCATCCGGTAGGGGGCGTATAAAAGTCTTGGTAATAAGTCTCATGTTCAAAACTGTTATAAAACCGTGTTTATCGATCCTTCTTGTTGACTTAATTTTTTGACATCGTTGTCTATTAGGAGGGGTTATTAATTCGATGGTCTTGGTTACACCGTTATGACTCTATTTTTAGACCTAAATCTCTATCATCACATAAGTAAAAAATGTATCCTCGTGAACATTCAAGACAAAAATAAAATATAAGAGATACCACTTAGGAAAATGGGAGGATAAGTACATGATTAGGGCATATGAGTAGTGTTAGAACTACTAACTTATAATGACAATGATCTCGTTGCAAGCTTGGCATGGAATTGGGGTGAAAATCGAGGACGACAAAATTATTTCTAACGAAGCATTCACGTTTTCTTGTTCTATGAACCTAAACGTCCCATTTTGCGATGAAAATCATACATTATTTCTAAAACGCAAGTAGTAGTAATAGTAGTAGCGTAGTAAGTTTATCATTCAATAAAAGTGCAAAAAAATGAATTTTGGAGGTGCTACGATACTTTATTCTAGCATTGCGTGAGGGCACGGCAATGATTTAGTATGGGGAGTGATGAGACTGCTTTTATACATAGTCTCATCATCCAAAATGGGCTTAAAATGCATTAAATATCATGAAAATATGCCAAATATATGCTTGTGTTTGTTACATGTGTATTTTAGGTACGGATATTGAGAAAATGGCAAAAGATCACAAGAAACAAGCAAAAACGAACACGGGAAACGAAGCCGCACAATGAACCAAGCCCTAATGGTGATTTTCTAAGAATAACCCTTGAAGAATTGAAAATTGTACAAGAAGGGTCCTCCAATATTGAATAATTGACACATTAAACCCTTGTTTATTCATAACTACAAGTTTAGTCCTTAAAGTTTGTCAAATTGCAAAAAGGACCCTCCACTTTGAAGAATTGGCAGGAATGGTCCCTCAAATTTGAAGACTTGTTAATATTAGTGCTCCAAGAAGTCAACAAACAATTCAAGACCTTGAATAATGAAGAAAATGCCAAAACACCCCTTCAAGAATCATCAAATTACAAGAAATACCCTTGAAATACCTTTACAAAACTTTTTGGGGCAAAAGTGTGAAAACTGAAACTTCAATTACAAAGGGTTTTCAGTTTTTACCTATTAAACACAAAGTAAAAGAAAGAAGAAAGAAAGGGGGTTTGTTTTGCCAAGACATGGAACTTACCTAGACTAATTAGAAGCTGCCAAGTGTCCCACTCACCCTCACAACCAATCAAAACTCACCCTTTGGCCACGTCAAATCCCACTCATACCAGATTTTAACTAATCTTTATTAGTTAATAAAAAGGGCGGTTAACACATTATTCAAACATTAATCTAAATCAAAATCATCACTATTCATCGTATGAACAAATTTGGGTTTTCTTTAATTACTTGTAATTAAGCCCTATAAACCTCCAGAATTATGATTAACCTATCCCTAATCATAACCCCACCCTTAAACCCCATGCCATATCATCCCACAACTCACATGATAAACCCTTGTCCCACTTTTGGAGAAGATGCCAAAACAGTGCCAAAAATCCAACGCCCCACATTGAAGCTTACAACCAAGCTTATTTGAGGCCTTTGATCAAATTCCACCTAGTCAGCAATAAATAAACGCCAAGAAGAACTCACATGTTCAAGCAGATTTTCAAAATCCTCAAGGGCAATTCAGGGACTTCACAACTTAGGGTTTACGTTTTTATTCAGTATTCTAGTAATCTTGTAGCCTATATAAGGCATATGACCTCATACATTTAGCTTTTGCTCTTGGTTTTTCCTTATTCACAAATCTGTAAATCCTTGTTTCATTTTAATGAAAAAGTGTTTGATATTGCTGATGAAATCCAAGTGCCAACTTTAATCTTTGCTTGTTATTGATATATGTTTGTGCTTACTGAATCTTAAAACCTGTTTTTAAACCTTGTGCAAGAAATTGCCAAGTTTTCTAAAAACTTGATATTTTGCTAAGTCTTTGGTACATCCTTGGAATTTTTGGATTACAAGTGATCTAAACACCCTGATAAGAAGCTTATCAAGGTGTTAGGAGCTTGTGGTTTGGGAATAATCAAGGAGTAGGTACAAAGGTTGCATTAATCAAGATTTTTCATTTTTCTGTTTTGATATAAACTACTAGTCACCTTGTTGTTCTTAGCAGCTTTGATTGTGGAAGCTTGTGACTTGTTTTTCTAGGCACATAAGCTCAAAAATTCGTGAGTGTGGATGTACATTCATGAGGTTTGAGCCCTTTTACCCAAAATCTGATAAAGTCCTTGATTTTTGGTGATTTTGTGTTCTGTTGTTATAATTGTTGTTCTTGTGGCTTAAATCTGCTTAATATTGCTTGATATTGATGTTATGATGCTAAATTAGGCTTGGGATAAACTGAATCACACATTTGCTTTGTTAAACTTTGGATTAAAAAGTGAAAAGGGTGTTTGGGTTAACCTGTTTAAGCTTTCAAAGTGATTTTTAGTTATTGTGAAGTGTTGTTTATTGCTTGTATCTGATAAATACTTGGTTGTGTGCTATTGACTGCAAGTTTTTGGATTTTGAACATCAAAATCTTTATTGTGCTATAACTTGTTGATTTTTGCCTTTTTTGACCTAAGATCTTGGTAACACATAGATTGTATGCATGCTTAGGGCTAACAAGTGATTAAATCAAGTTTATATAACTTGTTAAAGAGATTTGAGGGTTTGCAATTGGATTTGTGGTCAAGTATATCGCAAAGTAAGAAATCTGCTTGTTCTTGTTCATCAGTAACATTTAAGTGCTTGAATCTTGTTCCAAACCTTGAATCATTGCATGAAACTAGTTAATTTATGTTCATTTGAATTAATAAAAGTTGTTTTGTGCATTTGGTTCAATTTGGTTGGCTTATTCTTGCTAAAACTGCTTATTTGTTGAAATCTACTTATTGTTCATGTCTGGTGCATATCTGGTGATCTTTTGATTAAACTGTATCAATTGGCTTGTTGATGTTGTATTTTTGTGATTGTTATTGACTCCTTGTGATCAACTGCTTACAAGGGTGCCTTTGCTTAACTTGAATCCAACAAAAATCCATATAAGACAAAAAGTCAAAATAGTCAAGCAGTGGGAACTCCTTTCCCTTGTTGCTAGCCACTGCTAGTGTTATTTGATCATCAGCTTATTTATAAGCTATTCTAGCTTATTTGGACTTGCAACAACTTAGTTTTTGTAATCAATCTTCCTTATTTGACCCATTGAACTAATCTGGAGCTTTTTAGGGATTGACTTTTAGGTTTGACTAGAAAACCAAACAAGTTGACTTTTATATTAAGTGCTTATTACTTTTTCCAGCTTATTCACTGTGCTTCTTAGAAATCTTTTTTATTATTAAGCTTAGTTTTGTCATTTAAAATCTTTTGCAAGTTGAATCAGCACTTGAGGTAGCCTAAAACTAAAAAACGACTATTTTGTCGTTTTGTGAAGAGAGCTTTTGCTTATTTCAGGCTTATTTCTTGGGCTTTTTCAAAATTTCTTTTCACAGATCTCTTTAGTATCCCAAAAAAAGCTTGTGTGTCAAATTAGAGCTTATGGCATTAACTTATGGCTTAATGGGCCAAAAAGCCCATTAAAAATAAGCTGTTGACAATTAAGCTGTGATAAACTCACTTTCAGCTTTCGGACCTTCAGAGTTTTGTGCTTAAAATCAAATTTTGGGTCAAGTAGGTGATTTTGCGCTTATTTGGTGGACTTTTTCTTATTGGGCCTATAATCAGCCCATTAAGGGTTTGTTTTGTCATTTAGCCCATTTTAAAGCCCAATAAGGGTATTTTGGTAATTTCAAGTTCATTTCTGTGTTTATTGGGTTAAAATAAACTAGTTTGCAACTTTTTAAATTTTTTTTTAAATTTTGGATTTTTAATATTATTTTATTATTATTTTATTATTAAAACTTAAATTTTAGATTTTTGCAACTTTTTTATTTTTCCTAGTTCAAATACATTAAGTTAGGAATTTTAAAATTTTAGATTAATTTTAGTGTCATTACATTTATTTTTAGAATTATTTTAAATTTTTATAGTTTTTAATCATTTTTAAATAGTTTTAATTAATATTAAAATTTTAAAAAACAGTTTTAAATTTAGTTAAGCCATTTTTGAGGTTTACAAGTTAAAAAATCTCATTTTGGGCTTTTTGTTAATTAAATTGATTTTTTGGGCTTTAATTAGCATTAAAAAATTAATATTTAATTAAATAAAAGGTTTGAGTGATTTTTGATTTTTTGTAAACTCTAATTACATTATTTTGGATTTATTGCGATTTTCTAGGAATTTTTAGGTTAATTTTTAAATTTTGTCGTTTTCTACGGTTTTACGTGCACGACTTTTCGTCTAAGTTTAATTCACAATCGTAACCGTCATCCTTTCTCTTATTCTTTTCTCAAATTATAATCACAAAGTTAATCATTTCTTACACAACACACTAGCCTCCTTGAGAAAGATCCCCACTTTCGGGTCATTTACTTGTGGTTTTCCTAAACTACTTGTTAATACTTGCCCTAATTACGTTCTTTTTCCTAAAAGACGTATTTAAACCACTATACCAATTTTGTAAAGAATGATCATGCAAGTGATTTAGGGGCGTCATGATATGTTAAGAATGATTAATATAGGTTAATTGAGGTGTTGATGATGATAAAAATGGGTCAAAATGAGTGTTGAAGTGATTTTTAAAGTGTCAATTTACATCAGTGAGTTTAAGGCAGATTTTCGTGGGATTAAGTTTTACAAAGTGTTGGTATTATTGGATATTGTTGTAGTTGTCGTCGAGACGCTCGTTTCGATATAAGATAGAGCTTTTAACTCTAAACGAGTCAAAAGTTATGCTAGTTTGATTATTCGTGTACGGGAGACGAGTGTTGACACAATACGAAATTATTGTCAATATTTGGATCGAATCTCGGGGACTATAAGTTGAGTTTTAAAACTGATCAAAGGTTGTTGTTAGGTTCTAAACTTAGCATTTGGTGTCTATATTCAAAGTCAAGTGGCGATGTTGTAAACGGGAATGTTTAACAAGGTCAAAATGGTTTTATGATGCAAGTGTGCAAAACTTTCCGATTTTTAAAGTCTAAAGATGTGTCGAGCAGGTGGGTCTAAAATGTGAATCATTGAATGAAATTTAAACTGAGTCTTATACAGATTATAAGTGAGGTTGTCACCATGTTTCGTCGAAAACATTAGGTATGGTAAATCAGCGTGTACTTTTGGTAAGTACCAGCTGAGTATTTTTGGAAGGTACTTAACCTCGCGTCATAGTTTGAGGCGAGAGGCTAAACTATTAGCTTCTGAAAGTTCTAAAAGGATATAAGTCTTTTGTGTGGGTGTATATTCTGAGATTGGAGACCCATTTAGGGTACTTGAACCGTATTGATTTGGCATCTTGAGATGGATCAATATCGAAGGTGCTAGTCTTGGAAAGCTAGTACATGTTGTGGGGTTTAGAAGGGATTCACTTGCATTGATTGGTCATGTCTATGTACATACTATTTTGAGTCATTAATTTTATTATACTAAACATGATTTGAAATACTTAAGTATGCTGCTAAGCGCGCACCTTATTTGTTAGGTGGCGGCTTTTGATGTGTATATATTTGGGAGGCATCTTCACTTCGGCGATCACTACTACTACTAGCTTCGCATATTATCTAAGGTAAGTCTATAGCCTCGCTTTTACACTATTTTGTAAATGGTTTTTAAACCCGCGAGGGGGAATACATGTTTTTATAAACTTAGAACACAAGTCTTTTATGGTATGCTTGTCCCTCTATGAATGGACCCGTGGTTGCCTTTAAATTGCATTAAGTGATTGCCATTGTTAAAGCCTCAATTATGGACCGTTAATTAACCTATGATGGGTTAACCGCTAGTACAATTAATAGATCTATGGGGGAAGCCGCCCCCGTTCAGTTTGTGTGGACTTGTCACAGAAGCTTAGGCCCGACATCCATACTGTTTGAACATATTGTATTGAGAAGTCAGGTATACGACAATGTATCAATAATCTGGAGGTAATGACAATTAATAAATCTCCTATCTTATTAGACCTACAAGGGAGTGTCTAAGGGTTCGGTTCCATGAGCTTAATGCAATTTATGCTATATACAATTATTATTGTTGATGCAAATTCGATGCTTGTTGCCTTCAAGTATGCCACAAACTTATAATCTTTGCTTGTGTTCAAATGATGATTCGTACAACCTATAGACTTGCTCAACCGTTGTGTTGATGATTTTACACATGTATCTTCAGGTAATCAAGATAGATAGCAGCAGAGCATGCGAGGAGGAAGTTGGTGCTTACTTGTCTAAATCTTTGTTTACTTTTCCATCCTTTGAAATGAATAAACTGCTTTTAAGCATTTAATGTATAGTGATTGGTAACGGTTTTTGGGACCAAACGCTACTCTGATTTATATATATTGGGATGGGAAACTATTTTAGACAATGTTGTATATTATTTTAACGTCTCTTTTGAGGTCGTTGTCTATGATTGTGTGTGATGTGCTATGAGTAGCACCCCAAAGTGGTATTCCGCTGCGTGGTAATTTGGGGGTGTTACACTGTCTTCCTCTACGACCGATATGACATCTTGCTCTTTTATTGACTTGTCCTTGAGAATCTCCACCAAGACATGTTTTGATAGGTGTGCAAAGCTGGTAGATGCTATTTTACTAAGTGCATCTGCTTTCTTTTTCTCCCCCCTGGGTACTTGGCGTATTCGGAACTTATTGAATCCTTCATCAATGCTTTGGCTTTTTGTAAGTATTGCACCATGTTATCTTCTTTTGCGTCGTATTCGCCAAGTATATAGTTTGCTACCAGTAGAGAATCTATGTTTGCTTCGAGATTGCGCACACCCATTCGTGTTGCGATTCTTAGCCCTACTATTAGCGCCTTATACTCTACCTCATTATTTGTGTCTGTGAACCCAAAACGCAATGCGTATGTGAATTCCATTCCTTCGGGGTTGGTAAGTATGAGACCTACGCCTGATCCGTCAGTGCAAGAGGACCTATCAGTGAACAAGACCCACGGGGTTGGGTCTTCTTCCTTTTGATCTAGCCCTTGAACGCCTTCTTTTGGTTTTTCAATAAGGAAATCTGCCAAAATTTGCCCCTTTACGGCATTGCGCGGTCTATAAGTAATGTTGTGTTCCCCAAGTAGAACACTCCATTTATGGAACCTACCTGCGACCTCTGGTTTTGATATTACCTGCTTTATGGGTTGATCAATTATTACCACTATTGGGTGCGCTTGGAACTATCGACGTAACCTCTTTGCCGCAAACACCATTGTAAGTACTAATTTTTCCATTGGGGTATAATTTAGCTCCGAGCTTTGCTACCCTCTACTTATGAAGTATACTAGGGTGCACATTTTATCTATCCGTGTGACTTTTGATTACCAATTTTTCCATGTGTAGCAGACAAATACATTATCAGCTCCTCGGTAGGTCGTGGCGCGACTAACATAGGGAGCGAAGCCAAATGTGTTTTCAATTCCTCGAAGGCCTTTTCTGCTTCCTTCGTCCAATTGAAGTCCCCTTTCTTAATTCACCTTTTGAGCGTTTTAAATAAAGGGAGCGACTTCTCCGCTGACTTGGACAGGAACCTGTTCAGCCCTGTGAGTTTCCCATTCAACGTCTGTACTTCCTTTTTGTCTTTGGGCTTTGGAGTTGAATGACCGCGTCTGTTTTTTCCGGACAGGTTTTGATGCCATAGGGGTCAATCATGTATCCTAGGAACATGCCTTCTGTTGCCCCAAAAGTGCACTTCTTGGGATTTAACTTCATGTTTCTTCTCCTGAGTGTTGAGAATGTTTCCTCTATATCCTGGATAAGCTTGCTCTATGTGTGACTTTTGATTACCAAATCGTCGACATACACCTCCAAATTTAGCCCTATTTGGCTTTCAAACGCTTTATCAACTAGTCGTTGATATGTGGCCCCTGCGTTCTTGAGTCCAAATGGCATTTTTGTGTAGCAGTACACACCTTGGCTGGTATGTAATGCTGTTTTTTCTTCGTCCTCTTCTACCATTTGTATCTGGTGGTATCCCTTGTATGCTCTAGGAAGCATTTGAAGGGGTACCCGCACAATGATTCTACCTTCCAATCTATCTCTGGGAGTGGATAGCAATCTTGGGGACAAGCTTTATTGAGATCTGTGAAATCAACGCACATGCGCCAGCTACCATCATGTTTCTTCACCATTACTGGGTTGGCGAGCCAGTCATGATAGTAAACTTCCCTCATGATTCCCGCGTCTACTAGCTTTTTCACCTCCTCGAGTATCACCTTGTTACGTTGTGATACCCAGAACCCGAGGTCACTTACTTTACCCTAAATTACGAATATTTTTGAAATTTTTAAGAAATTTCGTTTATTATATATTTGACGATTTAAGTTGAAACCAACGTTTAAGGTCGTAATCTTAACGATTGACGATTTAAGAAAGCTGACGATGACTACGATCCCGACGGATGCCCAATTTTTACGTTTTATTGTCGCTTTGTCGATATTAGAATTTTTCGAGAATTTTATTTTTAGTTCGTGTTAAGTCGAGCCGGGTGCGTTTTACATATCCCGGGTACGTTTAAATTGCTTTAAAAGTATTTCCAAGTGTTCGGGGCGACCCCCGACTCCCGCAAATTTTCAAAACCAACTAGTAAGTCAGTTCCCGCCATCAAAAGTTGTCGTTTAAAAATAAGGCCAAAAGAAAGCCCATTTGACAAAACCAACCTCTCTAAATTTCACAAAATGGGGAAAAGGAAAAACACACATAACAAACACTTCAAAAAAATTCTTATCCTCTCTCCTCTCTCTCTTTGGCCGTCGGCGTCCAACCCACCACCACCATAAAAAATTTTCTTTTTGATTTTGAATAATCCAAGTTTAGACCACCTTTTAAATATCCATTGTAAGTGTTTTTGTGCAATCCATTACAACATGCACTAACTTAAATTTTTCAAGAATCAAAGATTTTCAAAAACCGGTTTTGATTCAATTAGACCATTTGTATGTTTAATTGATGTATTGGTAATGATTATTCATACATAAAACTATCCAAAACCAATTTGGTTTGGGTGTTTTGGACACCAACACTCCACGGCCAAATGGGGGTGTTTGGTTGTTCTTGGTGTTTGATGTTTTGTGATGTGGGTTTATGTTGGGAGTGATGCTTTTGATGTTCCTAGATGGTTTAAACTCATTGCATGTGTGGTTTAGGAATTGAGTTTTTATGAAAGTTTGATTTTTCTAGTAGTATAGGATGATTAGGATGTTTATGATTGTTTATAAGTGGTTAGTATAGGTCTAGGTGATGTTAGAATGGATTGGAAACATGTGTTGAGTTGATTTTGAGGAAGGAAAAATTAGGCAGATTGTTTAAGCAAGTTTTCGTGGGTTTAACTTTTAAAACAGGTCATTAGGCTAGGATGTAGTTGTAAAGCATTGCCTTAGCTTCCATTTGGTATAAAAATGAGCTTACTACTCAAAACGAGTCAAAAGTTATGCTACTTTGAAATTTCGTGTACCGGGATATGAAAATCAACATAACCCGAAATTATGTTTTGTTTAAGGTCAAATCCTGGGGACCATAGATAGAGTTTTATAAAGAGTTGAAAGTTGTTGTTTGGTGCTAAACCTGTGTTTTTGAGTCTATTTATAGACTTAGGGGTCAAATTATCTAATGGTATATTTTAAATAAGTCAAAGAAGTCTTACATTGAAAAGGTGCAAATCTGTCCGAAAAGTTAAGTCTAGTGATGTATTGGGTAGTGGGTCTTAAAAGTGAAAACTTTCTATGAAATTCAAAATAGGATATCTAGAGGTTTTAAGGGATTTTTACAAAATTTCTCATAATTTGTAGTGATGCTTAAGTGTTGGAAAACAGCCCGTACATTTGGTAAGTACCGGTAAAATTTTAAAATGGGTAACATTCTTAATTACGTAGATAGATAGTACGAGTCAAGTAATAATCACATGTATGAGTTTTGGCGTGAGTTTTCATAAGCATTAAGTGTTTTTATATACGCGTGTTTAGTACAATAATGTACACGGAGTATTGATTCGGTTTTCGTATTTTGATTTCTAGGTCACGTGTTCGATTTTCCTAGGCAACCACATCGTCGGTGATATTTTCGTTACGTCTTCGCTAGAACCACTACTACTACGCAAGGTGAGTTTATAGCCTCGCTTTATAACACTTTTAAATGGTTTTACCCGTGAGGGGATGCATGCTATTTTAAATAAAAACGAACATAAGTCATGAATGATTGTTGGACCCGAAAGTTGCCTGAATTGTGTTGAGTACCTAGTTGCAAAAGACCCTATATTCATGAACTATTAACTATTGTTTAATCCTCGTGTAGATTGGAAATAGCCGCTTATACAACTGATAGTACTATAGGGTTGACGACCCTATCCGAGACGAGAGCTAGTACGTTGAGTACCCTCTGCGGACGGATAACTTGTGATAAGAAATAAGGTATAATTGCAACTGATGCCTTTAGAAGGGGCACTGGTTTCATCTTAATCATGCCGGTAAATGTACGCGAGTGATTGAGTTAACGGGTTAATGTCATGAGCTTAAACACAATTATTAGCTATTGCTAACGATAATAACCTTGAATGATAGATTGTTTGATCGACAATTCTATAAATGATCGTGATTGATTTTATACACTTATGTTCAAAAATGAGATTGTAAACCTATAAATTTCGCTCAACATTATTTGTTGACCTCTCTAAGCATGTGTTTCAGGTAATCGATGATATGGTAGAAAGGAGCATGCGCGGATGGAAGTTGTTGTGGCTTGGCAGTCTACTTTGTCTTTCCTCCCTTTTATCACTTAAAACTTTTATATTATGTCATGTAAAACGAGTAATGTACTTTTGGGTTGAGATTCAGTGGGGACCTAAACGCAACTATGTCTTGTATTTTCTATGGGGTTTTGGGAAGCAGTAGACTTTGATGTTTTAACAATGTTTAATTTATGTTTAAATTTCTACGTCTCTTTTAGTCGTTCGAAATAGCTTGTGTGTAATGATAACTGCCTATCACCCAAATGTTGTAGTTCCGCTGCGCATACGATTTGGGGGTGTTAGAGATTGGTATCAGAGCCATGAGTTATAGAGAACTAGGTCATTTTGAAAAACCCTAAACTATAACTTTTGGTGTCGTAAGAAATTGTCCAAGCACACAACTATCCTGCATGGTAAGGTTTACTTTTAGTATTGATGGAAATAGATGTATCCCTTTTAAATTGAAATGAATGTATGAGTATTTATTACGTAAATACTAAACTACTATATGTAAATGTTGAAATTGTACGCGGAGTACTCGATACCGTAATTCTTGTATTGCATATGCATGAACATCATATTATCGCGTTTTGGTCATGTGTACCACCTTTGCATTGCATTTGCATGCATATAATTATAAATATTGAATGATGACCTTACGTACCCTCAAAAATTTCCTGTGATTGCAGAGATGGCCGAGGTACCACCTAACGGTAATGGAGACGAATTTGTCGTGGGACACGAAGGGGGACCGTTTCCTCCAAACCCGCTGAATGACCACAATGGATGGATAGACCAAGAAGAGAAAATAGAGCCGGCAAACGATAATGATGAAAGTGATGTAGACAACTTCAGTGTTAGTGACGATGGCGAAGAGGATTCTGAGGAGGAGGATCCGGTGGATGATGGAATTCCAGCAGATGTCGTCGGTCAAACTGAGCCTGATTTGGTTCAATCCCCCAACTCACCAAAAGGATTCGAAGTGCCTCCAGCAGGCCGTTACGATCAGCAACCTATTCGTCCCCCAATGACTACTTGTAAGGCTTATCTGAGGACTGTGTCGGGGTTTGGTCGGGTAAGTGATGAGTTTTGTGCGGAGTCCAGTGCTGCAGCAGCTCGCGTTTTCTTCACGAAAATATTGTGAAGGTTTACTTTCCAAGGCCAAGGAACTATATGGAATCTGAACATCGTTTGATAAGGATTGATAGGCTAATGTACGAACGTTACGTGGTAGAGACAAGAGTGATTAAGAGGTTTGACGAGAACGAAAGAGCATATCAAAAGTTATTGACAAGGACCGCAAGGGCTGAGTACAATGGAGCATCGACTAAGAATGATATTGATAACTTAAGATCCATGATAGCAAATTTGAGTGCAAGTCTAGAGAGGGTTAAGGAAGACCAGGCTAGGTTAGTCAGGATGCAGAGTTGGGAGCACTGTGTAAGACCATCCCTACCGCAAGACTAGAGATTCGTGGATGACTCTGAGCTTGAGGCCAATGATTTTATTGTTCAACCGCCACCAGGGGTGAGTTTGTTGCTTTTGGGGATCAGGTAGCACCGGAGTTTGGGTCTACTTCTAGAAGGGAGAGGGTGGCAGAATGTGAGCCGAGCGATAAAGGGAAGAGAAAGATGGATGAGGAAGAAGATAGTGAGGAAGAGCCAGAGGAGGACGAGGAAGAACCACCGTCCAAGAAGTCATGTGGATCACCACGTGGCTAGTTACTCGTATTTCATTTTTATCTTTTGATGGTTGTAAATGAAATTATTTAGACTCCCGTATGATGGCATTGTGATGAAAACTTGACAACTTTAAGTTTGTTGGTGTATGGTTGTAGTGGCATTACTTGTCATAAATTTTGTTTGATCTATCAATGCAATCCATGTTTACCTTTCATAATCTATGATAAGTCTTAAATTTGCTCTTTTGTGATGTGATTGATGAATATTAGTAACCTTGTTGATGTGTTGTTGTACTTATATTATGTCTTGAAAAAGAAATCCTTCTTGATCTTGATATGTATACTTAACTTGTTTTCTATTTCCTTGTCATTACAGAGAGGTGTAACTAAGACTTCACCATGCCTCCAAAGTTGACAACCGCTCGAGTAAACACCATGATCCAAGAGTCAATCGCCAATGCTCTTGAGGCACATCGTGCAAACAGAGACCAGGGTCAAGGTGGAAATGTGGAGAGGCAACCAGCCCCAAGGGAATGTTCATACGCCAGTTTCGTGAAATGTGGTCCCACACAGTTCCTTGGTACCGGTGGAGCTTTGGAATTCCGTAGATGGGTGGAAAAGATTGAGAGCACTTTCAAAATCAGTGGGTGCTCTGAGGCAAACAAAGTTAAATTTGCAGCTGCTACTTTCTTGGATGATGCTTTAAGCTGGTGGAACAACCAAGTGGCTACTGTCGGATAGGTAGTAGCAAATGGAAGAACTTCTGCAACCAAGGCACTTTTGACCAAGAAGTTTTTCCCCGAGGAAGATCTGGGTCAGTTAGAGGATGAGTTGAGACACTTGTCGTTGAAGAATAATGATATCACTGCTTATACAAGAAGGTTCAATGAGTTAAGCCTGCTGTGTCCTGATGCTTTCGTAGACGATCGCAAGAAGATGAAACAATATATCAACGGTCTGTCGAGCAACATTAAGGGTAAGACTACTTCTTCAAAGCCCGGATCATTTGATGAAGTCGTTCAGATGGCTCATGCACTAATGGATGTTAAGTTGCAAGACAAGAAAGACTATATAGCTGAGGGAAACAAAAGGAAATGGGAAGCTGCTCAGGTGAGTTAACCACAAGGACAGAATCGTGGGGGTCATCGCAACAACAACCAAGGACCAAATCGTAACCAACAGTTTAACCAAAGGAGGAACAATGGGATGAGAGCCGCTACTGCCCCCAGAGGAATCAAGGTCAATCCTCAGTGTGGCCGTTGTAACTTGTACCACATTGGGAATTGTCCTCCTGCATGTGGCAAGTGTGGGAAGGCTGGCCATAGAGCTGCAGAATGTCGATCTAGAGGTGTGGCTACAGGGGCGAATGCCACTAGAGTAATGGTCTGTTTTGGTTGTGGAGAAAAGGGGCACAAACAAGGAAACTGTCCGAAAGCTGGGAATAGACAGGGAGGAAATGTTGTTGCTGCCGTATACAGAGTGGGTACCGCTGACAAACCTCAAGGCCCTAATGTGGTGACCGGTACGTTTCTACTTGACGCTCGTTATGCTAGTGTATTATTTGATTCTGGATCCGACAAAAGCTTTGTAGACGTAAAATTCAGTCGCCTTATCCATAGAGAACCGGTGATGCTAACGACTAACTATAATGTGGATTTAGCCGATGGAAAGATTGTTAGTACTAATTCTATACTAAGAGGGTGTTCCTTGATGTTAGGGAATTATGCCTTCGATATTGACTTAATGCCTATAAAGCTAGGATCTTTTGACGTGATTATTGGGATGGATTGGTTAATGGCGCATAGTGCGGTGATTGTTTGTGGAGAAAGATTGGTCCAGATCCCGTTGAGAAATAGGGTATTGACTATGAAGGGTAATGAATATACTTCTCGTCTAAGAGTAATATCTTGCTTGAAGATGATGAGGTATATGGAAGAAGGATGTGATGTATTTCTGGCGCATATTTCTAGCGATGGTGATGTAGAGACAAAGTTGGAAGAGGTGCCTATGATTCGAGAGTATCCGGAAGTTTTTCCTGATGAGTTGTCGGGTTTACCGCCCTCTCGTGATGCAGAATTTCGGATCGATTTGATGCCAGGAGCTACACCGATTGCTCGTGCACCTTATCGATTGGCACCGTCAGAACTGAATGAGTTATCTGATCAATTGAAAGAATTGATGGATAAGGGGTTTATTAGACCAAGTTCATCGCCATGGGGAGCGCCTGTGTTAATTGTAAAGAAGAAGGACGGGTCGTTTAGAATGTGTATCGACTATCGAGAGCTTAACAAATTGACGGTTAAGAATCGGTATCCATTGCCGAGGATTGACGATTTATTTGATCAGTTGCAACGATCCTGTGTGTACTCGAAGATCGACTTGAGATCAGGGTATCATCAACTGCGAGTTAGGGAGG
The DNA here is from genome assembly GCA_025667525.1 of Glebionis coronaria. Classification (NCBI taxonomy): domain Eukaryota; kingdom Viridiplantae; phylum Streptophyta; class Magnoliopsida; order Asterales; family Asteraceae; genus Glebionis; species Glebionis coronaria. The sequence goes on from CM046879.1 coordinate 179,691,155, forward strand.
AGGATATTCCTATAACTGCTTTTCGTACGCGATATGGACATTTTGAATTCCAAGTGATGCCTTTTGGATTAACGAATGCGCCTACAGTGTTCATGGATCTTATGAATCAGGTGTGCAAGCCGTATTTGGATAAGTTTGTCATTGTATTCATTGATGATATTCTTATTTACTCCAAGAGCAAAGAAGAACATGAGAAGCACTTAAGGATGATATTGGAGCTGTTGAAGAAAGAGAAGTTGTACACAAAATTCTCCAAGTGTGAATTTTGGTTGGAACCTGTACAATTTCTTGGGCATGTGATTGACAACAAAGGAGTTCGTGTAGATCCTGCCAAGGTGGAGGCAATCAAAGAATGGTCAGCACCGACAACACCGACTGAAGTTTGATAATTTCTTGGTTTAGCTGGTTATTATCAGAGATTCATTGAAGGGTTTTCGTTGATTGCAAAGCCGTTGACCAAGCTTACTGAGGATAATCGGGTGTTTGAATGGGGAAATGATGAAGAAATCGCTTTTAAAACACTTAAGGACAAACTGTGTTCTGCTCCGATTTTGTCATTGCCGGAAGGAATCGAAGACTTCATGGTTTATTGTGACGCGTCTCATAAGGTCTATGGAGCTGTTTTGATGTAACGTGAGAAGGTGATCGCTTACGCGTCGAGGCAGTTGAGGAAGCATGAGGAAAACTACACTACGCACGATTTGGAACTGAGGGCTGTAGTTTTTGCGCTGAAATTGTGGAGACACTACTTGTATGGGACTAAGTGTGTTGTATTCACTGACCACAAGAGTTTGCAGCACATATTATGTTGATCCCAAACATAGATCGATTTAGCTTGTGTAAACGAGATTAAATCAAGTTAAACACGTAGAGAAACTTTGTTTGTGTATAAAACAATTTATGTATTATGCGGAATTAATACTGAAACAAGAACACACAAAGAATGTAAAACAAACTTTCACTTGATTGATTAGAACAAACTTGCTTACAATGAAAGTGTTAAACGTATGAAAAACTTTTATGAAACAAAACCTAAAAGTCTTCTTTTATAGACATAAGAAGCCTTGTACTAGAGTCTACCTATCAACTATTCTAGGTAAAGATAAATATAGAAAATACATTGTTGATCATATCTTTACTAGAAACAAACTATAAACATAATACGCGTAGACCATATCTTTCTATCAATGCTTGACTTCAACCTATCAACGCTTGACATCTTCCTGTCAACGCCTGATCTGTCAACGCTTGTTTTCTTCTTATCAACGCTTGTTCTCTTCTTGTCAGCGTTCAAGTGTACTGGCTACATTTTATTCCCAACAATCCTACCCTAAACTTGATATCTACTCTAGTAATCAAGTTTCTGAATAAAAATTAAGAACTAGGAGGAATCTTACAAATCTTATCATATCGGTAATAAACATGCCTAATCAAATCTTTGGCAACGTCACTTGAGTAGTCAATCTCCAGCTGTGTTGTCTTCATCTTGTCCAAAACTTCTTTGGACATGGGACTCAGCATCTACAAGAAGATACTAAGCAAACTTTGTAGAACTCAAATAATACACACCAGTAGCTGAATACAAACGCCATTGAAGTCCACTGATATCATCCTCAAGATCCTTCCAAACAGGATCTTCTTCTTCTGGTGCACACATTCTCTTGAATGTTGACCAAAGCTTTATTCCATTGACTGAAGTAGCTGTTTCAGTCTCATACTTGGCCATCAACAACCTCCAAAGGTCTGCCAAGTCTTCTCTATCCATACTTGCAAAGAGAGATATAAGAGTAGTAAATGTGTGTACCTCTTTCCCATATCTGCCAATCATCCAAAACCCACTTGCATCTTCTTCATAGCTAATGATAGGGTTTCTGGCATCAAGAGGTAACACTTGTACCATATCTGAAGCTTCCATGGGTGAGAGCTTAATGCTCCTTCTAAGAACAGCTTCACTGGGAACCACTTTATTTAAATCTTTAGGAAACTCAAGTGGAAATCCCTTCTTCAAAGGCCTTGGAACAATCATTGCCTTTTGAATTTCCATCTCTTCTGCAAGTTCTTCTCTCCTTTCATCTGAGAGAAGTCTGATAGTATTCATTTCCTGCACTCTGGCCCAAATGGGATAAGCCTTATACTCTAGTTCTTCAAAGGATAATCCCTGCAATTTCTTGAAGGTCCATCCAGTTCTATGACATCTGAGTAACATGTAGTAAAGCTCCCTTCTATCCCTCTTCAGCAGTGAGAAAACATTGCTAGCCTTATGCTTCAGAATTACCTTGCAGTCTCTTTGAACTCTTAGAAGAATCTCCAATCCCCAAATTTGGTCTGAAATTGTCAAATCTAGATTCTCCATAATCCTATTCTCCCAAGCATGGTACATCTGAGCAACTTCTGGCATATCATAATCTACTTGCAATTTTAACTCTCTAAGCTTCTCTCTTGCCAAGTCATCACCATATTCAAGTCTTTCTGGTTGTTCAATTACCATAACACTTGAATCTGAACTTCCTTCATCACTTCCTTCTTGTTCCTCTAAAGTAACAACAAATGGTGATTCACCAACCTTCTTCATTTCTTGTTCCACAAGTTGTGCAGCCAACCTTGAATCAAACGCTACTTGTGTTGCATCCTTTGGAACTTCTACTTCTACCATAATTTCTTTACTCTTATCTAATGGATCAATGATGGGTAAAGATGATGATGGTACCTGTGAAGACACTTCTTTGATGATAGCTGATGACTGGAATACATCAACCATATCTGCAGGTCTGTCAACGCTTAAATTCTGTGTGTCATCTCCCAACTTACTCTTGTCAGCGCTTGATGTGTCAGCGTTCAAATTTTGCTTGTCAACGCTCACCTTACTTGTCTCAGCGCCTCTTGTGAACTGCTCCATCATAGCTGTAAAAGACAAGTTTAAGTTTGTAGGAGTAACCAAGGATGTATCAAAACCTGGTTGCTTCATCAATTCAGTGAGGGCTTCAGCAACACCCAAAGGTTCTCCATCATGTGAGCCTTTGTCACTCACATGAATCTGATCATCCTCCCCTTTGGAAGATTCCTCCATACCACGCCTAGTGCTAGCATCCTCCAAAATAACAATCCTCTCCCTCAATTGCTTAAGTTCAAGGCCTTGTGTACTGACTGTTTGTACCAGGTCTGCATTTTGCTTTTGCAAGCTAATGCAGACAGCCGTCAATTCCATCAATGTGTATGGTTCCAATCTGCCCTCCTCTAGAATGGGTATTTGACCTCCCAAAGTAGAGTCATGGGGCATAGATGAGGTCTTAAAGATGTTAGGACTGAATTGGCCTGCATCTAAGCGAGTACCAATAGTCCTAGCCTCATCCATAGCACCAACAACACTTGTGGTGGTGGTTCTCTCTGCAACATGGCTAGGACCACTAGAGAAGAACACTCTAGTAGTCCGTGGGCGTTTTTGGAACCTATATTCAGGGGGTGTAGAAGATGATGTGTATTGGGTGGTAGATTGAAGGTTAAGGGGTGTTTAGGTATGTGAAGGAAAGGTGTCAACGTTTGGATTACTAGTGTCAATGCCAACATTTAATATGTCAGCGTTGAAGGATTCTTGGTCAATTTCCATGTGTTGAGGTGAAGGCAAAGGATCTAGTATTGGGTCAAGTTGTGGTTGTGGATCTGGTTGAGGTTGTGCTGCTGCAATAACAGCAAGCATAGCTTGGGTGAGGGGTAATTCACGGGAAGGGATGAGTTCATCTTACTAAAAATAGCTTTCTTTTGCACAGGGATCTCATAAAAATCATCATGATCCCTTGTACAATACCCTTGGTGATCATAGATCATTTGTAAAAATCTGGGATAAGCCAAAGTCATCTTATTCCCTTTGTTTTTACACATGCCATCAAAAATTAGTTTTGAAAAATTATACTTTTTCCCATTTGTAATGCACACAATTGCACTAGGAATAGATCTGTTAATTTCATTATGTGCAGTACATTTGGGACTCAAACATTGAAGGATGACATGTATGAGGTACTTCCAGGCTGGGGGAAATTCTTGTTTATGATATTTATTTAAAGTACCCTCATCAGGGAAAGGATACCCCAAAGCCCGAAGTCCTTGTTCTATTTCATTAATGGGGAGAGTGGTTATACCATCTGCATCATTAAGATGCAAAACCTGGCGAACCAAGGCTTCAGTAACCACCCAAGTACGCCCATGAACAATAGTTGTTAATGTAGTCACATTATTAAGTGTTGAGTAACTAACAGTTTTCCAAAACGGTTTAATATGAGTGACAGGGATGAGAGGAGCATGAGAAAGTGCATACCTAAGAGGAGCTTCATTCAAATACGCCACCATCTAAGTTTATTATAGAAGCAAAGTATCATCAGCCGCCAAATAAGCAATCATGTTATGCTGACTTCTGAATCCCAATACCAAGTCACTTGGTTTAAACTTTGGTGCCATTGTTGAAGAAAGCTGTTTGTGAAAGATTTTTGAAAAATGAATTATAGGAGGAAAAAGTGTTAGACAAGAATATGATAGTACCCTGTTTAAAAATAGGAGTCAAATATATAGGAGAGATAGGCAAATGTGATTGGTCAAAAGTAAGGCAAGTATTTTCAAAATATAATGATGAAAATATTGAAAAGAAAATAAGTTATCTTGTGCATTAATTAAAAGTTATCTACTCCCAAAATTACGGCCCCAAAATTCGTCAAAAATAACAACTGGGTAGGTTCCAATGAGTGTCAACGGTCAAAAATAACCCATCAACGCCCAACGGCTATATTCTTGTCAACGTTTGCTAAAGCCATGCCAGCGTCCAAATTGGTCACAACAACGTTTGGAAAAATATTTGTCAGCGTCCAAAAATAAAAGTAATAAAAATGAAAAAGGACCTTAACAAAGTAATTTATCCTAGTGAAGATAACCTATAAACTGAAAATTATTATATGGAGGCAAGCACTATCCAGTTATGCACACTTGCTTATGCAAGATAGACATAACAGTCCTCTAGTGTCCCTTACTAACCAAAATTCTTAACAATTAAGTTATCTCATAAAATCCCTTGTAACTCCCAGGTAAACCCATTATAAATCATTCCCAAGTCTCCCAACAGGCCACATCCAATTATAGGCCATAAAGGTCTTGGCAGCATGCATAGTATATCAACTTTGCATGCTACAGTGCCTCATGAGATAGAAAACTAACTCATAATCACCTGTGGACACAATCTAGAATTATGATAAGAGTATTATAAGAATACCCAAAAGTCCTAAAGGTTCCTAAAACCTCCCCTTAAACTGTGATACACAAGTTGCCAAATAATATGCATGTAAATAAAAAAAATTTATGTCAAGATAGGAATATAAATATTCTAACCATCATCCATAAATTGAAACATGCTCCAATGATTCTCCAAGGATCCATAAGCAACTCTGTATCCAATGGTACAATGCTAACAACGCCTGCACACTTAGATCAAAAACCACAAAACTAACATGTCGCTAACAACGTCATGATAACACTTATCAGCGTTAAGATAACCTTTGTCAGCGTTAGACAAATATAGTGGAAAATCTAACTTCTCAAAAAGACCAATAACAATGCATATCCTGTACATACTTTTACAATGAGACCCCAAAACACATATTAAGTGAGATTGATCATTCCAATACTTGTTACCAAGTATTGAAACCTTCCAGTATCAAAAGGTTTTAGTTAATAAATCAGACACATTTTCTTCTGTGTCAACCCTATCTGGTTGTATTAAACCCTTTTCAAAACAATCTCTTATAAAATGATGTCTAATTTATATGTGTTTTGTTTTAGAGTGATATACAGGGTTTTTAATAATGCATAAAGTACTGTTATTGTCTATAAAAATCTTGGTATGCATAAAATTATACCCGTAATCCAACAGCTGGTTCTAAATTCATAAGACTTGTCCACAACAAGCAGCTGCTGCAACATATTCTGCTTCAGTTGTAGAATTGGCCACCACTGTTTGTTTCTTGGATTGCCAAGATATCAACCTACTCCCAAGAAACTGACATCCACCAGTTGTGGATTTTCTATCAAATTTATCACCACCATAGTCACTGTCTGAGTATGCAATAAGCTCCAATGGTTAATCTTTTAGATACCATAATCCCAAGTCTGGATAACATCTAAGGTACCTAAAGATTCTCTTGACAGCATGAAGGTGACACTCTTTAGGAGTCACTTGATGGCGTGCACATGCACATACAGCAAACATAATGTCAGGTCTTGAGGCTGTGAGATACATCAATGAACCAATCATTGATCGATAGTGCCTGACATCAACATATTTTCCATCTCCAACTTTTCCCCAAGGGTGTTCTCTATCCATAGGAGTACTAGCCCTTTTCTCATGTGGAGAAAAGCCAAACTTCTTCAAGATTTCTGCTACATACTTATCTTGAGAGATGAAGATACCATCCTCTTTCTGCTGAACTTGTAACCCTAGAAAGAAGTTCATCTCCCCCATTGCACTCATCTTGAAATTGTCTATCACAAGCTTGGAAAAGTCTTCACTCATCTTTGGGTTTGATGAGCCAAAGATGATATCATCCACATAAACCTGAACAAGTAAAACATCCTTACCAGTCTTCTTTGTAAATAAGGTCTGGTCTATGGTCCCCTTTTTGAATCCATTTTCCACCAGATAGGTGGACAATGTGCCATACCATGCTCTTGGGCCTTGATGAAGTCCATACATAGCTTTCTTGACTCTATATACCTTGTCTGGATGCTCTGAATCTTCAAAACCAGGAGGCTGCATTACATAAACCTCCTCAACAATTATGCCATAAAGAAAAGCACTCTTCACATCCATTTGATAGACAGTAAAGCCCATGCAGGAAGCATAGGTTAGAAATATCCTTATAGCCTCAATCCTTGCAACTGGTGCAAAGACCTCCTCATAATCTATCCCTTCCTCTTGTGTATATCCTTGAGCCACTAAGCGTGCCTTGTTTCTGACCACAATGCCTCATTCATCTTTCTTGTTTCTAAGAACCCATCTTGTCCCAATAGGTCTGACATGTCTGGGACAATCAACTAACTCCCAAACATCCTGAATAGCAAATTGGTGAAGCTCATCCTGCATTTCTTCCACCCAACTTGGTTCTTTGAGAGCATCAAAAATCTTCTTGGGTTCCTATTGTGACAGAAAACAGGCAAACAAACATGCTTGAATAAGAGGGGTATCAACCTTCTTGTGTATATTGGCAATAAATCCTCCAAGATTCTGATGAGATCTTCTAGTTTGAACAGGAGACATCACATCACCAATAATTAGAGAAGAGGGGTGATCCTTCATTGTATAAGTAAGAACTCCTCCCTCAAAAAGTCTATTGTCTTCAATCTCATCTTCCATGTTACCAATATCTTCTTCAGGCTCTCTTCCATCAATATCTGTATGAACCTCTCCATTTCTGCTTGAAGGTTCACCTTGTTCAAAATTGGAAGAGAAAATATGGTCAAAAGAGTTGTCAACGCCTGAACCAAGGTTGTCAGCGTTGGAGCCATCAACGCCTAAAATAGAGTTTTCAACGTTTGAGCCATCAACGCCTGAATTTGTCTTGTCAGCGCCTAATTTTCCTTTGTCAGCGCTTGAAAGACCATGCATGTTGTGAATTGGTGATACTTGGGGACCACCATTTTCCTTTCCAGCAGCAACAGCAACAGCAAAAGCATCTGTCCATATGGGAATAGTGACATACTCAAGTATGGGTGATGATTTGTCTGCATGTGATCCGACCTCTTCATTAACCTGTGTACCTGAAACATCAACAACTGGTTCTTCCACAACATTTGAAGTTACCTTCACAATGTTTGGATTAGTAACATGCATATAATTCAAAGTCCTAGATAGAGGTTCCAAGTCAAATAACCAATTTGGACCACTTTCAGGATCACTAGGTTTACTTTCTAAAAACCTAACATGTACTTTTTCAAGTATACGTTTTTCCTTCTTAATGTAAACCCTATATCCTTTACTCTGCACTGAATAACCCATGAAGTAGCCTTCATCACCTTTAGCACTAAATTTACCTAAGGCATCACTAGTATCTAGTACAACTACATGACAACCAAAAGGTTTAAGAAAACCAATATTAGGTTTCCTTCCCCAAAGTAACTCATAAGGTGTTTTGTTATGAATCTTGTTGACTAATGCTCTATTCTGAACATAACAAGCTGTATTCACAGCCTTTGCACAAAAAGCAATGAGAAAGTGAGCATCAGCCAGCATAGTCCTGGCTGCTTCTATAAGGGTTCTATTCTTTCTCTCAGCAACCCCATTTTGTTGTGGGGTTATGGCTACACTAAACTGTCTAGTAATCCCTTTCTTGGCATAAAAATCATCCAATAGCTTATTTCTAAACTCACCACCATTCACTTCTAAGCATCGTAACTTCATTACCAATCTTCTTCTCAATTTGGTTAATAAAGTTAATTAAAGTATCAGCAGTGTCACTTTTCAAAGCTAAAAAGAAAGTCCAAGTAAACCTAGAAAAATCATCAGTAATGACAAAGCAGTAAGATTTACCATTCAAGCTTTTTATATTAGTTGGACCAAACAAGTCCATATGCAGCAAGTGAAGTGGTTTAGAACTAGAGTGCACCTGTTTAGACTTAAATGAGACCTTCTGTTGTTTGCCTTTAAGGCACCAACCACACTTGTGGTGGTGGTTCTCTCTGCAACATGGCTAGGACCACTAGAGGAGAACACTCCAATAGTCCATGGGCGTTTAATCAACCTATATTCAGGGGGTGTAGAAGATGATGTGGATTGGGTGGTATTTTGAAGGTTAAGGGGTGTTTGGGTCTGTGAAGGAAAGGTGTCAACGTTTGGATTACTTGTGTTAACGCCAACATTTAATGTGTCAGCGTTGAAGGATTCTTGGTCAATTTCCATGTGTTGAGGTGAAGGCAAAGGATCTGGTATTGGGTCAAGTTATGGTTGTGGGTCTGGTTGAGGTTGTGTTGCTGTAATAACAGCAAGCATAGCTTGGGTGAGGGGTAATTCACGGTGAGGGGGTGAGTTCATCTTACTAAAAATAGCTTTCTTTTACACAGGGATCTCATAAAAATCATCATGATCCCTTGTACAATACCCTTGGTGATCAAAAATAATTTGTAAAAATCTGGGATAAGCCAAAGTCATCTTATTCCCTTTGTTTTTACACATGCCATCAAAAATTAGTTTTGAAAAATTATACTTTTGCCCATTTGTAATGCACACAATTGCACTAGTAATAGATCTGTTAATTTCATTATGTGCAGTACATTTGGGACTCAAACATTGAAGGATGACATGTATGAGGTACTTCCAGGCTGGGGGAAATTCTTGTTTATGATATTTATTTAAAGTACCCTCATCAGGGAAAGGATACCCCAAAGCCCGAAGTACTTGTTCTATTTCATTAATGGGGAGAGTGGTTATACCATCTGCATCATTAAGATGCAAAGCCTGGCGAACCAAGGCTTCAGTAACCACCCAAGTACGCCCATGAATAATAGTTGTTAATGTAGTCACATTATTAAGTGTTGAGGAACTAACAGTGTTCCAAAACTGTTTAATATGAGTGACAGGGATGAGAGGAGCATGAGAAAGTGCATACCTAAGAGGAGATGCATTCAAATACGCCACCATCTGAGTGTATTGTGGAAACAAAGTATCATCAGCCGCCAAATAAGCAATCATGTTGTGCTGACTTCTGAATCCCAATACCAAGTCCCTTGGTTTAAACTTTGGTGCCATTGTTGAAGAAAGCTGTTTGTGAAAGATTTATGAAAAATGAATTATAGGAGGAAAAAGTATTAGACAAGAATATGATAGTACCCTGTTTAAAAATAGGAGCCAAATCTATAGGAGAGATAGGCACATGTGATTGGTCAAAAGTAAGGCAAGTATTTTCAAAATATAATGATGAAAATATTGAAAAGAAAATAAGTTATCTTGTGCATTAATTAAAAGTTATCTACTCCCAAAATTACGGCCCCAAAAATCGTCAAAAATAACAACTGGGTAGGTCCCAATGAGTGTCAACGGTCAAAAATAACCCATCAACGCCCAACGGCTATATTCTTGTCAACGTTTGCAAAAGCCATGTCAGCGTCCAAATTGATCACAACAACGTTTGGAAAAATATTTGTCAGCGTCTAAAAATAAAAGTAATAAAAATGAAAAAGGACCTTAACAAAGTAATTTATCCTAGTGAAGATAACCTATAAATTGAAAATTATTATAGGGAGGCAAGCACTGTCCAATTATGCACACTTGCTTATGAAAGATAGACATAACAGTCCTCTAGTGTCCCTTGCTAACCAAAATTCTTAACAATTAAGTTATCTCATAAAATCCCTTGTAACTCCCAGGTAAACCCATTATAAATCATTCCCAAGTCTCCCAATAGGCCACATCTAATTCTACGCCATAAAGGTCTTGGAAGCATGCATAGTATATCAACTTTGCATGCTACAGTGCCTCATGAGATAGAAAACTAACTCATACTCACCTGTGGACACAATCTAGAATTATGATAAGATTATTATAAGAAAACCCAAAAGACCTAAAGGTTCCTAAAACCTCCCCTTAAACTGGGATCACAAGTTGCCCATTTAAGTCCCAGCACAAGGTCTCATTTAAGTCTAAACAGGTGCACTCTAGTTCTAAACCACTTCACTTGCTGCATATGGACCTGTTTGGTCCAACTAATATTGAAAGCTTGAATGGTAAATCTTACTGCTTTGTCATTACTGATGATTTTTCTAGGTTTACTTGGACTTTCTTTTTAGCTTTGAAAAGTGACACTGCTGATACTTTAATTAACTTTATTAACCAAATTGAAAAGAAGACTGGTAATGAAGTTAAGATGCTTAGAAGTGATAATGGTGGTGAGTTTAGAAATAAGCTATTGGATTATTTTTGTGCCAAGAAAGGGATTACTAGACAGTTTAGTGTAGCCAGAACCCCACAGTAAAATGGGGTTGCTGAGAGAAAGAATAGAACCCTTATAGAAGCAGCCAGGACTATGTTGGCTGATGCTCACTTTCCCATTGCTTTTTGGGCTGAGGCTGTGAATACAGCTTGTTATGTTCAGAATAGAGCATTAGTCAACAAGATTCATAACAAAACACCTTATGAGTTACTTTGGGGGAGGAAACCTAATATTGGTTTTCTTAAACCTTTTGGTTGTCATGTAGTTGTACTAGATACTAGTGATGCCTTAGGTAAATTTAGTGCTAAAGGTGATGGAGGCTACTTCATGGGTTATTCAGTGCAGAGTAAAGGATATTGGGTTTACATTAAGAAGGAAAAACGTATACTTGAAAAAGTACATGTTAGGTTTTTAGAAAGTAAACCTAGTGATCCTGAAAGTGGTCTAAATTGGTTATTTGACTTGGAACCTCTATCTAGGACTTTGAATTATATGCATGTTACTAATCCAAACATTGTGAAGGTAACTTCAAATGTTGTGAAAGAACCAGTTGTTGATGTTTCAGGTACACATGTTAATGAAGAGGTTGGATCACATGCAGACAAATCATCACCCATACTTGAGTATGTCACTATTCCCATATGGACAGATGCTTTTGCTGCTGCTGCTGCTGCTGGAAAGGAAAATGGTGGTCCCCAAGTATCACTAGTTAACAACATGCATGGTCTTTCAGGCGCTGACAGAGGAAAATCTAGCGCTGACAAGACAAATTCAGGCTTTGATGGCTCAAACGTTGACAACTCTATTTCAGGCGTTGATGGCTCCAACGCTGACAACCTTGGTTCAGGCGTTGACAACTCTTTTGACCATATTTTCTCTTCCAATTTTGAACAAGGTGAACCTTGAAGCAGAAATGGAGAGGTTCATACAGATATTGATGGAAGAGAGTCTGAAGAAGATATTGGTAACATGGAAGATGAGATTGAAGACAACAGAGTTTTTGAGGGAGGAGTTCTTACTTCTACAATGAAGGATCACCCTTCTTCTCTAATTAATTGTGATGTGATGTCTCCTGTTCAAACTAGAAGATCTCATCAGAATCTTGGAGGATTTATTGCCAATATACACAAGAAGGTTGATACCCTCTTATTCAAGCATGTTTGTTTGCCTGTTTTCTGTCACAACAGGAACCCAAGAAGATTTTTGATGCTCTCAAATAACCAAGTTGGGTGGAAGCAATGTAGGATGAGCTTCACCAATTTGCTATTCAGGATCTTTGGGAGTTAGTTGATTGTCCCAGACATGGCAGACCTATTGGGACAAGATGGGTTCTTAGAAACAAGAAAGTTGAAAGAGGCATTATGGTCAGAAATAAGGCACCCTTAGTGGCTCAAGGATATACACAAGAGGAAGGGATAGATTATGAGGAGGTCTTTGCACCAGTTGTAAGGATTGAGGCTATAAGGATATTTCTAGCCTATCCTTCCTGCATGGGCTTTACTGTCTATCAAATGGATGTGAAGAGTGCTTTTCTTTATGGCACAATTGTTGAGGAGGTTTATGTAATGCAGCCTCCTGGTTTTGAAGATTCAGAGCATCCAGACAAGGTATATAAAGTCTGTTAGAAATACGCTTTAACGTATATTAGAAGTATCGGTCACTCCACAATAGTATTAATGTTGTAATAGCTCGTAGTTAATGTTACTCATTAAGTTAAGTTAGAAACCGACCCATGGGCTTGTCATGGGTCGGCCCAAGCCCAATATAGGCCTTGGATATAAATACCCCTTTCCACCATGGAAATGGGTTGGTTGTTGATGATTCCACATTTCATTTTGAATAAAATACACATAGTTTATCTCTCACTTTCTCTCTCTAGTTTCTCTCTCTAGAAATATTCAACCCACTTCATAGATTCATAGGTTATCAATATTCTACATTTGGTATCAGAGCTATGGGGTGATTTAAGGTAATGATTTGTGTTGTTATTTAGTTTTTGATTGTATTAGTGTTCTTTAAGAAGATCCATCTTGATTCTTGGAGTTTTTGGTGATTTTTTGATTGGGATTAGTAGATAAGTATTAGTTTTTACTTATTATTGTAGAAATCACAAAACTTTTTGGTTATTTGGTAAAAATCTGGGTTTATTTCATCATCTTTTTGATCGACTATACTCGAACAAGGTTTCTGTTTCCCAGTAAAAGTTCTGAACCAAAAAGTTCCGGATCAAAAAGTTCCGGATCAACCAAAGTTCCAGATCAAAAAGTTCCGAACCAAAAGTTCCGGATCAAGGAAAGTTCCGGATCAAAAAGTTCCGAACCCAAAGTTCCGGATCAAGGAAAGTTCCGGATCAGTACTTCCGAACCAAAAAGTTCCGGATCAAGGAAAGTTCCGGATCAAAGGGAAGTTCCGATCAAAGGAAAGTTCCGGATCAAGGGAAAGTTCCGGATCAAGGGAAAGTTCCGGATCAAGGGAAAGTTCTGAATCAAAGGAAAGTTCCGGATCAAATCTTCCGAACCAAAAGTTCCGGATCAAGGAGTTCCAAGCCAAAATCTTCCGAATCAACAAAAAGTTCCGGATCAAGGGATATTTCACTTGTTTTTTCGACCATTTTTTAGAGGATTTAATCTTGGTTTCTTACAACAAAAACTCAACACAATTCACAAGCTTTATTTCACTGCTCGATCAACCGATAATCTTTGTCTCTTTGAAGTGAACAAAATGAATCCGAATTCATTAATGCCTCAGATGACATCACTTACGGACATTTCTGTCATTACGGGAACGGATAATCGCCCTCCAATGCTCATTAAAGAAGTCTTTGAAGCATGGCAAGGCTGTATGATGTCATACCTTAAGGGAAAATCGTGGTTAACAATGTGACTCGACCAAGGGAGTTTGAAGAACTTACACCAGCTCAACAACTTGTTGCCGATGCAGACGAAAAGGCTCTTCAAACCATTCTCCAAGCTCTTCCACATGACATCTATCGAATGGTAAGTCAGTATACGGTTGCAAAGGATTTATGGGAACGTCTAAAGGTGTTGTTACAAGGTACGTCTCTCACCAAATAGGAAAGGGAATGTCAGTTGTATGATCTGTTTGATAGATTCACGTACAGCCCAGGGGAAACGCTTCACGACTATTACTTCAGATTCACTACTCTCATGAATGATCTGAATGTATACAATCTCGTGATTGCTCCATTCCAGGTTAACATCAAGTTTTTGAATACTTTACCTCAAGCTGAATGGGGTGAGTATATTACCGATGTTAAGTTAACCAGGGATTTGCATAAGTGCAATTTGGATCAACTCTATGCTTTTCTTCAGCAGCATGAGAAACATGTGATCATGCACCGTTCGCCTCGAGGTATGTACCCTGATTCTTTAGCTTTGATGGCGAATCAACCAAGCTTGTCACACAACAACACTCCTTATATCTTGGGACACCAAGCCTATCATCCATCACCTTACATGACACCAAGCTTCCCCCAATATTCGATTCTACCGCAACCACCCACCTCACATCAGTAACAATATCGGTTTAATGCACCTTCATCACACTATGCTTCACAACCTCACCCAGCAAGCATCAGCTGAGGAATTCATCCAATTCTCGCCAACAAGCTACTATTGAGAATGGCAGGGTAATGGTTCAACCTATTCAACCTTATCAGGGGAGACCTACTACATCAACCACCAATGCACGCACGGTCAATCCTGCTCCAATGGTCAACACTCCTCCACGGGCTAATTCTACAGGCAAGTTGAGAATGATTACATGCTACAACTTCAAGGAAGAAGGTAACATGTCCAGGGATTGCAAGAAACCCAAGAGGAGAAGGGATGGTCAATGGTTTGCAGAGAAGATTTATCTAGTGAACGCTCAGGCACAAGGAAGGGAACTTGATGAAGAGGAGCTTGCATTTCTTGCTGATCCAGGGATTGCTGAACAAGACGTTGTCACCACACAGAATGCAGCATACCAAGCAGATGATCTTGATGCGTATGATTCAGACTGTGATGAACTTCAATCTGCACAGACAGCTCTTATGGCAACTATCTCCAGCTTAGGGCCAAAAAAAAGATCTGAGGTACTTATTAATACCACTGATAATACCACTGATACTAGTATTCAACCACATCAAGTTGTGCAAGAGCGTGCTGATTCGAATGAGTCTTCGGTGGTGAGTCATTCAAATGAGGAGACAATCAATGATAGTAATATCAATGTAAGTCCCCAGACTTTGAGTGAATCACAACCGGGATCCATTTCGCATACGCATACTCCTGCTCAACAAGATTTGGTCATGGTTCCTGCTACATTACTTAGCCAAATGAATGTTGCACTCTTAGAAACCCTAGCTAAGAATAAGAATTTGTCTGATGAGCTTGCCTTATGCAACGAGAAAGTTTAAACTTTGGAATTAGTTCCTTCGTCTAGTGTTCTCACTAATCCCGAATATGATCATTTTCGAAACAAACAAATGGGTCATTTGCACGAAATTGAAACCTTAAGAGCAGATCTTTCTAATGAACTTAAAGAAAAAGAGTTAGTGGTCACTAATTTTCAAAAACTTCAAACGGATTTTGAATTACTCGAGTCTAAGAAGAATGAAATGGAAATTAATGCGGCTAATAAGATTAGAAGTCTAGATTATTTGCTTTTAAGACAATATGCTGCCTCTCAACTAGTGCACTTATTTGATGCTTCGTTTAGAGAATTTAACTTATCACGTCAAAAAGGCCTTCCCCCTAACCCACGGTATGCAAAACAAGCTTTTATCCATAGTCCAAGACTTTATAATGCAACCCAATTAGGATTGGTCTTAGACCCGATTGTTATTTTCGATGATCGCACAAGTAAGGATCTAGTTGATGAGGATCGGTCATACAACTTTGCAAAATATCCCGATTGTGATTATTTTAAAATGAATCAGGAGCTTGCTAAAACGGATTTTAGAATTAGCTTCCATATGGACAAAGATCTCATTACAGCACCAACCTACATGTTAAATGAAGAAAACCCTAGTACACTTCCTACACTTGTCAAAATGGAAGGTCCTAAGGAAATTCCAAAGGATCTTCCACCTGTTAGCACTGTATGGTTAAACTTGCAAGAGATTAATTAATACTTTACTAATTTTGACAAGGTCATTTTGGAATGTACGACTTCAAATGGCCTAAACGCCGGAGAATGGGCTTTCGAACACATGAACGAGGTGTTTAAGAATGAGATCAATCCGTTTGTCGAAAGTCTAAAAGGAAGTTTTGCATCTCTTAAGGAAAATCTTGAGTTTGAAATTTGAGAAGTTCAAAAAGTGTTTTATGAAATGGACACCGCTTACGAACTTCAATTAATTGAAAAGGAAAAGATTTTATCCGAATATGACCGATTCTTGTCCGAAGTAATTTCGTGTGATGTGCTTACTACTGTAAATGTCAATTATTCGAATGAGCTTACATCCGCTATGATTAAATGTGATGATGTGAATATTTGTGATGATGTGTGTGATCTCTCTGTAAATGTTGCTGATACTGTAAATGAGGTAGATAATCATTCTTGTCACGAATCTAACGCTGAATTTTTAAAGCTACAAGATTCTTACAATTTACTTTCAAAACGCTTTAATCAACTTGAACAACATTGTATATCTTTAGAATTAAAACAACAAACTCAAAATGAGGATCTTTTGATAACAAATGGTTGTGAAAACGGTGTTGAGACGAGTGACAAGATGATTGCAATAGTTAAGGCGTTAGAGGAAGAGATTATGAGATTGAAGAGAGATGTGTCATCAAATGAAACACTAAAATTGGAACTAGAGGCTGCAGAGTCTAAAAACCAGGACTTAGAAATTAGACTTTCGTCTATTCTAGGGGAGATGGATCGGGCAAGACAGGGATTATCCGCTCTTTATGGTTCAATAGAAGAACGCTTAGCTTTTAATGCAGCACATCAACAATCTTATGTTGAACAACTGAACCAAAAGTGTGAGGAAATCTCTGACTTAAACATCCTGCTCATTGACAAAAACATGGTTTTGGCCGAGTTAAAGGAGACACTTCTTCTCACCCGACAAGAAGCTGTTAATAACTTAGCTACCAACTCTGCACCGTCCTCTAGTGCTCCAACAACCAAGTCAGTAGTGCTTTATAAGAACCCGCTCCATAAGAAAAACCCGGTTACCTACGATGATTATATGAGGAATGCAATTAAGCATGTAGATCTTGTTAGGGATATTTTAGACGATCTTTATGCCTTAGATCCCTCAAGTAGCAACTATTATTCCGCTCATGAATATATTAAGCGAGTTCAATATTGCTTAGCATATTTGGAATACATAGGTAAACCAGGTTCTGCACTACTCACTAATCGACCCATTGCTGTAACACCATTCAATAAGACTCCAGGAGCAAAACCGTCATTGGCACCATCAACTAAGGCACCTTTAAAATCTGTTACTAATGTTCCCACTTTGACTTCTACAGGATTAAAAGAGTCTACTAAGGCTAAAGGATCGCCACTCAAGAAAGATAAGATCAAGCCCTCCACTAGTAGAACCAAAAAGAAGAAAGTAGAAGCTCATCATAGGACTGTTATTTCAGATTTAAATAAAAAGAATCATGTTGCTAAGACTAAAAGCTCTGCGCCTGTGCAGAAGCCCAAACCATTCGTGAATTCTAATTTGAATTGTTGGAATTGTAATGAGTGCATGTTTTCCCAACGTCATGATTTGTGTCTTATTGATCATGTGAATGAAATGAATGCCATTAGGAATAATCTTGAATGGAAGCCCACTGGTAGAACTCGTACCTAAGTTGGATGGCAATGGCGTCCCACTGGTAGGACCTTTACATTAGATGGAAAAATGTGCCCTTTAACTAGGAATACATCCATTGAGGTTAGGTCTGAGCGTCCTTTAGTTAGGCACACTAGCACTAAAGTATGGAAACAGCACCCTTTAATTAGGTCAGCCCCCACTATAGTGCCTATCAGTGAAGAAATACATCAGGATTTAAGCCAACTAGAATCTACACCACCAACTAGGAAGAAGGCTAGGAAATCTAAGAAACCTAAAGTTAGCAAATCTAAGATTATTAAATCTGTACCTGCTAATAACAAGGAACATTTAGATTCCGATACCTCTACATTGTCCTCGTCTGGTGATATTTTCAGGTGGTCCAAATCATCCTCTGGTATTTGGACTCCGGTTGTTCAAAGCATATGACCAGAGATCGCTCGATGCTCCGAAATTTCGTCAGCAAGTTTCTTGGAACGGTTAAATTCGGTAATGATCATATTGCAAAGATAATGGGGTATGGTGAATATCAGATTGGAAACGTTACGATTTCAAGGGTATACTATGTAGAAGGTCTTGGTCATAATTTATTTTCAGTAGGACAGTTTTGTGATTCCAACCTAGAGGTTGCTTTTCGACAACATACTTGTTTCATCCGCAACTTGGAAGGAAAAGACTTGTTGAAGGGATCTCGTGGTGCAAATCTTTATATGTTGTCCCTACAAGACATGATGGCCGCCTCTCTAGTATGTCTTCTCTCTAAAGCATCTAAGACCAAGTCATGGTTATGGCATCGCAGATTATCTCATCTCAACTTTGATGCTATTAATCATCTGGCTAAAAACGAATTAGTTAGTGGTCTTCAAAAGCTCAAATTTCACAAGGATCATTTATGTTCCACGTGTTCAAGGGGGAAAATTACCAAGAAATCATACAAGCCCAAAGTTGAAGACACAAATCAAGAAAAACTTCATCTTTTGCATATGGATCTTTGTGGGCCAATGAGAACTGAAAGTGTGAGCGGTAAGAAATTCATTCTTGTTATTGTGGATGATTTCTCCAAGTTTACATGGGTAAGATTTTTACGTACAAAGGATGAAGCACCGAAGGCTATCATCACTTTTCGGAAATTCATTCAGGTACGTTTAAATACTACTGTCCGCCGTATTCGTACAGATAATGGAACAGAGTTCGTCAACCAGACTCTTCGTGATTATTATGAAGAAGTTGGTATCTCACATGAAACATCCGCTGCACGCACTCCACAACAAAACGGTGTCGTTGAAAGACAGAATCGTACGCTTATGGAAGCTGCTAGGACTATGCTGATTTATGCGAACGCTCCATTGTTCTTGTGGGCAGAAGCTATATCTACTGCATGTTTCACCCAAAACCGTTCTATCATTCAGAAAAGCCATGGAAAAACACCTTACGAGCTTCTACATGACCGTAAACCCGATGTTTCATTTTTTCATGTGTTTGGTGCTCTTTGTTATCCAAACATTAATAGTGAGAACTTGGGAAAACTTCAACCGAAAGCCGATATAGGTATTTTCATTGGTTACTCACCCTCCAAAAAAGCATACCGAATTTACAACCGTCGTCTTGGTAAGATTGTAGAAACTATAGACGCAGATTTCGATGAGCTGACAGCGATGGCTTCTGAGCAACGCAGCTCTGAACCCGCGCTTCATTAGATGGGAACCGGTGCTATTAGTTCCGGATTAGTTCCCAATAATCCTACTTCTACATCATTTTTACCACCTACAAGGCCCGAGTGGGATAAACTGTTTCAACCATTGTTTGATGAATTCTTTGATCCCCCAAATGATAAAGTTCCAGCACCTGTAGTGATAGCTCCAATCCCTGAAGTTATTGCTCAAGCAAATGAAGCTTTATCTAATGCATCTTCAATTAATATTGAACTGGATGCACCTTTACCAAGTGATTCTCAAACTACACCTGAATCGTCACCCTTACTTGTGCCTAATGATGTTGAAGAGGATTCTATTAATCACGATTTGGAATATGCCCACCTACAAGAGCTTCCTTTCTTTGGTGTACCGATACCTGAAAACCCTTCAGCCGCGTCTACCTCAGAAGAAGCTCCTTCTATTGTTCACTCCAGACCACCACGGATTGAAAATCATAGCACCAAATGGACAAAAGATCACCCAATTAGGAATGTCATTGGAGATCTAGATCGACCAGTCTCTACACGCCATCAATTACAAGAGAGTGCACTCTATTGCTATTTTGATGCATTTCTCTCCGAAGTTGAACCTAAAAATTGGCAACAGGCTATGACTCAATCATCTTGGATTGAAGCCATGCAGGAGGAACTTAATTAATTCCAAAGACTTGAAGTATGGGAATTAGTTCCTCTCCCTGACAAGGTTAACATCATTACTTTGTTGTGGGTTTATAAGGTTAAAATCGATGAGATGGGTGCAGTATTGAAGAATAAGGCTAGATTGGTTGCTAGAGGATATAAACAAGCCTAGGGTATAGACTTTGAAGAATCTTTTGCTCCTGTTGCAAGATTGGAGGCTATTAGACTATTCCTTACGTATGCTGCTCATATGAACATGATCGTCTATCAAATGGATGTGAAGACGGCATTTTTGAACGGTGAACTAAGGGAAGAAGTCTATGTTAGTCAGCCGGATGGGTTCGTTAGCACGGAGTTTCCTAATCATGTGTACAAGCTTAAGAAGGCTCTCTATGGGTTGAAACAAGCTCCACGCGCGTGGTATGATCTCCTTTCAACATATCTCATTTCGGAAGGCTTCTCCAAAGGCAAGGTGGACCCCACTCTATTCACTCTCAAGGAGGACAACGACATGATTCTGGTACAAATTTATGTTGATGATATAATATTTGCTGCCTCTAACATAGAATTGTCCAAACGCTTTGAGATATAATGTCCACACGCTTTCAGATGTCAATGATGGGAAAATTTTCATTTTTCTTAGGATTACAAATTTCTCAGAATCCCAGAGGTATCTTTATTAATCAATCCAAATATGCTCTAGAATCTTTAAAGAAATATAACTTTGAAAATTGTGACCCCGTGGACACTCCAATGGTGGAGAAATCCAAGTTAGATGAAGATAGGAATGGGACTATTGTCGATCCAAAACTTTACCATGGGATGATCGGCACCCTTCTCTATCTGACTGCTAGCAGGCCTGATTTGCAACTTGCCGTATGCATGTGTGCCCGGTATCAGGCTCGGCCTACCGAAAAGCACCTACATGTTTTTAAAAGGATCTTTCGGTATCTAAAAGGAACACTTCATCGTGGTCTATGGTATCCGAAAGATTCCTCTATTGCTTTAATATCATACGCAGATGCTGATCATGCTGGGTGTCAAGACACGAGGCGTAGCACTTCTGGATTTGTGCAACTCCTTGGAGACAGATTGATCAGTTGGTCTTCAAAAAGGCAGAAAAGCGCTGCAATTTCTAGCACGGAGGCTGAATACATCGCCATGTCCGGTTGTTGTGCTCAAGTCCTTTGGATGAGATCACAATTAACTGACTACGGTTTGGGATTCAACAAAATCCCGATGTATTGTGACAACAAGAGCGCCATTGCCCTTTGCTGCAACTATGTTCAACACTCCCGTGCCAAGCACATAGACATTCGCTACCATTTCATTAAAGAGCAGGTGGAGAACGGAGTGATCGAGCTGTATTTTGTCACCACTGAGTACCAGCTGGCAGATATGTTCACCAAAGCCTTAGATCGAGGACAAATCGAGTTTTTGATCGACAAGCTTGGCATGAAATCATTCACTCCAGCGACTCTCAAAGAATTGGCAGAAGAATCAGCTGAATAGTGGTGGTAAACTATTCAGGCGTATCCTTTGTTCGTGATCATGTATATTATCGTATATATTTAAACCCAAAAAGAAAAATACAAAAATATAAAACCAAGAAAAACCATAAAAAATATAAAACATTTAAAAACCATAAAAATTATAAAATCAAGAAAAACCAAAAATATTTTTCGTTTTTAAAATCGGGCATGTCTTTTAGTACGGTAATATTTACGGCTTTAGAAATATCGATCAATATTGACACGGCGCCATAAATAGAGTCCGTATAAAAGTTATACATTTTTAAAACATGCCCATTATGGCTTGTAGTTATTTCAGACTGCAACCCGGTTTTCATATTAAGGTCACCTATTTCCTTGGAAAACGTTGGCTCACAACGGGAATTAATTTTCTCGGGCATGATTTACAAGCCAAATCATGCAAAGGGATCAAGTTTACTTTACAACTTGGTCTAACACGAGTTAGTGTACGTCTCAGTGCATTAATTTGTCAAAATAAGAGAAATCTTATTGCCACCACGAATCAATCTTTTTCACGATACTAATTGGAAATGCTTTCATCAATATTTGACTCTTTAAACGATGACTACAGCTCTTTAAATAGAAAACGGGTCATCGTTTAAGGGGGAGAAAATATTAAATCACCTTCGTCATCAAAACGATTTTCAAAATTGTTTGTGGTAAATTAATTGGCTAATGAGTGGTCTTGCTTTAGAATACGACTTGTGCTCGCTCAATGTGATTAGAATTGCTTTAAGATCTTGGAGATTTGCTAATAGGTTGCGATGCTTAAAGTTGTGTGAAGGTTAAGTTGGCAAAATTTGACAATGGTTAGGGAGATTAGAAAAGACAAGGAATAAAAAGTAAAATTGAAAACTGTAGGGTTAAAAGTGATAATTTGTGAAAATTGTCAAAAGTTCCCCTTGCGTCTGTTCATTATTCTTCATTGTTTTGCCGCCATTGACAAACACAAAAACACACATACAAGCTTTCACAAACACTCGATTCATTCACTCAATTCGTTTCCTTCGATCTAAAAGGTAATAACATCAAATCTTTAACTTATAATTCACCTAATTCATCATTTATATCAAGTTAATTGATTCGGGTAATCAACTTTATCAAATTAGGGTTCGTTTGCCTAATTAGGGATTAATTGACTAGGGTTTTTGATGGGTTTTGCTCGGAATATCATTAGAATGTGGTAAGTTGCCTTAGATTGCCTTAAATTTCACACACGCGCCTAGAATAATCATTTATAGGGTACATTTGTGATCTTCCGGATGAACAAAGCTTGAAAACTTCCGAATGAAGTTCTGAACAATCTTCCGAATGAAGTTCTGAACAATCTTCCGAATGAAGTTCTGAACAAACTTCCGAATGAAGGAAGTTCCGGATGAACTTCCGAATGAAGGAAGTTCCGAATGAACTTTCGAATGAAGGAAGTTCCGAACGAACTTCCGAATGAAGGAAGTTCCGGATGAACTTCCGAATGAAGGAAGTTCCGAACGAACTTCCGAATGAAGGAAGTTCCGGATGAACTTCCGAATGAAAGAAGTTCCGAGTGAACTTCCGAATGAAGAAGTTTCGAGTGAACTTCCGAATGAAGAAGTTCCGAATGAAGAAGTTCCGAGTGAACTTCCGAATGAAGAAGTTCCGAGTGAACTTCCGAATGAAGAAGTTCCGAGTGAGCTTCCGAATGAAGAAGTTCCGAGTGAACTTCCAAATGAAGAAGTTCCGACTGAACTTCCGAATGAAGAACTTCCGGACGAACTTCCGAATGAAGAAGTTCCGAGTGAACTTCCGAATGAAGAAGTTCCGAATGAAGGACTTCCGAATGAAGAAGTTCCGAGTGAACTTCCGAATGAAGAAGTTCCGAATGAAGGACTTCCGAATGAAGAGTTCCGAATGAAGGACTTCCGAATGAAGAGTTCCGAATGAAGGACTTCCGAATGAAGAGTTCCGGATGAAGGGTTGTTTGATTGATAGTTGTTTGCCTGTTGTAATTACTTGTTGAAATGTGTTATGCTTAGAAATCATAATGATATATAAATATATATATTTTTGTGCATCAACCTTTTATGTCTTATATTAAGAAGACACGATGACTAATCCAACAGTACAAGCACTCCAAGATGCTAGAGCAGCCGAAATTGCCGAAGCAAGATCCCTCAAGTTGATACCAAACAATTACCGACTGAAGCAAGTCTCAAAATCCACTCACCATGGATTTAAAGTAGCCATAGCAATCCTTGATCACTTTCACTTTAAGAATGCTTTAAGGAGTACTGCCTCTGTGCCATATGATTACATGTATGAGTTCTGGGCCACCAAAGAAAGTACTTCAAACAAGATCACCTTCACTCTCGACAACAAACAGCAGACACTTACTGTTTCAGACTTCCGTAAGATATTTGGCATTCGGGATACACCCAAAGGTATGTCATTTTCTAGGGATCCTACTAAAGACGAACTCATGGAGATGTTCGATGCTCTTGGATGTCCTGACATACGAGTTGTGTCTGAGTTTACCACCGCTAAAGTGGGTCAACCTTGGAGAGCAATCTTGGGTATTCTCAGTAGATGTCTTACACCTAAGACAAGTGGGCATGATGCGTTGCGTGGTCCAATTATGAACATCTTTCATGGAATGTACAAAGGCTCAAATGCAGATTATGCCTTATTGTTGTGGGAAGAATTTAACTTTCAACTCTTCCAAAACAAAAAGCTGAAGACTAATTTCTTTCCTTATCCTCGGTTTATCAAGCTTATCATTAATTATTTTATGAAGAATGATGTTACTATTGATAAGCGTGCAGCAAGTCGTCATCACACTGAAGAGGCTGATCACACTGTGGATCTAAGGCATGAAGGACCATCTGGTGGTGTTATTCCTGGTCCTATTCCCGATTATCTTCTGACGGATAGAATTAAAGCTTCAGCTGATTACAAACTACTGCTACTAGAAATCAAGAAGCTAAAAGCAAGCCTTCAGACAGTAGAAGACTCGTCTACTACGGTCAAGAGTAAAGGTAAACGCAAGCAACCAGCTGCTTTACCTGAACCCGAAACCAAGAAGAAGAAGACTGAGGCTAAGAAGGGAAAAGGCACTGCTGATGAGTTTGTTCTACGTGACGAAGAAAATGTTGATGATCCTACTCTTGACAAGGCTGAGAGAAAATTAATGAAGATAGCTATTGAAAGGAGTAGGAAAGACACGAGAGGTAGTGGTTCGGGTGCACAGATGAATGTTGAAGAAGAGTACGAGGAGCCAGAGGATATTGATGAGTTTGGATCACCTGAAAGGTATTCTACTTCGAAGGAGACATCCATCCCTGTTTCAGCAAGTGTTGAAAAGGAGTCCGGTGCTCCTACAATCATGGTACCTACTCAGCCTTTAGTAACTCAACCTCCACCAATACAGCCCTTACCAACCCGACTGGTTTCAACACCATTCCTTCCACCTCCAATAACTCCCATCCTCGGTATTGTGGTTACAATCGAGCCTCTTCAACCAACCCAGAGTAGCTCTGCATCATCTTCAATGGCTGCATTTGTAATGGCAGAAATGTTGGATAAACATACGGATAATCAAAAAAGAGAGATGAATGAACTTCGCCAAGAGCTACATAGACGAGTTCAAAGTGAATAAGCATCTAAGAAAGCCCAAGAAGAGATGCTTGCTAAGTTCGCTGCAGAGATGGAGTTGACACGTAAAGCTCATGCAGAAGAACTAGCTCAGGTTAAGAAGGCTGAAGCTGATAAGCATGTTACACGAATCACGAGACTTCAAGCTATGAGGGATAAATACAAGGAGCAGAAAGAAACACTTGAAGCTTCTGTTGAAGAGAGAGCTAAAGAATCCGTTGAGTCCATTATGCCAAAACTGCGTGATGAGTTGAAGACACTCGCGGCTGATAACTTGATGATCAAGTCATCCAATCCTTCAGAATCCGCCTACAAAATTGCCTATGATTTAACGGATTTTGAATTAAAGAAGATCCTCAAAGCTCGTATGAGGGAACTTGGATCTTTTAATAAATCTAAGATTTAACGGACACTCTACAAATCACTGAATGAAGCAATTATGGAGGATGATCGGTTGTTCAAAATGTTTGGAAGTGTGGTACCTTACCACATTCTGCCTGAGGAGGAAAAAGATGATAGTGAACAGGAAGAGGGTACTGGTGAAGAAGAAGAGGAAGAAGAAGGAGAAGAAGAAGAAGAAGAAGATGATGATGATGGTGACGATGGTGGTGATGATGATGAGGATGATGATGATGATGATGGTGATGATGGAGGTGATGGAAATGAGGAGAGTGCTAAGGGAAGCAACGAGGGTGACGATGAGGATGATGATGGTAAACAGCCTAAAAAGGGGGACAAGGCTGCCAGCACAAAGAGACCATCTAAGTCTGGTACCAAGTCTCAAAAAGATGTCGCGCAGAAGGAGAAATCTACTTCAACGGAATCAAGACGATCCAAGTGGCGCCATGATGTGAATGCTACTACGGCGTCATCGATTCCCGGTACATCTATTGTTGTGTCTATACCTGTTACCACTAACCCTGTTAGTTCTCTTGTTGCTCCTGTGATTGCAGAGTTAGTAACTGAACCTGAAGCTGCACAACACTCGTCCGTTCATGACACCGCTGAGATGCCTGAATCAGAACCAGCAGATGTTCACATTTCTACTCCTCTACAACAAGAACCGCAATCTACTGTTCCTGAGTCAAGCACACGGGACTGGGCAGACACATTGGAGATTGACGAGGCTGCACCGCCACAAGCTTGGATCACGGCAGCGGCTCAATATGATCCAATCACATACGCTGACAGAGATGTTCTATATCTCCGTATCCGTAGTCCGATAGACTTGTGTGCATTTCTGGCTCATGAGTATAAGACTTCGGTTACTCCGTCTTTGGTGAAGAGAGCGCTAAAGGATAAGAGAATTCGCGCCAAAACCAGGTTAACCCGAATGGAGTTCGAGTATTATGCTGACGAGGTCCTAAAAGCTCTTAACACCGTTCAAAGGCCAGGCCTCCATGAATCAGAAAGAGCTCCACCTCCACTTGATCCTTCTCAAGATAATCAAATTGCTCTCGACTTCTTCATCACCTATGATCTTGAGTATCTTCTGAAGGGTTCATCAAAGTACGCAACCTCCCTGACCTTGCTGAAAGCTGCCAGCTGGGGGACAATACCCTGGATCGAGGAAAAGGTAAACCGACTCTGGGTCCCAAGGGTAACTCGTAGTTATGATATGTATGCTGTTATAGGTGCATCTCATTGGGACGAACGAGTCCGAAGGGCGTACAGAGGTTGCTGCTTAGCCAATTCAGGAAGCAACGTTAGATCCGATATTCGCATCTCCAGCATTTTGGGACTGAAAACTGAAGCCAAGAATGACTATTATCATGTGACGGAGATTCGTCTAAAAAGGGAGGATGACAGAGAATACAAAATCCAGCAGGGAGATTTTTCTATCATTTGCCTTGAGGATATCGAAGACATGTTGCTTATGATGACCCGTGATCAACTCACCCATATTGCTCGTAAAGACATCATTGCCTTGAATACGGCACTTCGTATGTTCACACGAAGCGTTGTTATCAAGAAACGAGTTGAAGATCTTCAATTGGGAGTCGAAAGCTACCAAAGGAAGCTTAACCTCACCCGTCCAATGAATCAAGTTCTACCTCAACATGTCGATAGATGTCCCTATACCGGCATTACTGTTCCGAATTACGGCATTTTCTACTTGAACAGTCGAGGGATAATGAAGTTTATGAGGGTGGGTGAGCTTTATAAGTACAGTGATGGGACTCTCATATACGTCAGAGGAAAGTTGGACCATCTTAATTCGGGTGGGTCTTTACCAGAGATGACTGAGGATTGGCATCAGGGTTATCGGCAAATGGCGAAGTATGTGATCAAGAAGATTGATCAAAAGCTCCGTGAACGTAGATTGATGAGGAGCTTAGAAAGATTCGTTGGTGGAATACCATATGGAGTGCACCACAAGTTACTGCAACGATCCATCTAATGGGTCGTACATCTCAGGTCCACTTTATATTGGTTTTTAATTGTGAATATGTAAATTTGTGAATATTGTGCTTTTACGGCTTGATGTAGTGTTAAGGTATGATAATTTGTCAAGAATTTCTCACGAGATTCTAAATCTTTCAAAATATATCATACTAAAGCACTACAACTATCCCTTATTAATTTAAGGGGGAGCATTAACATGTTCTATGGCCAAACATCAATTTCATTTTTACCCAAAGATCGGTTAATCCATTCAATATCCCAAATATTAATGGTTAACATTTTGGATAAGGGGAGAAAATGGGATTAAGGAGACTTAAATGATACTTGGCTAAAAGATGAAAAAGACTTAACTATTATCCAACTTAATATGTGTAAAGCACGTGTTAAGGGGGAGCGTTTTTGATGAACAAAACACCTAAGGTACAAAACTTTTGATTTCAATATCACAAGTACCTTAAGTGATTTTCAATGATTTTTCATGGTGGCTATACTTTCCCAAAACACGCTTAATTCACGACGGATGTGGTGACAAAAGGGTGGTAGGAATAGGTTTTAGTCCAATGATTCATTAGAGCCGATGGAATCTTCCCAAGGACAATTCCCTAGATAGAATTAGAAGCCCTAGGAAAGATGGAGAAAGATTGTGAACGTAGCTGAGTACCGACTAATTACTGATGCTAGTACTGGAACAATCACAACAAGGTGCTAGTGATGATGTATTGGTAAGTACTGAAGGGGTTGAAGAATGAAAAAGAAATGTAATGATAAAGGGTGTAAAAAAAGAAGCCCTCCTTACAACTTTAGGCAGAAACCGGGTCAATACATATGCTATTGAGGTCATTTTTGTTAATGATTCTCGATATTGAAGAAAGACATCATGGACCCAGTGATGCAATGCACAACCCTTCCCAGCTAACTCAAATATCTCTCAAAAGGTATTTGTTTTAATCACACGGAGATCAACACGTTATCTATTGGTTTATTCACTCCGAATAGACTGATATTGAAAAGGTGGCACTCCTCTCCAGCCATCGCTCACTAAATCAAAACGCACTATCGAGTCTAGAGCCACGAGATCATCAAAAGTCTCATTAGGACACTTTCCATTTATTCCTTGCTTTCTCACACACTGTGAAAAGTAAGAGATTTTTTATGAGTCCTACGCAGTATTCTTGTAATATTGCCAGAACATCCGAGTAATACGCAAGTATTACAATGAAGATGGAAATCCTGCTTGAGCCAACATCAAACAAGCTCATGGTAGGTTACACGTGCGGTTCTTTTAGAACCAATCTTGTGAAAAACTGGAAAGAAACAGTAGTTTAATTCTTAATTGAACTTAAACTCGTTCCAGGCCTCTACGCATTATCATATGATCTTGCCAGAACACTCAGAGTGACTCTTTATTGATCACAGTGACGAGTGGAAATCCTTCTAGTGTTAACATCAAACAGCACTTGGTAGGTGACGTGCAAGATTCTTTATGAATTAAGCTCGTGATAACTTGAAAGCAACGATGGTGAAAATCTTAATTGAAATTCACTTGTTCCAGGTTTCATGAATTGACGGCTTCAATCATAAGGATTTTTAATCCAAATGATTCACTCTTTATGTTCGCAGTCAGCTTTGGACGGTCGAATAAAGAGAACGGGTTTACCCGCGAAATCCTGTCAGGAAGTTACTTAATTGAAACTATCCGTCACGGGTACGATATCTAATATCGTCCAACGGTCTTCACCGACCGGAGGTAACATGCTACCGAATTAGAATAAAATGTCAAAGCCATTTTATTCGTGTCGTTGATGTGTACCTGTTGAAGACGGTGGCGTTGCTGTGTACCTGTTGAAGACGGTGGCGTTGCTGTGTACCAGTTGAAGACGGTGGCGTTGCGGTGAACCAGTTGAAGTCGTTCCCACATGCTTATGTTTTTCTGCATCAAAGTTCAGCAAAAAATTCAAGAAAGTACAAAATGAAGTCTTCCGCTGTACCAAACTCTGAAGCTTTCGATAATTTAACAAAAGACATAAGTGTGTGGAACATGGAGTCACGAGGAGGCAAGATTCACAAGAAGGCAAAGATTGCACGTGAAAGGCCAAAAGAACAATGCTCTCAAGCCAAAGCCAAAAAGATCAAATAAACATATTCACAACAAAAAGAAAGAAGAAAAGACTACGAGCTGAAGAACGAAGACTTAGTATAGTATGCTAGGTTTAGAACTTTGTAACGTGGAGTGACCTCCCTTAGGGGGAGACTGTTAGAAATACGTTTTAACATATATTAGAAGTATCGGTCACTCCATAATAGTATTAATGTTGTAATAGCTCGTAGTTAATGTTACTTATTAAGTTAAGTAAGAAACCGACCCATGGGCTTGTCATGGGTCGGCCCAAGCCCAATATAGGCCTTGGATATAAATACCCCTTTCCACCATGGAAAGGGGTTGGTTGTTGATGATTCCACATTTCATTTTGAATAAAATACACATAGTTTATCTCTCACTTTCTCTCTCTAGTTTCTCTCTCTAGAAATCTTCAACCCACTTCATAGATTCATAGGTTATCAATATTCTACAGAGTCAAGAAAGCTATGTATGGACTGCATCAAGCCTCAAGAGCATGGTTTGGCACATTGTCCACCTATCTGGTGGAAAATGGCTTCAAAAAGGGCACCATAGACCAGACCTTATTTACAAAGAAGACTGGTAAGGATGTTTAGTTCAGGTTTATGTGGATGATATCATCTTTGGCTCATCAAACCCAAAGATGAGTGAAGACTTTTCCAAGCTTATGACAGACAAGTTCAAGATGAGTGCAATGGGGGAGATGAACTTCTTTCTAGGGTTACAAGTTCAGCAGAAAGAGGATGGTATCTTCATCTCTCAAGATAAGTATGTAGCAGAAATCTTGAAGAAGTTTGGCTTTTCTCCATATGAGAAAAGGGATAGTACTCATATGGATAGAGAACACCCTTGGGGAAAAGTTGGAGATGGAAAAGATGTTGATGTCAGGCACTATAGATCAATGATTGGTTCATTGATGTATCTCACAGCCTCAAGACCTGACATTATGTTTGCTGTATGTGCATGTGCACGCCATCAAGTGACTCCCAAAGAGTGTCACCTTCATGCTGTCAAGAGAATCTTTAGGTACCTTAGATGTTATCCAAACTTGGGATTATGGTATCCAAAAGATTCACCATTGGAGCTTATTGCATATTCAGACAGTGACTATGGTGGTGATAAATTTGATAGAAAATCCACAACTGGTGGATGTCAGTTTCTTGGGAGTAGGTTGATATCTTGGCAATGCAAGAAACAAACAGTGGTGGCCAATTTTACAACTGAAGCAGAATATGTTACAGCAGCTGCATGTTGTGGACAAGTCTTATGGATTCAGAACCAACTGTTGGATTAAGGGTATAATTTTATGCATACCAAGATTTTTGTAGACAATAACAGTACTTTATGCATTATTAAAAATCCTGTACATCACTCTAAAACAAAACACATATAAATTAGACATCATTTTATAAGAGATTGTTTTAAAAAGGGTTTAATACAACCAGATAGGGTTGACACAGAAGAAAATGTCTGATTTATTAACTAAACCTTTTGATACTGGAAGGTTTCAATACTTGGTAACAAGTATGGAATGATCAATCTCACTTAATATGTGTTTTGGGGTCTCATGTAAAAGTATGTACAGGATATGCATTGTTATTGGTCTTTTTAAGAAGTTAGATTTTCCATTATATTTGTCTAACGCTGACAAAGGTTATCTTAACGCTGATAAGTGTTATCGTGACGTTGTCAACAACATGTTAGTTTTGTGGTTTTTGATCTAAGTGTGCAGGCGTTGTTAGCATTGTACCATTGGATACAGAGTTGCTTATGGATCCTTGGAGAATCATTGGAGCATGTTTCAATTTATGGTTAATGGTTGGAATATTTATATTCCTATCTTGACATAAAAAAAAATTTATTTACATGCATATTATTTGGCAACTTGTGTATCACAGTTTAAGGGGAGGTTTTAGGAACCTTTAGGACTTTTGGGTATTCTTATAATACTCTTATCACAATTCCAGATTGTGTCCACAGGTGAGTATGAGTTAGTTTTCTATCTCATGAGGCATTGTAGCATGCAAAGTTGATATACTATGCGTGCTGCCAAGACCTTTATGGCCTAGAATTGGATGTGGCCTGTTGGGAGACTTGGGAATGATTTATAATGGGTTTACCTGGGAGTTACAAGGAATTTTATGAGATAACTTAATAGTTAAGAATTTTGGTTAGCAAGGGACACTAGAGGACTGTTATATCTATCTTGCATAAGCAAGTGTGCATAACGACAGTGCTTGCCTCCCTATAACTATTTTCAGTTTATAGGTTATCTTCACTAGGATAAATTACTTTGTTAAGGTCCTTTTTTTATTTCTTTTATTTTTGGACGCTGACAAATATTTTTCCAAACGTTATTGTGACTAATTTGGACGTTGACATGGCTTTTGCAAACGTTGACAAGAATATAGCCGTTGGGCGTGGATGGGTTATTTTTGACCGTTGACACTCATTGGGACATACCGGGTTGTTATTTTTGACGAATTTTGGGCCGTAATTTTGGGAGTAGATAACTTTTAATTAATGCACAAGGTAACTTATTTTCTTTTCAATATTTTCATCATTATATTTTGAAAATACTTGCCTTACTTTTGACCAATCACATGTGCCTATCTCTCCTATATATTTGGCTCCTATTTTTAAACAGGGTACTATCATATTCTTGTCTAACACTTTTTCCTCCAATAATTCTTTTTTCATAAATCTTTCACAAACAGCTTTCTTCAACAATGGCACCAAAGTTTAAACCAAGTGACTTGGTATTGGGATTCAGAAGTCAGCACAACATGATTGCTTATTTGGCGGATGACGATACTTTGTTTCCACAATACACTAAGATGGTGGCGTACTTGAATGCATCTCCTCTTAGGTATGCACTTTCTCATGCTCCTCTCATCCCTGTCACTCATATTAAACAGTTTTGGAACACTGTTAGTTCCTCAACACTTAATAATGTGACTACATTAACAGCTATTGTTCATGGGCGTACTTGGGTGGTTACTGAAGCCTTGGTTCGCCAGGCTTTGCATCTTAATGATGCAGATGGTATAACCACTCTCCCCATTAATGAAATAGAACAAGGACTTCGGGCTCTGGGGTATCCTTTCCTTGATGAGGGTACTTTAAATAAATATCATAAACAAGAATTTCCCCCAGCCTAGAAGTACCTCATACATGTCATCCTTCAATGTTTGAGTCCCAAATTTACTGCACATAATGAAATTAACAAATCTATTGCTAGTGCAATTGTGTGCATACAAATGGGAAAAAGTATAATTTTTCAAAACTAATTTTTGATGGCATGTGTAAAAACAAAGGGAATAAGATGACTTTGGCTTATCCCAGATTTTTACAAATGATTTTTTATCACCAAGGGTATTGTACAAGGGATCATGATGATTTTTATGAGATCCCTGTGCAAAAGAAAGCTATTTTTAGTAAGATGAACTTACCCCCTCACCGTGAATTACCCCTCACCCAAGCTATGCTTGCTGTTATTACAGCAGCACAACCTCAACCAGACCCACAACCACAACTTGACCCAATACCAGATCCTTTGCCTTCACCTCAACACATGGAAATTGACCAAGAATCCTTCAACGCTGACACATTAAATGTTGGCGTTGACACAAGTAATCCAAACGTTGACACCTTTCCTTCACAGACCAAAACACCTCTTAACCTTCAAACTACCACCCAATCCACATCATCTTCTACACCCCCTGAATATAGGTTGATTAAACACCCACGGACTACTGGAGTGTTCTCCTCTAGTGGTCCTAGCCATGTTGCAGAGAGAACCACCACCACAAGTGTGGTTGGTGCTATGGATGAGGCTGAGACTATTGGTACTCGCTTAGATGCAGGCCAAGACAGTCCTAACATCTTTAAGACCTCATCCATGCCCCATGACTCTAATTTGGGAGGTCAAATACCCATTTTAGAGGAGGGCAGATTGGAACCATACACATTGATGGAATTGACGGCTGTCTGCATTAGCTTGCAAAAGAAAAATGCACACATGGTACAAACAGTCAGTACACAAGGCCTTGAACTCAAGCAATTGAGGGACAGGATTGTTATTTTGGATGATGCTAGCACTAGGCGTGGTATGGAGGAATCTTCCAATGGGGAGGATGAGCAGATTCATATGAGTGACAAAGGCTCACATGATGGAGAATCTTTTGGTGTTGCTGAAGCCCTCACTGAATTGATGAAAGCAACCAGGTTTTGATACATCCTTGGTTACTCCTACAAACTTGAACTTGTCTTTTACAGCTATGATGAAGCAGTTCACAAGAGGCGCTGAGACAAGTAAGGTGAGCGTTGACAAGCAAAATTTGAACGCTGACACATCAAGCGCTGACAAGAGTAAGTTGGGCGCTGAGACACAGAATTTGAGCGTTGACAGACCTGCAGATATGGTTGATGTATTCCAGTCATCAGCTATCATCAAAGAAGTGTCTTCACAGGTACCATCATCATCTTTACCCATCATTGATCCATTAGATAAGGGTAAAGGAATTATGGTAGAAGTAGAAGTTCCAAAGGATGCAGCATAAGTAGAGTTTGATTCAAGGTTGGCTGCACAACTTGTGGAACAAGAAATGAAGAAGGTTGGTGAATCACCATTTGTTGTTACTTTAGAGGAACAAGAAGGAAGTGATGAAGGGAGTTCAGATTCAAGTGTTATGATAATTGAACAACCAGAAAGACTTGAATATGGTGATGACTTGGCAAGAGAGAAGCTTAGAGAGTTAAAATTGCAAGTAGACTATGATATGCCAGAAGTTGCTCAGAAGTACCATGCTTGGGAGAATAGGATTATGGAGAATCTAGATTTGACAATTTCAGACCAAATTTGGGGATTGGAGATTCTTCTAAGAGTTCAAAGAGACTGCAAGGTAATTCTGAAGCATAAGGCTAGCAATGTTTTCTCACTGCTGAAGAGGGATAGAAGGGAGTTTTACTACATGTTACTCAGATGTCATGGAACTGGATGGACCTTCAAGAAATTACAGGGATTATCCTTTGAAGAATTAGAGTATAAGGCGTATCCCATTTGGGCCAGAGTGTAGGAAATGAATACTATCAGACTTCTTTCAGATGAAAGGAGGGAAGAACATGTAGAAGAGATGGGGATTTAAAAGGAAATGATTGTTCCAAGGCCTTTGAAGAAGGGAGTTCCACTTGAATTCCCTAAAGGTTTAAATAAAGTGAATCCCAGTGAAGCTGTTCTTAGAAGGAGCATTAAGCTCTCACCCATGGAAGCTTCAGATATGGTACGAGTGCTACCTCTTGATGCCAGAAACCCTATCATTAGCTATGAAGAAGATGCAAGTGGGTTTTGGATGATTGGCAGATATGGGAAAGAGGTATACACATTTACTACTCTTATGTCTCTCTTTGCAAGTATGGATAGGGAAGACTTGGCAGACCTCTGGAGGTTGTTGATGGCCAAGTATGAGACTGAAGCACCTACTTCAGTCAATGGAATAAAGCTTTGGTCAACATTCAAAAGAATGTGTGCACCAGAAGAAGAAGATCCTGTTTGGAAGGATCTTGAGGATGATATCAATGGACTTCAATAGCGTTTGTATTCAGCTGCTGGTGTGTATTATTTGAGTTCTACAAATTTTACTGAGTATCTTCTTGTAGATGCTGAGTATCCCATGTCCAAAGAAGTTTTGGACAAGATGAAGACAACACAGCTGGAGATTGACTACTCAAGTGACGTGGCCAAAGATTTGATTAGGCATGTTTATTACCAATATGATAAGATTTGTAAGATTCCTCCTAGTTCTTAATTTTTATTCAGAAACTTTATTACTAGAGTAGATATCAAGTTTAGGGGAGGATTGTTGGGAATAAAATGTAGCCAGTACACTTGAATGCTGACAAGAAGAAAACATGCGTTGATAAGAAGAAAACAAGTGTTGACAGATCAAGCGTTGAAAAGAAGATGTCAAGCGTTGATAGGTTGAAGTCAAGCACTGATAAAAAGATATGGTCTACGCGTATTATGTTTCTAGTTTGTTTCTAGTAAAGATAGGATCAACAATGTATTTTCTATAATTATCTTTACCTAGAATAGCTGATACGTAGACTCTTGTACAAGGCTTCTTATGTCTATAAAAGAAGACCTTTAGGTTTTGTTTCATATAAGTTTTCATACGTTTAACACTTTCATTGTAAGCAAGTTTGTTCTAATCAATCAAGTGAAAGTTTGTTTTACATTCTTTGTGTGTTCTTGTTTGAGTATTAATTCCGCATAATACTTAAATTGTTTTATACACAAACAAAGTTTCTCTACGGGTTTAACTTGATTTAATCTCGTTTACACAAGCTAAATCGATCTAAGTTTGGGATCAACATAATATGTGCTGCAAAATCTTGTGGTCAGTGAATACAACACACTTAGTCCATACAAGTAGTGTCTCCACAATTTCAGCGCAAAAACTACAGCCCCCAGTTCCAAATCATGCGTAGTGTAGTTTTCCTCATGCTTCCTCAATTGCCTCGATGCGTAAGCAATCACCTTCTCACGTTGCATCAAAACAGCTCCATAGACCTTATGAGACGCGTCACAATAAACCATGAAGTCTTCGATTCCTTCCGGCAATGACAAAATCGGAGCAGAACACAGTTTGTCCTTAAGTGTTTTAAAAGCGATTTCTTCATCATTTCCCCATTCAAACACCCGATTCTTCTCAGTAAGCTTGGTCAACAACTTTGCAATCAACGAAAACCCTTCAATGAATCTCCGATAATAACCAGCTAAACCAAGAAATTATCAAACTTCAGTCGGTGTTGTCGGTGCCGACCATTCTTTGATTGCCTCCACCTTGGCAGGATCTACACGAACTCCTTTGTTGTCAATCACATGCCCAAGAAATTGTACAGATTCCAACCAAAATTCACACTTGGAGAATTTTGCGTACAACTTCTCTTTCTTCAACAGCTCCAATATCATCCTCAAGTGCTTCTCATGTTCTTCTCAAGCGCCCAACTTACTCTTGTCAGCGTTTGATGTGTCAGTGTTCAAATTTTGCTTGTCAACATTCACCTTAATTGTCTCAGCGCCTCTTGTGAACTGCTCCATCATAGCTGTAAAAGACAAGTTCAAGTTTGTAGGAGTAACCAAGGATGTATCAAAACCTGGTTGCTTCTTCAATTCAGTGAGGGCTTCAGCAACACCCAAAGATTCTCCATCATGTGAGCCTTTGTCACTCACATGGATCTGCTCATCCTCCCCTTTGGAAGATTCCTCCATTCCACGCCTAGTGTTAGCATCCTCCAAAATAACAATCCTCTCCCTCAATTGCGTGAGTTCAAGGCCTTGTGTACTGACTGTTTGTACCAGGTCTGCATTTTGCTTTTGCAAGCTAATGCAAACAGCCGTCAATTCTATCAATATCTATGGTTCCAATTTGCCCTCCTCTAGAATGGGTATTTGACCTCCGAAAGTAGAGTCATGGGGCATGGATGAGGTCTTAAATATGTTAGGACTGTCTTGGCCTGCATCTAAGCGAGTACCAATAGTCCCATCCTCATCCATAGCACCAACCACACTTGTGGTGGTGGTTCTCTCTGCAACATGGCTAGGACCACTAGAGGAGAACACTCCAGTAGTCCTTGGGCGTTTTTGTAACCTATATTCAGGGGGTGTAGAAGATGATGTGGATTGGGTGGTAGATTGAAGGTTAAGGGGTGTTTGGGTCTGTGAAGGAAAGGTGTCAACGTTTGGATTACTAGTGTCAATGCCAATATTTAATGTGTCAGCGTTGAAGGATTCTCGGTCAATTTCCATGTGTTGAGGTGAAGGCAAAGGTTCTGGTATTGGCTCAATTTGTGGTTGTGGGTCTGGTTGAGGTTGTGCTGCTGCAATAACAGCAAGCATAGCTTGGGTGAGGGGTAATTCACGGTGAGGGGGTGAGTTCATCTTACTAAAAATAGCTTTCTTTTGCACAAGGATCTCATAAAAATCATCATGATCCCTTGTACAATACCCTTGGTGATCAAAAATCATTTGTAAAAATCTGGGATAAGCCAAAGTCATCTTATTCCCTTTGTTTTTACACATGCCATCAAAAATTAGTTTTGAAAAAATATGCTTTTGCCCATTTGTAATGCACACAATTGCACTAGCAATAGATCTGTTAATTTCATTATGTGCAGTACATTTGGGACTCAAACATAGAAGGATGACATGTATGAGGTACTTCCAGGCTGGGGGAAATTCTTGTTTATGATATTTATTTAAAGTACCCTCATCAGGGAAAGGATACCCCAAAGCCCGAAGTCCTTGTTCTATTTCATTAATGGGGAGAGTGGTTATACCATCTGCATCATTATTAAAGTAACAAACCCAATCACTGGCAAGACTGTTGACCTTGGCTCAAACGTTGTTAGAAAACCTAGTATTAAATATGCAGAAATGTATAGTAAAACTAGGTCACTAAAAAGCCAAATTAGTGATCATGGAACAGGTTTCTTTTCTT
Organism: Glebionis coronaria; assembly: GCA_025667525.1. Taxonomy (NCBI): domain Eukaryota; kingdom Viridiplantae; phylum Streptophyta; class Magnoliopsida; order Asterales; family Asteraceae; genus Glebionis; species Glebionis coronaria. The sequence goes on from CM046879.1 coordinate 179,729,432, forward strand.
CTAGACCTAGAGTTATGTCTAGAAAAGCCTGTTATACTTTTGGTAGCTTTTCACATTTAGCTTATAAGTGTGTCAACGCTTCAATGGTCAACGCTGACAAAAGGTCAAACACTGTCAAACCCAAAACTTTTATGCAGCAGAGTCCATAAGTTGTTAGACCAGCCCTATTCTTTACTAAAGGGTCTAATACTTATGGACAAAGACCTTTTCAGAAGACCAATATGTGGTCTAATAGACAATGGGTTCTTGTAGCAAACCCTATGTTCAACGCTGATAAGGGTAATTTCAGCATTGACAAGACCAAATCAAACGCTGACAGAAACGTTGTCAGACCAAATAATGGTAAATATTTGCAACCACAGTGAAAGGGGTCTAAAGCTTCTTCTAGCTTGACATGGAGACCTAAGCAAGATAAAAACCCTAATTCAGATGGGATTTCTATGACCTGTAACAGATTTAATTATATTTCAAAGGTCATCACAAAACCAATTAGGGTTAACTGGGTATTTAATCCAAAAAGGGATGAACAAGGGGTTGTTATGAGGACTAAGTTTGTTCTTGTTGAACAACCAAATGAATCCAAGACTTCTTAGGCTTGGGTTCCTAAAGAAAACTAATTTGTTTTCTTTATGTGCAGGGCATTCAAAAACAGGTTAATGATTATGGCTATTGGGATAGTAGATGCTCTAGGCACATGACTGGGAAGGAAGATTATCTCACAAACTTCACTCCCATTAAGGATGGTGATAAAGTTTACTTTGGAGGCGGATATGGAACTATCACAGGCAAAGGAACTCTTCTCACCAACAATTTGCGTTTTGAAAACGTGTTTCTGGTAAAAGAACTTGACTATAATCTTTTTAGTGTATCACAAGTTTGTGATAACAAAAATAAGGTTCTTTTCACTGATACTGAATGCTTGGTGTTGAGCAAGGATTTTAAAATACCAGATGAGAAATTCATTGATTATAGAACACCTATACATAAGGACATTTATAATGTGAATCTTAATAGGATTAGGATGAATAATAACTTGTCATGTCTTTATGCTAAGGCTTCAGTTGATGAGAGTAATCTATGGCACAGGAGACTATGGCACATTAACTTTAAAAATATAAACAAACTTGTGAGACATGGCTTGGTTGATGGTTTGCCTGAAAAGGGTTTCCACAATGACCACTCTTGTGTTGCATGCCTTAAAGGCAAACAGCACAATGTCTTATTTAAGTCTAAACAGGTGCACTCTAGTTCTAAACCACTTCACTTGCTGCATATGGACTTGTTTGGTCCAACTAATATAGAAAGCTTGAATGGTAAATCTTACTGCTTTGTCATTACTAATGTTTTTTCTAGGTTTTCTTGGACTTTCTTTTTGGCTTTGAAAAGTGACACTGCTGATACTTTAATTAACTTTATTAACCAAATTGAGAAGAAGACTGGTAATGAAGTTAAGATGCTTAGAAGTGATAATGGTGGTGAGTTTAGAAATAAGCTATTGGATAATTTTTGTGCCAAGAAAGGGATTACTAGACAGTTTAGTGTAGCCAAAACCCCACAACAAAATGGGGTTGCTGAGAGAAAGAATAGAACCTTTATAGAAGCAGCCAGGACTATGTTGGCTGATGCTCACTTTCCCATTGCTTTTTGGGCTGAGGCTGTGGATACAGCTTGTTATGTTCAGAATAGAGCATTAGTCAACAAGATTCATAACAAAACACCTTATGAGTTACTTTGTGGAAGGAAACCTAATATTGGTTTTCTTAAACCTTTTGGTTGTCATGTAGTTGTACTAGATACTAGTGATGCCTTAGGTAAATTTAGTGCTAAAGGTGATGAAGGCTACTTCATGGGTTATTCAGTGCAGAGTAAAGGATATAGGGTTTACATTAAGAAGGAAAAACGTATAATTGAAAAAGTACATGTTAGGTTTTTAGAAAGTAAACCTAGTGATCCTGAAAGTGGTCCAAATTGGTTATTTGACTTGGAACCTCTATCTAGGACTTTGAATTATATGCCTGTTACTAATCCAAACATTGTGAAGGTAACTTTAAATGTTGTGGAAGAACCAGTTGTTAATGTTTCAGGTACACAGGTTAATGAAAAGGTTGGATCACATGCAGACAAATCATCACCCATACTTGAGTATGTCACTATTCCCATATGGACAGATGCTTTTGCTGCTGCTGCTGCTGCTGGAAAAGAAAATGGTGGTCCCCAAGTATCACCAGTTAACAACATGCATGGTCTTTCAGGCGCTGACAAAGGAAAATCTGGCGCTGACAAGACAAATTCAGGCGTTGATGGCTCAAACGTTGACAACTCTATTTCAGGCGTTGATGGCTCCAACGCTGACAACCTTGGTTCAGGCGTTGACAACTCTTTTGACCATATTTTCTCTTCCAATTTTGAACAAGGTGAACCTTCAAGCAGAAATGGAGAGGTTCATACAGATATTGATGGAAGAGAGTCTGAAGAAGATATTGGTAACATGGAAGATGAGATTGAAGACAACAGACTTTTTGAGGGAGGAGTTCTTACTTCTACAATGAAGGATCACCCCTCTTCTCTAATTATTGGTGATGTGATGTCTCCTGTTCAAACTAGAAGATCTCATCAGAATCTTGGAGGATTTATTGCCAATAAACACAAGAAGGTTGATACCCCTCTTGTTCAAGCATGTTTGTTTGCCTGTTTTCTGTCACAACAGTAACCCAAGAAGATTTTTGATGCTCTCAAAGAACCAAGTTGGGTGGAAGCAATGCATGATGAGCTTTACCAATTTGCTATTCAGGATGTTTGGGAGTTAGTTGATTGTCCCAGACATGTCAGACCTATTGGGAAAAGATGGGTTCATAGAAATAAGAAAGATGAAAGAGGCATTGTGGTCAGAAACAAGGCACGCTTAGTGGCTCAAGGATATACACAAGAGGAAGGGATAGATTATGAGGAGGTCTTTACACCAGTTGCAAGGATTGAGGCTATAAGGATATTTCTAGCCTATGCTTCCTGCATGGGCTTTACTGTCTATCAAATGGATATGAAGAGTGCTTTTCTTTATGGCACAATTGTTGAGGAGGTTTATGTAATGCTGCCTCCTGGTTTTGAAGATTCAGAGCATCCAGACAAGGTATATAGAGTCAAGAAAGCTATGTATGGACTTCATCAAGACCCAAGAGTATGGTATGGCACATTGTCCACCTATCTGGTGGGAAATGGATTCAAAAGGGGCACCATAGACCAGACCTTATTTACAAAGAAGACTGGTAAGGATGTTTTAATTGTTCAGGTTTATGTGGATGATATCATCTTTGGCTCATCAAACCCAAAGATGAGTGAAGAATTTTCCAAGCTTATGATAGACAAGTTCAAGATGAGTGCAATGGGGGAGATGAACTTCTTTCTACGGTTACAAGTTCAGCAGAAAGAGGATGGTATCTTCTTCTCTCAAGATAAGTATGTAGCATAAATCTTGAAGAAGTTTGGCTTTTCTCCACATGAGAAAAGAGCTAGTACTCCTATGGATAGAGAACACCCTTGGGGAAAAGTTGGAGATGGAAAAGATGTTGATGTCAGGCACTATAGATCAATGATTGGTTCATTGATGTATCTCACAACCTCAAGACCTGACATTTTGTTTGTTGTATGTGCATGTGCACGCCATCAAGTGACTCCCAAAGAGTGTCACCTTTATGCTGTCAAGAGAATCTTTAGGTACCTTAGATGTTATCCAAACTTAGGATTATGGTATCCAAAAGATTCACCATTGGAGCTTATTGCATATTCAGACAGTGACTATGGTGGTGATAAATTTGATAGAAAATCCACAACTGGTGGATGTCAGTTTCTTGGGAGTAGGTAGATATCTTGGCAATGCAAGAAACAAACAGTGGTGGCCAATTCTACAACTGAAGCAGAATATGTTGTAGCAGCTGCTTGTTGTGGACAAGTCTTATGGATTCAGAACCAGCTGTTGGATTATGGGTATAATTTTATGCATACCAAGACTTTTGTAGACAATAACAATACTTTATGCATTATTAAAAATCCTATACATCACTCTAAAACAAAACACATAGAAATTAGATATCATTTTATAAGAGATTGTTTTGAAAAGGGTTTAATACAACCAGATAGGGTTGATACAGAAGAAAATGTGTCTGATTTATTAACTTAACCTTTTGATACTGGAAGGTTTCAATACTTGGTAACAAGTATTGAATGATCAATCTCACTTAATATGTGTTTTGGGGTCTCATTGTAAAAGTATGTACAGGATATGCATTGTTATTGGTCTTTTTGAGAAATTAGATTTTCCACAATATTTGTCTAATGCTGACAAAGGTTATCTTAACGCTAATAAGTGTTATCGTGACGTTGTCAGCAACATGTTAGTTTTGTGGTTTTTGATCTAAGTGTGCAGGCGTTGTTAGCATTGTACCATTGGATACAGAGTTGCTTATGGATCCTTGGAGAATCATTGGAGCATGTTTCAATTTATAGATGATGGTTGGAATATTTATATTCCTATCTTGACATAAAAAAAATTTCTTTACATGCATATTATTTGGCAACTTATGTATCACAGTTTAAGGGGAGGTTTTAGGAACCTTTAGGACTTTTGGGTATTCTTATAATACTCTTATCACAATTCTAGATTGTGTCCACTGGTGAGTATGAGTTAGTTTACTAAATCATGAGGCATTGTAGCATGCAAAGTTGACATACTATGCATGCTGCCAAGACCTTTTTGGCCTAGAATTGGATGTGGTCTGTTGGAAGACTTGGGAATAATTTATAATGGGTTTACCTGGGAGTTACAAGGAATTTTATGAGATAACTTAATTGTTAAGAATTTTGGTTAGTAAGGGACACTAGAGGACTGTTATGTCTATCTTACATAAGCAAGTGTGCATAACTGGACAGTGCTTGCCGCCCTATAATAATTTTCAATTTATAGGTTATCTTCACTAGGATAAATTACTTTGTTAAGGTCATTTTTCATTTTTATTACTTTTATTTTTGGACGCTGACAAATATTTTTCCAAACGTTGTTGTGACCAATTTGGACGCTGACATGGATTTTGCAAACGTTGACAAGAATATAGACGTTGGGCGTTGATGGGTTATTTTTTACCGTTGACACTCAGTGGGACCTACCCAATTGTTATTTTTGACGAATTTTGGGGCCGTAATTTTGGGAGTAGATAATTTTTAATTAATGAACAAGATAACTTATTTTCTTTTCAATATTTTCATCATTATATTTTGAAAATACTTGCCTTACTTTTGACCAATCACATGTGTCTATCTCTCCTATATATTTTGCTCCTATTTTTAAACAGGGTACTATCATATTCTTGTCTAACACTTTTTCTCCTATAATTCATTGTTCATAAATCTTTCACAAACAGCTTTCTTCAACAATGGCACCAAAGTTTAAACCAAGTGACTTGGTATTGGGATTCAGAAGTCAGCACAACATGATTGCTTATTTGGCGGCTGGTGATACTTTGTTTCCACAATACACTCAGATGGTGGCATATTTGAATGCATCTCCTCTTAGGTATGCACTTTCTCATGCTCCTCTCATCCCCGTCACTCATATTAAACAGTTTTGGAACACTGTTAGTTCCTCAACACTTAATAATGTGACTACATTAACAGCTATTGTTCATGGGTGTACTCGGGTGGTTACTGAAGCCTTGGTTCGCCAGGCTTTGCATCTTAATGATGCAGATGGTATAACCACTCTCCCCATTAATGAAATAGAACAAGGACTTCGGGCTTTGGGGTATCCTTTCCCTGATGAGGGTACTTTAAATAAATATCATAAACAAGAATTTCCCCTAGCCTGGAAGTACCTCATACATGTCATCCTTCAATGTTTGAGTCCCAAATGTACTGTAAATAATGAAATTAACAGATCAATTGCTAGTGCAATTGTGTGCATTACAAATGGGCAAAAGTATAATTTTTCAAAACTAATTTTTGATGGCATGTGTAAAAACAAAGGGAATAAGATGACTTTGACTTATCCCAGATTTTTACAAATGGTTTTTGAAGAACAAAGGTACTGCATATGGGATCATGATGATTTTTATGAGATCCCTGTGCAAAAGAAAGCTATTTTTAGTAAGATGAACTCACCCCCTCATCGTGAATTACCCCTCACCCAAGTTATGCTTGCTGTTATTGCAGCATCACAACCTCAACCAGACCCACAACCACAACTTGACCCAATACCAGATCCTTTGCCTTCACCTCAACACATGTAAATTGACCAAGAATCCTTCAACGCTGACACATTAAATGTTGGCGTTGACACAAGTAATCCAAACGTTGACACCTTTCCTTCACAGACCCAAACACCCCTTAACCTTCAAACTACCACCCAATCCACATCATCCTCTACACCCCCTGAATATAGGTTGATTAAACGCCCACGGACTACTGGAGTGTTCTCCTCTAGTGGTCCTAGCCATGTTGCAGAGAGAACCACCACCACAAGTGTGGTTGTTGCTATGGATGAGGCTGGGACTATTGGTACTCGCTTAGATGCAGGCCAAGATAGTCCTAACATATTTAAGACCTCATCCATGCCCCATGACTCTAATTTGGGAGGTCAAATACCCATTCTAGAGGAGGGCAGATTGGAACCATACACATTGATGGAATTAACGGCTGTCTGCATTAGCTTGCAAAAGCAAAATGCAGACCTGTTACAAACAGTCAGTACACAAGGCCTTGAACTCAAGCAATTGAGGGAGAGGATTGTTATTTTGGAGGATGCTAGCACTAGGCGTGGTATGGAGGAATCTTCCAAAGGGGAGGATGAGCAGATTCATGTGAGTGACAAAGGCTCACATGATGGAGAATCTTTGGGTGTTGCTGAAGCCCTCACTGAATTGAAGAAGCAACCAGGTTTTGATACATCCTTGGTTACTCCTACAAACTTGAACTTGTCTTTTACAGCTATGATGGAGCAGTTCACAAGAGGCGTTGAGACAAGTAAGGTGAGCGTTGACAAGCAAAATTTGAACGGTGACACATCAAGCGCTGACAAGAGTAAGTTGGGCGCTGACACACAGAATTTGAGCGTTGACCGACCTGCAGATATGGTTGATGTATTCCAGTCATCAGCTATCATCAAAGAAGTGTCTTCACAGGTACCATCATCATCTTTACCTATCTATGATCCATTAGATAAGGGTAAAGGAATTATGGTAGAAGTAGAAGTTCCAAAGGATGTAGCACAAGTAGAGTTTTATTCAAGGTTGGTTGCACAACCTGTGGAACAAGAAATGAAGAAGGTTGGTGAATCACCATTTGTTGTTACTTCAGAAGAACAAGAAGGAAGTGATGAAGGGAGTTTAGATTCAAGTGTTATGATAATTGAACAACCAGAAAGACTTGAATATGGTGATGACTTGGCAAGAGAGAAGCTTAGAGAGTTAAAATTGCAAGTAGACTATGATATGCCAGAAGTTGCTCAGATGTACCATGCTTGGGAGAATAGGATTATGAAGAATCCAAATTTGACAATTTCAGAACAAATTTGGGGATTGGAGATTCTTCTAAGAGTTCAAAGAGACAGCATGGTAATTCTGAAGCATAAGGCTAGCAATGTTTTCTCACTGCTGAAGAGGGATAGGGGGAGCTTTACTACATGTTACTCAGATGTCATGGAACTGGATGGACCTTCAAGAAATTACAGGGATTATCCGTTGAAGAATTAGAGTATAAGGCTTATCCCATTTGGGCCAGAGTGTAGGAAATGAATACTATCAGACTTCTCTCAGATGAAAGGAGAGAAGAACTTGCAGAAGAGATGGAGATTCAAAAGGCAATGATTGTTCCAAGGCCTTTGAAGAAGGGAGTTCCACTTGAATTCCCTAAAGGTTTAAATAAAGTGAATCCCAGTGAAGCTGTTCTTAGAAGGAGCATTAAGCTCTCACCCATGGAAGCTTCAGATATGGTATAAGTGTGACCTCTTGATGCCAGAAACCCTATCATTAGCTATGAAAAAGATGCAAGTGGGTTCTGGATGATTGGCAGATATGGGAAAGAGGTACACACATTTACTACTCTTATGTCTCTCTTTGCAAGTATGTATAGGGAAGACTTGGCAAACCTTTGGAGGTTGTTGATGGCCAAGTATGAGACGGAAGCACCTACTTCAGTCAATGGAATAAAGCTTTGGTCAACATTCAAAAGAATGTGTGCACCAGAAGAAGAAGATCCTGTTTGGAAGGATCTTGAGGATGATATCAGTGGACTTCAATGGCGTTTGTATTCAGCTGCTGGTGTGTATTATTTGAGCTCTACAAAGTTTGCTGAGTATCTTCTTGTAGATGCTGAGTATCCCATGTCCAGAGAAGTTTTGGACAAGATGAAGACAACACAGCTGGAGATTGACTATTCAAGTGACGTGGCCAAAGATTTGATTAGGCATGTTTATTATTAATATGATAAGATTTGTAAGATTCCTCCTAGTTCTTAATTTTTATTCAGAAACTTGATTACTAGAGTAGATATCAAGTTTAGGGGAGGATTGTTGGGAATAAAATGTAGCCAGTACACTTGAACGCTGACAAGAAGAAAACAAGCGTTGATAAGAAGAAAACAAACGTTGACAGATCAAGCGTTGACAGGAAGAAGTCAAGCGTTGATAGGTTGAATTCAAGCACAGATAGAAAGATATGGTCTACGCGTATTATGTTTCTAGTTTGTTTCTAGTAAAGATAGGATCAACAATGTATTTTCTATAATTATCTTTACCTAGAATAGCTTATAAGTAGACTCTTGTACAGGGCTTCTTATGTCTATAAAAGAAGACCTTTAGGTTTTGTTTCATATAAGTTTTCATACGTCTAACACTTTCATTGTAAGCAAGTTTGTTCTAATCAATCAAGTGAAAGTTTGTTTTACATTCTTTGTGTGTTCTTGTTTGAGTATTAATTCCGCATAATACTTAAATTGTTTTATACACAAACAAAGTTTCTCTACGTGTTTAACTTGATTTAATCTCGTTTACACAAGCTAAATCGATCTAAGTTTGGGATCAACAAGTGGTATCAGAGCTCTGAGAATCTGGGAAGACTGAAGAAACCTCTTTTCATGGTGAAGTCGGACGGGCTGAGATACTTTGAAAATCAGATTTGGTTACTGTTATGTCCACCTGAGGAAGGAACGCATAGAGTGTGAGATTTGGTCATGAATGAGTCTCATAAGTCGAAGTACTCGATACATCCTGGAGCAGATAAGATGTATCACGATATGAAGAAAGTCTACTGGTGGCCGAATATGAAGGCAGAAATTACTCGTTACGATAGTAAGTGTTTGACTTGCGCGAAAGTAAAAGCTGAACATAAGAGACCGTCTGGGTTGTTGGTACAACCTGAGATTCCATAATGGAAATGGGAAAAGATCGCTATGGACTTCGTGATGGGTTTACCTAGGACTCCTAGTGGTTGTGATATGATTTGGGTGATTGTAGATAGATTGACGAAATCTGCTCACTTTTTACCTATGAAGAAGACGGATAGCATGAAGAAACTTGCCAATGTGTACGTGAAGGGAATTGTTTGTCGACATGGAGTACCTCTATCGATCATCTTGGATCACGACAGCAGATTTACTTCGTAATTTTGGAAATCTCTTCAACGTGCGATGGGCACCGAATTGAGTTTGAGCACGGCCTATTATCCTGAAACCGATGGCCAAAGCGAACGAACAATTTAGACGTTGGCCATGGGATAAAAATTCGATCTCTATCTGATCTGTGAAGTGAAAGACTAGTCTGGAGGACATGCTTCGAGCATGCTTGATTGATTTTGGAGGGAGCTGGGAACGCCATTTACCTTTAGTGGAGTTTTCGTATAATAACAGTTATCATGCGAGTATTAAGGCTGCTCCATTTAAAGCATTGTATGGAAGGAAATGTAGGTCTCCTGTGTGTTGGAGCGAAGCGGGAGAAAGTCAGTTGACTGGGCCCGAAATGGTTTTAGAGACTACAGAGAAGATTGTGCAAATTAAGAACCGTTTACTTGCTGCGATAAGCCGATAGAACAGTTACGTCGATAATAGGAGAAAACCGTTAGAATTTGAGGTCGGAGACATGGTCATGCTTAAGGTGTCACCATGGAAGGGTGTGATACGTTTTGGAAAAAAAGAAAAGCTGAGTCCAAGGTATATTGCACCATTCAAGATTGTTAGACGAATTGGACCCGTAGCTTATAAGTTAGAATTGTCGAATGAGCTTAGTGCTATTCACAACACGTTTCACGTATCAAATTTGAAGAAATGTTCGGTGGATAAGGAATTGGTGATTCCTTTGGACGAGATTCAGCTTGAAGATAAAATGCATTTTGTGGAGGAACCAGTGGAGATTATAGACAGAGAGGTTAAGAGACTGAAGCACAGTAGAATTCCCATTGTAAAGGTACGATGGAATTCTAGACGTGGACCGGAATACACTTGGGAACGTGAGGACTTCTTCAAGGAGAGATATCCTCATCTGTTCTAGCGGCACAAAATGTGAGTATAAGAAGAGGCGAGCGCCGGGACGTCGCTCTCTTTAAGGAGGGGTGGATGTGATACCCAGAACCCGAGGTCACTTACTTTACCCTAAATTACGAATATTTTTGAAATTTTTAAGAAAATTCGTTTATTATATATTTGACGATTTAAGTTGAAACCAACGTTTAAGTTCGTAATCTTAACGATTGACGAATTAAGAAAGCCGACGACGACTACGATCCCGACGGATGCCTAATTTTTATGTTTTATTGTCGCTTTGTCGATATTAGAATTTTTCGAGAATTTTATTTTTAGTTAGTGTTAAGTCGAGTCGGGTGCGTTTTATCATATCCCGGGTGTGTTTAAATTGCTTTAAAAGTATTTCCAAGTGTTCGGGACGACCCCCGACTCCCGCAAATTTTCAAAACCCTAGTAAGTCGGTTCCTGTCATCAAAAGTTGTCGTTTAAAAATAAGGCCAAAAGAAAGCCCATTTGACAAAACCAACCCCTCCAAATTTCACAATATGGGGAAAAGGAAAAACACACATAACAAACACTTCAAAAAACTTTCTTCTCCTCTCTCCTCTCTCTCTCTCTTTGGCCGTCGGCCTCCAACCCACCACCACCATAAAAAATTTCCTTTTTGATTTTGAATAATCCAAGTTTAGACCACCTTCTAAATATCCATTGTAAGTGTTTTTGTGCAATCCATTACAACATGCACCAACTTAAATGTTTCAAGAATCAAAGATTTTCAAAAACGTGTTTTGATTCAATTAGACCATTTGCATGTTTAATTGATGTATTGGTAATGATTAATTATCCATAAAACTAGCCAAAATCAATTTGGTTTGGGTGTTTTGGACACCAACACCCCACGACCAAATGGGGGTGTTTGGTTGTTCTTGGTGTTTGATGTTTTGTGATGTGGGTTTATGTTGGGAGTGATGTTTTTTATGTTCCTAGATGGTTTAAACTCATTGCATGTGTGGTTTAGGAATTGGGTTTTTATGAAGGTTTGATTTTTCTAGTAGTATAGGATGATTAGGATGTTTATGATTGTTTATAAGTGGTTAGTATAGGTCTAGGTGATGTTAGAATGGATTGGAAACATGTGTTGAGTTGATTTTGAGGAAGGAAAAATTAGGCAGATTGTTTAAGCAAGTTTTTGTGGGTTTAACTTTGAAAACAGGTCATGAGGCTAGGATGTAGTTGTAGAGCATTGTCTTAGCTTAGATTTGGTATAAAAATTAGCTTACGACCCAAAACGAGTCAAAAGTTATGCTACTTTGAAATTTCGTGTACCGGGAGATGAAAATCAACATAACCCGAAATTATGTTTGGTTTTAGGTCAAATCCCGGGGACCATAGATAGAGTTTTATAAAGAGTTGAAAGTTGTTCTTTGGTTCTAAACCTGTCTTTTTTAGTCTATTTTTAGACTTAGGGGTCAAATTAGCTAATTGTATATTTAAATAAGTCAAAGAAGTCTTACATTGTAAAGGTGCAAATCTGTCCAAAAAGTTAAGTCTAGTGATGTAATGGGTAGTGGGTCTTAAAAGTGAAAACTTTCTATGAAATTTAAAATGGGATATCTATAGGTTGTAAGGGATTTTTACAAATTTTCTCATAATTTATAGTGATGCTTAAGTGTTGGAAAACAGCCCGTACTTTTGGTAAGTACCGGCAAAATTATAAAATGGGTAACATTTTTAATTACGTAGATAGATAGTACGAGTCTAGTAATAATCACATGTATGAGTTTTGGCGTGAGTTTTCATAAGCATTAAGTGTTTTTATATACGCATGTTTAGTACAATAATGTACACGGAGTATTGATTCGGTTTTCGTATTTTGATTTCTAGGTCACGTGTTCAATTTTCCGGGGCAACCACATCGTCGGTGATATTTTCGTTACACCTTCGCTAGAACCACTACTACGCAAGGTGAGTTTATAGCCTTGCTTTATAACACTTTTAAATGGTTTTACCCGCGAGGGGGATCCATTCTATTTTAAATAAAAACGAACATAAGTTATGAATGATTGTTGGACCCGAAAGTTACCTGAATTGGGTTGAGTACCTAGTTGCAAAAGACCCTATATTCATGAACTATTAACTATTGTTTAATACTCGTGTGGATTGGAAATAGCCGCTTATAAAATTGATAGTACTATGGGTTTGAAGACCCTATCCGAGATGAGAGCTAGTACGTTGAGTACCCTCTGCGGAAGGATAACTTGTGATAAGAAATAAGGTATAATTGCAACTGATGCCTTTAGAAGGGGCACTGGTTTCATCTTAATCATGCCGGTAAATGTACACGGGTGATTGAGTTAACGGATTAGTGTCATGAGCTTAAACACACTTATTAGCTATTGCTAACGATAATAACCTTGAATGATAGATTGTTTGATCGACAATTCTATAAATGATCGTGATTGATTTTATACACTTATGTTCAAAAATGAGATTGTAAAACCTATAAATTTCGCTCAACATTATTTGTTGACCTCTCTAAGCATGTGTTTTAGGTAATCGATGATATGGTAGAAAGGAGCATGCGCGGATGGAAGTTGTTGTGGCTTGGCGGTCTACTTTGTCTTTCCTCCCTTTTATCACTTAGAACTTTTATATTATGTCATGTGAAACGAGTAATGTACTTTTTGGTTGAGATTCAGTGGGGACCTAAACGCAACTTTGTCTTGTATTTTCTATGGGGTTTTGGGAAGCAGTAGACTTTGATGTTTTAACAATGTTTAATTTATGTTTAAATTTCTACGTCTCTTTGAGTCGTTCGAAATAGCTTGTGTGTAATGATAACTGCCTAGCACCCAAATGTTGTAGTTCCGATGCGCATACGATTTGGGGGTGTTAGATGCATTTTGGGGCCTATCCTCTTTTCTTTTGCCTAATCGGAGGGTACCCTTCGCGGATTTGGAGCTTGTGTTCGGCTATTGACCTTGGTACCCCTGTCATATCTTTGGGTTCCCACGCGAAGATGTCTAGGTTGTTCTTTAAAAGGCGACACATGTCCGTCTTTCCTTTGTCAGACAATGTTCCTCCGATTGTTATTTCTTGATCCGGATACTGCGGATGCACTGCTACCTTTAGATTTGGCAATGAGTTTACCTTAGGTTCCATTGTGACCCGTGGAGGTTCTGTGATTGCGTTACACTCCGGGGGAGTTATCGCTATGTTTAAGATCGTTACGATCCCTCCATCCACTGGGAATTTGATCATGCCATGAGTTGTGGAAGGTATCGCTCGCATTGCTAGTATAGTTGGTCGCCCTATAATCCCGTTATATTGTGATGGCGACCGTATGATCAGGAAGTTCATGAAGACTTTTGTTGAGTGCTTGTCGTCTCCTACTTTCACTACTAGCTTTAGTTGGCCCAAAGGCCACACCGCTTCTCCACTAAACCCGATGAGCGGGGAGGTTGTAGGCTTCATTTGGTTCTGTACTTCTGCACTAAGCTTCAGGAAGCAGTGCTCATACATTATTTCTGCTGATGAACCTCCATCAACATACATGCGATGTATGTTGTGCTGACCAATGCTTACTTCTATAACTAACGGGCCCTCTGCGACGTTCCTCGCGCTGAGTGGGGGGAAGGAAATGTCTTTTCCTTTCAAGAATTTCTGGCTCACCTTTTGTCTGGTCCTTCGCTGCCATGATTCCACCATGTAAATGTTCGCGCTAGCGATTTTTTGTCTTTCGTCTTTCGTGTTTTCCTTGACAGGGTGTTTCAGCTCGCCTTTCTTTACCATATTCTCGATATATTTTTGCAGTTGAATACATTCGTTCGTAGCATGCCCCCTCTCATCATGGTATTCGCAATATCTATTACCGACACGCTTTTCGACCGGGGTGGTCATTGGTGTTGGCCTTGGGAAATTCGCACCTTCTGATATGAGGATTTCTCTTGGGTTAACATAAGGGGAGTAAACCTAGAGTTATTAGTTCGTCCCTCTCTTCTCCTTCCTAAGTAATCAAGGCCTAGAGGTCTGCCCTGCCTATTGGTCCCTTCACTGGGCGCGTGGACAGATCTGTAGTCATAAGTGTTTTGTGTTACTTCTGAAGCAGCTGATTCTCCCTGTATGAAGGACCTTACCCTCCTCAGTACTCCATCGAAGGTTTCGGGCATTCTTTCATTCAGCTTCTTTATTAGATCGTTGTTTCGTATACCCGCCATGAAGCAAGATACTTTCAGAATTTATGGGCAGACTTTTATCTAAAGACTCTCTCTCTTGAAACGTTCGAGAAAGTCTTCCAGATATTTGCCTTGATTCTGCTTTGCCCTGGCAAGTGATACAGCACTCCTATCATGTCTTTTCTATTGCACATAGTTTCTTTTGAATGCTTTTCGCAACACTTCATACCCGTTGATTGTTCGTGGCGGAAGCCTATCGAACCACATCCGCGCGTTACCTACAAGTGTAGAGTTGAATGTGTTGCACCATACGGGTTCTGGCCATTGTTCAATACCTGCCTGAGATTCAGAGACTTTTAAGTGGTCTTCTGGATCTGAAGTGCCATCATAAGTTTTCACGGTTGATGGCATGCGGCACTTTCTTGTATCTTCGCAATACTGTATGCGCCTTGTAAAAGCGTTTTTCATGGCTCTTCTCCATGGTTGCGATAAGCTTTGGTCATCCGAGGAGTAACTTGCGCGCATGTGTTTTTCCGGGAGGTTATCACTCGATCCTGACAGGTTGCTTTCTAAGGATGCGGCGCGCTTCGCGCGCTTTGCTTTTTTTATTATCTTCTCGTGTTTAGCAACCAAAGGGATGAGGGTTTGTAGGTTATTATCTATGTACTCCTCCATCATGCGTGCCTCCGTATCAACGACTTCCCCGCCCTCCTCTTGGAGCGTCCTTCTTTTTTGTTTATTGGGAGGATGCTGAATTGACTCTCGCTCTACGCCTTTTCCCCCCACGGCGGGTAGGGGAGTTGAGAACAGTCCGCTTGTTCTTACGATTGGGGGGTTGTTTACATCTCGGGTGTTTGCTTCACTGGTAGATCCAGGAGTAGCATTCACGGATGTGATACGGCCATCTACCGTTGAGGATCCTTGACGGCCTTCATTCTTGCCGCTTTTTGTCATTAGCTAGAGCTTAGTGTGGGTCCCACAGATGGCGCCAACTTGTTGATAAAAAAGTCGGATAGACCGAGCTTGACCCAAATTAGGCTTAATTTGGGGCCTTGTGGACTCCAGCTCTTGCACCAAGTGAAACTTGCTTTGAGGACCCTGCGCACTAAACAAACACCGTTAGGCTTACCGTGGTTTTGTAACCCACGATTAGACTCCGGCGTGAGAGTAAGTAATCGATTTGACTATGTAGTGTTTAGGTATTGTGTGTATCGTACCTTTCTGGAACCTATAGGGTTCCTTTTATACACGAGAGAGTCCTGGCTGGGCTCTCCTACTCTTGCGGCCAAAGAAAGAGATAATGACCTAAAATACTTTGATCCTTATCACATAACCAAGGCAAGTGTATATCTCTTCCCTTTAGGCGAATATATCTATATGATAGATTATATTCTTGTCTGATCCTGTCGCGCTGCGACAAGGACCTGGCTAAGTAATCAACCTTATGTGCGACAGCGGCTTACCGGGCCTCCTGGGCTGTGCGCGCACATCGCATAAGCATTTAATCCATTCCTGATGGATGCGGGTAGTACCCGTGGGTCGGACTATCCAGCCCGACTAGGACCTATACGTCATCACCTTTTTAGCCTAAAGGGCTTAACCTCTTCTAAACCACTCTATGGCATTGTGATCAGATGTAGTATGGACATTACTTCCACAAGTTTCACAACATTTTGAAATAGAGTTTGGATTCCTTAGTTTAATTCCTCTTCTGAGAGAAATGATTCGATTATGTCCATGAGTGTCATGGTCATAACTTCCACAAATGTTACAAATGTGGAAATGATGGTAGTCATCATATAGATGATTGTTTATACCACAATGAACACATGGTGGGTAAGGCATGTGTCGCTTGAAGTGGGATGTTCCACCTTTGAGTTTATCAGCACTTCTTTTTGCAATCATATATTCAGTATGTTCACAAGTGTGAGTTCTCTCACATTTCATACAAAATATGACTTTCAGACAAGTCCTAGTGGGATGGTTTTTAAGACCACATAAATCACAACACTTTTTGAATTGTGTTTTGTATTCGTAGTGAGGAGAATTAGATGGTTCATCCCTGAATCGAACAGGTTTTTGTTGTTGTCTAAGTTGCATCTTAATATCTTTGATCTCTATCATGACTAAAGACATTTACATGTCTCCCTCAGATTCAAAATTCTTTAATTTGTTTTGTGAAACTGAAGAAGTAATTCCCTCTTGTGATCTCTCAGCAGGAGTTGAGGAGTTCTTTGATGTGTCAATTCTGACTTGCTTGGGATCACTACTTTTGTGAGTTTTGTGTGACTTGATGATAGACTACATAGTTTTAGGTCCAGTAGAGGGTTCAACACCAGCTAGTTTCTCCAACAGAGGAAGTAAGGTGCTTACTGAAGACTATATCATCATCTGAGTCATCTTCAGTGACTGACGACTCAACAGGTGTTGATGAATCAACACTTTCTTGAAAATCAGGAAGGAGGATACGTCTAGTGTCATGATTTGGTAGATTCACATTACCTGACCTTTCAATGTCAGGGATAGAACTACTTATCTCATTTGAGGCTTTGACAAAGACAATATCATGAGCTTTAGTGCTGGAGGATCCTTCAGCACCAAGCATTTTTCTCTTTTGAGCAAGAATTTGTTCATTTATACAGTGATTAACCTTAATAGAATTCCTTAGCTAAGATGTAACAATATATTTATCTTCTTTTAGTGCAACTTTTAATGATTTGTTTTCTTTTTCAGTGTTTAATTGCTGGAAAGTAAGTAGATCTAGTTTGGATTTTTTAACTATATCAACTTATTTTCATGATTTTCCAACTCTAGAACAATTTTCCTATATTTCTCAAGAAGATTATTTCTTTGTTCTTCAACAAAATGTAAATCAACACACATGTAATCAAAGACAAATTTAATATCATCTTTATCTTCTTGATCAAGAAGAGTTTGTACCTTTTTTATTGTGATATTGACCCATTCACCATTACGAGCGCTCTCCTTGGCCACAACATTCGAGTTTATGTCTTCATTATCATCATGCATTTTGCCATTGACCATCTCATCATCATCTAAAGAGACTTCTTCCTCATCCCGTTCATAGGCTTTAGCAATTAAACCCTTGTTCTTTCCACTTTTGATGGATTTGGAAGATGACCCTTTAGTGCTTAAGAGATCAAGTCTGGCCTTGATTTCTCTATACTTGGCTTCAAAGTCTTTAGCAGGTGTTAGTTCAGCTTTATGTTGTTGAAAGGAAGATGAAGCAATTTGCTTTTGCTGAAAAGGTGTTTGAACATATGGTCGGGATTGTACTGGTGAAGAGTAAGAAGGAATGGATGTTTTAGAATAACAATCCTTGGTAAAGTGACCAAGCTTACCACACTTGCAACACATAGTGTCAGCTGTGGGTTTTGTGTTGGTGGAAAACTTTCCCCCCTTCTTGAAGAACCTTCTGGATTTTTCCAAAAGAGCTCTCTCATAAAATTCCTCTTCGAGGTCTTTCAAATACTCCTCACTAGTTATGGTGTCTTCTTCATGAGTAGGACTATCTTGATAGTCCTGAATGACAGCTTCACTAAAGAAGGCTGTAGACAAGGGTATAGCAATTGTTAGTGTTTTACTTTTGCTAGAGCCTTCATAGATCCTATCAACAAGGTTCTCTTCATATTTGAGTTTTCCAAAGAGATATGCCAAGTCACAATCTTTAATGTGATTGCCATTTCTCAAAGTTTGGTAGAAATTGAGCCACTTTTTTGGCAATGCATTTACAAAAACCGTATTGATTTCTAACTTTGAAAGTTTAACACCATCATTTAATAATTCATTCATTAGAGCCTTGTATCTGGTGAAAGTTTGAGTGAGAGTCTCCACTTCTTTATGTTTGAAGGTGTTGTAGGATAGCTTTAAATCCATTATTCTCGTTTCTTTCACATCAAAGGGCCCTTAATGATAAAGTATCAAGTCATCCAAGGTAGATTTAGCCATCTTACAATTCATAACAGAATTCATTTGGTCATCTGGAAGTACAGACATGATGAGACTTTTGAGTCACTGATCAAGATTAGCAGCTTTTCTCTCATCTACAGTCTAACGAGCTTCAGGTTTTATATTGTCACCGATCATGGTAACAAATGGAGCATTTTTAATAATTCTAAAGAATTGAGGTTCAATTCCAACCATGTGGACAATGAACCTTTTCTTCCAGTTTGTAAAATTTGCCACTTCTAGGATAGGAGCAGCATTTAATCAGGGGTGGACCGAGGGGGGGGGGGGGGGAACCCGATGGCAGTTTGTCACGCAATGTAAATTTTCGTCAAAAATCGCCATTTATTCAAAATGAACACGATACCAAATATGTGTGTTACCTAAAAGAACATTTGTGCACCTGATGGTTTAGTGTTATGGGTCCGCCCCTACATTTAATGCAACATTCCTATATTCAAGGGTCTGTGGTATTACTTGAACCATATTGGATCTTGATTTTAAAGACTTAACTGAGCAGTTTTAATAAAATGAGTGTGTTTATAAATCAAATTGCTCTGATACCACTTGCTGGTCTACTTTAACACGATACTACTTATCAGCCTTAAGTAATATCTTGCATATTGGATTCAAATGAGTTATTTTAATAAAGCAATAACAAAGTAAACAATTAAAACAACAATACCGAATTTAATTTTCAACGTATAGAGATTTTATTAAAAACTTAATAAAGAATCTATGACACACACTACTACACAAACAACGTTTACCTACAACAAGATCCGTGGGAAAGGGCCCTTTCGCACAGAATTCCCACGGAATTATTCCGTTGCTAAAACCCCGTGGGTAAATATTTTTTAACACCCCCAATTTTACATTGCGTAGCGGAAATACACAATTGGGTGTTATTTACATTTACAACTCTTTAAACGACCCAAAAACAGTATATTTAGGAATAAATATGGAAATAATTTAAATCAATGTCTAAAACCTTCAATCCCAAGTAAAATCAGTTAAAAATATATCAGAGTAGCGTACAGGTTCCCCTAGGATCTTAATCAAAACAACAAACCTTTTACCAAAATATTTGACCATTTACTATATGTTTATGACAATAGGGAAAGAAATCTGTTTTAGACCAGATTACTACAAAAGCAATTCCGCAATCCTTCTCCAGCAAGCTCCGCAAAATCAACAACTTCAAGTACCTGAAATACATGCTTAAAATCATCAACACAAAGGTTGAGCAAGTCTATAGGTTTTACAAAACATAATTGAACACATCGTAAAAATCATTCACAATTGTTTAATAGAACTGTGGCCATACAATCTATTAATCAGGTGTATCATCTTATAGCAGTAGCTATTGAATTGTATTAAGCTCATGACACCGACCCCTTAACTTAGTCACCCACGCCAAATGCTAGCATGACTAGAAAAATTACCAGTGCCCCTACTAGGGTATTAATTGCAAGAATATCAATTCTCATTCACGTAAAATTATCCTTCCCAGCGGGTTACTCAGCGTAAAGCCCTGGTCTCAGATAGGGTTGTCAGCCCAATAGTACTATTATTAGAATAAGCGGCTATTCTCAACTCGCAACATCAATTCAGAAGATAGTTAACGGCACATGAATTTAGGGTCTTTTGCAATTAGGTACTTATACAATTCATTTCATCAAATACAACAAAGGCAACATCGGGTCCAACAATTACTCATGACATGTGTTCATTTTACTTCAAATAGCATGTATCCCCCTCGCGGGTTTTAAAATCATTAAAACAAGTAAGAAGCGATGCTATAAACTCACCTGGAGTAATAGCAGTAGCAAGACGATCTTCGACGATAGTTGATGCCCGATAAACACAAAAACCGCAACCTATCAAATAAGGCGCGTTCATCAATAATAACTCGAGTAAAATCCATACTTAGTAATATCAAACTCAAAATCATAAATCACAATCAATCCAAAATAAAAATAATACAAGTGACCTTTTATTTCATTCTATACATTTATTCTATTAGTTGACTCCTTCGATAAAAATCTGCTGGTACACACCAAATGTACAATCTCATTTACCCCACTTAAACACGCCAAATTTTTATGATACTAATCAGAAACTTCACTAACTATATATAGAAAGGCCTGTTAAAAACTCATCAAAAGATTTTACATTTAAAGTTTCCTGCCAGACACATTTTTGAACTACAAAAACCGGACAGTTTTACGTCAACAATTCATATAGTCTTTTAACACATTTATTTTTCTCCGTTTATGAAAACCGACACTCAACTTTGAAAATAAACTCGACATCCTCATACTTAACATTCAAAATCAGTCCATGACATATTTAAAAATCCATTTTATAGTCCCCGAGATTCGATCCAAATATCGACAACAATTATATATTGTGTCGATACTCGTCTCCCGATACACGAAATAATCAAACTAACGTAACTTTTCGCTCGTTTGGAGCTAGAAGTCCTACCTTATACCAAAACGAAGCTAAAAACATCCTCTACAACGATATCTAATTAGTTCATCTCAAACTCATATTTTCAGAAAATTAACTTTAATAATCTGTTACAAAATATATATTTAAATATCCTTCAAAATTAATTTTTCACCGCATTTTTACCCCATTTTTACAACTATAATCATTCTTACACTACTAGTTTATATCATAACACACTAAATCATCCTAGATGATTAATTCATAAAAATCCAACTCAAAAATATCAACATGCAATCATCAAAACTAATGTATAAACACATAAACACCTACATACAACAACAATTTAAGATCAAACAACAAGATTTTCATCCAAAAATGGGTTTTTCAAAAATGTCAATGCATGTGTAAGATTTTCATACCAATGGATAGAGAATCAAAAACTAGGAATGGGTCTTCAATTAGTTTTTAAAAATTCAATCTCAAAATTGAAAAATTAGGGGTGTTTGTTCTTGCTTGGTTGACGGAAAAAGAAAGAAAAAGGGGAGGGGAGAGAGAATTTTGGCTAGTGGAATGATTGTGTGTGTGTTTTGTGTATTAATTTTCCTTTTATATGGGAAAAGTTTAGGGTAGCTTTTGCCAATTGTGATTCTTTTGGACCAAAGTGCAAATACTTTGTTAAAAAGCGGGAAATGACTATTAGTCACTTTTGAAAATATTTACGGGTCTCGGGTTTCATAAAAATGCTTCTCAAAACTTAAAACGCACACAAAATATAATATTATATAGTCCCGGCACGACTTAATACGACATTAAAATAAAAACGTCAAAATATTAAACATCGACATGTTTAAAATAAAATGTAAAATTTCTCGGGCATCCGTCAATATCGTCATCACTAATAATCCTCGCAACTCGTCAAAACGTAAAAATAAAATTTCAACATCATCCAAATCAAATTACCAATCGTCATAATAATCAACCTCGTCAAAAATTTCAAAAATATACATAAAAATATAATTAAATAATGACCACGGTTTTGGGTTGTTACATCCTACCCTCCTAAAAGAGAGCGACGTCCCGGCGCTCAACCCGCCTCACACTCGCACTTCCTCACTTCTAGAGTCAACGTGACCTCTTATCCTCAAGAGATACTCACGTCTTTCACACCAATCCAACTCAGCTCTTATGATATCACCATATCCACAACTATCACTACACTTCAACTTTCAATTTCACCTTCTATTATGCTAATATTCCTTCATCATTCATACTTCTTCTTCATTACTTTCTTAGTTTCATTCCTGCCCGAATACTCTGACAACATACATAGTTGTGATTCAAGTTGTCAGATTACACCTCTTAACTACTGGTATGACGATTATCATCGCATAAAGATTCCATCTTCACTAATTTCCATTAGTCCTCATAGTGAAATATTAAGATATCATCATCCCAAGTTTCTATTATATGTTGATGCGGTTGATACCAAATTTCTATTACCATCGTTCAATTCATCCTTTCACTCTGTCCATTGCTTTTCGAAAATACGCAATATTCCTTCTTAACTCAATTCTTCACGCTTTCTGTAGAAATCTCTAATATCCAAAAGTCAACCTCAATCTCTGGTTCACATATAATATGTTCAAACCTTAATCAATACTCATACGTTATCACAACGATTTCCAGTATTCAAAATTTACTCTGCCTC
This sequence comes from Glebionis coronaria, assembly GCA_025667525.1. NCBI lineage: Eukaryota > Viridiplantae > Streptophyta > Magnoliopsida > Asterales > Asteraceae > Glebionis > Glebionis coronaria. Next base: position 179,752,235 of record CM046879.1, read on the forward strand.
TATATCCTAAGGTTACACTCAAACTAAATACAATGAGATTATCCATAATTCTAACCAGTCACTTAAATACTTTCCATACTCATTTTCCACTTTCATTCATTCAAACAATCTCTATGTCCCGAGCGTAGTGCTTGCTAGATCACTGAATTAATGTACCTTCCATAGTACATTATTACATCTTCCTCATATCATATTACTGCTTAAATAACTCTGTTAGCCTCATATATTCAAATCTGAAATGTATAATGGTCAAATCACTTCCTGATATCATAATATATTTTATTCCAACCATTCTGTATTAATACTTCAATTTGTAAAATCCCTTCAATACTACATGCGACACTCTCAGCACTCTAAGAATAATTAAATTCTCTTTTTAATCTGAACAATTCATTCACCACTGGTCCTTGCATTCTTAACACACTCTCTTATCTAATAGGAAAAAAATTAAATAATCACAATAACCGTTTTTGTCCCACAAAAACATACATCTCAACTCTTTCATTTCTATTACCATTCTATTTCAAAATTTTCAACAATCTGTTGATCTTCTTTCTTTGATATCCCTTTTCCATTAGTTTATTACCTTGATTCTAACTTTCTTTCCAGTCTATCCATTCTGCTTGTTGTTTCCAATATTCCAATTATCTCAGAACTTAAGAGTCAATTCTCAATTACTTCAGAAATCTTATAAGCCCTTTTTCCTTCTCCTTCTTACTAAATACTCACTAGTTGATAGTGAAAGTATCCACACTCATCCTCCATGATCTGAAACACACTTCGTAATACAGAACTATAACATATCCCATCTATAATTTACCGATTATTATTTCCCTGTCATCATTAAGTAATCCGTAATTCCTTTTCCTTTAAAATCCCCGAATGGCATTTATACACAAGTCCTTCTTATTCTTATCTTCTTCATACTTGATTCCATACAAGTAATACTTTTCAATCCCAAAACAAATACCACAATGTCCAATCTCATGATCATATAAATCCCGTTACACTTCTTTATTCAAGTCAACACACTACTATTGCTTTCCTTTCCACTTGATATTATCCAAATATCATCAACGCAGCTCTATAATTCCTTCAGATTCCTCCAATACTAATTATACAGGCACAGAATTTCAATCTATCCTCAGCGTTCATAAACAACTTCCTCAACTACAAAATCAGATCTCACAACCACAACTTAAATATATAAATGGATTTCACACATTTAGTTCTTTTTTGTCAGCTTTATCCTTGGTTCAACAATCAGTGAAAACCTCCTGATAAACCTCCGATAATACTCAGCATACACAAAGGAATTGACAAGATTCATTCGGTTTCGTCAGTATCGAAAAGCCTCAATCGTTTCAATCTAGTCAGATTTTCACGATCACTTCAGCCATAGATTGCACATTCTAAAACATCTATAATACTCCAACTAAAATTCTTATCCAAAGAATTTTTACACACCATTCCTTTTTAATAACAATTTTCCAATTGTTAGAGAATATTTTTCTTTCCTTCAATCATCTATTCATCTCACTAAACATTCAGAATCAATAATGGACACCGAAATCCGGTGCTTAGTTTGTTCAACCTCACAACAATCAGTTTATTCACAAAACATCCAGCTTCTTTACTTACTTCCTTTATTACTTCTCTGATGACTTACCCTTCCAGTCAAATCAGATTATTCTTATTATCTCATCTGCCAATCCTTACAATCAATCATATTACCATCCTCAACTTCCTGACAATGCCATATAATAAAATATACAATCAGATTGCGTAACCCCTATCACCAAACTAACACAAAGCTTCCTTTTTTCCCATGACGACAGTGAACTCTACGATTCCGTAGAACAATCACATAGTATTCTCAAGTACTAACTCATCTTCTCATTCTTTTCCGACTACTAGTAGTAAAGCGCACAGAAAATTTGACTTATTGTAGTTTCCTACTACATACCTTCTCATCATTGACCAATAAAATCGTCAAATAGAAATTCCACTGATTACTCCCTGAAATCAGTACTCAATATTCAACAACATTCCAATTTAATTATTTCCACCTTTATTTATCATATCCTATGATATTCATCCTTATCTCGGTTAACTTTCTCACAACTCTACTTCAATTGATTGCGCTATACTTCTTAATTCCATATGCTCCAAAAATATTTCCTTAATATATACACATATATATTATTCTTCCGTCGGTGAATTTCTCATTTCGACCAATCGCAAATTCTCGTTGATTTCTCGTCCTCAGTTCTGCTAAAATCTAACATTTTCAAATCTCAATATATCCTCAATAACACCTTCAGAATTTAATACACCATCAATAACACTTTCAGAATTTCAATAAAATTCTAACTCAATGATTACCAGATAAGAACACACAATTTACTGCATCTAAATCTCAAATCTTATCAGCATTTCCAAAATATAGGCTGTAATAGAAGAAACATTCCTTTCATATTGATCTTTCATTATCTGAATAATTCCTTTATTCAATCTCCTTTACCGAAATGAAAACAATTCATTACCACAAAAATACCAATTTTTATACCACATTCCTTGTTATTCCTGCAGCAGCTCGACCTCCAGCTAGTCCGTACTTACATCAAGTAAATAGATAATTACTTAAGTGGTATAAAATATATGTGATCTACACATCATACTTCCTCCTGCTTGCCCGATTTATAGCAACTGCTTGAATACCATCTCTTCTTATCTTAGACTATTAAATTCCAAGTTTACCTTCTCTTAGAGGAAATAAATTCATATTCCTTGTTGTCATTCGCAAAAATACCGTTCCTTTACCCTTTTCTGCCACACTTAATTTCGAATCAGGATCAATCTTTAAATTACTATCTCTTTTCGTCGAGTCGAACATTCCCAAATGACTATTGATATATCAAACATCCATCAGTTACTCGAACGTATCCATATAGTTGCACCTTTCCAATCACCATCAATAGTCGTACGACACTCTTCACCGCATCTCTTCTCATTCCTAAGAATTCAACATACAGACATCCTTTTAAAATCTTGCAGAATGACAGCAGCATCTCCAACTAGAACAGCAGCATCTTCAATCTCAACAGCATCTTCAGTCTCAGCAGCATCTTCAGTTTCAGCAACATCTTCTACTGAAACAACAGGATTTTCAATCTTAGCAGCATCTCGTCTCCTCTCAGTACTATCAGCTTCAAACAATCTAACAACTATTCCCACAATCATATAATCTACCCTATTGGTTGGCAACCTTTGGAGACATATTTCAAGATACTCAGTCACACAGACAGGAATCCCTGCTAATGACAGAAACATATCTCACTCAACTCTTTCCATGCGATAACAGTAGAAAGAAACTTAATAAGTATACACATCGAGATAGAAAGAATAGGATCTTTTTATCAAGATATAACATGAATACTACATACACCAACAACACAATACTACCTAAATTCCACAATCATCTCAAAAGAGAAGATAACAAAGACACATCAAAATACTAAAGGGTAATAGTAGATTTCATTTATAAATCCGAGAAAATCGCAACAAAACCTTGTCACTAATGTCACATACCCTTACCATCCTAAACAACAACAATAATAATAATCCATCACAATACTACCTCAAAACATCTAGATAATCCAAATACAATACGATAATACATAAACTAAAATACAACAAAGATCCATCACTACATCACTCCATAGAATGTGGTCCATCACTTTCTCCAACTTGGCTCGTTCCTGCTTCATCTTCATCTGGTCCTAACTTGCAGCACCTCCCTTTTGGATCTAAACACGGTGGGTTCCTAAATCCATACCTCAAAACCCCTCCTTGACACGGTGGATCTATCATATAATGAGAATTAGCACACACCTCACTATCCTGAAACTTCCAATGTGGTTCAAGATACGGCCCAATATGAGCTACATATTCACTTAACCTGCGAAGCCTATCTATCTCTTTCTGATACTTCTCAAAATCAGTCCCATAACTTCTCACTTCTGCTCTAACCTCAGTTCTTCCAACTTCACTCTCAGTCATATAATTATCACTATCAGATTCTACGACATTTTTCTTATCATTTGTTTCATCCTCATAATCTAACCATCCTCCTGAAATCTTATGATCACCTACTTGCTGATTCTGCAAACTCCATTGACCTACAGCAAATCCCCCATTCTTGACGTAATATGGTATGTCAGACATTTTCTGAAATCATAGAAAATTTAAAAGTACATAAGGTCATTATTCAAAAATATATATGCAATGCATAATCATGCAAATGCAAATGAATTACGTATGCAAAATATATATGTATGCGATGCAATGCAATGCAATGCCAATGATAATTATACAATACTCATAAAAATGAAATTATGATGAAATTATGATGAAATTATGATGAAAGCACTCCACGTCCTTTCATTAATACCAATACCTCATTGCAGTATTTACTTAATAAATACTCAAGAATTCACAACAGTTATAAGGGATACATTGATGATCCCTATTGATCGTTGGGCTCAATGGTTAGGAACCATATATCTAGGTTTGATCATCATTCATATGATAACATAGCGGAAAAGAACAATGATCATGACAAGGTGTTTAGGAACAAAGACACGAATTAAAACAATTGGGATGTTCATTATATTAATAACAAACATCCACTAGACGTGTATAGATTGAATCCCACGTCTAGTGCGACACACACTTTAGGTTTACATTGTGAATGAATAATATTATATAAAACCTACGTCCTATGTTTTCTTTATATACTAGAAAACATAGCTTACAAAGAAAGCTAAAGTAATAAAAAGACTCCAACGGCTTGTTCTTTTGCAACTTGTACTTTTTAGCCCTTGTCTTCTTATTTTGTTGTGTTTTGACTTATCAACTCAATAATTCGACCCAACAATCTTCCCCTAGTTGATGATGTCAAAACACTCCTCTTAAGCATGAATCCTTTGTATGTAGTACATGATCTCCAAGAAGCTTCCTCTTAAGTATAGCACATATTCTTCCCCTTTTTGACACATCAATAGGGAATATGTGAAAGTATGCAATCTTGAAGATTCTCCAAAAGTAGCTCTATGTAATGATCTTGAAAAAATAAATAAAGTAGTCTTGATGCAGAAGTAGAATACCACAAACCTATGTTCCATGTCTTGTTTATCCATGTGATGAAGAACTTATACCAGATAGAGAAAGAATATAAGTAGACCTCGATCCCTTGTCAATATTGTCATCCTTTGTGAGACACTGAGCACGATAATGTAACTCCTTCAAGTGTTTATGACAAGTCTTCATCACCATCCATGTAAAGCACGAACAAGTTATTGTTAAAGTAAATGGCTGATGTCCACCACTTTAACAATATGATGAAACACAAACTCGCGAAAATCTTCTTCAATCATCAAACTTCCCATAAGAATTCTTCCCCTTAAGCTAACACTTCTTCATGACAAGTCTTAATGAACCAATATCTTCATATGTAAAAGTTAGAAGACGAATAACTCTTTCACAAGGCTATCCCGATTACATATTCGAATATTAAACAAAGTCTTCATGAATTATTGCTAACTTACTTAAAAATCATTAATCCATTTAAAAATATCCGAGCCATAAATATCATCATGATATTCTAAATTATAACGGAGATTCCATGTACCTTTGTGTGTATAATCCTCCTTTTTGTATGCTTAAAACGTACCAGTTTTCTCAAACAGCAGCAAACAGTGTGTTACCCGAGATCTTTCTTTGTCCAATATCCTCCATGTGTATTGCCCGATATTGGACAACACGTATCAGCGTTGAAACACATATCTCGGACAACACTGTCAACCTAACAGTGTTGACTTATTCCTTGTCAGCGTCGAAACCCTTCCTGTCAGCGCCTAAATAACAAACGTCAGCGCCAACCTAAAGTGTGTTGCTTTTATAAAATACTTTCGACACCAAGTTATAGTTTAGGACATTTTCAAAAATCGACCTAATTCGCTATAACTAAAAAGATCTGATACCAATCTTTAACACCCTCAATTTTACATTGCGCATCGGAAATACACAATTGAGTGTTATTTACAAACTTCATTTTACAACTCTTTAAATGACCCAAAAACAGTATATTTAGGAATAAATATGGTAATAATTAAAATCAATGTCTAAAACCTTCAATCCCAAATAAAATCAGTAAAAAATATATCAGAGTAGCGTACAGGTTCCCCTAGGATCTTAATCAAAACAACAAACCTTTTACCAAAATATTTGATCATTTACTATATGTTTATGACAATAGGGAAAGAAATCTGTTTTAGAACAAATTACTACAAAAGCAATTCCGCAATCCTTCTCCAGCAAGCTCTGCAAATCAACAACTTCAAGTACCTGAAATGCATGCTTAAAATCATCAACACAAAGGTTGAGAAAGTCTATAGGTTTTACAAAACATAATTGAACACATCGTAAAAATCATTAACAATTGTTTAATAGAACTGTGGCCATACAATCTGTTAATCAGGTGTATCATCTTATAGCAGTAGCTATTGAATTGTATTAAGCTCATGACACCGATCCCTTAACTTAGTCACCCACGCCAAATGCCAGCATGACTAGAAAAATTACCAGTGCCCCTGCTAGGGTATTAATTGCAAGAATACCAATTCTCATTCACGTAAAATTATCCTTCAAAGCGTGTTACTCAGCGTAAAGCTCTGGTCTCATATAGGGTTGTCAGCCCAATAGTACTATTATTAGAATAAGCGGCTATTCCCAACTCACAACATCAAGTCAGAATATAGTTAACGGCTCATGAATTTAGGGTCTTTTGCAACTAGGTACTTATACAATTCATTTCATCAAATACAACAAAGGCAACATCGGATCCAACAATTACTCATGACATGTGTTCATTTTACTTCAAATAGCATGTATCCCCCTCGCGGGTTTCAAAATCATTAAAACAAGTAGAAAGTGAGGCTATAGACTCACCTGGAGTAATAGCAGTAGCAAGACGATCTTCGACGATAGTTTATGCCCGATAAACACAAAAACCGCAACCTATCAAATAAGGCGCGTTCATCAATAATAACTCGAGTAAAATCCATGCTTAGTAATATCAAACTAAAAATCATAAAATCACAATCAATCCAAAATAAAAATAATACAAGTGACCTTTTATTTCATTCTATACATATATTCTATTAGTTGACTCCTTCGATAAAAATCTGCCGGTACACACCAAATGTACAAGCTCATTTACCACACTTAAACACGTCAAATTTTTATGATACTAATCAGAAACTTCACTTACTATTATATAGAAAGGCCTGTTAAAAACTCATCAAAAGATTTTACATTTAAAGTTCCCTGCCCGACACATCTTTGAACTACAAAAACCGGACAGTTTTACGTCAACAATTCATATAGTTTTTTAACACATTTATTTTTCTCCGTTTATGAAAATCGACACTCAACTTTGAAAATAAACTCGACATCCTCATACTTAACATTCAAAATCAGTCCATGACATATTTAAAAATCCATTTTATAGTCCCCGAGATTCGATCCAAATATCGACAACAATTATATATTGTGTCGATACTCGTCTCCTGATACACGAAATAATCAAACTAACGTAACTTTTCGCTCGTTTGGAGCTAGAAGTCCTACCTTATACCAAAACGAAGCTAAAAACATCCTCTACAACAATATCTAATTAGTTCATCTCAAACTCAAACTCATATTTTCAGAAAATTAACTTTAATAATCTGTTATAAAATATATATTTAAATATCCTTCAAAATTAATTTTTCACCACATTTTAACCCCATTTTTACCACTATAATCATTCTTACACTACTAGTTTATATCATAACACACTAAATCATCCTAGATGATTAATTCATAAAAACCCAACTCAAAAATATCAACATACAATCATCAAAACTAATGTATAAACACATAAACACCTACATACAACAACAATTTAAGATCAAACAACAAGATTTTTAACCAAAAATGTCAATGCATGTGTAAGATTTTCATACCAATGGATAGAGAATCAAAAACTAGGAATGGGTCTTCAATTAGTTTTTAAAGATTTAATCTCAAAATTGAAAAATTAGGGGTGTTTGTTCTTGCTTGGTTGACGGAAAAAGAAAGAAAAATGAGACGGGAGAGAGAATTTTGGCTAGTGGAATGATTGTGTGTGTGTTTTGTGTATTAATTTTCCTTTTATATGGGGAAAGTTTAGGGTAGTTTTTGCCAGTTGTGATTCTTTTGGACCAAAGTGCAAATACTTTGTTAAAAAGCGGGAAATGACTATTAGTCACTTTTGAAAATATTTACGGGTCTCGGGTTTCATAAAAATGCTTCTCAAAACTTAAAACGCACACAAAATATAATATTATATAGTCCCGGCACGACTTAATACGACATTAAAATAAAAACTCAAAATATTAAACATCGACATGTTTAAAATAAAATGTAAAATTTATCGGGCATCCGTCGATATCGTCATCACTAATAATCCTCGCAACTCGTCAAAACGTAAAAATAAAATTTCAACATCATCCAAATCAAATTACCAATCGTCAAAATAATCAACCTCGTCAAAAATTTCAAAAATATACGTAAAAATATAATTAAATAATGACCACGGTTTTGGTTTGTTACATATTTTCCCACAGATTTTCCCACGGAGTGTTGACTATTTTCCCACAGATTTCCCACGGTTTTTATCACCCAAATTTCACACAAAAGGAGTATTTTTTGCCACGGATTTCCCACGGACATTTTCCCACAAATTTCCCACGGATTTCCCATAACTTTTAACAACCATTTTTCAAGTGTTTACCACGGATTTCCCACGGAGATTTCCCACAAATATATTCACACAGATTTTCTACAAACATTTCCCCACATATTTCACACAAATTTAGCAAACGTTTCCATGTGTTTACCACAGATTTTCGACTGTTAGTTTCCACATATTTTCCACGAACATATTCTCACATATTCCCGACAAATTTTTAGTAACGAAATTCCACATATTCACTACTAGCTAGTGATTTGATATACACCAACGATAATACATGCACAAATATACTAAAAGAGATACACAATCATCTACAATAGAGTAATAATTTCAAATCATATTTCAAAATCTGTAAATCTAAACAATGTGTATAACATTCAAATTACAAGTTAAAATTAAAAAAATCTAAAAGAAATAATCTAAAATCTAGCATCAACTTATTGATCAATTTATATAAGAAGAACATGTACATATGCACATGTACGTGTTACAAGGAATTAACGCCAAAGTATCATTAACTACTTGGTAATTTCAGCAATGTTACCCTCTAATGGAACCCTGCATACACCCATTAGAAAAGCGAGTGGGGTTTTATGGTACACCGTTTGCAACTATACTAAAGATAAAAAAACATAAAAAATATACCCAAGCACAAATATGTCAGCAAGTTTCCAGGACTTGGCCGTGTTTACATTATAGCTACTGCTCTCGTTGCCTCTGTTATACGGCTATTTCATCCAACTGTGTCTTCTTTCAGCCTCTTCCTTCTTTTTCCTTTCAGCCTCTGCATATTCCAAGGATTACATACTAAGAATTAAAAAAATTAAAATCGCACATTACTTATCAAATTGTTTTTAGCAAAGTGATTTATGACGTATATTGTAGTTAAATACACTTCAGATGACATATGACTTGCTTAGTCCATTTTCTTTTTAGTAAACCTTCCAATTTTCAACATTAAAATTTTACTTTTTATATTGCAGCATATCCTCTATACCCTCAAAATGTAAAAACTGACGTTTTATTTAGAATATGAAAGTAAGATATAAGTTCAAATAAATAATAAAATTGTCTAATGTGGATTAGTATTTTGACACATGTAAATCATGGATAATTCTTCCTTCACTAGAAATAGAAAACATCATGGTAGCTATTTTGACACGGTTAATTCAAAGTTGGGTCTTGGTGGATTAACTTTACCCTCTAGCAGGTAAATAAAAAAATAGTTAACAAATAGAATGCTTTAAGGTAGACCAAATTGTACTTGTTGAAATGGTGCGGTAGAATACCTTCACGTATGTGAGCTTCCTCCTCTTCACGCAGCTTGTTCCGTCTTTCGTCTGTCCCTAGAGATAAGTCACTGTTGTGCAACCAGGACGCCAACTTCAGCATATATTTTTCCTTGAATGTTAAAACTAGCATATGTATGTTTTGACAAGAATGCAGATTCCAAATTTTAGAAGGAAAATTAGATAATTCTATGAAGAAACTGAGAAACATAGAGAACAGTATATACATTTTTTGACATTAAAGTTGTACGACTGTGACTCGAGGGTCTTGATATGGATATCCACCAGTGAACCAGAACTTTCACCAGTAGCATTTCTTTTACTCACATGTTCATTCGTGATTAAAAGATTAAATCTAAAAGACGCAAAAAAAGATCATCAAAACAATACTCATATTATACGTTTTAAAATCACCAAAAATCTATATATCTACCATCAAACGCACACCTAATACATACCTTTAACTTCAAAGTTTTAGATTTCAAAGTTTTATACTAGTGGGGAAAACAATACAATAGAACGATAATCACTATGTGATTTACCTAGTAATCATTATGTGATTTACCTAGTTTTTTAACACACCTCTACACATTTTATTATAAGCTCTATCAAGCAGAATCATTGAGTCGTTCACTTGTACCATGAGAATACTGGCAATATTAGTAAATAAAAAGGTCTTTGTTATATTGAGCTCGGTATAAACAAACTCAATAACAAACAAATGCATATAAAAACTAAACACCAAGAATAAAAAGACATCGGATAACTTTTAACTATTCTCAAAAGGAGGAATGCATGATACATATGGATAAAATTAATGCATAGACAAACTAATTAACCTTCTAATATATTGACGTAGTTGTTTCAATTTGCCACAATTAGGATTTCAATTTGCCCCAGCTAGGATTTCAATTTGCCACGGTTAACCAAAAAAAATTACGTACATTTCCATTTATTAGGGAGTTTATTAGATAACCTGAATCACCCGGGCACAACCCGACCTGAATATCACCTGAACTCGACAACCCGATTCTTTATTGAGTCGGGTTGGGGATGAGTTTTTAAAAAACAAAGCCCGACTCGATAAGACCCGATAACACCCCTAGTTGGCAGGCGAACCAAAAAAATTAACCCCTTTTAACCCTTAAAAACAATATGAGCTAAGACCAAGATACAAGATACAAATTTTTTAGGGCAATGACTAGTTATTTAACAAATCAAACAACCTTAAAAACTTGTATAAAAATCAGTAAATGATAAAGCATATAACCAGTGAGTATTGCTTATATATAATAATAGTTATAATAAGATTATAGATGGTTTAAGGTACCAAAGTAAATGAAGAATAATTACCATATAGAAGTTTCATGTTTTGTTTGTATATTACAACAAGTCCACCTATGAAAATTGAAAATAATAACTTCGTTAAATCAAATCTATAAGAACAAAGTAGATCTATAACAAATTAGATCTAAAAAACAGTAACATGTACCCTCAATAATTAGAAGTGACAAACTGACAACAGTGGTTAGCGTGTGGTTGTGATGGAAATGATGGTGAGTTTATTTTGTGGTGGCAGATGCTTGTGTGATAGATTAGGTTGGTTTAGGGTTAGGGAAAGAAGTGAAGAGGCGGCTGAAAATAAAGGGAGGTGGGAATTGGATTTGAGTTTAAGTTTTAGTGAACTGAAGAGCAGGAAATGAATGATAAATGGGATTTTTATTTATTTTCTTTTTAGCTTTTTATTTATGAGTGTATCATTTTATGGGAAATCAGTGGGGAATTACTCGCGTTTTTCTCACGGATTTATCATATTGGTGGAAAATCTACTGCGAATTTTCCTCGATTTCTCATGGACATGATTGTTTCCTTTTACTCTTTTTTGATATGGTTAGATGTTCACGCGTATACACGTTCGCATACGATATAAAAAACTTCAATAGATATATTAAATGTCATAAACGAACATGTGGAACATACACGTGTAAATATCCACACATATACAATGGTTTGTTCCGAAAAAGATTTGGTCCATTACTTTTCAATATGGTTAAAAGTTCACGCATATACACGTCCGCATACCGACATAAAAAACATCAATCGACATAATGAATGTCATAAACAAACATGCGGAACATACACACGTAAATATCCGCACATATACACTCTTGCCATCAGAACGACCAACATACACACTGTTATTATGAAGATGGTAGCATATGAAGCTTTTGAGTCTCGTTGTAGATCGTGAGATGTAACTCTACGAGAATCATAGAAACCAAAAGCTCGTGGTAAACTATACTATACATGTACAATAACAAAGGTGATCCCTAACATGTTAACATTCATCGTGATTAGTTAAGATTCATCAAACATATATCACAATTAGTTAACATTCATCGTGATGAGTTAACATCACGATTAGTTACCATTTATCAGGATGAACATTCATTATAATGACTTAACATTCATCACGATGACTTAACATTCATCACGATCAGTTATCAATCATCATGATTAGTTGACATTCAGCACGATGAGTCAACATTCATCACGATTAGTTAACATTCGTCATGATTAGTTAACATTCATCTTGGAGAGTTTGTTGGGATGTGCGTAAGTTATAGATAGTATTTAATATGATCGAAAGTGCGTCGGCCTAAGGGGTCAGACACTTAGACATCGAGATCATCTTTTATTAAAGATATATAATAAATATGGCTATATTCATTGTGTATTTTAAATTTGATAAGTTAATACTTAATGATTATTAAATAATAAGTTAAAAGGTTTAACAAGGATCAATTAATAAGACTTTATACTTTAAGGTAATTAATGTAATTACATTATTAAGTAAAATAGAAAGTTAAAAAGTCAAATCAAACACCCACATGGTGTTAGTCGGCCGATTAAGGCACAAGAAAAAGGAAGAAAAGATTTTGGGTCTATAAGGTTTATTACTTGGAGGTTAACTTGTAATCTATTCCATAAATAAACCTAAGGCTCACCCATATAAACAAAGGGATGTGATTTATTGTTTCATAGAATTAAACCAAACTTTTCTACCCCTATTCTTTTGGTGTTAGACGATGACTAAACCTACAAAGGGTTTTCGCGGTTTGATTTTTATAAAGTGTTTGCTTAATCAAAATCTAGAAATCAAAGGTGATTGATTGAGGTGTTGTGTAGACTTATCTTGGAGAAGATCTAATTTGATCTTAGGGTTTTGGTAACCGGTTTTGGTGTATTGGAATTAGGGTTTGGTTGGTTGATTGGTTTTTTGTTACTTGGTCATCCGTTCTTGGACTTAAGGTATCAATTCTTTATCTTATGTTAATTACTTTATGTGCATAGACAATCGATCATATCCGTTGCGTGTTACTCTTGATGCATGAATATATGATTCATATGATTGTTAAATTCCAATAATTGTATCAGAGACAAATCTATGCCATGTACTTACATAAAAAAAACGCCTAAAACATGTGCAAAAAGTATTATTTTTTTCTTGCATGATTGATTATGATTTAATTGAAGATCTTCAAATTTTTTATTTAGATGTTATTAGATCCATAATTTTCTGGAAAAAAATAAGGTTGCATGCTTTTAGGGTTATAGCAAACGTTAAATCACAACTTTGTGTGCAATTTACGTGTTTTCCGATATGTTATACATGTTTAAATTGTTTAAATCTATAAGCTATTAAAATTGTTTGAATGCATGACTTGAAGCTTAACATGTATTGGGATTTATATGTGGTAAGAATACGCTAATTGGATTGGTGCTTGCATGCTAAGGGGAGTTTTATAAAATTGTTTCAGGGGTGCGATTTTGACACCCGAACAGAAATTAACTTTTATAAAATAATTTGTACACTGTTATGGTCCGATTTTAAATAGGAAACTAAAAACTCAATTCTTCACAACTTTTTAGTTTTAGCCGAAAGTTAGGGAAGACTTCTTCCTGTTCGTTTTTTGCTTGCAAAACAGAATCAGAATAAAATCAGATGATTGGATTTTTGATTTACTAAAATTTATTGCCTTAAACAAGTTATTTTTGGAAAATATCTTCCCTTATTATAGTTTATATGTGATATATCAGTTTAGTTTATTGTCTTGCTTAATTTGTTTGATTTATTGCTATAATTGTTATATGATATAAATGCAAAAGATTTTCAAGATTTAAACCGGAGTAACTAGGGTAAGTGAATGTTTGGTCCTAGACTAAATATTTAATTACTCCAGAACTATATTAAAACTTTCTTTTATTCAATTTCTATAAGTTTAATAGATCACACTAGACTAGAAAAGGCGGATCTCATAAAGATTTCTTAAAGAAGAAGGGCGCTTAACTAGCTTCTACAGCTGGCCAGTTTCTCCGGTTCTTTTCAGTGTATCTTCCAAGACGTCATAGACAGAATGTCACCATAGCAAGGTTCGTTTGAGTTTTCCATTGGTGCTCGATAGAGATGTAAGGAAAACCCAATCGAACAAACCTATGGGACTTTATAAAAATTATTATAACGTTTTAAAAAGAATGGGTAGCTCGGTACTGAATTACCGGCGATTTCATGAAACCGGGGCATATGTTTTATTTAAGGAAAGTAAAAATATGTAAAATTAATTATTTTAGAAACTTTTTATAAAATGATGTATTACATGTTTCCTTTTATACGAATTTTTATCATGATTTTCAAAAATTATAAATACTCACTTAAGTAAGTTTTGTACTAACCAAGTTATTGGTCACTTATATTGGTTATGACATCAAAGACAGTCGTAAGACTTAATCAATATGAGGCGCCATAATAACTCAAGGGTCAGACCCGAAGGCTATAAATCCGTTGATTAATATTGGACGACTTACGTTGTGTATGTTTTGTCAGACCTTTTGTACAAAGTACGAGATGAGGAAAACATGGCGTGACTACGTTTAAACTAGATATTGTGCTCATGTTCTCATTATGGATAAGAGTTGCACTGGTGGCAATTATCATTCAATGATTACCTTTTGAATTATTTTGTCTCTAATAGATCAACTGCATTGACGGAAAAGTTCAAGTTAGATCTTAGGCTCTTGATAAACTTAATTATTTACATAGGTAGTTAATTTTATGAGAGACTTATTGTTGAAAATGCTAATATTTAATTAACTTTGTTTTATAGATGGTTACTAGCCAAAACAAGGAGTATAAACTAAGGTCGAACTTGTTCATGGACAAATTGATTGGATCAAACTTCTCCGTGTGGTACCAAAACCTAAGAATCTGTCTTAGGGCTGAAGACCGAATGAGTTATCTGAATAAACCTATGATTCCAGCTCTTAAGGAAAGTGTCGAGCTTGTCGTTCGTGAAGCATACAATGTGATGTTTAAGAAACAAACAGGCGTGGCATGTCTCATGTTAGCATTAATGTCTACAGATTTACAAATAATGTTGGAGAATCTCAATGCTTATGAGATGATCACTAAGCTCAAAACTATGTTTGAGGAAAAATCTAAACAAGAGCTTTTTGATAGTACTAAAGCATTTCATGCTTGTAGACTGGAGATTGGACAATCTGTTAGCACATATTTTCTGAAAATGAAAGGCTATTTGGATACATTGGAACACCTAGGCTATCCCATGCCAAAAGAACTTGCTATAAGTTTTATCTTGAACTCTCTCAACAAGGATTACGAATCACTTGTGCAAACTTACAATTTACATAGCATGGGGAAGACATTAGTAGAGCTACATGCTATGCTAAAGTCACATGAGAAAGGGCTTCCAAAGATTGTTGAAACGCCTGCTATAATGGTGATTAAGGCAGGGCGGATCCAGAAAGATAAGGGTAAGAAACCGCAAGGGGGTAAAGGTAAGTCTGTTGGAAATGGTAAGGCAACTTACTCCCCAAAGCAGAAAATTCCTCCACCACCAAAGAAGGATAATCTGGAAAAGGACTCTGAGTGTCACCACTACAAAGAGGTAGGAAACTGGAAAAGAAACTGCCCGAAGTATCTCACTGAGGTGAAGAAACGCAAGAATGCTAGCGGAGTTAGTACTTCAAGTATCTTCGTTATAGAACACTATGCCAGTCCATGGGCGGCTCTCGGTTCATGGCATGTTAAAATGACTCTATCGGATTATAGTCATTCCTGGCCCCATTTCGCCTTACCAACCCCAAGGAAACCCGCTCGTTCCCGTCCTTCGCTTCAGGGCAGATCATGAATTGAAAAAGTGATAGCTTATATAACTGCATTTTGATACTATTTTGAAGACGAGAAACAGTTATATCTAATAGTAAGACAATGGTATATGATACGAATTGTGGAACTCATATTTGTAATACATCGCAGGGACTTAGAGATACCAGGAAATTGAAGCAAGGAGTTTTGAGCTTGTATGTAGGCAACGGGATGCATGCAAACGTAGAAGCGATGGGTCAATTGGATTTGGCACTTCCTAATGGACTAGATATTACTTTGAATAATTGTCATTTTCCACCTTCTATTGTTAGAGGTGTTGTTTCTATTTCTAGATTGATGGAAGACGGTTTTATTAATGTTATTGTGAATAATGCTATTTCTGTTTACAAAGACAATATACTTTATTTGAATGCAATACCACGTGATGGAATTTTTGAAATTGGTTGTCTCAATCTTAATAGTTCTATATATAATGTTAGCATAAAAAGAGCCAAACATGCGATGTTGGACTCGACTTGTGTATGGCACTGTCGCCTTGGCCATGCAAACAAGAAGCACATAGGGAAACTTCAACATGATGGAATTTTGAATCCCGCTGATGGTGATTCTTTCGATGATAAATGCAAGTCTTGTGTGTATGGAAAGATGACGCATAAACCTTTCACACATGTGGTTGAAAGAGCTAAAGATCTTTTAGGACTCATTCATACGGATGTTTGTGGACCCTTTATAACCGTGTCTAGAGAAGGAGCTAGCTACTTCATTACATTCACGGATGATTTCACCCGTTATGGTTATGCTTACCTCGTAAAACATAAACATTAAGTATCTAAAACATTTAAGGAATTTCAAAATGAAGTGGAAAACCAACTCGGCAAGAAAATCAAGGCTATTAGATCCGATCGAGGAGGCGAATATATGAGTTTTGATTTTGTGGAAAACTTGAAGAAATGTGGAATTGTGTCACATCTTACACCTCCCTACACGTCCTAAAATAATGAAGTGTCAGAAAGGAGGAATGGAACTCTATTGGATATGGTTCGTTCCATGATGAACTCAACTACTCTACCAAATTCCTTTTGGGGTTATGCTTTAGAGTCTGCTGCACGCATTCTCAATATGATTCCAACCAAGAAGGTCGATAAGACATCATTTAAGGTATGGCATGGGAAAGCTCCCAAGTTGTCTTATTTGAGGGTTTGGGTTGTGAGGCACTCGTGAAGGGAGATGCACTTGACAAATTAGACCTTAGATCAATTAAGTGTATTTTCATAGGATACCCAAAGAAACAATGGGCTATTACTTCTACTATCCACTTCTAACCAAAATATTTGTTGCTCGAAATGCAGAGTTCTTTGAAACAAGTTTCATAGATCAAGAAGCAAGTGGGAGTACTCCACTGCTTGGAGAAGGTTGGAGTACTAACGAGATGGAAATCGTCGATGATGTAGATACTTGATATGAGTGAAATCTCATATCAATTATATCATATTTAACCCTAAAACACAAAGTAAAATACCTGATTATGATTTATAAAAGCAGTATTATGGGTATACTTTGTTGCTTGTGCTTGTGTAGGTAAAAAGATACGAATATGAAGAAAACAAGGAAATCAATCCAATATTGATGAAGAAAAGACAAGAGAAGGATGAAAAGTGACAAGTCAAACAAAGTCAAAGGACCTTTCTTGACAACTTTAAAAGTAGAAGGACTAAAAGTGCAAAGTTAGAAAAGTCAAGAATAAAGTCAAACAAGGTCAAAGACAAAGTCAACAAGTCAAGGGATCATTTGTGTTCAAGAATGAAGCTAAAAGGGCCAAAATTGACAAACTTTTGAAGATCCTAGTCGGTTTCAAAGCTGAAAACAAGAAGGACTTAAACTGCCAAAATTTGAAAGATAATACTAGTTCAATCCGAGTGACATTCTTGTTAGCCAATAGGAAGGCTTTCTTTGGTTAACTCGGATCATTGACCAACCACTTAATGAAGAAAGAGAGAAGACCGGTCATAAATGAGCCGAATCTCTACAGAAACTCGCATTATCCACTTCTTAGCCAATCAAAACATGCCATGCAATAATTCCCACTATTCAAATGGATAGCAATCCGTGTGCTTATTATTGGATGAATAAAAATTTTCCAAGTGTCACCTCCAAGCCTAGAACGTGGAAATGATAGAGTGGATTTCACAAGAAGTTCTTAACATGAAAAGTTCTCGGAATTGCAAGACGAAGCTTTCCCACTTACCCAATTATGATGAAATCCATTGAATCAAAAAGGCCCAATTATGTTCTTCACCTACAAATCATAATTCATCAATTAAGGACACGTGGAAGGCTGCTATTTGTTGTAACACGTCACCAACATCACCCTCACTCCTTTTCTACTCTATAAATACCCCTAGTTGTTCTTCATTTCTTGTAATGTAGCCAAGTGTGAAAAATCACACACACATAGATTCTCTCTCATTCAGTTAGAGTTTAGCAGTTAGAAACTTCTCAAGTGTCTAACAAACACTTGAGATAGTTTGTTAGTTTGTTAGAATTTAGTTGTAACTACTTCCACCATTAATGAAATCATACTATACCTAAATTCACTTTCACTCTCAATTCTTGCCTTATTCTGCTATCCTACTATTTCTGTTATTGATTCTATTGTTCTTAAGTGAACAATGGAGTTGTTTTGAGCTTCATATGGTAGCTTGTTGATGATCAGACTATTCAGACTTGTTCTAGCTCACAACCATAGACATTTCTTTGATCAGACATGTGAAGCAGGGGTGATTTGATGATGATGATGGTGAATCATGGTTTCTAGCTGTTGTAGATGGTAGATTAGGTGGTCGTTAAAGATTAAGTGAGCTAAGCGCTCCACTTCATCACCAAAGTAGCCTTCAAACACACTCATAAGTCTTTCTTTAGTAAATTCCTCTAAAAAGTAAATTGCATGCTTATTTCTGCTTTGTTAGTGTAAAGAACTTGTTGATGTCTGCTTCTTGCTCACTTTCAGCTACTTGATCTGTTTTGAGTACTAGTTTTCCTTGTCTGATAGCTTATCTTAGTTTCCATAGCTTAATCTTTGTGCTTAACTGATAAGTAGTGTCTGGATTAGATAAGATTTCTTGATTCAGTGGAATCAACTTGTTGTTAGAGTCTTATATTCATTCACTAGACTTGTGCAAGTAAGTTTGCAAGCTTTTGTGGTCAAATAAAAGGTCAAACAGGCAAACTGCACTTAAAAACTTTGGGTCATAAACAACAGCCAAAAAATGCTCAATTCAAGTGCCTGCCAAATCTTGGTTAGTGGGAGTTAGGTATTGATTTTTGTTACTGAGTGTATTTTAACATCTAAGCTTTCCATCCATATTAAGTAGACTATATAGTTCTCCATATTAAGCAAGAAATAAGCCCTAGAATAAGCTGCTTAGCAATTGCAAGTTTCTGTGATAAGGACTATTCTGTTTAGCATTTCCCACTTATCCTCTTTATAAATCTAGTGATTTTATTGCATAATCTTGTTGCCAACTGATTTTAAGAGGTTTTGGAACTTTTTAGCTTTTGGTCAAAATCTGGTCAACGAAAGTCAACATAAGCTGTTTTTGCTTAATTTCACATTCCAGCTTACTTACTTGATGATTTTTTATAATTCTTGACATTCCAGACTTCTATAAGCTTGATCTATCATTTTCAAAAAAAAATCAAGTTGTGTTTGTCTGGATAAGTTAGAAGCTTATTTTGAGCTTACTCCAAAAAGCTATTTTGAGTTCTAGGTCGAGTTATGTTGGAAATACGTTTTACGCATTTAGAAAGTCTCGGTCACTCCAACAATGTAGTTATAGGCTCATAGTTAAGTTAAGTGTCATTTATTACATAGCCCGACCCATGAGCATGTTCATGGGCCGGAAGCCCAAGTCCATTAAGGACTTGGGGTATTTAAACCTCTTTCCACCATGGAAAGAGGTGTTGGTTGTTTTATTCTTTCATTTCAATATATGAGTTTTCTTTCACTTCTCTCTCTCTAACTTTCTCTCTCTAGAAAAACATCAACCCCCTTGTTTCACAAGATTATCATTGTTCTACAATTGGTATCAAGAGCATGGGATGAGATAAAGGTTTGTTTTTGTGTTGAGTATTGTTTTCTAAACAATTCGTAGAGTACAAGTTTGTTTTTGCCGAAATCTTCAAAAAACATTTGGTTTGATCGTAGTATTAAGGAGTGTAACATAGGGATTTGTGCTTAAAAGTGTTCTTGGTATCTTGGTTTTCATTAAAACATCATCTTCCTTGGATCAAAAGTGCAAAAAAGTTGGTGTTCTTCATTCCGAAATTCTAGCAGAAACCTTCATCGGAAAGTACAAGTTGTACGTGGGCTTCCATCGCAATAACCTTACCATCGGAAAGGGTTTGGTTCTACATTGCGATAGTTGGGTTTTATTACTTATTCCGATCTGGCATTCCGATCGTACTTTGCGATCTGAGATTCCGACGGGAATAAGGAAGGTTTTTAAGTCGTTACTCTGCTTAAATTTTGTCAGCATTCCGATCTGAAACATTCCGATAGGCTTTGCGATCTGAGCATTCCGATATACTTTGCATTGCGATCTAGGCATTCCGATACCATCATCATTCCGACAAGGTTACATTGCGATCTGAAGCATTACGATCTGAGTCATTCCGATAGCTCTTTGCGATCTGAATCATTTCGATAGCTTTGCATTACGATCTAGGCATTCCGATAGTAAGACTTTTCGATCTAGGTATTCCGACAGAACGAACATTGCGACAGAACTTGTTTTAGATACTTAGTGGATTTTCTTCTATTTGGCATTTAATTTGGTAATTTGGAAAAGTTCAAAAGCAAACACTACAACAAGATAACAACATCTTTTAGTTAACAACACAAAAAACTCATAACCTTATTTCATTGTTCGATCATCTTTGATAATCTTTTTTCAAGGGATCACAAAATGAATCCACATTCATTTATGCCAACTATGACTTCACTCACCGATATATCGATCATTTCGGGTACCGATACTCGCCCGCCTTTGCTCATTAAAGATTTATTTTAATCATGGCAAAGTCGCATGAGAACGTACATCATGGGCAAACAAAGTGGTCGACTTATGCTAGAATCAATTGACAAAGGTCCATTAGATTGGGGTGAGGTTACCGTCAACAATGTGACAAGGCCAAGGCAGTATCATGAGTTAACCGATGCCAACAAACTCATTGCAGATGCCGATGAAAGGGCTGTTCAGACAATTCTTCAAGCCCTTCCACCCGATATCTTCAGAATGGTGAGTGAACATAAAGTGGCCAAGGATCTTTGGGATCGAATTGCGGTTTTGCTACAAGGGACATCTCTCACTAAGCAAGAACGAGAATGTCAACTATATGATTTGTTTGATAGATTCCAATACATTCCAGGGGAGACTCTTCATGATTTTTACTGGCGTTTTACTACTCTGATGAATGACATGAATGTCTATAATCTAAGGATTGAACAGTTTTAGTTAAACACCAAGTTTTTGAACACACTACCCCCTGAATGGAGTCAATATGTGACTGATGTCAAAATGATTCGTGATCTACACAAGTCCAATTTAGATCAACTTTATGCTTTCTTACAACAACATGAGAAGCATGTGATCCAAAACCGAATTTCTCAAGGACCTTATCATGAACCAATGGCATTATTGGCGAACCATCCTACACTATCATACCACAACTCTCAGCTTGCTTTAGGACACAAATCTTCATATCAACCTGTGTATCAAACACCAAGCTTTCCACAGTACTCGATTCTGCCACCGCCGCCAACATCTTATCACCAACCAGCAATATCATCATCACAAGGAGATTCACACACATCACCTTATGCTTCACACTAGTATTCACCGTATCAACCTCCCACCAACCTTGCTAGTACCTATCCACAACTCGAGGCTCCTCAACATCATTACTCACATCAAGTAAGTGCTCCAACCAATCAGTTTGTTGCTCAACCAGCATCAGCATTATACTGTGAAGATGACATCCCTGTCCCTGAATTTAGACAAGGAGATAGCCCTACTGAAATCCTTGCTCTGATGTCTGCATATTTAAGTCAAACTTTGAACAAAAGAGGTTACCGAGGTTCAGTAACAACTAACAATTAGTTAAGGAACTCGTCTAACTCTAGACAACAGGCAACAATTCAGGACGAAAGGGTCATGGTGCAACCACTTCAAGGGAGATCAAACTCGTCTACTGCTGGTGTACGTTCATCCAATACTACTGCTACAAGTACTAACAGCACTGGTAAAATGAAGGTGGTTATTTGCTACTACTGCAAAGGGGAAGGGCACATGGCCCGAGAATGCAAGCAGCCTAAGAGGAGAAGGGACGACACATGGTTTAAGGAGAATATTTACCTGGTGAATGCTCAAGCCCAAGGTCGTGAGCTTGATGAAGAAGAATTGGCATTCCTTGCAGATCCTGGAGTAGCGGAAACTGATCGTCTCACAACAGTCATCACCAACAATGCTGCATATCAATGTGATGATTTGGATGCATATGACTCGGATTGTGATGATCTTAACACCGCCAAAGCAGCTCTTATTGCAAATCTTTCACTCTATGGGACTGATACCATTTCTGAGGTACCAAATACTGCTACAGATACTAGCATTGTACCTTATCAAGTTGAGCAAATGTCTGAGTATTCAGAACAGCCTCCGGTGGTTAGTAACTCAATCGATGAGACAAACAATGATAGCAATAACATTGCAAGTCCTCAGATTTTGAGTGAACCACAACCGGGAGCTCCGACGACTATTAATTCGTCTGCTCAACCTGATTTGGTTATGGTCCCTGCATCTTTGCTTAGCCAAATGAATAATGCGGTCCTTGAAACCCTTAATGCTAATCAGACTTTATCTGCTGAGCTTGCTTTGCATAAGGACAAGGTTAAAACCTTGGAAATGACTCCTGTGTCCACTACCTTAACCAATCCTGAATTTGATAGGTTTAGGAAAGTTCAAATGGACAATCTGCTTGAAATTGAAAGTTTAAGAGCAAATCTTTCGAATGAGCTTAAAGAAAAAGAGTCAGTCGTTACTAATTTTCAACAACTTCAAACGGATTTTGAAATTCTTGAGTCCAAACAGCTTGAAATGGAAATTAAGACGTCTGAAAGAATAAAAGAAACGGAAATTAAGCTTTTAAAACAATATGATGCTTCACATCTAGTACACTTGTTTCATGCATCATTTAAAGAGTTCAATCTATCGCGTCTTATAGACTTACCACCTAACCCGGGGTATGCAAAGCAAGCGCTTAACCACAACCCACGACTGTATGATGCAACAAAGTTAGGATTGGTATTAGATCCGATAGTGTTCTCAAGTGATTCCATGACACCATATGATGAAAAGCAGTTAAAATTACTTTCGACATATCCTGAATATGACTATGCTTCAATGAATGCACAAAATGCCACAATAGATCTTAGAATTCGTTTTAATATGAAAAAGAAAACTCTCCAAACATCCACTTTCATGCCGACTAGAGAATGCCTTAGTATAATTCCTACACTTGTTAACTCGGAAATTCCTAAGAATCTTCCCCCGGTTAGTACGGTAAAGCTCAGCTTGGAAGAGATTGGGCAATACCTTACCGATTTTGACAAGGTCATTTTGGAATGTACGACTTCAACGTCTCAAACCGCTAGAGAATGGGCGTTCGAACACATGAAAACGGTGTTTGAAGACGCGATGGTTCCGTTTGTGGACCATATTAAACAAGGAGTCTATGATCTAGCGTGTAATTTAAGTTTTGAAATTGGTGAAGTTCAAAAAGTTTTCAATAAAATGGATGATGCTTACGAACAACACTTAATTGAAAAGGAAAAGATTTTATCAGAATATGACTGCTTTTTAGAACATATGGTGTCTCTCGAAGTGATGCAAGTTGTTACTGTTAAATATACTCATGAAATTTCATCTACTGTGAATATTTGTGATGATGTGCATGAATCTGTGAATACTGTTGAAAATGAGAATATTGTAGAAAATCATTCTTGTCATGAATCCGATGCTGAATTTTTAAAGCTTCAAGATTCATATAATACACTTTCAAAAAGTTTAACGAGCTTCAACAACATTCTATATCTCTTGAAATTGAGAATCAATCTAAAAATGAACCTCTTTCAAAACTAAATGATGGTGGAAACTCCGTTGAGACAAGTGACAAGATGATTCAGATGGTTCAGAATTTAGAAAAAGAGATGATGAGACTTAAGAGAGAATTAGTAGAAACAAAAACGGAACTAGAGGCTGCAGAGACTAAGAATCATGTCCTAGAAAATAGAATTAATTCTATACTAGGAGAGTGTGAACAAGTAAGGCAGGGAGACTCACAAATTTCTGGTTCAATAGAAGAACACCTCGCGTTTAATGCGACAGAGCGAAAGTCTTTAATTGACAAACTGAACAAGAAATGTGAGGAAACCTCTGACCTAAAAATTCAGCTCATAGACAAAAACATGGTTTTGGCCGAGTTAAAGGAGACACTTCTTCTCACCCGACAAGAAGTTGTTAATAACTTAGCTACCAACTCTGCACCGTCCTCTAGTGCTCCAACAACCAAGTCAGTAGTGCTTTATAAGAACCCGCTCCATAAGAAAAACCCGGTTACCTACCATGATTATATGAGGAATGCAACTAAGCATGTAGATCTTGTTAGGGATATTTTAGATGATTTGTATGCGTTAGATCCCTCAAGCAGTTACTACTATTCCGCTCATGAATATATTAAGCGTGTTCAATATTGCTTAGCATACTTGCAATACATAGGAAAACCGGGTTCTGCACTACTCACTAATCGACCCATTGCTGTAACTCCATTCAATAAGACCCCAGGAGCAAAACCATCATTGGCACCATCAAGTATGGCACCTTTAAAATATGTAACTAATGTTCCCTTGGCTTCTACAGGAGTAACTATGTCCACTAAGGCTAAAGGATCTCGAGGAAAGAAAGATAGGATCAAGCCTTCCACTAATAGGACTGAGAAGAAGAAAGTAGAAGTGCACCCTAGGAACGTTATTTCAGTTTTAAATAAAAAGAATCATGTAGCTAAGACAAAAGGTCCTCTTTATGAGTGGAAACCTAAGCAAAATGTGAATTCTAATTTGAGATGTTGGAATTGTAATGAATGCATGTTTTCTCAGCGTCATGATTTATGCCTTGTTGACCATGTTAATGAAATGTATGCCATTAGGAACAACCTTGAATGGAAACCAACGGGGAAGAAATTACCCAAGTTGGATGGCAATGGCAACCCACTAGTAGGACCTTTATTGCAAATGGAACTAAGTGCCCTTTAACTAGGATCACATTCACGAAAGTTAGGTCTAAGCGTCCTTTAAATAGGAACACTAGCACTAAGAAATGGAACAAGCGCCCTTTAACTAGGTCTGCCCCCACTACTGTGCCTACCAGTGGTAATGTCCCCAGTCAAAAAGTACCTAAGAATACTAGACAACTAGAATCTAAGCCAACCACTAGTAAGAAAATCTGGAAACCTAAAGTCTCGTCTGATAGCAAATCTAAGATAACTGTATCTATACCTGCTAACTCAGAAGAACAATTAGAATCTGATACATCGTCTGTGTTTGGTAAAATTTTCAGGTCGTCCAAATTATTCTTTGGTATTTGGACTCGGGTTGCTCCAAACATATGACTGGAGACCGCTCGATGCTCAAAAATTTCGTCAGCAAGTTTCTAGGAACGGTAAAATTCGGCAACGACCATATTGCAAAGATTATGAGTTATGGTGAATACCAAATTGGGAATGTCACGATTTCAAGGGTTTATTATGTGGAGGGACTTGGTCATAATATATTTTCAGTAGGACAATTCTGCGATTCTAACCTTGAAGTGGCCTTTCGACAACATACTTGCTTCATTCGCGATCTTGCAGGAAATGATTTGTTAAAGGGTTCGCGAGGGGATAATCTCTACACTTTGTCTATTCAAAACATGATGGCCGCCTCTCCTGTTTGCCTACTCTCCAAGGCATCTAAGACCAAGTCATGGTTGTGGCATCGACGGTTATCTCATCTTAACTTTGATGCTATTAACCATTTGGCTAGAAACGAACTTGTTCGTGGTCTTCCAAAACTTAAGTTCGACAAGGATCATTTATGTTTCGCGTGTTCATTGGGGAAAAGCACCAAGAAATCTTACAAACCTAAAGCAGAAGACACCAACCAAGAACCACTATATCTTTTGCACATGGATCTTTGCGGGCCAATGCGTACAGCTAGTGTGAGTGGTAGAAAATACATCCTCATTATCGTGGATGATTTCTCAAGGTTTACATGGGTAAAGTTTTTAGCATCAAAGGATCAAGCACCAGAGTATATCATTACCTTCTTAAAAATGATCCAAGTACGTCGTAATGCTACTGTTTGCCGCATTCGGACTGATAACGGCACTGAGTTCGTTAATCAGACTCTTCGAAATTATTATGAAAAGGTTGGTATCTCCCATGAAACATCTGTGGCTCGCACTCCACAACAAAATGGTGTCGTTGAAAGACGTAACCGTACTCTGATGGAAGCTGCTCGAACTATGTTGATTTATGCGAATGCTCCTTTATTCTTATGGGCAGAAGCAGTGGCAACCGCATGTTATACCCAAAACCTCTCCATCATTCGCAAGCGTCATGGTAAAACTCTATATGAGCTACTTCATGGACACAAACCCGATATTTCATATCTTCATGTGTTTGGTGCACTTTGCTATCCAAATACAAATAGTGAAAATCTGGGAAAACTTCAACCGAAGGCTGATATTGGAATTTTCATTGGATATTCACCCGCAAAGAAAGCTTACCGGATTTATAACCGTCGTCTTGGCAAGATTGTAGAAACTTTGGATGTCGATTTTGATGAGCTGACAGCGATGGCTTCTGAGCAACACAGCTCTGAACCCGCATTACACGAGATGGGAACCGGTACAATCAGTTCCGGATTAACTCCCAACAATCCTACTTCTCCATCATTTTTACCACCAACAAGGTCCGAGTGGGATAAATTATTTCAACCTATGTTTGATGAATTCTTCGATCCACAGAGTAATGATTCTCCAGCAACTACAGCAGTAGCTCCGATTCCTGTAGTTGTTGCTCAAGATAATGGAAATCTATCCGAGGCATCTACTGTTACTCTTGAACAGGATGTCCCATCCCCCACCAATTCTCAAACAACACCTGAATCAAAACCCCCACTCGTTCCTAATGATGTTGAAGAGGAACTATATGATCACGATCTAGAATATGCTCACTTACAAGAGCTTCCCTTCTTTGGTTCACATATACCTGATGACCCTACCGGTGCGTCTACCTCAGAGGAAGCTCCTGCAATCGTTCACTCCCGACCACCACGGATTGAAACTCACAACACTAAATGGACAAAGGATCACCCAATCCGCAATATTATTGGTGACATCGATCGACCAGTCTTAACACGCCATCAACTCCAAGAACATGCATTATATTGCTATTTTGATGCATTTCTTTCAGACACTGAACCTAAAAACTGGCAACAAGCCATGACCAAATCATCATGGATTGAAGCCATGCAAGAGGAACTTAATGAATTCCAACGTCTGGAAGTGTAGGAATTAGTTCCGTTACCCAGCAACGTTGAAATCTTGACACTGTTGTAGGTATACAAGGTTAAGCTCGATGAGTTAGGTAGTGTGCTGAAAAACAAAGCTAGATTGGTCGCTAGAGGTTACAAACAAGCTTTGGGTATCGATTTTGAAGAATCATTTGCTCCTGTTTCACGATTGGAGGCAATTAGACTATTCCTTGCTTATGCTGCTCACATGAATATGATCGTCTACCAAATGGATGTTAAGACGGCATTTCTCAATGGTGAATTAAGGGAAGATGTCTATGTAAGCCAGCCGAATGGATTCGTCAATTCAGAGTATCCTAATCATGTGTACAAGCTCAAGAAGGCTCTTTACGGGTTGAAACAAGCTCCACGCGCGTGGTATGATCTCTTATCGACGTATCTCATCTCCAAAGGCTTCTCCAAAGGCAAAGTGGACCCCACGTTATTCATTCTCAAGGAGGACAACGACATGATACTGGTAC
Organism: Glebionis coronaria; assembly: GCA_025667525.1. Classification (NCBI taxonomy): domain Eukaryota; kingdom Viridiplantae; phylum Streptophyta; class Magnoliopsida; order Asterales; family Asteraceae; genus Glebionis; species Glebionis coronaria. The sequence continues at coordinate 179,780,700 of CM046879.1, forward strand.
AGATTTATGTTGATGATATAATATTTGTTGCTACTAATCAACGTTTGTCTGACCGTTTTGAGAAAATTATGTCCACACGCTTTAATATGTCGATGATGGGAAAAATTTCATTTTTCTTAGGGTTGCAAATTTCTCAGAATCCCAGAGGCATCTTTATTAATCAATCCAAATTTGCTCTTGAATCCTTAAAGAAATATCACCTTGAAAACTGTGACCCCGTGGATACTCCAATGGTGGAGAGATCCAAGTTAGATGAAGATAAGGAAGGGATAGCTGTCGATTCTAAACTTTACCGTGGAATGATCGGCACCCTTCTCTATCTGACTGCTAGCAGGCCTGATTTGCAATTTGCTATAGGCATGTGTGCCCGGTATCAGGCTCGGCCTACCGAAAAGCACTTACATGTTGTGAAAAGGATCTTTCGGTATCTAAAAGGAACACTTAATCGTGGTCTGTGGTATCCGAAGGATTCCTCTATTGCTCTAATTTCATATGCAGATGCAGATTATACCGGGTGTCAAGATACCAGACGTAGCACTTTTGGCAGTGTGCAACTTCTTGGAGATAGACTAATTAGTTGGGCATCAAAAAGGCAGAAAAGCGCTGCGATATCAAGTACTGAGGCTGAATACATAGCTATGTCCGGTTGTTGTGCTCAAGTTCTTTGGATGAGGTCACAATTGACTGACTATGGTCTTGGATTCAACAAAATCCCGATGTACTGTGATAACAAAAGTGCAATCGCTCTATGATGCAACTACGTTCAACACTCTCGAGCAAAGCACATTGACATCCGCTACCACTTCATCAAGGAGCAAGTGGAAAATGGAGTGATCGAACTATACTTCGTCAACACTGAGTATCAGCTGGCAGATATATTCACAAAGGCCTTAGATCGAGGACGCATCGAGTTTTTGATCGAAAAGCTAGGCATGAAATCATTTTCACCAGCGACACTTAAGGAGTTGGCAGAAGAGTCTGAAGAATAGTACTGGTAAACTATTCTCGAGTATCCTTTGATCGTGATCTTGTATATTATCGTACATACTTAAATCATCAAAAGCAAAATACAAAAATAGAAAACATAAAATCCATAAAAAATATAAAACATAGAAAATCCATAAAAAATATAAAATCAAGAAAATCCAAAAATATTGTTATTTTAATTTCAAATCGGGCATGTCTTTTAGTACGGTAATATTTACGGCCTTAGAAATGTCGATCAAAATTGACACGGCGCCATAAATAGACTCCGTATAAAAGTTGTACATTTTTAAAACATGCCCATTATTGCTTGTAGTTATTTCTGACTGCAACCCGCTTTTCATATTAAAGTCACGTATTTCTATTGAAAACGTTGGCTCACAACGGGAATTAAGTTTCTCGGGCAAGGTTTACTTTAAAACCTTGTAAGGGGCCAAGTTTACTTTATAACTTGGTCTAACACAAATTCGTGTACGTTTCAGTGCACTTATCTTGTTTAAATAAGAGAAATCTTATTTCCACCAGAATCGTTCTATACAATCACTTAACCGGCAAATGTCCTCATTAATAGTTGTGTCCCTAATATCTTTGATTACTGCTCTTTAAATAGAAAACGGGTCAGGGATTAAGGGGGAGCAAATATTAATTCTTTATGGTAACAAATTTGGTCGTTAAAAAGGATTATCATAAAATATTAGCTACCCGTCATCTTCAGTTACGCTATGTGTGCCTTGTGTGATTTAAGTATCTCTTGCAAAGGTCATTAACATTTTGGCGTCAAGTATTTGTGTTAGTGTTTGGGAACGAGTTTATTGTATGTTAAGTTAACTTTAACTTTAACTTTAACTAACATTTTAAATAGGGGGACCAGTTTTGCACTTTTGCAAAAGTGGTGGGTGCTTGAATAAACTTTGAACAAGTCAAAACCATATGCCCCCCTCCCTCCCGTCTTTACTGAAAAAACACACAAACACACTCTTTTCTGCCATTTTCGAGACCTCATGCTCCATTTTGATCCGTGATTTGTAACTTATCTCTTGCTGCTTAAATATCTAGGTATTATATCTTTGGTTTAGTTAATCTCTTCAAACCGTTTCATCTTAATACATCAACACAGGAACCATAGATCATATATTTCGATTTAGGGGTTCTTGATTTTTGCTATGAATATGTCTTTCAAGTGGTGGGATTTGTTAAGGATACATATTTACACATTGGTTTTGCTCAGAATATATTAAAACATTGCCTAAAGTTCCAGATCGAGAAGTCAAAGTTGAGATCGAATCCCTGTCACGGATTTCGATGTACATTACGATACATCATTGTGATGCCTGTCATTGCGATGAGTCATTCCGATGACTCATTGCGATGGGCTATTTCGATGAGTCATTTCGATGGCTCATTGCGACGGCTCACTGCGATGTGTCATTGCGATGGTTCATTGCGATGAGTCGTTGCGATGGGTCATTCTGATGGCTCGTTGCGATGGCTCATTGCGATGGCTATTACGATGGCTCATTGTGATGGCGTGTTGCGATGGTGCATTCCGATGCGTCATTGCGATGGCTTCGCAGTAGGTATTGCGATGGGTAATATTGCGATAAATTCTCATTTATTCCGATGGAAATGCACTGATTGCGATGGCCTTAGATATTGCGATAGGATGCTATTTCATTAGGATTCCGATGATTGTTTCATTGCGATGGTATGGTTAGGATTCCGATGGTTTGCTACATTTTTGATGGAATTCGGTCTCTTATGATTATGCTATTGCCTTAGGATATACCATGAGTTCGGCCTAGCTTGCACAAATTCTTCTTTAGCTTTAAGTTCTTTAGGGCTATTTAAACGAAACCAAGTGTTATTGAAACAAGTTAATTTTTATCTCATAAGAATACTTGAACGGTTTCTTATTACAGAAGTTCATCTTATTTAATAAGTTGATTCCTATGTAAACAAAAGAGATACAAATTACTTAGTCAATGTCTTGTGTTTTTGTTTCCAGGCCATGGCAGACAAAGCTTCATCTTTGTTCAAGCCCACTATCTTTTGGGTTGAGGGTAATCCTACAATTCCTGACGTAGTGGTTGAAACTAAATCAAAACCCACTGAAGTTTTGGTTGAAATCAAACCAAGACCTACTGAGGTGTTAGTAGAAATCAAACCTAAACCTACTGAGGTTTTGGTCATGACCTCCAAGAAATCCAAATATTTTAAGAACTAATGCTAGGACGGTATCTCTTTAGAATAAAATTATCACTGGCAGTCATGCCATTATCCTAAGTGTATTTCTGTAAGGACCTTGTCCATCTGATGTATGTGTGAATGTTGTGGTAATAAGTGTATTGATATTTCCTGTGTTTAAACTTGGCATAGATTTAATATATCTACATATATTGTGTATATCATTTGTGAATATGTCATCAAAGCAGGAAAATGTCAATCACCGAGGAAGAACAACGACTCCGTGATCTTGAACTTGTCTCGCTCAGTAATAGGCTTCCATATGCTGAGAACAACTCTAGATTACAAGATGATTTTGATCCGGCTTTACCAGCTTTCAAAATAGCCACGGATATCCTAGACATATCACCCATCAGAGACACACTCAGACGTACTGCATCTGTTCCCGAAGTCTACATGCATGAATTCTGGAACACTGCATCTTTCTCTAACAAGACTATCTCTTTCGAACTGAACAAAACACCAAGGGTACTCAACTTGAGCATTTTTCGGAAATTGTTTAAGCTTCCTAGGTTGGCACAAGGAGAACAATTTGTGGCTAACCCAAAGAATGATGAAGTGCTTCGAGTCATTCGTGCCATGAATTATGAGGGTGAAATTAACAACCCATCACAATTTAACACCTCACACATAGGGCAACCCTGGAAAGCAATTATCACCATCATCATCAAGTGTCTCACTGGTAAAACTAGGGGCACCGATGCAATGAGACCACCACAGGCTCACTTATTTTGGGGATTGTATACTGCATCAAAAGTCGACTATGCACTTCTTCTCTGGCAAGAATTTTGTTATCAGATTACTGGAACGAAGAAGAAATCCGTGCATCTTCCATTCCCGAGATTCACCAAGCTCATTATCCATCACTTTATGAAGAATGACCCAACCATTGACACTCGCGGGAATTTCTTCTATCACACCAAAGATGATGATTATGTGATTCTCTCAATGAATGCAGACACAAATTCCACAAAGTATGCATTACTTCCTGCACTAGTACCCGACACAAAGATTAATGATGGAATCAAGGAGAGTGATAAATACCAAGAAATGCTTAATGACATTGACGCACAATTCAAGCGGGCAAATTTACCACCCTCAGAGAAGCAAAAAGGTAAACGCAAGAAACGAGTTTCACAGCGTCAACCAGCTGCTCCTAAAGATAAACGAGTTTCAGGAATATCTACTGAACCAGAATTCACTACTGATTCTCACATTGAATCTGTAGAATACATGCAAGCAGAAGAACCGACAGAGCCAATGCTTGAAGATGAACCTCACGATGATATACCGGTGATGCAAACTCAACCTTCAACTTCATCTACAGTTCAGCATAACGATGACATGGAAGTTGAAGACTTAAATGTTCCAGAACCGACATTTGCTGAATCCCTTATCATTGATGATACTGTACAAGAGCAACTTTGGTTAACAAACGCAGCACCACAGCATCCATTTGACACTGCAACTGAAATGGAGATGACTCAATTCCTCAACAACCCTATCGACTTCTTGGCTTTTCTAAGGTATTCTCATGGGAAACCGACGATGACCCCGGATCTGATCAAAATGGCAGCTGCAAATGTGGACTTCTTTGACACGTTAAAGATCAGCCATAATGAAGCAAAATATCACCTGAATGAGCTTACAAAAGCAATGAGAGCGACAACTACAGGTATTCAGACTCCCGTATTGCGACCTCTTACACCAACGGTCATCACCGGTTCTGCCACTATCCCATTAGAAAACTTTGTCTCACACGATCTTGAATACCTTGAAAATGGAGCAAAGAAATATGCCACGTCACTAACAATGCTCAAGGCCGTTAACTTGGAGAATGTTCCGTGGATAGAGGACAAAGTGCCTGACTCAATATGGAGAAAGAAGCCACTCAAGTTTTATGATACCTATGCTTCACTTGGCATATCTCACTGGGACAAAAAGAAGAAGTTAGCCTATAATCACTTCCATCGTCCCAAGAGAGGTGCTTCAATTGTCTCATCTCACAGAATCAAAAGCATCCTAGGAGCAACCACTCAGACTGTTTTCGGTTATGATTACTTAAATGTAATCCTGCTCAAACGTACCGATGAGAAAGAATACCGCATTGACGAAAGTGATCTCCAGTACCTTCAACTTGAAGACATAGAAGATATTTTGCTGCTCTTGGCTCAAGAAAAAGTTGACCATCTATCACCCGACATTATCATAGCCTTGAGTTCAAACTTTCGTCAATATGCCAGGAAAATAGTCATTCAAAACCGGGTGGAAGACTTTCAACTTGGAGTAGAAAGCTATCAGAAGAAGCTAAACCTGGAACGTCCCCATACGACTCCACTCAGTAATTTCCATGAGAAGAAGAAGGTTTACATGGGGACTACCAAGCCAGAAGCAGGAATTTTTTATCCGAACGCGACTGGCGTCATGCAATATATGCGATTCTCAGAACTGCACAAATTCAGTGATGGAACGCTAAAGAATGTTCGAGATGATTTGTCGGTTCTCAATGCCAACTTACCTCTTCCGGCAGTCACATACACCTGGACAACCCAATGCAGAAAGGGATCTTCGTACGCAATGAGGAAGATTGAGGAAGTGCTAAGGAAGCGCCGGTTGCTAAGAAGCATAGAACGATTCGTCGGTGGACGACCATATGGAGCTCACCATCGGCTCACGGAACGAACCAATTAATTTTGGTTCGTCTCATTAACAGGTCAACTCCATATGTATCTTATTGTGAATATGTTATCTTTTTACTTTATCAGCTTTTGTGGCTTGTTGTAGTGTAAAAGTATGATATTTTGCAAGAATTTCTCTCGAGATTCTAAATCTTTCAAACAAATCATACTCAAGCACTACAACTAACTCTCATTAATTTGAGGGGGAGCATTCATATGTTCTTTGGCCAACATTTAATTTCATTTTATTACCCAAAGACCGGTTAATCCATTAATATCCAAAATATTGATGGTTAACATTTTGGAAAGGGGAGAAAATGGGATTAAGGAGACTTTATGATATTTGGCTAAAACAATGAAAAAGACTTAAAAGATAAACCAACTTAACATGTGTCATGCACAAGTTAAGGGGGAGCGTTTTTGATGATCAAAACACTTAAGGCACAAAATCTTTGATTTTAATATCACAAGTGCTTTAAGTGATTTTCAAGGATTTTTCATGGTGACTATATCAACCCAAAACACACTTAACTCACGACGAATGTTGGTGACAAAAGGGTGGTAGGTATAGGTATTAGTCCAATGATTCATCAGAACCGATGCAATCTTCCCAAGGACAACTCCCTAGATAGAACTAGAAGTCCTAGGAAAGATGGAGAATGAATGTGAACGTAGCTGAATGCCGACCAAGTACTTAAGCTAGCACTGGAACAATCACAACAAGGTGCTAGTTATGACGTATTGGTAAGCATTGAAGGGGTTGAAGAATGAAAAAGAATTGTAAAGATAAAGGGTGTAAAGAAAGAAGCCCTCCTTACAACTTTAGGCAGAAACCGGGTCAATACATATGCTATTGAGATCATTAGTTAATGATTCTCGATATTGAAGAAAGCCATCATGGACCCAGTGATGCAATGCACAACCCTCCCCAGCTAACTCAAATATCTCTCAAAAGTTATTTGTTTTAATCACACGGAGTTCAACACGTTATCTATTGGTTTATTCACTCCGAATAGACTGATATTGAAAAGGTGGCACTCCTCTCCAGCCATCGATCACTAAATCAAAACGCACTATCAAGTCTAGAGCCACGAGATCATCAAAAGTCTCATTAGGACACTTTCCATTTATTCCTTGCTTCTTTACACACTGTGAAAAGTAAGAGATCTTTTATGAGTCCTACGCAGTATTCTTGCAATATTGCCAGAACATCTGAGTAATACGCAAGTATTACAGTGAAGATGGAAATCCTGCTTGAGCCAACATCAAACAAGCTCATGGTAGGTAACACGTGCGGTTCTTTACGAACTAATCTTGTGACAACTGGAAAGAAACAGTAGTTTAATTCTTAATTGAACTTAAACTCGTTCCAGGCCTCTACGCATTATCATATGATCTTGCCAGAACACTCAGAGTGACACTCTTTAGTGTTCACCGTGACGAGTGGAAATCCTTCTAGTGTTAACATCAAACAGCACTTGGTAGGTAACAAGCAAGATTCAATTTGAATCAAGTTTGTGACAACTGGAAAGCAACGATGGTGAATATCTTACTAGAAATTCACTTGTTCCAGGTTTCATGAATTGACGGCTTCAATCATAAGGATTCTTAATCCAAATGATTCACTCTTTATGTTCCCAGTCAGCTTTGGACGGTCGAATAAAGAGAACGGGTTTACCCGCGAAATCCTGTCAGGAAGTTACTTAATTGAAACTATCCGTCACGGGTACGATATCTAATATCGTCCAACGGTCTTCACCGACCGGAGGTAAAATGCTACCGAATTAGAATAAAATGTCAAAGCCATTTTATTCGTGTCGTTGCTGTGTACCTGTTAAAGACGGTGGCGTTGCTGTGAACCTGTTGAAGACGGTGGCGTTGCGGTGTACCTGTTGAAGACGTCCTCACATGCTTATTCCTTTAGCATCAAATACTCCTGAAAATTCAAGAAAGTATGACCTAAAAGTCTTCCGCTGTATCGACTCTGAAACTTTCAAGAATTCAACAAAGGATAAGTGTGTGGGACATGAAGTCACAAAGAGGCGAACCTCACAAGAAAAATAAAGGCTGCACGTGAAAGGCCAAAAGAACATGTTCCAAGCAAAAAGGCTGATATCATTCAACACATATTCACAAAAGAAAAGAAAAAGAAAGAAAAGAAGACTACGAGCTCAAGAACAAGATCTAACATGCTAGATTAGGACTTTGTAAATTTGGAGTGACCTCCCTTTGGGGGAGATTGTTGGAAATACGTTTTACGCATTTAGAAAGTCTCGGTCACTCCAACAATGTAGTTATAGGCTCATAGTTAAGTTAAGTGTCATTTATTACATACCCGACCCATGAGCATGTTCATGGGCCGGAAGCCCAAGTCCATTAAGGACTTGGGGTATTTAAACCTCTTTCCACCATGGAAAGAGGTGTTGGTTGTTTTATTCTTTTATTTCAATATATGAGTTTTCTTTCACTTCTCTCTCTAACTTTCTCTCTCTAGAAAAACATCAACCCCCTTGTTTCACAAGATTATCATTGTTCTACAAGTTAGCTTATTTCCTTTAAGCTGACTAAGTAAAATCTGATTTTAAGCTTTTTGAAACAAATTAGAGCATTTAAGATTGAGTAATAAGCTCAAATGAGCTTATTCTACTTGGGAACCCATTTTTACTAAAGTCTTGTTTTAATTGCACTTTAGTCCCTACATTTTAGGGTGTTGTTTAATCAACATCTAATAGTTAAGTTTTCTAGCTTTTGCACACTTAGGTCCCTGGACTAGTACTTAGTTACATTTTCAGTTGGCAGTTTTACAAGTTGTTACACTTTTGGTTATAGTTTGTTACAAGTTTCATTTCAAGTCCTTTTAGTTTCAAAATTTACATTTTTAGTCCTTGCACTTTATAAATTTTACATTTTTAGAAATTTTACATTTTTTGCATTTATTACTTGTACAATTTGCATTAATTGAAGTATGTGCACCTTGTTTTAGATTAGTACGGTTACGTAGTGATAATATTTTACAATTTTTTACGTGATTTGTGAAATTAGACCTAGATTACCAAAAATATTATAAAATCTAAAACCAAAAACAATTTGTGGACTTAATATCTATTGGACAATCAATTTGTTTTGAGTTGGGAACTACGAACTAAAAAGTAAAATATTAAATGGTGTCGCTGCGGGTTCATTTCATTACGTTTGACGACTGATTGACGGTTACGATTGGATTTTGGGATCCGTTCACCTTGTGAACGTTCCTTTTACGTATCATAAATAAAAAAAAAAAAATAAAACACAAAATTCAATTCTTTCCTAAGAATTGAATCAAAAAAAAATTCAAAAAGTAATATTTTTCCTAAAATATTACAACAAAAATATATTGTATATATTGGTTTCACTCGTTTTTACGTACATATAGTATTTTCTTAAAAACCAAATAAATACAAAATATTTTTGATATATTATTATATGTAAATACCTATACGTAGATACGAACAACCAATCCACCTACTTCCATAAGTATTGCTTTTGCAATACACCGTGCTTGGGCGTTCCGGTCCTATACGTGTATCGATCAAAGTTAATTAAGGCACAATAGATAAATACCATAATCTACTTGAACTTGAGAAAGAGGCCAATGTGTGGGGGGTATAACCCGAGTGTATCACACATTCTAAAGAAGCAGGCTCTTAAGTGCTACGCGTCGCCTCTTTTCTCCGCTTCCTTGTGGGTCTTTCAAGAGTGATAGTGGTGAGTGGTGTGCCACCCAATTAGTACTTACATATATTATACTTTCTTGTGGATATTACTTATTGAACCTCGGAGAGGATAATTCCTTCTTTTCCAAAGTCAGCCGAGAGCTCCTCTCTCATTCTTCGAGTTGAGTTGCATGCGCACCCAAGCGCGTGCACATATACCTTTTGGTGTACAACCCCTTCCTCCCAAAAAGAAGAAAAAGAACAAGAACAACACCGTTCATCAAGCCGATCCAGATGATCGTGCTTTGATCAACTCACAATAAGTCATGGCCGCCGTTGATAATAGACCATTGATTGAGATCCTTCAATCAAATGTGGAGGGAAATGCGGATGCTATTGTTATACCCGAGATAACCGCAAACACTTTTGAGCTTAAGACAAACATGATCAATATGGTTTCTTCTATTCCATTTTTAGGGAGATCCCTGGATGACCCACATGAACACATTAAGAGATTCATGTCACTTCGTAATACACTTAAGTATAACGGGATCCCTCCTGATGCTATTAAGATGATCTTATTCCATTTCTCCTTAGAGGGTAGTGCTAGGAGTTGGTTAGACAAGCAACCATCTAGGAGCATTTTCACTTGGGAGGATTTGAAGAAGAAATTTGTGAATAAGTTATTTCCTCATTCACGAACCACCGCTTTGAGAAACCAAATCATAGGTTTTCAGCAAAAGCAAGACCAAAACTTTAGTGAGGCTTGGGAAGAGTTCAAAAAGTTGTTGATAAAGTGCCCAAACCATGGTTTTAACCAAGTTCATCAAATCAACACCTTCTATAATGCTTTGAGATCTCACCATCAAGATTCCCTTAACTCGGCCGCGGGTGGGAAAATTCTTCCAAAATCCACACAAGATGCATGGGATATCATTGAGACAAAATTCATGGTTCAAACAAATAACCAAAGAGATGAGGTGGTCTATGTTGTTCAAGAGAGTGCTCATAAATCTATTGATAATCAACTCCTCAAGAATCACAATGAAATACTTCAAGCAATTGAAAAGAATCAAAAGTTGAATCAAGAGATGATTCAAGCCCTTATAAAAGTGTCCTTGAACAATTCTTCTTCCAATGATGTCAATGCCATTACCCTAAGTTGTGAGACATGTGGAGGACCTCATTCATATTTGCAATGTGATAAAGTTCAAAACTTTCAAGGTGAATGCCATGCTTATCAAGATGAACAAAGATAGCACTTTAAACCTAACATCAACCCTAACCGTCTCTCTCACAAGTCTAACAATTAACTTGCTCTACCCGGTTCCCCACCCCATCAACCCATCCAAAATCAAACAAACCCTCCACAATTTCTTCAAAGAAATCAAGGGCCAAGGGGAAATTACCAAGGACACAACAATAATAGAGCACCCAATAACTTTCAAAACCAAGGAAACAACTTTCATGGCAATAACCAAGGGTTCTACAATCAACCTCCACCTTTCCAACAACAAGGATTTCAAGGAAATGGGCCAAATGAGTTTAATACCATTGAGCTTCTTCATAAGATGAACCAAGACAATTAAAGGAGATATCAAGATAATAAAAGAAGGATCCATGAGAGTGAAAAGAGAACTCAATATCAATTAAGAGCTATGCAAGAGGAAACAAACAAGAGGTTTATGATGCTCTTAAATCAAAGACCACAAGGTGCTTTACCCTCCAACACTCGAACCAATCCAAGGGAAAATGTAAATATAATCACTACAAGGAGTGGGAAAACAACCATTGATCCTGCAATTCCTCTTACACCTCCTTTGGTAACTCCTACTACGGTTCCTCCTTGTGAAAAGCCTACACCTTCAAAACCAACACCTTTAAGCCATACAACTTCAAAGCCTACACTTTCCAATCCTATACCTACTACTCCTTCACCTTCCGCACCTATCAATGAAGAAATCAACAAAGCGAGTCCTTTAACAACTACCACTCAACCTACACCAAAACCATGTCTTCCATACCCTTCAAGATTGAGAAAGGAAAAGCTTAAGAACAAGGATGACATTCAAGTGTCTAACTTTTTGAGGATGTTTAAGCAATTGAATATCAACATATCCTTTGCGGAAGCTCTATCTTACATGCCCAAGTTTGCCAAAATGTTCAAAGACCTCCTCTCAAACAAAGAAAAGTTGGTTGATATGCCTAACAGTCATTGAACGAAAATTGTTCCGCGGTGTTGTTGAAGACTTTACCAACAAAACTTGGAGATCCGGAACGGTTTTTGATCCCTTGTAATTTCTCGGGGGTGGAAAATTGCATGGCACTTGCGGATCTTAGGGCAAGCATAAATTTAATGCCTTTGTCGGTTTAGAAACAACTCTCTCTTCCTGAGCTCAGTCCTACTAGGATGACCCTTGAGTTAGCAAACCGTTCAATAGCTTATCCGGTAGGGATTGTGGAGGATGTGTTTGTAGGGGTTGATAAATTCACATTCCCCGCGGATTTTGTAGTTGTTGACTATGACATGGACCCGAGAGTTCCTCTCATTGTAGGAAGACCTTTCTTGAGGACGGGTTGTACTCCTATTGATGTGGCGGAAGCAGAACTAATTATGAGAGTTGAGGATGAGAAAGTAGTATTTAAGTTGGGGAAAGTTACTATGAAATCTCAAAGTTGTGAAACCGTAAACATTGTGGATGTTCTTGATGAGGTTTGTAATGAATATTTTCATGAAGCTTGCAAGAGTGATAATGAGAACATTCCACATGTAGAAACCGTGGCCTCAATTGCTCCCTCCTTAACACCATTTGGAGAGAGTGATTTCCTCTTAGAGGAAGTTGAGTCTAACTTTCTTGGAAATGATGATTCTCCCATCAATTAGGAAGAAGACATTCTCACTATCCAAAAGTTACTCAATGAGGATCCCATTCCTTCCCCTACTCCACAAGAGGTTACTAATGATGATCCATCATTAGTGAAACCTTCTATTGAGATTCCACCTTCCCTATAACTTAAGGATCTTCCATCACGCCTTGAATATGCTTTCTTAGAGGGAGAGGACAAATTACCCGTTATCATAGCCAAAGACTTGAAAGATGATGAGAAGGAAAAACTCATAGAAGTTCTTAAGAAGCATAGGAAAGCTATAGCTTGGAAAATATCTGACATAATGGGGATTGATCCTAATTTTTGTACTCATAAATCCTTATGGAGGATGATTACAAACCCGCCATCCAAAACCAAAGAAGGGTTAACCCTAAAATCCATGAAGTCATCAAAAAGGAAGTTATCAAAATCCTTGATGCGGGTATGATTTACCCAATCTCCGACTCATCATGGGTTAGCCCGGAGCATTGTGTGCCTTAAAAGGGTGGAATCACCGTTGTGCCTAATGAGAACAATGAGTTAATTCCCACTAGACTTGTCACGGGTTGGAGAGTTTGTATTCACTATAGGAAGCTTAATGATGCTACTAGGAAATATCATTTCCCATTACCTTTCATGGACCAAATGCTTGAACGCTTAGTGGAAAATGAGTACTATTGCTTTCTAGATGGATTTTTGGGTTATTTACAAATACCCATTGATCCAAAAGATCAAGAAAATACCACATTCACTTGTCCCTATGGCACATTTGCTTATAAAAGAATGCCTTTTGGCTTGTGTAATTGCCCGGGGACATTTCAAAGGTGTATGATGGCAATCTTTCATGACATGATTGAGCACACAATGAAAGTATTCATGGATGTTTCTCGGTCTTTGGAGATTCATTCACTTCTTGTCTCTCCCATTTAGAACGTATGCTAAAAAGGTGTGAAGAAACACGTCTTGTTCTAAATTGGGAGAAGTGCCATTTCATGGTCAAAGAAGGGATAGTTTCGGGACATAAGATATCAAACAAAGGATTAGAAGTGGATCGTGCTAAAATTGATGTTATTGCCAAACTTCCCCCACCTACCACGGTGAAAGGAGTTAGGAGTTTTTTTGGGTCATGCGGGTTTCTATATACGTTTTATTCAAGACTTTTCTAAGATAGCAAGACCCATGACTCACCTCTTAGAAAAAGAGGCTCCTTTCATATTCACACAAGAGTGTTTAGAGTCTTGTGAGATTCTTAAAGAAAAGTTGACTAAGGCTCCCGTTTTGGTATCACCAAATTGGGATTTGCATTTTGAACTCATGTGTGATGCTAGTGATTATTCCGTGGGGGGCGTCTTAGGACAAAGAGTTATAAGCATTTCCAACCTATACACTATGCGAGTAAGACAATGATGGGTGCTCAACTTCATTACACCACTACGGAAAAAGAGTTGCTTGCTATTGTTTATGCTTTTGAGAAATTTAGACCCTATCTTGTGCTTTCGAAGAACATAGTGTATACGGATCATTCCGCTCTCAAATACCTTATGACAAAACAAGATGCTAATCCTAGTCTTTTGAGATGGGTTTTGTTGCTACAAGAGTTTTCCATAGAAATTCGTGATAAGAAAGGAGCCGAGAATTTAGCGACGGATCACTTGAGTAGACTTGAGCATCCTTTCCAAGGACAATTACCTCACAAGGAATTATTGAATCCTTTCCACTTGACGAACTCATGTCTATCTCTTCACAATAGGATGCCGCCCCTTGGTTTGCAGATATTGCAAACTATCTTATGGGGGATGTGCTTATTGAGGGTCTCACTTCCCAACAAAAGAAAAAGTTTCTCAAGGAAGCTAAATATTACTTTTGGGATGATCCTTACCTCTTTAGGTGCGGACCAAATCATAAGACGTTGTGTAGATGGGCCCGAAGCATTTAATATCTTAGAAGCTTACCATAAGGGGCCCACGGGGGGCCATTTTGGTCCTAACTACACGGCTAAGAAAGTCTTTGATTCGGTTACTATTGGCCTTCAATTTACAAAGATGCCTAAGAAATGGTGAAATATTGTGATGTTTGTCAAAGACAAGGAAAGATTAATCAAATAGATGAGATGCCACAAAATTTCATACAAGAATGTGAGATTTTTTACGTATGGGGTATAGATTTTATGGGACCTTTTCCATCATCAAAGGGCAATAAATACATACTCGTAGCCGTGGATTATGTTTCTAAGTGGGTTGAGGCTAAAACCTTGCCTACAAATGATGCTAGAGTTATAGTCAAGTTCTTAAAGCAATTATTTGCTTGATTTAGTGTACCTTGGGCCATCATAAGTGATCGTGGGACTCATTTTTGTAATGATCAATTTACAAGAGTCATGAAGAAGTATGGTGTTAACCATAGACTTTCTACCGCGTATCACCCTCAAACCAATGGGCAAACCAAGGTCACAAATCGTGGTTTAAAGATAATTTTAGAAAGAACGGTGGGAGAGCATCCAACTTCTTGGTCAGATAAGCTTGATGATGCTTTGTGGGCCTTTAGGATCGCTTTTAAGACACCAACTGGTTGTACACCTTATAGACTTGTCTATGGAAAAGCATGCCACCTCCCATTTGAGTTAGAACATAAGGCTTCATGGGCTCTTAAATGGGCTAACTTTGATCTAAACCAAGCCGGTTCACATAGGAAAGACCAACTTAAGAAGATGAATGAACTAAGAACCAATGCCTATGAAAACTCATTGCTTTATAAGGAAAAGACTAAGCAATTTTATGATGCTAAGATTAAGAACCGTGAGTTCAAAGTTGGAGACTCGGTTTTACTCTTTAACTCACGGTTGAAACTCTTTGCGGACAAGCTTAAGTCACGATGGTCCATTCACTATTGCTCAAGTATTTCCATATGGGACTATTGAGTTATGACAACCAAATGGCCCAAATTTCAAAGTGAATGGTCACCGTGTTAAGCATTACTTTGGGGAGGACATTTCCGTTGAAATGGTCCAAGAGATCCCCATTTTCTCCATGAATTAATTCATTATGGGAAGAGTCGAGCTAGAGACTCCATAAATCAAGCATGAATAAGTAGGATTAGATCTTTTAGACTAGAGTGTGGTAGGATATGAATAAAGGGTATATAGATGATAATAAGTGTAGGGGGATGCCTCTCTTTTGTCTTCTTGATGTTTGTAGGGTTGCTCTATCTCATTGCATGCATTGGAGTTTATGTAGAAGGCCCTTGTATCGGGTTCACTTCATTACTATTATGATTTTTAAACTACTTGTGCTTATAATGGATTCACTATAGTAGACCTTTCCTTAGCTTGAGTTAAGCAAAGTTATCAATGTAATAAGTGTAGGAGAGCTTACTCCAATACTCTTAAACATTGAGGACAATGTTTATCTTAAGTGTAGGGGGTCTTCTATCGAAGTTACCTTACCTAGAACATTGTCATTGACTTCATGATAACATGGAAATTAATTTTTCAAACATTTTTCAAATTTTTTATCTACTTTCGCCACCAAAAATATGCATTCATAATTTTTGCATTAATCATTTTTCATTTGCATAACACATTTGCATTGTATATATTTCTTCTTTTATTTTTCATCAAAATATATAAAAAGGAAAAAATATAATAAAGGACATGGTTTAACAAGTTTGGAATTCTTTGACATATTAGGCCCGCCATGGATACTTTGACTCAACCCGAGTTTGCTTATCAAAGCATTCTCTAGCTAGTAGCCTTAACCATGTAGACCTTTATTGGTTTATTATGCTAAGCATCCACTAGTCTCATTATTTGAGATTTTAAACTGTGGAGAACAAGAGATGATAGAGTTTGAAGTAAGTGTTAAGGGCTAGACAAACCTCATACTAATTAATTGTAGCTTTTATATCCCCTTTCATAACCTTTACTTTCTTGTCAACACATGTATATATGTTAATAAATAATCAAGAACGGGTTTTAATCGATTTGTAGTCTCTTATGCATTTTTGACTAATCATTCGTGGTTGGTATAAGTACGTCTTAAGATTCTAAGTTAGAACGTTTATGTGTACTAGACTTATGTCATGCTTAATACTTAGCGTGTAAAACCCGCATGCTTTTACCATGAATAGTACCTTTATGATCGTATGTACATGATTAGAACTTTTTTTATTTAGCATGTTTACGTTTCACGAATAAGAAATTCAAGTATTACGTACGTGTTATTACACGATAAGTATTTAATACGTATTAATGCACGATAATTATTCAAATAATAATTATAATCACGAACATACGAACATGAAATCATGAACGTAAATTAATCACGAACTAATATTACGTATGTATATATATTTATTACGAACACGAATAAATATATTAAGTCACAAACGATAACTAAGTAATCACGTAATTTATGAACACGAGAACACACTATTATTTAGACACGGAAAATGTTCGGGTTACCCCTTTGTGGGCCCCATACCCACGGCTACACCAAGACCAAAAGGGCCTAGCCCATTTATTTTTTTACTAAACATGGAAAAGAGGAAAACATGTTTCATATTTACAAAAATTTAGAAAAGCAAGAAACCCTAATCCCTTTTTCTTCTCCTTCTTTGGCCGCCGGGTTCAAGAACACCAAAGGGGTGTTTCGGTTTGATTTTGGTCCTTGATTTATTGCAAGGATCGTAGTGTGTTCATCCTTCTCGATTTCACGTAATCGGTATACACCCTAACTTCTTTTATTTTTGTGTTTTGATTTATTTAATCACATAAAATCATGATGTTTTTAATAAACTAATTAAAAACAAATATAAACATGTTATAATCATGGGGTTTAAATCAATTTAACGGTTAAGGGGTGTTTGTTTGTTGTGGTCGACGCCTAACAGAGCCCCTTGGTTTTACTCGCACCACCGAGACCACATGGTCTCGGTTTGGTGGTGGTTTGGTGATGGTGGTGTCACGGCAGCAACAAGGGCAAGAAACCCCGACCTAGGTCGGGGTATGGTGATGTTTACGGGTCCGGTTCATGGGTTTTAATCACGGGTCCGGTTCACACATGTTAGATTTAAAACAAGGTCCGGTTCATGAGTTATTTTTCAAGGTTTATTATTTTTACAAGTTATATTATTTTTTTTACAAGACTTAAAATTAAATTAATTAAAGCATGAACATGACTAATTTAATTTACATGACTTAGGTTATTAATTTTATTATTAATTCGTGAATTTTAACCTAAGTATTTATCTTTAATTAGACTATATAATTAATTTATTATTAAAATCATGACTATAATTAATTAACTTACATGACTTAGGTTATATTATTAATAGATAATAATACATATTTTAACCTAAGTATTTTACCCTTATTTAATTAAAATCATGTTATATTTAATTAAATGCTTTAACCTATAGTTTATTTAATTCACATGAAATAATTAATAAACTATACTATATAATAACATGACCTAGAATATTAATCAGAAAACACTTAAGCTTATATAATTAGCTTAATTATCCAGCTTATATCTAATTATAGAAACTTTCTATTTTTAGAAACTTATTTAATTAAGGCAGCTAATCTATTTATGGAAACTTTCTATTTTTAGAAACTTGTCTATTTTAAGCAGTAATTCTATTTTTGGAAAATTTATATTTTTGGAAACTTTCTATTTTTGGAAACTTTCTATTTTTAGAAACTTTATATTTTTGGAAACTTTCTATTTTTGGTAACTTTCTATTTTTGGAAACTTTCTATTTTAGGAAACCTGCTATTTTTTTAGAAAGTTACTTATTATTACACACAAGTATAATAATACATGAAATACAAGTAATACTTAATCAGAATAGACAGAGTATATGATAACACAGTATAAAGCTTAAATCAGTCAAACATGACATGAACATATAAAACAAGTTAAGACATGATATAAAACTAGTTACGTACTCAGTAATCAGATACTTATACACGTATGTATTTATGTAGCATTAGTGATACCGAAGTAGGACTCTCTTCCGTTCGTCTTCTTCGTTCACTGGACATAAGGTACGGATTCTCCGTCCTTTCAGTATGGACATTCTTTCCTTATTAGGATTTCCCGTATGCAGCCAACTGTTTTCCTTGATATGTGTTTTATATGTTTTGATTGCTTATGTTTAATTATAATACCTAAAGCCATATACATGCATGACCAGTTTCACCTAGTTATGGAGGTACCACAACCATAACACTAGAGGCATTGGTATTATGACTTCACCACGACGGAGTGATAGCTCGTGGCGTCCCTTTCAGCTTTTGGCCATTTATTATATTATCAGGTGGGGCGTATGGGTGCATCCTAGTTACATGTTTTCAGCAGATTACTCAATGTGAATGTGGTGTGTGTCTTGCATCCTTCACAAGGAGCTGATCCCTCCTACCTAAAACTAGTATATTAAATTAGAGGCAGCCTCTCTAATTTGCATGACGAGGTCACCCCTCCAAGTATTCATGCACGTTGATATTTCATGACCTATATTGGCTAATGGTTAACATGTTAAACAGTTTTCATAAGATAAACATAAGGCTTTTCAAACTATAAAACCAGTTTTATGAACATGTTCCAGGTTTTCCAGGACTTATAGATTTCCGCTGCTATTAGTATTATTTATGTTTCAGTCTTTCATGATATGTCGTATATCCATGCACTGAGCGTTATGCTCAGCCGTTACTTTCCTTTCCATGTCCCAAAACGGCAGGTACCTAAAGTTAGACTGGAGCATTTGGAGGACACGCATAGGATGGGAGCTACCTTAGACTTCTTCTCCTCATGCCTTCATATATTTATGCTTGTTTAGTCTTCCTTTTGTTTATTTACTTTATTTATGTTTTGGGCTTATGTTTGGGGACCGATGTTTGATTCTGGTTTCCCTATGGTCATGTATGTTTTAGTACATATTATCTTGCATGCTTTGATGACACGCCATAATTACGCGTAACGGTCCACTTATCAAAGTGGGGTGTTATAATTATGGTATTAGAGACTGGTTTCGACCTGTAGGCTCTAAAACTTGACCTGTGACTAGTGGGTAGTCACCAGGAGCTTCCTAAGCCAACACTTGTTCTTCCACGTATTGATGTGTTCAGCGTATCGTTGTTTTAACCATGATGTTTTCAGCACCTTGATGTTTTAACCTTGATGTTTTCAGCGATATTGTTTTACTAATATAGATGGACAACCGTCATTCATATTTAGTTATGTGTTATTGTTTCATGCATGATGTTCCTCGTGAATTGTGGTTATGTGGACTGAACCCCAGTAGTTCATAATTAGCCACATAAAAAAATCAGATAAGTTTTGACAGATGATTTTTACTTATTTGTGTTTCATGTATCATTGTTGCAGGAATTTTGACTAAGTAATGGTTGGTACAGGACTGGCCCTATTTAGTCGCATGTGCTTTTATCGAAACTTTTAACTTTGAGACCGACCCATATGTGTCCCCTCGCCATGTCTTTTGTTTTGGGACCGACCCATAGGCGTCCCCTCGCGCATATAAAGGTTTTTATAAACTGCATCATGTATTCATGCACTGTTTTCATGCATAAATCTTTCTCATGATTTATAAGCATACATTTTTTTCATGTCCCCTCATAAGTTACTATGTTTTTATGTCAAGTATGTTTTTATATTGTCATGGTTAACTTCAGTCTCATGCTGATTATGTTGTATACTCCTTCATGTTAAGTTGTTTCATGTTCCTTCATGATGACTTCGTCTTCACGTGATTATGTCTTACGTCTCTTTTGTTGTTTATGATTTCATGCAAGACACTGTTGGAATTCATTTAAATCCTGCTTTTATGATAGTCATGGTCGGTTTTCATTAATCATGCTTTCAGGAAAATCATCGTTGAAATTCGTTTAACCACACGTTAGCATTTCTCCATGCGACCAGAATGAGGTATATACTGGCATTGCTAGGTTATCATGATGGTCTTTCTAACCGTTTAACAGATTATATTTCCTTTAAAACCATGACAAATGATTGACCCCATACCGATCATTTCATGTGCATTCCGTGTGTACTCCATGTATCGTATTCAATGTGTATTACACGTATCTTAATCCATGTGTATTTTGTAACACCCCCAAATTTATACAACTCAATACAGCGGAAGACTCGTTGGTGTTACGGGATAGCACATTACTCACATCATAGACAACGCATAAAAATCGCGTCGTTTAATATTAAATCATTTACATTCATAAACAACAAAGTTACATCGGTCCCAAGTCATTATATTACATACAAAGTTTTACAAAGTATTTGAATGGAAAAATATTATTTAGGTGCGGGCCATGAATTCTTGTCGTCTTCCCGAGAATTACCTTCAAGTACCTGAGACAAAACATGTTAAAAGAAAAGGTCAGCGATAACGTCGAGTGAATTCATAGAGTTTAATAAATTCCATCAATATAACTTTGGTATAAAATTAGTACAAAAAATCAATTCGTACAAATCATTGTAATAGGACGTAAAATAGCCAAAATCATTTTATACAAATCTTTGTAATAGGCAATAAAATAGCCCAAGTCATTTTTATACAAATCCTTATCGAAAATCATAATATAGGCATTTGCCTTAAAAATCATTATACGAGCCAATGTCGTAAAAACATCATACAATACGTCTTATGACGTCGTATAAATTCAAATAAAAACCGTTATATGAATATGGTTATGAAAACCAAAACACGAACATAATATCAATAGTATGACCCTGTATTGCTAGTCAGGCAATACATCGTAATTCGAAGCGTCTAATAGTATTTCGTTAGTTTTGGATTATTATAAGCCGCATGACATTGTTACCTTACTAAACCAAAACGGGTAGCTAACCCGATACCAATTTTGCCCATCTAAAGTAGCGTGTTGTCACAAAGGTCACGCTATGGAAATCTTCTCATACATAAATTCGCTTACCAATCAATGTGGCACGACGGGGATCAACCGTCAAGGCGCGAACTGGGGTGATCGTCCCCAAATAGTACTATTAAATGCATAAGCGTCTACCAAATCCCGGTAGTTCACAATTCATGCTAATGGGACTTTTAGTGACATAACCTAACTTTAATAATCCATTTAATTTCATCTATCGGGTCCTTTAATCATTTATCGGGTCATACAATCGGGTCATTCAATCATTCGGGTCCAAATCAATAAACAAACAATCGGGACAAATAGTGTCCTAATTTTATAAAAACTAACATGTTATCTCCCTCGCGGGTTTATAAAACATTTATAAAACATTAAAAGAGTGCGAGGCTATGAACTCACGTTGATATGGGAAGGCGGGTTATCGGCGATTCAGACGTACGGTACGTGCTTCAATCACGGAAACCTAGACAAATAATACTCGTCTTAGACTCATGTCCAATGACTTTATAAAAATAACAATTATGTATACATATGATGATTATATATATATGATGATCAAGTGGGTTTACATATTCTCGTTTACTCATTTTAGTGTTATATGTCGATAACTTTTATACTAGTTTACTAGTTTCACCTATTTTCGTGTTTTAAGTCCAATAAACTTATTATAAGTTCTTTAACTTGTTTTAATCCATTTTATACCTATATTATCAGTATCTATACTTTATAAGTTGGGCCCAAATGGGTTAAGCCCAATAATAAGTGTATAAGTGTTTAGTCCATTTTTGTTGTATTATTAGTCCACTAACGTTAATTTAGTCCGTTAACGTCCGTATGTCCTATAGTTCGGGTTTTATCGGTTTTTACTTGTTATACATGTCTATATATCAGTATATAAGTTTTATAAAGTTTTCATTAGACGGGTCCAACCATCTAAGTTTTATCTAACAAAAACGTTAATTTTACGGTATTAGCCGAAAAGGTCGTAAAAATCATGTTTATAGTTTTATAACTTATAAAACTTAATAAGTTACCATTTTTATAAAATGTACACTTATTTAACCTTTTACATACTTATATAAATAAAATCCATAAGTTAGTGGGTTTTCATTTATATTTTATACTATTAAATTTTGAGTGCTTATATAATAGTATTATTCTTTAATTCCAAAAATCGGATTTTTATCTTTACTTTCACCAAAACTGCCATATCTTGAGTTCTATATAGAGATAGAAGCTCAAATTTTTATCACATAAACTACATGATATGTGCTACATTTAACTCCTTTATAGCTACTGTTGAATCATCTTCTAAATAGTTTCTAAAAATCGTCCAAAACAGTGAACTCAGATTTATACCTTAAACTTGTTTTGATCATATCTCACTCATTACAATGATTCCATTGCATGGCCAACTCTCACATGTGTACAAGACCCATAGCTTACTGTAAATACATTCTACTTCATCATTTTATCAGTCCATGACCTGTTTCTTTACTGTTTTATACAGCCATCAAATTTAACCAAGATTTTAACCTTGTTTCTTATGGTTTTTCACCTTTTTAATCATGTTTATCAACACCAAATCCCCACATAACATTTTTATCATCATATAATCATCATATACATATACAATAGGAAATAAAATACATGTTTATATAATCAAAATAACAAGAAGATGAGGAGGACAATCTTTATACCACCAAGTTGATGTTGGTTGTGATCAAAACATGGAATTTGATGGAGAAACTTGTGATGCACCAAGACCATCTTCATGATCACCACTCTTCATGAATACCTTGTGGAAAATCAGCCCTACTACTCCATGAAAACTCCTCCTTGGATGTTATAACTTGCACCAATCTTCATCTTTTTGAATGAAGATTAACATATGTTAATTATAACATATGTTTTGTGGTTAAATTTTGTATGAATGGTGGTGTTTGTGGAGAAAATGGGACGGCACCCTAGAGAGAGTAGAGAGGAAATTGTGGTTTTGCATGAGAGAAAATGAGTTGTTAGTTTGTGTGGATGGTTTTGTGTTGGAATGGTGTAAGCCTTAGCTTACATTGTAAGCAAATGAAATGTGTTATGCTTCATTGTGAAGCTTTGACACATAAGGGGTGTTAGTTGCTTAATGTTGGCCGGTTTTGGGGGTGGGACAAGTGTCCCACTTGTCTCATCCCCATTTATTTACGGGTACTCCTCGATTCTAGTTTCCTCGATTTGCGTGCCCTCGGGTCGTTTTACGAAAAACGTTTTTATAAATTATGAATCAACGTCACAAAACGAATCCAATAAAAATTGTTTCATCAAAAACGGAGTTCGAAAACGTAAATACGTAATCCTAAGGTTTCCGGTTTAGTCGTAAAGGACGTTAAAATAAAATCGTAAGTCCTAATCTCTTCTCGTAAATTTGTGAGTTTATGAACCAACACAAATTTAAAACTCCAAAATAATATTCATGGATAAATTTAGTTTCTGAAATGTCGGACTGTCACCAAGGACGGTGTATGTAAACGTAAGCACGTAACGTTGAATCCTCCGGTTTAGACGTAGTCGATGCTACTCCAAGACGTAGATCCAAATTTCTTCGCAAAAATAAGTGAGTTCATATTGTATCATTAAAATAATATTTTCAAATAATATTTGAGAATAAAATATCAATCATAAATTGACGGATTGTCACATATTTCACTTGCAATACTTCACGAGTATTCGCTAGTCGATTCTGAATCATCTTAGGCGTATGTTCACTTGCTGATATTCTACAATATTGTTGATGCCGCTCATAACTTGGAGATGTTATTAAAGATTGATGTTGCTGATGTTTGGAGACGCTATGAGATGTGGATGCTGTTCACAAGCTAGAGATCCTACAAGACGAAGACAAAGGCGTCAGAGCAAAGCAATTGGACGAGAAGATGCTTCACCATCAGACGATTTTCATCAATCATTGTCCCTAATTCTTAGTTACATGTCACACGTCATTCAGTTGTCGTTTCAGTCATATGAGTGCAACCGGTACCAGCCAGCCACTCAGCTAAATCATGAATCACAGTCATGAGAATGACCGTCATGGAACTGACAGACAAGACGATAGTAACCACTACTACAACAGTAACTATCCTAGTAATCGCAACCGAAGCTCCGGCCGCGGACGTGATCAGAAACACAAAGGATCAGTGGTCCAACCGATCCGCCAATTTTGGCATGATAACCTAATATTTGTAGTTCTATTTGTTTCACATCTCGAGACACATGTCAAGACATCAGTTAAGACACATGTCTCACGTATACTTTCTGAAGACACATGTTAAGACACCAGTCAAGACACATGTCATGCTTACATTTCCCAAGACACGAGTCAAGACACATGACTCACGTCCAATTATGGAACATTTCTAAGAAATTCAGTGTACCCTCCAAGGGTATATCCATTTTGTTGTGCCATGTCCACAAGAATTTCAGTACCATCAACGGCGTATCAGTAAGATCTGTCACGATTGCTCGACGACACTTTCATCTCTTGCACCCGTATTTCATATATTCATAACCATAAAGGACGCCATTCGTATTCTCCATGTATTCGAAGGTTTTTCTTCAGCCTAATGATAAGGTTCAAACTGCTAACGCATTACCTCGGTTGGATGCGAGTTGAATTTCACCATAATTATGGACTATGAACAGCACGCCATGATACGATTCATGATCATGTACAGTAATGTCCAAGCTCCTGAATACATTCAGCTTGATTTCCATCACGAAAATCTGTACAAATTATCTATGCTTACAAGCATGTGCTTTGTTAGCCTTGACTGCTAAATTTTCTAGCTGTTAGTTAAGACACGACCATTGAAGTCCTTTTACGCTGACTAGCGGATTATTCCAAAATCTTCCCATATACTCCAGAAAAACATTCTAGAAGAAGGACGGTAACATGATATTATGTGTCGACTACCGTCGATTTTAAACAAATCACCATTCATAACCGTTATTCTCCTCCACGTATTGACAAGATCGGATTCATTTAGGGTGTTAAACATTTTTCCAAGATCGGATTCATGATTATGCTGCCAACAGTGACGAGTGAAAGAGCAGGACATGTCCATGACTGCTATTCGTACACGACTCGGTCATGTTAGACTCATGATTTTGTTTTAGTCTCATAAATGCTCCAGCAGCATTATAGGCTCAATAAATTGAGTTTCCATGAACTCATAAACAAATTCATCATTATTTTCATCTATGACAACCTAACCTTCTCTAAAGTCTAAAGAAGATCAGGGAGACCATATGTACACTATGTTGAAAATTCTACGACAGGAGAAATTTCACCCTGAAATTCTCAATATAAATTCTGGTTGATTACAGTGACACGCTGAATCACATGGATTCGCACGGTTAATCTTACCATGACTCAGCTTATGGCAAAGGTGAGAACCCTACACTACATTAGGTGTTCCAAGAAAATCCTACGCTAAGAAAAGTCTAATTTCGGAGACTTATAGTTCCGCAAATTTCTATGTATCAAGTTTCTACGAAGCAAGATATAGTTACGTTCATATCTAAGTACCTGACATACCAACAGGCTAAGATAGAACACCAACAGACTAAGATGTTTCGCCACCGGCAAATATTGTGAACAGAATTGGGACAAGATCTCCATGGATTTTGGTTACCAGATTAACGCAAATCCAGAAGAAGCATGGTGCTATATGGGTTATTGTCAACCGTTTGACCAAGTCTGTAGAATCCTTACATCCGTAAGGATTTCAGAACCAGCAGATTTATCGGACGTGTTCTAGCCAGGGTTCATCCGATTACTTGGCAATCCCTCAGCTATCGGGTCAGGCAAAGGTTCGCTTATGTGCTCCTTATTTACGTTCACGTTCTTGTTCAAATTTCACGACTTGCTTTCACGCTCATGTTCATGACACTATTCACGTTCATGATGGTAAATTGTCTTACGATCTTACGTTCATTTTTTTCGTTCTGGGAAGTTTTGCAAGAACTTGAGAGACCAGACTCAAAGTTTAGTATAACTCTCTATCCTCAGACAGACGTTTCACGTCACATTCCACGTCTCACCTTATAGCGTTTGGCATTACCACAGTTGTATTCCATGTTCACGATATGTTTCACATGTCATGTTCCTTCCACATTCCTCATATCACGTTCACGATATGTTACACGTATCACTGATCACGATATGTTTGCCCATACTACACTCACCATATCTCCACGTATCACGTTCAAAAATTTTCACGTATCACGTTTAAAATTTTTCACGTATTACGTTTCAATATGTCTTGCGCATCGTTGCTAATTATCAGTTAGGTTAGATTATTTTGTATCGTCATGTTTCAGTTACCCTGTCACGTTAGCTATTATTTCCTCGATCGAATTCAGGGGATCTATCTTACGTAGATGACAATGAACTTTTCGTGTTTTCAAGTCAAGTTCAGGAGGACCAAGATTATCATTGTGTCAAGATCTTGTAAAGGAACTGTTCCAAGAGGGAAGCCACGTGGAAACAGACAAGTTCATCCTGACTTCTTATCTGTTTTTCTCTTATCGATTAGATATGTCCTTTCAGTCAGGTCACGTTCCATGTCCTTTCAAGACATGTCACGTTCCATGTTCCTTTCTATCATGTCACCTCCATGCCCTTTTATCTTACATACCCTCTCAGTTTGATTCGGGTATGTTTCTCTTTCAGTTTACGTTATCTATAATTCGGGGACGAATTATTCTTTTTAGGGGGAAGATTTGTAAAAACCGCATGCTTTTACCATGAATAGTACCCTTATGATCGTACGTACATGATTAGAACTTTCCTTATTTAGCATCTTTACGTTTCACGAATAAGAAATTCAAGTATTACGTACGTGTTATTACACGATAAGTATTTAATACGTATTAATGAACGATAATTATTCCAATAATAATTATAATCACGAACATACGAACATGAAATCATGAACGTAAATTAATCACGAACTAATATTACGTATGTATATATAGTTATTACGAACACGAATAAATATATTAAGTCACGAACGATAACTAAGTAATCACGTAATTTACGAACACGAGAACACACTATTATTTTAGACACGGAAAATGTTCGGGTTACCCCTTTATGGGCCCCATACCCACGGCTACACCAAGACCAAAAGGGCCTAGCCCATTTATTTTTTTACTAAACATGGAAAAGAGGAAAACATGTTTCATATTTACAAAAATTTAGAAAAGCAAGAAACCCTAATCCCTTTTTCTTCTCCTTCTTTGGCCGTCGGGTTCAAGAACACCAAAGGGGTGTTTCGGTTTGATTTTGGTCCTTGATTTATTGAAAGGATCGTAGTGTGTTCATCCTTCTCGATTTCACGTAATCGGTATACACCCTAACTTCTTTTATTTTTGTGTTTTGATTTATTTAGTCACATAAAATCATGATGTTTTTAATAAACTAATTAAAAACAAATATAAACATGTTGTAATCATGGGGTTTAAATCAGTTTAGGGTTAAGGGGTATTTGTTTGTTGTGGCCGACGCCTAACCGAGCCCCAAGGGTGTCTCGGCTTGGGTTTACTCGCACCACCGAGACCACATGGTCTCGGTTTGGTGGTGGTTTGGTGATGGTGGTGTCACGGCAAAAACAAGGGCAAGAAACCCCGGCCTAGGTCGGGGTATGGTGATGTTTACGGGTCCAGTTCATGGGTTTTAATCACGGGTCCGGTTCACACATATTAGATTCAAAACACGGTCCGGTTCATGAGTTATTTTTCAAGGTTTATTATTTTTACAAGTTATATTATTTTTTTTTACAAGACTTAAAATTAAATTAATTAAAGCATGAACATGATTAATTTAATTTACATGACTTAGGTTATTAATTTTATTATTAATTCATGAATTTTAACCTAAGTATTTATCTTTAATTAGACTATATAATTAATTAATTATTAAAACCATGACTATAATTAATTAACTTACATGACTTAGGTTATATTATTAATAGATAATAATACATGTTTTAACCTAAGTATTTTACCCTTATTTAATTAAAATCATGTTATATTTAATTAAATGCTTTAACCTATAGTTTATTTAATTCACATGAAATAATTAATAAACTATACTATATAATAACATGACTTAGAATATTAATCAGAAAACACTTAAGCTTATATAATTAGCTTAATTATCCAGCTTATATCTAATTATGAAAACTTCCTATTTTTAGAAACTTATTTAATTAAGGCAGCTAATCTATTTATGAAAACTTTCTATTTTTAGAAACTTATCTATTTTAAGCAGTAATTCTATTTTTGGAAACTTTCTATTTTTAGAAACTTTCTATTTTTGGAAACTTTCTATTTTTGGAAACTTTCTATTTTTGGAAACTTTCTATTTTTGGAAACTTTCTATTTTAGGAAACCTGCTATTTTTTTAGAAAGTTACTTATTATTACACACAAGTATAATAATACATGAAATACAAGTAATACTTAATCAGAATAGACAGAGTATATGATAACACAATATAAAGCTTAATTCAGTAAAACATGACATGAACATATAAAACAAGCTAAGACATGATATAAAACCAGTTGCGTACTCAGTAATCAGATACTTATACACGTATGTATTTATGTAGCATTAGTGATACCGAAGTAGGACTCTCTTCCGTTCGTCTTCTTCGTTCACTGGACATAAGGTACGGATTCTCCGTCCTTTCAGTATGGACATTCTTTCCTAATTAGGATTTCTCGTATGCAGCCAACTGTTTCCCGATATGTGTTTTATATGTTTTGATTGCTTATGTTTAATTAGAATACCTAAAGCCATATACATGCATGACCAGTTTCACCTAGTTATGGAGGTACCATAACCATAACACTAGAGGCACTGGTGTTATGACTTCACCACGACGGAGTGATAGCTCGTGGCGTCCCTTTCAGCTTTTGGCCATTTATTATATTATCAGGTGCGGTGTATGGGTGCATCCTAGTTACATGTTTTCAGCAGATTACTCAGTGTGAATGTGGTGTGTGTCTTGCATCCTTCACAAGGAGCTGATCCCTCCTACCCAAAACCAGTATATTAAATTAGAGGAAGTCCCTCTAATTTGCATGACGAGGTCACCCCTCCAAGTATTCATGCACGTTGATATTTCATGACCTATATTGGCTAATGGTTAACATGTTAAACAGTTTTCATAAGATAAACATAAGGCTTTTCAAACTATAAAACCAGTTTTATGAACATGTTCCAGGTTTTCCAGGACTTATACATTTCCGCTGCTATTAATATTATTTATGTTTCAGTCTTTCATGCTATGTCGTATATCCGTGCACTGAGCGTTATGCTCAACCGTTACTTTCCTTTGCATGTCCCAAAACGGCAGGTACCTAAAGTTAGACTGGAGCATTTGGAGGACACGCATAGGATGGGAGCTACCTTAGACTTCTTCTTCTCATGCCTTCATATATTTATGCTTGTTTAGTCTTCCTTTTGTTTATTTACTTTATTTATGTTTTGGGCTTATGTTTGGGGACCGATGTTTGATTCTGGTTTCCCTATGGTCATGTATTTTTAGTACATATTACCTTGCATGCTTTGATGACACGCCATAATTACGCGTAACGGTCCACTTATCAAAGTGGGGTGTTACATAGCGGGTGTTTTTCTTTTTATTCTTTTCAACTTTCTTTGTAGGGAATAAAGAAAAATAAGAGCGGCTTGTGAAAAAAATGAGTGGCTAGAAAAAAAAGACAAAAAGAACAAGAAAAAAAATAATAATTATACAAGATTCCCAAGAGGGGCAGTGAAGTGTTAATTATATTAGCTATTGAATTCCAATATTACTCTCACAAGGGTTGCGGGGATTTAATAGTTGCTCCAATCCAATATTACCTTGACGGGTTGTGGGATTGAAGATCCAAGGTCTCCAAAAGGCGACCGATATAAATTATTGCGTGAGTATTATTTTTCTTTCCTTAACGAGTGTGTAGATACTTATTAATGCATGACATAAGGATCTTACACATAAAATGAATGACTTATTATTTTGGGTCGGACTTATATCAATTGTGGGCGGTTTTTCGAGTAATGGATAAGATGGTTACTTAAGATTAAAACCGTGCTTCCTTATTTTGAGATTTTACACTTCTTATATTTCACGCTTTAAATAATGACAAATTTGCCCAAAAGCAATTTGCTCAAATAATAACCGGTCTTAGAGGCATAATAAGTGGGGGTATAATAGTAACACAACTAATTTGTATGAATAAATCGATGCACTTTCACTTATGGATAACAATGATCTTGTTTTTAAGCTTGGTATGGGGAAAGTGAAACTTGAGGATGATAAGTGTTCATGGTACCAAGCCCTAATGAAAGTCCTTGATTTATTTATGAGTTATTTCCATCAAAATCATTTCAAGAAAAATCCAAAAATATATAAATAGAATTGTTTTCCTTTGCATTGCATTGTAAAAATCATAATCATGCATCATATAGTGTAGTGTAGTGTAATAGCATTCCATATTGGCTAAGGTGGATGTAAAACCCGTATTTAAAATCTTCGAATATTAAATACACGTTTGCTCAGCTTTAACTTTAATTAAACGTAAACACTAAATACACAGTCTCAGTTTATTAAACTACTACAACAAAATAATTATTTAGAAAAAAATTATTAAGTTTCAGAAAACACTACGTACGTATTAATTATTAAACAGAAAATAACTAAACATTAACAGTAATTACGCAGTCTCAGTTTTATTTAAATATTACAAATAAATAATTATTCAGAAAATAATTATTAAGTTTCAGAAAATACGTATGTATTATATTTTGGACCGCGGTTTTAATAACAAAAGAAAACAAGGAAAGAAAATGGTCTTTGAGCCCGGCCCGTCTTAAAACAAACACAGGAAAAACAAAAAGGATTTTGTGCATTTCATTTTAAGAAGTAAAAAAAAGTAGGGTTTCTTGTGCTTGGGAGTACCACCGGCTAGATCAACACCAAAAGGGGGTCAAAAACTAATATTCGTATTTGGCATTATTCGTATTGGCTACTGTGCAAACATAAGAATAAAGATTTGTGTTGGGAAGCTTTTGTGCTCACATGAATTTTTTTCTTTTGTGTGTTCACACGTAGAAAACATTTTGTATACACACAAATGTGACTTTGTGTTCACATGAACAAAATTGTGTTCACACGGATAGTACAAGGAGTGGTCCCCATGGTGGTCGGTTCAATAAGAAAAGGATACAAAACATAAAGTGATTCGCTACTTATGGGGTATTTGTTTCAAACTTATTTTTTTAGTCACGTGTGATTGGTCCCACGACCAAAAAGGGTACGTTTGGGGATAGTTATAACATTAAGTTATTCTTACAAATTCAGTGGTAATATATATATATAATAAGTAGGCCAAGTTAGACAGAAAATGGAGACTTTATTTTGAGATTAGCGACGGTTTTTGTGACACTAAATTCCGTCGCAGATTTGGTTACAACAGTTTTATTGACAGTTAAAAAAAACTCAACTTTTAGTCGCACTTCTTTTAGTGACAGATTTTATGTTGCTAAGTCAAATAGGCAGATTTAATATATTTGTTGAATTGTTTTAGTGCGACCGAGAAAGGGGTATCTCGGTAGGCTCGAGATATAGTTAAAATAATAAAAATGAAGATTTTAAATTATACCTTTTATTACTTATTTTTACAAATGTCTTAATAATATATTTAAATGAATTAAATTAAAATAGCTTTATAATATTTAAAAGGGTATAATTTTATTAAAGAAAATATAAATGATTTAGGAAACTTTCTATTTTAGGAAACCTTCCATTTTTTAGCAGGTTACTTATACAGTATAGTACAATAATCAGAATACAGTATAGAGTACAGTTATCAGTAATCAGATGTATGAGGTATACACTAATAATTATATATTTAAAGACAGTCAGAATCATCTAGGTCTACACAAAACAGTACAACTGTAATAGAAGAATAAAATATTAAACTAAGAACAGTTAAGATCAGTAAAATAAACAAATACCAGTTAACTTATTCACGTCCTTTATTCATGTAGCTCGAATGAAATCAGAGTAGACTTTCGGTCAGTTGATCTCAGTCGGTACTAGACACGAGGTACGGATTTTCTGTCCTTTAGTAAGGACTTCCTTCTATGCATGATTAGGATTCCCCGTCTGCAGCCAAACGTTTTCCCCATTTTATGTTTTAAGCTTATCAGTAATCACTTTAATAACTAAATAAATTGCCTCAACTTTATATACAAGCATGACCAGTTTATGTACTAGTTACGGAGGTACCGTAACCATGACACTTGATGCACCGGTGTCATGACTCACCTGTAGGAGAGTCATATCATGCAGCGTCCCATTCAACTCAGCTTGGCCATGTTATCAGTATTATTAGTGGGGCGTATGGATGCATCCTAGGCTTATCAGTTTACAGTTTATCAGGTGAATGTGGTGTGTGCTCTACATCCTTCACATTGGAGCTGATCCCTCCACCCAGCACAGTTATTTAGAGGTCACCCCTCTACAGAATGACGAGGTCACCCCTCTATGTATTCATGAAGCAGTTGTTACAGTACATGACCTATATAAGCTCTTGGCACTAAAAGACAGTAAAATATGTTTTCAGGATTAACAGTATAATTCAGCTTTAACAGTTTATAAATCAGACTTATCAAATTTTCTACAGTTTTCATCACATTCCATATATCAGTCTTTCAACTTTAGTAATTATTAATCATCTCAAGTTCAGTATATTCTTATCATGCATTATATCCGTTCACTGAGCGTTATGCTCAGCCGTAGTTCTTTCATGTTCTAACGGCAGGTACACCAGGACACTCTTAAGATTCTAAGAGCATGTGCATTGGATGGAAGCAATCCAGACTTCTTTACTTTATGCACTTCATTCTTATATTGCCTGTTGGATATTCTTCAGTCCTTTCTTTCAGTATTTTACTTTTCATATTTTGAGCTTAGGTTGGATTACCGATGTTTGATTCCGGTATTTCCGTTATGGTCAGTTAATGTTTTAGGACATTTACCTTATGCTTTGATGACACACTATAAATACACGTAACGGTCCACTTATCCAAGTGGGGTGTTACAATTATGGTATCAGAGCGCAAGGTTCGACCTGTAGACTCTAAAACTTGACCTGTGAATAGTGGGTAGTCACCAGGAACTTCCCAGATTTTGGCGTTGTTATCTTTCATGTTTCTCAGGGATTATTCAGTCAGTTTTCTTCATTTATCAGCCAGTTTTCTTAAAGTTTTGACTAAGTAAAAGGTTGGTACAGGACTGGCCATATTTAGTCGCATGTGTTTTTCATTCGAATTTTGTTTTGGTGAACCGACCCATAGGCGTTCACCCTTGCCCGTTCAGATTTTGTATTAGTAAACCGACCCATATGCGTTTACCCTTACTCATGTTAGATTCATGTTTTCAATCAAATATTACTAGGTGAACCAGCCAAAAACGTTCACCATTTTTCAGGTCAAATTTTCATGCCTTTCAGTCGAATGATGTTTTGTGAACAAATCCACAGTTGTTCACCTTTGTCATATCAGGACATTTCATAAACATGACAAGTATGGATTGGACTACAGCCAACCATAGTTAGTTCCAGATTATAAATTTCTACACATGACAGTTCTAATAAAATTTTGACAAATATGGATCAAACAAGAATCGCCCATACTTAGTCACATGTTTTCTTCTTTGGATTCTGTGGATTAAACCATAGCCATCCACATTAGTTGATATTAAACCTCAGTTGATTAGACTTGCTATGTTCTTTGTAGCAGTCAAATTTTCATACCCTCATGATGATGTCGTCTTCGTGCTAATTCAGCTTCATGTCTTCTTATGAAGATTACGTTTTCAGCAAGGTGATGATGTTTTCATGCTAAGATACAGAAGGGTTACAGTAAAATCCTGTTTTTCATAATAAAGCATGTTTGGTCCTCATCAGTCATGTCATCATGCTGACCATTGTTAAAATTCCGTTTAATCATATCCTTGAACCTTTGTAAAACTAGCATTAAGTCTACGCCGAAACTACCAGGCTATCATGTTACCCATTTTAGTTCAGTTTACAACCGTTTAAATCAATTTATTTCTTTGATCATGTCAAACAAACGACACCAGTATCGATCATCCAATAAAATTTCCACATGTGCCATGTACAATATTCCATATGTAATCCGTGTACAGTGTCTCAGTTATACTCCATGTACAGTATTTCATGTGTACTCCACGTATAGTGTCTTAGATATGCTCCATGTGCAGTATTTATTATGTACTTCATGTACAGTAGTCCAGGTGTACTCCATGTACCCTACTCCATGGATATTGCTAATCGAACCTCAATCATCTCAGGCGTCTCCACCTTTCTATATTCTCCCAGATGCTGATGCTGCTCGTGAGTTGAAGATTTTACTAGATACTGATGTTGCTAACACTTTGAAGACCTCACAATTGCTGATGCTGTTGATACTTTGGAGATTTCTGAAGATGTTGATGCTGTTTATACTATACAGACTCCACAGAGCAAGGACGAAAACTATAAATTTGAAAATCTGACAAAACTTCAACCATCAGACACTACCATTCTATTCCATGCTTTTACTTTCTCAACTAGATGTCACGCTTCATGCAGCTAACCTTCATTCAGAAGAGTGGGAACCGTTACTCAGCCGGCCACTCAGCAGAATAATTACAGAAATTTCGGTCGTAATAATGACCGTCGTGAAACTGACAGACAAAGCGGTAATGACAATCACCGTGCTTATAATTATCAGTCAGTAACCATCGAAACTCAAGAACGGATGTGGCCAGGAATAACAGAGGTCAGCAGTCTAACCGGTCCGCCAACCCTAGCAGTTACCAGAAATTTTTTAACATTATTCAGACTCACCCATTAAAATACATATCCAAACAACAGACAAGACACAGGTCTCAAGTATCATTTCGGAAGACACTTGTCAGGACACCAGTCATGATGCACATCATACGAATATCTTCTCAAAGTACGAGTCAGAACTCATAACTCCGTATGTTTGCTAAACCAGGCCCTTAGAAATTCAGGGTACCCTCCAAGCGGGTATACCTGTTTTGTCATGCCATGCATAAATCAAAGCATTAAAAAATCAGTCACCACCACAGGAGTATTGTCCAGATTAGACATGCAGTGTTCATTCTGTGAAGTTACAGGCGATACAAATTCAGTGAAATCTACCACGTTTACTTCACGTATTCATATGTCAGCTTCATCTTAAACCGGGTATTACCTACCTCCTAACCAGAAAAGACTCCACAGCATCACCATACTTATAAAGTATTTTCCTTCCAGTTGAAGACGAGATCCGTCTTACTAACTCCTGATTTGTTCATTATATTTCTGCCAAAGAAATCAGTACAAATTGTTTCAGCTTTACAGGCACGTGAATTATTATCTTATAGCTGTGAAGACTTCTAATCACCATTCACGATGCGACTTCTGAAATTTCCTTAAATTCATGATCAGCAGTTTATCCCAAGTTTCCAGATGTCATTCTAAAAGGTTTTCCAGAAATTCCTTACTAACCACGAGACAGAGTTTAACATCGAGCTTGTCTCAAGGACAGAAACTGTTTTCAGAACTCTTTATTCCAGGGCTTCAACTAAGTTAAAGGAGTTGCAGCAATTGCTGCAAATGTTAACGGAACGAGGCTTTATTCGCCCTAGCACACCATCAGGAGGTGTATTGTTTCTGTCTATCAGAAAGAAGGTCGTTAACATGAGATAATGTATCGATCACCGAAAATTTTACAAGATCACTATTTATAATCGATCTTTATTCCACAAATAGAAGGTTTAACTGATCTGCTACGATGTCTTAAATATTTCCCAGGACCATTCACGATCATGCCACCAGTAGTGGTGAGAGAAAGAAAATGATGTTTTCCAGACTACTGTTGCACACGTTATAGTCTCTCTAAAATTTTGATTTATGCTTCTAAGCTCCGTAATACTCCAGCTATAGTATGAAATTTATGAATAAAAAATTTCCCATGTTTCTCAGGCAAAACTGTCAGTATATTCATTGATAACATTTTGATCTGGTAATTCTAAAGAGAAGTACAAGAGAATCATCTTCTCACAGTTGAACAAAATTTCCGATAGGAGAAAATTATATAAGCAACTTTCCAGATGTAAATTCCAGTTGAACAAGGTGGCATTTCTGAACCACCCAATTTAAGCAGAAAGAAATTTCAGAAATCCTGCGAAGGTGAAGACTATCACCAGATGGTCAAGACCGACGTTTGTGACTAAAGTACGAAAATTTTCTAAAACTAAATTGACTGCTACCGCAGAAATTGTTGACAGTTTTCACCGGAAATTCTTCCATGGTTGTTCAACCAGATTTCCACCAGAAGGTCCCATAATCCCAGGCAGAATTTTGGTAGAAGCAGTATCACACATTGATGCAGCTATGTTCATATCTAGATGCCTGGCATACCGCAGGTTCAAGATAGAACGCTGTCTTGTTGGTGAGTTACTACAATCCTTAGAAATTTTGAGCAGAAACGAGACAAAATTCCATGAAATTGTCATCAGTTACCACAGACTCAGAAAAAGTATGATACTATCTAAGTCATCGTCAACCATGTAATCAGCCTGTGCGTTTCTTTCACCTGAAAGGATTACGCAGTAGCCGACCTACAGAAAAATTTAGCAGTAAATTGTATGAATTCAGGGTATTCCATCGAGCATTATATCAGATAGAATTCATGATCACATGTATGTTTACGTTCACTTTACGTTCACATTTATTTTCACTCTTATGTTTACCCCTCATTCACAGTATGATACTGTTTCAGTTTATGTTTATGATATCTCATGATTTAAATTCACGGTCCGCATTCATGACATTGTTCACATTCTGGTTCGTGTTTCATCTCGCGATATGCAGTTCACAGCTTATTATTAAAGATAGTTACAGAAAGCTTAAGAAACCCGACTCAAATTTAGCTCAACTTTTCCATACCCAGACAGATGTTTCACACCTCAGGCCGTATCGTTGGCATTCTTTCCTCAGTCAGTATACGATCATGATACGTCCTAGATCACGTTCACAACATGTTTTAAGTATCACATTCACAATATACTTCATGCACAGCGTTCCTCATATAATCGTGAACCACGTTCACAATTGCTCACGTAGCACATTCACAATTGTTCACGTAGTTCGTCCCTATATATTTTTAGCAGCTTGCTCAGAGTTATAAATGTTATCTTTTCAGAATATTTACACGTACCGTTTCATGTATCATACATGCTATAGTTTATTCAGTCTATCAGATTCAAAAAATCCATCTTAAATATGGAACTAGAAACTATTCAGCATTGTCAGGACAGGGTCATCAGGACCAAGATTTTCATTATGTTTAGACCCTTAAAGGAATCGTTTCGAGCGGGAAGCTACTCGAACGGAGGAGTCCATCTGGACCTCTCATCACTTTACCTTCAATAAATCCAGTTAAGTTCTTTCAGTGAGGTTACGTTCCAGGTCCTCTTCAGCCATGTCACGTTACATGATCACTTCAGTCATGTCATGTTATACCTATCAGCAACATTATGTCTTAATTAGAAGACGATTTATCCTTCAGCTTAATTGTCTTTTCAGTTCACGTGTTCTTCCAGTTCTTATAACTTCATCAGTTTATTACCTTTAATTCGAAGACGAATTTCTCGTTTTTAGAGGGGAAGAATTGTAAAACCACAGCATTATCGCATCCTTAATTCGAGGACGAATTATTTTTTTTGCAGGGGAAGAATTGTAAAACCCGTATTTAAAATCTTCGAATATTAAATACGCGTTTTCTCAGATTTAACTTTAATTAAACGTAAACAGTAAATACACAGTCTCAGTTTATTTAAATACTACAACAAAATAATTATTTAGAAAATAGTTATTAAGTTTCAGAAAACATACGTACGTATTAGTTATTAAACAGAAAATAATTAAACGTTAACAGTAATTACGCAGTCTTAGTTTCATTTAAACATTACAAATAAATAATTATTCATAAAAAATAATTATTAAGTTTCAGAAAATACGTATGTATTATATTTTGGACCGCGGTTTTAATAACAAAAGAAAACAAGGAAAGGAAATGGGCTTTGAGCCCGACCCGTCTTCAAACAAACACAGGAAAAACAAAAAGTATTTTGTGCATTTCATTTTAAGAAGTAAAAAAACTAGGGTTTCTTGTGCTTGGGAGTACCGCCGGCTAGATCAACACAGACCGGGGGTCAGAAACTAATATTCGTATTTAGCATTATTCGTATTGGCTATTGTGCAAACATAAGAATAAAGATTTGTGTTGGGAAGCTTTTGTGCTCACACGAATGTTTTTCTTTTGTGTGTTCACACGAAGAAAACATTTTGTATACACACAAATGTGACTTTGTGTTCACATGAACAAAATTGCGTTCACACGGCTAGTACAAGGAGTGGTCCCCATTGTGGTCGGTTCAAAAAGAAAAGGATACAAAACATAAAGTGTTTCGCTGCTTATGGGGTATTTTTTCGAACTTATTTTTTTAGTCACGTGTGATTGGTCCCACGACCAAAACGGTGCGTTTGGGGACAGTTATAACATTAAGTTATTCTTAGAGATTCAGTGGTAATATATATATAATAAGTAGGCCAAGTTAGACAGAAAATGGAGACTTAATTTTGAGATTAGCGACGGTTTCTGTGACACTAAATTCCGTCGCAGATTTGGTTACAACAGTTTTAAAAAAAACTCAGCTTTTAGTCACACTTCTTTTAGTGACAGATTTTCTGTTGCTAAGTCAAATAGGCAGATTTAATATATTTGTTGAATTTTTTTAGTGCGGCCGAGAAAGGGGTACCTCGGTAGGCTCGAGATATAGTTAAAATAATAAAAATGAAGATTTTAAATTATACCTTTTATTACTTATTATTACAAATGTCTTAATAATATATTTAAATGAATTAAAATTAAAATAGTTTTATAATATTTAAAAGGGTATAGTTTTATTAAAGAAAATATAAATGATTTAGGAAACTTTCTATTTTAGGAAACTTTCCATTTTTAGCAGATTACTTATACAGTATAATACAATAATCAGAATACAGTATAGAGTACAGTTATCAGTAATCAGAAGTACGAAATATACACTAATAAGTATATATTTAAAGACAGTCGGAATCATCTAGGTCTACACGAAACAGTACAACTGTAATACAAGAATAAAATATTAAACTAAGAACAGTTAAGATCAGTAAAATAAACAAGTACCAGTTAACTTATTCGCATCCTTTATTCATGTAGCTCGAGTGAAATCAGAGTAGACTTTCGGTCAATTGATCTCAGTTGGTACTAGACACGAGGTATGGATTTTCCGTCCTTCAGTAAGGACTTCCTTCTATGCATGATTAGGATTCCCCGTCTGCAGCCAAATGTTTTCCCCATTTTATGTTTTAAGCTTATCAGTAATCACTTTAATAACTAAATAAATTTCCTGAGCTTTATATAAAAGCATGACCAGTTTATGTACTAGTTACGGAGGTACCGTAACCATGACACTTGAGGCACCGGTGTCATGACTCACCTGTAGGAGAGTCATATCTTGCAGCGTCTCATTTAGCTCAGCTGGCCATTTTATCAGTATTGTTTGTAGGGCGTATGGATGCATCCTAGGCTTATCAGTTTACAGTTTATCAGGTGAATGTGGTGTGCTCTACATCCTTTACATTGGAGCTGATCCCTCCACCCAGCACAGTTATTTAGAGGTCACCCCTCTACCGCATGACGAGGTCACCCCTCTATGTATTCATGAAGCAATTGTTACAGTACATGACCTATATAAGCTCTTGGCATTAAAAGATAATGAAATATGTTTTCAGGATTAACATTATAATTCAGCTTTAACAGTTTATAAATCAGACTTATCAGATTTTCTATAGTTTTCATCACATTCCACATATCAGTCTTTTAGCTTCAGTAATTATTAATCATCTCAAGTTCAGTATATTCTTATCATGCATTATATCCATTCACTGAGCGTTATGCTCAGCCGTAGTTCTTTCATGTTCTAACGGCAGGTACACCAGGACACTCTTAAGATTCTGAGAGCATGTGCATTGGATGGAAGCAATCCAGACTTCTTTACTTTATGCACTTCATTCTTATATTGCCTGTTGGACATTGTTCAGTCGTTTCTTTCAGTATTTTAATTTTCATGTTTTGAGCTTATGTCGGATTACCGATGTTTGATTCTGGTATTTTTGTTATGGTCAGTTAATGTTTTAGGACATTTACCTTATGCTTTGATAACACGCCATAAATACACGTAACGGTCCACTTATCCAAGTGGGGTGTTATAGTGGATTAATTATGAGAAAAGTGTAAATTGGTGCATTAAAATGTGGCATTGCATGATGTCATGGCAATGATCAAGTGTAGGGGATTTGATATAAGTGAAATCTCATATCAATTATATCATATTTAACCCTAAAACACAAAGTAAAATACCTGATTTTGATTTATAAAAGCAGTATTATGGGTTTACTTTGTTGCTTGTGCTTGTGTAGGTAAAAATAAATATAAAGCAAACAAGGAAATTAAGCCAATATTGATGAAGAAAAGACAAGAGAAGGATGAAAAGTGAGAAGTCAAACAAAGTCAAAGGACCTTTCTTGACAACTTTGAAAGTAGAAGGACTAAAAGTGCAAAGTTGGAAAAGTCAAGAATAAAGTCAAACATGGTCAAAGAAAAAGTCAGCAAGTCAAGGGATCATTTGTGTTCAAGAATGAAGCTAAAAGGGCCAAAATTGACAAACTTATGAAGATCCTAGTTCAAGTTTAAAAGCTGAAAACAAGAAGGACTTAAACTGCCAAATTTGAAAGATAATACTTGTTCAATCTGAGTGACATTCTTGTTAGCCAATAGGAAGGCTTTATTTGGTTAACGCGGATCATTGACCAACCACTTAATGAAGAAAGAGAGAAGACCAGTCATAAATGAGCCGAATCTCTACAAAAACTCGCACTATCCACTTCTTAGCAATCAAAACATGCCATGCAATAATTTCTACTATTCAAATGGATAGCAATCTGTGTGCTTATTATTGGACGAATAACAATTTTCCAAGTGTCACCTCCAAGCCCAGAACGTGGAAAATGATAGAGTGGATTTCACAAGAAGTTCTTAACATGAAAAGTGATCGGAATTACAAGACGAAGCTTTCCCACTTACCCAATTATGATGAAATCCATTGAATCAAAAAGGCCCAATTGTGTTCTTCACCTGCAAATCATAATTTATCAATTGAGGACACGTGGAAGGCTGCTATTTGTTGTAACACGTCACCAGCATCACCCTCACTCCTTTTCTACTCTATAAATACCCCTAGTTGTTCTTTATTTCTTGTAATGTAGCTAAGTGTGAAAATCACACACA
The DNA here is from genome assembly GCA_025667525.1 of Glebionis coronaria. Taxonomy (NCBI): domain Eukaryota; kingdom Viridiplantae; phylum Streptophyta; class Magnoliopsida; order Asterales; family Asteraceae; genus Glebionis; species Glebionis coronaria. Next base: position 179,822,621 of record CM046879.1, read on the forward strand.
CTTAGATTCTCTCTCATTTAGTTAGAGTTTAGCAGTTAGAAACTTCTCAAGTGTCTGACAAACACTTGAGATAGTTTGTTAGTTTGTTAGAATTCAGTTGTAACTACTTCCACCATTAATGAAATCATACTTTACCTAAATTCACTTTTACTCTCAATTATTGCCTTATTCTGCTATCCTACTGTTTTTATGATTGATTCCATTGTTCTTAAGTGAACAATGGAGTTGTTTTGAGCTTCATATGGTAGCTTGTTGATGATCAGACTATTCAGACTTGTTCTAGCTCACAACCATAGCCATTTCTTTGATCAAACATGTGAAGCAGGGGTGATTTGATGATGATGATGGTGAATCATGGTTTGTAGTTGTTGTAGATGGTAGATTGGGTGGTTGTTAAAGATTAAGTGAGCTCAACGCTCCACTTCATTACCAAAGTAGCCTTCAAACACACTCATAAGTCTTTCTTTAGTAAATTCTACTGAAAAGTAAATTATATGCTTATTTCTGCTTTCTTAGTGTAAAGAACTTGTTGATGCCTGCTTCTTGCTCATTTTTAGCTACTTGATCTGTTTTGAGTACTAGTTTTCCTTGTCTGATAAATAATCTTAGTTTCCGTATCTTAATCTTTGTACTTAACTGATAAGTGGTGTTTGGATTAGATAAGATTTCTTGATTCAGTGGAAGCAAGTTGTTGTTAGAGTCTTATATTCATTCACTATACTTGTGCAAGTAAGTTTGCAAGCTTTTGTAGTAAAATTAAAGGTCAAACAGGCAAACTGCACTTAAAAACTTTGGGTCATAAACAACAGCCAAAACATACTCAATTCAAGTGCCTGCCAAATCTTGATTATTGGGAGTTACGTATTGATTTTTGTTGCTGAGTGTAGTTTAACATCTAAGCTTTCCATCCATATTAAGTAGACTATACAGTTCTCCATATTAAGCAAGAAATAAGCCCTAGAATAAGCTGCTTAGCAATTGCAAGTTTCTATGATAAGGACTATTCTTTTTAGCATTTCCCACTTATCCTCTTCATAAATCTAGTGATTTTATTGCATTATCTTGTTGCCCAACTGATTTTAAGAGGTTTTGGAACTTTTTAGCTTTTGGTCAAAATTTGGTCAACGAAAGTCAACATAAGCTGTTTTTGCTTAATTTCACATTACAGCTTATTCACTTGATGATTTTTAATAATTCTTGTCATTACAGTCTTCTATAAGTTTGATCTATCATTTTCAAAAAAAATCAAGTTGTGTTTGTCTGGATAGGCTAGAAGCTTATTTTGAGCTTATTCCAGAAAGCTATTTTGAGTTCTAGGTCGAGTTAGCTTATTTCCTTTAAGCAGACAAAGTAAAATATGATTTTAAGCTTTTTGAAACAAATTAGAGCTTTTAAGATTGTGTAATAAGCTCAAACGAGCTTATTCTACTTGGGAACCCGTTTTTACTAAAAGTCTTGTTTTAATTGCACTTTAGTCCCCACATTTTAGGGAGTTGTTTAATCAACATTTAATAGTTAAGTTTTCTAGGTTTTGCACACTTAGGTACCTGGACTAGTAATTAGTTACATTTTAAGTTGGCAGTTTTACAAGTTGTTACACTTTTGTTTATAGTTTGTTACATGTTTCATTTCAAGTCCTTTTAGTTTCAAAGTTTACATTTTCTGTCCTTGCACTTTATAAATGTTACATATTTAGAAATTTTACAATTTGTGCATTTATTACTTGTACAATTTGCATTAATTGAAGTATGTGCACCTTGTTTTAGATCAGTACGGTTACGTAGTGATAATATTTTTACAATTTTTTACGTGATTTGTAAAATTAACCTTTATATAAAGGAGGATAATCACGCATCTATAGGAGCAGTGATTCTCCTCACAACCCCATTTTTATAATACTATCTCCCTCTCTCACAACCAAAAATTCGTCTCACAACCAAAACACACACTAGCACCTACACCTTTCTGTTATTTGATTTTACTGGCCCCGTTATGCATTGATTGATCCCCGTTGGTGGTTTAATTGGTGGTTTAATCTGCCCTTTAGCGAAATTGGGGTCAAGTTGTTGGTTTAATTGGTGTTAATCTGCCCTTTCATGATTTAATTAATGGGGGGTTAATTGGATGTTTCCCCCTCCCATTAATTGCAATTGTCTATTGCAAGATTGCCCCCTGCCATTAATTGTGATTGTCCGTTGTGTAGTGGCTACAGGAATCGTAGTGGCTACAGAAACCCAATCTTAACCATTGCAATTAATCCGTGTCGCGATGGTGTCCGTTGATGATGTGCCTCTTGCATCCATATATATACCAGCATCACCAAATAGTTGCATCTGGGTTTCCATTATTTGTGTTGTTGCTACAGTCGTTCTGGATCTTCTTTTCTTTTCTGGTGATCCAGTCTACAAAGGTTTGTAAGATTTAGCCTTTTTTGTTTGTTCTGTTTGTAACGGGGTCAGTAAAATCAAATACCCGAAAGGTCTAAGCGCCAGTGTGTGTTTTGGTTGTGAAACGAAATTTTGGTTGTCGGAGAGGGATTCTCCTTTATATAAAGGTTAATTTGTGGTTTTTTTTTAATTTGTGACTTTATATAAGATGCTTAGTTCATAGAGTTGGTTTCAGATGTTTTTTTTTAATTTATGCCCGTTTATATAAAATGGTTAGCTAAAGTGCTCTATTGTTCATTTGTGCATTTTATTGATCTGGCTATATAAAGTGATTTTTTTATTCGTAGGGATAGAAAGCTTGGAATGAATATGTTCGTTTGCTGGCCATTGTGTTACGCACCCGCCTTTTGTTGCTGCCATCCATGGCAGGCGACAATAAGGACGGTTACATAGCGATGCTGATAAGCTTATTGTCCCTGCACTTGGTTTTGGCCGTTTTTTTGTTTTGGAAATGTACACTGGTTGAGGTCTTATATATGGGGCAGTGATGATATTAATGAATGAATTTTGTGTTGATTAATTTGAACAAACTTTCAGATTGGTCGTTAATAAGTGTAAAAACACTTATCCTTTTACCACTTAATTATAATAATAACCAAGCCAAAACGTGTATTTTATGTCGTAAATGTCGGAATTATGCGTGATTTGTGTTTTTGTTGTGATTTAGGATCAAAATGTGAAAAGGGAAGAAAACACGGGCTTTCACGGGCTTTTATCGAAGAAAAAGACAAAAGACGAAGTCAAAAGATCAAGAGTGCAAAAAGAACGGAAGTCCAAGGCCTATTCTAAAGATTTATCGAAGAAAAGACTAAAGACGGAAGTTTAATAAAAGCCGAAGAACTCAAGTCTAAATTAATGAAGAAATTACAAGACGAGTTTAATTAATCCCGAGACAAAGTCGAAAAAGTCGAAGAATTAAGAAGACGAGAAAGAAAGAAAGAAGGAAGCAACACATGCTTAACCTCCCTAATCACTATAAATACCCTTCTAATCTCACATTAGGAGTTGTTGGCTATTTTGACAAACTAGTCTTCCATTTTAATTACTTGCACTTTTCTTAATTGCACCTTTAATTACTTGTCTTGCACCTTAAATTTGTAAGCTTTTAATTCTTGTCTTTACTTTAATTGTTGAATCTTAATCTTAATCAAGTTTTATTTTAATCTCTCATTCTACCTTTCTTGTCTTGATTTAATCTTTATGTTTATGTGCTTATTGTCATGCTTAGTTGATTAATGGATATGTTTTTATGTTATTGATTGTGTTTGCTTATTGAATTATAGCTTATTGTGTTTTTTTAAATTTAATTACGTGCTTATTAGTAATTTTTATAAAAAGTTGTTTTTAAATATTTTTATTATTTAGTGTTTTTAAAAGTTTTTAAATTTTGGTTTAATAAGTTTTTCTTAAAACTGATTTTGGTTAAGTTTTAGTTAAGTGCTTATTTGTTTCTATCTTAATATTAGTTTGTAGCTTATTTGATCCTTTTGGTTATCCGGGTTTGGTAAAACCCTCTTATTTCGAACAAAGCCTCAAATCCATCATTCCGAATAGTGCTTCGAAACCCCATTATTCCGGATAAGTCTCTTGGGAATTATTCCGGATAGTGAGCTTGTGAAGATTCCGGATAGCACGCTGGGGATTATTCCGGATAAGGGAAAGGTAAAGTATTCCGGATAAGCTGCAAGTTCTGGATTCCGGATAAGTATCCGGAATATATTCGGATAGTGACAGCTTGAGTGTATTCTGGAAAGGAATTTCTGGGTATTCAGGATAAGCCGCAGGGCAAATTATTCCGGATAGCCACAAGTGGATATTCCGGATAAGCATCTCGACAAATATTCCTGATAAGGGCATTTTCTGACTATTCCAGATAACCTTCCTCTTCAATATTCCGGATAAGGGTTCGGTGGAATTATTCCGGATAAGAGGCTGAACAAGATTTCGGATAAGAAACCGTTGGTGATTCTGGATAAGAGTGACAGTTTTATTCTGGATAAGCAGCAGGTTTGTCATTCAGGATAAGAGTAAGATTGGATTCCGGATAGTGACAGTATTTTGGATCCCGGCTCATGTTCTGTTTACCTCCTTTTTATATTAAGCATTTATCTTCCCGCCATTTTTCTCAAGTTTAATTTTAATTGTCTTTCTTTATTTTAATTTCAAGTTCACATTTTTATTACATTGTCAATTTAATTTTTCGTCACGCTTTAATTTTAAGTCATTTAATTAATTCACTTTTAAAAGTTTTTATATTGCACCATTTAAGTTTTAATTAGTTTTAGATTTAATTACCGTCAGTTACTTTAAATTTTTGCACATTTATTTTACAACGACCAAACATATTCTTTTTCACCAAAAGACGACTGAGTCACACGTTTTACCCTTTCTCAATTCGAAAAGACTGGACGATAACTTTTTATACTGGGCAAAATCCTTGTAATAAATGGCACCGCTGCCAGCTCTTTTCGTTAAGATTAACGGTTTTCTGTGAGAGACGCGTTGAATTTTGGAATCCGTTCACTCGTGAACGTTATTTTGCTTGTTTAAAAATTGTTAAAAATCCATAGAAATTAAAAAATTTCAAAAATCCAAAAAGATTTTAATTTTATTTTTATAGTGTATATATATTGTCTATTTCTTTGGTATCTTTTTCTTTTGCTTTTGCAGGTGTATGTGTACTAGATCTTCAACTTATTCTGAGCCCGAGACTCGTGAAGATTTAGATATGGCAGGTGTGAACAACAATAATAACCCACCGCACCTCAACAATAATAACAACAACAATGTTCTTCCACCACCCGACCTTCGAACGATGGAGGAGCTTTGTCAACCAATGATGAATGGACGAGGAGGACCGATTGCGCCGATGCAAATCACGGCTCCGGATTTTTCGTTGAAGCATCACATGATCCAACAAGTGCAGAACACTTGTCCATTTCGCGGATTACCGGATGATGATGCCAACAAACACCTCGACAAGTTCATTACCGTTACTCAAAGCATGAAGTTGCCCGGGGTTACTATGGATTTTCTTTGCCTTCACCTATTTCCACACACCTTATCCCACCATGACGAAAAATGGTTTGATCGTCTTCCAAAGAATTCAATTCATACTTGGGACGAGATGACTCAACGATTTTTGTCGCGCTACTTTCCACCATCCATGGTCACGAGCCTTCGAAATCAAATTAGTGGATTTACTCAAGAACCCGATGAATCACTTTTTGATGTTTGGGAACGATATAATGTTTTGATCGATCGATATCCAAACCACAACATGCTCCCCATCACCTTAATTGATACTTTCTACACCGGTTTAACTTTTCGTGATCGTGATACGATTAATGCAGCCGCCGGTGGCACATTTATGAAAAGAAGACCCGAGGAGTGTAGAGAGCTTATAGAGAACATGACTACTCATCACAAAAATTGGGATTCATCCGCATCTTCAAGATCAAACCCGAGAGTCAATGTTTCTTCTACTTCTGCGAACCCTGATATCACCGAATTGACCCGCGCAATGGTCGAAATGAGCAAGAACATGCAACTCTTGGCTACAAATCATCAACAACAAGTTAAATCTGTCACAATTTCTTGTGAGAATTGCGGCGGTCCTCATTCATACATTGATTGTCCTTCTACTCAAGAAAATCTGGAAAACGTGTATGCGGCTTATGGTAACTACTCAACGGAAAACCATCAAGCTCGACCTCAAGGTGTTCGTAACTTGCTAATTTACCGTTCTAACAACTTTCTTTCACCCGGTTTTGCTTCTTAAAACCACAACCCCAACAACTACAATAGAAGCAACCAAATCCCACCTAGAGATTCTAATCCTTATCACCCACCCGCTCAACAAACCCCACCTATTAATCATGATGTTGAAGCCTTAATGAGAACCCAAGGAGAGCAAATCAAGAATCTGCAAAGCCAAATTATCAATTTGAAAGGGGATATCACTAAGAAGGGTAATGACATTAGATCCGAGCTTCGACATGATATACAAACCTTCTTTAGCACTCAAACAAATGATTTGAAGAATATGTTGGCTAGTTTCTTACCAACCACTCAACCCTCTACTTCGGGCTCTCTACCTTCAAATACCGTCACCAACCCGAGAGCGAATGTGAGTGCTATTACTACACGCAATGGAGCAACCTTAGTAGGACCATCTATCCCTCCCCCAGTTACTCCATCTACACCTCCTCCACCACCATTTATCCCTCCTACTCCCACGCCTAGTATTAGTTCTCCATTACCGTCTCCACCTCTTACTGAAGTACCTAAGAAGAATCCTTCACCAACCCCACCTTCCACCTATAAACCAAATATTCCTTATCCATCTCGCTTATACAAGGCCAAACTGCAAACCAAGGATGACATTCAAGTGTCAAACTATTTGAAGAAAGTTTTGGAAATGACTATCACTTTTAGCCTTGTTGAAGCTCTAGCACAAATGCCTAAATTTGTTAATATGTTTAAGGAATTGCTTAGCAAGAAGGAGAAGATGGCCGAGTTCGTTAATACTCGATTGAATGAAAATTGTTTTGTCGTCCTTCTTAAAGAACTTCCGGAGAAACTTGGAGATCCCGGTCGTTTTGTGCTACCATGTACTTTTCACCAAACCGAAGAATTTACTGCCTTAGCCGATCTCGGGGCAAGTATAAATCCGATGCCTTTAAGTGTTTGGAAAAAGTTATCATTACCCGATCTTACTCCAACAAAGATGACTCTTGAGCTAGCAAATCGTACTCTCGCTTACCTCGTTGGTATTGCTGAAGACGTGTTTATTAAAGTTGGCACCTTCACTTTTCCGGTCGACTTTGTTGTTGTTGACTATGAAATGGACCCTCGTATTCTGTTAATACTTGGTCGGCCATTTTTAAGAACCGGAAAAGCTTTAGTTGATGTTGCCGAAGGTGAGTTAATCTTAAGGGTCGGGAATGATGCACAAGTATTTAAAATGGGGAAGATCACAAACAAATCCAATGGAAGAGAATCAGCGAATATGATTAGTGTGCTTGATGATTTTGTCGTCTACAACAATCCTCTATTCGATTCTTGCTATGATAATCCGTTGTTCCAAGATGATGTGGATGATTCTCTATCCAATTCTGATCCTCCACCAATTTATGATTCTCCATCGATCTTTGATGCTTATGATGACGATTCTAGTTCCAATGGAGATGATTATGATGATTTTATTTCTGAGTATCCAGACATGCCCACTTATGATGATTTTTATGAGGCTGATACTCTATCGAGTGATTCTTCACATGATAAAGATCCTCCGCCAACAACACTTGATCCTACTTTGGATGACTACTCATTTGAGGAAGACTTTGCTACTTTTCTCAACACTTACTTCCCAAATGAGAGTGATGCTCCTCCTTTGGACTTTGATGATTATGGTCTTTATCCTCCTTTGGATATGAAGAAACCCATTGTAAAGGAGAAGAAGCCGGCTGACACCGATATCCGCAGTACTTATGTCTTGACACCTCTCTATCCTCCTTCTGAGGATGAGATTGTGAGATTTATGACCGGATCCTCTTCAAGGTCTACTGAACCTGGGTGTTATTTTCCCCTAAAGGAAAAGGTGTTCGATCCCGGTATTGAAATTTTTAAGCCATCTCAGTATCCATCTGATGAAATAAAAGGAAAGATTTTTGGAACTTATGGAGATAGGCTTGCACCTCAGCACCCTTGCTACCACCGTGCTCCATCTTTGCTTAAGGGAACCTTGCCTACTCTTATTTGGCTTGCCTTGTTCGCCTTAAGCTTGTGCTATTTGATGGACGAAAACCATGTATTTGATCCCGATGGATGTGTTTCAAGCTTCCTCCTATGCTAATCAAGGTCGAGTCAGGCTCACGACTCGGTTAACAAAAACAAGCGCTTCTCGGGAGGTAACCCGCTGTATCTATCCTTTTTCTTTGTTTTTATAATAAGTGTAGGGGAGACCCTAGTATGTGTTTGTTGTTTTCTTTCTTATCATGTGCAGGGATTCGAGCTTTTAAAGATCCATTCTTGATGACTTTTGACGACCCGTGATTCCGTGTACCCGTCTTCCCGGTTCTATCCTAAACTCTTTTGATTCATTATTTTATCATTTATGATTGAAATAGGAATCACTTTAGATGTCTCTTCCTTAGCAAGATTTAAACAAAGTGCACAATGTCCTAAGTGTAGGGGAGGTTACTTCCACATGCTTAAACATTGAGGACAATGTTTATATTAAGTGTAGGGGGACTTCTATCGAAGTTAAGTGGCCTTTTCCTTGTATTTGTCCTCATTTTTTACCGAAAAATTGTTTTTTCGACATTTTTCAAAATTTTTGATCTATTTTGGCCTATTAGTATTTACCTTTGTTATAGTTATTTTATATCTTTGCTAGAATAAATTTTAATAAAGTGGTTTTAAATTTTTAAACGTCGTGAATATTTTGACTCAACCCGAGTTTACTTATCTTAGTTTACTCTAGCTAGTATCCTTAACGTGTTTAAGTCAAGTTTTGCTAGGCTTTTATATAGGGAACTTTAAAACGCGAAAGTCTTAACTCTTACGGGTTAAAGACAAGAACTTTTCGCAAGTTCCTATAATTGATCCTAGAGAGTCGTTTATCAAGTGAACTTTAAAATGCGATCTCTAAACTTGAAAAAGTCTAAGAAGTTGCAAGATCCTATAGATTACTCGAAAACCCAAAACTTTGATTTAATAGGCTAAGCATCCACGAGTCTCATTTCTTGAGATTTTAAATTGTGGAGAACGAGAGATGATAGAGTCAATTATAAGTTTGGTATTCTTTCATGAATTTATGTGAGTTGATTATGAGCTTTTTCTCCCATCGCTTGTTAATAAATATATTTGCAATAAGTAAGGTCGTACGATTTGAAAAGTTACTTAGCTTCTAGCCCAAGATCGTTTAAAAGTTGCTCGGTATTAATTAGAGTTCATAGCCAAGGCATAACTTATTGAAGCGGGATGCGAAGATTGGCGAGTCCGAAAAGGCCCTAACAAGGCATGAGGGCTACATTTTGTTGCTAAAGATCCAAAGTGATGTGAAGAATCATTTGTCAAAAATCAATATGAAGGATCGAGACACACGACGAAAAGCAAATACTCCCCTAAAGATCATGGAGAAGTCTATCCAAAAAGGCCCTAACAAGGTATGAGGATAAATAGATCCAAGTCCTAAAAGGAGGCAGATCGTTGTATATCAAAATCCCAAATAAAGATTGGAGAAAAATGAAGAAGTCGTGGTCCAAATATAAAGAATCTCTCAAAAAGCTCAAGTGAAGAAATTATTATTATGAAGAGAAGACCATAATTTCATGAACGTCTCTCAAGATTTGAAGTATGAAGTCACTGCAAAATATCGGTCCGAGAAAGGTCTCAAATCGTGAAGCGAGTTATGCCAAGATATGAACTTTATGAGGTCCCGAGAAGCAGTTTTAAAAGATTTTGTCCTTTAGCTAACTATTGATTAAATCGTCCCACTTTATTTTTGGCCTAATAAACTATCGAAATAAGTCAACAATGCATCCTCGTGATCATTCAAGACAACAATAAAATATAAGAGATACACCTAGGAATAAGGGAGTCTAAGTAAATAATTGGCCCACATGAGTTTGTGTTAGTTTGCTAACTTATAATAACAATCATCTCGTTTTTAAGCTTGATCTTTTTACTTGTTTTCTTCCTTTTAATATTTTTTCTCTTTAATAAAGGCCAATGTGGATTGATCGTGATGGAAAATGTATAACTTGCTTTGTAATTAATGCATTGCATGAGGACATTGCAATGGTCAAGTGTAGGGGTTTTAAAAAGTGTGAAAACACTTATCCTTTTACCACTTAATTATAATAATAACCAAGCCAAAACATGTATTTTATGTCGTAAATGTCGGAATTATGCGTGGTTTGTGTTTTTGTTGTGATTTAGGATCAAAATGTGAAAAGGGAAGAAAACACGGGCTTTCACGGGCTTTTATCAAAGAAAAATACAAAAAACGAAGTCAAAAGATCAAGAGTGCAAAAAGAACGGAAGTCCAAGGCCTATTCTGAAGATTAATCGAAGAAAAGACTAAAGACGGAAGTTTAATAAAAGCCGAAGAACTCAAGTCTAAATTAATGAAGAAATTACAAGACGAGTTTAATTAATCCCGAGACAAAGTCGAAAAAGTCAAAGAATTAAGAAGACGAGAAAGAAAGAAAGAAGGAAGCAACACATGCTTAACCTCCCTAATCACTATAAATACCCTCCTAATCTGACATTAGGAGTTGTTGGCTATTTTGACAAACTAGTCTTCCATTTTAATTACTTGCACTTTCTTAATTGCACCTTTAATTACTTGTCTTGCACCTTAACTTTGTAAGCTTTTAATTCTTGTCTTTACTTTAATTGTTGAATCTTAATCTTAATCAAGTTTTATTTTAATCTCTCCTTCTACCTTTCTTGTCTTGATTTAATCTTTATGTTTATGTGCTTATTGTCATGCTTAGTTGATTAATGGTTATGTTTTTATGTTATTGATTGTGTTTGCTTATTGAATTATAGCTTATTGTGTTTTTCTTAAATTTAATTAAGTGCTTATTAGTAATTTTTATAAAAATTTGATTTTAAATATTTTTATTATTTAGTGTTTTTAAAAGTTTTTAAATTTTGGTTTAATAGCTTTTTCTTATTATTGGTTTTGGTTAAGTTTTAGTTAAGTGCTTATTTGTTTCTAGATTAATATTAGTTTGTAGCTTATTTGATCCTTTTGGTTATCCGGGTTTGGTAAACCCTCTTATTCCGAACAAAGCCTCAAATCCATCATTCCGAATAGTGCTTCGAAACCCCATTATTCCGGATAAGTCTCTTGGGAATTATTCTGGATAGTGAGCTTGTGAAGATTCCGGATAGCACGCTGGGGATTATTCCGGGTAAGGTAAAGGTAAAGTATTCCGGATAAGCTGCAAGTTCTGGATTCCGGATAAGTATCCGGAATATATTCCGGATAGTGACAGCTTGAGTGTATTCCGGATAAGGAATTTCTAGGTATTCAGGATAAGCCGCAGGGCAAATTATTCCGGATAGCCACAAGTGGATATTCCGGATAAGCATCTCGACAAATATTCCGGATAAGGGCATTTTCTGACTATTCCGGATAACCTTCCTCTTCAATCTTCCAGATAAGGGTTCGGTGGAATTATTCCGGATAAGAGGCTGAACAACATTCCGGATAAGAAACCGTTGGTGATTCCGGATAAGAGTGACAGTTTTATTCCAGATAAGCAGCAGGTTTGTTATTCAGGATAAGAGTAAGATTGGATTCCGGATAGTGACAGTATTTTGGATCCCGGCTCAGGTTCTGTTTACCTCCTTTTTTTATTAAGCATTTATCTTCCCGCCCTTTTTCTCAAGTTTAATTTTAATTATCTTTCTTTATTTTAATTTTCAAGTTCACATTTTTATTACATTGTCAATTTAATTTTTCGTCACGCTTTAATTTTAAGTCATTTAATTAATTCACTTTTAAAAGTTTTTATATTGCACCATTTAAGTTTTAATTAGTTTTAGATTTAATTACCGTCAATTACTTTAAAGTTTTGCACATTTATTTTACAACGACCAAACATATTCTTTTTCACCAAAAGACGACTGAGTCGCACGTTTTACCCTTTCTCAATTCGAAAAGAAAAGACTGGACGATAACTTTTTATACTGGGCAAAATCCTTGTATTAGTCGTACCTTGGCGGGGTAATTCACTGTTGGTGTTTTGCAGCCATGGCGGTCTTATCGTGTTTGTTTCATACTTTTTTCTCTTCCAGATCTGAGCCTCTGAAAATCTGCTTTCCTACATTGTTGGTAGGTTAGCCACATTTTTATTCCCCTTTTTTATTTGTGTATGAAGAAACAAAGTTCGTATGTGTTTGGGTTTCTCTAAAATCAAATAACGGAAAGGTGTAGGCGCCGGTGTGTGTTTTGGTTGTGAGACGAAATTTTGGTTGTCGGGGAGGGATCCTCCTTTATATAAAGGTTATTTTCTGGCTTTTTTATTATTTGTAACTTTATATAAGATGCTTAGTTCATACAGTTGGTTGCGGGTGTATTTTTTTAATTTATGGTCGTTTATATAAGATGGTTAGTTAAAGTGGTCTATTGTTCATTTGTGCATTCTGTTGATCTGGTTATTTAAAGTGATTTTTGGGTTCGTAGGGATACAAAGCTTGGAATGAATATGTCCGTTGGTTGGTCATCATGTTACGCGCCCGCCTTTTGTTGCTGCCATCCAATGGCAGGCGACAATAAGGACGGTTACATATCGATGCTGATAAGCTTATTGTCCCTGCACTTGGTTTTGGCCGTTTTACTGTTTCACAAATGTACAGTGGTTGCGGTCTTATATATGGGGCAGTGATGATATTGATGCCTGAATTTTGTGTTGCTTATTTTGAACAACCTTTAAGATTGGTCGTACCTTGGCGGGGTAATTCACTGTTAGTGTTTTGCAGCCATGGCGGTCTTATCGTGTTTGTTTCATACTTTTTTCTCTTCCAGATCTGAACCTCTGGAAATCTGCTTGCCGACATTGTTGGTAGGTTAGCCACATTTTTTATGACCCTTTTTATTTGTGTATGAAGAAACAAATATCGTATGTGTTTGGGTTTCTCTAAAGTTCCCTGTGGGGGGGGGGGGGGTTTCTGGGTACGCCTTCCAAACCTCCATATCTTAGCCGAGAATGCAATGGGTTAACTCATTGTTTCTGCCTGTTGACTAAGTTATTCTGTATGGATGACCTCTTTTCATCTGAGGCGTATGATCTATGAATCTGCGGATGTGAAAAGGTTCGTGTTAACCAACTTCACCCAATGAAACAATCGGGTTGGTCAGAATAGTAAGGCAGGTTGAAAATATTATGGACAATGATGAAATGTCTGTGGATGGAAATTTTACAAGGGTTGTTTCTCAGCGTCCGTATCTTGGCAGGGCGACCATTTGGTCGCAGCCATGGCGGGTTTCTGGGTTCGCCTTCCATACCTCCAGATCTGAGCCTCGAACGCAATAACTCATCGTATCTACCTGCTGATCTGCTCCAAATCATTGGACGAGGGTCATTCTTTATAGATAAGCTCACATCTACTTCACTTAAGACATTTATCATACACTTGCCGGTTGTGTAAAACCCAGATTATGGTGAGTTCTTCATACGACTTCCATACTTATTGGACCCGATCCTTTTAAATTTGAAGGCTTGGCTTCTTTTTTTTCCTTGCTCCCTGATACTTTTAAGGACCTAGATATGACATTGGTGCCATCGATTGTATGTGATGATCGCACTCCATGCTTTTGTTGTTGGTTGTGACAGAGGGAGATACTATTATAAAAATGGGTTTGTGAGGACAATGACTGCTCATATGGATGCGTGCTTCTCCGGCTCTATATAAAGGTTACTTTAGGGCTGTGATGAGGGTAGCGGGCGCGGGTAAAGATACCACATCTCGGATCTTGGCGTGGCGACCTTGCGAGGTCGCAACCATGGCGGGTCATGGCTGTTTTTCCCGGATAGCGCCTTATCTGAGCCTATGCTATACCCTGGAAAAAACGGCAAACTTTTGGTAAGCTCGCTTCCCAGGACCCGGACCTTGCCATCGTGACCATGTGATCGCAGCCATAACGATTGTCAGATGTTCTCAATGATTCTTATGCCGGGTATTTTCGCCTCTATGGTGGTTAACTGTTGTGATGCCCGTTACCTTTGGATTTGTGATGTCTTAGGCCTTACGCATTGAAAAACAGGAAAATTGGTGCACTCTTATGGATGCGTGATTCTCCTCCTTTATGTAAAGGTTAATTTAGGGATATGATGAGGGTAAACGGGCGCGGGTAAAGATACCACATCTCGGATCTTGGCGTGGCGACCTTGCGAGGTCGCAGCCATGCTGGGTTATGGCTGTTTTTCCCATATAGCGCCTTATTTGAGCCTATGGTATACCCGAAAAAACTGGAAACCTTTTAGTAAACGCGCTTTAAAGAACCCGTACCTTGCCATGGTGACCCTGTGATCGCAGGCATAACGATTGCGAGATGTGGTTAATGATGTTTCTGCCGGGTCTTTTCGCCTTTATGCTGGTTAATTACTGTCATGCCCGTTACCTTTGGATTTGTGGGTTGTTTGCCAGCACGCGGATCTTGGCAGGGCGACCATTTGGTCGCACCCATGACGGGTTTCTGGGTTCGCCTTCCATACCTCCAGCTCTGAACCTCGAACACAATAACTCATCGTTTCGACATGCTGATCTCCTCCAATAGACGATGGTCATTCTTTATGGATGCGTTCACACCTACTTCACGAATTCCCGAAGACTGATCTTTCACTCTCGCGAAAGGTAACGTTCATTCTCTATGATTATAGTGTTATTTTAACGAATAGTAGCACTATATATATTTTCATGCTTCAGATATGCAGTTGGTATTTGTCGTTGTATGGTCTCCTTTTTATTTTTATCAGTCTAACTAAATGTATTTGTTCTGCAACAGTCTACCAAGGATTCAGAGAATACAATGGCAAGTGAATTAGACCAAATGCAGACGATGAACTTCCAACCTCAACCATACATGTATGTTGTCTTATAGCTGATGTGAATGTGGCTCATGATCCAAATATAGTTATACTTGATTTGAGTATTGATTTCTTTTTCTTCCTTATTTCAAAAAAGAAGATGTTGTTGATTCGTACAAAACATAAAATTGGACCTGCATTTAAAAACAATTGAATAAGCGACCTTCATTTAAAAGCAAATACCTATGATGGTGTGAAAATTGATTTTAGACAAATGTTACCAACACAACAACTTTGGCGTGTTAGTATCAAATTTGTTTGTGTCTAAAGGTAACGAAAGAGATATCTCACGCATGCCATTTCTCTCGCTATAGGACATGTTGTTTTGCTATATTACCTTAGCGAGTATGTATGGTTGCTATTGCTGAAAAGCTGGAGTTTCAACAGTTACTATATTTTGGTGTAGTTTGATGTAAAGGTTAATTTAGGGCTATGATGAGGGTAAACGGGCGCGGGTAAAGATACCACATCTCGGATCTTGGCGTGGCGACCTTGCGAGGTCGCAGCCATGCCAGGTTATGGCTATTTTTCCCATATAGCGCCTTATCTGAGCCTATGGTATACCCCGAAAAAACTAGAAACCTTTTAGTAAACGCGCTTTACATAACCCGTACCTTGCCATGGTGACCCTGTGATCGCAGGCATAACGATTAGGAGGTGTGGTTAATGATGTTTCTGCCGGGTCTTTTTGCCTTTATGTTGGTTAATTACTGTCATGCCCGTTACCTTTGTATTTGTCGGTTGTTTGCCAGCACGCGGACCTTGGCAGGGCGCCCATTTGGTCGCACCCTTGGCGGGTTTCTGGGTTCGCCTTCCATACCTCCAGCTCTGAACCACGAATACAATAACTCATCGTTTGGACATGCTGATTTCCTTCAATTCATTAGCCGATGGTCATTCTTTATGGATGCGTTCACACCTACTTCACGAATTCCCAAAGACTAATCTTTCACTCTCGCGAAAGGTAACGTTCATTCTCTACGGTTATAGTGTTATTTTAACGAATAGTAGCACTATATATATTTTCATGTTTCAGATATGCAGTTGGTATTTGTCTCTGTATGGTCTCCTTTTTATTTTTATCAGTCTAACTAAATGTATCTGTTTTGTAACAGTCTACGAAGGATTCAGAGAATACGATGGCAAGTGAATTAGACCAGATGCAAACGATGAAATTCCAACCCCAACCATACATGTATGTTGTCTTATAGCTGATGTGAATGTGGCTCATGATCCAAATATAGTTATACTTGATTTGAGTATTGATTTCTTTTTCTTCCTTATTTAAAAAAGAAGATGTTGTTTATTCGTACAAAACATAAAACTGGACCTGCATTTAAAAACAAAATTGAATAAGCGACCTTCATTTAAAAGAAAATACCTATGATGGTGTGAAAATTGATTTTATACAAATGTTACCAACACAACAGCTTTGGCGTGTTAGTATCAAATTTGTTTGTGTCTAAAGGTAACGAAAGAGATATCTCACGCATGCCATTTCTATCGCTATAGGACATGTTGTTTTGCTATATTACCTTAGTGAGTATGTATGGTTGCTATTACTGAAAAGCTGGATTTTCAACAGTTACTATATGTTGGTGTAGTTTTAATAACTTTTGGTGCATGTCCATGTTCGTTTGTAGGAGAAGGTGCCCCCCAGTTTGAACCAGGTTCATATTATACCCACCCGAAACCTCTGTTCCTTATCATCATGGAACTTTGTTTCGGCTGATTGTGTTTTGAGGTCGTTGTAATCGTGTAAATGCGGCTGTCAGCGATCTGGAAGAAGGTCAGCTCTTTGATTCTTTCCCTATCTGAACCTCATATTCCCTGGGCAACTGAAGCCCCAGGCCCGACACCAATAGCAGATGCAAACATTAAACAAGAAGGTACATCAAACCAAAGGGTCACAGACAGAAAGTGCATCAACCAAGGTCTCAGAAATAGCTGAACAAAAAGAAACCGGTGCACAATCTTTTCTTAGAATTTATAATCTGGCATTTACTTGGGACAGTCTTCTTTGGAGAGGTGTCTTTTCCTAAACGCCACGTTAATCGAAACGTCTGCCAAAAAAACAATATAAAACAAAATATCATACATTCCACATGGTTCATTGAAACTGATCTTACAGACACAAGATTAAACTAAAGAAAGAAACAACTAAAGCACAAACACATAACCCTAAAAACTCGCTGGTGGAAAAACCGGACAGACGACAACATAGAGCTTTATTTTCAGTCCTAAAACATCAGTCGAAAACCAACTCCTACATCATCCATTCACCAAGGCCCGTTGGCCAAAATTTTCTGAGCAAAAGCCTCCTTCAGGTCGATCATGGTCTGGATTATGGTTGCCTCTGTCTTTAATGTCTGAATGAATGCGTTGTCCTCCAACTGCTTTCTGTCCAACATGGCTACCATCATGGAGATCATAGGGTTGGTTGGAAAGGTATGCACCTGTTGGATCTCTTGAATGAAATGCTGACGCTCAACAACGTTTTTGAAAACTGTCTGGCGAGCGGCATTCACCTTACGCTTCCATGCTTTGTCAGCCACCACATCCTTGCCCAGATACCAAACAAACAAACCGCCCAAGTCCGTACTACCGCTCTCAACTTCCAATGCCCAGATCCTAGGAAGATATGCCATTCTTTGTTTCTTTAGATTTTTTAAAGTAGGTAAAAGGTTTGTGCGGGATTAGCAAATGCATACATGCCCTTAAATAGAAGAGCTTCCCATTCCACTGTTGCTACAAAGAAGATTCCAGTTACATTTTAGTTCAAATAGCTAACTAAACTTAGCTCATACTTCCCCACTAATTTTGACCACCTTAGTTCATTTCCAACTTGGAAACGCACCTGCACATGCCACCTGAGCTCACCTAGCCTACCCCTTACCCAAAGTAGCTAAAACAATAATAGCACAATAATAATAATATCCACATATTGCTTAAGACAAAGATGTCACCTTCAAAACCTTTTCAGCAGGATACTCTTTGTTTCAATTTGCACCACTTACTCACTGCATACACTCTCCCATCAAACAGTTACCCTTTGTTTAAAAAAAGCAATATCTTTTGGGTAATTTTTTTCCCTTATTTGGAACACCAAGCATGCATGTTCAGGCTTTAAGTTTACTCATACACTATACTTTGTTGTGCATGTACTCCACCAAAATCCATTCCAGCCAAAGTTCCACCAACAGTAGCTACATCTTCGAAAGACAAACCCGTTGTTGTCTAGCAGAAGCCTGTGAAAAGATCTCTACTTCCCGAACTAGAAACAGAGGCCAACAAGAAGAAACCTTGAGGCCTGGATATGGTCAACCAATTGATAGTTAACTGCTTTTCTATATATTAGTGTCGGGTAGCCAGCAGCCTTTGAAACAAGCTCTTATGCTTTGATCTTTTGTGAACTAATGGCATGTAACCCCTGCTTTATTAGCTTATACACGTTGTTTCTTTGTGAACAACTTCTCTCAAACGTATTACCTAATTCTGTGTTCAACCAAAGTAGATACTCTTCCCTATAAAAATAACCGTAAAACACCCGTGCTCCCCCGCAGCGGAGCGTGGGCACCATATCCTAGTTAGACCTAAATTACCAAAAATCTTATAAAATCTAAAACCAAAAATAATTTGTGGACTTAATATCTTTTGGACAATCAATCGTTTGAGTTAGGAATTACGAACTAAAAAGTGAAATATTAATACACTGCCTTCTGTAACACTAGCGAAGTACGTGATGAAGTTCCGAATAAGATTGTTGAATCTCAAAACATAGACGTTCCGGTTCGAAGGTCTGGTAGGACGCCTCAAGTACATAGTAGATATGGTTTCTATATAGATGATGAGGATAATCAATTAGAGGATCATGGTGAGCCTCCTAATCACCAAGAGGTTGTATCGTATGTTAGATCCGACAAGTGGCTTAAAGCAATGAATGTGAAAATGCAATCCGGAAAGAGAATCGAGTATGGGTTTTAATTGATCTTCCCGTGGGTGCAAGAAACGTAGGGTGTATATGGCTTTATAAGATAAAGACCGACATGGATGGCACTGAACACACCTATAAAGCTTGACTTGTTGCAAAAGGATATACTCGAACCTACAGGATAGATTATGAGGAAACCTTTTCTCCGGTCGCGGACATAAGAGCTATTAGGGTTCTCTTAGACATAGCGACGTTATATGACTATGAGATTTGGCAAATAGACGTCAAGACTGCTTTCTTTAATGTTCACCTTAGTGAAGATGTTTACATGGTGCAACCGGAAGCTTTTGTTGATCCAAATAATCCAAATAAAGTTTACAAGTTGAAGAGATCCATTTATGGTTTGAAGCAAGCTTCAAGAACTTGGAAATGGTTTGATGAAGAAATCAAGAAGCTTAATTTTGTTCAAAATCCCAGTGAGCCATGTGTATATGTCAAAGCTAGTGGGGAGTAATGTCGTATTCCTAGTATTATATGTGGATGACATAGTACTTATGGGAAATAGCACTTCAATGATGTACGAAGTGAAATCTTGGTTGAGCAAGTGTTTTTCCATGAAGGATCTATGGGATGCTGCATATATTCTTGGAGGTAAGATCACAAGAGATAGATCTAAGTGGTTGTTGTCTTTAAGTCAAAGTACTTATTTTGATTAAGTTCTAAAGAAGTTTAGAATGGAAAAATCCAAGAAAGGATTTGTTCCAATACAAGAAAAGACGAACTTAAGTAAAAAGCAATGTGAAAATACACCTAGTGAGGTGAAACGCATGAAAGTTCCGTATGCTTCGGCAATTGGTTCTTTCATGTATGCGGTAAGATGCACTAGACCTGATGTTGCGTTTGCGCAAAATCTTTGTAGTAGATTCCAAAAAATCTGGGTGAGAAACACTGGATTGCTGTTAAGACCATTCTTAAGTATCTTAGGAATACTAAAGACATGGAACTTGTTTATGGGGCTAAGAAGGAAAATGAGCTTCGTGTTAAATGTTATATCGATGTTAGTTTTCAAACCGACATTAAATCCCAAACTAGGTATGTGTTTGTACTTAATGGCGGAGCCGTGGACTGGAAGAGCACTAAGCAGAGCATTATTGCTATGTCCTCTATTGAAGCTGATTATGTTGCTGCTGTTGATGCTGCAATGGAGGTTGTCTGGATAAGGAAGTTTATTAGTGGTCTTGCTGGAGTCATACCGACTAATAATGAACCTATGGAAATGTTGTGCGATAATTCTGCCGCAGTTTCCATCGCTGATGATCCTGGAATTATGCGAGGTGCTAGACATTATCAAAGAAGGTTTCACTACATTCGAGAAGTTATCGAAAATGGTGAAGTCATCATTAACAAAGTTCACATAGATGACAACGTCGCAGATCCTTTTACAAAACCAATGCCTTTGAGTAAGCATTTTAAGCATGCTGAGTCTATTGGTCTTGTTCGTTCTGCTAGTCTCATGTAAATCTGTGATAAAATTTATTTTATATATTAGTGTTTGGAAAAGGTATGTTTAAGCAATTGTTATCAATAAATGAATTATTTTTTGTCGAAAATATTGTTTCATTTCTTAGTAGTTGTATCCTATATTTTCATGTTTAATCCGTGAATATAGTGTCTATTTATGGCGTGTAACATATGTTCTAAATCTCCTTTATCGATCGTTAATATGGGAGTGTTAATGAATTAAGAAAATTATGAGGGTTGGTTGTATTTTGGAAATACATAAAGATGATTCTTCTACACTCATAGGTTATTCGATGTGGTTGAATAATTGGACTACCCCAACTCGTGTAGGATTCTTTGTAGATCGGCGTCATTAAGAATCTACATAGATGGTAAGTATTGCAATCCTTAGAAGTGAGATGCTAGTGGATCTTTGCATGGATGGATGACATTTTTTGATTTAAGAAAACGCTGCGTCATTCGCATGGGCAGTTATAAAACTTATTTCAGAAGTGTTTTCTTACATGTGTAAAAGGTACTTGTAGTCAAAATGGGATTTTGTTCCTCCATGAATGGAGAATGATACATATTGAGCCCTCTCGTAGGATTAATCGGATGTTTGCATGGCCGTGCCCAAATGGTAGTTAAGAAGTTTCTTATTACATTTGGTAATCTTCATTGAATTGAAGAAACGAGAAACAAAATGTTAATCCACTTAAATGACATATGATCCATATTCATGATTAACCGTATCAGTAACAAAAGGACGCAATATTGTCATTAAATAACCATAAGGGTAAAACAGTTTACCAAGAACTAAACTCGGGTGCTTTTGGGAGCATTGATGGTGTTGTTAGGCTATCCGCCTATGTTATTATTAAAATACATTGTAGCTATGACTTCCACAAGTGGGAGCTGTTGGGATGTACGTAAGTTATAGATAATATTTAATATGACCGAAAGTGCGTGGGCCTAAAGGGTCACACACTTAGACATCTAGATCATCTTTTATTAAAGATATATAATAAATATGGCTATATATATTGTGTATTTTTAATTTGATAAGTTAATACTCAGCGGTTATTAATAATAAGTTAAAAGATTTAACAACGATTAATTAATAAGACTTTATACTTTAAGGTAATTAATGTAATTACATTATTAAGTACAACAGAAAGTCAAAAAGTCAAACCAAACACCCCCATGGTGTTATTCGGCCGATTAAGGCACAAGAAAAAGGAAGAAAAGATTTTGGGTCAAGAAGATTTATTACTTGGAGGTTAAGTTGTAATCTATTTCAAAAATAAACGTAAGGCTCACATATATAAACAAAGGGATGTAATTCATTGTTTCATTGAATTAAACCAAACTTTTCTTCCCCTCTTCTCTTGGTGTTCGACGACGACCAAACCCACAAAGGGTTTTCGGGATTTGATTTTTATTAAGTGTTTGCTTAATCAAGATCTAGCAATCGAAGGTGATTGATTGAGGCGTTGCGTGGACTTATCTTGGAGGAGATCTAATTTGATCTTAGGGTTTTGGTAATCGGTTTTGGTGTATTAGAATTAGGTTTTGGTTGGTTGATTGGTTTTTGGTTACTTGATCATCCGTTCTTACACTTAAGGTATGCATTCTTTATCTTTATGTTAATTACTTTATGTACATAGATAATCGATCCTATCCGTTGCGTTTTACTCTTAATGGATGAATATATGATTCATATGATTGTTAAATTCCAGCAGAGTTAACATGCATTACGATTAGTTAACATTCATCATGATTAGTTAACATTCATCACGATTAGTTAACATTCATCATGGTGGGTTAACATTCATCATGGTGGATTAACATTCATCACGATTAGTTAACATTCATCACGATGACCTAACATTCATCACGATAACTTAACATTCATCATGATGACTTAATGTTCATCAGCTTAGTTAACATGCGAGAAATTACCCACAACTTTCCCACGCACATGATCTTTTTCCTTTATTTTTTCGATATAGATACACTTTCACGCATAAATACGTCCACATACCTACCTAATAAGTGTGTAAACACTTATCCTTTTGCCACTAAAATCAAGGAAAAACAAGACCTAATCATGTGTTTTACATCTTAAATGTCGGAATTACGCGTGGTTTTGTGTTTTGTGTGTTAAATAGGTACAAATGATCAAAAGAAGAGAAAACACGGGATTCCACGGTCAAATAATGAAGAAAAGTCCAAGAAAAAGACGAAGACAAAGTCAAAGACCAAAAGTGTGCCAAGTTCACGAAAACCGATGAAAAACCGTCACGAGAATGAAGAAAAAGATCAAAGAGCCAAAATGAGTTCGACTTTAGCGGATTTTATCATTTGTCAACTCGATTCTATTTATGGACTCAAGTTTACGGCCAAGTGGGTCCCACATTTACTTATTGGGCCCAAAAAGCCCAATAAAGGATTAAACATTATTCATTTATGGAAAAATGGTCCATCAAGCCCATATTGCAAAATGAATTATACGAATTAGAAGATCTTGGGCCCAAGCCCAATAGTTGCACAAGTTTTTTTTATTTTGGACGGGTAAGAGAAGTTTTCACTCGGTCAAAATTTTGCTGGTCAATCACACAAACAAAATTCATTTACACACCAAACTCACCCCCACGTGTCACCAGTTAACCGACCCTCCCCACTCACAATAATAAACAAATTATTTACTATCTCCCATTTTGACGATACAAACGATGTGTGTTTACCTTTCACCCTCACCCATTTTTCTCTCTCAACAAAGTTACACAGCCACCACTTTACCAAACCCTAAACCAATTTTACCCATAAAAATTGGGGGTTTTACTTAGAGCGTGTAATCCACGCGGGGGAATTAATTCCCCATTTTTAAGGAAGAGAAGGTATTGAGGGGATGCTACGTGGACAGTTTTGATTGGATGCTACACCTCATCTATCCAATCCAGCCAATCACAGGCCAAAGAAAAAGCACAACTAGCACACGGATGCCATGTTGGCAATCTGTGTGCTATTTGGAATCATCACAGCCGCAAGATCAAGGAAAGAGAGAGAGAATGAAGATTAAAGGCCAAGATCGCAAGCCATGGTCACCAAGAATAACCTAGAAAGTTTTTAGGGGTTTTCTCCTATAAAAACCCCCAAATCATTGTGTAAAGACATCATTCAAGCTTTTCTTTATTTTTCATTTTATTTTAATTAATTAGGAGTAGGGTTTAGATTAGATTTGATTTTCAGTAAAATTAGTTTTAGATTTATTATTGTAATTTTAATTTTCAGAATTGTAATTTTTTTTATGATGATTAATGAAAAGTGAAATTTAGTTAATTCGTTTCTTTTAATTTCCAGTTACATTTTATTTCAAGTTTTAATCTCTTTTTTATATAACTGTTTTTTATATTCGGTTGAAAAAAAAATAAATAAATAAATAAAATATAAATATATATTACTGTTCTTTCGAGAGAGATTGGATCGAACCATCGTTTGGGTTCGAGTGATTCGTTTGGAAGAGAATGATGAAGGTTGATGTTGATGTTCGAAGATTGGTGTTTGTTCGGTTTTCGATAAGACGGCTCAGCGCCTCAGTCTTCTTCCCAACGGTATCGTCTCAAGGTTCAAATCTCATTTTAGTTTTTATTGTTAATGTTTAGGTTAATTGTTTGAATTTATCTGATTTACATGTTTATGCTTATTTAGTTTGATTATATTCACTTATGTTTTAATCTACCTTTTGTTTGGATAATTTTCAATCTGCTTAGTTTGGTTTAATTGAAGTAGTTAATCTGTTTATGAAGTTGGATTTGGTTCTGCGTTAGTAATTTCTGCTTGTTTAGTTTTGGTTAGGGATTATCTGCTTGTGTCTTAAATACCAGTTTGAATTGTTGCTATGTAAGTTTGATATAAGCAGTTTCGTTTAACCTTTAGTTTTGAATTTGCTTATGTTAGTTTGAAGATTCGGATTGTTTTGGATTTGCTTATTCAGTTTTTAGATTATTTGTTTTAGCTTATTTGTTATAGTTAAGATTTCTTTAGCTTATTTAGTCCTTAATATATATTGTTATAGCTTATTCATTTTTTTTGGCTTATTTTGAGTGTTTTTAATCTACTTATCTGGTTTTGTATTTTCTTTTTAAGTGAACTTATGCTTTTTACCTTTTTACTCTGCTTATTTGAAGTGCTCATTTAGTTTTCTGGGTTGCTTATTTTGCTGTGCATAATTATCAGATATAAACAGATTCAATTGATTTGTTTAGCTTTTGTATTCCAAAAATTTTAATTTTAGCAAAAATTTCGTCTGGCCTGGGGATCGAACCCCAGACCTCTCGCTTACATGCCCAACGCCCCAACCACCTTGCTAGTGCTACTTTTGTGTTTAGTTCTCCAACGTTAAATTTATATAGGCTTTTCTTTATGGCAGATTTGTTTATTTCGTTTTAAATACTAGTTTTATTGTTTTTAGTTTTATTAAAATTTATTCATAAAGTTTTAATATCAGTTTTTATTAAATAGTTTAATCAAATTTTGTAGTTTAGTATTAAATTTGAGTAGAAAGTTTTTCTAAATTATTTACTTTATAAAAATTAAAAAGACTAAAAAAATATATTTTTATTTTATTTACTTTTATACTTTCAAAATACTTTTCATTTTATTTTGTTAATCTAAAAATAGTTTTTATTTAAAAGTTGTTAGTTTAAAATTAATTAGGTTTAAAGTTTTATTTTAAAAATAGATTTCATTTAAAAGTTTTTATTAGCTCAATTTTTAAATTAGATTACTTTTATTTAAATTGTTTTATTAGTTTTTAATATTAAATAGATAAAACACCAAAAATACTTGTCACCAAAAACAAATATAGTCTAACGTTAATTGGTAATCAAATTCGAGTCGAATCGAGGAAAAACGAACATAATTAAAAGGATTAAAAATCCGAGTTTCAAAATGGCGCCGCTGCCGCTTCGCTCGTACGATTGACGATTTTTCGTGAAAACGTTTGGATTTTGGGATCCGTTCGATTTTGAACGTTACAT
Source organism: Glebionis coronaria (assembly GCA_025667525.1). Lineage (NCBI taxonomy): Eukaryota > Viridiplantae > Streptophyta > Magnoliopsida > Asterales > Asteraceae > Glebionis > Glebionis coronaria. The sequence goes on from CM046879.1 coordinate 179,848,152, forward strand.
TTCTTGCACCAAAAATCAAAAATACAAAAAAAAAAAAAATAATCAAAAACTTAAAAATACAAAAAAAATTAAAAAAAAAATCACAAAAGCAATTTCTTTCCTAAGAATTGCACCAAAAAAATTAAAAAAATCAAAAGTAATACTTTTTCCTAAAAGTAGTACACCAAAAATATTACGTATTAGTGTTATTTTTTTAGTTCGATTTCTTTCGATTTTTCTTGTATATATATATTTTTCTAAAAAATACAAAAATATTCTTCTTTATCCTCTATTGTGTTTAATTCTTTTTCTCAACCCCTCTTATTTATAATTCTTCATGGATTCGTCTTGCGTTCGGTGTGGGAGACCATGGCATGGTTTTCAAACATGTCAATGGTGTATTTGTGAGCGGTGTGGTTTTGATATCGACAATACACAATTTGGATTTTGTCCATTTTGTAATTCAACGAATTCGTACTTCTCCTCTTACAATACTTTATCCCCCCCTCCCGTCTATGACAATCCCTATCCGCAACATGAACCAGGTTTTTCCCAATACCCGTGTTGCAATCATTGTGGGGGCCCTCACGATACTTCGTATTGTCAGCCAAACAATTATTATGAGCCAAATCCGTGTCCTCATTTTTCTTCACCAATGGATTATTATGAACCAAATCCGTGTTCTAATTCTTCTCAACCGATGACTTCCTATGAGCCACATCCGTGCTATAATTCTGGTTTTCATAACTGTGAGCCCCCACATCCTACCATCAATCATCAATCCTCTAAGAGAATTCAACAACTCAATGCTTTGAAAGACGAAACACACGCCATTGTTTTGCAACTTCAAGAAGCCGTTGTTCTTTTAAAAGAAGCAAATGAGGAGGAAAAGCGACAACGACAACGACAAGAGCAAGTATCTAATCTTAGTGATTATACTCCTCCTCTTGTGAGTTCTTACTATTATGATGATGACGACGACGAGAATACTATTTCTTGGAATGATCTTTGTGCTCAATGTCCTAGTGCAATTGTAATTCCTTCTCTCGACTTGCCGGCTCTCGAGCCTAAGGATTCTACCACTCCTATTCTCGATTCTTCTACTACGGAGCCCGATGCCTCTCTCATCATGGGGGATGAGGGTCTTATCACTATTCCTTGTGACGAGACTCTTATTCCAATCCAAAGTGAGCCTACGGTTGCTTCCGATAGTGACGATGAGTGTGAATCTCTTTCTAGTAATGATTCATTACCTCCCACCGACATCTTGGGAGACGATTCTTTGGCTTTCTCTAATCCCCTTTTTGATCTCGATGATGATTTTACTTCTAGTGATGACGAGTCACTATCCGATGAAGACGTTCCGAAGGAAAATTTCAAGATTTATTCGAACCCTTTATTTGATTTTGATGACGCCTACATCTCTAGTGACGTGAATCCTCTCTTTGAAGAGGGGATTGAGGACATTGATAGCTCCGACTCTATTGCTATTGATGAGCATCCTTTGTTAGCCATGCCACCTCCCATCATAGAGGAGGTGGAGAGATTTGACCCTAGTTTCCGTTTGATTCGGTCTGGTGAGGTGACGCGGGTGGAAGATATGTCTTCTGATATTTCTCATATTATGTTGCCACCCCGTCCTACAGCGTGCACACCCAAGCAACTGATGTATCGCTTTTACTCTCCTCATTTCATACCGGGAAATGAGGATGAGTGCTTTGACCCGGGAGGTGACATTGACCATTCTTTGATTGATACCTTTACGGCTTTGCCGAATAGTGGCCATCCTTTGTCTTTGGGGGATGACCATTTGTCTCCTTTACCCATCCCACCTCCCGTAGATCAAGACTTCACTTACTTTTCTTATGTCAAGAGGACTTTTCTACCTTTCATGACCTATCCTCCCGCCTCTCACTTACTATGTTCCTCCGGGACCGAGGATAAGATCTTTGATCCCGGTATCACATTCGAGGCTTCCCCATGGACCATTTAATTCGGGGTCGAGTCAGGCTCGTGACTCGGTTAACAAAAACAAGCGCTTCTCGGGAGGCAACCCGATTATCTATCTTTTATTTATTTTCTACAATAAGTGTAGGGGGAGCCGTGTAGGTTGTTTGTTTGTGTGTGGTGATTGTGTGCAGGGACATATGCTTTGATGATCCACTTTTGGTACTTTTGATGAGACCCGTGATCCCGTGTTCCCGTGTACCCGGTTCTATCAAAACTATTGTGATTCATACTTGTATATAAATAAAACGAATAAATGTAATCACTTTAGTTGTCCCTTCCTTAGCTCGATTTTAAACAACGTACTCAACGTCCTAAGTGTAGGGGAGTTTATTCGCCCACATGCTTAAACATTGAGGACAATGTTTATGTTAAGTGTATGGGGGCCTTCTATCGAATTTTAGTGGCCTTTTCCATGAATTTGACCCCATTTTACCGGAAAATTTTAAAAAAATTTCAACGTTTTTCAAATTTTTGATCTATTTTGGCCTAGTAGTATTTTTATTTTCTTTCCTTTTATTATCACATCATAATAATTTCCAAATCAAAAAATAAAGTCAAAAATAAATAAATAAATAAAATGGTTTTAATAAGTTTAGATATCTTTGATATATTAGGCCCGTCGTGAATATTTTGACTCAACCCGAGTTTACTTATCCAAGTTTACTCTAGCTAGTATCCTTAACCATATGGACCTTAATTGGTTTATTAGGCTAAGCATCCACGAGTCTCATTACTTGAGATTTTAAATTGTGGAGAACGAGAGATGATAGAGTTAATTATAAGTTCGGTATTCTTTCATTAACTTATGTGAGTTAGTTATGAGCTTTTTCTCCCATCACTTGTTAATAAATATATTTGCAATAAATAAGGTTGTACGATTTAAAAGGTTACTTAGCTTCTAGCACAAGATCGTTTAAAAGTTGCTCGGTATTAATTAGAGTTCATAGCCAAGGCATAACTTATTGAAACGGGACGCAAAGATTGGCTTATCCAAAAAGGCCCTAACAAGGCATGAGGATACCCGAGTCCAAAAAGGCCCTCACAAGGCATGAGGATTCACTTTTTGCTAAAGATCCTAAGATGATGTGAAGATCATTAATCCAAATCAATATGAAGGATCAAGACATGACGAGAAGCAATTACTCCCCTAAAGATCATGGAGAAGTCTATCCAAAAAGACCCTAACAAGGTATGAGGATAAATAGATCCAAGTCCGAAAAGGAGGCGGATCATTGTATATCAAAATCCTAAATAAAGAAGAGGATAAATGAAGAAGTCGTGGTCAACGTTTGAAGCATCTTTCACTCCTATTGAAGATGTATACCAAAATGAAGAGAAGACCATAATTTCAAGATCGTCTCTCAAGATTTGAAGTTTGAAGTACAAGCCAAATATCGGTCCGAGAAAGGTCTCAAATCGTGAAACGAGTTATGCCAAGATATGAACTTTATGAGGTTTCGAGAAGCCGTTTTAAAAGATTTTGTCCTTTAGCTAACTATTGATTAAATCGTCTCACTTTATTTTCGGCCTAAAAAAATTATCGAAATAAGTCAAAAATGTATCCTCGTGATCATTCAAGACAAAAATAAAATACAAGAGATACACCATAGGAATAAGGGGGTCTAAGTGATTAATTAAACCACATGAGCAAGTGTTAGTTGTGCTAACTTGTAATAACAATGATCTCGTTTTTGAGCTTGGTATGGGGAACGTGAAACTTGAGGGTGATTAATATTCATGACACCAAAGCCCTAATCTAAGTCTTAGACTTCTTAACGAGTTTCTTCCATCAATAATTTTCAAGTTCATAGAGTATTTTAACTTTTGTTTCCTTTTAAGTTTTTATTTTTCCATAGTAGTAGTAATAATTAATAAAGGCCGAGATGGATTGATTATGAGAAAAATGTAACTCTTTGCTTTAAAACTATGCATTGCATGGGGTCATTGCAATGGTCAAGTATAGGGGATTTAATAAGTGTGTAAACACTTATCCTTTTGCCACTAAAATCAAGGAAAAACAAGACCTAATCATGTGTTTTACATCTTAAATGTCGGAATTACGCGTGGTTTTGTGTTTTGTGTGTTAAATAGGTACAAATGATCAAAAGAAGAGAAAACACGGGATTCCACGGTCAAATAATGAAGAAAAGTCCAAGAAAAAGACGAAGACAAAGTCAAAGACCAAAAGTGTGCCAAGTTCACGAAAACCGATGAAAAACCGTCACGAGAATGAAGAAAAAGATCAAAGAGCCAAAATGAGTTCGACTTTAGCGGATTTTATCATTTGTCAACTCGATTCTATTTATGGACTCAAGTTTACGGCCAAGTGGGTCCCACATTTACTTATTGGGCCCAAAAAGCCCAATAAAGGATTAAACATTATTCATTTATGGAAAAATGGTCCATCAAGCCCATATTGCAAAATGAATTATACGAATTAGAAGATCTTGGGCCCAAGCCCAATAGTTGCACAAGTTTTTTTATTTTGGACGGGTAAGAGAAGTTTTCACTCGGTCAAAATTTTGCTGGTCAATCACACAAACAAAATTCATTTACACACCAAACTCACCCCCACGTGTCACCAGTTAACCGACCCTCCCCACTCACAATAATAAACAAATTATTTACTATCTCCCATTTTGACGATACAAACGATGTGTGTTTACCTTTCACCCTCACCCATTTTTCTCTCTCAAAAAGTTACACAGCCACCACTTTACCAAACCCTAAACCAATTTTACCCATAAAAATTGGGGGTTTTACTTAGAGCGTGTAATCCACGCGGGGGAATTAATTCCCCATTTTTAAGGAAGAGAAGGTATTGAGGGGATGCTACGTGGACAGTTTTGATTGGATGCTACACCTCATCTATCCAATCCAGCCAATCACAGGCCAAAGAAAAAGCACAACTAGCACACGGATGCCATGTTGGCAATCCGTGTGCTATTTGGAATCATCACAGCCGCAAGATCAAGGAAAGAGAGAGAGAATGAAGATTAAAGGCCAAGATCGCAAGCCATGGTCACCAAGAATAACCTAGAAAGTTTTTAGGGGTTTTCTCCTATAAAAACCCCCAAATCATTGTGTAAAGGCATCATTCAAGCTTTTCTTTATTTTTCATTTTATTTTAATTAATTAGGAGTAGGGTTTAGATTAGATTTGATTTTCAGTAAAATTAGTTTTAGATTTATTATTGTAATTTTAATTTTCAGAATTGTAATTTTTTTATGATGATTAATGAAAAGTGAAATTTAGTTAATTCGTTTCTTTTAATTTCCAGTTACATTTTATTTCAAGTTTTAATCTCTTTTTTATATAACTGTTTTTTTATATTCGGTTGAAAAAAAAAATAATAAAAAAATAAAAAAATAAAAATATAAAAATATAAATAAATAAATATATATTACTGTTCTTTCGAGAGAGATTGGATCGAACCATCGTTTGGGTTCGAGTGATTCGTTTGGAAGAGAATGATGAAGGTTGATGTTGATGTTCGAAGATTGGTGTTTGTTCGGTTTTCGATAAGACGGCTCAGCGCCTCAGTCTTCTTCCCAACGGTATCGTCTCAAGGTTCAAATCTCATTTTAGTTTTTATTGTTAATGTTTAGGTTAATTGTTTGAATTTATCTGATTTACATGTTTATGCTTATTTAGTTTGATTATATTCACTTATGTTTTAATCTACCTTTTGTTTGGATAATTTTCAATCTGCTTAGTTTGGTTTAATTGAAGTAGTTAATCTGTTTATGAAGTTGGATTTGGTTCTGCGTTAGTAATTTCTGCTTGTTTAGTTTTGGTTAGGGATTATCTGCTTGTGTCTTAAATACCAGTTTGAATTGTTGCTATGTAAGTTTGATATAAGCAGTTTCGTTTAACCTTTAGTTTTGAATTTGCTTATGTTAGTTTGAAGATTCGGATTGTTTTGGATTTGCTTATTCAGTTTTTAGATTATTTGTTTTAGCTTATTTGTTATAGTTAAGATTTCTTTAGCTTATTTAGTCCTTAATATATATTGTTATAGCTTATTCATTTTTTTTGGCTTATTTTGAGTGTTTTTAATCTACTTATCTGGTTTTGTATTTTCTTTTTAAGTGAACTTATGCTTTTTACCTTTTTACTCTGCTTATTTGAAGTGCTCATTTAGTTTTCTGGGTTGCTTATTTTGCTGTGCATAATTATCAGATATAAACAGATTCAATTGATTTGTTTAGCTTTTGTATTCCAAAAATTTTAATTTTAGCAAAAATTTCGTCTGGCCTGGGGATCGAACCCCAGACCTCTCGCTTACATGCCCAACGCCCCAACCACCTTGCTAGTGCTACTTTTGTGTTTAGTTCTCCAACGTTAAATTTATATAGGCTTTTCTTTATGGCAGATTTGTTTATTTCGTTTTAAATACTAGTTTTATTGTTTTTAGTTTTATTAAAATTTATTCATAAAGTTTTAATATCAGTTTTTATTAAATAGTTTAATCAAATTTTGTAGTTTAATATTAAATTTGAGTAGAAAGTTTTTCTAAATTATTTACTTTATAAAAAATTAAAAAGACTAAAAAAATATATTTTTATTTTATTTACTTTTATACTTTCAAAATACTTTTCATTTTATTTTGTTAATCTAAAAATAGTTTTTATTTAAAAGTTTTTAGTTTAAAATTAATTAGGTTTAAAGTTTTATTTTAAAAATAGATTTCATTTAAAAGTTTTTATTAGCTCAATTTTTAAATTAGATTACTTTTATTTAAATTGTTTTATTAGTTTTTAATATTAAATAGATAAAACACCAAAAATACTTGTCACCAAAAACAAATATAGTCTAACGTTAATTGGTAATCAAATTCGATTCGAATCGAGGAAAAACAAACATAATTAAAAGGATTAAAAATCCGAGTTTCAAAATGTTCAACGGTCGAGAGTGTATCGTTATACACAAGATGTTCAACGGAGTAGTTGCTAGGGTATCGTTGTACAAGAGACGTTCAATGGAGTAGTCAATAGGGGTATCGTTGTACACGATATGTTCAACGGACGAGTCGAGAATGTATTGTTGTGTTAGAAATACGTTTTACGCATTTAGAAAGTCTCGGTCACTCCAACAATGTAGTTATAGGCTCGTAGTTATGTTTAGTTTCATTTATTAAATAGCCCGACCCATGAGCATGTTCATGGGCCGGAAGCCCAAGTCCATTAAGGACTTGGGGTATTTAAACCTCTTTCCACCATGGAAAGAGGTGTTGGTTGTTTATTTCTTTCATTTCAATATACAAGTTTCTTTCACTTCTCTCTCTAACTTTCTCTCTCTAGAAAAACATCAACCCCCTTGTTTCACAAAGAATATCATTGTTCTACAATTGGTATCAGAGCATGGGATGAGATATAGGTTTGTTTTTGTGTTGCGTATTGTTTTCTAAACATATCGTAGAGTGTTGGTTTGTTTTTGCCGAAATCTTCAAATTTTTTTGTGTTTGATCGTAGTTTAAAGTAGTGTAACATAGGGATTCGTGTTTAAAAGTGTTCTTGGTATCTTGGTTTTCGTTAAAACATCATCTTTCTTGGATCAAAAGTGCAAAAAAAGTCTTGTGTTCTTCATTCCGAAATTCAAGCAGAAATCTCCATCGGAAAGTACAAGTGAAAAGTGGGCTTCCATCGCAATAACCATCTCCATCGGAAAGGGTTTGGTTCTACATTGCGATAGTTGGATTTCATTACTTATTCCGATCTGGACATTCCGATCGTACTTTGCGATCTAGGATTCCGACGGGTATAAGGAAGGTTTATAAGTCGTTACTCTGCTTAAATTTTGTCAGCTACTTTGCGATCTGAGCATTCCGATCTGAATCATTCCGATAGGCTTTGCGATCTGAGCGTTCCGATAGACTTTGCGATCTGAGCATTTTGACAACTTTGCATTGCGATCTAGGCATTCCGATACCATCATCATTCCGACAAGGTTACATTGCGATCTGAGCATTACGATCTGAATCATTCCGACAAGCACTTTGCGATCTGAATCATTTCGATAGCTTTGCATTACGATCTAAGCATTCCGATAGTAAGATTTTCCGATCTGGGTATTCCGACAGAAGGAACATTTCGATAGAACTTGTTTTTTAGATACTTAGTGGATTTTCTTCTATTTGGCATTTAATTTGGTAATTTGGAAAAGTTCAAAAGCAAACACTACAACAAGATAACAATATTTTTTAGTTAACAACACAAAAAACTCATAACCTTATTTCATTGTTCGATCATCTTTGATAATCTTTTTTCAAGGGATCACAAAATGAATTCACATTCATTTATGCCAACTATGACTTCACTCACCGATATATCGATCATTTCGGGTACCGATACTCGCCCGCCTTTGCTCATCAAAGATCTATTTGAAGCATGGCAAGGCCGTATGAGAACATATATCATGGGCAAACAACATGGTCGACTTATGCTTCAATCAATTGATAAAGGACCATTAGATTGGGGAGAGGTTACCGTCAACAATGTGACAAGACCAAAGGAGTATCATGAGTTAACCGATGCAAATAAAATCATTGCAGATGCCGATGAAAGGGCTGTTCAGACTATTCTTCAAGCCCTTCCACCCGATATCTTTCGAATGGTGAGTGAACATACAGTAGCAAAGAATCTTTGGGATCGACTTGCGGTTTTGCTACAAGGGACATCTCTCACTAAGCAAGAACGAGAGTGTCAACTGTATGATTTGTTTGATAGGTTCACATACCTTCCAGGGGAGACACTTCATGATTTTTATTGGCGTTTTACCACTTTGATGAATGACATGAATGTCTATAATCTAAGGATTGAACAGTTTCAGTTAAACACCAAGTTTTTGAACACACTACCCCCTGAATGGAGTCAATATGTGACTGATGTCAAAATGATTCGTGATCTACACAAGTCCAATTTAGATCAACTCTATGCTTTCTTACAACAACATGAGAAGCATGTGATCCAAAACCGAATTTCTCAAGGACATTATCATGAACCAATGGCATTATTAGCAAACCACCCTACACTGTCATACCACAACTCTCAGCTTGCTTTAGGACACAAATCTTCATATCAACCTATGTATCAAACACCAAGCTTTCCACAGTACTCGATTCTGCCACCACCGCCAACATCTTATAACCAACCAGCAACATCATCATCACAAGGAGATTCACACCCATTACCTTATGCTTCACACTAGTATTCCCCGTATCAACCTCCTACCAACCTTGCTAGTACCTATCCACAACTGGAGGCTCCTCAACCTCATTACTCACAACAAGTCAGTGCTCCAACCAATCAGACTGTAGCTCAGGCAGCACCAGCTTTCTACTGTGAAGATGACATCCCTGTCCCTGAATTTAGACAAGGAGATAGCCCTACTGAAATTCTTGCTCTGATGTCTGCTTATTTAAGTCAAACATTGAACAAACGAGGTTACCGAGCTCCAGCAACAACTAACAATCAGTTAAGGAACTCGTCTAACTCTCGTCAACAGGCAACAATTCAGGACGGAAGAGTCATGGTGCAACCACTTCAAGGGAGATCGAATTCGTCTACTGCTGGTGCACGTTCATCCACTACTTCTGCTACAAGGGCAAACAGCACTGGTAAAATGAAGGTTGTTATTTGCTACAACTGCAAAGGGGAAGGGCACATGGCCCGAGAATGCAAGCAGCCTAAGAGGAGAAGGGACGACACATGGTTTAAGGAGAAGATTTACCTGGTGAATGCTCAAGCCCAAGGCCGTGAACTTGATGCAGAAGAATTGGCATTCCTTGCAGATCCGGGAGTAGCGGAAACTGATGGTCTCACAACAGTCATCACCAACAATGCTGCATATCAATGTGATGATTTGGATTCATATGACTCTGATTGTGATGATCTTAACACCGCCAAAGCAGCTCTTATGGCAAACCTTTCACTATATGGAGCTGATACCATTTCTGAGGTACCAAATACTGCTACAGATACTCGTATTGTACCTTATCAAGTTGAGCAAATGTCTGAGTATTCGGAACAGCCTCCGGTGGTTAGTAACTCAATCGACGAGACAAACAATGATAGCAATAACATTGCAAGTCCTCAGACTTTGAGTGAACCACAACCGGGAGCTCTTACGACTATCAATTCGTCTGCTCAACCTGATTTGGTTAGGGTCTCGGCATCTTTGCTTAGCAGAATGAATAGTACGATCCTTGAAACCATGAATGCTAATCAGACTTTATTGTCCGAGCTTGCTTTGCATAAGGACAAGGTTAAAACCTTGGAAATGACTCCTGTGTCCACTACCTTAACCAATCCTGAATTTGATAGGTTTAGGAAAGTTCAAATGGACAATCTGCTAGAAATTGAGAGTTTAAGAGCAAATCTTTCGAATGAACTTAAAGAAAAAGAGTCAGTCGTTACTAATTTTCAACAACTTCAAACGGATTTTGAAATTCTTGAGTCCAAACAGCTTGAATTGGAAATTAAGACTTCTGAAAGAATAAAAGAAACGGAAATTAAGCTTTTAAAACAATATGCTGCTTCACATCTAGTACACTTGTTTCATGCATCATTTAAAGAGTTCAATCTATCGCGTCTTATAGACTTACCACCTAACCCGGGATATGCAAAGCAAGCGCTTAACCACAACCCACGACTTTATGATGCAACAAAGTTAGGATTGGTATTAGATCCGATAGTGTTCTCAAGTGATTCTATGACACCATATGATGAAAAGCAGTTAAAATTACTTTCTACATATCCTGAATATGATTATGCTCAAATGAATGCACAAAATGCCACAATAGATCTTAGAATTCGTTTTAATATGAAAAAGAGAACTCTCCAAACATCCACTTTCATGCCGACTAGAGAATGCCTTAGTATAATTCCTACACTTGTCAACTAGGACAAACCAAAGGAAATTCCTAAGAATCTTCCACCGGTTAGTACGGTAAAGCTCAGCTTGGAAGAGATTGGGCAATACCTTACCGATTTTGACAAGGTCATCTTGGAATGTACGACTTCAACGGCTCAAACCGCTGGAGAATGGGCGTTCGAACACATGAAAACGGTGTTTAAAGAAGAGATCGTTCCGTTTGTGGACCATATTAAACAAGGAGTCTATGATCTAGCGTGTATTTTAAGTTTTGAAATTGGTGAAGTTCAAAAAGTTTTCAATAAAATGGATGATGCTTATGAACAACACTTAATTGAAAAGGAAAAGATTTTATCAGAATATGACCGCTTTTTAGAACATATGGTGTCTCTCGAAGTGATGCAAGTTGTTACTGTTAAATATACTCATGAAATTTCATCTACTGTGAATATTGGTGATGATGTGCATGAATCTGTGAATACTGTTGAAAATGTGAATACTGTAGAAAATCATTCTTGTCATTAATCCAACGCTAAATTTTTAAAGCTTCAAGATTCGTATAATACACTCTCAAAAAGTTTTAACGAGCTTCAACAACATTCTATATCTCTTGAAATTGAGAATCAATCTAAGAATGAAACTCTTTCAAAACTAAATGATGGTGGAAACTCCGTTGAGACAAGTGACAAGATGATTCAGATGGTTCAGAATTTAGAAGAAGAGATGATGAGACTTAAGAGAGAACTACTAGAAACAAAAACGGAACTAGAGGCTGCAGAGACTAAGAATCATGTCCTAGAAAATAGAATTAATTCTATACTAGGAGAGCGTGAACAAGTAAGGCAGGGAGACTCACAAATTTCTGGTTCAATAGAAGAACACCTCGCGTTTAATGCGACAGAGCAAAAGTCTTTAATTGATAAACTGAACAAGAAATGTGAGGAAACCTCTGACCTAAAAATTCAGCTCATAGACAAAAACATGGTTCTAGAAGAATTAAAGGAGACACTTCAACTCAAAGGACGAGAAAGTGTTGATAATCCAGCTAGTGTCTCTGCCTCGACCTCCAGTGCTCCCAAACCCAACCCACGCGTGCTATATCGGGATCCAAAATTTAAGAAGAGTCCCACTAAGTTTGCCACGTATATGAAAAATGCCTTAGAACATGCTGATCTAGCTAGAGAGATTGTTGATGAAATGCGTGAACGTGATCCCACAAGTCATAGTGTATATGAGCTTTTATTATATGTGGATCGCGTTCAGGATTGTTTAGCAAACTTAGAGTACATTGGGCAACCGACATCTGTACCATCTAAACAACAAACCACCATTGCCATTACTCCACTCAATAAGACCCCAGGAGCTAAGCCTGTTTTAAACACACCCATCAAGGCTAAGTCAAAATCTGTAACTAATGTTCCCTTGACTTCTACAGGAGTAACTGTGTCCACTAAGGATAAAGGATCTCAAGACAAGAAAGATAGGATCAAGCCTTCCACTAATAGGACTGAGAAGAAGAAAGTAGAAGTGCACCCTAGGAACGTTATTTCAGTTTTAAATAAAAAGAATCATGTAGCTAAGACAAAAGGTCCTCTTTATGAGTGGAAACCTAAGCAAAATGTGAATTCTAATGCGAAATGTTGGAATTGTAATGAATGCATGTTTTCTCAGCGTCATGATTTATGCCTTGTTGATCACGTGAATGAAATGTATGCTATTAAGAACAATCTTGAATGGATTCCAACAGGGAAGAAATTTACCCAAGTTGGGTGGCAATGGAAACCCACTGGTAGGACCTTTACTGCAAATGGAACTAAGTGCCCTTTAACTAGGATCACATCCACGGAAGTTAGGTCTAAGCGTCCTTTAAATAGGAACACTAGCACTAAGAAATGGAAAAAGCGCCCTTTAACTAGGTCTGCCCCAACTATTGTGCCTACCAGTGGTAATGTCCCCAGTCAAAAAGTACCTCAGAATACTAGACAACTAGAATCTAAGCCAACCACTAGTAAGAAAATCTGGAAACCTAAAGTTTCGTCTGATAGCAAATCTAAGATAATTGTATCTGTACCTGCTAACTTAGAAGAACAATTAGAATCCGATACATCGTCTGTGTTTGGTAATATTTTTAGGTCGTCCAAATTATTCTTTGGTATTTGGACTCGGGGTGCTCCAAACACATGACTGGAGACCGCTCGATGCTCAGAAATTTCGTCAGCAAGTTTCTAGGAATGGTTAAATTCGGCAACGACCATATTGCAAAGATTATGGGTTATGGTGAATACCAAATTGGGAATGTCACGATTTCAAGGGTTTATTATGTGGAGGGACTTGGTCACAATCTATTCTCAGTAGGACAATTTTGCGATTCAAACCTTGAAGTGGCCTTTCGACAACATATTTGCTTCATTCGCGATCTTGTAGGAAATGATTTGTTAAAGGGTTCTCGAGGGGATAATCTCTATACTTTGTCTATTCAAAATATGATGGCCGCTTCTCCTGTTTGCCTACTCTCCAAAGCATCTAAGACCAAGTCATGGTTGTGGCATCGACGGTTATCTCATCTTAACTTTGATGCTATTAATCATTTGGCTAGAAACGAACTTGTTCGTGGTCTTCCAAAACTTATGTTCGACAAGGATCATTTATGTTCCGCGTGTTCATTGGGGAAAAGCACCAAGAAATCTTACAAACCTAAAGCAGAAGACACCAACCAAAAACCACTGTATCTTTTGCACATGGATCTTTGCGGGCCAATGCGTACAGCTAGTGTGAGTGGTAGAAAATACATCCTCGTTATAGTGGATGATTTCTCAAGGTTTACATGGGTAAAGTTTTTAGCATCCAAGGATCAAGCACCAGAGTATATCATTACTTTCTTAAAGATGATCCAAGTACGTCGTAATGCTACTGTTCGCCGCATTCGGACTGATAACGGCACTGAGTTCGTTAATCAAACTCTTCGAAATTATTATGAAAAGGTTGGTATCTCTCATGAAACATCTGTGGCTCACACTCCACAACAAAATGGTGTCGTTGAAAGACGTAACCGTACACTTATGGAAGCTGCTCGAACTATGTTGATTTATGCGAATGCTCCTTTATTCTTATGGGCCGAAGCAGTGGCAACCGCATGTTATACCCAAAACCGCTCCATCATTCGCAAACGTCATGGTAAAACTCCATATGAGCTACTTCATGGACACAAACCCAATATTTCATATCTTCATGTGTTTGGTGCACTTTGCTATCCAAATACAAATAGTGAGAATCTGGGAAAACTTCAATCGAAGGCTGATATTGGAATTTCCATTGATTACTCACCTGCAAAGAAAGCTTACCGGATTTATAACCGTCGTCTAGGCAAGATTGTAGAAACTTTGGATGTCGATTTTGATGAGCTGACAGCGATGGCTTCTGAGCAACACAGCTCTGAACCCGCATTACACGAGATGGGAACCGGTACAATCAGTTCCGGCTTAATTCCCAACAACCCTACTTCTCCATCATTCATACCACCAACAAGGTCCGAGTGGGATAAGTTATTTCAACCTATGTTTGATGAATTCTTTGATCCACAGAGTAATGATTCTCCAGCACCCGTAGAAGTAGCTCCGATTCCCGTAGTTTTTGCTCAAGATAATGGAAATCTATCCGAGGCATCTACTGTTACTCTTGAACAAGATGTACCATCCCCCACCAATTCTCAAACAACACCTGAATCATCACCCCCACTCGTTCCTAATGATGTTGAAGAGGATCTATATGATCACGATCTGGAATATGCTCACTTACAAGAGCTTCCCTTCTTTGGTTCACATATACCTGAAGACCCTACCGGTGCGTCTACCTCAGAGGAATCGTTCACTCCCGACCACCACGGATTGAAACTCACAACACTAAATGGACAAAGGATCACCCAATCCGCAATATTATTGGTGACATCGATCGACCAGTCTTAACACGCCATCAACTCCAAGAACATGCATTATATTGCTATTTTGATGCATTTCTTTCAGACACTGAACCCAAAAACTGGCAACAAGCCATGACCAAATCATCATGGATTGAAGCCATACAAGAGGAACTTAGTGAATTCCAACGTCTTGAAGTGTGGGAATTAGTTTCGTTACCCAGCAACGTTGAAATCTTGACATTGTTGTGGGTATACAAGGTTAAGCTCGATGAGTTAGGAAGTGTGCTGAAAAACAAAGCTAGATTGGTTGCTAGAGGTTACAAACAAGCTTTGGGTATCGATTTTGAAGAATCCTTTGCTCCTGTTGCACGATTGGAGGCAATTAGACTATTCCTTGCTTATGCTGCTCACATGAATATGATCGTCTACCAAATGGATGTTAAGACGGCATTTCTCAATGGTGAATTAAGGGAAGATGTCTATGTAAGCCAGCCGAATGGATTCGTCAATTCAGAGTATCCTAATCACGTGTACAAGCTCAAGAAGGCTCTTTACGGGTTGAAACAAGCTGCACGCGCGTGGTACGATCTCTTATCGTCGTATCTCATCTCCAAAGGCTTCTCCAAAGGCAAAGTCGACCCCACATTATTCATTCTCAAGGAGGACAACGACATGATACTGGTACAAATTTATGTTGATGATATAATATTGGCTGCTACTAATCAACGTTTGTCTGACCGTTTTGAGAAAATTATGTCCACGCGCTTTAAGATGTCGATGATGGGAAAATTTTCATTTTTCTTAGGGTTGCAAATTTCTCAGAATCCCAGAGACATCTTTATTAATCAATCCAAATTTGCTCTTGAATCCTTAAAGAACTATCACTTTGAAAACTGTGACCCCGTGGATACTCCAATGGTGGAGAGATCCAAGTTAGATGAAGATAAGGAAGGGATAGCTGTCGATCCTACACTTTACCGTGGAATGATCGGCACCCTTCTCTATCTGACTGCTAGCAGGCCTGATTTGCAATTTGCTATAGGCATGTGTGCCCGGTATCAGGCTCGGCCTACCGAAAAGCACTTACATGTTGTGAAAAGGATGTTTCAGTATCTAAAAGGAACACTTCATCGTGGTCTGTGGTATCCGAAGGATTCCTCTATTGCACTAATTTCATATGCAGATGTAGATTATGCCGGGTGTCAAGATACCAGACGTAGCACTTCTGGCAGTGTGCAACTTCTTGGAGATAGACTTGTTAGTTGGGCATCAAAAAGGCAGAAAAGCGTTGTGATATCAAGTACTGAGGCTGAATACATTGCTATGTCCGGTTGTCGTGCTCAAGTTCTTTGGATGAGGTTACAATTGACTGACTATGGTCTTGGATTCAACAAAATCCCGATGTACTGTGATAACAAAAGTGCAATCGCTCTATGCTGCAACTACGTTCAACACTCTCGAGCAAAGCACATTGACATCCGCTACCACTTCATCAAGGAGCAAGTGGAAAATGGAGTGATCGAACTATACTTCGTCAACACTGAGTATCAGCTGGCAGATATATTCACAAAGGCCTTAGATCGAGGACGCATCGAGTTTTTGATCGAAAAGCTAGGCATGAAATCATTTTCACCAGCGACACTTAAGGAGTTGGCAGAAGAATCTGAAGAATAGTACTGGTAAACTATTCTCGAGTATCCTTTGATCGTGATCTTGTATATTATCGTACATACTTAAACCATCAAAAGCAAAATACAAAAATAGAAAACATAGAAAATCCATAAAAAATATAAAACATAGAAAATCCATAAAAAATATAAAATCAAGAAAATCCAAAAATATTGTTATTTTTATTTTCAAATCGGGCATGTCTTTTAGTACGGTAATATTTACGGCTTTAGAAATGTCGATTAATATTGACACGACGCCATAAATAGAGTCCGTATAAAAGTTTTACAAGTTTTAAAACATGCCCATTATGGCTTGTAGTTATTTCTGACTGCAACCCGTTTTTCGCGTTAAAGTCACGTATTTCTTTTGAAAACGTTGGCTCACAACGGGAATTAATTTTCTCGGGCAAGGTTTACTTTAGAACCTTGTAAGGGACTAAGTTTACTTTATAACTTGGTCTAACACAAATTTGTGTACGTTTCAGTGCACTTATTTTGTAAAAATAAGAGAAATCTTATTACCACCAGAATCGTTCTTTTAAATCACTTAACCGGCAAATGTCCTCATTAATAATTGTGTCCTTAATATCTTTGACTACTGCTCTTTAAATAGAAAACGGGTCAGGGATTAAAGGGGAGCAAATATTAATTCTTCGTGGAAACAAATTTGGTCGTTAAAAAGGATTGTCAAGAAAATATTAGCTATTCTTCATCATCTGTTATGCTATGTGTGCCTTGTGCGATATAGAATCTCATGCATAGGTCATTAAAATTTTGGCGTTAAGGTTTTGTGGTCATGTTTGTGAGCGGGTTTATTTTTGTTAAGTTAATTCTTTTAACTTTAACTTACATTCTAAATCAGGGGGACCATTATTGCATTTTTTGCAAAGTGGTGGGTGTTTGATCAAATTTGACCAAGTCAAAACCACACCCCCCCCCCCCTCTTTCCCCGTCTTCACTGGAAACACACAAAACACACTCCTTTCTGCCATTATTGCGACCTCGAGCTTCAATCGATCTTTGATTTGTGACTTATCTCTTGCTGTATAATATCTAGGTATTCTATCTTGTTTTAGGTGCTATCATTTAATCCGTTTCATATCTACACATCTAAACAGTAACGATAGATCATATCCAAGATTTAGGGTTTCATGTTTTTTTGCTATGAATATGGTATTTAAGTGGTGGGATTTGTTAAGGATGCATAGATACTCATTGGTTTTGCCCAGAATCTCTTAAAACATTGCCTAAGTTCCAGATCGAGAAGTCAACGTTTGAGATCGAATCCCTGTCACGGATTACGATGTACATTTCGATACCATCATTGTGATGCCTGTCATTGCGATGAGTCATTCCGATGACTCATTGCGATGGGCTATTGCGATGAGTCATTTCGATGGCTCATTGCGATGGCTCATTATGATGTGTCATTGCGATGGTTCATTGCGATGGGTCGTTGCGATGGGTCATTCCGATGGCTCGTTGCGATGGCTCATTGCGATGGCCATTACGATGGCTCATTGCGATGGTGTGTTGCGATGGCGTATTCTGATGTGTCATTGTGATGGCCTCGCACTAGGTATTGCGATGGGTTATATTGCGATAAATTTTCATTTATTGCGATGGATATCAATATTGCGATAGGATGTTACTACATTAGGATTCCGATGCTTGATTCATTGTGATGGTTTGGTTAGGATTCCGATGGTTTGCTACATTGCGTTGGAATTAGGATTCTTATGTTTATGCACTTGCCTTAGAATATCTAATGAGTTCGGCCTAGCTTGCACTATTTCCTCCTTAGGTTTAAGTACGTTAGGGCCACTTAAACGAAACCAAGTGTTATTGAAACAAGTTAATTTTTATCTCATAAGAATACTTGAACGGTTTCTTATTACGGAAGTTCATCTTAGTTAATAAGTTGATTCTTATGTAAACAAAAGAGATACAAATTACTTAGTCAATGTCTTGTGTTTTTGTTTCCAGGCCATGGAAGACAAAGCTTCATCTTTGTTCAAACCCACTATATTTTGGGTTGAGGATAATCCTACAATTCCTGACATAGTGGTTGAAACTAAACCAAAACCCACTGATGTTTTGGTTGAAATTAAACCAAGACCTATTGAGGTGTTAGTTGAAATCAAACCTAAACCTACTGAGGTTTTGGTCATGACCACCAAGAAATCCAAATATTTTAAGAACTAATGCTAGGTCGATATCTCTTTAGAATAAAAATGTCTTTGGCAGTTATATCATCGCTAAATGTAAGGACCTTGTTCATCTGATATATGTGTGAATGTTGTGGTAATAATTCTAATGATATTTTTCCCTATGTTTCAACTTGGCATAGACTTAAGACATCTACATATATTGTGTATATCATTTATGATTATGTCATCAAAGCAGGAAAATGCCAATCACCGAGGAACAACAACGACTTCGTGATCTTGAACTTGTTTCACTCAGTAATAGGCTTCCATATGCTGAGAACAACTCTCGATTACAGGATGATTTTGATCCGGCTCTACCAGCTTTCAAAATAGCCACGGATATCCAAGACATATCACCCATCAGAGACACACTCAGACGTACTGCATCTGTTCCCGAAGTCTACATGCATGAATTCTGGAACACTGCATCTTTCTCCAAAAAGACTATCTCTTTTGAACTGAACAAAACACCAAGGGTACTCAACTTGAGCATTTTTTGGAAATTGTTTAAACATCCTAGGTTGGCACAAGGAGAACAATTTGTGGCTAACCCAAATAATGATGAAATGCTTCGAGTCATTCGTGCCATGAATTATGAGGGTGAAATCAACAACCTATCACAATTTAACACCTCACCCATAGGGCAACCCTGGAAAGCACTTATCACCATCATCGTCAAGTGTCTGACTGGAAAAACTAGGGGCACCGATGCAATGAGACCACCACAGGCTCATTTATTTTGGGGATTGTATACTGCATCCAAAGTCGACTATGCACTTCTTCTCTGGCAAGAATTTTGTTATCAGTTTACTGGAACAAAGAAGAAATCAGTGCATCTTCCATTCCCGAGATTCACCAAGCTAATTATCCACCATTTTATAAAGAATGACCCAACCATTGACACTCGCGGGAATTTCTTCTATCACACCAAAGATGATGATTATGTGATTCTCTCCAGGAATGCAGACACTAATTCCACAAAGTATGCATTACTTCCTGCACTAGTACCCGACACGATGCTTAATGATGGAATCAAGGAGAGTGATAAATACCAAGAGATGCTTAATGATATTGACGCACAATTTAAGCGTGCAAATTTACATCCTTCAGAGAAGCAAAAAGGTAAACGCAAGAAACGAGTTTCAAAGCGCCAATCAGCTGCTTCTAAAGATAAAGGCCCAGGTAAAATGCAAATTGTTGATGAAGATGATGAAGATGAGCTGATCCAAACTGAAGAAGAACAGGAAGAAGTACCACTCCGCATGCCTAAGAAAGCAAGGAAAGCTAAAGGCAAAGAGGCAAGTGTTGCTCCAAATGAACCTGTTCAACAACAAATTACTGAAGCCAAAAGACTTCGTATTATTCTTCAACAAAGCCGACAGGAAGCTTTTGGCGGATCAGGCTCAAGAGTATTTGAAGACTTAGCAGATTTTGGTAATCCTGATGGTGATACGGAATTTTTCGACAATCCTACTGAGGAAGATACTTATGAAGATGTGTATGAAGATGCTGCTAACTATCATCTTGAAAGTCGGGAACCAAGTGAAGAACGTGAGAGCAGTGCTGACACTGATACAAGCATGATGTATCGAGATGCCAATATCACCACATCTTTGCCAGAACCGACTCACATGGTACTAAATGAAGATGCTCATGCAACTTTCATACCAGACACGTAACTTCAAAGTAAGTCTACTTCAAACTCTGATGATGTTTTGAAATATCTCAATTTAGAAGGGGGAGGTGTTGAGGTCACCAATACTGATCCGTCAACAAATGAACAAATGGTGGATGTCCCTATAACCACTATTACATCGACCACCACTTCACTACTATCAACCCCAGTCATCAGTGAGGTCACAACCACCACCATCACACCCGCAATTGTTGAGCAACCAGTATCAACCACCACCATCACCACGGAATCTACATCGTCATCCACAGCTGAACAACCTGTATCAACCACTGTTCTAACCACTGTATCTACATCAACACCTATCCCGGTACAACCAATATCATCCACGACCACCTTAACGGTTATGGTTACACCTCCACCAACAGAACCACCAGTATCATCCACATCAAATCCTTTCCTCACAGTCAATGATCCGTTGATCCAGTCTCTTCAACAACAACTAGAGGCTCAAGCTACACAAATAGCTACGTTGACTGAAAGGTTTGCCACTCCTCCCAAGGAACCGCAACCTGATGATCCTACTCTTCAAAAACTAACAGACAGAGTGTCAAAGCTTAAAGAACAACATAAATCATTTCTTAAAGAGAAGAAAACTCGGGATAAAGAAAATGCTGCTTTTCTCGGGTCAATTGACGAGCAGATGACCGCGATCATTCGACGCGAAGTCAAGTCTTATGTTGATCAACAACTACCACATCTTGTCGGTAATGGTTTATCTACTCTTCAATTAATGACATTGCTACAGACACGTCTGCTAGATTTGGGAGCTCATAAATCGAAATACAAACGCAAAGTTCTGCAATATCTCAACAAAGCAATTGATGAAGAGAATCCTGCAGACACTACCGACTCTGGGTCTGACGATGATAATGAGTTAGAAGAGGAAGATGACGAGGAAAACGGTGAAGAGGATGATGGTAATGAGGATAAGGATAAGGAAGGAGATGAGGAGGAAGAAGAGAATGAACAAGGAAAGGATAAGAATGAAGATGAAGATGAGGACGAGGACGAGGATACAGATGATGATCAGGATGACGATGATGATAATGAAAAGGGTAATGAAGTCAAAAAGGGTGATAAGAATGACGACACCGGTACAAATGCCGAAGATACAAACAAGGATGACAATGTTACGGCCACCGAGAAAGGTTTAGAGGACACTGCAGAAAAGATCGCTGACAACACAGAAAAGACACTGGAGTCAACAGTATCAGAAACTCAGCAGATTGCTACAGGTATATCTACTACACCAGAATTCACTACTGATTCTCACATTCAATCTGTAGAATACATGCAAGCAGAAGAACCGACAGAGACAATGCTTGAAGAAGAACCTCACGAGGATATACCGGTGATGCAAACTCAACCTTCAACATCATCTGCAGTTCAGCATGACGATGACATGGAAGTTGAAGATTTAAATGTTCAAGAACCGACATTTGTTGAATCCCTTATCATTGATGATACTGTACAAGAGCAACTTTGGCTAACAAATGCAGCACCACAACATCCATTTGATACTGCAACTGAAATGGAGATGACTCAATTCCTCAACAACCCTATCGACTTCTCGGCTTTTCTAAGGTATTCTCATGGGAAACCGACGATGACCCCGGATCTAATCAAAATGGCAGCTGCAAATGTGGACTTCTTTGACACGTTAAAGATCAGCCATAATGAAGCAGAATATCACCTGAATGAGCTCACAAAAGCAATGAGAGCAACAACTACAGGAATTCAGACTCCCGTGTTGCAACCTCTCACACCAACGGTCATCACCGGTTCTGCCACTATCCCAATAGAGCATTTTGTCTCTCACGATCTCGAATACCTTGAAAATGGAGCAAAGAAATATGCCACGTCACTAACAATGCTCAAGGCTGTTAACTTGGAGAATGTTCCATGGATAGAGGATAAAGTGCCTGTTTCAATATGGAGAAAGAAGCCACTCAAGTTTTATGATACTTATGCTTCACTTGGCATATCTCACTGGGATAAAAAGAAGAAGTTAGCTTATAATCACTTCCATCGTCCTAAGAGAGGTGCTTCTATTGTCTCAACTCACAGAATCAAAAGCATCCAAGGAGCAACCACTCAGACTATCTTCGGTTATGATTACTTAAATGTAATCATGTTCAAACGTACCGATGAGAAAGAATACCGCATTGACGAAAGTGATCTCCAGTACCTTCAACTTGAAGACATCGAAGATATTTTGTTGCTATTGGCTCAAGAAAAAGTTGACCATCTTTCACCTGACATTGTCATAGCCTTGAGTTCAAACTTTCGTCAATATGCCAGGAAAATAGTCATTCATAACCGGGTGGAAGACTTTCAACTTGGAGTAGAAAGCTATCAGAAGAAGCTAAACCTGGAACGTCCCCATACGACTCCACTCAGTAATTTCCATAAGAACAAGAAGGTTTACATGGGGACTACCAAGCCGGAAGCAGGAATTTTTTATCCGAATGAGACTGGCGTCATGCAACATATGCGATTCTCAGAACTGCACAAATTCAGTGATGGAACGCTAAAGAATGTTCGAGATGATCTGTCGGTTCTCAATGCCAACTTACCTCTTCCGGCAGTCACATACACCTGGACAACCCAGTGCAGAAAGGGATCCTCGTACGCAATCAGGAAGATTGAGGAAGTTCTAAGGAAGCGCCGGTTGCTATGAAGTATAGAACGATTCGTTGGTGGACGACCATATGGAGCTCACCATCGGTTCACGGAACGAACCAATTAATTTTGGTTCGTCTTCTATCAGGTCAACTCCATATGTCTATAATTGTGAATATGTTATCTTTTTGCTTTATCAGCTTTTGTGGCTTGTTGTAGTGTAAAAGTATGATATTTTTCAAGAATTTCTCTCGAGATTCTAAATCTTTCAAACAAATCATACTCAAGCACTACAACTTACCCTCATTAAATTGAGGGGGAGCATTACTATGTTCTTTGACCAACATCTAATTTCATTTTATTACCCAAAGACCGGTTAATCCATTAATATCCAAAATATTGATGGTTAACATTTTGGAAAGGGGAGAAAATGGGATTAAGGAGACTTAATGATATTTGGCTGAAACAATGAAAAAAAAGGCTTAAAAGATAAACCAACTTAACATGTGTAATGCACAAGTTAAGGGGGAGCGTGTTTGATGATCAAAACACTTAAGGCACAAAATCTTTGATTTTAATATCACAAGTGCTTTAAGTGATTTTCAAGGATTTTTCATGGTGACTATATCAACCCAAAACACACTTAACTCACGACGGATGTGGTGACAAAAGGGTGGTAGGTATAGGTATTAGTCTAATGATTCATCAGAACCGATGGAATCTTCCCAAGGACAACTCCCTAGATAGAACTAGAAGTCCTAGGAAAGATGGAGAATGAATGTGAACGTAGCTGAATGCCGACCAAGTACTTAAGCTAGCACTGGAACAATCACAACAAGGTGTTGGTGATGACGTATTGGTAAGCATTGAAGGGGTTGAAGAATGAAAAAGAATTGTAAAGATAAAGGGTGTAAAGAAAGAAGCCCTCCTTACAACTTTAGGCAGAAATCGGGTCAATACATATGTTATTGAGATCATTAGTTAATGATTCTCGATATTGAAGAAAGCCATCATGGACCCAGTGATGCAATGCACAACCCTCCCCAGCTAACTCAAATATCTCTCAAAAGGTATTTGTTTTAATCACACGGAGTTCAACACGTTATCTATTGGTTTATTCACTCCGAATAGACTGATATTGAACAGGTGGCACTCCTCTCCAGCCATCGATCACTAAATCAAAACGAACTATCGAGTCTAGAGCCACGAGATCATCAAAAGTCTCATTAGGACACTTTCCATTTATTCCTTGCTTCTTCACACACTATGAAAAGTAAGAGATCTTTTATGAGTCCTACGCAGTATTCTTGTAATATTGCCAGAACATCCGAGTAATACGCAAGTATTACAGTGAAGATGGAAATCCTGCTTGAGCCAACATCAAACAAGCTCATGGTAGGTGACACGTGCGGTTCCTTACGAACTAATCTTGTGACAACTGGAAAGAAATAGTAGTTTAATTCTTAATTGAACTTCAACTCGTTCCAGGCCTCTACGCATTATCATATGATCTTGCCAGAACACTCAGAGTGATACTCTTTAGTGTTCACAGTGACGAGTGGAAATCCTTCTAGTGTTAACATCAAACAGCACTTGGTAGGTGACAAGCAAGATTCAATTTGAATCAAGTTTGTGACAACTGGAAAGCAACAATGGTGAATATCTTAATTGAAATTCACTTGTTCCAGGTTTCATGAATTGACGGCTTCAATCATAAGGATTTTTAATCCAAATGATTCACTCTTTATGTTCGCAGTCAGCTTTGGACGGTCGAATAAAGAGAACGGGTTTACCCACGAAATCTTGTCAGGAAGTTACTTAATTGAAACTATCCGTCACGGGTACGATATCTAATATCGTCCAACGGTCTTCACCGACCGGAGGTAAAATGCTACCGAATTAGAATAAAATGTCAAAGCCATTTTATTCGTGTCGTTGCTGTGTACCTGTTGAAGACGGTGGCGTTGCTGTGTACCAGTTGAAGACGGTGGCGTTGCGGTGTACCTGTTGAAGACGTCCTCACATGCTTATTCCTTCTGCATCAAATACTCCTGCAAATTCAAGAAAGTATGACCTGAAAGTCTTCCGCTGTATCGACTCTGAAACTTTCAAGAATTCAACAAAGAATGAGTGTGTGGGACATGAAGTCACAAAGAGGCGAATCTCACAAGAAAATAAAGACTGCACGTGAAAGGCCAAAAGAACGTGTTCCAAGCAAAAGGCTGATATCATTCAACACATATTCACAAAAGAAAAGAAAAAGAAAGAAAAGAAGATTACGAGCTCAAGAACAAGATCTAACATGCTAGATTAGGACTTTGTAAAATTGGAGTGACCTCCCTTTGGGGGAGATTGTTGGAAATATGTTTTATGCATTTAGAAAGTCTCGGTCACTCCAACAATGTAGTTATAGGCTCGTAGTTATGTTTAGTTTCATTTATTAAATAGCCCGACCCATGAGCATGTTCATGGGCCGGAAGCCCAAGTCCATTAAGGACTTGGGGTATTTAAACCTCTTTCCACCATGGAAAGAGGTGTTGGTTGTTTATTTCTTTCATTTCAATATACAAGTTTCTTTCACTTCTCTCTCTAACTTTCTCTCTCTAGAAAAACATCAACCCCTTGTTTCACAAAGATTATCATTGTTCTACATGTTGTACACAAGATGTTCAAAGGAGTAGTCGAGAGTGTATCGTTGTACACGAGATGTTCAACGTAGTAGTCGAGAGTGTATTGTCGTACACGCGATGTTCAACGGAGTAGTCGGTAGGGTATTGTCGTACACGAGATGTTCGCCGATAGGGTATCATTGTACATGAGATGTCAAATGGATGAGTCGATACAATATCGTTGTACATGACATGTTTAACGGATGAGTCGATATAATATCGTTGTACATAAGATGTTCAACGGAAGTAGTCGATCGGGGCATCGTTGTAAACGATATGTTCAACGAATGAGTCGAGAGTGTATCGTTGTACAGGAGATGTTCAAAGGATTAGTCGAGAGTGTATCGTTGTACACGAGATGTTCAACGTAGTAGTCGAGAGTGTATTGTCGTACACGAGATGTTCAACGGAGTAGTCGATAGGGTATCATCGTACACGAGATGTTCGTCGATAGGGTATCGTTGTACATGAGATGTAAAATGGATGAGTCGATACAATATCATTGTACACGCCATGTTGAGTCGATATAATATCGTTGTACATGATATGTTCAACAGAGTAGTCGATAGGGGTATCGTTGTAAACGATATGTTCAACAGATGAGTCGAGAGTGTATTGTTGTACACGAGATAGTAATAGAGGGTGTATTGTTGTACACGAGATGTTCAATGTAGTAGTCAAGAGTGTATTGTCATACACGAGATGTTCAACGGAGTAGTCGGTAGGGTATCGTCGTACACGAGATGTTCATCGATAGGGTATCATTGTACATGAGATGTCAAATGGATGAGTAGATACAATATCGTTTTACACGACATGTTGAGTCGATATGATATCATTGTACACGAGATGTTCAACGGAGTAGTCGAGAGTGTATCGTTGCACGCGAGATTTTCTCAACATAGTAGTCGGTAGGGTGTCGTCTTACAAGAGATGTTCGTTGATAGGGTATCTGTTAATGCAATGATGCCCTAAAACGTTACTTGCATTTTTTGGTCTCGCTTTGTTTTGATTACGACAATATATAAAAATAAGAATTTATGAAAACAATGAAAAACAAATTTTTGAGTTAAAGTATTTTTCATTTCAACCATTATCACTTAAGGTATGAACAAAAAAGTTTTCATCCTAATTAAATGATCAAGGATTTAAGTTTTCTTAAAACTCACCTTTTATTAAATGTGACAAAGGTTTTTTATTAAAAATTCTTTTTAAGAAAATGTTTTATTAAATTAAATACTTGAAAATTTGAAAATGGCATATTCCATATGATTTAGGAATATCCCTTGGGGATAAATACTCCATCAGATGTGACTACCCCACTAAAAGACAAAAGGGCGCGGAGTCTACTCCCATGATTCCTTAAATGTCTATGCGGCTCCTTATCAATAAGGAACCGCAGGCACCTTTAAGGAACCGCGCCAAGAAAGCCGTTGGGGCTTTGTCTTATAAATAGTGGACCATTCTCATATTTTCTCTTTACCTCTTTTGCACATAAATTTCCAGATTCAATCATACTTCTTAAATCATTCAAATCCTTGATTATTTGGTTGATTACTACTTGTT
This sequence comes from Glebionis coronaria, assembly GCA_025667525.1. Taxonomy (NCBI): domain Eukaryota; kingdom Viridiplantae; phylum Streptophyta; class Magnoliopsida; order Asterales; family Asteraceae; genus Glebionis; species Glebionis coronaria. Next base: position 179,875,364 of record CM046879.1, read on the forward strand.
TAGAAGTGAATGTTTCTCCTCCCATCTCTTCTTCTCAAGTGCAAAGAGAAGAACACTTTCATCCTTAAAGTGTTGTGTCTACCTCAAAGATCCATTGAAGATCAATCTTATATTTATCATTCTTGTGTCATTGTTGTGAAGATCCAAATAGGTGTGTCTATTTGGAAGTTGTGTATGTAGTGTGGTTAATACTTAGTCCTCAAAGTATATTGGTGTAGATTGGTCCTAGCTAAGATTAGGGCTCGACTTTTAGCTTAGAGTCGGAAATTGGTTAAGCGACGTGTATGGTTTCTCCACTTTAAGGAGCTTGTAGTACTCGAGGAGTGGAGTAGGAACAAGGAGTGAGCTTCGTTGTCGAACCACTATAAATCCTTGGTGTTTGGTTTGATCTTTCTTTTCCTTAACTCTTTACATTCATTATCCTTTACTTACATATACTTGTGATTGTTAGTTTAGTTGCACTATCCCTTGTCCATATTGTGTATAAGAAGATTTTACATATTTTCTCAAGTCTAAGTTTTTGGAAAGGATTTTTAAAAACCCATATTTAACAAGTAAATCTAAGAAACTATTCAACCCTCCTTCTAGTTTCTACAGTATCGTTGTACATGAAATGTTCAACGGAGTAGTTGATAAGGGTATCGTTGTACACGACATTTAGAGTCAATAGAATATCGTTGTAAACAAGATGATCATCGGAGTAGTCGGTAGGGATATCATTGTACATGATATGTTCAAGGGATGATTCGAGAGTGTATCGTTGTACACGAAGTAGTCGAGAGTGCATCGTTATACACGAGATGTTCAACGCAGTAGTCGACAGGGGTATCATTGTACACGATATGTTTAACGGATGAGTCGAGAGTGTATCATTTTACACTAGATGTTCCACAGAGTAGTCGGTACCAAATGTGAGACTATGTAAGTACACAAAAACATAAAAACGATATTTTTGTGGGAAATCCGTGGGAAACGACCCACTGCTTTCCCACGGATTTATCATATTGGTGGGTAATCTGTGGGAAACTACCACGACTTTCCTACACATATTTCTTGTAGGAAATTACGCACGGGTTTCTCATGAATTTATCATATTAGTGGGTAATCTGTGGGAAACTACCCACACCTTTCCAACGGAAACTTTGCCACGACTTTCCCACGGATGTGTAAATAATTAAAACTGTGGGAATTCCGTGGGTAAAGTTCCCACGACTTTTCCATGGATAACTAAAGAATTAAAATAGTGGGAAATCCAAGGGTAAGTTTCCCACGACTTTCCCACGGATGTGTAAATAATTAAAACTGTATAAAATCCGTGGGTAAATTTCCCACGACTTTCGCACGGATATCTAAATAATTAAAAGAGTGAGAAATTTGTGAGTAAATTTCCCATGACTTTCCGCAAATGTCGAAATAATTATAACTGTGGGAAATCCGTGGGTAAATTTCCCACGACTTTCCCTTGGATGTATAATTAACAAATAAAACGTATATATAGCGGGAAATCCGTGGGAAATTTGCCACAATTTTCCCACGGATGTATAAATAGTGGGAAATATGTGGCAAATTTGCCATGACTTTCTCATGGATATATAAATAACAAAAATAATGTATGTTCCGTGGAAAATCTGTGTGTCATTTGTCACGCCTTTCCCACAACTTTCCCACAACATTCTCACTAAAAACATGGTCAACGGTTATGTGGGAAATCCGTGGGAAATTTCCCGCGAATTTCCCACAAATACTCTTTTTTCCATTTCGGTGGAAAATCCGTGGGAATACTGTGTTTAATCTCCCACTGTTTTTCTTCCGTGGGTAAAAAGTTGTTTGTGTAGTAGTGACACTTTGCTTGCGGAATAGCAAAGTGGTTGAATGATAATATTGAATGATCTCCTCTATTTAAACTGCAAACCAAGGTTATGAGTTTAAGTATCAACCTTAACGTTCATCAGCTAGTAGTCGTATGGTTAGGTTGATGTTAGGAAAGAGATGGCTTCTAGGAAGAGTTCAATCTTTCGAGTACTAGAAGGTTGGCCAAATGTCTCCTCGATGTGTTCCTTTTATAGGCAACACATGTTAGGGTTTATAAATGCACAAGTAACCATGCATTGTTTATCCATTGGGTGGTTGAATGTCCCACATGATAAACAGTATAGAGTTTGAATATACTAACTAGGAAAAGAATAAAGGTTGTACTTATATCTAACTTTACAAGCAACCTTATTCCTAATGAGATTTGCTTTCTTGTTTGACTTAAAGCAGATCTTTTCCCGCCCAATGTAAACCTTTAGGATGACTGAAGTGTCTTCATTATCCTAGAGGAGATCAACATCATTCAATATGGTATCGTCAAACCACTACAAGAAAAAGGGGTATTTAGGAAGGGGAAAACTGTGCCAAATACTTAAAAATGCGTGCCAAATGCTATTTGGCACGACTTTGGCACGCTTTTGGCTCCGTCCTGAATATGAGGGTGCCAAATACATTAGGGTCAGGTTTAAACCGTGCTAAATAGTATTTGGCACGATTTTTAGGACGGATAACTTTGGGGTGCCATGAGTGAGGTATATGGCACACGTGATGATTTTCCGTTCCAAATAGTCATTTGTCACACTTTTATATCCCGTGCTAAATGTGTACTTGGTACTAACTCATTCTTGTGCCGAATGGTATTTGCTACAGTTTTTATTAACCGTGTTAAAATTAATTAGGACGATTTCATCTACCGTAACAAACGTATTTGGTTTCTATTTTTCGTGTCAATGTTATTTGGCACATTCATAACCGCGTTGCCAAAAAATTGCGTTTGTCGTAAAAATCATGTTGCAAAGTTTTTCATTCGCCAATTAACTAATTGCACACTTCGTATACTCCCAACGTGTATTAGCATCATTTTTCGTTACATACATGTTTTAGTACATCAACATATCAAGTAACCATCTCAAACTTCACAACAATAGTTTATTCAAATCCAAAAAAATGGACTCAGTTTTTATTAGCCATCCATAAAATCACATCAACATAATCACTTACAAATATTACAGTACTATAAAGTAAAATACAATAAGTTAACATTCTTGAAACTAATGTCTTTACAAGGTTATCAATATGAATCAACTCAATATTTTCTGCTATCTTCGAGAGTGTATAAACCTGCAAGTATAAAAAAAGTTAATGAAATTCACTTATAGCTAACAAAAACAAATAAAAAAGTAAATTATACATATTGTAAAAAATAAAATATTTCTTATAACATATCACACTTGTGATAGATATTTTAATAAAAACGGATTGATTATATGAAATTATAAACCTTGAAAGAAATACCAATATCTTGCTATGAGAAGATTTAAAAGCGTTTAATTGCCCAACTTCAATCATATTTGATTTACAAGAGTAAAATAAATAAATTTATAAATCACTCAAGAAACGCTAGAACTGTAGATTTTAAATGGATAAAAATGCCTAAAACTGATGATTAGATATTAGTATTAGAAGGGAAAAGAACCTTTGTAATCCATGGCCCATGTGTGCATCTCAAGATGAAATCAACAACGACATATGCCCTAGACCTGTATGACATGAAAAGAATAACATAAGAATATGAGCTTTAACATATAGCATGGTGAATGAAAAAGGAACGATCTCATTGATAAGGCCTTATGTGTGTGTTGTATAGTAGACGCTTTAGCCAAAAACAAAGAAAAAAATATTAATTGAATGAGAGGAAAGTAAAATGATTGAATAAAGGATAAGGACGGAGAAGAAGAAGATTAATATTACTACTATATGGTTGAGAGAATCATGGCGAAAAAGAAAATAAGGATGAAGCGTTTAAAATACTTGAAGCAAATGAGATGGGAAATTTAAAAGTGATGAAAATAGTAAAAAGTTGAGGGGCGGCTAATTTCAGCGCCATAGATTTCAAAATTTTCACTAAGAAATCAATTTTGGAAATAAGATTTTTAAGAATAAGGTTTATTTAATACAATTAAATTGATACCTTTGAGAATATAATTAGGTGTATTGTTTTGAAACTGATTTGGTCGGGTGCTGAGTCTCCCCAATCAACGTATTTTATTTATTATTTATGTGTATTACAAGCTCGTTTTCTACTATTTTTATATTAAGTCTCTCAACACTTTGAACTTTTGCCTTTAAGTAAAGTTAGATTTCCTTAACTCAAAATCCTAGCTCTGCCGCCCCTGGCTAGTTACAACGTGTTGGAGAGGCACCATTGTTGTGATGGGTAATACATCATTCTTTTCTTCATAATATGAATACGAATTATTTTTTGGTGATAATGTCGGTTAAGTCTTTGAGGTCTCAAAGTTATGGTCGATGAAGTTGGTCGTGTTTTTTCAAGATAAGGTTAACGAGAAGGATATTATTGACGAGATGACATATGTACGGCGATATAAGGTGTCCGACTACGTATTAGATAATTTCCCAAATACTAATATCTATGTTCCATTGGTGATACCAACCGTCCCAGGCATATAAGTATTTGACACCAACAACAGATAACGTTTCAAATACATATGCAAATTTGGAACTGATGGCACCAACGGTCCCAAATACGTGCGTATTTGGCACCGTTATAACAAAATGTCCTAAATACACATCTATTTGGCACCACCATTAGAAAACGTTCCAAATGCATACACATTTGGAACGATTTTTTAATGGTCGTCCCAAATACCTATTTTTTTTGGCACGACTGGCAAACAAGTGCCAAATACATGTATTTGGCACGATTTTTTTACTGTTCCAAAAAGTTTCGTTCCAAAAACCACATTTTTTTGTAGTGAACAATACTGAACTGAAAGCTCTTTTTCATGACTTGTTCTTCAGCAACTAGGCCGCCTAGATACTAAAGCAAAAAGTTCTTGTCTTCTAAGTTCTCTGGAAGAGGAAGGCTGAACTTTCTTTAGCAATTATTTCTTTAGTAGGAATCTTGTTCCTCTGGGCATGCTTTAGCAGAACCACCTTTCTGCTGAACATAAAACACTTAGGGGATTTTATATTCAAATCCTAGAGTTGCTTCAGCTTCAGTAAATACTGACCCAACAAATGCTACCTTGAAGATAAAGATTAAAGACGCATGGGATATAGTGTATATCTTCTAAAAGTTTAAACTTATTCATTCATATCTTTATCTTGTAAAAGACTCCTTATAGTATTAAAGGAGGTCCTAGCTTTAGGTTTATATATGTCTTAATAAGTGTGTAAACACTTATCCTTTTGCCACTAAAATAAAGGAAAAACAAGACCTAATCATGTGTTTAATATCGTAAAAGTCGGAATGACGCGTGGTTTTGTGTTTTTGGTGTGAAATAGGTACAAATGATCAAAAGGAAAGAAAACACGGGATTTCACGGTCAAATGTTGAAGAAAAGTCCAAGAAAGAGACGAAGACAAAGTCAAAGACCAAAAGTGTGCCCAAGTTCACGAAAACCGGCTAAACCAACACGATTTTGAAGAAAATATTGACAAAGCCAAAATCGAGCTCGTTCTTAGTGGATTTAATATTATTTGAGTTTAATGGGCCTTGTGGGTCCCACATTTGTTTATTGGGCCCACAAGCCCATTTGGAAAATTAAATTAAATGCTAACGGATCAAGGCCCAACACAAACCCATTTGGCTAAACAAATACGGATGGAGTGTTCAATTTGGACTTCAAAGCCCATTTGCACAAATGAAAAACGAATGGAAAGAAGTGTTTGGGCCAAAGCCCATGTGATAGATAAACAGACGTGGGAATTGTTTTTTGATACAAAGCCAGTCAAACACCCTAGCTGTCAAACACACGAAATAAATACTCTCACCCACACATTTACTTTTATAAAACGTTATTTTTTTTTACTTCCCATTTACTCACCATTTCGTTATAACCAAGAAAACAAATCCACCCACTACTTCTTCTCTCCTAAACACACGCACCATTTTTACAGCCACCACAAACCCTAATTCACCCTTGATCAAAGATAACCAACGAAATTTGGGGATTTCACCAAATTTGTGTGATTCACACGCACACAAATAAATCCCCCAAGATTTCGGAGCTTAGCTAGTGGTGGTCCTCATATCCGACGTGGCCTACTTCCCTTGACGTGATTGGATAAACACCTCACCACCAAAAAAACCTCCAATAAGATGCCTCCACCTTGGATTCAGGAAGCACAAAATTGTCATGCTGGCAATCCATGTACTCATGATGTGATCTCTGCCGTTGATTCAAGAGAAGAGAGAGAAAAGAAGAAGATGTGGCCAGGATTTGTTTTCGTGGGCACCAATCTTCATCAACAAGGCATTAAGGTTTTCCTATATAACCCTCACACAACTTGTAATCAAGGAGAGTCCATTTTTTTTATTTTTTTGTTTTTTTTATTAATTAGGAGTAGGATTAAATTAGTTTGATTTTCTGCAAAATTAGTTTAGATTTAATATTGTATTTTTTTCAGTTAATGTAATTTTTTATAATTAATGAAAAGTTTATTCTATTTCATTCGTCTCTCATTTTAATTCCTGTCAAGTCTAATTTCAATCTTTGATCTATTTTTTATTTACTGTTCGTAATATTATTAATATAAAAAAAATAAAAAAATAAATAAATAAAAGAAAGTGGAATTAAATCTTTCCCCACTGGGAACATATAAAAATTAATGTTCGAAGTATATTATTTGGTTCGAGTATTTGGGACGTGATGATGTTGATGATTGGGTTCGAAGGAGGTGTTTGGGTTTCGGTTTAGATTAATAAGACGGCTCAGCGCCGCGTCTTCTTCCCAATGGTTGTCGTCTCAAGGTTCTCAATCTCTCTTTAATTTTCTTGTTTTAGTTAAGATTTGATTTAGTATAAAGCTGTTTTTGATTCGGTTTCGTTAAGATTTGATATAGTTGTTTATTTCTGCTGCGTTTTTTTGTTTTTTTTTGTTAATGTTTTGAAGCTATTTAGATCTGCTAAGTTTGATTTGTTTGTTTGAGTTTGATAGGATTTTGAGTAGTGCTTGTTGATGTTGCTTTTTGGTTTGTTTTAATTTTGGTTTAATTTTATATCTGCTTATGATTACTGGATTCATGTTTGTTTAAGTTTTGCCTATTTTAGTTAGTTTGATTTATACTGCTTGATTATCAGTTTTAAGTTGGGTTTTGGTTTAGTCATAAAGCTGTCTGATTTGAATCTGCTTCATGTTTATTTAACTGTTTGATTTTATTTGCTTACGTGCGTTTGGATCTCCTTAATTATATTTAGAATTTGTTTGTTATTATTCTGTTTGGATTTACTTATTGTCAGCTTTTTAGTGTATGGCTTTTCTACTGCTTATTTTATTTTAAATCTGCTCTTTAGTTAGTTCAGCTTATTTGAGATTATCCAGTTTGCTTATTTATCTGTTTGAGTCTTATATATTGCTGTTTGGTTTACAATCTGTCCAAAAAATATAAATAGCAAAAATTTCGTCTCTGCTTAGGGTCGAACCCTGGACCTCCTGTCCAACTGCCAAACAACACAGCCAACTCTGCTAGACCTCTTCTTGTGTTTTATCCTTAGTCTTTTAATTAAAATAGGTTATTAAATCTTTACTGCCAGTTTTATTGTTTAGTTTAAATTCAAAGTTAAGTTTTATTTTAAATTTTAATTAAAAGTATTTCTTTATAAATTTTCTTTTAATCAGTTTTTATAAAAAATAAAAAGAATAAAAAAATATTTTAATTTTATAATTTTAAATTAGATTTCATTTTATTCTTATTTTAAAATTAGTTTTATAGTTTTTAATTAGTTTGAGTTAGACTTTCAATTTTTATTTAAAGTTTTAGTAAGAGTATTATTTTTTTAAAAATAGTTTAAATAGATAGTTTAAATAGTTTTTATTAAAATTAGTTTAAATTAGAATTTTAAATTAGATTAAAAAGTTTATATTCTAATTTTAGTTTTTTAAAAAATACCAAAAATATTATTTACCAAAAACAAGTAATCTTACGATTAACCGGATATCAATTCGATTCGATTTTTTTGAGGAACGAAAATAGATCTAAATAGAGTTTGCAAAAACCTTACATTAAAATGGCGCCGTTGCCGCTTCGCTCGTTACGATTGACGATTTGGATTTTGGGATCCGTTCGATTTTGAACGTTATTTTTCTTGTTAAAAAATCAAAAACATAAAAAAAATCAAAAAGATAAAAGTACAAAAAAAATTAAAAAAATCACAAAAGCAAAGTCTTTCCTAAGATTTGCACCAAAAAAAATTTTAAAAATCAAAATGTAATACTTTTCCTAAAGTATTACACCAAAAATATTACGTATTTTTTTCGATTTCTTTCGACACTACCATGGATAATCGTCCGATTTGAGAAATATTGCAAGAAGAGCGTTATAAGATTATGTCCGAGGAGTGTACGACTTGTGGTGGGCCTCATGCTTATTTTAATTGTGATAAAACTTATGAGGAGGTTTATAATAATGAGGAAAGTATGTGTTATGATACTAATACTTATTTTGGCTCCCCTAGTTTTCCTACAACAAATGACCCACCACAATATGATCAAAGGTTTTATGGGGAATTTCAAAATCAAGGGTTTTCAAATAATGAAGGTTTTTCAAATGACGGAAACTTTCAAAACTATAATCAAGGGAGTATTTCACAACCTCAAATGGATTTAATTCTTAATAAACTTGAGGAACATGATAGATTCCTAAGAGAATGGCAAGAGGAAACCGATAGGAAATTCATGCTCATTTTAGAAACCTATCAAGCTCAATGTGATATTGAGCCGTCTTTGAGAGTTGATATTGAGGCTAACACCACTACTAGTAGTGATGTTCCCACTTTGGATCCTTCCATCTCTCCGCCAATAAAGGAGAGACAAGGCCCGGAGATTATCATGAGTTTTACTCACCCTCCGGTGTTGACACCCACGGATACTATTAGCTCTCCTCTTTCCTCACCTATTGAGGAAATTCCCGAGATTATTCTTGAGCCTCCATTACCCATTGATGACCCCATTTCTTTTATGACTCCTTCACCTACTCCTTCAAATGACTTTATGCTTTCTTCAAATCCTCTTAGTGAGACATGTTTTGATAAACCAATTTTTGAGGAGTGTGAAGAACTTTATAATGAGTGCATAGAAGAAGAACCCATAAGTTGTCCTACACATAAGGAGTTTGTAGATAGGGATGAGTTATCTTGTGATTCCGACTACATTTTTAATTATTCCTCGGGTTCGGATGAGGATGATTCTCCTATTTTACCAAAACCGACTTTTGAAAACCATGATACTAATGATTTATCGGATTCTTTACTCCTTAGTGATGACTTTTATACCCCGAGTATTGAGAAATTCCATCACGAGGATGCTTTTTATGATCCCGTGTTATTGGATTTCTCGCATGAGCTTAATTGTGATCATGGTATTGATGAGAAGGCAAATGGAGTTTTAAAACTTGATATTGATATTGATTTTGAAAACTCGAATTTTGATAAATTCACATTTGCCTCTTCGCCAATTACTTTTGATTCTACCATCGATTCTCTTCCACATATCACTTTTAGTGATGATGATGGTTTTCTCATTCCCGAGATCGATGAGTTTCTTAATATTGATACTCCCGTGGATGATAATTTCACGTATGTTGAGAGGACCTTTTTACCTTTTTGACTTATCCTCCTGCCTCTCATTTATTATGTTCCTCCGGGACCGAGGATAAGATTTCTGATCCCGGTATTACATTCGAGGCTTCCCCATGGACCATTTAATTCGGGGTCGAGTCAGGCTCGTGACTCGGTTAACAAAAACAAGCGCTTCTCGGGAGGCAACCCGATGTTTTATCTTTTATCTATTTTCACCAATAAGTGTAGGGGGAGCCAAGTAGGTTGTTTGTGTGTTGTGATGATTGTGCAGGGACATGTGCTTTGATGATCCACTTTTGGTACTTTTGACACGACCCGTGTTCCCGTGTTTCCCGTGTACCCGGTTCCCTCGATAAGTTTTTTCTATTTTGATTCAATCTTATAAATAAAACAAATAAATGTAATCACTTTAGTTGTCCTTTCCTTAGCTCAATTTTAAACAACGTACTCAATGTCCTAAGTGTAGGGGAGTTTATTCTCCCACATGCTTAAACATTGAGGACAATGTTTATATTAAGTGTAGGGGGGATTTCTATCGAAATTTTGTGGGCTTTTCCATGAATTTGACCGCATTTAACCGGAAAAATTTTAAAAAAAAATTTCAACGTTTTTCAAATTTTTGATCTATTTTGGCCTAGTAGTATTTTTATTTTCCTTTTGTCACCGCATCGTAATAATTTCCATTTCAAGAATAAAGTCAAAAATAAACAAATGAATAAAATGGTTTTAACAAGTTTAGATATCTTTGATATATTAGGCCCGTCGTGAATATTTTGACTCAACCCGAGTTTACTTATCCAAGTTTACTCTAGCTAGTATCCTTAACCATATGGACCTTAATTGGTTTATTAGGCTAAGCATCCACGAGTCTCATTCCTTGAGATTTTAAATTGTGGAGAACGAGAGATGATAGAGTTGATAATAAGTTTAAGGGTTAACTTTTGCTTATATGAGTTTTTGTGGCTCTTTCTTCCCGCTTGTATATTTAATTGCTTAATAAATAAGGATTTTTGCGGTGTCGATTCGATATCTTAACTCTTAGCCAAATCTTTATTCTCCTTGTAATTAAAGCATGAACACATTGAGGGTGCCAGCGTTGTGGACTTCCGACTAAGGTGGCTCATAACCACTAAGTAGGAGGTATTCAGACCATGGGACCGCGGAATTTGGCCTACTATATATATCATAATAATAAAAAAAAGAATAAGATTAAAACATGACCTCAAGGAGCCTTAGGGTGTGGGGCATGTAGCACGAACCTTGTCATTAGAGCCTTAGGGTGTATGGCATGGTTAGTGTTGAATAAAAATTGATTCAAAAAATCAATTCCCTCGTTTATCGTTCAAGGAGCCTTAGGGTGTGGACAATAGATGAGGAGCATTTTTACATCTTAAAGAGCCTAAGGGTATATGATGTGAACTTGCTAAACTCCACATAAAGTCTACATGACTTTGGAGGAATAATTAATAAGTAGTACTATTTGGCCAAATTTTGGATCCGGGAATTTATTCCCCAAATCGTGTTAAATCATCCTTGATGTGGGCTTACTTTAGTGACAACGTTTTTGAGGACGAGGTTAGGTTTTGAGTGTCGGGTTTGCACCGTTTGGCCTTCATTTTTGGAATAATAATTATCAAATAAGTCAAATGAACCTACGGGTGAATGACAATCAATAAAATCTAGAGATACAACGTAGGAATTGGAGAAAGAGTTTACACAATTGTCTTATATAAGTGGTTTTAACCTAAGAACTTATGATAAACAATGATCTCGTTTTTAAGCTTGGTTTGAGGAACGTGAAACTTGAGGGTGATTTATATTCATGACACCAAAGCCCTAATTCAAGTCTTAGATGTCTTTATGAGTTTTTTTCCATCAAATATTTTCAAGTTAATAAAATCGTCATAACTTTTGTTTCCTTTAAATTTTTTATCTTTTCATCGTAGTAGTAGTAGTAATAATAATAAAGGTCGAGATGGATTAATTATGAGAAAAATGTAACTTTATGTTTTAAAATAATGCATTGCATGGGGTCATTGCAATGGTCAAGTGTAGGGGATTTAATAAGTGTGTAAACACTTATCCTTTTGCCACTAAAATAAAGGAAAAACAAGACCTAATCATGTGTTTAATATCGTAAAAGTCGGAATTACGCGTGGTTTTGTGTTTTTTGTGTGAAATAGGTACAAATGATCAAAGGAAAGAAAACACGGGATTTCACGGTCAAATGTTGAAGAAAAGTCCAAGAAAGAGACGAAGACAAAGTCAAAGACCAAAAGTGTGCCCAAGTTCACGAAAACCGGCTAAACCAACACGGTTTTGAAGAAAAGATCGACAAAGCCGAAATCGAGCTCGTTCTTAGTGGATTTAATATTATTTGAGTTTAATGGGCCTTGTGGGTCCCACATTTGCTTATTGGGCCCACAAGCCCATTTAGAAAATTGAATTAAATGCTAACGGATCAAGGCCCAACATAAACCCATTTGGCTAAACAAATACGGATGGAGTGTTCAATTTGGACTTCAAAGCCCATTTGCACAAATGAAAAACGAATGGAAAGAAGTGTTTGGGCCAAAGCCCATGTGATAGATAAACAGACGTGGGAATTATTTTTGATACAAAGCCAGTCAAACACCCTAGCTGTCAAACACACGAAATAAATACTCTCACCCACATATTTACTTTTATAAAACGTTTTATTTTTTTTACTTCCCATTTACTCACCATTTCGTTATAACCAAGAAAACAAATCCACCCACTACTTCTTCTCTCCTAAACACACGCACCATTTTTACAGCCACCACAAACCCTAATTCACCCTTGATCAAAAATAACCAACGAAATTTGGGGGTTTCACCAAATTTGTGTGATTCATACACACACAAATAAATCCCCCAAGATTTCGGAGCTTAACTAGTGGTGGTCCTCATATCCGACGTGGCCTACTTCCCTTGACGTGATTGGATAAACACCTCACCACCAAAAAAACCTCCAATAAGATGCCTCCACCTTGGATTCAGGAAGCACAAAATTGCCATGCTGGCAATCCATGTACTCATGATGTGATCTCTGCCGTTGATTCAAGAGAAGAGAGAGAAAAGAAGAAGATGCGTCCAGGATTTGTTTTCGTGGGCACCAATCTTCATCAACAAGGCATTAGGGTTTGCCTATATAACCCTCACACAACTTGTAATCAAGGAGAGTCCATTTTTTTATTTTTCTGTTTTTTTTATTAATTAGGAGTAGGATTAAATTAGTTTAATTTTCTACAAAATTAGTTTAGATTTAATATTGTATTTTTTTCAGTTAATGTAATTTTTTATAATTAATGAAAAGTTTATTTTATTTCATTCGTCTCTCATTTTAATTCCTGTCAAGTCTAATTTCAATCTTTGATCTATTTTTATTTACTGTTCGTAATATTATTAATATAAAAAAATAAAAACTAAAAATAAATAAATAAAAGAAAGTGGAATTAAATCTTTCCCCATTGGGAAGATATAAAAATTACTGTTCGAAGATATTATTTGGTTCGAGTATTTGGGACGTGATGATGTTGATGATTGGGTTCGAAGGAGGTGTTTGGGTTTCGGTTTAGATTAATAAGACGGCTCAACGCCGCGTCTTCTTCCCAATGGTTGTCGTCTCAAGGTTCTCAATCTCTCTTTAATTTTCTTGTTTTAGTTAAGATTTGATTTAGTATAAAGTTGTTTTTGATTCGGTTTAGTTAAGATTTGATATAGTTGTTTATTTCTGCTGTGTTTTTTTTGTTTTTTTTGTTAACGTTTTGAAGCTATTTAGATCTGCTAAGTTTAATTTGTTTGTTTGAGTTTGATAGGATTTTGAGTAGTGCTTGTTGATGTTGCTTTTTGGTTTGTTTTAATTTTGGTTTAATTTTATATCTGCTTATGATTACTGGATTCATGTTTGTTTAAGTTTTGCCTATTTTAGTTAGTTTCATTTATACTGCTTGATTATCAGTTTTAAGTTGGGTTTTGGTTTAGTCATAAAGCTGTCTGATTTGAATCTGCTTCATGTTTATTTAACTGTTTGATTTTATTTGCTTACGTGTGTTTGGATCTGCTTAATTATATTTAGAATTTGTTTGTTATTATTCTGTTTGGATTTACTTATTGTCAGCTTTTTAGTGTATGGCTTTTCTACTGCTTATTTTATTTTAAATCTGCTCTTTAGTTAGTTAAGCTTATTTGAGATTATCCAGTTTGCTTATTTATCTGTTTGAGTCTTATATATTGCTGTTTGGTTTACAATCTGTCCAAAAAATATAAACAGCAAAAATTTCGTCTCTGATTAGGGTCGAACCCTGGACCTCCTGTCCAGTTGCCAAACAACACAGCCAACTCTGCTAGACCTCTTCTTGTGTTTTATCCTTAGTCTTTTAATTCAAATAGGTTATTAAATCTTTACTGCCAGTTTTATTATTTAGTTTAAATTCAAAGTTAAGTTTTATTTTAAATTTTAATTAAAAATATTTCTTTATAAATTTTCTTTTAATCAGTTTTTATAAAAAATAAAAAAATATTTTAATTTTATAATTTTAAATTAGAATTCATTTTATTCTTATTTTAAAATTAGTTTTATAGTTTTAATTAGTTTGAATTAGACTTTCAATTTTTATTTAAAGTTTTAGTAAGAGTATTATTTTAAAAAATAGTTTAAATAGATAGTTTAAATAGTTTTTATTAAAATTAGTTTAAATTAGAATTTTAAATTAGATTAAAAAGTTTATATTCTAATTTTAGTTTTTAAAAAAATACCAAAAATATTATTTACCAAAAACCAGTAATCTTATGATTAACCGGATATCAATTCGAGTCGATTTGAGAAACGAAAATAGACATAAAAAGAGTTGACAAAACCCTTACATTATGTCTCCTCTCTGTAACTTAACTTAGAGGTTGTAACTCTAATACTCTACATTAGAGTATTCGTATTATTAATAATATTGAAGTGTTTGGTTTATATTCTTTGTTTGTCTTATATCACATAATCTTCATAATATCAAAGAGTAGATTCCGCATACTCTTTGATATCATTCAAACTTTCTATTAAGGCTATATAGAATTTATTCTGTGTAATCTAAGTCTACAAGCTAGGCTAACAAGATCAGAATGAATCAACAAAAAATGTGTATATTAACGATTAATATAAGTATTTTAAATAACCAACTAAAACAAACCGCCGTATAAACATCTTTAGATGTGAATCTAATGACCATAACACTCTCAGCTTTTTTGAATCTTTTTCAGATCTGTAAGGTTTTCGTTATAAAAAGTATCTTCTCCAAAATAATTCGCCCCGTTTGAAAGGGCGAGCTACTAGCTTTTATCTCAAACAAATAGTTTCAAAACGAAAAGCTAACTCATGAAGCTTTTTAAAAAATTCAAAAAGTGTAAAAACTTTAATTTACTTTTATACCACCAACCATATTAACATAACTTAAAATTAGACATGATTAATAATATTTATGTATACAAACTAAACTATAATAATAATAACATCGACAACATCTAAAGATAAATTATAATATTAAATTGTTATAAACAAAATGTTAAAACTAAAAATTTTAGTTTTGTTATTCGATATATTGACCATGTGGTATATTTAAGAAGTTGTTTGAAATTGAAAAACAATAAAAAATACTTGGTAAAATGCTTAGTTTAGCGTGCAAACTCAAATGAACGTAATCATGGTCTTATTGATTTGAATAACTATGTTCGTAGCTGTGATAAAAAAGATATGATATATACTGCGTTCAAGCCTTATTCAAATTACATACCATTCGATGAACTTTAGAATGTTTGTGGTGATGAAACATTGATATGAACCAGATCGATTAGAATAACAAAGAACAATAAAAATAGAGTAACTGACGTTCGAGAGATCGAATAAGCTCTCCCAATTAACACTAAAAAAAGACATCGTAATAAACCCTAATCATATTTCTGTCTACCATATTACAGCCCTCCCATCTCTATATATAATACCCCGTAATAGTTAACTTATTCACTAAAACAATACAATAAAAAAAAGTAAACAAACCAATATTTATTTAATATTACTATTAAACTACAAGGATCGTATCAAACATACACTACAAATGTCTCTCAAACAACATCTAATCAAATGAAACGAGTCTAAAACTACATCAATATAGGTTACACATCGTCATTGACTACTACAAAGTGTTGTCTGAAAATACTACAAGTACTATTAATATATTGACTTTATTATTTTTTTGATTTACATTTGTTTACAATCATATATATCCTTTTATATCATTTTACATCTTATAATTACAATCAACAAATAAATTATCAACACTTTTATTGAAAAAAGACTTATAACTCATGTTAAATCCATTATTAACAGCTTTACAATTAACTAGGAATGAGCACGGTACCGGTCCCGTCCCGAATCCGTCCCGTACCGATTATTTTCCGAGCATAAATTTATGGTACCAGTACTGTACCGAACGGGATTCGGGTATCGGTACCTGTACGGAAATCGGTACCAGTATCGGGAAATCGAGATTTTCCCGTTCTTTTTCGGGAATTTCCCGATTTGGTACCGGTCCCGTCCCGAATTAGTGGTCCCGAACTTTTTTCACCTTATTTCGTATTCCTAGTACCGTACCGAACGAAATTCGAGTATCGAGAATCGGTACGATTCTGAAAACGATTCAGGTTCAATCGGGGATTCAGGTCGAAATGCTCATCCTAGCAATTAACAGCAGTCATAACAAACTAGTAGCTTTGTTATACAAAAGTTAGAAAAGCAAAGGACCAAAACATAAAACACCTCTGGAAAGTCTACTAAAAGCAAAAAAATCCATTGAAAAACTAATAAAAAATCGATCTGTCCTACTTTTTGTCTTTCACTTCCATTATTATTCATCTCATTGAATAATTAATTTTTGTAATTAGGGTTTGAATAATTAGCATCATGTCATTGAGACCAAGCGCAAGGACTGAGGTTCGTCGGAACCGATACAAAGTCGCCGTCGATGCAGACGAAGGGCGGCGCCGGAGGGAGGATAATATGGTCGAGATTCGTAAAAATAAAAGAGAAGAAAACTTGCTTAAAAAACGTCAAGTGCTGACGTCATCTCAACCGATCGGTTCTCTCCCTGTGTTAGCCTCTGCTGCTGAGAAAAAGGTTAATTTATTATTTTATTTTATTTTATTTTGCGTGTAGAATGACAGTTTTACCTTTAAATACTTACTTTTAGTGATTTATAGATTTTAATATGTTTGGCGATACTAGTGGTGGTAGTTGTTTGTTTTATAAAAGTGTTTGTAATAAGTGATTATAAATATTAGGGTATGCTTGGTAGCAAGCGTTTATGAGCGTTTTGAAGCAATTAACAAGTAGCAGTTAGTGTTTTGTACAAAATAATGCTTGTTTGGAAACAAGCAACTGCCAGTTCTACTTTTCGTAAACGCTTTTAATCAAAAGGCTACTTGTAGATGCATTTATGAGCAACTAGCGTTTCCGCTTACTAATTATGACCAAACATTTTATCAAAACAAACATCTACTTCTTGCTACTGCTTCTTGTTACCGCTATCTTCGCCTAAACATACTTTTAGTGTTTACTACATATATAATCATTACTTACTTTTTGCAGTGTAGAATGATAGTTATACCTTTGAATTGTTATTTAGTGTTTTCATATATTATAAATGATTTAGTTTTAGCAAGTTATTTTCTAGGTATGAATAAAAGGTTTCGTTCGTATGTTTGCAGCTGTTGATATCTAGTTCAAAAAATTTGTAATCAAATATACATACCTCATTCATCTAGAGAATAATTGTCCGCTAGACAAAAACATAGAGTTCAACCAAATTGCACTTATTAGACTGGCTGTAAATAAGGCCTAATCATGCCTCACTTCCTTCACGCGTTGGTTGGATTAGTAAATGGTGGGTCAGGACTATAGGGGTTCGAGTGGTGAGTACGTGAGAGGGAGGGGGATGATGTGGCACTGATTTGGAGTCTAGCGAGTGTTAAAAAGCGGGGGTGACGACTTTTGGCAGCTTTAGATCTTGCATTTGGTAAAAACAAATGGATGCGGAGTTTAGTGAGTGTTAAAAAGTGGGCGACAACTACGAGTAGCCTTAGATCTTGCCTTTGGTAAAAACAAATGGGCGAGGACTACGGAGTAAAATTGCTCTCATTTAAAATGTTCAATTTTGTTAATTGTACTACTATTTGTTTTCGTCATTTAGGTCAGTGTATTTATCAGGTTTTGTTATTCACTAAACTTTTAGAAACTTAGATTCAGGTAACTGAGGTAACATGTGACCTTTTTGACTTGGTTTTTACGAGTTTGACTTTTATTGGCGATCATTAGCTGACATGTGGCATATATGTTAGATTGGTTAATGAAGTAGAGAAATCAAATTGAAAAATTAAACACAAAATACTACTATGACTCAACTGAACTCTAAAAATGTAGAACGACTTAAATCATCGATTTCAAGAGTACAATAACATACATGAACACAAATAAGTACAGTTATCAAATTGGACTTTTAACAGTACGATGACCTCCTAGTTCTATTATTTTAATTAGGGGTAATATGGCAAACTTATTTGAATACACGTATCCCTTTTTTGCAAGTTAGACATGGACAATAATTTGGGATGGGGGAGTTTAATAAAGGGTCGGGTGATATCTATGTTTGTCTTCAACATTAAAAGATTAAGGATCTTCCCGTCATCTGCTTTGCTTACATGTCTGGTACTTGGAGATTGATGTTCTCGTAGTTGGTGATGTTTACACTCTTGTAAATACCGACACCAATGTATTCATTTGTCTTGGCTGGCTCTAAATATTATGTTTCTACAATAAATTAGAGTTATCTTGCTTGTTACCCCCGAAGCATGTCAGTGTTATGCATCCATGAGATTTTGAGCTTTTGATTAGATGTACGGATAAGAGTTATAGTGCCCTCTACTGTAAGTTCTCGCATCTTGGTTTCCTTCATGGCTTTTTTGTTTTTGTATCAAACGAGTTCGTGAAATTGCAGATAATATATTTCCTTCTTTGCATATATGGGTTTCTAGAAAGATGTATTATTATATATGAACTGGTAATCAGGTTCTTTTAACATGTTGGGTTGTTTTATTTATCACCATAAAGTTGCTCAGTATAGGCTATCTGAGGTTAATTGCCATTTGATTTAGGGTACAACATTGGTTTATCAGTTCTGTGATGATGATAATGATATATTTGCCTTATAGTTTTATTCAATCAAACTCCAGTGGTCATGAAATCGGATAATTTTGTTTGTATTACAAACATAATGTAATTACAAACATGTGTTATGCTATTATCAGTGTTGTAAATATCGGTCATGGCGGCCGATATATCGGTGATATATCGCTTGGCGGTGGTCCACCGCCACGCCATGGAGCATATCGGTCAACTTGGTGTTTTGGTCAAATATCGGTCAATATCGGTCAATATCAGTCAATATCGGTCAATATCGGTAAAAAATCGGTTGACTTTTGATATTTTGATTGTTTTTTATTGTGTTTTTATTTTTTAATCTAAATTTTACAAGATATATAACTAAAACTAATGAATACATTAGTAAAATCATAAAAATATATAAGAATTTCAGATTTATATTAAATAAATTTAAAAATATATAACATAATGATAAAAATATATAAAATAACGATAAAAATATATAAAATAATGATAAAATATATAAAATAATGATAATTTATAGTACCCGCCGAGAAACCGATATATCGCCGCCAAGACGATATATCGCTTGGCGGTGGTCGACCGCCGAGACCCCGCCGAGCGATATTTACAACCTTGGCTATTATAGATAAAACTTCTTGAACATTTTAATTGTATGAACTGATGAAGGGGTGTTGATTATTGCAGTTAGAGAGTCTTCCTTCTATGGTTGCTGGAGTATATTCAACTGATAATCCTTTGCAGCTAGAGGCAACTACACAGTTTCGTAAATTGCTCTCTATAGGTATAGTTAATATTTTAAATGAATGCTTGTGGATCATTGTTTCATGCAATTGATTATGTTTGCTGTGTTTTTTTACAGAACGAAGTCCACCAATTGAGGAAGTTATACAATCTGGGGTCGTGCCACGCTTTGTGGAGTTTCTAATGAGGGAAGATTTTCCACAGCTTCAGGTTTGACTCCTATCATGTGTGTGTGTGCGCGCGGGTGCGTGTCTTATGAATCTGTCATTGATTTGACTCCAACCTTTCATTGACATTCTGAACAGTTTGAGGCTGCTTGGGCGCTTACAAACATTGCTTCTGGTACATCTGAGAATACTAAGGTAGTAATTGATCATGGGGCAGTCCCAATATTTGTCAAGCTTCTTGCTTCCCCGAGTGATGATGTGCGAGAGCAGGTAATATGTGAACTCAGTTTTAACTCTAGATACGTATGAGTCAATTTCTTACGCCTGGCTTTTTTTTTTCCTTTTTCTTTTGCTGTTATAGGCTGTTTGGGCATTGGGAAATGTTGCTGGAGATTCACCTAGATGCCGTGATCTCGTCCTTGGCCAAGGTGCCTTGATTCCTTTGCTGGCTCAGTTAAACGAGCATGCTAAACTTTCCATGCTAAGGAATGCGACATGGACCTTATCAAATTTCTGTCGAGGCAAACCACAACCTCCATTTGAGCTGGTCATTTTCTAATCTCTGTGCTAAACAGTTATAAACAGTTATTAAGTTTTGATCATTATGATTTGCTGAAGTTTTAATTTAACAGACAAAACCAGCACTTCCTGCACTTGAACGTCTTGTTCATTCAAATGATGAAGAAGTATTAACAGATGCGTGTTGGGCTCTCTCGTATCTGTCTGATGGTACAAATGACAAAATACAAGCTGTAATTGAGGCTGGTGTCGGCCCACGTCTTGTGGAGCTCCTCATGTGAGTTCAACTTAAAACGTTATTGTTATGTCTGAGATTAAAATGCTTCAGATTTTGATGAATTCATTTTTTCTTCAGGCATCCTTCTCCGTCAGTACTCATTCCTGCTCTTCGAACTATTGGGAACATTGTGACAGGCGATGATCTCCAAACGCAGGTACGAACTTCAGAGTTTGTGTAGTAATATGGAATTTTGGTATCAGTTCCACTCTAAAGAACAAAATTGTTTTGTACGGAATATCAAACATCCTTACTTTAATTATTAACTATAATGTTTATACATTCTTATTCATATGCGTTCACTCAGATGTTTCTTGTTTTGCTGTTGTTTTTGCTTCACATGTTTTCAACTACATGACTGTATGATGACATTCACGTAAAATAGATTAGTCAAGAATAGGCAAATACCAAGTTACAGTATTATTTTTAACCAGACCTAAAGTGCAGGCTCTACTGTCTGTTTTGTAGATCATTATCTCCCATTTTTCTGATTTAAAAGCAATCACCCTTTTAGTAATTGTAGACCAGTTAAGATTCTTTTTCTAGGCCTTCTGTTTGGTAAATCGTATCTGATGGCAGGTGGCTGCCTTAACCATACTTTTGATGGTTTTGCAAATTGCAACTAGCGAGCGTTCCATTGATCTCAGTACTCATAACTTCAATTAGTGCCTTAGGTTTTTGTTATATAGAATGTAGGGCACCGACATAACAAGTGAACATCCCTAATGGAGTTTGGTGTGTGAACAGATAGGAGTTCCTGTCAACTAACCTGTCACTGTTAGAGAATGTTATCAATATCAGGACTGAAGGCATTATTTAATATGTAATGTTACAATATTATATGGGCATTCATAAACAATGAGGTAAAAAGAAAAGTTTTAACTTTGACAGAGAAGGTACTTATTAACCACCTCCAAAGGGCTAGTGGTAAGGTCTGGCTTCCAAACAAGAGGTCAAGGGTTCAAACCTCGCTAGGTGTGTACATTTGGGGGCCTGGGAAGGGTCGGAAACGGTCCTGGGATTAACTCGTTGAGGCGGCTTACATCGAGTCAAAAAGGTTCGTCCTCCCCGGGTAAACCTGAACAGGGCTTATTGATCTTATATCAAGAAAAGAATTAGTGGTTTATTTCCTGTTGTACTTTGTTTCAGTGAGCCAGTGCTTTAAAACATGGATTGGGTGTTGTCCTAGACTCCTAGGCATACACCTAGATATTGAAGTATCAGTTATGGCTTAAGCTGAGTATTAAATCTCCTGATAAAAAAGTCCCCGATTAATAGGATTAGGCAGCGGTTAAGCCCAAAAAGCTTTAAAGTTAGGACACAGAAGTAAAGTTCATCCAAAACATTGGAAGCCCTATACCTAATTACCTATAGTCTACATAAATTGCTTTCTACCACCCAATAACAATTCTCCTTTCTGTTGCATGGGCAGATTTGTATCCAATTTTGTCTTGCAAGTTGCAAGGTTGAGTTTTAAACCAACTTGGCGAATACAAAATTGAGAACTTGTTTATAGAGTAATTTCAATAGGAAAGAAAAAGGGGAAATAGTTTTGAGGACTTGATCTGATTCTACTTATTTACTACAGCAAAACTCGATTGCTTAACTGCTGGGTTCTCAGTTAATCTGCCTAGACACTGCAGCCATCTCTTGCCTAAGACCTGACTATAACCTTTTGGCATGCCTCTGTCTTTAAAGAGCCAGACCATCGGAAACACGGGTCACAATATGACCTGCTAACAAGTAAAATTATGCTATCACATTTCTACGTTCTCCCTCCAAGCTTCACTTCAATTTAGCATTTGTTACTTCTGAAATAAATCGTATGTCATTATTATTTGTATATTAAGAATTTAACCGTGGATGTATTCAATCATTTTGTAGTGTATTATTGAGTATGGTGCGCTTCCATGTCTGCTGAACCTATTGACAAATAACCATAAAAAGAGCATCAAGAAAGAAGCCTGTTGGACAATCTCAAACATCACTGCTGGAAACACTCAGCAAATACAGGTAAATCCCTAAGAAAAAACTGCTTATGTTTCAGACCTTGAGCCATGGTGGTGAATTGTTGTAGAAAGAACAATAATGGAAGAAGCTTTTATCTGTTTTATTTGACATGATTTTTCTGATAAGGACTTTCCTATAAGAAGTTATGTTAGAGATGGAATTTCAACCTGTTCATTTACGATGGGTTGATTTGGATTGTTTGCTTTATCTCAATTGGGTCTCCCCAAAAATATGTCTCGGAAATGAAACAAATCCCATGGGTTCAACGGGTAAAAGTGGCCCGGCGTCTAGTCTAATGCATGTTACCTGTTAAATCGTTTTGTTCAAAATCTGTAATTTTGTGAATTGTTTAATCGTTTTGAAATTTTGTTCTCAATTCACAGGCTGTAATTGTAGCTGGATTAATTGCTCCATTGGTAAATTTGCTTCAAAATGGTGAATTTGACGTAAAGAAAGAGGCTGCTTGGGCGGTATCAAATGCCACTTCAGGTGGTAATGATGAACAGATCAAGTAATCTCTGGTTTCACACCTTCTCTGAGTTTTTAATACAAAATTATAATATATATTCAAAGTTATAACATTGTTTGCTATGATTTTAGGTATTTGGTGAACCAGGGATGTATTAAACCTTTGTGCGATCTCCTTTCATGTCCGGATCCAAGGATAGCGACTGTGTGTTTGGAAGGACTTGAGAACATTCTAAAGGTAGGGGAAACCGAGAAGAATTCGGGTCGCTCTGGAGATGTTAATCTCTTCGCTCAGATGATAGATGAAGCTGAGGGTCTTGAAAAGATAGAGAATCTGCAGAGTCATGACAACAATGAAATTTATGAGAAGGCAGTTAGACTTCTTGAGACATATTGGTTGGAAGAGGAAGATGAGCCCGTAGGTGATGTTGAGCAACCTGGCTTTAACTTTGGAGGAAATAATGTTCAAGTTCCATCTGGTGGATTCAATTTCAACAAGTAAAGGTGATTTTATATCCTTTCACCTTTTTATTTTTTACTTTCTGTATTTGGCTTAATTACTTGACAGAACAAGACTACAATTGGATCCTAGAGATGGTAATGTTGACTTATAAGTAGCTGAGTTGGGGTATGTTCTGTATCTAAGTTAGATTATATATATAGCAGTATAGTTTCTGGAATCATATTGAACATATTAATTGTTTATACAACTAAAAAAAAGTCGTCAAATCCGTCAAAGTTCGGGTAATAAAGTTTACCCTTTTGATCGGTTACCCAACTCCCATTTTTGCCACCTCTACTTGCTTGTGTGCTTCCAAACACACTAGGTTTCCGGCCAAAAGTTTAACAGATTTTTAATGGGCGAATGACAAACAGTAAATTAAAATAAACTTTGAACTTTGTGACATGACTGATTCGATCCAAAAGCCTTAATTAAGAACGTTGAGTCTTCACACAATTGTCCCGTCGTTCTTCTACAGCGTCTGTTTTTTGTATCTGTTTTTTTTTCCTTCCATTTTTGTAAGCACAGTTTGACCCTTTCAGGTTTTTGGAAGCAGGATAGTATGTTGCTGTGGTCAAACGTCAAGTCCGGTCATGTCAAGTTTCATCGGGTCGTGTCAGGTTTCGTGAGGTCTTGTCAATTCAGAGCATCTGATGTACTCTGGTTAATGGTTACATTATGGTCCAGTCCAGGTCTGTTGGTGAAAGATACACAATGTCTGTTTTTTAGTCGGGCATTTACTCTTGCCTGTATGAGTTATATCTCTTTGCTATAGTGTGAGGAAAGGATGGAAACAATGAAAGCTTTTTTGCTATTTGTCAGTGACAGGGTTACAGTTGTGTCTTACTGAATCTTCATTTTGTGGGAGTGTTTGAATGTGGCAAAATTGACGGTCGGGCGGGTACGGGTCAAAAGAAATAATTACGATGTGGGTTGGGTGATGT
The DNA here is from genome assembly GCA_025667525.1 of Glebionis coronaria. Classification (NCBI taxonomy): domain Eukaryota; kingdom Viridiplantae; phylum Streptophyta; class Magnoliopsida; order Asterales; family Asteraceae; genus Glebionis; species Glebionis coronaria. The sequence continues at coordinate 179,899,869 of CM046879.1, forward strand.
TGAGTCACATTGCAATCTCACATAATCCATTTGGTTGGAGAGTCTCCAGGCTACATGTTTGGACACTATTTAACGCTAGATTTTTTTTCTTTACTAAAATAGATTATATGATATGTTGCAAAAGGTCTAGGAGAAACTATATTAAATACGTCGAGTATGTTAATCGATAATGTTGACATACACAGATATCTATTTCACTATATTCATGTTAGAAAGACAAGACAAAGCTTGATAGCCTTTAGGGTGTGTGTTGCCTCACATCCACCTCACCAAACACACACGGTCCCCCATAGAAGTGACCCGCCACCACTCGTGGTGGCGGGAATTTTGGCACTTTTTAATTGTCACCGAATGCGAGGTGGGGTTGTTTTTATTTTTATTTTTTGGTTATAACGGGGTATTCTTTATAAAATGTGGTATAAGGGTTTTTTTTTTTTTTTTTTTTTGGTGCTGGGTTATGTGCTGACCATATAGAGTAGTTACGGGTTTGGTGGTGTGTTGAATGGTGATATAACACTGACGTGAGTTTGTTGACTATTAAAACCAATCTTAGAGTACAAGGTATTATCAGTAAGTTGTCCAGTTTTATCCTATACCATTCTTATAAAACAAAACTTAAAAAACACCATACATATGAGATTACTATGACACGCCATCAAAACCTCACTTTACACTAAACAAAAAAAGAAAGAATTCAAAAAATTGCACACAAACGGTGCGTTATAACACATACTAACATTTAGACCTATAACATGCTTCTAATTATTATTGGTTCTAAAATTGCATTATGACTTATCTATAAGAAATTACTGTAAGAACCATGCACTCTTAGCACCGATGAGAGCAGCAATGCTGTAGAACACATATCTCCTTTGATGAAGATGAAACACGTTGAGGAACCTTGCACACAAGGCACTTTTGAAACTATACAGGCACAGATTAATGTTCCCGGCTAATGACTCTTACTCTCAGGGGTGGAGCCAAAGCATAAAATCATCGGATGTACAACATTTTTAATACGAGCATTTATATAACACATAACCTTTTATCAGGTTCATTTTGACAAAATCGAGATTTTTAGCAAATATATACAGTACACTAAGCGATAGAATTTCATCGGGTTTCTGTGCATTCCCGGGAAACCTCCTAGCTCCGCCTTTGCTTACTCCGTTCTCGAGTTTGTTTTTTTATGGAAAGGTAAAAAATGGGAAGGAAAACTACAAATATTGGTGTTTTTGAGTTCTTTTGAGATTGAAAGATAGGGAATAGGAAGGGAAAGTATGGGTTTTTTTTTTAATATATATTTGTTCTTTTTAAAACTGGGATGACTAGGAAGAGAATGAGTTAACTAACATAGGCTGTGTTTGGTAACAGTTTTTCTAAAAATATTTTTTACTATTAACATTAACATTTAGCATTATTGATAAAAAAATATTGTTTGGTTAAAACTATTAGCATCAGCATTTATCATGAAAATGCTAATTTCTTATATCCTCTTTCAATGAGCATTTTTAGAAAAGCATAATTAGTTAAAGAGCATAAACATAATAAATTATATAAATACTCTCATTAATATAACACATTAAATCTAAAAGTGTTTTTTATTTATATATGTATGTTTATATATGTCTTTTTAAACATTCACATTACAGTTACTGTTAATCTACCAAACACTTTTTTAAATTAACTGTTACTGTTAACTGCTTTTGCTAATGCTTATTGCTAACTGCTACTGCTAATTGCTACTGCTACCAAGGTTGTAAATATCGCTCGGCGGGGTCTCGGCGGTCGACCACCGCCAAGCGATATATCGTCTTGGCGGCGATATATCGGTTTCTCGGCGGGTACTATAAATTATCATTATTTTATATATTTTATCATTATTTTATATATTTTTATCATTATTTTATATATTTTTATCATTATGTTATATATTTTTAAATTTATTTAATATAAATATGAAATTCTTATATATTTTTATGATTTTACTAATGTATTCATTAGTTTTAGTTATATATCTTGTAAAATTTAGATTAAAAAATAAAAACACAATAAAAAACAATCAAAATATCAAAAGTCAACCGATTTTTTACCGATATTGACCGATATTGACTGATATTGACCGATATTGACCGATATTTGACCAAAACACCAAGTTGACCGATATGCTCCATGGCGTGGCGGTGGACCACCGCCAAGCGATATATCACCGATATATCGGCCGCCATGACCGATATTTACAACACTGACTGCTACTGCTACTGCTAGGTTCACCAAACACACTCATCGTGGAGTTTTGTTAAATTACGTTTATATCCATTTATTCTTTTCTAATACGAGTAGTAATTCCAAAGTTCAAGTATGTATATACTTAGAGCATAAGGTGCAGTCGGCTCAAGCCGTGACAAAACATCAAAAATTTCTCACGGTATGGTCAATGTTGGCTAAATAATCCCAACGCACCACAACCTCCACAACGCCAAAAAACACCCTCCTTAGTTGGCTTAAACCATGGGATTTTTTTTTAAAAAATAAAAATAAATAAATACACGAAAACGCGAGAACCGTACCTGGTTCTCGCGTTTTCGTGTCACGTTTTCGCGCGAAAACGTGCGCCGCTCCCTAGGCGCTTGACACGAAAACGCGACGTCGGGTGTGGTTTGTGGCATTTCCCACGACGCGAGCCACCCCCTACCCTATGCTCTTAGAGAAATACTAAAATCACAAAAATTTTACAAAGAAATATCCACATAATGATGTGTCATGTAGACTATCGGTTATTTTGAAGGTATATTGGTAATTGGTAATTTTATTATTTTAGAGTAGTACTATTCTAGAGTATAAATGCTAACACACACTATTTTAATAGTACTTATATATTTTCATAAGGGTATAAATGCTAATTTTAGAGTGTACCAATCAATTTAAAGAGTGTGCAAATCACCTCCCATAATGATGAGACGGAGAAAGTAATGAAATGTGACAAATGAGTAGTACTATATTATTTTGAGGGTATATTGGTAATTTTATTAGTTTTTTTTTAATCTTTTCCTTTAGTAAAAAATTAAGAACACATATTATAATAATCACTTTATTTTCATTGTCATTCTTCCCTCTTTTCTCATTTTACTTTTTTTTTTCATTATTTAAAATTTAGATTAGAGAAGTAGGGAGGATGTATGTAGAAACTATGGGGGAGGGGGGTTGCCCCCCATGGTTAGTCCCGTAAGACGATATTTTAGTATATTTTTTTTTACGATTGTAGGTGTCTTTTTGAATTGCCCCTCACTCAAAACTCAAAATGCCACTCACTCGCACACCGAATTCTAACATTTGACTCTAAAACCTTATATATCCTTTATTTCTAAGTAAAAATACTCGATTTTTCATTTCGATTTTTGTTCTTTTCACCTTGCTATTGGCAAAAAATTTTTTACCCCTTATAAAACATAATACTTCCTCCATCTCAAATTTGCAGTCTCATGTATTATTTTTAGTTGTCCAACAATTATAATTATCTTTCAAATATTGAATATGGCCAAAGTTGCTATTTTGAGCCAGCTTTTCATGATGTTCTTGCTAGCTAATTTAGAACGTGTTTGGTGTGATGATTTTTAGGGTTCGGATTCATTCATTTCCTATATTAATTGTTTGGTAAATAACTAAATACATTTGAATCTTACACACTTTTGATTTCTAATAATTCAATCACTATTGCATCGATGAGTTTTAAAAAATTATGTCAAGAAATCACTAATCTTTCGTTTCAGCCATACGTTTCTTATCTCTTTTTTATTGTACCTTTTATTTTACTTTATTTATAAAACATATACAATTTAAAAATTAATAAATAACATCATCATTTTTCGTTTTTTTCAAACTAAATTTAAAATCGTATTTAAATCTAAACCCACTTATAAAATAAATGAGCCTTTAGTTTTTGATGATGTTCTTACTGGCTAAATAGTAATTTGAAATTGTTGTAATGTTTCATGTTTGTCATGTCACCTTAAAGAAAAGGAAAAGAAAATTAGAATTGTTTGTAATGTTTGTCATGCATTTTACTTCTATGTATTTTCAAAACCTAACTTGGTTGTTGACATACTTGTTATCTAAATTTAGGAGTGCAACAAAATATTCACTTCACGTATATATAAGATCTTCGTTTCGAATATTGGTTGATGCAACAACTCACATGGGAAAATAGTCCATGTCACACCATTTTCTGCTTTATGCATCCAATTATGATTATCACAACTTCGGCTAAAAAACAAAAATGAGTAACTAAACGCAGACGCGATATATTTGTAATGGGAAATTTGCATTAGTATGAGATAAGATACTTATTCTCAACGTGTCTCTCAAAAGCGAAAAATTTGCGAGATGAACACGATAGTAAAAGATTACTATTCAATTATCTAATCTATCAAAACAACAAATAGATAAATATAGATCATTATTTAGGTATGTTTAGTAAAATGTATATATAAAATTAAAAATTATTTTGCAAACTTGTTTTTTCTAAAAAAATCAAGGGATTAATCTTTACCCTTCATTCACTTTTCATCTAATGGATAAGATTAATCTAAAATTTAATTAAGAAAACCTTATTATATGTTCTTTTTATGAACGACAAAAAAAAAAAAAAAAATTTAGAGCGGAATTTTTTTTTTCTTTTCGAGCGGAAAAGAAAAAAAATAATTTTCGAACGGCAAAAAAAACCAAAAGAAATACACATTTACCACCTATCTTTAATAGTAAATTCTTTGTTTTGACACGATCTATTAGCAAATCGCATCAAATAACCAATCGGAAACATGCTTCTCATTTCTACACAAATCGTAAACCGTTTGGTTTCGATTTATTCGGTTTCGACTTTTCAGTTTTTCCTACTAAACCGGTTTGGTTTCAGTTTTTTGATTTCTTTAAAATTTGACAATTTGTTATCTTAAAATTATAATTATGATCTCAACTTTAACTGGTTTCGTCTTTAAATAAAACAAACAACTAATAGTTTTCATATCACTCTCAACACTCTGTTCATCATTTAACATGTTCACTATTAAAAACGTCTTCGCTCCTTTTGTTACTAACCTCATCCTCGTTGAGGATTTGAGGTGTATAGCTAAAAAGCAACAAGATAGTCATTTTATACATAAAAATATAAATTACACAAGTAACAATCGTTTACAACAAATCCTTCACTAATTTAATTACTAGTAATAACTATGACGAGTTTGATAAATTAAAATAATAGAATAATGAGTTAAGATATTATGCCACAAAATAGAACAAGTATCCTTGTTTTTCTAGTTTATATAACATTTTATACGTATATGTAACAAAATTTTAACAATAACGACGTAAACCATAGTTGAGTTAACAAACAAAAATGATTATTAGTTTATTACATCAACATTCATAGCTAAAATGCAGTCATTTATTAACAAGAAGAAATACAAGTGATAACAAATTAGCTAGTATTTGCATTACAATAAATCCAACTAAACATAAAATCACAAATAAATTTATATATAAAATAAAAGCATCAACATCATATAATTGGTGTATTTATTTTAATTACACATTAATAAACTATAAGTAAGAAGAAATAAAATATTCATGATTCAGGATCGAACATATAATAGTATTGCTTCTCAAAAAGTCTTCATATAATATACTACCTCCGTCCCACAATCATTGTCCATTTTTTACTTTTTGAGTCTTTCTTTGTTAACTTTGAACTTAATTATTTTTGTTTGTGTTATATAATACTTTATGAAAGTTATATCAATGAAAAATACATTTAAAACTGTATTCATTCATGTATTATGCATCAAATATTAAATAACACAAACAAAAATATCTAAGATCAAAGTTGACGAATAAAGACTTAAAAAGTCAAATATGGACAATAACTATGGGACGGAGGTAGTATTCAAAGATTTGTTATATATAGTTTAACATTAATGTTTTTCCATAAAGTTATTAATATTTTTGTAAAATTTAAAAGATACTTAATGGTGGGACGGGGCGATTTTTTCTGTTCGGTTTTTTGTAGGCAACCAAAAACCGCCCTAAAATTCGATTTTTTTAAGAGGTCAAAACCATTAACATCGGTTTTTCAAATAGTTCGGTTTTTTAATGCGGGGTTTTCGATTTTTTCGGTGCGAGGTTTTCGCATTTTTCGATTTTGATTCAATTTTTTTATGTGCTCACCCCTATTACACATTCACTTCATATTACTCCTTCACTCAAAAAGTCCAAAACAATTAAACTAAAAACTCCATTAACAAACGTAATAAATTTAAATTAAACCTTATAAAAAGATAGCAGTTACAATTATTTTTATTTATTTTTAAAATTTTATGCTTTTTTTTTTTTTTTTTTTTTTTTTTTTTGGTAACCGTGATTTCTAACTCATTGGCCGACTAATCCACGGGGTCTGTGTCCACCACCACACAGACTCAAACCAGGTAAAGCCTTCCATTTTCAGGAGGTTGGCATGACCACTTCAAGGTTGTTTGCACCTAATATTTTTTATGCTTAACTAATATTTTATGCTTAGCTAATATTTTTTAATATTTGTATAAGTATAAATATAATCATTCTTCATCATGAATCCACTAGAGATCTTTAACTCATTTTAAAAGGCGAGTTTATAATTCTTTGTGTTAACGTTAACAATATTTATATTTTTATTATTAGCTCTAAATACTTATATAGTTATATATACAATATATGTATATGGTTGCAACATTCATGTGTGATATATACCATGTGCATTTAGAAGTTTTAGGTAGATCCTTAAATGGAATTAGTTGGTACACGTCCGAAAAATCTAGTAGAGATTAGTTTCGAACAGTCCTAATCTTTTGAATAGTTTATTTCATTTATAATGATTATACATTATAACAAGTTAACTATTTGTGTAAAACCCGCATATAAATACCATGAACAGTACACTACGTAAACATACAAACCAATTAAAACTTTCCATTTATGTTATGTACACATGTCACGGATATTAATTACGAGAAACTACGTACGTAATAATACACGATAATTATTAAGTATAATAATTATAATCACGAACTTCCAAACACACGATAATTATTACGTATAATAATTATACACGAATATTAGGAAATAATATACACGGAGTATAACTAACACGAATATTTAAACACGAACTAACACGAACATTTAAGCACAAATACACACGAATAATAAATTAACACGAACAAGGCCCGGTTTGGCCTTGTTGGGGTTTTGTGTCCGCGACAACCAAAGGGAAAGGCGGGGGGGGGGGGGGGGGGGGGGGGGGGGGGCAAGCCCATTTTGGACTTAAATAGTAAAAGGTAAAAAAAAGGATTTTAATTATACAGAGTTTTACAAAAAAATAAAAACCTAGCCCCCATTGGAGACTAAAGCCGCGACACCACAAGGACAAAAAGGAGAGTGTAGTTTTTGATTTTGATCTTGGGTTTGTACGTGTTTATGTTCGTGTTCTTAACCTTCACTCAATCACGCATTGGCAATAGTGAGGTCTGAGTAGGACTTTTCATCCTTTCATCTTTCCTCGTTCACTGGACATAAGGTACTCAGGGACGCAACTAGGACTTGAGAGTATGTGCATACGGATGGAAACTATCTAGCCTTCATTACTTTATGCATTTTCCATACATTACATTACTTCATTTCTTGGACATTGTTTGATCCTTTTCCATTTCAGTACTTATATTCATGTGTGTGAGCTTATGTTTGGACTACCGATGTTTGTTTTCAGTATTTCCTTTTATGGTCATTTAAATGTTTTTGGACATTTACCTTGCATGATTTGATGACACGTCATAATTATCCTGTGATATTCCATTTATCAAAATGGGGTGTTACAATTATGGTATCAGAGCCAAAGTTTCGACTTGTAGGCTCTAAAAACATGACCTGTGATTAGTGGGTAATCACCATGATCTTCCTAAAACTGACAGTTTGTTTTCATGCATTTGTTTCATGTATCCTTGTCGCAGGAATTTTGACTAAGTAATGTTTGGTACATGACTAACCATATTTAGTCGCATGTGCTTTTAATCGAATCTTTTTGTTTTGAATGAACCGACCCATAGGCGTTCATCCTCGTCATGTCATTTTGTTTTGGTGAACCGACCCATAGGCGTTCACCCAAACCCATGTAATTTTCGTTGGCCATGCATTCGTACACTGTTTCATGCATAAAAAAATTTCATGTTTATATGCATAATTTTTTTCATGTTTATATTATGTAATCAGATAAATCTTTGCATTTTGTTTTATACTGTCAGATGGTTCTCACACGTGAACAAGAACAACTGAATGCAGCAGTCCAAGCTGCTATGCAAGCTATGCTTCCTCAACTGAGGAATGAGATTCGGGTCGAGGTGCAAGCCGTCAACAATCAGCACCCTCAACAGAATTAGAATCCTCCTCCTCCACCTCCAGCTACCCTGATCACATGGCTGGAGCGGTTCAATAAGCAGCGTCCGAAATCTTTCGAGCAGACTGACAGCCCCGCTGAGGCTGAGAGCTGGATAGCTCACATTGAGAAGATCTTTGACGCTATGAGATGAGACCCTGTCTTTAAGGCAAGGTTAGCTTGCTACAAGTTTGAAGGAGACGCCCTTGCATGATGGAAGGCACTTAAGCTATCGAATGGAGGAGATGATTGGGTGACTGGCTTGACTTGGGCACAGTTTAAGGAGTTGGTTATGGGGCAGTTCTTCCCGAAAGCTGAGCAGGATAAGCTCAAGAGGGAGTATCATGGCATTAGGAATAGAGCTGGGTAAAATAGCAATGAGTTTATGCAGAGGTTCCTTCGACTGGTTGGATTCCTTGGCGCAGCAGCCGGGATTGCAGTGGAGCAGGCGTATCACTTTCGCTGGGCTCTTCGCACATCTGTCACCAATAACTTGGTGTGTGCTACATTTAATACAATGGCACAGGTGGCAGATGCAACTAGTAAGTTGGAGATGCTGCAAGAGAGGGATGAGTTTGAAGAAGCAAAAGACTGGGGACCGGTCCCAACCGGCCACTCAGCAGTAGAATCAGCCTAAGGGTAACAGTCAGACTCAGGACCGTTCTGCTTCGGATAGGCGTGGCGGTAATGATAATTACCGTAACAACGCCAACAACTCCAACAACAACAGGAATACTGGCAAAGGACGGGAGCAGGACCGTAGAGGTTCACAGCCCAACCGTGCAGCTACATCTGGCTCCCAACCAACTAGGGCACCCGTTGAAGGGTATACTCACCCAATTTTCACCACGTACAGCCGCAGACACCCAGGGCCCTGTCGCTGTGCTAGGGATGCTTGCTTAAGTGTGGCCAACCAGGCCATCGCATGAAGGACTGCCGTAACGGTGAGATTGAGGGCACTTCTGGACATGCTGACTCCAAGCCACCTCCGACTACTGGACGGGTGTACACTACCTCGCGTGACCAAGCCAACAATGTAAAACCTGTAAATTTTAGGTTTTGACTATGTCATCATTATACACGTCACCTCATGATATCTGTATATATTACCACCTTTGCATGAAAGCTTTTGAGCAATCATATGCATCATACATGAGCATACATTATTTTAATCATCAGAACATGGAAACAATTAATCACATAGCATACATTATGATTTTGAGTAATTAATCATAAGGACACAACCACATTTGTATGACTACATTATATGAACATGCGGGACAGTAAACAATCACTTCTTTTGGGACATTTAAGTCACCTGAACTTATAATCATAAGCATTCATCATATTTATTTATAAAAATCCAAACTCATGATCACGATTAATAAAATTTACTTAAGAATTATTTTAAAACTTCAAAATATATAATTATATATTTTTCCTCACCTCATGGATGACATTACGTTACGACATCAACTGTTTTTATTATTAAACATTACCTTTAACCACTCTAACTTATTTAAACTAAGTTGTCATACATTTTAATAAAGTAAATTATTTTCTCATTTAAATATGACCATACTTTCACCAAGGATCCCAAACTTAACCAAAATCAACCTAGACTTAAACCTACTCACACAATACTATACCTACACTCCTAGTAACTATACTTAGACATAAGATTTAAACATGAAACTACCTTAGACTCACTTATTAGCCGAATGTATACATTATACATAACATTACATACCAAAAATCTTTACCAATTACACTTTTGACTTTCTAGACTTTGTACAACACATCTCATTAAACCATGTACTATTTGAGCACTCCCTTTTTCCTTGACTAAGCCAATACCGCCGGTTATATGTGCAAAACCAAGACACCATGTACAATTTTGCATTAATAAGATGTACTAGGTATTTCAAAACTTAGGATATGCTTATAATAGAAACAAGACACCTAGCACTCCCACTCTTGCCATAGACGTGTGAGGGAGGCTCACCACACATCCATTTTGCTTGTACAACATTGCAATTAAGACTAATACTATGCTAGTCACATTGTGTCCCCTTGGTTTGTTAAACATGCGACGACACAAGGCCATTTGGGGTCAAGTGTACATATTACAAGTCATTAAACCTTCTACTTACCTAGTACACATCAAAATTCACCATATCTAGCATACACTCTCTCTTGGTGTGTATATACCCCGAACCACACCCCTCAATCTCACATTTAGATACTTAGCAAACATTTGAACTTCACACATCATTCACACATCCCACATTCGGATATCCTCTCCACAAAACGCCTAGACAAAGATCAAGCATTTACTTCTACTTATTCATGGTATTCTCAAGATTTTAGTGCAAGTATACAAGATATTTCTAGCATTCAAGTCAAGTCCAAGACCTCCTTAAGTCACGTGTAAGAAAAGTCAACGCCTAGAAGCCCTAATCTCTAGTCATTACCATGTTTTTTCTAAGAACAAGTAAGTATGAGACCTTTCTAAACTTTTCCTTACTCATTTCACTTGTCATGCATGTAAAAGCTATAAAAATGAACCTAAGAGTACATGCATACGTATAAAACTCTTAGACAAGCTCTTAACAACATATAAGCCCACGGCTTATATTATGTCCATGGACAATCTTGCTTCAAAACACTAAGGATTAGTAAGTACATGCGTAAAGAACTTAGTATAAGCCCTAAGTAGTTAACCTAGTCATAAAATCCTATAAAATGTAATATAAGGTGAAACATATAAGCCTATATAAGCCCATAAAACATGTAAGTCGTAGCCTATATAATCCCATAAGACATATAAGCCTAGATCTATATAAGCTAGTCATAAAAGCCTATAAAACTTATATAAGCCGAGACCTAAAACCTTATATAAGCCAAGTCATGTAAGCCTTAAAATCTTATATAAGCCGAGACTTAGAAACTTGTGTAAACTAGCTCTTACAAGCCCTAAGAACACTAAATAATCCGAGACATATAAGCTCACCAATAAGCCATAAATAAGCCTAATGTAAATAAGCCCATAGCTTATTTATAAGCCAAGTAAAAATTAGGATATAAGCCCAATAAGTAAATTATAGTTACTAGCTCACTTGGTAAATTTACTAAGTAAATTAAACAATCCCATTAGGCCCACATAATCCAAGCCGAGACCCTATTGGGCCAACCAAGCCCAAATCTTGTTGTGGAAATTTTCGTGCCTTTATTGCCAATTCGTGAAAGTTAGGGTCAATTATATAACTTAATAAAACATGTGTATATACTTTCGTGACTTTATAGAAGTTAAAGGGCCAAATGTGTCATTTCTAAAAGTATAGGGTGCGTTTGTTTTAAACCGAGAGCTAAACAAAAACCACAAGGACTAATTGTGCCATTATTAAAACTTAATAAAAGCCCTAGTTTCCCTTTTTAATATTTCGAGACTTCAAGGGTCATTATTGCCACTTTTGAAATTTATTACAAACCCTAACTTAATATTTAAATATTTTGAGACCTCAAGGACCAAAAGTGTCATTTTGGAAACTTATTACAAGTCCTAACTATTATATTTGGATAATTTGAGACTTCAAGGACCATTAGTGTCATTTTGAGAACTTAAAACAAACCCTAACCCTTATTTAATTACTTCCGAGACATAGGGGGGGGGGTGTTTGGTCATTTCCCCAAAGTTTTATAAGCCCTAGGGGCGTTTTTGTAAATAAATAAAACGTACAAGGACTAACGACGCAATGTACTTAACGAACGAAACCTTAAAGGTTATGTTTGGTAAGTTGTTATACTAACAAGGACTTAAGAGTAATTTAAGTTAATTAAAAATATTAATAAATTATTTTACTGATAAATTAACTTGGCCATTTGGATAATTAAGTAAATTAATAAGTTTATTCACGAAACCTTATAAACTTACAAATCACGTTAACCATATTTTTGAAGCCTTAAGAAAAGTAAATTGTATTTAATTTTTCTTACAATAAATTAAATAATATAAAAATCTGTTTATTTAATTTATTACCCATTTTACTAGACAAATTATATATATATTTTTAGAAACTAAAAATATATATATTTACAACTCACTATAGGTTTAAACACTTAAACAATCTTAATAGCTTATTAATTCATGGTCATGCATTTTCAACCATACATTCATCATGCATTGTTATTTTGCATTTACTAAGGCACTTAAAATTACTTAGGTAATTTCTCTAGTTCGTGATCATACTGTGCCAGTTTATTCAGTGACATCATCCCCACATCATTACCACTAAGGTGAGTTCATGGCCCCATCTTTACTATTTTATAACTGGGGGAGTAAAGATACAAAAACTATATATATTTAAATATGCAAACACGCACTGATGACAACAACAATTTATTGCCTATTGTTTGCCCCATACCCGTGGACTGTAATAGTTAATAGTGTAGCGCGAAATGTATGAATAGATCTATTCGGGTATTGACAACACCCGGCCTGCGTAACTTGCTATCACGAAACGATTAGGCCAAGCAACAGGCTTATTTCATTGTCAGACTGAGGGAACAACATCAGGATAGACCCAAATGGGCGTACTGAGCATCATTTGTCTAGCTTCTATTACAGGGCAGTAGGAACTACTATAGTATTGGGCTGTGATTGTCCTACTATGATCGTGGTGTTTGGCATATTAGTAATTTATTTATTTAATTAAACCTATGAATTCACCAACTTCGTGTTGACCCCCACATTTTACTCTATATGTTTTCTCAGGAAAATAAAGCAGGTCCATGCATTGGATTCCAACATTTTAGGGAGCATCATGTTTACTATCGGGCTGGGATATTTACTTCAGTTTTATAATAAATGTGGTTTTACAAACAAGATACTAAGTGTGTACAATTAATTCATGTAATATGTTTTAAATGACTATTATGATCATTGCTCTATATACTGTGTGCTATCGATCCACCCAAGTAACACCCTAAGTACTATTCTGCTGCATTTGACCATCAGGGGGTGTTACAGAAATGGTATCAGAGCGCATAGTTATAGAGAACCAAATCGATAATAAATTTTTTAAAATATAATAAAAAATTTAAACTGGACTATAACTGAAATTTTAAAATCAATGAAATAAAAAGAAAGTTGGTTTTTGGGGAACCTTTATAAGTTAGGCATATAGCATATAGAGCGTGCGTATTATGTGAACTAACCTCACACTAATTTATAACCTTTGAGTTAATAAATCACCTAAGTATCTACTCATACTTTTAACAAGCATAGTTAAAAGACATAAACCGCATCGCATATGAATTTTAAAACTTTTTGAATTGTGTAAGCTAAAAACTTACTCAACTTTGAAATGATATTTTCAGATGTCATGACGACACCTACTATTGTGACTACCTTCGAGGAGCTCATGGCTCCTACCATCACACCATTATCGCTGACATCGGTATTTGCTGGACCCGCATCTGACACCGAGTCTATAGGTGACCAGCCTGACGGAGTCATTATACTTTCAGATTCACCTACCCCATCACCACCTACTGTATCCCCTACTTCACCACTGCTAGTAGTACCCACATCTCCTCCTAGGGAGATGGATCATGTTGTACCTTCCTTACCACCTTTGCCACCACCTTCTACACATCGCTCTTACCCCACCAGTGCTCTGCCACCTCGTAAGAGGAGACGTGATTCTATTCCTGACTCGACCTTCGAGATAGGAGAGGGATCAGGAGATGGACAGGCCAGTCTTGGCGCCTTATAGGCACAGGTCGACGCACTTGTGGCCCGATAGGCACAGGACACTACACTTATTCATGCCCTACTACAGGCGGACCAGCAGGGTTGCACCGTACTTCAGGAGAGATTTAGTTCTCTCTACTAGACTGTGGCTGGTGAGTCACACACCACTCAGAGTTCTTTGGGTATGACCCAGGGGACCATACAATGGTTGTCGGATGAGGTTGCTTACCTCCGTTACCGGCTAGCTTCACTAGAGGGCCACTCATACGAGACCCAGGCTGCCATCCTCACGCAGGAGGAGACTTTCCGGACTTTCATAGACCTGGCAGATCTTCGCCATCAGGGAGTTATTACGGAGACGGATCATCTACGGAATGCCGATACTACACGTCATCACCAGTTGCTCGAGACCATGAGATTCTCCCGAGAGACCAGGAGAGCGATGATTCGCATGCAGGATGATCGTGCACCCACACCACCAACTGGACCACCCGCACCTACAGACAACCATACTAGTGTAGGCTAGATTCCTTTGTACATCATGGCAAGCATTGAGTTGCATCTCAGCTCGCATGATTTAGGTCTTTTGTACTTGTATTTTCATTTCAGTTGTATCCGTATCATAACACCTAACCTTAGTAGGTAGGTTATCTTTTGTTGTACTACAAACATGTGTACCACTATCTCGGACAAGATTGTTGTATCTTTGTCTTAGATTGGTTGTATTTGTATCATATTGATGTTCGCCAGTATTGACATATTATCACTTACTTGTTTGTTTGAATTTATATTATTATGAAATCTTGACAGGTTATCCAATTTGTTGTGAATTCTATGCATACCCATTTTCATGCAGCTTAATATAATAATCCTACTGACCAACTAATAAATCTCATCTTTGTGTATGATAGAACGATGGCACAAAGAGTCACTCGGTAGAATCCCGACGCTACTCACTCAGCGACTATTTCAGAAGCACAACTTAGAGTGCTTATCGGTCAAGGCATTGCTGATGCCCTAGCCGCCAGGGAAACACACTCCAGCGGAAACCAGGGCGACAGTCAAAACTCAAATGCCAGAGATCAAACTGCCAGAGGATGTACCTATCCCGACTTCCTGAAATGCAAGCCCAATTAATTTAAGGGAAAGGAACGGGTAGTAGGACTCATGCAATGGTTCGAAAGGACCGAGATAGTGTTCCGCATTAGTGATTGCACCGGAGAAAACAAGGTGAAATTTGCCACATGTACTCTCTTGGAACATGCTCTCACCTGGTGGAACTCTCTAGTTGCTACCCTCGGACATGATGAAGCCTATGGGATACAAACAATATAGCACCTTCTCTCTCCCAAAACAAAATAAATAGACACCACTTTCACTCAAACCCTAATTTACCTTGATCAAAAATTACCCACCAACATTTGGGGCTTTTGCTTCACTCGTGTGATTCACACGCTTGGGGATTAAATCCCCCAATTATTTCGGGAAGAACTTGTTGTGGTCCTCATCAAACGTGGCTAAATCCCTTCATTTGATTGGCTGAAACACCTCTCCACAAACAATACTCCAATAAAAATCCTCCACATTAGCTCTCAACAAACACAACAAACACACTTTCAATCCACCTTGGCAATCCTTGTGACCGAGAGCTATCCACAACCGTTTGATCAAAGAATGAAGAAAGAAAAGGAAGAAAGGATGTGTTTAGCGGCTGGGATTGAATTCCTTGCTCACCAATCTTCATGAAGAAGCCTTGGGGGTTGGCTATAAACACCCCCATAATCTGTAATTTTAAGGGTGCCTAGTTTTTATTTTTAATTTTATTTTTATGCAAAATAGATTTTAGGGTTTATTGTAATCTTCCTTTTTCCAGTATTGTAATCAGTTTTTGGAATTAATAAAATTTTTATTTCGGCTTAAATTCATCTATTTAATTAATTAAATTTTTATTGCAAATTATCTTTATTCTGTTTTGATTAATAAAATTAAAGTAAAAAGTGGTGAATTAATTTCCCCTACTGGGAAGTTAGAAAAAATCTGATTCAAAGAAGAGAGTTGATGTTTCTTATGTTGATGATGATGTTTGGAGTATAAGGTGTTCGTTTTCGATTATAAGGGGGCTCAGCGCTTCATCCCTTCGTCTCAAAGGTTATCATCACAAGGTTTCGATTCTTTTTAATTTTTCTTTTGTTAATTTTTAGATTAATTTGTTTGTTTTATTTTTTATCTGTTATTTTTCTTTGGATCGAATATGTTTGTTTTAGTTTATTAAATCTGCTTTACTTATGGTATGATATAGTCTGCTATTTGGTCTTGTTTTATTCAGCTTGTGTAGTTAAGTTGTTATTTGGATGGTTTAAGTTTAGTTTGGATCTGCTTATTTCTGTTTAATATTCTGCTTAAGTTTGCTTTTTAGATTTACTAATTTTTATTGTTTTGGATTGACTTGTTAAGTTTAATAGCTGCGTGCTTATATTTTTGATAGTAGATTTTGCTGATTTTTTAAGTTAGTTAGCTTTGCTTATTTAGTCTATTTGTTTATTAGGTTGTGTTAGATTTAGATAAGTTTAGATCTGCTTAATTTTGAGTGTTAGTATTTTCTGCTTATTCCTTGGTTAAGCTGTTATGCTTATTTGGTTAATTTTTGCTGATATATTACTGCACAAGAAACAAATTCATTTGATCTGTTATCTTTCAAATATTCCAAAAGTCCAAAAATATAAAAAAATATATAATAGCAAAAAAGTCTCCATCCAGACTCGATCCCTGGACCTCTAGTTTATCTGTCCTACGTCTTACCATCTAGCCTAGGCTTTCATTTGTGTTGAATTCTAGTTTAAGTAATTAATATAGGATAATTAATAGCTGCAGATTTATTTCTCATTTTAAATACAAGTTTTATTTAGTTAAATTTAATTATAAGTTTTAAACTTTTAGATTAAAATTTAGTTTATTAAATTACGTTTTAAAGTTTAAAAAAAATAAAAAAATAAAAAGATAAAAAAATATTTTAATTACTTTTCAAAATTTAAATTGTTTTTAATTTTAGTTTTTTTTTAAATTAGTTTTCATTCAATTTGAGTTTTATTTAAATTTTAAATTAGATTTCAAATTAATTCAAATAGTTTTATAGTTTTAAAATTAGTTTCATAATAGTTTTTGATTTTTAAATAGTTTTGTTTTTGAAAATGTAGTTTTATTAAATATTTCTTTTGTTTTAATTAGATTTAATAGTTTCTAAATAGTTTTTAGTCTTTATTACCAAACAAAGTATTTTACCAAAAACAATTAATCCACTTCAAGTCCGATATCAATTCGAGTGAGTCGAGGAACACGAACTTTAAATTGCAATACACATAAAATCCTTACATTAAATTGGCGCCGCTGCCGCTTCGCTCGTTACGATTGAAGATTTCGTGAGACGTTAGGATTTTGGGATCCGTTCGTTTTGGAACGTTATTTTTTTTGTAACAAAAATCAAAAACACAAAAAAAAGAAAAAAAAAAGAAAAAAATACAAAAAAATTAAAAATCACAAAAGCAAACTCTTTCCTAAGATTTGCACCAAAATTAAAAAATCCAAAAGTAATACTTTTCCTAAACTATTACACCAAAAATATTACGTATCATTGTTATTTTTCTTATTTCGATTTCTTTCGTTTTTATTGTGAATATATATTTTTCTTAAAAAAATACAAAAAGATTTTTCATTTACTATAATATATTACGTAGCACAATTAATTTACCTACTTTTCAAATAAGACCTTAGTTGGGATTTCATCACCTAACTATTGTATTCGAACCCTAAACGAATAAATCAAGGCAAAATAGATAAATACTAGTAAGACGTTTGAACTCGATATATACAAACTATAAGGTGGGTATAAGGCGACACGTTATAAAAGGCCGTCTAAGGAAAAAGGTTTTTAAGTGCTTTGTGCCACCTCGTTTCCCCGCTTGCTTGTGCGTATATTGAGAGGGACGACCGATTATTGGTTTGCCAACTCAAGTAGTATTAAGTATATATTTTTGTAGCTTTTTAATATTGCACCTCGAGAGGGATAATCCCTTTCCTCTCAAAGTCGACCGAGGTTTCCTACCTCATTCCTAAGTTTTAATTGTAAGCGCACTCGCGCGCGTACATACATAACGATTGGTGTACCAAATACTTCTAATTCTTCCAAAAAGAAGAAGAAGAAAAACAAAAAGACCGTCAATCAAGCCGATCCCGAGGATCGAGCTTTGAACAACACGATGGCAACGGATAATCGACCAATGATTGAGATTCTCCAATTTCACGTTGAAGGAAACGATGACGCGATTGTGGTGCCGGATATTGAAGCGAATAATTTTGAACTTAAAACGGGTTTTATTCAAATGGTTTCCGCTACACCATTTTTAGGCCGTACTAATGATGACCCACACGCTCATATCAAACGTTTCATACAATTGGCAAACACCGTCAAATACAATGGGGTGACACAAGAGGCCATTCGTTTACAACTCTTTCCTTTTTCCCTCGAGGGACAATCCCGGATTTGGCTTGATAAGGAACCACCCCAAAGTATTACTACATGGATTGATTTAGAGACAAGTTCATTAACTACTTTTTCCCATCATCACGGACCACCTCTTTAAGGAATGACATCATTACCTTTGAACAACAATATGGGTAAACGTTTAGTGAGTCTTGGGATCGATTTAAAGATCTTTTAAGAAAATGTCCACAACATGGTTTCACTAAAGTGCATCAAATTAATACGTTTTACAATGGTTTAACACTTAATGACCAATACTCACTTAATAGTGCCGCGGGGGGGGGGGGGGGGGGGGGGGGGGGGGTAATATTCTTGTGAAGTCCATGAACGAGGCTTGGCCCATAATTGAAAACAAAGCTAAAGTGCAAACCAATAGTGTTAGGGATACTATGGCAAGTGCTAGTTCTAGTGAGAGTGACAAGAGAATTGATAAGCTTACGTCGCTTGTTGAATCAATTGCTCTACAAACCAAAGCCATCAATGTGCAAGTCAATGCCTTGAAAGAAACTTGTGAAACGTGTGAGACTTGTGGTGGACCACATTCATATTTTAATTGTGACAAGGTTTATAATCAACAACAAGAAGTTTATGCTTATAACAACAATGAAAATGAGCGGGTTCATTTTAAACCAAATGTTGATGTTAACCATTTGTCTTATAAGTCTAATAACTATTTGGCTCCCCCGGGTTTTGTAGCACCACAAAGACCACCCCGCCCGCCCAAAATAGGAACCAAAGTCCTCAACGGGGTAATTTTCAAGGAAATTCTAATCAATGGGGTTTTAATCAAAATCAAGGGAATTTTCAAGGGCAAAACCAAGGGTTCAATAATCAAAATAAGGATTTAATAACCAAGGTTTCCAAAATCAAGGATTTAATCAAGGTTATAATCAATATCAAAACCAATGTTTTCCTAATCAAGGGTATAATCAAATGAACATACATAATTCTCAAATGGACTTGGTTCTGTAGAAATGCTAATATGGATCCGGTGGTCTAATGTGGTGGTAAATGGTGGTGGAAGCCATTGATGACTTAGAGAGAGAGAGGAGAGGTTGAAAGTGAAAGAGAAAATGTATTGAACAAAAACAAATGACAATCAACACCCCTCCTTGGAAGCTAAGGAGGGGTATATATAGTCACGCACACAACCTAAACTTTACAACGAACCTAGTCTAGTCTAAATGTGCGTGACTATGATAACTAACGGGAATTCTTAAATGTCGTCACATAAAGTGAGTTTCCAACAATCTTCCCTCATGGGACGACGTGTAGAATTCCTTACAATATTCTTCCTAACAAGTACAAAATAATTAAGAACAAGAGCTTTCATGAAGCATCCAATGCTGATGAAGTCTTCTGAGGCCTTCGTCTTCAAAACGACTCATCTTTAAAGTAACTTGTAGAAGAAATACTGTAACGGCACGAGCTAAGTAACCCATACACTTCTGGTTAAGGAGAAGCTTCTGAATTAGCTTCCCCCTAATTCATGCCACGTAAACTTGATGTAGAAGCATT
The DNA here is from genome assembly GCA_025667525.1 of Glebionis coronaria. Taxonomy (NCBI): domain Eukaryota; kingdom Viridiplantae; phylum Streptophyta; class Magnoliopsida; order Asterales; family Asteraceae; genus Glebionis; species Glebionis coronaria. The sequence continues at coordinate 179,920,131 of CM046879.1, forward strand.
TTAAATAGCTTCCCCCTAAACCAACAATCCTCGTAAGCAACTTCAAAGCTTTTAATAAAGCTTAGAATGATTAAGCGCACAGCAGAATCTAACTAGCAAATCCCATCATATAACATGATAATGTTGCTAAGAGGGATTGAAAGTTTGGGGCACACCAAGTAGATCAACAACTTTTCATCTCACGCTTGAATAATTCTTCTGAATTTTTCTTCCCCCTGAGAGTTCAAGTTATGCATACCAAAAAGAATTAAGACACTTCTTCCCCCACATAGTTGAAGAAGGTAAATCAATCCCAATTATGAAGCTCAAATACTGAAGTGGACACTTTATCCCATTCATGAAGCTGACATCGTAACACCAGAGTCAATTAAGTCCCAGAAATGCACACGTCTTCTTCCGGAGATGCACCAGAGTCAATTAAGTCCCGGGAATGCATATAGGATAATGATGATGTTTAATTGCAACAATCAAACAATTAAACCTCGAATCAGTAGTGTACCGTTGGAGATTGATAACGACACGAGTTAAAACACTGATTTTCTCTGCGGCTATGACAAATGTCATCCCGGAATATCTTCAAATCAAAAGAAGGTATGAAGTTCATCACGTGTACTCGTTGTGCGTTTAATGTGTCTTCTTCTTCCCCCTTGATGGTTTCGAAACTCGGAACCATCAATAAATTGTACGCACATGAACCTGAAATCTCGTGAGAATAATAAATAAGTTAAATTATATATTTTGTGAGAATCAGCTGTTGATCGAAAATCTCTTCTGATAAACTCTCCATGGCCACCTTTACCATCCCACGTGAAAGCAATTTGAAGTGACCACTAAAAAAATGAACCGGATACATCAAACGTGAAGCTGAATAAAAATCCTTCGATCTTGTGACTTAAGCTTGCACTATTGTTGAATGAAGAACGGTGGAGAAATCTCTAAGTACTCAATGCATCACTGAAGAAGTCTATAAGCACAACACCTCTTGAAATTATCCACGTCGACTAAGCGCGTGACACTGAGTACAACAATGTAACCCCTTTAAGTGATAGTTATCCGAGTCATCAACCATCCACCCCGAACCCGGAAACCAGATAACCAAGTCTTCATTCTAAGATTAAGCACGAACAAGTTATCTACTAAAAGATAAAATAAATACACGCCTTCGAAAAATCCGTCTTCAACGGCACGTAATTAATACCCGATCAAACAAAATCTGTAGCCACTAAAAAATCGCCAATTTTTCTTCGGTCTCGTCAAAATAAATTTTTGTCACTTGATCACGTATTTTTGTCTCGTCATTTTGTCACATCACTTTTATCATTGTCAAACCCGATTATAGCCAAAATTGCCACTCAATACACAAACTTTATTCAAAATGAAAAATCTTGAGATAAAGTCCGGTACAATCTTTAGCACTCGAGCCCTTTAAACCAAACACAGTCCAACACCATTAAGAAAATTCTGGCCCAAATCCCCCAACCCGGTGCAAGTCACAGCCGGCCTAAGTCCCCAACCTTTTGCAACCCGAGCATGTGGTTAATTAGGAATGAGGATATAAAGCCACGTTTTCCCTAAGTTTACTCATATCCCAACCCTAATCTCTCTCTCTTAGTTTCATCCGCCCACAATCTAATCTGCTACTCCCTCATCTATCTCATCTACACCTCGATCCCCATCTTTTCCAAAAAATGAATCACACGATTGATCATCAAATCAAGAAAAACTAATATCTAATCACTTCCACATCTCTTAACTAAAACGCATCCTCGAAACTCATCTGTGCAAAACTCTTAACACAAGATAGATCTAATCCAATCTCATATTACCAGTTAATATCTAAATAATAGAACCGAAACTCTGTTCAAGCAAATGAAGCTACGAGTAACGTTTTATTATTCAGGTCTTCAAGATCTTAAAAAAATAAGATCTCGGGTAAGGTGTTTAATTGATGCATGTCGGTTTTAATTGTTGTAATCGAAAAGAAAAAAAATGATTGTAACAAACTTGTTATGAATCATTCTTTATTTTCGAAAATAAGATATGGGTTCATACCCAAACATGGATCTGTGATGATATAATATTCGTGTGTTTAGATCTTTAATAGATTTCGGCATGCATGTGCAAACACGAATATAAATATGAGATCTATTTCTCTTCTGTTTTTGTGTGAGTCTAGGTATGATGGGGATTAGGTGACGATGGGAATTAGGATAGATTGTGGTGTAGTTGTTGGTGATATAAGGTTGGATGTGATGTTGAGTCGACTCAGTGAGTTTAACTGAGTCAACTCGGTAATGACCGAGTTGACTCGGTTGAGATGGGTCCGGTCCACTGGATTTGGTCACAATTTTGGTCCACTGGGTATAACATACCATAGCAGTCAAAGACTAATACCCATCTAAGTCATAAAAAATATTCCATCGGAATGTTTTAATAAAGCCCATCGCAATAAAAAAATCCATCACAATGACTTTCTTAAAACCCATCGCAATGAACAAAATCCATCGCAATGTGTGAAATAATTTTTGGCAGCATGTTATTTTAAATATGCCATTGCGACAGATCCGACCACCCATCGCAATGTGACTCATCGGAATGAGTCCCATCGCAATGGGTATGTCGAACCCATCAGAATGTGTCAAAAATACAACCCATCGCAATCATGCGATCGTACCATGTAGCTAAAATCCAAAAGTGTACTTTTTCCTGAAAATCCGGGACTATGAATCTGAATATGTTTTCTGGGTCTGGTTTAATTTCTGGCAGATCTTCATCTTCTAGAAAATAAGACCAGAAAGAACCCAAAAAAATCAAGAAAAAAGCTGTTAAAAAAAAAAACAGATAAGTACACCGTGACATAGGGAAGACCATTTGACCAGGGTATACTAATCAGTGGGTTAAGAAAGTAAGAAACCATATATGGACTATGACAAGAGACATTTGACCACCATGGGGACACTGAATGTGACAAAACTGATAATGCAATGTATAAAAATGAGACCATATCCATCATTGTGACAAAAAAGTTGACATACGGACCAAAAAGTTTATATAACGAGACACAAAAAAAAGATTAGACCACCAAATCGAATATATAAACACGATCCAAGGATGGAACCGTGGCTCTGATGCCAAATGTAGAAATGCTAAAATGGATCCGGTGGTCTAATGTGGTGGTAAATGGTGGTGGAAGCCATTGATGACTTAGAGAGAGAGAGGAGAGGTTGAAAGTGAAAGAGAAAATGTATTGAACAAAAACAAATGACAATCAACACCCCTCCTTGGAAGCTAAGGAGGGGTATATATAGTCACGCACACAACCTAAACTTTACAACGAACCTAGTCTAGTCTAAATGTGCGTGACTATGATAACTAACGGGAATTCTTAAATGTCGTCACATAAAGTGAGTTTCCAACAGGTTCTAAAAAAATTAACCGACTATGAGCGAATTATTAGAGAGATGCAAGAATCGACCGATAAGAAATTTTTGACAATGATTCAAACCCTTCATCCCTAAGGTGCCCTCCCTTCGAACACCGTGACCAATACTAGGGCTAACGTTAATCCCATCACTACTAGGAGGGGTAAGACCACCGTAGAACCTTCTTATTCCCCACCTAACCAAGGACCCGAGATTCCTTCTTCTACCCACCCTCCTTTACCTTCTACTTGTGACATACCACCCGTTATGCCTTCGTCTACACCTTATGTTCCACCAATACCTAAATTTTCTACCACACCTTCGGTTCCCAAACCGGTTCTTTCACCTTCCATTTCTACTCCTCCTCCACCAAAGGATGTGAGTGAGCAATCCACTCCAAAGCCTTCATCTCAACCCAATATACCTTATCCATCAAGGTTGCGGAAAGAGAAATTAAAGAATACGGATGATATTCAAGTTTCGAACTTCCTAAAAATGTTCAAACAATTGAACTTTAATATCACCTTTGCCGAGGCTCTCGCTCACATGACTAAGTATGCTAAGATGTTTAAGGAACTTTTAAGTGATAAGGAAAAGTTGCTCGATATTGCCAATACCCAATTGAATGAGAATTGTTCCGCGGTTCTTTTTAGAAAATTACTGGTTAAGTTAGGAGATCCCGGTCGATTCCTTATTCCTTGTAATTTTCTGGGTGTTGAGAATTGTATGGCCTTGGCGGATCTTGGAGCGAGTATCAATCTTATGCCATTGTCCGTGTGGAAACAATTATCTTTACCCGAGCTAGTCCCCACTCATATGACCTTGGAATTAGCTAACCGTACGGTTGCTTATCCTGTGGGGATAGCAGAGGATGTTTTTGTAGGAGTCGACAAATTCACTTTTCCCGCCGATTTTGTTGTAGTCGACTATGAAATGGATCCCCGTGTTCCCTTAATTGTGGGACGACCCTTCTTGAGAATCGGGCGTACATTGATTGATGTAGCCGCGGGTGAACTTATCATGAGGGTCGGGGATGATAAAATCGTCTTTAACATGGGTAAACTTTCCAAACTTCCCGATGAGCCCGAATCCGTGAATTACATTGATGTGCTCGACGAAGCATGTGAAGAACATTTTCACGAGGCTTGTAAGAGCGGGATTTCTCATTTACCTCATGTTGAGACCGTAGCTTCTATTGCTCCTTCATTGACTCCATTTGGAGAAAGTGACTTTCTTTTACAAGAATTTGAAGCGAGTTTAGGGGACGTGGATCTAAAATATGACGATTCTCCCATCGATTGGGAAGAAGACATTCATACCATTGAGAGACTTCTCAAAGAGGACCATATTTCTCCACCTACTCCTAAGGAAGTTACAAACGATGATCCAAATTTGACTAAGCCTTCCATCGACAATCCACCGGATTTAGAGCTTAAGGATTTACCGTCTCATTTAGAGTACGTTTTCTTAGAAGAAGATCATAAGTTACCCGTCATTATTGCTAAGGACTTAAAAGAAGATGAAAAATCTAGACTTATCGAAGTGCTTAAGAATCATAAGAAAGCAATTGCTTGGAAAATCTCCGACATCCGCGGAATTGATCCTAATTTTTGCACTCATAAAATTCTCATGGAAGATGACTTTAAACCCGCAATCCAAAATCAAAGAAGGGTTAATCCAAAAATTCATGAAGTCATAAAGAAAGAAGTTATCAAAATTCTAGATGCCGGAATGATTTACCCTATCTCGGATTCGCCATGGGTTAGTCCCGTCCATTGTGTGCCTAAGAAAGGCGGAATCACCGTTGTTCCCAATGAAAACAACGAGTTGATTCCTACTCGACTCGTAACGGGTTGGCGAGTTTGCATAGACTATCGTAAGCTCAATGATGCCACTCGTAAGGATCATTTCCCTCTTCCTTTCATGGATCAAATGCTCGAGCGGTTAGCGGGTAATGATTTCTATTGCTTCTTAGATGGTTTTTCCGGATATTTTCAAATCCCTATCGATCCAAAAGACCAAGAGAAAACCACATTCACTTGTCCTTATGCATTTGCTTACAAAAGAATGCCTTTCGGCTTATGCAATGCTCCCGGGACTTTCCAAAGGTGTATGATAGCAATATTCCATGACATGGTTGAAGAAACTATGGAAGTATTTATGGACGATTTCTCGGTCTATGGTGATTCTTTATCTTCTTGCCTCGCTAATTTGGAACGTATGCTTAAACGGTGTGAAGACACTCGTCTCGTTCTTAATTGGGAAAAATTCCATTTCATGGTAAAAGAAGGCATCGTCCTCGGTCATAAAATTTCCAAAGCCGGTATGGAAGTCGACCGTGCTAAAATTAATGTCATTGCTAAGTTACCTCCACCTACCACCGTCAAAGGAGTTAGATGTTTTTTAGGCCATGCGGGATTTTATCGACGTTTCATCCAAGATTTCTCGAAAATAGCTCGTCCAATGACTCATCTCTTAGAAAAGGATGCTCCTTTCATCTTCTCTCAAGAATGTCTCGACTCTTTCGAACTTTTTAAAGGTAAATTAACTAAGGCACCGGTCTTAGTCTCTCCAAATTGGGAGTTACCTTTCGAGCTCATGTGCGATGCTAGTGATTTCGCGGTAGGAGTGGTTTTAGGTCAACGAGTTAACAAACATTTCCAACCCATTCATTATGCTATTAAGACAATGACGGGGGCTCAATTGCATTATACCACTACCGAAAAAGAGCTTTTAGCTGTAGTGTATGCTTTTGAGAAATTCCGCCCCTATCTTGTGCTTCCCACCATCATCGTTTACGCCGACCATTCCGCCTTGAAATACTTGTTGACCAAGCAAGATGCTAAATCGAGACTCCTTCGTTTGGTTTTGCTCCTACAAGAATTTAAAATCGAAATTCGTGATAAAAAGGGAGTAGAAAACCTAGCCGCGAATCACCTTAGTAGACTTGAGGATCCTTATCAAGGGGAACTTCCAAATCAAGAGATTAATGAATCTTTTCCCCTTGAGACCTTAATGTCTATTAATTCCAATCTTGATGATACCCCATGGTTTGCGGACATTGCAAACTATTTGGCGGGTGGTGTTCTTATTGAAGGGTTAACGTCTCAACAAAAGAAAAAATTCTTTAAAGACGTCAAAACGTACTATTGGGACGACCCTTATCTTTTCAAGCAATGTGCGGACTTAATCATTCGTAGATGTGTTGATGGGCCGGCGGCTTTACAAATCCTTGAAGCTTGCCACAAAGGACCCACCGGTGGTCACTTTGGTCCTAATTACACCGCTAAAAAAGTTTTCGACTCCGGATTCTATTGGCCCACCATTTATCATGACACTCATGAAATGGTTAAGCATTGTGATGCTTGCCAAAGACAAGGCAAGATCACACATAAAGATGAGATGCCTCAAAATTTCATCCAAGAGTGTGAAATCTTTGACGTATGGGGCATCGAATTTATGGGGCCATTTCCATCATCCAAAGGGAACAAGTACATCCTCGTAGCCATTGACTACGTATCAAAATGGGTTGAAGAAAAGGCTTTACCTACTAACGATGCGAGGCTGGTTGTTAACTTCTTGAAACAATTGTGTGATCGATTCGGTGTGCCTCGTGCTATTATTAGTGATCGCGAGACTCATTTTTGCAATGATCAGTTCGCACGAGTCATGGCTAAGTATGGTGTCAATCACCGAATTTCCACCGCGTATCATCCACAAACTAATGGTCAAGTCGAGGTTTCCAACCGTGGTCTTAAGCGAATCTTAGAGAGAACCGTGGGAGAGCATCGTGCCTCATGGGCCGATAAATTAGATGATGCTTTGTGGGGTTTCCGTACCGCTTATAAGACACCTATAGGTTATACTCCTTATCGCCTTGTGTACGGAAAGGCGTGCCACCTCCCCATTGAGTTGGAGCATAAGGCTTATTGGGCCTTGAAGTGGGCTAATTTTGACATAAACAAAGCCGGTGATCATAGGAAAATCTAACTCAATGAACTTAATTAACTTAGGAATGAGGCTTATGAAAATTCATTAATCTACAAAGAGAAGACTAAGCTCATTCATGATTCCAAGATTAAGAACCGAGAGTTCCACGTTGGTGATCAAGTTTTACTCTTTAACTCTCGGTTGAAAATCTTTTGCGGGTAAACTTAAGAGCCGTTGGTCCGGTCCATTCACCGTGGCCCAAATCTTCCCTTATGGCACCATTGAGTTATCCCAACCAAATGGGCCAAACTTTAAGGTGAATGGCTAACGGGTTAAGTTATACTTTGGAGAGGACATCTCTCACGAGATGATTCCATCCCTTTCCACATTTCCCTTGAATAAATTCGGGAAATCGAGTCGAGCTAGAGACTCGTGATAAATAAATCAAGCATCCTATAACTAGGTTAGATTTTTACCTTTTCCATCCTTTCCACCCTTTTTCACCTTCACCCATTTTCCACCAATAAGTGTAAGGGGGAGCCGAGTAGGTTGTGCTTTGTGATGTTGTGCAGGGATGCGTGCTTTAATGATCCACTTTTTGGTGTTTTTGACGCGACCCGTGATCCCGTGTTCCCGTGTACCCGGTTCTCTTAAAACTATTGTGATTCATACATGTATATAAATAAGACGAATAAATGTAATCACTTTAGTTGTCTCTTCCTTAGCTCGATTTTAAACAACGTACTCAATGTCCTAAGTGTAGGGGAGTTTATTCTCCCACATGCTTAAACATTGAGGACAATGTTTATATTAAGTGTAGGGGGACATCTATCGAATTTTAGTGGGCTTTTCCATGAATTTGACCTCATTTAACCGGAAAATTAAAAATTTTCAACATTTTTCAAATTTTTGATCTATTTTGGCCTAGTAGTATTTCCATTTATTTTCTTTCCTTTTGTCATCGCATCGTATTTATATTTTTTATTTCAAGTATAAAGTCAAAAAAAAAATAATAATAAATAAATAAAAGAATAAAATGGTTTTAACAAGTTTAGATATCTTTGATATTTTAGGCCCGTCGTGAATATTTTGACTCAACTCGAGTTTACTTATCCAAGTTTACTCTAGCTAGTATCCTTAACCATATGGACCTTAATTGGTTTATTAGGCTAAGCATCCATGAGTCTCATTCCTTGAGATTTTAAATTGTGGAGAACGAGAGATGATAGAGTTGATAATAAGTTTAAGGGTTAATTCTTGCTTATATAAGTTTTTGTGGCTCTTTCTTCCCGCTTGTATATTTAATTGCTTAATAAATGAGGATTTTTGCGGTATAGATTCTATATCTTAACTCTTAGCCAAATCTTTTATCTCCTTGTAATTAAAGCATGAACACATTGAGGGTGCCAGCGTTGTGGACTTCCGACTAAGGTGGCTCATAACCACTAAGTAGGAGGTATTCAGACCATGGGCCCGCGGAATTTGGCCTACTATATATATAATAAATAAGAAAGAATTAGATTAAAACATGACCTCAAGGAGCCTTATGGTGTGGGGCATGTAGCACGAACCTTGTCATTAGAGCCTTAGGTTGTATGGCATGGTAAGTGTTGAATAAAAATTGATCAAAAAATCAATTCCCTCGTTTATCGTTCAAGGAGCCTTAGGGTGTGGACAATAGTTGAGGAGCATTTTTACATCTTAAAGAGCCTAAGGGTATATGATGTGAACTTGCTAAACTCCACATAAAGTCAAAATGACTTTGGAGGAATAATTAATAAGTAGTACTATTGGCCAAATTTTGGATCCGGGAATTTATTCTCCAAATCGTGTTAAATCATCCTTGATGTGGGCTTACTTTAGTGACAACGTTTTTGAGGACGAGGTTAGGTTTTGAGTGTCGGGTTTGCACCGTTTTGCCTTCATTTTTGGACTAATAATTATCAAATAAGTCAAATGAGCCTACGGGTGAATGACAATCCATAAAATCTAGAGATACAACGTATGAATTGGAGCAAGAGTATTACGCAATTATCTTATATAAGTGGTTTTAACTTGAGGACTTATGGTAAACAATGATCTCGTTTCTAAGCTTGGTATGGGGAACGTGAAACTTGAGGGTGATTACTATTCATGACACCAAAGCCCTAATCTAAGTCTTAGATTTCTTTACGAGTTTCTCCCATCAAAATAATTTCCAAGTTAATAAATTGTTATAACTTTTGTTTCCTTTAAAGTTTTTATCTTTTTATCGTAGTAATAATAGTATATCTTAATAAAGGCCAAGATGGATTAATTATGAGGAAAATGTAACTTTATGCTTTAAAACTATGTATTGCATGAGGTCATTGCAATGGTCAAGTGTAGGGGATTTAATAAGTGTGTAAACACTTATCCTTTTGCCACTAAAATCAAGGAAAAACAAGACCTAATCATGTGTTTACTATCGTAAAAGTCGGAATTACGCGTGGTTTTGTGTTTTTGTGTTAAATAGGTACAAAATATCAAAAAGAAAGAAACACGGGATTTCAAGTTCAAATGTTGAAGAAAAGTCCAAGAAAAAGACGAAGACAAAGTCAAAAGACCAAAAGTGTGCCAAAGATCACGAAAACCAGCAAATCGACACGGGTTTGAAGAAAAGATCAAGGAAGCCAATTTCAAGTTCGATTTTAGCGGATTTAATCATTTATGAAGATTTTTTGGCCAAGTGGGTCCCACATTTGGGTATTGGGCCCAAAAGCCCAATGAGGCAGCAAGTAATATCCATATTGGGGATAAAAGCCCAAATTGATGGCCCAATATCCTTACAATAAACATGGAACGGATTAAATTGTTTACAAAATTTGGGTCCAAAGTTTTTAAAGACCATTAAGGCAAAATATGGGACGGAGGAAACAAAATTAAAACCCTGGTCAACCCTCACAATACGTTTATTAAAACGTATTTACTCACTCACACACACGTTTTAACTATTTACCCACCCACTCCCCTCATTCACATTTCGATACAAACAATATAGCACCTTCTCTCTCCCAAAACAAAATAAACAGACACCACTTTCACACGCTTAGGGATTAAATCCCCCAATTATTTCGGGAAGAACTTGTTGTGGTCCTCATCAAACGTGGCTAAATCCCTTCATTTGATTGGCTGAAACACCTCTCCACAAACAATCCTCCAATAAAAATCCTCCACATCAGCTCTCAACAAACACAACAAACACACTTTCAATCCACCTTGGCAATCCTTTGGACCGAGAGCCATCCACAACCATTTGATCAAAGAATGAAGAAAGAGAAGGAAGAAAAGATGTGTTTAGCGGCTGGGATTGAATTCCTTGCTCACCAAACTTCATGAAGAAGCCTTGGGGGTTGGCTATAAATACCCCCATAATCTGTAATTTTAAGGGTGCCTAGTTTTTATTTTTAATTTTATTTTTATGCAAAATAGATTTTAGGGTTTATTGTAATCTTCCTTTTTCCAGTATTGTAATCAGTTTTTGGAATTAATAAATTTTTTATTTCGGCTTAAATACGTCTATTTAATTAATTAATTTTTTATTCTAAATTATCTTTATTCTGTTTTGATTAATAAAATTAAAGTAAAAAGTGGTGAATTAATTTCCCCTACTGGGAAGTTAGAAAAAATCTGATTCAAAGAAGAGAGTTGATGTTTCTTATGTTGATGATGATGTTTGGAGTATAAGGTGTTCGTTTTCGATTATAACGGGGCTCAGCGCTTCATCCCTTCGTCTCAAAGGTTATCATCACAAGGTTTTGATTCTTTTTAAATTTTTTTTTGTTAATTTTTAGATTAATTTGTTTGTTTTAATTTTTATCTGTTATTTTTCTTTGGATCGAATATGTTTGTTTTAGTTTATTAAATCTGATTTACTTATGGTATGATATAGTCTGCTATTTGGTCTTGTTTTATTCTGCTTGTGTAGTTAAGTTGTTATTTGGATGGTTTAAGTTTAGTTTGTTATGCTTATTTCTGTTTAATATTCTACTTAAGTTTGCTTTTTAGATTTACTAATTTTTGTTGTTTTGGATTGAATTGTTAAGTTTAATAGCTGCGTGCTTATATTTTTGATAGTAGATTTTGCTGATTTTTTAAGTTAGTTAGCTTTGCTTATTTAGTCTATTTGCTTATTAGGTTGTTTTAGATTTAGATAAGTTTGGATCTGCTTAATTTTGAGTGTTAGTATTTTCTGCTTATTCCTTGGTTAAGCTTTTATGCTTATTTGGTTTAATTTTTGCTGATATATTACTGCACAAGAAATAGATTCATTTGATCTGTTATCTTTCAAATATTCCAAAAGTCCAAAAATATAAAAAAATATATAATAGCAAAAAAGTCTCCATCCAGACTCGATCCCTGGACCTCTAGTTTATCTGTCCTACGTCTTACCATCTAGTCTAGGCTTTCATTTGTGTTGAATTCTAGTTTAAGTAATTAATATAGGATAATTAATAGCTGCAGATTTATTTCTCATTTTAAATACAAGTTTTATTTAGTTAAATTTAATTATAAGTTTTAAATTTTTAGATTAAAATTTAGTTTATTAAATTACGTTTTAAAGTTTAGAAAAATAAAAAATAAAAAGATACAAAATTTAGTTTTTAAAATTTAGTTTTAGTACGTTTTATAAAATTTAGTTTTTAAAATTTGTTTTAAATTTAGTTTTATTTAAAAATAGTTTTAAGTAGATTTTATTTAAATATAGTCTAAATTAGTTTTAAAATTTAAATAGAAAGGTTTTAGTTAATTAAATTAGATTTAATTTTAAAATAGTTAATTAAATAGTTTTTAGTTTTTAAATACCAAAAAGAGTTCAATTTACCGAAAACATTTAATCCACGTTTAATTGGAAATCAATTCGAGTGAGTCGAGGAAAACGAACATTAATTTGCAATACACAAAATTCCTACATTACTTTCCTACTCCTGCTAACTCTGCTTTTGTGAGTTCCATGAGATCTAGTTCAATGTCTTATGCTAGTAGCCCAAGCTATACTTTGTCTTCTCAACATACTTCTACTCCTGAACCAAAAGCCAAGACTGGTAGCATGGTAGAAGCTGTTCTTCACTCTTTTGTTGCTGATGTTGATCCACAACAGCAGCTTGCCTTAGATGATTTCAAACAGGTTGATAAACTTGACTTGGATGAAATGGATCTAAAGTGGAAGATGGATATGCTCACTCTCTGGGTTCATAAGGTTGAAAAGAAAGCCGGTCGAAAATTTAACTACAACCCGAGAGAGCCAGCCAGGTTTGACAGAAGCAAGGTTAGATGCTACAACTGCCAGCAGCAAGGCCATTTTGCTAGGGAATGCCCTAACAAAACTGACCAGGAGAAGAACAGGTATTCAGCCTTCAAGGTTCAAGAGCTCAAGGATGAAAAGAAAGCTTTGGTGTCTGTTGACTCTATGGTTAACTGGAATGATCATCAGACTGCTACCTTGGAATCAGCTAAAGCTTCTACTAATGTATTTGCTATGATTGCTGGGAATCTATCAGATGCCGAGGAAGCAGAAGAATTTTCTCTTATGGGCATCTCGCCTCAGGTACAAAATTTCCCTCTTGGCTGTCATGATAAATATTCAGAACTATTGACTCAATACAATGAACTAAATGAAAAAAATGACAAATACTTTTTAGATGTTCAAGCTTATAAGAGTTATTTAAAAACATTGGAACAACAAAAGAGGTGGCTTCAAGATAATCAACGTGATTATGAGGATAAAATTATAATTCTAAGCATTGATTTAGAAAACACCACTAACATGCTTAAGTATACTGAAAAACTAAACAATGACAGTATTAAGGATAAGCAAGACATGCAAGAAAAGTTGGATGCTACACTTTTACGATTTGAAAAGTGGCAAAAAGCACCCAAGAATCTTTCAAAGTCAATTGATAGTAGCATGTCTGGTAGAACTAAGAGAGGTTTAGGCTTTGATAAATATATTGATTCATAAGATGTGTTTGATTTATCCTTTTTAAGTGTCTTTGATCCTGACAAGGAGGAGGAGGGGAAACCTAGTTACAATAGGTTTCAACCAGCTGCAGCAATGCATGCTGTTACTCCACCCCTTACAGTAACTTTCATGCCCATATCTAGGCATACTGACTTGGATAGATCACAGATGCATGAGTCTCCAAAAAGCTCTACTAATACTAATGACTTTGTCTCTTATACTTTCAGTGACAAGGCCAGTGACTATGCATCATGTGGTTCAAGTGAAGAGTCAAGACCTTCAAGTTCCAAGACAAATGACCCTGCTGCTACTAGTGTTAGGATGAGTGAAGAGAGAGTTGCTTCTACTTCAATTGTTTCTAGTTCTAGTTTATTAAGTCCTATTAATGTTAATTCTCCTAGAGTTATTTGTAATAAATTTAGCTGTGTGAAACAATGTCATTTGAATAAAAGGTATTTTAAAATATGCTTTGTTTGTGGAAGTAAATTTCATTCGATTAAGGATTGTGATTTTTATGATCAACCTCCTATTTATCAAGCTTATCCTGCTCTTGGTCCACCAGGAGTTGCTCCTTTTTCTTCTAGAAGACTAAACCCATGTGCCCAATCATATTCTTCTTCTAGAAGGACCTCTCCTTTAGCTTCTAATCTTTAGAGAAGCAATGGTTCCACCTACAATATACCAACCAAAAACTATTTTCAGAACTTTAATCAGAATTATGCTTTTAATTCAAACCAAATGTATTTTGGGTTGGGAAATTTGGGTACTGCTGTTAAGCCCTCAGCAAGTTGTTCTTGGTCAAACAATAACACCCATATGATGAACTGGCAACCTAAGAACAACAGTGGATCTCATCAATCTTCTTGGCTATCTACTAAAGATCCACAAGGCAAACTCAAGCCTGAAAAGGTCTAGGTCCCATTAAAACACTAACTTTTGCATATATCTTTTCTGTTGTTGTAGATTATTCCATACCAAGATCCTACTCTAGAAATTGTTGATATTGGATGCTCTAGGAGCATGACAGGGAATAAAGGGCTTTTATCTAACTTTGTACCATTTCAAGGCGGAAAGGTCTACTTCAGAGGTGGTGAAGGAAGGATCTATGACAAAGGAACTATTCAGACACCTAACCTTAATTTTGAGCAGGTCTACTATGTGGAAGCACTTCAACACGTCAACTTGATCTCTGTTGATACAAAAGTTGGGTGATCCTTGCTAGACCCAAATTAGGCTTAATTCGGGTTGGCTGGACTCCGGCTCTTGCACCAAGTGAATTATCTGGTTGGGATCCTGCACACTAAAACAACACGCGTTAGGCTTACCGTGGGAATGTATCCCACGATTAGACTCTGGTGTGAGAGTAAGTAATCGGTTAGGGTTATAAGAATCGGATGAGGTGTGAGTGTGTAGAATGTAATACCTTTGTGGAACCCTTGGGGGGTTCCTTATATAGGCAGTGAAACCCTAATGGGCTGTCACTGATGCTTCGGCCCCAAGGAAAGGATAAATACCAGAATTATATTGATTGTTATCTTCTAATTATGGTGAGTGAATATCCTCTCCTTTGGGATAAATCCTAATCATAGTAGGAGTATGACTCTGTCTAACCCTGTACCGGCCATGCCGGGCCGTGGGCCGCACACGTGTGTGCGGTTACTGTTCATCTAAGCCCATAAGCAAAAATAACATTAATCCCACCCATCCGTGATGGGCCGGATACGGGTAGTACCCGTGGGCCGGGTTCATGACCCGGCTGGGGACTATATGTCATCATGTCCCCCCAGTCTAGTTGTTACAGCCATAGCCGCACTTGTCAACCGAGACAAATTAAATACAGCATTAAATATGGTCTTACGTATGACCGTATATCCCGGCACAAGAATGAATGCATTAATGGTAGTCAATTAGTCAAACGCACGCCTACAAAAGTGCACCAGAAAGACCCACCCTTGAGCCACGTAAAACTGTCAAGAAGTGACCCGTGGGTCCCTTCTGACGTTTCAGAAGTGTCAGAAATCCCATCCGTTGGATGGGCGTAGTGGCTTACACGTGGCGAACATCTACGCTACCTCGGAAAGCGAGGAAACCCTATATAAGAGTTGGCGTGTTCTACTGTTACACACATAGTTTATATTCATTTCGTCATTGTTATTCCCAAGCTCCTTCCTTCAATCTTTTGCCTCTTTTTCCACGGATTTACTCCGCCGCAGGTTAGATCATCACGCCTCTCAAACCCTTTTTATAAAACATGATGAAGGACAATCCCCTTATTACGGATGTCCTGAACGTGATGCCTGCTGAGAAATAGTAGACTTTTTGTCTAAGTATTATATTCCCGAAAGCGTACACCCAACCTATCCAGGTGAAGGTGAAGCGATTAAGGATGCACCGAGGGGAAAGATAGGCGTGTACACGCGCCTATTCGATTCGGATAACTACCGTATCCCCTTATCCAAGTTTTTGGTAGATCTGCTTTTATATTATAACTTCCACATAACCCAACTGCAGTGCATAGGGGCATGTAAAATCAATCAGTTTGAGATTACCTGTCATACGTGCGGGGTAACCCCGACCGTAAATCTATTTAGGGTCTTTTACTCTCCCCAACTAGTGAATGGGTGGATGTCCTTCAAAAAACGATCCGCGAACGCCCCCACGACTTATAGGAAGCCCTTAGACTCCCTCAAGAGTTGGTACGACCATTAATTTTTCGTTGATGAGAAAGTATTCCCTACCCCGTTCGTCCTCAAAACCAGAGTACCCAAAGACTATCCTCCCAAATCCAAAGACTATAGTAGTAAGGATTTGAAAATTCTAGATACCCACCGCACAGAATTTCATAGGGGTTTGCCGGAGCACTTCATGTGCCTAGTAGGGATAAGCCGCTACTACTATGGAAGGGAGGATATGTATCCGTGCTTTCTGACAGAACGTAGGCAGGGTAGGTCCACTCACATTTGTAGATGTAAAAAATGCCACATTTGTACTTTGTGAACTTACTAATCCGTATATATGCATATGTCCGCAGAGATGAACCTACATGGATTATTGCGCCAAGGCGACCCAATGAAAGTTCCTGAAGGATTCCGTCCGCTGAAAGTAAATGAACTCCCCCTTCTTGATGCGACCGTAGACAAAACCATCCCGTTGGAAGAAACCACCGAGCAGAGATCAGATGAGGGAGAGCCCGTGATTGAGAAGTCCCCTATTGACTTCCATAATGAAGATGGTGGAGAACTGCTGCTGGAGGGCACCGTGCCACACCAGGATGAAGAAGAAGAAGAAGAAGATCTCAACAACCCTGCTGACAATCGCATTGGTGAGGATGAAGAAACCACCCAAGCTTCCGGGTCCCCCAAGCCCAAATCCAGGAAAAGAAAGACTACCAGGAGGGTAGCAAGAACTCTAGGAGATGGGGCAGAGGCACATAATGCTCCCCCGAAGAAGCTAAGGAAAGACCATCCGCAGTTCCAGGCAGGGAGCATCGCTGCTACAGCCCAGGTTGACCCCTCGTTGCACGTGGATGAGCAGGTCTGGATGGACACCCCCGTGAATGTCGTGGCTCCTACACATACGGAACCCGTGACTGGCACTACGTAAGTACCTATTTAATACTCAAAGGATATAAAACCATAAACAAAAACTAATAAGTGTGTTAATAACAGGGCGGATCCGTCGACCGTAGCCCAAGAGGAGGAGGTGGAAAGGGAACCCTCTCCAGTGACATCAATGAGACCTCCATCCCCTCTTGTGACCCATGCTGAGGAGCCACATCCTGAGGGACCCGACACCAGCCTACGCCTAGCATGGAATTTATCTAGCTTAACAAGGTTGGAGGCGGAGTCCGAGTGCTCTACATTCATTGAACACATCACTCCCCCAGCACTGGCGCAAGATTTGGATGAACTAGAGCATGAGACATTGCCGGAGCAGTTTGATGTGTCCTCCGCACACCAGGTGACGGTTGGTGCGGCCCTGAGACACCGTCTGATCAAGGCCTTGGCTAACGTGAGCCGTGCTGATAAAAAGATAGCTCGCCGTAAAGCACTGGTGGGTAAGCACGAGAAAACCATCACATCCTTGCGGGCAGCGTTGGTCGTGGCCGATTCAACCATCAAGGAGCAAGCCCATCACGCCAACGCTCGTGAAGAACGTATTGCCGAGCTGGAGGCCCTTTTAGCTGCATCCAACGAGAAGGTATGCTCTCATATTAATGCTTATTCGTGCACACCAAAAACCACATTGTCTTTGTAATAACTCCAAGTGTCATATATAGGTATCCACAGCCGAAGCTGCTACTAAAGCCGTAACCGTACATGCCTTCACCATTGTTCAGGAGCACAACGCGCTGAAGGATGAGCTAACCCAGGCGCGGACTACCTTGGACGAGCAAGCTGCAGCAACTGAGGGCGAACTAAGCCAGATGGCCACGGACTGTGCTGAAATGATATGTCCTCCTTTGCTCACAGCCATAGCTGGGCGTAGATGGATGGTTGGCCAGGGAATGCGGCTTGCCGTGAGCAAGGTGAATGAAGCTCCTTACCTGTTGCAGGCCTTTGCTAACGTTGTATCAGACGGTATAGACCATGGTAGGCATGAGGGGCTGGTCAAAGCTGTGGAGCTGATAGGCAAGAAGGAAGATATCACCCAGCATGCCTACCACAACCCTCTAGCTATAGACAAGATGACCGCGTCAATGGCCACACTTGCTGAAATCCAACACCCCTTCTTGGACGAGCTAGAAGCACTAAAGGATGCTCCTAATGAAGTAATAATGTCCAAGCTCACTGCTGATCCAATCCAACTGACTCTGCCCACCTACGACTCTGAGTCGAAGGTGATGAAAGGTGAAAAACCGCTTGCCGAGGCGTTGGCGCGAATATGATCAAGGCACAAGATGGGAAGAAAGCTCACGGGGAGGCCCTCCGCACCTTGATTGAAGAAGGGAAGAAGGAGATAGGGGAGTTCCTCCCTCCTTTGTAATTTTCATTGTAAACATTTGTACTATTTTATTCGTTCGTGTATGTATACGGCTAAAACTGATGTTGTTACAATAACTTGTCATATTTATGCAAGCGAGTCTGTGATGACCATGGCTATTTTGGTGTTTTGAATTTGAAACTTGTGTATTTTTTTTAGATATCATATACCTGTACTGCATGACATGTCACGTCTTACTCAAAAAATACAATCAAGTCTATATTTTACTAGACGTGCGGCGTGCGTCTTTACCATGCAAAGCACTGCGTGAGCGCGACATATGGAAACTTATCACAACGTCTTGTGAGTAAGGTGTCTAGTAAAGATACATGATCCGCGTCACTGGGGTTGCATCCCTCTTATGCGACAAGTTGAATTATTAGGTTCACTTAATCCTCTTACCCCGCCTGGAGGCGCATTGTACATGTACGGTATTGAATGAATGCATATGAATAAGATATAGCACATTGTAATAACAACAACTAAATCTATACGACAATAATAAAATCTAAAAGAGAAGACAATAATTTGCACAAGAACGAGTCGTGGAGCTAGCTAGGCACCACGACATTTTATTAGAACGTTTGTGTTTTTTGTTTTAACAAGAATGGGAAATCCTAAAAAACAAAAGGAACCTAGAAAGCATAAAAAACAAAACAAAGAGAACACATGGATCTTCATTGAAGCTAGATATAGCGAAGTGTCCATGCGGAAGCCGTAGCTTTCAAAGATAACACCTTTTAAGATTGCAGATATTCCATGTGCGTTCCAGGTCGCGGCCATCCATGTCACGTAACTTGTACGCGCCCCGTCCTAAGGCTTTCGTAACCTCATATGGTCCTTCCCACTTAGGGCCCAACTTTCCTATATTCTCCGCTCGACTCGCCTCGTTGGCACGATAAACATAATCTCCCGGTCGAAAAGAAACACCTTTAACCTTGGCGTCATAATAAGCCTTCATCCGTGCCTTGGACTTGGCCTCATTGATAGCCGCTATTTCTGTTTTTTCCTCCAACAAGTCCAGATTGATCCGGAGCTGCTCGTCGTTAGTGACGACATTAACCTCCGCTGTGCGGATGGTAGGCATTCCTATTTCTACTGGTATGACAACTTCAGTGCCGTAGGCCAATGCGAATGGAGTGTCCCCGTTGGCTGTTTTAATCATAGTCCTATGTGCCCACAGAACATG
Source organism: Glebionis coronaria (assembly GCA_025667525.1). Taxonomy (NCBI): domain Eukaryota; kingdom Viridiplantae; phylum Streptophyta; class Magnoliopsida; order Asterales; family Asteraceae; genus Glebionis; species Glebionis coronaria. The sequence goes on from CM046879.1 coordinate 179,939,635, forward strand.
TGGCAGTTCATCTACCCACTTGGCACTTCGTTCATCCAGGCGTGCCTTGATGCCTTCACCCAAGCTTCTATTTGCTCGTTCCACAAGACCATTTGTCTTCGGATGTTTAACAGATGCGAAGCACCGCGTGATATTCAATGCCGCGCACCAGTCCTTGAAGGGGTTTTCCACGAACTGTTTCCCGTTGTCCGAGATGATTTCTCCTGGTAAGCCAAAACGGCACACGATGTTCTCCCAAACAAACTTTTTAACTTGTTTGCCTGTGATGGATTTAACTGCCTTGGCCTCTATCCAACATGTAAAGTAATCCATTGCGACAATCAAGAACTTAACTCCCCCTGCAGCTACGGGGAAAGGTCCTGCAATGTCAATCCCCCACTTATAGAATGGCCATGGGGATGTAATGGGTGTCAGTTCCTGCTGCGGATGTTGTGGTACTGGTTTGTGCACTTGGCAATCACTGCATTTGCGAATCATGTCGCGTGCATCCCTGTGCATAGTAGGCCAATAATATCCTGTGCGTAGAGCTCGAGCTACTACGGATCGGGGACCCGCGTGCATGCCGCATAACCCTTCATGTATCTCACTGATCACATAAGTAGCTTGGCATGGCCCAACACACCGTAACCACGGCTGTAGGAAAGAGCGCTTGTAAAGAATACCTTCTCGAAGCTCAAAGTGCTGCGACTTCCTTCTGATACGCCGTGCCGCCTTTTCCTCGTCTGGAAGGGTTTCATTAGTTAAATAGTTGATGATCGGGGTCATCCATGTAGGTCCATCTTCCTCAACTATAGCTGCGACTTTCCCTTCTGTTATAGACTTTTCCTTTAGTATTTCCACCAAGACTTGCTTGGATAAGTGGGCGAAACTTGTAGACGCGATCTTGCTAAGGGCGTCCGCTTTCTTGTTTTCACCTCTTGGTACCTGCTTGATAGAAAACTTGCTGAAAGCCGCGATGAGTGACTTGACTTTCTCCAAGTATCGAACCATGTTATCCTCCTTGGCTACGTACCCCCCTAGAATGTGGTTCGCGACAAGCCGTGAGTCCACGTAGGCCTCAAGGTTGTGGACTCCCAGTCTAGCGGCAATTTTTAAACCCGCAATCAACGCTTCATATTCATCCTCATTATTGGTGGCTGTAAACTCAAAGCGCAGGGCGTATGTAAACTCCATTCCTTCTGGATTCGTAAGGATGAGACCAGCTCCTGATCTATCCGTGCACGAAGATCCGTCCGTAAATAGTACCCATGGTTCTGCTGGAGTTTCCTCTCGTTGTACGACTGGTCCCTCCTCATCCGGCTTATCTATCAAGAAATCTGCCAAGATTTGGCCTTTAACCGCCGTCATTGGTCTATAAGATATGTTATGCTCTCCCAATAGAATGCTCCACTTCTGTAGCCTACCGACCACATCTGGTCTGTAGATGACTTGTTTTATTGGTTGATCAGTAATAACCACAATTGGGTGCGCCTGAAAGTACCAGTGTAACCGTTTCGTAGCAAACACTAATGCCAAAACCAATTTCTCCATGGAAGAATAATTCAACTCCGGCCCTTGTAGTGTTCTACTTATAAAGTAGACCGGAGTTTGGACTGTGTCCCTATCCGTCATGAGTACCGCACTTATTGCTCCATGTGTGGCTGACAGATACATGATGAGCTCCTCCTTGGGTCGGGGGGCCACTAGCATGGGAAGAGATGCGAGGTGTTGCTTGAGCTGACCAAAAGCTTCCTCCGCTTCTTTTGTCCACCGGAAATCTCCCTTCGTGATGCACTTCTTGAGTGTTTTGAATAGGGGGAGTGACTTCTCCGCGTACTTCGATAAGAATATGTTTAGCCCGGCCAACTTCCCATTTAAGGATTGCACCTCTTTCCGTGTCTGAGGAGATGGTAACTGTATTACCGCGTCCGTCTTTTCCGGGCAAGGCTTGATGCCATTTGGATCAATCATATATCCAAGGAACATCCCTTCAGTTTCCCCAAACGTGCATTAATTTGGATTTAGTTTCATATTAGTCCTCCTCAATGTGTCAAACGTCTCTTGGACGTCTCGGAGAAGTGCATCCTCCGTATGACTTTTGATGACTAAATCATCAACGTAGACCTCAAGATTGCGGCCTATCTGTGAGTCGAAGGCTTTGTCAACAAGCCACTGATATGTTGCCCAGAGTTCTTTAGTCCAAATGGCATTTTTGTATAACAGTATACGCCTTGACTAGTATGGAACGCCGTCTTCTTTGCGTCCTCTTCCACCATCTGGATCTGGTGGTATCCTTTGTATGCATCTAAGAAGCACTTAAAGGGATATCCACATAGGGATTCCACCTTCCAATCAATCTCCGGTAACGGATAGCAGTCCTGCGGACAGGCTTTGTTCAAATCCGTGAAGTCCACGCACATGCGCCAGCTCCCATCATGCTTTTTTACCATGACCGGGTTGGATAACCACTCGTGGTAGTATACCTCGCGCATGATACCTGCATCCACCAATTTCTGTACTTCATCCAATATTACTTGGTTGCGTTCTGGTGCCTGACCACGCTTCTTTTGCTTAACGGGAGGATATCCCTGGCGGATTTGGAGCTTATGTTCTGCTATCGCACGCGGAACGCCCGTCATGTGCTTGGGCTCCCATGCGAATACGTCTAAGTTTGCTTCTAGGAGAGAGCACATGGCCCTCTTGCCGCTATCCAAGAGTGTTCCCCCTATGGATACCTCTTGTTCCGGATAATCAGGATGGATTGCCACCTTCCAATTGGGAGGTGGTGTTCCATCCTTGGGGGGAACAGGTGGAACTAGTGTTGTCACGACATGACACTCGGATGGTGGTATGATTGCATTATAGATAGTGACAATTCCCCCTTCCACAGGGAATTTAATCATTCCGTGAGCTGTGGAGGGTATTGCCCGTATGGCCAGGATACCTGGTCTGATTATGATCCCATTGTATGGAGAGTGTGAGCGTATCACCATAAAGTTCGTCCACGCCGTGGTGGAATGCTCTTCATTCCCAATGGTTACAAGCAGACGCAGCTGTCCTATTGGCCATATGGTGTCTCCACTAAAGCCGATGAGCGGCGACGTGGCCGGTACTAATTGGCTTCTTATTTCTGGTCGTAACTATACGAAACAGTGTTCGTATAGTACTTCTGCTGATGACCCTCCATCCACATACATGCGGCGGACATTGTGTGTTCCAATGCTTATCTCAATCGTGAGAGGTGCATCGTTTACATTACTTTCCGTGATGGGAGGGAATGAGATTTCTCTGCCGCGTGAAAATTTTTGGCTAATTTTCTGCCTTCTGCGGCGCTGCCTGGATTGGATCATGTATATAGTTGAAGGTTTGTCCTTTTGGGGATCCTTCTTGTCATACTTCTTGTTGTCCTTTCCATCCTTCCAATCCTTGACCAAATTTGTGCTTCTTGAGCTGAATACATTCCTCCGTGTCGTGACCCTTGTCGTTGTGGAATTCGCAAAAGCGATTTCCTTGACGACGGTCCAGCGGAGTCGTCATTAGGGGAGGTCTAGGGAAGTTGGCCCCTTCTGTCAGCAAGATCTCCCGGTAGGACATCTTTAGAGGGGTAAATTTGTCCTTCGACCGCCCTCCTTTGTTTTGGCTCTTGTAGTCTGAGCTCCTCCCACTGCCCTGGTTGCTTTGACCGCCCGACTGTCTCCTGGGCTGGTCGTTCGATCGATAGCTGTTTCCTTTTGAAGGGTAGGCCGCGGCTACCGCAGTTTCTCCCTCTATGAAGTTCTTGACCCTGTCCATAAGGTCGTCGTACTTCTCCGGTCTCTTGTCATTGAGACGTCTGATTATGTCCCTGTCTGTTATGGCGTGCATATAATCGGAAATTTTTAGAAGTTCCGGCATTGTCTTTGTGCGGGTGCACTCGTCATTGAAGCGTTCAGTGAAGGCTTCCGTAGATTCCACAGACCGTTTCTTAACGGTTGCCAGTGAGACCGGGTCTCTATTATACTTCTTTCGCTGAGTATATTTGTTCTTGAACGCAGTACGCAGTTCCGTGAAGCTATCAATGCTTCAAGGAGGAAGTCCCTCAAACCAATCACGAGCATTGCCGATCAAGGTTGAATTGAACATTTGGCACCATATAGGCATGAGCCATCGTTCAATTTTCGCCTGCGTGTCAAATATATTTAGGTGATCATCCGGATCACCAGTCCCGTCATAGGTCTTGACGCACGCCGGCATGCGACGCTTTGTATCCTCAGAATAATTCCGTATGCGGAGGTAAAAGGATCTTCCCTGGGATCAGCCCATGGACGGGTGAGACTAGGATCACACCATGGGCAGGAGAGATCTTCCGCTTCCGCCTCGCGATAGTAGGGGCCACCGTAGTACTCTTCATTGTCTGGTGGCAGTGGAGGAGTACGCATAGTCCGGCGACGCTTGGGTGGATGGTCATCCGAATCCTCTCCTGATGGACCGGGAGAAGGGGGCGGTGCCCCATTCTTTGGCTGAGGATCGCTCTTGTGAGAAGAGCTAGGAGCCTTCTTCCTGGTATTCATCCTGTCCCACACGCTTGTGCGGCGATTGGTTCTGGTTAGCTCCAGATCTGGTTGTTCGGGTGAACCATCGGACCTCTCTCCCTCCTCACGGGATTGTAGTGGTTCCTGCATAACGCGATCCCCTATGCGTTCGAACACATTCCTAGGTTGGGGAGTTTCCTCAAAGAGGTTCCGCTCCTGGGGTCGTGTCCTTTGCTTCCTTTGAGTTTGAGAAGAGGTGCCTGGTCCGGCGTTGCCAAAGTTGAGCATAGATTGGAGGTCCCTCCCTAGGTTCAACCTTGATGCGATTCCTGGGACGATCCTCTCGAAGTTCTGCGTGAGAACTCGAGTGAGATCTTCCTCACCAAGTGGTTCGACCTCCACTTCTTCCTCAGTCGATGGTCTGCACGGCTCCTTGTTAGGGGGGTTGGGCGCACTCCCTGGATCAGGGTTATCCAAGGTCGAAGTAGGTGGTGGGGTGATAGCGAACGTGCTTGTCATACCCATGGACTGAAGACCACTTCGGTTGTTTGGTCCGCCGGCTTGGTTGCTAGGGGATCGATTGGGAATGAGTATCCCGTCCCCTGGGGACTTTTGATTCCCAGGATTTGTGTTCCTGGGGTTTCCTTGCGGATGTCCTTTCGTCATTGAGAGATCGAGATGAGATTTGCTCTAGCTTAGTGTAATGGTCCCACGGATGGCGCCAACTTGTTAATACAAAAGTTGGGTGATCCTTGCTAGACCCGAATTAGGCTTAATTCGGGTTGGCTGGACTCCGGCTCTTGCACCAAGTGAATTATCTGGTTGGGATCCTGCACACTAAAACAACACGCGTTAGGCTTACCGTAGGAATGTATCCCACGATTAGACTCCGACGTGAGAGTAAGTAATCGGTTAGGGTTATAAGAATCGGATGAGATGTGAGTGTGTAGAATTTAATACCTTTGTGGAACCCTTGGGGTTCCTTATATAGGCAGTGAAACCCTAATGGGCTGTCACTGATGCTTCGGCCCCAAGGAAAGGATAAATACCAGAATTAGATTGATTGTTATCTTCTAATTATGGTGAGTGAATATCCTCTCCTTTGGGATAAATCCTAATCATAGTAGGAGTATGACTCTGTCTAACCCTGTACCGGCCATGCCGGGCCGTGGGCCGCACACGTGTGTGCGGTTACTGTTCATCTAAGCCCATAAGATCAAATAACATTAATCCCACCCATCCGTGATGGGCCGGATACGGGTATTATCCGTGGGCCGGGTTCATGACCCGGCTGGGGACTATACGTCATCAATCTCTGTCTCTCAGATTTGTGACAAGAAGCAATTTGTCCTCTTTACGGATACTGAAGCACTGGTGTTATCCAAAGACTTTAAGCTACCGGATGACTCTCAAGTTCTACTCAGAATCCCTAGAAGACACAATCTCTATAGTATCAAGCTGAATGAAGTCAATCCTACTGGTCAACTAGCTTGTTTGGTTGCTAAAGCCTCAGAAGATGAAGCCACTAAATGGCATAGAAGGATGGGACATGTAAACTTCAAGACCATTAACAAATTGGAAAATATGAACCTGGTCTCTGGTTTACCTCCCAAAACTTTCAGAAATGACTTCAATTGCCTTGCGTGCAGCAGAGGCAAGCAACACAAAGCATCCGTCAAGGCCATTACTGCTCGCAGCCTCATAACTGAACCATTGCAGCTACTACACATGGATTTATTTGGTCCTACCTCCATTAGTAGCATTGATCATAAACAATACTGCCTTGTGGTAACTGATGGATATAGCAGGTTCACGTGGGTTTTCTTTCTGGCTGCCAAAAGTGAGACCTATTCAATTCTCAAGGACTTCATTACACTCACTGAGAATCAGCTGTCCAAGAAGGTGAAAGGTATCCGATGTGACAATGGAACAGAACTAAAAAATGCAGACCTCATAGCACTTTGCGATTCCAAAGGTATCAAACAAGATTATAGTGCTGCAAGGAGTCCTCAACAGAATGGCGTTGCAGAAAGGAAGAACAGGACTCTAATAGAAGCTGCGAGAACCATGCTTGCAGATTCCAAGCTTCAAACTATGTTTTGGACAGAAGCTGTCAACACTGCAAGTTATGTGTTGAATAGGGTTTCAATTACTAATCCTCACAAGAAGACTCCCTATGAGCTACTCACAGCTAAAGTACCCAACATTGCTCATTTAAATCCATTTGGTTGTTTTGTCACCATTCTGAATACTAGTGACTATTTGGGGAAATTTGATGGCAAGGCATATGAAGGATACATTGTGGGATATTCAGCTCACTCTCGAGCTTATCGTGTCTATAATCTCCATGCCAAGTGTGTCATTGAAACTATTAATCTTAGGTACTTTGAGGAGAAGAAAAACGTCCAAGGCAAAGGTCCTGAATGGTATTTTGATCTTGATTATCTTAGTAACTCATTGGGATATTTTCGTTTCAAAACTAACCAAGATGCAGGTCCACAAGTGTTTGCAATTTCTAGTGCAGGTGCTCATTCTAGCTTTTCGGACTCAGATGAGGATGATGATATTTTTGTTGTTCCATCCTATTCCACCATAGTCTCTCCTAACACCAATGCTGCTCCTATGGATGCCTCTCAATCAGACATTATGGACTCACAAGAAGTTCTTGACACATTGCTCAAGCAACAACAAGATGCCACTACAGCAGCTGCACAAGGAGGCTTTGAGTTTCCCTTGAGTACTCATGTTGTACAAGTTACTCCTAGTGCTCCTAATGTTACTCCTAGTGCAAGTTTAACACCTATTGGTAGTCCGGTTAGTGATCCTGCTTCCACAACTAGATTCTCTGGTCCTTCTGACTTGGGAAACTATCAAAAGAAGACTTCTACTAAGCTGGATGATATTCATAAGCAACCAATAGATGGCATTTTCGAATCTGCTTCATATGATGATGACATTGTTGGGGATCTTAGTAACTCGGCACCAGAAGTGGATGTAGCTCCTATTCCTGTTCAGCAGATCAATAAAGCCCATCCTACTACTCAAATCATTGGAGATCCTGGTTCTACTGTCAAGAATTACCGCATGCATAAGAAAGCAACGTCTGATCATCATGCTCTTGTGAGCTACATTGAAGACCAAAAGCGTAATAATCACACAGACTTTCTTCACTGTTTGTTTGCTTGTTTTATTTCACAGGTGGAACCTAGGTCAGTCTCACATGCTCTTGAAGATCAAAGTTTGGTGGAGGCTATGCAGGAGGAGATGCAACAGTTCTTGTTTCAGAATGTTTGGATCCTAGTTGACTTACCAGATGGAAAGACAGCAATTGGTACTGTCACACCCCACCATGGCGGAATATGGGGCGCGACGTATGGATATCATCACAACAACAGCGTGTCTATAGAGAGAACTATATGAATTAAAAATGTCATAAAAGGTGACACAAATGTCATGACAATATCTCATCAATGCAGGAGTCTAGGTAAGTAGGTAACAGTCCTACCTCTTACCCAAGACAAACAAATAACACAAACAAATCAACATATAGGTTCATAGTATCACTTATTGAAACAAACAGAAAAATAAACTAAGAAGGAACAGGGATCTCCTTCTAAATGCATTCCTACGTGACTCCAATCCTAGCCACATATGTTCTCACGCTTAACCACTTTATCACCTGAAAGAGACACTAAAACACGTCAACATAATGTTGGTGAGAGTCATAGGTTTAGACTCCAACCGAAAACGAATTAAAATAAGCTGTGAACCACCATAAACCACTAAACATATGGACAATGTGCTACAAATATGCATTAACAACTAACATTCAAGATCAATCATTCCAAACAAAATCCAAGGCTCCCAGCCTTACCAAACACCATGGTACCATAGGCGCCCATACACCTATGTACCAATCCCAAGGCCCCGTCTTGTCATTATCCATTGGTCCCTTAGATTCTCACACATCTATGTAACTCCCCAAGGCCCCGCCTTGTCAACATCCCCTTGGTACCAAGTCAAACCACAATAACAATCAAGAATCACATAGCAGCTAATCACATAAGTGTACACACAAGTCCATCACAAACCATAAAAACATTCACAGCATTAGTTACAAAAACCAAACAGTGTCTCTTCCATCCCATCTGGAAGTCAAAATCATTAAAAGATATGGGACTATGAAACTCACCTGATTGAGCTTCTCCAAAAGTCCGCGCACTAGCAAAAAGCTAACAAACAAAAGCACACAATCAAAACATGAACCAAACAATAAGATGGCTCATCAACCTATGATAGACATCTAACCTTCTCCCATATATATACCTCATTTATATGCTCTAAGCATCTCATTACACCCCTCTATAAAGCCCTCAACTCAGTTTACTTCATAACCCGTCCCGTTAACATTTTATCCAAAACAGTCCTGGTTTAGGTCTCCAAACTATAAGCCAAACGCCCACCTAAACATACCCATGATCTCTGTAAAGGAAACCCTATTCCTTTACATATGTTAGATAAACCCTACCGTTTGACCCAACCTTAAAGCTACTGTTAAGGCCCCGATATATATATATATACTTCTGCCTATCCGCATTTTACCGATTTTGAACATACAAAACGTTTGTTATGATTAGGGGGTCTTACCCTAACCCATTTGCTTAGCCACCCTTCAGGTCTCTTATTTAATATATAAACCAACACCCATGCTCATTAGAGGGCTCAAGTGTACTTCTAAGTACCCCAATCACCTTAAAACGTTAAATTAAACCCGACTGATTTCAAAACTGTTTTGACCTTCGACTGTTGTAACCTATTTTTTACCCACCTCCCTACCTCCAAATTATTTCTCGTTTCTTGCATTTGAAAGCCACTTCCATTACCTATTCAGGGATGCTTGGATCGCAAAATAAGAGTTTGTAGAACTCTAGATATGATCAAAACAATTGACTCAAAAATCTGCGTAGTTTTTTAAAACGAATTTAAACATGATTAAACCCTAATTAAACTAATAATCACCAATCATTATCCTAATCATGTTAATTGTTATAAAACCCCTAATTACAGATATATTAAGAACTCTAATCCATCATATAATTTGATTACATAAAACTTGAAGCCTTAATGCTATAAAACAAGAAAACTATAAGAATTAAATCAAGATTTTTACCTCAAATCTTCAAGAAAATTATTTTTGATGAATCCCTAAATTAGGGCTTGTAAAGATTCGGCCAAAAGGGGAGAAAATTAATGAAAAACTGATTTTTGTGATATAAACATGGTATTTATATGTTTTATTAAGAAGGCTTTTCCAAATTGGGCTCAAGTTGGGTCTTTTGGCCCATTATCCTTTCTTTTTCTTTTCTAGTCGGTTTAAAACCCGATTCATATATATATTTTTTTATTTTTTTTCTTTTTAAGACTTATTAATATATTATTAATAATACCTTAAGTTACCTTAATTTATTTCAGCTCCTAAAACCTCAAAACCGTAAAACTAGTCAATTTACGCGTATACCGTAAAAAAACGTAAAATATACAGTATAAAAAAAACTCTTGAATTTTAAAATAAACTTTTAAACTAAGTCCTAAATGACTTAAAACCATCCTAAAAAATACTCCCATGACTAAACACCTTACCCGAGACCCCTAAATGTTAAACCCCAAATCGTAAAAAAAAATACGATTTACTATAATACTTATACGTATATGTAAACACCAAAATAACACCATTTCATTTCATAGTAACCAATTTGTGACCTCATGAACATGAAATAACCGTTCCTCGATTTACTTATGAGTACCATATACCCATAAACGATGTCCACACCAACTTCGTTCACGCAAAATAAACATGTAAACATGCAAAACACATAGTCACACATAAAATAACCTAAAAATAAGACCGAGTGACGAACCTCAAAAGCACGGTTGTCACATCACTCCCTCCTAATAGAAATCTTCTCCCGAGATTTACTCCTTAGGATCGTCATTATCAAATAGCTGAGGATACTTGCTCCCCATAAATCCTTCCCGTTCCTACATGAACACTAGTTCACGTTCCAAATTCCATCTTACCATAACTACGGTATATTACCCTTTTTTCCAACGTCTTAGCTTCACGACCCAAAATATCTACCGGCTCTTCGATGAAACGAAGACTCGTATCGATACTAATATCATCTAACGGTACTTGCAAGTCGTTTCTTGCTAAGCATTTCCTCAAGTTTGATACATGAAATACATCATGCACACTACTTAATTCCTCCAGTAATCTCAACCTATACGCCACTAGCCTAATCCTTTCAAGGATTTTAAATGGACCCACAAATCTAGGTGCTAACTTCCCTTTCTTTCCAAACCACATCACTCCTTTCCATGGTGAAACCTCTAGCATAACCTTACCTCCAATCTTAAATCCCAACGGCTTATGCCTCTCGTCCGCATAGCTCTCTTGTCGGTTCTTTGCTATTTTTCAACCTCTACTTAAGCACTGCCACCACCTCCATAGTTTTTCGATCCACCTCCGGTCCAATACGTTGGCCGCTTCTAACTTCATCCCACTATAACGGTGATCCACCTCATCTCCTATGAATTAACTCCAACAGTTTCTACTACAATTCCTATCACCAGACCTAACAGCTTCTATCCTCTACGGATTTTCCATCATTCAGAAGTTCTCCCAACCTTTATCACATCCAATGGTATATCCAGGATTGCATAACCAAAAGCTTCCCATAACATTCACATGAAACATGTCATGACCACCACCTCATCCTTGCTTTCCCATGCTCGGAACCAAGTAACTATCAATCCTTCATACTAACAGGTGCTACACCTTTTCTCTAGGTGAACGTTCCATTGTTCGTGACTACTAACCTCTTGCTATAACGGTTTTCCCTTCAATATCACCCCACCATCTTGACAACCTCTTGCTCCCTCTAATCATTCTTCCTCCATACTACTTTTCGCTTGTATTTCCACAATCTTAGTTTCCATACCATCTTATATCCCATCTTCAGCCTATAATTTAGGCGTTTCCTCCTTTATTCCCTACATCCTCATCAATGGGGAACATGCCCCTATCACCGGTGACTCTCTCTTTGTAGGAGAATTCTTCCTAATATAACGCGTTCTCCAACTATCTCCAAATCTCATGCCAATGCTCTAGGCGTCTTTCTCAATTACCTCTATAGTATGCTCATACCAACCATTAGTCTATCAACGATATACTACGCTTGCTTCGCATCGTTTCTTCCCTTGCCATAATCCTTCATAAGGCATTCCATACCTATTAGGTTAACTTTTACACAAAACCTCCTATTCCATCGCATTTGTGCGCAATCCTTCCAACTTCTCAACTATGTGACTTCTCATTCCTCTTGAAATATGGGATGAATTAGTCCGTCTATCGACTATCACCCAACTCTCATCGTACTTATTCCTCCACCGCATTATGTATCCCTTCCACCAAATTCGTCCTTACATTGCCCTTTCTAAGCCACTCCTATATATGTAGGAAGTATAGTCTACGTCTCTTTTCTCCATATGATTGTCCAAGCCACGCAACATAAATGTTGGCGTGTTCTCTGCTTTAGACAACTCAACTCGTGCAACCTACATCCTGCATCCAAACCACCCTAATACGTCATCCATATAGTTCAAGTTCGTCTCAGCTTCACTTCATTCTTTTTAGTCCCTGTCTCATCAACCATGCTTGCCTTTCCCAGATGGTACTTAGCCTTGCAATTGTCTTTCATCACTTAACTCCACCCATCACCTTTGCCAAATGTTCAATCAAAATGATTGAATATGTGTTAGAGACATTCATGATCCGTATAGATCATTCTCTACGTCTAGTACCCCAAATGCCTCTAGCATTCTAGGCAGATATAACAGTCCAACTCCACAGACCAAGTCTTATCTAGTTCTTCCAAATCTTCATTTCCTGCATCGTATAAGCAATCGCCTTTCTTTGTCGTTCTCGTACACCTCCAAATCCTTGCTCCACGTATCGTCATGCTTCGCGAATTCATCCAGTCCTTTCGATAATGCCAAGACCGGATCATTATCCAATCACATCTTCAGCCTCTAAAACGCTTCCTCATCCCTCTTTACTTCGCCCCTTGCTGGTTCCATGATATACCATCATCTCTAACTACTCATCCTGGTCAACTTAATCCTAAAACTCACACTTGAAAACCTCACGTATAATTCCCTTTCCTAACAACTCCAAAACCAACTCATAATTCGCCTTACTTGACTTTTTAGACTTTGAGTAGATCAAGATGTCGTCGATACTCCCGATGACAACTCGTTTATATACGTTCATGCACACTCGGTTCATTGACTCCATGAAAACCGCTAGTACTCTGGCGAAGCTAAATGCATAACCGTAACCCAAAGCATTCATACAACATCCTTAGCAGTTTTCAACTACGTCCTACTTGCACCCTCTCTTAGTGGCAATACGAATAAATTCCTACCTCGTTCTACTCGCAAAATTCTACACGCATTCTAAAAGACCAATACTTCCTCTTATCAAACTATTCAACCGCTTTCCACATCTAATCTACTACTAAGCAACTCAGCTTTTATCTTGCATTCCTTGCAATTTCTAACAACTCCTATTTTTAAATCATTCCATCAACAATTGCCTTGAAAAGGCACTAACTACAACTTCTCTCACTTCTCCTACTTGCTCTATTCATGGTTCTACCTCAAAGTAATAGGCAAACCTACTAAATCTCAGGAAATTTTCAGAAAACTTACATGCCTTACGAACAATCATAGATACCTTTGAGGTATTATATCCCCTTCCAACACTCTCTATGGCGCGATACTTGGGCCAATATCCATACATTATACAAATCTCTATTCATCTTCCTTGGCACTCCTAATAGACCTCATGACCACATTAGTTCGTCTACGAACTTCTAACTCTTTCCTCCCCACTAAGCGCATTCCGACCATTCTCTCATGGTCACCTACTTAATCGTGTAGGCGCGACCAAGTCTTTCATATGACTACCTCAACGCTCCCAATCAATACGCAACCAAAACTACATCCTGAATCCACTAGATACGATCGACGAATCAAACCCACGGATAACTAACAACATTTCACGTGCACGAGTTAAAACAGACCAAAACCACGAAAACTCAAAAGGAAAACTCAAACAGGTACCAACTCAAATGACTCATGACAAAGAAAAATGATCTAAGAAACACTTAATGGCAACCAAAACATCTTACGCCCCGCGACATATTATTTAAACTGTGCACAAGATCGACTTTTCCAAAAGAATATTTTTTTTATTATTATTTTTTCTTTACCTCCCCACATCTATGTGACTCAAACAATCTACAAACAACCCTCTTGACGAACTCAAAACTCAACTCAAAGACTAGGTATCTCGTGCATCCCAAATCATAAAAATAAACTACTATTCAAAACTCAACCTTTAACCCGACACTTGTACAATAATTTCGTCCAGGATACTGACCTCCCATGACTATACATTCTGAATATTTGAAAAGTACGTTCCGAGTACATAATTTTAGGCTTTTGAATCACCCAAAAAGCTTTAAAAACGAACAAGTTACGACCAAAACAATTTTATACTAGTTGTTTTAAAAACTAAAGAATAAACTTAGTGATTAATGCAATCCTTTTAAATGAAAGAAATAATTGTATGTGAAATTTTCATGAACTCAATTTAACCTTGTATAAATAATTATAAATGACGTAAATCGGTTAAACTCAATTATATAAACTATGTAAGTAGAAAGAAATTTTATTTCGCTTTATTTTAAAAAAAAAGTCTTTTAGAATTTTGAAATAAATAATTGTTGATTAAGAATTCTTATGTTACATCTTGTTTCAAACACGATTACAACACCTTACCCTTATGTTACCGTATACAACCAACTATCCAACCCTATAGTAGATTTCCAAGTCTATTCAATATATACCGACAAAAAGGAATGTAAGACTCAGCACAAAAGATTTCATTATCCCAAAAGAAATCTCAATTTATTTCAATATACTTAACACCAAGGACACCATTTTAAAATGGACACGTGAAATAGGAAACTCGAAGAATACGCCACAACGGAGGTTGAATATCTAAAAAGAAGCGAGCTAGCCACCCTCCTAAGGATACAATCGATAATTATAGGGGATCATACATATATAGGCATATCGGGATACATATACTTAAATCCATCTAACATCTACTATACAAGCATGTATTAACCCTCTTTCATGCAATCATACTTAGGAATCCATTGGAGTTATGGTACTTGTATAACTATGTTGGCTACCATACTTATACAATTACCCTTTCCCCAATGCACTCCCTCCTATGATGACACTTATAAGAATTAATACAACACATAACACATATATCCATCTACTCACATAAGCTCATAACCACATAAACAATAAAGTCCAAAACTCCATCCATTAAAAAAAATATAATCAAACTATTAGAATACATAAATCCATAGTCTAGCTAAAACAGCATGGACTAAATCCAAAACGAAAACATAATCAGTTATAAGTCATGTCGTGTAAAACCCGTAAAAATAAGGTCATAATTTAATTCTACTTTCAATTATTTTGAAGTATTTTATAACTTTAAATATTGTTATGTTTAACGGTTTAAGTTGAAACCGATATTAAATATTATATTTTATTATTTTGACGAGCAACGTGGACTACTAGTGATCGCGATACCGACGGATGCCTAAAATTTTATATTTTATTATCGATCGTTTCGATAATTAATACTTTCGACGATATCGTTTTAGTTACGTATTTAGTCGTTATATTATTATTTTTCGTGTGTGTTTAAACTTTTTAGTATTTTTACGAAACCCGAGTCTCGTAAATATTTCAAAATTTACAATTTACATTTTCTACCCTTTTAAGCTATTTAATTACATTTTGGACCAAAACTATCACAAATTGGCAAAAACTACCCTAACCATACACTATATATAAAATTCCCACTAACTACATCACATTTTTTTATCAAAAAAATCACTTTCTCCTTCCTTTCTCTCTTTCTTTGCCATACAACACCAAGAACCCCATCACCAAAACCTTCAATCTTCTTAATTTCTTGTTTGAATCTTCAAAAACCAATCAAAGTCCCATCCTAGATTTTTAAGGGGCTACATTTTGATACCATTTTCATCAACATGCATGAACTTTGAAATTTTGATCAAGAATCTTGGTGAGTAAAGTTGTTAGATGATGTTGCATGTGATTATCTAGTGATAATCATGTGTAGATCATGTTATTTTTGTAAAGAAAATATATTTTTAATTTTTGTGTTTTGATTTTGATGATGATACAAGTGTTAGGATTTGTTTATGGCGATATTAGGATGTTAGAATGATGATAAAAGTTGTTGGAATTGATCAAAAACATGATTTTGTAAGAGATTTTAATAGTCAATTTTGGGCAGTAGGTTTGAGGCCATTTTCGGGGGCCTTAAGTCTGGATATAGGGATGATATTATTGGATTATGTTGTAGAGAATTTCGTTAGCTTCGATTTGGTATAAAGTAGGCCTTCCAACTCCAAACGAGGTGGAAGATACACTAGTTTGATTTTCGTGTACCGGGAGACGAGTGTTGACACAATCCGAAAATTGTTGTCGATATTTGGATCGAATCTCGGGGACTATAAAATGTGTTTCAAAATGATTCAAGGGCTGTTCTCAGGCCCCAAGTTTAGTATTTTGAGTCTATTTTTAGAATCAAGTGGCGGTTTTACAAATGGAGTTGTTTAGAATGGTCAAAATGGTTTCGTAAGTCAAGGTCGCTAAACTGTCCGAATTTTGTGATTCAAAGATGAGTCGGGCAAGGAACTTTAGAAGTAAAATCTTTTGATGGGCTCTTGGGAGGACTTTCTACATATAGTAAGTAAGTTCTCTAAGTAGTATCATAAAAATTTGAAATGTTTAAGTATGGGAAAACGGCTTGGACATTCGGTATGTTCCGGCAGATTTTTATTAAAGACATAGAATAATAAAATGAATATATAGGAGAGTGTAATAGTATCACTTGTATCGTTTTCTCTCGAGTTTGTCGTGATTATATGAGTCGAGTTTTATATTCTTATGTATGGTTTATTTCTCGAGTCTATTATTAATGAACGCACCTCATTTGATAGGTTGCGGTTCTCGTGTTTGAAAGGCATCATCTATCGTCGGCGATCGTCTCATTACCACTATCGGCTAAGGTGAGTCTATAGCCTTGCTTTATACTAGTTATTAAATGATTCTAAACCCGCGAGGTGGAATACATGTTTTATAAACTTAGAACACAAGATTTTTATGGTATGCTTTGTCCCTCTATGAATGGACCCGTGGTTGCCTTTAAATTGCATTAAGTGATTGCCTTTGTTAAAACCTCAATTATGGACCGTTAATTAACCTATGATGGGTTAACCGCTAGTACAATTAATAGATCTATGGGGGAAGCCGCCCCGGTTCAGTTTGTGTGGACTTGTCACAGAAGCTTAGGCCCGACCTCCACACTGTTTGGACATATTGTATTGAGAAGTCAGGTATACGGCAATGTACCAATAATCTGGAGGTAACCGACAATTAATAAATCTCTCGTCTTATTAGACTGATATGGGAGTGTCTAAGGGCTCGGTTCCATGAGCTTATTGCAATTTATGCTATATACAATTATCATTGTTGATGCAAATTATTATTTGATGCTTATAAGCATGCCACAAACTTATAATCTTTGCTTGTGTTCAAAATGATTTCATAAACCTATAGATTCACTCGGCATTTTTGCTGATTGTTTTACTCACATGTATTTTAGGTAATCAAGAAGTGGAAGCTTGGAGGTCACGAGAATGAAGTTGTGCACTGCTATGTTGTTCAAACTCTTTGATTTATTTATCGTTCCATTTTTAAAACAAACTAATATGTTGTTTTAACCTATCTTTTGGTAACGATTACTTGGGACTACGCTACTCTGACAAATGTTTTGGGAACGATAAATCTAAAACGTCTCTTTTCGAGTCGTTCTTTATAAATTATGTGTTGTTGTATCATTGTTTAGCACCCAAAGATGTATTCCGCAGCGTGTAAATTTGGGGGTGTTAAATGTCGCCCATAAGAGTGGAAACAGCTTAAAATCCTTCATATCCACCTACTCCTAATAACTCGAACCACCACATGATTCTTAGGGACATGACTTAAACATCAAAAGAAAAATACTATACCTCAGGTACATAAAATAACTCAACAAAAGATAGAAACTACCATGTACCAAATTATGTACTATAATGTACAATTTAAGCAAAATACAACAATGACTAGCGTGGATGATTATGGTTCAACCTTCACTAGTCACAACCCGAAAAGAAAATAACATGTGGCTAAGTATGAACTACTATGGTTCAACCCATACTAGTCAAAACTTAACAAAAATCGCAAGTAAAAACCAATAACATCCAGAAAACTTTAACTAATATAAAATGCACACATACTCCTATGATGCCTATATGCAGGGACCCTTAAGTTATAGACTAGGCTGCTAGACTAGGCAACCTAATTCTCTATAACCATTGTCTCTGAGACCATTCTGTCACACCCCACCATGGCGGATTATGGGGCGCGACGTATGGATATCATCACAACAACAGTGTGTCTATAGAGAGAACTATATGAATTAAAAATGTCATAATAGGTGACACAAATGTCATGACAATATCTCATCAATGCAGGAGTCTAGGTAAGTAGGTAACAGTCCTACCTCTTACCCAAGACAAACAAATAACACAAACAAATCAACATATAGGTTCATAGTATCACTTATTGAAACAAACAGAAAAATAAACTAAGAAGGAACATGGATCTCCTTCTAAATGCATTCCTACGCGACTCCAATCCTAGCCACATATGTTCTCACGCTTAACCACTTTATCACCTGAAAGAGACACTAAAACACGTCAACATAATGTTGGTGAGAGTCATAGGTTTAGACTCCAACCGAAAACGAATTAAAATAAGTTGTGAACCACCATAAACCACTAAACATATGGAAAATGTGCTACAAATATGCATTAACAACTAACATTCAAGATCAATTATTCCAAACAAAATCCAAGGCTCCAGCCTTACCAAACACCATGGTACCATAGGCGCCCATACACCTATGTACTAATCCCAAGGCCCGCCTTGTCATTATCCATTGGTCCCATAGATGCTCACACATCTATGTACCTCCCCAAGGCCCCGCCTTGTCAACATCCCTTTGGTACCAAGTCAAACCACAATAACAATCAAGAATCACATAGCAGTTAATCACATAAGTGTACATACAAGTCCATCATAAACCATAAAAACATTCACATAATTAGTTACAAAAACCAAACAGTGTCTCTTCCATCCCATCTGGAAGTCAAAATCATTAAAATACATGGGACTATGAAACTCACATGATTGAGCTTCTCCAAAAGTCCGCGCACTAGCAAAAAGCTAACAAACAAAAGCACACAATCAAAACATGAACCAAACACTAAGATGGCTCATCAACCTATGATGGACATCTAACCTTCTCCCATATATATACCTCATTTATATGCTCTAAGCATCTCATTACACCCCTCTATAAAGCCCTTAACTCAGTTTACTTCATAACCCGTCCCGTTAACATTTTACCCAAAACAGTCCCGGTTTAGGTCTCCAGACTATAAGCCAAACGTCCACCTAAACATACCCATGATCTCTGTAAAGGAAACCCTATGCCCTTACATATGTTAGCTAACTCCTCCCTTTTGACCCAACCTTAAAGCTACTGTTAAGGCCCCGATATATATATATATATATATATATATATATATATATATATATATATATATATATATATATATATATATATATATATATATATATATATATATATATATATATATATATATATATATATATATATATATATATATATATATATATATATATATATATATATATATATATATATATATATATATATATATATATATATATATATATATATATATATATATATATATATATATATATATATATATATATATATATATATATATATATATATATATATATATATATATATATATATATATATATATATATATATATATATATATATATATATATATATATATATATATATATATATATATATATATATATATATATACTTCTGCCTATCCGCATTTTACCGATTTTTAACATACAAAAAGTTTGTTATGATTAGGGGGTCTTACCCTAACCCATTTGCTTAGCCACCCTTCAGGTCTCTTATTTAATATATAAACAAACACCCATACTCATTAGAGGGCTCAAGTTTACTCCTAAGTACCCCAATCACCTTAAAACGTTAAATTAAACCCGACTGATTTCAAAACTGTTTTGACCTCCGATTGTTGTAACCTGTTTTTGACCCACCTCACGACCTCTAATTTAGTTCTCGTTTCTTGCATTTGAAAGCCACTTCAATTACCTATTCAGGGATGCTTGGATCGCAAAATAAGAGTTTGTATAACTCTAGATATGATCAAAACAAGTGACTCAAAAATCTGCTCAGTTTTTAAACATGATTAAACCCTAATTAACATCACTAATAATCACCAATCATTATCCTAATCATGTTAATTGTTATAAAACCCCTAATTACAGATCTATTAAGAACTCTAATCCATCATATAATTTGATTACATAAAACTTGAAGCCTTAATGCTATAAAACAAGAAAACTATAAGAATTAAATCAAGATTTTTACCTCAAATCTTCAAGAAAATTATTTTTGATGAATCCCTAAATTAGGGCTTGTAAAAATTCGGCCAAAAGGGGAGAAAATTAATGAAAAACTGATTTTTGTGATATAAACATGGTATTTATATGTTTTATTAAAAAGGCTGTTCCAAATTGGGCTCAAGTTGGGTCTTTTGGCCCATTAGCCTTTTTTTTTCTTTTCTAGTCGGTTTAAAACCCAATTCATATATATATATTTTTTTATTTTTTTTTTCTTTTTAAGACTTATTAATATATTATTAATAATACCTTAAGTAACCTTAGTTTATTTCAGCTCCTAAAACCGTAAAACTAGTCAATTTACGCGTATACCGTAAAAAAAACATAAAATATACAGTTTAAAAAAACTCTTGAATTTTGAAATAAACTTTTAAAATAAGTCCTAAATGACTTAAAACCATCCCGAAAAATACTCCCATGACTAAACACCTTACCCGAGACCTCTAAATGTTAAACCCCAAATCGTAAAAAAAAATACGATTTACAATAATACTTATACGTATACGTAAACACCATTTCATTTCATAGTCACCAATTTGTTGTCACACCCCAAAATTACCAGAGTATATGAATACACTAGGGTGCGACTATCATGACTATCATAAGACATAATAATAAAGAACGACATTTAAATAAGTTGTTTTAATTGATTTAAATGATTATAAGTACAAAACATTATTCGGAAGCATTTTTGTACAACAACATAAATTATATCAGAGTTTCCCGTAACATAAGTAAAAGCTCAAACACCAATTGATAGTCACAAATTTATTGTCTCCCATGGCACAACCAAGTCACTCCTCCGTCTTGATACCTGAGAAAAATATTGCTAAAGCGTCAACACAAAGGTTGGTGAGTTCATAGGTTTAAGTTTAAAAAGTGTGATGAACCATAAGATTTTAGCCAGGCAACCGGCATATAATCTTATAACAAATACAAGATTAAAATCCAATAGCATACGTTTACATTGCCCTACATCTAAGCTCATGACACCGAAGCGTTAACCGTACTGACCAGATAATGTGAGAGCCCGAGCAAATGCCTATCCCAAAGCATTCGTAACGACCTCAAATGTAAGTGTATCTAATTTGGTCACACAACCAACATTATATAGGGAGGTCAATCCCAATAGATCTATCCATAACATTCGCGCTTACACAAAGTAATTAACGGTTCACGATAGTGGGCTAAAGCATCTAGGGATATCGCTACTTAGACATCATGTAGGCAAACGTATCAAGTTTTAGCACTTATGTTCATCCGTTTAAAACAAGCAATGTTCTCACCCCAAAAGTATACAAAACAAGTAAAAAGTGGGGCTATAAAACTCACCTCGAAGTAATGGCAATGGTAAAGTAGCACAATGTAGACATGGAGAAATAATAGCTCGAAACAATCAGTAACCTAAGTTAAATAAGGTATGTATTATTATACATGCAACATGAAAATAAACGTAGCATTTAGTCTCCTAGTATGTGCTTGAGCTATTGATGATTTAACACTTGCGAAACATTAATGTTTTTCTTAAAGAAAAAGGTAGTTATTTAATTGGGATATATTTAACAACATCCAACGTTTTGTTATCGGAATTATTTATTTGTCGGGTTGTTTAATGAGTCAAATAACTAAATGGGACTTTACATATAAATATATAAAGTTTAGATTTAGCTAAAGTTTTTAAGTAAGGTTTATAATTAATTAAAGTTTATAAATAATTAAAGTTTATAAAAGATTTAAAACTTATAAAGTAAATTTAAAATTATGTGAATTAAATAATTAAACATGGTTGTCGGGTGTCAGGGAACCGAAAACATGAAAGAAAAGAATGGGAATACACAGTACTTGATTGATATTTTCCATTATAATTTCTTGTATAAACAGCGATCTCGACGGTTTTTCGGCGTAGTTTGCGGCTTCGTTAGTGACTCGCGGCATAAACCACAGGTACCACTGGGTAGCCAGCCAGCTCGACTATAACGACATACCTTTAGTTTTTACAAACGAAGTCATTTGATGGGTCATAATTACATGTAAAGTGAGGGTCGTACAAGACAATGGGTCAGCTTCGGTTTTATCTACGGTTTTCGATAGAGACTTTCTGGACAAACCAAAAGTATGATCTTGTTGACGGCTATGCCGTCTACAACTTTCTTGTTACAAATTTTCCATTTCGAAATCGTTTTAAGGGTTAAACATGTAGCCCAAATGGAGGGTGTCGCAACTCTGTGAAAGCAGCAAATGAATCTCGTACGTAATTTCGTTTGGCAAAGTGTAATTATACACGACCATACTACTACCTTAAGACACAAATTATGAACTCGTTTTAGATCAAATTATATTATTCTTTTTCCTGAGTAAAGCTGATACATCTGTCTTTAATCAACAACAACACGTAGATTCTAATTATTCACATAGGTACTATGCGAAGGACGTGTCAAATGATTCGTGTGTTCGCTTTTGGTCTCAACCTAGTCGTTTTAATGAGTTGCAAATTTGGTGGATTGCCGTTCATGGTATCTATAACATTTGAAAAAAATAAGTTTAGCGACTTATGGAAGCACATACTAGACTATCGAGATTCTTGAGACAGACCCGACAAAACGAACAGTAGGTCGTGTGCAAATAAAGAGTGGAAAGAAAACAAGTGTTCAGGGAACTCACAAGATTACTCGGTGTTGTTTGTGTGCTTTGAAGTCACAGCAACTTGACCATGCAAACAAATGAACGGACGCGCGTATAACCCAAATCCCAGACCAACGGCTAAACCAAGATCATAGCCAAACTAACGAACTAAAACCCTAGTCATCACCATTCGACAAAGACGACGAACAGAGAAAATAAGGACTTCATCCTTCAGCAGTAGAATATTTGTTTGCTTATTGTGTTGAAACCAAGAAGAAAAGAAGACGGTTTAGGGTTTTTAACGGTGCTTTTGGGATGTCAAAAACTAAAGAGGCTAGGGAACAATTGTTGGGTGTCTTCTAGTTGTGTCCAACGTCAGTGAAAGAAAGAGGGATAAAAGAGAGCACTTATGCTTGTATTTATTGTGTGTGCATAAATGAAATATGTGGTTTTTGTATAAGAAAAGTTAAAGCATGTTGAATGGTCCATGCTTTCTTCACGTGTACTTACAAGCTCAAACAAGGTAGTGACTATTTTGGGCTAGGAGTTGCTTGCTACTCGGTTTTGACAGAGGAAACAGGCGTGAGTTTTGTGGAAAGAAACAAGGAAAAGTGATAGGGAAAGAACACTAGTGTGTTGGATGTTGTGTTTCTTTCTTGTGACGAGAGATAGTGGGTTTTTGTGATTGTCACATGAAGAAAATAAGATAAAGCGATAGCAGACCTTGTGTTTTATAGATACTGATCATAGGTTTTGACTTATAGCATTGTGTCTTTGTTTGTTCCTTATATTGGATCCAGGAAGAGAACAAAAGGAGAAAGAGACTTGACCTCTTTGCACTTTTGAAACAAGAAAAAGAGAGGAAGCATCAAAAAGGAAAAAACATGTGACAAATCTTGTTTTCGGTTATTAAGGTAACCAAAAAGAAAAAGTTGTACATCGCACGTTTAAAGGAAATTTATGAAGTTTCCAAATGATACAAACATGAATGAGATCATGGTTCATTGTCACGAGTTCACGAGTCTGATGAGACGTAAACGTATAAAGACGATAAAAGGTATAAACATCGTATGACTAATAACTCTTAAAGAGATGTATATATCACACACTTAGTGGAACTAATTCCATAAAACGATCTTCATTAAATGTCAATCGGATACGTACACACTTTGTATAAATTCAACCGGGGAGATTCAATAGACAAGCAAGTCTAACCCGTTTTATGATTTAAATAAATCGGACAAGTCGAAATTTTGCGATTGTTACATTCGATACCCGTTAAACTGAGTTTCTCCTGAAACTCAAACGTCCATGTCGCTAGATGAATCAAAGAGTAAGATTTATCGAATTTTGTATGTTTGTACAACTTAGCTTGCATTTCTTGGTGTTCAAAGTTTGCGCTTCCCTTAGTTTCTCAGTAAAGTTAAATCTATTGTAGCTATCATAACTTTTGATCTAATAAACGTTTCTTCCAGTCGTATATGAACATATGTTATTCCTCAATGGGTTTTTAATAGTTGTTCTTTTCTTTGCATGTCGACTTTCCTCGACAATATCGGTTTTGTTAAGTGATATTTTTCATCAATACTTTTGTCGTCTCGCGTAGTGTTTTAAACCTAAAGATTCGCGTGTTGTCATCCTTCGCATAGATGACGTTTAACAATAGTTTCTACTCTCACAAGGTCTCAAACCATGTTATCCCGAAGACTATAATTACACTAGTATCCTTTCAACGATGGATGTTTATTCAAATCTACCTATGGATAATAGTACAAGTTTGAAATTCGTTTTCCATAGCTTGGTTATTTTCGTAATGTTATCGTGTACTTGTAGCGATAAGTAATACATATGTCAAAGTTTCTCGAATCGGTTTCCAAAGGTCTAGAATAAACGACCATCTCAACTCATGGCGGTTGAGATTCTCATTCCGTCTATGGGGCATTTCTTCTTGCAAAAACTCGTTACTCAACTACTTTAGGTCATTACTTCGTATGGTAGAAGAATAATTAGTATGTTACAACAACTTCTTGCTACTAAATCAATTTCATTCATTTTCCCTTTTATGGAAGGAAAATGAGTAAACCATGCACAAATAAATCAAACTGTGTTTCGAACGATGTCATATTACGACGGTAATGTACAATGTCTAATTTCTTAGTTCTATGAGTACGTCTTATACTTCAATCTTGTTAAATAAGTGTGGATCGTTGCCCAGGTGGTTACGAAATCAAACTCTTCTTACGCAAAAAGGTTATACTCGTCTCGGTCAAATTATTACTTAAATTTTAGTCAGACTATAATGAGGTCTCGATACCCGTTAAATTTGGGCTTTGCTCCTTACGGAGCCTCATCATCAATATCCATGGTTTGTCGCCCCCTTAGGTTTATCTCCACTCCAGTCTATTTTTAGTTTACTTGTCGTAGTGTCTCATTGGTTTCCTTTGGTAGCCCTCGTAATATTCTCCGCGTCTCACACTAGCTCGTACGACGTAGTAGCGAAAGAATGGACGTATGAAAAATTTGCTTCCAAAGGCGTATGAAACGTTTTCTAATTTAGATGATAGTACCGGAATATTTGACGTTTATAACACATGATAATTTATTTGGCAAGTAAATCAAAACTTGAAGATGTTCAAAATATTACTAATATATCTCGTTCCATGGTGATTACTACGAGCATGCTCGCGTTCGACCACAATCATACGTAGTTGATCAGGTTACGCACGTCTCGAGTCCAACGGTTGCATCCCCCTTTTCGTCATCAATTATTTCTTTGAGGTTGTAGATTATATATTGATAGTTCATAGTTCATTCCAGTGTTTATTATTGTTCACTTCCAAAAATAACAAATTGTTTGTTGTAATTATTCATACTAGTTCTCAACATACTCATCAATTGTTTACGTTTTTCACATCAAGTTGTTCGTAAACTAAATTTTCCAACAATTCACATGGTAGTCCTTACCAAGATTGTTTCATTATTAATTCCGGCATTTTATTAGTAATACTTTTACTAATTTCCAAATTACTCTATCACG
This sequence comes from Glebionis coronaria, assembly GCA_025667525.1. Taxonomy (NCBI): domain Eukaryota; kingdom Viridiplantae; phylum Streptophyta; class Magnoliopsida; order Asterales; family Asteraceae; genus Glebionis; species Glebionis coronaria. The sequence continues at coordinate 179,965,618 of CM046879.1, forward strand.
ATTGTTCCATTCCCACTAATAAAGTTCTCGGTGGTGATTTCTTATAGTAAAAAGTTTTTCATAATGTTTTAAAAATATTTTATAAAACCCTTTTAGGTAAAATTTAGTCGATACATTTTTCTTGACACAAAAAAAATATAGTACAAACTTTTTAATAAGTAAAATTTTGTTGGATAAATTTTTCTCCAAACAGAAGATTTCGGTACTGGTTATGTAACAGAAATATTTCAAAGATAAGACAACACAAGAAAATTAAAAACTTAGAATACGGTTACATTATTAAGTTTTGTTGGTGGTAACATCGACGGACGTCGAGTCACTTAATTTGCATGAAAGTAAAGAAATTAATAATACATGGATTTCCACACTCTATCCATGACGAGAGTAGAAACCCTTAGGTTGTTACTTGAAGATTTCCGGTGCGTCCTTCTCGAATGACACCCGGTGTAAAATGTTGATTGAGTTTTCGAAAGGGTTTTTCGAGATCCAAAAGCGCTAACTGTTGTAACACTCATGTCCTTAGCTTTTTAGTAAACACTATGATCCATGGTTCGGTCGACCATGCGGATACTAGTGTCAAACGCATCAACGGCCCTAATGGCATTTTTTTTGTTGACAATAGATGACCTCTTTTAGATTTTTGCATATTTGTTCCGTCATTTCAAATTTTATGTGTACAATTAACGAACAAATGATGTATATTCTTCTTAGTTCTTTCACGGTGATCAATTTAACAATCGTTCAAATTTGACTAAGCTTTTCTCACAATTATTTTAATACAATTTTCGAGGGATCATATTATAAAGATTCGTTCATTTCATTCTTGAGTTTTGTTCCATACATAGTTTTGAAGCTCAGAGTACAATGCTCTCATTCAAACCAATGAATGACCCCTTTTTTTGTCTCGACAAAATGCTTTTTTTTTTAAGTTCTTGTACAATCGTTCCATAGGCTTACCTAAATGTCCAAGTAGTCCTTAAACGGAAATCTAGGGTGATTGCGGAAAGTTAGAGTCTTCTAACATGCTCTTATGCACACTTACGTTTGTACTTTCACTTATTAGTCATAAATCGTGTATAAATAAAAACAATTATCCTTAAAGCAATATTCCATTCCTCATAAAGGTGTTCTCCAATATTAGTTTCTGGCAATATTTCTTGCTAACCATCTACTACTTGTAACCCGGATGCACAAGTATGTCTTTGAAGTTTAGTAGAATTATGGGTATACCGTAGCCGTTTCTAGTTCGTTATGTTCGTCTTTTCTCTTTCCATAGCTTAGGTTTGTTAATCCATACATTGTCATTGTTTTTAACCTAATCAATTACTTAATTCCATCACAATAATTTCTCTGAGTTTTGATTATGCTCTATTATATCACAAGTATCTCATTTAGTTTGTTCTCGTCTTTGTGTTTTACTCGCGTTTAAGTATTACTCACACAATTTAACATCGATTAAACGCACACAAAACTCATCAATTATGTCCATAACTTAAAGATCAAACTTATCACGCAACATGTAGATTCATGAGTCTTACTCATCCTCAAGAAAACTCATTAGAGACCCTAAGTTGTGTAACGAATGGCAGTTAACTTAGTCTCGTAATCCAATGAAACAAGAATAGTCTTGAGACTTGTTAAGTATAGTTCTACCTCTTAACATATTTGATGATTTGTCTTGGTTTTGGGTTCACTCACGACTCATCATTAACCATTTCGAAATTAAAATTTCCAATAGGTAGCCACATTTCAAATCTAGGATTCTCAACTCCGCGACACGCGATAGTCCCTTTGATTTAGAAACCTGAATAATCTTTACGTTTTTGGGTTCTTTCCCTTAGTTTTAGTTGTTATATCGACATCGTAATGTTATAGTAAATTAGTCGCAAACCAATGGACTAGAACTTTTTAAATTCGTCTTTACTTAATTTATCTCAAATGAAATTTCTCTTCGGCAACCACTCGACTTACTCGTCGGCGTATTTATAGATAGTCATCATATGGTGAAATATAATTCTTTATTTGAATTATTGTACTTTTCGGAGCATTACAGGAGTAATACTTGTATACAATGTTTTATCGTCATATGTCGTCTTAAATTGTGACAGCGTTGTCGGTCCTCGGTCGTGCTCAAAATAAGCGAAACAATAATTTGATACAATAATTTATGCATCCAATCTCACTTCCCAAACCGTTAAATTAAGTAGGTCACTTTTTCTCAACCGAGTCTATTATAAATGTTCACTGGAGTAACAATTTACCGGACCCAATAAATGGTTGCTCCTCTCGACTTTTATAATAGCACCACTTGATTAAAGTATTACTACTAATTAACATTAATAATACCACACACATGGTACATAGAGACATTCATATAGCGTTTGGTTCTAGGAAGCACGTAGATATTTTTAATTTGGTGTATATCGATATAGGGTACTATGGAAACACACAAATGTTTCGATAGTCGATAGTAGTCCCGCAGACTATTTAAAATGTGTGAGGGCATAAGTATGCGTACATTTAATCCCAAAATATGCGTATGGCACAACCTAAATAATTATGGCACAACCTAAATAATTATGGCACAAACCAAATATATATGGCACAAACCATTTAAATATGGAACAAACCAAATAACTATGGCATAAACCAAATAAATATGGCACAAACCATTTAAATATGGCACAAACCGAATAAATATGACACAAACCAAATGAGTATGCCACAAACCATTTAAATATGGCACAGACCAAATAAATATGGCACAAACCAAATGAGTATGGCACAAACTATTTGAGTAGTATAATAATCCATACAAGGATGTCGAGTATTTTATTTCAACATAAAAATAGTTTTAGTACACATTCCTATAAGTACATCGTACATAGAGATCATTCAAAAAAGGAAAGGGAATACTTAATGCTAATAACACGTAGCATTCAAGTTCGGAACTTAACATGGCAAAATTCATAAACTATTTCAAGTCACAACTTACTTGTATCGAAGACGTGAAGTGAAGTGGCCCATAGAGATACGGAAACGGTTATAGTCTAGCATTAATCTTTTCATAAAAAATCATTTTTGACCAAAACATTTATAAAAATGATTTTTATAAAAGTAACCTAGTTCTCTATAATCATGTCTCTGATACCAATCTGTCACACCCCAAAATTACCAGAGTATATGAATACACTGGGGTGCGACTATCATGACTATCATAAGACATAATAATAAAGAACGGCATTTAAATAAGTAGTTTTAATTGATTTAAATGATTATAAGTATAAAACATTATTTGGAAGCATTTTTGTACAACAACATAAATTAAATCAGAGTTTTCCGTAACATAAGTAAAAGCTCAAACACCAATTGATAGTCACAAATCTATTGTCTCCCATGGCACAACCAAGTCACTCCTCCGTCTTGATACCTGAGAAAAACATTGCTAAAGCGTCAACACAAAGGTTGGTGAGTTCATAGGTTTAAGTTTAAATAGTGTGATGAACCATAAGATTTTAGTCAGGCAACCGGAATATAATCTTATAACAAATACAAGATTAAAATCCAATAGCATACGTTTACATTGCCCTACATCTAAGCTCATGACACCGAAGCGTTAACCGTACTGACCAGATAATGTGAGAGCCGGAGCAAATGCCTATCCCAAAGCATTCGTAACGACCTCAAATGTAAGTGTATCTAATTTGGTCACACAACCAACATTAGTTAGGGAGGTCAATCCCAATAGATCTATCCATAACATTCGCGCTTACACAAAGTAATTAACGGTTCACGATAGTGGGCTAAAGCATCTAGGGATATCGCTACTTAGACATCATGTAGGCAAACGTATCAAGTTTTAGCACTTATGTTCATCCGTTTAAAACAAGAAATGTTCTCACCCTAAAAGTATAACAAAACAAGTAAAAAGTGGGGCTATGAAACTCACCTCGAAGTAATGGCAATGGTAAAATAGCACAATGTAGACATGGAGAAATAATAGCTCGAAACAATCCATAACCTAAGTTAAATAAGGTATGTATTATTATACATGCAACATGAAAATAAACGTAGCATTTAGTCTCCTAGTATGTGCTTGAGCTATTGATGATTTAACACTTGCGAAACATTAATGTTTTTCTTAAAGAAAAAGGTACTTATTTTATCGGGATATATTTAACAACATCCAACGTTTTGTTATCGGAATTATTTATTTGTCGGGTTGTTTAATGAGTCAAATAAGTAAATGGGACTTTAAATATAAATATATAAAGTTTAGATTTAGCTAAAGTTTTTAAGTAAGGTTTATAATTAATTAAAGTTTATAAATAATTAAAGTTTATAAAAGATTTAAAACTTATAAAGTAAGTATGTGAATTAAATAATTAAGCATGGTTGTCGGGTGTCAGGGAACCGAAAACATGAAAGAAAAGAATGGGAAGACACAATACTTGATTGATATTTTCCATTATAGTTTCTTGTATAAACAGCGATCTCGACGGTTTTTCGGCGCAGTTTGCGGCTTCGTTAGTGACTCGCGGCGTAAACCAAAGGTACCACTGGGTAGCCAGCCAGCTCGACTATAACGACATGCCTTTAGTTTTTACAAACGAAGTCATTTGATGGGTCATAATTACATGTAAAGTGAGGGTCGTACAAGACAATAGGTCAGCTTCGGTTTTATCTACGGTTTTCGATAGAGACTTTCTGGACAAACCAAAAGTATGATCTTGTAGACGGCTATGCCGTCTACAACTTCCTTGTTACAAATTTTCCATTTCGAAATCATTTTAAGGTTTAAACATGTGGCCCAAGTGGAGGGTGTCGCAACTTAGTGAAAGCAGCAAATGAATCTCGTACGTAATTTCGTTAGGCAAAGTGTAATTATACACGACCATACTACTACCTTAAGACACAAATTATGAACTCGTTTTTAGATCAAATTATATTATTCTTTTTCCTGAGTAAAGCTGATACATCTGTCTTTAATCAACAACAACACGTAGATTCTAATTATTCACATAGGTACTATGCGAAGGACGTGTCAAATGATTCGTGTGTTCGCTTTTGGTCTCAACCTAGTCGTTTTTATGAGTTGCAAATTTGGTGGATTGCCGTTCATGGTATCTATAACATTTGAAAAAAATAAGTTTAGCGACTTATGCAAGCACATACTAGACTATCGAGATTCTTGAGAAAGACCCGACAAAACGAACAGTAGGTCGTGTGCAAATAAAGAGTGGAAAGAAAACAAGTGTTCAGGGAACTCACAAGATTACTCGGTGTTGTTTGTGTGCTTTGAAGTCACAGCAACTTGACCATGCAAACAAATGAACGGACGCGCGTATAACCCAAATCCAAGACCAATGGCTAAACCAAGATCATAGCCAAACTAACGAACTAAAACCCTAGTGATCACCATTCGACAAAGACGACGAACAGAGAAAACCAGGACTTCATGTCATCATTCTTCAGCAGTAGAATATTTGTTTGCTTATTGTGTTGAAACCAAGAAGAAAAGAAGACGGTTTAGGGTTTTTAACGGTGCTTTTGGGATGTTAAAAACTAAAGAGGCTAGGGAACAATTGTTGGGTGTCTTCTTGTTGTGTCCAATGTCAGTGTAAGAAAGAGGGATAAAAGAGAGCACTTATGCTTGTATTTATTGTGTGTGCACAAAGGAAATATGTGGTTTTTGTATAAGCAAAGTTAAAGCATGTTGAATGGTCCATGCTCTCTTCACGTGTACTTACAAGCTCAAACAAGGTAGTGACTATTTTGGGCTAGGAGTTGCTTGCTACTCGGTTTGGACAGAGGAAACAGGCGTGAGTTTTATGGAAAGAAACAAGGAAAAGTGATAGGGAAAGAACACTAGTGTGTTGGATGTTGTGTTTCTTTCATGTGACGAGAGATAGTGGGTTTTTGTGATTGTCACGTGAAGAAGATAAGATAAAGCGATAGCTGACCTTGTGTTTTATAGATACTGCTCATAGGTTTTGACTTATAGCATTGTGTCTTTGTTTGTTGCTTATATTGAATCCAGGAAGAGAACAAAAGGAGAAAGAGACTTGACCTCTTTGCACTTTTGAAACAAGAAAAAGAGAGGAAGCATCAAAAAGGAAAAAACATGTGACAAATCTTGTTTGCGGTTATTAAGGTAACCAAAAAGAAAAAGTTGTACATCACACGTTTAAAGGAAATTTATGAAGTTTCCAAATGATACAAACATGAATGAGATCATGGTTCATTGTCACGAGTTCACGAGTCCGATGAGACGTAAATGTATAAAGACGATAAAAGGTATAAACATCGTATGACTAATAACTCTTAAAGAGATGTACATATCACACACTTAGTGGAACTAATTCCATAAAACAATCTTCATTAAATGTCAATCGGATACGTACACACTTTGTATAAATTCAACCGGGGAGATTCAATAGACAAGCAAGTCTAACCCGTTTTATGATTTAAATAAATCGGACAAGTCAAAATTTTGAGATTGTTACATTTGTGACCTCATGAACATGAAATAACCGTTCCTCGATTTACTTATGAGTACCATATACCCATAAACGATGTCCACACCAACTCCGTTCACGCAAAATAAACATGTAAACACACAAAACACATAGTCACACATAAAATAACCTAAAAATAAGACCGAGTGATGAACCTCAAAACCACGGTTATCACAGGTACCAAATGGATTCTCGAATACAAAAAAGATGCAAGGGGTATTGTGGTGAGAAATAAGGCTAGACTGGTTGCACAAGGTCACACTCAACTTGAAGGAATAGACTATACTGAAGTCTTTGCTCCTGTTGCTAGGATTGAGGCCATTCGTCTGTTTTTGGATTTTCCTTCTTATGTTGGCTTTACGGTTTTTTAGATGGATGTTAAGAGTGCATTTCTCTATGGAAAGATTAATGAGGAAGTTTATGTCACTCAACCTAAGGGCTTTGTGGATCCACTTCACCCCAAGAAAGTTTACAAGGTGGTCAAAGCTCTATATGGACTTCATCAGGCTCCTAGAGCTTGGTATGAGCGTCTGTCCACTTTCTTGTTGAAGCACGGCTACAGAAGAGGCACAATTGACAAAACACTGTTCCTTAAAAGGAATGCCAAGGACATCATCCTAGTTCAAGTGTATGTGGATGATATTATCTTCGGTTCTACTAAGAAGGAATGGTGTGATGAGTTTGAACAACTAATGAAAGGCGAATTTCAGATGAGTGCCATGGGAGAACTCACATTTTTCCTTGGTCTTCAAGTCAAGAAACAGTCGGATGGTATCTTCATAAGTCAAGACAAGTATGTTCATGAGATTCTTCAGAAGTTTGACGTGGAACCTCTTAGACCAACAGCAACACCTTATGAAGTCACTAAAGTCAAACTCGAGAATGAGCCAGATCCTCCGGTAAATGTTCACATGTACAGGTCAATGATTGGCTCACTCATGTATTTGACTGCATCACGTCCGGACATTATGTTTGCAGTAAGTGCTTGCTCTAGACATCAGGTGGCTCCAACCGTATCTAACTTGAATGCAGTCAAGAAAATCTTCAAGTATATCAAGGCAAAACCCAAGCTAAGCTTGTGGTATCCTAGGGAATCACCTTTTGTTCTTGAAGCCTATAGTGATAGTGACTATGCAGGTGCTAATAATGATAGGAAGTCTACTACTGGTGGTTGTCAGTTTTTGGGTCGAAGACTTATCTCATGCCAATGTAAGAAACAGACAATAGTAGCTACCTCTTTAAAAGAAGCTGAATACGTAGCTGTTGCTAGTTGTTGTGGACAAGTCTTGTGGATATAAAATCAGATGCTGGATTATGGGTTCAACTTCATGAACACCAAAATTTTCATCGACAAACAAAGAACTATCTGCATTGTGAAGAATCCTGTCTTTCATCAACGAACCAAGCATAATGAGATTAGGCACCATTTTATAAGGGATGCCAATGAGAAGAAACTGATACAGGTTCTTAAAGTGCATACGGGTGATAATGTTGCTGATTTATTGACTAAAGCCTTTGATGGTCCGCGGTTCAACCACTTGGTGGTTCACATTGGAATGGTCAATCCTTGAGGCCTAGGATTGAGGGGAGGCTAAGCCTAAGGGGAGGCTTAGTGTACATATTCCATTGCATAGTCTAACATATGGTAGATTCTAACAACAGTTTTCATGGGTATTTGCGGTGTGTGCTACTTCTAGTGGAAGATTTTGGTTACTCCTAGTGGCAGTCTTCTGCTTCTAGTGGGTACAAACCCTTCTATTTCACTCATGGTTGGCTTCTAGTATTGGTTTTGGGTCACTGTTCACTTCGTTGACTCCCATTGACCACTTGGTGCTCCTAGTGTTGACCTTTACGCATTTTGACTTTTAGTCAATGTAAGTTACTTCTGGTGTATATCTTTTTATTTATCTTTGGTAACTGGGATTTGCAAATAATGGTTAAGGGGCAAGTGGTTACTCTTGCATTAATGACTTAATTTTTGAAAAGGAAACCCCCATAATTAGGGGTCAATGAACAGTTTTATGACCATTATTTATGATCAAATCCCTCATTTGACTCAATCACCCCAATCATACACACACACATACGCTCCTACTCTTCACCCTATTCTCTCAATCATCTTCCACTGCATTTATCATCAACAATGGCATCACTCCAGTACAAACCCGATCATAACAAGGTGGCCTATCTTGGTGAAGGTCCTAGAAGAGAAGAGTTCACAGACATCCTGGAATACATTGAAGCTTCCAATCTAAGGTATGCGCTTACTGTTTGTCCTACTGTGTATGATACTGTTATACGTCAGTTTTGGGCTACTGCCACCTCGTTGATGTTTTTGGTCGCCCACTCGAGCTCCATGCTACCATAGATGGTCGCTCATATGTGGTGTCTGAGGCATCTATTAGATCTGCCCTTCATCTCCAGGATGAAGGTGGCATTGTCTCTATCCCCAATTCAGAGGTATTGGATGGTATGGCTGCTCTAGGCTATAATCATGGGGGGAAGTTTAACTTTAAGGAAAATAGATTTTCCCCTCAATGGAAGCTACTGGTTCATTTCTTGATTCACTGTATGAGTCCAAAGTCTGGAGTTGGGATGCGTTTCCCATTCCCCTTGCTACTGGTTTGATTTGTATTGCTCAGGGTCGTATTTTTAACTTTTCTCGTTACTTGTTTGATGGTATGATTTGTAACCTTAGTGATACTGGCTCTAGGAAGAATTTCTTGATGTACCCTAGGTTTTTGCAGCAGGTTCTTATGTGCCTACCTAGGAATATAGAGGAATATGAGACCCCAAATCTTAGTTCCAAGGTGTTTGTGAATATGGCACTTGGTTATAAGGGTCTTGTGAGGCCTCTTACTGATGCTATATTAGGCCTTGCCCAAGGGGATCCTAATGTGATTCCTCCAGCTTATGAAGCCGAGGAGGAACTTCCATTGGAGGATGATCCTATGAAAGAGGAGCACCCTGCTACTGGTGTGCCTCATGTAGAGGCAGAGGAGCCAACTAGAGAGGTGGTGGTAGAAATGCCATCCACCTCAAAGGCTTCCCCCACTTATCGCCCACATGAGTCCTCATTTGCTGATACTCCCCCTCCTAGCCCAGCTCCGCACTCTGCTGAGAGGCCATCTAGCTCTCATGCTCATATGGATGACCCATCTGGTGCTTCTGGTCCTAATGATGCATCCCCCAAGCCAAGTTCTCTTGGCGGGGAAGCTGAGGAACCTGTTACCCTAACTTCTTTATTAGCTCTTATGCACAGGTATTATGTGAAGGTTGTTGCTTTGGAAGATGATCTCAATCAGCACCGCAAGCTCACACGGGACTTCGTGCTTCCATTGGCGAACAAGATTAAAGCATTGGAGTCATAGATGAAGCGCCAAAAGAAGAAAGTTGTGCTTTCTGATTCTGATGAGGATGTTGAGGAGGATGGGCTGACTATTTTGGCCAGGGCTGCCTTTGCTGATAAGCCGAGTGATGATTTGCCTGCTCCTCCTAGCCCTTCATGCATTCCTAAGGCTGCTGCTGATCCCAAGCCAATGGATGATTCTACTGGTCCTTCTGCTGGTCCTTCCCATGATCCCAAGGGTAAAGCCCCTATGACTGATGCACCCTCTCCTCCCAGGAAGCGTACTCGTAGACAAGTAGAGGAAGAAAGGTTGGGGGAAGAGGCTGCTCAACGATTGCAAGAGGAGCTTGACCAACAAGCTAGGGCTGAGGATGAAGCCCTTCAACACCAAAGACGTGAGCAGTTGAGGCATGACGCCATGCATTGGAATGAAAATGACTGGATGAGGGTGCTTACCATACTTACTTCCGACTACTCGCAGTTCACATATTTGTTGGGTGCTGATGTGAATCAAGGCAATTGTGTTCAACGGGCAATGGATTTGATGCGTAAACAACAGTTGTCTCTTGCTGCTCAGCTTCGTGAAAAGCGCCGTAACAGACCTTTGTCGCGGACCGAGGAGAGAAAGTTGATGCAACAATATGTTAAGAATCAATTGGCTGCTTACTTTCACACTAGATGGACATGGGAAAGGGTGAGGAGGCTGTCCTTTGATGAGCTTAAGGATCTTTACAAAAAGATGATCAGGCGTCAAAATACACCGGTCCCTGAACGCTTTATTTATCGCCCACCTCCTCATGTTGTCCTCACTTCTCAGCCTGCTGCTGCTCCCACCTCTTCATTTGGTGTTCATAAGGATACTTATGGAGTTCCATCTTTTGGTGCTCCTTCTACTGTTGTTCCTACCACCACCACTTCGACTGTTCATCCCACTCACTCTCCTGTTGATACTACCACCACCAATTATGCTACTACTACTCCTGTTACTAATCCCACTCCTGTTACTCCCGCTGTGAGGCCAACATCAACAACGGTGACTGAACCACTTCCTACCTCATCCGCTGGTGCAGCTAAATCTGATCCTATGGTTGGTAAGGACTTTGTGTCTACAACCGTTGATGCTACTGCTGCTGGAAAGGTCAAGGATGAATCTTCTTCTGGTGTCCCTTCACCTCGTCGTTCTATTAAGAAGAAAAAGGCTCGTCGTGGTAAGTCTGTCCCGTTTGAGAAGAGATATCCTGCTAATCTCATTGATGATGCTTCAGATAGTGAGGCAGAGTTGCACATGGGTAAGGGTTGGATTGTAGCTTAGGAAGTTCGGCCATCCCCTATTGTTCGTGGTACCTTTACTCATAAGATTACGACTAGTGATGGCTACGCTCGATATGTCTCTGGATTGCAAAACATTTTGCACTGGGTGGAGCGTCGTGATCTTATGCTGTTGTATGGTTTGGTGGATGCTGAAATTCCTATGTCTCCGAGTGAGCTTCCCAACTGGCCTGGGTTGACTATTTGGGGTGATTTGAAGCTGATGTTAGATTCCTCTCCAGATTCTCCCCATGCTGGTGTATGGAAGGATCAACCTTGATGGGTGATAAGGAGGTGGAAGTTGTATGCTGGTTGTGGTGTTCATGTGTTAGAGCTTGAGACTGGTGCTGTTGTATTTATGCTTACGGATATGGAGTATCCATTGACAATTTCTACCATGGAAGCTATGCTGGAATGTCATCTGCAGGTATCTAATGCTCCTTATGGTAATGAGTCTGCCATGGCTACTACCTTGGTTGAAGGTATTCAAGCTCGGCTGCATGCAGACAAGGTTGCAGCTTCTGGTAAGTGATTGGTATGGTTCTTCTATTCTTGTGTTATACTAACATTCTTTTCACCAATGTGTACAGTGATTCGTGACTCACATTTTATTTAGTTAGTTAAAAAAACAAATACTTTTTATATAATATCTGCTTATACTTTAAACATGTGATGGAATTTCAAACTTGTACATCATATAATATCTGCTTATACTTTTCCATCATGACATTGCTTTTCACTTGACATTTTCACACTTGGGCTGTTTTTGAGAGGTACTTATGGTGTTGGACCTAGTCCACACAACAAATGGTGCTCAACTCACCATGTTTAATAGACAAGAAAGAGTTGATTCACCATGAGGCTACGACTCTGGTGTGATTCTTAAATCTGTTGATGGTTGCCAGGTTACCAAAAACTGGATGGTTTTCACTTGCCTTGGTCCTAGACTGAAAAGTGGCTAGTCCACGGGGGTACGGCTCTTGGTAAAGATCTATATCAAATCCGTTGATAGCTGTAATAGCTTGCTCAAAGCTATAGGGTTTTCAGCTCACCGACGCTTCATTGCTAAGAGTTGGCTAGTCCGGAAGGGTACGGCTTCAGGTAAAGACTCATATCAAATCTGTTGACGGCTGTGATGATTTGCCCAAAATCATTAGGGTACCCCCACTCACCATTGATTCACGTTCTAAGAGTTGGGTTGGGTTTTGGTCTCCCAGGGTGATGCTTATTCCACCACAAAGACTAGCTAGCCCAAGAACGGGTAGCTACTTGGTAAAGGCTCATCAAATCTGCTCATGTTGCTGTAAAGATTCAACAAGGTGCAAATCTGTTTCAAGCTTTCAAGAAGCTTTTAGGTGTTACTCGTTGCAGCAGTCTTTATGTTGTTCATGCTGATGGTTATGATGCTGCTGTTTGTGTTGCTGTTCAATCCTCAAGTTGTTTCGCAAGATCTACCAGGAAACTTGAACTCAACAAGTCAAATTCAAGTTTAGAGGAGGATTGTTAGGAACTCTGTAATAGACATTTTTAATAGGTTGCTAGGAGATATGTAGTTTCTCCTGATCCTAGTAGTAGTAGGAGCAACACGTGCTCCTGGTCTTTAGAAAGTCAAACATTATTATTTTGAGTAGTTTGTTAGGATATGCATGAGATATGTTAGGAAATGATATGCATATCAGAAGTTACACGTTTTGGTTTAATGCTGTATTAGGGTTTCCTTGTAGTATAAAAGGAACCATTGGCATAAGGGTTAAACACACCTTTATCAAACATTATTTAGTTCATATTAATATTAGAAATCCTTAGTAAGGATCAAGTCATTATAGTTATTCTGTTTCTTCTTGTTCATAGTATTTGTATTCCACACTTATACTGTGTGTGTTATCTAGAGTCTCTGTGAATAGACTTGTGATTACAGAAGTCGTTCACCATCCTTAACAGGCTGCAAGATCCATATCTAGTGGACCCAACAATTTGTGTTCCACAGAAAATTTGTTCACTCATTTTAACTGAATTTTTTTTCTTCGTATATTTGGGTTTTTGCTTTAATAGTGTGAGCTGATTGATTTTAAAGCGTTTATTTTTTTATAGCTCAAAGTCGGTGCAAATGAACCTCTGACCACATCCAAATGTACACAACTAGCAAAGTTTAAACCATTGACTTCTTGATTGATAGTTAAAAGAGGGAAATGCAGAAATGATCCCTGTGGTTTGCCCAAAATGCAGGCGGTCTTCCCATTCTTTGGAAAGTGCAGGCGGCCTCCCCAACGTTAAGGAAAAGTCGGCAACCAACCTCCCCAACGTTAAAGTTGACTCGTTATTATTTTTTGAGTGAAGGCACGACTGTCTTTTCCTTATTCACAACATTTTATTCATTTGACCATAAAGATGAATAAAATGTTCTGACCAACATCAATGTTAGTCAAATTCATTGTAAGTCCAGAATAACATCAACACATGGTTACCCATCTTTTTTGAAGTCTTAATCAAACCACATAAAGAAACATTCATTTCAACACGAGGGCACATCTAACCCAAGTCGAAACTATAGTTACCACGACATGTGAGTTATTCGGATTCGGATCAGCCTCAACGGTTGTTTATCAAGAATAAAAAAACTAATCATCCATCAAACCAAAGATATCAAATTCAGCGATTTGGGTGGCTGAGAAACGAAAAGAAACAAAACTCAATACCACTCACAAAAAACCAAGATCCAAATCAATCTAAACCCAGATCCAAATTGATCTAAACCCAGATCCAACTCGATCTAAAACTATAATTTTGTTATTTTTAGTGTGTCGTGTTTTGATTGTGTGGTTTGGATCTCGGTTTTGAGGTGAGGTTTGTGAGGGGAGATGCAGGTTGTGAATCACTCTTCGTAGATGTCGTCATTATTTGGTGGTATTGGAAATTTGATGTTTGATAAAAGGAAACCTAAATAATGAATTAGAATAATTTACTCAAAGATGGAAATCATTCTCGGTATTTGAAAGAGAAGTATCACTATTGATTATTACAACAAAATAAAGTTCCTTTACAAGATGGCTGGTAACAAAAGTTAATGTGTTTTTTCTGTTGATCGATTTTGATATTATATGACTGTTATGTTACGTAGGGGATCGAAGTTGAGATTTTATTTGGAAAAGACGGTTTTGCGAGTTGGGGAAAAACTGGGAAAAAAACCTAGTGAATCGAATATACTTATAGGAAAAAACAGAAATTGTGTTTATTATTTGTTTAATATGAAAAAGACGGTTTTGCCCCTACATAACGAGCCAAACTTAACACTGTTTAACGCTAGGGAGGTTGGTTATCGACTTTTCCTTAACGTTGGGGAGACCGTCTGCACTTTCCAAAAAATAGGGAGACCACCTGCATTTTGAGCAAACCACATGAAGCATTTTTTCATTTCCCTCTAGTTAAAAACAATACTACTAAACCATTTTAACGTAAATTATACGTGTCACAAAGATGAATTGTTAGCACTAATCATCCTCGGAGCCTGGTGTATAGTGTTATCCGCGAGTTATCCTTCTCTGGAATAATTCATGCTAAGATTCGGCGAAATTCATTTTCTCATAATGGTTTTCATTTACATTTTAATCTTTTAAAAAGCCTAATGATTTGCTGCACACTTTCAAATTTGATTGAGATATTTCAAACTGTACTTTAAACAGTTGTATTGTTGGTTTAACAAATTATATACGTATTTAATTGTTTTAATAGAGTATCTTAATCAATTCCCTTTTAGAAATGACTCATACTAGCACGTTTCACAGTTAAAATGAACAAATAATTTACTATACTTTTTGCAGTGTACTCTTTTAGAAATAGATCATATGTCAAGAATGTTATAATGGAGCATTTGGAAGATGTAAAGACTAGTGCAAAAGGTAGTAGTAGTATAGAAAGAAAGGTCTATAAAGAAGGGAAAAAGACCAATTTGGTCAAAATCACCTCTCCAAAGTAAAACCATGGTCAAGTTTTTTGATGGAGACAAATTTAGTCATACACAAGTGCACAACTGCACAACTCCATCCAATTACCGCCACGTGTCCACTGATCAGAATAGTAAATTACTAAAACGCCCCTTTCTCTTTCTCTTTCTCTTTCTTCTTTGTTCTTTGTTCTTTCTTCTGTAAACCCGAATCATTGGAATAATCAAAACAGATTACATTATGTAAACCCGAATCTTTGTTTCTTTATTCACTTTGATTATTCCAATTCACAAAAATTAGGGTTTTTTTCAATTCACATGAGTCGTACTGAAGGTTGCAGAAGAAGTTCAGAAACTTGTTTCCGTGACCTATCCAGTGCGGATGCACTGGACTGGCTGCCCTAACACATGTGGCCAGGTTCAAGTGGCGGATATAGGATTTATGGGATGTATGACTAGGGACAAAAACGGAAAGGTAGTTGACTTGGTGCCTTTAGTCGTGGACATTATGGTCGAAAAAATTGGCGCTGTTCTGAGAGAAAGAGAAGAGAGCGAGGAATGAAATATTGATGTTTGGATATAGCCACAACAAGTGTATATCCGATGAGCTTCGAGGAACTACAAGCGAAAGATGTAATATTGCCACGAGGTACAGTAAGTTCAATGTTGTCAAAAATTCCATACATGTATCTTCTATTTTTGCTAATTCAAAAGCTCTGTAGTCTGTACAAATTGGGATTTATATGAGACAGTATAATTGTACCCCGATTTAACTTTCTTTTTCGTTAATAAAAAATTTGTGTTCAAAATTATATTACGTTTTAAACGAGCTCTTTATCTAGTAACAACTCGCATCGTTTCTGAAATACGTTGTCCCTAATAGCGGAAGCAATCTCTTCCTATGAGCCTTAGTTAGACGAGTATGACATATATTTTGGTTTGTTACCTTTTGGTGTGGTTATGGACTTATGGCAATCATTGAAAACATTAAGGATTGACTGAGTTTTTAGTGTTAATGTTAGATACTTAGATGCGTGCGGTGTGGTCCTTGATTATCCGGCATGTTTTCTGAGAAGTGCACTTTACGTGGTAAGATGAACTAACATATTGTTCTGAGAAGTGATCATGTTTTCTCGTATGTTTTAGTTCTATCGAAAATCAGCTCAGTGGTTAACAGTCTTCAGTTTTCTAATAAGAGGGATGGGTTGGACCGGTCACCCCACCAAGTTAAATATTGGCTACATAAATCGTGTTCCGGTTACATTTGTACCTGTCAAGGTTACAAATCTAGCCTGGTTACTTAACTGGGTTGTACTGAGCACGACCCGAATTGCCACCAGTAGTCTAAAGATCCCAACTGGCCGGCGAAACGGTGCTTCAGGGGAGTCACTAACAGCATACTTGTCATGTATAAATCGACTTTATATGATGGATTCATCTTTGGTCATTCGCTTATAACAGTGACAGCTCTTGAGGCCATGTTGGTTTCGGTAGCATTCATGTGCACTGTTCTTCACCTGCCGAAAGTCCCAAATAACACTGAACTTGCCATCGGTTGCAACCAAATGACGCTCCTGCTTTCCACTCTAAGTCACCTGAAACACGATTGATAAACGTTAGCCTAACAGATTCTTTATCCATATGGTATTAGACTTCTGCGTGTTATTTAGCTCAGCTTATGCATTTTGGAAACAAACATTTATAACCATTCAAAAAGACAATAAGCATTCAATCAAGGGGTGTTTCGATAAGCTTATTGTACTATCTTTACACAATAAGCCGATAAGCACCTCAGAAAGCTTGGCCAAACACCCCTTTAGCTCGTCTGAGGGTGTTTGAAATTGCTTATTTAAGTAATATCTTTGTACTGCATTTCTTTAAAGCATAGAGCATTTTTCCTAAAACACCGTACGTGCATTTAGTATATGTAACTAACAACCGTATTGGAACCAATCCTGCCTCTTCTTTTCCCAGTAGTGCTATTGGCAGTGAAGCCGCTTGCTATAGTCACATTTGGAGTCAGGTTTTAAGCTAATCTTTTCTGAGTTGTATTTTTTAATTTTATAAATTGTGATTACGTTCTGATGCCAATACAAGTTTAATACTAAGTATATACTTGTTTCAGGTTTTTGCAGCTGATGTATATGCATCAAAGTTTCGCGATAATATTTTCAACCAGTATGTAGGCATGCAGTTCAGAAATAAGGTAATCAAATTATGCTGCTTAACTAAGAATAATAGTATGAAAAAGGAAGAGCACTGAGATAAATATAAAGGGTCTCTATGGGTGGGATTTTCAGATTATATTCTTTGCAAGTTGATGTAAATATTCTATGTGATTTGCAACCCTTTTGGCCACTGGCGAGTCATGCCTTAAATCCAGGGCCAATAGGGAACCTCGTCTGGCAGCATTAACAACTTGTACTGTATCCAAAACATAATTCAGCTGTTAAATTTTATGCGGTGCAAGTCACTTGTAGAGTTCATGGGAATGGAACTGAGAATTCAGTAATCCGTTTGGGTCAAATGAGTGACAAAAGTGTCTCACTCACAAAACTAGACTCGTAATAATGTAGTTTTTGTAGTTGCATTTAACGCAATAATTACTCCTATAAAATGGACAAAAATTGTTTTTGGGTCAACCGGGCTCGACTGTTTTTGTACCTTTACTCAATATTACCCGTTTAGACCCCTTACTGAAACCCAACCCACTAGTCTTTTTTTTTATCTTTATGCGTATCAAAGATCTTGAACTACTCCACTTAGGGTTAATATCACCTGATCTTTATTGACTAACAGGTAATGGCACCGGGAGGATCAAAGGAGCCTATTGAACTCCTATCAGATTTTCAAGGAAGGGAACCATCCATCCAAGCTTTTGTGAATAGCAAATTCGAATCTTTTAATAATGCATCTTTCAGATGAATTGTTCTCATGTCAGGTCCGACAAATTTTGGTTACCAATCCAGAGAACTATGCTCGTAAGTTCTCTACTTTATAGAAATATACTCCTCAACAAGCGATTCATCAGCAAAGGCGTTTAGGGAGAGAAGTAAGTACCTATCATATAAGTTCTTAGACAATAGCTTTTCCGGTATTATCGGGAGTCTGATTGGACGAGAGAAGGTATTAAATATGTAAAGGTAAGATCATCAGTAACTACATCTTGTTTTTTTATATATACAAGATGGAAGAGATCACCTGATCGGGACGATGATGTAGCTTCTGGTTTTCAGGTATGTACCACAGATGTAGGAGCTCAATAATGCAGAAGCTGATTTCCTCATTTGAACATGGATGTTTTTCAGGTATGTACCACTAAGGTTGAACTTAAGCTAATGAGTACGAATTTGTTATTTAGTAGGTCGATGACTCTGATAGAAAAAATCATAATCTTTAAGCTAAGAACAATAATTTCTTGTACTGTTAATCCTTAGTAAAACTACGATTACTCTGATGATTGCCCTGATGAAAACTATGATTATGGTTATGACAATGGCGTGGATGAACACGAGTCTAGTAATTTCTTTGACTTTCTGTTTTCTTATGAGTTTAAAAATAGTCACGTGGTTCATTATATCATTTCATTATTTTATGTGTGAGACGGTAGTTATCTGAAACACTTGAGGGTTACAAGTCTTTAACTCTTTATACATCAGTTTCTTAGTTCAGTCTTTTCTAATTTATTGGATATGTTGTTCCAGCCTGGGATTCACCTGAAATAAAACCTGAAGTTAAAAAGGAAATTGTTCGACAAAATGTTTGGGGTTGCTCAATATGTACATATGATAACGAGGACTATATGTCATCATGTGATATGTGTGGTGCTCTTCGCAACCCTTTGATCAGAAGTTCGAATAATGGCCAAGCACGTGCAGTTGAGCAGTGGCGGTTGAGCAGTTGAGCAGTGGCGGTGGAGCAGTTGAGCAATGGTGTGCGTGAGTTTCAGGAGCTGAATGCGGAGATTCAAATGATACTATTCAAGGGATCCAGTTATATTTCAATTTAAGCGTTGTATTGTACAAAACGAAAACGATGTTTGGAAATGCCTACCTTAATGATGCAATCTGTTCTTTTTTCTTTCTTTTTCGTTATGCATATTGTCTGAATTGTCTCCTTATCTACATGAAGTCAAGTGAAATAGCTTCTTCATATTTTTATTTCTATTATAATAGCTGGACTAGCAGAGCACAACTCACAAAAAGGGTCATTGTAATCTAGTTGTGTTTTTTCATTTAAAAATCGCACTAGTTGATCTATATATCTGGTTCTGAGATTGGAACAACTGGTTATATTTTTACTGGCAGTCACAACAACCTTCAACACTTTCGCCAATAAAAAAATCAGGAAACAATAGAATTCAAAAAGTAAAATCACTTTGTTAAGGAGACATTTTTTTGAGAAACATGATATAATATTACCATCTTTAATTGGTTTTACAAAGACAAAGCAATAACAAATTGCTTCTACAGAGTAAACAAAAAGAAACAGAAGCCAGAAGCTTTTACAATTTTACTTGATACATCCAAAATAATACATCAGCTCATGGACTCTATCACGAGTCGCAACGTGCTTTCCTAATCAAGAGATGGAAGGGTTTTAATAGCTAAATTTAGGGTCTCAGATATAGGATGGAAAAGTTGAGCATGGCGGTGGAGGAGTTGAGCAGTGGCGGTGGCGGTGGAGCAGTTGAGCAATAGCGGTGGAGCAGTTGAGCAGTAGCAGTTAAGTAGTTGAGCATCTCCTGGTTGTATACCAATAAAGACCCTTGTTAAATTGCATAAATGTATGGATTTGGAATATAGAAAATTGTGGACGAAAGTAAGAAAGAAACCTGTCGGAGTCCAAAAGGGACAAGAGGCTTTTCCCCGTGTTAATGCTGCCAGACGAGGTTCCCTATTGGCCCTGGATTTAAGGCATGACTCGCCAGTGGCCAAAAGGGTTGCAAATCACAGAGAATATTTACATCAACTTTCAAAGAATATAATCTGAAAATCCCACCCATAGAGACCCTTTATATTTATCTCAGTGCTCTTCCTTTTTCATACTATTATTCTTAGTTAAGAAGCATAATTTGATTACCTTATTTCTGAACTGCATGCCTACATACTGGTTGAAAATATTATAGCGAAACTTTGATGCATATACATCAGCTGCAAAAACCTGAAACAAGTATATACTTAGTATTAAACTTGTATTGGCATCAGAACGCAATCACAATTTATAAAATTAAAAAATACAACTCATAAAAGATTAGCTTAAAACCTGACTCCAAATGGTGACTATAGCAAGCGGCTTCACTGCCAATAGCACTACTGGGAAAAGAAGAGGCAGGATTGGTTCCTTCCAACATTGGTAAACCTAGCATTACCTGCAAAGTGGAAGCGAGTTATAAACGAATTGTCTAGATAATTACCTGATAAATAGGTCTAACTAATACTGAAGCAGAAAATACCTTTGGACGGAGATGCTTAAATAAAGCGATGATATCCACGTTTTCAGTGGAATGAATTATCTGATCAAAAAGGCCTAAAAGAGTAAAAGACACCTTTTTTAGTATTTTTGGAAAGATGGATCGAGTATAACATTATATATAAAATACATAATGTATGGCAACTCACAGTATAAAATTTCTTGCTTCAATTTAAGTGCTGAAAAGGAGCACCGCCATCTCTTAAGTGATTTGCATACATCATCACTTACAGGCTTTGTGATGTCCTGAAAATAATTCAAAACAGTGACTCGAATATCCTATAACAAGTTTGGATAGCATACGCTGAGTTTACAAACTATAAAATTACAAGTATAAACTTGACCAAATTACAAGTATAAACTTGACCTGATATATATTAAGTTGGAGGCAAGAATTACCTGATGAAAACCAGATATTAGTCGAAGGGAAGCCTCTTCGTAACACCTATCCATCAACATCACCAATTACTAATAATTGTGATCAAAACATGCACAGTTAAGAGTTAGCA
This sequence comes from Glebionis coronaria, assembly GCA_025667525.1. Lineage (NCBI taxonomy): Eukaryota > Viridiplantae > Streptophyta > Magnoliopsida > Asterales > Asteraceae > Glebionis > Glebionis coronaria. The sequence goes on from CM046879.1 coordinate 179,986,714, forward strand.
GATCTGAATTCCAAAACATACCAATTCTCTAACACCTGAGCAGGTATCTCCACAAAACCCGCCCACCTGTATCGAGTCATGTACGCCCCTCAAAAAACCCACTCTTAAGTTATTCCAACTGCCAGGAGCAGCAACTGATGCTCCTGCTGGCGAAGGTACTTCGGGTCTAAACAAGAGCAATCCAAAAGGCCTCAAATACCTGTCTGCGCGGATGACAGATTAAACGATGCAACTTTACCATAAAAATGAAAACGAAATGATGGTGCATCACTTCAAAGCCAAAGCAAATAAAAGGCAGTAAAACCCCAATGGGCGAGATAAGAGGCTTTTTGAAGCGACAAGGTAGCCAACATAACCGCCTTCAATCAAGTGTGGCTAACCCCAATGGGTCAGGTGTGAGCGGAGAGGTTGGTGTGTCTGAGCCAAGTGGGTCAGGTTCTGTATTGGGTCAGGCCAGTCGAGCGAATGGTGTCGCTCGTCAGGCGGATGTGGCAAACCCTGATGGGTCAGTTGTTGGTGGCGAGGTTGGCGGGTCTGAACCAAGTGGGCCAGGGTCCGTGGCGGGTCAGGCTAGTGAGGTGAATGAAGTGGGCCGTCCGACGGATATGGTTGTGCCATTGCTTGAGCCTCTGGTCTGTGTGATTAATCAGAACCCTATGGACTTCACTATCGAAGAAACCAAGAAGTACTTGAGAAGTGAGAACCAAGTGAGTTCAGCCCGGAAAGTTATACTTTTTGGTACATACATATCGTGACAGTGAAACTTTGTGCCCATATCATGACAGTCTCAACATTCACGATTTTTCTTAAGTTTATGTCAATTAGATTATAGCTATGGCCAACTGAAACTTGTGATGAACGGATCCTCTAGATAATACACAAGAAGATCAAAGCATTAGAAAAACTCGAACCTTGTCAAATAACCTGACACTGATAAAAATGATCAAGAAAGCAATATGAGTCTTACAGTTATTGCATCCTCGATGCTTGTTGCTTCAAGAAGGTCTCTAGAAAATGAAGTTTCGGCCTATCCCGCCTGCTGCAATCTCTGAATCGACTGGTGGTACTGAGTTCAGTGTAAATGCCTATATGGAACGGATGGTACTTGATTATTAAGTTCATGTCAGTAGACTTAATCAACTAACGATATGACCCACCCACCCCTATATACCCAGATGGATCCTGGATTGACCCATGTATTAGTCTAGCTATATGAGTTTTTGGCCGCATATTGGATCAAGATAGAGGACAGGTTACACAAGTGAAAACAATACCAGACCATAGCTATTAAAACCAAACGCGCAGCTAAAAACAATTTAATATAAAACATACCTGAACAATGAGATTCACTGGTGATTGCAATCGATTAACTCCACCATGTGTCTCACTGGTGATTGCTATGTGTCTGACTAATATAACACTCGTATGAAGGAAGAGAAGGAAGAGAGGTTGAAGATGAAATAGATAAGAAAAAGATTAAGGGTATATTTGTAATTTTAATATTTTAATAATATAATAAATATTGTGTCAGTCAGACACATGGCAATAAAGTAGTGGAGTTGTGCAGTTGTGCAGTTTGTGAAATGCTCAACATGACCATATTTGTCCCTAGTTGAAAAGTTGACCATGATAAGGTTATGAAGTGATCAAAATGACCAAATTGGTCTTTTTCCCTATAAAGAAATGAGGGCGGCAGTGGGCACCTATGATATCAAAGGATGTCCCTACATGTCTACTTCAGTTGTTTGTCATTGTTTTTGCTTTTCACCACTTATTAATGTTTTACTTACGCTAATTGTGATGGAGAGTCGACTTCATGTTCGGTCGTTCAAAGTGAAACGAGTTTCCCCATTACATGATCGATCGTTTGATTCTTCAGTCGGTTTTTTATTTAATAGGGACGGAACCAGAAGACAAAACGACGAGGTACACTTAAAATAAACTAAATAATGCTACAAACAAAATTTTTACGGACCAGGTGCATTTAGGAAAAATCTAACAAAAATCAAAGTTTTTTAACAAATTTAACACTACGCAACAAAAATCCATGGGTGTCCCGTGACCCCCCGGGACCCACCCTGGTTCCATCCCTGCCTAAGTTGATGCTGAAACACCACACGTGACCGGTCACATATGCAGTCGTAGTCTTATTACTGATCTAATTGGTACTCTAATACTAGTATTTACCACTTCTGTCTGATATATTTACGAGTTAAGACTTAAGAAAGACTGCAGTCGGTCACCTGTAAACATTTACTAACGAAGACATATTTACATAAGAAGACAACTGCCTGCTGATCTACTTCAGAAAGAAATGCATATCTCTTTAGGAAATATATGTATGATACTACTGACAGTACTATGAGGTTTTCCGTCGTGAATGTTTACCAAGAACAGCCTCTAATGCTGATGCATAACCTTTCTGAATCGAATCCAACAAGAAGCTTAACTATGACATAGATTTAAATGTGATTTATATAGAATTGAATATTTTAGAATAGATTATTGTGCGCAACTACAGTTACTTCAAGAGAATACTACTGTCTTAAACATTTTCAGTAATCAGTAGTAAAGAAAAGAAATATACTGCAACACATTATATGATGTGTTGATATATGTAAATTATAATTATTAATAAAATTACTGCAACACATTTGTAAATAATACAAAATTTTACATGTCTTGATATATATGATGAAAGTCATGAAACAACTTTTGAAAATTTATACTCCTTTCAGTCCCATAATCATATTATATTCCACCTCTACAGTTTTTCTCTTATTTTTCAAAAAGAAAATGTTCTTAACCGATTAATTTTTTTTTCAAGTTTGTAATTACACCTTTAGTGAGTGTAATAAGATTAATTTAATCTAAGTTTTCTGTTGATATTTTAAATTGGACAATTGATTTACATAAAATATAATTATGAGACGGAGAAAAATATAATTATGAGACGGAAAGAGTAATAGATTGGAAAAATAAAAAACAAATAACATATGACAATAAAAAGATAAGGGCAATAAACTTGATTGAAAATGAAAAATATTTCAGAAGAATAAATGAAATCAAGAACCAATAAACATAAAGAATTGAGTAAAAATTATTAAACCACTAGTTTACTTTGCAACTATAAAACTCAAATAGTTATTACAAATTACAGAAAAGGACACAAGTCATCAAGAATCTAAAGAAACACTTCACCAACAGGTTCACCTATAGTATATGTGCCATAATAACTCTCCCTTAAATTCATAAATAATTGATGGGCACTTGAGTAAATTCCATAGCTTTAGATCCATAAAATCTTCAACATTTTATTCATAGTAACAACTGTACTTAATCTTTATCTTACAAAAAGATAGTAGTAACTAGTAGTACCAAGTACATGCAGGTGGCAGTAGAAAATGAGACCAGGGTAGTGGTGGCTGCTGACAGAGGTAGTCCTCCTTGTGGAGAGTTGTAAGAGTAATATGGGTAGTAACCTGTCATTGGTGGCCCCGGAGTAGGGTAGCTTTTAGAAGGTGGTGGGTAGTAGAAGTATACACCACCTTCAGAAGGTGGTAGAAATTGTTGTGATGGTGGTGGTGGCGAGTAGTAGTAGCCACCACCAGTGGTTGAGGGTGGTGGTGGTGGACAAATGGGAGGTGATGGTGGTGTTGGTGGTGGTGATGGTGGTGGCTGTTGGTTGCATGGATTGTCACAAGCAGCACACATTGTGCATTGGATTTGGTATTTAGAACCAACCCATGTGTTGGATGGAGTAGTAGCAAGTGTGAGGTGAGAAGCCAAATGGATGATGATGATGAGGAAGATCAAGGAAAAGTTGACCTTTTTACTTGTGACCTCCATGTGAAGGGATATTGGAAGAGATGTGGAAAGGAGAGGAATGAAGAGGTTGATCTTTATCTTTGAGAGTGGTAATAATAAGGACAAGAACTTTGTAACTCATGCTCCATTAGTTTGTAACTTGTTTAGTAAAGTTTGTACCACACTATAGTGGCTACTGGCTAGTACTCGCTCTAAAAGTCGACACATATTTGTCACATGGGTTCTCCACCAAAATGCTTAGAGACAATTTTACATCTTTCGTCCATTAGCTTTGCAAAAGTTTGACGTATAAGTTTACAAACATATTAAAGAGTAAAATTGCATAAATCGTCTCCAAAATTTGAAAAAAATTACATTTTTGTGGTAAACTTTTGGGTATCGTTCCTGAATTCAAACGACGTTAACTCTCATTCGTTTTCCAACACACATGACTTGCAGAGGAGGCCATTTTTGTCTTTTCACACCATGGTCCCTTTAATATCCAGCATTCCAGCCCACCTATTTTAATATGTCACCCACCTCAATTTAGTAAATTTTCAGGTGACTAATTTACGTTTTTTTTTAAACGACAAATGTTTATAAGAGCGGAAGGTATCATCAAGGTTCTAAAAGACGCGTTTTTGCGCCGTTAAGGCGTGGCCTCGTCATAACGATATACACTATTACGTGAACTTTAGGCGTAACGTGAGTTAAGACGTCAAATGACACGCAAAGGCACGCAAAATGACAAGGCGTGGAGCTTTTTTTTTTGTTGCTTTTAAAATTTTTTTTGAGTTATTTTGTATTTGAGCTTTAAAGCCTAATTAAAGTTTGGGTACAACGTTGATAACGTAATTAAGAGATATAAGGTTTTAACTCTTAAACTCTTATACATAGCTGATAACACCTTTTATAAACTCTATATTTATTAGTGTATTACAAAAATTTATAAAAAAAATTGACGCTTTTGTCACGACTTGAAAAACGCTATTGCTTCGCCATGGCTCCTAAAGCTTGAGGCTTGGACGTGCCGCCATGCCATGCCTCACGCTATCTGAAACCTTGGGTATTATAGAGAGGTCTGCCTCTCCACTTTGTCTCCATAGTTGTCACATCAACACGAAGTAACTAACCAAAATACCCAGTCACTAGTGAAGAACCAACCCCTCTCTACTTTATCCCCATCACTATCTTTTATTTTTATTTTTTTTTCATTTTCACGCAAATTTTAATTTATTTCATCCAGTTAAAAATTACAATATTTAAATAGAAATACAATCTTAAATTAAAAATGTTTTTAAAAATACAAAAATTAATAAATTTAAATCAAAATATATTAAACAACCATCGATAGGGGTAAATATTGTAAATATAAATAAAAAACAATATAATTAACCAAACTTTTTTTTTATATTTTATCCTCTTATCCTCTCTCTTCTCAAAAACCACAAACACACAACACTGTTGGGAACAAAAGTGACTAACTCCCAAGCCGCTGGCAAAGAGGATTCTAGCCGCTGACAAGTGAAAAGAAGCCGCTGACAAAGAAGACGCCGACAAAGGGAGTACCAGCCCCTGTTAGATTGCATTAGCTATAGAAGTCAACACGTTTTGCTATCTTAGGAAGATATGTACGAATAAGTTATTATCTATGTTTATCTTTGAATATCTTCCTAGAATAGTTGATCTTAGCTTTTTGTTCAAGGCTCCTTAAACCTATAAAAGGAGGCCTTAGGGTTCATTGTAGATATACTTTCAATGCCTTTGTTCTCTGTTATTATTAACAATTGAAGTTGAAAGTCTGGTAATCGTTTGTTCTTTGTTCTAAGTGTTAATTCCGCATAATACTTAGATTATTGCAAAGTTTCTCTACGTATTACTCTTGACTTAATCTCGATAATACAAAGCTAAATCGATCTAAGTTTGGATCAACAAGTGGTATCAAAGCTTGTTGAGGAACTTTGATCAAAAGAACAAAACCCTAAATCACACAAAACCCTTATCGCAAGTTCATCATGTCAACCTCATTCAATAACACCACAACCCAGATGGACCATTGAACAACCTCAAAATTCCTATGCTTGACCCTGATAACTTTGAGCTATGGCAATTTAGTTTTCAACAATATCTTGAAGTGGACAACTATGTCCTCCGGGAGATTATTGAATTTGGGAATTTCTTTAACAAGGAACAAAAGATGGCTGATGCTAAAGCCCAAGAATCAAAGACGACAAGTCTGAGAGTGAGAGCTCAAGTCCTCAAGATGGAAGAGCTACATCGACTGAAGAGATGGCTCAAAGAAAGAATGATATGAAGGCACTCAGTTGTCTTAAATTGGCTCTTGGACAAATAGGAGCAATTTAAGTTCAGAAAATATGAATCTTCTAAAGAGCTTTGGGAAGCTATTGAAGCCACTTATGGTGGTAATGAAGATACTGTCAATGAAAGAAGGAAGAAGCTATTAAGGGAATTTACTATGTTCAAAGCTCTTCCAAATGAAAAAACTGAGTGAAACTAGAAGTCGTCTTCAAGATCTCACCAGCAAATTGATATTCATGGGTGTGGACTTTGATGATGAAGATGTCAGCTATGCTTTTCTTATAGCTCTTGGTGAAGCTTGGTATGTACAAGCTAACCCAATTATTGCCACCAAAAGTCATAAGAATGCAACTTTTGATGACATCTACAATCAATTGAAGATCATGGAGCCTGAAATCATGCTAAGACATGGGAGTACATCTACTTCATCGTCTGGGAACATGGCATTTGTATCCCACAACGGATCCACAACCGATGACAAAGCATCATTTGTCAGCGGATTAGATTCCACAGCTGCTGACACATCTTCCTTTGCATCCTCAAGTCTCAAACCAACTAGAATCGACTTGGATACTATGTGTGCATACATTGTTGCTTTGTCCAATGGTTCTCAGGTTATGTATGAGGATCCTGACCAGATAAGTGATGCAAATGTTGAAGAAATGGACATCAAGTGGAACATGGCACTTAGTAGCATAAGAGCCAACAGGTTCTACAAGAAGTTTGGCAAGAAGCTTACATTCAACAAGGGTGAATCTGCTGGTTTTGATAAATCCAAGGTTGAATGTTTCAACTGTCACATAATGGGACACTTCAGAAGGGAGTGTAGATCTCCACTTAGGAATGATGGTGAAAAGGATGTTCGTAATTATGTTAAGATTGAAGATGCTGACTCAAAGGCAATGGTGGCCATGCAAAACATTGGTAGCATTGGAGCTACTTGGAAAATAATGTGTTTCAGAATCAAGCTAAGACATGATATAATCAGTTACGTACTCAGTAAACATAATACTTATACATGTCCCCTATTTATGCAGCATTAGTGAGATCGGAGTAGGCTTTCATCCTTTCTTCTTCTTCGTTCACTGGACACAAGGTACGGATTTTCCGTCCTTTAGTATGGACATTCTTTCCTTATAAGGATTCCGCGTTTGTAGCTAACTGTTTTCCCAATATTGTTTTATATGTTTGATACTTATGTTAGAATAATTACCTAAGCCATATACATGCATGACCAGTGTCACCTAGTTATGGAGGTACTATAACCATAACACTGGAGGCACCAGTGTTATGACTTCCCCACGGCAGAGTGATTGCTCGTGGCGTCCCTTTCAGTTCTTTGGCCATTGTTATTATATAATCAGGTGGGGCGTATGGGTGTATCCTAGTTATTTTTTTTACAGGATTTTCATGGTGAATGCGATGTGTTCCTTGCATCCTTCACAAGGAGTTGATCCCTCCTACCCAGACTATTTAATTAGAGGCAACCCCTCTAATTGCATAACGAGGTCTCCCCTCCAAGTATTCATGCACGGTGTAACCTCATGACCTATATGGGCTATTGGCTATTAATACATTTTTTTCATAAAAACATGTGTCTTTTCAAACTATAAAACCAGTTTTATGAACATGCTTCCAGGTTACTTAGGACTTATACATTTCCGCTGCTATTAGTCTTTTATGCTTATGTTATTCTACGCTATACTTGTATATCCGTTCACTGGGCGTTATGCTTAGCCGTTTTCCTTTCATGTTCCCAAACGGCAGGTACTCAAGGGTACTCGTAGACTTTAAGCGTACGTGCATATGGATTGGAAGCTATCTAGCCTTCTCTACTTTATGCATTTCACCATACATTTTGCTACTATTTCTTTGGACATTTTTTAGTCCTTTTCCTTTACAATACTTATGTTTGTGTGTGATGAGCTTATACTTGGACTACCGATGTTTGTTTTCAGTATTTCCATTTATGGTCATTTAATGTTTTTAAGACATTTACCTTGTATGCTTTGATGACACGCCATAATCACGCGTGACACTCCATTTACCAAAATGGGGTGTTAAAATTATGGTATCAGAGCCAGGTTTCGACCTGTAGGCTCTCAAAACATGACCAGTGATTAGTGGGTAATCACCATGGTCTTCCTAGAACTGACAGTTTGTTTTCATGCATTTATATCATGTATCATTGTCGCAGGAATTTTGACTAAGTAATGGTTGGTACAGGACTGGCCATATTTGTTGAGTCAAATATTGAGTTGATGTGACAACATAAACAAAATAAGAAGACAAGGACTAAAATGTACAAGAAGCAATTCTACAAGCTGGTGGAGCCTTTTTATTATTATGTTAGCTTTCTTTCTAAGCTATGTTTTCTATTATATAAAGAAAACATACGTAGGTTTATATTCATTCAGTTTTCACAATGTAACCTACAGTAAAGTTCGATCTCTAGGTGTGGGATTCAATGTATACACACCTAGAGTTGTTTGTGTTAATCTTTAATACAAGCACTTTGGGAGGAATTCATCTTTGTTAATGTTGGAAATACGTTTTTACGTATTTAGGAAGATTCGGCCACTCTGACAGTATATTAAGTAGTAGCTCGTAGTCTAGATATCTTTTAATATATCAAACAAGGAAAAGCCCGGTCCATGCTTGTATGGCCGACCCAATTGTAAGCCCAAGCCCATCTTATAGGCTTGGTATATAAACCCTCACCTTGGATGGAGAGGGTGTGGTTTCCATAATTTTACACATAGTAGTCTTTTATTTTCTCTCTCTACAAGTGTGTGAATTCCACCAAGTTTCTATCTCTTTCTCTCTCTAAAACATAAGCAAGATTTACATATCTTACAAATGATATCAAGAGCCATGGGATGATTGTTTGGTTTTTGTGTTTGTGTTCTTGATTATTACACCTATGTTGATCCAAAATCACACGAACCAATTTTTTTTTTGTGTTTTTATGATTTAATCTTGATATACTTCATCTAGTTACTTGTTATAGTGATTTGGTATTGGTATTTTGGTTAAAAACACAAAATTTTTGGGTGTTTGATTCGTTTCTAGGTTTAAAATTCCGAATTTGTTGTGTACTATCCGAGAAAAGTGGTACTTTTGCCTCCATCGCAAAGTTGGTGTCCATCGCAAAGTAAGCAGGGTTCTACATTGCGATCGAAAAAACCCTAGGGTTTCTACATTGCGATCGAAGAGTATTCCGATACCCCTTATTCCGACGTACATTGCGATCGTTCATTGCGACGGAATTAAGGCTTATTGAAACGTCACTATGCCAAAATTTCATTTGCCATATTGCGACAGTCCTCATATTCGGACAGGTATTGCGATCAAGCATTGCGATCAAGCATTGCGATAGGTATTGTGATCAATCATTGCGACAGGTATTGCGATCAAGCATTGCGACATGTATTGCGATCAACCATTGCGACAGGTATTGCGATCAAGCATTGTGACAGGTATTGCGATCAAGCATTGCGATAGGCATTCAGATAGATATTCCGACATAACTTGTTTTGTGCATTCCGATAGAGTGACAAGATTTCCAAAAATTTTCAAAAACGTGTTTTTGAAAATGTGTAATTTTGTCTTGGAATTTTTGGTTTATCGAGAACATAATTTAGGGGATTTCAACATTATTTCTCGGATTTAATACACAACAACAAACACATTAACTTTCTCTCATTGATCGATCAACTTTGTAAATCTTAACTTATAGAAATGGAGTACACATCTCATACGGATAAGTCCATCCTCTCGGGTACGGATAATCGTCCACCAATGTTGGTGAAGACTATGTATGAGGATTGGGCTTCCCGAATGGAACTTTATATGTTGAACAAAGGAAATGGACATCTAATTTGGGCATCGGTGCTCAATGGACCATTGGTATATGGTACTGTGACGGAAGGTGCTGTTACTCGTCCTCGCACAACGGGTGAACTAACTAGAGATGCCAAGATACAAGACAAGTGTGATAAACAAGCTACAAATATCATTCTCTAAGACCTTCCTCCAGATGTCTACAAACTCGTCAGTAAACATAAAGTTGCCAAAGAGTTATGGGATAGAATTCGTGTTCTAATGCAAGGCACTTCGTTATCTAAACAAGAACGAGAGTGTAAGCTTTATGATACTTTTGATAAGTTTGCCTATGTCCTATGGGAAACTCTCAATGATTACTATCTGAGATTTACCCTATTTTTGAATGAGCTCAATATCTATGGCATGACAATTCCTACGTTTCAATTGAACACCAAGTATTTGAACACTCTTCCTTCAGAATGGAAAAAGTACGTGACAGATGTTAAATTGGCTAGGACTTGCATAACACCATTGTGGATCAACTTCAATCTTTTCTTCAACAACACGAATGTCATGTGATCGAGGCTCGGTTGTCTACACCTCAAGTTCATGATCCACTTGCCATGTATGCTTCTCAACAAAACATGGCTTATACTTATCAACAACCATCATACTTGCAGCAGCCACCACCACACACCTATCAGCAACCACAACAACCATCTTATCAACCACTAATGATGCCACAACAAGCATTTCAACAAAGTGTTCATCAACAATCTTTTCCACAGCAACCACCAAATCAGACATCACTATCACAAGCGAACACTTCTCCAATGGGCTATACTCCTCAGCAAGGATATTTTCTAATTGAAGCACAACCAGCACAAGCCTTCTACTCCAATGAACTTCCACCAATCCAAGCACCAGTCTTTACTCCAAATGATACGACAACTGATGTTCTAAACCATCTCACTGCCTACTTGTCAAAACTTGTTGCAACTAGAGGATTTCCACCAACAAACAATCGGCTCCGCACCTCTTCAAATCCTCGAAAACAAGCCACTGTTCAAGATGGTCAAGTGACTGTGCAACCTATTCAGGGAAGGCAAACTTCATATGGACCTCCTACAAGGACTGTGAATGCTCAAGCTGTGAATTCTCAAGCTAATGGAAATGGAAACCCTATTGGTCCTCAAAAGGTTGTGACATGCTACAATTGCCAAGGACAAGGTCATATGGCTAGGGAATGCACTCAGCCAAAACGAAGAAGGGATGCAACATGGTTTTGGTGAGAATATGTATTTGGTTGATGCTATGTCTAAGGGAAAGATCTAGGATTCAGAAGAGTTAGCATTTCTTGCAGACCCAGGGGAAGCAGACAATGAAGGCATTGCAGTCGTTTCCACTTCCAATGCAGCTTATCAAGCAGATAATCTTGACGCATATGATTTGGATTGTGATGACATTCACTCTGCCCAAGCTGCTCTCGTTGCTAATCTATCTCACTACGGTTCTGATGTCATCAGTGAGGTACCCACCACAACCAATCTTGATAATGATGATAACCAACATCAAGTTGGGCATGAAAATGATAACCTCGAACAACATTCGGGAACTAGTAACTCAAATGATGTGGTACCCAATCCTACACATTTGAGTGAACCTCAACCAAATGCTACGACGGGTATGGAATCTTATGCTCAACATGATTTGGTCATGGTGCCTAAACATATTATTGATCAAATGCATATGGCTCTCAGACAATCCGTAGATACGAATTCAACCCTAATTGCTGAGCTTGCGTTGCATAAAAAAAAGGTCAAAATTTTTGAAATGGTCCCTCAAGCAGAGAAAATAACATGTTCTGAATTTGACCAATTTCGTTTTGAAAAGATTGAACACTTGAAAGAAATAGAATCATTAAAATCTAATCTTTCCAATGAATTAAAAGCTAATCTTTCCAATGAATTAAAAGCAAAAGAGTCGGTTGTCAATGATTTTCAGAAACTTAAAATGGATTTCGAAACTCTAGAGTCTAAAAAGTTTGAATCGGAAATTAATGCTACCAAACTTCTTAAATTCAAAGAACAACAGCTTTTAAAACAATACGCCTCCATAGAAAAGGTTCATCTGTTAACTAAATCGTTTAAAGAACTCGAACTTAAGCGTCTTCAAGATGTACCACCTAATCCCAGTTATGCAAAACAAGCTCAGGAATATATTCCGTGTCTTTATTATATGACCCTAATTGGCAAATCGAAAGAAGCACCTTTTGTTCGTAGTACTGAGGAGACACAGTCACTTGCGGAAGAAACTCATTCTAAAATGCTTTCAAAATTCCATAAGCTTGATTATGATACGTATAATAAAGATCAATTTTCTAAAAAGACACGTATTCGCTTACAAAAGGAATTAGCTGAATTGACAGTTCTTGTGCCCCAAAGTTTGTCAAATGAAAACCCTCCTAGTACGTCTCCTACACTTGTCAAAACGGATTTAACGAAGTTAATTCCACCGGTAAGTAAGGCGTCCGTTAGCTTAAATGCGGTACACCAACACTTAGCCGATTTTGACAAGGTCATTTTGGAACGTACGGCGGCTTCGGCCATAACGGAAGGTGCATGGAATTTTGAGCACACTAGAGCTGCGTTTCGGGACGAAATTGTTCCGTTTGGAAAGAATGTTAAAGCTTGTCTTAGTAATCTTGATCAAGATTTGCCTTTGGAAATAGAAGAAGTTAGACGTGTTTTCAATGAAATGGATGATGCTTATGTAAACAGTTTACTTGAAATAGAACGGGTTTCACGCCAAAATGATCAGCTTCTGAAGCAAGTGATGTCTCATGATATAGTTTCCGTCTGTGTGAATAAAAGTGTTGATAATCATTCTATTGTGCATAATGTTGAATCTGTGGATAATGTGGTAGATAGTACTTGTCACGAATCTGACGCTGAATTTTTAAATCTTCAAGATTCATATTCTTCGCCTTCAAAACGTTTTGATGAGATTCAAACACATTGTATTTCGCTTGAATGAAAGCAACAATTTATTCAAGAAATCTTTGAAACGTCATTCGAAGGTGTTAATATCGATGATGCAAACTTTGAAAATAATTTTCGATTGAATTTACAATCAAAACAGCGTCAGCCAAGTGACAAAGTCGCTAAATCTTTGCCGATAGACATGAGAAATCTAAGGAGCTTAACTGTGTGAACGTACTTGAGGCCGCTGAGAATTTAAAACTTGATCTAGATAATTGAGTTTCCAAGATTTTGTCCAAAGTTGATAACTTAAAACAGAAAAATACACAACTCTTCAATTCAGTAAAGCCCGCATGTACTAATACCACTGCACATAATAAATCTTTGATTGAACAATTGAATCTAAAGTCGGTGGAAATATCTGATTTAAGGGAACAAATTTATGATAAAAATCTGGCCTTGGTTGAGTTAAAGGAAAAACTTCGTACTCTAAAAGGTAAGAATGTTATGGATAACGCAACCACTGTCTCAGCATCGTCCTCTAGTGCAATAAAAAGGAACCTTATAGCCGTCACACCATTTAATAAGGGCCCTAGGATTAAACCATCTCAAACTTTGGTCACTAAAGATAAGGCGGAATCAAAACCAGCTTCTAATATTCCCGTGTTGCCTTCTACAAGAGTAAGCACCACTACTAAGGTTCAAAGATCTAAGCTTAAAAGAAACAAGAAGAATGATAGGATCTTGCCCCATCTAGTAGTCAAGTGGAGAAGAAAGTAGAAGCCCATCCTAGGAATGTTATTTCTGTTTTGAATAAAAAGAATCATGTAGCTAAACCTAAAGGCTCTGCGGTTGTGCAGTGTTCTAAGCCTACTGTAAATTCTAATTTGAAATGTTAGAATTGCAATGAATGTATGTTTTCTAGTCGTCATGATTCTTGCCTTATTGACCACGTGAATGAGATGAATGCCCGAAAAATTGGATTAGAATAGAAACCGACTGGGAAAGTGTTAACCCAGGTTGGATGTGGCGCCCCACTGGTAGAACTTTCACTATAGTAGGAAATACGTGCCCTTTAGCTAGGATCACTCCCACTAAAGCGAAGAAAGCGTGCCCTTTAACTAGGAGTACCAAGGCTACCAAAACACAAGTGTGCCCTTTAAATAGGAACACCAACACTACTGTAGGAAACAAGTGCCCTTTAAATAGGTCTACTCCCACTGTAGTGCCCGCTAATACTCTAAAACCTAAGAAAGTTGGAACAGTAAAACCTGTTAATGCTAAAACTCACATTAGAAAACGCATGAAATCTAAGTGTCACACAAATGTTAGCAATTCTGATAATCTTATATCTGTATCTACTAACACTCCGGAACCAATAGTTTCTAATGCATTGTCTACTGTTGAACTGAAAACAGGTGGTCCAAATTGTTCTCTGGTATTTGGACTCTGGTTGCTCCAAGCATATGACCGGAGATCGCTCTCAGCTTAGAAATTTCGTCAGCAAGTTTCTTGGTACAGTTCGATTTGGAAATGATCACATTGCAAAGATAATGGGTTACGGTGAATATCATATTGGGAATGTTATAATTTCAAGAGTGTATTACGTGGAAGGTCTCGGTCACAACTTATTTTCTGCAGGACAATTTTGTGACGCAAACCTAGAAGTTGCTTTTCGAGAGCATACCTGCTTCATTCGTAATTTGGAAGGGGTTGATTTATTGAAAGGTACTCGAGAGAATAATTTGTACACTTTGTCTCTACAAGATATGATGGCCGCTTCTCCCGTATGTCTTCTCTCCAAAGCATCGAAGACTAAGTCATGGATATGGCATCGACGGTTATCTCATCTTAACTTTGACGCTATTAATCATTTGGCGAAAAACGAACTTGTTCGTGGTCTTCCTAAACTTACATTTCACAAGGATCATTTGTGTTCCGCGTGTACAATGGGGAAAAGCACTAAGAAATCTTACAAACCCAAGACCGAAGACACCAACCAAGAGAAACTTTATTTGTTGCATATGGATCTTTGTGGGCCAATGCGTGTTGAAAGTCTTAGTGGTAAAAAGTACATCCTCGTCATTGTCGATGATTAATCTCGGTTTACTTGGGTGAAATTTCTTACAACAAAAAATGAGGCACCTAAATTCATCATCGGATTTCTCAAGATGATTCAAGTGCGGCTCAACACTACTGTCCGAGGCATTCGTACAGATAATGGAACTGAATTTGTGAATCAAATCTTGCGTGATTACTATGAAGAAGTTGGCATTTCTCATGAAACATCTGTTGCTCGCACTCCACAACAAAACGGTGTCGTTGAAAGGCGAAATCGCACACTTATGGAAGCTTCTCGAACGATGTTAATTTACGCAAAGGCTCCATTGTTTTTATGGGCAGAAGCAGTATCTAAAACAGTTTTCACCCAAAACCGGTCACTAATTCGAAAACGCCATGGTAAAACACCTTATGAGCTTCTACATGGAAAAGTACCAGATTTATCATATCTTCATGTATTTGGTTCTCTCTGCTATCCAAATAATGATGGTGACAATTTGGGAAAACTTCAACCCAAGGCTGATATTGGTATTTTCATTGGTTATGCACCCACAAAGAAGGCATACCGAATCTACAACCGTAAGTCTCGTAAGATCCTCAAAACTATGAATGTTAATTTTGATGAGCTGACTGCAATGGCTTCTGAGCAAAGCAGCTCTGAACCTGCACTTCATGAAATGGGACCCAGTAACATTAGCTCTGGTCCCAAATAACCCTACTTCATCATCATTTATACCACCTACTAGGAATGAATGGAATACGTTGTTTCAACCGTTCTTTGATGAATTCTTTACTCCTCCAAGTATTGTTGCTCCAGAACATGAGGTAATAGCTCCGGTAACCGAAGTTGTCGCTCTAGCAACCGAAGCACAATCAGACACATCTGCACCTACAATTGGTCAAGATATACCTTCAACGAGTAATTCTCAACCAACACATGTTTCAACTACCCATGTCATGCCTATTGATGATGAAGAGGATGATGATGATCATGATTTAGAATTCGCTCAAATGCGTGAACTTCCATTCTTTGGTGTACCAATTCCCGACCATAATCAAGCCGGGTCGTCCACCTCATAGGAAGCTCCTACTACGGTTTACTCCAATCCACGGATTCGTGAACATGACAGCAAGTGGACAAAGGATCATCCTATAGATTCTATTATTGGTCACCCTAATCGTCCGGTATCCACACGAAGTCAGTTACACGAAAATACAATGTTTTGTCATTTTGATGCTTTTCTCACTAAAGTTGAACCTAAGATATGGCAAGAAGCTTTTACTCAATCCTGTTGGATAGAAGCTATGCAAGAAGAACTTAATGAATTTATACGTCTTGAAGTATGGGAACTTGTCCCATGCCCGGATCAAGTGCAGTTACTCACTTTGAAATGGGTTTACAAGGTGAAACTCGATGAGTTAGGCGGAATATTGAAGAACAAAGCTCGACTAGTAGCTCGTGGTTACAAGAAATTATTGGGCATCGACTTTATGGAATCCTTTGCACCTGTTGCCCGTTTGGAAGCTATTAGACTATTCCTTGCTTATGCAGCCCACATGAATATGATCGTCTATCAGATGGATGTGAAGACGGCATTTCTTAATGGTGAAATCAAGGAAGTGGTCTATGTTCAACAGCCAGATGGTTTTGTGAATCCTAATTATCCTAATCATGTGTACAAGCTTAAGAAGACTCTCTATGGGTTGAAGCAAGCTCCACGCGCATGGTATGATCTATTGTCACAATTCCTCATTACGCAATGCTTCGCTAAAGGCAAGGTGGATCCCATGCTGTTCATTCAAAAACGAGGTAAAGATATGATTATGGTACAAATATATGTTGATGATATTATATTTGCAGCCTTGACCCAAACATTATCCAACGAGTTTGGGAAACTCATGTCTTCCAAGTTTAAGATGTCAATGATGGGCAACATATCATTCTACTTAGGTCTTCAGATATCTCAGAGTCCCAGAGGCATCTTTATCAATCAATCCAAGTATGCCCTTGAATCGCTAAAGAAGTATAAGATGGAATCTTGCGACCACGTGGATACTCCAATGGTGGAACGAACTAAACTTGATGCAGATCCACATGGAGTTGCTGTTGATCCGACACTTTATCAAGGAATGATCGGTACTCTTCTGTATATCACAGCTAGACGACCTGATCTTCAGTTTGCTATATGCATGTGTGCTCGGTATCAAACTAGGCCTACTGAGTTACACTTAGCTACTGTTAAACGTATCTTTCGGTATCTTAAAGGAACCATTAATCGGGGACTTTGGTATTTGAAGGACTCTTCGATTGCACTCATGGCATATGCAGATGCGGATCACGCGGGTTGTCAAGATACAAGGCGTAGCACGAGTGGAACTTTGCAATTACTAGGAGATCGACTAATCAGTTGGGCATCGAAAAGGCAGAAAAGCGCTGCAATTTCAAGTACGGAAGCAGAATACATAGCTATGTCCGGTTGCTGTGCTCAAATTATTTGGACGAGATCATAATTAACCGACTATGGTCTAGGTTTCAACAAAATTCCGATGTACTGCGACAACAAGAGTGCAATTGCCTTATGGTGCAACAATGTTCAATTCTCCCGGTCGAAGCATATTGACATTCGCTACCATTTCATCAAGGAGCAAGTGGAAAATGGAGTGATCGAGCTTTACTTTGTCCGATCTGAGTATCAATTGGCGGATATTTTCACGAAGGCTTTAGATCGCGCTCGAATGGAATTTTTGGCCGACAAGCTAGGAATGAGAACCTTCTCGCCTGAGACTCTTAAGGAACTGGCAGATGAAGCGAAAGAATAGTGATGGTAAGCTATTCTCCGTATCCTTGGTGATCATCTGTACATATTGTTTATATTTCTATCCACAAAAGCAAAATACAAAAATATAAAACCATATAAAAACCATAAAAATTAAAAAATTCAGAAAAATCCAAAAATATTTTTACTTTATTTTTCAAAGGCATGTCTTTTGGTACGATAATATTTACGGCCTTAGAAATGTTGATTAATATTGACACGGTGCCATAAATAGAGTTCGTACAAAAGTTGTAAATATTTCATAAAACATGCCTTAATGGCTTGTAGCTATTTCAGACTGCAACCCGGTTCTCACATTAAAGTCAAGTATTTCTTATGAAAGATTTGGCTCACAACGAGAATTAATTTTCTCGGGCAAGGTTTACTTTAAAACCTTGTAAGGGATCAAGTTTACTTTATAACTTGGTCTAACACAAATCTATGTACGCTTCAGTGCATTTATTTGTTTAAACAAGAGAAGTCTTGTTTTTATGAAGCTATAATCTCTACAACCATCGCAATCTACAATTGGTATCTACATACTCGACGATGTGACTACTCAAACGACGAGTACAGATCTTTCGATAGAACACGGGTCAACAATTGAGGGGGAGCAATTGTCAAGCATTCAGAATCTTCGATGCCGAAAGTGCCAAGTTCACAAACTGGTGTCAAGACAACAATACCAATCGTACACGTGGTGTCAAGAGATGACTTCAGACATGACGAGGCGACCAACAAATGTGACAAGAACCATTTGATCTTATCCTATGATGTTCTCATCAATCAGGTCCAACCTTGTCAATTTTTATAATATGGTGAATATGTGATCATGTTACAAGTCGGTATCACATCTCATACATTTGGTATCATGAAGATAAAACGAACTTGCATTTTTCTTCCCAAAACCTTTGTTAAAACTTCATTAAATCAATTGATATTAAAAACATTGATTGGGTTAATATTTTTAATATGGGGGAGAAAATTTGATTTAATATGGGAAATTATCACAAATGGTTTGACTTAATGTGCTGGCTCATCCCGACATATGCGAAATGTTTTCGAATATCATGGCATATGTTAAGAGGGAGCAAAACGGATTTGCATATCAAAATAGATTTTCATGGTGACATATACTTACCCGAAACCCATTTATTTCATGTCGATGAAGATTGTGGTGACATAAGGACGGTAGGATAGGTTAAGTCCAATGATTCTTCTTAAACCAGAGGAATTTTCCCAAGGACATTCCATAGCTAGAAATAGTAGTCCTTAGGAAAGATGGAGAAAGATTGTGAACGCAGCTGAACGCCGACCAAGTACTTAAGTTAGCACTGGAACAATCACAACAAGGTGCTAGTTATGACGTATTGGTAAGCATTGAAGGGGTTGAAGAATGAAAAAGAATTGTAAAGATAAAGGGTGTATAGAAAGAAGCCCTCCTTACAACCTTAGGCAGAAACCGGGTCAACACATATGCTATTGAGATCATTTTAATGATGCTCGATATTGAAGATAGACATCATGGACCCAGTGATGCAATGCACAACCCATCCCAGCTAACTCAGATATCTCTCAAAAGGTATTTGTTTTATTCACACGGAGACAACACATTATCTGTCGATTTATTCACTCCGAGTAAATTGGTATTGAAAAGGTGGCACTCCTCTATAGCCTCCGATCACTAAAATCCAAAATGCACGATCGAGTCTAGAGACATTTGATATCATCAAAAATCTCATTAGGACACACTTTCATAATTCGTTACTTCTTCACACACTGTGAAAAGTAAGAAAGATCTTAAGAGTCCTACGCAAAATCTTCATGATCTTGCCTGAACATCCGAGTAATACGAAAGTACTTACAATGAAGATGGAAATCCTTTTTGAGCGATATCAAAAAGCTCATGGTAGGTGACTTGTGCGATTCTTTATGAATCAAGCTTGTGATAACTGGAAAGCAACACTGGTTTAATTCTTAACTGAATATAAACACGTTCCAGGCCTCTACGCAATATCTTAGTGATCTTGCCAGAACACTCAGAGTGATACCTTAGTGTTCACAGTGATGAGTGGAAATCCTTCTAGTGTCAACCTTAAACATCACTTGGTAGGTAACTTGCAAGATTCAATATGAATCAAGCTCGTGACAACTGGAAAGTAACGATGGTGCGATTCTTTAATGAATCAAACTTGTTCCAGGAATCAGAATTGACGGCTTCAATCATGCGGATAATTTTATCCAAATAACTCTTTACGTTCGCAGTCACCTTTGGACGGTCGAGTAAAGATAACGGGTTTACCCGCGAAATCTTGTCAAGGAGATTTTTAATTAAATCTACCTGCCACAAGTACAATATTTTATATCGTCCAACGATCTTCACCGACCGGAGGTAAAATGCTACCGAATTAGAATGAAATGTTCAAAGCCATTTCGTTCGTGTCTACTTATGTTGCGGCATTTGAGGACGATGACGTTGCGGAATCCGAGAAGAAGTCGTCCCCGCATGCTTATACTTTTTGCACTTAATACTTCAACAAATTCAAGAAAGCCTAAAAGTTAAGTCTTCCGCTGTATCAAACTCTGAAGCTTTCAAGAATTACAAAAGTATAGGTATGTGGGACATGAAGTCACGAAGAGGCAAAGATCACAAGTAAAGGATGCACAAGATCAAGGCAAAAGATTAATGCTCAAGATTGATATCAAAGATCACATCAGCATGTCAACCAGAAAAGAAAAAGAAAAAGAAAGATGAAGACTACGAGCTCAAGACAAGCATAGTATGCTAGGTTTATTTTATTATTGTAACTTGGGTAACGCCCTTGTTTGGAGTGACCTCCCTTAAGGGGAGATTGTTGGAAATACGTTTTTACGTATTTAGGAAGATTCGGTCACTCTGACAATATATTAAGTAGTAGCTCGTAGTCTAGATATCTTTTAATATATCAAACAAGGAAAAGCCCGGTCCATGCTTGTATGGCCGGCCCAATTGTAAGCCCAAGCCTATCTTATGGGCTTGGTATATAAACCCTCTCCTTAGATGGAGAGGGTGTGGGTTTTCATAATTTTACACATAGTAATCTTTCATTTTCTCTCTCTACAAGTGTGTGAATTCCACCAAGTTTCTATCTCTTTCTCTCTCTAAAACATAAGCAAGATTTACTCTTACAGTTAACACCTTGTTATGACTATTGTTCTATTCCGCTATGTTTATCATATGAACGATAATTATCCTAGATAGAATGGTTCTTAACCATTGAGTCTAACGATCAATGGACTCCACAATATTTAGTCGCATGTGCTTTTTATCCATCGCGTTGTTTTGATGAACCGACCCATAGGCGTTCATCCTCGTCATGTCATTTTGTTTAGGTGAACCGACCCAAAGGCGTTCACCCAAACCCATGTTATTTCATCATCATGCATTCATACACTATTTTCATGCATAAATTTTTTCTCATGATTTATTGGCATAACTTTTTTTCATGAATATATATTATGTTTTAATCAGTTTAATCATGCATTTGTCTTTATACTGTCAGATGGTTCTCACACGCGAGCGTGAACAACTCAATGAAGTATTTCAAGCTGCGATGCAGGCCATGCTTCCTCAACCGAGGAATGAAATCAGGGCCGAGGTGCAAGCTGCCAACAATCAGCACCAACACCAGCATCCGAATCCTCCTCCTCCTCCTCCAGATACACTGATCACATGGCTGGAGTGTCCTAGTTCTTAATTTTTAGATCAATATTTATAAGCCGACTTTTATTTATCATGTTTGTTTTTATAAAAAAATATTTAATTCTTGGTTAACCGACAAAGTTAGGGCTTTAACCGTATTGAATATGTATTTTTTTTATTTACCGATAATGTCTATGTCCTTCATCAACCGTAAATATCCTCATGGCGTAAAAATATTTTTATTATCGTCGCTCTAATATATTTGTTTTACGAGCATTCTTCATAAATTTTTGATAGACCGTTAAGTGTCGTTCGTTTATATAACACATTATCGTTTATTAAATTATAACCCTCATTTATTTATCAAAATATCATTCTCCGAATGCCGATGTTTTTATTTTATATTGAGCGTTTATTTTTCGTGTTCTACGCATATCTTTTAAATCACGTAACTATTAAAATATGGGACCTCGATAATACCCGCTTTTATAAATTATAAAACATATTTTTATTATAATCTCACATCACATTCTCCCTTTTCACGCCACATGTACACTAACCATTTCAACTAATGCATGTTTGTTGCTTAAGTAAAGAAATAAAATTGAAGGCGAGGGCTACGTGTCCAAGAGAGGGGCACGTGTACTAAATTTAGAGATTGACGCTACAAACTTATATCATGTATATATAATAGATATCTATTATTATGTGAAAGAGACTAAAGCCTCATAACCCATTTTTTTAAATAGAATCATACAGTATAGGAGATGTATTTTGGGCATCACGTTCAAGATCCTAGTTAAACAAAATCATGTTAGGTTGATGTCACCAAGAGTATTTTTAGCGAGGCACGGCTTTAAGGTTAATTCTATTGTGCCCCGAGCTTGTTGTCGTGTTATTTTTCGTCGCTGGTTATCGCTTTGCTTTAAGGTGAGTTCATAGCCTCGCTTTTACTACTTTAATTCTTTTTTAAAACCCGCGAGGGGGATACATGCTACTTTTTACGAATGGACGCAAGTACTTGAACCGTATGCTTATTTTATCTCTTTTAGTCATGAACTGTTAATTACTTGGACCGACTGTACTGGTCGAGTAAACACGAATGCTGTGAACAGATCTATTATGATTGACCTCCCCGTTCGGGTTTAACGAAAAACCGGTTGGACGCATTGTATTTGAAACTTGAACGGAATAACGGATGTTAATGTTCGGTTTCATGAGCTAAATGCGATAACTGATGCTATCTGACCTTGGAAACTGAATACTTGAAATCTTGTGGTTCACTGCTTTTACTTGCAAACCTATGAATTCACTCAACCGTTGTGTTGACGTTTTAGCATGTATTTCTCACGTACTTAGGTTTAGGAGCAACTGGATCATGGAGTCGCACTGGATATTTTAAAGGCAATATTATATTGAATACCATTTGATAAACTTTTTGAAACTATTTATTGTTACAGTATTGTGGGGACATGTTTCTCTTTGTAAACTCTGATGTTTTATTAATTGAATGGATTAAACTTTTCAAACGCCTCGTTTTGAGTCGTTGTCTGTAACTTGTGTGTTGTGCTATGAAGTAATACTCCTAATGACCCTTCCGTTGCTATCCGAAATTTGGGAGTGTTATAGATTTGTATCAGAGCATATGTTATAGAGAACTAGGTCATTTTTATGAAACCTAGACTATAACATCTCTTTTGATAAAACAATTTTATTGCCTTAAACATCATCTATGCGCTCATGCTACCGAAAGCTTGTAAAACATGCTTGTAAAATATGTATATTGATATATATTTATTATTGCTTTTCGTTAGCAAGTTTATATGAAGGGATTATTTATATAAACAGTGAGATCTTTTAAGACATTGCGGGTGAAGCAATGGTCTTGGTAAAGTTTTTCATAACTTTTATGATAACTATTTTATATAAACGTGAACTCACCGCCAAGTACCGATTCCACTGGTTATTTACCTTCTGATTCCGTGGTTGAATACTCGTCGCGTACTTTGGAATCATATACATTTTTTCATAGACAGCCGTTATGAAGTATTCTAGTTGATTGGAGTACGACTTTGACCTGTCACCTCGTGTTGTTTCATTTTGGGCACTTATTTCTTTGAAACATGGTTTAATTGCATCTCTTGATTTTTCTTATCACTGTGGATGATTTTGAAGAATCATGCCGCAAAAGAGATTAGTTCATCTATGAACCATTTGATCTAGTTTTGATCTCGTGCTCTGTGCAAACGATGCTTAGGTAGGATAATTTGTAATTATCTTGTTGAAAAGAATTCGTCACTCGTTTGAACAAGCAAATTATGAATTACCGACCGTTAGTTTGGAAATCTTAATTAGATGGACCTGACGAACCCATGTAATTAATGATTTGTAAATGAGTGGGCTTAAGCACGTGGAATTCGCACATTGTTTCATTTCGACTCGTACTTCGATTATACGATTCATCCATGTCTATCGCTATTCTAATTCGTATCGTTATTATCTTGTACGAATGAGTCTTTAATCTTTTTATATATTTTATACTTTTGTATGGATTATTCTGAACGTGTACCGACTCTTGTGAACTTAAAAGTACTCTCATCTTTTCTCGAACGTATCATGAACATGTAAACAAGAGAACTCAGGGACACAGTTCTTTTAAGGTGGATAGACTGTCGCAATTCTTATTTTTCAGATCAATATTTATAAGCCGACTTTATTTATCATGTTTGTTTTTATAAAAAATATTTAATTCTTGGTTTACCGACAAAGTTAGGGCTTTAACCATATCGAATATGTATTTTTTCTATTTACCGATAATGTCTAGGTCCTTCATCAACCGTAAATATCCTCATGGCGTAAAAATATTTTTATTATCGTCGCTCTAATATTTTTATTTTACGATCATTCTTCATAAATTTTTGATAGACCGTTAAGTGTCGTTCGTTTAAATAATACATTACCGTTTATTAAATTATAACCCTCATTTATGTATCAAAATATCAATGTTCTTCGAATGCCGATGTTTTTATTTTATATTGAGCGTTTACTTTTCGTGTTCTACGCATATCTTTTAAATCATGTAACTATTAAAATATCGGACCTCGATAATACCCGCTTTTATAAATTATAAAACAAATTTTATTATAATCTCACATCACATTCTCCCTTTTCACGCCACATGTACACTAACCATTTCAACATGTCTTTGTTAAATCCAAATTTATAACTTTATGATTATAATATTTATTAACCAACAAGTACTACATAATGCATGTTTGTTGCTTAAGTAAAGAAATAAAATTGAAGGCGAGGGCTACGTGTCCAAGAGAGGGGCACGTGTACTAAATTTAGGGGACGCTAGAAACTTATATCATGTATATATAATAGATTTCTATTATTATGTGAAAGAGACTAAAGCCTCATAGCCCATTTTTTTAAATAGAATCATACGGTATAAGAGATGTATTTGGGCATCATGTTCAAGATCCTAGTTTAACAAAATCAAGTTAGGTTGATGTCACCAAGAGTATTTTTAGCGAGGCACGACTTTAAGGTTGATTCTATTGTGCCCTGAGCTTGTTGTCGTGTTATTTTTCGTCGCTGGTTATCGCTTTGCTTTATGGTGAGTTCATAGCCTCGCTTTTACTACTTTAATTCTTTTTTAAAACCCGCGAGGGAGATACATGCTAGTTTTTACGAATGGACGCAACTACTTGAACCGTATGCTTATTTTATCTCTTTTAGTTATGAACCGTTAATTACTTGGACCGGCTGTACTGGTCGAGTAAACACGAATGCTGTGAATAGATCTATTGGGATTGACCTCCCCGTCCGGGTTTAACGGAAAACCGGCTGGACGCATTGTATTTGAAACTTGAACGGATTAATGGATGTTAATGTTCGGTTCCATGAGCTAAATGCGATAACTGATGCTATCTGACCTTGGAAACTGAATACTTGAAATCTTGTGGTCCACTGATTTTACTTGCAAACCTATGAATTCACTCAACCTTTGTGTTGAAGTTTTAACATGTATTTCTCAAGTACTTAGGTTTAGGAGCAACTGGAGCATGGAGTCGCACTAGATATTTTAAAGGCAATAAAATATTGATTACCATTTGATAAACTTTTTGAAACTGTTTATTGTTACAGTATTGTGGGGACATGTG
Organism: Glebionis coronaria; assembly: GCA_025667525.1. Lineage (NCBI taxonomy): Eukaryota > Viridiplantae > Streptophyta > Magnoliopsida > Asterales > Asteraceae > Glebionis > Glebionis coronaria. The sequence goes on from CM046879.1 coordinate 180,012,374, forward strand.
TCACACCCCCAATTTATCAGAGTAAGGCAACACAATGGGATACAACGGTCATGACTATCACAAGATATAGATACAAAGAATGACTATTTAAAAGCCGTTTTCATTTATTTAATAGCATAAAACTTGTTCGGAAGCGAATTACACAAGATCTTAACAAAACATTGTTTCAAAAGTCTTTAACATTGATCCAAATATCTCAGTACTAGTCACGACCATTATTAATATCTCCCAAGCATAACCACGTCACTTTTCCGTCTTGATACCTGAGAAAAACATAGCTAAAGCGTCAACACAAAGGTTGGTGAGTTCATAGGTTTAAGTTTAAATAGTGTGATGAACCATATGATTTTCAAGGCAACCAACATATAATCTTATAACAAATACAAGATTATAATCAAAAGTATATGTTTCAACAACCTACGTCTAAGCTCATGACACCGAAGCGTTAACCAACCAACAAGATATAATGAGAGCCCGAGCAAATGCCTATCCCAAAGCATTCGTAACGACTCAAATGTAAGTGTATCTAATTTGGTCACACAACCAACATTAGATAGGGAGGTAAACCCCAATAGATCTATCAATAACATTCACGCTTACACAAAGTAATTAACGGTTCACGATATTCGGCTAAAGCATCTAGGGATATCGCTACTTAGACATCATGTAGGCAAACATATCAAGTTTTATGTTCATCCGTTTAAAACAAGCAATGTTCTCACCCCAAAATAGTTAAAAGAATTAAAAGTGTGGCTATGAAACTCACCTAAAGTAATAGCAACGGTTAAAATAGCACAATGTAGACATGGAGAAATAATAGCTTCGAACAATCCGTAACCTAAGTTAAATAAGATATGTATTACTATACATGAACACGGAAATAAACGTAGCATTTAGTCCCCTAGTATGTGCTTGAGTTTATTTTAATAAATCAACAATTTTTAACACTTGCGAATGTTTAACATTGTAATAAAAGTGTAGTCATTTAATCGAAATATATTTAGCAAAATTGGGCACTTCGCTGTCGAGACTGTTTATTAGTCTGGTCGTTTAATGGGCAAATATCCTAAATATATTATATTTTTATTACAAAAGAATTATATTGAATAATTAAACTAAATAAACTTGACAAAATATATTAATTGTAAATTAAATTGTTTAAAAAAATCCCATGTCTCTTTTAAGGAGACAAATGTGTCGTGTGAGGGGAAACAGAGAGCATATAAAATGTAGTTACAAATCAATCTGAAAACATGCGCGTCGTCTATACTCTCGACGTAAAAGGGATAATCTCGACAGTTTTTCGATGGAGATAACGGGTTCAATAGTAGCTTGCGGGGTAAACCGCAAGTACCCTCGGGTAGCTATCTGGGTGGCCGATAAGTAGGTGTTTTATGTTTTATAAACCGATGTCGTTTGATAGGTTAAAACCGGGTTTGAAGTAAGGGTCGTGAAGCCAATTTAAAGGAAAAAGTGTTTAACGAGTCATTTTCGATCTCGTTTACGGTTCTCGATGACGACTTTTGCGTCAAACCAAAAGTAGTCTTGTGAAGACGGCATTGCCTTCTACAACTTTCATTGTTTAACCGTCGCGGGGCGAGGTCGTTTTGATGGTCAAAAGTGGATCGTAAGCGGTCGAGTAAAGACTAGTTTAAAGCTTTATAAAGAAGGAGTTTGCCACTGTTGGAAAAATCTTTGCCATGGTTGGAAAGCTTGCCAATGTCAATTGTATATAAAAATATCACGTTTCACAGCCCTGTTTTTCAAGGGCTGTCCGGACCTCGATACTCGACGATATTACGTATTTCTTTTTGCATTTAAAACTATATACTAGTGGCTATGTATCGAGATATCAATCTCGACCCATAATTGACCGTGTTGTCTTATGTTGACGTTCAAAAATGGTCATTTTATTCGGAATAGTTTTTACATCTTCAAATGATTTACAATTTCTGTTTTTAAAGGCTCAGTATCTTCCTCATTTATATACTCAATTCCCTTCGTTCCTTTTTGCTACCCAGACACTATGGATTTCAACACATGATAGTTAGTCTAAGCTATTAGTCATTATCCTAGTCTTAACCTTACCTAAAATATTTTAGGTGGATGGTTCGCAATAAGTCGAACTTATATTCATAGTATACAAAGCTAATGTTTCAAAACGTTTCTCAAGCACATGGTGTTCAAGGGACTAAAATGCATTATGTGTAAATGAAAAGAGAGCATATACTCACAAGCAAGGATGAACGAGAAGTGTGATTCAAAAACCCGACGAGATAGAAACCAAACGATTTAACATCCCGTCTTCTCGAGATCACCAATGAACTATAAAGAGTGTTTATTCCGTTCTCTTGCCCACGTCAGCCTTAACATGGAAAATAAAGAAATAAAGAAAGTGTTGAGAGATTTCTTGGTTTCCTTGCGTCTGCTACACAGGATAAAGGAGAAAGAGTTGTTGTGAGAACCCGTACTTTCCCAGCATTATTTTATTCTTTTATTCGTGCTTCTTGAAATTTTCAACGTATCACGTTTTCTTGTATTGCTATATGTAAATCCTGAGATTTTTAAATTATACTTTTCAAGTATTTTCGGATCATTGATAAATACTTTATTGGGAATTATAAAATTTTTATTTTATTTTTCCCTATTTATTTTAATCAAGTTTTTGATTTAAAATCACCCGCGTGCGTTTTACAACGAGTTTATACAAAAGCAATGTACAACGAGAATTCCTAGTGATCGCGATACCGACGGATGCCCAAAAGTTTATGTTTATTTAGCGATCGTTTCGATAATTAATACTTTCGACGATTTCGTTTTAATTACGTATTAAGTCGTGTCGGGAAATCATATAATCATTTTTACGATGCAATGTAACTTTTGAAAAGTATTTTTACGAAACCCGAGCCCCGTAAATATTTTCAATATTTACCAATAACTATTTTTCTACCCTTTAAAACTATTAATTGTTTTTAAGTCCACAACTTTCAAAGTTGGCAATATTTGTCCCTCCACTTAACTAGCACTATATAAATCATTTTTTTTACTTCCACTACAACATACACATAACCAATTATTAAAAAAACACACAAACACCCTCCCCTACCCTTTTTGCCGTGAACTCCACCACAAAACACCCCTTGAATCATCAACTTATACATTGATTTAGCTAAAATAAATTATAGACCACCTCTTAGATTTTAAAGGTGATTCTAAACATACAAAAATCTTCCACATGCATCAAGATTTTATGTTCCTATGATTTTTATGGTGGAGATGAGTCTTGATCATCATGCATGTCATGATCATGGCTAGATCATCTTGTTTTCATTCTAAAAAGGTTATTTTGATCTTTGATTTTTGTTAAAATTTTCCATGCAAGTGTTTTTAGTGGTGTTTGGTTGATGGGTATGATTGTAGGATGATTCTATAGGTATGGGAATGAGTGGTTTTGATTGAAAAATGGATTTGATTTGTTTTCTAAAAAGGTAATTTGAGACAGCAGCTTTAAACAGATTGTTTCGTGGGTTTAAGGTCTGTGAAAGGCTGAGATTATTTGATACTGTTGTAGAGTTTTCCGATACGGTCGTTTTGGTATAAGATAGAGCTTCTAAGTCATTACGAGTCAAAAGTTATGCTAGTTTTAGTTTTCGTGTACCAGGAGACGCAAGTCGACACAATCCGAAATTGTGGCTGATTTTGGGTCGACTCTCGGGGACATTAGGTTTGGTTAGATATTTGATACTACTGATTTTTAAAGTTTACAAACTGAGTTTGATGAGTCTAGTAGTGGTTTCAAAAGACGGATTGTCGAGATAGTACTTTTAAAGCGGTCTAAACGGTTTTACAAAACAAGTGCACAAATCTGTCCCAAATTTGGAGTCGAGTAAAGTGTCGAGCTGATGGATTTTAAAGTGTGAACTTTGGCTCAAATTTTGGTGAGGTCTTATAGAGGTTGTAAGTGACCTTGACACCAATTTTCATCTAAAATGGACAAGTCTAGATAGGGTAGATCGGTGTGTACATTCGGGGTGTACTTGCTGATTTTATTTTGGACACATAGTTAAATGCTTGTGTTGCGTGAGTTTGAGTATTCACCATCAGACATGGTGACTTACTCAAGTGCTTAGTCATTATATAAATGACTTAGCTACTGGTCCGAATAAGGTTAAAGAATAGTTTGACTTGCGTTAACTTGGCGTCGTATAACGGGTCAATTTCAAGTGTACAAGTGTTTTAACGTGTAGTGTTAAAATAAATGGGTTAGTATGGATTCTTTTGGTTCGTGTCAATGGTTTTGAAATATGAATATTTTGAAAACATCTGAGTCATATTATATTTGGTACATATCAATACTTGAGTTCGATTCTTAACGCGCGCCTTATTTTGATAGGTTGTGGTTTTCGTGTTTCCCGGGCATCCATATCGTCGATGATTGTCTACCACTACCGTTTCTACACAGTTTCTGAGTACCGTGATCGACTTACCTCGTGGCTAAGGTGAGTTCATATCCCCTTTTTACTTATACATGGTTTCTAAACACGGGGTGAGATTTTACATGGTGGAACACAACCATTTAAAAACTGTATGCTATCCAGAACTTGTATGCTATCCAGATCGTGTATGCTTTCCAAATTTTCGATATTATTATTGCTTTTTAGACGTTAGCCTTGAGTTTCATCTCTTCGATCATGAACCGTTAATTATCCGGTGTGCATTGCGCGAAGCGCGAATGTTGTGGGTGTATCCATCGGGATTGACTATCCCCGTCCCAACGATGCGGTTGTTTAACCATAACGCGTTACATTTGTTTATACCTGAGTATTTAGGCTGAATACTTACGTAGTTAAGCTTCGGTTCATGAAACTAAACAGCAATAATAATAATAGTATCGGACTGTGGTTGACGTATATAACCGTTTCCCCTACTACGTGTTTACAAATGAATGTTTGTGTTCCACACTTTTACTGCCAAACCTATGAATGTCACTCAACTTTATGTTGACGATTTTACATGTTTAATCTCAGGTATTATTACTTAGCTTCGCTTGGATGGGAGCCCGCAGGATATTATCGCAGCTTGGAGATTTCTGTGATGCTTTTGAAAGATTGGTTTTATATAAACTATCAGAAGTTTATTTAATTTTTTGGGCAACTTTATGTTATAAATAGAAACGAAATAATATAATTTTCCGCTTCTAAAACTCTGGGACCTATGTTTAAAAAATCTGACCTTTATGATGTAATGTACATGTTTTTATTTCGTCAGCTTTGTATGAACTGTAATTCATTGTTTCTTGTACTATGACGAGTTACCCCCTCGTTGCCTAGTTGTTCCATGTCGGATTTTGGGGGTCTCACAGTTGTGTGTTTTTCAAATGTGTTAAGTGGTAAAATAGTTACTCTATATATAGGGAAAGAAACTAGATAGGAGTAAAATGTTTCTAGTTAGGTTTTATCTAGTTTAGTTAGGATGAAACCATTGTTTAACCATGGAATTAACATGAATAAGTGCAACGAAAAATATGGAAGGGAGAAAGAGGAGTAGTACGCATAGGGAAGAAGAAGATAGTTTCCCAAGGCTTGACTTGTTAAAGATATGTTGGGTAAGAGTATTGTTTGGTAGTTATTGTGGTAGAGAAGAGAACACAATTATGGGAATAGGTGAAGGGTACACAAAACGTGTATAGTAAATGAAGAAGAGGGGACCAGATTCATTGTTATTTAGGTAGTATCTTGGTAAGAAAATAATGTGTTATTATATCTAGCTAAAAGTATTTTGTAGACAATGAAAAATGCAAGTGTTTAAATATAACTTGTTGGTAATTGAATGAATGTTTGTGTTAAGAAACATTCAAGTGGTAGTTGTTTCAATAGGTTTGACTTGAGGAAAAAGATGAGGAATTTCTAAGTGTGTTGAATTCATATTGGGTAGATGACTCAGTATGCGTATCGAACTTAATTAACAGAATTACGTTGGTGTAAATAATGTCGACCCCTAAAATAGAGTTTCCTAGCACGTAACGTAAACGAATAGTAGTCATTCAAGTAATAAATTTTCATGATTGTCATTCATAGAAAATTTTAAATTCGTACACAAAATACGCGTAAACAATCGGGAAGATCAATAGACATACAAATCTAACCCGAACTATCGTGTTTTACGTAAATGAAGTAGATTCAAAATTCACGTGTGTGACATTCGTAATGCCTTAAATTGAGTTTTGTCCTCAAAACTAGCACGTCGATGTCGTTGTCAAAACAAGAGGCCAATTAAATTTTTATCTTCCTTTCATGATGTTCAATGCGTTCGTTTTTCTTTAGTTTGTTGCTAAGATTAAAATTACTATAATCTTGTTAGGATTAAAATGAACGAAAATTTCTTCCGACTTGTACATGGTTCTATAGCGTTCCCTAAGTCTTTTCTTGTACGTGAAGTTTTTCTCGGCGACGTCGGTTTTGTTTAGTGAGTTTTCTCATTATTAAATTTCGCGTCGTCGCGTATTACTTTCACTTTAAAGTGTTGCGTATTTTCATTTTTCTCCTAGATGACTATATATCGCACATTTGAAAATCGTTCCAAATAGTTTGATTAACCCCGTTCACATTAACCGTCTACTTGGTAGTGATAAGTAGCGTATGTGTCACGGTTTCTTGAATTGGTTCCCAAAAATCTAGAACAATTGAGCGTCCTAATACATGGTGGTCAAGACGTTTCTTCCTTTTATGTGACATTCAATATTAGATAAATTCTTTAATTAATCAATTTAGTTTGCGTTCCTCCTCGTTTATCTCCTTTTTCATGGAGAGGAAAACGGGTGCATAATTTAAATATATTTAAATCATAGTTTGTTCAGATTCCTACTATGAGGAAAGTATATAATATTTCTTAAGCCTATGAGTATGGAGTGATGCTCAAATATCGTTAGGTAAAATAAATTTTTGTCCGACTGGTTTCGGTATTCCAATTATATACAAAAGTATGCTTATCTTGACCCAATTGTTCTTTAACATGGGTTATGTTACGGCGAGTTCTGAATATCTGTTAAATTAGGGTTTTACTCAAATGAAGTTTCGTTCTTCTCATTATTATTTAAAATTTGTTTTCGATTTTCCAACGCTAATCTATTTGAGTTTAATTGTCGTCAAAAACAAGTGGTGCTCTTAGTATTTGCGTGTCATATACACTTTTATATGTAATAGTGGCGAAGAAAATAATTATACTAGGTTTGCTCGTATCACGTACTCGACGTTCTTACTTAAGACGGTAGTAAAATGTTCGACGTTCATAGCACATAATAAATTTTTCTTTGACGAATAGGGCAACTTGAATATATTCTAATAATACTAATATATTTCATTTTTACGATGACTACTATGAGCATGCTCGCGTTCGACCACGATCATAGGTAGTTGATCAGGCTACGTACGTCTCAGGACTAACGGTTGCATCCTCCTTTTCATCATAATTTAACTCTTTGAGGTTGTAATTTATATATTGGTAGTCCATAGTTCATTTCGTTCGTTACCATCATTCACTTTCACAATCAACAAATTAGTCAATAGTTCATTTTATTTGTTATCATTGCTCACTTTTAAAAATCAACAAAATAATTTGCATACTTATTTGTACTAGTTCTCGTCAAGTTTATCAATAGTTTACGTCTTCCAAATCAAGTTGTTCGAAAAAATAGATTTTCCCAAAACTTTACATGGTAGTCTTTACTAAAAATGTTTCAACATTAGTCGCGGTGTTTTGTTGGTCGTCACGCCAGATTTTCCAAAACTTTGTATGATAGTCTATATCAAAACATTTTGTCATCAATTGTGTAGTTTTTATCAGTAATACCTTTACTGATTTTACTAAAACGTTTTATCAAAATTTCGAAGATTCTTACTAATAAAGTTTTCGGTGATGGTTCCTTCAAAGAATTTTTTTTTGATAATGTTTCCAAAAATATTTTATAAAACTCCTTTTAAAAAAATTTAATTTTTCTCCGACATATATAAAAATATTGTAGGATAAAAATAATTTCTTAAGTAAAAGTTTCACAAGATATAAAGATAACCTTTTTAAAAATATCTGGAAACAATTTTATAAAAAGTTTTAAAATACTATTACATAACCCAATTTTTGTTGGTGGTGACATCGACGGATGTCGAGTCATTTGATCTTCATAAAAATAAATTATTTAATATTTCACATCAACCACTCAATTCTATCACATAATTTTCCAGAGCTTTAATGATGCTTTATTACATCTTAGACACTTCGGTCAATTTGTCACTATCCCAAAATTGTTCAATTTTTTAATCCGATCAACTAGTTAATTCCATCACAAGAATTTTCATCATAAAAATTGTTCATTTTCTTTTATCTGCCGTTTGTTCATAATCATTTTGTAGACTTTTTATGTTCGACACGCGCTATTAGGGTTTCTAAGAAGTGACCACAATTCACATCTAGGGTTCTCAAGCTTTGTGATATGCGATAACCCATTTAATTTAAAATATGGCATAACCGAGTTCTTCCTTTAATATTAGTTGTTATATCATACTTTGTAAATTTATAGTAGCTTCTTAGCAACTTAGTTGCAAACCAATGGACTAGGACCTTTAGATTCGTTTTTGTACAATTTCTTTCTACATAAATTTCTCCTTGATATGCATTCATTTACGTGTCGTCGTATTTCCATATAGCATCCCTATTTTTGTAACACTAGTTTATATTTGTTCCTTATAGTATTTTCTAGGGTATTACAGGAGTAATACTTTGTGTAGAGTGTTTATCGTCGTATGTTGTATAAAAATAGAGACGACGACTCTCATTATTTTAGTGTTCGTACACCATGCAAACTAACGGTACTAATGTACCGTACTAGTCAAACATCAATGAGGTAGTCACCTTGTCAGATCATGTAAGTCTTATCCATCCCCGAGGAAATTCACTAAAAATCTTAAGCTGCGTTACAACTGGCACTTGACTAAGCCTCGCACCCAATCAAACAAGAACATCCTTGAGGTCTAGTCAAGTATTAGTCGTTAATCTTCTTAACATCTTTGGTGAATTTACTCGTCTATAGATATTACTCACACAATTTAACATTGATTAAACCTACACAAAATTCATCAAATATGTTGTACCCTAACGATCAAACTAATCACGCAACATGTAAATTCATAAGGTTCACCCATCCTCAAGAAAACTTATCAAAAACCCTAAGTTGTATAACGACTGGCACTTAACTTAGTCTCGCAACCTAATCAAACAAGAACAGCCTTGAGACCTTGCTAAGTATCGTTATACCTCTTAACATTTTTGATAATTTGTCTTGGTTTTGGGTTTACTCACGACTTATCATCAACCATTACTAAATCTCAGCGCATCTAAGTACTGTTTTGGTGTATATTTTTAATTCGGCGTATATCGATATAGGGTAACATAGAAACAAACAAGTGTTTAAATAGTTCATAGTAGTCCAGTGGACTGTTTTTAACAAAATACGTAATATCATAAGTATGTGTTTGTTTTACTCCAAATAAACATGGCACACACCATCTTAGTTCGATTTAAACATGGCACAACCATCTTAGTTCGATTAAACATGGCACAAACCATTTTAGTAGCACAACAATCCAAAAAAGGATGCTAGGTATTTTTACTTCAAAATATAATAAAAATCGTCTTAGTACACATTCCTATAAGTACATATTACATAAGGATCATTCAAACAAGGAATAATATACTTAATACTAATAACACGTAGCAATCATGTTTTAAACTAACATGGCAAATCACATGGAATAATTCAAGTCACAACTTACTTTTATCGAAGACGCGGAGTGAAGTGGTTCTTGGAGATTTTTGAGTTAGTTATAGTCTAGAATTATTTTTCCCAATATTAAATTTTTGACTCGCGTTTATAAAAATCATTTTGTAAAATAACCTAGTTCTCTATAACTACATCTCTGATACCAATCTGTCACACCCCCAATTTATCAGAGTAAGGCAACATAATGGGGTGCGACGGTCATGACTATCACAAGATATAGATACAAAGAACGACTATTTCAAAGCCGTATTCATTTATTTAATAGCATAAAACTTGTTCGGAAGCGAATTACATAAGATCTTAATAAAACATTGTTTCAAAAGACTTTAACATTGATCGAAATATCTCAATACTAGTCACGACCATTATTATTATCTCCTAAGCATAACCACATCACTTCTCCATCTTGATACCTGAGAAAAACATTGCTAAAGCGTCAACACAAAGGTTGGTGAGTGCATAGGTTTAAGTTTATAATCTTATAACAAATACAAACACACCAAGGAGGGTGTTTGTTTAATTTTGATCTTGGTTTTGGTGCAAGTGTTCGTGTTTGTTCATCCTCGTTTAGATCCACGCATTCGGTATATTATTTTTATCCTTTTTCTTTTTGATTTGATCTAATAATTAATCAAGAACATGATGTTTTAAAAACCTAATTAAAAACATAGATCAAACATGAAAATGGTTATTGGGGTAAATCAAAAAGGGATGTTTTTATGGGTGTTTGTTTGGCCGGCGCCTAAACCGAACCCCAAGGGGGTCTCGGTTTGGCTACTAAACCAACACCGAGACCATATGGTCCCGGTTGAGTGGTGTGGGTCCCACGACAGCAACAAAACAAGGGGAACCCCGAAGTGGTTCGGGGTATGGTGTCGATTTCATGTCCGGTTCATGGTTTCTAGTCAAGATCCGGTTCACGGTTTATGTTAAGATTATTTTTTTTATAATCATATGTTAAATTAAATTAATAAACATGACATGATTAATTTAATAAACATGACTTAGGTTATATTAATTATTAAAATCATGAAATTATTAACCTAAGTATTTTATATTTTCTAGACTTATAATTAATTAATTATTTAAAAACCATGGTTATAATTAATTAATTAACATGACTTAGGTTATATTATTAATAAATAATAATACATGTTTTAACCTATGTATTTAACCTTATTTAATTAAAACATGATATATTTTAATTAAATACTTTTAACATATAGTTTATTTAAATTACATGAAATAATTAATAAACTATACATTATAATCAGAAAAACACTTAGGCTTATATACTTAGCTTATTTAACCAGCTTATATCTATTTATGGAAACTTTCTATTTTTAGAAACTTATTTAATTCAGGCAGCTAATCTATTTATGGAAACTTTCTATTTCTAGAAACTATTTAATTAGGGCAGCTGATCTATTTATGGAAACTTTCTAGTTATAGAAACTTATCTATTTTAAGCAGTAATTCTATTTTTGGAAACTTTCTATTTTTGGAAACTTTCTATTTTTGGAAACTTTGTATTTTTGGTAACTTTCTATTTTTGGAAACTTTCTATTTTAGGAAATTACACAATAAGTATAATAATACATGAAATACTAGAAATACTTAACCAGAATAGACAGAGTATAAGATAAACACAGTTTAAGGCTTAAAACAGTAAAACATGATATGAACATATAAATAAGCTAAGACATGACATAGAACCAGTTACGTATTTAGTAAGCAGATACTTATTCAAGTATGTATTTATGTAGCATTAGTGATACCGAAGTAGGATTCTCCTCAGTTCATCTTCTTCGTTCACTAGACATAAGGTACGGATTCTCGTCCTTTAAGTATGGACATCCTTTCCTTATTAGGATTCCCCGTATGCAGCCAAATGTTTTCCCGTAGTATAAGTTTATATGTTTGATTTGCTTATGTTTAATTTAGAATACCTATAGCCATATACATGCATGACCAGTTTCACCTAGTTATGGAGGTACCATAACCATAACATTAGAGGCACTGATGTTATGACTTCACCACGGCGGAGTGATTGCTCGTGGCGTCCCTTTAGCTTTTGGCCATATTATTATATTTATCATGTGGGGCGTATGGGTGCATCCTAGTTACATGTTTTTCAGCAAATTACTCAGTGTGAATGTGGTGTGTGCCTTGCATCCTTCAAAAGGAGCCGATCCCTCCTACCCAAATCAGTATATTAAATTAGAGGCAGCCCCTCTAATTTGCATGATGAGGTCACCCCTCCAAGTATTCATGCACGGTGGATTTTCATGACTTATATTGGCTAATGGTAGAACATGTTAAACAGTTTTATAAGATAAACATAAGGCTTTTCAAACTATAAAACCAGTTTTATCAAGACTTAACCAGGTTATTCGGGACTTAGTTTCTTCCGTTGTTATATGTTATATGCTTATCTTATTCATGCTTTATTGTACATCCGTGCACTGAGCGTATTGCTCAGCCGTTTTCCTTTTCTATGTTCCCAAAACGGCGGTACTCAGGGACGCTCGTAGACTTTAAGAGTACGTGCATATGGACTGGAAGCTTCCTAGCCTTTCTTTACTTTATGCATTATCTTTACTTTGATACTCTTGCTATGGACATTGTTTAGTCCTTTCCTTTTCAGTACTTATGTTTGTGTGTGATGAGCTTTACTTTTGGACTCCCGATGTTTGATTCCGGTATTTTCCTTTTATGGTCATGTAATGTTTAGACATTTTTTCTTGTATGCTTTGATGACACGCCATAATTACGCGTGACATTCCATTATCAAAATGGGGTGTTACAATTATGGTATCAGAACCAAGGCTTCGACCTGTAGACTCTCAAAATATGACATGTGATTAGTGGGTAGTCACTATGGTCTTCCTAGAACTGACAGTTGTTTTCATGCATTCATCATTTTTATGCATACATATATATGTCATTGTCGCAGATTTATGACTAAGTAATGGTTGGTACAGGACTGGCCCTATTTAGTCGCATGTGTTTTATCGAAACTTTTAAATTTAGGACCGACCCATAGGCATCCCCTCGCCATGTCTTTTGTTTTGGGTGAACTGACCATAGGCGTTCACTCTCGAGCATACAAAAGTTTTCATAAAACTGCATCATGCATTCATACACAAAATTTTCATGCATAAAATTTTTCTCTTGAAATTTTGGTATAATTTTTTTTTATGTATATATATTTTATGTTTTGATCTGTTTAATCATATGTTTTATGTTATACTGTCAGATGGTTCTCATACGCGAACAGAAACAGCTCAATGCTGCAATTCAAGCTGCTATGCAAGCTTTGCTTCCTCAACTGAGGAACGAAATCAGGGCTGAAGTTCAAGCTGCCAACAATCAGCAGCATAATCAGGCACCTCCTCCTCCTCCTCCTCCAGTGACCTTAGCAGTATGGCTGGAGAGATTCAACAAGCTCCGTCCTCGAGCTTTTGAGAAAACAGATAGCCCCAGTGATGCTGAAAGCTGGTTGGCTCACATCGAAAAGATTTTCAATGCTATGGGTTGTGACCCCGCATACAAGGCGAGGTTGGCATGCTATCGGTTCGAAGGCGATGCGCTAAATTGGTGGTTAGCGTTGATGCAGTCTGAGGGTGGTGACGAGTGGGTTGCTGATTTGACTTGGGCTCAGTTCAAGGACAGGGTGATGGAGCAGTTCTTTCCCAAGGCTGAGCAAGACAAGCTCAAGAGGGAGTACCATGGGATCCGACAGAGAGCTGGGGAGAATAGCAACAAATTTATGCAGCGCTTTCTTCGCTTAGCTGGTTTCCTTGGTGCGGCAGCAGGTACTCCTGAAGAGCAGGCACACCACTTTAGGTGGGCTCTTCGCACATCGGTCGCAAACAATCTGGTGTGTGCTACGTTCAACACTGTAGCACAAGTGGCCGATGCAGAACGTAAGCTGGAGACGTTGCAGGAGAGAGATGAGTTCAGGGAAGCTGAGAGACCCGACAAGAGGTAAACATTCGTATTCAAGAGGTGATCTATCCGTATTCTTTCCATATATGTCAATTATTCATCTCTTTAAATGTATATTCCAGGCAGAAAACTGGGGACCGGTCTCAGCCGGCTACTCAACAGCAGCCTCATCAGCCCAAGGGAAACGGTCAGACTAACGACCGTTCTGCTACGGATAGGCGTGGCGGTAATGATAACTACCGTAACAACGCTGGACACTCCAACAGCAGCAGGTCCTAATACTTACGCAATTTTCTTATGATTTCATGTTATAACTCATATTCTGACACTTTAGCAAAACTTCTACCAGGAACCATGGAAACGGTAGGGACCAGAACCAGAGAGGTTCCCAGCCTAGCCGTCCAGCTATCACTGGTATTCCATCTTACGATTATCCGTATTGTCCTTTGTACCCTATTATCATGTCTTATGTAAAATGTTTTATCAGGTTCCCAGCCAGCCAGAGCACCTGCTGGAGGATTTACTCATCCTCTTTGCTCTACTTGCCACCGTAGGCACCCAGGGCCATCTCGCCGTAACACAGACGCATGCTTCAAGTGTGGTCTTCATGGCCACATCATGAAGGATTGCCGTAAGGGCGAGATGGAGGGTACATCGGGACATGCTGATTCCAAGCCGCCTCCTAACATATAATCTTATAACAAATACAAGATTATAATCAATAGTATACGTTTCAACAACCTACGTCTAAGCTCATGACACCGAAGCGTTAACCAACCAACAAGATATAATGAGAGCCCGAGCAAATGCCTATCCCAAAGCATTCTTAACGACTCAAATGTAAGTGTATCTAATTTGGTTACACAACCAACATTAGATAGGGAGGTCAATCCCAATAGATCTATCCATAACATTCACGCTTACACAAAGTAATTAACGGTTCACGATATTGGGCTAAAGCATCTAGGGATATCGCTACTTAGACATCATGTAGGCAAACGTATCAAGTTTTATGTTCATCCGTTTAAAACAAGCAATGTTCTCACCTCAAAATAGTTAATACAATTAAAAGTGGGGCTATGAAACTCACCTCAAGTAATAGCAACAGTTAAAATAGCACAATGTAGACATGGAGAAATAATAGCTTCGAACAATCCGTAACCTAAGTTAAATAAGATATGTATTACTATACATGAACACGAAAATAAACGTAGCATTTTGTCCCCTAGTATGTGCTTGAGTTTATTTTAATAAATCGGCAATTTTTAACACTTGCGAATGTTTAACATTGTAATAAAAGTGTAGTCATTTAATCGGAATATATTTAGCAAAATTGGGCACTTCGCTGTCGAGACAGTTTATTAGTCGGGTCGTTTAATGGGAAAATATCCTAAATATATATTATATTTTTATTACAAAAGACTTATATTGAATAATTAAACTGTTAGAAATACGTTTTAATGTATATTAGAAGTATCGGTCACTCCACAATATGATTTATGTTGTAATAGCTCGTAGTTAACAAATAGTTAGTTGTTACTTATTAAGTTAAGTAAGAACCAGTCCATGGGCTTGTCATGGACCGACCCAAGCCCAATGTTGCTTGGAAGTATAAATACCCCTTTCCACCATGGAAAGGGGTTGGTTGTTGTTCATTTGAAACTTTCATATTAATAAAATAACACATAGTTTCTCTCACTTTCTCTCTCTAGTTTCTCTCACTAGAAAACATCAACCCACTTCATAGATTCATAGGTTATCAATATTCTACATTTGGTATCAGAGCTATGGGGTGATTTAAGGTAGGGATTGTGTTGCTTTTTTAGTTTTTGAATCAATTAGTGATCTTTAGAAAAAATCAATCTTGAATCTTGTTGTTTTTGGTGTTCTTGTTATTGGGATTAATTGATAAGGATTGGGTTTAGCTTATTTTGGTAAAAATCATAAAAGTTTTTGTGGTTTTTGATCAAAAAATCGGATTTAAAGCTGTTTTCAAAGTCTCGAACTGATATTTCCAGTTTATTCCGAATAGAGATTCCGAATAGGAAGGTTTTCAGAATAGCAGGATTATTCCGAATATACATTCCGAATAGGAAAGTTTTCAGAATAGCAGGATTTTTCCGAATAGACATTCCGAATAGCAAAGTATTCCGAATAGCAAAATTTTCCGAATAGCCAATTTTTTCCGAATAGCCAATTTTTCCGAATAGCCAATTTTTTCCGAATAGCCAATTTTTTCCGAATAGCCAATTCTTTCCGAATAGCCAATTCTTTCCGAATAGCCAATTCTTTCCGAATAGCAAAGATCTTTCCGAATAGCCGATTATTCCGAATAGAAAACATTCCGAACTAAAGAAATATTCCGAATAGCAGAACATTCCGAATAGGGTTTATTCAGTATAGGGTTATTCCGCATAAGGGTTTTTCTGTTTAGGGATTATTCCAGATAAGGGTTTTTCCAGCATAGGGTTATTCCGAATAGGGATTATTCCGAATAGGATTTATTCTGAGTTAGGGTTATTCCGTATAAGCAAGTTCAAGGGGTATTTGAGTTTTTTCGACGATCTTTAGTGGATTTAATCTTGATTTTAACAACACAACACAAATTCTTAACCTTTCTTCACTGCTCGATAAACCGATAATCTTTGAGTCTTTTAAGTGATCACAATGAATCCGAGTTCATTAATGCCTCAGATGACATCTCTTACGGATATCTCAATCATAACGGGAACTGATAGTCGTCCATCGATGCTTATTAAAGAGGTGTTTGAGGCATGGCAGGGCCGTATGATGCAATACTTGAAGGGCAAACCAACATACGGAAGGCTTATGGTCAAATCGATTTTGAATGGTCCACTCGACTATGGTACCATTGTGGCAAATAACGTGTCTCGACCAAGAGAATATGAAGAACTCACACCGGCACAACAACTCATTGCTGATGCTGATGAAAAGGCTCTACAGACTCTTCTCCAAGCTCTTCCGCATGATATTTATCGCATGGTAAGTCAATATACGATTGCCAAGGATTTATGGGAACGTCTAAAGGTATTGCTACAAGGTACGTCTCTTACCAAACAGGAAAGGGAATGTCAGTTGTATGATCTGTTTGATAGATTCACGTACAGCCCAGGGGAAACACTACACGACTATTACTTCAGATTCACTACTCTAATGAATGATCTGAATGTATACAATCTCGTGATTGCTCCATTCCAGGTTAACACCAAGTTTTTGAATACTTTACCTCAAGCTGAATGGGGTGAGTATATTACCGATGTTAAGTTAACCCGGGATTTGCATAAGTGCAATTTAGATCAAATCTATGCTTTTCTTCAGAAGCATGAGAAACATGTGATTATGCACCGTTCTCCTCGAGGTATGTACCCTGATTCCTTAGCTTTGATGGCGAATCAACCGCTTGTCACACAACAACACACCTTATATCTTGGGACATCAAGCCTATCATCCATCACCTTACATGACACCGACCTTCCCCCAATACTCGATTCTACCACAACCACCCACCTCACATCAGCAACAATATCGGTTTAATGCACCTTCACTACAGTATGCTTCACAACTTCAACCAGCAAACATTGCACCTTATGCTCAGCCTTCATATTCTTCTTATCAAGAGAATGCAGCATATCCAACAAGCTACCCTGATCAAATGAGTATTCCTTCTAGTGATTATGCAGCTCATCAAGACCAAGCAATGTATTGTGATGATGAGGAAGTCCCCATTCCTGTATTCAAACAAGGAGCTGACCCAGTTGAAGTGCTAACCACTATGTCTGCTTATCTCACAAGAACTTTAAGCAAACGAGGATACAGAGGTTCAGCTCCAACCAACAATCAGTTGAGGAATTCATCCAATTCTCGTCAACAAGCTACTATTGAGAATGGCAGGGTAATGGTTCAACCTATTCAACCATATCAGGGGAGACCTACTACATCAACCAATGCTCGCACGATCAATTCTGCTCCAATGGTCAACAATCCTCCACAGGCTAATTCCACAGGCAAGTTGAGAATGATTACATGCTACAACTGCAAGGAAGAAGGACACATGTCCAGGGATTGCAAGAAACCCAAGAGGAGAAGGGATGGACAATGGTTTGCAGAAAAGATCTATCTGGTGAATGCTCAGGTACAAGGAAGGGAACTTGATGAAGAGGAGCTTGCATTTCTTGCTGATCCAGGGATTGCTGAACAAGACACTGTCACCACACAGAATGCAGCATACCAAGCAGATGATCTCGATGCGTATGACTCAGACTGTGATGAATTTCAATCTGCAATGGCTGCTCTCATGGAAACTATCTCCAGCTTAGGTCCAGAAAAGAGATCTGAGGTACTTATTAATACCACCGATAATACCACTGATGCTAGTATTCAACCACATCAAGTTGTGCAAGAGAGTGCTGATTCGAATGAATCTTCGGTGCTGAGTCTTTCAAATGAGGAGACAAACAATGATAGCAATATCAATGTGAGTCCCCAGACTTTGAGTGAATCACAACCGGGACCCATTTCGCATACGCCTACTCCTGCTCAACAAGATTTGGTCATGGTTCCTGCTACATTACTTAGCCAAATGAATGCTGCACTCTTAGAAACCTTAGCTAAGAATAAGAATTTGTCTGATGAGCTTACCTTAAGCAACGAGAAAGTTCAAACCTTGGAATTAGTGCCTTCGTCTAGTGTTCTAACTAATCCCGAATATGATCATTTTAGAAACAAACAAATGGGTCACTTGCAAGAAATCGAAACCTTAAGAGCAAATCTTTCTAAAGAACTTAGCGAAAAGGAGTTAGTGGTCACTAATTTTCAAAAACTTCAAACAGATTTTGAGTCACTCGAGTCTAAGAAGAATGAAATGGAGATTAATGCTGCTAATAAGATTAGAAGTCTAGATTACTTGATTTTAAGACAATACGCTGCTTCTCAACTAGTGCACTTATTTGATGCTTCATTTAGAGAATTTAACTTATCACGTCAAAAAGGCCTTCCCCCTAATCCAAGGTATGCAAAACAAGCTTTAAGACATAGTCCAAGACTTTATAATGCAACCCAATTAGGATTGGTCTTAGACCCGATTGTTATTTTCGATGATCGAACAAGTAAGGATCTAGTTGATGAGGATCGGTCATACAATTCTGCAAAATATCCCGAGTGTGATTATTTTAAAATGAATAAGGAGCTTGCTAAAACAGATTTTAGAATTCGCTTCCATATGGACAAAGATCTCATTACAGCACCAACCTACATGTTGAATGAAGAAAACCCTAGTACATTTCCTACACTTGTCAACATGGAAGGTCCTAAGGAAATTCCAAAGGATCTTCCACCTGTTAGCACTGTATGGTTAAACTTGCAAGAGATTAATCAATACTTTACTAATTTTGACAAGGTCATTTTGGAATGTACGACTTCAAATGGCCTAAACGTCGGAGAATGGGCTTTCGAACACATGAACGAGGTGTTTAAAACTGAGATCAATCCATTTGTCGAAAGTCTAAAAGGAAGTTTTGCATCTCTTAAGGAAAATCTTGTGTTTGAAATTGGTGAAGTTCAAAAAGTGTTTTATGAAATGGACACCGCTTACGAACTACAACTAATTGAAAAAGAAAAGATTTTAACCGAATATGACCGATTCTTGTCTGCAGTAATCTCGTGTGATGTGCTTACTACTGTAAATGTTAATTATTCGAATGAGCTTACATCCGCTATGATTAATTGTGATGCTGTGAATATTTGTGATGATATTTGTGATGATGTTTGTGATCTCTCTGTAAATGTTGCTGATACTGTAAATGAGGTAGATAATCATTCTTGTCACGAATCTAACGCTGAGTTTTTAAAGCTACAAGATTCTTACAATTTACTTTCAAAACGCTTTAATCAACTAGAACAACATTGTATATCTTTAGAATTAAAACAACAAACTCAAAATGAGGATCTTTTGATATCAAATGGTTGTGAAAACGGTGTTGAGACGAGTGACAAGATGATTGCAATTGTTAAGGCATTAGAGGAAGAGATTATGAGATTGAAGAGAGATGTGTCATCAAATGAAACATTAAAATTGGAACTAGAGGCTGCAGAGTCTAAAAACCAGGTCTTAGAAATTAGACTTTCGTCTGTTCTAGGGGAGATGGATCGGACAAGACAGGGACTATCCGCTCTTTATGGTTCACTAGAAGAACGCTTCGCTTTTAATGCGGCACAACAACAATCTTATGTTGAACAACTGAACCAAAAGTGCGAGGAAATCTCTGACTTGAACATCCTGCTCATTGACAAAAATATGGTTTTGGCCGAGTTAAAGGAGACACTTCTTCTCACCCGACAAGAAGTTGTTGATAACTTAGCTACCGACTCTGCACCGTCCACTAGTGCTCCAACAACCAAGTCAATAGTGCTTTATAAGAACCCGCTTCATAAGAGAAACCCGGTTACCTACGATGATTATATGAGGAATGCCATTAAGCATGTAGATCTTGTTAGGGATATTTTAGACGATCTTTATGCCTTAGATCCCTCAAGTAGCTACTATTATTCGGCTCATGAATATATTAAGCGAGTTCAATATTGCTTAGCATATTTGCAATACATAGGTAAACTAGGCTCTGCACTACTCACTAATAGGCCCATTGCTGTAACTCCATTTAATAAGACTCCAGGAGCAAAACCGTCATTGGCACAATCAAGTAAGGCACCTTTAAAATCTGTTGCTAATGTTCCCACTTTGCCTTCTACAGGATTAAAAGAGACTACTAAGGCTAAAGGATCGCCACTCAAGAAAGATAAGATCAAGCCCTCCACTAGTAGTGCCAAAAAGAAGGAAGTAGAAGCTCACCATAGGAATGTTAGTTCAGTTTTAAATAAAAAGAATCATGTTAAGACTAAAAGCTCTGCGCCTGTGCAGAAGCCAAAACCATTCGTGAATTCTAATTTGAATTGTTGGAATTGTAATGAATGTATGTTTTCCCAACGTCATGATTTGTGTCTTATTGATCATGTGAATGAAATGAATGCCATTAAGAATGTTCTTGAATGGAAGCCAACGGGTAGAACTCGTGCCCAGGTTGGCTGGCAATGGCGTCCCACTGGTAGGACCTTTACATTAGACGGAACAATGTGCCCTTTAACTAGGAATGCATCCATTGAGGTTAGGTCTGAGCGTCCTTTAGTTAGGCACACTCGCACTCAAGTATGGAAACAGCGCTCTTTAACTAGGTCAGCTCCCACTATAGTGCCTATCAGTGAAGAAATACCACAGGATTTAACCCAACTAGAATCTACACCACCAACTAAGAAAAAGAAAGCTAGGAAATCTAAGAAACCTAAAGTTAGTAAATCTAAGATTATTAAATCTATACCTGCTAATAACAAGGAACACTCAGATTCCGATACCTCTACATTGTCTTCGTGTGGTGATATTTTCAGGTGGTCCAAATCATCCTCTGGTATTTGGACTCCGGTTGTTCAAAGCATATGACCGGAGATCGCTCGATGCTCCGAAATTTCGTCAGCAAGTTTCTTGGTACGGTTAAATTCGGGAATGACCATATAGCAAAGATAATGGGATATGGTGAATATCAGATTGGAAACGTTACGATTTCAAGGGTATACTATGTAGAAGGTCTTGGTCATAACTTATTTTCAGTAGGACAATTTTGTGATTCCAACCTAGAGGTCGCTTTTCGACAACATACATGTTTCATCCGCAATTTGGAAGGAAAAGATTTGTTGAAGGGTTCTCGTGGTGCAAATCTTTATACATTGTCCCTACAAGACATGATGGCCGCCTCTCCAGTATGTCTTCTCTCTAAAGCATCTAAGACCAAGTCTTGGTTATGGCATCGCAGATTATCTCATCTCAACTTTGATGCTATTAATCATCTGGCTAAAAACGAATTAGTTCGTGGTCTTCCAAAGCTTAAATTTCACAAGGACCATTTATGTCCCGCGTGTTCAAGGGGGAAAAGTACCAAGAAATCATACAGGCCCAAAGCTGAAGACACCAATCAAGAAAAACTTCATCTTTTGCATATGGATCTTTGTGGGCCAATGAGAACTGAAAGTGTGAGCGGTAAGAAATTCATTCTGGTTATTGTGGATGATTTCTCCAGGTTTACATGGGTTAGATTTCTACGTACAAAGGATGAAGCACCGAAGGCTATCATCACTTTTCTGAAATTCATTCAGGTACGTTTGAATACTACTGTCCGCCGTATTCGTACTGACAATGGAACAGAGTTCGTCAATCAGACTCTTCGTGATTACTATGAAGGAGTTGGT
Source organism: Glebionis coronaria (assembly GCA_025667525.1). NCBI lineage: Eukaryota > Viridiplantae > Streptophyta > Magnoliopsida > Asterales > Asteraceae > Glebionis > Glebionis coronaria. Next base: position 180,034,467 of record CM046879.1, read on the forward strand.
ATCTCACATGAAACATCCGCTGCACGCACTCCACAACAAAACGGTGTCGTTGAAAGACGAAATCGTACACTTATGGAAGCTGCTAGGACTATGCTTATTTATGCGAACGCTCCATTGTTCTTGTGGGCAGAGGCTATATCGACTGCATGTTTCACCCAAAACCGTTCTATCATTTGGAAACGCCATGGAAAAACACCTTATGAGCTTCTACGTGACCGTAAACCCGATGTTTCATTTTTTCATGTGTTTGGTGCTCTTTGTTATCCAAACATTAATAGTGAGAACTTGGGTAAGCTTCAACCGAAAGCCGATATAGGTATTTTCATTGGTTACTCACCGTCCAAGAAAGCATACCGAATTTACAACCGTCGTCTTGGCAAGATTGTAGAAACTATGGACGCAGATTTCGATGAGCTGACAGCGATGGCTTCTGAGAAACACAGCTCTGAACCCGCGCTTCATGAGATGGGAACCGGTGCTATTAGTTCCGGATTAGTTCCCAATAATCCTACTTCTACATCATTTTTACCACCATCAAGGCCCGAGTGGGATAAACTATTTCAACCATTGTTTGACGAATTCTTTGATCCCCCAAATGATGAAGTTCCAGCACCCGTAGTGATAGCTCCAATTCCTGAAGTTGTTGCTCCAGCCAATGAAGCTTTATCTAATGCATCTTCAATTCACATTGAACCGGATGCACCTTCACCAAGTGATTCTCAAACTACACCTGAATCGTCACCCCTACTTGTGCCTAATGATGTGGAAGAGGATTCTATTGATCACGACTTGGAATATGCTCACCTACAAGAGCTTCCTTTCTTTGGTGTAGCGATACCTGAAAACCCTTCAGCCGCGTCTACCTCAGAAGAAGCTCCTTCTATTGTTCACTCCAGACCACCTAGGATTGAAAACCATAGCACTAAATGGACAAAAGATCACCCAATTAGGAATGTCATTGGAGATCTAGATCGACCAGTCTCTACACGCCATCAATTACAAGAGAGTGCACTCTATTGCTACTTTGATGCATTTCTCTCTGAAGTTGAACCTAAAAATTGGCAGCAGGCTATGACTCAATCATCTTGGATTGAAGCCATGCAGGAGGAACTAAATGAATTCCAACGACTTGAAGTATGGGAATTAGTTCCTCTCCCTGACAAGGTTAACATCCTTACCTTGTTATGGGTTTATAAGGTTAAACTTGATGAGATGGGTGCGGTATTGAAGAATAAGGCTAGATTGGTTGCTAGAGGATATAAACAAGCCTTGGGTATAGACTTTGAAGAATCTTTTGCTCCTGTGGCTAGATTGGAGGTGATTAGACTATTCCTTGCGTATGCTGCTCATATGAACATGATCGTCTATCAAATGGATGTGAAGACGGCATTTTTGAACGGTGAACTAAGGGAAGAAGTCTATGTTTGTCAGTCGGATGGGTTCGTTAGCACGGAGTTTCCTAATCATGTGTACAAGCTTAAGAAGGCTCTCTATGGGTTGAAACAAGCTCCACGCGCGTGGTATGATCTCCTGTCAACATATCTCATTTCGGAAGGCTTCTCCAAAGGCAAGGTGGACCCCACTCTATTCACTCTCAAGGAAGGAAACAACATGATTCTGGTACAAATTTATGTTGATGATATAGTATTTGCTGCCACTAACATAGAATTGTCAAATCGCTTTGAGAAGATAATGTCCACACGCTTTCAGATGTCGATGATGGGAAAAATTTCATTTTTCTTAGGATTACAGATTTCTCAGAATCCCAGAGGTATCTTTATTAATCAATCCAAATATGCTCTAGAATCTCTTAAGAAATATAACTTTGAAAATTGTGACCCCGTGGACACTCTAATGGTGGAGAAATCCAAGTTAGATGAAGATAGGAATGGGACTATTGTCGATCCAAAACTTTACCGTGGGATGATCGGCACCCTTCTATATCTGACTGCTAGCAGGCCTGATTTGCAATTTGCTGTATGCATGTGTGCCCGGTATCAGGCTCGGCCTACTGAAAAGCACCTACATGTTGTGAAAAGGATCTTTCGGTATCTAAAAGGAACACTTCATCATGGTCTATGGTATCCGAAACATTCCTCCATTGCTTTAATATCATACGCAGATGCCGATCATGCTGGATGTTAAGACACGAGGCGTAGCACTTTTGGATCTGTGCAACTCCTTGGAGATAGATTGATCAGTTGGTCTTCAAAAAGGCAGAAAAGCGCTGCAATTTCTAGCACGGAGGCTGAATACATCGCCATGTCCGGTTGTTGTGCTCAAGTCCTTTGGATGAGATCACAATTAACTGACTACGGTTTGGGATTTAACAAAATCCCGATGTATTGTGACAACAAGAGCGCCATTGCCCTTTGCTGCAACTATGTTCAACACTCCCGGGCCAAGCACATAGACATTCGCTACCATTTCATTAAGGAGCAGGTGGAGAACGGAGTGATCGAGCTGTATTTTGTCACTACTGAGTACCAGCTGGCGGATATGTTCACCAAAGCCTTAGATCGAGGACGAATCGAGTTTTTGATCGACAAGCTTGGCATGAAATCATTCACTCCAGCGACTCTCAAAGAGTTGGCAGAAGAATCAGCTGAATAGTCGTGGTAAACTATTCAGGGTATCCTTTGTTCGTGATCATGTATATTATCGTAAATATATAAACCACAAAAATAAAATACAAAAATATAAAACCAAGAAAAATCATAAAAAATATAAAACCTAGAAAAACCATAAAAATTATAAAATCAAGAAAAACCAAATATATTTTTCGTTTTTAAAACGGGCATGTCTTTTAGTACGGTAATATTTACGGCCTTAGAAATATCGATCAATATTGACACGGTGCCATAAATAGAGTCCATATAAAAGTTCTACATTTTTAAAACATGCCCATAATGGCTTGTAGTTATTTCTGACTGCAACCCGGTTTTCATATTAAAGTCACGTATTTCTTTGGAAAACGTTGGCTCACAACGGGAATTAATTTTCTCGGGCATGATTTACAAGCCAAATCATGCAAAGGGATCAAGTTTACTTTACAACTTGGTCTAACACGAGTTAGTGTACGTTTCAGTGCATTAATTTGTCAAAATAAGAGAAATCTTATTGCCACCACGAATCAAACTTTTCAAGATATTAATTGGAAATGTTTTCATCATGTGCCTCGTTAAACAATGACTACAGCTCTTTAAATAAAAAACGGGTCATCGTTTAAGGGGGAGAAAATGTTACATCATCTTTCACATCAAAAAGATCTTCAAAAGTTTTCAAGGAAACTCAAAAAGCTCAATGGTTAATGGTTGGATTGCTTTGGCATTTGTCTTGTTGTTGCTTATAAGTTTGTCATGAATAGATTTGTGCGTGTGTTAAGATAGGTTAATCACTAAGGCTCGGGAATTTACCATAAGATAAGGTCAAAAATGACAAGTATTAAAACTTGGTAAACAAAAGAATGTTGATTGAAGTAAAAAGAAAAAGTGAGGGGTTAAATGTGACTATGTTTAAAACTTGTTAAAAGTTTGACCTAGTCAATCATCACCCGCCCGTTTTCTTCTTTCTCTCATTCAACTGTTCCCTTTTTCTTGGACGCCATTAACATACAAGAACACAAAACTCTCGAAATCAAACACAAACAATTTATTTCATTCAATCTTCTAGATCAAGATCTTCAAAAGGTATTAAATCGGTTTAATCATTCCTGCAATACAAGTTAATTCTCTCTTTTTAATCGGAATCAATCAATTTAAGTTTCTGCTTAATTAGGATTTAAATTAATTGGGGGTTTTGCCTGGGGTTGATTCGGAATGGCACGAATTGAACTAATATGGTCCTTAGAACACTTGAATCAAACGAATAAGTGCCTAATTAGAATAATCGTAACTGTTTTGAACATTCCGAATAGGAGGACTTTCCGAATAAGGCATTTATTTAGAATATAATGAACTTTCCGAATAGGAGGATTATTCCGCATAGAGAAATCTTTCCGAATAGAAGCTTTATTCCGCATAGAAAAATCTTTCCGAATAGAAGCTTTATTCCGCATAGAAAAATCTTTCCGAATAGAACTTTATTCCGCATAAGACAATTCTTTCCGAATAAGAATTTTATTCCGCATAGATAAATCTTTCCGAATAGGGATCTTATTCCGCATAGATTGATATTTCTGAATAGAAGATGTTTGATTTATTCCGCATAGGCCTAATGTTCCGAATAGACTTTTTATTCCGGATAGGGATCTTATTCCGCATAGATTTATTCCGCATAGGCCAAATGTTCCGAATAGACTTATTATTCCGCATAGGATTTTTATTCAGCATAGATTGTTTATTCCGCATAGGCCTAATGTTCCGAATAGACTTATTATTCCGCATAGGATTTTTATTCAGCATAGATTGTTTATTCCGCATAGACCAATTATTCCGAATTGAATGTTTATTCCGAATAGAAGATGTTTGAATGGTTTACAAGCTTAAGGGATTAGGTCATATGTTCAATGCTTAGGTTTAAAGTCATAATGATATTCATATTTGTATGTTTCAACCTTTGTGTTTTATCTTAAGCAGAGACGATGACTAACCCTACAGTATAACAAATACAAGACACCAGAGCCACCGCCATTGCCGAAGCCAAGACTCTAAAGTTTCTTCCAAACAACTTCCGTTTGAAGGAGGTATCTCATTCTACCCATAATGGATTTAAGGTAGGTACAACCATACTTGATAAATCTCATCTAAAGCATGCGCTAAGGAGAAGTGCTTCAGTGCCCTATGACTACCTTTACGAGTTCTGGGCTACCAAAGAGAGGACGTCGAACAAAATCACATTTTCCTTGGACAACAAGCAGCAGACGCTTACCGTGTCAGACTTCAGGAAGATCTTTGGATTTCGGCCGACACTCAAAGGACTATCATACTCAGCCAACCCGACTAAGGACCAGATCATGGAAATGTTCACTGCCATTGGATGTCTTGACATACGAACCGTGTCTGAGTTTACTACTGCCAAAGTTGGTCAACCATGGAAAGCTATTTTTGGGATTCTAAGCCGATGTTTCACACCCAAAACAACTGGGTTTGATGCTGTTCGTCCGCCAATCATCAAGATGTTTTATGGTATGTTCAAAGGTATGGGTATTGATTATGCATCATTGCTATGGGAGGAGTTTACTTTTCAACTCTTCACAAACACGAAGGGTAAGGTTAAAAGTTACCAGTACCCTAGGTTCATTAAGCTGATCATACATTACTTTATGGAAAACGATGCATCTATTGATAAGCGTGCAGGTAGTCGTCACCACACGATAGATGATGATGATTTGGTAGACTTAAGGCATGAGACTCATTCGAATACGGTTATTCCTGGTCCCATTCCCAGTCATCTTCTGACCGATGAGATTATCGCATCTGATGATTACAAGAACTTGCTACAAGAAATTGAGAATCAACGAGCAAGCATTCTAGCAGGTGAAGACTCATCTACCACGGTTAAGAGCAAAGGTAAACGGAAGCAAACAGCTTTACCTGAACCCAAAGCCAAAAAGAAGAAGACTGCAGTTAAGAAGGGAAAGGGTACGGCTGATGAGTTAGTTCTCCACGATGAAGAAGATATTGATGATCCTACTCTTAACAAGGCTGAGAGAAAAGCAATGAAGATAGCTCTTGAAAGGAGTAGGAGAGATACGGGTGGTAGTGGTTCGGGTGCTCAGATGAATATTGAAGAAGAGTACGTGGAACCAGATGATGTTTTTGAGTTTGGATCACCTGAAAAGTATTCTACTTCGAAGGAGACATCCACCCCCTGTTTCAGCAAGTGTTGAAAAAGAGTCTACTCAACCTTTAGCAACTCAACTTCCACCAATACAACCCTTACCAACCAGACCGGTTTCAACACCATTTCTTCCACCACCAATAACTCCCATCCTTAGTACCGTAGTAACAACCGAGCCTATTCCATCAACCCATAGCAGCTCTGCAACATCTACAATGGCTGCATTGGTAATGGCCGAAATGTTGGATAAACATACGGATAATCACAAAAGAGAGATGGATGAACTTCGCCAAGAGCTACATAGACGAGTTCAAAGTGAAGAAGCATCTAGGAAAGCCCAAGAAGAGATGCTTGCTAAGTTTGCTGCCGAGATGGAATTGACGCGAAAAGCTCATGCAAAAGAACTAGCTCAAGTTAAGAAGGCTGAAGCTGATAGGCATGAAGCACGAATTACGAGACTTCGAGCTATTAAGGATAACTATAAAGAGCAGAAAGAAGCTCTTGAAGCTACTATTGAGGAGAGAGTGAAAGAATCCGTTGAATCCATTATGCCTAAACTGCGTGATGAATTGAAAACACTCGCTGCTGATAACTTGATGATCAAGTCATCCAATCCTTCTAAATCCGCCTACAAAATTGCCTGTGACTTGACGGATTTTGAGCTAAAGAAGATCCTCAAAGCTCGTATGAGGGAACTTGGATCGTTTGATAAATCTAAGATTCAACGGATACTCTATAAATCCCTGAATGACGCTATCATGGAGGATGATAGGTTGTTCAAGACGTTTGGAAGTGTGGTACCCTACCACATTCTCCCTGAGGAAGAAAGGGAAGAGAGTGAAGAAGAAGAGGGTACTGGTGAAGAAGAGGAAGAAGAAGAAGAAGAAGAAGAAGATAAGGATGATGATGATGAGGATGATAATGATAAGGATGATGATGATGATGAGGATGATGATGACGATGATGATGATGGCGTTGATGGTGGTGATGGTAATGAGGAGAGTGTTAGGGGGAGCAACGGGGATAACGATGAGGATGATGATGGGGGAAAACAACCTAAAGAGGGAGATAAGGTTACCAGCTCCAAGAAACCTGCTAAGTCTGGAACCAAGTCCAAGAAAGATGCAGCGTAGAAGGACAAATCAACATCAACGGAATCAAGACGATCTAAGTGGCGCCACGATGTGAATGCTACTACGGCGTCATCGATTCCTGGTACATCTATGGCTGTATCTTTACCTATTACCACTAACCCTATTAGTCCTGTTGTTGTTGCTCCTGTGATTGCAGAATCAGTAACGGAACCTGAAGCTGCACAACACTCACCTGTTCATGACACCGCTGAGATGCCTGAATCAGAACGCGTTTCTACTCCTCTACAACAAGCACAACAATCTACGGTTCCTGAACCAAGCACACGAGACTGGGCAGACACGTTGGAGATTGACGAGACTGCACCGCCACAGGCTTGGATCACGGCAGCGGCGCAATATGATCCGATCACAGACGCTGACAAAGATGTTTTGTATCTCCGTATCCGCAGTCCGATTGACTTATGTGCATTTCTTGCTCATGAGTATAAGACTTCGGTTACTCCATCTTTGGTGAAGAAAGCGCTGAAGGATAAGAGACTTCGCGCCAAAACCCGGTTAACCCAAATGGAGTTCGAGTATTATGCCGATAAGATCCTGAAAGCTCTGAATACCGTTCAACGGCCAGGTCTTCATGAATCAGAAAGAGCTCCACCTCCACTTAATCCTACTCAAGATAATCAGATAGCTCTCGACTTCTTCGTCACCTATGATCTTGAGTATCTTCTGAAGGGTTCATCAAAGTACGCAACATCTTTGACCTTGCTGAAAGCTGCCAACTGGGGGACAATACCCTGGATCGAGGAAAAGGTAAATAGACTCTGGGTCCCAAGGGTAACTCGTAATTATGATATGTATGTTGTTATAGGTGCATCTCATTGGGACGAACGAGTCCAAAGGGCGTACAGGGGTTGCTGCCTAGTCAATTCTGGAAGCAACGTTAGATCCGATATCCGCATCTCCAGCATCTTAGGGTTGAAAACTGAAGCCAAGAATGGCTATTATCATGTGACGGAGATTCGTTTGAAAAGGGAGGATGACAGAGAATACAAAATCCAGCAGGGAGATTTTTCTATCATTCGCCTTGAGGATATCGAAGATATGCTGCTTCTGATGACCCGAGATCAACTCACACATATTCCTCGTGAAGACCTCATTGCCTTGAATACAGCACTTCGTATGTTTACACGAAGCGTTGTTATCAAGAAACGAGTTGAAGATCTTCAGTTGGGAGTCGAAAGCTACCAAAGGAAGCTCAACTTAACCCGTCCAGTGAATCAAGTTCTACCTCAACATGTAGATAGATGTCCCTATACCGGCATTTCCGTCCCGAATTGCGGCATTTTCTACTTGAATAGTCGAGGTTTAATGAAGTTTATGAGGGTGGGTGAGCTTTATAAGTACAGTGATGGGACTCTTTTACAAGTCAGAGGAAAGTTGGAGCATCTTAACTCGGGTGGGACTTTGCCAGAGATGACGGAGGATTGGCATCAGGGTTATCGGCAAATGGCGAAGTACGTGATCAAGAAGATTGATCAAAAGCTCCGTGAACGTAGATTGATGAGGAGCTTGGAAAGATTCGTTGGTGGTAGACCATATTTAGTGCACCACAAGCTACTGCAACGATCCATCTAATGGGTCGTACATTTCAGGTCCACTTTATATTGGTTTTTCAATTGTGAATATGTATATTTGTGAATATTGTGCTTTTGCGGCTTGATGTAGTGTTAAGGTATGATAATTTTTCAAGAATTTCTCACGAGATTCTAAATCTTTCAAAATATATCATACTAAAGCACTACAACTATCCCTTATTAACTTAAGGGGGAGCATGAACATGTTCTATGGCCAAACATCGATTTCATTTTTACCCAAAGACCGGTTAATCCATTCAATATCCCAAATATTAATGGTTAACATTTTGGATAAGGGGAGAAAATGGGATTAAGGAGATTTAAATGATACTTGGCTAAAAGATGAAAAAGACTTAACGATTATCCAACTTAATATGTGTAAAGCACGTTTTAAGGGGGAGCGTTTTTTGATGAACAAAACACCTAAGGTACAAAACTTTTGATCTCAATATCACAAGTACCTTAAGTGATTTTCAATGATTTTTCATGGTGGCAATTCCTTCCCAAAACACGCTTAATTCACGACGAATGTGGTGACAAAAGGGTGGTAGGAATAGGTTTAGTCCAATGATTCATCAGAGCCGATGGAATCTTCCCAAGGACAATTCCCTAGATAGAATTAGAAGTCCTAGGAAAGATGGAGAAATAATGTGAACGTAGTTGAATGCCGACCAAGTACTTAAGCTAGCACTGGAACAATCACAACAAGGTGCTAGTGATGACGTATTGGTAAGCATTGAAGGGGTTGAAGAATGAAAAAGAATTGTAAAGATAAAGGGTGTAAAGAAAGAAGCCCTCCTTACAACTTTAGGCAGAAACCGGGTCAATACATATGCTATTGAGGTCATTTTTGCTAATGATTCTCGGTATTGAAGAAAGACGTCATGGACCCAGTGATGCAATGCACAACCCTTCCCAGCTAACTCAAATATCTCTCAAAAGGTATTTGTTTTAATCACACGGAGATCAACATGTTATCTATTGGTTTATTCACTCCGAATAGACTGGTATTGAAAAGGTGGCACTCCTCTCCAGCCATCGCTCACTAAATCAAAACGCACAATCGAGTCTAGAGCCAAGAGATCATCAAAAGTCTCATTAGGACACTTTCCATTTATTCCTTGCTTTCTCACACACTGTGAAAAGTAAGAGATTTTCATGAGTCCTACGCAGTATTCCTGTAATATTGCCAGAACATCCGAGTAATACGCAAGTATTACAATGAAGATGGAAATCCTGCTTGAGCCAACATCAAACAAGCTCATGGTAGGTTACACGTGTGGTTCTTTTAGAACCAATCTTGTGAAAAACTGGAAAGAAACAGTGGTTTAATTCTTAATTGAACTTAAACTCGTTCCAGGCCTCTACGCATTATCATATGATCTTGCCAGAACACTCAGAGTGACTCTTTATTGATCACAGTGACGAGTGGAAATCCTTCTAGTGTTAACATCAAACAGCACTTGGTAGGTGACGTGCAAGATTCTTTATGAATTGAGCTCGTGACAACTGGAAAGCAACGATGGTGAAAATCTTAATTGAGATTCACTTGTTCCAGGTTTCATGAATTGACGGCTTCAAATCACAAGGATAAATTATCCAAGTGATTCACTCTTTATGTTCGCAGTCAGCTTTGGACGGTCGAATAAAGAGAACGGGTTTACCCGCGAAATCCTGTCAGGAAGTTACTTAATTGAAACTATCCGTCACGGGTACGATATCTAATATCGTCCAACGGTCTTCACCGACCGGAGGTAAAATGCTACCGAATTAGAATAAAATGTTTAAAGCCATTTTATTCGTGTCGTTGCTGTGTACCTGTTAAAGACGGTGGTGTTGCTGTGTACCTGTTGAAGACGGTGGCGTTTCTGTGTACCAGTTAAAGACGGTGGTGTTGCGGTGTACCTGTAGAAGTCGTTCCCACATGCTTATGTCTTTCTGCATCAAAGTTCAACAAAAATTCAAGAAAGTACAAGATGAAGTCTTCCGCTGTAACAAACTTTGAAACTTTCGAGAATTCAACAAAAAGACATAAGTGTGTGGAACATGGAGTCACGAGGAGGCAAAATTCACAAGTAGGCAAAAATCGCATGTGAAAGGCCAAAAGAACAATGCTCTCAAGCCAAAGCCAAAAAGATCAAACCAACATGTTCACAACAAAAGAAAGAAAAGAAGAAAAGACTACGAGCTAAAGAACGAAGACTTAGTATAGTATGCTAGGTTTAGAACTTTGTAACGTGGAGTGACCTCCCTTAGGGGGAGATTGTTAGAAATACGTTTTAACGTATATTATAAGTATCGGTCACTCCACAATATGATTTATGTTGTAATAGCTCGTAGTTAACAAATAGTTAATTGTTACTTATTAAGTTAAGTAAGAACCGGTCCATGGGCTTGTCATGGACCGGCCCAAGCCCAATGTTGCTTGGAAGTATAAATACCCCTTTCCACCATGGAAAGGGGTTGGTTTTTGTTCATTTGAAACTTTCATATTAATAAAATAACACATAGTTTCTCTCACTTTCTCTCTCTAGTTTCTCTCACTAGAAAACATCAACCCACTTCATAGATTCATAGGTTATCAATATTCTACATAAACTAAATAAACTTGATAAATATATTAAGTATAAATTAAATTGTTTAAAAAAAATACCATGTCTCTTTTAAGGAGACAAATGTGTCTTGTGAGGGGAAACAGAGAGCATATAAAGTGTAGTTACAAATCAATCTGAAAACATGCGCGTCGTCTATACTCTCGACGTAAAAGGGATAATCTCGACAGTTTTTCGATGGAGATAACGGGTTAAATAGTAGCTTTCGGGGTAAATCACAAGTACCCTCGGGTAGCTATCTGGGTGATCGATAAGTAGGTGTTTTAAGTTTTATAAACCGATGTCGTTTGATAGGTTAAAACCGGGTTCGAAATAAGGGTCGTGAAGCCAATTTAAAGGATAAAGTTTTTAACGAGTCATTTTCGATCTCGTTTACGGTTCTCGATAACGACTTTTGCGTCAAACCAAAAGTAGTCTTGTGTAGACGACATTGCCGTCTACAACTTTCATTGTTTAACCGTCGTGGGGCGAGGTCGTTTTGATGGTCAAAAGTGGATCATAATCGGTCGAGGGAAGACTAGTTTAAAGCTTTATAAAAAAAGGAGTTTTCCACTGTTCGAAAAATATTTGCCAAGGCTGGAAACCTTGCCAATGTCAATTGTATATAAAAATATCACGTTTCACAGCCTTGTTTTTCAAGGGCTGTCCCGGCCTCGATACTCGACGATATTGCGTAATTCTTTTTGCATTTAAAACTATATACTAGTGGCTATGTATCGAGCTATCAATCTCGACCCATAACTGACCATGTTGTCTTATATTAACGTTAAAAAATCGTCGTTTTATTCGGAATAGTTTTTACATCTTCAAATGATTTACAATTTCAGTTTTTAGAGGCTAAGTATCTTCCTCATTTATATACTCAATTCCCTTGGTTCCTTTTTGCTACCCAACCTCGACACTATGGATTTCAACACATGATAGTTAGTCTAAGCTATTAGTCATTATCCTAGTCGTAACCTTCCCTAAAAGATTTTAGGTGGATGGTTCGCAATAAGTCGAACTCATATTCATAGTATACAAAGCTAATGTTTCAAAACGTTTCTCAAGCACATGGTGTTCAAGGGACTAAAATGCATTTTATGTAAATGAAAAGAGAGCATATACTCACAAGCAAGGATGAACGAGAAGTGTGATTCAAAAACCTAACGAGATAGAAACCAAACGATTTAACATCCCGTCTTCTCGAGATCACCAATGAACTATAAAGAGTGTTTGTTCCTTTCTCTTGCCCACGTCAGCCTTAAAATGGAAAAGAAAGAAATAAAGAAAGTGTTGAGAGTTTTCTTGGTTTCCTTACGTCCGCTACCAAGGAGAAAGGAGAAAGAGTTGTGTGTTATTCAAATGTGTTAAGAGGTAAAATAGTTACTCTATATATAGGGAAAGAAACTAGTTAGGAGTAAAACGTTTATAGTTAGGTTTTATCTAGTTTAGTTAGGATGAAACCATTGTTTAACCATGGAAGTAACATGGATAAGTGCAAAGAAAAATAGGGAAGGGAAAACGAGGATTAGTACGCATAGGGAAGAAGAAGATAGTTTCCCAAGGCTTGACTTGTTAAAGATATGTTGGGTAAGAGTATTGTTTGGTAGTTATTGTGGTAGAGAAGAGAACACAATTATGGGAATAGGTGAAGGGTACACAAAACGTGTAAAGTAAATGAAGAAGAGGGGACCGGCTTTATTTTTATTTAGATAGTATTTTGGTAAGAAAATAATGTGTTATTATATCTAGTTAAAAGTATTTTGTAGACAATGAAAAATGCAAGTGTTTAAATATAAATTGTTGGTAATTGAATGAATGTTTGTGTTAAGAAACATTCAAGTGGTACTTGTTTCAATAGGTTTGGCTTGAGGGAAAACATGAGGAATTTCTAAGTGTGTCGAATTCATATTGGGTAGATGACTCAGTATGCGTATCGAACTTAATTAACAGAATTACGTTGGTGTAAATAATGTCGACCCCTAAAATAGAGTTTCCTAGCACGTAATGTAAACGAATAGTAGTCATTCAAGTAATAACTTTTCATGATTGTCATTCATAGAAATTTTAAATTCGTACACAAAATACGCGTAAACAATCGGGAAGATCAATAGACAGACAAATCTAACCCGAACTATCGCGTTTTACGTAAATTAAATGGATTCAAAATTCACGTGTGTGACATTGTAATCCCTTAAATTGAGTTTTGTTCTCAAAACTAGCACGTCGATGTCGTTGTCAAAACAAGAGGCCAATTAAATTTTTATCTTCCTTTCATGGTGTTCAAGGCGTTCGTTTTTATTTTGTTTGTTGCTAAGATTAAAATTACTGTAATCTTGTTAGGATTAAAACGAACGAAAATTTCTTCCGACTTGTACATGGTTCTATAGCGTTCCCTAAGTCTTTTCTTGTACGTCAAGTTTTTCTCGGCGACGTCAATTTTGTTTAGTGAGTTTTCTCATTCATAAATTTCGCGTCATCGCGCGTATTTCTTTTATTTAAAGTGTTGCGTATTGTCATCTTTCTCCTAGATGACTATATATCGCACATTTGAAAATCATTCCACATAGTTTGATTAATCCTGTTCATATTAACCGTCTACTTGGTAGTGATAAGTAGCGTATGCGTCACGGTTTCTTGAATTAGTTCCCAAAAATCTAGATCTATTGAGCGTCCTGATACATGGTGGTCAAGACATTTCTTCTTTTTATGTGACATTCAATATTAGATAATTTCGTTAATTAATCAATTTAGTTTGCGTTCCTCCTCGTTTATCTCCTTTTTCATGGAGAGGAAAACGGGTGCATAATTTATAATATATTTAAATCATAGTTCGTTCGGATTCCTACTATGAGGAAAGTATATAATATTTCTTAAGCCTATGAGTATGAAGTGATGCTCAAACATCGTTAGGTAAAATAAATTTTTGTCCGTGTGGTTTTGGTATTCCAATTATATACAAAAGCAGGCTTATCTTGACCCAATTGTTCTTTAACATTGGGTTATTTTACGGCGAGTTCTGAATATACGTTAAATTAGGGTTTTACTCAAATGACGTTTCGTTCTTCTCATTATTATTTAAAATTTGTTTTCGGTTTTCCAACTCTAATCTATTTGAGTTTAGTTGTCGTAAAAAACAAGTGGTGCTCTTAGTATTTGCGTGTCATATACGCTTTTGTATGTAATAGTGGTGAAGAAAATAATTATACTAGGTTTACTCGTATCGCGTACTCGACGTTCTTACTTAAGACGGTAGAAAAATGTTCGACGTTCATAGCACATAATAAATTTTTCTTTGACGAATAGGGCAACTTGAATATATTCTAATAATACTAATATATTTCATTTTTACGATGACTAATATGAGCATGCTCACGTTCGACCACGATCATACGTAGTTGATCAGGCTACGTACGTCTCGGGACCAACGGTTGCATCCTCCTTTTCATCATAATTTAACTCTTTGAGGTTGTAATTTATATATTGGTAGTCCATAGTTAATTTCGTTTGTTACCATCATTCACTTTCACAATCAACAAATTAGTCAATAGTTCATTTTATTTGTTATCATTGCTCACTTTTAACAATCAACAAAATAATTTGCATACTTATTTGTACTAGTTCTCGTCAAGTTTATCAATAGTTTACGTCTTCCAAATCAAGTTGTTCGAAAAAATAGATTTTCCTAAAACTTTTCATGGTAGTCTCTACTAAAAATGTTTAAACATTAGTCGCGGTGTTTTGTTGGTCGTCACGCCAGATTTTCCAAAACTTTGCATGATAGTCTATATCAAAACATTTTGTCATCAATTGTGTAGTTTTTGTCAGTAATAACTTTACTGATTTTACCAAAACGTTTTATCAAAATTTCTAAGATTCTTACTAATAAAGTTTTCGGTGATGGTTCCTTCAAAGAATTTTTTTAATAATGTTTTCCAAAAATATTTTATAAAACTCCTTTTCAAAAAATTTAATTTTTCTCCGACATATATAAAAATATGGTAGGATAAAAATAATTTATTAAGTAAAAGTTTCACAAGATATAATGATAACCTTTTTTAAAAATAACTGGAAACAATTTAATAAAAGGTTTTAAAATACGATTACATAACCCAATTTTTGTTGGCGGTGACATCGACGGATGTCGAGTCATTTGATCTTCATAAAAATAAATTATTTAATATTTCATATCAGCCACTCATTTCGATCACTGAATTTTCCAGAGCTTTAATGATGCTTTATTACATCTCAGACACTTCGGTCAAATTGTTTTTATCCCAAAATTGTTCAATTTGTTTAATCCGATCAACTAGTTAATTCCATCACAAGAATTTTCATCATAAAAATTGTTCATTTTCTTTTTATCTGCCGTTTGTTCATAATCATTTTGTAGACTTTTTATGTTCGACACGCGCTATTAGGGTTTCTAAGAAGTGACCACAATTCACATCTAGGGTTCTCAAGCTTTGTGATATGCGATAACCCATTTAATTTAAAATATGGCATAAGCCGAGTTCTTCCTTTAATATTAGTTGTTATATCATACTTTGTAAATTTATAATAGCTTCTTAGCAACTTAGTTGCAAACCAATGGACTAGAACTTTTAGATTCGTTTTTGTACAATTTATTTCTACATAAATTTCTCCTTGATATGCATTCACTTACGTGTCGGCCTATTTCCATATAGCTTTCCTATTTTTGTATTACTAATTTATATTTGTTCCTTATAGTATTTTCTGGGGTATTACAGGAGTAATACTTTGTGTAGAGTATTTATCGTCGTATGTTGCATAAAAATAAAGACGACGACTCTCATTATTTTAGTGTTCGCACACCATGCAAACTAATGGAACTAATGTACTGTACTAGTCAAACGTCAATGAGGTAATCACCTTGTCAGATCATGTAAGTCTTATCCATCCCCGAGGAAATTCACTAAAAATCTTAAGCTACGTTACAACTAGCACTTGACTAAGCCTCGCAACCCAGTCAAACAAGAACAGCCTTGAGGTCTAGTCACGTATT
Organism: Glebionis coronaria; assembly: GCA_025667525.1. Classification (NCBI taxonomy): domain Eukaryota; kingdom Viridiplantae; phylum Streptophyta; class Magnoliopsida; order Asterales; family Asteraceae; genus Glebionis; species Glebionis coronaria. Next base: position 180,050,593 of record CM046879.1, read on the forward strand.
AGTCGTTAAACTTCTTAACATCTTTGGTGAATTTACTCGTCTATAGATATTACTCACACAATTTAACATTGATTAAACCTACACAAAACTCATCAAATATGTTGTACCCTAACCATCAAACTAATCACGCAACATGTAAATTCATGAGGTTCACCCATCCTCAAGAACACTTATGTTAGCCTCAAAATATTGAGTCAAACAAGAATGCTCGGCATAGTTTATTATTGTAATATTCATTAGAACGTTGTAATAGTTAGTTAAATAGTCGTGGTTCACGGGCTTGGATTTAAGCTACTTAAAGCTCAAAAGACAAGCCCGGTCTAAACAATATAGCCCATTATGGTTACATGTAAGCCCGACTATATAAGGCTCTTCCTAGCATGTTAGGAAGGGTGGATTGTTCATTTTGTATTCTCACTCTTCTAATCTAATATCACCTAGTTTCTTCATCTTCTCTCTACTTTCTCTCACTACTTTCTCTCTCTAGAAATTCATATCTTTTCATCTATATTCTATCATTAATCATCTAATAACATGGGACAACATTTGGTATCAATCGCCAAGGGTAGATTGTGTTTGGTTGTTGGTTATTAATTTGATTCGTGTGATTTTTTCCTCTCAATCATCACGAATTAATTTTTTAGTGTTTTCGAGCTCTAAATCTTGATGTAAATCATTTACATAGATTTGGTAGGGATTTGGTTAAGTTTTTGTGGTTAAAATCGCAAGTTTTTGAGGTGTTTGGATTGGTTTTTGAGTTACGGTTCGTAAACAGCATCAAGAACATTCCGAAGATATATCTTCGAAAAGGGGTTTTAATATTCCGAAAATAGGTATTTCGGAAAAGGGTTTTGCTATTCAGAAGATATTTCTCCGAAATAGTGTATTATCCGAAGATATTTCTCCGAAAAAGTGTATTATCCGAAGATATTTCTCCGAAAAAGTGTATTATCCGAAGATCTCAGGTACAATTTTATCCGAAAAAGCCAATTTATTCCGAAGATAGTACATTATTCCGAAAATCTCAAATTCTATGAAAACATCACTTATTCCGAAAATCTCAAATTCTCTGAAAACATCACTTATTCCGAAAATCTCAAATTCTCTGAAAACATCACTTATTCCGAAAATCTCAAATTCTCTGAAAACATCACATTATTCCGAAGAAAAGCTATTATTCCGAAGAAGGTATTCTTTTCCGAAATTTTCACTTTATTCGAAAAAGTGTTATTTCTCCGAAAATCCCATTTTTCCGAAAAAAATCCAATTTTTCCGAAAAAGGAGTTTATTCCGAAAAACTTCCATTTATCCGAAGAAGGGTCATTATTCCGAAGAAGGGTTACTTATTCCGAATATATACCAATATTCCGAAAATAGGGATTTTTACAAAAGTGAAATTTTTTAACAAACTTTTAGTTTTTGGATTCGTGTGATTTTTCGCCTTCAAATATTTGGTTTCTTGTGAAGACAATTTTTAGGCGATTAACATTTTTCATCGACAACAACAATCACAACACATCTACTTAAGATCCATTTTCACTTCATCGATTTCAAGTCTCTAGATATGGATTCTACTCAAGAGTATCGTGTCACAAACAACAATATCATGGTGGCAGGTAACAAAGAGAGACCACCAATGCTTGTGTCTGGTCGTTATGCTCAATGGCAATCACGTTTCATACGATACCTTGATACAATACCTAATGGTGATGCCTTGAGGAAATGTATTACTCATGGACCATATGTAATCAAGAAGATATCAATTCCTCCAAGACCAGCCACTGATACTACTGATGCAGTACCCGCAAGTGAACGTGATGAAACAAGATCCGATCTCACACCTGAAAATTATGCTTGGCATGATGCGGAGAAGGAAGCCATCTATATGGTTCTAAGTGGGATTGGAGATGATATTTACTCCACGGTTGATGCATGCCCTACTGCACATAAAATGTGGACTGCTATTGAACGCTTGCAACAAGGAGAATCACTCAACAAACAAGATGTCAAAACAAACTTGTTTTGGAACTTTGGCAAGTTTACTTCAAAGGATGGAGAATCAATTGATTCATACTACTCCAGGTTTTATAAAATGATGAATGACATGACAAGAAATAATCTGCAAGTCTCCACCATGCAAGTCAATGTTCAATTACTTCAACAACTTCAACCCGAGTGGACACGGTTCGTCACTTTAGTAAAACAACAAGAAAAGTTAGACGAGGTCTCATATCATCGACTCTTTGATATCTTGAAGCAATTTCAGAATGAAGCAAATGAGATTCGAGCTGAACGTGTTGCAAAGACGGCTAATCCACTTGCTTTAGTGACTACCACTCAACATGTTCAAGACCATCGCTCTCGTGCTCCTAAGCCATACTCCACTACATCATCCTCACCACGATATTCCACATCATTCAAGTCTTCATCATCCACAAGATCACGCGGCAAAGTGCCAAGAGCACCATCACCACCATCTGAGTCTTCTTCTGAAGAAGATAGTGATGAAGACCAAGCTCAAAAGAATCGAGAGATGAAACAACAAATTGCTTTCATATTGAAGACTTATCAGAAAATCTACAAACCTACCAACAACAATATTCGAACATCATCTAACACAAAGAACCAATATGTTGAGAGTCCTCCAAGGTATGACACACGTCGACGTGGTGAAAGTCCTTCTAAGTATGATCGACATAATCCAACGCATGTTGAGGGTTCTGCAATGTATGATCGACAAACTGCCAAGTATGATACTCAGAGGATTGCTGCTGCTACTGGGAATAGGGAAACGGTTGGAAGTCAAGTGGTTCAGCAAAGTGGGATTCAATGTTTTAATTTCCAAGGTTATGGGCATATGGCAAAGGAATGCAGAAAGCCAAAATAGGTTAGAGACTCCAGCTATCACAAGGAAAAGATGCTGCTATGCAAGAAGATGGAAGCAGGGGTTAAATTGTCAGCTGAGGAAGGAACAATGCTTGATGACACTGATGATGAAGACTCCGATCAAGAACTCGATGCACATTACTCGTACATGGCAAAGGTTGAAGAAGTTCTCAAAGTCACTGAAGATGACAACGGTCCTATCTTTGACACTGAGCCAATCGATAAGGTACACACTACTGACGAATATAATGTGTTTGGAGATACTCATGAGCATAGTGATCTACCCAATACCATTAATGACACATGTATGATGGAAACGGTTGATAGTAATACCATACCTAATTCATTAGACATGTGCAATAATGAGTCTGAGGATGATCAACATGCAAATGAGTATGATGAAGAGGAACGTTTTGCTCTTGCTAATTTAATTGCCACTTTACAACAAGATGTTAAAGAAACAAGACACAGTCACAAGCTAATGTAGTATTTTTTGTGCAATTATCGTTTTCTCCTCGACTCACTCGAATTGATATCGGATTTAAACGTGGATTAATTGTTCTTGGTAATTAAAACTTTAATGGGTATTTTAAAACAATTTAAAAACTAAAACTAATAAAAAACTATTCAATGTAATTAAAAGGAAAATCTTTAATTAAATATACTTAATTAAAACTAATCAAACTATTGGAAAACTATTTTAATTTTAAATAAAACTTAAATCTAATTTACTCTAATTAATTTTTAATTAAAACTTTTAATTTAAATGAAATCTATTTAAAACTAATTTTATATAAAACTAAATAAAAATAAAAAAAACTAATTTATAAAAGCAAATTTAAAATTTCTAAAAGTAACAAAAATATTTATTTTGTTTATTTTTTTTAAACTTTATAAATGAAAACTTATAAAAAACTTTTTATTAAAATTTAACTAAAGATACTTATAATTAAACCTATTAATAAAACTGCAGCAACTTAATAAACCTATATTAATTACAAAATCCGTATTTAAACACAAATAGAGGTCTAAACTAGATGGTTAAGGCGTTGGGTTGTTGTACGACAGGTCACAAGGTCGAGTCCTAGGAAGGACGTTTTTGCAATGATTTTTTATTATTATATGGAATGCTGACAGACAGACCAAATGGATCTGTTGCTTAACGCAGCAAATATAAGCAACTAAACAAGACCAAATAAGCAGATAGAACTAAAAAGAAAAATAAGCAGCTAAACACAAACAATAAGCTAATAGATATTAAACTGAAAATAAGCAAATAAAATTATACTAATCAGCAACATAAATCAATCAGCAACTTATCAAATAAGAACCTAAACTTAAATCAACAAATAAGCACCTAAACTTAAAGACTTAAAAATAAGCAAATCTAAACTCAATCAAAAGCAGTAAAGTAACTATAAGTAGAATCAGATATATAAAATTCAAAAGTAACTCAAATAAAATCTGACTTAAACAAGAACAGACTTATCTACTTCTGATATAACCAATCCAAAAAAATAAGCAACAAAAACAGTAAATCTAATAAGCAAATAGCACAATAATAACCGAAATAAGCTAATCTACGCAAATCTTAAACAAACTCAAATACCAAATCAACTAACTCAAATCCAAATAAGTAAATTAAGCAGATCCAAACATACTCAAATCCAAACAGTGATACAACTTAAACAAAACTTATAAACCGAAACTTAAACTAACATAAAAATTAATCTAAAAATTAACATAAAAATAAAAAGAGGGAAAGAACCTGGTGACGAATCCTTTGCGAAGTAGACGAGGCGCTGAGCCGTCTAATCGAATCAAACACCACCTTGAACTCGAATCATCACCATCGAACCATCAAAATCATAAAGTATCAACTCTCGAACCAATCAATCAACTCGAACCAGTTTTTATAAACTTCCAGTAGGGAAGATTTATATCCACTTTTTACTTTACTTTTATTAATTTAACCAAAAAGCAGATTAAAGAGTAAATTGCAAATAAATTTAAATTATAAAAGAGACAAAATTAAAACTGAAAATAAATTTTATTAATAATAGAAATTCATTACAATACTTTTGAAAGGAAATTACAATTAATCTAAATCTAATTTTTGCAGAAAATAAAAATAAAATAAAAAATGGCACACATGATTACACATTTGATGGGGGTTTTATAGAGAAACCCTAACTTCTTCTTGATGAAACTTGGTGAGCAAGTAGAACAATCCTGGCCGCTCTTTTCTTCTCCTCTCTTCTCTGTCTTGATCAACGGTTGAAAATATGCCTCTTGCACACGGATTGCCAACATGGCACATCTGTGTTTCTTTTGTGCTAGTTGGTTGCTGAGGTGGATAATAAGGATTGGAGGATGGGTTGTGGTGAGGTGTGAGAACCAATCACATGAAGGGAAAAGGGCCACGTCTATTGAGGACCATAAATATCTAATTCCGGTTTTCTTGGGAATTATTTGGGTTGCGTGTGACTTCACGCGCCTTGAATAGTAAAGCCCCGATTGGATTTTTTATCTAGGGTTTGTGAGGTGGTGGTTTTAACTGTGTTTATTTGGGTGAGGGAGAGATGAAAAGTGAGGGTTTCTTGTTTGTATCAGAGGTATAAGGTGGGTAAGAGTGAGTAGTTAAATAAACAAAACGTGTGGTTGAATTATTTATTTAACCGTTCTATTTTCTTGATTTAATGGGCTATGAAAAACCCATAACACCCCGTCTTTTTGTTTATTTGTTTTAAGATTGGGCTTGTGGCCCAAAGTGACAAAATACTCCCATCCGTGTCTTAATTGTAGGATTGGGTCATGATTTGGGCCTTTGACCCAAAGATAGTTAATACTTGCATCCTTTTTGGGCTTTTGGGCCCAATAGTCCAATGTGGGACCCACAAGCCCATTATCCTCATAAAAAGTTAAATCCACTAAAATCGAGCTTGATTTGGCTTCCTTGATCTTTTCTTAAAACCCGTGTCGATTTTGCCAGCTTTCGTGATCTTTGGTACATTTTTGGTTTCTTGACTTTGTCTTTGTCTCTTTCTTGGACTTTTCTTCAACATTTGACCGTGAAATCCCGTGTTTTCTTTCCTTTTTATCTTTTGTACCTATTTCACACAAAAACACAAAACCACGCGTAATTCCGACTTTTACGATATTAAACACATGATTAGGTCTTGTTTTTCCTTGATTTTAGTGGCAAAAGGATAAGTGTTTACACACTTATTAAATCCCCTACACTTGACCATTGCAATGACCCTATGCAATGCATTTTTTTAAAGCATAAAGTTACATTTTCCTCATAATTAATCCATCTTGGCCTTTATTAAGATATACTATTACTACTACGATGAAAAGATAAAAACTTTAAAGGAAACGAAAGTTATAACAATTTATTAACATGGAAATTATTTGACGGAAGAAACTCGTAAAGAAATCTAAGACTTAAATTAGGGCTTTGGTGTCATGAATATTAATCACCCTCAAGTTTCACGTTCCCCATACCAAGCTTAAAAACGAGATAATTGTTTACCATAAGTTCTTAAGTTAAAACCACTTATATAAGATAATTGTGTAATACTCTTTATCCAATTCCTAAGTTGTATCTCTAGCTTTTAAGGATTGTCATTCACCCGTAGGCTCATTTAAGTTATTTGATAATCATTAGTCCAAAAATGAAGGCAAAACGGTGCAAAACCGACACTCAAAACCTAACCTCGTCCTAAAAAACGTTGTCACTAAAGTAAGCCCACATCAAGGATGATTTAACACGATTTGGAGAATAAATTCTCGGATCCAAAATTTGGCCAATAGTACTACTTATTAATTATTCCTCCAAAGTCATGTAGACTTTATGTGGAGTTTAGCAAGTTCACATCATATACCCTTAGGCTCTTTAAGATGTAAAAATGCTCCTCATCTATTGTCCACACCCTAAGGCTCCTTGAACGATAAACAAGGGAATTGATTTTTTGATCAATTTTTATTCAACACTTACCATGCCATACACCCTAAGGCTCTAATGACAAGGTTCGTGCTACATGATCCACACCCTAAGGCTCCTTGAGGTCATGTTTTAATCTTATTCTTTCTTAGTTATGATATATATAGTAGTCCAAATTCCGCAGTCCCATGGTCTGAATACCTCCTACTTAGTGGTTATGAGCCACCTTAGTCGGAAGTCCACAACGCTGGCACCCTCAATGTGTTCATGCTTTAATTACAAGGAGATAAAAGATTTGGCTAAGAGCTAAGATATCGAATCTACACCGCAAAAATCCTCATTTATTAAGCAATTAAATATACAAGCGGGGAGAAAGAGCCACAAAAACTCATATAAGCAAGATTAACCCTTAAACTTATTATCAACTCTATCATCTCTCGTTCTCAACAATTTAAAATCTCAAAGAATGAGACTCGTGGATGCTTAGCCTAATAAACCAATTAAGGTCCATATATTTAAGGATACTAGCTAGAGTAAACTTGGATAAGTAAACTCGGGTTGAGTCAAAATATTCACGACGGGCCTAAAATATCAAAGATATATAAACTTGTTAAAACCATTTTATTCATTTATTTATTTATTTTTGACTTTATTCTTGAAATATAAATACGATGCGATCACAAAATGAAAGAAAATAAATGGAAATACTACTAGGCTAAAATAGATCAAAAATTTGAAAAACGTTGAAATTTTTTTAAATTTTCCGGTTAAATGGGCTCAAATTCATGGAAAAGCCCACTAAAATTCGATAGAAGTCCCCCCTACACTTAATATAATCACTGTCCTTAATGTTTAAGCATGTGGGAGAACAAAATCCCCTACACTTAGGACATTGAGTACGTTGTTTAAATCGAGCTAAGGAAGAGACAACTAAAGTGATCAATTTTTCACGTTTTATTTATATACAAGATTGAATCACAATAGCAAAAACTTATCCAAAAAACCGGGGTACATGGGAACATGGGATCACGGGTCGCGTCAAAAACACCAAAAGTGGATCATTAAAGCACATGTCCCTGCACAACATCACAACACACAAACAACCTACTTGGCTCCCCCTACACTTATTGGTGGAAATGGGTGAAGGTGAAAAAGGGTGGAAAGGATGGAAAAATGTAAAAATCTATCCTAGTTATACGATGCTTGATTTATTTATCACGAGTCTCTAGCTCGACTCGAGTTCCCGAATATCATCATTAAAATGGGAAAATCATGGGAAAACCAAGATTTCCAAGGGAGGAAAATCTCTCCATGATAAAGGGTGAAACATAGTCATAATGAAAATCCACCCGGGTCAAACACATAATTTCCATCACAAAAGGAAATAAACCCCGAGGTGGTAAAATCACACAAGGCAAGAAAAGTGGGGTACCCTTAGTCAAAAGTTTCTTACAAGGAAATGTGTTATGGTGATATGGCAATGAAAGCACAAAAGTTTCTATTCCGGGATCAAACACCGATTCCTTAACGGGAAAATAGCAAGAGGTGTTGACATTTAAGCTCAAAATATCATCGTAATCCAAAGTGGGAAAGTCGTCCTCTTCCAAACTTAATGTGAAAACATAAGTATCATCAGAGTCATAGGAAAACTCATCCTCGTGAGGAAAATAGGTATTTATAAATATATCTAAATCCTCCTCAAATGGAATATCCTCTAAAGTAGGAATGATCTCTAAGAGTGGAGGATCCTCCTCAAAAGTCATGACTTCTAAAATTGGGGTATAAAAGTCAAAAGGAGTCTCCATAATGGAAGAATCACTCATAGAGATATGAGGTGCATTAAGATCATGGGGTGGGTTATCCAAAATAATGAGATCACTTAAAGAAGTGTCATCATCGTAAGTATCAAAGATTGGTGGATCAAAAATGGGTGGGTCAAAAGTGGGTGGGTCAAGAGATGGGTCGTCTAAACCGAAGATAGTGTGATCACTTAAAGAAGTGTCATCACTATAGGTATCATGAATAGGAGTTTCAAAATTTTGAGGCTCTAAGGAAAGGGATGAAGTTATCACAAAACCATTTTGATTAGACTTTTTAATTCCAAAAGGATTAATAAAAATCTCTTCATTATCATAATTAAGAACATCAATCATATTGACCGATTCTTTTCCATTTGATTTAGTTGTGATTTTTCCCATTTTAAAAACTTGTTGTTCATCCCTAACCCTAAGAATTAACTCCCCTTCGGCCACATCAACTAATGCTCTTCCGGATCGTAAGAATGGTCTACCAAGTATTAACGGAATACGAGGATCCATCTCATAGTCGACGACGACAAAGTCCACGGGAAAAGTGAATGTACCAACTCGAACAAAAACGTATTCGGCAATACCAACGGGGTATGCGAGAGTTCTATTAGCTAATTCGAGAGTCATGCGAGTCGGTACAAGGTCGGGTCATGATAATTGTTTCCATACCGAGAGTGGCATAAGATTGATGCTAGCGCCAAGATCCGCTAAAGCCATACAATCATCAATTTGAGGAAACGAGCAAGGTAACACGAATCGTCCGGGATCTCCTAGCTTTTCGGGAAGCTCTTTGAGAAGAATCGTAGAACAATTCTCATTTAAACGGGTGTTCACGAGCTCAACATTTTTTCTTTCTTATTAAGCAAATCTTTGAACATTTTCACAAATTTAGGCATTTGAGTAATTGCTTCAATAAGGCTAATGTTAACATTCACGTTGGAAATCATTTTCAAAAAGTTAGAAACATGAACGTCATCTTTGGTGAGCACTTTAGCCTTGTCTAACCTAGAGGGATAAGGGATATTCGGTTTAGACTTTGAAGGTTGAGAAGGAGAAGGACTCGCTTCTTGAACAACCTTATGGTTAGGCTCATTAGGCAATGGAGAACTAGTACTAGGAGTGGTAGTGGGAGGAATCACCAAAGGGGGAGTAGGATTACTCGTTATGACCTCCAGGCCTTGTCTCTCCTTTATGAGCGAAGAGATGGAAGGTCCTACTAAAGTGGCTCCACTTCGAGTAGTGATAGCACTCACATTAGCACAAGGGTTAATCTCGGTATTAGAAGGTAAGGCTCCTTGGGGTCTAAGGGCCTGCAACATTTGCACGAACTTCCTATCGGTGGACTCTTGCATTTGTTTCATAGTTCTCTCATGTTCGGTCAATTTTTGTAGAACCAAGTCCATTTGAGGATTATGCATGTTCATTTGATTATACCCTTGATTGTTAACCCCTTGATTAGGAAAACCTTGGTTTTGATATTGAGGTTGAAAACCGTTGTTATTATTAAAACCTTGGTTGAAGTTATTATTTTGAAACCCTTGATTTTGACCATTAAAATTCCCTTGATTTGCATTCCCTTGAAAACTACCCCTTTGAGGAGCTTGGTTCCTATTTTGGGCGGGTGGGGTGGTCTTTGTGGAGCTACAAAACCCAGGGGAGCCAAATAGTTAGTACTCTTATAAGACAAATGGTTAACATCAACATTTGGTTTGAAATGAACCCGCTCATTTTCATTGTTGTTATAAGCATAAACTTGTTGTTGTTGATTGTAAACCTTGTCACAATTAAAATACGAATGTGGTCCACCACAAGTCTCACACGTTTCACAAGTCTCTTTTAAGGCATTTACTTGACCATTGATGGCTTTGGTATTGTTAGCGGTTGTAGAGCAATTGATTCAATAAGCGAAGTAAGCTTATCAATTCTCTTGTCGTTCTCACTAGAACTAGCACTTGCCATAGTATCCCTAACACTCTTGGTTTGTACTTTTGCCTTATTTTCAATTATAGCCCAAGCCTCGTTCATGGATTTCACAAGAATATTACCCCCCGCGGCACTATGAAGTGAGTATTGGTCATTAAGAGTTAAACCATTGTAAAACGTATTGACTTGATGCACTTTAGTGAAACCATGTTGTGGACATTTTCTTAAAAGCTCCTTAAAACGATCCCAAGACTCACTAAACATTTCCCCATATTTTTGTTGAAAGGTAATGATGTCATTCCTTAAAGAGGTGGTCCGTGATGGTGGGAAAAAGTAGTTAATGAACTTGGTCTCTAAATCAATCCATGTGGTAATAATTTGGGGTGGTTCTTTATCAAGCCAAATCCAGGCTTGTCCCTCGAGGGAAAAAGGAAAGAGTTGTAAACGAATGGCCTCTTGTGGCACTCCATTGTATTTGACGGTGTAACACCCCATTTTGATAAATGGAATGTCACGCGTAATTATGGCGTGTCATCAAAGCATGCAAGGTAATATGTAGTAAAACATACATGACCATAGGGAAAACCGGAATCAAACATCGGTTCCCAAACATAAGCCCAAAACACAACAAAGTAAATGAACTGAATGAAAGACTAAACAAGCATAAATATATGAAGGAAACAGGAGAATAAGTCTATGGCAGCTTCCATCCTATGCATGTCCTCCAAATGCTTGAGTCTTGGGTACCTGCCGTTTTGGGACATGGAAAGGAAAGTAACGGCTGAGCAAAACGCTCAGTGCACGGATATACAATCTAGCGTGAAATAGGATAAGCATGTAACATATAACAACGGAAGACTAAGTTCTGAGTAGACTGGTTAAGTATTAAGAAAACTGGTTTTATAGTTTGAAAAGCCTTATGTTTATCTTATGAAAACTGTTTTAACATAAATATACCATAGCCCATATAGGTCATGAAAAGGTCACGTGCATGAATACTTGGAGGGGTGACCTCATCATGCTGATTAGAGGGGATGCCTCTAATTAATATACTGGTTTGGGTAGGAGGGATCAACTCCTTGTGAAGGATGCAAGGCACACACCACATTCACCATGATATACTGAATAAAACATGTAACTAGAATGCACCCATACGCCCCACCTGATATAATAATATGGCCAAAACTGAAAAGGGACGCCACGAGCAATCACTCCGCCGTGGGGAAGTCATAACATTGGTGCCTCCAATGTTATGGTTATGGTACCTCCATAACTAGGTGAAACTGGTCATGCTTGTATATGGCTATAGATTATGCTAATTTAAACATAAGCAGTTCAAAACAATAAAACAAATACTGGGGAAAACAGTTGGCTGCATACGGGGAAATCCTAAAAAGGAAGGAATGTCCATACTGAAAGGACGGGAATCCGTACCTCAAGTCCAGTGAATGAACGGAAGAAAGACTCCTACTTCTGGATCACTAACGCTACATGAATACACACGTGTATAAGTATCGATTCACTGATTACGTACTGGGTTTATGTCTCGTCTTAGCTTACTTTGTATGTTTTAGGTCATGGTTTACTGTTTAAAGCCTTAAACTGTGTTTATCTTGTATTCTGATTAACCTGTTTAAGTATTGCTGGTATTTCATGTATTATTATACTTACTGTGTCATAATAAGTAACATTCCAAAAATAGCAGGTTTCCAAAAATAGAAAGTTTCCAAAAATAGAAAGTTTCCAAAAATAGAAAGTTTCCAAAAATAGAAAGTTACCAAAAATAGAAAGTTTCCAAAAATAGAAAGTTTCCAAAAATAGAAAGTTTCCTAAAATAGAATTTACTGCTTAAAATAGATTAGTTTCTAAAAACAGAAAGTTTCCAAAAATAGATCAACTGCCTTAATTAAATAAGTTTCCATATATAGAAGGTTTCCATGATTAGATTAGCTGCCTGAAATAGATAGATTTCCATATATAGAAGGTTTCCATTAATAGATTAGTTGCCTTATTTAATTAAGTTTCTATAAATAGAAGTTTCCATATTTAGAATTAAGCTGGTTACATAAGCTAACATATAAGTCTAAGTGTTTATAAGCTTATTTCTTAAGTCATATGATATAGTGTATAGTTTAATTATTATTTCATGTATTTTAATTAAACTATAGGTTAAGCATTTTAATTAAAGTATAACATGTTTTAATTAAAATGGAATAAATTACTTAGGTTAAAATGTGTATTATTATGTATTAATAACATAACCTAAGTCATGTCTAAATTAATTAATTATAGGCATGTTTTAAATAATTAATTAATTATAACTCATAACATAAAATACTTAGGTTAAATTAATATCATGCTAAATTAATAATTAAAAATAACCTAAGTCATGGTTTAATTAATATCTCATGTTATTAATTAATTTATATCCTAAGTTCATAATTCATAATATTAACATGTAGCATAAATCATGTTTTAACCAACGAACCATGAATCGGGCATGAACTCGACACCGTACCCCGAACCAAATCGGGATTCCCCTTGGTTCCTTGCTGTCGTGGGACCCACACCACCAAACCGGGACCTTATGGTCTCGGTGGTGGTTCCTTGGCCAAGCCGTGACCCCCCCTTCGGGTACGGTTAGGCGTCGGCCAAACCAACAACCCTAAAAGCGCCCTTTTTGATTTTACCCTTTAACCAAATGCATGTTTATTTCATGTTTTTAATTAGGTTTTAAAAACATCATGTTCTTAATTAATTTACTAAATCAAATCAAAGAAATAATTAAAAAGAAAGGTTAAAAAGGTATACCGAATGTGTAGATGAATTAAGGATGAACAAACACTAATACTTGTACAATATTCAAGATCAAAATCAACAAGAACACCCCTCCTAGGTGTGTTATGGGTGGCGGCTACAAAAGGGAAAAGGAAGGAGAGGAGAAAACTTTTTAGGGTTTTTGTTTAATTTCTTGAAAAATGAAAATGACTAGCAAAATTTACCTTAACCCCCTTTCATGTAAAATTTGATGGGCTTGGCCCATCTTCCTTCCTAATTTCGTAGATATGGGGCCCACATAGGGTAACCCAAATGTTTTCCGTGTCCCGATGTTTCGTGTTTGTTCGTGGTTAAACGTGTTCGTGTTTAAAGTGTTTCTGTTTATTTTATCATGTAGTTTATCGTAATCCTAACGCTTGTAATTATATTATATGTATTTACGTAATTATTCTTGTTCGTATTTTAAATGGTGATCATGATTTAATTACATTCACGTGACATATTTATTAACTGTTTATCATGAGTTCGTACGTAATCGATACTTATCATGTCATACACGTATGCACTTGCTTGATTATTAGCACATGAATGTGATCAATACTAAATAAGGTAAGTTTTAATCTAGGACGTACGATCTTAAGGGCACTATTCATGGTAAAAGCATGCGGGTTTTACAATTCTTCCCCCTAAAAAGAATAATTCGTCCCCGAATTATAGATAACGTAACTGGAAGCAGAAACATACCCGAATCAAACCGAGAGGGTATGTAAGATTAATGAACGTACATGTGACATGGTAGAAGGAACGTGGAACGTGACATGTCTTGAAAGGACATGGAACGTGACGTGACTGAAAGGACATATCTAATTGATGAGAAAAACGGATAAAAGTCCGGATGAACTTGTCCGTTTCCAAGTGGCCTCCCTCTTGGAACGGTTCCTTCAGAAGATCTTGACACAAATGATAAATCTTGGTCCTCCTGACCTTGACTTGGAATACGAAGAAATTCTTGGTTATCAACGGAAGGTAGATCCCCTAAATTGGATCGAGGCAAATAAGAGTTAACGTGCTAGGATAACTGAAACGTTACGATGCAAGACAATCTGACTTAACTGATAATTAGAACGATGCGCGAGACATAAAGAAACGTAGTACGTGAAAATTTTTGAACGTGATACGTGAAAAATTTTGAACGTGCTACGTGGAGATATGGCGAGTGTAGTATGAGTAAACATATCGTGATCCATGATACGTGTAACATATTTTGATAATGATATGAGGAACGTGGAATGAACATGACATGTGAGACATATCGTGATCATAGAATATAATGGCGGTAACGCCAAACGCTACAAGGTGAGACATGGAATATGACGTGAAACGTCTATCAGATGATGGAGAGTTATACTAAACTTGGGTCTGGTCTCACAAGTTCTTGCAAACTTCCCAGAATGAGAAAAGAAATGAACGTAAAATCGTAAGCCAAAATACGATCATGAACGTGAATAGTGTCATGAACGTGAGCGCGAAAGCAAGTCGTGGAATGAAGACGTGAAGTAAGTTAGGAGTACAATTACGAATCTTTGTCTGACCCGATAGCTGAGGGATTGCCAAGTGATCGGATGAGCCTTGGCTGGAACATGTTCATTCAATCTGTTGGTTCTGAAATCCGTACGGATGTAAGGATTCTGCAGACTTGATCAAACGGTTGACAATAACCCAGATAACATCATGCTTCTTCTGAGTTTGCTGAAATCTGGTAACTAAAATCCATGGAGATCTTGTCCCTTTTCGATTCACAATTTCATATGATGAAAACATCCCGGTTTGTTGGTGTCCTATCTTAACCTGTTGGTATGTCAGGTACCTAGATATGAACGTAACTGTATCTTGCTTCGTAGAACTTGATACCTAGGAGTTTGCGAAACTCTGAGTCTCTGAATCTAGACTTCTCCTAGCGTATAATTTTCTAGAACACCTAATGTAGTGTAGGGTTCTCTCCTTTACGCATAAGCTGAGTCATGGTAAGATTAACCATAGAAACCCATGTGATTCAGTGTGTCACTGTAATCAAACAGAATTGATATTGGAAAAATTTCCAGGGTAGAATTTCTCTTGTCATAGAATTTGCAACATAGTGCAGATATGGTCTTCCTATTCTTCTCTAGGCTTAGAGTAAATCAGGTTATCCTCAATGAAAACGCTGATGAATTTGTTTAGGAGTTCATGGAAACTCAATTTATTAAGTCCATAATGCGGTTGGAGCATTGATGAAACTAATTCAAAATCATAAATTTAGCATGACCGAGTCGTGTACGAATAGCAGTCATGGACATGTCCTGCTTTTTCACTCGTCATTGTTGGCAGCATGATCGTGAGTTCGATCTTGGAAAAGTGATTAACACTATAAGGTCGATTGGACATTTTGTCAATACGTGGAGGAGAATAATGGTCATGAATGGTGATTTGTTTAAGTTGACGGTAGTCGACACATAATCTCATGGTACCGTTCTTCTCCTTGTAGGTTCTTCTGGAATGTATAGGAAGATTTTGGAATAATCAACTGGCTATGCGTAAAAGGACTTAAGTAGTCGTGTCTTACTGACAGCTAGAAAATTTTGGCGACCATGGCTAACAATGAACCTGCTTGTAAGCGTAGATAATTTGTACGGATTTTCCTGATGGAAAATCAAGCTGAATGTATTCAGAAGCCTGAACATTACTGTACATAATTATGAATCCTAGCATGGTGTGATGTTCATAGTCCATAATTAGGATAAAATTCATCTCGTGTCTGTCCGAGGAAATGCGTTAGCAGCTTGGATCTCATCATTAAGCTGAAGGAAAACCTTCGTATACGTGGGAATACGAAAGGCGTCCTTCATGGTCATAAATATATGAAATATGGTGAAAGAAATGAAAGTGACATCGGCAACGTGACAGTTCTCACTTATGCGCCGATGATGGTATTGAAATTCTTGTGGCCTGATTAATACATGGCACAACAACATAGATATACCCTTGGAGGGTACCCTGAATTTCTTAGAAATGTTCCATAATTAGACGTGAGTCATGTGTCTTGACTCGTGTCTTGAGAAATGTAAGCGTGACATATGTCTTGACTGGTATCTTGACATGTGTCCTCAGAAAGTATACGTGAGACATGTGTCTTGACTGATGTCTTGACATGTGTCTCGAGATGTGAAACAATTAGAACTACAAATATTAGGTTAATATGCCAGAATTGGCGGGTCGGTTGGACTACTGATCATTTGTATGTCTGATCACGTCCGTGGCCGGAGCCTCGGTTGCGATTTCTAGGATAGTTGCTGTCATAGTAGTGGTTACTATCATCTTGTCTGTCGGTTCCATGACGGTCATTCTCATGACCGTGACTCATGTAACTATTTAGCTGAGTGGCCGGCTGGTACTGGTTTGCACTCATGTGGCTGAAATGACAGCCGAACGACGTGTGACATGTAACTATGAATTTGGGACAATGATTGATGGGAATTGTCTGATGGTGAAGCATCTTCTCGTCCAATTGCTTTGCTCCGACGCCTTTGTCTTCGTCTTTTAGGATCTCCAGGTTGTGAACAGCATCAACATCAGCATCTCGTAGCGTCTCCCAACATCAGCAGCATCAACCTTCGGTAACATCTCCAAGCTATGAGCGGCATCGAAAACCTTGTAGAATATCAGCAAGTGAACATACGCCTGAGATGATTTAGAATCGACTAGCGAATACTCGTGAAGTATTGCAAGTGGAATACACATGGATTAAGGTACATGTAATACACATGAAATACGGTACGTGGAGTACACATGGAATGCACATGAAATGATCGGTATGGAGTCGATCATTTATCATGATCTAAAGGAAGTATATCAGTTAAACGGTTAGGAAAACCATCATGATAACCTGGCAATGCCAGTAAATACCTCATTCTGGTTGCATAGGGAAACGCTAAAGTGTGGTTACACAAGATTCAACAATGATTTGCCTGACAGCATGATCAATGAAAACCAAGCATGACTATCATGAAAGCAAAATTCAATGAAATCCAACAATGTCTTGCGGGACAACGTGAATAACAAAAGAGGCGTAAAACAATAATCAACATAAAGACGGAATTATCATGAAGAAACATGAAACCATCTATCACGAAGAAGTGTATAACATAATCTGCATGAAACTGAAGTTAACCATGACAGTATGAAAACATACTTGACATAAAAACATAATAACCTATGAGGGGACATGAAAAAAAAAAATTATATGCCAATTTAAATCATGAGAAAAATTTTATGCATGAAAACAGTGCATGAATGCGTAATGTAGTTTATAAAAACCTTTTATATGTGCGAGGGGACGCCTATGGGTCGGTCCCAGAACAAAAGACATGGCGAGGGGACGCCTATGGGTCGGTCCCAAAATTAAAAGTTTCGATAAAAGCACATGCGACTAAATAGGGCCAGTCCTGTACCAACCATTACTTAGTCAAAATTCCTGCAACAGATGACATATGATATAAATGCATGAATGCATGAAACATAATAATTAAAAGTCATTGTCAAAACTTAACAGAAAAAAAATTTTATGTGAAAATTATGAACTACTGGGGTCAGTACACATCGTTACAGTTCACGAGGAACATCATGCATAGACAATGACACATAACTAAGTATGGATGACGGTTGTTCATTCCATATTAGTAAGACGATACTGGTGAAAACATCATGGTGAAAACAACAAGGTGCTGAAAACGTCATGGCTAAACAAAAAGATGCTGAAAACATAATGGTTAAAACAACAACGCGCTGAAACATCAATACGTGGAATAACAATCGTTGGCTTAGGAAGCTCCTGGTGACTACCCACTAGTCACAGGTCGAGTTTTAGAGCCTACAGGTCGAAGCCTTGGCTCTGATACCATAATTGTAACACCCCATTTTGATAAATGGAATGTCACGCGTAATTATGGCGTGTCATCAAAGCATGCAAGGTAATATGTAGTAAAACATACATGACCATAGGGAAAACCGGAATCAAACATCGGTTCCCAAACATAAGCCCAAAACACAACAAAGTAAATGAACTGAATGAAAGACTAAACAAGCATAAATATATGAAGGAAACAGGAGAAGAAGTCTATGACAGCTTCCATCCTATGCATGTCCTCCAAATGCTCGAGTCTTGGGTACCTGCCGTTTTGGGACATGGAAAGGAAAGTAACGGCTGAGCAAAATGCTCAGTGCACGGATATACAATCTAGCGTGAAATAGGATAAGCATGTAACATATAACAGCGGAAGACTAAGTTCTGAGTAGACTGGTTAAGTATTAAGAAAACTGGTTTTATAGTTTGAAAAGCCTTATGTTTATCTTATGAAAACTGTTTTAACATAAATATACCATAGCCCATATAGGTCATGAAAAGGTCACGTGCATGAATACTTGGAGGGGTGACCTCATCATGCTGATTAGAGGGGATGCCTCTAATTAATATACTGGTTTGGGTAGGAGGGATCAACTCCTTGTGAAGGATGCAAGGCACACACCACATTCACCATGATATACTGAATAAAACATGTAACTAGGATGCACCCATACGCCCCACCTGATATAATAATATGGCCAAAACTGAAAAGGGACGCCACGAGCAATCACTCCGCCGTGGGGAAGTCATAACATTGGTGCCTCCAATGTTATGGTTATGGTACTTCCATAACTAGGTGAAACTGGTCATGCTTGTATATGGCTATAGATTATGCTAATTTAAACATAAGCAGTTCAAAACAATAAAACAAATACTGGGGAAAACAGTTGGCTGCATACGGGGAAATCCTAAAAAGGAAGGAATGTCCATACTGAAAGGACGGGAATCCGTACCTCAAGTCCAGTGAATGAACGGAAGAAAGACTCCTACTTCTGGATCACTAACGCTACATGAATACACACGTGTATAAGTATCGATTCACTGATTACGTACTGGGTTTATGTCTCGTCTTAGCTTACTTTGTATGTTTTAGGTCATGGTTTACTGTTTAAAGCCTTAAACTGTGTTTATCTTGTATTCTGATTAACCTGTTTAAGTATTGCTGGTATTTCATGTATTATTATACTTACTGTGTCATAATAAGTAACTTTCCAAAAATAGCAGGTTTCCAAAAATAGAAAGTTTCCAAAAATAGAAAGTTTCCAAAAATAGAAAGTTTCCAAAAATAGAAAGTTACCAAAAATAGAAAGTTTCCAAAAATAGAAAGTTTCCAAAAATAGAAAGTTTCCTAAAATAGAATTTACTGCTTAAAATAGATTAATTTCTAAAAATAGAAAGTTTCCAAAAATAGATCAGCTGCCTTAACTAAATAAGTTTCCATATATAGAAGGTTTCCATGATTAGATTAGCTGCCTGAAATAGATAGATTTCCATATATAGAAGGTTTCCATTAATAGATTAGTTGCCTTATTTAATTAAGTTTCTATAAATAGAAGTTTCCATATTTAGAATTAAGCTGGTTACATAAGCTAACATATAAGTCTAAGTGTTTATAAGCTTATTTCTTAAGTCATATGATATAGTGTATAGTTTAATTATTATTTCATGTATTTTAATTAAACTATAGGTTAAGCATTTTAATTAAAGTATAACATGTTTTAATTAAAATGGAATAAATTACTTAGGTTAAAATGTGTATTATTATGTATTAATAACATAACCTAAGTCATGTCTAAATTAATTAATTATAGGCATGTTTTAAATAATTAATTAATTATAACTCATAACATAAAATACTTAGGTTAAATTAATATCATGCTAAATTAATAATTAAAAATAACCTAAGTCATGGTTTAATTAATATCTCATGTTATTAATTAATTTATATCCTAAGTTCATAATTCATAATATTAACATGTAGCATAAATCATGTTTTAACCAACGAACCATGAATCGGGCATGAACTCGACACCGTACCTCGAACCAAATCGGGGTTCCCCTTGGTTCCTTGCTGCCGTGGGACCCACACCACCAAACCGGGACCTTATGGTCTCGGTGGTGGTTCCTTGGCCAAGTCGTGACCCCCCTTCGGGTACGGTTAGGCGTCGGCCAAACCAACAACCCTAAAAGCGCCCTTTTTGATTTTACCCTTTAACCAAATGCATGTTTATTTCATGTTTTTAATTAGGTTTTAAAAACATCATGTTCTTAATTAATTTACTAAATCAAATCAAAGAAATAATTAAAAAGAAAGGTTAAAAAGGTATACCGAATGTGTAGATGAATTAAGGATGAACAAACACTAATACTTGTACAATATTCAAGATCAAAATCAACAAGAACACCCCTCCTAGGTGTGTTATGGGTGGCGGCTACAAAAGGGAAAAGGAAGGAGAGGAGAAAACTTTTTAGGGTTTTTGTTTAATTTCTTGAAAAATGAAAATGACTAGCAAAATTTACCTTAACCCCCTTTCATGTAAAATTTGATGGGCTTGGCCCATCTTCCTTCCTAATTTCGTAGATATGGGGCCCACATAGGGTAACCCAAATGTTTTCCGTGTCTCGATGTTTCGTGTTTGTTCGTGGTTAAACGTGTTCGTGTTTAAAGTGTTTCTGTTTATTTTATCATGTAGTTTATCGTAATCCTAACGCTTGTAATTATATTATATGTATTTACGTAATTATTCTAGTTCGTATTTTAAATGGTGATCATGATTTAATTACGTTCACGTGACATATTTATTAACTGTTTATCATGAGTTCGTACGTAATCGATACTTATCATGTCATACACGTATGCACTTGCTTGATTATTAGCACATGAATGTGATCAATACTAAATAAGGTAAGTTTTAATCTAGGACGTACGATCTTAAGGGCACTATTCATGGTAAAAGCATGCGGGTTTTACAGACGGTGTTTGCCAATTGTATGAAACGTTTAATATGAGGGTGTGGGTCATCATTAGTACGGCCTAAAAATGGTGTAGCGGAAACCATTTGAATAAAACCCGTTTTAAGTTCAAAATTATTCGCTCTAATATACGGCACCACAATCGCGTCATCGTTTCCTTCAACGTGAGATTGTAGAATCTTAATCATTGGTCGATTATCTGTTGCCATCGTGTTGTTCAAAGCTCGATTCTCGGGATCAGCTTGATTGATGGTCTTTTTGTTTTTCTTCTTTTTCTTTTTGGAAGAATTAGAAGTATTTGGTACACCAATCGGTATGTATGTACGCGCGCGAGTGCGCATACAATTAAAATCAAGGAATGAGGTAGGAGACCTCGGTCGACTTTGAGAGGAAAGGGATTATCCCTCTCGAGGTGCAGTATTAAAAAGCTACAAAAATATATACTTAATACTACTTGAGTTGGCAAACCAATAATCGGTCGTCCCTCTCAATATAGGCACAAGCAAGCGGGGAAACGAGGTGGCACAAAGCACTTAAAAACCTTTTTCCTTAGACGGCCTTTTATAGCGCGTCGCCTTATACCCACCTTATAGTTTGTATAAATCGAGTTCAAACTTCTTACTAGTATTTATCTATTTTGCCCTTTTTTCTCGTTTGAAATTCGAATACAATAGTTAGGTGATGAAATCCCAACTAAGGTCTTATTTGAAAGTAGGTAAATTAATTGTGCTACGTAATATAATATAGTAAAAGAAAAATCATTTTGTATTTTTTAGAAAAATATATATTCACAATAAAAAGCGAAAGAAATCAAAATAAGAAAATAACAATAATACGTAATATTTTTGGTGTAATACTTTAGGAAAAGTATTACTTTTGGATTTTTTTAATTTTTTTTGGTGCTAATCTTAGGAAAGAGTTTGCTTTTGTGATTTTTTAATTTTTGTTTTTTGTATTTTTAAGTTTTGGATTTTTTATATGTTTTTGATTTTTTAACAAGAAAAGTAACGTTAAAAAATGAACGGATCCCAAAATCTAAATCGTCTCACGACAAATCGTCAATCGTAACGAGCGAAGCGGCAGCGGCGCCAATTTAATGTAGTATTTTTTGTGCAATTATCGTTTTCTCCTCGACTCACTCGAATTGATATCGGATTTAAACGTGGATTAATTGTTCTTGGTAATTAAAACTTTAATGGGTATTTTAAAACTATTTAAAAACTAAAACTATTAAAAAACTATTTAATCTAATTAAAAGGAAAATCTTTAATTAAAAATACTTAATTAAAACTAATCAAACTATTGGAAAACTATTTTAAATTTAAATAAAACTTAAATCTAATTTACTCTAATTAATTTTTAACTAAAACTTTTAATTTAAATGAAATCTATTTAAAACTAATTTTAAATAAAACTAAATAAAAATAAAAAAACTAATTTATAAAAGAAAATTTAAAATTTCTAAAAGTAATAAAAATATTTATTTTGCTTATTTTTTTCAAACTTTATAAATGAAAACTTATAAAAAACTTTTTATTAAAATTTAACTAACAATACTTATAATTAAACCTATTAATAAAACTGCAGCAACTTAATAAACCTATATTAATTATAAAATCCGTATTTAAACACAAATAGAGGTCTTGACTAGATGGTTAAGGCGTTGGGTTGTTGTACGACAGGTCACAAGGTCGAGTCCTAGGAAGGACGTTTTTGCAATGATATATTTTTTTTATTATTATATTGAATGCTGACAGACAGACCAAATGGATCTGTTGCTTAACGCAGCAAATATAAGCAACTAAACAAGACCAAATAAGCCGATAGAACTAAAAAGAAAAATAAGCAGCTAAACACAAACAATAAGCTAATAGATATTAAACTGAAAATAAGCAAATAAAATTATACTAATCAGCAACGTAAATCAATCAACAACTTATCAAATAAGAACCTAAACTTAAATCAGCAAATAAGCACCTAAACTTAAAGACTTAAAAATAAGCAAATGTAAACTCAATCAAAAGGAGTAAAGTAACTATAAGCATAATCAGATATATAAAATTCAAAAGTAACTCAAATCAAATCTGACATAAACAAGAACAGACTTATCTACTTCTGATATAACCAATCCAAAACAATAAGCAACAAAAATCAGTAAATCTAATAAGCAAATAGCATAATAATAACCAAAATAAGCTAATCTACGCAAATCTTAAACAAACTCAAATACCAAATCAACAAACTCAAATCCAAATAAGTAAACTAAGAAGATCCAAACAAACTCAAATCCAAACAGTAATACAACTTAAACAAAACTTATAAACCGAAACTTAAACTAACATAAAAATTAATCTAAAAATTAACATAAAAATAAAAAGAGGGAAAGAACCTGGTGACGAATCCTTTGCGAAGTAGACGAGGCACTGAGCCGTCTAATCGAATCAAACACCACCTTGAACTCGAATCATCTCCATCAAACCATCAAAATCATAAAGTATCAACTCTCGAACCAATCAATCAACTCGAACCAGTTTTTATAAACTTCTAGTAGGGAAGATTTATATCCACTTTTTACTTTACTTTTATTAATTTAACCAAAAGGCAGATTAAAGAGTAAATTGCAAATAAATTTAAATAATAAAAGAGACAAAATTAAAACTGAAAATAATTTTTATTAATAATAGAAACTCATTACAATACTTTTGAAAGGAAATTACAATTAATCTAAATCTAATTTTTTGCAGAAAATAAAAATAAAATAAAAAATGGCACACATGATTACACATTTGATGGGGGTTTTATAGGGAAACCCTAACTTCTTCTTGATGAAACTTGGTGAGCAAGTAGAACAATCCTGGCCGCTCTTTTCTTCTCCTCTCTTCTCTGTCTTGATCAATGGTTGAAAAGATGCCTCTTGCACATGGATTGCCAACATGGCACATCTGTGTTTCTTTTGTGCTAGTTGGTTGTTGAGGTGGCTAATAAGGATTGGAGGATGGGTTGTGGTGAGGTGTGAGAACCAATCACATCAAGGGAAAAGGGCCACGTCAATTGAGGACCACCAGTATCTAATTCCGGTTTTCTTGGGAATTATTTGGGTTACGTGTGACTTCACGCGCCTTGTATTGTAAAGCCCCAATTGGATTTTTTATCTAGGGTTTCTGAGGTGGTGGTTTTAACTGTGCTTATTTGGGTGAGGGAGAGATGAAAAGTGAGGGTTTTTTGTTTGTATCAGAGGTATAAGGCGAGTAAGAGTGAGTAGTTAAATAAACAAAACGTGTGGTTGAATTATTTATTTAACCTTTCTATTTTTCTTGATTTAATGGGCTATGAAAAACCCATAACACCCCGTCTTTTTGTTTATTTGTTTTGAGATTGGGCTTGTGGCCCAAAGTGACAAAATACTCCCACCCGTCTCTTAATTGTAGGATTGGGCCATGATTTGGGCCTTTGACCCAAAGATAGTTAATACTTACATCCTTTTTGGGCTTTTGGGCCCAATAGTCCAATGTGGGACCCACAAGCCCATTTATCCTCATAAAAAGTTAAATCCACTAAAATCGAGCTTGATTTGGCTTCTTTGATCTTTTCTTAAAACCCGTGTCGATTTTGCCGGCTTTCATGATCTTTGGCACACTTTTGGTTTCTTGACTTTGTCTTGGTCTCTTCTTGGAATTTTCTTCAACATTTGACCGTGAATACCCGTGTTTTCTTTCCATTTTATCTTTTGTACCTATTTCACACAAAAACACAAAACCACGTGTAATTCCGACTTTTACGATATTAAACACATGATTAGGTCTTGTTTTTCCTTGATTTTAGTGGTAAAAGGATAAGTGTTTACACACTTATTACAAGCAATTAAAAAAGGCTAATGCTACGCTCACTCAAAATTTTGAAGAATGTAAAGCTGCTCTTATCAAATCTAGTGAGACAAATGAAAGTTATAGAGATGAGCTCCTTTAGAAAACCAAAGAGCTTGAGGGGTACAAGGGTAGTGCGTTAAAAAGTCAAAAGGAAGATTTTGAAAACAAATATAACACAACTCTTGAGTTATTAGCCAAAGAGAAGCGTCAATATAATGTTTTCTTAATGGATGAACGTCAAAAAACGTATCTTGCCAATACCAAAGTTAATGAACTTGAACAAAAGCTCTCCATGACCACTACTGATTCTGCTAAAATTCTTGAGGTTATGAAACAAGAGGTAGAAGCGTTAAAACAAGACTTCAAAAGTAGACATGACAAAGAAACTGAAAAAGTAACCAAACTAGAAGAACAATTGACTTTTTGAAGAAAGTTGTTTATAACACACATGATTCTATTCAAATAGTAAGAATGATAGCACCTCCGTCGATGTTTAAGGGTCAAGCTAGCTTTGCAAGTCCTGAGTACCTTGCCCAAGCTTAAGCTGCGAACCCGCATCTTTATCTTGATGAGTCTGAAAGGACCGATCTTGATTGCATGCCTGTTAGCACCGATAGTGATGAGACTGCCCTTTGGGGTGATGATAGTGGACCACTTGTCAATAAGGAGTTTGTGAAACGATATAATTATGCTTATGAGAATAGTCTTTATGGTCTTTTCAACAAACAAACTCGGAAATCTCGTGAAGAAGTGTTTTTAGAATGCAAACAAAAGAGAATTCAATGGAAGAAAGCGTTTGCCCCTAAGAAATCTAATGTTTACAAATGTATGAACTACCTTCCTCTAGATGAGTCCAAAAGCAAGAGTAGGAAAACATTAGGTATTCTTAAACACCGCATAGATAATGTTAAATCTATTGTTGAAAGAGATTGGGCAAAACGTGAAAATGATGAGTGGAAACACCCGATTCCTCAAGATATTACCTTGCTTGTGAAAGAACTCTTAATTCCAAATACGACATTAATTATAGAAACTGTTCTTGATTTTGAGACGTTAATTCGGACTGAAATGTTTGATGATTTAAAATATGTTGAGTCTATTGAGAAAAACATTGATGATCTTCAAATGGAGAAGTCTGATTTTTCAGATGAATATGATTTACTTTTACAAGAATGCGTTTCTAAAGATGTTATGTGTGCTTATTTTACATCTTGTGCTGATATTGATGAATATTCTGATGTTGCATGCAAATATCTTGATAAAATCAAAGATGTGAGCGTCTTGAAATTGAGCTTTCGAAACGTAAAGAAAATGTTGATAAAAAGGCTTTTGAGATACTTCAACACAAATCAGATTTCCTTAAAAAACATTGTCATTCTCTTGAACTTGCTTTGCAAAAAGACGTTGGTAGTTTTCCACATGATAATAACTTGCAAGAAAAACTTTCCAAAATGTTTCGAGAAATGAATGAACAGAATTTGGAAATTAAAGGGTTGAAAGCTCAGTTACAAGACAGGGAAAGAGCGATAGCAGAGTTGCAGAAACTCGTTGCTAAGATGGGTGGGAAAGTTGTGGAACCTAGCATTAAGAAACCTGTTGTTAGACAACACAATGCCTCTAAAGTGAATAGATCCTCTATCTTGGGAAAACCATCTGCTTTATCAAATTCCTCGTTTGCAAAACCTGTGTTTACCCCCAAGATGGATGGAAAGGAAAGGTTACCACAGAATCAACCCATAAGGAATACTATAACACCAAGCGTTAAGCACAATAATGTGATTAAACCAGGGATGTATAGAATGACCACTAAGCCCACAAACAAAGCTAGTCAATCGCCTCAGACTTCTAGAAACACTAATACTCGTGTGTCTTCTACTACCGGAGTAGTCTCCACTGCTAGTGTTAGCCGGCCTCAGCTTAAGCGCACTCAAGTGAATGATAAGGTCTGGAAACACAAGAGTCAAGAGAATATGAAGGAAGTAGAAGAACACCCTAGGAATTTGAATGTTTTTAAGAATAAAAAGTCTGTAATCGCGTGTAATGACGATTTGAATGTTTTGAATGATTTGAATGCTATGAATGTCAAATTCGTTTGTGTCAAATGTGGAAAATGTGCTAATGCTAATCATTCTATGTGTGCTATGAATACTGTCAAAGGCGTAGATACTAGAACTAAGATGCAAGTTGTGATGCCTATTAGTGCTAGTAAACCCAAACGCAAAGTGAACCATTCTGGTGCAACCCCCACTAAGAAAAGTACTGCATCAGACTCCACCACTAAGAACCCTAGAAGCAGAATTAAAGAATTATATGAGTCTGCTAGCAAGTCTTGGAAATGGTGGTTTGCTAATCAATGTCCTCCCGGATATAAATGGATGCCTAAAGTTAGGACAGAAAATGTGACAATGAGTGTTAGTATGCCTCTAAATGTTGCTAAGGACACTAATGATTCTACAATCACACCTAATATGGTATCTAATTTTGCAATTTCTCCATCATGTTCTAACTCTTCTGTAGGTAATTCAAATAGTTCTCTTCATACTAGACTCCGGATGCACGAAGCACATGACGGGGAATCTCAAGCTTCTAATTAACTTCGTGGAGAAGTTCCTGGGTACGGTCCGATTCGGAAATGATCAATTTGCACCGATCCTAGGATATGGAGATTTGGTTCAGGGAAATATAACGATTAAAAGGGTATACTACGTCGAAGTGCTCAATTACAAACTTTTCTCAGTTGGTCAATTCCGTGATGCAGATTTGGAGGTAGCTTTCAGAAAGAAGACATGTTTTGTTCGTGATTATGATGGGAATGACTTACTTACCGGTACACGGGGTACTGATCTTTACACAATTTCACTACAAGACACAAGTTCATCAACTCCAATTTACTTCATGGCTAAAGCTTGAACGACTCAGGCATGGTTATGGCATCAACGTTTATCTCATCTTAATTTTGATACCATCAACTTGCTTTCCAAGAAAGATATTGTGAGAGGCCTTCCAAACTTGAAATTCATCAAAGATCATCTTTGTTCTTCTTGTGAGCTTTGTAAAGCTAAACGAAGTAGTTTCAAGACCAAAACTACACCAAGCTCAAAAGGACGGTTAGATCTTCTTCATATGGATATGTGTGGTCCCATGCGTGTTCATAGTATCAATGGAAAGAAATATATTCTGGTAATTGTCGATGATTACTCAAGGTACACATGGTCTCACTTCTTGAGGTCCAAGGATGAAACACCCGAAGTTCTCATCAACTTTCTTAAAATGATACAACGTGGTCTTCAAGCTCAAGTTAAAGTGGTTCGTACTGACAGAGGTACATAATTTTTGAATTCAAAAATCAGAAACTATTTTGAAGCCGAAGGAATTGAACATGAAACATCTATTGCTCGAACACCCGAACAAAACGGCGTTGTTGAAAGACGAAACCGTACTTTATTTGAGGCTGCTCGAACATTATTATCCACTTCAAAACTTCCACTATACTTTTGGGCCGAAGCCGTGTCAACCGCATGCTACACACAAAACCGCTCCTTAATTATCCCAAGACACGAAAAGACACCATATCACATAATTCATGATCGAAAACCTTCACTCAAACACCTTCACGTTTTTGGATGTACTTGTTACATAATACGAGATGGTGAAAATTTGGATAAGATGAAAGAGAAAGGTGATGCATGTATTCTTGTGGGATATGCAACTCATTCTAAGGGATATAGAGTGTACAACAAGAGAACAAAATTGATAGTCGAGACTATTCATATCCGATTTGATGAATTACAAAAAATGGCACTTGAACAAAATAGTTTAAGTCTCGATCCACAACGACAAACGACTTCCATTCACAACCGCACGGAACTCGGAACTCAAGACCACAGCAATGAACCGTCAAGTTCAAAGCTGGTTCCACAAAGTGTTCCAAGAGCAGATATGACAGTCAACACAACAATTGAAGAGTTGGAAATGTTATATGGACCAATGTATGATGAATATTTCACGGGGGAGAAACAAGTTGTATCGAAGTCTTCCGCTGTCACTCATGATAAGAATGATGATACCGATCATCGTCAACAAAAGGATACAACTTCATCTACTTCAACACCGGTTGCTGCAGAGTTACTTCCTCAGAATATCACATCAACAACCGCTCATACAACATCCACAACTACTATCATTGCTCCAGAAAACACAAATCAAGCAGACAATGCATTATCTGACGAAGACGAATTTATCAACCCATTCGGTACACCGGTACACGAAACTGGAGAGTCTTCTACTCGCCATGTTGATCCGTCAAATATGCATACATTCTATCAACGACATCCTTCAACACAACATTGGACCCGAGATCATCCTTTGGTTCAAGTAATTGGAAACCCTTCACAACCTGTTCGCAAAAGACGACAGCTTAACACTGATGGCGATGTTTGTATGTTCGCACTTGCCGTGAGCTCAGCTGAACTAAAAAACATCAAAGAAGCTATGGCTGATCATGCTTGGATTGAATCGATGACGGATGAACTTCAACAATTTGAAAGACTTAAAGTCTGGGAACTTGTTGACAGACCATACGATGTAATACCATTAAATCTTCGATGGATCTGGAAAAACAAGATGGATGAAGAGAACACGATCATCAAGAATAAATCTAGGCTAGTGGCTAAAGGGTATGGACAGAAAGAGGGTATTGATTTTGAAGAATCATTTTCACCAGTCGCCCGAATGGAAGCGGTCAGGATTTTCCTTGCTTATGTTGCACATAAGGGATTCATCGTTTATCAAATGGACGTAAAGACGACGTTTCTTAATGGTCCTTTGAAGGAAGAAGTCTATGTCACGCAACCGGAAGGATTCGTCAATCCTCATTATCCTGACAAGGTGTATCGTCTCCACAAAGCACTTTATGGACTCAAGCAAGCTCCAAGGGCGTGGTATGACGAGCTCTCAAAATTTCTGGTCTCCAAAGGTTTCTCAAAAGGTTCCATTGATCTAACTTTGTTTACTTATAAATATGGGGATGACATTTTGCTTGTGCAAATTTATGTTGATGACATTATTTTCGGGTCTACAAACCTAAAACTTTCAAAATGGTTTGAAAAAGTAATGCACAACAAATTTGAAATGTCTATGATGGGCGAACTAAAATTCTTTCTAGGAATTCAAGTTCACCAATCCCCAAGTGGTATCTTTATTAACCAAGCTAAGTATTGTCAAGAGATAATCAAAAAATATGGTATGATATCATGTGACCCAGTTGGGACACCATTATCAACCACACCCCTAGATGCTGATTTGGAGGGAGATGCCATAGATCAACCTAGATATCGTTCTATGATCGGCTCCCTCGTGTACTTAACAGCAAGCAGACCAGATATATCACATGCAACGTGTTACTGTGTACGATATCAAGCACGGCCCACTGAAAAGCACCTCAAGGAGGTTAAACGGATCTTTCGGTACCTTAAGAATACCATTCACATGGGACTCTGGTATCCGAGGGAAACCGGTTTCTTTCTAACGGCCTATTCAGATTCTGATCATGCAGGGTGTCTTGATACACGTAAAAGTACTTCTGGTGGTGCACAATTTCTAGGTCAAGATAAGCTTGTGGGATGGTCTTCCAAGAAGCAGGATTGTACATCATTGTCATCAGCCGAAGCGAAGTATGTGTCTCTATCTGCGTGTTGTGCTCAAGTTCTTTGGATGAGAACACAACTCACGGATTATGGCTTCCACTTTGATAAAGTACCTATGTACTGTGACTCAAAGTCCGCCATAGCCATCTCCTGCAATCCGGTACAACATTCCCGTACGAAGCACATTGATGTCAGATATCACTTCATTAAGGAACAAGTTGAAAGGAGTATTGTTGAATTATACTTTGTTGGAACTGATTACCAATTAGATGACTTGTTTAAAAAAGCTCTTTCAAAAGAGAGGTTTGCGTATCTAGTTAGGCAAATTGGTATGAGATGTTTGACTCCAGCAGAACTGGAGATTTTGGCAAAGAAGCCTGCTTGATTCATCTATCAAACATCTACCTGTAAATATTAATGAAAAAGCAAAATACAAAATTAAAAAATCTTTAATAATCCAAAAATATTCTTCTCGACATGTCTTTCAGTAT
Organism: Glebionis coronaria; assembly: GCA_025667525.1. Classification (NCBI taxonomy): domain Eukaryota; kingdom Viridiplantae; phylum Streptophyta; class Magnoliopsida; order Asterales; family Asteraceae; genus Glebionis; species Glebionis coronaria. The sequence goes on from CM046879.1 coordinate 180,081,848, forward strand.
CAATAATATGGACGTGCCTAGAAATGTCGCTCAATAACGACAAGGGTGTGTACATAAAGCTCGAATGAAAGTTGTAAATATTTTTCAAAACATGTCATTTCTATCTTTCAATAAAGGAAAATGTCTATTTTGGACAATTTTTCTAACAACGGGTAGACCAATCTATCACGGGTTGAGCTTGTCACAAAACATTCCACATTTTGAGCTCAACAAAATGGCTTGTAATCACTTTCAGATTGCAACCCGGATCTACATTCACGGGGGAGTGTACGCTTTCGTGCCCTTACCCTTAGCAAAAGAAGTTAAATCTTCTTACACTTGAGTGGATTTGTCAAGACATTCAAAGTCTATGAACTCAATTTTATGCTTTAGAAAAACCTTTTCGGCAAAAATTATTGATTTTTCAAAAAGCGTTGAACACAATTTTTTCAAGAATTTCTCAATGATAATCAAAATCTGTCAAAAATTGTGTGTTCAACAACTCCTATCCTCAAAAGTTTAATGTGGATCATATCCTCGTAATGAAAATTCCATTGGATCAATTTTTGAGGGGGAGCGTCTCAAATTCATGCTATGGTTGACACATTTTTCTCCCGAAAAGTTTTCAAGACTATTTTTCACCATATATTTTAATCAAATTTGGTATCTCTAATATAAAAAGATTTTATATATTAGAGATAGGGGAGAAAATGTGATTAAAATGTGATCTAAAGACTCAAGCACTCATGGTTACGATCAAATACCCACAACATCTTCAATTCACGATGTTATTGGTGTCAAAAGGGTGGTTAGGTTTAAGTCCTATGATCCAACCAGAACCGGAGGGATCTTCCCAGGGACAATCCAATAGATTATTAGAAGTCCTTAGGAAAGATGCAGTAGAATGTGAACGAAGCTGAATGCCGACTAAGTACTGATGATAGCACTGGAACAATCACAACAAGGTGCTATTAATGATGTCTTAGTAAGCATTGAAGGGGTTGAAGAATGAAAAAGAAATGTAAGGATAAAGGGTGTAAATAAAGAAGCCCTCCATACAACTTAGGCAGAAACCGGGTCAACACATCATGAAGACAACACATCATGGACCCAGTGATGTAATGCACAACCCCTCCCCAGCTAACTCAGGCTTCTCTTAAAAGAATTTTGTTTTATTGTCACGGAGATCAACATGAATTCTATTAACTTTCTCACTTCGAGATAGTTGATATTGAATAGGTGGCATCTGCTCCAGTCTCCGACCACTAAAAGTGTACAAATCGAGTCTAGAGCCAAGAGATCAATCAAATCTCGTTAGGACACACGGATGACGATCAAGAGAGTCCTACGCTATATCCTTGTGGTATTGCTAGAACACTCAGAGTGATACTACTTAGTATTCACAATGATGAGTGGAAATACTTCCAGTGTTAACATCAAACAACACTGCGGTAGGTCATATGCAAGATTCTTTATGAATTGAACATGTGTAAAACTGAAAAGCAACAGTGGTTTGATTCTGAATTGATTCAAACTCGTTTCGAGTTTCTACGCAATATCTTTATGGTCTTGTGATGTAGACTAAAAAACAAAGTAACAAAGATAAGTAATTGGATCGGTTGATTCAATAAGAATGCCAGAAACAATTCTGCTAATAATCGTTGATTCTGAAGAATGCCCAAAAATTAGGGTAAAACACGGCAACACAACGGCCAGTGGTTTAACTTTTATTAAACTGATAACTGTCTTGCTAGGGTTACAACATATTCATTAAATAATGACTGCAAACAAAGAAAAACCCTAAAAATCCAACGGGCTGGACCGTAGCCGAATGACAAAGTCCAACTGAAAGTGAAAAAAACATAAAAATGCAAAAAACTGATAGTAAAAAGGCTTTTCGGGCCTTGGAAAATCCGCAACCAACTAAAAGGTGGTTACAGCGTCGTCGGTCTCCTTTTTACGCACGTTTTGACAGGTCACGGGCTGAAAACGGACTTAGGATGCAAAAGTTATGCCCATTTTACTAAACCCCTCTTCGTCACGCGATCTCGGGCCTCCAGAAACAAGTCAGCCCGTTCTTCAATACTTGGGCCTCCATCATTCCCCCCTGGATAAGAAAAATTCGCCCTCGAATTCCCAACTGTATCATCATCTAAAGAATCACCATGGTAAGGCAGCAAGTGCTTCACATTAAAAACATCAGAACAACGAATATGACTTGGCAACTTCAAGCGATAAGCATTTGAGTTCATCTTATCCACAATTTCCACTGGACCAATCTTCTTAGCAGACAATTTATTATATTCACCAACTAGAAAACGGTCCTTAGTCAAAACAGCCCACACAAAGTCTCCTACTTCAAAGTCAACATGTCTCCTCTTTTGATCTGCATCCTGCTTGTACTTCGAATTAGCGCGAACCAAGTTGTCACGAACAGATTTATGAACATCATGCAACCCCTCAACAAAATCCTGCACTTTCTTCGGAATAGACCTAGAAATCTGAGGAGTCATAAGGTCAAGAGGACCATGTGGCTGAGCAGAATAAACCACCTGGAAAGGACTAAACCCAGTGCTCCGATTAACAGCATGATTATGAGCAAACTCAGCTTGATACAACTTCTGATCCCATGCCTTCACATGATCACCCAACAAACACCTTAACAGGTTACCAAGGGACCTGTTAACAACTTCGGTTTGCCCATCAGTTTGAGGATGATAAGCACTACTAAAATTGAGTTGAGTATTCACCATCTTCCACAAACTACGCCAAAAATGACTCAAAAACCTGGTATCCCGATCAGAAACAATGGAGGAAGGTAAACCATGTAAACGGTACACATCCCTAAAGAAAAGTCGGGCTACATTAACTACATCTGTTGTCTTCTTGCAAGGAATAAAATGAACCATCTTAGAAAAACGATCAACAACAACAAATATTGAATCATTACCCCTTTGAGTACGAGGTAGCCCCAACACAAAATCCATGCTAATATCAACCCAGGGCTGCAAAGGAACTGGCAAAGGCATATAAAGACCTGCATTAGTAGCCGTCCCCTTTCAAACTTGACAAATACGACACCTCTTGACGTAACGATCCACTTCCTTCCTCACAGTAGGCCAAAAATAAGAAGCTTGAACCAACTGTAAAGTGCGATCACGACCAACATGTCCTTCACCATGCAACTCCTTAATAATTTGCAAGCGAAGACTTGAATCAGGAATACAAAGTTGATTCCCTTTGAATAGGAACCCATCATGCATAACAAAATCTGTTTTCTCTCCGGATTGCAAATCCTGCAGAACAATTGAAAAGTATGGATCCACAGTCACCATGTCACGAATGACATCCAGTCCAGGAACATCAACCTGCATGGTTACAAGTAAACTACTTCTCCTGCTTAAGGCATCAACAGCACTATTGGAAGCACCCGTTTTGTGTTTCACCACAAAAGTAAATTTCTCAAGAAAAGCCAACCAACGCCCATATTTATGTGAAACCTTATCTTGAGTACGAATATGCCTTAAGGAATCATGGTCATTGAACAAAACAAACTCCTTATGAAACAAATAATGGCGCCAATGCTTCACAGCTTGGACCACTGCATAAAACTCCCTGTCATAAGTAGAGTACCTCGACTTCGGCCCTGTCAACTTCTCGCTAAAATAGGCAACATGCCGCCCACCCTGACTAAGAACTCCACCAATTGCAACCTTAGAAGCATCAGTATGAAGCTCAAAAACTTTAGAAAAGTCAGGCAATACCAGGATTGGCGCTGTAGTAAGCTTTTTCTTGACAACCTGAAAAGCCATCTCTGCTTCCTCCGTCCACACAAATGACTTACCCTTCATACAGTCTGTCAAAGGGGTCATAATGGAACTGAAATTAGGGATAAACCTCCTATAGAAAGAAGCAAGACCATGGAAACTCCGAACTTCAGTAATGGTAGTTGGAGTTGGCCACTCCTGAACAGCTGCTACCTTAGATTCATCCACCTGTATGCCATCACCAGAAACAACATACCCTAAAAACAAAACTTTAGGGGTCATGAACACACACTTCTTCGTGGCTGCATAAAAATTATCCTTCCGAAGCAAGGTCAAGACCTTCCTCACATGATTGACATGCTCATTATAAGAAACACTATAAATAAGAATGTCATCAAAATAAACAACTACAAACTTGCCAATAAAAGGCCTGAGCAGTTGATTCATCATACGCATAAATGTGCTTGGTGCGTTTGATAAACCAAAAGGCATGACCAACCACTCATACAACCCTTCACGGGTCTTGAAAGCGGTCTTCCACTCGTCACCAGGTCTAAGACGAATCTGGTAGCATCCTCTCTTCAAATCCAGCTTCGTGAAAATGGTAGCACCACTAATCTGGTCAAGCAAATCATCAAGGCGAGGAATAGGAAAATTGTACCTCACAGTAATCTTATTGATGGCTTGACTATCAACACACATACGCCAAGTACCATCCTTCTTTGGAGTCAATAGGACAGGAACAGCACACGGGCTCATACTCTCACGAACATGACCCTTGGAAACCAGCTCCTCAACCTGCCTACGCAAATCCTCATGTTCTTCCGGGCTCATCCTATAATGTGGCCTGTTAGGCAACTGTGACCCAGGCTCTAGATCAATATGATGTTGTATGTCACGCAATGGTGGCAAACCATCAGGTAATTCATCAGGGAAAACATCAGAGAATTCCTCAAGTAAAGGGATCATGGCTTCAGGAACTTCACCGTCTTCAGAAACCTCCTTCCCTATTAATACAAAAACATCACCTCCCACCTCCAACTCGTCTTCGAACTGCGAAAGAGTTAGTAAAGTACCAGTGGGTTTATTAACTACTTCCTTAGGTTTATTTGGCATCAAAGTAATCTTCACACCCCCAAACAGGAAACTATAAGTATTAGTTCTCCCATGGTGAGTTACATCACGGTCATACTCCCAAGGTCTACCCAACAATAAGTGACAAGCATCCATAGGTATCACATCACACCAAAGATTATCCTTATAAGTTGTTCCTACAGAAAACGGAACTTGGACACGCTTGGAAACTGTTATCTCCCCACCCTTTTTAAGCCACTGTAACTTATAAGGTTTGGGACGATCTTCAGTTTTCAGCCCTAATTTCTGGACTGCTCCTTCAGCTATCAAATTATCACAACTACCTGGATCGCATACAAAAGTTCAAACCTTACCTATAATGGTACAAGTTGACTGAAAGATGTTGTGTTTGATCCAATCATCACCATAGGCTTTAGGTGTTAAGCAGGAGCGCCTTACCACCAAATTCACCCCCACATCTCCACACACATACTCCTCCTCATACTCAGGTTCTGCATCATAAACTGCGTCTCCCACGTAGTCATCATAAGCCACATCATCATCTTCCTCAGGTTCAATAAATAACTGCCTCTTCCCAGCCTTCTTACACTCTGATTGTCGGTGACCAGGTTCACCACAGTTAAAGCACTTGAACCCACCACTGCCGGCCGCTTTAGGAACTGGTCCAGTATTCTCACCAACTGCTTTAGCCTGAGTTGGGGTAAAACGCGATGCCGCATTACCCGAACCAGAAGCACCTGTTATTGCAGGAGAAGAAGAACTCCCCACTCGTCGGTTCTGCTTCTCAAAAGTCAGCGCTCGTTGATACGCATCAGAAAGTGTCATCGGATCAAACATGTTAACAGAATCCATGATCTGGACTCTTAAACCACCAATGTATCGAGAGACAAGCTGATCTTCTGTCTCTTGAACGTCATTCCTTGCAATTAGTTGGTAAAATTCGGTCGTGTAATCTTCAACAGACTTGGCCCCCTGTTTCAGATTCTGTAACCGCTGGTACATCATTCGCTGGTAGTTATGAGGAATAAAATTATCCCTCATGACTTTCTTCATCTTCTGCCAACTCGTGATCTTTGACTTCCCAACTCTAAAAACGGGTATTCGTTGAATCAACGATTGTTGGAGTTTGCCTGATTATCGATATTCTTTTGAATCAACGATAATTGGAAGAGTTGTTTCTGGTATTCCCTGGGAATCAACAGATTCAATTATATATCTTTGTTACTTTGTGTATTCGCTACACCATCTTGCCAGAACATTGAGAGTGATATTCATTAATATTCACAGTGACGAATGGAAATCCTTCTAGCGTCAACATCAAACAGCGCTACGGTAGGTGACTTGTGAGATTCTTATGAATCAAGCTTGTATCAACTGGAAAGCAACAATGGTAAGATTCTTAATGAATCAAACTTGTTCCAGGAATTTGAATTAACGACTTTAATCAAGCGGTTATTTATCCAATTGATTCACTCTTTATGTTCGCAGTCTTGCTTTGAGACGGTCGAGTAAAGAGAACGACTAGTATAGCCGCGAAACCCTGTCAAGGAGATTCTTAATTGAATCTACCTAATCACAGGTACGATATTTAATATCGTGTAACGGTCTTCACTGACCGGAGGTAAAACGCTACCGATTTAGGACGAATGTCAAAGCCATTTAGTCCGTGTCTATGTTTTGTCTCAAGAAGGTGACGTTACAGTGTACTCAGCAGAGTCAGAGATTAAAAAAACCACATACTCATGCCCAAAGACATTCAACAATCAAGAAAGCTAAAGACTTCCGCAACTCTGACGATCAAAATCTTCGTTAACAATTAATGTAGAGGAATGACCTCTATTCAAAGGAGATTGTTAACAAACTTTCAAGATGGTGCGAAGTATGAGCATGTGGATAAAGACACAAGATCGCAAGATGGCAAAGACAAGTCAAGGATAATTTGAAGATCTCAAGATAAAAGACCAAGTCGAAAGACAACGGCAAAGGCTCAAAGATCACAGCATAAGGAACAACACTACTATTACACGTTCAAGACTCATTTATGACGAAATTCATAAATCTCCATTGGACTCCAAATATCGAAGAGGAATGACCTCACATTGGGGGAGATTGTTAGCCTCAAAATATTGAGTCAAACAAGAATGCTCGGTCATAGTTTATTATTGTAATATTCATTAGAACGTTGTAATAGTTAGTTAAATAGTCGTGGTTCACGGGCTTGGATTTAAGCTACTTAAAGCCCAAAAGACAAGCCCGGTCCAAACAATATAGCCCATTATGGTTACATGTAAGCCGGGCTATATAAGGCCCATTCCTAGCATGTTAGGAAGGGTGGATTGTTCATTTTGTATTCTCACTTTTCTAATCTAATATCACCTAGTTTCTCCATCTTCTCTCTACTTTCTCTCACTAGTTTCTCTCTCTAGAAATTCATATCTTTTCATCTATATCTATCATTAATCATCTAATAACATGGGACAACAACTTATCAAAAACCCTAAGTTGTATAACGACCGTCACTTAACTTAGTCTCGCAACCCAATCAAACAAGAACAACCTTGAGACCTTGCTAAGTATCGTTATACCTCTTAACATTTTTGATGATTTGTCTTGGTTTTGGGTTTACTCACGACTTATCATCAACCATTACTAAATCTCAGCGCGTCCAAGTACTGTTTTGGCGTATATTTTTAATTCGGCGTATATCGATATAGGGTAACATAGAAACACACAAGTGTTTAAATAGTTCATAATAGTCCAGTGGACTGTTTTTAACAAAATACGTAATAGCATAAGTATGTGTATGTTTTACTCTAAATAAACATGGCACAAACCATCTTAGTTCGATTTAAACATGGCACAAACCATCTTACTTCGATTAAACATGGCACAAACCATTTTAGTAGCACAACAATCCAAACAGGGATGCTAGGTATTTTTACTTCAAAATATAATAAAAATCGTCTTAGTACACATTCATATAAGTACATCTTACATAAGGATCATTCAAACAAGGCATAATATACTTAATGCTAATAACACGTAGCAATCATGTTTTAAACTAACATGGCAAATCACATGGAATAATTCAAGTCACGACTTACTTTTATCGAAGACGCGGAGTAAAGTGGTTCTTGGAGATTTTTGAGTTAGTTATAGTCTAGAATTATTTTTTCCAAAATTAAATTTTTGACTCGCGTTTAAATCATTTTGTAAAATAACCTAGTTCTCTATAACTACATCTCTATAACCAATCTGTCACACCCCCAATTTATCAGAGTAAGGCAACATAATGGGGTGCGGCGGTCATGACTATCATAAGATATATATACAAAGAACGACTTTTTAAAAGCCGTTTTCATTTATTTAATAGCATAAAACTTGTTCGGAAGCGAATTACACAAGATCTTATCAAAACATTGTTTCAAAAGACTTTAACATTGATCCAAATATCTCAATACTAGTCACGACCATTATTATTATCTCCTAAGCATAACCACATCATTTCTCCATCTTTATACCTGAGAAAAACATTGCTAAAGTGTCAACACAAAGGTTGGTGATTTCATAGGTTTAAGTTTAAATAGTGTGATGAACCATATGAATTTCAAGGCAACCAACATATAATCTAATAACAAATACAAGATTATAATCAAAAGTATACGTTTCAACAGTCTATGTCTAAGCTCATGACACCGAAACGTTAACCAACCAACAAGATATAATGAGAGCCCGAGCAAATACCTATCCCAAAGCATTCGTAACGACTCAAATGTAAGTGTATCTAATTTGGTCACACAACCAACATTAGATAGGGAGGTCAATCCCAATAGATCTATCCATAACATTCGCGCTTACACAAAGTAATTAACGATTCATGATAGTGGGCTAAAGCATCTAAGGATATCGCTACTTAGACATCATGTAGGCAAACGTATCAAATTTTATGTTCATCCGTTTAAAACAAGCAATGTTCTCACGCCAAAATTGTTAAAACAATTAAAAGTGGGGTTATGAAACTCACCTCAAGTAATAGCAACGGTTAAAATAGCACAATGTAGACATGGAGAAATAATAGCTTCGAACAATCCGTAACATAAGTTAAATAAGATATGTATTACTATACATGAACACGAAAATAAACGTAGCATTTAGTCCCCTAGTATGTGCTTGAGTTTATTTTAATAAATCGGCAATTTTTAACACTTGCTAATGTTTAACATTGTAATAAAGTGTAGTCATTTAATCGGAGTATATTTAGCAAAATTGGGCACTTCGCTGTCGAGACAGTTTATTAGTCGGGTCGTTTAATGGGCAAATATCCTAATTATATATTATATTTATGTTACAAAAGAATTATATTGAATAATTAAACTAAATAAACTTGATAAATATATTAATTATAAATTAAATTGTTTAAAAAAAATACCATGTCTCTTTTAAGGAGACAAATTTGTCGTGTGAGGGGAAACAAAGAGCATATAAAATGTAGTTAAAAATCAATCTGAAAACATGCGTGTCGTCTATACTCTCGACGTAAAAGGGATAATCTAGACAATTTTTCGATGGAGATAACGGGTTCAATAGTAGCTCGCGGGGTAAACCGCAAGTACCCTTGGGTAGCTATCTGGGTGGTCAATAAGTAGGTGTTTTAAGTTTTATAAACCGATGTCGTTTGATAGGTTAAAACCGGGTTCGAAGTAAGGGTCGTGAAGCCACTTTAAAGGAAAAAGTGTTTAACGAGTCATTTTCGATCTCGTTTACGGTTCTCGATAACGACTTTTGCGTCAAACCAAAAGTAGTCTTGTGTTGACGGCATTGCCGTCTACAACTTTCATTGTTTAACCGTCGCGGGGCGAGGTCGTTTTGATGGTCAAAAGTGGATCGTAATCGGTCAAGTGAAGACTAGTTTAAAGCTTTATAAAAAAAGGAGTTTGCCACTGTTGGAAAAATATTTGCCATGGTTGGAAACCTTGTCAATGTCAATTGTATATAAAAATATCACGTTTCACAGCCCTGTTATTCAAGGGCTGTCCCGGCTTAGATACTCGACGATATTACGTAATTCTTTTTGCATTTAAAACTATATACTAGTGGCTATGTATCGAGCTATAAATCTCGACTCATAACTAACCGTGTTGTCTTATATTAACGTTCAAAAATGGTCGTTTTATTCAGAATAGTTTTTACATCTTCAAATGATTTACAATTTCTGTTTTTAAAGGCTCAGTATCTTCCTCATTTATATACTCAATTCCCTTCGTTCCTTTTTGCTACCCAGCCTCGACACTATGGATTTCAACACATGATAGTTAGTCTAAGCTATTAGTCATTATCCTAGTCGTAACCTTTCCTAAAAGATTTTAGGTGGATGGTTCGCAATAAGTCAAACTCATATTCATAGTATACAAAGCTAATGTTTCAAAACGTTTCTCAAGCACATGGTGTTCAAGGGACTAAAATGCATTATGTGTAAATAAAAAGAGAGCATATACTCACAAGCAAGGATGAACGAGAAGTGTGATTCAAAAACCTGACGAGATAGAAACCAAACGATTTAACATCCCGTCTTCTCGAGATCACCAATGAACTATAAGGAGTGATTATTCCTTTCTCTTGCCCACGTCAGCCTTAACATGGAAAAGAAATAAATAAAGAAAGTGTTGAGAGTTTTCTTGGTTTCCTTGCCTCTGCTACCAAGGAGAAAGGAGAAAGAGTTGTGTGTTTTTCAAATGTGTTAAGTGGTAAAATAGTTACTCTATATGTAGGGAAAGAAACTAGTTAGGAGTAAAATGTTTCTAGTTAGGCTTTATCTAGTTTAGTTAGCGATGAAACCATTGTTTTTACCATGGAAGTAACATGGATAAGTGCAAAGAAAAATAGGGAAAGGAGAAAGAGGAGTAGTACACATAGGGAAGAAGAAGACAGTTTCCTAAGGCTTGACTTGTTAAAGATATGTTAAGTAAGAGTATTGTTTGGTAGCTATTGTGGTATAGAAGAGAACACAATTATGGGAATAGGTGAAGGGTACACAAAACATGTAAAGTAAATGAAGAAGAGGGGACCGACTTTATTTTTATTTAGGTAGTATTTTGGTAAGAAAAATAATGTGTTATTATATCTAGTTAAAAGTATTTTGTAGACAATGAAAAATGCAAGTGTTTAAATATTAATTGTTGGTAATTGAATGAATGTTTGTGTTAAGAAACATTCAAGTGCTAGTTGTTTCAATAGGTTTGGCTTGAGGAAAAACATGAAGAATTTCTGAGTGTGTCAAATTCATATTGGGTAGATGACTCAGTATGCGTATCGAACTTAATTAACAGAATTACGTTGGTTTAAATAATGTCGACCCCTAAAATAAGGTTTCCTAGCACGTAACGTAAACGAATAGTAGTCATTCAAGTAATAATTTTTCATGATTGTCATTCATAGAAATTTTAAATTCGTACACAAAATACGCGTAAACAATCAGGAAGATCTATAGACAGACAACTCTAACCCGAACTATCGCGTTTTACGTAAAGTAAATAGATTCAAAATTCACGTGTGTGACATTCGTAATCCCTTAAATTGAGTTTTGTCCTCAAAACTAGCACGTCGATGTCGTTGTCAAAACAAGAGGCCCATTAAATTTTTATCTTCCTTTCATGGTGTTCAATGCGTTCATTTTTCTTTAGTTTGTTGCTAAGATTAAAATTACTATAATCTTGTTAGGATTAAAACGAACGAAAATTTCTTCCGACTTGTACATGGTTCTATAGCGTTCCCTAAGTCTTTTTTCGTACGTCAAGTTTTTTCTCGGCGACGTCGGTTTTGTTTAGTGAGTTTTCTCATTATTAAATTTCGTGTCGTCGCGCGTATTACTTTCACTTTAAAGTGTTGCGTATTGTCATTTTTCTCCTAGATGACTATATATCGCACATTTGAAAATCGTTCCACATAGCTTTATTAATCCCATTCACATTAACCGTCTACTTGGTAGTGATAAGTAGTGTATGCGTCACGGTTTCTTGAATTGGTTACCAAAAATCTAGAACAATTGAGCGTCCTAATACATGGTGGTCAAGACGTTTCTTCCTTTTATGTTACATTCAATATTAGATAATTTCGTTAATTAATCAACTTAGTTTGCGTTCCTCCTCGTTTATCTCCTTTTTCATGGAGAGGAAAACGGGTGCATAATTTATAATATATTTAAATCATAGTTCGTTCGGATTCCTACTATGAGGAAAGTATATAATGTTTCTTAAGCCTATGAGTATGGAGTGATGCTCAAACATCTTTAGGTAAAATAAATTTTTGTCCGACTGGTTTTGGTATTCCATTTATATACAAAAGCATGCTTATCTTGACCCAATTGTTCTTTAACATGGGTTATGTTACGGCGAGTTCTGAATATCCGTTAAATTAGGGTTTTACTCAAATGACTTTTCGTTCTTCTCCTTATTATTTAAAATTTGTTTTCTATTTTCCAACTCTAATCTATTTGAGTTTAATTGTCGTCAAAAGCTAGTGGTGCTCTTAGTATTTGCGTGTCATATACGCTTTTGTATGTAATAGTGGCGAAGAAAATAATTATACTAGGTTTACTCGTATCGCGTACTCGACGTTCTTACTTAAGACAGTAGAAAAATGTTCGACGTTCATAGCACATAATAAATTTTTCTTTGACGAATAGGGCAACTTGAATATATTCTAATAATACTAATATATTTCATTTTTACGATGACTACTATGAGCATGCTCGCGTTCGACCACGATCATACCTAGTTTATCAGGCTACGTATGTCTCGGGACCAACGGTTGCATCCTCCTTTTCATCATAATTTAACTCTTTGAGGTTGTATTTTATATATTGGTAGTCCATAGTTCATTTCGTTCGTTACCATCATTCACTTTCACAATCAACAAATTAGTCAATAGTGTATTTTATTTGTTATCATTGCTCACTTTTAACAATTAACAAAATAATTTGCATACTTATTTGTACTAGTTCTCGTCAAGTTTATCAATAGTTTACATCTTCCAAATCAAGTTGTTCGAAAAAAATAGATTTTCCCAAAACTTTACATGGTAGTCTTTACTAAAAATGTTTCAACATTAGGCGCGGTGTTTTGTTGGTCGTCACGCCAGATTTTCCAAAACTTTGCATGATAGTCTATATCAAAACATTTTGTCATCAATTGTGTAGTTTTTGTTAGTAATACCTTTACTGATTTTACCAAAACGTTTTATTAAAATTTCTAAGATTCTTACTAATAAAGTTTTCGGTGATGGTTCCTTCAAAGAATTTTTTTTAATAATGTTTTCCAAAAATATTTTATAAAACTCCTTTTAAAAAAAATTAATTTTTCCCGACATATATAAAAATATGGTAGGATAAAAATAATTTTTTAAGTAAAAGTTTCACAAGATATAAAGATAACCTTTTTTTAAAATAACTGGATACAATTTAATAAAAAGTTTTAAAATACGATTACATAACCCAATTTTTGTTGGTGGTGACATCGACGGATGTCGAGTCGTTTGATCTTCATAAAAATAAATTATTTAATATTTCACATCAGCCACTCAATTCTATCATAGAATTTTCCATAGCTTTAATGACGTTTTATTACATCTCAGATACTTTGGTCAATTTGTTTTTATCCCAAAATTGTTAAATTTGTTTAATCCGATCAACTAGTTAATTCCATCACAAGAATTTTCATCATAAAAATTGTTCATTTTCTTTTTATCTGCCGTTTGTTCATAATCATTTTGTAGACCTTTTATATTTGACACGCGCTATTAGGGTTTCTAAGAAGTGACCACAATTCACATCTAGGGTTCTCAAGCTTTGTGATATGCGATAACCCATTTAATTTAAAATATGGCATAAGCCGAGTTCTTCCTTTAATATTAGTTGTTATGTCATACTTTGTAAATTTATAATAGCTTCTTAGAAACTTAGTTGCAAACCAATGGACTAGAACTTTTAGATTCGTTTTTGTACAATTTCTTTCTACTTAAATTTCTCCTTGATATGCATTCACTTACGTGTCGGCGTATTTCCATATAGCTTTCCTATTTTTGGAATACTAGTTTCTATTTGTTCCTTATAGTATTTTCTGGGGTATTATAGGAGTAATACTTTGTGTAGAGTGTTTATCGTCGTATGTTGTATAAAAATAGAGACGACGACTCTCATTATTTTAGTGTTCTCCCACCATGCAAACTAATGGTACTAATGTACCGTACTAGTCAAACGTCAATGAGGTAATCACCTTTTCAGATCATGTAAGTCTTATTCATCCCCGAAGAAATTCACTAAAAATCTTAAGTTGCGTTTCAACTGGCACTTGACTAAGCCTCTCAACCCAATCAAACAAGAACAGCCTTGAGGTCTAGTCAAGTATTAGTCGTTAAACTTCTTAACATCTTTGGTGAATTTACTCGTCTATAGATATTACTCATACAATTTAACATTGATTAAACCTACACAAAACTCATCAAATATGTTGTACCCTAACGATCAAACTAATCACGCAACATGTAAATTCATGAGGTTCACCCATCCTTCAGAAAACTTATCAAAAACCCTAAGTTGTATAACGACTGGCACTTAACTTAGTCTCCCAACCCAATCAAACAAGAACAGCCTTTAGACCTTGCTAAGTATCGTTATACCTCTTAACATTTTTGATGATTTTTCTTGGTTTTAGGTTTACTCAAGACTTATCATCAACCATTACTAAATCTCAGCGCGTCCAAGTACTGTTTTGGCGTATATTTTTAATTCGGCGTATATCGATATAGGGTAACATAGAAACACACAAGTGTTTAAATAGTTCATAGTAGTCCAGTGGATTGTTTTTAACAAAATACGTAATAGCATAAGTATGTGTATGTTTTACTCTAAATAAACATGGAACAAACCATCTTAGTTCGATTTAAACATGGCACAAACCATCTTAGTTCGATTAAACATGGCACAAACCCTTTTAGTAGCACAACAATCCAAACAAGGATGCTAGGTATTTTTACTTCAAAATATAATAAAAATTGTCTAAGTACACATTCCTATAAGTACATCTTACATAAGGATCATTCAAACAAGGCATAATATACTTAATGCTAATAACACGTAGCAATCATGTTTTAAACTAACATGGCAAATCACATGGAATAATTCAAGTCACAACTTACTTTTATCGAAGATGCGGAGTGAAGTGGTTCTTGGAGATTTTTGATTTAGTTATAGTCTAGAATTATTTTTCCCAAAATTAATTTTTTGACTCGCGTTTATAAAAATCATTTTGTATAATAACCTAGTTCTCTATAACTAGATCTCTGATACCAGTCTGTCACACCCCGAAATTATTAGAGTAAGTCAACACAATGGGGTGCGACGGTCATGACTATCACAAGATATAGATACAAAGAACGACTATTTAAAAGCCGTTTTCATTTATTTAATAGCATAAAACTTGTTCGGAAGCGAATTACAAAAGATGTTAACAAAACATTGTTTCAAAAGACTTTAACATTGATCCAAATATCTCAATACTAGTCACGACCATTATTATTATCTCCCAAGCATAACCACATCACTTCTCCGTCTTGATACTTGAGAAAAACATTGCTAAAGCGTCACCAAAAAGGTTGGTGAGTTCATAGGTTTAAGTTTAAATAGTGTGATGAACAATATGATTTTCAAGGCAACCAACATATAACTTATAACAAATAAAAGATAATAATCAAAAGTATACGTTTCAACAACCTACGTCTAAGCTCATGACATCGAAGCGTTAACCAACCAACAAGATATAATGAGAGCCCGAGCAAATGCCTATCCCAAAGCATTCGTAATGACTCAAATGTAAGTGTATCTAATTTGGTCACAAAACCAACATTAGATAGGGAGGTCAATCCCAATAGATCTATCCATAACATTCACGCTTACACAAAGTAATTAACGGTTCACGATAGTGGACTAAAGCATCTAGAGATATCGCTACTTAGACATCATGTAGGCAAACGTATCAAGTTTTATGTTCATCCGTTTAAAATAAGCAATGTTCTCACCCCAAAATAGTTAAAACAATTAAAAGGGCTATGAAACTCACCTTAAGTAATAGCAACGGTTAAAATAGCACAATGTAGACATGGAGAAATAATAGCTTCGAACAATCCGTAACCTAAGTTAAATAAGATATGTATTACTATACATGAACACGAAAATAAACGTAACATTTAGTCCCCTAGTATGTGCTTGAGTTTATTTTAATAAATTGGCAATTTTTAACACTTGCGAATGTTTATCATTGTAATAAAAGTGTAGTCATTTAATCGGAATATATTTATCAAAATTAGGCACTTCGCTGTCGAGACAGTTTATTAGTCGGGTCGTTTAATGGGCAAATATCCTAAATATATATTATATTTTTATTACAAAAGAATTATATTGAATAATTAAACTAAATAAACTTGATAAATATAATAATTATAAATTAAATTATTCAAAAAAAATACCATGTCTCTTTTAAGGAGACAAATGTGTCGTGTGAGGGGAAACAAAGAGCATATAAAATGTAGTTACAAATCTATCTGAAAACATGCGCGTCGTCTATACTCTCGACGTAAAAGGGATAATCTCGACAGTTTTTTCGATGGAGATAACGGGTTCAATAGTAGCTTGCGGGGTAAACCGCAAGTACCCTCAGGTAGATATCTAGGTGGTCGATAAGTAGGTGTTTTAAGTTTTATAAACCGATGTCGTTTGATAGGTTAAAATCGGGTTCAATAGTAGCTTGCGGGGTAAACCGCAAGTACCCTCAGTAAGGGTCGTGAAGCCAATTTAAAGGAAAAAGTGTTTAACGATTCATTTTCGATATCGTTTATGGTTCTCGATAACGAATTTTGCGTCAAACCAAAAGTAGTCTTGTGTAGACGGCATTGCCGTCTACAACTTTCATTGTTTAACCGTAATCGATCGAGTGACGACTAGTTTAAAGCTTTATAAAAAAAGGAGTTTACCACTGTTGGAAATAATATTTGCCATGGTTGGAAACCTTGCCAATGTCAATTGTATAAAAAAATATCACGTTTCACAGCCCTGTTTTTCAAGGGCTGTCCCTGCCTCGATACTCGACGATATTACGTAAATCTTTTTGCATTTAAAACTATATACTAGTGGCTATGTATCGAGCTATCAATCTCGACCCATAACTGACCGTGTTGTCTTATATTAACGTTAAAAATGGTCATTTTATTCGGAATAGTTTTTACATCTTCAAATGATTTACAATTTTTGTTTTTAAAGGCTCGGTATCTTCCTCATTTATATACTCAATTCCCTTCGTTCCTTTTTTCTACCCAGCCTCGACACTATGGATTTCAACACATGATAGTTAGTCTAAGCTATTAGTCATTATCCTTGTCGTAACCTTCCCTAAAATATTTTAGGTGGATGGTTAGCAATAAGTCGAACTCATATTCATAGTATACAAAGCTAATGTTTCAAAACGTTTCTCAAGCTCATGGTGTTCAAGAGACTAAAACGCATTATGTGTAAATGAAAAGAGAGCATATACTCACAAGCAAGGTTGAACGAGAAGTGTGATTCAAAAACTCGACGAGATAAAAACCAAACGATTTAACATCCCGTCTTCTCGAGATCACCAATGAACTATAAAGAGTGTTTATTCCTTTCTCTTTCCCACGTCAGCCTTAACATGGAAAAGAAAGAAATAAAGAAAGTGTTGAGAGTTTTCTTGGTTACCTTGCGTCTGCTACCCAGGAGAAAGGAGAAAGAGTTGTGTGTTCTTCAAATGTGATAAGTGGAAAAGTAGTTACTCTATATATAGGGAAAGAAACTAGTTAGGAGTAAACTGTTTCTAGTTAGGTTTTATCTAGTTTAGTTAGGATGAAACCGTTGTTTAACCATAGAAGTAACATGGATAAGTGCAAAGAAAAATAGGGAAGGGAGAAAGAGGAATAGTACGCATAGGGAAGAAGAAAATAGTTTCCTAAGGCTTGACTTGTTAAAAGATATGTTGGGTAAGAGTATTGTTTGGTAGTTGTTGTGGTAGAGAAGAGAACACAATTATGGGAATAGGTGAAGGGTACACAAAACGTGTGTAAATGAAGAAGATGGGACCGACTTTATTTTTATTTAGGTAGTATTTTGGTAAGAAAATAATGTGTTATTATATCTAGTTAAAAGTATTTTGTAGACAATGAAAAATGCATGTGTTTAAATATAAATTGTTTGTAATTGAATGAATGTTTGTGTTAAGAAACATTCAAGTGGTAGTTGTTTCAATAGGTTTGGCTTGAGGAAAAACATGAGGAATTTCTAAGTGTGTCGAATTCATATTTGGTCGATGACTCAGTATGCGTATCGAACTTAATTAACAGAATTACGTTGGTGTAAATAATGTCGACCCCTAAACTAGAGTTTCCTAGCACGTAACGTAAACGAATAGTAGTCATTCAAGTAATAATTTTTCATGATTGTCATTCATAGAAATTTTAAATTCGTACACAAAATACGCGTAAACAATCGGGAAGATCAATAGATAGACAAATCTAACCCGAACTATCGCGTTTTACGTAAATTAAATAGATTCAAAATTCACATGTGTGACATTCGTAATCCCTTAAATTGAGTTTTGTCCTCAAAACTAGCACGTCGAAATCGTTGTCAAAACAAGAGACCAATAAAATATTTATCTTCCTTTCATGGTGTTCAATGCGTTCGTTTTTCTTTAGTTTGTTGCTAAGATTAAAATTACTATAATCTTGTTAGGATTAAAACGAACAAAAATTTCTTCCGACTTGTACATGGTTCTATAGTGTTCCTTAAGTCTTTTCTTGTACGTCAAGTTTTTCTCGGCGACGTCGGTTTTGTTTAGTGAGTTTTCTCATTATTAAAGTTCGTGTCGTCGCGCGTATTACTTTCACTTTAAAGTGTTGCGTCTTTTCATTTTTCTCCTAGATGACTATATATCGCACATTTGAAAATCTTTCCACATAGTTTGATTAATCCCGTTCACATTAACCGTCTACTTGGTAGTGATAAGTAGCGTATGCGTCACGGTTTCTTGAATTGGTTCCCAAAAATCTAGAACAATTGAGCGTCCTAATACATGGTGGTCAAGACGTTTCTTCCTTTTATGTGACATTCAATATTAGATAAATTCGTTAATTAATCAATTTAGTTTGCGTTCCTCCTTATCTCGTTTTTCATGGAGAGGAAAACATGGTGGTCAATTGAGCGTCCTAATACATGGTGGTCAAGACGTTTCTTCCTTTTATGTGACATTTAATATTAGATAAATTCGTTAATTAATCAATTTAGTTTGCGTTCCTCCTTATCTCGTTTTTCATGGAGAGGAAAACGGGTGCATAATTTATAATATATTTAAGTCATAGTTCGTTCGGATTCCTACTATGAGGAAAGTATATAATATTTCTTAAGCCTATGAGTATGGAGTGATGCTCAAACATCGTTAGGTAAAATAAATTTTTGTCCGACTGGTTTCGGTATTCCAATTATATACAAAAGCATGCTTATCTTGACCCAATTGTTTTTTAAAATGGGTTATGTTACGGCGAGTTCTGAATATCCGTTAAATTAGGGTTTTACTCAAATGAGGTTTCGTTCTTCTCATTATTATTTAAAATTTGTTTTCGATTTTCCAACTCTAATCTATTTGAGTTTAATTGTCGTAAAAAACGAGTGGTGCTCTTAGTATTTGCGTGTCTTTTATGCTTTTGTATGTAATAGTGGCGAAGAAAATAATTATACTAGGTTTACTCGTATCGCGTACTCGACGTTCTTACTTAAGACGGTAGAAAAATGTTCAACGTTCATAGCACATAATAAATTTTTATTTGACGAATATGGAAACTTTAATATATTCTAATAATACTAATATATTTCATTTTTACGATGACTACTATGAGCATGCTCGCTTTCGACCACGATCATACGTAGTTGATCAGGCTACGTACGTCTCGGGACCAACAGTTGCATCCTCCTTTTCATCATAATTTAACTCTTTGAGGTTGTAATTTATATATTGGTAGTCCATAGTTCATTTCGTTCGTTACCATCATTCACTTTCACAATCAACAAATTAGTCAATAGTTCATTTTATTTGTTATCATTCCTCACTTTTAACAATCAACAAAATAATTTGCATACTTATTTGTACTAGTTCTCGTCAAGTTTATCAATAGTTTACGTCTTCCAAATCAAGTTGTTCGAAAAAATAGATTTTCCCAAAACTTTACATGGTAGTCTTTACTAAAAATGTTTCAACATTAGGCGCGGTGTTTTGTTGGTCGTCACGCCAGATTTTCCAAAACTTTGCATGATAGTCTATATCAAAACATTTTGTCATCAATTGTGTAGTTTTTGTCAGTAATACCTTTACTGATTTTACCAAATCGTTTTATTAAAATTTCTAAGATTCTTACTAATGAAGTTTTCGGTGATGGTTCCTTCAAAGAATTTTTTTTAATAATGTTTTCCAAAAATATTTTATAAAACTCCTTTTAAAAAAATTAATTTTTCTCCGACATATATAAAAATATGGTAGGATAAAAATAATTTCTTAAGTAAAAGTTTCACAAGATATAAAGATAACCTTTTTTAAAAATAAATGGAAACAATTTAATAAAAAGTTTTAAAATACGATTACATAACCCAATTTTTGTTGGTGGTGACATCGACGGATGTCGAGTCGTTTGATCTTCATAAAAATAAATTATTTAATATTTCACATCAGCCACTCAATTCTATCACAGAATTTTCCAGAGCTTTAATGATGCTTTATTACATCTCAGACACTTCAGTCAATTTGTTTTTATCCTAAAATTGTTCAATTTGTTTAATCCGATCGACTAGTTGATTCCATCACAAGAATTTTCATCATAAAAATTGTTCATTTTCTTTTTATCTGCCGTTTGTTCATTATCATTTTGTAGACTTTTTATGTTCGAAACGCGCTATTAGGGTTTCTAAGAAGTGACCACAATTCACATCTAGGGTTTCTTAAGCTTTGTGATATGCGATAACCCATTTAATTTAAAATATGGCAAAAGCCGAGTTCTTCCTTTAGATTCGTTTTTGTACAATTTATTTCTACATAAATTTCTCCTAGATATGCATTCACTTACGTGTCGGCGTATTTCCATATAGCTTTCCTATTTTTGTAATACTAGTTTATATTTGTTCCTTATAGTATTCTTTAGGGTATTACCGGAGCAATACTTTGTGTAGAGTGTTTATCGTCTTATGTTGTATAAAAATAGAGACGACGACGCTCATTATTTTAGTGTTCGCACACCATGCAAACTAATGGTACTAATGTACCGTACTAGTCAAACGTCAATGAGGTAATCACCTTGTCAGATCATGTAAGTCTTATCCATCCCCGAGGAAATTCACTAAAAATCTTAAGATGCGTTTCAACTGGCACTTGACTAAGCCTCGCACCCAATCAAACAAGAACATCCTTGAGGTCTAGTCAAGTATTAGTAGTTAAACTTCTTAACATCTTTGGTGAATTTACTCGTCTATAGATATTACTCACACAATTTAACATTGATTAAACCTACACAAAACTCATCAAATATGTTGTACCCTAACGATCAAACTAATCACGCAACATGTAAATTCATGAGGTTCACCCATCCTCAAGAAAACTTATCAAAAACCCTAAGTTGTATAACGACTGGCACTTAACTTAGTCTCGCAACCCAATCAAACAAGAACAACGTTTAGACCTTGATAAGTATCGTTATACCTCTTAACATTTTTGATGATTTTTCTTGGCTTTGGGTTTACTCACGACTTATCATCAACCATTACTAAATCTCAGCGCGTCCAAGTACTGTTTCGGCGTATATTTTTAATTCGGCGTATATCGATATAGGGTAACATAGAAACACACAAGTGTTTAAATAGTTCATAGTAGTCCAGTGGACTATTTTTAACAAAATACGTAATAGCATAAGTATGTGTACGTTTTACTCCAAATAAACATGGCACACACCATCTTAGTTCTATTTAAACATGGCACAAACCATCTTAGTTCGATTAAACATGGCACAAATTATTTTAGTAGCACAACAATCCAAACAAGGATGCTAGGTATTTTTACTTCAAAATATAATAAAAATCGTCTTAGTACACATTCCTATAAGTACATCTTACATAAGGATCATTCAAACGATGCATAATATACTTAATGCTAATAACACGTAGCAATCATTTTTTAAACTAACATGGAAAATCACATGGAATAATTCAAGTCACAACTTACTTTTATCGAAGACGTGGAGTGAAGTGGTTCTTGGAGATTTTTGAGTAAGTTATAGTCTGAAATTACATTTCCCAAAATTTAATTTTTGACTCGCGTTTATAAAAATCATTTTGTAAAATAACCTAATTCTCTATAACTACATCTCTGATACCAATCTGTCACACCCCCAATTTATCAGAGTAAGGAAACATAATGGGGTGCGACGGTCATGACTATCATAAGATATAGATACAAAGAACGACTATTTAAAAGCCGTTTTCATTTATTTAATAGCATAAAACTTGTTCGGAAGCTAATTACACAAGATCTTAACAAAACATTGTTTCAAAAGACTTTAACATTGATCCAAATATCTCAATACTAGTCACGACCATTATTATTATCTCCTAAGCAGAACCACTTCACTTCTCCGTCTTGATACCTGAGAAAAACATTGCTAAAGCGCCAACAAAAAGGTTGGTGAGTTCATAGGTTTAAGTTTAAATAGTGTGATGAACCATATGATTTTCAAGGCAACCAACATATAATCTTATAACAAATACAAGATTATAATCAAAAGTATACGTTTCAACAACCTACGTCTAAGCTCATGACACCGAAACGTTAACCAACTAACAAGATATAATGAGAGCCCGAGCAAATGCCTATCCCAAAGCATTCATAACGACTTAAATGTAAGTGTATCTAATTTGGTCACACAACCAACATTAGATAGGGAGGTTAGTCCCAATAGATCTATCCATAACATTCACGCTTACATAAAGTAATTAATGGTTCACGATAGTGGGATAAAGCATCTAGGGATATCGCCACTTAGACATCATGTAGGCAAACGTATCAAGTTTTATGTTCATCCGTTTAAAACAAGCAATGTTCTCACCTCAAAATAGTTAAAACAATTAAAAGTGGGGCTATGAAACTCACCTCAAGTAATAGCAACGGTTAAAATAGCACAATGTAGACATGGAGAAATAATAGCTTCGAACAATCCGTAACCTAAGTTAAATAAGATATGTATTACTATACATGAACACGAAAATAAACGTAGCATTTAGTCCCTTAGTATGTGCTTGAGTTTATTTTAATAAATCGGTAATTTTAAACACTTGCGAATGTTTAACATTGTAATAAAAGTGTAGTCATTTAATCGAAATATATTTAGCAAAATTGAGCACTTCGCTGTCGAGACTGTTTATTAGTCGGGTCGTTTAATGGGCAAATATCCTAAATATATATTATATTTTTATTACAAAAGAATTATATTGAATACTTAAACTAAATAAACTTGATAAATATATTAATTATCAATTAAATTGTTTAAAAAATACCATGTCTCTTTTACGGAGACAAATGTCTCTTGTGATGGGAAACAAAGAGCATATAAAATGTAGTTACAAATCAATCTGAAAACATGAACGTCGTCTATACTCTCGACGTAAAATGGATAATCTCGACAGTTTTTCGATGGAGATAACGGGTTCAATAGTAGCTTACGGGGTAAACTGCAAGTACCCTCGGGTAGCTATCTGTGTGGTCGATAAGTAGGTGTTTTAAGTTTTATAAACCGATGTCGTTTGAGAGGTTAAAACCGGGTTCGAAATAAGGGTCGTGAAGCCAATTTAAAGGAAAAAGTGTTTAACGAGTCATTTTTGATCTCGTTTACGGTTCTCGATAACGACTTTTGCGTCAAACCAAAAGTAGTCTTGTGTAGACGACATTTCCGTCTACAGCTTTCATTGTTTAACCGTCGCGGGGCGAGGTCGTTTTGATGGTCAAAAGTGGATCGTAATCGGTCGAGTGAAGACTAGTTTAAAGCTTTATAAAAAAAGGAGTTTTCCACTGTTGGACAAATATTTACCATGGTTGGGAACCTTGCCAATGTCAATTTTATATAAAAATATCACGTTTCACAGCCCTGTTTTTCAAGGGCTGTCCCGACCTCGATACTCGACGATATTACGTAATTCTTTTTTGCATTTTAAACTATATACTAGTGGCTATGTATCGAGCTATCAATCTCGACCCATAACTGACCGTGTTGTCTTATATTAACGTTCAAAAATGGTCGTTTTATTCGGAATAGTTTTTACATCTTTGTTGGAAATTCACTTTATGTGACGACATTCAAGAATTCCCATTAGTTATCATAGTCACACACGCATAGACTAGACTAGGTAACAATGTATAGTTTAGGTGTCGTGTGACTATATATACCCCTCCAAGGCTTCTAAGGAGGGGGTTGTTGTTTGTTTTTCATATTCACTTTAATCAAACTTTTCTTTCTTTTACACACACAACCTCTCTACTTCATCCATGGATACCACCACCATATTTTACCCTACTAGACCACCGGATCATACTAAATAGCAAACCCACAATTGGCATCAGAGCCACGGTTCAATCCTTGGATCATTGTGTTTTTTTGTTATTGATTGTGGTGGTATAATTTTTTTTTGACTTGATCTATTGATTTTTTTGTCACAATGGTCAAATCTGTCTAAAAATTGTCTGTTTTTTTGTCACGACAGTTGTATTATTCTTGTCTCAAATCAGTTATCATTGAAACTTGGTCCATCAAAACAGTCGGTTACACACAGTCTATCATGTTTATCATCATTCTCATATCCGATTTTATCATTTTGTCTCATGGTTTCAATTTTTCATATCTGATATTATACTTATATCTGATATTATCAAATGTAATATTTCTTATCTGGTTTTAACAGCTTTTTATGGGTTTCTTTGTTTTTATGAACATGAAGATCAAGATCAACCCAGAAATCCCTAGAAACCCAGATTTGCTAGAAACATCAGACCCAGAAAAGTAAGATCCTGAAATTCATGAAAAAGGACAACTTTTGGATAAGATCGCATTGATTGTGATGGCTGGACTGCGATGGGTCGTTGCGATGGAAGCATTGCGATGGAACCATTGCGATGGAACCATTGCGATGGTCTCCATTGCGATGGTGTCCATTGCGATGGTGTCCATCAGGCTGCGATGGGTTTTAAAGGAACCATTGCGATGGCTCACATTATGTTGCGATGGGTTATAAAAGATCACTGCGATGGCTTATTTTTTTATCTTGCGATGGGTATTTAAAAATTCATTGCGATGGAAGCTCAGATAGAAATGAATGCGATGCAGTTTGAAAAAAAGAACATTGCGACTGTTTAACAAAACCCGAAAACCAGAACCATTACCATCACCCTTATAACTCCACAACACCAAATCTATCCTAACCCAACGACACCTATCCCACTACACATCAGAACGAGACTCAAAACTAAAACAAAACTATCTCAGATTCATTTCTTGATTGACATGCATGCCAAGATCTATTAAGATCTATAATCACAAAATTAACTCATCACAGATCTGTCATTAATTTACGAAAGCAAAGAAGATTTTTAAAAAATTTGTTAAAATTATTCTTTAATTCGTTTTATAGATTCACGAAATGAACATCATCATAGATTTTTTTGTTTTATATTCGAAGTAAAAGAAAGAGATTGTAACAATTATGTTAAATCTTTTTCTTGTTTCGATTATTTAAACAAAAACCAACATGGAACCATCATATTAACACCAACCCAAGACTGAAGACACCAACCAAGAGAAACTTTATCTGTTGCATATGGATCTTTCTGGGCCAATGCGTGTTGAAAGTCTTAGTGGTAAAAAGTACATCCTCGTCATTGTCGATGATTACTCTCGGTTTACATGGGTGAAATTTCATACAACAAAAAATGAGGCGCCTAAATTCATCATCAGATTTCTCAAGATGATCCGTGTGCGTCTCAACACTACAGTCCGACGCATTCGTACAGATAATGGAACTGAATTTGTGAATCAAATCTTGCGTGATTACTATGAAGAAGTTGGCATTTCTCATGAAACATCTGTTGCTCGCACTCCACAACAAAACGACGTCGTTGAAAGGCGAAATCGCACACTTATGGAAGCTGCTCGAACGATGTTAATTTACGCAAAGGCTCCATTGTTTTTATGGGCAGAAGTAGTATCTACAACAGTTTTCACCCAAAACCGGTCACTAATTCGTAAACGCCATGGTAAAACACCTTATGAGCTTCTACATGGAAAAGTACCAGATTTATCATATCTTCATGTATTTGGTTCTCTTTGCTATCCAAATAATGATGGTGACAATTTGGGAAAACTTCGACCAAAGGCTGATATTGGTATTTTCATTGGTTACGCACCCGCAAAGAAGGCATACCGAATCTATAACCATAACTCTCGCAAGATCCTTGAAACTATGAATGTTGATTTTGGTGAGCTGACGGTAATGGCTTCTGAGCAAAGCAGCTCTGAACCCGCACTTCATGGAATGGGACCAAGTAACACTAGTTCTGGTCTTGTCCCAAACAACCCTACTTCATCATCATTTACACCACCTTCTAGGAATGAATGGGATACGTTGTTTCAACCGTTATTTGATGAATTCTTTACTCCTCCAAGTATTATCGCTCCAGAACCTGAGGTAATTGCTCCGGTTACCGAAGTTGTAGCTCCAGCAACCGAAGCACAATCAGATACGTCTGCACCTACAATTGGCCAAGATATACCTCCAACAAGTAATTCTCAACCAACACCCGAATCAACTACCCATGTCATGCCTATTGATGAGGAAGAGGCTGATGATGATCACGATTTGGAATTCGCTCAAATGCGTGAACTTCCCTTCTTTGGTGTACCAATTCCCGGCCTAATCAAGTCGGGTCGTCCACCTCAGAGGAAGCTCCTACTACGGTCTACTCCAATCCACGGATTTGTGAACATGACAGCAAGTGGACAAAGGATAATCCTATAGATTCTATTATTGGTGACCCTAATCGTCCGGTATCCACACGAAGTCAGTTACAAGAAAATGCAATGTTTTGTCATTTTGATGCTTTTCTCACTGAAGTTGAACCTAAGACATGGCAAAAAGCTTTTACTCAATCTTGTTGGATAGAAGCTATGCAAGAAGAACTTAATGAATTTATACGTCTTGAAGTATGGGAACTTGTCCCATGTCCGTATCAAGTAAAGTTACTCACTTTGAAATGGGTTTACAAGGTGAAACTCGACGAGTTAGGCGGAATATTGAAGAATAAAGCTCGACTAGTAGCTCGTGGATACAAGCAATTATTAGGCATCGACTTTATGGAATCCTTGGCACCTGTTTCCCGTTTGGAAGCTATTAGACTATTCCTTGCTTATGCAGCCCACATGAATATGATCGTCTATCAGATGGATGTGAAGACGACTTTTCTTAATGGTGAAATCAAGGAAGAGGTCTATGTTCAACAGCCAGATGGTTTTGTGAATCCTAAATATCCTAACCATGTGTACAAGCTTAAGAAGGCTCTCTATGGGTTGAAGCAAGCTCCACGCACATGGTATGATCTATTGTCACAATTCCTCATCACGCAAGGCTTCACTAAAGGCAAGGTGGATCCCACGATGTTCATTCAAAAACGAGGTAAAGATATGATTATGGTACAAATATATGTTGATGATATTATATTTGCTGCCTCGACCCAAACCTTATCCGATGATTTTGGGACACTCATGTCTTCCAAGTTTAAGATGTCAATGATGGGCAAGGTATCATTCTTTTTAGGACTTCAGATATCTCAGAGTCCCAGAGGCATCTTTATAAATCAATCCAAGTATGCCCTTGAATCGTTTAAGAAATATAAGATGGAAGATTGCGACCCCGTGGATACTCCAATGGTGGAACGAACTAAGCTTGATGCAGATCTACATGGAGTTTGATAGGTGTGTATACACCGATCTTTTCTACCACTTAATTACAATAATAACCGGACCAAAACGTGTATTTTATGTCGGAATTATGCGTGGTTTGTGTTTTTGTTGTGATTTAGGACGAAAAGGTGAAAAGTGGATAAAACACGGGAATTCACGGGCATTTACGGACTTTTATTGAAGAAAAAGATGAAAGACGAAGTCAAGAAGTCAAGAGTGCAAAAAGAACGGAAGTCCACGACCAATTCTGAAGATTTATCGACGAAAAAGTCAAAAGACGGAAGTTTATCAAAAGCCGAAGAATTCAAGTCTATTTTATTGAAGAAATTAAAGACGAGTTCAAAAGAAATCCCGAAGCCAAAAGTCCCTTAAGTCCAAGTTTAAAGAAGATTAGAAGAAAAGGACTAATGGTGTAATTAATGAAGAATTAAGAAGAAAGGGGCTTAATTTTGCAATTAACAAGAAATGAAGGAGGGGAGGAAGCTTCCTAATCCTCCCCTATAAATAGACCATTAGTGTGTTCATTTGTTTTTGTTGGCTAAGTGTGACAATTAGTCTTCCACCATTTACTTTCCTTGCACCTTTAATTACCTTGTCAATTTAAATACTTGTCAAATTTAATTACCTTGTCTTGCACTTAATTACCATTTAATTTCAAGTAAGTTTTTCTTTTAATTCTTGTTAATCTTTATCTTTATCATGTTAATCTCATTCTACCTTTCTTTAATCTTTGTGTTGATTTGTTTATGTTCATGTTCTTAATTTTTGTTGATTTATTTAAGTGGGTTTTGATTATTTTGATTAAGTTTTGTGAGATTGATTGATTTGGATTGATTGTTTATGCTTAATAGTTGTTTATTTGCTTGTTTGATTCAATCTTGTGTTTGATTTAGCTTTGTTTTGTTTAATTCGTGCTATTTTCTTATCCCTTGTTCTTCGGATCTTGTTTCTGATCTTTCCCTGGACGCAGCTCCATTTATTCCGAATCAAGGTTTTGAAAGGCTGTTTATTCGGAATATTGAATTATTCCGCGTAAGTGTTTTGTAGAGATTGCTATTCGGAATATCCATTATTCCGAATAGGGTTGATTTTACGAATAGGGTTTATTCCGAATAGGGTGACAATATTCCGAATAGACTTGGTTTTCCGAATAGGAAATCTTTCCAAATAGACTTGGTTTTCCGGATAGGAAATCTTTCCGAATAGACCTGGATTTTCCAAATAGGAAGTTGATTCCGAGTAGGGTATTATTCAGGGTAGGAGACATATTCCGAATTGCCTTATATTCCGAATAGGGTTTATTCCGGATAGAGCTTATTTTCAGTTTCTTTAATTTTAAGTTTCTGCCTTTTTATTTTAAGCTTTATTTTTCCCGCCTTTTTCCTTGCTCGCACTTTAAGTTTATTTGCCTTAGATTTATTTTAGATTTGCCTTAGTTTAAGATTTAGTTTTAGTTGCGTTTTAAGTTTGCCTTAGTTAGTTTTAAGTTTGCGTTATTTACATTTAGAGCCTTTTAATTCTCGTCTTGCTTTTAATTCTTGCACCATTTACTTTATTAGATTTAGATTTACTTTAATTGCACTTTTACTTTATTTACTCTGCACCTTTTATTTTAAACACTACAACGACACATCTTTGTTCCACCAAAAGACAGCTGAGTCGCACAGTAAACACAAGTTTTTCAATTCGAAGAGAACAACACAACGAACTTTAATTTTTATACGGGCCAAAAGCCTCGTATCAAATGGCGCCGCTGCCGGCTCTTTTCGTTAAGATTGACGGTTTTCTGTGAGAGACACGTTGCTTTTTGGGATCCGCTCATTTGTGAACGTTATTTTTCTTGCCTAAAAATTCAAAAACTCATAAAAATTAAAAATTAATAAAAAAACTCATAAAAATTAAAAATTTCAAAAATCCAAAAAGATTTTATCTTTCTTGTGTATATATATTGTCTTTGTGTTTGGTTTTGTTTTCTTTTGCATTTTCAGGTGTATGCGTACTAGATCTTTCAATTATCAAGAGCCCGAGCCTCAAGAAGACTTAGATATGGCAGGTGTCAACAACAACATTCCACCGCACCTCAATAATAATAATAATAACAACAATGCTCTTCCACAACCCGATCTTCGGACCATGGAGGAACTTTGTCAACCAACAATGTTTGGACGAGGAGGACCGATTGCGCCGATGCAAATCAACGCTCCTGAGTTTTCGTTGAAGCACCACATGATTCAGCAAGTACAAACAAACCCATTTAGAGGATTGCCTGATGATGATGCCAACAAACACCTCGACAAGTTCATTACAATCACCCAAAGCATGAAGTTGCCTGGGGCCACAATGGATGTACTCCGCCTACAACTCTTCCCACATACTTTATCGCATCATGCCGAGAAATGGTTTGATCGTCTCCCGAAGAATTCTATTCACACTTGGGATGATATGACTCAACGCTTTTTGTCGCGCTACTTTCCACCATCCATGGTCACCAGCCTTCGCAATCAGATCAGCGGTTTCATGCAAGATCCCGATGAATCTCTTTTTGACGCTTGGGAGAGATATAATGTCTTGATCGATAGATGTCCAAACCACAATATGCTTCCCGTCACTTTGATAGATACTTTCTACAACGGATTGACTTTTCGAGATCGTGATACGATAAATGCAGCCGCCGGTGGCACATTCATGAAAAGGAGACCCGAGGAGTGTAGAGAGCTAATAGAGAACATGACTACTCACCACAAAAACTGGGATTCCTCTGCCTCTTCTAGGAACAACCCGAGAGTCAATGCTTCTTCTACCTCAGCAAACCCTGAGATGACCGAACACACCCGCATGATGGCTGAAATGAGCAAAAGTATTACGCTTCTCGCTTCAAACCAACAACAACAACAAGTTAAAGCGGTTGCTAATCCTTGTGAAACATGTGGCGGTCCTCACTCATACACCGATTGTCCTTCAACACAAGGAAATCCGGAAAATGTGTATGCAGCTTACGGTAATTATTCACCGGAAAATTACCAAGCTAGACAACAAGGGGATAGAAATCTGTTGAGTTACCGTTTCAACAATTACCTTTCACCCGGTTTTTCTCCTCAAAACCAAAACCCCGCCAACAACTACAATAGAAGCAACCAAATCCCACCAAGAGCTTCTAACCCTTATCAACCACCCACCCAACAACACCCACCCATAAACATCGATGTTGACGCCATAATGAGAACTCACAGTGAGCAAATCAAGAATCTACAGAGCCAAATAATCAATTTGAAAGGAGATATCTTGAAGAAAGGAAATGACATCAGAACCGAGGTTCGTGATAATATCCAATCTTCCTTCAGCACTCAAACGACTGAATTAAAGAATCTATTGGCTAGTTTCTTGCCCGAAGCTCAACCTTCTTCTTCGGGTTCTCTACCTTCAAACACCGCCACCAATCCGCGAGCTAATGTGAGTGCTATAACTACGCATAGTGGAATTACCATTGTCGATCCACCTATCACACCACCATCATCTACACCTCCTCCACCACCATGTATCCCTACTCCTCCTACACCTAGTGTTAGTTCACCATTACCGTCTCCGCTTCGTCATGACGATGTATCTCGGAAGGACCCTTCAACATCCCAACCTTCACCAACTACACCTTCACCATCTCCCTATCAACCCAGAATCCCATACCCTTCTCGCATAGGCAAGACCAATGATCTAACCAAGAATGACTGTCAAGTATCGTAATATGTGGAAATGCTATCTAAAATGACCATCAACATTAGCCTTGTTGAAGCACTTTGCCATATGCCGAAATTTGTCAAAGCATTCAAGGAATTGCTTAGCAAGAAGGAGAAGCTGATTGAACTCGCCAACACACGCTTAAATGAAAACTGCTCTGCAGTTATTCTTAAAGAATTACCGGAAAAGCTTGGAGATCCCGGTCGTTTTGTGTTGCCTTGCGTGTTCAACAAAACTAAAGAATTTACTGCCCTTGCTGATCTCGGGGCTTGTATAAATTTTGTAGATTTGTAAATCTATGCTTATGTTTTTAGAGAGAGAAAGAGATAGAGAGATGGTGGATTTCACACTTTAGAGAGAGAAAGTTAAAAGAAACTATGTGTAAAATAATGAAACCACACCCTCTCCATCAATGGAGAGGGTTTATATACCCAAGCCCTTGTCATGGGCTTGGGCTTACATTTGGCCGCCGGCCCATACATTTCATGGGCTCGGTTTTGGGCTTCGTTTAAGTAAATGCAAATGACTAAGCTACGAGCTATTACACGAACTAATGTTGGAGTGACCGATCCTTCCTAATACGTAAGACGTATTTCCAACAATCTCCCCCTAAGGGAGGTCACTCCAAACAAGGGCGTTACCCAAGTTACAATAGTAAAATAAACCTAGCATACTATGCTTGTCTTGAGCTCGTAGTCTTCGTCTTTCTTTTTCTTCTTTTTCTTTTCTGGTGAACATGCTGATGTGATCTTTTGATATCAATCTTTGAGCATTAATTTCTTGCCTTGATCTCGTGCATCCATCACTTGTGATCTTCGCCTCTTCATGACCTCACGTCCCACATACTTATACCTTTGTAATTCTTGAAAGCTTCAGAGTTTGATACAGCGGAAGACTTCACTTTTAGGATTTCTTGAATTAGATGAGGTATTAAGTGCATAAAGTATAAGCATGCGGGGACGACTTCTTCTTGGATCCCGCAACGCCACCGTCTTCAAATGCCGCAACATAAGTAGACACGAACGAAATGACTTTGAACATTTCATTCTAAATCGGTAGCATTTTACCTCCGGTCGGTGAAGACCGTTGGACGATATTAGATATCGTACCCGTGATGGATAGTTTCAATTAAGTAACTTCCTGACAGGATTTCGCGGGTAAACCCGTTCTCTTTACTCGACCGTCCAAAGCTGACTGCGAACGTAAAGAGTGAATCATTTGGATAAAATTATCCGCATGATTTGAAGCCGTCAATTCATGTTCCTGGAACAAGTGAAATTCAATTAAGAACCGCACCATCGTTGCTTTCTAGTTGTCACGAGCTTGATTCGTATAGAATCTTGCAAGTTACCTACCAAGTGCTGTTTGAGGTTAACACTAGAAGGATTTCCACTCATCACTATGAACACTAAGGTATCACTCTGAGTGTTCTGGCAAGATCACTAAGATATTGCGTAGAGGCCTGGAACGTGTTTAAATTCAGTTAAGAATTAAACAGCTGTTGCTTTCCAGTTATCACAAGTTTGATTCATAAAGAATCGCACAAGTCACCTACCATGAGCTTTTTGATGTTCGCTCAAGAAGGATTTCCATCTTCATTGTAAATACTTTCGTATTACTCGGATGTTCAGGCAAGATCATGAAGATTTTGCGTAGGACTCTTAAAATCTTTCTTACTTTTCACAGTGTGTGAAGAAGCAAGGAAATATGAAAGTGTGTCCTAATGAGATATTTGATGATCTCAAATGGCTCTAGACTCGATTGTGCATTTTGGATTTTAGAGGCTAGAGAGGAGTGCCACCATTTCAATACCAATTTATTCGGAGTGAATAAATCAATAGATAACGTGTTGTCTCCGTGTGATTAAAACAAATACCTTTTGAGAGATATCTGAGTTAGCTGGGATGGGTTGTGCATTGCATCACTGGGTCCATGATGTCTGTCTTCAATATCAAGAATCATTAAACAATGATCTTAATAGCATATGTATTGACCCGGTTTATGCCTAAAGTTGTAAGGAGGGCTTCTTTCTTTACACCCTTTATCTTTACAATTCTTTTTCATTCTTCAACCCCTTCAATGCTTACCAATACGTCATAACTAGCACCTTGTTATGATTGTTCCAGTGCTAACTTAAGTACTTGGTCGGCATTCAGCTACGTTCACATTCTTTCTCCACCTTTCCTAAGGACTACTATTTCTAGCTATGGAATGTCCTTGGGAAGATTCCTCCGGTTCTGGAAGAATCATAGGACTTAACCTATCCTACCATCCTTATGTCACCACAATCTTCATCGTCGTGAAATAAAAGGGTTTTGGGTAAGTATATGTCACCAAGAAAATCCATTTTGATATGCAAATCCGTTTTGCTCCCCCTTAACATATGCCACGATATTCGAAAACATTTTGTACATGTCGGGATGAGCCAGCACATTAAGTCAAACCATTTGTGATAATATCCCATATTAAATCACATTTTCTCCCCCATATTAAAAATATTAACCCAATCGATGTTTTTAATATCAATTGATTTAATGAAGTTTTAACAAAGGTTTTGGGAAGAAAAATGCAAGTCCATTTTATCTTCATGATATCAAACGTATGAGATATGATACCGATTTGTAACATGATCACATATTCACCATATTAGAAAAGAATTGACAAGGTTGGACCTGATAGATGAGAACATCATATGATAAGATCAAATGGTTCTTGGCAGCATATGTTGGTCGCCTCGTCACGTCTGAAGTCATCTCTCGACACCACGTGTACGATTGGTATTGTTGTCTTGACACCAGTTAGTGAGCTTGGCACGTTCGGCATCAAGGATTTTGAATGCTTGACAATTGCTCCCCCTCAATTGTTGACCCGTGTTCTATCGAAAGAGCTGTAGTCGTTGGTTGAGTAGTCGCATCGTCGAGTATGTAGATACCAATTGTAGATAGCATGGTTGTAGAGATGATAGCTTCATAAAAACAAGACTTCTCTTGTTTTAACAAATAAGTGCACTGAAGCGTACATATATTTGTGTTAGACCAAGTTATAAAGTAAACTTGATCCCTTACAAGGTTTTAAAGTAAACCTTGCCCGAGAAAATTAATTCCCGTTGTGAGCCAAAGCTTTCATAAGAAATACTTGACTTTAATGTGAAAACCGGGTTGCAGTCTGAAATAACTACAAGCCATATAGGCATGTTTTATGAAATATTTACAACTTTTGTACGAACTCTATTTATGGTGCCGTGTCGATATTAATCAACATTTCTAAGGCCGTAAATATTATCGTACCAAAAGACATGCCTTTGAAAAATAAAGTAAAAATATTTTTGGATTTTAATGAATTTTTCAATTTTTATGGTTTTTATATGGTTTTATATTTTTGTATTTTGCTTTTGTGGATAAAAATATAAACAATATATACAGATGATCACCAAGGATACGGAGAATAGTTTTACCAAGACTATTCTTTCGCTTCATCTGCTAGTTCCTTTAGAGTCTCAGGCGAGAAGGTTCTCATTCCTAGCTTGTCGGCCAAAAATTCAATTCGAGCGCGATCTAAAGCCTTCGTGAAAATATCCGCCAATTGATACTCATATCGGACAAAGTAAAGCTCGATTACTCCATTTTCCACTTGCTCCTTGATGAAGTGGTAGCGAATGTCAATATGCTTCGACCGGGAGAATTGAACATTGTTGCAGCATAAGGCAATTGCACTTTTGTTGTCGCAGTACATCGGAATCTTGTTGAAACCTAGACCATAGTCGGTTAATTGCGATCTCATCCAAAGAATTTGAGCACAGCAACCGGACATAGCTATGTATTCTGCTTCTATACTTGAAATTGCAGCGCTTTTCTGCCTTTTCGATGCCCAACTGATTAGTCGATCTCCTAGTAGTTGCAAAGTTCCACTCGTGCTACGCCTTGTATCTTGACAACCCGTGTGATCCGCATCTGCATATGCCATTAGTGCAAT
Organism: Glebionis coronaria; assembly: GCA_025667525.1. Classification (NCBI taxonomy): domain Eukaryota; kingdom Viridiplantae; phylum Streptophyta; class Magnoliopsida; order Asterales; family Asteraceae; genus Glebionis; species Glebionis coronaria. The sequence goes on from CM046879.1 coordinate 180,117,490, forward strand.
AGAAGAGTCCTTCGAATACCAAAGTCCCCGATTAATGGTTCCTTTAAGATATCGAAAGATCCTTTTAACAGTAGCTAAGTGTAACTCAGTAGGCCTAGTTTGATACCTGGCACACATACATATAGCAAACTGAAGATCAGGTCGACTGGCTGTGATATACAGAAGGGTACCGATCATTCCACGATAAAGTGTCGGATCAACGGCAACTCCATGTGGATCTGCATCAAGCTTAGATTTCTCCACCATTGGAGTGTCCACGGGGTCGCAAGATTCCATCTTATATTTCTTAAGCGATTCAAGGGCATATTTGGATTGATTAATAAAGATGCCTCTGGGACTCTGAGATATCTGAAGACCTAATAAGAATGATACCTTGCCCATCATTGACATCTTAAACTTGGAAGACATGAGTGTCCCAAACTCATCCGATAAGGTTTGGGTCGAGGCTGCAAATATAATATCATCAACATATATTTGTACCATAATCATATCTTTACCTCGTTTCTGAATGAACAGCGTAGGATCCACCTTGCCTTTAGCGAAGCCTTGCGTAATGAGGAATTGTGACAAAAGATCATACCATGCGCGAGGATCTTGCTTCAACCCATAGAGAGCCTTCTTAAGCTTGTACACATGATTAGGATAATTAGGATTCACAAAACCATCCGGCTGTTGAACATAGACTTCTTCCTTGATTTCACCATTAAGAAATGCCGTCTTCACATCCATCTGATAGACGATCATATTCATATGGGCTGCATAAGCGAGGAATAGTCTAATAGCTTCCAAACGGGCAACAGGTGCAAAGGATTCCATAAAGTCGACGCCCAATAATTGCTTGTATCCACGAGCTACTAGTCGAGCTTTGTTTTTCAATATTCCGCCTAACTCATCGGGTTTCACCTTGTAAACCCATTTCAAAGTGAGTAACTGCACTTGATCCGGGCATGGGACAAGTTCCCATACGTCAAGACGTATAAACTCATTATGTTCTTCTTGCATAGCTTCTATCCAACATGATTGAGTAAAAGCTTCTTTCCATGTCTTAGGTTCAACTTCAGTGAGAAAAGCATCAAAGTGACAAAACATTGCACTTTCTTGTAACTGACTTCGTGTGGATACCGGATGATTAGGGTCACCAATAATAGAATCTATAGGATGATCCTTTGTCCACTTGCTGTCATGTTCACGAATCCGTGGATTGGAGTAAACTGTAGAAGGAGCTTCCTCTGAGGTGGACGACCCGGCTTGATTAGGGTCGGGAATAGATACACCAAAGAATGGAAGTTCACGCATTTGAGCGAATTCCAAATCGTGATCATCGTCATCCTCTTCATCATCAATAGGCATGACATGGGTAGTTGTTACTTGCGTTGGTTGAGAATTACTCGTTGTTGGTATATCTTGACCAATTGTTGGTGCAGATGTGTCTGATTGTGCTTCGGTTGCTGGAGCGACAACTTCGGTTACCGGAGCTAGTACCTCAGGTTCTGGAGCAACAATACTTGGAGGAGTAAAGAATTCATCAAATAACGGTTGAAACAACTTATCCCATTCATTCCTGGTAGGTGGTATAAATGATGATGAAGTAGGGTTGTTTGGGACAAGACCATAACTAATGTTACTGGGTCCCATTTCATGAAGTGCGGGTTCAGAGCTGCTTTGCTCAGAAGCCATTGCTGTCAGCTCATCAAAATCAACATTCATAGTTTCAAGGATTTTGCGAGAGTTACGGTTGTAGATTCGGAATGCCTTCTTTGCGGGTGCGTAACCAATGAAAATACCAATATCAGCCTTTGGTTGAAGTTTTCCCAAATTGTCACCATCATTGTTTGGATAGCAAAGAGAACCAAATACATGAAGATAGGATAAATCTGGTACTTTTCCATGGAGAAGCTCATAAGGTGTTTTACCATGGCGTTTACGAATTAGTGACCGGTTTTGGGTGTACACTGCTGTAGATACTGCTTCTGCCCATAAAAACAATGGAGCCTTTGCGTAAATTAACATCGTTCGAGCAGCTTCCATAAGTGTGCGATTTCGCCTTTCAACGACACCGTTTTGTTGTGGAGTGCGTGCAACGGATGTTTCATGAGATATGCCAACTTCTTCATAATAGTCACGCAAAATTTGATTCACAAATTCGGTTCCATTATCTGTACGAATGCGTCGGACAGTAGTGTTGAGACGCACTTGAATCATCTTGAGAAATCTGATGATGAATTTAGGTGCTTCATTTTTTGCTTTAAGAAATTTCACCCATGTAAACCGAGAGTAATCATCGACAATGACGAGGATGTACTTTTTGCCACTAAGACTTTCAACACGCATTGGCCCACAAAGATCCATATGCAACAGATAAAGTTTCTCTTGGTTGGTGTCTTCAGTCTTGGGTTTGTAAGACTTCTTAGTGCTTTTCCCCATTGTACACGCGGAACACAAATGATCCTTGTGAAATGAAAGGTTAGGAAGACCACGAACAAGTTCGTTTTTCGCCAAGTGATTAATAGCGTCAAAGTTAAGATGAGATAACCGTCGATGCCATAACCATGACTTAGTCTTCGATGCTTTGGAGAGAAGACATACGGGAGAAGCGGCCATCATGTCTTGTAGAGACAAAGTATACAAATTATTCCCTCGAGTACCTTTCAATAAATCAACCCCTTCCAAATTACGAATGAAGCATGTATGCTCTCGAAAAGCAACTTCTAGGTTTGCATCACAAAATTGTCCCACAGAAAATAAGTTGTGACCGAGACCTTCCACGTAACACACTCTTGAAATTATAACATTCCCAATGTGATATTCACCATAACCCATTATTTTTGCAATATGATCATTTCCAAATCGAACCGTACCAAGAAACTTGCTGACGAAATTTCTGAGCTGAGAGCGATCTCCGGTCATATGCTTGGAGCAACCAGAGTCCAAATACCAGAGAACAATTTGGACCACCTGTTTTCAATAACAACAGTAGACAATGCATTGGAAACTATTGGTTCCGGAGTGTTAGCAGATACAGATATAGAATTATCAGAATTGCTAACATTTTTGAGACCCTTAGATTTCCTGTGTTTTCTAATGATAGTTTTAGCACTAACAGGTTTTACTGTTCCAACTTTCTTAGGTTTTGGATTATTCGCGGGCACTACAGTGGGAGTAGACCTATTTAAAGGGAACTTTGTTCCTACAGTAGTGTCGGTGTTCCTAGTTAAAGGACACGCTTGTGTTTTGGTAGCCTTGGTACTCCTAGTTAAAGGGCACGCTTTCTTCGCTGTAGTGGGAGTGATCCTAGTCAAAGGGCACATATTTCCTACTATAGTGAAAGTTCTACCAGTGGGGCGCCACATCCAGCCAACTTGGGTTAACACCTTCCCAGTCGGTTTCCATTCTAATCCATTTTTCCGGGCATACATCTCACTCACATGGTCAATAAGGCAAGAATCATGATGACTAGAAAACATACATTCATTGCAATTCCAACATTTTAAATTAGAATTCACAGTAGGCTTAGAACGCTGCACAACCGCAGAGCCTTTAGGTTTAGCTACATGATTCTTTTTATTCAAAACAGAAATAACATTCCTAGGATGGGCTTCTACTTTCTTCATCACTTGACTACTAGATGGGGGCAAGATCCTATCATTCTTCTTGTTTCTCTTAAGCTTAGATCTTTGAGCCTTAGTAGTGGTGCTTACTCCTGTAGAAGGCAACACGGGAATATTAGAAGCTAGTTTTGATTCCGCCTTATCTTTAGTGACCAAATTTTGAGATGGTTTAGTCCTAGGGCCCTTGTTAAGTGGTGTGACGGCTATAAGGTTCCTTTTGATTGCACTAGAGGACGATGCTAAGACAGTGGCTGCGTTATCCACAACATTCTTACCTTTTAGAGTACGAAGTGTTTCCTTTAACTCAGCCAATACCAAATTCTTATCACAAATTTGTTCCCTCAAATCAGATATTTCCATCGACTTTCGATTCAATTGTTCAATCAATGATTGATTCTGTGCAGTGGTATCAACACATGCGGGTTGTACTGAATCGAAGAGTCGTGTATTTTTCTGTTTTAAGTTATCAACTTTGGACAAAATCTTGGAAACTCGATTATCTAGATCCAGTTTAAGATTCTCAGCGGCCTCAAGTACGTTCACACAGTTAAGCTCCTTAGATTTCTCTATTTCTATCGGCAAAGAGTTAGCAACTTTGTCACTTGGCTGACGTTGTTTTGATTGTAAATTCAATCGAAAAATCTTTTCAAAATTTGCATCATCGATATTAACACCTTCGAATGACGTTTCAAAGATTTCTTAAATAAATTGTTGCTTGCATTCAAGCGAAATACAATGTGTTTGAATCTCATCAAAACGTTTTGAAAGCGATGAATATGAATCTTGAAGCTTTAAAAATTCAGCGTCAGATTCGTGACAAGTACTATCTACCACAGTATCCACAGATTCAACATTATGCACAATAGAATCATTATCAACACTTGTATTCACACAGACAGAAACTATATCATGAGACATCACTTGATTCAGAAGCAGATCATTATGGCGTGAAACCCGTTCTATTTCAAGTAAACTGTTTTCATAAGCATCTTCCATTTCATTGAAAACACGTCTAACTTCTTCTATTTCCAAAAACAAATCTTGATCAATATTACGAAGACAAGCTTTAACATTCTTTACAAACGGAACAATTTCATCTCGAAACGCAGCTCTAGTGTGCTCAAAGTTCCATTCACCTTCCGTTATGGCCGTGGCCGTCGTACGTTCCAAAATGACCTTGTCAAAATCGGCTAAGTGTTGGTGAACCGTATTTAAGTTAACGGACGCCTTACTTACCGGTGGAATTAACTTCGTTAAATCCTTTTTGACGAGTGTAGGAGACGTACTAGGAAGGTTTTCATTTGACAAACTTTGGGGCACAAGAACTGTTAATTCTGCTAATTCCTTTTGTAAGCGAATGCGTGTCTTTTTCGAAAATTGATCTTTGTTATGTTGATCATAATCAATTGTATGGAATTTTGAAAGCATTTTAGAATGAGTTTCATCCCCAAGTGATTGTGTCTCCTCAGTACTACGAACAAAAGGTGCTTCTTTCGATTTTCCAATTATGGTCATGTCATAAAGACCGGGAATATATTCCTGAGCTTGTTTTGCATAACCGGGATTAGGTGGTAAATCTTGAAGACGCTTAAGTTCGAATTCTTTAAATGATTTAGTTAAAAGATGAACCTTTTCTGTGGAAGCGTATTGTTTTAAAAGCTGTTGTTCTTTGAATTTAAGAAGTTTGGTAGCATTAATTTCCGATTCAACCTTTTTAGACTCGAGAGTTTCGAAATCCATTTTAAGTTTCTGAAAATCATTGACAACCGACTCTTTTTCTTTTAATTCATTGGAAAGATTAGCTTTTAATGATTCTATTTCTTTCAAGTGTTCAATCTTTTCAAAACGAAATTGGTCAAATTCAGAACATGTTATTTTCTCTTCTTGAGGGACCATTTCAAAAGTTTTGACCTTTTCTTTATGCAACGCAAGCTCAGCAGTTAGAGTGGAATTCGTATCTACGGATTATCTGAGGGCCATATGCATTTGATCAATAATATGTTTAGGCACCATGACCAAATCATGTTGAGCATAAGATTCCATACCCGTCGTAGCATTTGGTTGAGGTTCACTCAAATGTGTAGAATTGGGTACCACATCATTTGAGTTACTAGTTCCCGAATGCTGTTCGAGGTTGTCATTTTCATGCCCTACTTGATGTTGGTTATCATCAATATTATTAGATGTAGTTGGTACCTCACTGATGACATCAGAACCGTAGTGAGAGAGATTAGCAACGAGAGCAGCTTGGGCAGAGTGAATGTCATCACAATCCGAATCGTATGCATCAAGATCGTCTGCTTGATAAGTTGCATTAGAAGTGGAAACGACTGCAATGCCTTCAGTATCTGCTGCCCCTGGGTCTGCAAGAAATGCTAACTCCTCTGAATCCAAAATCTTCCCCTTAGACTGAGTATCAACCAAATACATCTTCTCACGAAACCATGCATCATCCCTCCTCCTTTTCGGCTGAGTGCATTCCCTAGCCATATGACCTTGTCCTCGGCAATTGTAGCAAGTCACAACCTTCTTAGGACCAATAGGACTCCCATTTCCACTAGCTTGAGAATTCACAGCTTGATTGTTCCCAGTCCTTGTAGGAGGTCCATATGAATTTTGCCTTCCCTGAATAGGTTGCACCGTCACTTGACCATCTTGAACAGTGGCTTGTTGTCGAGGATTTGATGAAGTGCGGAGCTGATTGTTTGTTGGTGGAAATCCTCTAGTTGCAACAAGTTTTGACAAGTAGGCGGTGAGATGGTTTAAAACATCAGCTGGCGTATCATTTGGAGTAAAGACCGGTGCTTGGATTGGTGGAAGTTCATTAGAGTAGAAAGCTTGTGCTGGTTGTGCTTCAATTGGAAAATATCCTTGCTGAGGAGTATAGCCCAATGGAAAAGTGTTGGTTTGTGATGGTGATGTTTGATATGGTGGTTGCTGTTGAAAAGATTGTTGATGAACACTTTGTTGATATTCTTGTTGTGGCATCATTGGTGGTTGATAAGATGGTTGCTGTGGTTGCTGATAGATGTGTGGTGGTGGTTGCTGCAAGTATGATGGTTGTTGATAAGTATAAGCCATGTTTTGTTGAGAAGCATACATTGCAAGTGGATCATGAACTTGAGGTGTAGACAACCGAGCCTCGATCACATGGCATTCGTGTTGTTGAAGAAAAGCTTGAAGTTGATCCACATTGGTGTTATGCAAGTCCTTAGCCAATTTAACATCCGTCACGTATTTTTTCCATTCTGGAGGAAGAGTGTTCAAATACTTGGTGTTCAATTGAAAGGTAGGGATTGCCATGCCATAGATATTTAGCTCATTCAACAATAGGGTAAATCTCAAATAGTAGTCATTGAGAGTCTCCCCTGGCACATAGGCAAACTTATCAAAAGTATCATAAAGCTTACACTCTCGTTCTTGTTTAGTTAACGAGGTGCCTTGCATTAGAACCCGAATTCTATCCCATAACTCTTTGGCAACTTTATGTTTGCTGACGAGTTTGTAGACATCTGGAGGAAGGGCTTGGAGAATGATGTTTGTAGCATACTTATCACATTTATCTTGAATCTTCATATCTCCAGTCAACTCACCCGTTGTGCGAGGACGAGTAGTCGTACCTTCCGTCACTGTACCATAATCTAATGGTCCATTGAGCACCGATGCCCAAATTAGATGTCCATTCTCCTTGTTCAACATATAAAGTTCCATTCGGGAAGCCCATTCCTCATACATAGTCTTCACCAACATTGGTGGACGATTATCCGTACCCGAGAGGATGGACTTATCCGTTAGAGATGTATACTCCATTTCAATAAGTTAAGATTTACAAAGTTGATCGAACAATGAAATAAGGTTAAGTATTTTTGTGTTGTTGTGAGTTAAAACCGAGAAATAATGTTAAAATCCCCTAAAATATGTTCTCGATAAACCAAAAATTCCAAGTCAAAATTACACACTTCGAAATTTTTTATGGAAAAAATTGTGATTATCGGAATGCCAGATCCGAATGTCAGATCGCAATACCAGATCGAAATATCAGATCGGAATACCAGATCGAAATGTCAGATCGGAATACCAGATCGTAATGTAACACTGTCGGAATGATGATGGTATCAGAATGCCTAGATCGCAATGCAGAGCGGTCGAAATGTTCAGATCGCAAAGAGCTATCATAATACTCAGATCACAAAACCTATCGGAATACTCAGATCGCAATGTTCAGATCGCAAAGTAGCTGACAAAATTCAAGCAGAGTAACGACTTAAAAATCTTCCTTATACCCGTCGGAATCTCAGATCGCAAAGTACGATCGGAAAGCCAGATCGGAATAAGTAATTAAAAACCAGCGATCGCAATGTAGAACCAAACCCTTTCCGATGGTAAGGTTATTGCGATGGAAACCCAAGTACAATTTGTACTTTCCGATGGATGTTTCTGCTAGAATTTCAGAATGAAGAACACCAACTTTTTTGCACTTTTGATCCAAGAAAACTGATGTTTCAATGAAAACCAAGATACCAAGAACACTTTTAAGCACGAATCCCTATGTTACACTACTTTAAACTACGATCAAACACAAAAAATTTTGAAGATCTCGGCAAAACACACTTATACAATACGAATTGTTTAGAAAACAATACGCAACACAAAAACAAACCTATATTTCATCCCAAGCTCTTGATACCATTTGTAGATTTGTAAATCTATGCTTATGTTTTTAGAGAGAGAAAGAGATAGAGAGATGGTGGATTTCACACTTTAGAGAGAGAAAGTTAAAAGAAACTATGTGTAAAATAATGAAACCACACCCTCTCCATCAATGGATAGGGTTTATATACCCAAGCCCTTGTCATGGGCTTGGGCTTACATTTGGCCGCCGGCCCATACATTTCATGGGCTCGGTTTTGGGCTTCGTTTAAGTAAATGCAAATGACTAAGCTACGAGCTATTACACGAACTAATGTTGGAGTGACCGATCCTTCCTAATACGTAAGACATATTTCCAACAAATTTGATGCCTCTGAGTGTTTGGAAAACACTATCATTACCCGACCTCATTCCAAAAAAGATGACTCTCGAACTTGCAAATCGCACTCTCGCTTACCCCGTTGGTATAGCCGAAGACGTGTTTATCAAAGTTGGCACATTTACTTTCCCGGTCGATTTTGTTGTAGTTGATTATGAAATGGACCATCGTATTCCTTTAATACTTGGTCGGCCATTCTTGAGAACCGGACGTGCTTTAGTAGATGTGGCCGAAGGTGAGTTAATCTTACGAGTCGGGGATGATTCAAAAGTATTTAAAATGGGGAAGCTTACAGGAAAATCCTTTGGAGGCCGAGAATCAGTGAATATGATAAATGTGCTCGATGACTTTACCGTCTATGACAATCCTCTATTCGAGTCTTCCACTGATAATCCACTCTTTGAAGATAAAGTGGATGATTCTCTCCCTACTTTGGAAGCTCCTCCTATTTATGATTCTCCACCGGTCTTCAATGCTTATGATGATGATGATTCTAACTCAGATTCGGATGATTTTGATTGTACTTCTGAGTATCCCGAGCTGCCCACTTTTGATGATTTCGATGAGGCTGATACTCTCTCGAGCGATTCTTCACATGCTGAAGATCCTCCGCCATCACTCGATCCTACTTCGGACGATTATTCATTTGAGGAAGACTTCTCTGAATTTCTCAACACTTACTTCCCTCATGAGAGTGATGCTCCTCCTTAAGACTTTGAAGATTATCGTCTTGATCCTACTTTGGATTTGAAGAGCATTCTATCAAAGGAGAAGAAACCGGTCGACACCGAAGTCCGTTGCACGTATGATTTGACACCTCTTTGTCCCCCTTCTGAGGATGAGGTTGTGCTTCTTTGCGGATCTTCTTCACACTCGGCTGAGCCTGAGTGCTATTTTCCCTTAAAGGAAAAGGTGTTCGACCCTGCTATTGAAGTCTTTAAGCCATCTCAGTATCCACCTGATGAAATGAAAGGAAAAATATTTGGAAATTTTGAAGACATGCTTGCACCGCTTCCTACTTGCTTCCACCGTGTTCCATCGCTGCTTAAGGGAACCCTGCCACTTCTTCTTTGGCTTGCCTTGTTCGCCTTAAGCTCGTGCTTATTGATGGATGAAAATTATGTCTTTGATCCTGGTGGATATGTTTCATGCTTCTTCCGTTGATGATCAAGGTCGAGTCAGGCTCATGTCTCGGTTAACAAAAACCAAGCGCTTCTTGGGAGGCAACCCATGCATCTATCTTTTCGCTTTCTTTACCATAAGTGTAGGGGGGACCCTTTGGTTTGCTTTCCTCTCCTCACTTCTTAATCAGGGATTCGAGCTTCAATGATCCACTCTTGATGATTCTTGACGACCCGTGGTTCCGTGTTCTACTTCTTCCCGGTTCTATCCTAAACTCTTTTCGATTCACTATTTTATATTTTCTCAATATTAAAATAGGAATCTCTTTAGTTGTCTTTTCCTTAGCAAGATTTAAACAACGTGCACAATGTCCTAAGTGTAGGGGCGTTTACTCCCATATGCTTAAACATTGAGGAAAATGTTTATCTTAAGTGTAGGGGGGACTTCTATCGAAGTTAAGTGGTCTTTTCCTTGTAATTGTCCTCATTTTAACCGGAAAATCAATTTTTCGACATTTTTCAAAATTTTTGATCTATTTTGGCCTATTAGTTTTTCCTTTTGTATAGTTATTTTCTTTCCTCATTAGAATAAATGTTTAATAAAGTGGTTTAAGTTTTCAAACGTTGTGAATCTTTTGACTCAACCCAAGTTTACTCTAGCTAGTATCCTTAACGTGTTTAAGTCAAGTTTTGCTAGGCTTTTATATAGGGAGCTATAAAACGCGAAAGTCTTAACTCTCACGGGTTAAGAACAAGAACTTTTCGCAAGTTCCTATAATTGATCCTAGAGAGTCGTTTATCAAGGGAACTTTAAAATGCGATTTCTAAACTTGAAAAAGTCCAAGAATTTGCAAGATCCTATAGGCGACTCGAAAACCCAAAACTTTGATTTAATAGGCTAAGCATCCACGAGTCTCATTACTTGAGATTTTAAACTGTGGAGAACGAGAGATGATAGAGCCAATTATAAGTTCGGTATTCTTTCGTGAATTTATGTGAGTTAATTATGAGCCTATTCTCCCATCGCTTGCTAATAATTTATCTGCTAATAAATAAGGTTGTACGATTTGAAAAGTTACTTAGCTTCTAGCCCCAGATCGTTTAAAAGTTGCTCGGTATGGATTAGAGTTCATAGCCAAGGCATAACTTATTGAAGCGGGACGCGAAGATTGGCGAGTCCGAAAAGGCCCTAACAAGGCATGAGGGCTATATTTTGTTGCTAAAGATCCAAAGTGATGTGAAGAATCATTTATCGAAAATCAATATGAAGGATCGAGACACACGACGAAAAGCAAATACTCCCCAAAAGTCATGGAGAAGTGTATCCGAAAAGACCCTAACAAGGTATGAGGATAAATAGATCCAAGTCATAAAAGGAGGCGGATCGTTGTATATCAAAGTCCAAAATAAAGATTGGAGAAAAATGAAGAAGTCGTGGTCCAAGTATGAATCTCTCAAAAATTCAAGTGAAGGAATTCCTGTATGAAGAGAAGACCATTATTTCATGAACGTCTCTCAAGATTTGAAGTATGAAGTCGCTGCCAAATATCGGTCCGAGAAAGGTCTCAAATCGCGAAGCGAGTTATGCCAAGATATGAACTTTATGAGGCCCGAGAAGCAGTTTTAAAAGATTTGGTCCTTTAGCTAACTATTGATTAAATCGTTCACTTTATTTTCAGACTAAATAACTAACGAAATAAGTCAAACAATGCATCCTCGTGATCATTCAAGACAACAATAAAATATAAGAGATACACCTAGGAATAAGGGAGTCTAAGTGAATAATTGATCCACATGAGTTCGTGATAGTTTACTAACTTATAATAACAATGATCTCGTTTATAAGCTTGGTTTGGAGAAAGTGAAAACTTGAGGATGATGATTATTCATAACATTTCCAAAACCCAAGGTATGCTTTTGATTTCTTTATTTTGTATGTCTTTAATTTTCTATCTCTTTAATAAAGGCCAACGTGGATTGATTATGATGAAAAGTGTAATGTTGCTTTGTAACTAATGCATTGCATGAGGACATTGCAATGGTCAAGTGTAGGAGATTTGATAGGTGTGTATACACCCATCTTTTCTACCACTTAATTACAATAATAACCGGACCAAAACGTGTATTTTATGTCTTTTATGTCAGAATTATGTGTGGTTTGTGTTTTTGTTGTGATTTAGGACGAAAAGGTGAAAAGTGGATAAAACACGGGAATTCACGGGCATTTACGGACTTTTATTGAAGAAAAAGATGAAAGACGAAGTCAAGAAGTCAAGAGTGCAAAAAGAACGGAAGTCCACGACCAATTCTGAAGATTTATCGACGAAAAAGTCAAAAGAAGGAAGTTTATCAAAAGCCGAAGAATTCAAGTCTATTTTATTGAAGAAATTAAAGACGAGTTTAAAAGAAATCCCGAAGCCAAAAGTCCCTTAAGTCCAAGTTTAAAGAAGATTAGAAGAAAAGGACTAATGGTGTAATTAATGAAGAATTAAGAAGAAAGGGGCTTAATCTTGCAATTAACAAGAAATGAAGGAGGGGAGGAAGCTTCCTAATCCTCCCCTATAAATAGACCATTAGTGTGTTCATTTGTTTTTGTTGGCTAAGTGTGACAATTAGTCTTCCACCATTTACTTTCCTTGCACCTTTAATTACCTTGTCAATTTAAATACTTGTCAAATTTAATTACCTTGTCTTGCACTTAATTACCATTTAATTTCAAGTAAGTTTTTCTTTTAATTCTTGTTAATCTTTATCTTTATCTTGTTAATCTCATTCTACCTTTCTTTAATCTTTGTGTTGATTTGTTTATGTTCATGTTCTTAATTTTTGTTGATTTATTTAAGTGGGTTTTGATTATTTTGATTAAGTTTTGTGAGATTGATTGATTTGGATTGATTGTTTATGCTTAATAGTTGTTTATTTGCTTGTTTGATTTAATCTTGTGTTTGATTTAGCTTTGTTTTGGTTTAATTCGTGCTATTTTCTTATCCCTTGTTCTTCGGATCTTGTTTCTGATCTTTCCCTGGACGCAGCTCCATTTATTCCGAATCAAGGTTTTGAAAGGCTGTTTATTCGGAATATTGAATTATTCCGCGTAAGTGTTTTGTAGAGATTGCTATTCGGAATATCCATTATTCCGAATAGGGTTGACTTTCCGAATAGGGTTTATTCCGAATAGGGTGACAATATTCCGAATAGACTTGGTTTTCCGAATAGGAAATCTTTCCGAATAGACTTGGTTTTCCGGATAGGAAATCTTTCCGAATAGACCTGGATTTTCCGAATAGGAAGTTGATTCCGAGTAAGGTTCACATTCCGAATAGGGTGACAATATTCCGCATAGAGACTTATTCCGAATAGACTTGATTATTCCGGATAGGGATAGTATTCCGAATAGGCCATTATTCCGAGTAGGGTATTATTCAGGGTAGGAGACATATTCCGAATTGCCTTATATTCCGAATAGGGTTTATTCCGGATAGAGCTTATTTTCAGTTTCTTTAATTTTAAGTTTCTGCCTTTTTATTTTAAGCTTTATTTTTCCCGCCTTTTTCCTTGCTCGCACTTTAAGTTTATTTGCCTTAGATTTATTTTAGCTTTGCCTTAGTTTAAGATTTAGTTTTAGTTGCGTTTTAAGTTTGCCTTAGTTAGTTTTAAGTTTGCGTTATTTACATTTAGAGCCTTTTAATTCTCGTCTTGCTTTTAATTCTTGCACCATTTACTTTATTAGATTTAGATTTACTTTAATTGCACTTTTACTTTATTTGCTCTGCACCTTTTTTTTTAAACACTACAACGACACATCTTTGTTCCACCAAAAGACAGCTGAGTCGCACAGTAAACACAAGTTTTTCAATTCGAAGAGAACAACACAACGAACTTTAATTTTTATACGGGCCAAAAGCCTTGTATCAGAGTTGCCGTTGATCCAACACTTTATCGTGTAATGATCGGTACCCTACTGTATATCACAGCCAGTCGACCTGATCTTCAATTTGCTATATGTATGTGTGCTCGGTATCAAACTAGGCCTACTGAGTTACACTTAGCTACTGTTAAACGGATCTTTCGGTATCTTAAAGGAACTATTAATCGGGGACTTTGGTATTCGAAGGACTCTTCGGTCGCACTAATGGCATATGCAGATGCGGATCACGCGGGTTGTCAAGATACAAGACGTAGCATGAGTGGAACTTTGAAATTACTAGGAGATCGACTAATCAGTTGGGCATCGAAAAGGCAGAAAAGCGCTGCAATTTCAAGTACGGAAGCAGAGTACATAGCTATGTCTGGTTGTTGTGCTCAAATTCTTTGGATAAGATCGCAATTAACCGAATATGGCCTAGGTTTCAACAAAATTCTGATGTACTGTGACAACAAAAGTGAAATTGCCTTATGCTGCAACAATGTTCAATTCTCCCGGTCGAAGCATATTGACATTCGCTACCACTTCATCAAGGAGCAAGTGGAAAATGAAGTGATCGAGCTTTACTTTTTCCGATCTGAGTATCAATTGGCGTATATTTTCACGAAGGCTTTAGATCGCGCTCGAATGGAATTTTTGGCCGACAAGATAGGATTGAGAACATTCTCGCCCGAGACTCTAAAGGAATTGTCAGATGAAGCGAAAGAATAATGGTGGTAAACTATTCTCCGTATCCTTGGTGATCATCTGTATATATTGTTTATATTTTTATCCACAAAAGCAAAATACAAAAATATAAAACCATATAAAAAACATAAAAATTGAAAATTTTAAGAAAAATCCAAAAATATTTTTACTTTATTTTTTCAAAGGCATGTATTTTGGTACGATAATATTTACGACCTTAGAAATGTTGATTAATATTGACACAGCGCCATAAATAGAGTTCATACAAAAGTTGTAAATATTTCATAAAACATGCCTATATGGCTTGTAGTTATTTTAGACAGCAACCTGTTTTTCATATTAAAGTCAAGTATTTCTTATGAAAGCTTTGGCTCACAACGAGAATTAATTTTCTCGGGCATGGTTTACTTTATAACCATGTAAGGGATTGTGTTTACGTTATAACACAATCTAACACGGATATATGTACGCCTCAGTGCATTTATTTGTTAAAACAAGAGAAATCTTGTTTTTATGAAGTTATCACCTCTACAACCATAGCTATCTACATTTGGTATCTACATACTTGACGATGCGACTACTCAAAAGACGACTACAGCTCTTTCGATATAACACAGGTCAACATTTGAGGGGGAGCAATTCTCAAGCATTCAGAATCTTCGATGCCGAACGTGCCAAGCTCACTAATTGGTGTCAAGACAACTATACCAATTGTACATGTGGTGTCAAGAGATGAATTTAGACGTGACGAGGCGACCAACATTTGCCGACAAGAACCATTTGATCTTATCATATGATGTTCTCATCAATCAGGTCCAACCTTGTCAATTAATTCTTATATGGTGAATATGTGATCATATTACAAATTGGTATCATATCTCACAAATTGGTCTCATGAAGATTAAACGGACTTGCATGTTTCTTCCTAAGACCTTTTTTAAAACTTCATTAAATCAATTGATATTAAAAACATCGACTGGGTTAATATTTTTAATATGGGGAGAAAATGTGATTTAATATGGGAAATTATCACAAATGGTTTGACTTAACGTGATGGCTCATCCCGACATATGCTAAATGTTTTCGAATATCGTGGCATATGTTAAGGGGGAGCAAAATGGATTTGTTATACCAAAATGGATTTTCATGGTGACATATACTTACCAACAACCCATTTATTTCACGACGATGAAGATTGTGGTGACATAAGGATGGTAGGATAGGTTAAGTCCAATGATTCTTCCAAAACCGGAGGAATCTTCCCAAGGACATTCCATAGCTAGAAATAGTAGTCCTGAGGAAAGATGGAGAAAGATTGTGAACGTAGTTAAATGTCGACCAAGTACTTAAGTTAGCACTGGAACAATCACAACAAGGTGCTAGTTATGACGTATTGGTAAGCATTGAAGGGGTTGAAGAATGAAAAAGAATTGTAAAGATAAAGGGTCTAAAGAAAGAATCCCTTCTTACAACCTTAGGCAGAAACCGGGTCAACACATATGCTATTGAGATCATTTTAATGATTCTTAATATTGAAGATAGACATCATGAACCCACTGATGCAATGCACAACTCATACCAGCTAACTTAGATATCTCTCAAAAGATATTTGTTTTAATCACACGGAGACAACGCATTATATATTGATTTATTCACTCTGAATAAATTGGTATTGAAATGGTGGCACTCCTCTCCAGCCTCCGATAACTAAAATCCAAAATGCACGATCGAGTCTAGAGCCATTTGAGATCATAAAATATCTCATTAGGACACACTTTCATAATTCCTTGCTTCTTCACACACTGTGAAAAGTAAGAAAGATCTTAAGAGTCCTACGCAAAATCTTCATGATCTTGCCCGAACATCCGAGTAATACGAAAGTTTTTACAATGAAGATGGAAATCCTTCTTGAGCGAACATTCAAAAGCTCATGGTAGGTGACTTGTACGATTCCTTATGAATCAAGCATGTGATAACTGGAAAGCAACAGTGGTTTAATTCTTAACTGAACTTAAACACGTTCCAGGCCTCTACGCAATATCTCAGTGATCTTGCCAGAACACTCAGAGTGACACTCCATAGTGTTCACAGTGATGAGTGGAAATCCTTCTAGTGTTAACCTCAAACAGCACTTGGTAGGTAACTTGCAAGATTCTATACGAATCAAGCTCGTGACAACTGGAAAGCAACGATGGTGCGATACTTTAACGAATCAAACTTGTTCCAGGAATCGGAATTGACGGCTTCAATCATGCGGATAATTTTATCCAAATGATTCACTCTTTACGTTCACAGTCAGCTTTGGACGGTCGAGAAAAGAGAACGGGTTTACCCGCGAAATCTTGTCAAGGAGGTTTTTAATTAAATCTACCTTCCACAAGTACGATACTTTATATCGTCCAACGGTCTTCACCGACCTGAGGTAAAATGCTACCGAATTAGAATGAAATGTTCAAAGCCATTTCGTTCGTGTCTGCTTATGTTGCGGCATTTAAAGACGGTGGCGTTGCGGAATCCGAGAAGAAGTCGTCCCCGCATGCTTATACTTTATGCACTTAATACTTCATCAAATTCTAGATAGCCTAAACGTCAAGTCTTCTGTTGTATCGAACTCTAAAGCTTTCAAGAATCACTAAGGTATATGTATGTGGGACATGAAGTCATGAGGAGGCGGATATCACAAGTGATGCATGTACAAGATCAAGGCAAGAGACTAATGCTAAAGACTGATATCAAAGATCACATCAGCGTGTTCACCAGAAAAGAAAAAGAAAAGAAAGACGAAGACTACAAGCTCAAGACAAGCATAGTATGCTAGGTTTATTTTAATATTGTAACTTGGGTAACGCCTTTGTTTGGAGTGACCTCCCTTAGGGGGAGATTGTTGGAAATAAGTTTTACGTATTAGAAAGGATCGGAGAGGGTGTTGGTTCACATAATTTACACATAGTTAAGTGTGTATCTCTACACTTTCTCTCTCAAAAGTTTGTGTGTTATTACCATCTTTCAATCTCTTTCTCTCTCTAAACATAAGCAAGATTTACAATATCCTACAATCTTCAAATGATTTAAAATTTCTGTTTTTAAAGGCTCAGTATCTACCTCATTTATATACTCAATTCCCTTCGTTCCTTTTTGCTACCCAACCTCAACACTATGGATTTAAACACATGATAGTTAGTCTAAGCTATTAGTCACTGCCCTAGTCGTAACCTTCCCTAAAAGATTTTAGGTAGATGGTTCGCAATAAGTTGAACTCATATTCATAGTATACAAAGCTAATGTTTCAAAACGTTTCTCAAGCACATGGTGTTCAAGGGACTAAAATGCATTATGTGTAAATGAAAATAGAGGATATACTCACAAGCAAGGATGAACGAGAAGTGTGATTCAAAAACCCGACGAGATAGAAACCAAACGATTTAACATCCCGTCTTCTCGAGATCACTAATGAACTATAAAGAGTGTTTATTCCTTTCTCTTGCCCACGTCAGCCTTAACATGGAAAAGAAAGAAATAAAGAAAGTGTTGAGAGTTTTCTTGGTTTCCTTGTGTCTTCTACCAAGGAGAAAGGAGAAAGAGTTGTGTGTTTTTCAAATGTGTTAAGTGGTAAAATAGTTACTCTATATATAGGGAAATAAACTAGTTAGGAGTAAAATGTTTCTAGTTAGGTTTTATCTAGTTTAGTTAGGATGAAACCATTGTTTAACCTTGGAAGTAACATGGATAAGTGCAAAGAAAAATAGGGAAGGGAGAACGAGGATTAGTACGCATAGGGAAGAAGAAGATAGTTTCCCAAGGCTTGACTTGTTAAAGATATGTTGGGTAAGAGTATTATTTGGAAGTTATTATGGTAGAGAAGAGAACAAAATTATGGGAATAGGTGAAGGGTACACAAAACGTGTAAAGTAAATGAAGAAGAGGGGACCGACTTTATTTTTATTTAGGCAGTATTTTGGTAAGAAAATAATGTGTTATTATATCTAGTTAAAAGTATTTTGTAGACAATGAAAAATGCAAGTGTTTAAATATAAATTGTTGGCAATTGAATGAATGTTTGTGTTAAGAAACATTCAAGTGGTAGTTGTTTCAATAGGTTTGGCTTGAGGAAAAACATGAGGAATTTCTAAGTGTGTCGAATTCATATTGGGTAGATGACTCAGTATGCGTATCGAACTTAATTAACAGAATTACGTTGGTGTAAATAATGTCGACCCCTAAAATAGAGTTTCCTAGCACGTAACGTAAACGAATAGTAGTCATTCAAGTAATAATTTTTCATGATTGTCATTCATAGAAATTTTAAATTCGTACACAAAATACGCGTAAACAATCGGGAAGATCAATAGACAGACAAATCTAACCCGAACTATCGTGTTTTACGTAAATTAAATAGATTTAAAATTCACGTGTGTGACATTTGTAATCCCTTAAATTGAGTTTTGTCCTCAAAATAGCACGTCGATGTCGTTGTCAAAACAAGAGGCCAATTAAATTTTTATCTTCCTTTCATGGTGTTCAAGGCGTTCATTTTTCTTTTGTTTGTTGCTAAAATTAAAATTACTATAATCTTGTTAGGATTAATACGTACGAAAATTTCTTCCGACTTGTACATGGTTCTATAGCGTTCCCTAAGTCTTTTCTTGTACGTCAAGTTTTTCTCGGCGACGTCAGTTTTGTTTAGTGAGTTTTCTCATTATTAAATTTCGCGTCGTCGCGCGTATTACTTTCACTTTAAAGTGTTGAGTATTGTCATCTTTCTCCTAGATGACTATATATCGCACATTTGAAAATCGTTCCACATAGTTTGATTAATCCCGTTCATATTAACCGTCTACTTGGTAGTGATAAGTAGCGTATACGTCACGGTTTCTTGAATTGGTTCCCAAAAATCTAGAACAATTGAGCGTCCTAATACATGGTGGTCAAGACGTTTCTTCCTTTTATGTGACATTCAATATTAGATAATTCCGTTAATTAATCAATTTAGTTTGCGTTCCTCCTCGTTTAACTCCTTTTTCATGGAGAGGAAAACGGGTGCATAATTTATAGTATATTTAAATCATAGTTCGTTCGGATTCCTACTATGAGGAAAGTATATAATATTTCTTAAGCCTATGAGTATGGAGTGATGCTCAAACATCGTTAGGTAAAATAAATTTTTGTCCGACTGGTTTTGGTATTCCAATTATATACAAAAGCATGCTTATCTTGACCCAGTTGTTCTTTAACATGGGTTATTTTACGGCGAGTTCTGAATATCCGTTAAATTAGGGTTTTACTCAAATGACGTTTCGTTCTTCTCATTATTACTTAAAATTTGTTTTCTATTTTCCAACTCTAATCTATTTGAGTTTAGTTGTCGTCAAAAACAAGTGGTGCTCTTAGTATTTGTGTGTCATATACGCTTTTGTATGTAATAGTGGCGAAGAAAATAATTGTACTAGGTTTAATCGTATCGCGTATTCGACGTTCTTACTTAAGACGGTAGAAAAATGTTCGACGTTCATAGCACAAAATAACTTTTTCTTTGACGAATAGGGAAACTTGAATATATTCTAATAATACTAATATATTTCATTTTTACGATGACTACTATGAGCATGCTCGCGTTCGACCACGATTATACGTAGTTGATCAGGCTACGTACGTCTAGGGACCAACGGTTGCATCCTCCTTTTCATCATAATTTAACTCTTTGAGGTTGTAATTTATATATTGGTAGTCCATAGTTCATTTCGTTCGTTACCATCATTCACTTTCACAATCAACAAATTAGTCAATAGTTCATTTTATTTGTTATCATTGCTCACTTTTAACAATCAACAAAATAATTTGCATTCTTATTTGTACTAGTTCTCTTCAAGTTTATCAATAGTTTACGTCTTCCAAATCAAGTTGTTCGAAAAAAATAGATTTTCCCAAAACTTTACATGGTAGTCTTTACTAAAAATGTTTCAACATTAGGCGCGGTGTTTTGTTGGTCGGCACGCCAGATTTTCTAAAACTTTGCATGATAGTCTTATCAAAACATTTTGTCAACACACATGTAGTTTTTGTCAGTAATACATTTACTGATTTTACCAAAACGTTTTATCAAAATTTCTAAGATTCTTACTAACAAAGTTTTTGGTGATGGTTCCTTAAAAGAATTTTTTTTAATATTTCACATCGACGGATGTCGAGTCATTTGATCTTCATAAAAATAAATTATTTAATATTTCACATCAGCCACTCAATTCGATAACATAATTTTCCAGAGCTTTAATGATGCTTTATTACATCTCAGACACTTCGATCAATTTGTTTTTATCCCAAAATTGTTCAATTTGTTTAACCTGATCAACTAGTTAATTCCATAACAAGAATTTTCATCATAAAAGTTGTTCATTTTCTTTTTATTTTCCGTTTGTTGATAATCATTTTGTAGACTTTTTATGTTCGACACGCGCTATTAGGGTTTCTAAGAAGTGACCACAAATCACATCTAGGGTTCTCAAGCTTTGTGATATGCGATAACCCATTTAATTTAAAATATGGCATAAGTCGAGTTCTTCCTTTAATATTAGTTGTTATATCATACTTTGTAAATTTATAATAGCTTCTTAGCAACTTAGTTGCAAACCAATGGACTAGAACTTTTAGACTCGTTTTTGTATAATTTCTTTCTACATAAATTTCTCCTTGATATGCATTCACTTACGTGTCGGCGTAATTCCATATAGCTTTCCTATTTTTGTAATACTAGTTTATATTTGTTCCTTATAGTATTTTCTGGGGTATTACAGGAGTAATACTTTGTGTAGAGTGTTTATCGTCGTATGTTGCATAAAAATAGAGACGACGACTCTCATTATTTTAGTGTTCGCACACCATGCAAACTAATGGTACTAATGTACCGTACTAGTCAAACGTCAGTGAGGTAATCACCTTGTCAGATCATGTAAGTCTTATCCATCCCCGAGAAAATTCACTAAAAATCTTAAGCTGCGTTACAACTAGCACTTGACTAAGCCTCGCAACCCAGTCAAACAAGAACAGCCTTGAGGTCTAGTCAAGTATTAGTCGTTAACCTTCTTAACATCTTTGGTGAATTTACTCGTCTATAGATATTACTCACACAATTTAACATTGATTAAACCTACACAAAACTCATCAAATATGTTTTACCCTGACGATCAAACTAATCACGCAACATGTAAATTCATGAGGTTCACCCATCCTCAAGAAAACTTATCAAAAACCCTAAGTTGTATAACGACCGGCACTTATCTTAGTCTCGCAACACAATCAAACAAGAACAGCCTTGAGACCTTGCTAAATATCGTTATACCTCTTAACATTTTTGATGATTTGTCTTGGTTTTGGGTTTACTCACGACTTATAATCAACCATTACTAAATCTCAGCGCGTCCAAGTACTATTTTGGCGTATATCTTTAATTCGGGGTATATCGATATAGGGTAACACAGAAACACACAAGTGTTTAAATAGTTCATAGTAGTCCAGTGGACTATTTTTAATAAAATACGTAATAGCATAAGTATGTGTATGTTTTACTCCAAATAAACATGGCACAAACCATCTTAGTTCGATTTAAACATGGCACAAACCATCTTAGTTCGATTAAACATGGCACAAACCATTTTAGTAGCACAACCATCCAAACAGGGATGCTAGGTATTTTTACTTCAAAATATAATAAAAATCGTCTTAGTACACATTCCTATAAGTACCTCTTACATAAGGATCATTCAAACAAGGCATAATATACTTAATGCTAATAACACGTAGCAATCATGTTTTAAACTAACATGGCAAATCACATGGAATAATTCAAGTCACAACTTACTTTTATCGAAGACGCGGAGTAAAGTGGTTCTTGGAGATTTTTTAGTTCGTTATAGTCTAGAATTATTTTTCCCAAAATTAAATATTTGACTCGCGTTTATAAAAATCATTTTGTAATATAACCTAGTTCTCTATAACTACATCTCTGATACCAATTTGTCACACCTCAAATTTATCAGAGTAAGGCAACATAATGGGGTGCGACGGTCATGACTATAACAAGATATAGATACAAAGAACGAATATTTAAAAGCTGTTTTCATTTATTTAAGAGCATAAAACTTGTTCGAAAGCGAATTACATAAGATCTTAACAAAACACTGTTTCAAAAGACTTTAACATTGATCCAAATATCTCGATACTAGTCACGACCAATATTATTATCTCCCAAGCATAACCACATCACTTCTCCGTCTTGATGCCTGAGAAAAACATTGCTAAAGTGTCAACACAAAGGTTGGTGAGTTCATAGGTTTAAGTTTAAATAGTGTTATGAACCATATGATTTTCAAGGCAACCAACATATAATCTTATAACAAATACAATATTATAATCAAAAGTATACGTTTCAACAACCTATGTCTAAGCTCATGACACCGAAGCGTTAACCAACCCACAAGATATAATGAGAGCCCGAGCAAATACCTATCCCAAAGCATTCGTAACAACCAAATTTAAGTGTATCTAATTTGGTAACACAACCAACATTAGATAGGGAGGTCAATCCCAATAGATCTATCCATAACATTCGCGCTTACACAAAGTAATTAACGGTTCACGATAGTGGACTAAAGCATCTAGGGATATCGCTACTTAGACATCATGTAGGCAAACGTATCAAGTTTGATGTTCATCCGTTTAAAACAAGCAATGTTCTCACCCCAAAATTGTTAAAACAATTAAAAGTGGGGCTATGAAACTCACCTCAAGTAATAGCAACGGTTAAAATAGCACAATGTAGACATGGAGAAATAATAGCTTTGAACAATCCGTAACCTAAGTTAAATAAGATATGTATTACTATACATGAACACGAAAATAAACGTAACATTTAGTCCCCTAGTATGTGCTTGAGTTTATTTTAATAAATTGGCAATTTTTAACACTTGCGAATGTTTAACATTGTAATAAAAGTATAGTCATTTAATCGGAATATATTTAGCAAAATTGGGCACTTCGCTGTCGAGACAGTTTATTAGTCGGGTCGTTTAATGGGCAAATATCCTAAATATATATTATATTTTTATTACAAAAGAATTATATTGAATAAATAAAGTAAATAAACTTGATAAATATATTAATTATAAATTAAATTGTTCAAA
This sequence comes from Glebionis coronaria, assembly GCA_025667525.1. NCBI lineage: Eukaryota > Viridiplantae > Streptophyta > Magnoliopsida > Asterales > Asteraceae > Glebionis > Glebionis coronaria. The sequence continues at coordinate 180,141,033 of CM046879.1, forward strand.
AAAAATACCATGTCTCTTTTAAGGAGACAAATGTGTCGTGTGAGGGGAAACAGAGAGCATATAAAATGTAGTTAAAAATCTATCTGAAATCATGCGCGTCGTCTATACTCTCGACGTAAAAGGGATAATCTCGACAGTTTTTCGATGGAGATAACGGGTTCAATAGTAGCTTGCGGGGTAAACCGCAAGTACCCTCGGGTAGATATCTGGGTGGTCGATAAGTAGGTGTTTTAAGTTTTATAAACCGATGTCGTTTGATAGGTTAAAACCGGGTTCGAAGTAAGGGTCGTGAAGCCAATTTAAAGGAAAAAGTGTTTAACGAGTCATTTTCGATATCGTTTATGGTTCTCGATAACGAATTTTGCGTCAAACCAAAAGTAGTCTTGTGTAGACGGCATTGCCGTCTACAACTTTCATTGTTTAACCGTAATCGATCGAGTGAAGACTAGTTTAAAGCTTTATAAAAAAAGGAGTTTACCACTGTTGGAAAAAATATTTGCCATGGTTGGAAACCTTGCCAATGTCAATTGTATATAAAAATATCACGTTTCACAGCCCTGTTTTTCAAGGGCTGTCCCTGCCTCGATACTCGACGATATTATGTAAATCTTCTTGCATTTAAAACTATATAATAGTGGCTATGTATCGAGCTATCAATCTCGACCCATAACTGACCGTGTTTTCTTATATTAACGTTAAAAAATGGTCATTTTATTCGGAATAATTTTTACATCTTCAAATGATTTACAATTTCTGTTTTTAAAGGCTCGGTATCTTCCTCATTTATATACTCAATTCCCTTCGTTCCTTTTTTCTACCCAGCCTCGACACTATGGATTTCAACACATGATAGTTAGTCTAAGGTATTAGTCATTATCCTTGTCGTAACCTTCCCTAAAAGATTTTAGGTGGATGGTTAGCAATAAGTCGAACTCATATTCATAGTATACAAAGCTAATGTTTCAAAACATTTCTCAAGCTCATGGTGTTCAACGGACTAAAACGCATTATGTGTAAATGAAAAGAGAGCATATACTCACAAGCAAGGTTGAACGAGAAGTGTGATTCAAAAACTCGACGAGATAGAAACCAAACAATTTAACATCCCGTCTTCTCGAGATCACCAATGAACTATAAAGAGTGTTTATTCTTTTCTCTTGCCCACGTCAGCCTTAACATGGAAAAGAAAGAAATAAAGAAAGTGTTGAGAGTTTTCTTGGTTTCCTTGCGTCTGCTACCAAGGAGAAAGGAGAAAGAGTTGTGTGTTCTTCAAATGTGATAAGTGGAAAAATAGTTACTCTATATATAGGGAAAGAAACTAGTTAGGAGTAAACTGTTTCTAGTTAGGTTTTATCTAGTTTAGTTAGGATGAAACCGTTGTTTAACCATAGAAGTAACATGGATAAGTGCAAAGAAAAATAGGGAAGGGAGAAAGAGGAATAGTACGCATAGGGAAGAAGAAAATAGTTTCCTAAGGCTTGACTTGTTAAAAGATATGTTGGGTAAGAGTATTGTTTGGTAGTTGTTGTGGTAGAGAAGAGAACACAATTATGGGAATAGGTGAAGGGTACACAAAACGTGTGTAAATGAAGAAGAGGGGACCGAATTTATTTTTATTTAGGTAGTATTTTGGTAAGAAAATAATGTGTTATTATATCTAGTTAAAAGTATTTTGTAGACAATGAAAAATGCATGTGTTTAAATATAAATTGTTTGTAATTGAATGAATGTTTGTGTTAAGAAACATTCAAGTGGTAGTTGTTTCAATAGGTTTGGCTTGAGGAAAAACATGAGGAATTTCTAAGTGTGTCGAATTCATATTGTCAATCATAGAAATTTTAAATTCGTACACAAAATACGCGTAAACAATCGGGAAGATCAATAGACAGACAAATCTAACCCGAACTATCGCGTTTTACGTAAATTAAATAGATTCAAAATTCACGTGTGTGACATTCGTAATCCCTTAAATTGAGTTTTGTCCTCAAAACTAGCACGTCGAAATCGTTGTGTAAACAAGAGACCAATTAAATATTTATCTTCCTTTCATGGTGTTCAATGCGTTCGTTTTTCTTTAGTTTGTTGCTAAGATTAAAATTACTATAATCTTGTTAGGATTAAAACGAACAAAAATTTCTTCCGACTTGTACATGGTTCTATAGCGTTCCCTAAGTCTTTTCTTGTACGTCAAGTTTTTCTCGGCGACGTCGGTTTTGTTTAGTGAGTTTTCTCATTATTAAAGTTCGTGTCGTCGCGCGTATTACTTTCACTTTAAAGTGTTGCGTCTTTTCATTTTTCTCCTAGATGACTATATATCGCACATTTGAAAATCTTTCCACATAGTTTGATTAATCCCGTTCACATTAACCGTCTACTTGGTAGTGATAAGTAGCGTATGTGTCACGGTTTCTTGAATTGGTTCCCAAAAATCTAGAACAGTTGAGCGTCCTAATACATGGTGGTCAAGACATTTCTTCCTTTTATGTGACATTCAATATTAGATAAATTCGTTAATTAATCAATTTAGTTTGCGTTCCTCCTTATCTCCTTTTTCATGGAGAGGAAAACGGGTGCATAATTTATAATATATTTAAGTCATAGTTCGTTCGGATTCCTACTATGAGGAAAGTATATAATATTTCTTAAGCCTATGAGTATGGAGTGAAGCTCAAACATCGTTAGGTAAAATAAAATTTTGTCCGACTGGTTTCGGTATTCCAGTTATATACAAAAGCATGCTTATCTTGACCCAATTGTTTTTTAAAATGGGTTATGTTACGGCGAGTTCTGAATATCCGTTAAATTAGGGTTTTACTCAAATGACGTTTTGTTCTTCTTATTTTTATTTAAAATTTGTTTTTGATTTTCGAACTCTAATCTATTTGAGTTTAATTGTCGTCAAAAACGAGTGGTGCTCTTAGTATTTGCGTGTCATTTATGCTTTTGTATGTAATAGTGGCGAAGAAAATAATTATACTAGGTTTACTCGTATCGCGTACTCGACGTTCTTACTTAAGACGGTAGAAAAATGTTCAACGTTCATAGCACATAATAAATTTTTATTTGACGAATATGGAAACTTGAATATATTCTAATAATACTAATATATTTCATTTTTACGATGACTACTATGAGCATGCTCGCTTTCGACCACGATCATACGTAGTTGATCAGGCTACGTACGTCTCGGGACCAACAGTTGCATCCTCCTTTTTTCATCATAATTTAACTCTTTGAGGTTGTAATTTATATATTGGTAGTCCATAGTTCATTTCGTTCGTTACCATCATTCACTTTCACAATCAACAAATTAGTCAATAGTTCATTTTATTTGTTATCATTCCTCACTTATAACAATCAACAAAATAATTTGCATACTTATTTGTACTAGTTCTCGTAAAGTTTATCAATAGTTTACGTCTTCCAAATCAAGTTGTTCGAAAAAAATAGATTTTCCCAAAACTTTACATGGTAGTCTTTACTAAAAATGTTAGGCGCGGTGTTTTGTTGGTCGTCACGCCAGATTTTCCAAAACTTTGCATGATAGTCTATATCAAAACATTTTGTCATCAATTATGTAGTTTTTGTCAGTAATACCTTTACTGATTTTACCAAAGCGTTTTATTAAAATTTCTAAGATTCTTACTAATAAAGTTTTCGGTGATGGTTCCATCAAATAATTTATTTTAATAATGTTTTCCAAAAATATTTTATAAAACTCCTTTTAAAAAAAATTAATTTTTCTCCGACATATATAAAAATATGGTAGGATAAAAATAATTTCTTAAGTAAAAGTTTCACAAGATATAAAGATAACCTTTTTTAAAAATAAATGGAAACAATTTAATAAAAACTTTTAAAATACGATTACATAACCTATTTTTTGTTGGTGGTGACATCGACGGATGTCGAGTCGTTTGATCTTCATAAAAATAAATTATTTAATATTTCACATCAGCCACTCAATTCTATCACAGAATTTTCCAGAGCTTTAATGATGCTTTATTACATCTCAGACACTTCAGTCAATTTTGTTTTTATCCTAAAATTTTTCAATTTGTTTAATCCGATCGACTAGTTAATTCCATCACAAGCCGAGTTCTTCCTTTAGATTCGTTTTTGTACAATTTATTTCTACATAAATTTCTCCTAGATATGCATTCACTTACGTGTCGGCGTATTCCATATAGCTTTCCTATTTTTGTAATACTAGTTTATATTTGTTCCTTATAGTATTTTCTAGGGTATTACAGGAGTAATACTTTGTGTAGAGTGTTTATCGTCTTATGTTGTATAAAAATAGAGACGACGACGCTCATTATTTTAGTGTTCGCACACCATGCAAACTAATGGTACTAATGTACCGTACTAGTCAAACGTCAATGAGGTAATCACCTTGTCAGATCATGTAAGTCTTATCCATCCCCGAGGAAATTCACTAAAAATCTTAAGCTGCGTTACAACTGGCACTTGACTAAGCCTCGCACCCAATCAAACAAGAACATCCTTGAGGTCTAGTCAAGTATTAGTAGTTAAACTTCTTAACATCTTTGGTGAATTTACTCGTCTATAGATATTACTCACACAATTTAACATTGATTAAACCTACACAAAACTCATCAAATATGTTGTACCCAAACGATCAAACTAATCACGAAACATGTAAATTCATGAGGTTCACCCATCCTCAAGAAAACTTATCAAAAACCCTAAGTTGTATAACGACTGGCACTTAACTTAGTCTCCCAACCCAATCGAACAAGAACAGCGTTTAGACCTTGATAAGTATCGTTATACCTCTTAACATTTTTGATGATTTGTCTTGGTTTTAGGTTTACTCAAGACTTATCATCAACCATTACTAAATCTCAGCGCGTCCAAGTACTGTTTTGGCGTATATTTTTAATTTGGCGTATATCGATATAGGGTAACATAGAAACACACAAGTGTTTAAATAGTTCATAGTAGTCCAGTGGATTGTTTTTAACAAAATACGTAATAGCATAAGTATGTGTATGTTTTACTCTAAATAAACATGGAACAAACCATCTTAGTTCGATTTAAACATGGCACAAACCATCTTAGTTCGATTAAACATGGCACAAACCCTTTTAGTAGCACAACAATCCAAACAAGGATGCTAGGTATTTTTACTTCAAAATATAATAAAAATCGTCTAAGTACACATTCCTATAAGTACATCTTACATAAGGATCATTCAAACAAGGCATAATATACTTAATGCTAATAACACGTATCAATCATTTTTTAAACTAACATGGAAAATCACATGGAATAATTCAAGTCACAACTTACTTTTATCGAAGACGTGGAGTGAAGTGGTTCTTGGAGATTTTTGAGTAAGTTATAGTCTGAAACTATATTTCCCAAAATTAAATTTTTGACTCGAGTTTATAAAAATCATTTTGTAAAATAACCTAATTCTCTATAACTACAAATCTGATACCAATCTGTCACACCCCCAATTTATCAGAGTAAGGCAACATAATGGGGTGTGACGGTCATGACTATCACAAGATATAGATACAAAGAACGACTATTTAAAAGCCGTTTTCATTTATTTAATAGCATAAAACTTGTTCGGAAGCTAATTACACAAGATCTTAACAAAACAAAGTTTCAAAAGACTTTAACATTGATCCAAATATCTCAATACTAGTCACGACCATTATTATTATCTCCTAAGCAGAACCACATCACGTCTCCGTCTTGATACCTGAGAAAAACATTGCTAAAGCGTCAACATAAAGGTTGGTGAGTTCATAGGTTTAAGTTTAAATAGTGTGATGAACCATATGATTTTCAAGGCAACCAACATATAATGTTATAACAAATACAAGATTATAATCAAAAGTATACGTTTCAACAACCTACGTCTAAGCTCATGACACCGAAGCGTTAACCAACCAACAAGATATAATGAGATCCCGAGCAAATGCCTATCCCAAAGCATTCGTAACGACTTAAATGTAAGTGTATCTAATTTGGTCACACAACCAACATTAGATAGGGAGGTTAATCCCAAAAGATCTATCCATAACATTCACGCTTACATAAAGAAATTAATGGTTCACGATAGTGGGATAAAGCATCTAGGGATATCGCCACTTAGACATCATGTAGGCAAACATATCAAGTTTTATGTTCATCCGTTTAAAACAAGCAATGTTCTCAACTCAAAATAGTTAAAACAATTAAAAGTGGGGCTATGAAACTCACCTCAAGTAATAGCAACGGTTAAAATAGCACAATGTAGACATGGAGAAATAATAGCTTCGAACAATCCGTAACCTAAGTTAAATAAGATATGTATTACTATACATTAACACGAAAATAAGCGTAGCATTTAGTCCCCTAGTATGTGCTTGAGTTTATTTTAATAAATCGACATTTTAATAAAAGTGTAGTCATTTAATCGGAATATATTTAGCAAAATTGGGCACTTCGCTGTCGAGACAGTTTATTAGTCGGGTCGTTTAATGGGCAAATATCCTAAATATATATTATATTTTTATTACAAAAGAATTATATTGAATAATTAAACTAAATAAACTTGATAAATATATTAATTATAAATTAAATTGTTTAAAAAAAATACCATGTCTCTTTTAAGGAGACAATGTGTCGTATGAGGGGAATCAGAGAGCATATAAAATGTAGTTACAAATAATTCTGAAAACATGCGTGTCGTCTATACTCTCGACGTAAAAGGGATAATCTCGACAGTTTTTCGATGGAGATAACGGGTTCAATAGTATCTTGCGGGGTAAACCGCTAGTACCCTCGGGTAGCTATCTGGGTGGTCGATAAGTAGGTGTTTTAAGTTTTATAAACCGATGTCGTTTGATAGGTTAAAACCGGGTTTGAAGTAAGGGACGTGAAGCCAATTTAAAGGAAAAAGTGTTCAACGAGTCATTTTCGATCTCGTTTACGGTTCTCGATAACGAGTTTTGCGTCAAACCAAAAGTAGTCTTGTGTAGAGGCATTGCCGTCTACAACTTTCATTGTTTAACCGTCGCGGGGCGAGGTCGTTTTTATGGTCAAAAGTGGATCGTAATCGGTCGAGTGAAGACTAGTTTAAAGCTTTATAAAAAAGGAGTTTGCCACTGTTGGAAAAATATTTGCCATGGTTGGAAACCTTGCCAATGTCAATTGTATATAAAAATATCACGTTTCACAGCCCTGTTTTTCAAGGGTTTTCCCGGCCTCGATACTCGACGTTATTACGTAATTATTTTTGCATTTAAAACTATATACTAGTGGCTATGTATCGAGCTATCAATCTCGACCCATAACTGACCGTGTTGTCTTATATTAACGTTCAAAAATGGTCGTTTTATTCGGAATAGTTTTTACATCTTCAAATGATTTACAATTTCTGTTTTTAAAGGCTCAGTATCTTTCTCATTTATATACTTAATTCCCTTCGTTCCTTTTTGCTACCCAGCCTCGACACTATGGATTTCAACACATGATAGTTAGTCTAAGCTATTAGTCATTATCCTAGTCGTAACCTTCCCTAAAAGATTTTAGGTGGATGGTTCGCAATAAGTCGAACTCATTCATAGTATACAAAGCTAATGTTTCAAAACGTTTCTCAAGCACATGGTGTTCAAGGGACTAAAATGCATTATGTGTAAATGAAAAGAGAGAATATACTCACAAGCAAGGATGAACGAGAAGCGTGATTCAAAAACCCGACGAGATAGAAACCAAACGATTTAACATCTCGTCTTCTCGAGATCACCAATGAACTATAAAGAGTGTTTATCCCTTTCTCTTGCCCACGTCAGCCTTAACATGGAAAAGAAAGAAATAAAGAAAGTGTTTAGAGTTTTCTTGGTTTCCTTGCGTTTGCTACCAAGGAGAAAGGAGAAAGAGTTATGTGTTTTTCAAATGTGTTAAGTGGTAAAATAGTTACTCTATATATAGAGAAAGAAACTAGTTAGGAGTAAAATGTTTCTAGTTAGGCTTTATCTAGTTTAGTTAGGATGAAACCATTGTTTAACCATAGAAGTAACATGGATAAGTGCAAAGAAAAATAGCGAAGGGAGAAAGAGGAGTAGTACGCATAGGGAAGAAGATAGTTTCCTAAGGCTTGACATGTTAAAGATATGTTGGGTAAGAGTATTTTTTGGTATCTTTTGTGGTAGAGAAGAGAACACAATTATGGGAATAGGTGAAGGGTACACAAACCGTGTAAAGTAAATGAAGAAGAGGGGACCGGATTTATTTTTATTTAGGTAGTATTTTGGTAAGAAAATAATGTGTTATTATATCTAGTTAAAAGTATTTTGTAGACAATTAAAAATGCAAGTGTTTAAATATAAATTGTTGGTAATTGAATGAATGTTTGTGTTAAGAAACATTCAAGTGGTAGTTGTTTCAATAGGTTTGGCTTGAGGAAAAACATGAGGAATTTCTGAGTGTGTCGAATTCATATTGGGTAGATGACTCAGTATGCGTATCAAACTTAATTAACAGAATTACGTTGGTGTAAATAATGTCGACCCCTAAAATAGAGTTTCCTAACACGTAACGTAAACGAATAGTAGTCATTCAAGTAATAAATTTTCATGATTGTCATTCATAGAAATTTTAAATTCGTACACAAAATACGCGTAAACAATCGGGAAGAACAATAGACAGACAAATCTAACCCGAACTATCGCGTTTTACGTAAATTAAATAGATTCAAAATTCACGTGTGTGACATTCGTAATCCCTTAAATTGAGTTTTGTCCTCAAAACTAGCACGTCGATGTAGTTGTCAAAACAAGAGGCCAATTAAATTTTTATCTTCCATTCATGGTGTTCAATGCGTTCGTTTTTCTTTAGTTTGTTGCTAAGATTAAAATTACTATAATCTTGTTAGGATTAAAATGAATGAAAATTTCTTCCGACTTGTACATGGTTCTATAGCGTTCCCTAAGTCTTTTCGTGTACTTCAAGTTTTTCTCGGCGACGTCAGTTTTGTTTAGTGAGTTTTCTCATTATTGAATTTCGCGTCGTCGCGCGTATTACTTTCACTTTAAAGTGTTGCGTCTTTTCATTTTTCTCCTAGATGACTATATATCGCACATTTGAAAATCATTCCACATAGTTTGATTATTCCCGTTCACATTAACCGTCTACTTGGTAGTGATAAGTAGCGTATGTGTCACGGTTTATTGAATTGGTTCCCAAAAATCTAGAACAATTGAGTGTCCTAATACATGGTGGTCAAGACGTTTCTTCCTTTTATGTGACATTCGATATTAGATAATTTCATTAATTAATCAATTTAGTTTGCGTTGTTCCTCGTTTATCTCCTTTTTCATGGAGAGGAAAACGGGTGCATAATTTATAATATATTTAAATCATAGTTCGTTCGGATTCCTACTATGAGGAAAGTATATAATATTACTTAAGCCTATGAGTATGGAGTGATGCTCAAACATCGTTAGGTAAAATAAATTTTTGTCCGACTGGTTTCGGTATTCCAATTATATACAAAAGCATGCTTATCTTCACCCAATTGTTCTTTAACATGGGTTATGTTACGACGAGTTCTGAATATCCGTTAAATTAGGGTTTTACTCAAATGAAGTTTCGTTCTTCTCATTAGTATTTAAAATTTGTTTTCGATTTTCCAACTCTAATCTATTTGAGTTTAATTGTCGTAAAAAACAAGTGGTGCTCTTAGTATTTGCGTGTCATATACGCTTTTGTATGTAATAGTGGCGTAGAAAATAATTATACTAGGTTTACTCGTATCGCATACTCAACGTTCTTACTTAAGACGGTAGAAAAATGTTCGACGTTCATAGCACATAATAAATTTTTCTTTGACGGATAGGTCAACTTGAATATATTCTAATAATACTAATATATTTCATTTTTACGATGACTACTATGAGCATGCTCGCGTTCTTCGACCACGATCATACGTAGCTGATCAGGCTACGTACGTCTCGGGACCAACGGTTGCATCCTCCTTTTCATCATAATTTAACTATTTGAGGATGTAATTTATATATTGGTAGTCCATAGTTCATTTCGTTCGTTACCATCATTCACTTTCACAATCAACAAATTAGTGAATAGTTCATTTTATTTGTTATCATTGCTCACTTTTAACAATCAACAAAATAATTTGCATACTTATTTGTACTAGTTCTCGTCAAGTTTATCAATAGTTTACGTCTTCCAAATCAAGTTGTTCGAAAAAAATAGATTTTCCCAAAACTTTACATGGTAGTCTTTACTAAAAATGTTTCAACATTAGGCGCGGTGTTTTGTTGGTCGTCACGCCAGATTTTCCAAAACTTTGCATGATAGTCTATATCAAAACATTTTGTCAACACACATGTAGTTTTTGTCAGTAATACCTTTACTGATTTTACCAAAACGTTTTATCAAAATTTCTAAGATTCTTACTAATAAAGTTTTCGGTGATAGTTCCTTCAAAGAATTTTTTTAATAATGTTTTCGAAAAATATTTTATAAAACTCCTTCTAAAAAAATTTAATTTTTCTCCGACATATATAAAAATATGGTAGGATAAAATTAACCTTTTTTAAAAATAAATGGAAACAATTTAATAAAAAGTTTTAAAATACGATTACATAACCCAATTTTTGTTGGTGGTGACATCGACGGATGTCGAGTTATTTGATCTTCATAAAAATAAATTATTTAATATTTCACATTAGCCACTCAACTCTATCACAGAATTTTCCAGAGCTTTAATGATGCTTTATTACATCTCAGACACTTCGGTCAATTTGTTTTTATCCCAAAATTGTTCAATTTGTTTAATCCGATCAACTAGTTAATTCCATCATAAAAATTGTTCATTTTCTTTTTATCTGTCGTTTGTTCATAATCATTTTGTAGACTTTTTATGTTCGACACGCGCTATTAGGGTTTCTAAGAAGTGACCACAATTCACATCTAGGGTTCTCAAGCTTTGTGATATGCGATAACCCATTTAATTTAAAATATGGCATAAGCCGAGTTCTTCCTTTAATATTAGTTGTTATATCATACTTTGTAAATTTATAATAGCTTCTTAGCAACTTAGTTGCAAACCAATGGAGTAGAACTTTTAGATTCGTTTTTGTAAAATTTCTTTCTACATAAATTTCTCCTTGATATGCATTCACTTACGTGTCGGCGTATTTCCATATAGCTTTCCTATTTTTGTAATACTAGTTTATATTTGTTCCTTATAGTATTTTCTGGGGTATTACAGGAGTAATACTTTGTGTAGAGTGTTTATCGTTGTATGTTGCATAAAAATATAGACGACGACTCTCATTATTTTAGTATTCGCACACCATGCAAACTAGTGGTACTAATGTACCATACTAGTCAAACGTCAATGAGGTAATCACCATGTCAGATCATGTAAGTCTTATCCATCCCCGCGGAAATTCACTAAAAATCTTAAGCTGCGTTACAACTAGCACTTGACTAAGCCTCACAACCCAATCAAACAAGAACAACCTTGAGGTCGAGTCAAGTATCAGTCGTTAAACTTCTTAACATCTTTGGTGAGTTTACTCGTCTATAGAAATTACTCACACAATTTAACATTGATTAAACCTACACAAAACTCATCAAATATGTTGTACTCTAACGATCAAACTAATCACGCAACATGTAAAATCATGAGGTTCACCCATCCTCAAGAAAACTTATCAAAAACCCTAAGTTGTATAACGACTGGCACTTAACCTAGTCTCGCAACCCAATCAAACAAGAACAGCCTTGAGACCTTGATAAGTATCGTTATACCTCTTAACATTTTTGATGATTTGTCTTGGTTTTGGGTTTACTCACGACTTATCATCAATCATTACTAAATCTCAGCGCGTCCAAGTACTGTTTTGGCGTATATTTTTAATTCGGCGTATATCGATATAGGGTAACATACAAACACACAAGTGTTTAAATAGTTCATAGTAGTCTAGTGGACTGTTTTTAACAAAATACGTAATAGCATAAGTATGTGTATGTTTTACTCCAAATAAACATGGCACAAACCATCTTAGTTCGATTTAAACATGGCACAAACCATCTTAGTTCGATTAAACATGGCACACACCATTTCAGTAGCACAACAATCCAAACAGGGATGCTAGGTATTTTTACTTCAAAATATAATAAAAATTGTCTTAGTACACAATTCCTATAAGTACATCTTACATAAGGATCATTCAAACAAGGCATAACATACTTAATGCTAATAACACGTATCAATCATGTTTTAAACTAACATGGCAAATCACATGGATTAATTCAAGTCACAACTTAATTTTATCAAATACGCGGAGTAAAGTGGTTCTTGGAGTTTTTGAGTTAGTTATAGTCTAGAATTATTTTTCCCAAATTTAAATTTTTGACTCGCGTTTATAAAAATCATTTTGTAAAATAACCTAGTTCTCTATAACTACATCTCTGATACCAATCTGTCACACCCCCAATTTATCAGAGTAAGGCAACATAATAAGGTGCGACGGTCATGACTATCACAAGATATAGATACAAAGAACGACTATATAAAAGCCGTTTTCATTTATTTAATAGCATAAAACTTGTTCGGAAGCGAATTACACAAGATCTTAACAAAACATTGTTTAATAAGACTTTAACATTGATCCAAATATCTCAATACTAGTCTCGACCATTATCGTTATCTTCCAAGCATAACCACATCACTTCTCCATCTTGATACCTGAGAAAAACATTGCTAAAGTGTCAACACAAAGGTTGGTGAGTTCATAGGTTTAAGTTTAAATAGTGTGATGAACCATATGATTTTCAAGGCAACCAACATATAATCTTATAACAAATACAAGATTATAATCAAAACTATACGTTTCAACAACCTACGTCTAAGCTCATGACACCGAAGCGTAAACCAACCAACAAGATATAATGAGAGCCCGAGCAAATTCCTATCTCAAAGCATTCGTAACGACTCAAATGTAAGTGTATCTAATTTGGTCACACAACCAACATTAGATGGGGGGTCAATCCCAATAGATCTATCCATAACATCCGCGCTTACACAAAGTAATTAACGGTTCACGATAGTGGGCTAAAGCATCTAGGGATATCGCTACTTTGACATCATATAGGCAAACGTATCAAGTTTTATGTTCATCCGTTTAAAACAAGCAATGTTCTCACCCCAAAATAGTTAAAACAATTAAAAGTGGGGCTATGAAACTCACCTCAAGTAATAGCAACGGTTAAAATAGCACAATGTAGACATGGAGAAATAAAAGCTTCGAACAATCCGTAACCTAAGTTAAATAAGATATGTATTACTATACATGAACACAAAAATAAACGTAGCATTTAGTCCCCTAGTATGTGCTTGAGTTTATTTTAATAAATCGGCAATTTTTAACACTTGCGAATGTTTAACATTGTAATAAAAGTGTAGTCATTTAATCGGAACATATTTAGCAAAATTGGGCACTTCGCTGTCGAGACAGTTTATTAGTCGGGTCGTTTAATGGGCAAATATCCTAAATATATATTATATTTTTATTACAAAAGAATTATATTGAATAATTAAACTAAATAAACTTGATAAATATATTAATTATAAATTAAATTGTTTAAAAAAAATACCATGTCTCTTTTAAGGAGACAAATGTGTCGTGTGAGGGGAAACAGAGAGAATATAAAATGTAGTTACAAATCAATGTGAAAACATGCGCGTTGTCTATACTCTCGATGTAAAAGGGATAATCTCGACAGTTTTTCGATGGAGATAACGGGTTCAGTAGTAGCTTGCGGGGTAAAACGCAAGTACCCTCGGGTAGCTATCTGGGTGGTCGATAAGTAGGTGTTTTAAGTTTTATAAACTGATGCCGTTTGATAGGTTAAAATCGGGTTCGAAGTAAGGGTCGTGAAGTAAATTTAAAGGAAAAAGTATTTAACGAGTCATTTTCGATCTCGATTACGGTTCTTGATAACGACTTTTGCGTCAAACCAAAAGTAGTCTTGTGTAGACGGCATTGCCGTCTACAACTTTCATTGTTTAACCGTCAAAAGTGGATCGTAATCGGTCGAGTGAAGCCTAGTTTAAAGCTTTATAAAAAAAGGAGTTTTCCACTGTTGGAAAAATATTTGCCATGGTTGGAAACCTTGCGAATGTCAATTGTATATAAAAATATCACGTTTCACAGCCCTGTTTTTCAAGGGCTGTCCCGGCTTTGATACACGACGATATTACGTAATTCTTTTTGCATTTAAAACTATATACTAGTGGCTATGTATCGAGTGTTTTTAAAAGTTTTTAAATTTTGGCTTATTAGCTTTTTCTTAAACTTGATTTGGTTAAACTTTTAGGTAAGTGCTTATTTGGTTTTTAGCTTAATATTGATTCTGCTTATTTTTGTTATAATTCGGGTTATGTTAAAACCCTTTTATCCCGAACTAGATATAGGATTCATTTACCGAATTACATTCATTTCTCTTTTTCACGAATTAGGTGAGGAAAAGTGTATATTACGAACTGGGTGTAGAATTTGTTACCCAAACTAAGTGCAAACCTCCCTTATTTCGAATTAGATCAGCAGCCTCGATTCTGGATTAGGTTGAGTTGCAGGATTCCGAATTACTTCAAGGACTGGGTATTCCGAACTAGGTGTGGCTTGTACATTCCGAATTAGGTTGCTCATCATGGATTCCGGATCAGGACTAGTAGTGGATTCCGAATTACTTGTAGAATGTGGATTCCGAATTAGTTTTAGTATTATACTTTCCGAATTAAATTAGGGACTTTAAATTCCGAATTAGGTTGATAGTTGTGGATTCCGAATTGTGACAGGATTTTGGGATTCCGACTTATGTTTTATTTGTTTCCTGTTTTAGTTTTTGAACTTTAATTTTCCCGCCATTTTTCCTAAGTGTCATTTTAAATTTGTTTAATCTTAGATTTATTTCAAGTTTGCATTTTTATCGGGTTTGCAAATTTACTTTTGTAGTTTTAAATTTTCATCATTTATTTTTTAAGTCTTAGTTTTAGTTTAAATTTTTAAGCTTCCACTTTTACTTAACGACATTTACATTTTCATTTCAATTTTAAAATAGATAATCATTTTACTTTATCTCCACCAAGAACGACTGAGTCACACGATTAACCACGGTCAATTCGAATCGAGACGAGACGATAACTTTTTCATACTTTGTAAAGCCATGTATTACGTACTTGACGTTCTTACTTAAGAAGGTAGAAAAATGTTCGACGTTCATAGCACATAATAAATTTTTCTTTGACGAATAGGGCAACTTGAATATATTGTGATAATACTAATATATTTCATTTTTACGATGACTACTATGAGCATGCTCGCGTTCGACCACGATCATACGTAGTTGATCAGGCTACGTACGTCTCGGGACCAACGGTTGCATCCTCCTTTTCATCATAATTTAACTCTTTGAGATTGTAATTTATATATTGGTAGTCCATAGTTCATTTCGTTCGTTACCATCATTCACTTTCACAATCAACAAATTAGTCAATAGTTCATTTTATTTGTTATCATTGCTCACTTTAAACAATCAACAAAATAATTTGCATACTTATTTGTACTAGTTCTCGTCTGGTTTATCAATAGTTTACGTCTTCCAAATCAAGTTGTTCGAAAAAAGTAGATTTTCCCAAAACTTTAGATGGTAGTCTTTACTAAAAATGTTTCAACATTAGTCACGGTGTTTTGTTGGTCGTCACGCCAGATTTTCCAAAACTTTGCATGATAGTCTATATCAAAACATTTTGTCATCAGTTGTGTAGTTTTTATTAGTAATACCTTTACTGATTTTACCAAAACATTTTATCAAGATTTCTAAGATTCTTACTAATAAAGTTTTCCGTGATGGTTCCTTCAAAGAATTTTTTTTAATAATGTTTTCCAAAAATATTTTATAAAACTCCTTTTAAAAGTTTAATTTTTCTCCGACATATATAAAAATATGGTAGGATAAAAATAATTTCTTAAGTAAAAGTTTCACAAGATATAAAGATAACCTTTTTTAAAAATAACTGGAAAAAAATTAATAAAAAGTTTTAAAATACGATTACATAACCCAATTTTTGTTGGTGGTGACATCGACGGATGTCGAGTAATTTGATCTTCATAAAAATAAATTATTTAATATTTCACATCAGCCACTCAATTCGATCACAGAATTTTTCGGAGCTTTAATGATGCTTTATTACATCTCAGACACTTCGGTTAATTTGTTTTTATCCCAAAATTGTTCAATTTGTTTAATCCGATCAACTAGTTAATTCCATCACAAGAATTTTCATCATAAAAATTGTTCATTTTCTTTTTATCTGCTGTTTGTTCATAATCATTTTGTAGTCTTTTTATGTTCGACACGCGCTATTAGGGTTTCTAAGAAGTGACCACAATTCACATCTAGGGTTCTCAAGCTTTGTGATATGCGATAACCCATTTAATTTAAAATATGGCATAAGCCGAGTTCTTCCTTTAATATTAGTTGTTATATCATACTTTGTAAATTTATAATAGCTTCTTAGCAACTTAGTTGCAAACCAATGGACTAGAACTTTTAGATTCGTTTTTGTAAAATTTCTTTCTACATAAATTTCTCCTTGATATGCATTCACTTACGTGTCGGCGTATTTCCATATAGCTTTCCTATTTTTGTAATACTAGTTTATATTTGTTCCTTATAGTATTTTCTGGGGTATTATAGGAGTAATACTTTGTGTAGAGTGTTTATCGTCGTATGTTGTATAAAACTAGAGACGACGACTCTCATTATTTTAGTGTTCGCACACCATGCAAACTAATGGTACTAATGTACCGTACTAGTCAAACGTCAAGGAGGTAATCACCTTGTCAGATCATGTAAGTCTTATCCATCCCTGAGGAAAATCACTAAAAATCTTAAGCTGCGTTACAACTGGCACTTGACTAAGCCTCGCAACCCAATCAAACAAGAACAGCCTTGAGGTCTAGTCAAGTATTAGTCGTTAAACTTCTTAACATCTTTGGTGAATTTACTCGTCTATAGATATTATTCACACAATTTAACATTGATTAAACCTACACAAAACTCATCAAATATGTTGTACCCTAACGATCAAACTAATCACGCAACATGTAAATTCATGAGGTTCACCCATCCTCAAGAAAACTTATCAAAAACCCTAAGTCGTATAACGACTGGCACTTAACTTAGTCTCGCAACCCAATCAAATAAGAACATCCTTGAGACCTTGCTAAGTATCGTTATACCTCTTAACATTTTTGATGACTTTTCTTGGTTTTGGGTTTACTCACGACTTATCATCAACCATTACTAAATCTCAGTGCGTCCAAGTACTGTTTTGGCGTATATTTTTAATTCGGCGTATATCGATATAGGGTAACATAGAAACACACAAGTGTTTATATAGTTCATAGTAGTCCAGTGGATTGTTTTTAACAAAATACGTAATAGCATAAGTATGTGTATGTTTTACTCCAAATAAACATAGCACAAACCATCTTAGTTCGATTTAAACATGGCACAAAGCATCTTAGTTCGATTAAACATGGCACAAACCATTTTAGTAGCACAACAATCCAAACAAGGATGCTAGGTATTTTTACTTCAAAATATAATAAAAATCGTCTTTATGCACATTCCTATAAGTACATCTTACATAAGGATCATTCAAACAAGGCATAATATACTTAATGCTAATAACACGTAGCAATGTTTTAAACTAACATGGCAAATCACATGGAATAATTCAAGTCTCAACTTACTTTTATCGAAGACGCGGAGTGAAGTAGTTCTTGGAGATTTTTGAGTTAGTTATAGTCTAGAATTAGTTTTCCAAAAATTAATTTTTTGACTCGCGTTTATAAAAATCATTTTGTAAAATAACCTAGTTCTCTATAACTAGATCTCTGATACCAATCTATCACACCCCCAATTTATCAGAGTAAGGCAACACAATGGGGTGTGACGGTCATGATTATCACAAGATATAGATACAAAGAACGACTATTTAAAAGCCGTTTTCATTTATTTAATAGCATAAAACTTGTTCGGAAGCGAATTACACAAGATCTTAACAAAACATTGTTTCAAAAGACTTTAACATTGATCCAAATATCTCAATACTAGTCACGACCATTATTATTATCTCCCAAGCATAACCACATAACTTCTACGTCTTGATACCTGAGAAAAACATTGCTAAAGCGTCAATACAAAGGTTGGTGAGTTCATAGGTTTAAGTTTATATAGTGTGATGAACCATATAATTTTCAAGGCAACCAACATATAATCTTATAACAAATACAACACAATAATCAAAAGTATACGTTTCAACAACCTACGTCTAAGCTCATGACACCGAAGCGTTAACCAACCAACAAGATATAATGAGAGCCCGAGCAAATGCCTATCCCAACGCATTCGTAATGATTCAAATGTTAGTGTATCTAATTTGGTCACACAACCAACATTTGATAGGGAGGTCAATCCCAATAGATCTATCCATAACATTCACGCTTACACGAAGTAATTAACGGTTCACGATAGTGGGATAAAGCATCTAGGGATATCGCTACTTAGATATCATGTAGGAAAACGTATCAAGTTTTATGTTCATCCGTTTAAAACAAGCAATGTTCTCACCCTAAAATAGTTAAATTAATTAAAAGTGGGGCTATGAAACTCACCTCAAGTAATAGCAACGGTTAAAATAGCACAATGTCGACATGGAGAAATAATAGCTCCGAACAATTCATAACCTAAGTTAAATAAGATATGTATTACTATACATGAACACAAAAATAAACGTAGCATTTAGTCCCCTAGTATGTGCTTGAGTTTATTTTAATAAATTGGCAATTTTTAACACTTGTGAATGTTTAACATTGTAATAAAAGTGTAGTCATTTAATCGGAATATATTTAGCAAAATTAGGCACTTCGCTGTCGAGACAGTTTATTAGTCGGGTCGTTTAATGGGCAAATATCCAAAATATATATTATATTTTTATTACAAAAGAATTATATTGAATAATTAAACTAAATAAACTTGATAAATATATTAATTATAAATTAAATTGTTTAAAAAAATACCATGTCTCTTTTAAGGAGACAAATGTGTCGTGTGAGGGGAAACAGAGAGCATATAAAATGTAGTTACAAATCAATCTGAAAACATGCGCGTCGTCTATACTCTCGACGTAAAAGGGATAACCTCGACAATTTTTTGATGGAGATAACGGGTTCAATAGTAGCTTGCGGGGTAAACCGCAACTACCCTCGGGTATCTATCTGGGTGGTCGATAAGTAGGTGTTTTAAGTTTTATAAATCGATGTCGTTTGATAGATTAAAACCGGGTTCGAAGTAAGGGTCTTGAAGCAAATTTAAAGGAAAAAGTGTTTACCGAGTCATTTTTGATCTCGTTTACGGTTCTCGATAACGACTTTTGCGTCAAACCAAAAGTAGTCTTGTGTAGACGGCATTGCCGTCTACAACTTTCATTGTTTAACCGTCGCGGGGCGAGGTCATTTTGATGGTCAAAAGTGGATCGTAATCGTTTAAGTGAAGACTAGTTTAAAGCTTTATAAAAAAAGGAGTTTGCCACTGTTGGAAAAATATTTGACATGGTTGGAAACCTTGCCAATGTCAATTGTATATTAAAATATCACGTTTCACAGCCCTGTTTTTCAAGGGCTGTCCCGGCCTCGATACTCGACGATATTACGTAAATCTTTTTGCATTTAAAACTATATACTAGTGGCTATGTATCGAGCTATCAATCTCGACCCATAACTGACCGTGTTGTCTTATATTAACGTTCAAAAATGGTCATTTTATTCGGAATAGTTTTTACATCTTCAAATGATTTACAATTTCTGTTTTTAAAGGCTCGGTATCTTCCTCATTTATATACTCAATTCCCTTCGTTCCTTTTTGCTACCCAGCCTCGACACTATGGATTTCAACACATGATAGTTAGTCTAAGCTATTAGTCATTATCCTAGTCGTAACCTTCCCTAAAAGATTTTAGGTGGATGGTTAGCAATAAGCCGAACTCATATTCATAGTATACAAAGCTAATGTTTCAAAACGTTTCTCAAGCACATGGTGTTCAAGGGACTAAAATGAATTATGTGTAAATGAAAAGAGAGCATATACTCACAAGCAAGGATGAACGAGAAGTGTGATTCAAAAACTCGACGAGATAGAAACCAAATGATTTAACATCCCGTCTTCTCGAGATCACCAATGAACTATAAAGAGTGTTTATTCCTTTCTCTTACCCACGTCAGCCTTAACATGGAAAAGAAAGAAATAAAGAAAGTGTTGAGAGTTTTCTTGGTTTCCTTGCTTCTTCTACCAAGGAGAAAGGAGAAAGAGTTGTGTGTTTTTCAAATGTGTTAAGTGGTAAAATAGTTACTCTATATATAGGGAAAGAAACTAGTTAGGAGTAAAATGTTTCTAGTTAGGTTTTATCTAGTTTAGTTAGGATGAAACCATTGTTTAACCATAGAAGTAACATGGATAAGCGCAAAGAAAAATAGGGAAGGGAGAAAGAGGAATAGTACGCATAGGGAAGAAGAAGATAGATTCCTAAGGCTTGACTTGTTAAAGATATGTTGGGTAAGAGTATTGTTTGGTAGTTATTGTGGTAGAGAAGAGAACACAATTATGGGAATAGGTGAAGGGTACACAAAACGTGTAAAGTAAATGTAGCAGAGGGGACCGACTTTATTTTTATTTAGGTAGTATTTTGGTAAGAAGATAATGCGTTATTATATCTAGTTAAAAGTATTTTGTAGACAATGAAAAATACAAGTGTTTAAATATAAATTGTTGGTAATTGAATGAATGTTTATGTTAAGATACATTCAAGTGGTAGTTGTTTCAATAGGTTTGGCTTGAGGAAAAACATGAGGAAATTCTAAGTGTGTCGAATTCATATTGGGTAGATGACTCAGTATGTGTATCGAACTTAATTAACAGAATTACGTTGGTGTAAATAATGTCGTCTCCTAAAATAGAGTTTCCTAGCACCTAACGTAAACGAATAGTAGTCATTCAATTAATAATTTTTCATGATTGTCATTCATAGAAATTTTAAATTCGTACACAAAATACGCCTAAACAATCGGGAATATCAATAGACAGAAAAATCTAACCCGAACTATCGCGTGTGTGACATTTGTAATCCCTTAAATTTAGTTTTGTCCTCAAAACTAGCACGTCGATGTCGTTGTCAAAACAAGAGGCCAATTAAATTTTTATCCTCCTTTCATGGTGTTCAAGGCGTTCGTTTTTCTTTTGTTTGTTGCTAAGATTAAAATTACTATAATCTTGTTAGGATTAAAACGAATGAAAATTTCTTCCGACTTGTACATGGTTCTATAGCGTTCCCTAAGTCTTTTCTTGTACGTCAAGTTTTTCTAGGCGACGTTAGTTTTGTTTACTGAGTTTTCTCATTATTAAATTTCGCGTCGTCGCGTGTATTACTTTCACTTTAAAGTGTTGCGTATTGTCATCTTTCTCCTCGATGACTATATATCGCACATTTGAAAATCGTTCCATATAGTTTGATTAATCCCATTCACATTAACCGTCTACTTGGTAGTGATAAGTAGCGTATGCGTCACGGTTTCTTAAATTGGTTCACAAAAATCTAGAACAATTGAGCGTCCTAATACATGGTGGTCAAGACGTTTCTTCCTTTTATGTAACATTCAATATTAGATAATTTCGTTAATTAATCAATTTAGTTTGCGTTCCTCCTCGTTTATCTCCTTTTTCATGGAGAGGAAAACGGGTGCATAATTTATAATATATTTAAATCATAGTTCGTTCGGATTCCTACTATGAGGAAAGTATATAATATTTCTTAAGCCTATGAGTATGGAGTGATGCTCAAACATCTTAAGGTAAAATAAATTTTTGTCCGACTGGTTTCGGTATCCCAATTATATACAAAAGCATGCTTATCTTGACCCAATTGTTCTTTAACATGGGTTATTTTACGGCGAGTTCTGAATATCCGTTAAATTAGGGTTTTACTCAAATGACGTTTCGTTCTTCTCATTATTATTTAAAATTTGTTTTCGATTTTCCAACTCTAATCTATTTGATTTTAGTTGTCATCGAAAACAAGTGGTGCTCTTAGTATTTGCGTGTCATATACGCTTTTGTATGTAATAGTGGCGAAGAAAATAATTATACTAGGTTTACTCGTATCGCGTACTAATAAGTGTGAAAACACTTATCCTTTTACCACTTAATTATAATAATAACCAAGCCAAAACGTGTATTTAATGTCGTAAATGTCAGAATTATGCGTGGTTTGTGTTTTTATTGTGTTTTAGGTCCAAAAGATGAAAAAGGAAGAAAACACGGGCTTTCACGGGCTTTTATCGAAGAAAAAGACAAAAGACAAAGTCAAAAGATCAAGAGTGCAAAAAGAACGGAAGTCCAAGGCCTATTCTAAAGATTTATCGAAGAAAAAGTCTAAAGACGGAAGTTTAATGAAGTCGAAGAACCAAATCTAATAAAAGAAGAAAATTAGAAACGAGTTCGTTTCATATCGACTAATCCCGAGACAACGTCGAGAAAGACGAAGAATTTAAAGTCGAGAAGAAAGAAGAAAGCACCAACACATTTTCCTCCTCCTATATATAGTCCTTAAACACTTTATTAGAGGGTGTTAGTGAGTAGTAGAATTTAGTTTAATTTTTGTAAGGTAATTAGGAGTAGCTTAAAATTTACTTTCTCTCTCTAGCTTTTCTTAATGTTTTTCAAGCTTTCACTTTAATCTTGTATTATTGAATCTTAATCATCTTAATTTCAAGCTTTTTCAATTAATCATTCTCATTCTTCTTTTCTTAATCTTTTTAATCTTATGTTTTGAATTGGTTAATCATGTAGTTTAATTTAATCTTTATGCTTATTTGCTTTATTGTTGTGCTTATTGATTTTTAAGTGTTTGATGTTTTGGCTTATTGCTTTTCTAGCTTATTGTGTTATTTTTCTTATTTTTAGTTAAGTGTTTATTAGTTTATTTTTATAAAAAGTTTTTTTAAAATATTTTTATTAGTTAGTGTTTTTAAAAGTTTTTAAATTTTGGCTTATAAGCTTTTTCTTAAACTTGATTTGGTTAAACTTTTAGGTAAGTGCTTATTTGGCTTTTAGCTTAACATTGATTCTGCTTATTTTTGTTATAATTCGGCTTATGTTAAAACCCTTTTATCCGAACTATATATAGGATACATTTCCCGAATTACATTCATTTCTCTTTTTCCCGAATTAGGTGAGGAAAAGTGTACATTCTGAACTGGGTGTAGAACTTGTTACCCGAACTAAGTGCAAACCTCCCTTATTCAGAATTAGATCAGCATCCTCGATTCCGGATTAGGTTGAGTTGCAGGATTCCAAATTACTTCAAGGACTGGGTATTCCGAACTAGGTGTGGCTTGTACATTCCGAATTAGGTTGCTCATCACGGATTCCGGATCAGGACTAGTAGTGGATTCCGAATTACATTTAGAACGTGGATTCCGAATTAGGTTTAGTATTATACTTTCCGAATTAAATTAGGGACTTTAAATTCCGAATTAGGTTGATAGTTGTGGATTCCGAATTGTGACAGGATTTTGGGATTCCGACTTATGTTTTGTTTGTTTCCTGTTTTAGTTTTTGAACTTTAATTTTCCCGCCATTTTTCCTAAGTGTCATTTTAAATTTGTTTAATCTTAGATTTATTTCAAGTTTGCATTTTTATCGAGTTTTCAAATTTACTTTTGAAGTTTTAATTTTTCATCTTTTATTTTTTAAGTCTTAGTTTTAGTTTAAATTTTTAAGCTTCAACTTTTACTAAACGACATTTACATTTTCATTTCAATTTTAAAATAGATAATCATTTTACTTTATCTTCCACCAAGAACGACTGAGTCACACGATTAACCACGGTCAATTCGAATCGAGACGAGACGATAACTTTTTCATACTTGGTAAAACCATGTATTAAATGGCGCCGCTGCCGGTTCTTTTCGTGAAGATTAACGGTTTATTGTGGGATCCGTTTATTTTTTAAAGTTATTTTTCTTGCTCAAAAATTTTCAAAAATCCATAAAATTTTAAAATTTCAAAAATCCAAAAACATTTGAAAAATCATAAAAAGCATTTCTTTTTCAAAGTTTTGCACCAAAAATATTTTCTTTTTCACGTTAACTTTATTTCTTCTATTTCTTTGCTTTTCTTTTCTTTTGTAGGTGTATGCGTACTCGTTCACGCAAAAGGAAGTCCATTCAAGCCGCTATTATTGATCCTCCTGTTGTAGAGCCTCCCGTTGTCAACACAATGGAGAATCGTCCAATGATCGAGCTCTTGCAATCACACGTCGAAGACAACGATGATGCGACTATGGTGCCGGCTATTGACGCCAACAACTTCGAGCTCAAGTCCTGTTTCATCCAAATGGTTTCCGCAACACCTTTCTTAGGTCGTACTCATGATGATCCACACGATCACATAAAAAGGTTCGTACACTTATCCAATACTGTTAAATACAATGGGGTTTCACAAGAAGCAATTCGTTTGCTCCTCTTTCCCTTCTCCCTCGAGGGACAAGCCCGGACTTGGCTTGATAAGGAACCACCCCAGAGTATTACAACATAGACGGACCTTGAGACCAAGTTAATTATTTTTTCCCACCCTCACGTACTACCGCTTTGCGGAATGACATTATCAACTTTGAACAAAAGTACGGTGAGACATTTAGTGAATCTTGGGATCGTTTTAAGGAACTTTTAAGAAAGTGTCCACAACACGGTTTTACAAAGGTACATCAAATTAATACTTTTTATAATGGATTAAGTTTGAATGACCAAGATTTACTAAATAGTGCCTCGAGGGGTAATATTTTGGTTAAAACTATGAATGAAGCTTGGGCTATCATTGAAAATAAAGCCAAAGTCCAAACCACAAGTGTTAGGGCTACTATAGCTACTCCCAGTGTGAGTGAAGTCACTACTCAAATTAAGGAGCTTACTTCTATAGTAAAACACCTTGTTCTAAGATATAAACCTCCCACTCAACATGCCCATGCTCTTAATATAACTTGTGAAACTTGTGGTGGGCCACACTCTTATGCTAATTGTGATAAAGCTTATGATCAATCTCACGGGGAAGTGTATGCTTACAACAACACCAAGAGAGTTCATTTCAAGCCTAATGTCGATGTTAATCACTTGTCTTACAACTCGACAAATTACTTGGCTCCACCCGACTTTCAACATAGACCACCCCTACCCAACAAAAACAACCAAGGGCCACCAAGAGCTAATTTTCAAGGTAATGCCAATGTGAGGGGCTCAAACGCAAATCAGGAAAATTACCAAATGCAAAATCAAGGCTTTCTAAACCAAGGTTTCAATCCTCAAGGTTTTCCACCTTATAACCAATACCCAAACCAAGGTTTTCAACAACAAGGGTTCAATTTACCTCATCCACCAATGGACTTGGTTTTGCAATAATTGAATGAACATGAGAAAATAATGCAAGCAATGCAAGAATCTAATAGACAAATGCAAGAGTCCACGGATAGGAAATTCGTTCAAATGTTACAAGCCCTTCGTCCCCAAGGTGCTCTTTCTTTCTACCAACGAAACAAACCCTAGAGCTAATGTGAGTGCTATTACTACATGAAGTGGAGCAACTCTAGCAGGACCTTCTATCCCTCCCCAAGTTACTCCATCTACACCTCCTCCACCTCCATTTATTCCTCCTACTTCCACGCCTAGTACTAGTTCTCCATTACCGTCTCCACCTCTTAATGAAGAAGTACCCAAGCAAAACCCTCCACCAACCCCACCTTCCACCTCTAAACCTTCTACTTCTCAACCCTCAACATCTCCACCTTAACCTTCTACACCTACACCACCTAAACCCAACATCCCTTATCCTTCTCGGTTAGACAAGTGCAAATTGCTTACTAAGGAGGATTCTCAAATTACTTCCTTTTTGAAGATGATCTCCCAAATGAACTTTAACATTAGCCTCGTTGAGGCACTTGTCTAAATGCCGAAATTTCTTAAAGCATTCAAGGAATTGCTTAACAAGAAGGAAAAGATGGCTAAGTTTGTCAACACACGCTTAAATGAAAACTGTTCTGCGGTCCTTCTTAGAGAACTTCCGGAAAAGCTTGGAGATCCCGGTCGTTTCGTGTTGCCTTGCATTTTTAACAAAGTTGAAGAATTTACTGCCTTATCCGGTCTCGGGGCAAGTATTAATTTGATGCCATTAAGTGTTTGGAAAAAGCTATCATTACCCGACCTTACTCTAACAAAGATGACTCTTGAGCTAGCAAATCGAACTCTCGCTTACCCCGTTGGTATTGCCGAAGATGTTTTTATCAAAGTTAGTACCTTCACTTTTCCGGTCGATTTTGTTGTTGTTGATTATGAAATGGACCCTCATATTCCGTTAACACTTGGACGGCCATTCTTGAGAACCGTAAAAACTTTAATCGATGTTGCCGAAGGTGGACTTATTCTAAGAGTCGAGAATGATGCACAAGTCTTTAAATGGGGCATATTACAAGTAAATCAAATGGAAAAGAATCAATGAAAATGATTAATTTGCTTCAAGAAGAGCTTACTACTACTTTTGAGAGTATAAAGCTTGATGATTTTGTTGTATATGATAATCCTCCTTTCGAGTCTTCCTATGATAATCCACTTTTCCAAGACGATGTGGACGATTCTAATGATTCTCTCCCCAATTTGGATCCCCCACCAATTTATGATTCTCCACCGATCTATGATGCTTATGATGATAATTCTAGTGCCGATGGGGATGATTATGATAATTTTACTTCAGAGTATAAAGACATGCCAACATATGATGATTTTGATGATGTTGATATTCTTTCGAGTGATTCTTGAAATGATGACATTGTTCCTACTTTTGATGAAGATCCTCCACCAACAATGCTTGATCCTACTTTGGATGACTACTCATTTGAGGAAGATTTTGCTACTTTTCTCAATACTTACTTCTCCAATGAGAATGATTCTCCTCCTTTGGACTTTGATTATGGTCTTTATCCTCCTTTAGATATTAAGAAACCCGTTTCAAAGGAGAGGAAACTGGAAGACACCAATATCCGTAGTACATATGTCTTAACACCTCTTTATCCACCTTCTGAGGATGAGATTGTGAGATTTATAAGCGGATCTTCTTCAAGGTCTATTGAGCCTGAGTGTTATTTTCCCCTAAAGGAAAAGGTGTTCAATCCCGGTATTGCAATTTTTAAGCCATCTCAGTATCCATCTGATGAAATAAAAGGAAAGATTTTTGGAAACAATGGAGATATGCTTGCACTTCATCCTACTATCTACCACCGTGCTTAATCTTTGCTTAAGGGAACCTTGCCTACTCTTCTTTGGCTTGCCTTGTTCACCTTAAGCTTGTGCTATTTGTTGGACGAAAACCATGTATTTGATCCCGGTGGATGTTCTTCAATCTTCTTACCATGCTAATCAAGGTCGAGTTAGGCACACGACTCGGTGAACAAAAACAAGCGCTTCTCGGGAGGCAACCCGAGTATCTATCCTTTTATTCCGTTTTTATAATAAGTGTAGGGGGAGACCCTAGTATGTGTTTGTTGTTTTCTTTCTTATCATGTGCAGGGATTCGAGCTATCAAAGATCCATTCTTGATGACTTTTGACGACCCGTGATTCCGTGTCCCATCTTCCCGGTTTTATCCTAAACTCTTTGGATTCTCTATTTTATATTTTTCAATATTAAAATAGGAATCACTTTAGTTGTCTCTTCCTTAGCAAGATTTAAACGACGTGCACAATGTCCTAAGTGTAGGGGAGTTTACTCCCACATGCTTAAACATTGAGGACAATGTTTATATTAAGTGTAGGGGGACTTCTATCGAAGTTAAGTGGGCTTTTCCATGTATTTGTCCTCATTTTAACCGGAAAATTGATTTTTCGACATTTTTCAAAAAATTTAATCTATTTTGGCCTAGTTGTATTTCCTTTTATTATCTTTATTTTCTTTCTTAGAATAAATTTTTAATAAAATGGTTTTAATAAGTTTAGATGTCTTTGATATTTTTCAACGTCATGAATCTTTTGACTAAACCCGAGTTTACTTATCTAAGATTACTCTAGCTAGTATCCTTAACGTGTTTAAGTCAAGTTTTGCTATGCTTTTATATAGGGAACTTTAAAACGCGAAGGTCTTAACTCTTACGGGTTAAGAACAAGAACTTTTCGCAAGTTCCTATAATTGATCCTAGAAAGTCGTTTATCAAGGGAACTTAAAAATGCGAGTTCTAAAACTTGAAAAAGTCTAAGAAGTTGCAAGATCCTATAAATGACTTGAAAACCCAAAACTTTGATTTAATAGGCTAAGCATCCACGAGTCTCATTCCTTGATATTTTAAATTATGGAGAACGAGAGATGATAGAGTCAATTATAAGTTTGGTATTCTTTCATAAATTTATGTGAGTTAATTATGAGCTTTTTCTCCCATCGCTTGTTAATAAATATAATTGCAATAAATAAGGTTGTACGATTTGAAAAGTTACTTAGCTTCTTGCACAAGATCGTTTAAAAGTTGCTCGGTATTAATTAGAGTTCATAGCCAAGGCATAACTTATTGAAGCGAGATGCGAAGATAGGCGAGTCCGAAAAGGTCCTAACAAGACATGAGGGCTACATTTTGTTGCTAAAGATCCAAAGTGATGTGAAGAATCATTTATCAAAAATCAATATGAAGGATCGAGACACACGACGAAAAGCAAATATTCCCCTAAAAGATCATGGAGAAGTCTATCCAAAAAGGCCCTAACAATGTATGAGGATAAATAGATCCAAGTCCTAAAAGGAGGCGGATTGTTGTGTATCAAGATCCCAAATAAGGATTGGAGAAA
Organism: Glebionis coronaria; assembly: GCA_025667525.1. NCBI lineage: Eukaryota > Viridiplantae > Streptophyta > Magnoliopsida > Asterales > Asteraceae > Glebionis > Glebionis coronaria. Next base: position 180,170,023 of record CM046879.1, read on the forward strand.
AATGAAGAAGTCGTGGTCCAAGTATGAAGAATCTCTCAAAACTTCAAGTAAAGAAATTCCTATTATGAAGAGAAGACCATTATTTCATGAACGTCTCTCAAGATTCGAAGTATGAAGTCAAAGCCAAATATTTATCCGAGAAAGGTCTCAAATCGTGAAGCGGATTATGCCAAGATATGAACTTTATGAGGTCTCGAGAAGCAGTTTTAAAAGATTTTGTCCTTTAGCTAACTATTGATTAAATCGTCCTACTTTATTTTCAGCCTAAATAAACTATCGAAATAAGTCAACAATGCATCCTCGTGATCATTCAAGACAACAATAAATATAAGAGATACTAATAAGTGTGAAAATATAAGAGATACTAATAAGTGTGAAAACACTTATCCTTTTACCGCTTAATTATAATAATGACCAAGCCTAAACGTGTATTTTATGTCGTAAATGTCGGAATTATGTGTGGTTTGTGTTTTTATTGTGATTTAGGACCAAAATGTGAAAAGGGAAGAAAACATAGGCTTTCACGGGCTTTTATCAAAGAAAAGACAAAAGACGAAGTCAAAAGATCAAGGGTGCAAAAAGAACGGAAGTCCAAGGCCTATTCTGAAGATTTATCGAAGAAAAAGTCTAAAGACGGAAGTTTAATGAAGTCGAAGAACTCAAGTCTAACAAATGAAGAAATTATAAGACGAGTTCAATTTATCCTGAGACAAAGTCGAGAAAGTCGAAGAATTTATAAGATGAAAATACGAAAAGAGGAAGAAAGCATCAAGACATCTAATCTCCCTATAAATACCCTCCTAATGTGTCATTAGGAGGTGTTGGCTATTTGACACATATTTCTTCCAATTTAATTTTCATGTCATTTATTTACTTGTCAATTTAAATTCCTTGTCTTGCACCTTAAATTTATAAGTCCTTTAATTTTTACTTTTAATTGTTGTTGAATCTTTAATTTTAATCAAGTTTTTATATTAATCTCTCATTCTACCTTTCTTGTTTTGCTTAATATTTATGCTTATTATCTTATTGTCATGCTTATTTGATTGTTTGTTATGCTTTTATGTTTTTGATTGTGTTAGCTTATTGATTTTATAGCTTATTGTGTGTTTGATTTGATTTTAGTTAAGTGTTTTTAATACTTTAATTTTATTAAAAGTTGATTTTTATTATTTAGATTAATTAGTGTTTTTCAAGTTTTTAATTTGTGGTTGAATTAGTTTTTCTTAAAAGTATTTTAGATTAAGTTTTGCTAAATTGCTTATTTGATTTTAGCTTATCTGTGGCTTATTTCCCTGTTTTTAGATCATACTATTTCTGTCCATCTCAACATTTTCAACATCTTCGGAAAAGGGTTTTGGTATTCCGAAGAATACCCCTTTACTCTGAAGATTAGTTTTTCCGAATTAATTTATCCGAAATTTTCTTTTCATTTTAGTTTATCCGAAGAATTTAGTTTTTATCCGAAGATTTAGTTTATCCGAATATTTTATTTTCTCTGAATTAGTTTTTATCCGAAAATATAGTTTTCTCTGAAGTTTTCTATTTATCCGAAATTATTAGTATTATTCCGAAGATACCCGTTATCCGAAGATTGCATTATATTCCGAAGAAAGTAGTTTAACCTATTATTCCGAAGAAAGAAAGAACGAAAATCAAAATATATTCCGAAGAAAAAACTCCGAAAAACCTATTCCGAAGATTTTACATTTCCACCAGCCAGCTTGCCTGCTTGAGCAAAATGAGGTGCTAGGTTGCCTGCTTGAGGTGTGTGCTTGCCTTCTTGTTTATTAATTAATATTGTTCCGTAATCTTTTAGTTTAATCTGAAAGTTGTTCCGATTTTTATTCTGAAAGTCACGTATTTTTAGTTGAATTTTTCGTTAATTTTTAGTATTAGTATTTTTTCGAAAAGTTTAAGTTTTATCTTATATTTAGTGCCTGCTTTAGCTTTTACCTCGTTTAGTTTTAAAGTACCCTCTTAGTTTTATTTTCTCCTTTTTCATTAGGTTAATTTTATTTTTCAGTCGAAAGTTAATTTCTTCGTTAGTTTTATTTTTATTAATTGTTTTGTTTTAAATTTCATTTTATTATTTGTTTCCCTCCTTTATTATTAGTTATTTGTTTTTGGCTTATTTTTAATACCTTTCGCATTTACCTTTTAAATAGAAATAGATAACCAAAACCTTCTTTTTGTTAACAAAAAACGACTGAGCCACACTTTTAACCGGAGATCAATTCGATTAGACACCGAGAAAACGAACTTTTTAACTAGCAAAATCATTAAATCAAATGGCGCCGTTGCCGGCTCTTTTTGTGAAGATTAACGGTTTTTGTGAGAGACGCGTTGGATTTTGGGATCCGTTCACCCGTGAACGTTATTTTTCTTGCATTTTTCAAAAATTTCAAAAATACAAAAACATTTAAAAAGTCATAAAAAGCATCTCTTTTTCAAAGTTTTGCACCAAAAATATTCCTCTTAACCCTCTATTGTGTTTACTTCTTTTTCTCAACCCTATTTATTTTTAATTCTTCATGGATTCGTATTGCGTAAGGTGTATGAGACGATTATATGGTTTCGAATCATGTGAATGGTGTTATTGCGAAGAATACGGAAAAGATCTTCCAACCGTTTCCGATTCACAATTTTCCCATTTTAGATTTTGTCCATCGTGCAATTCGACTAATTCATCCTTTGCTTCTAATGCACCTACTCCTCCCTCTTGCATATATTGTGGAAGCGATTCTCATTGGCATATTTTGTGTCCTATTCGATACCCGTCTCTTGACGAGCAAGAACCGGGTTACAATTATGATAATGGTCATAGCTATCTGCCAAATGCACCGGGTTTTTCTCAATACCCGTGTTCCAATAATTGTGGGGGCCCTCGCGATACTTCTTATTGTCAACCGATGAATTATTATGAGCCACATCCGTCCTATCATTCCGGTTTTCAAAATTTTGAGCCCCCACGTCACACCGTCAATCATCAACCTTCCTTCGAACATTTAAGCCCCCACGAACAATGGGCCACTCTTGTTAAGCAAGGTCAACAACTTCAAGAAGCTTTCAACAAGATCATCGAAAAATGACAAGAGGATCAACGACAAGAGCAAATATTGAATATCGAGACTTATACTCCTCCTCCTGTGTATCCATACTATTATGATGATGATGACGATGAGAATACTATTTCTTGGAATGATATTGTTGCTCAATGTCCTAGTGCAATTGTACCTCCTTCTCTCGATATCCCAAATGCGTCTAAGGATTGTGATACATCGAGTGAGATTAGTGAATTTGGTCTCGACAACTTATTTGGGGAGTTTTGTGATGTACTGACTTGTGCTGAGCTTACGGACGAGGTCCCTGTTAATGATAATGATTTTTCTCCATGCTATGAGAATTTCACCTTTGAATTTTCTCAATCTCCTCCGGGAGATGAGGGCAATGTTGATTTATTCTCTCCGACTTACGAGAAGTACACCGCTGAACTTGGTCTTGTAGATGAGGTGGAAGACGTTATTCTTCGCGGCAAATTACTGAAAGTTCATCTTCTTATTGCTAAAATTGAAGCGTTGAATTCTGCTCCTATTTCCGAGTCTTTACCTCCGTCTATTAATCCCATTGAGAATAATGACACATTTATGGAAGAAATCGACATTCTCCTAATACCTCCGGGTATTGATGATGATGACATGGAAGGGGATATTCTTTTTGATAATTTGGTGCATGAAGATATTATCCCAAGTCCCCATCCCGAGCACCTTTTATCCCAACCTTTAGAAACCATTACCGAGGATGAGTGCTTTGACCCGGGGGGTGACATTGACTATTTTATGATTGATAACCTTACGGCTTTGCCGCTTTCTGAGCATCAATTGTCTTTGGGGGATGACAATTTGCTTACTTTACCCACCCCACCTCCCGTAGATCGATACCTCACATACTTTTCGTATGTTGAGAGGACTTTCCTACCTTTTAAGACTTACCCTCCGGCCCCTCCTTTATTATTTTCCTCCGGGAACGAGGACAAGGTCTTTGATCCCGGTATTACATTCGAGGCTTCCCCAAGGACCATTTAATTCGGGGACGAGTCGGGCTCGTGACTCGGTTAACAAAAACAAGCGCTTCTCGGGAGGCAACCCGAGTATCTATCCTTTTTTATCCGTTTTTATAATAAGTGTAGGGGGAGACCCTACTATATGTTTGTTGTTTTCTTTCTTATCATGTGCAGGGATTCGAGCTTTCAAAGATCCATTCTTGATGACTTTTGACGACCCATGATTCCGTGTACCCGTCTTCCCGGTTCTATCCTAAACTCTTTGGATTCTCTATTTTATATTCTTCAATATTAAAATAGGAATCACTTTAGTTGTCTCTTCCTTAGCAATATTTAAACAATGTGCACAATGTCCTAAGTGTAGGGGAGTTTACTCCCACATGCTTAAACATTGAGGACAATGTTTATATTAAGTGTAGGGGGACTTCTATCGAACTTAAGTGGGTTTTTCCTTGTATTTGTCCTCATTTTAACCGGAAAATTGATTTTTCGACATTTTTCAAAATTTTTGATCTATTTTGGCCTATCAGTATTTACCTTTGTTATAGTTATTTTCTTTCTTTGCTAGATTAAATTTTAATAAAGTGGTTTTAGTTTGTAAATGTCACGAATCTTTTGACTCAACCCGAGTTTACTTATCCAAGTTTACTCTAGCTAGTATCCTTAGCGTGTTTAAGTCAAGTTTTGCTAGGGTTTTATACAGGGAACTTTAAAACGCGAAAGTCTTAACTCTTACGGGTTAAGAACAAGAACTTTTTGCAAGTTCCTATAATTGATCCAATAAAGTCGTTTATCAAGGGAACTTTAAAATGCGAATTCTAAAACTTGAAAAAGTCTAAGAAGTTGCAAGATCCTATAGTGACTTGAAAACCCAAAACTTTGATCTAATAGGCTAAGCATCCACGTGTCTCATTCCTTGAGATTTTAAATTGTGGAGAACGAGAGATGATAGAGTCAATTATAAGTTTGGTATTCTTTCATGAATTTATGTGAGTTAATTATGAGCTTTTTCTCCCATCGCTTGCTAATAAATTTAATTGCAATAAGTAAGGTTGTACGATTTGAAATGTTACTTAGCTTCTAGCCCAAGATCGTTTAAAAGTTGCTCGGTATTAATTAGAGTTCATACCCAAAGCATAACTTATTGAAGAGGGATGCGAAGGTTGGCGAGTCCGAAAAGGCCCTAACAAGGCATGAGGACTACATTTTGTTGCTAAAGGTCCAAAAGTGATGTGAAGAATCATTTATCAAAAATCAATATGAAGGATCGAGACACACGACGAAAAGCAAAATACTCCCGTAAAGATCATGGAGAAATATATCCAAAAAGGACCTAACAAGGTATGAGGATAAATAGATCCAAGTCCTAAAAGGAGGTGGATCTTTGTATATCAAAATCCCAAATAAATATTAGAGAAAAATGAAGAAGTCGTGGTCCAAATATGAAGAATCTCTCAAAAAGTTCAAGTGAAGAAATTCCTATTATGAAGAGAAGACCATTATTTCATGAACGTCTCTCAAGATTTGAAGTATGAAGTCCATGGAAAATATCGATCTGAGAAAGGTCTCAAATCGTGAAGCGAGTTATGCCAAGATATGAACTTTATGAGGTCCCGAGAAGCAGTTTTAAAAGATTTTATCCTTTAGCTAACTATTGATTAAATCGTCCTACTTTATTTTCAGCCTAAATAACTATCAAAATAAGTCAACAATGCATCCTCATGATCATTCAAGACAACAATAAAATATAAGAGATACACCTAGGAATAAGGGAGTCTAAGTGAATAATTGGGCCACATGAATTTGTGCTTGTTTGCTAACTTATAATAACAATGATCTCGTTTTTAAGCTTGGTATGGGGGACGTGAAACTTGAGGGTGATAAACATTCATGACATTCCAAAACCCTAAGGTAAGTCGTTGATCTTTTTACTTGTTTTTCTTCCTTTAAATATTTTGTAATTTTCTATCTCTTTTAGTTTCCTTAACGTCTTATGTTTAATAAAGGCCAAAGTAGGTTAATTATGATGGAAAATGTATATCTTGATTTGTAACTAATGCATTGCATGACGGCATTGCAATGGTCAAGTGTAGGGGATTTAATAAGTGTGAAAACATGATAGGTGTGTAAACACCCATCCTTTTTACAACTTAATTACAATAATAACCGATCCAAAACGTGTATTTTATGTCATTTATGTCGGAATTATACGTGGTTTGTGTTTTTGTTGTGATTTAGGACGAAAAGGTGAAAAGTGGAGAAAACACGAACATTCACGGGCTTTTATCGAAGAAAAGACAAAAGACGAAGTCAAGAAATCAAGAGTGGAAAAAGAACGGAAGTCCAAGACCAATTCTGAAGATTTATCGAAGAAAAAGTAAAAAGACGGAAGTTTACTAAAAGCCGAAGAACTCAAGTCTAATTTATTGAAGAATTACAAGACGAGTTTGAAGAAATTCCGAGACAAAGTCATTAAAGTCAAAAGATTAAGAAGATTAAGGACTTAATGATGCAATTAGAGAAAGAAGAAAGAGGGAGGAAGCTTCCTAAACTCCTCCCTAATCTCCCTATATATAGTTTAGATTTTCATTCATTTTGTTGTGTTGGGTGGCTTGACAAACCACCTCTTCCACCATTTTCATTTACTTGCACCTTAATTCTTGCACTTTAATTTCTTGTATTGCACTCTTTAATTCAAGTAAGTTTACTTTTAATGTTATTGAATCTTTATCTTTTCTTGTTAATCTCCTATCTACCTTTCTTGTTTGTGTTTAATCTTTGTGTTCATGTTCTTGAGTTTCATAGTTTTGATTAAGTGGGTTTTGATCATTTTGATTATTATTGTTAGTTTTGTTGATTTGTTTTGATTGGTTATTGTTAGTTGATGTTTATTGGTTATTTTGGTTTAATCTTTTGGTTTGTTTTGGTTAGATTTGATTAAATTCGTCCCTGTTATTCATCCCCTGTTCTTCGTGTTCATCTTACTGTTTATGTGCCCAGATTCCGGATCAAAGTCTTTTATTCCGAATCAATCGTTTCAGCAGAATATTCTGGATCAAGCTTCTTTATTCGGAATACTTGTTATTCCGGATCAAGCTTCTTTACTCGGAATATCTTGTTATTCCGGATCAAGCTTTTTATTCGGAATACTTTATTATTCCGGATCAAGCCTTTCATCCGGAATATTGATTATTCCGGATAGAGTCCTTCATTCGGAATGTTAGTTTATTCCGGATAGAGTGTTTCATTCGGAATGTTAGTTTATTCCGGATACAGTGTTTCATTCGGAATGTTCAAATATTCTGGATCAAACTGTTTTCCCTTTTTATTCCGGATCAAAACCTTATTCCGAATCAAATAGTTTATTCCGAATAAGTGACATATTCTGGATGAATTGTTTTATTCCGAATGAGTGTTTTCCAGTTTTTAGTTTTAAGCTTTACTTTTCCGCCTTTTTCTTTATTTGCATTTTTACTTGCCTTCCTTTTAGTTTAAGTTTTAGTTTGCGTCATTTACTTTATTTCCCTTTAAATTTCTCATCATTTAATTTTCGCCAAGTTTTTATCTTTCATTGTTTCTTTTTACCGTCTTTATTTTCATAGTTTCAAGTCTTTATTTTTAATTAGTTTTAGACAACGACACTCTTTCATTTGATTCACCAAGAACAACTAATCTCTTGCACTTAACCAGTTATCAATTCGAAGAGATACCAAAAACGAATTTTCAACCTAGTAAAATCTCTACATTAAAATGGCGCCGCTTCCGGCTCTTTTCGTGAGGATTAACGGTTTTTTGTGAAAGACGCGTTGGCTTTTGGGATCCGTTCACTTGTGAACGGTATTTTTCGTCTCAAAAATTTTCAAAAATCCCAAAAACATTTGAAAAATCATAAAAAGCATTTCTTTTTCAAAGTTTTGCACCAAAAATATTCTTCTTGCTTATCTATTTTTCTTTATGGATTCTTATGTCCATTGCGTCGGGTGTGGGAGACGATTATACGGGAACGACTCTTGTCAATGGTGTACATGTGAGCGGTGCGGAAACGATATCGACAATACACAATTCGAATTCGGAATTTGTCCCTTGTGCAACTCGACTAATTCGTCCTTTTTGAATCCACCTCCTGTTCCCCCGTGCATCTATTGTGGAAGCAATTCTCATTGGCATGTTTCGTGTCCGGTTCGATACCCGTATGGTCGCGAGCAAGAACCGGGTTACAATTATGACAATGGTAATAGCTATCCACAAGAAGCACCGGATTTTTCTCCATACCCGTGGTGCTATATTTGTGGGGGCCCATACGATGTTTCTTCTTGTGATCCGTCGATGGTCTTTGAGAAAGTTCCGTGCTATCATCCCAGTGTCTATAACTTTGAGCCCCCACATCACACCCTCAATCATCAATCCTCTCAGCAAATTAGTCTTGACCAACAACTCACTTCTTTGAACCATATTCTAGAAAGTATAGCTCAACTCCGAGCTGACTTGCATCAGGAAAAGCAACCTTTGCTTGATAGTGAAGAAATCTTGAAAACCACCGACACCTTTTTGAGCCAATTTAGTCGTTTTCCCTTCTTTTCCACACCACAATGTTTAATGACAGTTTGGGATAGAATAGGTTCAATTGAACATACTCAAGGCGATGAACAACAAAAGTTGCTTCATGAGCTTCTTAAAGATATGGAGGTTATCAAGGAAGAGTTAGCCAACTACGTCACTCCTAACTGGACTCGTCCCATCTATTATGATGATGACGACGATGATGATGTCTACACTTTCAACCAATCTTCTGAAGTTGCTGCTCCTACTCTCGACGTTCCTACTGCGTCTAAGGATCTAGATTCGTTGAATGAGCTTAGTGATGTTGGTCTCGACAAATTATTGGATGATGAGGTTTGTGACTTACCTGCTATGGAGCTTCAGGACGACGTTGCTTTCAGGCAAGCGGTCGATCCAAATGATGACGATTCTTCTCCTCGCTATGAGAATTTCACTTTTGAAATTTCTCAATCTCCACCGGGAGATGCGGGCGATGACGATTTATTCTCTCCGGCTTACGAGAAGTTCACCGAGGAACTTGCTCTTGAAGATGAGGTGGAAGACGTGATTCTCCGCGACAGATTACGGAAAGTGCATCTTCTTATTGCTCAAATCGAAGAGTTGACTTCTCCTCCTCTTTCCGAGTCTTTACCTCTATCTATTCCTCCCGTTAAAGATAATGACACATTGCTGGAAGAACTCGACATTCACTCCATACCCCCAGGTATTGATGATGATGACACGGAGGGGGATATTATCCTTGATAATTTGCTGCAGGAAGGTATTGACCCAAGTCCCCCTCCCGAGCACCTTTCATCCTCCCCTTTAGCCACTATTACGGAGGATGAGTGCTTTGACCCGGGAGGTGACATTGATTATGCTATGATTGATAAAACTACGGCTTTGCCGCTTGCTCAGCATCCATTGTCTTTGGGGGATTACAATGTTCTTACTTTACCCACCCCACCTCCCGTGGATCTTGATTTCACATACTTTTCGTATGTTGAAAGAACCTTTCTCCTATTCAAGACTTATCCCCCCGCCTCTCCTTTGTTGATGTCAACCGGGAACGAGGACAAGGTCTTTGATCCTGGTATTCCATTCGAGGCTTCCCCATGGACCATTTAATTTGGGGACGAGTCAGGCTCGTGACTCGGTTAATATAAACAAGCGCTTTTTGGGAGGCAACCCGATCATCTATCTTTACTTGTTTTCACCATAAGTGTAGGGGGAGCCCCGTGTTGTTTCTTCTTTTCTTTCTTATCATGTGCAGGGATTAGAGCTTCAAAGACACACTCTTGATGACTTTTGACGACCGTGATTCCGTGTTCCCTTCTTCCCGGTTCTATCCTAAACTCTTTTCGATTCACTATTTTATATTTTCCAATATTAAAATAGGAATCTCGTTAGTTGTCTCTTCTTTAACAAGATTTAAACAACGTGCACAATGTCCTAAGTGTAGGGGAGTTTACTCCCACATGCTTAAACATTGAGGACAATGTTTATATTAAGTGTAGGGGGACTTCTATCGAAGTTAAGTGGCCTTTTCCTTGTATTTGTCCTCATTTTAACCGGAAAATCAATTTTTCGACATTTTTCAAAATTTTTGATCTATTTTGGCCTAGTTGTATAGTTGAATTTTCCTTTGTTATGGTTATTTTCTAGAATAAATTTTTAATAAAGTGGTTTTAAATTTTCAAACGTTGTGAATCTTTTGACTCAACCCGAGTTTACTTATCTAAGTTTACTCTAGCTAGTATCCTTAACGTGTTTAAGTCAAGTTTTGCTTGGCTTTTATATAGGGAGCTATAAAACGCGAAAGTCTTAACTCTCACGGGTTAAGAACAAGAACTTTTCGCAAGTTCCTATAATTGATCCTAGAGAGTTGTTTATCAAGGGAACTTTAAAATGCGATTTCTAAACTTGAAAAATTCTAAGAGTTTGCAAGATCCTATAGGCGACTCGAAAACCCAAAACTTTGATTTAATAGGCTAAGTATCCACGAGTCTCATTCCTTGAGATTTTAAACTGTGGAGAACGAGAGATGATAGAGTCAATTATAAGTTTGGTATTCTTTCGTGAATTTATGTGAGTTAATTATGAGCCTATTCTCCCATCGCTTGCTAATAAATTTATATGCAATAAATAAGGTTGTACGATTTGAAAAGTTACTTAGCTTCTAGCCCAAGATCGTTTAAAAGTTGCTCGGTATGGATTAGAGTTCATAGCCAAGGCATAACTTATTGAAGCGGGATGCGAATATTGGCGAGTCTGAAAAGGCCCTAACAAGGCATGAGGGATACATTTTGTTGCTAAAGATCCAAAAGTGATGTGAAGAATCGTTTATCAAAGATCAATATGAAGGATCGAGACACACGACGAAAAACAAATACTCCCGTAAAGATCATGGAGAAGTCTATCCAAAAAGGCCCTAGCAAGGTATGAGGATAAATAGATCCAAGTCCTAAAAGGAGGCGGATCATTGTATATCAAAGTCCAAAATAAAGATTGGAGAAAAATGAAGAAGTCGTGGTCCATTTATGAAGAATCTCTCAAAACTTCAAGTGAAGAAATTCCTATTATGAAGAGAAGGCCATTATTTCATGAACGTCTCTCAAGATTTGAAGTATGAAGTCGCTGCCAAATATCGGTCCGAGAAAGGTCTCAAATCGCGAAGCGAGTTATGCCAAGATATGAACTTTATGAGGTCCCGAGAAGCAGTTTTAAAAGATTTTGTCCTTTAGCTAACTATTGATTAAATCGTCCCACTTTATTTTCAGCCTAATAAACTATCGAAATAAGTCAACAATGCATCCTCGTGATCATTCAAGACAATAATAAAATATAAGAGATACACCTAGGAATAAGGGAGTCTAAGTGAATAATTGGCCCACATGAGTTCGTGTTAGTTTGCTAACTTATAATAACAATGATCTCGTTTATAAGCTTGGTTTGGAGAAAGTGAAAACTTGAGGATGATTATTATTCATGACATTTCCAAAACCCTAAGGTATGTTTTTGATTTCTTTCTTAATTTGAATGTTTATAATTTTCTATCTCTTTAATAAAGGCCAACGTGGATTGATTAGGATGAAAAATGTAAACGTGCTTTCTAACTAATGCATTGCATGAGGACATTGCAATGGTTAAGTGTAGGAGATTTGATAGGTGTGTAAACACCCATCCTTTTTACCACTTAATTACAATAATAACCGAGCCAAAACGTGTATTTTATGTCATTTATGTCGGAATTATGCGTGGTTTGTGTTTTTGTTGTGATTTATGACGAAAAGGTGAAAAGTGGAGAAAACACGGGCATTCACGAGCTTTTATCGAAGAAAAAGACAAAAGACGAAGTCAAGAAATCAAGAGTGGAAAAATAACGGAAGTCCAAGACCAATTCTGAAGATTTATCGAAGAAAAAGTAAAAAGACGGAAGTTTACTAAAAGCCGAAGAACTCAAGTCTAATTTATTGAAGAATTACAAGACGAGTTTGAAGAAATCCCGAGACAAAGTCATTAAAGTCAAAAGATTAAGAAGATTAAGGACTTAATGATGCAATTAGAGAAAGAATAAAGAGGGAGGAAGCTTCCTAAGCTCCTCCCTAATCTCCCTATATATAGTTTAGATTTTCATTCATTTTGTTGTGTTGGGTGGCTTGACAAACCACCTCTTCCACCATTTTCATTTACTTGCACCTTAATTCTTTCACTTTAATTTCTTGTATTGCACTCTTTAATTCAAGTAAGTTTACTTTTAATATTATTGAATCTTTATCTTTTCTTGTTAATCTCCTATCTACCTTTCTTGTTTGTGTTTAATCTTTGTGTTTATGTTCTTGAGTTTCATAGTTTTGATTAAGTGGGTTTTGATCATTTTGATTATTATTGTTAGTTTTGTTGATTTATTTTGATTGGTTATTGTTAGTTGATGTTTATTGGTTATTTTGGTTTGTTTTGGTTAGATTTGATTAAATTCGTCCCTGTTATTCATCCCATGTTCTTCGTGTTCATCTTACTGTTTATGTGCCCAGATTTCGGATCAAAGTCTTTTATTCCGAATCAATCGTGTCAGCAGAATATTCCGGATCAAGCTTCTTTATTCGGAATACTTGTTATTCCGGATCAAGCTTCTTTATTCAGAATATCTTGTTATTCTGGATCAAGCTTTTTATTCGGAATACTTTATTATTCCGGATCAAGCCTTTCATCCGGAATATTGATTATTCCGGATAGAGTCCTTCATTCGGAATGTTAATTTGTTCCGGATAGAGTGTTTCATCTGAAATGTTAATTTATTCCGGATAGAGTGTTTCATTCGGAATGTTCAAATATTCCGGATCAAACTGTTTTCCCTTTTTATTCCGGATCAAAACCTTATTCCGAATCAAATAGTTTATTCCGGATAAGTGACATATTCCGGATGAATTGTTTTATTCCGAATGAGTGTTTTCTAGTTTTTAGTTTTAAGCTTTACTTTTCCCGCCTTTTTCTTTATTTGCATTTTTACTTGCCTTCCTTTTAGTTTAAGTTTTAGTTTGCGTCATTTACTTTATTTCCCTTTTAATTTCTCATCATTTACTTTTCGCCAAGTTTTTATCTTTCATTGTTTCTTTTTACCGTCTTTATTTTCATCCTTTCAAGTCTTTATTTTTAATTAGTTTTAGATAACGACACTCTTTCATTTGATTCACCAAGAACAACTAATCTCTTGCACTTAACTAGTTATCAATTCGAAGAGATACCGAGAACGAATTTTCAACCTAGTAAAATCTCTACATTAAAACACTTATCCTTTTACCACTTAATTATAATAATAACCAAGCCAAAACGTGTATTTATGTCGTAAATGTTGGAATTATGCGTGGTTTGTGTTTTTGTTGCGATTTAGGACCAAAATGTGAAAAGGGAAGAAAACATGGGCTTTCACGGGCTTTTATCAAAGAAAAGACAAAAGACGAAGTCAAAAGATCAAGAGTGCAAAAATAACGGAAGTCCAAGGCCTATTCTGAAGATTTATCGAAGAAAAGGTCTAAAGACGGAAGTTTAATGAAGTCGAAGAACTCAAGTCTAATAAATGAAGAAATTATAAGACGAGTTCAATTTATCCCGAGACAAAGTCGAGAAAGTCGAAGAATTTATAAGATGAAAAGACAAAAAGAGGAAGAAAGCATCAAGACATCTAATCTCCCTATAAATACCCTCCTAATGTGTCATTAGAAGGTGTTGGCTATTTGACACATAGTTCTTCCAATTTAATTTTCATGTCAATTATTTACTTGTCAATTTAAATTCCTTGTCTTTCACCTTAAATTTGTAAGTCCTTTAATTTTTACTTTTAATTGTTGTTGAATCTTTAATTTTAATCAAGTTTTTATATTAATCTCTCATTCTACCTTTCTTGTTTTGCTTAATTTGTATGCTTATTATCTTATTGTCATGCTTATTTGATTGTTTATTATGATTTTATGTTTTTGATTGTGTTAGCTTATTGATTTTATAGCTTATTGTGTGTTTGATCTGATTTTAGTTAAGTGTTTTTAATAGTTTAATTTTATTAAAAGTTGATTTTTATTATTTAGATTAATTAGTGTTTTTCAAGTTTTTAATTTGTGGTTGAATTAGCTTTTCTTAAAAGTGTTTTAGATTAAGTTTTGGTATTTTGCTTATTTGATTTTAGCTTATTTGTGGCTTATTTCCCTGTTTTTAGATCATACTGTTTCTGTCCATCTGAACATTTTCAACATCTTCGGAAAAGGGTTTTGGTATTCCGAAGAACACACCTTTATTCCGAAGATTAGTTTTTCCGAATTAATTTATCCGAAATTTTCTTTTCATTTTAGTTTATCTGAAGAATTTAGTTTTTATCCGAAGATTTAGTTTATCCGAAGATTTTATTCTGTCCAAATTAGTTTTTATCCGAAAATATAGTTTTCTCTGAAGTTTTCCATTTATCCGAAATTATTAGTATTATTCCGAAGATACCCATTATCCGAATATTGCATTATATTCCGAAGAAAGTAGTTTAACCTATTATTCCGAAGAGAGAAAGAACGAAAATCAAAATATATTCCGAAGAAAAAACTCCGAAAAACATATTCCGAAGATTTACATTTCCACCAGCCAGCTTGCCTGCTTGAGATTTTCCCCCGCCAAAATGAGGTGCTAGGTTTCCTGCTTGAGGTGTGTGCTTTCCTGCTTGTTTATTAATTAATATTGTTCCGTAATCGTTTAGTTTAATCTGAAAGTTGTTCCGATTTTTATTCTGAAAGTCACGTATTTTTAGTTGAATTTTTCTTCAATTTTTAGTATTAGTATTTTTTCGAAAAGTTTAAGTTTTATCTTCTATTTAGTGCCTGCTTTAGCTTTTACCTCGTTTAATTTTATAGTACCCTCTTAGTTTTATTTTCTCCTTTTTCATTAGGTTAATTTTATTTTTCAGTCGAAAGTTAATTTCTTCGTTTAATTTTATTTTTATTAATTGTTTTGTTTTAAATTTCGTTTTATTATTTGTTTCGCTCCTTTATTATTAGTTATTTGTTTTTGGCTTATTTTTATTGCCTTTCGCATTTACCTTTTAAATAGAAATAGATAACCAAAACCTTCTTTTTGTTAACCAAAAACGACTGAGTCACACTTTTAACCGGAGATCAATTCGATTAGACACCGAGAAAACGAACTTTTTAACTAGCAAAATCATTAAATCAGATACACCTAGGAATAAGGGAGTCTAAGTGAATAACTGGGCCACATAAGTTTGTGTTAGTTTGCTAACTTACGTAAAACTTGAGAGTGATAAACATTCATGACCACCCAAAGCCCTAATGTAAGTCTTCGATATCTCTACTTGTTTTCTTCTTTTAAATATCTTATAAATTTTCTATCTCTTTAAATTTCCTTAATGTCTTATGTTTAATAAAGGCCAACGTGGGTTAATTATGATGAAAAATGTAAATCTTGCTTTGTAACTAATGCATTGCATGAGGGCATTGCAATGGTCAAGTGTAGGGGATTTAATAAGTGTGAAAACACTTATCCTTTTACCACTTAATTATAATAATAACCAAGCCAAAACGTGTATTTAATGTCGTAAATGTCAGAATTATGTGTGGTTTGTGTTTTTATTGTGTTTTAGGTCCAAAAGATGAAAAAGGAAGAAAACACGGGCTTTCACGGGATTTTATCAAAGAAAAAGACAAAAGACAAAGTCAAAAGATCAAGAGTGCAAAAAGAACGGAAGTCCAATGCCTATTCTGAAGATTTATCGAAGAAATAGTCTAAAGACGGAAGTTTAATGAAGTCGATTCCGGATTAGGTCAGCAGCCTCGATTCCGGATTAGGTTGAGTTGCAGGATTCCGAATTACTTCAAGGACTACATTCCGAATTAGGTTGCTCATCACGGATTCCGGATCAGGACTAGTAGTGGATTCCGAATTACTGGTAGAATGTGGATTCCGAATTAGGTTTAGTATTATACTTTTCGAATTAAATTAGGGACTTTAAATTCCGAATTAGGTTGATAGTTGTGGATTCCGAATTGTGACAGGATTTTGGGATTCCGACTTATGTTTTATTTGTTTCCTGTTTTAGTTTTTGAACTTTAATTTTTCCGCCATTTTTCCTAAGTGTCATTTTAAATTTGTATAATCTTAAATTTATTTCAAGTTTGCATTTTTATCGGGTTTTGAAATTTACTTTTGAAGTTTTAATTTTTCATCATTTATTTTTTAAGTCTTAGTTTTAGTTTAAATTTTTAAGCTTCTACTTTTACTTAACGACATTTACATTTTCATTTCAATTTAAAAATAGATAATCATTTTACTTTATCTTCCACCAAGAACGACTGAGTCACACGATTAACCACGGTCAATTCGAATCGAGACGAGACGATAACTTTTTCATACTTGGTAAAGCCATGTATTACGTACTCGACGTTCTTACTTAAGAAGGTAGAAAAATGTTCGACGTTCATAGCACATAATAAATTTTTCTTTGACGAATAGGGAAACTTGAATATATTGTAATAATACTAATATATTTCATTTTTACGATGACTACTATGAGCATGCTCGCGTTCGACCACGATCATACGTAGTTGATCAGGCTACGTACGTCTCGGGACCAACGGTTGCATCCTCCTTTTCATCATAATTTAACTCTTTGAGATTGTAATTTATATATTGGTAGTCCATAGTTCATTTCGTTCGTTACCATCATTCACTTTCACAATCAACAAATTAGTCAACAGTTCATTTTATTTGTTATCATTGCTCACTTTAAACAATCAACAAAATAATTTGCATACTTATTTGTACTAGTTCTCGTCAGGTTTATCAATAGTTTACGTCTTCCAAATCAAGTTGTTCGAAAAAAGTAGATTTTCCCAAAACTTTACATGGTAGTCTTTACTAAAAATGTTTCAACATTAGTCACGGTGTTTTGTTGGTCGTCACGCCAGATTTTCCAAAACTTTGCATGATAGTCTATATCAAAACATTTTGTCATCAATTGTGTAGTTTTTATTAGTAATACCATTACCGATTTTACCAAAACGTTTTATCAAAATTTCTAAGATTCTTACTAATAAAGTTTTCGGTGATGGTTCCTTCAAAGAATTTTTTTTTAATAATGTTTTCCAAAAATATTTTATAAAACTCCTTTTAAAAAATTAATTTTTCTCCGACATATATAAAAATATGGTAGGATAAAAATAATTTCTTAAGTAAAAGTTTCACAAGATATAAAGATAACCTTTTTTAAAAATAACTGGAAAAAGTTTAATAAAAAGTTTTAAAATACGATTACATAACCCAATTTTTGTTGGTGGTGACATCGACGGATGTCGAGTCATTTGATCTTCATAAAAATAAATTATTTAATATTTCACATCAGCCACTCAATTCAATCAAAGAATTTTCCGGAGCTTTAATGATGCTTTATTACATCTCAGACACTTCGGTTAATTTGTTTCTATCCCAAAAGTGTTCAATTTGTTTAATCCGATCAACTAGTTAATTCCATCACAAGAATTTTCATCATAAAAATTGTTCGTTTTCTTTTTATCTGCCGTTTGATCATAATCATTTTGTAGACTTTTTATGTTCGACACGCGCTATTAGGGTTTCTAAGAAGTGACCACAATTCACATCTAGGGTTCTCAAGCTTTGTGATATGCGATAACCCATTTAATTTAAATTATGGCATAAGCCGAGTTCTTCCTTTAATATTAGTTGTTATATCATACTTTGTAAATTTATAATAGCTTCGTAGCAACTTAGTTGCAAACCAATGGACTAAAACTTTTAGATTCGTTTTTGTAAAATTTCTTTCTACATAAATTTCTCCTTGATATGCATTCACTTACGTGTCGGCGTATTTCCATATAGCTTTCCTATTTTTGTAATACTAGTTTATATTTGTTCCTTATAGTATTTTCTGGGGTATTACAGAAGTAATACTTTGTGTAGAGTGTTTATCGTCGTATGTTGCATAAAAATATAGACGACGACTCTCATTATTTTAGTGTTCGCACACCATGCAAACTAGTGGTACTAATGTACCATACTAGTCAAACGTCAATGAGGTAATCACCATGTTAGATCATGTAATTCTTATCCATCCCCGAGGAAATTCACTAAAAATCTTAAGCTGCGTTACAACTAGCACTTGACTAAGCCTCACAACCCAATCAAACAAGAACAGCCTTGAGGTCTAGTCAAGTATCAGTCGTTAAACTTCTTAACATCTTTGGTGAGTTTAATCGTCTATAGAAATTACTCACACAATTTAACATTGATTAAACCTACACAAAACTCATCAAATATGTTGTACCCTAACGATCAAACTAATCACGCAACATGTAAATTCATGAGGTTCACCCATCCTCAAGAAAACTTATCAAAAACCCTAAGTTGTATAACGACTGGCACTTAACTTAGTCTCGCAACCCAATCAAACAAGAACAGCCTTGAGACCTTACTAAGTATCGTTATACCTCTTAACATTTTTGATGATTTGTCTTGGTTTTGGGTTTACTCACGACTTATCATCAACCATTACTAAATCTCAGCGCGTCCAAGTACTGTTTTGGCGTATATTTTTAATTCGGCGTATATCGATATAGGGTAACATACAAACACACAAGTGTTTAAATAGTTCATAGTATTCTAGTGGACTGTTTTTAACAAAATACGTAATAGCATAAGTATGTGTATGTTTTACTCCAAATAAACATGGCACAAACCATCTTAGTTTGATTTAAACATGGCACAAACCATCTTAGTTCAATTAAACATGGCACACACCATTTCAGTAGCACAACAATCCAAACAGGGATGCTAGGTATTTTTACTTCATAATATAATAAAAATTGTCTTAGTACACATTCCTATAAGTACATCTTACATAAGGATCATTCAAACAAGGCATAATATACTTAATGCTAATAACACGTATCAATCATGTTTTAAACTAACATGGCAAATCACATGGAATAATTCAAGTCACAACTTAATTTTATCGAAGACGCGGAGTAAAGTGGTTCTTGGAGATTTTTGAGTTAGTTATAGTCTAGAATTATTTTTCCCAAATTTAAATTTTTGACTCCTGTTTATAAAAATCATTTTGTAAAATAACCTAGTTCTCTATAACTACATCTCTGATACCAATCTGTCACACCCCCAATTTATCAGAGTAAGGCAACATAATAGGGTGCGACGGTCATGACTATCACAAGATATAGATACAAAGAACGACTATTTAAAAGCCGTTTTCATTTATTTAATAGCATAAAACTTGTTCGGAAGCGAATTACACAAGATCTTAACAAAACATTATTTCAAAAGACTTTAACATTGATCCAAATATCTCAATACTAGTCACGACCATTATCATTATCTCCCAAGCATAACCACATCACTTCTCCATCTTGATACCTGAGAAAAACATTGCTAAAGTGTCAACACAAAGGTTGGTGAGTTCATAGGTTTAAGTTTAAATAGTGTGATGAACCATATGATTTTCAAGGCAACCAACATATAATCTTATAACAAATACAAGATTATAATCAAAACTATACGTTTCAACAACCTACGTCTAAGCTCATGACACCGAAGCGTTAACCAACCAACAAGATATAATGAGAGCCCGAGCAAATGCCTATCTCAAAGCATTCGTAACGACTCAAATGTAAGTGTATCTAAATTGGTCACACAACCAACATTAGATAGGGGGTCAATCTCAATAGATCTATCCATAACATCCGCGCTTACACAAAGTAATTAACGTTTCACGATAGTGGGCTAAAGCATCTAGGGATATCGCTACTTAGACATCATATAGGCAAACGTATCAAGTTTTATGTTCATCCGTTTAAAACAAGCAATGTTCCCACCCCAAAATAGTTAAAACAATTAAAAGTGGGGCTATGAAACTCACCTCAAGTAATAGCAACGGTTAAAATAGCACAATGTAGACATGGAGAAATAAAAGCTTCGAACAATCCGTAACCTAAGTTAAATAAGATATGTATTACTATACATGAACACGGAAATAAACGTAGCATTTAGTCCCCTAGTATGTGCTTGAGTTTATTTTAATAAATCGGCAATTTTTAACACTTGCGAATGTTTAACATTGTAATAAAAGTGTAGTCATTTAATCGGAACATATTTAGAAAAATTGGGCACTTCGCTGTCGAGACAGTTTATTAGTCAAGTCGTTTAATGGGCAAATATCCTAAATATATATTATATTTTTATTACAAAAGAAATATATTGAATAATTAAACTAAATAAACTTGATAAATATATTAATTATAAATTAAATTGTTTTAAAAAAATACCATGTCTCTTTTAAGGAGACAAATGTGTCGTGTGAGGGGAAACAGAGAGAATATAAAATGTAGTTACAAATCAATCTGAAAACATGCGCGTCGTCTATACTCTCGATGTAAAAGGGATAATCTCGACAGTTTTTCGATGGAGATAACGAGTTCAGTAGTAGCTTGCGGGGTAAACCGCAAGTACCCTCGGGTAGCTATCTGGGTGGTCGATAAGTAGGTGTTTTAAGTTTTATAAACTGATGTCGTTTGATAGGTTAAAATCGGGTTCGAAGTAAGGGTCGTGAAGTCAATTTAAAGGAAAAAGTATTTAACGAGTCATTTTCGACCTCGTTTACAGTTCTCGATAACGAATTTTGCGTCAAACCAAAAGTATTCTTGTGTAGACGGCATTGTCGTCTACAACTTTCATTGTTTAACCGTCAAAAGTGGATCGTAATCGGTCGAGTGAAGACTAGTTTAAAGCTTTATAAAAAAAGGATTTTTCCACTGTTGGAAAAATATTTGCCATGGTTGGAAACCTTGCGAATGTCAATTCTATATAAAAATATCACGTTTCACAGCCCTGTTTTTCAAGGGCTGTCCCGGCCTCGATACTCGACGATATTACGTAATTCTTTTTGCATTTAAAACTATATACTAGTGGCTATGTATCGAGCTATCAATCTCGACCCATAACTGACCGTGTTGTCTTATATTAACGTTCAAAAATGGTCGTTTTATTTGGAATAGTTTTTACATCTTCAAATGATTTACAATTTCTGTTTTTAAAGGCTCAGTATCTTCCTCATTTATATACTCAATTCCCTTCGTTCCTTTTTGCTACCCATCCTCGACACTATGGATTTCAACACATGAGAGTTAGTCTAAGCTATTAGTCATTATCCTAGTCGTAACCTTCCCTAAAAGATTTTAGGTGGATGGTTCGCAATAAGTCGAACTCATATTCATAGTATACAAAGCTAATGTTTCAAAACGTTTCTCAAGCACATGGTGTTCAAGGGACTAAAATGCATTATGTGTAAATGAACAGAGAGCATATACTCACAAGCAAGGATCAACGAGAAGTGTGATTCCAAAACCCGACGAGATAGAAACCAAACGATTTAACATCCCGTCTTCTCGAGATCACCAATGAACTATAAAGAGTGTTTATTCCTTTCTCTTGCCCACGTCAGCCTTAACATGGAAAAGAAAGATATGAAGAAAGTGTTGAGAGTTTTCTTGGTTTCCTTGCGTCTGCTACCAAGGAGAAAGGAGAAAGAGTTGTGTGTTTTTCAAATGTGTTAAGTGGTAAAATAGTTACTCTATATATAGGGAAAGAAACTAGTTAGGTGTAAAATGTTTCTAGTTAGACTTTATCTAGTTTAGTTAGGATGAAACCATTGTTTAACCATGGAAGTAACATGGATAAGTGCAAAGAAAAATAGGGAAAGGAGAAAGAGGAGTAGTATGCATAGGGAAGAAGAAGATAGTTTTCTAAGGCTTGACTTGTTAAAGATATGTTGGGTAAGAGTATTGTTTGGTATCTATTGTGGTAGAGAAGAGAACACAATTATGGGAATAGGTGAAGGGTACACAAAACGTGTAAAGTAAATGAAGAAGAGGGGACCGGCTTTATTTTTATTTAGGTAGTATTTTGGTAAGAAAATAATATGTTATTATATCTAGTTAAAAATATTTTGTAGACAATTAAATAAGCAAGTGTTTAAATATAAATTGTTGGTAATTGAATGAATGTTTGTGTTAAGAAACATTCAAGTTGTAGTTGTTTCAATAGGTTTGGCTTGAGGAAAAACATGAGGAATTTCTGAGTGTGTCGAATTCATATTGGGTAGATGACTCATTATGCGTATCAAACTTAATTAACCGAATTACGTTGGTGTAAATAATGCCGACCCCCAAAAATAGAGTTTCCTAGCATGTAACGTAAACGAATAGTAGTCATTCAAGTAATAATTTTTCATGATTGTCAGTCATAGAAATTTTAAATTCGTACACAAAATACGCGTAAACAATCGGGAAGATCAATAGACAGACAAATCTAACCCAAACTATCGCGTTTTACGTAAATTAAATAGATTCAAAATTCACGTGTGTGACATTCGTAATCCCTTAAATTGAGTTTTGTCCTCAAAACTAACACGTCGATGTCGTTGTCAAAATAAGAGGCCAATTAAATTTTTATCTTCCTTTCATGGTGTTCAATGCGTTCGTTTTTCTTTTGTTTGTTGCTAAAATTAAAATTACTATAGTCTTGTTAGGATTAAAACGAACGAAAATTTCTTCCGACTTGTACATGGTTCTATAGCGTTCCCTAAGTCTTATCTTGTACGTCAAGTTTTTCTCGGCGACGTCGGTTTTGTTTAGTGAGTTTTCTCATTATTAAATTTCGCGTCGTCGCGCGTATTACTTTCACTTTAAAGTGTTGCGTATTGTCATTTTTCTCCTAGATGACTATATATCGCAAATTTGAAAATCGTTCCACATAGTTTGATTAATCCCGTTCACATTAACCGTCTACTTGGTAGTGATAATTAGCGTATGCGTTACGGTTTCTTGAATTGGTTCCCAAAAATCTAGAACAATTGAGCGTCCTAATACATGGTGGTCAAGATGTTTCTTCCTTTTGTGTGACATTCAATATTAGATAATTTCGTTAATTAATCAATTTAGTTTGTGTTCCTCCTCGTTTATCTCCTTTTTCATGGATAGGAAAACGGGTGCATAGTTTATAATATATTTAAATCATAGTTCGTTCGGATTCCTACTATGAGGAAAGTATATAATATTTCTTAAGCCTATGAGTATGGAGTTATGCTCAAACATCATTAGGTAAAATATATTTATGTCAGACTGGTTTCGGTATTCCAATTATATACAAAAGCATGCTTATCATGACCCAATTGTTCTTTAACATGGTTATGTTACGGCGAGTTCTGAATATCCGTTAAATTAGGGTTTTACTCAAATGACGTTTCGTTCTTCTCATTATTATTTAAAATTTGTTTTCGATTTTCCAACTCTAATCTATTTGGGTTTAATTGTCGTCAAAAACAAGTGGTGCTCTTAGTATTTGCGTGTCATATACGCTTTTGTATGTAATAGTGGCGAAGAAAATAATTATACTAGGTTTACTCGTATCGTGTACTCGACGTTCTTACTTAAGACGGTAGAAAAATGTTCGACGTTCATAGCTCATAATAAATTTTTCTTTGATGAATAGGGCAACTTGAATATATTCTAATAATACTAATGTAATTCATTTTTACGATGACTATTATGAGCATGCTCGCGTTCGACCACGATCATACGTATTTGATCAGGCTACGTACGTCTCGGGACCAACGGTTGCATCCTCCTTTTCATCATAATTTAACTCTTTGAGGTTGTAATTTATATATTGGTAGTTCATAGTTCATTTCGTTCGTTACCATCATTCACTTTCACAATCAACAAATTAGTCAATAGTTCATTTTATTTGTTATCATTCCTTACTTTTAACAATCAACAAAATAATTTGCCTACTTATTTGTACTAGTTCTCGTCAAGTTTATCAATAGTTTACGTCTTCCAAATCAAGTTGTTCGAAAAAATAGATTTTCCCAAAACTTTACATGGTAGTCTTTACTAAAAATGTTTCAACATTAGGCGTGGTGTTTTGTTGGTCGTCACGCCAGATTTTCCAAAACTTTGCATGATAGTCTATATCAAAACATTTTGTCATCAATTGTGTAGTTTTTGTCAGTAATACCTTTACTGATTTTACCAAAACGTTTTATCAAAATTTCTAATATTCTTACTAATAAAGTTTTCGGTGATGGTTCCTTCAAAGAATTTTTTTTTAATAATGTTTTCCAGAAATATTTTATAAAACTCCTTTTAAAAAAAATTAATTTTTCTCCGACATATATAAAAATATGGTAGGAAAAAAATAATTCCTTAAGTAAAAGTTTCACAAGATATAAAGATAACCTTTTTTAAAAATAACTGGAAACAATTTAATAAAAAAATTTAAAATACGATTACATAACCCAATTTTTGTTGGTGGTGACATCGACGGATGTCGAGTCATTTGATCTTCATAAAAATAAATTATTTAATATTTCACATCAGCCACTCAATTCTATCACAGATTTTTTCAGAGCTTTAATGATGCTTTATGACATCTCAGACACTTCGGTCAATTTGTTTTTATCCGAAAATTGTTCAATTTGTTTAATCCGATCAACTAGTTAATTCCATCACAAGAATTTTCATCATAAAAATTGTTCATTTTATTTTTATCTAACGTTTGTTCATAATCATTTTGTAGACTTTTTATGTTCGACACGCGCTATTAGGGTTTCTATGAAGTGACCACAATTCACATCTAGGGTTCTCAAGCTTTGTGATATGCGATTACCCATTTAATTTAAAATATGGCATAAGCCGAGTTCTTCCTTTAATATTAGTTGTTATATCATACTTTGTAAATTTATAATAGCTTCTTAGCAACTTAGATGCAAACCAATGGACTAGAACTTTTAGATTCGTTTTTGTACAATTTCTTTCTACATAAATTTCTCCTTGATATGCATTCACTTACGTGTCGGCGTATTTCCATATAGCTTTCTTGTTTTTGTAATACTAGTTTATATTTGTTCCTTATAGTATTTTCTAAGGTATTACAGGAGTAATACTTTGTGTAGAGTGTTTATCGTCGTATGTTTTTATAAAAATAGAGATGACGACTCTCATTATTTTAGTGTTCGCACACCATGCAAACTAATGGTACTAATGTACCGTACTAGTCAAACGTCAATGAGGTAATCACCTTGTCAGATCATGTAAGTCTTATCCATCCCCGAGGAAATTCACTAAAAATCTTAAGTTGCGTTACAACTGGCACTTGACTAAGCCTCGCAACTCAATCGAACAAGAACAGCCTTGAGGTCTAGTCAAGTATTAGGCGTTAAACTTCTTAACATCTTTGGTGAATTTACTCGTCTATAGATATTACTCACACAATTTAACATTGATTAAACCTACACAAAACTCATCAAATATGTTGTACCCTAACGATCAAACTAATCACGCAACATTTAAATTCATGAGGTTCACCCATCCTCAAGAAAACTTATCAAAAACCCTAAGTTGTATAACGACTGGCACTTAACTTAGTCTCGCAACCCAATCAAACAAGAACATCCTTGAGATCTTGCTAAGTATCGTTATACCTCTTAACATTTTTGATGATTTCTCTTGGTTTTGGATTTACTCACGACTTATCATCAACCATTACTAAATCTCAGCGCGTCCAAGTACTGTTTTGGCGTATATTTTTAATTCGGCATATATCGATATAGGGTAACATAGAAACACACAAGTGTTTAAATAGTTCATAGTAGTCCAGTTTTTAACAAAATACGTAATAGCATAAGTATGTGTATGTTTTACTCCAAATAAACATGGCACAAACCATCTTAGTTCGATTTAAACATGGCACAAACCATCTTAGTTCGATAAAACATGGCACAAACCATTTTAGTAGCACAACAATCCAAACAAGGATGCTAGGTATTTTTACTTCAAAATATAATAAAAATCGTCTTAGTACACATTCCTATAAGTACATCTTACATAAGGATCATTCAAACAAGGCATAATATACTTAATGCTAATAACACGTAGCAATCATGTTATAAAATAACAAGGCGAATCACATCGAATAATTCAAGTCACAACTTACTTTTATCGAAGATGCGGAGTGAAGTGGTTCTTGGAGATTTTTGAGTTAGTTATAGTCTAGAATTATTTTTCCCAAAATTAATTTTTTGACTCGCGTTTATAAAAATCATTTTGTAAAATAAACTAGTTCTCTATAACTACATCTCTGATACCAATCTGTCACACCCCCAATTATCAGAGTAAGGCAACACAATGGGGTGCGACGGTCATGACTATCACAAGATATAGATACAAAGAACGACTATTTAAAAGCTATTTTCATTTATTTAATAGCATAAAACTTGTTCAGAAGCGAATTACACAAGATCTTAACAAAACATTGTTTCAAAAGACTTTAACATTGATCCAAATATCTCAATACTAGTCACGACCATTATTATTATCTCCCAAGCATAACCACATCACTTATCCGTCTTGATACCTGAGAAAAACATTTCTAAAGCGTCAACACAAAGGTTGGTAAGTTCATAGGTTTAAGTTTAAATAGTGTGATGAACCATATGATTTTCAAGGCAACCAACATATAATCTTATAACAAATACAAGATAATAATCAAAAGTATACGTTTCAACAACCTACGTCTAAGCTCATGACACCGAAGCGTTAACCAACCAAAAAGATATAATGAAAGCCCGAGCAAATGCCTATCCCAAAGCATTCGTAATGACTCAAATGTAAGTGTATCTAATTTCGTCACACAACCAACATTAGATAGGGAGGTGAATCCCAATAGATCTATCCATAACATTCGCGCTTATACAAAGTAATTAACGGTTCACGATAGTGGGCTAAAGCATCTAGGGATATCGCTACTTAGACATCATGTAGGCAAACGTATCAAGTTTTATGTTCATCCGTTTAAAACAAGCAATGTTCTCACCCCAAAATAGTTAAAACAATTAAAAGTGGGGCTATGAATCTCACCTCAAGTAATAGCAACGGTTAAAATAGCACAATGTAGACATGGAGAAATAATAGCTTCGAACACTCCGTAACCTAAGTTAAATAAGATATGTATTACTATACATGAACACGAAAATAAACGTAGCATTTAGTCCCCTAGTATGTGCTTGAGTTTATTTTAATAAATTGGCAATTTTTAACACTTGCGAATGTTTAACATTGTAATAAAAGTGTAGTCATTTAAGGAATATATTTAGCAAAATTGGGCACTTCGCTGTCGAGACAGTTTATTAGTCGGGTCGTTTAATGGGCAAATATCCTAAATATATATTATATTTTTATTAAAAAAGAATTAAATTGAATAATTAAACTAAATAAACTTGATAAATATATTAATTATAAATTAAATTGTTTCAAAAAATACCATGTCTCTTTTAAGGAGACAAATGTGTCGTGTGAGGGAAAACAGAGAGCATATAAAATGTAGTTGCAAATCAATCTGGAAACATGCGCGTCGTCTATACTCTCGACGTAAAAGGGATACTCTCGACAGTTTTTCAAGGGAGATAACGGGTTCAATAGTAGCTTGCAGGGTAAACCGCAAGTACCCTCGGGTAGCTATCTGAGTGGTTGATAAGTAGGTGTTTCAAGTTTTATAAACCGATGTCATTTGATAGTTAAAACCGGGTTCGAAGTAAAGGTCGTGAAGCCAATTTAAAGGAAAAAGTGTTTAACGAGTTATTTTCGATCTCGTTTACGGTTCTCGATAACGACTTTTGCATCAAACCAAAAGTAGTCTTGTGTATATGGCATTGCCGTCTACAACTTTCATTGTTTAACCGTCGCGGAGCGAGGTCGTTTTGATGGTCAAAAGTGGATCTTAATCGGTCGAGTGAAGACTAGTTTAAAGCTTTATAAAAAAAAGGAGTTTGCAACTGTTGGAAAAATATTTGCCATGGTTGGAAACCTTGCCAATGTCAATTGTATATAAAAATATCACGTTTCACAGCCCTGTTTTTCAAGGGCTGTCCCGGCCTCGATACTCGACGATATTACGTAAATCTTTTTGCATTTAAAACTATATACTAGTGGCTATGGATCGAGTTATCAATCTCGACCCATAACTGAACGTGTTGTCTTATATTAACGTTGAAAAATGGTCGTTTTATTCGGAATAGTTTTTACATCTTCAAATGATTTACAATTTCTGTTTTTAAAGGCTCATTATCTTCGTCATTTATATACTCAATTCCCTTCGTTCCTTTTTGCTACCCAGCCTCGACACTATGGATTTCAACACATGATAGTTAGTCTAAGCTATTAGTCATTATCCTAGTCGTAACCTTCCCTAAAAGATTTTAGGTGGATGGTTCGCAATGAGTCGAACTCATATTCATAGTATACAAAGCTAATGTTTCAAAACGTTTCTCAAGCACATGGTGTTCAATGCATTATGTGTAAATGAAAAGAGAGCATATACTCACAAGCAAGGATGAACGAGAAGTGTGATTCAAAAACCTGACGAGATAGAAACCAAACGATTTAACATCTCGTCTTATCGAGATCACAACTATAAAGAGTGTTTATTCCTTTCTCTTGCCCACGTCAGCCTTAACATGGAAAAGAAAGAAATAAAGAAAGTGTTGAGAGTTTTCTTGGTTTCCTTGCGTCTGCTACCAAGGAGAAAGGAGAAAGAGTTGTGTGTTTTTCAAATGTGTTAAGTGGTAAAATAGTTACTCTATATATAGGGAAAGAAACTATTTAGGAGTAAAATGTTTCTAGTTAGGCTTTATCTAGTTTAGTTAGGATGAAACCATTGTTTAACCATGGAAGTAACATGGATAAGTGCAAAGAAAAATAGGGAAGGGAGAAAGAGGAGTAGTACGCATAAGGAAGAAGAAGATAGTTTCCCAAGGCTTGACTTGTTAAAGATATGTTGGGTAAGAGTATTGTTTGGTATCTATTGTGGTAGAGAAGAGAACACAATTATGGGAATAGGTGAAGGGTACACAAAACGTGTAAAGTAAATGAAGAAGAGGGGACCGGCTTTATTTTTATTTAGGTAAGAAAATAATGTGTTATTATATCTAGTTAAAAGTATTTTGTAGACAATTAAATATGCTAGTGTTTAAATATAAATTGTTGGTAATTGAATGAATGTTTGTGTTAAGAAACATTCAAGTGGTAGTTGTTTCAATAGGTTTGGCTTGAGGAAAAACATGAGGAATTTCTAAGTGTGTCGAATTCATATTGGGTAGATGACTCAGTATGCGTATCGAACATAATTAACATAATTACGTTGGTGTAAATAAAGTCGACCCCTAAAATAGACTTTCCTAGCACGTAACCGTAAACGAATAGTAGTCATTCAAGTAATAATTTTTCATAATTGTAATTCATAGATATTTTAAATTCGTACACAAAATACGCATAAACAATCGGGAAGATCAATAGACAGACAAATCTAACCCGAACTATCGTGTTTTACGTAAATTAAATAGATTCAAAATTCACGTGTGTGACAACATGTTTCTCTTTGTAAACTCTGATGTTTTATTAATCGAATGGATTAAACTTTTCAAACGCCTCGTTTTGAGTCGTTCTCTGTAACTTGTGTGTTATGCTGTGAAGTAATACTCCTAATGACCCTTCCGTTGCTATCCAAAATTTGGGAGTGTTACATGGAGTGATTCAAAAAGCAACGTCCTCGATCCTTCGAGAAGACTGACAGCCCCAATGAGGCTGAGAGTTAGCTAGCTCATATCGAGAAGATTTTTTATGCAATGGGCTGCGACCCTGTCTTCAAGAAAAGGTTGGTCTGTTACAAGTTCGAAGGTGACGTGCTTGGATGGTGGAAGTCAGTGAAGTAGTCTGAGGGGGGTGACAATTGGGTGGCTGGCTTGACTTAGGCTCAGTTCAGGGAGTTGGTGATGGGACAGTTGTTCCTCAAGGCTGAGCAGGATAAGCTGAAGAGGGAGTACCGAAGGATTAGGCAGAGAGCTAGGGAGAACAGCAACGAGTTCATGCAGCGTTTTCTTCGTTTGGCTGGTTTTCTTGGCGCAACAACAGGTACTGCCGAGGAGCAAGCGTACCACTTTCGCTAGGCTCTTCATACATCGATCGCCAATAACTTGGTGTGTGTTGCCTTCAACACGGTGTCACAAGTGGCTGATGCAACACGTAAGTTGGAGATACTGTAGGAGAGAGATGAGTTTGGAGAGGCAGAGAGACCCGAGAAGAGGTATATTTCGTCACTCAGCGGTGATCATTTCAATTCATTCAGTACTATCCAAATATTTATCTTTCTCTATAAATTGCATCTTTCAGGCAGAAGACTGGGGACCGGTCTCAACCGGCTACTCAGCAACAGCCTACTCATCACAAGGGTAACGGTCAGGCCCAAGACCGTTCTGCTTCGAATAGGCGTGGAGGTAATGATAATTATTGTAACATCGCTAGCAACTCCAACAGCGGCAAGTCCCTAAACTTACTCATTTCTTATGTTACATGCTTATAAATCATAATTCTGACACTTCAACATCTTCTACTAGGAATCATGGCAACGGAAGGGAGCAGGGCCGCAGAGGTTCACAGCCCAACCGTACATCTATTACTAGTATTATGACTTACGATTTTCTGCATTGTCCTTTTTGTACCCATAAACCATGTCTCATATAATTTTCTAAACAGGCTCCCAGCCAGCAAGGGCACCTGTTGGAGGGTATACTCTCCCTCTCTTCACTACCTGCAACCGTAGGCACCCAAGGCCATGTCGATGCGACAACGATGCTTGCTTCAAGTGTGGCTAGCCAAGCCATCGCATGAAGGACTGCTGCAAGGGTGAGATAGAGGGCACATCTGGACATGCCGACTCCAAGCTACCTCATACTACTGGACGGGTGTACACAACCTCGCGTGATCAGGCCAACAAGTCAACAGGTACCATCACTAGAATCTTGTATATGTATGGTCAAGCTGCATGTGTTTTATTTGACACGGGTGCTACTCATTCGATCATTTCTACTGCTTATGCCAAGAATGTTAGGATATCCCCTATGCCATTAGGGAATGTATTAAAAATTTCCATGCCCTTAAGAGACTCTGTACGCATAACCCATGGGTACAAGAGTCTTCCCCTCGAGTTTGACGATAAGACTCGCCCAGTTGACGCACTTCCTCTGGACATGTGCGATTTTGACATGATATTAGGCATGGACTGGCTATCCAAACATCATGCCACCATTGACTACCGTTTATATCGGGTCATCTTCGGTGATGTAAATGCACCAGAGTACATTCACAACGGTTTCATACCCAGAAGGTCTATACAAATAATTTCAACCTTACAAGCACGTGCATTACTGTCACATGGCTGCGAGGGCTATCTTGCTACTGTTCATGATTTAGAGGCTGAATCTCCATCTATCCAGAATCAAACGATCGTGTCAGAATTCTCAGACGTGTTTCTAGAAGAAATTCCGGGCATACCACCTGCTCGTGAAGTAGAGTTTAATATTGAGCTCATCCCAGGAGTTGAGCCAATTTATAAGGCTCCTTATTGCATGGCTCCCATAGAGCTAAAAGAGTTAAAGGTACAACTACAAGAACTGTTGGAACGCAATTTCATCCGACCTAGTGCTTCTCCATGTGGCACACCAGTTCTATTCGTAAAGAAGAAGGACGACAGTATGCGTCTTTGCATAGACTATCGTGAGCTTAACAATATCACCATCAGGAATAGATATCCGTTACCACGCATTGATGACTTGTTTGGCCAACTCCAAGGGGCCAAACATTTCTCCAAGATTGATCTGAGGTCGGGCTATCATCAGTAACGGGTTAAAGAGCAGGACATCGCCAAGACTGCTTTTCGTACACGTTATGGACACTACGAGTTTGTAGTCATGCCATTTGGCCTTCCCAATGCTCCAGCTGTTTTCATGGATTTGATGAACCGTATTTTCCATGAGTTTCTGGACAAGTTCGTCATTGTCTTCATTGACGATATTCTGATATTCTATAAGTCAAAGGAGGAACACGAAGACCATCTTCGTATTGTATTACAGATACTTCGCCAGAAGCAGTTGTATACCAAATTCTCCAAGTGTGAATTCTGGTTAGACAAGGTGGCGTTCCTAGGCCACATTGTATCAGTAGAAGGAATAACCATGGATCCAGCAAAGGTTGAGGCTATTACCAAGTGGCCAAGACCGACATCAGCGACTGAAGTTCGCAGTTTCCTAGGCTTAGTTGGTTACTACCGTAGGTTCTTAGAGACCTTTTCCGATTTAGCACTGCCTTTGACCAAACTGATGCGGAAAGGAGAGAAATTCGTCTCGACTGAAGAAAGAGAGAAGAGCTTTGAAGACCTAAAGCAGAGGCTGGTATCTGCACCGATTCTTACTCTCCCATCTGGTACAGGTGGATTTCAAATCTACAGTGATGCTTCAGGGAAGGGACTTGGCTGTGTTCTCATGCAACATGGGAACGTGATTGCTTACGCATCACGGAAGCTTAAGCCTTATGAGTAGAAATACCCTACGCATGACTTGGAACTTGCAGTAGTCGTGTTTGCATTGAAGATATGGAGGCACTACTTGTATGGCAAATCATGTGATATCTTCACAGATCACAAGAGCGTGAAATAAATCTTCACTCATCATGAACTGAACATGGACAGAGAAGATGGTTAGAGCTGTTGAAGGATTATGACATTAATCTGCAGTATCATCCTGGCAAGGTGAATGTAGTGGCATATGCCCTTAGTAGGAAGTCGGGTATGATCAACGGCATCAAGATAGAGGAAGAGATTATAAGAGACTTGGAGCGACTAGACATTGAGATCATGGTACGTGGGCAGCATGGTTACTAAGCTAATCTTAGAGTGGAACCTGATTTACTCTCTAGGATCAAGGAAGCTCAGAAGGATGATGGTGAAATTTGGGCGATCATTCAGAACTTAGAGCAGCAAACGCAATTTCGGTTGGATGACGACGGTATCTTATGGCAGGGCACCAGACATTGTGTTCCTGATGATCCTACACTCAAGGAAGCGTTATTGGCTGAAGGTCATAGCTCCCCATTATCCATTAATCCTGGTTCAACCAAGATGTACCACGACATCAAGTAGTACTTCTGGTGGAGTGGTATGAAGCAGGATGTTGCTACTTATGTCTCCACATGTCTTACCTGCCAGCAGGTTAAGATAGGGCATCAGCGGTCTAGTGGTCTACTACAACCGTTAGACATTCCAGAGTGGAAGTGGGATAAGGTCACCATGGATTTTGTTACCGATCTTTCGTAGACCAAGAGGAAGCATGGTGCAATTTGGGTTATCGTTGATCGACTTACTAAGTCAGCTCATTTCTTACCGATCCGCAAGGATGATCCGGTTAGAAAACTCGCCGATACTTACAAGAAGGAAATCATGAGACTTCATGGTGATCCATCCAGTATCATCTCGGACAGAGATCCTCAGTTTACTTCGCGATTTTGGAGAAGTCTGCAGAAAGCTTGGGGTACAAAACTTAAACTTAGTACGGCTTTTCATCCTTAAACAGACGGGCAATCGGAGCGAACCATTCAGACATTGGAGGACATGCTTCGAGCATGTGCATTGGATTGGACAGGATATTGGGATGATTATATATGCTTGGTAGAGTTTGCATACAACAGTTGGCACGCCAGCATTAAGTGTGCACCGTTTGAGATGTTGTATGGCAGGAAGTGTCGTGCCCCAATCTGCTGGGATCAGGTTGGTGAGCGAACACTTGAAGGACCAGAGATGATAGAGTTGACCAACGAAAAGGTCGTTGTAGCTAAGATGAAATTACAAGAAGCTCGTACACGTTTGAAGAGTTATGTCGACAATCACCATAGGGACTTACATTTCAACGTGGGAGATCATGTCTTTCTTAAGGTATCACCGGAACGTGGTGTTAGACGTTTTGGAATCAAAGGGAAACTCAGTCATCGATTCATCGGACCGTTTGTTATCATCGAGCGCGTCGGTGAAGTATCGTATCGTTTAGCGTTACCTCCCATCTTTCTCACGTTCATGATGTTTTCCATGTGTCCTTACTCAGAGTGTATAATAACCATCTTATTGTGTGGGTTCTTTTATCGTTCTCGGTATCTCTTCGAATTGATTTCCGGTTAATTGTGTGAGATTAGTTGTTCTTGGTGGAATAAAAAGGGAATGGTCGTTGTTTAAAACTAATGAAAAGATAAAAACTTGAAACAAATAAAAATGAAGTAAAGACGGTAAAAGGAAACAATGAAAGATAAAAACTTGGTGAAAAGAAAATGACGAGAAATTTAAAAGGCAAATCAAAGTAAATGACTCAAATTAAAACTTAAACTAAAAGGAAAGCGAGTAAAAGTGCAAATAAAGAAAAAGGCGGGAAAAATAAAGTTTAAAACTTAAAACTGAAAAATTTAATGAAAGGCTATTCGGAATAATTATGTTATGCAGAATAAAAATGGAAAAGGCTACTCGGAATAAAAAGAGAAAAGAATGCTATGCGGAAAAATAAACTCTACTCGGAATAAATACTATTCGGAAAAAGCTCCTATGCGGAATAACGAGTATTCCGAATAAGGGGTCCTATTCGGAATAAATCTAACATTCCGAATAAGGGGTCCTATTCGGAATATTTAAACTTTCCGAATAGGGACTCCTATTCGGAATAATCAAACATTCCGAATAAGGACTCCTATTCGAAATAATGAGACTTTCCAAATAGGGAAATCCCATTCGGAATATTCCGCATAGAAATCCCTATTCGGAATATCCAACATTCCGCATAGGAGGATGAAAAGACAGTCTATTCGGAAAATCTGGGAAAGAACAGTAACAGTAACGAGATGCAGGGTATGAAGAACAAAGCACGAATTTGAGCAAATCTAATCAAAACAAACCAAAAGCTTAAACCAAAACAACCAATAAACATCAACTAACAATAATCAATCAAAATAAATCATCAAAACTAACAAATAAAGCTAAATCAATCAAAACCCACTTGATTGAAAATAAGAAAACTCAAGAACATGAACACAAAGATTAAGAACAAATTAAGCAAGAAAGGAAGAATATGAATGATTAAAAGCTTAATTAAAAAGTAAAGATTCAATAACAAAAGCTTAAACACAAATTAATCTAGAGAGAGAAAGCATAAGTTTTTAGAGAGAGAAACTACCTACTCTTCATCTAATCCTAAAACTAAACTAAGACTAACCAACCCTCTCACATGATGTGAGGGTGGTATTTATAGGAGAGCGGAGAGGTTGGTGGCTTCCTCTTTCTTTCTTTCTTGGTCCTCAGTCTTTCAGTCTTTCAGTCTTCTTAAATTCTTCGACTTTTAAGACTTCGCCTCGGGATTTCTTTGAACTCGTCTTGTAATTTCCTCATAATTTGGACTTGAGTTCTTCGGCTTTATTAGTAAACTTCCGTCTTTTTGCACTCTTGATCTTTCGACTTCGTCTTTCGTCTTTTTCTTCGATAAAAGCCCGTGAAAGCCGTGTTTTCTCCACTTTTCACCTTTTCGTCCTAAATCACAACAAAAACACAAACCACGCATAATTCCGACATAAATGACATAAAATATACGTTTTCGCTCGGTTATTATTGTAATTAAGTGGTAAAAAGGATGGGTGTTTTCACACCTATCAAATCCCCTACACTTAACCATTGCAATGTCCTCATGCAATGCATTAGTTACAAAGCCCGTTTACACTTTTCATCATAATCAATCCGTCTTGGCCTTTATTAAACAACTAAGGAAAATTTAAAAGATGGAAAATGATAGAATGCAACAAGGAAGAAACTTGTAAAGAAATCTAAGACTTACATTAGGGCTTGTGTGTCATGAATGTTCATCACCCTCAAGTTTCACGTTCCCCATGCCAAGCTTAAAAACAAGATCATTGTTAGTACAAGTCAGCATAACAAACATTTACTCATGTGGTTCAATTAATCACTTAAACTCCCTTATTCCTACGAGTATCTCTTATATTTTATTGATGTCTTGAATGATCACGAGGATGCATCGTTGACTTATTTCGATAATTTATTTAGGCTGAAAGCAAAGTAGGATGATTTGATCAATAGTTAGCTAAAGGACAAAATCTCTTAAAACTACTTCTCGGGATATCAAAAAGTTCATATCTTGGCATAACTTGGTTCACGATTTGAGACCTTTCTCGGGCCGATATTTGACATGTACTTCATACTTCATATCTTCGAGAGACGTTTTTGAGATAATGGTCTTCTCTTCGTTATAGAGTTTCTTCACTTGGAGACTGTTGAAGGGTACTCCAGTTTTGTTGACCACGACTTCATGGTTATTCTTCAATCTCTAATTGGGATTTTGAGATACAACGATCCGCCTCCTTTTAGGACTTGGATCTATTTATCCTCATACCTTGTTAGGGTCTTTTCGGATAGACTTCTCCATGATCTTTATGGGAATTGATTGCTTTTCGTCGTGAGTCTTGATCCTTCATATTGATTTTGGGAATAATGCTTTTCACATCACTTTGGATCTTCAGCAATAAAATGGAATCCTCATGCCTTGTTAGGGCCTTTTCGGACTCGCCAATCTTCGCGCCCCGCTTCATAAGTTATGCCTTGGCTATGAACTCTTATCATTACCGAGCAACTTTTAAACGATCTTGGGCTAGAAGCTAAGTAACTTTTCAAATCGTACGACCTTACTTATTGCAGATAATTTATCAGCAAGTGATGGGAGAAAAAGATCATAATTAACTCACATAAGTTAATGAGAGAATACCAAACTTGTAACTAACTCTATCATTTCTCGTTCTCCACAATTTAAAATCTCAAGGAATGAGACTCGTGGATGCTTAGCCTAATAAACCAATTAAGGTCTACATGGTTAAGGATACTAGCTAGAGTGAACTTGGATAAGTAAACTCGGGTTGAGTCAAAATATTCACAACGGGCCTAATATATCTAAGATATCTAAACTTGCTAAAACCATTTTATTAAAATGCTAGAAAGTATCAAAAATAAAGGAGACTACAACTAGGCCAAAATAGATTAAAAATTTTGAAAAATGTCGAAAAATTGATTTTCCGGTTAAAATGAGGACAAATACAAGGAAAAGACCACTTAACTTCGATAGAAGTCCCCCTACACTTAATATAAACATTGTCCTCAATGTTTAAGCATGTGGGAGTAAACTCCCCTACACTTAGGACATTGTGCACTTTGTTTAAATCTTGCTAAGGAAGAGACAACTAAAGAGATTCCTATTTTAATATTGGAAAATATAAAATAGGAAATCAAAAGATTTTAGGATAGAACCGGGAGGATGAGAACACGGAATCATGGTTCGTCAAAAGTCATCAAGAGTGTGTCTTTGAAGCTCTAATATAAGAAAGAGAACAAGAAACACCAACAGGGGCTCCCCCTACACTTATGGTAAAGATAGATAGATAATTGGGTTGCCTCCCAAAAAGCGCTTGTTTTTGTTGACCGAGTCACGAGCCTGACTCGTCCCCGAATTAAATGGTCCATGGGGAAGCCTCGAATGTAATACCGGGATCAAAGACCTTGTCCTCGTTCCCGGTTGACATCAACAAAGGAGAGGCGGGGGGATAAGTCTTGAATGGCAGAAAGGTTCGTTCAACATACGAGAAGTATGTGAAATCAAGAACCACGGGAGGTGGGGTGGGTAAAGTAAGCACATTATCATCCCCCAAAGACAATGGATGTTGAGCACTCGGCAAAGCCGTGAGGGTATGAATTATAGAATTGTCATTATCACCTCCCGGGTCAAAGCACTCATCCTCATTTCCCGGTATGAAACGAGGAGAGTAAAAATGATACATCACCCGCTTGGGTGTGCACGTGGTAGGATGAGGTGGCAATATAATTTGAGAAGTATGAGAACAATTACCTTCCACCTGCGTCTCTTTTTCAGTAGATTCACGTCTTTTCACCTCTGGGATAGAAGAAGGTATGGCTAACAAAGTATGCTCATTAATAGCAAGAGAAGCAGCGCTATCAATGTCCTCAATCCCTTTGTCAAAGAGTGGATTCACCTCACTAGATATGTAGGAGTCATCAAAATCAAATAAAGGGTTCGAATAAATCTTGAAAGTTTCATGCAGAACGTCTTCATCGGATAGTGACTCGTCATCACTAGAAGTAAAATCATCATCTTGATCGAAAAGAGGATTAGAGAAAGCCAAAGAATCATCTCTCAAAGTGTTGGTGGAAGGAACATCATCATTAAGAGCGACCTCATCCGTAAGCTCCTCAAAAGTTAGCACATCACAAACCTCATGAAAGAATTTATCAAGACCGAAATCACTAATCTCACTCGAAGTATCACAATCCTTAGAGGCGTTGGGGAAATTGAGAGGAGGGATGACAATAGCACTAGGACATTGAGCAGTAAGATCATTCCAAGAAATAGTAGGCTCATCGTCATCATCATCGTAATAGTATTGATGCACAAGAGGAGGGGTATAATCACTAAGATTAGATACTTGCTCTTGTTGCAGTCGCTTTTCCTCGTCCCTAAGTTCTTTAAGCAAAACAACGGCTTCTTGAAGTTGCAAAACAATGGAGTGTGTTTCTTCATTTAAGATAGTGAGTTGTGGATCAAGATTAGTTTGTTGAGAGGATTGATGATTGAGGGTGTGATGTGGGGGCTCAAAGTGTTGAAAACCTGAATTATAGTAAGGTTGTGGCTCATAGTTGTTCATCGGTTGAGAAGAATTAGAAACCGGGTTTGGTTCATAATAATCCATAGGTGAAGAAAACTGAGGACACGGAATTTGCTCATAATAATTCATTGGTTGACAAAAATAGGTATCGTGAGGACCCCCACAGTTGTTGCAAACCGGATATGGAGAAAAATCAAGTGCATCTTGTGGATAGCTATTATCATTGTCATAATTGTACCCCGGTTCTTGCCCGTGTCTAGACGGGTATTGAACCAGGCACGAAACATGCCAATGAGAATCCCTTCCACAATAGATGCACGGGGGAACAGGAGGTGGGTTCAAAAAGAGTGAATTAGTCGAGTTGCACAAGGGACAAAATCCGAATTTTGTGTAGTCGATATCGTTACCGCACCGCTCACATGTACACCATTGACAAGAGTTGTTCCCAGATAATTGTTTCCCACACCGGACGCAATGGACATAAAAATCCATAAAGAAAGATAGATAAGCAAGAAGAATATTTTTGGTGCAAAACTTTGAAAAAGAAATGCTTTTTATGATTTTTCAAATGTTTTTGGATTTTTGAAAATTTTTTACAAGAAAAATAACGTTCACAAGTGAACGGATCCCAAAATCCAACGCGTCACTCACAAAAAACCTTCGATCTTCACGAAAAGAGCCGGCAGCGGCGCCATTTTAATAACCATCTTATTGTGTGGGTTCTTTTATCGTTCTCGGTATCTCTTCGAATTGATTTCCGGTTAATTGTGTG
Source organism: Glebionis coronaria (assembly GCA_025667525.1). Taxonomy (NCBI): domain Eukaryota; kingdom Viridiplantae; phylum Streptophyta; class Magnoliopsida; order Asterales; family Asteraceae; genus Glebionis; species Glebionis coronaria. Next base: position 180,209,567 of record CM046879.1, read on the forward strand.
AGATTAGTTGTTCTTGGTGGAATAAAAAGGGAATGGTCGTTGTTTAAACTAATGAAAAGATAAAAACTTGAAACAAATAAAAATGAAGTAAAGACGGTAAAAGGAAACAATGAAAGATAAAAACTTGGTGAAAAGAAAATGACGAGAAATTTAAAAGGCAAATCAAAGTAAATGACTCAAATTAAAACTTAAACTAAAAGGAAAGCGAGTAAAAGTGCAAATAAAGAAAAAGGCGGGAAAAATAAAGTTTAAAACTTAAAACTGAAAAATTTAATGAAAGGCTATTCGGAATAATTATGTTATGCGGAATAAAAATAGAAAAGGCTACTCGGAATAAAAAGAGAAAAGAATGCTATGCGGAAAAATAAACTCTACTCGGAATAAATACTATTCGGAAAAAGCTCCTATGCGGAATAACGAGTATTCCGAATAAGGGGTCCTATTCGGAATAAATCTAACATTCCGAATAAGGGGTCCTATTCGGAATATTTAAACTTTCCGAATAGGGACTCCTATTCGGAATAATCAAACATTCCGAATAAGGACTCCTATTCGGAATAATGAGACTTTCCGAATAGGGAAATCCCATTCGGAATATTCCGCATAGAAATCCCTATTCGGAATATCCAACATTCCGCATAGGAGGATGAAAAGACAGTCTATTCGGAAAATCTGGGAAAGAACAGTAACAGTAACGAGATGCAGGGTATGAAGAACAAAGCACGAATTTGAGCAAATCTAATCAAAACAAACCAAAAGCTTAAACCAAAACAACCAATAAACATCAACTAACAATAATCAATCAAAATAAATCATCAAAACTAACAAATAAAGCTAAATCAATCAAAACCCACTTGATTGAAAATAAGAAAACTCAAGAACATGAACACAAAGATTAAGAACAAATTAAGCAAGAAAGGAAGAAGATGAATGATTAAAAGCTTAATTAAAAAGTAAAGATTCAATAACAAAAGCTTAAACACAAATTAATCTAGAGAGAGAAAGCATAAGTTTTTAGAGAGAGAAACTACCTACTCCTCATCTAATCCTAAAACTAAACTAAGACTAACCAACCCTCTCACATGATGTGAGGGTGGTATTTATAGGAGAGGGGAGAGGTTGGTGGCTTCCTCTTTCTTTCTTTCTTGGTCCTCAGTCTTTCAGTCTTTCAGTCTTCTTAAATTCTTCGACTTTTAAGACTTCGCCTCGGGATTTCTTTGAACTCGTCTTGTAATTTCCTCATAATTTGGACTTGAGTTCTTCGGCTTTATTAGTAAACTTCCGTCTTTTTGCACTCTTGATCTTTCGACTTCGTCTTTCGTCTTTTTCTTTGATAAAAGCCCGTGAAAGCCGTGTTTTCTCCACTTTTCACCTTTTCGTCCTAAATCACAACAAAAACACAAACCACGCATAATTCCGACATAAATGACATAAAATATACGTTTTGGCTCGGTTATTATTGTAATTAAGTGGTAAAAAGGATGGGTGTTTTCACACCTATCAGTGTACAATTATCATCCCCTTCACACGGTTCAGTATCTACTCGAACAGATTCGTGAAGATCTTACCTTCATAGAGGATCCCGAGCGAGTTCTTGACAGACAAGAATGCGCCATGAGGAAGAAGACGATTCCATTCGTCAAAATCCTTTAGAGGGATCATACCGAGCTGGAAGCCACTTGGGAACAGAGGAGTCTATTCGGGCTTCTTACCCTCATTTCATGTTTTGAATTCAGGTATGTTCCTCTTTCAGTTTACTTTATCTATAATTCGGGGATGAATTATTCTTTTTAGGGGGGAAGAGTTGTAAAACCCGCATACTTTTACCATGAACAGTAGACTTAGTAAACGTATGTACAAACTAAAATTTCCTTTTATAGCACGAACACGTGTCACGAATATTAATTATAGAAATTACATGCGTGTTATTACACGATAAGTATTAAGTACGTGATATTACACGATAATTATTAACCATAATAATTATAGTCACGAACATGAAATCATGACCGTTATAATCACGAACACGTAATTACGTATGTATTTATAATAATACAATAAATATCGTTTACGTACAAGTATTAGTTACTACACGAACAATTAATTACGACATAACACGAAAACGCTAATGTATGAACACATAAAATATTACACGAAAAACATACGGGTTTCCCCTCGTGGGCCCTTATAGCCGCGGACACCAAAGACAAGGGAGGGCCCAAGCCCAATTTGGTTTTAACTAAATTAAACAAAAGGTAAAAGCCATAAAATACCATCGTACTTATTAAGATATGCCGACTTTAAACACATACTAATTTATCTCGTGACTTTACCATTCTACTTTCAAATTTGTTCCGACTATACCAATATCAGTCGGAAATGACTATATTACCCTTTTAAATGACTAAAATACCCTTTGTCTTTTCATTTATTCTAAATCTCAGATCTCCAATGTAAAAAGTAGATCCATTTTCTATCCACCTTAAATCTGTTCATTCACAAGGTACAGTATAAGATAGTGAGATTCTTTTTAGGATTTCGTGTTGACACATCTTTGATCTCATCACACTTCCATAAATCTTTCTTAACTCAGCCACCAAACACATAAATTAACTAAACGATTATCCCAACTCATAAACTACCGTTTGTGGTTACTTCCAAATTAGTACTAAGTCACACATCACTTGTGTAGCATATGTTAATCTACAACGAAAATGGCAGTAGCATAATATGAACCGATATAAACCAAGCCATTACATGTTCTTCGTTCAAGCTTATTGATCGAATCAATAAAAGACAGTGGCTCCATGATCCTTGATAAGATCTCAGGTAGGATGGAGTAATTGATTATTCGATTTGAGTGTAATCAACGTACCAAGATTGATTATAATAAGATCATTGTTATAATCACACTTGATGTTCTAGAAGTAATAGCAGTCAAATGTGGGATGTAACGATGTGAATATAGAGTGGCCATTGGAGTTTTGAGATATAAAAAAGTCAAACTCTTTGTACTTCATAGTCCATTATCCATAGTAATGTTTAAAAACCATCAAATACAAAAAGACATGTAAAAAAAGAATCTGAGATCTAAGGATGATTTGTTTTACATTCGAGTCTTTCATCTAACTGTTGTTAGATGATGCATGAGACGAATAGGTTCATATATATAATATATTTGCAATTTCGCTTTGTATGAAGGCTGTCACTATCATACAAACCTGGAAAACCGAATCTTGCCTTTTTTATTCATATAATCGGGAGATTACCGGAGTTAAACTGCAAAACGGGCGAGATTTGGCAGCTGTTTGATTTTTCCATGGATAAGATATGCGAAAGAGACAAGGGCAATATAGTCATTTCCAGCTAATATTTGTGTAGTCGGAATGAATTTGAAAGTAGAGTACTATAGTCACGAGATTAATTAGTAAGTGTTTAAATTCGGCATATCCTAATAACTACGATTGTATTTTATATCTTTTACCCTTAATAAAAGAAAAAAACATGGTTTCATTCTACAGAGTTTTCTAAAAAAATAAAACCCTAGCCTCCCTTTTTTCCTTCTCCTTGTCGCCGGCTATAGCTCACCACCAAGGGGTGGTTGTTTAATCTTGGTGATTGAAAATCAAGTGTTAGTGTTCGTGTTTTGGTTCTCGTTTGATTCACGCATTCGGTAAATCCTTTAATCCTTTTCTTTTATTCTTTTTATTTAAATCAAGAACATATGAACATGGGGATCATAAAAACAAGTAAATAACATGTTAGAAATCATGGGAAAATAAAAAGAATGGAATTGGTTCGGGTTTGGTTTAGCCGACGCAAGAACCGAGAGCCTAAGCTCTCGGTGGTCGTTGTATCACCACCAACCGAGATCCTATGGTCTCGATGTGGGGCTGTGGTGTCTCGGCAGCAAGGATCAAGGACCCCGACGCAAGTCGAGGTGGCCTTGTGGTTTTCTTGATCTCGGCGCAGCAGCAAGAACACCACCGGTCAAAGACCAGTGGCTATTTTGGTCTAGCAGGGGGAACGCATGGCAGCAGCAGGGGACCACCGGCTAACTGTCGGTGGGAACCTTGTTGTTGTGGCAGTGGCTAGCCGAGGCAGGCCAAGGGCAACCACCGGCTTAAGCCGGTGGTGAAAATGAACCAGCAGTGGCAACCGGCTGAGCCGGTTAGCCACTGCTAAGGGGGTGTTTATTTTGGTCCGGTTCATGGGGAACTCGGTCTGGTTCACGTTAGGTCTAAATTAAAAACATGGGTTCAGTTCATGACTAATGTTTACAAGTTATTATTTTTACAAGTTATATTATTTTAGCAAGGAAAATTAAATTAATTAATTCATGACTAATAATTAGTTTAATTAAACATGGACTTAGGTTATTATTATTTAGTAATTAATACATGTTTTAACCTAAGTATTTTTATTATTAAATTTAGACAATAGTATTAATTAATTATTTGAAAAATAGACTATAATTAATTAATAAACATGAACTTAGTTTATAATTAATATAATATTAATACATATTTAACCTAAGTATTTTATACACCTTAATTTAATTAAATCATGCTTATATTTAATTAAATCGTATAACCTATAGTTTATTTAATTAACAAGATATTATTAATAAACTATACAAATAATTTCATGACTTATGATATTTAACCAGTAAACTTAAGCTTATATTATTAGCTTATTAATCCAGCTTATTTCTAAATATGGAAACTTTCTATTTTAGGAAACTTACTATTTTTGGAAACTTTCTATTTTTGGAAACTTTATATTTTTGGAAACTTTCTAGTTTAGAAAACCTGCTATTTTTAGAAAGATACTTATTATTACACAACAAGTATAATAATTCAAGAATACAAGTTAATACTTAACCAAAATACATAGAATACATGATAAATACAGTATACCATTAAAATCTGCAAAACAAGACAAGAACATATAAAACAAGCTAAGACATGATATAATCAGTTACGTACTCAGTAAACAGAATACTTATACATGTACCCTATTTATGTAGCATTAGTGAGATCGGAGTAGGCTTTCATCCTTTCGTCTTCTTCGTTCACTGGACACAAGGTACGGATTTTCCGTCCTTCAGTATGGACATTCTTTCCTTATAAGGATTCCGCGTTTGCACCAACTGTTTTCCCAGTATTCTTTTATATGTTTGATACTTATGTTAGAATAGTTGCCTAAGCCATATACATGCATGACCAGTGTCACCTAGTTATGGAGGTACCATAACCATAACACTGGAGGCACCAGTGTTATGACTTCCCCACGACGGAGTGATTGCTCGTGGCGTCCCTTTCAGTTATTTGGCCATTGTTATTATATTATCAGGTGGGGCGTATGGGTGCATCCTAGTTACATGTTTTTACAGGATTTTCATGGTGAATGCGATGTGTGCCTTGCATCCTTCACAAGGAGTTGATCCCTCCTATCCAGACTATTTAATTAGAGGCAACCCCTCTAATTGCATGACGAGGTCTCCCCTCCAAGTATTCATGCACGGTGGAACCTCATGACCTATATGGGCTATTGGCTAATTAATACAGATTTTTCATAAAAACAAAGTCTTTTCAAACTATAAAACCAGTTTTATGAACATGCTTATAGGTTACTTAGGACTTATACATTTCCGCTGCTATTAGTCTTTTATGCTTATGTTATTCCACGCTATACTTGTATATCCGTTCACTGTGCGTTATGGCTCAGCCGTTTTTCCTTTCATGTTCTCAAACGGCAGGTACTCAAGGGCGCTCGTAGACTTTAAGCGTATGTGCATATGGATTGGAAGCTATCTAGCCTTCTCTACTTTATGCATTTCATCATACATTTTGCTAATATTTCTTTGGACATTGTTTAGTCCTTTTCCTTTATAGTACTTATGTTTGTGTGTGATGAGCTTATACTTGGACTACCGATGTTTGTTTCTGGTATTTCCATTCATGGTCATTTATTTTTTAAGACATTTACATAGTATGCTTTGATGACACGCCATAATCATGCGTGACATTCCATTTACCAAAATGGGGTGTTACAAGCTCCTTTCTTCTCTAAGGCAGCTAATACCCATGGCTAAAGACCCTTTCAAAAGACCAACACTTGGTCTAACAAATAGTGGGCTCCTGTAGCAAACCCTAATTTAGCCGCTAACAGGAACAATCTATCCGCTGACAAGGCAAGACAAGCCGCTAACAACCCTAGATTTGGTATTTCTATGCCAAAACTAGCCGCTGTCAGCCCTTATGTTAGACCACATAATAAAAGATACTTGGTTAATAAGGGAAAAGGGTTTAAGGCATCATCCAGCTTAACTTGGAAACCTAAACAAGAGAAAAACTCTAATTTTAATGGTGTTACAATGACCTGCAATAGATTTAAATATCTTGAGAAAGTCATTACTAAACCCATTGGAAACAATTGGGTGTTTAAGACTCAAAGGGATGAACAGGGAGTTGTTACAAGGAATAAAGCCATTCTTGTTAAACAACTAGATAGATCTAAGCCTTCTAAGGCTTGGATCTCCAAAGAAAACTAATCTATTTTCTTTATATGCAAGGTATCCAAACACAGGTAAATGACTATGGATATTGGGACAGTGGATGCTCAAGGTACATGACAGGGAAAGAGGATTACTTATCAAATTTAACTCCTATTAGCAATGGTGATAATGAGTATTTTGGTGGAAGCTGTGGAACCATCTCAGGAAAAGGCACACTTATCACCAACAATTTGAATTTTGAGGAAGTTTTTCTGGTAAAAAACTTGCTTATAATCTGTTCAGTGTGTCACAAGTTTGTAACAACAAAAATAAGGTTCTCTTTACTGATACAGAATGTTTAGTGTTGAGTAAGAATTTTTTGTGTTGCCTGTTGAAGAGTTTATTGAATTTAGGACACCTAGACATAAGGACATGTATAATGTTAATCTAAATATTAAAATAAATAATTTTTCATGTCTTTATGGTAAGGATTCAGTAGATAAGAGTAATTTATGACGCAGAAGGTTAGAGCATTTAAACTTTAAAAATATGAATAGACTTGTTAGGCATGATCTAGTCAGAGGATTTCCCTCAAAAGCATTTGATAATGATCATAATTGTGTTGTGCATGCTTGAAAGGCAAGCAACATAAGGCCTCATTCAAGTCTAAGAGTGTGCATGCTAGTTCTAAACCATTACACCTGCTTCATATGGACTTGTTTGGTCCTACATCAGTTGATAGTCTTAATAATAAGTCTTATTGTTTTGTCATCACTGATGATCACTCTAGGTTTACATGGACTTTCTTTTTAAGCAAGAAGAGTGATACTGTTGAAACCTTAATCAATTTCATTAACCAAATAGAAAAGTAAGCAGGATATGAGGTGGATATCATTTGAAGTGATAATGGAGGTGAGTTTAAAAATCACATTTTATATGCCTTTTGTGACAAGAAAAGGGATTTCTAGGGAGTTTAGCACAACAAGAACTCCACAGCAAAATGGTGTAGCTGAAAGAAGGAATAGAACTCTCATAGAAGCAGCTAGAACCATGTTAGCAGATGCTAAGTTACCCATTTCTTTTTGGGCTGAGGCTGTTAGTACAACTTGTTATGTACAAAATAGGGCCTTAATCAATAAGTACCACAATAAAACCCCTTATGAGCTATTTTGGAAAAGAAAGCCCTTGATAGACTTCTTTAGACCCTTTGGATGCCATGTAGTAATTCTGAATACTAGTGACAACCTTGAAAATTTTAATTCAGAAGGTAACGAGGGATATTTTGTGGGATACTTTAAGAATACCAAAGGGTACAGGGTTTATAACAAGAAGGATAGGATTATCATAGAAAATATTCATGTTGACTTCTTGGAGAATAAACCTAGTGATCTTAGAACTGGACCTAATTGGTTATTTGATCTAGAACCCTTGTCTAGATCCATGAATTTTATGCCTGTTACTGGCCATGCAGATTTGGGAGCCACAAATACTAACAATGTAGGTATACAAGCCAATGAGGTCTCTGGATCACAAGCAGCTGAGAAAAATCCCTCTTTCAGTGTCTTGGAGATACCTTTTTGGAGTAAAGAATTTGCTGAAGCATCTGCTGCTGAGAAAAGAAAAGAGAGTAAGGAACAAGAAGAGCCAAAGAATAATACTGTCAAAAATACCTAAAACTCATTAGAAATATCCAAAACTTGCCGGAAATACCAAAAATTTGCTAAAAATGTCAATCCAATTTATCTCTGATTAATCCCGCCAAGAACGATTACAGGTTATAAGGTGGTCGACCGGGCGACTAGCGATTCACGATTCTTGCAACCTTGGTTTAAACCCTTTTCAAAATCAAAATTTTTAAATAACCTACCAGAGACCCATAACAGATTTTGAAGTCGAGTTGTATCATCAAAAGGTTCGTTTTTTTTAATTGTTGGATGCGGTGGTATTTGTGATTCTCTGGAGATGACGCAAGGAGGAAGGCGGCGATGATGGAAGGAGGAAGGAGACGAAGTGTAATTTAGATTAGGTTTATGCAATGAGTTAAATTAGGAAAGAGTCCGAATATATTTTTTTTTACCGAAGAAATAGGAAGCATGCCTAACGAGTTAAATGGGTTATAATTCAAAACGAAGAAATTTGTTTAATTTTTGTAATGTATTTTTTTAATGTTTTGTAATGTATTTTATTTTTGTATTGTAATTTAATGAATAAAATCTGTTTAAGAGGCTTTATGAAAAATTATGGGGTTGATGAGAAAAGTGATGTTATTTCATGGTATGATAGTGATTTTATGAAGTGTTGGTATTATTTTGTAAAAACTGATATGGCTTTAATAAGTTAGTGAAAAAATGTTGTTACGATGTTACATTATCTAGCCCTGTAATAAAAGTGGAAAATGATTTATCCTCCTACTTGATATGCCTACATATCTTCCTACTTTTATGATTATAATAAATGGATTGATTATTGGATGAAATTAAAAAAAAGAGTTAGTGAATTACATATGTTTTAATTTAATGTGGGTAGAAAGATAAGTAAAAGGATATTGTAGGAGGATTTAGCATTGCTCAATAAAAGTTGTTAATGATGATGGTGGCATCACTTTTTCGATATTATGATATTACTCTATGACACTTTCGGCTCTTAGTCTTGAGGTCAAATTAAGATCTAAGAGCGAGGCCAAATGTTTCTCATTCGGGTATTCGAAAGACCTCGCCACGTCAAGTCCGAAGGAATTACTCACATTTAACCTAGCAGCACCAACAAATTTTTTTTTTTGAAAAGCAAACTTAGATAAAAAGCCAAACAATAATGATACAAGGAGAGTCAAGCAAGAAACTTGACACAAACCCGAACCCACACTCTACACCAACAAAAGAATGGAGGAGCAAGCATTAAACAATAAAAGTGAAGCAAAATTCGAGAAAACAATAATTAATTTGTTTTTTTAATGACAAAACGTGCATTGAGACATGGTTGAGGGGTGCATGTTGAGAAGAAGAATGGAATAAAATCATAGGATTCATTTAGTACATATGTTGTTTTATAAAGACATGGTAACGTTATTCCCTCACATTCAAATTTCAAACATGTCTTTCATTATCTCCTCCTTTATGCTCCTCCTCTTCTTCACCACCATTACCACTGCCCAACAACCACCTTTAGCAACACCATCACCACCATTGACAGCACCTTCACCACCATTGACAACACCTTCACCACCACTAGCAGTAGCAACACCACCACCAGCAGTAGCAACACCACCTCCACCACCCCCGGTCTCGGACAGCTGCAACGGCATTTTCCTATCTTACACCTACACCTCCGGGGCCAAAATCGCACCCGACACCTCACCCGACACTTCCAAACAGCCTTACAAGTTCAAATCATCTCTATTAGTCCTCAACAACGCTGCGGAAGACCTTAAGTCATGGCGGGTATTTGTTGGTTTCCAGCATAATGAGTATTTAGTCTCTGCGTCAAATGCTGTCATTGCTGATGGCTCAGCTACGCTTCCTGGCCCCGTTGGGAACGGGACCGTTTTTGCAGGCTTTCCTAATGCCGATTTGAAGACTGCTATTGAGACTGCTGGTGATTTTAATCAGATGGCGGTCAGGGTTCAGTTTGTTGGGACGCAGTTTGGGATCGGGTTGTTGGATGTTCCTATGCCCAGTGAGATTTCTCTTGTTAATGATGGCTTTCTTTGTCCTGCGCCCGATATGCAAGGTATATAGTCATTCATTCTTGGAATTTTAATAATTAGTTATACGTACGGAAGTTTGATACAATTGTTCATGTATTTTATTACGAGAAACGATTCAAAGACCAACATGTATGAGTAATTTTATGCCTAAACATGTGCGGCAACATTTTGTTCCACTTCTTCATGAACCAATAAAACATTCACAAACACGTTTAGGCTTAAAATTAGTCATACTTTTAGGCCTCGTATAATTTTTCTACGGGTATATAGTTTTACAGATACAATCAAGTCAATTGCGATTACTATTAGACAGTATTATCTTAGTTGGCCCAAGCATGATTGTTGGCTAACAAATAAAACACTAACAGAGAGGTTTAGGCATAAAATTTGTCATCTTTTAAGGTCTCCAATAATTTCTCTATCAGTATATAGTTTTACAGATACAATTACGTCAATTGTGATTAGGATTGGATAGTATTATGTTAGTTGGCTCGAGCCTAATTTTTGGCCTTAAGGCCAACTAATATGGAATAATTATTTGCTTGATTTTTCAAGAATCCAAACTTATAAGCAGTTTTTAATAAGTTGATACCTGCATTTTCGAGAAACAATAAGCAGTCTCTTAATCTAAGCCTGTTAGTAAAATGGATTTAGTTGAAAATTTCTTAAGAGTTATTCCCTTTTTGGGTCGTATTACATTCTCTGACACAATACGCAAATCCAAACATTATTCTCTGAACTACTTATCTTTAAGCCGCAGAACTTAAAAGTTAAGCAAACACAAACACCCTCTAAGAAAATAAAAAGTTGACGTCGCAATAAATTTATTCGATAGTAGATATATGACGTTTATGACCAAAAGATGTCAGAAGTTTTGTTTTGATATGTTTGATAAATTTTCATGAGATCTTGTACATTTGATTCGTAACTTATGATTCAGTTGGGGTCTAATTACAAGATTGAATGTCTTTAGTTAGCAGGATTAGCAAATCGTCTTAAATAAAGATAATGAACTACTAGAATATTTAGAATTTTATAAAATAGATACTAGTTTGATCCTTAGTGTTTGGATGCACGTTATGAAAGTACTAGAATATTTAGAATTTTATAAAATAGATATCTTTGAGTCAGAGAGTTTACTTTGGTTTAAACTGATTCATTATTTGATAATCAATAAATTTATGTTTAAGAAATGCTTTTATTCGAGTGTTAGATAGAACAGTACAATACAGAATGTTTTGTGTTTAAGTCAAGTTATAGTGCAAAACAAATGAGAAACTAAAAACTGATGTGTTTTCGGTTTATTAATCTGCCAGGGACTAGAATAATGAATGTTTGCTGTACCAAAGACCCAAATGCTGTCATAAACACAACCACGGATGACATATATCTTCCACGCCAAAACGGTGACCTCACAATTATGTATGATGTGATCAGAACCTATGAATCCAACTACTGGGCTGGGGTCACTATTGAGAACCACAATGCTCTAGGCCGGCTGGATAACTGGAACTTAACATGGGACTGGATGCGTGATGAGTTCATTGCAGACATAAAAGGTGCTTATCCATACACTCGAGACTCATCTAGTTGTGTGTTTGGCCCACAGGGCGTGTATTACCAAAACCTGGATTTCTCAACCGTTTTGAACTGTGAAAGACGACCAACTTTAATTGATTTACCCCTCGAGATGACCAACAACACTCAGCTTGGAATGATCCCGTTTTGTTGCCGTAATGGTACAATCTTGCCACCAACAATTGACCCGAGCAAGTCAAAGTCAGCGTTTCAGATACTAGTATACAAAATGCCACCAGATATTAACAGATCTGATCTTATTCCACCACAAAACTTTAAAATAAGTGGTCGGTTAAACCCTGATTATACGTGTGGCCCACCAGTAAGGGTCAGCCCTAGTGTGTTCCCGGACCCTAGTGGCCTTCCTGGTTCGACTGCAATAACAAGCTGGCAAGTGGTGTGTAATATAACACAAGCTAAATGGTCAAAACCACGATGTTGTGTGACTTTCTCGGCGTATTACAATGAGTCCATCATACCGTGCCCGACTTGTGCATGTGGTTGTTCTGGTACAAGCCCCACAGTATGTAGTACAACTTCACCAGCGTTATTTCTTCCATCTCAGGCTCTTTTGGTCCCATTTGAGAACCGAACCTCACTTGCTACTGCTTGGGCTAACATCAAACACCGACCCGTACCAAACCCATTGCCCTGTTCGGACCACTGTGGGGTGAGTATAAATTGGCACTTGCTTACAGATTATCGTAATGGGTGGTCTTCTCGACTCACAGTTTTCAACTGGGAAGATGCTCCTTTTCCAGATTGGTTTGTCGCAGTTCAAAATGACAAATTTAACGCTGGGTACGAAAAAGCATATTCATTCAACGGGACGACTCTTGAGGTAAATGGAAAGAACAACACCATTATAATGCAGGGTCTGCCTGGACTAAACTATCTCGTGGGGGAAGTAGATGGACCTAACCCACAAAGTGACCCAAGGGTACCCGGGAAACAACAGTCGGTTATCTCATTCACGAAGAAGAATGTGCCCGGGATGAACATAGTAGGTGGTGACGGGTTTCCAACCAAAGTTTTCTTCAATGGGGAAGAATGCGCACTTCCAGGAATAATCCCCATAAGTGATTCCAACAGTAAGAACTCCAACGTGCTATTTTCTGTTCTTGCTATCATCGTCTTGATGTTAATGCACCATTGATTGATTTTTTAGATTTTTCGTTCTATTAACTTTTAATTGATAATACGAATTTTGCTGTATAGATGTACCGATATGTAATACGTTTTATATGGGCCGAATGGTATTTTGGTCCCCTTTTTAGAACTTATGTATTATTCTTTTGTTAAGAATATGTGAAATGTGAGCTCACAGGAGCATTCTTGTTGATTGATTAAGACCGATAAACGTCTTCAAAAGTACTACGACGGTCAAGCCTTCCAGAATTTCGACTTATTTTTTAAGTGTTTTGTTTAGAAAATGCAGAATTTACTCTTTCGAATAATTACTAGTTTACTACTAAAACACACCACGAAGTAATAACAAACGGAAATTGCATCATTAAAGATAATCAGGAATACTTCATCTAATAAGCAAAAAACATAAATCGCACAATCAAATAGTAAAGACAATCCATTCAACCAAAAATAATCTAAAACCTTCAAAACTCTGCAGAGCCCCAAAATCTGATTCAAAAAGTAACCATGAATTTTACAAAATTTTCATTATTTACCAAAAAAAAAACCTCAAACTCTTGTCATCATTTAACATGATTAAAGAAGCTATCAATAAGCTGAAAGTAGACTCAGAGAGTTGAAGCCCAAAGTATACGTCTTAATTACGGCTGGAGATCATCTAATGAATACGGAGTCGTTTCCGCATGCCCAGCGCCTTGTTGCTGCTTAACCTATGGCAGAAAAGAAAAGAGAAATTGATAAGGACAGGCTTTAAACCTTGTGGTTATCTTACAAATATATTAAGCACAAAGTATCACTATAACTAACCTGTCTAAGGAATGTGAGAAATTCCTCTTGGCTGTATCCTCCAGGAGTAGTACCTTGTAAACCGGAATGATGAGGTATATTCTGATTTGGATTATTTGGAAGAGTGTAACATGGAACATACCCTTCATTCTGGAGTGTGGACGTAGACAATAGGGAAAAATCTCCCGAACTGTTCCTGACAAGAAAATTATTCCCAGTTGACTCTGTTCTATGATTAGCCATTTTGACGAACGAGGTCGGTTGTAAGACTGGCGGATTGTTGATCATTCCATTGGGTAAAATGGGCACTCTGGAAGCAGGATTATGAGTTACAGGAATCATAGTTGGACTATTCGTGCCCGTAAAAGAATGGTGCAAACCTGCAGGCTGCTTTGGCCCCATATTTGTGGGAGTCCCATTAAGGATGTTTATCTGGTTGTTAATATTACTACTATGCCCATGCGGGTTTTGGACTTGACCATATGTGACTATCTGGTTTGGTAAGCTAAAACTGCGTTGTTGGTCAATCTGGGGCAAAGAAACGGGAGATTTCAAGTTAGCTGACATATCAAGAGCCACGGGCTGGCGAGCTGCAAGACTTTGAGCAGGAACGATGTGACCGCTGGCTACAAGAGCTTGAAATTCTTGCTCGCCAACTGATATTGACCTGTAGCTAGCACCCGGGTTCGACAAGATGCTATTGGGGTCTGATTCATGTTCTTTATGGATCCTTTTAAGGTATAACCGATATTTCTGCCACAAATTAAAGTTGTTAGAGATATCCAAAAGATGATAAATGGAAAGAAAGAAACCAACGAAAACAAGCAAATTATACAAAATACAGTCATATTTTATTTTAAAGCTATAGTCAACACATACATAGTCACATAGTAATCACACAGATTATGCTAAATCGTACAGTTCCCGGTTTTAATAGAATTTTCCCTTTTACTGGGAATGTAGAATGCAGATGCCGATATGAAACTTTTTATACAAACCTTTCCACTTGACGTAATTAGAGTTGGTAAAATGGACGTGTTATTTGATTTGGTAACAAGTGAAATAAATTTTAGACCTGAAGATGGCTCGCAATATTTTCTCTTGATAATCCAGGAATGTTCATCAGTTCTAAAATTTTCTTCGGGACAGCCTCTGCGTATATACAAGAGATATAAGAACATGAATGACATATTCGTAAATTGTTAATGCCTTATTAAAAAAAATTAGATATCTTATAAGAACTTCATACTTTCGTATCCAATCTGATTAACGGCTGTAACGAACTGCGAATGAAGATCCTGAGTCCAAACAACACGAGGCTTCTTTACCGAAAAAGAATCACCTAGTTCCTCACTTTCATCATCACCATCATCATTGTCTTTCCTTCTCTTAATCCCATTTTGCTCATTATTTGCAGAAGATTTGTCAGGACTTTCAGGCTGTTTCTGCTGATAGACACTACTAACCAAACTTGCTCCCAAACTTGCTGATGGCTCACGATCTTTCCGCACTTCATTCTTTTTTCGAATCACGTGCTGCCATATGTTACGTAATGGCTCCATGCCCACAGGCTTTATTAAATAGTCACACGCCCCGTGAAGAACACCCTTCATTACTGCACTCAACTTCTCGTCAGCTGACATCACTGAAAATTTTGATCAACATGAACCTTGTTACGAAAGAATTCCAATTTTGTGTGATATGCAGAGTCAAAATTAAAATGTAATAGGGTGCCATAAACTAAGCATGTGTAGGGGTGTTCATAGTTCAGGTAAAACAAATTACACACCAACTGTGCAATCCAATTTAAAAATTAGGATGATTTGGTTGGGTAACTTGTGTGCAGAATAACCTAGTGCCCTGGTTAAGCCAAACCCATCGGACGAAAACTCTACTAAGCTTGTTAGCTTTGTAACCTATCATTCATGTGGCACATGTTCCACACATGTGCTCAACTATGAAAACCAATTACAGTATACAAACAATGATCATGGCTTAATAAATCACACAAGTTAAATTCAACAAAACTTACTGATAACAGGAATATCCATCTCAAGCCCAATGCTTGCAAGCAGTTTAAATCCATCCATATCAGGCATATGAACATCACTTAGCACCACGTCGTACCCATTCTTATCTCTCCGTAACATTGATAAAGCTTCCTCAGCTCTAGTACATGTAGTCACTGCATAACAAAAAAATCGGGTAATTATTTACTTAAAACCATAACTAAATTTCATAACACATAAGTGAGACATATGCATGCTATTTTACTGCGTTCTTTGGAAAATAAGCAAATAAGCACGTTCGTATCGCCGGAAAGGCAAGGCTCATGGTTTTAGGAGGCCCTAGGCAATAACAAAAAAGAGGCCCACCCCTTGAGCCACCCAAGTCAAGGCGTGAAGTTTGCAATCGAAAAGCTATGATATGTAATGTAGGTACCTTTATATTTGCATGTTTCTAACATCTTTTTTAATATGAGGAGACTAGTTGGGTCATCATCAACAGCAAGGACGCGTAAGCCATCGGGAAAGACAGAAACCTTAACCCCATCATCATCATGCGACTGTTTAGTTACTAGATTTTCAAGCTCCATATTTTTCTTGGAAAAAAATATATCGTAAAAGAGTTAAAACTCATACAATAGATACTTCTTGTGACTTATATACTCGTCTAAGATTTTATTTATGGATCTGATTGTGTATTAATGGGTACGATTTTATTTTTTGCCACTTATATAGTTTTCTTGTTGATTTGGAAAGTATATATTCGTGATTTATATAATATATGAATAAAAACGCAAATTAGATTTTATAAAAGGACATGAATGTGTTATTTAGAGCTACGATCTTATTATTTTTGGTTAACTTTATCTAAAAGAACTAGAAATTCATTTTATTTGGAAAATATATTCGTACAGGACGGATCCAGTTCATGATGTACGGAGTAATTATTTTGTTATTACATAATTTTAGGTTTATATTTATTACCTTAATACGAAGTTATAGAATATATATCCCAAATAGCTTACGCAAGTCAACGATGACGTACAATTGCAAATAGAGAAACAAATTTACATAGAATCTTTAAAGATCTTATACTTTATTTATTTTAGAGTAAACTACGTACGTTTTTAGTCGAGTTCTTTGGCTATGTTTGGTACCAAGCGTTTAAGAGCGTTTTAGAGCAACTAGCGGCAAACGACTAACAGATTAAATATAATACTTGTTTGGTAAAGAGCGACTAGCGGTTGAATTATGTGTAAATGCTCTTACTCAAAATGCTTTAACAACAAGCATTTTAATCTAACCGCTAGCGTTTTGATTTTTAAATTACATATATGCCCCTTCTCTTTATTTAAAGAATATTTATATTAATGTGTACATGTCCTTCTAAGTAATTTTACAGTTTATAATTACTGTTACTGCTACGTTTACCAAACACTTTATTTAACAAACAGCTACTGCTTACTGTTTCTACTAACTGCTACTGCTTACTGCTTATTGTTTCTGCTCATACAACTGCTTACTGCTACGTGTTGCCAAACAAAGCCTTAACGGACGTTGGTACAATGGACTTTGATCGTGTCACTTTGTGCTTAGCTATTTAGTTTTTATAAAAGGCTTCAAGGCATCAGTTAGGTTTTAGTAGAGTTTTGGTAAAGGTTTAAAAAAGTTACCTACAAAATGAAGTGTATTTTGTGTCAATCACATTTTATTATATTTTTTCTTTTTTTTTTCAATATCCACTATTCATTTATTACATCATTTTGTGAATACTTTTTTGTGAACCTTTTGTAGTTCCAACAAATTTTTTTTTATTTTCGTGATTTGTCGGGTCTTTCATTTTCATTCCTTTCTTCAAAAATTTTATGAAGTTTCTTTAAAGTTCGACGACCCATGTCGCTTTAGTCCAAACTTTAGTACAAGTTCGACGACCCATGTGTTTTTGGGACAGCTAGCTTTTCTTAAGCTTTTAGGAGCTTTTCACTTTAAAAAGCTATTGTTATCGGTGGCACTGTGCCCAAAATTCTAAAAAACTTAGAAAAAGTCTCGTATGTGTGACATGTGAGGTGTGACTTTCACGTTACACAACAGAAGGTCCCAAAACGCGCATAAAGTGCTTATTAGTATTGCTTGTAGATGACGAGCATTTTTTATCAACTTAAATAAAGCCTACCTATTGCTGATTCTCTAATAAACAACTTAAAGTGATAGTACTTGTTAAATTATTTTTTATCAACTTAAATGCTTATTAGTCACATTAACATATCCTAAAAATAAGCCTAAAATAACCTAATAATTATAAAAATAAGCCTAAAATCTTAATCTTATTTATTATCAACTTAAATAAAGCCTAAAAAAAATAAGCCTAAATAATCTAATAAACAAAAAAATAAGCCTAAAATCTTAAAAAAAAATACCTCAACTAAAATAAGCATTATAAACTCAAAAATAAGCATTAAAAAAATGAAAAAAAAGAATCAAAAGGCTTACCTCGAGCCAACCCATCTTTAGAAGCTGCTACTTTTTCCATTAAACACATAGGTCAGAGATCGATTATTAGGGATAAATCGCTAATGGAGATCAATGATTAGGGTTTCAATCGGAAATGGGGTTTTAATCGGAAATGAAGATCGATGATTGGGTTGATAGGAGATGATTAGGGGTGATCGGAGATGATTGGTGGTGGCGGCGTTGATTGGCGGTGGCGGCGTTTATTGGTGGTGGCGGTGTCGGTGTTGATTGGTGGTTGCAGTTAGGGTTTATATATATATATATATATATATATATATATATATATATATATATATATATATATATATATATATATATATATATATATATATATATATATATATATATATATATATATCTTTATATTATATATAACAGGAGGGAAATGCCACATAAGCAGTCATTAAATCCATATCATCACTTTCTTTTTTCACAATTTTCGAATTTTAATAAAAAGTTGCTCATACTAAGATTCGAACCTTCGACCTCCAGTCAATGAACATATAGCTTCAATCATTGGACCAACCCAATACTTCTGACATCCAACAACAAAACTTATTTGATATACAATAACTTATTGAGGTATTATAATGCATATCTTTAACACCTACCAGAAAAAGAAAACATACGTACATAAAAAGCACGCATTCTCTCATAAACCCTAACGAGTAAAAAAAATTTCTTTTATTTTGCAGGTAAGTTTTTATGGCTTTGATTCATGTTTGGTGATTTATGAAACACAACGTATTGCAGGTAAGTTTTTATGAATTTGATTCATGTATTGTTGATTCCTGAAACACATAAAAAAAATCACGGATTCTTCTCATAAACCTAACGAGCCGTTTTTTTCTTTTATTTTGCAGGTACATTTTATGACTTTGTTTTATGTATTGTTGATTTCTGATCAATGTTTTTGGTTAATATACTTGGATCTAATATATAATCTAAAAGCCACAACAAAACAAGTATTCATCTTCTTCTCAGATCCATAATATAGGTTTGACAAATATGATCTATTAACAGTAAATATAATCCATAATAAAAGTGTGTTTTATTTTTTATAATTTTTGTATGTATATGGTTGTTTGGGATTGCTCATTGTAACTGTTATCAGCAATCTTTTATACCATTACTAAATAGCTTCTTTGTTATAAGACACAAACCACCCTATTTATGTGTCCTTTTTAGGTGTTCTTTAGTATGAATTTGAACATAGTATAAATACTTATAGTTTGTATTTAGTGATTTAGCTTGCATATAGCAACAATGGATACATCAATTTAACGACTTACGGTTTATATTCTTAAATACATACTGTCCTATTTGTTCAAAACCATTTTGTGATGGGTTAAGGGTGATAATTTATCTTTTGTTTTTTGAATGACCTATTTTTATTAAAAATACACGTCCCTTAAATAATAGTATGTAATTACTCTATAGTTATGTGGATTTTCTATGCTATAACTACCACGTGATATGGATAAAGCGGCGTATCAAATCTAACGATACTGTTGTTGGACGCGTCAATGCAGAAGTTGTAATAGGCATGGTAAAATCTTTAACTTTTTGTACACTATCTTACATCATCAATACTTTGCACGTAAATGGACTGTTTGTGTATCTACAATACCCTTTTACATCCTGTAGAGAAAGAATTTATTACGAGAGATGAGTTCATAATCAAGCATATACTTGACAGCGGATGATAAAAGGGAGCTGAAAAAAGATTAATTAAATAGAAAACATCAGTTATATAGATCATAAATGTATCGATTGCGAGCAGATATTCCGAATTTATTTGAAAAAGCTCAAACTTGCTAACGAACCATCTTACTTCTCTTAGATACTTGATGCTCTTACTTCAGGATTTTATGGAGCTGATATAGCCTCAATTGCTGCAACGGGTGAGTAGAGGAAGATAACCCATTGACCATTTTGACGAGCCATCGATAGGATTATTGGTGGGCTTGGATGAAGAACAAGGTAACATAAAGAAATATCCAAATATCTTTTTTCAGACCTGATTAATGTGCCTTATACTTAGATGTTACAATTTTGACCATTTGCTTAGGCTATGTCAAGATGGTGGCCCTGCCAGAGTTACACTAAAAAAATTGTTAATGTATTGATCAGACCATCATAGAGTCGGACAAGACTAGGAGAAGAAGGTACCTTTTTTTAACTTTCTTTCATTTAAACATTCTATGGATCCTACCCTTCAGAATGATATGAATTTAAGTAAGTTTTCATTTTCTAATATTAGCCTAAGTTGCAAGCATCTGAATCACTATTGTATCCTATTTAAATCATTGAGCTCATTACTAATTAAAAAGAGTGCTTAGCTTTATATTCCTACATTATTGATAGTTCAAATCAGATAGTCAAAAGTATTGAACCAATGGGCAACCAAACCACACTTTATTGTTTCTACTTGCTTTAATTAAAACTGTTAATATGGAAGCTGCTAAAGTGTGTGAAGTTTTGCTTCTCTTTGGTTCATCAGTAATGTAGCTTCAATCCATTTACTTATGAATGGGTTTTCATGTTAATATGTTTTTGATTGCAGATTTGCACCGACGATTTACTCGGCAAACCTTTAAGTTAACTAAAGTTATGTGGTTTTTATTATGTAGTAACGAGTAAACACAAACATGTATGTACAATTATCATTAAATTGCTTATCACCCTTAAGTTCCCTACATTTCCGGAGTACATTTTGATCTTCTAATGTAGGATATTCATGAGGTGAGATTTTGTTTCAGTTTCACGTCTTCAACCGATGATTATGATTAGATTTTTCAGGAAGTATCAAAGTTGAGACACAAATTAAGTCCAAGACACATGAAAGGTGGAAGATTATAGAGGATATTGGTCAAGGCTGACTGCAACCTCAAAATATGCGACAAGGTCTGTTTTGTTGTGTTCAGATTTACTCTATCTCTTTTAAATGTCTGAGCTTCTGAATTTTGTTTTAAAAGAATGTGATAGAGTCATTCATAACGATCAGATTCATATTCTATCTAGAGTAAGTAAATTTACTGAAGTTCTTAGAAAATCATTCTTTGGCAACTCGTGATGGCTATGATATTATGCATTGCACCAAATTCTGGATCTTGTGAGCATAGTATTAACACTTTATGATACCCTGAAGTACAACATTTCTTTTGCTCCTCATTTGTTCCTTTTTCTTTAATACCCATGATCTTCTCTTGCCTTTCATTTTCATTTTTTGCTCTTTTCGCTTCCTGTTCCTATCTGAAATACCCACTTGCAGAATGGATGGAAAAACACTTAGCGTAGTGACATAACTATGCCCGTTCGAAAGCGTTGGCTGACCCCGCCTGTATTGCCACTGTTAGGTATTTGTTTGTCTTGAGAGAACACCATATTTCTAGATCCGTGAGCTCGGAATTGTAAAGAGCGTCTGTGATATCTCAGGGGGTTAAAATTGTGTTAAAAATGTAGTGATATTGGTAATTTATGGTTGTGTTGGGGTTTTAAGTTACAGGGAATCAAAAGTATACTTTGAGTGAGTTTAAATGTGTACGAGTTAATCATATTTTCGATAATTATTTGTAGATTAAGAGGTGTGACTGGGGTAGCTTATCGGCTAAAGCTTTCTTACACGACACACATTTTAATCGGTGAGTGTTCATTTGCTTGAAAGGTCAAGCCTGAATTCCCATTTGTTGTTTTTGTTTAAATATATTCCTTTGATTACTTTTTTGTAGTTTTCCACACTTCAAATGACAGTTATTTTGTGTAATCTACGTGCAGTCCCGGACGCCCGCTTGGAAGTTCGAACTTGGTGGCTGAAAGGAGAACAACCGCTATCATCACAAGCGAAAGAGATATTGAATATATAATCAAAAATTGTGGCAAGATGTAACATGGGGCATTTATTTTCTTATATGGCCCAAACAAATATGAGCAGAATGCATTAAACTAAACTCGCAACTGTTGGTGAGTACCCTATTGTATGGTTCTCAAACTTTTGACGTTCTGGTCATAAAGAAACAATCTCACATGTGCAGGCTCACCTTTAACAAACTTTAATTATATGTAAAATTATTGACTTATAAACTTAATTTGAATGCATTGGCTGATCTACAAATATGCATCTCTGTGTGTGCAGTAATCTGTTACGTTGCAGGTTCCATTTTTGACCCGTTCACAA
Organism: Glebionis coronaria; assembly: GCA_025667525.1. Lineage (NCBI taxonomy): Eukaryota > Viridiplantae > Streptophyta > Magnoliopsida > Asterales > Asteraceae > Glebionis > Glebionis coronaria. Next base: position 180,231,976 of record CM046879.1, read on the forward strand.
ATCAATGGATCAATTTGGTTATATATTCTTGCTTAAAGGGGAAATGGTAAAATGCGTCAGTCTTCCGAGAATATAGAAGGTTTACAAGATAAGCTTCAGCTGCCTCTTGAATTGCCAACACATCATGAGATTGGAACCTCAAATCAGTCTGCAAGCAAAACACAAACAACACAAACATTAACCACAAATTGTTGCCTGAGTTAGCACCGAACTGTTGTAGTCTTTGAACAACCATATGCGTCAAAGTGATTAATAGCGAGAATGATCAATTGAATGAGTATCGGTGATGACGAAGAAAGAAATCACGTTTCGAGCAGGTATGTATTTAGTGACATACTCCCAATTTCACATCTATGTTAAATTCTCATTCTGAAGAGTTTAGTTTATGGAGCTAACAACTGCACATTAACTTTTTTACATTTTATTTATTTCAAAAGCATGTCTTTAGATCGATTTAGAACGGGGTTTTATCAGACTCCTCACAATATAGTTGGCAATTTTGACCCGTTTAGCAGTGAGTGGGTTGATTCGGATTATATTATATCTGTAACAAGGCACATAGGCAGAATGAACAAGTTCAACTACATTTTTTATCTCACCTAACCACATACTTCTATATTATTCCACCTTTAACTCACATATAATTAGAGTCTATAGGTTACTTAGTTTACTGGTCAAAGCATTTTTTGATAACTTAGTATGCATCTAATTGCTTTTTATAGTGTATTAATATTCCTCCAACTGAATGTGTCTTGGATCAACCTTCTTGAAGCGATAACTTGGTTAGTGCCTTGAGAGTTGCAACAACAAAGGATCTTTTGAATATTATCCATCACAAGTTTCAACACCATCACAACTACAAATGAGTGTTGAAACTTATGTCCTGCGTGGACTGATCCATGGCCATACCAGATATTTATGCAACAAGATGTGAAATTAAGGTAACATTAAAATAATTTTTGGACTTATGCTCGCTGCTCAACACCTACTTGATATTCCATGTATAGATGAATGCGTCACAATCGTCAACACTAATCCTTCATGGAAATGCTATACAGAAATCAGATCCTCTCAGCATGGTGCAACATAAGATTTTTATAGAGAAATTACGCAATAGTATTCAATGTTCAAGTAAGATCGAATTAGCATGTAATCATATTTTTCTTACTGATGTGAACAGTAATATGGTGTTTGAATGCAGTTAGTTATTAACATAATTATATATTACGCTTACACATAAAAAAATCCTGACACAAATACACTAACGATTCAGCTTTGATCAAATTTGCTTTTGGACGCCCAAGATCTACACTTGATATGACTTTATGCAACTCTTTATAAGTATAGAATAACTATACTTATCTTTACAAATGTATAAAGCCTCATGTTTAGCATTCTGTATATCTTCTATGGTCTATCAAAACGAGAACAAAAATAATTCAGGAGTAGCTGTATTAACTATGTTGGTTCACTTACACGTAGAGGAGAGTATGTTGTATTATTCATGTTAGAGGCATGTGTTGAACTTTGGTCTTATATCATTAGCGTAACGCCTCCAAAGTCTAAGGTAATGGAGTAACCGGATATTCCTCGGACTTGAAAAAGGTAAAACGCCATTCTTTCCTCGGGACTTCCTCTTCCGTGGCTTACCCTCAAAGACATCTTCCCAGTCCTCACTTCCATCATCCGCATCCCCAATGCTGACATCGTCATCACTCGCCTTATCATCAGTCACCTCATCATCATCATCATCATCCATGTAAGTTGGAAACTTCATACCATCATCGTCACTAGAAGCACACCCATTATTTTCTACTACTGATAATCTTATTCTAATTAACAACAAAGCTTAATTGTTTTCACAACACATAAACCAACATCTTAGAAGATTTTTAACACGAATAGATTGCGGTCATGTTTGTTTAAGATGCAAATTCTCATTATGTTATCCACTTTCTCTAAAATATTATTTTTGGAGCAGGTTATATTGTCCACAAACATTCCATATACTTCTGTAGCAAACTAACAATACCAAAAGTTGCCAATGTGATTGATCCATGCAGATCTCTACAAGTTTACTGGGATGTAAATAGAAAAAATTAATCATCGGATATTGTTTGGGTTTCTATATCTAGGTAATTACTAAAACTTACCCGTTCTTACTAGATGTGACATTTTCATATATTTTAGTATGCAAGGTCGGTCAGGGAGATGGTTAGCTTTAACCAACTGGCTTAGCTCAACCTTCTGCCTATCAAGTAATTAGTGGACATTTTCATATATTTTCCTTATACCTGTTATGATAGTAATTAGTTTAAAATGGGTCGGCTTATATGTGGACACTCATTTACAGGCGCATAATTGTCATTTTCGTGGTCATCACTGTAAAGTATATCTTATATGTTATTGGAGAGTCCTTAGGCCCTAATTTGAATGATCTTTTGTTGCTTTAACCCAGTTGGTGTTAAAGGGGCTGTATGAGATTGCTAACTTAACCTGTTACGGGTTATTTAGGAGTACCAAATGACACTGTTATTGGTTGTATGGGATTGTCTTGAAATTCCAATTGACATCGGCTGGGATAGTTATCTCAGGTATCGTTACCAAATGTTGGCAAACGTGAGTCTTCCATTTCTCGAATGAATCATCTGTTTCCTTTAAATTGTTTTTTAAATTATTAGTAGTAGTTTTTTGTTAGAGACCCAAAACTACGACTTGCATTTGCTGAAATCACCGTCACCTTAAAGCTGCTCCGGTATACAAGTTCTAAAGCGAGCAGAGAGTATACGAGTTTTGCTGCAAAACTGACTGAAAATATCAACCATCAAGTACTGTAAAGGTAATAATGATGACCCATTTGGATCAATTAAGGAAAATGGATTTAGTTTTGGGCCAACACGGTTGTTAACTTCAGGTGCGAGTTAAGAAAATGGTAGTCAGGCAAGCCAATCTTCAAGCTCGAGTCGATCAACATGATGGATTGGTCAAGATAATTAGGATTAAAGAGTCGCATACATCCAGGCATACACAGTATCTATACAGTAGTCTAGGCCGTTTCTCTATACCCTTGTGGGAAGAAAGCTTTTTATATTATATTTTTGATCCGAGCTTCTGCTGGAAAGGTCTTATTAGAGAATGTTGTGTAGTGGTCGGTTGGTTTGCCATTTACTTAGATGTAGAAAATTAGAACAGTGATACAATGCAGGTGGGTTGTGTTTCAAAATTTCAAACTGAAGGTAACGTGTTCTCTTTGTTTAGTATTGTTTGGTACAACCAATTTATTACCTGCCATGCATTTATATATTCCATGTTCAAACTTCCGTCTAGTGGTATATAATATGTGAATGTGAATTATGTGTGGTTAAGTATATGTTTCAGCAGTACCATTATATAGATAGTGCAGGTGGAACCGTGGAATAATACAAGTTAAAATCGCTCGAGTCCCAGACTCAGGATCTCAAAAAGAAAAAGGATAGTCAAGTTCTGATTTGAAGAAACAAAAGAGTCGCGAAGAAGCCAAGAAATTGCAGTATGATATACAATTCATCAGAGCACATAATATACTTGTATGAATGTTATGAGCTGTGAAAGCAGGAAAAGTTGACACTAATCTGCGATCAATGTTTAAATTGGAGTTTCCTCCTCAAGGTAATCCTGACTGGACTTAAGGTTTAGAGATTAATAACAAGTACGTACTAAAGGTTAAATTACACCGTTTATCACAATTACTTAGATTTGAATATTCTGTAATATTAATTGTTTCTTTCATTTTTGAAAAACATAGGTATAAATGTGGAACATCTTGAAATTACTCAATTTGTTCCCGCACCAGTCTGAATACTGTGACATGTTTCTATAGAGGGCATCTAGAAAGAAAATTGGGAGTTTTGCCAAAATGTATCGTGCTTTGTTAGATCCTTCAGTCTGGTGATGGAATGACCATAAGGTTTTTTTTTGTGGAACGTATAGTGACAACTTCCTCCATATGATCAAGCAAGACACTTGGTAAGACAAGGAACGCCTCTTAAAGCAATGATATAAAATAGTTTATGCTCATTCCTTCTATTGCAAGAATCGTTTGCACCATGATTTGATTCTTTTTTATCTCAATCCATACATAGATATACATGAGTATAAGTCTTGTAATTTATTATCCTTCTTCAAACACTATAGCATAGTCACATCGGGAACACATACCTAAACATCTTACATGTCGAACTTTGTTTCTTAAATATGAATATTACTCAGCAAGTATTATAAATAAATCTTATAGTATTTGTACTCCTCCGTCCCTAAATACGTGTGAACTTTGATTTTTTTTTTTGTCTTTGTTTTTCAAGTTTCCGTCCCTAAATAAGTGTCTATTTTGATATTTTTTCTTTGTTTTTCAAGTTTTACCATAAATATTTATATTTGTGTTATATAATACTTAATAAAAATTATATAAATTAATTGAGTTTTAAATGAAATTTCATTGATATAATTTTTATCAAGCATAATATAACACAAATATAAATATTTACGGTCAAAGTTGAACAAAAAATACCGAAAAATCAAAATGGACACTTATTTAAGGACGGAAGGGGTATATCAAAAGGAACGATAAGAACATATTCCAAGCCACAACGAAATGGTAGGAATTATCTGTTGGTTCATACAATTTGTGAAACAATTATCAGTAATGATTAAAATTTCAGCAAATGTGTAAATATCAAGGTTGTTTATATAATTTTTGTGACCTGATTACAACAATTTTTATCAAGGTAAATTATCATATTTCAATCTTATCGAGGTTTTCAGATAACTTCTATTCCTTATTCATGCTTATCTTGGATGTTTTTGCAAATATAAGGTCTTACAAGTTGCAGATGTCATTACATGGCCGATCAATGAATTACATCGAGCCTGTTAGCATTTTCAGGTTATCCTTACCCAATGACGAGAACAGATTGTTGGGTTATACAGTTCGGGTAGTTTTTAGAGATGCATTAGAGGTTAGTACTTATACAATTTCTATCATTTTGAAATACATGTTTTATTGATATAATTACTATGCTTATTTTTTGTTTTTTTAAAAAGGCCTCAATCTCACTAAAATCCGACCCCCAAGTTATATCATCATAAAGGGCTGGGACCCGAACCACTAGGGGAAACCCCTAGAACTCACGGGTTCACACTAAAGAGGAAAATCATAGATTTTTGTCTCTTCTAAAACTTGAATCCATGACCAAACTCTCTTTCCAAGCTTAAAAAAAAACACAGATGACCAACTGCTTGATTATGCTTAAATTTGTTTATAACTTGAAAGTTGTAAAAGATATTATTAACTCAGTTTTGGAAGTTATAATTCAACATTGATGTCATCACTAAATAGATATGTGTTCCAACGATATTTCTCTTTTTCAGTTAAAGTTCTATAACTTTATTCAGAAAAAGTTAAAGTTCTATAACAATCCTCCGTAGCTATTTTGTAAATTGCAATACATAATTAAGATTTAAAGTTGTACTAATGAGCATTCCCCGAGCAACAATACTTAAACGTGGTATTACTCTATCTTGATAGCCACACACCATATTTTTCTAAACTTTTTGTCTCATAAATACGCAATTTTTGAGTTGTTTTTTTTGCGTGAGCATGAATACCTTCAGAATTGAAGATTACCACAACTTTCGTTAGCAATAGGTTATCTTGCTTTATCATGCACATTCGTAAATACATATGAATCAAGTCTCTAACTGATAAATTATACGAATCGGTTACATATTAGACATACCATGTGTATAATTTTAAACAAATAATAAGATAGTAAGTTTTTTTTGCATGGCCAATTATATGTTTTTTTAAACTATGATTTTCGCTTTTTAGGCTGACTATCCTCGGGATTTGAGCCTACCGTTACACAAAGGACCTAAAAGACGAGATGAAAGTGTATTTGAGTGATTTTTTAAAATGTCTTTTGCTCGAAACTCAAATTGCCTTCACTCACACACTGAAGTCAAACATTTAACACTCTAAAACTTAGAAATCTTTTATTTTTAAGTTACAATACTCGGCTTCTTATTCAGATCATAGTTATTTTCGCCTTGCCATTGTCAATTTTTTTCCCTCACAGTTTAATTTCTACGCCCGTCACTACCGCCACACATACTAACCAAGTAAAACCCTCAATTTTTAAGAGATTGAAGTGATCATTTTAAAGCTGCTTCGTTGCTTCAATTGTGAGCATGAATTGATTGAATTTTTTTTATGTCATAGAGATGGTAAATACATATAATCAACAACCAAGATTGTGTACCTATAAAATTTATTTCCCATTTGACTTGACAACATTTAATTTTTGTTGGTAATGCGTTTAATAAATAATTATTTTAGTATGTTGATAATTGATATTCCTTACTTAATATTTCGTAAACGATATTTACAAAACAATAAATAATTTAATATTTTCCTTTTAACGCAAAATGAAAGACACATTTATATAAAACAAAAAAACCTAAGACTTTGTAACAAAAAATGGTAAATAAAACAAAACTCATGCCTGAAACAAAACTTGGTAATTAAAAAAATCTCGACTGATAATTCATTAAAAAGACAAGCTAAAAATAAATTTAAAAAGTAATATTTACCAAAAAAACTAATCAAAAGTTATACTTGTCAATCGAACAGTAACAACAAATATTTAGAAAATAAAAAAGTAAAATGTTAATCAGAAGTTGTACCCGTCAATCGAAAATTTAATGTTAATGCACAATCAAGAGTCATACACATCAGTAGAACATTAAAAAAATTATTCTAAATAAGCAAAATTTATACGACAATTAGAAGTCAACCCGTCCATCGGACGGGTTTTGCAACTAGTATATATATATATATATATATATATATATATATATATATATATATATATATATATATATATATATATATATATATATATATATATATATATATATATATATATATATATATATATATATATATATATATATATATATATATATATATATATATATATATATATATATATATATATATATATATATATATATATATATATATATATATATATATATATATATATATATATATATAGAGAGAGAGAGAGAGAGAGAGAGAGAGAGAGAGAGAGAGAGAGAGTGTGTGTGTGTGTAAATAGTGTGGGGAAGGGTAAATGGACCGTTTTTTTTAATTAAATTAATATGAGTTGTTGGATATAATTAAAATGGATGAGATAAGTTTATTGAGACTCTGCTAAAAAGTGGGACTACATTGAACTTTTTACATCCTTCTATTATGTTAAAAAAACAAATTAGCAGACTGCCATCATACAATATACCTAACAGATTCTATAAATCTAAAAAAGAACACTTTTTATAAAAATTACAAACCTTGACCCTAATTATTTCACCATCGCCACATAAATCGAGAGCATCACCATAAAGAGATTCAACATCACATTTATCGACACCATCTCCACAACCGACCACCATAATTCCTTTTTACCTAATAGTTTGATTATATGTTTTTTCTAGTGATCAAATGAAAATAGTGGTGAGATGTGCGTAAGTCATATATAATATTTTATACGACTAGAAGTACGTGAGTATACGGGATCACACACTTATACACTTAGATCATGGTTTATTAAATATATCTGATATATATATATATATATATATATATATATATATATATATATATATATATATATATATATATATATATATATATATATAGAGGAGCGTTATTGTGGTGACCACCCTTAAGATAAAAACTATAAGAACTATTATGAGTCATTGGATCAATCGTTATAAATGACATTTAATATTAATACAATAATTAATTGCCAGTGGTTATTTAGTAAATAAGGAGAATACAATGGCATTTTTATACGCACTACACACTATGATGTGTCGTTTTGAATTTTGACAGCAATTCTAGTTTGGTTTATAGATTTAAGATACACATTTTTTGTATATTATTTTCTATATTAATTGATCAACATGTTAAAAGTATATTTTGATATACTATTTGAAAGAGACGTTTTTAGGTTGACACATGTCTGTAGTGATGTGTTAATCTTTGTGATACATTTTTAGTGATAACTTAATTTTGATACGTTTAGTTATAGAGTAGTAAGTTTCGAGTGATACGTTAATTTTTTGATACGTTTTTGGAACATGCCTAATCTTTTAATATATATTAAGTGACATTAAATTTTAACAATTTTAATTTTTTTAATCAGTTTAACAATTTTAATTGACAATCTATGTTTATAACACTTAATTTCATGATACATTTCTAGTTATTATAGTGACACATATTCTTTACGACACATGTTTTTAGTGACGACATATGTATTTTGTGACACACAAATTTAGCGATACACTGTTAGTAAAACATTATTTTTCTTTGACACACTTAGTTTATACATTTCTCTTGACACACTAAGTTTTTTATAACATTTTTTAAGACACATCTCATTTTTTGAACATTTATAGTGACACAATCATTTTTTGACTAAATATAATTAACAATCAACGTTTGCAACATTTAATTTCATGCAACACTTATAAAAAATTCTTGAATTCTAACATTCACATGCTATAATATCAACGAAAACGTCGATGCAACATATAATTAGCCGCACAAGAAAATCTCATTTGATAGTTTATCAAGTCACAATAATATTTGACGTGCTATATATATTTTCAAGCTTAGAAAGTAACTTACACAACACTAAGGTGATGCAGATTACAAATATAGTAAATCAACAAAGGAATGGGCATGGTCAGTGGCGGACGCAGGAAATTGTATTGTGGAGGGCACAAATTTTTTTTTGACAATAACAAGACGGAAAAAATTAAAAATCCGAAAAAAATCGAGTATTGTAACTTAAATATGTGAGATTTTTAGGTTTTATAGTGTTAAATATTGGATTTTAATGTGTGAGTGGGGGGGAATTTGAGTTTCGAGTGGGGGGCACTTTAAAAAAACGCTCAAAATTAACGGAAAAATACACTATAATTTCACATTTTTGGTCTAGCCATGGGGGCGCCGCCACCCCGTACACAAATGGTACGTCCGCCCCTGGGCATGGTACCGACCCCGTACCGAATTAGTGGTATTGATTTTTTTCCGAATATAAATTAGTGGAACTGGTACCGTACCAAACAGGATTCAAATATCGGTACCGAAAAATCAAAGTTTCCCCGTTTTTTTGAGAATTTCCCGATTTAATACAGGTCCCGTACCGAATTACACAACATCTTATATCTTATTAACATCAAAATCCATAACCACCGAAAGAAATAAAAATACGCACACCCTATAATAAAAAAGTTAATAGTCATAATAAAATAAATATTTAATCCATTAATATTGTTTTAAAATTATTAAAAGATGATCCTTGAAGTTGAAGCAATAGTAATAAAAAAATCAGTGAAGAAAATGCTAGACACAAATTAATTGATAAAATGAATGGAACGATGAATCACCAGTTTTATACTAGTTTGATCATATATGAAAATGAAAGAAGGATGCCCTTTTTGAAATAAAATAAATGAGATCTTGGAATGGAGATGGCTTTATATTCGGGAGAGAATAAAGTTTCGGAAATACTACATAGGAAAGAAGATATAGGTATCAAATTACATTAATGCCCTTGGTGGCTTAATTAAGTATTTAATCATATCTTTTTTATTATTTAATAACTAATGACATGTGGCTTAATGTAATTGGTTCCTATTGTTTTTATTTTAAAATTGGTTCTTACATGAACGCAAATCTATATATATATATATATATATATATATATATATATATATATATATATATATATATATATATATATATATATATATATATATAGTTGGGTTATTGTAGTGTAGTAGCTTAAAATTGTTAAAATGAGAAGTCATCTTAACCATTGATTTCATCAATTAACATGAGATTTATTTTATATTAGACACAAAACAATAATTCTTATACATAAAAATTTGATACAAAACCACTAAAAATTTGATTAGTAAAAATTTATACATGATACATATGATACATAGTTTTGCTTCAAAAAATATTATTAACATAAATAATCGTTTTATTCGAAAATTAAGTGATACACTATCATAAATTACATTCTAGTTGAAAATCAATTGTTAAACTATGATACACAACTGATACACGATAAACTAGTAATTTTAAATATCGTTAACCAATTACTCGTACACGAACTAAAAGTTCAAAATACTCGTACACGAAACAACAAATCATATACGAACCAAAACTAATCAATAATGTTACATTTACCCATTTTTTATTGCTTCATATTTTAACAACTTTAAGCACCTACACCATTTTATCCAAATTCTATATATATATATATATATATATATATATATATATATATATATATATATATATATATATATATATATATATATATATATATATATATATATATATATATATATATATATATATATATATATATATATATAGATTTCGGTTCAAATGAGAACTTTTTAAAGTTGAAAAATAAGAACCATCTAAAATCTCACAAATGACACTCTACTTCAAATAATTTTTGAACGAGATTAACTAAAACTAAGTTTTTTAATAATTTGATGGGCTTTCTTTTAAAAATTGACTAATTCTAGGTGATACATCTTGATTTAAGGTGTGATTTGTATCATGTCTTGGTATCGTGGGTCATGTTATTTAGTGGTGGTTGTGTATCAAATGTACCATTTTATGTATATGATATTATCTTGTTGAGATTTTGATGTATGTGTATCACATTTTTAATTGTGTATCAGTAATATGTTACACACTAAGTCGTCGTTTATTAGTCAATAGAATGTTAAGTAGTATAAATAATGTATACTTTGGTGTATTATTGGTAATATAATTATGTATCAATGTTTTATTAGTGTTTTAGATTAGTTCTCATTTTTACAACTTTAAAAAAGCTCTCACATTAACCTTCCTCTATATATATATATATTATATTTATTGTATTTATTTAATTTATCAAGACTTGAACATATAACAGTTGTTAGTTAAATAGTTAAATAGCTTAATGGTTAACTAACGAGAATGCTTTAAACTTTAAGCTAATTAATGTAAATACCTAGAAGTTTATAGAAAGTCAAAAATTCAACCCGATAGTGTTTTAGCCTTCTAAAATCGGATTTGGGTAAGAAAAAAAGGAGGAGTGTTTTTTGTTTTAGGAAACAACTTTTAGGAGAAGTTATCTGCACCTATATAATGAAGGTTCTTTTACCTCATTATTTACTTGTGTTTTCGAACCCTAATCATAACCAAAACCATGCAAATCGATCGATCTAGAGAGAGGGTCGATTTTAAGATACCTTTATTTTAGAGTTTTTGAAGTTATTGTTCAAGTTGGTGAGATCTAGCAATCAGGCTTGATCGTGTTGAGGAGTAGTGTGGATACACGTAGAGAAAACCTACTTTTAGTTTTTTTATTGGTTTCGTGTGATTGAGGTTTGTGGTGAAATCATGGGTTATACACGATTAGGGTGGCACAATCTTTTAACCTACATCTTGATCATCGTTCTTGGACTAAAGATACACAATCTTTATCTTTATGTTAGTTACATTGTATGCATAGATAATCGATCACATCCGCTGCGTTTACTCTTGATGCATGTATATTAGATATACTAGGGTTGTTAAATTCTAACATTGGCATCACGAGACAAATATATGCCATGTAATTACATAAAAAAAAACCTAAAACCATTGCAATTTTTTTCTTCTTAAATTGATGTTTATGATTTAATTGAAGATCTTTAAATTGGTTAATTAGATGTTATTAGATCCATAATTTTCTGGAAAAAATGAGTTTGCATGCTTTTTAGGTTATAACAAAACATTAGTTACAACTACGTGTGCAATTTACATGTTTTTCGATATGTTATGCATGTTTAAATCGTTTAAATCCATGAACCATGATTACTAATTGTTATAATGAATGATTTAGATGCTTAACATGTTTAGAATTGCTATGAGATTAAGAAAATGTTAATTGAATTGGTGTATGCATGCTTAAGAGGGTGTTATAAAATTGTTTTAGGGTTGCGATTCTTGACACCCGAACAGAAAATTATTTTTATAAAGTAATTTGTATACCTACAGACTCTTATTTCCTATAGGACACTAAAAACTCGATTTTGCTCAACTTTTTAGTTTTAGTTTAAAGCTAAAAAAGTGGTCTCCTAGTCGATTTCTGCCTTGCAAAACAAAATCTGCTTAAAATTGGATTTTCTATACTTTCTAAATTTAGTGTCCTAAAATAAGTTATTTTTGGAAAATATCTTGCATTTCTAGTTTATATGTGATATATTAGTTATATTTATATTCTTTCTTTATGTGTTTGATTTATTACTATAAACTGTTTATTATGGGAATAAATGAAAAATATTTTTCAAGAATTAAACCGGACGAACTAGGGTAAGTAAATATTTAGTCTTTTGACTAAATTTATTATTTACTTTATAAATATATAAAAAAACAAGGTTCTATTTGATTTCTATAATGTTTTAGTTAGACTACACTAGAAAGGAATAGGCGGTTCGCTCTACGTTCCTAAAGAAGAAGGTGATTAACTAGCTTCACGCTGATCAACTTCTCCGGGTCCTTTTTGTGTGCCTTCCAAGACGCCATAGAGTCAAATGTGACCATAGCAAGTTTCCATTGAGTTTTCCATTGGTACTCGTTAGAGGTGTGAGGAAAACCCGATGAAATAAACCTATGGCACGTTTATGAAACTTGTACAACGTTTTTAAAACAATGAGTATCTCAATTTTGGATTACCGGTAGATTCATTAAACAGAGGCATACGTTTTATTTAAGGAAAGTTTAAAAATATGGAAAATTCATTATTTTAGAAACTTATTATAAAAGGAAGTGTTACATGTTTCATTTTATACAAATTTTATCATTATTTTTTAGAATTTTAATACCCACTTAAGTAAGTTTTGTACTAACCAATGTATTAGTCACTTGTCTTGGTTATGTCATCAAAGACAGTCTTAAGGTTCAACCAAGATGAGGCATTATAATAACCAAGGGTCAGATCCGAAGGTTACAAAATCGCAGACCAATATTGGATGACTTACGTTGTGTATTTTGGTCTGACCTAAAGCACAAAGTACTAAATGAGGAAAACATGACGTGACTACGTTTATGCTAGATATTGTAGTCACGACCTCATAATGGCTAAGGGTTGCACCGCTGGCAATTATCATTTGATGATCACCTTTTGAATTATTTCATCTCTAGTAGATCAACTGCATTGATGGAACAATTCAAGTTGAATCTTATTCTCTTGATAAAATTAATTGTTTAAAGTACATAAACATGGGTAGTAATTTCATAAGAGAGTTATTATCGAAAATACTAATATTGAACTTTGCAAGTTCTTTTAATGTATAAATGCAACGTAAAAAACATGGGTTTGGTTGTTACTTGAGGATGACAAACCGTGTTCATTTTCTATGAGAAAACGTTTATCAAAATAAGTTATGAGATAATCTCATGAACTTATCTTATTTAAATACCATGAATGGTATGTTCAAAAAGACAAACCGAACTATATAAGGTGATATATTTGGTTATTAATGAATTTAACCTACTACTCCTAAATGTTATCAAGGTTAGTGTTAGCTCTAAAATGTGAGCGACTAACGAAATTACAATAATTTACATAGCCGGGACTTGCAGGGACTACCATACTTTCATGGAGGGGTGAGGATTGTCATTTTCTTGTTCTTCTTTCTCTCACTAGAAATACAAATAGTTCTAGTATATCTCTTGTTTCTCTCTATAACAATGGCTAAACATCTATTCAATCCTCCCCGACCTCCGGATCAAAACCCGTGTAATGGTGAATCTTATGTTTAACAATTGGCTTCAGAGCTAACCGGGGGTGTTTCGTGGTTTTGTTAAAGTGTTTGTGTTTGTTTTTGTGTTGATTCGTGGTCTCGTTCTCAAATCATTTTGTATCTATCTTTGAACTGTTTAATTGTTTTGGTTAACAATTGATCATTGTTTTCATTTGTGATGGTCTGTTCGTATAACTGTTGCTTTGGTTTTTATTATGTCCGGTGATTCATACAATCATCAACACATTATTTTCAGTTTTTTATTAGATCTACCTATCAGTTTTTTTTGTTTTCATCCACTTTTACCATTTCTTATAAATTTTTATCCGTTTTCCCCATCATCATACCATCCATCAATCCATTTTTACTAACCAACATCCATTTTTATGTTTCGTATAACCAACTGTATCACTTTCCTAGGATTTTTTGTAGCTTTTTCAAGAAGATAAACAAATCTGAGAAAAAAAAGTTAAAGTAAAAGAAAAAAAAATCATATCCAGTATTTTCCGAGATGGTGACTTTTGAAAAAAATTCCGAGATGGTGCTTTTTTTTCCGAGATGGTGACTTTTCATAAATTTCCGAGATAGTGATGATACATAAAATTACCGAGATGGTGATGCTTGAAAAATACCGAGAACAGAAATGCTAACAAAATTTCCGAGTTCATGTAATATTAAAGTTTCCGAAATGATGATATGTAGAAAGTTACCGAGATGGTTATTTAGTAAAACTACTGAGACCATGCAATCAATTAACATCAAATCCAAACCCGACTCTATCTACTCCCTTCGTCACATACATCACCAAAAAACACTTAAACCATCAAAGACTCGATCAAAATCATAATTGATCTCAGATTCCATTCGTGTGTCGACATGCATGTCGTGATCTTTTAGATCCAACACGAAAACATATCATCATCTATCTTTGTTGTGTATAACCCAAGTTTTATTATACGAAACCAAATAGGTAAATAATGATGTATAACATTCATGTTATAATCAATCCACTTGTTTCGGTAAAGAGTCAACACATCATACACACATACCCGAAACCCACATGTGGATCTTATGCCAAAAAATTCACAACACATGGGTTCATTTGTCTACCTCTTTCAAAGGTGGGTTCTTCTGATTGGTGTGAGATTAGATTGATGAGGCGTGGATAAGAATGATTTTTTGGGATGTAATGATAATAGAGATATGTGAAAGTTGATGAGATGGAGGTCTTTGTTAAGTGATTAGGGTTAGGGTATTGTAATATTGTGAGTGCGACTAGGGTAACTTAATGTTTTATAGATGTTAGTACAGTGATCGGTTGAGGTCGAATATAGATCTAAGTACTCGCCGGGAGGTCCTTAGATGCTTTGTGTTGTAGAGGGATCTTGTACTATCAAGAGATATTGTTGACGATTTCCTGCACACGTAAGGTAACACCGTTAGTCCTTACCGTAGGGACGAACCCCACAATTAGACTCCAGCGTGAGAGTAAGTATTCATATCGTCCGAGATATATGTGTGTGTAAAGATGAGTGAGAAATCGTACCTCGTTTGGAGTACAAGTGGGTACCATCTATAGGAGAAAGTATTGGGTCTTTCCTAGATTCTCCGATAGTACTTGGGAGTAGGCCTTTGTGGTCCAAAGGCTCATTTTTCTGTTTGTGGTCTAATCGTGCCCTGTGGATTATTCTTTAGAAGACCTATCCGTAGGGGTCTCAGACATAAGTATGTTCGGCTATTGCGCCGCGACACCGCTTGTCAAGAGCGGATCCTCTTGGGGCTTTTGTCACCGTGGTTGGATTTTGTGTACTTGGGTCTAGGCCTAAGGTTTGGTGTATGGTTTTAGGCTCAATGGACCGTATCCATGCTATACGCCATCAAGTCCCCCCATTCCAGTGGTCTTGCGGATACGGATGGGCTGTTGGACTTTTTGGCTTCGTCCTTGGGGCTTGTATCCATGCTTGTTGTTTTTGCTTTCTCGAGGCGTTTGGCGCTTCTTCCTTCTCTCTTGGGCCCCTCAATTTTGTCTCTCTTCTTTTAGTGTTTATTATTTTGTCAAATACTTTGTATTTGTCATGTTTCCGTGCCTTTTTCGTAGGGTCATGGATAGGTTGCTGGACTTTCCAACCTCGATAGGGTTTGTATGCGCATTTGTTGTTTTTCTTTCTCAAGGCGCGTGTCGTACACTTTTTTGTGTCTCCTTACTTTCTCCTTTTTACTGTTGGCTATTATGTTTGTCAGATACGTTGTACCTTTTGTGTCTCTATGCCTCTTGGGTAGCCAGATTTTTGGTTGTCCCTATTTTTAGTGGGTTACACGTGTCGTAATCGTGTGATGCAACCATTATTCTTCTGCCCGTATAAATATGGTTTTCACCATTTTTACTTTTCTCCCTCTTTTTTACCTCTTTCATTTGATCTTCTGGCATTATTCCTTTTTTCCTGTTCTTCACCTATAGGTTTTGTTTTTGTCCCTGTCTTATTTTCCTTTGCGTGATGGTTTCCATTACTTCTTGTAGGTCTGTTTTGACTCAAGATGCATTAGATGCTTTCTATAGGAAGCACTATATTTCGGCATGTGTCCACCCGACTTTGGCGAACCCAAATAGTGGTATTCAGGATGCCCCGCCTGGGCAAATTGGGGTCTATACCCGCTTCTTGGATTGGGCGTGCTATCGCCTTCCTTTTTCTACCTTCTTTATTGATATTCTTGGTTACTTTGGTATTCATCTTTCGCAACTTCATGACATAGTGGCTATTAAAATATTTCACTTTGAAGTTTGTTGTCGTGCTGGCAACATCTAGCCTTCTGTTGGCTTATTTCATGTCTTCTATGTAAACTCGTTCGTCAATGGTTGGATGTCTTTTAACAAATGGTCGCCTTTTGGCCCTGTTTGTTATTTGAAGGAACTTGATTCCGTGAAGAATTGGATGAACCGTTTTTTATTTGTTGATTCCTTTGTGTTTACGATTCTTGTTTCTTGGTCTAATGTGAGTTTGTCGATGGATCCTAATCCCTCTACATGAGTTTAAGGCGCGTGATGTCAGTTACCTCATGAATCACCCTGTCCCTTTTCGGAAGTATCTGGAGGTATTTTTATGTGCAGTTGGCATTAGTCGTCGTTATGCTTTCGGAAGGGATTTTAATCCGGCCTTCGTTGATTCTTCCGGAGAGGGTGGGTTTCATTTGTCTTTATTAGGTTTTTGTGTTTCTTCTTGCCGTGTTTCTTCTTGCCATGTTTCTTGCTGATCGCATTTTGCTTTTCCCTTTTTTGCGAATATGTCTTTATTTGACTTTATTTCATGTGTTCATCCTAATGAGGTGCGGATTGAGGGTCAGACTCTTCTGCCAGGCCAGGTTCCTTTTCTCGAGGCTACAGCTGGGCGAACTCAACATTTGTCTGACTTTGTTGACCCCATTGTTCAAGATCTTTCTAGGGTTGGTGCTGTTATAGTCAGTGCGCCAGTTACAAGTTCCAGTGTTTAGAGTTCTGATACTATTTTGTCGGCCTTCGTGGCGCATGTGGATTCTGTGGTTCTTGGTGGCGATTTCTCATCGAGTATGCATGGATCTCGGAGGAGGGGTGTTTAGAGTCCTGATCCTTCGCCTCATTCTGCTAAGAGGCTGAGGGTGGTTGGCAGTTCTGCTCTGAGGTCGTCTTCTGGTGGTAAGTCTTTTGTGGTTTTGTTGCCTTTTCTTTCTTGTGCTTAGGTTACTTGTTTCTTTTTTACTATGCCATTTCCTTTATATCTTTCATGGTATCAGGTTCTTCTGGCTTATCTCTTATACCTGATGATGATGATGATGAGGATGAGGATGAGGAGTCGGGGCTTGCCTTGGTTCGTAATCGTAATCATGCTAAGAGGTTCGTTAGGGTTTTTTTTATTGTAATTGTATTGTGATTTGTTGTACGAGTGTTGTTTATTTGCTTTTTATTTTTTCTACAGGCCTGTTTTTTCTAGTTCTCCGGCCATGGATTCCGTTGTTGATTCTGTTTCTTCATCATGTATGCCTGCTGTTTATGTGCATGTCATCTCCGATTCTCCTGTCGTTCCGTCGTCGGCCGTGGCAGTGTCCACTGTTCCTTTTGTTGATACTGGTTTGCTAGGTTGCCGATTTCAGGTTGGGGGTACCTGACAATTTAGGGATTAGATGTTGGGCGATGACTTTTTTCAAAATGAAGCTTTCTTTGAGGGTTGTATAACTGATGTTTACGTTCCTTGTTAGTCCATGACCAATGATTCTACGTTAGATGATCCTGACGTTTGTAGGAGTCTTGTTGATCGTGTTACCCCTCCGGGCTTTCTTTATCAATTGCGTGATATGGACTTGGAGCAATTATTTGTTGAATTCAATGTTGGTTCTGCTCGTCAAGTGGGTCTAGGTTCGGATTTGAGAACTCGTTTTGAGGGGTGTTTGAGGGAGGTTCATAATTTACGTTCAGAGCGTGCCAGTGCTTCTCCCTTGATTGTAGAAAAGGATGCTAAGATTCAGTCTTTAAGGGCTAGAGTGGCTTCGCTTGAGAAGGAAAATGATGTTATTACGCAACTTCGTGGTTAATTTTCTTCTCTAGAGCATGCGAGGGATTCTTTTTCAGCCAAATAAGCTGAGACTGAAGCTCTTTTAGTCAGGTTGACTCTCTTTCCATGTCTGTCGATGGCTTTATGGCTCGCATTTTGGAGCTTGAAGGTTTGTGCGGTGGGTTTGCTGATCAGCTTTCTAGTAGATAATCCGTTGTGTCCAAGTTGGACATCCTTCACTCTTTCCTTGATAAAGAATTTTTGCCTCGGTTTCTAACTACTGCTGCAGCCCAGCGATGGATCATAAGTTTTGGGCTCTGTTTGGTTGTGGAGCTGTGTCATAAGTCTAATGTTTATAGGTCCTTTGGTCGCGTCATGACTTGTGCCCAGAATATTGGTATCTAGAAGGGTTTAGAGAGTGACATAGAGCATGGTAGGAAAGGAAGACTGTTGGCCCAAGTAGTTGCTTTTGTTCTAGAGGCTGAGCTAAAGTTTATGGATGTGGTTCATGTGTTTGCTTCCTTGGAGTTTCCTTTCTTGGATTTATTGGAGTCTCGGAAGGGGGATCAGGTGATGTGTTAATGACGATGTACATTATGAGAATCGGGCTCAGGGTGGGGGTACCTTTCCTCCTTCTACTTTCAGCTTACCCTTCCTATTCACGATGGTGCTTCCGCTACTTCACAAGGCGTTGGTCGAGAGGTGTCCCCTACTGTTTTGTTTGGAGATATTCGTGCTAGGTTGTTGGACTATGCTGCCAGATCTTCCTCAATTGATGTTGTGGGTTTCCCTTTTCTCGAGTCTCTACCTTTTTTCTTTGGCACCGGTAGTGTTTCCAGAGAAGCTGGTTCCTCAGGTTTTGGAAGTGTTGCAGCTACCACTTTTTCTTTGAATGTTTCTGATTATAATACTTGATTTGGTTTCGCCAGTTCTCTGTCGTTCAGCGTTGCTGGTGCTGCTGCTCATATATGGATATTGGTCCTTCTGTTTTTAGGACTTTTGTTGTTATTACTGTCTGTAAAACATTCCTTACCGTCTTTCTTGTAGCTATTTTTTTACTTTGTGCGCGCTCTGGTTTGTATCTAAGACATTTTTATTGGTAGCCTATTATGCCCCCTTTTGGTTCTCTTATGCACTATCTTAATGAGTGTAGATTTTTGTTTGCGAGGTCTTTTGTCCTTTGCACACTGCTTGGTGGGTGTGGCTTTTGTTTAGGAGTGTCCCTATTCTTTTTTCACACTGCTTAGTGGGTGTGGCTTTCTTTTTAGGATATTTTCCTTGTTTGCACACTGCTTAGTGGGAGTGGCTTTTATGCTATCTATTTATATGTTGATAGGATTTTCGTTGGGAGAGCTCCTGTACTGGGCTTGCAATACCTCTTACGTACTTTCTTCTGAGTTTGCCGCTTAGGGTTCTCAGTATTATTTTCGTTTATTATCACGGAGATAATATTTTTGCGCGCGACTTACCATTTGTATATTTTTTTTCATGTAAAATAGAATTTGCTTTGAAAAGAAAAAAACTTATATGGAGGTAGCTAGTCTCCAAATTTCATTAATTTTGCAATATGAATAACTAAGTTCATAATAATAAAAATAAAGGTTGCCTCTGCCCGCTGGTCGATAGTCGTCCGTGGCTTACATTCGAATTCATACACTTACTTAAGATTGTGTATAGAAGTAGTCTAGATGTAGTACATCTTTTTGCAGGTTGCAGATGCTTGTATGCTTCATCTTGTTTGTTGCTTTTCGTCTTTCATGCCTTTTATTCCAAATTTTACTTCTGGTTTGTTTTCTTCTTTTCTTTGCCGCCGGCTCGGCTTCTGCGTCTGGCAAGCCTGTCGTTTTCTTTCCATTTGTGGTGCCCCGGGACCTTTTCTCATACTGCTAGTTTTGCTAGGCGTTGATGGCTTGCTGGGGTTGTTTTGCTGAGGGCACCTATTTTTTGTGTTGTCAGTATTTTTTCTAATAGTATCTTCTATTTTGGTTTATTGTCTGGTTCCCGGGATTTGATGTTTAAATCCTGTTCGGGTCTTATCTCTTTTGAGTTCACAGTTATTTGTTCTTTTCGGGAGTCTTTTGCGTATGGTAACCTGTCTGTGTTGGTCGCCTCTGCGCTTGCCTTTTTTGGTAAAGAATGTGTTGGCATATTTTCCTTTGCAGCTGTCTGAGGTTTGTATTGGATGTTGTGAATTTTTGTTTTAGCGCCCCATTTCGTGCCGCCTTTTTGGGTTTCCAACTTAGTAGTATTTGCTTTGTTGGTTTGTTATCACTTACCGCCGTTGTGTCTGTTTTGGAGTACTTTTTTGATATTATGTTTTGGAGTACTTCTTTTGCTTCGGTATTTTGTCTCCATTCTTGGGATTCCCTCCCAAAGTGGGTTTTTATTTGTTTAGATTTCTCCTTTTTAGGTGTCGTGTTGCCTTCTTCTTTCGGGGAAAATAGGCACGGGATAGGTTTCTTCTTGGGAATCAGGGCTGTGGGCGTTTCCAGCTTTGCTTCTTGTTTTTTTCGACACCCTGCTTCTTGCTTTTCTTTGTAGGAAATTGTTTTCCTTTTTGTTTTCTCTATGCTGTTTGGAAGTTTTTAACGTTTTTTCTGTTGGTTTTGACGTATGTCTGCTCGAGTAGGTTAGATTTCTTCTTAGTTTAAGGGTGCTCTTGAGTATTTCAGGTTTATTCGAGGAATTTGTCGTCATTTTCTTTGTTGCAACGATGAGTCTCGTAGTTCCCTCTTGTTTGATTTTGGCTCTGCACTTTCTTGGGTTCGGCTTTTTGTGTTGGGTTGAAAATATAAAGTATTATGAGTTGATGTGTCAAAACTAAACGACAAGGACTAATTCTGACAAGAGAAGATTCTACAAGCCGGTGGACAAACTTGTAGAAGATATATTTGCAATAAAATAGAAGATTTAATCAATATCTTGTTTCCTTTGTAAAAGTCTGGACATTCTATTATATAAAGAATGCCAGAACGTAGGTTTTAATATAACTTTCATTCACAATGTAAACCTAATGCGTGTGTCGACTAGGTGTGGGATTAATGTATACACATCTAGTGGTTGTTGATTATCAATATAATGAGCAACCCAATTGAGTAATTCATGTGTTTTGTGCCCAAACACCTTGTTTAATGATTATGGTTCTATTCCGCTTTGATTATCTAATCATATGAACTATGATCATTCCTAGCAGCCTAAAGATCGAGGAAACCAAGGTTTCCACAGTTGGTATCAGAGTCTCGTGGCTCGTGATGCTAGGACCAACAAGGTGTTCGTGTTTTGAGAAGAAAAGAAAAAGTCGTCTAGGGTTTTTCTGGGCGATTTTGTGTGCGCAACAGTATTCAGAAGGCCATAACTTTTTATTGAACCGTTGGATCGCCACGAAATTTTTTGTGTGTGTTCTACACACATATATCTAGATATCCCCAAGAAAAAGTTATTAAGCGTCGAAGTTAGCAGTGATCATATGCTGTTTTTTGTGGACAGTTTTAGTACAAACGCGATTTCTCCTTCGTTAACCGTTGGATCATCGTGAAATTTTTACTGTAGGTTCTTGACACTTGTGTCTAGGATCTAACCGAAGGGATCTTCGATCTGAGCTCTCAGGAAAAGTTATTCCAAGTCTAAGTTCACTGCATTTAATGATTCTCACATAAAATCATGATTTAGGGTTTGTAAAACCCTAGATCGATTAGCCGCTGACGTGTGTTATCTAGACGGTGATAGATGTAGGTGTCATTGGATGTTATTGACGCTGACAAGGCACAAATGAGAAGCTGATGGGCAGGCGCTGACATGTTTAAAGATGGTGTTGACAAAGTTATATGTAGGCACTGACAGAAAAACCATGTGTCGTCCGAGATATTGTTTTTCAAACGCTGTCAAGTGTTGCCCGATATTGGACAATACATACTGATAGGTTCTTTGACAGTGAAGGATCTCGGATAAAGGAGGATTTGCTGCTTTTTGGTTTATTGGTTGCGTTTTGGCACACAAAACGAGGTATTTACGCACGAAGGTACATGGAATATGTGTTATTATTCAGAATATCATTATGATATTTATGGCTCGGATATTTTAGAAGACCTATATGATTAAGGGGAAGAATTCTTATGATAAGTTTGATGATTCGAAGTAGATTTTCGCGGGTTTGTGTTTTATCTTTAAACCATGGATAACAGACATTGGTTTGAAGATCATCTTTAGTTACGACAACGGACTTGATAAAAAGGTAGCAAAGGTATGAGATTTTACTTAAGACGCTCTATGCTCGTATTTGCTAGAGAACTCTTTTTGTCAAGAGACTACTCATTATAGCCGTGAGTTTTTTACGTCTGCTCATTATAGCCATGAGTTTTGGAGTCGCATATTTAGTGCAAGACATGGAACACAGGTTCGGGTTATTCTACTTCCACATCAAGAATATTATAGTTATTTTTCTTCAAGATCATTACATAGAGCTACTTTTGGAGAATCTTCAAGATTGCATACTTTCACATATTCCGTATTGATGTGTCAAAAAGGGGAAGAATATGTGCTATACTTAAGGGGAAGCAGTTTGAAGATCATGTGCCATATACAAAGGGTTTTGACATCATCAACTAGGGGAAGATTGTTGGGTTGAAAATATAAAGTATTATGAGTTAATGTGTCAAAACTAAAAGACAAGGACTAATTCTAACAGGAGAAGATTCTACAAGCCGGTGGACAAACTTGTAGAAGATATATTTGCAGAAAATAGAAGATTTAATCAATATCTTGTTTCCTTTGTAAAGTCTGTATTTTCTAGTATATAAAGAAAATAACAGACGTAGGTTTTCACATAACTTTCATTCACAATGTAAACCTAAAGCGTGTGTTGCACTAGACGTGGGATTAATGTATACACGTCTAGTGGTTGTTGATTATTAATATAATTAGCAACCCTTTGATTAACTTATGTGTTCTTTGTGCCCAAACACCTTGTTACATGATTATTGTTCTTTTCCGCTTTGATTGTTAATAATATGAACAATGATTATGCCTAGTAGCTAAAAGATTCAAGGAAACCAAGGTTTCCACATTTTGTTTCAGCCTTTCCGCTGTTCTGAGTACTTTTTTATTGTGTCTTTAATTGTCAGCATGATGTTCTTTTCCCTTGTTATTTTTGCGTTCCTAAGAATGTCTTGGCTCGTGCTGATTGCCTTTTTCCTGTTTTTGCTCCTTTTGCTTGGTGATGTTTCTTTTTGTCATTTGTAGATTTTTAGATTGGATACCTGCGTGATGGTTCTTCTTTCCAATCCGTTTCCTGACGTGCGTGGTGGCCCTGACGGTGTTCTTTAATGAGGTTTACGGGGCTATGTGCTATAACCGGTTGGCTAGTTCATTCTGATCCATTGTTTGTTTCTTCGTTCCGTCCCTCATTGTGCTTGCCACCTCTTCACTGTTGTGTATGCTTTTGTTTCCCCTTTTTATTGTATGGTTCCTCCTTTTTTGGTTTGACAGTTTATCTCTGATGTTTATGCTATGCTTTTTGGTATACATGCGGGCGACTTTCGCTTCTTTAAATTCTAACCTAGCTACGCCCACTAGGTCCTTTGCTTTTGTGCCCGGGGTTATTCGCGGGTCTGTTGGCAGCTTTTTTGTTCTTATGCATTCTTGTCGTGTCTCTGCATGGAGTCTGGTCATTGCTATTTTCACAGGAAGTTTGATTATTCCATAAGTTGTTACGCTACTGACTATAAGCATCCCTCCTGGTACGAGGAGTTTGATCATTCCGTGTGTTGTGGATGGTACTGATTTTAGTTGGTGGACGCCAGGTCTTCTGAGTGTTACATTGTATGGCGACTGTGATCTTATGATTATAAAATTCATTTTTGTCTCTGCATTGTGTTCTTTGTGTCTTATGAGTACTTTCAACTGTATTTGCCCAGCGGCCATGTGGCTTTGCCATTAAATCCTATTAGGGAAGTTGTTGTTGGGTTTATTCTCTCTCTGATTTTTGGTTGTAGTTGTTGGAAACAGTGTTCGTACATGATTTCAAAGGCTGATCCTCCGTCTAGATATACCCTATCCACATGACGGCCTCCTATCTCTGCTTCTAAGACTATTGAATTTTCTTGAGCCTCCATTTCATCTAATGGTGGAAAGGTGTGACAACCCAAACCCGAGGTCATTTATTTAATATTATATAATATTATTTTATGAATAATTTTGAAATTTTTGATGAGTTGAATGAAATGACGGTTGATGGTTTTATTTAAAACCGACGTTGGAGGTCTTATTTTTATCTTTTTACTAACAGCGAGGATTATTAGTGACCGCGATATCGACGGATGCCCGAGATGTTATGTTTTATTATTTGTTGTCTCGATGTTTATATTTTTGACGTTTTATTTTTAAGTTCGTATTAAGTCGAACCGTGATCATATTATAATCATATTTTGAGTGCGTTTTAACTTTTGAAAAGTATCTTTACGAAACTCGAGCCTCGTAAATATTTTCAAAATTGACAATTTACATTTTCTACCCGTACAACTATTTAATTGCATTTTGGACCAAAACTATTGTAAATTGGCAAAACTAGTCCCTCCCATCCCACTATAAATAGATTTTCCACTATCTATTTTTATTATTAAAATCATTTCACCACCAAAAATACAATCTCTCTTTCTCTCCCTAGTTTCGCCGTCCACCTCTCCCACACAAAACACCATGATCATCAAAAATTAAGCTTGATCCAAGCTAAACTAAAATAAGTCCCATCTTGGAAATTCAATTGTGCATCTAATGGTATAATTTTTATACACATGCAAGAACTTTTATTTTTTTGATATGATCCATGCTTGTTTGATCTATTTTTATGGTATGGGTGTGTTGTTAGTAGTATTATATTTGATTTTTAAGTATTGCATGTTTATAATTTTGAGTAGGTAAATTTTTGTATGATCATCAAAGGGTGTTATGGGTTAGATGAGTTGTTTAAAATGATAGTAGGATGATTTTAGGCATATGAGATTGGTTAAAATGGGTTGAAAAATTGAGTTAGCATGATTTTTAAAGAGGCAATTTAGATCAGTAGGTTCAAGGCAAAATTTGGCTACTTTACTGTTTGAAAATGAACAATCTAATGAGATAATGTTGTAGAAAATTCTTTTAGCTTCGATTTGATATAAGATAGAGCTTCTAGCTCCAAACGAGCGCGAAGTTATGATGTTTTGATTATTCGTGTACCGGGAGACGAATATCGACACAATCCGAAGTTGTTGTTGATATTTTGATCGAATCTCGGGGAGTATAGAATGAGTTGTAAAAATGGTCAAGTTCTGATGTTTGGTTCTAAACTAAGGGTTGTGAGTTTATTTACAAACCCAAGTGTCGGATTTGTAAACGGAATTGTTTAGAATGGTGAAAATGGTTGTATGAGTCGGTGACGTAAAACTGTCCGGTTTTTGTAGTTCAAAGATGTGTTGGGCAGGGTACTTTAAAAGTAAAATCTTTTGATGGGCTTTTAAAAGGTCTTTCTATATATAGTAAGTGAGATCTCTGATTAGTATCATACGTATTTGACGTGTTTAAGTGGGGTAAATGAGCTCGTACATTTGGTATGTACCGGCAGATTCTTATCGAGTGTATGGACTAATAAAGTAAACATATAGAATGAAGTAATAGGTCACTTGTATTGTTTTCATTTTGGGTTGGTTGTGATTTTATTATTTTAAGTTTTATGTTATTAAGTATGGATTTTACTCGAGTTTATTATTGATGAACGCGCCTTATTTGATAGGTTGCGGTTTTTGTGTTTATCGGGCATCAACTATCGTCGAAGATCGTCTTGCTACTGCTATTACTCCAGGTGAGTCTATAGCCTTGCTTTTATTATGTTGTAAATGATTTTTAACCCGCGAGGGGGATACATGCTATTTGAAAGTAAAATGAACACAAGTCATGAGTAATTGTTGGACCCGAATGTTGCCTTTGTTTCCTTTGTTGATTTGAATTGTATGAGTACCTAAATTGCAAAAGTCCCTAAATTCATGAGCCGTTAACTATCTTCTGACTTGATGTTGTGAGTTGGGAATAGCCGCTTATTCTAATAATAGTACTATTGGGCTGACGACCCTATCCGAGACCAGGGCATTACGCTGAGTAACCTCTAGGAAGGATAATTTTACGAGAATGAGAATGTGGTATACTTGCAATTTATACCCTAGTAGGGGCACTGGAATTCATCTAGTCATGCCGGATTTAGGCGTGGGTGACTAAGTTAAGGGGTCAGTGTCATGAGCTTAATACAATTCAATAGCTATTGCTATATACCAGAATGCCTGATCAATAGATTGTGACGATAATTCTATTAAATGATTATGATTGATTTTTCTCTTGTGTTCAATGATGATTTGGAAAACCTATAGACTCGCTCAACCGTTGTGTTGATGATTTTAAGCATGTATTTCAGTTGATTGAAGTTGATGAATTGCGGAGCTTGCTGGAGAAGGATCGCGGATTGCTTTTGTGGTGATTGGTCTTAAACGGATTTCTTTCCCTTTTGTCATAAAAATAATATTGTACGGTCATGTACTTTGGTAAATTGTTTGTTGAGTATATATAATCTTTGGGGGGACCTAAATGTTACTCTGATATTTCTAAAATTCTTTTACTTGGGATTGAAAGTTTTAGACAATGGTTAAATAATTTCCTTTTATACTTCAAGTGTAACATTTCAAGATTGTTTAAAGTGTTTTATGTAATGATGTTTGTATTTAGCACCCAAATGTGTATTTCCGCTGTGCAATGTAATTTAGGGGTGTTAAAGATTGGTAATCAGATCTTTTTAGTTATAGCGAATTAGGTCGATTTTTGAAAAATGTCCTAAACTATAATTTTGGTGTCGAAAATATTTTACAAAAGCAACGCAACTTCTCCGCAAGGCTCCGGTAAGATTATTTGTTTTGTATTGTTTTATAGTTAGATGTATCCCTTAAAATTGAAATTATTTTTAGAGTATTTATTAAGTAAATACTATGATGATGTATTGATGATGTATTGATGTTGTTGAAAGTACATTGAGTACTTGTTATCGTAACTTTCTTTATGTAATACATATGTATATAATATTTAAATAATGACCTTATATACTGTTGAGGGTCTGGGACAGTAGACCAGATGATGGACGATTCTACAACTAATTTCTTGCGACTTGTATCGGCTATGAGGATGTTTGATTAGCTGATGTATGATAGATATGTGGTTGAAATTGGTGTGATTAGGAGGTTGATGTGAAAGAAAAGTTGTTTTAAAGATTGAATTTGGTATGTGGAGAATTGAGTTTGTTAGGACTTGGAATATGGATGAGATTGTTAGTCTTGGGTCAATTGTGATGAATTTGTGTACTTGAATTGAAAGGTTTAAAGAGAAGTAGGTAAGTTTTGAAAGGATGAGTGAGTGGGAGTCTTATGTGAGATTGATTCTGAGTAGAGTTTGGAAGTTAGGAATGTTGAAGGTCGTACTGAGATTTGCCTTGTGATTAATCTGCCTTGTATGAGTGAGTATTTGAATTTTGAGAGTAAGCTACCATGGTGTTAGGGATTCGACTTTGAAGTGCGAAAAGGGAAATAGACGAGTGTGATGAAAGTGACAACAATGTTAAGGAGGATGAGGAGCTGTTGTCTAAGGAACTAATCGCGTAATGGATTTCTTTGTATCTTATATTCTTTTTGTGATCAAACTTATTTAGACCTCGTGTCGTAGCATTGTGATGGAACTTATTATCTTTTAAGTTTGTTCGGTAGATGATTGTAGTGACAAATATTGCCACTAGCCTGTTGAATCTTCAACGCAATCTGAATTACCCTCATGATCTATGATGTGACTTTATTAACTCTTTTGAGTTTTGGTTGATGAACCATTGTAGTTTGTGTTGTTCGTGCATGTAGTACCCATGAGATGTCCTGATAAAGGAATTCTTCTTTTATCTTGATATGTATACTTATCATGTTCCTTTCTTCTGTGATGATGGAAGAAGGAGTAGGGGAATCATATTTCTGTCATTAGTGGATAACCACGTGACTAAGTGTCTTGAAATATGTCGCCAAAACTAACGACTGCTACTGTGAACACTATGATTGAACAAGTTATTGCTAGAGCACATGAAGCTGATTGTGCTGCAAGGAATCAAGATGCTGGAGTTAGTTGTGTTGGAGATAATGGTACTGCATTTAATGCTGCTGAGAATAATGATGACGCTGTTGAGAATAATGATGACGTTGTTAAGAATAATGATGATGCTGCTGAGAATAATGATGATGCTGCTGATCCAGATGGGAGTGTTGCTGCTGTTCTACAAGTTTTAGGAGAGTGTACTTATGTTAGATTTCATAAGTGTGGTTCTGCGCAGTTTTGTGGTATTAGTGGTTCATTAGAAATGCATAGATGGATTGATAAGATAGAGAGTACTTTTAAAGTTATTGGGTGTTCAGAAACTAATAAGGTGAAATTTGCTACTGCTACATTTCAGAATGGTACGATAAGATGGTGAAATAACCAAGTGACTACTGAAGGATTGTTTGTGGCTAATGGTAAGACATGGACCGTGATGAAAGGACTATTGACTGCTAGGTTTTGTCCTAAATAGGAACTAGGACAGTTGGAATTCGAATTGAGATAATTAGTGCTAAGGGACGATGTTATTACTGTTTCTGGGAAATTTTCTGAGCTATATTTGATATGTCCTGATACTTTTGTGAATGACTGTAAGGAAAGGAAGCAGAACATTAGAGGATTGTCTAGTAATATCAAGGATGAGACTATTTCTTCAAAACCTAAATCTTTCGATGAAGCTGTACAGATGGCGTTTGATTTAATGGACGTGAAAGTGTAAGATAGGAAAGATAGTATTGTTGAAAATAATAAGAGAAAGTGGGAATCTGCTCAGTACAACCAGAATCAAGGTCAGAATCGTGGGGATTACAGTAATCACAATAACCAAAGACAAAACCGAAACCAGTATTTAAACTATGGAAGGAATGAGGAAATTTCAACTGCCACTGTGTCTGGAAATAACAAGATAAATTGTAAGTGTGTTGCTGTACTTTATACCATGTAGGTAATTTTTCACAATTGCGACAAGAGTTAGGACAACCTGGTCATAAAGCTGCTAAGTATAGAACAAGAGGATTAGTTATTGGAATTAGTACCACTGGAGTTGTGATATGTTTTAGTCGTGGCGAGAAAGGACACAAGCAAGGGAATTGTCCAAGGAAAGGAAATTGACAAGGTAGGAATGCTGCCCCTCCAGCTTATGTTTGAGTGATGCTGACAAACCTTAAGGTCTAAACGTTGTAAATGGTATATTCTTATTTGGTGATCTTTATGTTAGTATGTTGTTTGATTTCAGATCAGATAGAAACTATAGAACTGTAAAGATTCAGTTGTTTTATCAATGGAGAGTAAGTATGATTGACAATTAACCATGATGTGGAGTTAACCAATAGAAAGGTTGCTAGTATTAGTTCTATACTAAGAGTGTGTTCCTTGAATTTAGGAAGGTAGGTGTTTAGTATCGGCTTGATGCTCTAAGAGTTGGGATCTTTGGATGTGGATTATTGGTATGAATTGGTTAATTGTGCGTAGTGCTGATGCTTGAGATTGGACTTAATCTTGACTATGAATTGATAGTTGTTAGTTTAGATGTTGCTGAGAAGCCGAGTATTGACTGTGAAAGGTAATGAGTGAACTTTCAGTTTGAGAAGTATCTTGTTTGGAAACAAGGAAGTATGTGGAAGAGGGATATGATGTATTTCTGGCTCAGGAAATTAGTGATAGGGTAGTTGAGGAGAAGTTGGGAGATCTGTTAATGATCCGAGAGTATTCTGAGGTTTTCCTGAAGTTTTGCAGAGTTGCTGCCGCCTCATGAAGTGAAGTTCGTTTCGATTGGGTGTTTTAAGCGATATGTGTAGTGCTTCTACATTTGGTTGTGTAGTGCTTCTGCGTTTCATTGTGTAGTATTTGTATGCCTTATCATTTGGCACCGTCAGAGTGGAATGAGTTATCACGTCAACTGCGAGAAGTGATGGATAAAGGATGCATCAGATTAAGTTTCGTTACAATGGTGATCACTTGTGTTGTTTGTCAAGAAGGATGGATTGTTTCGGATGTGTATCGACTATCGTGAGCTTAACAAACTGACAGCCAAGAATCGGTATCTATTAGCGAGGATTAATGACTCGTTTGATCCTTGCAACTTGTCTGGATCCATTTTGTACTCAAAGATCGCTTTGAGTTCTGGTTATCATTAACTGAGAGTTATGGAGGAAGATATTCCTATAGTTGTTTTCCGTACTTGATGTGGGTAGTTAAAGTTTCAAGTGATGTTTTTGGAATGAACGAACGCGTCTACCATATTCATGGACTGGGTAAATCTTGTGTGTAAGATGTGCTAGGATGAGTTAGTCATTGTATATACCAACGATATTCTATATTATTCCAAGAGGAAAGGAGGAACATAAGTAGCATATGAGGATAATTTTTGGGATGTTTGGAAAAAGGAGAAACTGTATGTAAAGTTTCCTATGTGTGAATGTTAGTTGAAATATTTGCGTATTCTAAGGCAATTGATTGACAACAAAGGTATTTGTGAAGATCTTGACAAGATTGAAATGATTAAGGATTGGTCGGTACCAACGACGCCGACAGAAATCTGTTAATTCCTTGGTCTAAGCTGGGAATAATCGGAGGTTTATCTAAAGGTTTTCACTGATTGTTAAACCAATGATTAAAGCTGACTAAGAAGATTTGGATGTGTGAGTCCCACTTATACATCGAAATCGTAAGTTTCAAAATCTGACCCCATCAGATGAGGAAGCTGTATTCTGAACACTGAAGGGTAGGCTGTGTTCGGCACTGATGTTGCCATTGTTGAAAGGATCTGAAGTATTTATAGTTTGTAGTTTGTTGTGATGCGTCTCATAAGGGTTATGTAGTTGTGGTGTTTTGTTTGAGATTGTAGAAATATTACTTGTATGGAATCAAGTGTGTAGTGATAAAGGATCATAGAAGTTGCTCCATAATTAATTTCCTGGGATGATAAAGGAAATGAGTAGAGGATTACCAGTTGTATATTCGGGTATTTCAGTATGTTGGTGGTTATGACAGTGAGTGATTATGACTACGAGATTCGCTACCATCCGGGAAAGGCGAATGTGGTAGCTAATGCACTTATCAGGAAGAAAAAGGAAAAAGCTTCTAAGGTTTGAGTTTTGGTGATGACAAAAAGTGTGGATTTGATAGAAATGATATTAAAATTTTAAGTTAGTGGTCTGATTTGAGAAGGATGTCCAGGTAAGTGATTTCAACATTTTGTCAAACTTATGGAAAGGATTTTATTGTAAAGTCAAGTGAGACATGGTATATTGAGCACTCCTAACATACCTGAGTTGAGAGTGAGAGACTTAGTGATGAAGGAATGTCACAAGTCAAGTAATCGATACATTCTGGTTTGGGTAAAAGTGAAAGTTTAGTTGAGTATTGTGTGTTATACAGAGACTGATGGACAAAGTGAAAGGACGATTCGAACATCGAACGGTATACTTGTGCGTGTGTGATTGACATAGGAATTGTTAGAATTTTTATATGAAGTTGATTATCATGCTAGTAGTAAGGCTGTACTATTGATGATACATAAAGAACTTCAATTTGTGAAGGGTAAAGATCGTGAGTTATGGACGTAAAGTTAGGTTTTCGGTGCATTGCAGAGATGTAAGTGGAATTGAATTACTGAACTAGAGGTGATGTTGGCAAATACTGGTAAGATTGTATAGGTTAATGATCATTCATTAGTAACAAGGAGTCATCAGAAGAGTTATGTTGGTATTCAAGGAAATCGATGGAGTTTGAAATTGGGAAACATGGTTATGCATAAGGTGTCGTTATGAAGGGTGAAATTTGTTTTGGGAACAACAAGGAAAGAATTCAACTTGAAGATAAGTTGTTTTTCATAGAAAGAACTGTGAAGAGTTCTTATGAGGTCGAAACATAATGGGAATTATATTGTGAAGATACAAGAATTCCAGGAGTGGAATATGAAATTGTGAAGGAGGCATGAGAATTTCTTTAAGGAAAAGAGTTCTCTTTTGTTCTGGAGGTGTGAAATGTGAATATAAGAGGGGCCGAGCGCCGGGACGTCGCTCTCTTTTAGGAGGGTAGGATGTGACAACCCAAACCCGATGTCATTTATTTAATATTATATAATATTATTTTACGAATAATTTTGAAATTTTTGATGAGTTGAATGAAATGACGGTTGATGGTTTTATTTAAAACCGACGTTGGAGGTCTTATTTTTATCTTTTTACTAATAGCGAGGATTATTAGTGACCACGATATCGACGGATGCCCGAGATGTTATGTATTATTATTTGTTGTCTCGATGTTTATATTTTTGACGTTTTATTTTTAAATTTGTATTAAGTCGAACCGGGATCATATTAGAATCATATTTGAGTGCGTTTTAACTTTTGAAAAGTATATTTACGAAACCCGAGCCTCGTAAATATTTTCAAAACTGACAATTTACATTTTCTACCCTTACAACTATTTAATTGCATTTTGGACCAAAACTATTACAAATTGGCAAAACTAGTCCCTCCCATCCCACTATAAATAGATTTTCCACTATCTATTTTTATTATTAAAATCATTTCACCACCAAAAACACAATCTCTCTTTCTCTCCCTAGTTTGGCCGTCCAACCCTCCCACACAAAACACCATGATCATCAAAAATTAAGCTTGATCCAAGCTAAACTAAAATAAGTCCCATCTTAGAAATTCAATTGTGCATCTAATGGTGTAATTTTTATACACATGCAAGAACTTTTATTTTTTTGATATGATACATGCTTGTTTGATCTATTTTTATGGTATGGGTGTGTTGTTAGTAGTATTATATTTTATTTTTAAGTATTGGATGTTTATAATTTTGAGTGGGTAAATTTTTGTATAACATCCAAGGGTGTTATGGGTTAGATGAGTTGTTTAAAATGATAGTAGGATGATTTTAGGCATATGAGATTGGTTAAAATGGGTTAAAAATTGATTTAGCATGATTTTCAAAGAGGCAATTTAGATCAGTAGGTTCAAGGCCAATTTTGGCTACCTTACTATTTGATATAAAACTGTCCGGTTTTTGTAGAGAATTATTTTAGCTTCGATTTGATATAAGATAGAGCTTCTAGCTCCAAACGAGCGCGAAGTTATGATGTTCTGATTATTCGTGTATCGGGAGACGAGTATCGACACAATCCGAAGTTGTTGTCGATATTTGGATCGAATCTCGGAGACTATAGAATGAGTTGTAAAAATGTTCAAGTTCTGATGTTTGGCTCTAAACTAAGGTTTCTGAGTTTATTTGCAAACCCAAGTGTCAGATTTGTAAACGGAATTGTTTAGAATGGTCAAAATGGTTGTATGAGCCGGTGACTTAAAACTGTCCGGTTTTTGTAGTTCAAAGATGTGCCCGGCAGGGTACTTTAAAAGTAAAATATTTTGATGGGCTTTTAACAGGTCTTTCTATATATAGTAAGTGAGATCTCTGATTAGTATCATAAGTATTTGACGTGTTTAAGTGAGGTAAATGAGCACGTACATTTGGTATGTACCGGCAGATTTTTATTGAGTGTATGGACTAATAAAGTAAACATATAGAATGAAGTAATAGGTCACTTGTATTGTTTTCATTTTGGGTTGGTTGTGATTTTATTATTTTTAGTTTGATGTTATTAAGTATGGATTTTACTCGAGTTTATTGTTGATGAACGCGCCTTATTTGATAGGTTGCGGTTTTTGTGTTTATCGGGCATCAACTATCGTCGAAGGTCGTCTTGCTACTCCTATTACTCCAGGTGAGTCTATAGCCTCGCTTTTATTATGTTGTAAATGATTTTAACCCGCGAGGGGGATACATGCTATTTGAAAGTAAAATTAACACAAGTCATAAGTAATTGTTGGACCCGAATGTTGCCTTTGTTGCCTTTGTTGATTTGAATTGTATGAGTACCTAAATTGCAAAAGTCCCTAAATTCATGAGCCGTTAACTATCTTCTGACTTGATGTTGTGAGTTGGGAATAGCCGCTTATTCTAATAATAGTACTATTGGGCTGATGACCCTATCCGAGACCAGGGCATTACGCTGAGTAACCTATGGGAAGGATAATTTTACGAGAATGAGAATGTGATATACTTGCAATTGATACCCTAGTAGGGGCACTGAAATTCATTTAGTCATGCCGGCTTTAGGCGTGGGTGACTAAGTTAAGGGGTCGGTGTCATGAGCTTAATACAATTCAATAGCTATTGCTATATACCAGAATGCCTGATCAATAGATTGTGACGACAATTCTTTTAAATGATTATGATTGATTTTTCTCTTGTGTTCAATGATGATTTGGAAAACCTATAGACTCACTCAACCGTTGTGTTGATGATTTTAAGCATGTATTTCAGGTGATTGATGTTGATGAATTGCGGAGCTTGCTGGAGAAGGATTGCGGATTGTTTTTGTGGTGATTGGTCTAAAACGGATTTCTTTCCCTTTTGTCATAAAATAATATTGTACGGTCATGTACTTTGGTAAATTGTGTGTTTAGTGTATATAATCTTTGGGGGGACCTAAATGTTACTATGATATTTCTAAAATTGTTTTACTTGGGATTGAAAGTTTCAGACAATGGTTAAATAATTTCCTTTTATACTTCAAGTGTAACATTTCAAGATTGTTTAAAGTGTTTTGTGTAATGATGTTTGTATTTAGCACCCAAATGTGTATTTCCGCTGCGCAATGTAATTTGGGGGTGTTAAAAAAGGATATCTCTGGTCTTGGTGTAATACTTGTTGATACTTTTCTTTTCACGATTCTCTGCCGGGGGTGTATGGTAAGGATTGTCGGATCTTTGTCCCTTGGTTGTGTCTCAACTTTTATCACCACTTTTTGTTGATCTTTTCCGTTTCTATTTCTAAATTCTTTAATCCATTGTGTTAGTTTTCCATTTCTAGTTAATTCATCAATTTGCATTTTTAGATGCTAACATTCATATGTGTTGTGCCCGATATCTCCATGGTGTTCGCAGTATTTTTTTGGGTCTCTCTTTTTTGGTGGGGTGGTCATTAGGGGTGGTGGCTTGAATTTTCCCCTTTCGAGAGTTAAGATCTCCTTTGGTGTTTTTGAGAATGTGAACCTGTCATTCCTCTTTTCTTACCTTTGATTATTTCGGAAGTCTGATCTTCTGTCGAAGTGAGGTTTTCTATTCTCATCGTGCTTCCATGTATGACAACCCATAAAATTCACATCTATGCTATGACTATGAAATTTGGCTAGAAATTTTTTCTTTTTATGCCTTACTTGGTAAAATAAACTGCTTCTCACAACTTGAACTGCCACTACAACATATTCCTATATTTTGTAAACATGATGTATATGTGAAATCTAAGATCTAAAAGTAATCTTATAAGTTCAGTACTGATAATAACATCTCAAATATAACTATGATGCCCTAAATTCCCTTAGAAACCCTAGAATCCCTAAAAATGAGTTATAAACTCAAGAATGATAAACCATGAATGAAAAATACATATGAATAAATCATTAAGGATTATAAACAAATTATAAACTATACATTAAAGACATAATAATACCTAAGAATAGTAAGAACAAACTATACAAAGCTAAGTACAAGTAAATGTACATAATAGTCTAGATCACCACCTAGAAACTCATGGTAAACAATGTTTCAAGCAATATAACTACATAATATCTGTGTACTATTATAAAAAACACTATACTAATTATAATTTATCATATAAAGGAAAGATAATTAATCTCAAAATAACAATATTCACTAATCCAAAGCTAATTACAAGTAAATGACCAATAACCATGATTAGCATATAAAATCCATTTCATATAGAATTAGAGTCTAAACTTTTGCCACTAATTATAAAACTCACCTATGTATCTGTTGGAAATACGTTTTACGTATAAAGAAAGTCTCGGTCACTCCAACAATATAGTTATAGGCTCGTAGTAGTGTTTAAGTAACATTTATTAAATAGCCCGACCCATGAGCATGTTCATGGGCCGGAGGCCCAAGTCCATTAAGGACTTGGGTATATAAGCCTCTTTCCACCATGGAAAGAGGTGTTGGTTGTTTCATTTCTCACTTTTATAACACATAGTTTCTTTCATTTCTCTCTCTAGAAAACATCAACCCTCTTGAAATACAAAGATTATCATTGTTCTACAATTGGTATCAAGAGCATGGATGAAATATTGGTTGGTATTTGTGTTTTTTATGCTTTCTTAAGCATAACGTGTGTTTTTGATTGTTTATTTCCAAAGCATCAAAAAAATTTCGAGTTTGTTTGTGTTTCTAAGTCGTATACCTTCTTTAATCGTGTCGTAGTGATTTGGGTATCTTGGTTTTGGTTAACACACAAGTCTTTTGGATCAAAAGTTGAGAAATTTCTTGTTTTTTCATCTTTCCGAAATTCTAGCAAGTTTTACCATCGGAAAGTACAAAGTGTGTGAGGCTCGATCGCAATAATCCAAGGATTCTACTTTGCGATCACCCGGATTTCAATACCTTATTCCGACGAGATATTCCGATCGTACATTGCGATTTGGGATTCCGACGGTTTCAAGGGATATTGAGTCGTTACTCTATCCAATTTGTTCTAGCCATATTGCGATCTAAACATTCCGACAGGTAAACATTCCGACAGTGCAACATTCCGACAGATCTGATATTCAGATAGAAGGACATTCCAACAGATTAATATTCCGACAGGACAACATTCCAATAGAACCTACATTCCGATACCAGCAACATTCCGACAGAAAGGGTATTCCAACAGAAAGCAACATTCCGATACTTGCACATTCCGATAGAATTTGTTTTTGTATACTTAGAGGATTTTTTCTATCTTGCATTAATTTGGTAATTTGGAAAATTTCAAAAACAAACACAACAAAAAGATAACAACATCTTTCATTTAACAACACAAAAACACATAAGCTTATTTCATTGTTCGATCATTTTTTATAATCTTTATTCAAGGGATCATATAATGAATTCACATTCATATATGCCAACAATGACTTTGCTTACCGATATCTCAATCATCTCGGGTACCGACACTTGCCCACCTTTGCTCATCAAAGATTTATTTGAAGCATGGCAAGGTCGCATGAAAACGTACATCATGGGCAAACCCAATGGTCGACTTATGCTTCAATCAATTGAAAAAGGTCCATTAGATTGGGGAGAAGTTACCGTCAATAATGTGACAAGGGAAAGGTTGTATCATGAGTTGACTGATGCCAATAAAATCATTGCCGGTGCAGATGAAAGGGTCGTTCAGACAATTCTTCAAGCCCTTCCACCCGATATCTTTAGAATGGTAAGTGAACATAAAGTGGCAAAGGATCTTTGGGATCGATTAGCTGTTTTGTTACAAGGGACATCTCTAACTAAGCAAGAACGAGAGTGTCAATTGTATGACTTGTTTGATAGGTTTACATACATTCCAGGGGAGACTCTTCCCGATTACTACTGGCGTTTCACTACTTTGATGAATGACATGAACGTGTATAATCTAAGGATTGAACAATTTCAATTAAACACAAATTTCTTGAACACGTTACCCCAAGAATGGAGTCAGTATGTCACCGATGTTAAGATGATTCGAGATTTGCACAAGTCAAATTTAGATCAACTCTATGCCTTCTTGCAACAACACGAGAAGCACGTGATCCAAAAACGCATCTCTAAGGGATCTTATCAAGAACCATTGGCATTAATGGCAAACCATCCTACATTGTCATATCACAACTCTCCGTTTGCTTGGGACACCAATCTTCCAATCAACCAGTGTATCAAGCACCAAGCTTCCCACAATACTCGATCTTGCCACAGCCGCCTACATCTTATCACCAACAATACAAGCAACCAGCAACATCATCACAAGGAGATTCACATCCATTACCTTATGCTTCACACCAGTATTCACCTTATCAACCTCCAACAAACCCTTCCTTTACATATCCACAACTTGAGGCTCCTCAACCCCATTACTCACAACAAGTCAGTGTTACATCAAATCAGATTGTAGCTCAATCAGCACCAGCATTCTATTATGATGATGAGATCCCTATCCCTGAATTTAGACAAGGGGATAGTCCTACTGATATACTTGCTCAAATGTCTGCTTATCTCACTCAAACATTGAACAAACGAGGTTACAGAGGTCCAGCAACAACTAACAATCAGTTAAGGAACTCTTCTAACTCTCGACAACAGGCTACAATTCAATATGGCAGAGTCATGGTGCAACCACTTCAGGGGAGACCCAATTCATCTACTGCTGGTGCACGTTCATCTAACACTGCTGCTACAAGAGGTAATAGCACTGGCAAAACGAAGGTGATTATATGCTACAACTGCAAAGGGGAAGGGCACATGGCCCGAGAGTGTAAGCAGCCCAAGAGGAAAAGGGACAACACATGGTTTCAGGAGAAGATCTACTTGGTGAATGCTCAAGCCCAAGGACGTGAGCTCGATGAAGAAGATTGGCATTACTCGCAGATCCGGGAGTCGCGGACACTAACGGTCTCACAACAGCCATCACAAACAATGCCGCATATCAATGTGATGATTGGATGCATACGACTCTGACTGTGATGATCTCAATACCGCTAAAGCAGCTCTCATGGAAAATCTTTCACTTTATGGAGCTGACACAATTTCTGAGGTACCAAATACTGCTACAGATACTAGTATTGTACCTTATCAAGTTGAGCAAGTGTATGAGTATTCGAAACAGCCTCTAGTGGTTAGTAACTCAATCGAGGAGACAAACAATGATAGCAATATCAATGAAAGTCCCCAGACTTTGAGTGAACCACAACTGGGAGCTATTACGGCTACCAATTCGTCTGCTCAACCGGATTTGGTTATGGTCTCAGCATCTTTGCTTAGCCAAATGAATAATGCGGTCCTTGAAACCCTCAGTGTTAATCAGACTTTATCTGCCGAGCTTACTTTGCATAAGGAAAAGGTTAAAACCTTGGAATTAACTCCAGTGTCCGCTACCTTAACTAATCCTGAATTTGATAGGTTTAGGCAAGTTCAAATGGATAATCTGCTAGAAATTGAGAGTTTAAGAGCAAATCTTTCGAAAGAACTTAAAGAAAAAGAGTCAGTCGTTAATAATTTTCAAAAACTACAAACGGATTTCGAAATTCTCGAGTCTAAAAGAGTTGAAACGGAAGTTAAGGCGTCTGAGAGAGTTAAAAAGACTGAAATTTTGCTTTTAAAACAATACTCTGCTTCACATTTAGTACACTTGTTTCATTCTTCTTTTCAAGAGTTCAATCTATCGCGTCTAATAGACCTACCACCAAACCCGGGGTATGCAAAGCAAGCATTTCACCACAACCCACGACTTTATGATGCAACCAAGTTAGGATTGGTATTAGATCCGATTGTGTTATTGAATGAATCTGAGAGCATGACACCATATAAAGAGAATCGGTTAAAATTACTTCCTACATATCCTGAATATGACTATGCTCAAATGAATGCAACAAATGCTAAAATAGATCTTAGAACTCGATTTAATATGCAAAAGAAATCTATCCAAACATCCACTTTCATGCCTACTAGAGAATGCCTTAGTATAATTCCTACACTCGTTAACTCAGACGAACCGAAGGAAATTCCTAAGAATCTTCCACCGGTAAGTACGGTAAAGCTCAGCTTGGAAGAGATTGAGCGATACCTTCCCGAGTTTGACAAGGTCATCCTGAAATGTACGACATCAACGGCTTAAACCGCTGGAGAATGGGCTTTCGAACACATGAAAACGGTGTTTGAGAATCTAACACCCCTAATTTACATTGCACAGCGGAAATACACAATTGGGTGCTAGACACAAGCATCATCACACAAGATATATTGAACGACTCAAAATAGAGACGTTTACACAAAATATAAACATGATTATTATAAATGTCTAAAACATAGATTTCAACCCATAAATTGTACTGACACGATACCAAAGTAAAGAGTTTTGTCCCCATGGATCTCGACCAACAACCAACAAGTTTAGTACAGTACATCAACATAAAATAAATTGTTCAACATTTAAAAAGGTATAAACGATTTAGACCAACATTCTTCCAAAAGCCAAGCCACAACCTCCATAGAAAAGCTCCGTGCTCCATCACTTCCTATTACCTGAAACACATGCATAAAACGAGTCAACAATAATGTTGAGCGAGACTATAGGTTTATCAAATCACATTTGAACACAAGAAGAAAATCAATCATAATCATTTATAGAGTTGTCGTACACATAATCTATATTCAAGGCAGTAATAATAATGATAAACAAACATTGTATTTAAGCTCATGACACCGACCCCTTAACCAATAGTCACCCACGCCAAATGCCGGCATGACTAGAATAAAACCATTGCCCCTCTAGGGTATCAGTTGCTAGAATACCACAATCTTATTCACGTAAAATTATCCTTCCCAGCGGGTTACTCAACGTAATGCCCTGGTCTCAGATAGGGTGGTCAACCCAATAGTACTACCATTAGAATAAGCGGCTGTTCCCGACTCACAACATCAAGTCAGAAGATAGTTAACGGCTCATGAATTTAGGGTCTTTAGCAACAAGTTACTCAATACAATGAAATCAACTTTAGGCAACATTCGGGTCTAACAATTACTCATGACTTGTGTTCATTTGTTTTAAATAGCATGTATCCCCCTCGCGGGTATTAAAATCATTAAAACAATTAGAAAGTGAGGCTATAGACTCACCTTAGTATAAGAGATCTAGCGAAATGGTCGTCGACGGTAATGGATACCTTTCAAACACGAGAACCGCTACCTATCAAATAAGGTGCGTTTGTTAAATAATGACTCGAGAACTAAATCATACATAACAACATCAAACTCAAACTCATAAAGTCACGATAAACTCGAGAGAAAACGATATAAATAACTTCATTATAATTTACTACACTTTTACTTTACCATCTTATACTTTTTACAAAGTCCGCCGGTACATACTACATGTACTAGCTTATTTACCCCTTTTAAACTCGTCAACCGTTTATGAAACGACTCGATAAACTAACTTACTATATATAGAAAGTCCTCTTACAAGTTTATCAAATGATATTACTCTTAAAGTACTTTACCCGACTCATTTTCAAACTACAAAATCCGGACAGATTTACGTTAATTTTTCATACAACCGTTTTAACTTATTTAAACGACTCCGTTTACAAAACCGACACTCGAGTTTTAAAGTAAACTCAACCTAACAAGTAAACACCTCATTATCAGTAGGTTACATTTTTCAAAACATCCATTTAGAGTCCCCGGGATTCGATCCAAATACCGACAACAACTACTTGTAGTGCCGGTACTCGTCTCCCGGTACACGATCATTCAAAACATCATAACTTTGCGCTCGTTTTGAGCTAGAAGCTCTATCTTATATCAAATCAAAGCTAAGAAAATTATCTACAACCCTAGGCTATAAGTTAAGCCATTTTCAAAACATAAAAATTTGGATTTTGCCTTTTACTTACTGTTGTAAAATGACTACTCAAAACTTGTACAAAATTAACTTTTTGATAAAAACCAACCATGGAAATAATCATTACTATACCCTAATATCATCATACATTAATCATAACATCAAAATCATAATCAAAATAAAAATCATAAGATCAAAATGAAGTTTCTAACAAGATTTTTAGCACAAACCACCATGGATCATCAAGATAATGCCATGCATGATCATAGCTCCTACCTACCAACATCATAAAAAAAGTTGCTTGCATGTAAGAAATTCTTACACCAATGTGATCCTTGATCAAAAATAAGGTTGGGTCTAGTGTTAGTTTAGCTTGATTCAAGCTCAAACTCAAGAAAAATGGAAGTTTGTATTTGTTTGATGGTGGTGGTGATGTTACGGCCCAAAGAGAGAGAGAGAGAGAGGTGAGTGGAAATTTTTGAAATGAAAATTATGAAGTGTGTGTGTTTGTTTATGTTTATATATATAGTGGGGTAGGGACCTAGTTGCAATTTAATGAAAGTTCTGGCTAGAAATGTAAATATTTAGCTAAAAAGCGGGAAATAACTATTAGTCAATTTTCAAAATATTTATGGGGCTCGGGTTTCATAAAGATACTTTTAAAATTTTTAAGCGTACCTCAAAAATAATAATATCGACTCTCGACTCGACTTAACACGTCATTTAAAATAAAATCTCGAAAATAATAAAAATCGAACAACCGACAATAAGACGTAAAATATTTGGCATCCATCGACATCACGCTTGCTAATACTCCTTATACTTAATAAATATTAAATATAGACCTTCCAACATCGGTTTAAACTTAAACCTCCAAAAATAAATATCGTTCAAACTCATTTAAAAAATTCAAAAATAATAGTAAAATAAGATTAAGCAATGACCTCGATTTTGGGTTGTCACATCCCCCCCCTTCTTAAAAGAAGCGACGTCCTCGGCGCTTAATACTTCCTAAACAAATGAGGATACTTGTCCTTAAAGAAATCCTCACGTTCCCACGTAAACTCTGGCCCACATCTAGAGTTCCATCTCACTTTCACAATCGGAATTCTACTATGCTTCTACTTCTTAACCTCCCTATCCATTATCTCTACAGGTTCCTCTATAAAATGCAACTTATCATCAAGTTGAATCTCCTCCAATGGAATCACCACGTCCCTTTCAGCTAAACACTTCTTCAAATTAGACACATGAAAAGTATTATGAATAGCCTTAAGCTCATCAGGCAATTCTAACTTATAAGCCACCAATCCAATCCTTTGGATAATCTTAAATGGTCCAATAAATCTCGGGCTCAACTTTCCTCTCTTCCCAAAACGTATTACTCCTTTCCATGGAGATACCTTCAACATAACCATGTCTCCTACTTCAAACTCCAACTGTTTCCTTCTGTTATCAGCATAACTCTTTTGTCTACTTCTGGCAGATAACAAACGCTTCTTAATTGGCACAATCTTCTCAGTCGTCTCAAATATCATTTCAGGCCCAGTCAATTGACTTTCTCCTACCTCACTCCAACACACTGGAGATCTACACTTACGTCCATACAAAGCTTCAAATGGAGCGGCTTTAATACTTGAATGATAACTATTGTTGTACGAAAATTCAACCAATGGCAAATGCTTATCCCAACCATTTCCAAAATCAATCACACATGCACGAAGCATATCCTCTAACGTTTGAATCGTTCTTTCACTTTGTCCATCAGTTTCCAGATGATATGTTGTACTTAAACATAACTCCGTTCCCATCGCTTTCTACAAAGACTTCCAAAATTCTGAAGTAAACCTACTATCACGATCAAAAATTATCGACAAAGGCACACCATGTCGACAAACAATCTCTTTCACATACACTGTTGTTAACCTCTACATATTATATGTCTTCTTCATCGGCAAAAAGTGAGCAGACTTAGTCAATCTATCTACAATCACCCATATCATATCACTACCATTTGCAGTCCTTGGCAAACCTGTCACAAAATCCATAGTAATCTTCTCCCATTTCCACTCAGGAATCTCAGGTTGCACTAACAATCCAGACGATTTCTTATGTTCAGCCTTCACCTTCGCACAAGTTAGACACTTACTAACATACTGTGCTATATCTGCCTTCA
Source organism: Glebionis coronaria (assembly GCA_025667525.1). Classification (NCBI taxonomy): domain Eukaryota; kingdom Viridiplantae; phylum Streptophyta; class Magnoliopsida; order Asterales; family Asteraceae; genus Glebionis; species Glebionis coronaria. The sequence goes on from CM046879.1 coordinate 180,276,172, forward strand.
TATTCGGCCACCAATAAACTCTCTTAAGATCTTGATACATCTTGTCTGATCCAGGATGTATTGAATATTTCGACTTATGAGATTCATTCATCACCAAATCTCGCACCCCTAACGAATCTTCCTTAGATGGACACAACGGTAACCAAATCCTATTCTTAAAATACCTCAATCCGTTCGACTTTACTTCAAACAAAGGTTTCAACATTCTACCCGAATTTTCTGCCTCAATATTCTCTTCCTTCAATCCATTAGTTTGGACTTTCAATATCTCTTCTGTCAAATCCACACTTTCCAACATCGTCAAAGCTCCAACTCTTATAGACTTATCTCTTTCCTTTCTACTAAGTGCATCAGCTACCACATTCGCTTTACCAGGATGGTAACGATTCTCACAGTCATAATCACTCAGCAACTCAACCCATCTCCTTTGCCTCATGTTCAATTCCTTTTGATCCAAAATATACTGCAAACTCTTATGATCAGTGAAAACCATACACTTGGTTCCATACAAGTAGTGTCTCCACAACTTCAAAGCAAAAATAACAGCCCCAAGTTCTAAATCATGCGTAGTGTAATTCTCTTCATGATTCCTTAATTGTCTCGACGCATATGCTATTACTTTCTCCCTTTGCATCAATACAGCTCCAAATCCTTTATGAGACGCGTCACAGTACACTACAAAATCCTCAGATCCTTCTGGCAAAGACAATATCGGCGCAGAACACAACTTATCCTTCAACATACTAAATGCAGATTCCTCTTCCAATCCCCATTCAAACACTCGGTTCTTCTCCGTAAGCTTAGTCAATGGTTTCGTAATTAGTGAAAACTCCTCGATAAACCTTCTATAATACCCAGCCAAACCAAGAAATTGGCGAACTTCAGTCGGCGTCTTCGGCACTAACCAATCCTTAATTGCTTCAATCTTAGCAGGATCCACACGAACACCTTCACTATCAATCACGTGCCCCAAAAATTGCACTGATTTCAACCAAAATTCACACTTAGAGAATTTCGCATACAACTTTTCCTTCTTCAACAATTCCAAAATTGTTCTCAAATGCTTCTCATGTTCCTCTTTACTCTTGGAATAAACGAGAATATCATCAATGAATACGATAACAAACTCATCCAAATACGGCTTACATACACGATTCATCAAATCCATAAATACAGCAGGCGCATTTGTTAATCCAAAAGGCATCACTTGAAATTCGAAATGTCCATATCGAGTACGGAAAGCTGTTATAGAAATATCTTCTTCCCTAACTCTCAGTTGATGATACCCAGACCTCAAATCGATCTTCGAGTATACACTTGACCCTTGCAACTGATCGAACAAATCATCAATCCTCGGCAGTGGATACCGATTCTTGACAGTCAATTTGTTAAGCTCTCTGTAATCAATACACATTCTAAAAGAACCATCTTTCTTCCTAACAAACAAAACAGGCGCACCCCACGGCGACGAACTTGGTCTAATAAATCCCTTCTCCATCAATTCCTTCAATTGATCGGATAAATCCTTCATCTCAGATGGAACTAAACGATACGGTGCACGAGCAACTGGAGCTGCACCCGGCACTAAATTGATACGAAACTCAACTTCACGATGCGGCGGTAATCCTGGCAATTCCTCAGGGAAAACCTCAGGATACTCTCTAATCACAGGCACATCCTCCAATTTCCTTTCATTCACAACATCATTACTTATCTGTGCAAGAAACACATCACAACCTGCTTCTATATACCTCATCATCTTTAAACAAGAAACAACTCTCAAACGAGACGTACATTCATCACCCTTCACCATCAATACCCTATTCCTTAGCGGTATCTGAACTAATCTTTCTCCACAAACAATTACTGCACCATTACCAACTAACCAGTCCATTCTAATGATCACGTCAAAAGATCCTAATTCTATGGGCATTAAATCAATACTAAACACATAATTACCTAACTTCAAGGAACAACCTTTCAGTATAGAACTAGTTCTTACAACCTTACCATCAGCTAACTCCACATTATAACTAGTTGTCAATCTTACTGATTCTCTATCCAATAGCTGACTGAATCTAACATCTACGAAACTTCTATCGAATCCAGAATCAAACAACACACTAGCATAACAAGCATCAAGTAAGAACGTACCGGTCACCACGTTCGGCCCTTGAGGTTTGTCAGCATCTCCCACGACATAGGCTGGAGCAGCATTCCCAGCAGCAACAGCAGCAACATTGCCTCCCTGTCGTATGCCAACCCTCGGACAGTTCCCCTGCTTATGTCCACGGCCTCCACATCCAGAACAGTAAACTACCTTAACAGCATTAGCCCCAGTGGCTACATCCTTGTTTCTGCAATCTGCCATCTTATGTCCGGCCTTCCCACACTTGTTGCAAGCAGGTGGACAATTTCCAACATGATACAAATTACACCGACCACACTTCGGGTTCACCTTGTTACCTTGATTTCCTGTGGCAGCACGAACACCATCATTCCTTCTCAAATTATATTGCTGATTCCTATTCGATCCTTGGTTATTGTTATTACGATAACCACCTCGATTATGCCCTTGACTTGAGTGTGCAGCTTCCCACTTTCTCTTATTCCCCTCAGCAATACTATCCTTTCGATCCTGCAGCTTTACATCCATTAAAGCATGAGCCATTTGAACAGCTTCATCAAATGACTTGGGTTTCGACGAAGTAGTTTCTCCCTTGATATTACTAGATTAACCCCGAATGTACTACTTCATCTTCTTACGGTCATCAGCAAACGCATCAGGACACAACAAACACAAATCAGAAAACCTCCTTGTATAAGCTACAATATCATTATTCCTCAACACCAAATGCCTCAATTCATCTTCCAACTGACCTAACTCTTCCTCAGAACAAAACTTAGCAGTCAACAGTCCCTTAGTCACAGTCCATGTTCTAGCATTAGCTTCAACCAATCCCACAGTAGCTACTTGACTATTCCACCAACTCAACGCATCATCCTGAAAAGTAGCTGCAACAAATTTTACCTTACTAGCTTCTGAACATCCACTGATTTCAAAAGTACTTTCTATCTTCTCAATCCACCTCCTTAATTCCAGTGCACCACCAGTACCATGAAATTCGGTAGGTCCACATTTCATGAAACTAGCATAAGAACATTCCTTTTGAACCTGCTGAACAACAGCATTACCTCCAGCTTGTCCCGTAACATTTCCTTCTGTTTGTTCATCAGCATTACCTCCAGCCTGATTTCCAGCATTCCCTCCAGCCTGACCAGCAGTATTCCTATTCTCAGCCTCTTGGTTCCTCGCCACACGTTCAGCTTCCAAAGCTCTAGCGATAGCTTGCTCAATCATGGTATTAACAGTAGCAGTCGTCAATTTAGGTGGCATGTTGACAGGAAAACTAACCAAACAGTAATTTAGTAAAGTCATAAAAATGCCTCCCAACTCCTTCCTGTCACCATAACAGAAGAAGAACAAGTAAGTATTCATATCAAGATAAGAAGAAGGATTTCTCTATCAAGATGTAACATGGATACTACATGCATCAACAACATAATTCACAATGAATCATTAACCAATCACACAAAAGAACTAATAAGACAAATCATAAGTCATGAAGGTAATTTTGGATTGCTTTGGAAAATCTCCACAAAATTGTGACAAGTAATGTCACTACAATCCTTCATCACAACACTTAAAGGTCATTAAGTTTCATCACAAGCTAGAGTACGAGTCTACATAAGTTCTATTACATCATGGCCAAATAAAAACAACAACAGAAAGAACTAAACATCACATCCTCGCAGCTTCTTGTACATCGGCTCGTCATCACTGCTGCTATCATCATCCTCTGATTCTTCTTCCACTTTTTCCTTCCCTTTACGACTTCCTCCTTCACTCGGCTTCACCGACACTTGAGCATCATCCTGATTCGGCACATCACGAATCACAACACCATGACTAGGAAAGGATCTCGCCGGCAAACCCCACGCACTCAACCTAGCATTCCTTTCTTGCTCCCTACGCAACCTCTCAACTTGTCCACTCAAATTCAACACCATAGACCTCAATCTAACAACCTCATCCATTTCCCTTGCCCTAACAAACTCTGATCTCCTCACACTACCAACAAACCTTTCAAACTTCTTCTCATTCTGCTCAAACCTCCTAATCACACGAGTCTCAACCAAATACCTCTCAAACAAAGACCGATCAAACTTCTTAAGAAACCAGATTATATCATCATAAGACCTAGGACCTAGACAATAAACCTTAGGAATACCATCATGAATAGATCGAGCACTAGCAGCCCTACTCGACTCAACAGCAACATCACCCCTAGCAAATGCAATTCCAGGCAAACTACTAATATAAGCATCACAAGTAGGAGTCGAAGAACGAACAACCGGTCGCTGACAATCTGGAACAGTCTGTGGCACAACATCGACCATTTGAACATGACTACCTTGTAACAACTCAGGCTCTGTCTGACCAACTGCAGTAAGTGGAATCCCATCATCTAAAAACTCAAAATGCTCCTCATCGTCACTAGCACCAAAGTTATCTACTTCCTCACCATCCACTACATTAGTCAAATCAATCCATCCATCCTCACGAGGTAAACCAGCCATTTTCTACAATTATAAGGGTTAAGGATACTTAAGGTCATCGTTAATAAAATAATAATTAGTATGCAATGCTCATGCAAATGTCATACGTTATCCATGCTATGCAACACAATGCAAATGATGTTTATGCAATGCTCGCAAAAAAAATATGATATTGACAAGCACTCAGCGTACTTTCAATAATTCTAATACAATATCGTAGTATTTACTTAATAAATACTCGGGAAATCATTTCAGTTATGAGGGATACATCTACAATGCAAAACAAAACTAAAAGTGATCTTACCGGAGCGTTGCAGAGGAGTTGTGTGCTTTTGAAGAATAAATACTTTCGACACCAAAGTTATAGTTTAGGACAATTTTCAAAATCGACCAGTTCTCTATAGCTTGCAGCTCTGATTACCAATCTCTAACACCCCCAATTTACATTGCGCAGCGGAAATACACAATTGGGTGCTAGACACAAGCATCATCACACAAGATATATTGAACGAATCAAAATAGAGACGTTTACACAAAATATAAACGTGATTATTATAAATGGTCTAAAACATAGATTTCAACCCATAAATTGTACTGACACGATACCAGAGTAAAGCGTTTTGTCCCCATGGATCTCGACCAACAACCAACAAGTTTAGTACAATACATCAACATAAAATAAATTGTTCAACATTTAAAAAGGTAGAAACGGTTTAGACCAACATTCTTCCAAAATCCAAGCCACAACCTCCACAGCAAAGCTCCGTGCTCCATCACTTCCTATTACCTGAAATACATGCATAAAACGAGTCAAAAGTAATGTTGAGCGAGACTATAGGTTTATCAAATCACATTTGAACACAAGAAGAAAATCAATCATAATCATTTATAGAGTTGTCGTACACACAATCTATATCCAAGGCAGTAATAATAATGATAAACAAACAGTGTATTTAAGCTCATGACATCGACCCCTTAACCAATAGTCACCCACGCCAAATGCCGGCATGACTAGAATAAAACCATTGCCCCTCTAGGGTATCAGTTGCTAGAATACCACAATCTTATTCACGTAAAATTATCCTTCCCAGTGGGTTACTCAACGTAATGCCCTGGTCTCAGATAGGGTGGTAAACCCAATGGTACTACCATTAGAATAAGCGGCTATTCCCGACTCACAACATCAAGTCAGAAGATAGTTAACGTTTCATGAATTTAGGGTCTTTAGCAACAAGTTACTCAATACAATGAAATCAACTTTAGGCAACATTCGGGTCTAACAATTACTCATGACTTGTGTTCATTTATTTTTAAATAGCATGTATCCCCCTCGCGGGTATTATAATCATTAAAACAATTAGAAAGCGAGGCTATAGACTCACCTTAGTATAAGAGATCTAGCGAAATGATCGTCGACGGTAATGGATGCCTTTCAAACACGAGAACCGCTACCTATCAAATAAGGTGCGTTCGTTAAATAATGACTCGAGAAATAAATCATACATAACAACATCAAACTCAAACTCATAAAGTCACAATAAAGTCAAGAGAAAACGATATAAATAACTTTATTATACTTTACTACACTTTTACTTTACCATCTTATACTTTTTACAAAGTCCGCCGGTACATACTACATGTACTAGCTTATTTACCCCTTTTAAACTCGTCAACCGTTTATGAAACGACTCGATAAACTAACTTACTATATATATAAAGTCCTCTTACAAGTTTATCAAATGATATTACTCTTAAAGTACTTTACCCGACTCATTTTCAAACTACAAAATCCGGACAGATTTACGTTAATTTTTCATACAACCGTTTTAACTTATTTAAACGACTCCGTTTACATAACCGACACTCGGGTTTTAAAGTAAACTCAACCTAATAAGTAAAAACCTCATTATCAGTAGGTTACATTTTTCAAAACATCCATTTAGAGTCCCCGGGATTCGATCCAAATACCGACAACAACTACTTGTAGTGCCGGTACTCGTCTCCCGGTACACGATCATTCAAAACATCATAACTTCGCGCTCGTTTTGAGCTAGAAGCTCTACCTTATATCAAATCGAAGCTAAGAAAATTATCTAAAACCCTAGGCTATAAGTTAAGCCATTTTCAAAACATAAAAATTCGGATTTTGCCTTTTACTTACTGTTTTAAAATGACTACTCAAAACTTGTACAAAATCAACTTTTTGATAAAAACCAACCATGGAAATGATCATTACTATACCATAATATCATCATACATTAATCATAACATCAAAATCATAATCAAAATAAAAATCATAAGATCAAAATGAAGTTTCTAACAAAATTTTTAGCACAAACCACCATGGATCATCAAGATAATGCCATGCATGATCATAGCTCCTACCTACCAACATCATAAAAAACGTTCCTTGCATGTAAGAAATTCTTACACCAATGTGATCCTTGATCAAAAATAAGGTTGTGTCTAGTGTTAGTTTAGCTTGATTCAAGCTCAAACTCAAGAAAAATGGAAGTTTGTATTTGTTTGGTGGTGGTGGTGATGTTACGGCCCAAAGAGAGAGAGAGAGAGGTGAGTGGAAATTTTTGAAATGAAAATTATGAAGTGTGTGTGTTTGTTTATGTTTATATATATAGTGGGGTAGGGACCTAGTTGCAATTTAATGAAAGTTGTGGCTAGAAATGTAAATATTTAGCTAAAAAGCGGGAAATAACTATTAGTCAATTTTCAAAATATTTACGGGGCTCGGGTTTCATAAAGATACTTTTATAAATTTAAAACGTACCACAAAAATAATAATATCGAATCTCGACTCGACTTAACACGTCATTGAAAATAAAATCTCGAAAATAATAAAAGTCGAACAACCGACAATAAAACGTAAAATATTTGGCATCCATCGACATCACGCTTGCTAATACTCCTTATACTTAATATATATTAAATATAGACCTTCCAACATCGGTTTAAACTTAAACCTCCAAAAATAAATATCGTTCAAACTCATTCAAAAATTTCAAAAATAATAGTAAAATAAGATTAAGAAATGACCTCGATTTTGGGTTGTCACAGAGAAAGAGATCGTTCCGTTTGTAAACCATATTAAAAATGGAGTCTATGATCTAGCGGGAAATCTAAGTTTTGAAATTGGTGAAGTTCAAAAAGTTTTCTATGAAATGGATGATGCTTATGAACAACATTTAATTGAAAAAGAAAAGATTTTATCCGAATATGACCGATTCTTAGAACATATAGTGTCTCTCGAAGTGATGCAAGTTGTTACTCTTAAATATGCTCATGAGATTTCATATACTATGAATAAATATGATGATGTGCATGATATATCTGTGAATATTGTTGAGCCTGTGATTAATGTAGATAATCATTCTTGTCATGAATCTAACGCTAAATTTTTAGAGCGTCAAGATTCTTATAACACACTTTCAAAACGTTTTAATGAGCTTCAACAACATTGTATATCTCTTGAAATTGAAAATCAATCTAAAAATGAAACTCTTTCAAAAACAAATGATTGTGAAAACTCCGTTGAGACAAGTGACAAGATGATTCAGGTAGTTCAGGCATTAGAGGAAGAAATTATGAGACTTAAGAGAGAATCAGTAGCAGAGAAATTGGAACTAGAGGCTGCAGAGATTAAAAATCATGCCCTAGAAGATAGAATTACTTCTATGATAGGGGAGCTTGATAAAGTAAAGCAGGGTTTCTCAGATATTTATGGTTTGTTAGAAGAACGCTTCGCTTTTAATGCGGCAGAGCAAAAGTCACTCGTTGACCAATTGAACCGTAAGTGCGAGGAAATCCCTGACTTAAACATTCAACTCATAGACAAAAACATGGTTTTGGCTGAATTAAAGGAGACACTTCAACTCAAAGGACAAATAGTTATTAATAATCCAGCCACCATCTCTGCCTCGACCTCTAGTGCTCCCAAACCCAACCCGCGTGTGCTATATCGGGATCCAAAATTTAAGAATAGTCCAACTAAGTTTGCCACATACATGAAAAATGCCTTAGAACATGCTGATCTTGCTAGAGAGATTGTTGATGACATGCGTGAACTAGATCCCACAAGTCATCTTCTATATGAGCTTTTCCTATATGTGGATCGCTTTCAGGATTGTTTAGCAAACTTAGAGTACATTGGGCAACCGATATTTGTACCCTCGAAACAGCAAACCCCCACCATTGCCATTACTCCATTCATTAAGAATCCAAGATCTAAGCCTATTTTAAACACACCCATCAAGGCTACATCAAAATCTGTCACTAATGTTCCCATGGCTTCTACAGGAGTAATTATGTCTACTAAGGCTAAAGGATCTCAAGACAAGAAAGATAGGATCAAGCCTTCCACTAGTAGGACGGCCAAGAAGAAAGTAGAAGTTCACCCTAGGAATGTTATTTCAGTTTCAAATAAAAAGAATCATGTATCTAAGACAAAAGGATCTGCTTCTGTGCAGAAGCCTAAGAAAAATGTGAATTCAAATTTGCGATGTTGGAATTGCAATGAATGCATGTTTTCTCAGCGTCATGATTTATGTCTTGTTGATCACGTGAATGAAATGTATGCAATTAGGAATAATCTTGAATGGATTCCAACGGGGAAGAAATTCACCCAAGTTGGTTGGCAATGGAAACCCACTGGTAGGACCTTCACTGCTAATGGAACTAAGTGCCCTTTAACTAGGATCACATCCACGGAAGTTAGGTCTCAGCGTCCTTTAAATAGGAACACTAGCACTAAGAAATGGAAAAAGCACCCTTTAACTAGGTCTACCCCCACTATCGTGCCTACCATTGAAGAAGTACCTCAGGATCTTAGACAACTAGAATCTAAACCGGAATTTAGGAAGCAAGTTTGGAAGCCTAAGAATTATTCGGTTAGCAAATCTAAGATAATTATATATGTACCTGCTAACACAGAGGAACTACTAGATTCTGATACATCGTCCTTGTCTGGTGATATTTTCAGGTGGTCCAAATCATCCTCTGGTACTTGGACTCTGGATGCTCAAAGCATATGACCGGAGATCGCTCGATGCTCAGAAATTTCGTCAGCAAGTTTCTAGGAACGGTTAAATTCGGCAATGACCATATTGAGAAGATCATGGGTTATGGTTAATACCAAATTGGGAATGTTACGATTTCAAGGGTTTATTATGTGGAGGGACTTGGTCACAATCTATTTTCAGTGGGACAATTTTGCGATTCAAACCTTGAGGTGGCTTTTCGACAACATACTTGCTTTATTCGCGATCTTGTAGGAAATGATTTGTTAAAAGGTTCTCGAGGGGATAATATCTACACACTGTCCATTCAAAACATGATGGCCGCCTCTCATGTATGCCTTCTCTCCAAAGCATCCAAGACCAAGTCATGGTTGTGGCATCGCCGGTTATCTCATCTTAACTTTGATGCTATAAACCATTTGGCTAAAAACGAACTTGTTCGTGGTCTTCCAAAACTTAAGTTCGGAAAGGATCATTTATGTTCCGCGTGTTCTTTGGGGAAAAGCACCAAGAGATCATACAAACCTAAAGCTGAAGACACCAACCAAGAACCACTGTATCTTTTGCACATGGATCTTTGCGGGCCAATGCGTACGGCTAGTGTGAGTGGTAGAAAATACATCCTCGTCATGGAGGATGATTTTTCAAGGTTTACATGGGTAAAGTTTTTAGCATCTAAGGATCAAGCACCACAGTATATTATTACTTTTTTAAAGATGATCCAAGTACGTCTTCATGCTACTGTTCACCACATTTGCACTGATAATGGAACTGAGTTTGTTAATCAAACTCTACGAGACTATTATGAAAAGGTAGGTATTTCACATGAAACTTCTGTTGCCCGCACTCCACAACGAAACGGTGTCGTGGAAAGACGTAACCGTACACTTATGGAAACTGCTAGAACTATGTTGATTTATGCGAATGCTCCTTTATTCTTATGGGCTGAAGCAGTGGCAACTGCATGTTATACCCAAAACCGCTCCATCATTCGTAAACGTCATGGTAAAACTTCATATGAGCTACTTCATGGACACAAACCCGATATTTCATTTCTTCATGTGTTTGGTTCACTGTGTTATCCAAATATACTTAGTAAGAATTTGGGCAAACTTCAACCGAAGGCTGATATTGGAATTTTCATTGGTTACTCGCCTGAAAAGAAAGCTTACCGAATTTATAACCGACGTCTTGGCAAGATAGTAGAAACTTTGGATGCCAATTTTGATGAGCTGATAGCGATGGCTTCTGAGCAACACAGCTCTGAACCTGCATTACATGAGATGGGAACCGGTACAATCAATTCCGGATTAATTCCCAACAATCCTACTTCTCCATCATTTATACCACCTACAAGGCCCCAGTGGGATGAGTTATTTCAACCGATGTTTGATGAATTCTTTGATCCACCTAGTAATGATTCTCCAGCACCTACAGCAGTAGCTCCGATTCTCGAAGTTGTTGCTCAAGATAATGGAAATTAGTCCGAGACATCTACTGTTACTCTTGAACCAGATGTCCCATCCCCCACCAATTCACAAACTACACATCAATCATCACCCCCACTCGTTCCTAATGATGTTGAAGAGGATCCCTATGATCACAATTTGGAATTTTCTCACTTACACGAGCTTCCTTTCTTTGGTTCACAAATACCTGAAGACCCTAACAGTGCGTCTACCTCAGAGGAAGTTCCTGCAATCGTTCACTCCCAAACACCACAGATTGAAAATCACAATACAAAATGGACAAAGGATCACCCAATCCGTAATATTATTGGTGACATCAATCGACCAGTCTTAACACGCCACCAACTATAAGAACATGCATTATATTGCTACTTTGATGTATTTCTTTCAGACACTAAACCTAAAAACTGGCAACAAGCAATGACTAAATCATCTTGGATTGAAGCCATGCAAGAGGAACTTAGTGAATTTCAACGTCTTGAAGTGTGGGAATTAGTTCCTTTACCCAACAACGTTGAGGTCCTTACATTGTTGTGGGTATATAAGGTTAAACTCGATGAGTTAGTTGGAGTGCTGAAGAACAAAGCTAGATTGGTTGCTAGAGGTTACAAACAAGCTTTGGGTATTGACTTTGAAGAATCCTTTGCTCCTGTTGCACGATTGGAGGCGATTAGACTATTCCTTGCTTATGTTTCTCACATGAACATGATCATCTACCAAATGGATGTTAAGACGGAATTTCTCAATGGTGAATTAAGGGAAGATGTCTACGTAAGCCAGCCGAATGGATTCGTCAACTCGGAGTATCCTAATCACGTGTACAAGCTCAAGAAGGCTCTTTATGGGTTGAAACAAGCTCCACGCGCGTGGTACGATCTCCTATCATCGTATCTCATCTCGAAAGGCTTCTCCAAAGGCAAAGTGGACCCAACATTATTTATTCTCAAGGAGGACAACGACATGATACTGGTACAAATTTATGTTTATGATATAATATTTGCTGCTACTAATCAACGATTGTCTGACCATTTTGAGAAAATTATGTCCACACGTTTTAAGATGTCGATGATGGGAAAATTTTCATTTTTCTTAGGGTTGCAAATTTCTCAGAATCCCAGAGGCATCTTCATTAATCAATCCAAATTCGCTCTTGAATCATTAAAGAAGTATCATTTTGAAAACTGTGACCCCGTGGATACTCCAATGGTGGAGAGATCCAAGTTAGATGAAGATAAGGAAGGGATAGCTGTCGATCCTAAACTTTACCATGGAATGATCGGCACCCTTCTCTATCTGACTGCTAGCAGGCCTGATTTGCAATTTGCTATAAGCATGTGTGCCCGGTATCAGGATCGGCCTACCGAAAAGCACTTACATGTTGTGAAAAGGATCTTTCGGTATCTTAAAGGAACACTTAATCGTGGTCTGTGGTATTCGAAGGATTACTCTATTGCACTAATCTCATATGCAGATGCGGATTATGTTGGGTGTCAAGATACTAGACGTAGCACTTCTGGCAGTGTGCAACTTCTTGGAGATAGACTTGTTAGTTGGGCATCAAAAAGGCAGATAAGCGCTGCGATATCAAGTACAGAGGCTGAATACATTGCTATGTCCGGTTGTTGTGCTCAAGTTCTTTGGATGAGATCACAATTAACTGACTACGGTCTTGGATTCAACAAAATCCCGATGTACTGTGATAACAAAAGTGCAATTGCTCTGTGCTGCAACTATGTTCAACATTCCCGAGCAAAGCACATTGACATACGCTACCACTTCATCAAAGAGCAAGTGGAAAATGGAGTGATCGAACTGTACTTCGTCAACACCGAGTATCAGCTGGTAGATATATTCACAAAGGCCTTAGATCAAGGACGTATCGAGTTTTTGTTCGAAAATCTAGGCATGAAATCATTCTCCCCAGCGACACTTATGGAGTTGGTAGAAGAATCTGAAGAATAGTGATGGTAAACTATTCTAGAGTATCCTTTGATCGTGATCTCGTATATTATCGTATATATTTAAACCACCAAAATAAAAATACAAAATATAAAACATATAAAAACCATAAAAAATATAAAACATACAAAATACATAAAAAATATAAAATCTAGAAAATCCAAAAATATTTTTCATTTTCAAAACGGGCATGTCTTTTAGTACGGTAATATTTACGGCCTTAGAAATGTCGATTAAAATTGACACGGCGCCATAAATAGAGTCCGTATAAAAGTTGTACATGTTTTTAAAACATGCCCATTATGGCTTGTAGTTATTTCAGACTGCAACCCGCTTTTCGCATTAAAGTCACGTATTTCTTATGAAAACGTTGGCTCACAACGGGAATTAATTTTCTCGGGCAAGGTTTACTTTAAAACCTTGTAAGGGACTAAGTTTACTTTATAACTTGGTCTAACACAAGTTAGTGTACGTATCAGTGCACTTATTTTGTAAAAATAAGAGAAATCTTATTGCCACCAGAATCGTTCCAACCAATCACTTAACCGGAAAATGTCTTCATGGATATTTGTTGCTTTAACATCATTGACTACAGCTCTTTAAATAGAAAACGGGTCCGTGGTTAAGGGGGAGCAAATATTATATCTTCTTGGAATTAAAATTGGTCTTCAAAAAGGATTTTCAGAAAATATAAACCGTTCATCATCATCATTAAGTGCTAAGTGTGCCTTGTGTGAAATAGACATTCAAGTATAGGTCATTTGAATTTTGGCGTCAAGTGTATGTGTTCGTGTTTGTGAGCGGGTTGGTATTTCGTTAAGTTTATTTTGTTAATCCTAATAACTTTAAAACAAATACTATTAACTGGGGGACCACTTTTGCAAATGATGCAAAGTGGGGGTTTAATGTGTAAATTTGGCAAAAAAAAAATTGACCAAATCAAACACTACACCCCCCTCCCCGTTCTTTCTTCACCATCGCAAACACACACACATACAAAGTTTTTCCGCCATTGTTGAACTTCAAATTTGGGTTTTGATTGATTGCTTGCACTCTGTTCACTCATCTAGGTATCATTTCATGCTTTACTTGCTATCACATATCTCTTTACCTAGCATCACAAACAAACCGTTAGATCAAAGATAATCAAAAATTAGGGTTTTTGCGTTTTGCGATGAATATCTAAATTGAGTTGTGGGATATGTTTAGAATTCCCAGATGCACAATGGTCTTGCCCAGTTTTGTGTAAAACGTTGCCAAACTCCAGGAATTGTGAAGTCAAAGTTTAGATCGGATCCCTGTCTTGGATTCCGATGATCATTGTGACACCTACATTGCGATGCCTTGTCATTGCGATGAGTCATTCTGATGGCTCATTGCGATGGGCTATTGCGATGGGTCATTCCGATGGCTCATTGTGATGGCTCATTGCGATGGGTCATTCCGATGACGCATTGTGATGGCGTATTGCGATGATGCATTCCGATGCATTATTGCGATGGCATTGTAATGGTACTGCGATGGGCACATATTGCGATGATTTCTCAAACATTCCGATGGAAATTAAATATTGCGATGGAACACACTATATTGCGATGACTAGGTGATTCCGATAGAACAGTATTGTGATAGGATTGCGATGGTCTTACATTGCGATGGATATGTTAGGATTTTGATGGTTTATAAGATTGTGATGGATTTAGGACTACTATTATTCCGATGATTTGTAAACTTGCAATGTGTTATCTTGGTAATATTGTGATAGCTTTTAATATTATGTTATCACTATTAGGTAGTGATGAGTAATAGGATTGTCTTGCTAGCATAAAGTTAGGTGGCACCTATAGACATGTGTCGTGATCTAGTTATTGTTGTTCTATAAATGTAATGTGCTAATGATCGTCGTGTGTTACTGTAAATGCTACAAATTGGCATAGACTTAAGATATATATATTTTGTGTATATCATTTGTGCTTATGTCATCAAAGCAGGAAGATGTCAATCATAGAAGAACAACAGCGACAATGTGATCTCGAACTTGTTTCGCTCAGCGACAGGCTACCATATGCTGAGAACAACTCTCGATTACAAGAGGATTTTGATCCGTCTTTACCAGCTTTCAAAATCGCCACGGATATCCTAGACATCTCACCCATCAAAGATGCATTCAGATGTACTGCCTCTGTTCCCGAAGTCTACATGCACGAGTTCTGGAACACTGCATCACTTTCTAAAAAGACTATCTCATTCCAACTGAACAAAACGCCAAGGGTACTTAACTTGAACATCTTTCGGCAACTGTTTAAACTTCCTAAGTTGGCACAAGGAGAACAATTTGTGGCTAACCCAAAGAACGATGAAGTGTTTCGAGTCATTCGTGCTATGAATTATGAAGGTGAAATCCACAACCTATCCCAGTTCAATACATCACACATAGGGCAACCCTGGAAAGCACTTATCACCATCATTGTCAAATGTCTTACTGAAAAGACTAGGGGCTCCGACGCAATGAGACCACCTCAGGCTCACTTATTTTGGGGACTTTACACTGCGTCTAAAGTAGACTATGCACTTCTTCTCTGGCAAAAATTTTGTTATCAGTTTACTGGAACGAAGAAGAAATCCGTGCATCTTCCATTCCCAAGATTCACCAAGCTCATTATCAACCACTTTATGAAGAATGACCCAACCATTGACACTCGCGGGAATTTCTTCTACCACACAAAAGATGATGACTATGTGATTCTTCAAATGAATGCAGATACTAATTCCACAAAGTATGCATTACGTCCTGCCCTAGTACCTAACACAATGATAAATGATGGAATCAAGGAAAGTGATAAATATCAAGAGATGCTTTATGATATTGACGCACAGTTTCGACGTGCAAATTCACTTCCCTTAGAGGAGCAAAAAGGTAAACGCAAGAAAAGAGTTTCAAAGCGCCAACCCACTACTTCTTCTAAAGATAAAGGCACAGGGAAAATGCAAATAGTTGATGAAGATGAGACGATCCATACTGAGGAAGAACAGGAAGAAGTACCACTCCGAAGGCCAAAGAAAGCAAAGCAAACTAAAGGTAAAGAAGCAAGTGTTGCTTCAGATGACCCAGCTCAACAATCCATTTCTGAAGCCAAACGACTGCGTATTATTCTTCAACAAAGCAGAGAGGAAGCTTTTGCGACTTCCACAGGATCAGGCTCAACACTATTTGAGGACTTAGAGGAATTTGGCAATCCTGATGCTGACATGGCATTTTATGAAGATCCTACCAATGAAGATGCTTATGAGGATGCTGATAACTTCCATTTTGAAAGTCGTGAGCAGAGTGAAGAAGGTGGTAGCAGTGCAAACACAGAAACAAATATGTTGTATCATGATGTAAATGTCAACACATCTTTACCAGAACCAACTCACACGGTGGTACACGGTGATGCTCATGCAACTTTCATACAAGAAACTCAACTTCAAAGTAAGTCTACTTCCGGCTCTGACGATGTTATGAAATATCTTAACTTGGAAGGGGAGGGTGTTGAGGTTACAAATACTGGTCCATCGACAAATGAAGAAATGGTGGATGTTCCCATAACTACTGTTACATCAACCACCACTCCACCACTATCCACCCCGGTCATCAGTGAAGTCATAACACCAGCTATTACACCAGCACTTGTTGAATAACCAGTATAAACTTCCACCCCAACGACAGTATCTAAACCGTCATCATTAATAGCTGAACAACCTGTATCAACCACCACCCCAATCACTGAATCTACACCAACACCTATCCTTGAACAACCCGTATCAATCACCACCACTTTAACAGTTATGGTTACACCTCCATCATCAGTACAAAAATTATCATCCACCTCCAATTCATTCCTTACAGTCAGTGATCGATTGATCCAGTCTCTTCAACAATAGCTGGAGGCTCAAGCTAAACAAATAGCTACACTGACTGAAAGATTCACCACTCCTGACACACAACCTCTCAAGGAACCGCAACTTGATGAGCCTACACTTCAGAAAATATCCGACAGAGTGTATAAACTTAAAGCACAACACAAATCATTTCTTGGAGAGAAGAAAACTCGTGACAAAGAGAACGCTGCCTTTCTTAGGTCAATTGATGAGAAAATGACCAAGATCATTCGACGAGAAGTCAAGTCATATGTTGATCAACAGCTACCAACTTTTGTCGGTAATGGTTTATCTACCCTTCAACTAATGACATTGTTACAGACACGTCTGCTAGATATGGGAGCTCACAAATCTAAATACAAACAAAAAGTTCTGCAATATCTCAACAAAGCAATTATTGAAGATACACCAGCAGATACTACCGACTCTAAGTCTGACAATGAAGACGAACTAGAGGAGGAAGATGACGAGGGTAACGGTGATGAGGATGATGGTGACAATGATCAAAATGAGGAAGAGGATAAGGAAGGAGATGAGGAGGAAGAAGAGGATGAGGAAGAAAAGGATAAGGATGAAGATGAAGATGAGGACGAGGATACAGATGAGGATGAGGATGACGATGATGATAATGACAACAGTAATGGAACCAACAAGGGTGATAAGAATGACAAAACAGGTACTAATGCCGAAGAGTCAAATCAGGATGAAAGTGATAAGGCTACTGAGAAAGGTATTGAGAAAGCTGCAGAAAGCGTTGCTGAAACCGTAGAAAAGACAGTGGAGTCTACTGTACCAGAAACTCTGCATATTGACACAGGTATATCTACTGAACCAGTGTTTACTACTGATTCTCACAATGAATCTGCAGAACATATGCTAGAAGACAAAATTCCAGTCTCTATGCCAACTGATGATATACCGGTGACACAAGAACAACCTTCAACACCATCTGAAGATCAGCACATTTCTGATATGGAAGTTGAAGACTTAAATGTGCCAGAACCAACGTTTGTTGAATCTCTGCTCATCGATGACACGGTACAAGAGCAACTCTGGCTTACAAATGCAGCACCACAGCATCCTTTTGACACAGCAACTGAAATGGAGCTGACTCAATTCCTAAATAATCCTATCGATTTCTCGGCCTTTCTAAGGTATTCTCATGGGAAACCGTCAATGACTCCGGATCTTATCAAAATGGCAGCCTTAAATGTGGACTTCTTTGATACTTTAAAGATCAGCCATAATGAAGCAGAATATCATTTGAATGAGCTTACCAAGGCAATGAGAGCGACGACTACGGGAATTCAGACTCCTGTGTTACGACCTCTTACACCCACGGTCATCGTCGGTTCTGCCACGATCCCAATAGAGCACTTTGTTTCTCACGATCTTGAATACCTTGAAAAAGTCGCAAAGAAATATGCCACGTCACTTACTATGCTCAAGGCTGTTAATTTGGAGAATGTTTCATGGATCGAAGATAAAGTACCTGATGCATTATGAAGAAAGAAATTGCTGAAGTTCTATGATACCTTTGCATCACTTGGCATCTCTCACTGGAATGCGAAGAAAAGGTTAGCTTACAATCACTTCCACTGTCCAAAGAGAGGTTCTTCTATTGTCTCAGCTCACAGAACTAAAAGCATTCAAGGAACAACCACTCAGACGGTATTCGGTTATGATTACTTGAATGTAATCATGTTCAAACGTACTGATGAGAAAGAATACCGAATCGACGAAAGTGATCTCCAGTACCTTCAACTGGAAGACATCGAAGATCTTCTTCTGTTATTGGCTCAGGAAAAGTTGACCATCTACAACCTGAGATTGTCATTGCATTGAGCTCCAACTTTCACCAATATGCAAGAAAAATCGTCATTCAAAACCGGGTGGAAGACTTTCAACTTGGAGTAGAGAGCTATCAGAAACAGCTAAACTTGCAACGTCCCTATACAACTCCGCTCAGTAATTTTCACAAGAACAAGAAACCGTACATGGGGACCACGACACCGGAAGCAGGGATATTTTATCCAAATGAAACTGGGGTTATGCATTTTATGCGATTCTCTGAACTGCACAAATTCAGTGATGGTACGCTCAAGCATGTTCGAGATGATCTGACAGTTCTCAATGCCGACCTACAGCTTCCAGCAGTCAAGTACACCTGGACAACCCAGTGCAAAAAGGGAGCAAACTACGCGATCAAGAAGATCGAGGAACTTCTAAGGAAGCGCTGGTTGCTATGAAGTGTGGAACGATTCGTAGGTGGAAGGCCATATCGAGCTCACCATAGGTTCACGGAACGAGCCATTTAATTATGGTTCGTCTTATAACAGGTCAACTCCATATGTCTATAATTGTGAATATGTTAATTTTGTATAATCAGCTTTTGTGGCATGTTGTAGTGTAAATGTATGATATTTTTCAAGAATTTCTCTCGAGATTCTTAATCTTTCAAACATATCGTACTCAATCACTACAACTAACCCTCATTAATTTGAGGGGGAGCATTAATATGTTCTTTGGCCAACATCTAATCTCATTTTATTACCCAAAGACCGGTTAATCCATTAATATCCAAAATATTGATGGATAACATTTTGGAAAGGGGAGAAAATAGGATTAAGGAGACTTAATGATAACTGGCTAAACAATGAAAAAGGCTTAAAAGATAAACCAACTTAATATGTGTAATGCACATGTTAAGGGGGAGCGTTTTGGTGATCAAAACACTTAAGGCAAAAAAACTTTGGTTATAATATCACAAGTGCTTTAAAGTGATTTTTCAAGGATTTTTCATGGTGACAATACTTACCCAAAACACACTTAATTCACGACGGATGTGGTGACAAAAGGGTGGTAGGTATAGGTATTAGTCCAATGATTCATCAGAACCGATGGAATCTTCCCAAGGACAATTCCCTAGATAGAATTAGAAGTCCTAGGAAAGATGGAGAATGATTGTGAACGTAACTGAATGCAGACTAAGTACTTAAGCTAGCACTAGAACAATCACAAAAAGGTGCTAGTGATGACGTATTGGTAAGCATTGAAGGGGTTGAAGAATGAAAAAGAATTGTAAAGATAAAGGGTGTAAAGAAAGAAGCCCTCCTTACAACTTTAGGCAGAAACCGGGTCAATACATATGCTATTGAGATCATTTTTTAATGATTCTCGATATTTAAGAAAGACATCATGGACCCACTGATGCAATGCACAACCCTCCCCAGCTAACTCAAATATCTCTCAAAAGATATTTGTTTTAATCACACGGAGATCAACACTTTATCTATTGGTTTATTCACTCCGAATAGACTGATATTGAACAGGTGGCACTCCTCTCCAGCCATCGCTCACTAAATCAAAACGCACTATCGAGTCTAGAGCCACGAGATCATCAAAAGTCTCATTAGGACACTTTCCATTTGTTCCTTGCTTCTTCACACACTGTGAAAAGTAAGAGATCTTTATGAGTCCTACGCAGTATTCTTGTAATATTGCCAGAACATCCGAGTGATACGCAAGTATTACAATGAAGATGGAAATCCTACTTGATCCAACATCAAACAAGCTCATGGTAGGTGACACGTGCGGTTCTTTAAGAACCAATCTTGTGAAAACTGGAAAGAAACAGTAGTTTAATTCTTAATTGAACTTAAACTCGTTCCAGGCCTCTACGCATTATCATATGATCTTTCCAGAACACTCAGAGTGACACTCTTTGGTGTTCACAGTGACGAGTGGAAATCCTTCTAGTGTTAACATCAAACAGCACTTGGTAGGTGACAAGCAAGATTCTATTTGAATTAAGTTTGTGACAACTGGAAAGCAACAATGGTGAATATCTTAACTGAAATTCACTTGTTCCAGGTTTCATGAATTGACGGCTTCAATCATAAGGATTTTTAATCCAAATGATTCACTCTTTATGTTCACAGTCAGCTTTGGACGGTCGAACAAAGAGAACGGGTTTACCCGCGAAATCCTGTCAGGAAGTTACTTAATTGAAACTATCCGTCACGGGTACGATATCTAATATCGTCCAACGGTCTTCACCGATCGGAGGTAAAATGCTACCGAATTAGAATAAAATGTCAAAGCCATTTTATTCGTGTCTGATTATGTTGCTGCATTCGAAGACGGTGGCGTTGCGGTGTACCTGTTGAAGACGTCCTCACATACTTATTCCTTCTACATCAAATACTTCTGCAAATTCAAGAAAGTATGACCTAAAAGTCTTCCGCTATATCGACTCTGAAACTTTCAAGAATTCAACAAAGGATAAGTGTGTGGGAC
The DNA here is from genome assembly GCA_025667525.1 of Glebionis coronaria. NCBI lineage: Eukaryota > Viridiplantae > Streptophyta > Magnoliopsida > Asterales > Asteraceae > Glebionis > Glebionis coronaria. Next base: position 180,297,470 of record CM046879.1, read on the forward strand.
ATGAAGTCACGAAGAGGCGAACATCACAAGAAGATAAAGACCGCATGTGAAAGGCCAAAAGAACGTGTTCCAAGCAAAAGGCTGATATTATTCAACACATATTCAGAAAAAGAAGAAAAGTTAAAGAAAGAAAGAGAAAGTGGACTACGAGCTCAAGAACAAGATCTAACATGCTAGATTAGGACTTTGTAAATTTTGAGTGACCTCCCTTTGGGGGAGATTGTTGGAAATACGTTTTACGTATAAAGAAAGTCTCGGTCACTCCAACAATATAGTTATAGGCTCGTAGTAGTGTTTAAGTAACATTTATTAAATAGCCCAACCCATGAGCATGTTCATGGGCCGGAGGCCCAAGTCCATTAAGGACTTGAGTATATAAGCCTCTTTCCACCATGGAAAGAGGTGTTGGTTGTTTCATTTCTCACTTTTATAACACATAGTTTCTTTCATTTCTCTCTCTAAGTTTCTCTCTCTAGAAAACATCAACCGTCTTGAAATACAAAGATTATCATTGTTCTACAGTATCATATTAAGATTATACATTTACTTGAAGATAACTTACAAGTTGGTAAATCATAAGGTACAAGTTATCAAAGCATAGGATCTTAAGCTCCCATAATCATCCCTAGAATATGGTAAACCTATATAAACCCTTAAACCAAGAATGTAGAAACCATAGAAGTCATAAACATATCATATAATCCCTAGAATAAGTGTACATAAGTATATAAACTCTAATTACCTAAGATAGAAAATCATTAGGATTAGTGACCTAAAAACCCTTATATTAAAAAATCTACATAGAATCACTACCTAGTCTTTTAGGACAAGTCTAAAAACACACATAGCACTTCATTAAGGTTATAAGATTATATTTAGACAATGTACAAGTACCCTAATGCACAAGGTACAATATTTCAATGCATGACTTGTAAATTAGGTCAAAAAGAGTATTTTCGCCCTTTAGACATGTTTACTTCAAATAGCTTAGTAAAACCAATGTATGAATTTCATGAACACATCAAGGACAATGTAGGATGTATAAAATAAGTTTACATCAATAGCTAATTGAAGGATAATCTCTTTTACTAAGACTTAACCATAAAATATTAGAAACCCTAACCCACCTAAGTTTTCTTCCCATTTTCACATCAAAACTTTGTTAAACTTCAAAAAAGACCCAAACTTCTTAATTAAAATGTATATACCCTAATTAAACCCTAATCCATCACTAATCACATTCCTAAGCCTTTAATCACCAAACTCATAAAGTATGAAGTTAGAAGCCCTAGTTTTCAATTCGCCTAGCTTTTTCCCTCTAAATACATTCAAACACTTTCCCTACTAAATTTAAACATAGGATCAGATCATATAGATATTTAGGAGATATTTTACAAGTAGGTGCATCACCTACTTGTGTGCTACACATACTTGTTCCTATCTTTTCAAGCCGTGACTTCATTCTAGCCATAAGTTGAAGATTGGAATGAACTAGCTTGTATAGTCACCCCAAAAACTTGCATAGATCTTAAATAGACTTCCTTAGTCACTACCATAGCTGATTTACACGTTTCACACCCTTCCTTGGAGCCTAAGTGTTCGAATTACTATAAATAGGGAAGAATGTACATAGTTAGAACTTGCACCCCGTTTCCTTATAATCTCCTACCCATAATCCAATTCCACTTCTATAAACGTCTTATGACATCCCATAAGACAAGAAACCAGTTCTATAAGGAAGCCATTGAAGCTCTTGAAGCTTTGATAGCAAGTAGTGTTCATAGGAAGCCATTAGAAGCCATTTTGGAGCATCCTAGGTAATTTCTATGTTAGCTATGCTTTGATCTTGTTATAATACTTTCTTAGAGTTTTTATAATATCAAAATAATGTTAGAAAGATAATCTAAAAGAAACTAAGTCATTTGATCATTTTAAATGGAAGTTATAAGTTAAAGATGTCTTAAAATCCTAGTTTTGTAATTTACATGAAATAATAAGAAAAAACCCATTCAAAAGCTATAATTCTGAATAAATTTTGTTATTATGATTATAAACAGGTTTTGAAACTTTCTTTTAAAATCCTAGATCATTTGGTCCATTTTTGAGGTTGTTATATAATATTTACAAAGTATAGGGACTAAAACTGTCATTTATAAAACTATTTAACATTTTGGGCCAGAAGTGTCATTTTGTGAAAGTTACATATATAAGAATAAATATTGGAAAGTTTGAGGCCCTAAGGTTAAATATTGAGGGTTTAAATTGTAAATAATGAAACTATATACTTTAAGGGTTAAAAGTATAATTATATCAAAGTATAACAAAAAGGGATATTTTTTTACAATAATGAAAGTAAAGGATAAAACGTATATATTGTATTATACTTAATAGCCATATCATGTTAGTAGGGAGCTTTGTACAAAGATGTTCCAATCTCGATATTACGTTCTGACTGAGTGGTTGGGTTTACGATTTAAAGTGCCCTCGCTCCTCAAACGTTTATAGAATGGCTTCTAAGTATGATAGCCCGAACAATGATGTGATATTATCACTAAACTATGAAACTTAAACAAATATCACAAAGAAATACTTAAAACTTTGAACTAGAGATCAAAACACTTGATATTATATAAAATGTGTTAATCCAGGTTTGTGTGAGATCAAGTTGTTGTTTATAAGACCAAGTTGTGGTTTGTGATCAAGTTATTTATCTGTGAATGAAATACACCTGATTATATCTCAGACTTTATGGATCCCAAGTGAGTCCATAGCCTCACTAGATCTAATTTATAAATGATTTGAAACCCCGTGAGGGGGATATATGTTAAAATGGAATACACGTATTTTTGGTATGCTTCTCAAATATAATTATTGACACTACGTTTATTGCTGCCTTTAAAAGGCCCTTTTTAATCGTGACCGTTAATCATCCAAAAAAGGTGAACGCTAATATTATGAATAGTACTATTTGGGGACTGACATCCCCTATCTCGGCAAGTTGCACTTGCTAGAATGCTGATGGCTCTGACCTAGGCTAAACGGATACACTTTATTTTCCTTATACAAGAGTTTGGCAGACTGCCTGCTTAAGGGAAATTTGTTGGGTTCCGGTATATTAAGTAGCGGGGTACGAGCTAGTGCAATAATAATTAATTGTTTTATGTGAGCGAATAATAACGTAGCTTAGGAAAAAGGATCTTGTATTCAAAATGATTTTAAATCTATGGATTCACTCAACCTTTGTGCTGATTTTAAGTATATATATCAGGTTTTAAAGATTGCTAGTATGGAGCAGCATGAGGATGGCATGAAGAGACACAAGACTAAAATTATTATTCTAGATTTTGGGAACCTCATATTATAAAAACTCTGATTTTTCAATAATATATAGAGAAAGTTGATTTTGTCACTCTTTTGAGTTATTTTTTGTTATTATAACTTATGTTTTATGAAGTAATACCCCAGATAAATGTTCCGCTGCAAAAAGGTAAAATGAGGGTGTTACACCATGTAGGTGTCATTTTCTTTCTGGATTAATGGGCAACTGCAACCTCTCCCCTGAGGAAGGCAACAGTCTCCCGCATTGCCTAATCCATGGTCCTGGGTATGTTGTTGTGTAAACATTTGATCAGGCCTGGATGTGTAATTCCGTGCATGAACCCTGATATTTTCATACATTCTGGGGCTACTTTAACATGTCGGACTTTGATCTTGAATCTCTTCATGAAGTCTTCTATGGATTCTCCGTCTTTTTGCTTGATGTGGTGGAGTTCCACAAGGTCTTTTATGCATTTCTTTTCTTGGAGATTGTTGGCTAAGAAAGCTGCTTTTGGTTCGTCTAACTATCAATTGTCTCCGGTGGGAGATCATCGAACCATACTCGGGCATTGCCGATCAATGTTGAATTGAACATGTGGCACCACGTGGGCATTGCCCATTTTTCCACTTTGGCTGATGCTTGGAAGATTTTGACGTAGTCTTCTGGATCTTCTGATCCGTCATATGTCTTGACTTGACTTGGCATTCTTGTTTTCTTTGGGAAGTCGAAGTTTTGGATGCTAGGTGTGAACGGGTCAACGTCTTCACGCAACCAAGGGCGGGACAGGTCATCGCTACTTTCTTTTGATTTTGCCTTTTTTGACCTTCTATTTTTGTCGTCGCTCTCATCTATCTCTAAGTGCTTTTTGGACGTTGCCTCATCGTTCCGGTCTCGTCCGGTAATGGGACTTCTCTTCATGTGGTCTTTCTTTTTCAGCCTGTCAAATACCCCTCCATCTTGTGGCCCTAGCCTTGTGAAGGCCTTCATATCACAATGATTTCTCCGGCTGGTAGAGTCGTGCCAGGTTCGTGGAGTGGTATTCCGGCTATAATTGCGGCTTTCCCTTCTGTCTGGAGATGTACGCTTCTCGTTACCTCGTCTTTTGTTAGGCTGCGGGGTAGCGGACTCGGAGTAGTCAGAAAGTTCGTCTCCCTTTCGGCTTCTCTTGGAGCTTCCCCCGTATGTAAGGCGTGCCTTTATAGACTTCAGCTTCTTCTCACGTTGTTCTTCTTCTTGAAACTTCTCGGCAATTACATGTAATAACTGGTCGAAGTATTTATCACAGAAATCCTGATGGTGGCGTCAAACGCTCTTACTTCAGGGTGTTCTGCACCTTTGTTTGTTTTCTCAACACCTGTGTTTTGTACGGCGGACGTAGCGGGTGTTGGAGGATCTCTTGCCTGTTCGCCCATTTTGGAACGAGATTTTTTTGAAACGTAGTTGTGTATCGGGTCCCATGGATGGTGCCACTTGTCAGTACAGTGATCGGTTCGGGTCGAATATTGATCTAAGTACTAGACAGGAGGTCCTTAGATGCTTTGTGTTGTAGAGGGATCTTGTACTATCAAGAGATATTGTTGACGATTTCCTGCACACGTAAGATAACACCGTTAGTCCTAAACGTGGGGACGGACCCCACGATGGGACTCCGATGTGAGAGTAAGTATTCATATCATCCGAGATATATGTGTGTGTAAATATAAGTGAGAAAATCGTACCTCGTTTGGAGTGCAAGTAGAAACTATTTATAGGAGAAAGTATTGGGCCTTTTCCCGTTTCTTGGATAGTACTTGGGAGTGGGCCTTTTTGGTCCAAAGGCCCATTTGTTTGTTTGTGGTCTAATTATGCCCTGCGGATTATTTTTTAGAAGACTTATCCGCAGGGGTCTCGCACATAAGTATGTCGGCTATTGCGTGGCGGCTCCGCTTGCCGGAAGCGGATCCGCTTGGGGATTTTGCCACCCTGGTGGGCTTTTGTGTACTTGGGTATAGGTCCAAGGTTTGGTGTATGGTTTTAGTCCTAATGGGCGGTATCCATGCTATACGCCATCAATAGCCTAAAGGTTTGACCGGGTTGTTTAACTTGTGATGAGCCGTAGGTAAGGCTATGATAAGGAATGGGCAGTAGTTACTCTTTTGGACTAGATAATGCATAGATGTTGATGGGATAGTATATTGGATCTGATTTATAGGTGCTCTCTAATCTCTTTCGGTGACCACATTAGAACACACTATGGGACACTCAATTCTTTTTAACAATTACTGGACGTGTGGTCTCACTTATTTGAGATAATTGGAGATGATAAGTGTGGTTGCGTATAATATGAGATTAGGTCAGATTCACTTAGGGTTTGTGCCACGTTATATTCTCTTATATTCTATCGGGTATTATCTTATCAACTTGGGCCTATTTCACTATTACACGTATTACTACAATACCAACCGGGCCAAAGAATGAATATTCTTGACTTTTCACTAGCTTTCTCTATTTTAATAAAAAGATGTTATTTTAAAAAATTAATACAATAAAATACTTAATAATAATAATAACATAAAATACTCATTCTATAATAATAATAATAACAATAATAATAAGATGTTCATACTGTTTGCTTTTTCTATTTTTGGAGAATTCGATGTGAAGGCTTTGGACACGCTTTCAAGTATTAAGTCGATTTCTATTAACCACACTGTAGAAATTAGAAGTTGTGGTTGAATTGTTTTTCTAGTTAAAATGATCCAAATATCAGTTTTGAAAAATGATTTTCAAAAACTATATTCAAGTGATTTATGTGAAACCTTCTTATGAACAATATGAACAAGTGATAGTGTATCTGTAAAACCCGCATGCTTTTACCATGAATAATAACCTTAAGATCGTACGTACTAGATTAAAACTTTTTTTTAGTATGTTTATGTTCACGTATAAGAATTTAAGTATTACGTACGTGTTAGAACGCGATAAGTATTTATTACGTATGAACACACGATAATTATTCAAATAATAATTATAATCCCGAACATGCGATCATGAAATCATGAACGTAAATTAATCACGAGCTAATATTAATTACGTATATATATTTATTACAAACACGAATAAATATATTAAGTCACGATCGATAACTAATTAAAACACGTAAATTACGAACACGAGAACACACTATAATATTTAGACTCGAGAAATGTACGGGTTACCCTTATGTGGGCCCCTACCCACGAAATTAGGAAGAAAAAGGGCCAAGCCCATTGTTTTTTTACTAAACAAGAAAAATTAGGAAAACATATTCATTTATCAAAAATCAAGAAAATAAGAAAAACCCTAATTCCTTTCTTTGCTTCCTTTTTGGCCGCCACCTATAATCATCAAAAAGGGGTGTTCGGTTGATTTTTGATCTTGGAATTTGTGCAAGCATTCGTGTGTGTTCATCCATGATTGATCCACGCATTCACTATAACCTTTTTAACCTTTTTCTGTTGGGAATCTAAACTTGTTAGATTCCATGTTCATTGATTTAAACATAATTAGGCTGATAGATAGTCCCTTGCCTGTGCCTAGGAGGCAGGCAAGTTTCACAAGACTCACAGAGATCCGAATCTCTGTGAGCAACCTCAGAGGAGTCCATGTCAGAGACATTGTCAGGGAAGTCGAAGATTACCTGAAGACATACTCCTTGGCTGTGATGGATAACAGCCAAGATGTATTAGGGACTCTGAGGGGTTGAGAGTTAACAGGGGTGGCAATACCCTGATAACTCTCAGCACACTTTGGACATGCCATTTGTGTGTTCGAGAATATGAAGAATAAGGAAACTGTTTTGGACAACTGTTCCTTAAAGCATAATGGAAGACTACCAAGAATAGAAGGACATCATGTGACTGATGTGGGAACTTGTAAAAGTTGTGTAGTCGACATCAAGTACTGTTCAAGTCAAACTCGTAACACTATAAATAGGATGTGTATCCTTGCATTAAGATTTAACACTTTGAGATATTAAGAACATTAGTGCGTGTAACTTAGTGAATCAAACAGCTACGACTGTATTCATAAGTTAAGGTTATTGTTGTTCAAAGTGTGCACAACACATTGTCATCAAACGGTGTTATCCATAACACTTGTAATTCTTTATTATACAATAATAAGATTACGTTTGAAAAGTAATACCTTGTGTTGATTAAGTTAAGATTAGGGTTTCTCGCATTGATTAGGGACTTTAAATGGTATCAGAGCGGTGTTTGATATTAAAACCTTCAAGAAACATCGTTCTCCGTTTTATAATCAAGATCCACCATGCCGGAAACCTCTAGCCCACACTCACCTTCCAGAAACCCATCTTCACCAAGACTTACACCCCCTCCAAATGATGATGATCTACCCCAACTTCTTGACTCAAGAGGTGGATCACACGTAACCAGTGTACCAGTCTTTGATGAAGAAGACTTTGCCAGTTGGAAGAGTCAATTTCTTGTATACCTTGATGGACTTGAACCTTTTCTCTTAGAAATTTTAGAAAATGGTCCATATATTCCCATGGCACTTACTTCTACTGAAGAAAACCCTCTTCCCAAGCCTGTCAAACAATGGACCGCTGCTGATAGGAAATTAGCAAACCAAGATAAACGTCTCAAAAGCATCATAATTTCCTGTCTTCCAAAGCATATCATGAAGTCTGTCATTCAGTGTCCCACAGCTAAACAGATGTGGACAGACCTCATTCTTGGCCATGAAGGACCCTCTGAAACAAGAGAGACAAAGATTCAGGCACTCAGACTTCAGTTTAATGCCTTTAAATCTCTTGAAGGTGAAAAAGTTCAGCAAACCTATACTAGGCTGAAGATTCTTCTAAATGACCTCGCTATGAATGATGTTACTATTGGTCAAGCTGAGATCAATGCCACTTTTGTCAACAGCCTTCCAAGAAAGTGGCTGAGCATGAATCAGACTCAGAGAGCTAACAACTCAATCAAAAATGATACCCTTGCTCAGCTCTATGGAAAATACAATTATGAAGAAGGGCTGATCGATACTATCTACAAATCAGAGACTGAAAGATTTGTAGTCCAAGGAGCATCTTCCAAAGCTTTGATCTCTGCAACACATCCTCTTGACAGCGATTCTGATATGGAAGAAGATACCCGTAGCAGCCAAGAGTTCTTGTCAGACCTCAATGCAGAATTTCATGAAAGAGCACTGCTAGCCAACCAAAGAAGATACTACAAAAGATCTGGAAGAGTAGGATCAGCTAGCAAACCAACTGACAGGTCCAAAGAAACATGTTTTGCCTGTGGAAAGCTTGGACATTTTCAAAAGGAATGTCCCTCCACCAAAACATCCTCACCCTCTTATCCATCATCCTCATCCAAACCCTACAAGTTCAAACAACATAACAACTCATCTCAATCCAATTCTTCAGACACTGAGAAGAAAGATTACAAAAATAAGTATAAGGCACTTAAGGCTGAGTTAGAACAGATGAACTTGAAGATTGAAGCTATGTCCAAAAAGAAAGGTGGTGAGAAAAAGGCTGAGAAAGGGTTGGTTGCTGAAACCTATGATTGGAATGATGAACCATTGACTTCAGATGAAGAAGACACCACAAGAGTCAGGGCTTTTATGGCAATAGCTGAGGATGAACCAGCTGTTGGAAAAGGTGATGCAAGATCAGGACAATGGGTCGACATCACAATGAAAAAGGTACACAGGCTTCTTTCTATGTCTGATTGTGATGAACGTAAGCATGTTCTTGATTACACCATTGTTGACTTGCACTTTGTTGAGGAACAAAGGAAGAACTTACTTGACAAGTTTCACTCTGTTAAAACTGAAATGATTAATGCTAAGGCTGAATGTGAAACTCTCAGGCGGGTTAACTTAGAGAAAATATCCCTGCAAAATGAAGTAGCTAGATTAACCTTGAAAAACATAGCTTTGAATGACCAAGTCACTGAATTAAACAAAGTTATTGAAAAATGGCTGTGTGCTAGGTTTACTATAGATGAATTGCTTAGGGATGAAGTGCCTGCTGACTTAAACAGGGATATAACTGCTAAGCATAAAAAGCTGAGGATTATCACCAAACCCAAAGACATTGTCTTTAAATCTACAGAGACTATTCATATGTCAGATACCTCTTTGACTAATGACCCTATCTCTGAAGATGTGGCTGAGCTTCCACCCTTGCCCAAACTCTCTGGAGTTGAACCTAGCAGTTCTTCTAGATTTGCTAAGGATGAACTTAAGATAGATATTGAGAATCCTCCAGCTAAAGTTTTTCGTGTGCCTGCTAAACCAACTGGTAAACAAGTAGCTTTTAAGCCTGTTTCTACTAAAGCTGTGAATAAGGTTGACCCCACCACTGAAGATCGCCTGTTGTCTCTTATGAAAGAAGTAGAACTCTTGAAACAACACATTAAGCCTTCCGCTGAATGCTCTACTTCTCATGAACCTAAGTCAGTCCTAGGTGAACCCAAAGGGGAAAGATTAATCAAACCTTATTGCAATGTTTGTAAGAATTCTCACCACTCGACCTTAGATCATGAAAGACACATGGCAGCTAAAAGAGCTCAGACACCCTCTAGGGACAGACCACAGAGTTCCAAAAGACAACAGGGAAATTACAATTCTTATCCTCCCTGTAAATTATGTGGGTTCTCAGACCATCACTCAGACGAGTGTGGTGACTTCCCTGGGTGTGATATCTGTGGGAGTTATAACCATGAAACAATGAACTGTCCATCCCAACGCCAAAAGTTTTTCAGGAACACAAGAGTTGCTAACAAGCAATTCAGGGAACCCACTGGAAAGTGGGTTCACCATAGGAACTAATCTGTTTCTATGTATCTGTGCAGAAATATCTCAAGGAATCGGTATGGTATCTAGATAGTGGTTGTTCTAGACACATGACAGGGATTCAACAATACCTGCACAGATACTCAAAGGAGCCAGGTCCCAAAGTGGTGTTTGGAGATAACTCTTCAGGTGACACAGAAGGATATGGCTCAGTGAATTGCAATGGGATCACATTTACCAGGGTTGTATATGTGAATGGTCTTAAGCACAATCTTATTAGCATCAGCCAGTTATGTGATGCTGATTATAAGGTTTTGTTTACTAAGACTCAGGGAACCATATTCAACAAAAATAATGATGTTGTGCTGGTTGCACCTAGAAGGAGAGATGTTTATGTCATCAACATGGCTGTGTGCTCTGAAGACAGCTCAAATTGTTTTCTTGCCAAAGCCTCTGAAAGTGTCAACTGGCTGTGGCACAAAAGACTGTCTCATCTCAACTTCAAGAACATCAATAAGATAGCCACTCAAAACTTGGTTGCTGGTCTACCTTCAGTAATGTTTTCCAAAGACAAAACTTGTTCTGCCTGTGCCAAAGGAAAACATCACAGGTCTTCATTCAAGACTAGGCAATCATTCTCTATTGACAAGTGCTTACATCTCCTTCACATGGACTTGTTTGGGCCTGTCAAACCTCAAACCATTAATCACAACAAATACACCTTGGTCATAGTTGATGAATTTTCAAGATATACATGGGTGTTCTTCCTCAGAAGGAAAAGTGATGCAGCTGATGCCATCATGTCCTTCATCAGACAGGTGGAAAATATGAATGATGTTAGAGTCAAAGCGCTAAGAAGTGATAATGGTACAGAATTCAAGAATCATCAACTTGAATCATTTTGTGATGAAAAAGGGATTTCACAGAACTTCTCTTCAGATGGCACTCCTGAACAAAATGGTGTGGCTGAAAGAAGAAACAGGACTTTGATTGAAGCAGCAAGAACTATGTTAAATGGTGCAGCCTTACCAAAGCAATTTTGGGGAGAAGCTGTACACACTGCCTGCTATACTCAAAACAGATCAATCATTGTCAAAAGACATGGTAAAACCTCATATGAAGTTTTCAGAAAAAGATCTCCAGACGTCAGCTATTTTCATGTGTTTGGATGCCCTGTGTTTATTTATAACTACAGGGATAAACTTGGAAAGTTTGATGAAAAGGCTGATGATGGATTCTTTTTGGGATACTCTCCAACAGCCAAAGCCTTCAGAGTATTCAACATCAGAAGACAAGAAGTAGAAGAAACTTTCCATGTCAGATTTAATGAAGATGATGAAGTCATACAGAGAACAGGAACAGAGGGTGATGAAGTAGATTTTAATGAAAATATTTCTTTCCCAAGTGATGAGTTCACAGAACCCAGACCTACCAGTCATCACCACTCCAACACTCTCACTCCTTATGTTCCTGCTTTTGATCCTCTGTCCACTCACAACATAGAAGTTCCTACCTCTCAGAGACTTGATGAAGAAGAACCTCACATCTCTGATGGTCCTTCTCAAGATATTAATGACTCACCAATTCTTCAAACCTCTGAAGTTGCTCCTGCTGATAATGAGATTGCTTCCCTTGATGTGGCTGAAGAAGACTCAGACACTGAAGTAGTTTTTGAAGAAAGTCCTCCTAGTCAGCAGGATGAGACTCAAATTATTCCAGCTGTGCCCTCCAGTACCCCTGTTCTTAAAACTCCAGCTCCTCAAAATAAGTGGTCAAGAGATCAACACATTCTTCTTGTCAATATTATTGGGGAACCAAATGCAGGGGTCACAACCAGACAGCGAATCCAAGACTCTGAGTCAGCCTCAGCCAATGAATGTCTATTTGCTGAATTTCTTTCTCAAATTGAACCTAAAAGAGTTGCTGAGGCTCTGGTAGAAGATGGATGGGTAGCTGCTATGCAAGAAGAAATCAATCAGTTCAAAAGGAACAAAGTTTGGACACTAGTGCCAGCTCCACCTGGAAAGAATATCACAGGCACTAGATGGATCTATAGAAACAAGATGGATGAAATTGGGAATATCATCAGGAACAAGGCAAGATTGGTAGCACAGGGATACTCTCATACTGAAGGAATTGATTATGATGAAACTTTTGCACCTGTTGCTAGACTTGAAGCCATCAGAATCTTTCTTGCTTATGCTGCCTATATGAACATCACTGTCTATCAGATGGATGTAAAGAGTGCCTTCCTCAATGGTGATTTGGCTGAGGAAGTCTATGTTGCTCAACCTGAAGGATTTGAGAGCAGCGAGTTTCCCAACCATGTGTACAGACTTCACAAAGCAATGTATGGTCTGAAACAAGCTCCAAGAGCATGGTATGAAACTCTTTCAAATTTCTTATCTGAAAACAAATTTGTCAGGGGTTCTATTGATAAAACACTCTTTACCTTCAAGGACAAGAGTGATTTCATCATTGTGCAGATTTATGTGGATGATATCATCTTTGGGTCAACAAATGTCAATCTTAGTAAACGTTTTGCTAAATTAATAACCAAGAAATATGAGATGAGTATGATGGGTGAATTAACTTACTTTTTGGGTTTTCAAATTAAACAATGTCCTAAGGGAATTTCTATTTGTCAAGAAAAGTATGTTAAGGATTTACTTAAAAAATATGACTTGGCTGATTGTGCTTCAGTGAAATGCCCCATGCTTCCACCCAACAACTTGGGCCCTGATGAGTCAGGGGTCTCTGTCAATGAGACTTTATATAGAGGCATGATTGGGTCACTGATGTATTTAACAGCCAGTCGTCCAGATATCCAATTCTCCACATGTCTCTGTGCAAGGTACCAAGCTAACCCAAAAGAATCCCATCTAGTGGTTGTTAAGAGAATTTTCAGGTATCTCAAAGGAACACCATCCCTAGGACTATGGTATCCAAAGGAATCAGGCTTTGATCTCAAAGCCTATTCAGATTCAGATTATGCTGGATGCTGTATTGACAGGAAAAGTACTTCAGGCAGCTGTCAAATCCTAGGAGGAAAATTGGTTGGATGGAGTGCTAAGAAGCAAAACTCTGTGGCTATGTCTTCAGCTGAAGCTGAATATGTCGCTGCAGCCAGCTGTTGTGCTCAGGTGCTCTGGATGAAAAGTCAATTGGCTGACTATGAAATCTTGTATGACAAAGTGCCAATCTTTTGTGACAACACCAGCGCCATTGCCATATCCAACAACCCTGTTCTTCACTCTCGTACCAAACACATTGATATCAGGTATCATTTTATCAGGGATCATATTATGAAGGGAGATATTGAGCTGCATTTTGTTCCCACTGAGCTGCAACTAGCTGATATCTTTACAAAGCCTTTGGCTGAACCTACGTTCAACAGGCTTGTTGCTGAGCTAGGGATGCTCAATATTTCAAAGCCTGTGGCTTGATATTAAATGTGTTCATTAAATGATTGATTCTATATTAAATGTTTTATTAAATGTTTTTCACATGTAACTAGGTAGTTGCGTTCCAAGTAAATGCGAAAAACATTCTCACATTTTTTAATCATTTAAGTTTCGGATAACGAGGAGACAAATTTTTTGAAAGGTCAATGGGACCCACTTGAGCAGTCATTTTCGCTTTTGCATTTAATGCGGTTGAATAACTGTTCACTCTAAGTTTGAATATATATATTGTCTTCTTTCTCTTCTCACCCACCACCATTCTCAAAATCATTTTCTCTCTCTAAAACTCTTATCTCTCTCAACCATCCGCCATTTTCATTCTCCTTCAACCTTAAAACAATGGCGTTTCCCGTACCAAAAGCCTCCAATGTGAACTTCGAGATCAACGAGAGCATCATCGCCTCAAATAACGCTATTGGATGGATCAAGGCACCCAACAACACCTACTCGGATCTGGTAAATTTCATGCAGAATTGTGACCTAAACGAAGCCTTCACCAAATCTCCTTCCACCTTTTACCAAGAATACCTTAGGGAATTCTGGTATTCTGCTGAAGTTGAAGAAGACACCATTACCTTTAGCCTTTCTTGCAATGAACATCCTTTTGCCTTTTCTCTTGCTGATTTTGCCAGTGTGGCCGGACTTAAACATGGAGATGAATGCCTGAAGACAGTTGACAAAAAGGCTGTCAAGGAAGCATTGGCCACACTCAACCCTTGTCATGACATTAACCCTGCCCTCACTCCAGCTGAAATCCTTGCTAAAGCCCCTCTGAAGATCAAGTATTTTTCTCCTATGTGGCGTGTCCTCTTCACCCACATTGTGAAGTCCCTGGGAGGCATGCAGGGATCACAAGATCAAATGTCGTTCAAACATCAGACTATTGCGTATGGATTAATATGGGGAGCTGATGTTGACGTTGGAAGCCTTCTTTTCTCTAACCTGGTAGAACAACTAAAGGGAAGGAATCAGGTCAGGGAAAAGAACATCTGTTACGTGCGTTATTTGTCCCTGATCTTTGAGAGTTTGCTTGGAGAGAACTATCATAACAAGGCCTTGACAGCTCTGAAGCCCTATCGTATCACTGGCGCCATCTACAAGGAGATAGGAGCTGAGGATATCCCTGTGACTGCACACATGCTGAACGTGGCCAATCAGGTACCCAACGCTGAGAAGCCCTTGCTCCCTTCCTCTGAGAAGGTGAATACTTCTAGTGTCGCTGGCAAGTCTACGTCTTTGACCTCTGGGCAGCACACTACCAAGTCCAAGGCTTCGTCTGGCCAACAGCTAAAGAAGAAGAAAATCCCCTCTTCTTCCCAACCTAAAGCTGTTAGCAAGGCCAAGGAAAAGAAGATTGACACCGCCTCTGGTCCAGATACTCTTGTGGATACAGAATCTTTGGCTAACAAACAACAGGCGTCTAGTGTCTCTAGGTCAGCAGAGACTACAGGAAACCAGCCAAACCAAGCTGATATCTCACAGGTAATCAGTGTACATTTTTAGAGGTTCACAATCAACCACTCTCATTTGTCTGTAGGAGAGAGTGGTGAAGTTAGGGTAATCCTCGACCCATAGAAGTCTGTCATTTCACTTAGAATTCTTTAAGACTTCTGTACACTCTGTCTTTGCACCAGGGAGTGATTCATTTGTGTTTATAAAGCACCCCGATGACCCTGAACCCTCTAGACAGTATTCAGGCTAACAACAACCTGAATACATTAATGTCTCAACCTTGATGGCTGTACTTCACACAGCCTCTTGGTTCCCTCATTAAAAGAGTCCCAAAGGATTTATCCTTTCAGGGGGAGCTGAATCATCACCCTCAGCTTTCCTAGGGGCAGCGTAACAGGCGACCTAAAACAACATATGTTTCACTCTTAAAAGAGTCCCAAAGGTTTTACCTTTGGGGGGGCTGAATAATCACACTCAGCTTTCCTAGGGGCAGCGAAATGGCGATCATTAAACAACATATGTTTCACAATCAAAAGAGTCCCAAAGGTTTTTACCTTTTGGGGGGGCTGAATAATCACACTCAGCTTTCCTAGGGGCAGCGAATGGCGACCATTAACCACACTTCATTCACACTTAAAAGAATCCCAAGGATTTATCCTTTGGAGTGGCTGAGTAATCACCCTCAGCCTCTCTGGGACAGCGAAATGGCGACCATTCACTTTATATTTTCCCTGTTACTAATTTCAACAAACTTGCAGGCTGAAACTATACAGCCAGTCAAAGAACCTCAGGTACATACAAAGGAGGCTGAAACAATAACTCAGGACATTCCACATGAAGAAGAACTTGAGCTCAATATTGATGAAGAAATGCTTTCTGTAGAAGACTATGTCGCTGAGTTTGAACCCATGCCTGAGGATGAATTCCCTGAGGGGATGTTTGATGAAGAAGAGGAAGAAGATGAGGATGACCAGCTGTCAGCCTCTCCTCCTAAAGAAGATGACAAGACTTCTCCTCTTAAGGAAGCTGTTGACACACAAAACTCTGCTACATCTGCAACAACAGTCTTCCAAAGACCTATTTATGATCCAACAGCTGAATTCCTTTTGTTTGATCATCCTACCCAGACTAACTTCGACTTGATTCCAAGGGAGGATGATTTTGCTCAACAAAGCCTTAATATCAAGAATCTTCAGCCTGTATACCATCAGTCTGATATTGAGCGCTTGTCAAGAAAGCTGGACGTGATCAAGTCAGAGATGCACAATTTTACTGTCACCTTTCCAAGTATTATAAAGAAGGCTGTGACTGAGGCTGTCACTGAGCCTATTCAGGAGGGTACAAGAAAAGGTGTGGCTCAGGGACTAAGTCATCTCTCGACACGAATCAAGAATGCCATTGACTCAGTTGTCCCTGCATTGTTCCAAGAACAAGAAACCAACATGAACAGACACTTCAATGCAGTGCGCAACAGGCAATACAACCATGCTGGTTTTATTGTCAGGCGAGTTCAGGCAAATACCAATGCCAATGCCAACTTATTGCTGAAGATTGCCAGGGCATCAAGGAAAAGACAGCGTGCCATGGCTGCCTCTGTGGAGCAGATTGCAAGAAGATTTCAGGCACGTTCATCCAAACATAAGAGAAGTAAGGATGAACGTGAGGGGGAGAAGAAAACTACACTCATCCTTGCATCTGCTGAACAAGCCTCATCTTCAGCCAATCCTTCCACAACACCTGTTCCTCTTCAAGTCATCACACCAGTCATAGTACCTGATGATGAGGATCAGACTCAGGGGGAGCAACAGACACAAGATGGAGCTGACTCATCTAAATCCATGATCTTAGTTAACATCAGCAAGCCTGAGGATGAGGATGAACCAGCAGCCAAGAAGCTTAAATTCACTGTGAGCTCCCTACCAAAATCTATTCAAAATCAGGCTCAGACAGCGTTCCTCAAAAGAGCTGATGATTTGAAAAACATAAGTGTGGAGTCCTCTGTCTCAAAGAAAGGTAAAGAGATAGTTTTAGTTGATACTGACACTAAACTTAAGAAGATAGCTGCGATGCTAGAGACAGGAGGATCCACAACAGACCTTTCCCAATTTTCAACCTTTACACCTTCTGATGAGAGACCTCTAACGCCTGAAGAAATAGAGCAACAGGCTGAAGAATTCAAAAGACTGAGTGAGCTCAAGGCAGCCAAAGAATTAAATGAAGCCACTCTGAGGAAGATGTCACCTCCTGAAAAAGAAAAACAAAAACAAAGGTTGAGGGAAATGGAACTTAAACGTGCTGAGGCCTTAAAGAAAGTCAAAGCTGATTATGATGCCTGCGTGAACAACAGGTATGCTGCTGGCAAGATAACCAAGTTTAGATACACCATTCACAAGTCCACAAACACCCCACAGATGATCTTATGGAGGGATAATCAAACCGGGAATATGGATGTGTTTGACAACTTCAGGTTAAAAACACTTGGGTTATCAGAATGGTTTGAACTCGAAGCCTTAGCTGCCAAAAAGTCTGGACAGGCAAATTTTCTTCTGCTCAAAACTCTTAAGGCTAAGTTTAACTGGATCAAGGAAACAGCTGCCAAACTCAAGATTGATCCTCCACCACAGCTTTTCGAACAAGGACCCCCAAAGACAGGCAACAAAAGAAGAAGAATTTCCCAAATCATTGATGAAACTTTTGTTACTGAAGATGTTCGTGTGGATGGCATGCACAGGGATCTGATCCTTCCTAATGGTATAGTTGGCCCTGTTGATGGTCAGACTTACTCAGTGCCTGAAAGAGGAATGGCGTTTATGAACAAAGCCTGTCAATATGCTTTTCAGAGGGAAGATGAGCTTTGCCTGGCTTCAACTATTCAGCTACTCTGTCACAAGAAGTGTCTCAAGATCAACTCTGAGTATTCCAAGAAGTTTGCAAAGACTTTGCAGGATGAAATTGATAACAGATTAGATGTGGCCGAAGCTGAAGAAAGAATCAAAAATGATGACTATTGAAGATAATATCAGCCCTTTTTACCTTCATCTTTTATTTAACTTATGTATTGAACTTGTAATTTTTCTTTAAGTCTTAATAAAATCATGAGGTATGTTTGTTTAGATCTGTTATGTGTAAGAAGAAGCTGTTAAACTCACTTACCTTAACTTAGTTAGATCTAGCACTATTTATGTTTAAATAGGGGGAGATTGTTGGGAATCTAAACTTGTTAGATTCCCTGTTCATTGATTTAAACATAATTAGGCTGATAGATAGTCCCTTGCCTGTGCCTAGGAGGCAGGCAAGTTTCACAAGACTCACAGAGATCCGAATCTCTGTGAGCAACCTCAGAGGAGTCCATGTCAGAGACATTGTCAGGGAAGTCGAAGATTACCTGAAGACATACTCCTTGGCTGTGATGGATAACAGCCAAGATGTATTAGGGACTCTGAGGGGTTGAGAGTTAACAGGGGTGGCAATACCCTGATAACTCTCAGCACACTTTGGACATGCCATTTGTGTGTTCGAGAATATGAAGAATAAGGAAACTGTTTTGGACAACTATTCCTTAAAGCATAATGGAAGACTACCAAGAATAGAAGGACATCATGTGACTGATGTGGGAACTTGTAAAAGTTGTGTAGTCGACATCAAGTACTGTTCAAGTCAAACTCGTAACACTATAAATAGGATGTGTATCCTTGCATTAAGATTTAACACTTTGAGATATTAAGAACATTAGTGCGTGTAACTTAGTGAATCAAACAGCTACGACTGTATTCATAAGTTAAGGTTATTGTTGTTCAAAGTGTGCACAACACATTGTCATCAAACGGTGTTATCCATAACACTTGTAATTCTTTATTATACAATAATAAGATTACGTTTGAAAAGTAATACCTTGTGTTGATTAAGTTAAGATTAGGGTTTCTCGCATTGATTAGGGACTTTCATTTTCTTTTAGGTTTTGATTTAATAAATCACATAAAATCATGAGGTTTTTAAAAACTAATTAAAAACATTTATTAAAACATGTCTATGATTATGGGGTAAATCAAAACAAGGGTTTTTAGGGGTGTTTGTTCTAGCCGACGCCTAACCGAACCCCTAAGGGGTCTCGGTTTGGTTTATTACCCACCACCGAGACCTAATGGTCTAGGTATGGTGGTGTGGGTCCCACGGCAGCAGCAAACAAGGGGGAACCCCGACTTGGTTCGGGGTATGGAGTTGATTACGGGTCCGGTTCATGGTTTCTAGTCACGATCCGGTTTATTGATTATGTTAAGGTTTATGATTTTAATAGTTATATGTTAAAAATTAAACTAATAAAACATGACTTAATTAATTTAATTAACATGACATAGGTTATAAATTTAATTATTAGATCATGAATTTTAACCTAAGTATTTATTTTTAATTAGACTTTATAATTAATTAATTATTAAAAACCATGACTATAATTAATTAATCAACATGACTTAAGTTATATTATTAGTAATTAATAATACATGTTTTAACCTAAGTATTTTAACTTTATTTAATTAAAAACATGATATATTTAATGAAATACTTTTAACCTATAGTTTATTTAAATTACATGTAATAATTAATAAACTATACTTTATAACAACATGACTTAGAATAATAATCAGAAAACACTTAAGCTTGTATAATTAGCTTATTTAACCAGCTTATATCTATTTATGAAAACTTTCTATTTTTAGAAACTTATTTATTAAGGCAGCTAATCTATTTATGGAAACTTTCTATTTTTAGAAACTTATTTAATTAAAGCAGTAATTCTATTTTTGGAAACTTTCTATTTTTGAAAACTTTCTATTTTTGGAAACTTTCTATTTTTGGAAACTTTCTATTTTTGGAAACTTTCTATTTTTGGTAACTTTCTATTTTTGGTAACTTTCTATTTTTGGAAACTTTCTATTTTAGGAAACCTACTATTTTTAGAAAGTTACTTATTATTACACAACAAGCATTATAATACATGAAATACAATAAATACTTAATCAGAATAGACAGAATATAAGATAAACACAATATAAAGCTTAAAACAGTAAAAGATGACATGAACGTATAAAATAAGCTAAGACATGACATAAAATCAGTTACGTATTTAGTAATCAGATACTTATACACGTATGTATTTATGTAGCATTAGTGATACCGAAGTAGGACTCTCTTCCGTTCGTCTTCTTCGTTCACTGGACATAAGGTACGGATTCCCGTCCCTTCAGTATGGACATTCTTTCCTTATTAGGATTTCTCGTATGTAGCCAACTATTTTCTCGTAGTATAAGTTTATATGTTTGATTGCTTATGTTTAATTTAGAATACCTGAACCCATATACATGCATGACCAGTTTCACCTAGTTATGGAGGTACCATAACCATAACACTAGAGGCACTGGTGTTATGACTTCCCCACGGCAGAGTGATTGCTTGTGGCGTCCCTTCAGCTTTTGGCCATATTATTATATTTATCATGTGGGGCATATGGGTGCATCCGAGTTACATGTTTTCAGCAGATTACTCAGTGTGAATGTGGTGTGTGCCTTGCATCCTTCACAAGGAGCTGATCCCTCCTACCCAAAACTAGTATATTAAATTAGAGGCAGCCCCTCTAATTTGCATGATGAGGTTTCCCCTCCAAGTATTCATGCACGGTGGATTTTCATGACCTATATTAGATAATGGTAAAATATGTTAAACAGTTTTCATAAGATAAACATAAGGCTTTTCAAACTATAAAACCAGTTTTATGAACATGTTCCGGGTTTTCCAGGACGTATACATTTCCGCAACTATTAAGTCTTTATTATGTTTTAGTCATTCATACTATGTCTATATCCGTGCACTGAGCGTTATGCTCAGCCGTTACTTTCCTTTCCATGTCCCAAAATGGCAGGTACTCTAGGACAGACTCGAGCATTTGGAGGACGAGCATAGGATGGAAGTTGCCACAGACTTCTTCTCTTTTTTGCCTTCATATACTTATGCTTGTATAAGTCTTTCATTCATTTCTTTTGCTTTATTATGTTTTGGGCTTATGTTTGGGGACCGATGTTTGATTCCGGTTATCCCTATGGTCATGTAATGTTTTTGGACATTTATCCTTGTATGCTTTGATGACACGCCATAATTACGCGTGACATTCCATTTATCAAAATGGGGTGTTACAATTATGGTATCAGAGCCAAGGCTTCGACCTGTAGGCTCTAAAACTAGACCTGTGACTAGTGGGTAGTCACCAGGAGCTTCCTAATCCAACGTTTGTTATTCTACGTATTAATGTTTTCAGCGCATTGTTGTTTTAACCATGATGTTTTCAGCACCTTGAGGTTTTAACCTTGATGTTTTCATCGATATTGTTTTACTAATATGGATGGACAACCGTCATTCATATTTGGTTATGTGTCATTGTTTCATGCATAATGTTCCTCGTGAACTGTGGCTATGTGGACTAAACCCCAGTAATTCATAATTAGTCACATAAATTTTTTTCTGATAAGTTTTGACAAGATGAGTTTCATTTATTTATGTTTCACGTATCGTTATTGCAGGAATTATGACTAAGTAATGGTTGGTACAGGACTGGCCCTATTTAGTCGCATGTGCTTTTATCGAAACTTTTAACTTTGGGACCGACCCATAAGCGTCCCCTCGCCATGTCTTTTGTTTTGGGACCGACCCATAGGCGTCCCCTCGCACATATAAAGGTTTTTATAAACTACATTTCGCATTCATGCACTGTTTTTCATGCATAAAATTTTTCTCATGATTTATTGGCATAATTTTTTTCATGTCCCCTCATAAGTTACTATGTTTTTTATGTCAAGTATGTTTTCATACTGTCATGGTTAACTTCAGTTTCATGCTGATTATGTTATACACTCCTTCATGATAGATTGTTTCATGTTTCTTCATGATAATTCCGTCTTCATGATAATTTCGTCTTCATGTTGATTACGTCTTACGCATCTTTTGTTATTTATGCTTTCATGCAAGGCATTGTTGGATTTCATTGAATTCTGCTTTCATGATAGTCATGGTTGGTTTTCATTGATCATGCTGTCAGGCAAATCGTCATTGAATTTTGTGTAATCACACTTTAACGTTTCTCGATGCAACCAGAATGAGGTATATACTGGCATTCCCAGGTTATCATGATGGTTTTTCTAATCGTCTAAGCGATTATAGTTCCTTTAAAAACATGACAAATGATCGACCCCATACCGATCATTTCATGTGCATTCCATGTGTGCTCCATGTACCGTATTTCATGTGTATTACACGTACCTTAATCCACGTGTATTTCACTTGCAATACTTCACGAGTATTCACTAGTCGATTCTGAATCATCTCAGGCGTATGATCACTTGATGATATTCTACAAGATTGTTGATGCCGCTCATAACTTGGAGATGTTACTAAAGGTTGATGCTGCTGATTGTTGGAGACGCTACGAGATGCGGATGCTGTTCACAACCTGGAGATCCTACGAGACGAAGACAAAGGCGTCAGAACAAAGCAACTGGACGAGAAGATGCTTCTCCACCAGACGAGTCCCATCAATCATTGTCCCAAATTCTTAGTTACATGTCACACGTCATTTTGTTGTCGGTTCAGTCATATGAGTGCGAACCGGTACCAGTTGGCCACTCAGCTGAATAGTTACATAAATCACCGTCATGGGAATGACCGTCATGGAATTGATAAACAGGATGATAGTAACCACTACTATGACAACAACTATCCTAGAAATCGCAACTGAGGCTCCAGTCGCGGACGTGATCAGACATACAATTGATCAGTGGTCCATCCGATCCGCCAAGTCTGGCATAATAACCGAATATTATGGTTCTAGTTATTTCACATCTCGAGACACATGTCAAGACATCAGTCAAGACACATGTCTCACGTATATTTTCTGAAGACACATGTCAAGACACCAGTCAAGACATATGTCATGCTTATATTTCCAAGACACGAGTCAAGACACATGACTCACGTCCAATTATGGAACATTTCTAAGAAATTCAAGGTACCCTCCCAGGGTATATCCATTTTGTTGTGCCATGTATCAATCAGGCCACAAGAATTTCAGTACCATCACCGATGTATCGGTAAGGTCAGTCACGTTCGCCGGATGACACTTTCCTTTCTTGCACCTATATTTCATATGTTCATGACCATATCGGATGCTATTCGTATTCCCCATGTATACGAAGGTTTTCTTCAGCCCAATGATAAGATCCCAACTGATAACGCATTACCTCAGATAGATGCGAGTTGAATTTAATCCTAATTATGGACTACAAGCCGCACACCATGCTACGATTCATGAGTATGTACGGTGATGTTCAGACTCCTAAATATATTCAGCATGATTTTCCATCAGGAAAATCTGTACAAACCATTTATGCTTTACAAGCACGTGCTTGGTTAGCCATGACTGCTAAAAATTTTAGCTATCAGTTAAGACATGACCACCGAAGTCCTTTTACGCATAACCAGACGAGTATTCCAAAATCTTCCCATAAATTCCAGAAGAACCTACAAGGAGAAGGTCGGTACCATGAGATTGTGTGTTGACTACCGTCGATTTAAACAAATCACCATTCATGACCGTTATTCTCCTCCACGTATTGACAACATGTCCAATCGACCTTATAGTGTTAATCACTTTCCAAGATCGAACTCATGATCATGTTGCCAATAGTGACGAGTGAAAGAGCAGGACATGTCCATGACTACTATTCGTACACGACTCGGTCATGCTAGATTTATGATTTTGAATAAGTCTCATCAAGGCTCCAACAGCATTATAAGAATGAGTTTCCATGAACTCATAGCAAATTCATCAGTGTTTTCATTGAGGATAACCTGATTTCCTCTAAGCCTAGAGAAGAACAGGAAGAACATATCTGCACTATGTTGCAAATTCTATGACAAGAGAAATTTTACCCTGGAAATTTTTCCAATATCAATTCTGTTTGATTACAGTGACACGCTGAATCACATGGGTTTCTACGGTTAATCTTACCATGACTCAGCTTATGCGTAAAGGAGAGAACCCTACACTACATTAGGTGTTCTAGAAAATCCTACGCTAGGAGAAGTCTAGATTCAGAGACTCAGAGTTTCGCAAACTCCTATGTATCAAGTTCTACGAAGCAAGATACAGTTACGTTCATATCTAAGTACCTACATACCAACAGGTTAAGATAGGACACCAACAGAATGGGATGTTTTCATCATCTGAAATTGTGAATTGAAATGGGACAAGATCTCCACGGATTTTGGTTACCAGTTTAACGCAAACTCAGAAGAAGCATGATGTTATCTAGTTTATTGCAAACAGTTTGATCAAGTCTGCAGAATTCTTACATCCGCAAGGATTTCAGAACCAACAGATTGATCGGACATATTCCAGCCAAGGCTCATCCGATCACTTGGCAATTTCTCGGTTATCAGGTCAGACAAATATTCATAATTGTGCTCCGTATTTACTTCACGTCCTTGTTCTAATTTCACGACTTGCTTTCGCGCTCGCGTTCATGACACTATTCACGTTCATGATGGTATCTCGGCTTACGATTTTACGTTCATTTTTCTCATTTCGGGAAGTTTTGCAAGAACTTGAGAGGCCAGACCCAAGTTTAGTATAACTCCCTATCCTCAGATAGACGTTCCTCGTCATATTCTATGTCTCACCTTGTAGCGTTTGGCGTTACCGCCATTATATTCTATGTTCACGATATGTTTCACATGTCATGTTCATTCCACGTTCCTCATATCATGATCAAGATATGTTACACGTATCATGGATCACGATATGTTTACTCATATTGCACTCATCATATTTCCACGTATCACGTTTAAAATTTTTCACGTACTACGTTCTTTATATTTCGCGCATCGTTGTTAATTATCAGTTAAGTTAGAGTGTTTTGCACGATAACGTTTCAGTTGCCTTACACGTTAATTCTTATTCCCTCGATCAAATTTAGGGGATGTACCTTGCGTTGATAATCAAGAACTTCTTCGTATTTCAAGTCAACGTCAGGAGGACCAAGATTTATCATTCGCGTCAAGATCTTGTGAAGGAACCGTTCCAAGATGGAGGCCACTTGGAAACGGACAAGTTCATCCGGACTTCTTATCCGTTTTTCTCTTATCAATTAGATATGTCCTTTCAGTCACGTCACGTTCCATGTCCTTTCAAGACATGTCACGTTCCGCGTTCTTTCTACCAGGTCACCTGCACGTTCATTTATCTTACATACCCTCTCAGTTTGATTCGGGTATGTTTCTCTTTCATTTACGTTATCTATAATTCGGGGACGAATTACTCTTTTTAGGGGGAAGAGTTGTAAAACCCGCATGCTTTTACCATGAATAATACCCTTAAGATCGTACGTACTAGATTAAAACTTTTTTTTAGTATGTTTATGTTCACGTATAAGAATTTTAAGTATTACGTATGTGTTAGAACACGATAATTATTTATTACGTATGAACACACGATAATTATTCAAATAATAATTATAATCCCGAACATGCGATCATGAAATCATGAACGTAAATTAATCACGAGCTAATATTAATTACGTATATATATTTATTACAAACACGAATAAATATATTAAGTCACGATCGATAACTAATTAAAACACGTAAATTACGAACACGAGAACACACTATAATATTTAGAATCGAGAAATGTACGGGTTACCCTTATGTGGGCCCCTACCCACGAAATTAGGAAGAAAAAGGGCCAAACCCATTGTTTTTTTTACTAAACAAGAAAAATTAGGAAAACATATTCATTTATCAAAAATCAAGAAAATAAGAAAAACCCTAATTCCTTTCTTTGCTACCTTTTTGGCTGCCACCTATAATCATCAAAAAGGGGTGTTCGGTTGATTTTTGATCTTGGAATTTGTGCAAGCATTCGTGTGTGTTCATCCTTTAATGATCTACGCATTCGGTATAACCTTTTTAACCTTTTTCTTTTATGTTTTGATTTAATAAATCACATAAAATCATGATGTTTTTAAAAACTAATTAAAAACATTTATTAAAACATGTCTATGATTATGGGGTAAATCAAAACAAGGGTTTTTAGGGGTGTTTGTTCTAGCCGACGCTTAACCGAACCCCTAAAGGGTCTCGGTTTGGTTTATTACCCACCACCGAGACCTTATGGTCTCGGTATGGTGGTGTGGGTCCCATGGCAGCAGCAAACAAGGGGGAACCCCGACTTGGTTCGGGGTATGGTTTTGATTACGGGTCCGGTTCATGGTTTCTAGTCACGATCTGGTTCATTGATTATGTTAAGGTTTATGATTTTAATAGTTATATGTTAAAATTAAATTAATAAAACATGACATAATTAATTTAATTAACATGACTTAGGTTATAAATTTAATTATTAGATCATGAATTTTAACCTAAGTATTTATTTTTAATTAGACTTTATAATTAATTAATTATTAAAAACCATGACTATAATTAATTAATCAACATGACTTAGGTTATATTATTAGTAATTAATAATGCATGTTTTAACCTAAGTATTTTAACTTTATTTAATTAAAAACATGATATATTTAATTAAATACTTTTAACCTATAGTTTATTTAAATTACATGTAATAATTAATAAACTATACTTTATAACAACATGACTTAGAATAATAATCAGAAAACACTTAAGCTTATATAATTAGCTTATTTAACCAGCTTATATCTATTTATGGAAACTTTCTATTTTTAGAAACTTATTTAATTAAGGCAACTAATCTATTTATGGAAACTTTCTATTTTTAGAAACTTATTTAATTAAAGCAGTAATTCTATTTTTGGAAACTTTCTATTTTTGAAAAATTTCTATTTTTGGAAACTTTCTATTTTTGGAAACTTTCTATTTTTAGTAACTTTCTATTTTTGGAAACAATCTGTTTTAGGAAACCTGCTATTTTTAAAAAGTTACTTATTATTACACAACAAGCATTATAATACATGAAATACAAGAAATACTTAATCAGAATATAAGATAAACACAGTATAAAGCTTAAAACAGTAAAACATGACATGAACGTATAAAATAAGCTAAGACATGACATAAAATCAGTTACGTATTTAGTAATCAGATACTTATACACGTATGTATTTATGTAGCATTAGTGATACCGAAGTAGGACTCTCTTCCGTTCGTCTTCTTCGTTCACTGGACATAAGGTACGGATTCCCGTCCTTTCAGTATGGACATTCTTTCCTTATTAGGATTTCCCGTATGCAGCCAACTGTTTTCTCGTAGTATAAGTTTATATGTTTGATTGCTTATGTTTAATTTAGAATACTTGAAGCCATATACATGCATGACCAGTTTCACCTAGTTATGGAGGTACCATAACCATAACACTAGAGGCACTGGTGTTGTGACTTCACCATGGCGGAGTGATTGCTCGTGGCGTCCCTTCAGCTTTTGGCCATATTATTATATTTATCATGTGGGGTGTATGGGTGCATCCTAGTTACATGTTTCAGCAGATTACTCAGTGTGAATGTGGTGTGTGCCTTGTATCCTTCACAAGGAGCTGATCCCTCCTACCCAAAACCAGTATATTAAATTAGAGGCAGCCCCTCTAATTTGCATGATGAGGTCATCCCTCCAAGTATTCATGCACGGTGGATTTTCATGACCTATATTGGCTAATGGTAAAATATGTTAAACAGTTTTCATAAGATAAACATAAGGCTTTTCAAACTATAAAACCAGTTTTATGAACATGTTCTGGGTTTTCCAGGACGTATACATTTTCGCTGCTATTAAGTCTTTATTATGTTTTAGTCATTCATACTATGTCTATATCCATGCACTAAGCGTTATGCTCAGCCGTTACTTTCCTTTCCATGTCCCAAAACGGCAGGTACTCTAGGACAGACTCGAGCATTTGGAGGACGAGCATAGGATGGAAGCTGCCATAGACTTCTTCTCCTTTTTGCCTTCATATACTTATGCTTGTATAAGTCTTTCATTCATTTCTTTTGATTTATTATGTTTTGGGCTTATGTTTGGGGACCGATGTTTGATTCCGGTTATCCCTATTGTCATGTAATGTTTTTGGACATTTATCCCTGTATGCTTTGATGACACGCCATAATTACGCGTGACATTCCATTTATCAAAATGGGGTGTTACAGTATCTAAACTAATAATCATAATTATATGCAAGTAATGAATAATCAATGTAAAGAGATAATGAAAAGAAAGATCAAACTGAACACCAAGGATTTATAGTGGTTCAGCAACAAAGCTCACTCTTCGCTCCTGCTCCACTCCTCGAGTACTCCTTACTCGATAGTTCACTAATCAACAAGCTCCTTGAGGTGGAGGAACCTTACACATCGCTTAACCAATTTTCGACTCTAAGCTAAAGTCGAGACCTAAACTTAGCTAGGACCAATCTACACTAATATACTTTGAGGCCTAAGTATTAACCACAATCCATACACAACTTCCAAATATACGTAAGAATTTGGATCTTCACAATGACACAATAATGAAACAAAGTTTGGATCTTGAGCAATTCTTGAACTTGACACAGTACTTCAAGGATGAAAGTGTTCTTCTCTTTACACTTGAGAGGATGAGATGGGAGGAGTAAGATTTAATTATTAAACATCAACCAAATAACCAGGGATTTGTGTGATTAAAGAATGAGTTTTGAATTTGATAATTTGTGTGCAAAAGAGGTGAAAAGGAAATCTGAAAATAGTCCACCATTTATAGGAGAAAGGTCCAACGGCTAGTTCTGAGCGCGACTCATTAAATAGGCTTACGACTCATTATGAATAATGATCCACGGGGACCTATAATGATCTGATGGCTCTAGAATCCACTCTTTTTTGTCGTTTAGTGGGGGAAATACATTTGGTGGAATAAATATCCAAATGGCATATCCTTTATCCAAAAGGAATATCCTATTTTCAAATTTAGTTTCTTTTTAATAAAAAAATTCTTAAAATTAAAGTTATTTAATAACTTTTGTCACTTTTAAATAAAAGTGAGTTTTAAGAAAAATATAAATACTTCATCACTTAGTTAGGTTAAAAACTTGTTCATTCATACCAAAGTGATTGCGACACCCTAGGCAAATCCCTCGTCGGCTATGGCCAGGAGAGATCCATGGTTCATAAGATAACAGTCACCTTCTCATGACACAACGCGTTTTGTGGTCCACTGCAAGTGGGGTTATTAGGAACTGGCATTTAAGCGTGCTCATGTCAGAGTAGTACTAGGTTGGGTGACCAGCCGAGAAGTACTTACAATATGGCCACAAAGCAAAGCCGTGAGCTTGCGGGCAAAGTAGACAATATTGTGGTATGAGTAGGCGGGATGTTACAAGTGGTATCAGAGCCACTCCTGAGCCGTTCGGGATGGTGGGGAAAAGCTCATCGAGGACGATGAGTCCCAAAGGGGGGGGGGGGGTGATTGTGAAACTAAAATAGAGATTTTAATATGGTTGAAATCGTCTCGACTCGATTCGAATTGATCCGGTTTATAGTGCGACTCAGTTGTTCTTGGTGTAAAAATAAAGAAAATGTCGTTGAGCTATTTTAAAATAAAGATTAAAACTTTCAAAATAAATGACAAAACATTAAAGAAATAAAGTAAATTTAGAACTTAATAAAATGTAAACTTTAAAAATTAAAACTTTATAATAAAGTAAACTAAGACAACACACTTTAAAAATTAAAGCTTAATAAAAATGGCGGGAAAATGTAAATTTAAAACTAATTCGGGAAACCAAAACTACACATAAGTCGGAATAAAGGTAATACACATAATTCAGAATACCCTATTCCACACCTAATTTAGAATCTGTGATTCAAAAGCAATCCGGAATAAAGACCTAACACTAATTCGGAATCAAGTAACTCTACACAATCCGGAATCCCAAGTGTTGCACACTATTCAGAATCTAGATCCTCAACACAATCCGGAATCAAGCTTAATGATCTAATCCGGAATACTTGTTTGTACACAGTTCGGAATGTGATGAAATCAAGTAATCTGGAATATATGATTTACACATAATCTGGAATCCAAATTCCGTATGTAATCCGGAATAAGAATTACACTCAATCCGGAATGTCTAAAATTGAAGTAATTCGGAATGACCTTCTAATACGAATTCGAAATAAGAAGATACACAGGCTAATCCGGAATATGTAGTATTCTCAAATAAATCGGAATGAGCAAAAACTAAACCTAAGTTTGAATAAGAAAATTGCACATAAGTCGGGATAAGGGTTTATAAACCCGGATAAGGAAAATTAAGCTAAACCAAAATAAGCAAAATTCAAATAAGCACTTAACCAAAAACTTTAACCAAACTAATTTTAAGAAAAACTAAATAAGCCACTAATAATAAAACTTTAAAAATACTAAATAATCAAAATATTTAAAATCAACTTTTAAAAGATTAAACTATTTAAAACACTTAATTAAAAATAAGAAAATCACACCATAAGCAATAAGCACAATAAGCTAAAACAAACAAATACTTGAAAATCAATAAGAACAATCAAACAAACACATCAATCAAACAAAGAACAAAATTAAACCAGCTACATGATTAACCAAATCAAAACATAAGATATAAAAACAAGAAAGGTAGAATGAGAATGATTATAAAAAGCTTGAAATAAGATGAAGATTAAAGATCCAAAATTACAAGATGAAAGTAAAAAGCTTGAAAACATTAAAGAAAAACTAGAGAGAGAAAGTAATTTAATCTACTCCTAATTACCTTACAAAAATAAACTAAAATCTACCAAATAACTAACTAACTGACACCTCCTAATGAAGGATTAGGAGGGTATTTATAGGAGGAAGGGAAGGTTGTGTTGCTTCTCTCTTTCCCTTTGTCTTTTCGTCTTTTAATTTCTTCGTCTTTCTCGACTTTGTCTCGGGATTTGTCGAATGATAAAATGAACTCGTCTTCTAATTCTTTTATTATTAGACTTGGTTCTTCGACTTCGTTAAACTTCCGTCTTTAGACTTTTTCTTTGATAAATCTTCAGAATAGGCCTTTGACTTCCGTTCTTTTTGCACTCTTGATCTTTTGACTTCGTCTTTTGTCTTTTTCTTCGATAAAAGCCCGTGAAAGCTCGTGTTTTCTTCCTTTTTCATATTTTGGTCCTAAAACACAACAAAAACACAAACCACGCATAATTCCGACTTTTACGACATTAAATACATGTTTTGGTCTTGTTTTTATTATAATTAAGTGGTAAAATGATAAGTGTTTTCACACTTATTAAATCCCCTACACTTGACCATTGCAATGCATTAGTTACAAAGCAAGATTTACATTCTCCATCATAATTATCCCACCTTGGCCTTTATTAAATGCTAGACAATGAAGAAACTAAATAGATAGAAATTTAAAAAATGTTTAAAAGAAGAAACAAGTAAAGAAATCTAAGACTTACATTAGGGCTTTGGTGTCATGAATGTTTATCACCCTCAAGTTTCACGTTCCCCATACCAAGCTTAAAAACGAGATCATTGTTATTATAAGTTAGTAAATCTAACACTTACTCATGTAGCCCAATTATTTACTTAGACTCTCTTATTCCTAGGTGTATCTCTTATATTTAATTGTTGTCTTGAATGATCACGAGGATGCATTGTTGACTTTTCGATAATTTATTTAGGCCGAAAATAAAGTAGGAGATTTAATCAATAGTTAGCTAAAGGACAAAATCTTTTAAAACTGCTTCTCGAAACCTCATAAAGTTCATATCTTGGCATAACTCGTTTCACGATTTGAGACCTTTCTCGGACCGATATTTGGTATTGACTTCATACTTCGAATCTTGAGAGATGATCTTGAAATAATGGTCTTCTCTTCATAATAGGAATTTCTTTACTTGAAGTTTTTGAGAGATTCTTCAAACTTCGACCACGACTTCTTCATTTTTCTCCAATCTTTATTTGGGATTTTGATATACAACGATCCGCCTCCTTTTAGGACTTGGATCTATTTATCCTCATACCTTGTTAGGGCCTTTTCGGATAGACTTCTCCATGATCGTTAGGGGGTATTTGCTTTTCGTCGTGTGTCTCAATCCTTCATATTGATTTTTGATAAATGATTCTTCACATCACTTTGGATCTTTAGCAACAAAATGTAGCCCTCATGCCTTGTTAGGGCCTTTGCGGACTCGCCAATCTTCGCATCCCGCTTCAATAAGTTATGCCTTGGCTATGAAATCTAATTAATACCGAGCAACTTTTAAACGATCTTGTCCTAGAAGCTAAGTAACTTTTCAAATCGTACGACCTTATTTATTGCAATTATTTACTAACAAGCGATGGGAGAAAAAAGCTCATAATTAACTCACATAAATCCATGAAAGAATACCAAACTTATAATTGACTTTATCATCTCTCGCTCTCCACAATTTAAAATCTTAAGGAATGAGACTCGTGGATGCTTAGCCTATTAAATCAAAGTTTTGGGTTTTCAAGTCATCTATAGGATCTTGTAACTTCTTAGACTTTTTCAAGTTTAGAATTTGCATTTTAAAGTTACCTTGATAAACGACTTTCTAGGATCAATTATAGGAGCTTGCGAAAAGTTCTTGTTCTTAAACCCGTATGAGTCAAGACTTTCGCATTTTAAAGTTCCCTATATAAAAGTATAGCAAAACTTGATTTAAACATGTTAAGGATACTAGCTAGAGTAAACTTAGATAAGTAAACTCGGGTTGAATCAAAATATTCATGACGGGCCTAATATATCAAAGACATCTAAACTTATTAAAAATCGTTTTATTAAACAAAATAACAATAACAAAGGAAAATACTAATTGGCCAAAATAGATCAAAAAAATTTAAAAATATCAAAAAAATCAATTTTTCGGTTAAAATGAGGACAAATTCATGGAAAAGCCCACTAAACTTCGATAGAAGTCCCCCCCTACACTTAATATAAACAATGTCCTCAATGTTTAAGCATGTGGGAGTAAACTCCCCTACACTTAGGACATTGTGCACGTTGTTTAAATCTTGCTAAGGAAGAGACAACTAAAGTGATTCCTATTTTAATATTGAAGAATATAAAATAGTGAATCAAAAGAGTTTAGGACAGAACCGGGAAGACGGGTACACGAAATCACGGGTCGTCAAAAGTCATCAAAAGTGGATCTTTGAAAGCTCGAATTGTGACAATCCGTCAATTTACGATTGATATTTTTATTCTCAATATTTAATTAAAAATATTATTTTAATGTTATATTATGAACTCACTTATTTTTGGGAAGAAATTTGGATTTACATCTTGAAGTAGCATCGACTACGTCTAAACCGGAGGATTCTACGTTACGTGCATACGTTTACATACACCGTCTTTGGTGACAGTCCGACATTTCAGAAAATAAATTTGTCCATGAATATTATTTTGGAGTTTTAAATTTGTGTTGGTTCATAAAC
The DNA here is from genome assembly GCA_025667525.1 of Glebionis coronaria. Lineage (NCBI taxonomy): Eukaryota > Viridiplantae > Streptophyta > Magnoliopsida > Asterales > Asteraceae > Glebionis > Glebionis coronaria. The sequence continues at coordinate 180,331,013 of CM046879.1, forward strand.
TCACAAATTTACGAGAAGAGACTAGGACTTACGATTTTATTTTAACATCCTTTACGACTAAACCGGAAACCTTAGGATTACGTATTTACGTTTTCGAACTCCGTTTTTGATGAAACAATTTTTATTGGATTCGTTTTGTGTCGTTGATTCATAATTTATAAAAACGTTTTTCGTAAAACGACCCGAGGGCACGCAAATCGAGGAAACTAGAATCGAGGAGTACCCGTAAATAAATGGGGATGAGACAAGTGGGACACTTGTCCCACCCCAACTCAAAACCGGCCCTAACTAGCCATATAACACCACCACACCACATTTTTGTGACAAGTTGTTAACACTTGTCACTTAGGCTTACAAGTTAAGCCACCATCTAACTAAAACCACTAGCTACACACATACCCTCATTTCTCACCATGCAAAACAACCTCAAACTCTCTCTACTCCCTCTTCCTTGCCGTCCCAAAATCAAGAAGAAACACCATTTTGATAAAAAATTAACCATGAAATCCTATGTTATTCTTGCACATGTTGAAGCCCTTTTGAAACCCTATTGATTGGAGGTGATTATAACATCCATGGAGGAGTTTCCATGGAGTCTTAGGGCTGATTTTCCACAAGGAGTTCATGAAGCATGGTGGTCTTGAAGATGGTCATGGTTATCCACAAGTTTCTCCATCAAAATCCATGTCCAAATCATAACCTACATCAACATGGTGGTATAAAGATTGTCCTCCTCATCCTCTTGTTATTTTTGGTTATGTAATCATGTATTTTATTTCCTATTGTATATGTTTATGATTATTATATGATGATAAAAATATTGTGTGGGGATTTGGTGTTGATAAACATGCTTAAAAAGGTGAAAAACTATAAGAAACAAGGTTAAAATCTTGCTTAATTTAGATGGTTGTATAAAACAGTAAAGAAACATGTCATGAACTGATAAAATGATGAAGTAGAATGGATTTACAGTAAGCTATGGGTCTTGTACACATGTGAGAGTTGGCCATGCAATGGAATCATTGTAATGAGTGAGATATGATCAAAACAAGTTTAAGGTACAAATCTGAGTTCACTGTTTTGGACGATTTTTAGAAAATACATAGAAGATGATTCAATAGTATCTATAGAAGAGTTAAATGGAGAACATATCATGTAGTTTATGTGATAAAAATTTGAGCTTCTATCTCCATATAGAACTCTAGACATGGCAGTTTTGGTGAAAGTGAAGATAAAAATCAGATTTTTGGAAATTAAAGTATAATACTATTATATAAGCACTCAAATAAAAAATAGTATAAAATATAAATTAAAACCCACTAACTTATATATTTCATTTATATAAATATGTACAATGGTAAATAAGTGGACATTTTATAAAAATGGTAACTTTTTAAGTTTTATAAGTTATAAAACTATAAACATGATTTTTACGACTTTTTTGGCTATTACCGTAAAATTAACGTTTTTGCTAAATAAAACTTAGACGGTTTGACCCATCTAATATGAACTTTATAAAACTCATATACTGATATATAAACATATATAACAAGTAAAAACCGATAAAACCCGAACTATACGACATACTGATATATAAACATATATAACAAATAATTGGACTAAATAAGTTAAACACTTATAAAAAGAACTTATTGGGCTTAACCCATTTAGGCCCAACTTGTAAAGTGTAGATACTGATAATATAAGTATAACATTGATTAATACAAGTTAAAGAACTTATAATAAGTTTATGGAACCTAAAACACGAAATAGGTAAAACTAGTAAACTAGTATAAAAGTTATCGACACATAACACTAAAATGAGTAAACGAGAATATGTAAACCCACTTCATCATCATATATATACAATCATCGTATGTATACATAATTGTTATTTTGATAAAGTCATTGGACATGAGTCTAAGACGAGTATTATTTGTCTAGGTTTCCGTGATTGAAGCACGTATCGTACGTCCGAATTGCCGATAACCCGCCTTCCCACATCAACGTGAGTTCATAGCCTCGCCCTCTTTTAAATGTTTTTATGAAATGTTTTATAAATCCGCGAGGGAGATAGCATGTTAGTTTTTATAAAATAGGACACCATTTGTCCCGATTGTTTGTTTATTGATTTGGACCCGAATGATTGTATGACCCGATTGTATGACCCGATTGTATGACCCGATTGTATGACCCGATAAATGATTAAAGGACCCGATAGATGAAACTAAATGGATTATTAAAGTTAGGTTATGTCACTAAAAGTCCCATTAGCATGAATTGTGAACTACCGGGATTTGGTAGACGCTTATGCATTTAATAGTACTATTTGGGGACGATCACCCCAGTTCGCGCCTTGACGGTTGATCCCCGTCGTGCCACATTGATTGGTAAGCGAATTTATGTATGAGAAGACTTCCATAGCGTGACCTTTGTGACGACACGCTAATTTAGATGGGCAAATTGAGTATCGGGTTAGCTACCCGTTGTTTGGTTTAGTAAGGTAACAATGTCATGCGGCTTATAATAATCCAACTAACGAAATACTACTAGACGCACCGAATTACGATGTATTGCCTGACTAGCAATACAGGGTCATACTATTGATATTATGTTCGTGTTTTGGTTTTCATAACCATATTCATATAACGGTTTTTATTTTCCTACAACGTCCTAAGACGTATTGTATGATGTTTTTACGACATTGGCTCGTATAATATTTTTAAGGCAAACGCCTATTATGATTTTGATGAAGATTTGTATAAAATGACTTTGGCTATTTTATGGCCTATTAAAATGATTTGTACAAAATGATTTTTAGTAAAAAATTTATACTGATATTATATTGATGGATTTTATTAAACTCTATGAATTCACTCGGCGTTATCGCTGATCTTTCCTTTTAACATGTTTTATCTCAGGTACTTGAAGGTAATTCTCGGGAAGACGACAAAGAATTCATGGCCCGCACTTAAATAACAATTTCCATTCAAATCTTTTGTAAAATTGTATGAAATGAATATGACTTGGGACCTATGTAAATTTGATATTTATGAATGGAAATGTTTTATTATTAAACGACGCGAATTTTAAGCGTTGTCTATGATGTGAGTAATGTGCTATCCCGTAACACCAACTAGTCTTCCGCTGTATTGAGTTGTATAAATTTGGGGGTGTTACAGTTTGGTACCAGAGCTCTCGTTATAGAGAACGAAAGATTTTTAAAACCAAGGTTTTGAATAAAACATTTCAAAATCTTTTAACTATAAACATTTTTCTAAAAATGTCTAAAAATCTTTTGACTATAACGGTGCCGAAGAATTCCCGAGTTACCGACAAGGCCAGCCGGAGAAGTGTTATTTTAATATATGTATATATATAACTTGGATTATATATATATATGATGTAATTTTATTACATGATTATTTGATGATTATTTTGATATTTATACGAGGTATTTATACGACGTAGATTGTCACAAGAAACCCTAACTTCCCTAGTAAACTAATCGAAGCTATTCTCGTAGGAATTCTAAGCTATCCTAGATCTAAACCAAGTTGTGGATATTTATGATCCCAACAAATGTTTGATATTCGTAGAAATGTAGATATTAGTTGATTGTGAAATTGAAGAAGAATTGGCGAGATTAAATCTGATATCGATGTCATGACGATCTTTCCTTATAGAGTGGAGTTTGACAAAACGTTACCACCTAGAAAGATGTCATCTGATTCGTTGTCACCCAATTCTTAAATTTGAAATCGAAAGGGTGAATGTTGCACTTGAGGCTGTCATTGGAACCATTACCCAAAAGCCTCATGCCACTAATACCTTTCCGAGTAGTCTAGTTGAATGATCAAGTCATTTCATACTAGTGACTCATTTGATAATTGTGTTGTAAGAGTTATAGGATTGGAAATTAAGTGATATTCATATTGAGCTTTTATTGCCCTTTTAAGGCCTAAGGATAAAGATTGAAAGTATTGGAGAATGAAGTAGGATATCGAATTGAGTATAAAATTGGTTGAAACTTGAATAAAGTAAAATTTAACCCGAATGGAATAAGAAATTGTTAAGAAGAATTCGTTAAGTTCTGTGATTGAATTATAAGGTTTTAAATGATTGTTGGTTTGTGTTAAGGGTTGTTCCTAGGCCATTGTCCACTAATGAGGATGCCAAGTGTCCAAGAAATAAATTGAATAAATCTTCTTCTAAATTGGGACCGATGGATCTTCCGGGACAGGTGGGACACCTAATGACTCTTGTAGATTAGTATTCATTGTGGTATCTTTTAAAAATCCCTAACTTAACTGAGATATCAGTTGGTAGGATGAGTTTTGTAAATTGTATGACATAGTGACACGTAATGTGTTACGGTACAATTTGACTTGTTTGTGATTAATGGAAAGACTACCTTTGATTGCTAAATCCTACATGTATCGATGTATCTATCTTTCTTGCTTGTCTCTAATATTCGCATTAGTGATGCAACCATTGAACAAGTACTCATCTTGAATTGAGTTACGTTGTGAATTATTCTTCCTGAGTGCCATCGAGATCATGAACCTCATGATTAATTGGCTAAGCTCATTTCTTGATATATCGTAGTTAAGTTCTTGGTGAACAACTGTTCATCACTCTTTTGCAGATCACTCATTGTTTTTATAAGATAAAACAGTATCCTTTAAGAAAATTTAATTTTCATCACTATAAGGATTATTCAAAGTGAGATTTATAAATGATCGTTATCGAAATGAAGTTGTTTATGAAACATCTTGGAAAACTTAATTGTTTTCATAACAAAGAAAATCTTTGTAAATTTATTTTTGATTCTTATTTAAGAATTAAGCATGAAAATGTTTTTATTATAAACATGATGATAAAATTTTGACGAACTGAGTATTGCATCGTTAATCTTGAAATTATGTATAGTTGCGCGCCTACATACAATTTGGAATGGACCATGCAAGGCTGATTAGTAGTCACCATAAAATTGTTAATAAACATTACATTTTCTTTGAAGATTGTGAAAGATTAAATTTTATGAGATCTGCAAGAAGTGAAAAATAGGGACATAGTGTTAGGGACACCTACATATGTGCCCGTACTATCTATTCTTCTGAGTCGAATTTACTCATCTGTGGAAATTGTCTTAATTGACAATTGATATTCCGTTCTTGTCCATTTCTCCCGTAGCGAGATTCTTAGGAAAAGTATCTGATTACCAATTGCTGATACCCGACTGGATGTATCGACGTTCTTATCATTTCTTATGATTTGATTTCATTTGAATGACCTGGGTAACGATCCGAGGAGCTTTCGAATGCGTACTCAGATTATGAAAACATGGGATATATTCATATTCGTTAAGTGTTTTCGTCTGTATCTAATTTTGAAAATTCTCTCGCATAGATTATGCGTTGACTTTACTCTTTTAATAGTGGTTGTGTATCCTAATATCCCTAAATTTGTGAAGGATTATGAGTTATTATTAGTCTTTTGAGAAGTTCACATCTTATCGACGGCAATGAAACTGGAAAGTTGATAGTGCCAGTAGAATGGATTGATTGATTATGACATGACGACATTGTCTTAATTGATGGGAACTCGAGTAGAATTCCCCTAAATGATAAGATGTTGATTATCAAAGGTGATCTAAATAATTCTTGATGGATGACCATATCCTGCATTTAGACTTAAAGTTATACCGTGAATGGTTGTGAATTAGTTATAAATATTATAATCTAGAAAGAACATAAAAAGTGAATTTATTAAAAGATGTTTATGTCATTGGAAACTTTAGGAGGTAATTGCTGATGAATTACCTCGACTTTTGCCATTAAGGCAGATTGAAATTTGGTATTGATTATATTTCTGGTGCTGCACCTGTGGCTTGTGCACTGTAAGACAGCACCATCTAAAATTAGAAGAATTACCGTACAACTGAGAGAGTTGTCGGAGAAAGATTTTATTCTACCGAGCTCGTCATTATGAAGAGCTATGGTGCTATCATTCCTTATATTTATTAATTACCGTGAACTGAGTAAATTGACAATCGAAAACGATATCCATGACTCGAAATGGAAGATTTGTTCGATCATTTACAAGGTTCTAGCGTATGTTCCAAAGATTTGATCCTCGGCATGGTTATCATCAACTTCGCATCTGCGAAAAAGATTATCTATTCTAATCCCTACATCCAGAACTCGTAATGAACATTATGAGTTTCACGTGATGTCATTTGGATTGACTGATACACATGTAGCATTCATAAATTTGGTGAATCACATGTGTAGGCTGTAATTTGATAAATTCATGCTCGTGATCATTAAGGACCATTTATTTGTTTATTTATAAGAATAAGAATGAGTTAATAATTAGCTATAGACTGCCCTAAATTGGCCGAACAATAAAAACATGTACCTTGAATAATTAACATGTGATTAAAGACCTAATCCTTTACATGATTTGACCGTATGATTAATAAGATAATGGGATCTATATTGACATTTCAAAAATTAGAGCCATTAAGGCTTAAGGTTATACCAAAAAGAAAAGTGCAAATATGTTTTGACAAATGTTTTATCAAAAAGAACTTTTGAGGGATTATTCCCTTATACCCAGAACATTTAACTAAACTTCTGTTTAGGGGTAAATGTTTGTGTATACCTCAAGACAACCTAAGAGGGATTGAGGAAACCATTTAAATCATGACTTGAAATTTGAAACGACACTTTTTGCTTTTCAACTAAGAAAACTTTGACCAAAGTATAAACAAAGATTTTTCGAACGTTTATGAATCTTACTAATTGTTTTCGATAAATCAACAAAAATCGTGTTAATTAAATTCAAATTTATTTTGAACATTTTTATATAATTGGACAAACTGAGAAAATTTAAAATTTTTACGCTTGCGTTTCATAAAATTAAATATTTATTATTTAATTACTGGTAAAAATTATCGACGCTTTAGACGTCGGATTGAGTAAAACGAATAAAAATAATAGTTGAGATAGAACTAAGACTTAGAAAATATGAAGGAATAATTTCTGAATAAATACGGTCATGATATTTATTTCATCGAGGAAGGTGAATATAATTACTGACACATTATGTAGAAAAGATAAAGAACCAATTAGGACATGTTCCTTAATAATGAAGGTGCAAAATAAATTGCCGAACAATATAAAAATAAACAATGCTTGTAAGAAGGATAATATAGATAATAAAAAGGGATTCGCGGCTAATATGAACCATTAGAATTGAGGAGCCGATGGAATTAAATGTATAAAAGGCCACTTGTGGTTGCCTAAATATGGAAAATTTGAGATGTAGTCATGTTGGAATCTTGTAAGTATTAGTATTCTATTCCTGTCATTTCCAATTTAATGTATCTTTATCTGAAGAAGTTGTACTGATGGCAAATTATGAAGGCAGACATTGCCTCATACATTAGTAAACGTCTGGCTATTGCAAAGGTCATCATCTGAATTTGATTCGATTTTGGTCATTGTCGACAGACTGACCAAATCTACTAATATCATTCCTGATAATGATAGATTATTGATGAACAAATTGACTCTTTTGTATTTAAAGGAGTTGTGTAAACATGTTGTGCCTGTATCGATCATCTTTATCAAGATCCTCGCTTCGCATTGAATTTCTAGAGATTTGCTCAGAAGTCATTGAGAACGAATCTTGATGAGAGTACTGTGTACCACCCCAATCGAAGGGACGAGGTAAAGTAACGATACAAAATACTATAAGTGCTATTCTATGTTTGAATGATTGACCTTTGGTAATAAACTGTAAAATCGTTTTCCTTTGTAGAGATTATCATTGATAATTATCGTGTTAGGATCGAGATCGAATCTTGTTAAGATTTAAATATTAGAGCATCTGTAAGCAGGAGTTGGGAAGACACCCGACATACACCCATTGTGAGTTGGACATGTCTTTTAGGTTTAAGGTTTCCTATGATGACAAACCTAACCTTGCAAAATACCCGACCCGTGAAACCTAAAATGATTGTTGAAATTAGGATCTGATTATTGACTGCCGATAGTGGGTAGGAGGTTATGTGAATATGAAATGTAGATCTTGAAGTGCCAGATGGGTAGCGAAGTTATGCCAAAAATTTTAACTATGTAAAAATGAATTGATGATCTGAGAGATCATGGGTTATAAGTCCCCGTTGTCTGGGACCATTGAGATAATGTAAAAGACTGGTTTGAAAGACGTATAAACTGGATCTACCCTAGGAATTCAAGGACTGCGTGAATTATGTTTCGTATATCGAACTTGATAAAATGCCTATCAAGTGAGAATCTGATCACTTCTTGATAAAGTCTAGATCGGCGAAAAGTTGCATTCAGTAGAAACCCGTGAACACCATGGATAGAGAAAGTAAGTCAACATTAAGCCTGATCTTATTCCCGTAGTTATGTTTGATGAAACTCGCGTATTGTAATGAGTTGCACTTGTGAGAAAAGACCGAATGTGGAGGAAATACCCACATGGCTTTAACTCTATAAGAAGCGAGTAGTAAGATGATCTTTGAGGACAAAGATCCTGTTTAGGGGTAAATGCTGTGACAATCCGTCAATTTACGATTGATATTTTTATTCTCAATATTTAATTGAAAATATTATTTTAATTTTATATTATGAACTCACTTATTTTTGGGAAGAAATTTGGATTTACATCTTGAAGTAGCATCGACTATGTCTAAACCGGAGGATTCTACGTTACGTGCATACGTTTACATACACCGTCTTTAATGACAGTCCGACATTTCAGAAAATAAATTTGTCCATGAATATTATTTTGGAGTTTTAAATTTGTGTTGGTTCATAAACTCACAAATTTACGAGAAGAGACTAGGACTTACGATTTTATTTTAACGTCCTTTACGACTAAACCGGAAACCTTAGGATTACGTATTTACGTTTTTGAACTCCGTTTTTGATGAAACAATTTTTATTGGATTCGTTTTGTGCCGTTGATTCATAATTTATAAAAAAGATTTTCGTAAAACGATCCGAGGGCACGCAAATCGAGGAAACTAGAATCGAGGAGTACCCGTAAATAAATGGGGATGAGACAAGTGGGACACTTGTCCCACCCCCACTCAAAACCGGCCCTAACTAGCCATATAACACCACCACACCACATTTTTGTGACAAGTTGTTAACACTTGTCACTTAGGCTTACAAGTTAAGCCACCATCTAACTAAAACCACTAGCTACACACATACCCTCATTTCTCACCATGCAAAACAACCTCAAACTCTCTCTACTCCCTCTTCCTTGCCGTCCCAAAATCAAGAAGAAACACCATTTTGATCAAAAATTAACCATGAAATCCTATGTTATTCTTGCACATGTTGAAGCCCTTTTGAAACCCTATTGATTGGAGGTGATTATAACATCCATGGAGGAGTTTCCATGGAGTCTTAGGGCTGATTTTCCACAAGGAGTTCATGAAGCATGGTGGTCTTGAAGATGGTCATGGTTATCCAAAAGTTTCTCCATCAAAATGCATGTCCAAATCATAACCTACATCAACATGGTGGTATAAAGATTGTCCTCCTCATCCTCTTGTTATTTTTGGTTATGTAATCATGTATTTTATTTCCTATTGTATATGTTTATGATTATTATATGATGATAAAAATATTGTGTGGGGATTTGGTGTTGATAAACATGCTTAAAAAGGTGAAAAACTATAAGAAACAAGGTTAAAATCTTGCTTAATTTAGATGGCTGTATAAAACAGTAAAGAAACATGTCATGAACTGATAAAATGATGAAGTAGAATGGATTTACAGTAAGCTATGGGTCTTGTACACATGTGAGAGTTGGCCATGCAATGGAATCATTGTAATGAGTGAGATATGATCAAAACAAGTTTAAGGTACAAATCTGAGTTCACTGTTTTGGACGATTTTTAGAAAATACTTAGAAGATGATTCAACAGTATCTATAGAAGAGTTAAATGGAGCACATATCATGTAGTTTATGTGATAAAAATTTGAGCTTCTATCTCCATATAGAACTCTAGACATGGCAGTTTTGGTGAAAGTGAAGATAAAAATCAGATTTTTGGAAATTAAAGTATAATACTATTATATAAGCACTCAAATAAAAAATAGTATAAAATATAAATTAAAACCCACTAACTTATATATTTCATTTATATAAATATGTACAATGTTAAATAAGTGGACATTTTATAAAAATGGTAACTTGTTAAGTTTTATAAGTTATAAAACTATAAACATGATTTTTACGACTTTTTCGGCTATTACCGTAAAATTAACGTTTTTGCTAAATAAAACTTAGACGGTTGGACCCATCTAATATGAACTTTATAAAACTCATATACTGATATATAAACATATATAACAAGTAAAAACCGATAAAACCCGAACTATAGGACATACGGACATTAACGAGCTAAGTAAACATATTGGACTAATAATTGGACTAAATAAGTTAAACACTTATAAAAAGAACTTATTGGGCTTAACCCATTTAGGCCCAACTTGTAAAGTGTAGATACTGATAATATAAGTATAACATGGATTAATACAAGTTAAAGAACTTATAATAAGTTTATGGAACCTAAAACACGAAATAGGTAAAACTAGTAAACTAGTATAAAAGTTATCGACACATAACACTAAAATGAGTAAATTAGAATATGTAAACCCACTTCATCATCATATATATACAATCATCATATGTATACATAATTGTTATTTTGATAAAGTCATTGGACATGAGTCTAAGACGAGTATTATTTGTCTAGGTTTCCGTGATTGAAGCACGTACCGTACGTCCGAATTGCCGATAACCCGCCTTCCCACATCAACGTGAGTTCATAGCCTCGCACTCTTTTAAATGTTTTTATGAAATGTTTTATAAACCCGCGAGGGAGATAGCATGTTAGTTTTTATAAAATAGGACACCATTTGTCCCGATTGTTTGTTTATTGATTTGGACCCGAATGATTGTATGACCCGATAAATGATTAAAGGAACCGATAGATGAAATTAAATGGATTATTAAAGTTAGGTTATGTCACTAAAAGTCCCATTAGCATGAATTGTGAACTACCGGGATTTGGTAGACGCTTATGCATTTAATAGTACTATTTGGGGACGATCACCCCAGTTCGCGCCTTGACGGTTGATCCCCGTCGTGCCACATTTATTGGTAAGCGAATTTATGTATGAGAAGACTTCCATAGCGTGACCTTTGTGACGACACGCTAATTTAGATGGGCAAATTGAGTATCGGGTTAGCTACCCGTTGTTTGGTTTAGTAAGGTAACAATGTCATGCGGCTTATAATAATCCAACTAACGAAATACTACTAGACGCACCGAATTACGATGTATTGCCTGACTAGCAATACAGGGTCATACTATTGATATTATGTTCGTGTTTTGGTTTTCATAACCATATTCATATAACGGTTTTTATTTTCCTACAACGTCCTAAGACGTATTGTATGATGTTTTTACGACATTGGCTCGTATAATGATTTTTAAGGCAAACGCCTATATTATGATTTTGATGAAGATTTGTATAAAATGACTTTGGCTATTTTATGGCCTATTAAAATGATTTGTACAAAATGATTTTCAGTAAAAAATTTATACTGATATTATATTGATGGATTTTATTAAACTCTATGAATTCACTCGGCGTTATCGCTGACCTTTCCTTTTAACATGTTTTATATCAGGTACTTGAAGGTAATTCTCGGGAAGACGACAAAGAATTCATGGCCCGCACTTAAATAACAATTTCCATTCAAATCTTTTGTAAAATTGTATGAAATGACTATGACTTGGGACCTATGTAAATTTGATATTTATGAATGGAAATGTTTTATTATTAAACGACGCGAATTTTAAGCGTTGTCTATGATGTGAGTAATGTGCTATCCCGTAACACCAACTAGTCTTCCGCTGTATTGAGTTGTATAAATTTGGGGGTGTTACACGAATCCCTGCACATCATAAGAAAGAAAACAACAAACATATACTAGGGTCTCACCCTACACTTATTAAAAAACGGATAAAAAGGATAGATCATCGGGTTGCCTCCCGAGAAGCGCTTGTTTTTGTTCACCGAGTCGTGAGCCTGACTCGACCTTGAGTACTATGGTAAGAACCTTGAAGAACATCCGCCGGGGTCAAATACATGGTTTTCGTCCAACAAGTAGCACAAGCTTAAGGTGAACAACACAAGCCAAAGAAGAGTAGGCGAGGTTCCCTTAAGCAAAAGTAGAGCACGGTGGTAAAAGGTATGATGAAGTGAAAGCATAGCTCCATAGTTTCCAAAAGTCTTTCCTTTTATTTCATCTGATGGATACTGAGATGGCTCAAAAATTGTGATACCCGGATCGAACACCTTTTCCTTTAGGGGAAAATAAGACTGACACTCAGTAGACCTTGAAGATTCGCCCATAAACTGCATAATCTCATCCGAAGAAGGTGGAAAGAGAGGTTTCAAGACATAGGTACTACGAATGTTGGTGTCGTCCGGTTTCTTCTCCTTTGAAATGGGTTTCTTAACATCCGAAGGAGGATAAAGACCATAATCAAAGTCTAAAGGAGGATAATCATGCTCATTAGAAAAGTAGGTATTGAGAAAGGTGGTGAAATCTTCCTCAAATGAGTAATCATCCAAACTAGTATCAAGCGTTGTTGGTGGATGATCTTCATCAAAAATAGGAACAAAATCATCCTTAGAAGACATATCATTTGAATAATCACTCGAAAGAGTGTCAACATCATCAAAGTCATCATAATTCGGCATGCCTTCATACTCGGAAGTAAGATCATCATAATCATCCAACTCGGAATTAGAATCATCATCATATTCATCATAGATTGGTGGAGTGTCATAGATTTGTGAATCACTAAAATCGGAAAGAGAATCATTAGGATCTTCCACATGGTCTTGAAAAAGTGGATTATCATAGCAAGTCTTGAAAAGAGGATTGTCATGTAGCACAAAATCATCAATCTTTGTACTTTCCAAAGGAGTTGTAACAAGCTCGTCTTGAAGCACATCAATCATTTTCGCATTGGATTTGCTTGTAATCTTGCCCATCTTAAAAACTTGTTGATCATTCCTGACTCTTAGAATTAGTTCACCTTCGGCAACATCGACTAAAGCTTTTCCGGTTCTCAAGAATGGTCGTCCAAGTATTAACGGAATACGAGGATCCATTTCATAATCAACAACAACAAAGTCGACCGGAAAAGTGAAGGTACCAACTTTAACAAAAACATCTTCGGCAATACCAACGGGGTAAGCGAGAATTCGATTTGCTAGCTCAAGAGTCATCTTTGTTGGTGTAAGATCGGAAAATGATAACTTCTTCCAAACACTTAATGGCATTAAATTGATACTTGCCATGAGATCGGCTAAGGCAGTAAATTCTTCTATTTTGGAAAATTTACAAGGTAGCACAAAACGACCGGGATCTGCAAGTTTCTCTGGAAGTTCTTTAAGAAGGAATGTAGAACAATTCTCATTCAATCGAGTATTAACAAACTCGGCCATCTTCTCCTTCTTACTAAGCAATTCCTTGAATGCTTTAACAAATTTCGGCATTTGGACAAGTGCTTCAACAAGGCTAATGTTAAAGTTCATTAGGGAGATCATCTTCAAATAAGAAGTAACTTGAGCATCCTCTTTAGTGAGCAATTTTCACTTGTCTAACCGAGAAGGATAAGGGATATTGGGTTTAGGTGGTGTAGGTGTAGAAGGTGAAGATGTAGTAGGTGTAGATTGAGAGGTTGAGGGTAGAGATGTTGATGGTTGAAAGGGTGAAGGTTTTTTCTTTGGTACTTCTTCCGTAAGAGGTGGAGAGGGTAATGTAGAACTAGTACTATTCGTGGTAGTAGGAGGGATAAATGGTGGTGGAGGAGGTGCAGATGGAGTAACTTGGGGAGAGATAGAAGGTCCTACTAGAGTTGATCCACTGCGTGTAGTAATAGCACTCACATTAGCTCTAGGGTTTGTTTCGGTTGTAGAAGGAAGAGCACCTTAGGGACGAAGGGTTTGAAACATTTGAACGAATTTCCTATCCGTGTACTCTTGCATTTCTTTCATGGTTCGCTCATGATCGGTTAATTTTTTTAGAATCAAGTCCATGTGCGGATGAGGTATATTGAACCCTTGTTGTTGAAAACATTGGTTTGGGTATTGGTTATATGGTTGAAAACCTTGAGGATTTAAACCTTGGTTTGGAAAGCCTTGGTTTTGCATTTGATAAGCTCCTTGATTAACATTGTAGCCCCTCACATTTGTATTTTGTTGAAAATTTGCTCTTGGTGGCCCTTGGTTGTTATGGGTGGGTGGGTGTGGTCTTTGTTGAAAACCGGGTGGATCCAAGTAATTCATCGAGTTATAAGACAAGTGATTAACATCGACATTAGGCTTGAAATGAACCCTCTCCGTGTTGTTGTAAGCATACACTTCCCCGTGAGATTGATCATAAGCTTTATCACAATTATCATAAGAGTGTGGCCCACCACAAGTTTCACAAGTTATATTAAGAGTATGGGCATGTTGATTAGGAGGGTTATCTCTTAAAACAAGTTGTTTACTGCTGAAGTAAGTTCCTTAAGATGATTGGTCAATTCACTCTCACTAGCACTAGCCATAGTAGCCCTAGCACTCTTGGTTTGGACTTTGGCCTTGTTTTCTATGATTGCCCAAGCCTTATTCATTGATTTAACAAGAATATTACCCCCCCCCCCCCCCCCCCCCCCCCGAAGCACTATTTAATGAATGTTGGTCATTCAAACTTGATCCATTATAAAAAGTATTAATTTGATGCACCTTTGTAAAACCGTTTTGTGGACACTTTCTCAAAAGTTCCTTAAAACGATCCCAAGATTCACTAAACGTCTCACCGTACTTTTGTTCAAAGTTAATGATGTCATTCCGCAAAGCGGTAGTACGTGAGGGTGGGAAAAAGTAATTGATAAATTTGGTCTCTAGGTCCGCCCATGTTGTAATACTTTGGGGTGGTTCCTTATCAAGCCAATTCCGGGCTTGTCCCTCGAGAGAGAAAGGAAAGAGGAGCAAACGAATTGCCTCTTGTGAGACCCCATTGTATTTCACGGTATTGTTAAAGTGAACAAACCTTTTAATGTAATCGTGCGGATCATCATGAGTGCGGTCTAAAAAGGTGTTGCTAAAACCATTTGAATAAAACCGGTATTGAGCTCGAAGTTATTTGCATCAATAGCCGGAACCACAATCGCGTCTTCATTGCCTTCAACATGTGATTGCAAGAGTTTGATCATTGGACGGTTATCCATTGTGTTAACAACAGGAGGCTCAATGATAGCGGCTTGAATGGACTTCCTTTTGCGTGAACGGGTACGCATACACCTACAAAAGAAAAATAAAGCAAAGAAATAGAAGAAATAAAGTTAACGTGAAAAGAAAATATTTTTGGTGCAAAACTTTTGAAAAGAAATGCTTTTTATGATTTTTAAAATGTTTTTGGAATTTTGAAATTTTTTATTTTTATGGATTTTTTAAAAGTTTAAGAAATTTGACAAGAAAAATAACGTTCAAAAGTGAACGGATCCCAAAATCCAACGCGTCTCTCACAAAAAACCATTAATCTTCACGAAAAGAGTAGGTAGCGGCGCCATTTTAATATAGAGATTTTATTATGGTTGAAATCGTCTCGACTCGATTCGAATTGACCCGGATTATAGTACGAATCAGTTGTTCTTGGTGTAAAAATAAAGAAAATATCGTTGAGCTATTTTAAAATAAAGATTAAAACTTTAAAAACAAATGACAAAACAATAAAGAAATAAAGCAAATTTAAAACTTAATAAAATGTAAACTTTAAAAGATAAAACTTTATAAAAAAGTAAACTAAGACAACACACTTTAAAAATTAAAGCTTAAGAAAGATGGCGGGAAAAATGTAAATTTAAAACTAATTAGGGAAACCAAAACTACACATAAGTCGGAATAAAGGAAATACACATAATTCAGAATACTCTATTCCACACCTAATTCGGAATATGTGATTCAAAAGAAATCCGGAATAAAGATCTAACACTGATCTGGAATCAAGTAACTCTACACAATCCAGAATCCCAAGTGCTGCACACTATTCGGAATCTAGATCCTTAACACAATCTGGAATCAAGCTTAATGATCTAATCCGGTATCCTTGTTTCTACACAGTTCGGAATGTGATGAAATCAAGTAATCCAGAATATGTGATTTACACATAATCCGGAATCCAAATTCCGTATGTAATCCGGAATAAGAATTACACTCAATCCGGAATGTCTAAAATTGAAGTAATTCGGAATTACCTTCTAATACTAATTCGGAATAAGAAGATACACAGGCCAATCCGGAATATGAAGTATTCTCAAATAAATCGGAATGAGCAAAAACTAAACCTAAGTCTGAATAAGAAATTTACACATAAGTCGGGATAAGGGTTTATAAACCCGGATAAGGAAAATAAGCAAAATTCAAATAAGCACTTAACCAAAAATTTTAACCAAACTAATTTTAAGAAAAACTAAATAAGCCACAAATCAAAAAACTTTAAAAACACTAAATAATCAAAATATTTAAAATCAACTTTTAAAAGATTAAACTATTTAAAATACTTAATTAAAAATAAGAAAAGCACACAATAAGCAATAAGCACAATAAGCTAAAACAAAAAAATACTTGAAAATCAATAAGAACAATCAAACAAACACATCAATCAAATAAATAACAAAACTAAACAAACTACATGATTAACCAAATCATAACATAAGATTTAAAAACAAGAAAGGTAGAATGAGAATGATTATAAAAAGCTTGAAATAAGATGAAGATTAAAGATCCAAAATTACAAGATTAAAGTTAAAAGCTTGAAAACATTCAAAAAAGCTAGAGAGAGAAAGTAATTTAATCTACTCCTAATTACCTTACAAAAATAAACTAAAATCTACCAATTAACTAACTAACTAACACCTCCTAATGAAGGATTAGGAGGGTATTTATAGGAGGAGGGGAAGGTTGTGTTGCTTCTCTCTTTCTCTTTGTCTTTTCGTCTTTTAATTTCTTCGCCTTTCTCGACTTTGTCTCGGGATTCGTCGAATGATAAAATGAACTCGTCTTCTAATTCTTTTATTATTAGACTTGGTTCTTCGACTTCGTTAAACTTCCGTCTTTAGACTTTTTCTTCGGTAAATCTTCAGAATAGGCCTTTGAGTTCCGTTCTTTTACACTCTTGATCTTTTCACTTCGTCTTTTGTATTTTTCTTCGATAAAAGCCCGTGAAAGCCCGTGTTTTCTTCCTTTTTCATATTTTGGTCCTAAAACACAACAAAAACATAAACCACGCATAATTCTGACTTTTACGACATTAAATACACGTTTTGGTCTCATTTTTATTATAATTAAGTGCTAAAAGGATATGTGTTTTCACACTTATTAGAAACCCTAGGCAAATCCCTCATTGGCTGTGGCCAAGAGAGATCTATGGTTCATAAGATAACAGTCGCCTTCTCATGACATAACGCGTTTTGTGTTCTACTGCAAGTGGGGTTCTTAGGAACTGACAGTTAAGCGTGCTCATGTCAGAGTAGTACTAGGTTGGGTGACCAGCCAAGAAGTACTTACAAGAGGGACACAAAGCAAAGTCGTGAGCTTGCGGGCATAGCGGACAATATTGTGGTCTGAGTAGGCGGGATGTTACAGTGATTATGGATGAAATGAAAAATACTTGAACTCAAGAATTCGATTTTCATTGTTTTCGTAAATGCTTGTTTTTATATATCGTCGTAATCCAAACAAAGCAAGACCGAAAAATGCAAGTAATGTATTTAGGAATCATTGCATTAACAATCTCCCTCACTCAATCAAATATAAAAACAAGATTTTTGAAGACGAGTTTATTTCATTTCTCCCCCTTTGTCGAAGCAAAAATGTAGCTAATGTCTTTAAAGAAGAGAAGAAACGACTTTGTTAAGGCTCCCCCTTGGTTCTTACTCCCCCTTGCTTGGGGCACCAATAGATCGAGATATGGTTACAAGATACATAGAAGGGTTAGAAGAAAGAAAGAAACACCCAACAAGATATAGAAATGGTCACAAAAAAATAAAAGAAAGAACACAAGAAGAAAAGATCCAACAACCATAAGAGATCATGTTAAACAAAAACATGAAAATATACAAGGAAATAAAAGTCATACAAGGATGTATGAAACATAAGCCTAAAACTTAAGCATAATTTTAATCTTAATTACACTAGATTCTAATATTTGCTTAAATTAGATGTCTTATTAATAAGCAAGCCACTTGCTTAATTAGAAGATGATGTAGTAGCAGAATATGATGGTGGAGGCTTAGTGATGATCTTGTAGTCATAGTTAAGAGAGGGATTGACTAGAAGACATTTGGTGTAATTCAACTCATTATAGATGTGAGACATGGCAAGATGTTGATATTGAAAACAAAGAAAATATGTTCCATGATGCATGACATTATCATGTGATGGAGGAAGAACACAAAAAGGAAGTGGTGGAAAAGAAGAGTTTCCAAAATCAATTTCCTTAAAAGGAGAAGAGATTTGATTTGGTGAGTTCTTGGGTGAATTTGGTTAAAGGAGATTGGAGAAAATGGTGGAGAATCAAGGCTTTCATTTGGTAAATAAGACATTTTTGCTTTGGTATGGAAGAGATGAAAAAAAGTGTTTGGGTTAAGAAAAGAAAGCACAAGATATTTTAGGAGTGGTCAAAGGTTTGAAACTGAGATTCCAGAAAATGTTGGAAGAGTTTAGGTGGTTTAGAAAAACATGAATTTAGGGTTACTGATCATGGCTCAATAAATGCTCTAGTGGTTCCTTAAATATATGGCACTGTGGGTATTTAAAGATCCATTGGCTAAGGGTGTGTTTTGAAGGATGAGGTAATTTTTCCAATTCAGATGATCCTAAAGTTCTAGTCTAACTTATCTTAGATTTATGCTAAAGAGAAAATAAAGACTAAGAAACACACACAAACCAATAAACACGACTTGACTAAAAGACATTTGTTTGAAATTAAAAGCGATGTTGGAGGTGCGATTATCTAGACACGTAGTCATGACATATTTTCAATAATCCATGAATCATCCATAATTATATGTTGTTCTCGCTATGATTGTGTGACCCATACATATTACGTACGTATGTCGTTTGTAATCACAAGAACGTATGAAAAACGTTTTTAGATTGAATTAATAATGAAAAAACATTTCTCAACCATTGAGAAAAGATTTTGAGGTGTTTTGAAATCAAGAAAGAAAGTATTTAAAAACACTAGATTTTCCCAGAAACTCAAAGACTCAAAAAGAAACTAACCAGAAAACCTAATGAACCCGCGGTTCCATAAACATGGTTGCGGTTCAATAACTCTGCCGTGGTTCTTTATCAATAAAGATCCGTGTATAGTGGCTATGTTTTTGGACGAAAAACATAGTAAGAATTTTGAAACTCATAAAATTTTGACTCAAAAATAAAAGACTCAAAAGAGAAAAAAACTCTATCAAGCATGCACAATCAAGGAATATGTTCCATTAAATTTAGACTTGAACACAAGTAATTAAAAGGTTCAATCTAGTGGCTTAGGGAAGATATCAGCTAAGTTATCTACCGATGGTACCTTCTCAATAGAAATGTTCCCCTTTTGAACATTATCACTAAGGAAATGGTGACGAATCTCTATGTGCTTAGTTCGCGAATGTTTCACGGGATTCTTACTAAAGTCTATTTCACCCTTATTATCACACATGATGGAAACATCATCGAGTGTAATCCCATAATAAACAAGCGCTTGCTTCATCCATAGAGCTTGTTGACAAGCTTTACCGGCACTCACATACTCAGCTTCCGTGGTGGATATGGCAATAGCGGTTTGTTTCTTAGAGAACCAAGAAGTTAAACCACAACCCATGAATGTACAAATATCGCTAGTGATTTTTCAGCCCACATAGTCTCCCCCATGATCCGATTCGGTGTAAACTATGGTTTCTACGCCGGTCCCTTTGGGATACCATAATCCCAAGTGTATAGTGCCTTTAATGTATCGGAGGATACGCTTAACCGCTTCAAGATGAGAGGGTCCTCTTGGAAACGGATACAAATACAAACACTAAACATGATATCGGGTCGACATGTCGTTAGGTATAACAAACCACCAATCATACCTCTATATTTGGTATTGTCTATCAGAATCATCTTCTACGGTGAGTTTAGTATCTAAGGACATGGGAGTCTTCATAGGCTTAGAGTCCTCTAATCCAAATTTCTTTAGCATTTATTTAACATACTTAGATTGATTAAAGAAAATACCATCGTCCATTTGTTTAATTCGGAGTCCTAAAAAGAAGTTAAGTTCACCCATCATGCTCATCTCAAACTCATCATGCATGATTTTGGCAAAGTCATCACACATACTTTGACAATTTGAACCGAATATAATGTCGTCGACATATATTTGAACAATGATAAGGTAAGATCCTTTCTTCTTTGTAAAGAGCGTATTGTCTACCATTCCTATGGTATACTCATGTTTTACAAGAAACGCTTTAGTCTATCATACCAAGATTTGGGTGCTTATTCATAAAGAGCTTTCTTAAGCTTGTAAACATGATCTGGTTTCTCAAAATCAATAAAGTCCGAAGGTTGACCACATATAACTCCTCATTGATTAAACCCTTAGGAAATGCACTTTTTACATCCATTTGTTGAAGCTTAAAGTCTAATGCACAGGCATACGCTAAAAGGAGCCTAATGGACTTTAACCTTTCTATGAATGCATACGTCTCGTTATAATCAATTCCTTCTTGTTGATTATAACCTTGAGATACAAGTCTAGCCTTGTTATTAGACACTACACCATTCTCATCTAGTTTGTTTTTATAAACCCATTTGGTTCATATGATTGTGCTATTTCTAGGTTAAAGAACAAGTTCTCAAACGTTATTAGCAATGAATTGATTGAATTCTTCTTGCATGGCGATGACCCAACTCTCATCCAGTAAAGCTTCTTTTACATTCTTAGGTTTTGTTGAGTTTACTTCTTGAAGGATCTTTGAAACCTTGATCACAATACAAAGACTGTGAGGAAACCAATCTTTATATATAAGAAGAACAATAGAAATAACCAAACGTTCAAGCCTAAATATATTAATACGATCACTCTAAATAGTGATATGGTTTACAACTTTAAAGCTGTAACAAACAATGAGAGTAATATGTAGAGAAGATGTGTGTTAGAAGTATGTTTATCTCTACACCCTAGGACCTCCTGTTATAGTGCAAGGGGTCCTAGGTGGTTAAATATAATTAATACTTTCTTAAGTTTTATACATCAATATCATTTAATCATTTCCTAAATAAACTTGTACTCTTCATCATAATTAATATATTTAATACTTTCCATAAGAATAGGAAGACTAAATATTTGATATTATCTTCTACAATCTTTCATCAACTTTATCTCACTACCAGGAGGAACAAAGTACTCCAGTAGGAACTATAACTCACCAGAAGGAAGGAAGTACTCCAGTAGGAACTGTAACTCACCAATAGGAACGAAGTACTCTAGTAGGAACTGCTACATTACCAGGAGTAACTTCTAAACACATTATTCCTAACAATCCTCCCCTAAACCTAAACTTAACCTGGTTGAGTTCAAGTTTCCAGATAGATCTTGCACCAATAAGCTTGAGGATTGGAATGTGAACCACATAAGCAACGAGTCTCACTTGATAACACCATAAGAAACTCAAAAGTACTTGCTCTACATTCTACCTGCTGAACGTATTGGAATATGAGCCATAACAACAACAAGAGCTTGAGCTGCACCTGGAACTGTTAATCTTCTTAAAAGCTTGAAAATATCTTCACATGTTGAGACTTGACAGCAACATGAGCATATTTGATAAGCCTTTACCAAGTAGCTGCTCGCTCTTGAGCTAGCCAGCCTTTTGGTGGAATCATGTCATCACCTTGGGAGACTAGTACCCAGTCCAGCTCTTAGAACATGAATCAATGGTGAGCTGAAATACCCTAATGATTTTTAGAAAACCATCACAGCCGTCAACGGATTTGATAAAAGTGTTTACCAAGAGTCGTACCCTCTTGGACTAGCCAACTCTCGGCAATGAAGCATGGGTGAGTTGAAAACCCTATAGTTTTGAGCAAACTATTACAGCTATCAACGGATTTTAGAAAGTCTTTACCACAGACTGTTTGCCTGTGGACTAGCCACTCTTCAGTCTAGGACCAATGTGAGTGATGACCATCTAGTTATGGGTAACCTGGCAACCATCAACGGATTTGATATGGTCTTTACCAAGCAGTCGTTTGCTCTTGGACTTACCAGTTATTATATTTGTTAGACATGGTGAACAGATGACCATTTGTTGTATGGTGGTTAGCCAACACCTAAGCCTTTTTCAACCAGAACTAAACACCTCATAATAGCCGTTTATTTTTTATTATTGTTATTATTTTTAAACAAGTCAAAGACTATGAGTCAACCTACAGTAACGTTTGAAGCACCAGGAAGAACAATAGTCCACCAGAAGCAGGATGAGTGCAACTAGGAGGAACCATGTTCGACTAGGAGCAACTTAGTTCTACTAGGAGGAACCATATCCACCAGCAGCAATGCCATCATGCATAATTGGTTAGACGAAAAACACAAAAATACACACAAGAATACATACAACAAGCCTCCCCTTAGGCAAAAACCTCCCCTCACACGGAGCTAAGTATCCACCATCAAGGAATTTTTTGGTTTTTTTATTCACTTTTTTTAAGTCTTTTCTTTTCCTGCAAAAAGTTAGTTCACACATATACAGAAAATACAAATCATAGTAAGTTACAATCACACTCGCTGAAAAATGAACACAAACCAAAGAAAGATTAGTGCTTATGGAAGTCCCAAGCCAAAACAGACCTGAATCTTCCAAAGACATCAACATAGTCATATCTTGTAAGGTCTTTGACGCCCTATTTGATTTGGAAACATGGTGTAAAACGTCTTGTTTAGGTTTCCAAACCCACCTAGCTAAGGTTTTAACAGTATTAACCGTTGTTTTTTACCGTGCAGACTCAACCTTTGTACCCTTAACATTGTTAAAACATCTTGGTTGTGGAATTATGTTAATTTTTGGATTCGGTTGAAAAACTCTACCAAAGTTCTTGTGATTCACCCGTCTTGAGTTATTCCACACTGGTTTAACCTGTTGTTGATCATAATCTTTCTCTTATGTTTACAAGTATAGTGCAAGTGATCAAAACTACCACAACATAGCAAGCCTAAGTTTTGAACTCAAAGTTATCACCTAATTTCTTAGTCATCATACCATTCCAACCTCTTTGATTACCTCTAGGACTCTTGTTGTTTTTCCTAAGGTTATCTGCTTTTCTATCATTTTTATTCCTATCACAAATAGATTGAGGATAGAACTCAGGTGATTCAGTCCTTAAGTTAGACTTACACTAGGCATATTTACTAGTCATGGGTTTAATAATAACATGTTTAGGCACAGACTCAAATGATTCAACACTAGATTTGGACTCATAAGAGTCAAGGTCACTGGTCTTAGGTTCTGAAGACTTGTCACTGGAGTTACAAGAGACAAAGTCATTAGACACATGTATAGTTTCAATAGAGCCAGTGGACCTTGTACCATAGGTCATTTGCGATTCATCAAAGTCAGAGTGGTTTGAGGTAGGCATGAATTCCCTAGTGACATGTGGGGGAACCGCCTGCATTCCTGTAGCTGGTTTAAACCTATTAAAAATAGGTCTACTTCCACATCGTTAGGGGTATTGTCAAACACACTAGACAAAGAGGAGTCAAAAACATCATTTGGCCCAAGATAGTTTTCAAATCCTAAGGCAATTTTGGTTCTACCAAACATAGAGCTATCTCCTAATTTGACTAAGTTTTTTGATGAATTTTTGTTTATCAAACCTAGCCAAAGAATTATCTAGTTTAGTCTGTAGCTCCTGCTTCTCTTTATTTACCTCAGTATTAAGCTTTTCAAAATATGTCAATAGATTAGTTGTAAAACCCGCTATAAAATACTCATGAACATTAAATGCATGAAAACCCGATTAAATTAAAACTTTAATATTTATTAATATACGACACGAATCATGAATATTTAATTCAAGTATTACGTATATTATTAATAAGTATTTACGTATAATGCTCAAAGCATGACAAGAATTAAAACACGAGAATTAAAACACAAACCTATACGATAATTATTTAAAACATGACAATCGAAAAGCATGTAAAAGGCCTTGTATGGCTGGCCTTAAAGAAAGAAAAAGAAAGAATGGGCTAGCCCGGTTCATTACCCATTTACTAGTGAACATTAAATCACCAGGGAGTGTAATCTTTTTTCTCATTTACTCTTTTTTACAAAAAGACGACATAAAACCCTAATTCCTCCCTTGTGGCCGCCGACGGGTTTACCAAGAAAAACTAGAAGAAAACGTGGTTGATCCTTGCATTTGGTTAGAAGCTTTGATGGGTGTTCTTAAACCTTTGATCATTCATACGCGGTATTTATAGATCTTAATCCTTTTTATTATTCTTCTTGCCTCCACGAATCAATTGAATCCAATAACACAACATCATTGTTTAAAGGTTTAAAACATGTAATTAAATCGGGGCTGCTTTGGTTTGTGGTGTTTGTCATGGAAACCGAGAGTCTTAAGACTCTCGGTGGGTTGTTGGTGCAACCAGCCGAGACCACAAGGGTCTCGGTGGTGGTTTTGTGTAGTCAACAGCAACCCAAGACCCAACAGGGGTGTTTGGTTTAAAAACAGTAGAAACCGAGAGTCCCCCATGCTCAACTAGACAGCAGGTGTAAACTATATACAGTCGGGGGTAAAATTATGTTAAACAGGGGTACGCTGCACAGGGCAGCAGATCTGGGTACGATATTGGACAGAACAGGGTATGGGATATTGGACAAAACAGGGTATTATATATTGGACAGAACTGGGTATGGGATATTGGACAAAACAGGGTATTATATATTGGACAGAACTGGGTTTTGGATATTGGACAGAACAGGTTTGGTTATTGGACAGAATAGGGGTGTTTGTTTGTTTTAGTGCAACCGAGATGGGTGTCTCGGTAGGCCCGGGTTTAGGGGCTCGGGTACGCAAAAACACAAGGAGTGTTTGGTCCACATTTTTGCTAGACTACTTTATGTTTAATTTTATTAATTAATTATATTAATTAATACATGGTTTAATTAAATTAAATAAAAATAAGACTTATGATATAATCAATATAATTATCATGACATAATTTACATGGCTATTTTATTTAAATGCTCTAGGTTATAATAGTTATTAAAATAATTATTCATGTTATAAGTACATGTACATTTAATTAATTTATTTAAGAACTTAGCTTAATAAACTAATTACATTATTAACCACGGTTTAATTAAATTAATAACTATACTTTAATTTAATTATACAATAAATAATTTAAGGTAAAGTTTAGTTATTATAATCATGTAATATTATTAATAAATAATTAATGATATCATGTATTATATTATTAATTAATAATCATAAGTTAAGACTAAGGTAATAATATTATTAAACTTTACTATATTATTATTATTTAATAATCATGACTTAATAAATATAAGCTTATTACTAAATATGGAAACTTCCTATTTTTAGAAACTTACTGATTATGGAAACTTTCTATGTTTGGAAACTTACTAATTATGGAAACTTGCTATTTTGGGAAAGTTACTATTAATGGAAACCTGCTATTTTTGGAAAGTTACTATATATAGAAACCTACTATTTTTAAAAAGTTACTCATTATGTTACAACAAGTACTATAACACATAAAACACGAAATACACTAAACAAAGAACACATGAAACACTAAGAATCACATGATAAAACAGGAAACAATAAAACAAGACAAGAACAAGTAAAATAAGTTAAGAACACGTCAAGTAAACTAATAATCAATAAATATAAGTTAATCAGACAACTCATTAATGTCCATTTTATTATGTAGCACTCGTGAAGTCGGTGTAGTTCTGCCGCTTTCATCTTCATTTTTGTTACTGGACATAATGTACGGATATTTCGTCATTTAGTAAGGATACTCTCTTCTTATACTTAGGATTCCTCGTTTGCAGCCATCTGTTTTCCCCAGTGGTTTACTTTAAACTAAACAGTAACTTAAGTGATTAATATTTTAGATTGCCTGAGCTATATACATGCATGTCAGTTCCACCTAGTTATGAAGGTATCATAACCATAACACTGGAGGCGCCGGTGTTATGACTCTTCCGCGGTGAGAGTGATTGCTCGCGGCGTCCCTTTCAGTTATTTGGCCTATTTTATTATTATCATGTGGGGCGAATGGGTGCATCCTAGGACAAGTTTAGCAAGATTACATGGTAACTGTGGTGTGTGACTTGCATCCGTTACATGGGGTTGATCCCTCCAACCCAGACTATTATAATTAGAGGCAACCCCTCTAATTGCATGATGAGGTCACCATTCTAAGTATTCATACATGTTGATACTTCATGACCTATATGGGCTCCGGGCATATTTAAAATACAGTTTTCAGTATAAAATAAACATAAGTCTTTTCAGAATATAAACCAGTTTATAAACTTACACAAGGTTTTCCAGGACTTACATTATTCCGCTGCACTATCATTTCATACTTTCATTTCATTCTTTACTTATGTTTATGCTATTCATTTCATTGACATTATATCCGTTCATTGAGCGTATTTGCTTAGCCGTATATTTTCTTGCCATGACCCAAACGGCAGATACCCAAGGACAGACTTGAGCATTTGGAAGACGTGCATAGGATGGAAGTTGCCTTAGACTTCTTCTCCTTTTGCCTCATATACTTATGCTTGCTTGGGCTCTTGTTTTGTCCTTCTTATCTCATATACTTTATTTATGTTTTAGGCTTATGTTTGGGAATCAATGTTTGATTCTAGTTTTCCCTTTTGTGGTCATTTATGTTTTAGGACATTTACCTTGCATGCTTTGATGACACGTCATAATAATAAGTAACGGTCCATGTATAATCTTGATAACCTATGAATCTATGAAGTGGGTTGAAGATTTCTAGAGAGAGAAACTAGAGAGAGAAAGTGAAAGAGAAACTATGTGTATTTATTCAAATGAGAAAATAGAATGTCAACAACCAACCCCTTTCCATGGTGGAAAGGGGTATTTATATCAAAGGCCATTATTTGGGCTTGGGCCGACCCATGACAAGCCCATGGGTCGGTTTCTTACTTAACTTAATAAGTAACATTAACTACGAGCTATTACAACATTAATAATATTGTGGAGTGACCAATACTTCTAATATACGTTAAAACGTATTTCTAACAATCTCCCCCTAAGGGAGGTCACTCCACGTTACAAAGTTCTAAACCTAGCATACTATACTAAGTCTTCGTTCTTCAGCTCGTAGTCTTTTCTTTTTTCTTTTTGTTGTGAATATGTTTATTTGATCTTTTAGGCTTTGGCTTGAGAGCATTGTTCTTTTGACCAATCACGTGCGATCTTTGCCTTTTTGTGAATCTTGCCTCCTCATGACTCCATGTTCCACACACTTATGTCTTTTGTTAAATTCTCGAAATCTTTAGAGTTTGGTACAGCGGAAGACTTCATTTTGCACTTTCTTGAATTTTGTTGAACTTTGATGCAGAAAAAACATAAGCATGTGGGAACGACTTCTACAGGTACACCGCAACACCACCGTATTCAACTGGTACACAGCAACGCCACCATCTTCAACAGGTACACAGCAACGCCACCGTCTTTAACAGGTACACAGCAACGACACGAATAAAATGGCTTTGATATTTTATTCTAATTCGGTAGCATTTTACCTCCGGTCGGTGAAGACCGTTGGACGATATTAGATATCGTACCCGTGACGGATAGTTTCAATTAAGTAACTTCCTGACAGGATTTCGCGGGTAAACCCGTTCTCTTTATTCGACCGCCCAAAGCTGACTGCGAACATAAAGAGTGAATCATTTGGATTAAAAATCCTTATGATTGAAGCCGTCAATTCATGAAACCTGGAACAAGTGACTTTCAATTAAGATTTTCACCATCGTTGCTTTCCAGTTATCACAAGCTCAATTCATAAAGAATCTTGCACGTCACCTACCAAGTGCTGTTTGATGTTAACACTAGAAGGATTTCCACTCGTCACAGTGATCAATAAAGAATCACTCTGAGTGTTCTGGCAAGATCATATGATAATGCGTAGAGGCCTAGAACGAGTTTAAGTTCAATTAAGAATTAAACTACTGTTTCTTTCCAGTTTTTCACAAGATTGGTTCTAAAAGAACCGCACGTGTAACCTACCATGAGCTTGTTTGATGTTGGCTCAAGCAGGATTTCCATCTTCATTGTAATACTTGCATATTACTCGGATGTTCTGGCAATATTACAGGAATACTGCGTAGGACTCATGAAAATCTCTTACTTTTCACAGTGTGTGAGAAAGCAAGGAATAAATGGAAAGTGTCCTAATGAGACTTTTGATGATCTCGTGGCTCTAGACTCGATAGTGCGTTTTGATATAGTGAGCGATGGCTGGAGAGGAGTGCCACCTTTTCAATATCAGTCTATTCGGAGTGAATAAACTAATAGATAACGTGTTGATCTCCGTGTGATTAAAACAAATACCTTTTGAGAGATATTTGAGTTAGTTGGGAAGGGTTGTGCATTGCATCACTGGGTCCATGATGTCTTTCTTCAATATCGAGACTCATTAACAAAAATGATCTCAATAGCATATGTATTGACCCGGTTTCTGCCTAAAGTTATAAGGAGGGCTTCTTTCTTTACACCCTTTATCTTTACAATTCTTTTTCATTCTTCAACCCCTTCAATGCTTACCAATACGTCATAACTAGCACCTTGTTGTGATTGTTCTAGTGCTAGCTTAAGTACTTGGTCGGCATTCAGCTACGTTCACAATCTTTCTCCAACTTTCCTAGGACTTCTAATTCTATCTAGGGAATTGTCCTTGGGAAGATTCCATCGGCTCTGATGAATCATTGGACTAAACCTATTCCTACCACCCTTTTGTCACCACATTCGTCGTGAATTAAGCGTGTTTTGGGAAAGTATATCCACCATGAAAAATCATTGAAAATCACTTAAGGTACTTGTGATATTGAAATCAAAAGTTTTGTACCTTAGGTGTTTTGTTCATCAAAAATGCTCCCCCTTAACACGTGCTTTACACATATTAAGTTGGATAATCGTTAAGTCTTTTTCATCTTTTTAGCCAAGTATCATTTGAGTCTCCTTAATCCCATTTTCTCCCCTTATCCAAAATGTTAACCATTAATATTTGGGATATTGAATGGATTAACCGGTCTTTGGGTAAAAATGAAATCGATGTTTGGCCATAGAACATGTTAATGCTCCCCCTTAAATTAATAAGGGATGGTTGTAGTGCTTTAGTATGATATATTTTGAAAGATTTAGAATCTCGTGAGAAATTCTTGAAAAATTATCATACCTTAACACTACATCAAGCCGTAAAAGCACAATATTCACAAATTTACATATTCACAATTAAAAACCAATATAGAGTAGACCTAAGATGTACAATCCATTAGATGGATCGTTGCAGTAACTTGTGGTGCACTCCATATGGTCTACCACCAACGAATCTTTCTAAGCTCCTCATCAATCTACGTTCACGGAGCTTTTGATCAATCTTCTTGATCACATACTTCGCCATTTGCCGATAACCCTGATGCCAATCCTCAGTTATCTCTAGTAAAGACCCACCCGAATTAAGATGCTCCAACTTTCCTCTGACGTATAGGAGAGTCCCATCACTGTACTTATAAAGCTCTCCTACCCTCATAAACTTCATTATCCCACGGCTGTTCAAGTAGAAAATCCCGTAATTCGGAACAGTAATGCCGGTATAGGGACATCTAGCGACATGTTGAGGTAGAACTTGGTTCATTGGGCGGGTCAGATTAAGCTTCCTTTGGTAGCTTTCAACTCCCAATTGAAGATCTTCAACCCGTTTCTTGATAACAACGCTTCGTGTGAACATACGAAGTGTTGTATTCAAGGCAATGATGTCTTCACGAGGAATATATGTAAGTTGATCCCGGGTCATCATAAGCAACATGTCTTCGATATCCTCAAGGCGAATGATAGAAAAATCTCCCTGCTGGATTTTGTATTCTCTGTCATCCTCCCTTTTTAGACGAATCTCCGTCACATGATAATAGCCATTCTTGGCTTCAGTTTTCAGTCCCAAAATGCTGGAGATGCGAATATCGGATCTAACGTTGCTTCCTGAATTGGCTAAGCAGCAACCTCTGTACGCCCTTCGGACTCGTTCGTCCCAATGAGATGCACCTATAACAGCATACATATCATAATTACGAGTTACCTTTAGGACCCAGAGTCGGTTTACCTTTTCCTCGATCCAGGGTATTGTCCCCCAGTTGGCAGCTTTCAGCAAGGTCAGGGAGGTTGCGTACTTTGATGAACCCTTGAGGAGATAATCAAGATCATAGGTGACGAAGAAGTCAAGAGCAATTTGATTATCATGAGAAGGATCAAGTGGAGGTGGAGCTCTTTCGGATTCATGGAGGCCTGGCCTTTGAACGGTGTTAAGAGCTTTCAGGACCTCGAAGCATAATACTCGTACTCCATTCGGGTTAACCTGGTTTTGGCGCGAATTCTCTTATCCTTTAGCGCTCTCTTCACCAAAGACAGAGTGACCGAAGTCTTATACTCATGAGCCAGAAATGCACACAAGTCTATCGGACTACGGATACGGAGATATAGAACATCTCTGTCAGCGTCTGTGATTGGATCATATTGAGCCGCTGCCGTGATCCAAGCTTGTGGCGGTGCAGTCTCGTCAATCTCCAATGTGTCTGCCCAGTCCCGTGTGCTTGACTCAGGAACAGTAGATTGTGGTTCTTGTTGTAGAGGAGTAGAGACATGAACACGTGTTGGTTCTGATTCAGGCATCTCGGCGGTGTCATGAACAGGCGAGTGTTGTGCAGCTTCAGGTTCAGTTACTGATTCTGCAATCACAGGAGCAACAAACGAACTAACAGGGTTAGTGGTATCAGGTATAGACACAGCAATAGATGTACCGGGAATCGATGACGCCGTAGTAGCATTCACATCATGGCGCCACTTGGATCGTCTTGATTCCGTTGAAGTGGATTTTTCCTTTTCTGCAGCATCTTTCTTAGACTTGGTTCCAGACTTAGAAGGTTTCTTTGTGCTGGCAACCTTATCCCCTGTTTCAGGCTGTTTACCATCATCATCCTCATCGCTATCCTCGTTGCTTCCCTTAGCACTCTCCTCATTACCATCACCACCATCATCACCATCATCATCATCATCATCCTCATCATCACCATCATCGTCACCATCATCATCCTTTTCTTCTTCTTCTTCTTCTTCACCTTCTTCTTCCCCGTCACCCTCTTCTTGTTCACTTTCTTCCCTTTCTTCCTCAGGCAGAATGTGGTAAGGTACCACACTTCCAAACATTTTGAACACCGATCATCCTCCATAATTGCTTCATTCAGTGATTTGTAGAGTGTCCGTTGAATCTTAGATTTATCAAAAGATCCAAGTTCCCTCATACGAGCTTTGAGGATCTTCTTTAATTCAAAATCCGTTAAATCATAGGCAATTTTGTAGGCGGATTCAGAAGGATTGGATGACTTGATCATCAAGTTATCAGTCGCGAGTGTCTTCAACTCATCACGCAGTTTTCGCATAATGGACTCAATGGATTCTTTCACTTTCTCTTCAACAGAAGCTTCAAGTGTTTCTTTCTGCTCCTTGTATTTATCCCTCATAGCTTGAAGTCTCGTGATTCGTGCAGCATTTGAGCTAGTTCTTCTGCATGAGCTTTGCGTGTCAACTCCATCTCTGTAGCGAACTTAGCAAGCATCTCTTCTTGGGCTTTCTTAGATGCTTCTTCACTTTGAACTCGTCTAAGTAGTTCTTAGCGAAGTTCATTCATCTCTCTTCTATGATTATCCGTGTGTTTATCCAACATCTCTGCCATTACAAATGCAGCCATTGAAGACGATGCAGAACTACTCTGGGTTGGTTGAAGAGGCTCGGTTGTGACTACAGTACTAAGGATGGAAGTTATTGGAGGTGGAGGAAATGGTGTTGGAACCGGTCGGGTTGGTAAGGGCTGTATTGGTGGAGGTTGAGTTACTAAAGGTTGAGTAGGTACCATGATTGTAGGAGCACCGGACTCCTTTTCAACACTTGCTGAAACGGGGATGGACGTCTCCTTCGAAGTAGAATACCGTTTAGGTGATCCAAACTCATCAATATCCTCTGGCTCCTCGTACTCTTCTTCAATATTCATATGTGCACCCGAACCACTACCGCCCGTATCTCTCCTACTCCTTTCAATAGCTATCTTCATTAATTTTCTCTCAGCCTCGTCAAGAGTAGGATCATCAACATCTTCTTCGTCGCGGAGAACTAACTCATCAACCGTACCCTTTCCCTTCTTAACCTCAGTCTTCTTCTTCTTGGTTTCGGGTTCAGATAAAGCAGCTGGTTGCTTGCGTTTACCTTTACTCTTGACCGTAGTAGACGAGTCTTCTCCTGTCTGAAGGCTTGCTTTTAGCTTCTTGATTTCTAGTAGCAGTAGTTTGTAATCAGCAGAAGCTTTAATTTTATCCGTCAGAAGATAATCGGGAATAGGACCAGGAATAACACCACCAGATGGTCCTTCATGCCTTAGATCCACAGTGTGATCAGCCTCCTCAGTGTGATGACGACTTGCTGCACGCTTATCAATAGTAACATCATTCTTCATAAAATAATTAATGATAAGCTTGATAAACCGAGGGTAAGGAAAGAAATTAGTCTTCAGTTTCTTGTTTTGGAAGAGTTGAAAGTTAAATTCTTCCCACATTAATAATGCATAATCTGCATTTGAGCCTTTGTACATGCCATAGAAGATGTTCATGATTGGACTACGCAAAGCATCATGCCCAGATGTTTTAGGTGTGAGACATCTACTGAGAATACCCAAGATTGCTCTCCAAGGTTGACCTACTTTAGCGGTGGTAAACTCAGACACAACTCGTATGTCAGGACATCCAAGAGCATCGAACATCTCCATGAGTTCGTCTTTAGTAGGATCCCTGGAAAATGACATACCTTTGGGTGTATCCCGAATGCCAAATATCTTACGGAAGTCTGAAACAGTAAGTGTCTGCTGCTTGTTGTCGAGAGTGAAGGTGATCTTGTTTGAAGTGCTTTCCTTGGTAGCCCAGAACTCATACATGTAATCATAAGGCACCGAGGCAGTACTCCTTAAAGCATTCTTGAAATGAGAGTGATCAAGAATTGCTATGGCGACTTTAAATCCATGGTGAGTGGATTTTGAAACTTGCTTCAGCCGGTAATTGTTTGGTATGAACTTGAGGGTTCGTGCTTCGGCAATTGCGGCTGCTCTAGAGTCTTGAATTGCTTGTACTGTTGGATTAGTCATCGTATCTGCTTAAGATAAGACATGAAAGGTTGATGCACAAAAATATATAGATATGTATCATTATTACTTCTAAGCATAACATATTTCATCAAGTAAATATAACAAGCAAACAACTATCAATCAAACAACCCTTCATCCGGAACTTTTCATCCGGAACTCTTCATTCGGAACTCTTCATCCGGAACTCTTCATTCGGAACTCTTCATTCGGAAGTCCTTCATTCGGAACTCTTCATTCGGAAGTCCTTCATTCGGAACTCTTCATTCGGAAGTCCTTCATTCGGAACTCTTCATTCGGAAGTTCGTCCGGAACTTCTTCATTCGGAAGTTCGTCCGGAACTTCTTCATTCGGAAGTTCACTCGGAACTTCTTCATTCGGAAGTTCACTCGGAACTTCTTCATTCGGAAGTTCACTCGGAACTTCTTCATTCGGAAGTTCATTCGGAACTTCTTCATTCGGAAGTTCATTCGGAACTTCTTCATTCGGAAGTTCACTCGGAACTTCTTCATTCGGAAGTTCATTCGGAACTTCTTCATTCGGAAGTTCATTCGGAACTTCTTCATTCGGAAGTTCATCCGGAACTTCCTTCATTCGGAAGTTCATCCGGAACTTCCTTCATTCGGAAGTTCATAATCCTTGTTCATCCGGAAGTACTTAACGCACCCTATTAATGATTAATCTAGTCGCGTTTGTGAGTTTTAAGGCATGCTAAGGCAACAAAACATCTTCTAATGCTATTCCGAGTAAAACCCACCTAAAACCCTAATCAATTAATCCCTAATTAGGCAAACGAACCCTAATTTGATAAGGTTGATTACCCGAATCAATTAACTTGATTTAAATGATGAATTAGTCGAATTATAAGTTAAAGATTGATGTTCGTACCTTGTTTGATCGAATGACACGGATTGTGTGAATGAATCGAGAGTTTTTGAATGCTTGTATGTGTGTTTTAATGGCGGAAAGAAAAAATGAACCAGAAACAGTGAATGATGAAAAAACGGGGGGGGGGGGGGGGGGGGGGGGGGGTTGGTTTGACTTAGGTCAAAATTCAACTTTCTCCCTTAGTCATTTTAAATCCCTACACTTTTCTTTTCTTTTCCTTTTTGGTTTATAACTCTTTTAGGCTAACACACGTTAAGGTACTTAACACTCGTTAGTCTATCTCATTGTAATAACTATTATAGCCCTCACACAACTTAAGCATCGCATCCTATTAGCAAATCTCCAAGATCTAAAGCAAGTCCTATCTCATTGAGCGAGCACAAGTCGTATTCTAATGCAAGACCACTCATAAACCATTTAGCCAATTAATTTTCCACAAACACTTTTGAAAATCGTTTTGATGACGAATATGATTTAATATTTTCTCCCCCTTAAACGATGACCCGTTTTCTGTTTAAAGAGCTGTAGTCATTGTTTAAAGAGTCAAATATTGATGAAAACTTTTCCAATTAATGTCTTTAAAAAGATTGATTCGTGGGTGGCAATAAGATTTCTCTTATTTCGACAAATTAATGCACTGAGACGTACACTAACTCGTGTTAGACCAAGTTGTAAAGTAAACTTGATCCCTTTGCATGATTTGGCTTGTAAATCATGCCTGAGAAAATTAATTCCCGTTGTGCGCCAACGTTTTCCAAGGAAATACGTGACTTTAATATGAAAACCGGGTTGCAGTCTGAAATAACTACAAGCCATAATGGGCATGTTTTAAAAATGTACAACTTTTATACGGACTCTATTTATGGCGCCGTGTCAATTTTGATCGACATTTCTAAAGCCGTAAATATTACCGTACTAAAAGACATGCCCGATTTAAAAAACGAAAAAATATTTTTGGTTTTTCTTGATTTTATAATTTTTATGGTTTTTGTAGGTTTTATATTTTTTATGGTTTTTCTTGGTTTTATATTTTTGTATTTTTCTTTTTGTGGTTTATATATTTACGATAATATACATGATCACGAACAAAGGATACGCCTGAATAGTTTACCACCACTATTCAGCTGATTCTTCTGCCAATTCTTTGAGAGTTGCTGGAGTGAATGATTTCATGCCAAGCTTGTCGATCAAAAACTCGATTCGTCCTCGATCTAAGGCTTTGGTGAACATGTCTGCCAGCTGATACTCAGTAGTGACAAAATACAGCTCGATCACTCCGTTCTCCACCTGCTCTTTAATGAAATGGTAGCGAATGTCTATGTGCTTGGCCCGGGAGTGTTGAACATAGTTGCAGCAAAGGGCAATGGCGCTCTTGTTATCACAATACATCGGGATTTTGTTGAATCCCAAACCGTAGTCAGTTAATTGTGATCTCATCCAAAGGACTTGAGCACAACAACCGGACATGGCGATGTATTCAGCCTCCGTGCTAGAAATTGCAGCGCTTTTCTGCCTTTTTGAAGACCAACTGATCAATCTGTCTCCAAGGAGTTGCACAGATCCAGAAGTGCTACGCCTCGTGTCTTGACACCCAGCATGATCGGCATCTGCGTATGATATTAAAGCAATAGAGGAATCTTTCGGATACCATAGACCACGATGAAGTCTTCCTTTTAGATACCGAAAGATCCTTTTAACTACATGTAGGTGCTTTTCGGTAGGCCGAGCCTGATACCGGGCACACATGCATACGGCAAATTGCAAATCAGGCCTGCTAGCAGTCAGATAGAGAAGGGTGCCGATCATCCCACGGTAAAGTTTTGGATCGACAATAGTCCCATTCCTATCTTCATCTAACTTGGATTTCTCCACCATTGGAGTGTCCACGGGGTCACAATTTTCAAATTTATATTTCTTTAAAGATTCTAGAGCATATTTGGATTGATTAATAAAGATGCCTCTGGGATTCTGAGAAATTTGTAATCCTAAGAAAAATGAAATTTTTCCCATCATTGACATCTGAAAGCGTGTGGACATTATCTTCTCAAAGCGTTTGGACAATTCTATGTTAGAGGCAGCAAATATTATATCATCAGCATAAATTTGTACCAGAATCATGTCGTTGTCCTCCTTGAGAGTGAATAGAGTGGGGTCCACCTTGCCTTTGGAGAAGCCTTCCGAAATGAGATATGTTGAAAGGAGATCATACCACGCGCGTGGAGCTTGTTTCAACCCATATAGAGCCTTCTTAAGCTTGTACACATGATTAAGAAACTTCGTGCTAACGAACCCATCCGGCTGACTAACATAGACTTCTTCCCTTAGTTCACCATTCAAAAATGCCGTCTTCACATCCATTTGATAGACGATCATGTTCATATAAGCAGCATACGTAAGGAATAGTCTAATAGCCTCCAATCTTGCAACAGGAGCAAAAGATTCTTCAAAATCGATACCCAAGGCTTGTTTATATCCTCTAGCAACCAATCTAGCCTTATTCTTCAAGACTGCACCCATCTCATCGAGTTTAACCTTATAAACCCACAACAAAGTAAGGATGTTAACCTTGTCAGGGAGAGGAACTAATTCCCATACTTCAAGTCTTTGGAATTCATTTAGTTCCTCCTGCATGGCTTCAATCCAAGATGATTGAGTCATAGCCTGTTGCCAATTTTTAGGTTCAACTTCGGAGAGAAATGCATCAAAGTAGCAATATAGTGCACTCTCTTGTAATTGATGGCGTGTAGAGACTGGTCGATCGAGATTACCAATGACATTCCTAATTGGGTGATCTTTTGTCCATTTGGTTCTATGTTTTTCAATCTGTGGTGGTCTGGAGTGAACAATAGAAGGAGCTTCTTCTGAGGTAGACGCGGCTGAAGGGTTTTCAGGTATCGGTACACCAAAGAAAGGAAGCTCTTGTAGGTGAGCATATTCCAAATCGTGATCAATAGAATCCTCTTCAACATCATTAGGCACAAGTAAGGGTGACGATTCAGGTGTAGTTTGAGAATCACTTGGTAAAGGTGCATCCGGTTCAATGTTAATTGAAGATGCATTAGATAAAGCTTCATTTGCTTGAGCAACAACTTCAGGGATTGGAGCTATCACTATAGGTGCTGGAACTTCATCATTTGGGGGATCAAAGAATTCATCAAACAACGGTTGAAACAGTTTATCCCACTCAGGCCTTGTTGGTGGTAAAAATGATGTAGAAGTAGGATTATTGGGAACTAATCCGGAACTAATAGCACCGGTTCCCATCTCGTGAAGCGCGGGTTCAGAGCTGCGTTGCTCAGAAGCCATCGCTGTCAGCTCATCGAAATCTGCGTCCATAGTTTCTACAATCTTACCAAGACGACGGTTGTAAATTCGGTATGCTTTCTTGAAGGGTGAGTAACCAATGAAAATACCTATATCGGCTTTCGGTTGAAGCTTGCCCAAGTTCTCACTATTAATGTTTGGATAACAAAGAGCACCAAACACATGAAAGAATGAAACATCGGGTTTACGATCATGTAGAAGCTCGTAAGGTGTTTTTCCATGGCGTTTCCGAATGATAGAGCGGTTTTGGGTGAAACATGCAGTAGATACAGCTTCTGCCCACAAGAACAATGGAGCGTTCGCATAAATCAGCATAGTCCTAGCAGCTTCCATAAGCGTACGATTCCGTCTTTCAGCGACACCGTTTTGTTGTGGAGTACGTGCAGCGGATGTTTCATGTGAGATACCAACTTCTTCATAGTAATCACGAAGAGTCTGGTTGACGAACTCTGTTCCATTGTCTGTACGAATACGGCGGACAGTAGTATTTAAACGTACCTGAATGAATTTCAGAAAAGTGATGATAGCCTTCGGTGCTTCATCCTTTGTACGTAGAAATCTAACCCATGTAAACCTGGAGAAATCATCCACAATAACAATAATGAATTTCTTACCGCTCACACTTTTAGTTCTCATTGGCCCACAAAGATCCATATGCAAAAGATGAAGTTTTTCCTGATTGGTGTCTTCAGCTTTGGGCTTGTATGATTTCTTGGTACTTTTCCCCCTTGAACACGCGGAACATAAATGGTCCTTGTGAAATTTGAGCTTTGGAAGACCACGAACTAATTCGTTTTTAGCCAGATGATTAATAGCATCAAAGTTGAGATGAGATAATCTGCGATGCCATAACCATGACTTGGTCTTAAATGCTTTAGAGAGAAGACATACTGGAGAGGCGGCCATCATATCTTGTAGGGACAACGTATAAAGATTTGCACCACGAGATCCCTTCAACAAGTCTTTTCCTTCCAAGTTGCGGATGAAACAAGTATGTTGTCGAAAAGCAACCTCTAGGTTGGAATCACAAAACTGTCCTACTGAAAATAAATTATGACCAAGACCTTCTACATAGTATACCCTTGAAATCGTAACGTTTCCAATCTGATATTCACCATACCCCATTATCTTTGCAATATGATCATTACCGAATTTAACCGTTCCTAGAAACTTGCTGACGAAACTTCGGAGCATCAAGCGATCTCCGGTCATATGCTTTGAACAACCGGAGTCCAAATACCAGAGGATGATTTGGACCACCTGAAAATATCACCAGACGAGGACAATGTAGAGGTATCGGAATCTGAATGTTCCTTGTTATTAGCAGGTACAGATTTAATAATCTTAGATTTGCTAACTTTAGGTTTCTTAGATTTCCTAGCCTTCTTCTTCCTAGTTGGTGGTGTAGATTCTAGTTGGCTTAAATCCTGAGGTATTTCTTCACTAATAGGCACTATAGTGGGGGCTGACCTAATTAAAGGGCGATGTTTCCATACTTTAGTGCTAGTGTGCCTAACTAAAGGACGCTCAGACCTAACCTCAATGGATGCATTCCTAGTTAAAGGGCACATTTTTCCATCTAATGTAAAGGTCCTACCAGTGGGACGCCATTGCCAGCCAACTTGGGCACGAGTTCTGCCAGTTGGCTTCCATTCAATATCATTCCTAATGGCATTCATTTCATTCACATGATCAATAAGACACAAATCATGACGTTGGGAAAACATACATTCATTACAATTCCAACATTTCAAATCAGAATTCACAAACGGTTTAGGCTTCTGCACAGGCGCAGAGCTTTTAGTCTTAACATGATTCTTTTTATTTAAATCTGAACTAACATTCCTATGGTGAGCTTCTACTTTCTTCTTGTTGGTACTACTAGTGGAGGGCTTGATCTTATCTTTCTTGAGTGGCGATCCTTTAGCCTTAGTAGACTCTTTTACTCCTGTAGAAGGCAAAGTGGGAACATTAGCAACAGATTTTAAAGGTGCCTTACTTGATGGTACCAATGATGGTTTTGCTCCTGGGGTCTTATTGAATGGAGTTACAGCAATGGGTCGATTAGTGAGTAGTGCAGAACCTGGTTTACCTATGTATTGCAAGTAGGCTAAGCAATATTGAACACGCTTAATATATTCATGGGCTGAATAATAGTAGCTACTTGAGGGATCTAAGGCATAAAGATCGTCTAAAATATCCCTAACAAGATCTACATGCTTAATTGCATTCCTCATATAATCATCGTAGGTAACCGGATTTTTCTTATGGAGCGGGTTCTTATAAAGCACTACTGACTTGGTTGTTGGAGCACTAGAGGACGGTGCAGATTTGATAGCTAAGTTATTAACAGCTTCTTGTCGGGTGAGAAGAAGTGTCTCCTTTAACTCGGCCAAAACCATATTTTTGTCAATGAGCAGGATGTTTAAGTCAGAGATTTCCTCACATTTTTGGTTCAATTGTTCAACATAAGATTGTTGCTGTGTCGCATTAAAAGCGAAGCGTTCTTCTAGTGAACCATAAAGTTTGGACATTCCCTGTCTTACACGATCCATCTCCCCTAGAATAGACGAAAGTCTAATTTCTAAGTCCTAGTTTTTAGACTCTGCAGCCTCTAGTTCCAATTTTAGTGTTTCATTTGATGACACATCTCTCTTTAATCTCATAATATCTTCCTCTAATGCCTTAACTATTGCAATCATCTTGTCACTCGTCTCAACACCTTTTTCACAACCATTTGTTATCAAAAGATCCTCATTTTGAGTTTGTTGTTTTAATTCTAAAGATATACAATGTTGTTCAAGTTGATTAAATCGTTTTGAAAGTAAATTGTAAGAATCTTGTAGCTTTAAAAATTCAGCGTTAGATTCGTGACAAGAATGATTATCTACCTCATTTACAGTATCAGCAACATTTACAGAGAGATCACACACATCATCACAAATATTCACATCATCACATTTAATCATAGAGGATGTAAGCTCATTCGACTAATTGACATTTACAGTAGTAAGCACATCACACGAAATTACTTGGGACAAGAATCGGTCATATTCGGATAAAATCTTTTCCTTTTCAATTAATTGTAGTTCGTAAGCGGTGTCCATTTCATAAAACACTTTTTGAACTTCTCCAATTTCAAACTCAAGATTTTCCTTAAGAGATGCAAAACTTCCTTTTAGACTTTCGACAAACGGATTGATCTCATTCTTAAACACCTCGTTCATGTGTTCGAAAGCCCATTCTCCGGCGTTTAGGCCATTTGAAGTCGTACATTCCAAAATGACCTTGTCAAAACTAGCAAAGTATTGATTAATCTCTTGCAAGTTTAACCATACAGTGCTAACAGGTGGAAGATCCTTTGGAATTTCCTTAGGTCCTTCCATTTTGACAAGTGTAGGAAGTGTACTAGGGTTTTCTTCATTTAACATGTAGGTTGGTGGTGTGATGAGATCTTTATCCATATGGAAGCGAATTCTAAAATCCGTTTTAGCAAGCTCCTGATTCATTTTAAAATAATCACACTCGGGATATTTTGCAAAGTTGTATGACCGATCCTCATCAACTAGATCCTTACTTGTGTGATCATCGAAAATAACAATCGGGTCTAAGACCAATCCTAATTGGGTTGCATTATAAAGTCTTGGACTATGGATAAAATCTTGTTTTGCATACCGTGGGTTAGGGGGAAGGCCTTTTTGACGTGATAAGTTAAATTCTCTAAATGAAGCATCAAATAAGTGCACTAGTTGAGAAGCAGCGTATTGTCTTAAAAGCAAATAATCTAGACTTCTAATCTTATTAGCCGCATTAATTTCCATTTCATTCTTCTTAGACTCGAGTAATTCAAAATCCGTTTGAAGTTTTTGAAAATTAGTGACCACTAACTCTTTTTCTTTAAGTTCGTTAGAAAGATCTGCTCTTAAGGTTTCAATTTCTTGCAAATGACCCATTTGTTTGTTTCGAAAATGATCATATTCGGGATTAGTGAGAACACTAGACGAAGGAACTAATTCCAAAGTTTGAACTTTCTCGTTGCATAAGGCAAGCTCATCAGAAAAATTCTTATTCTTAGCTAGGGTTTCTAAGAGTGCAGCATTCATTTGGCTAAGTAATGTAGCAGGAACCATGACCAACTCTTGTTGAGC
This sequence comes from Glebionis coronaria, assembly GCA_025667525.1. Taxonomy (NCBI): domain Eukaryota; kingdom Viridiplantae; phylum Streptophyta; class Magnoliopsida; order Asterales; family Asteraceae; genus Glebionis; species Glebionis coronaria. The sequence continues at coordinate 180,373,021 of CM046879.1, forward strand.
AGGAGTATGCGTATGCGAAATGGCTCCCGGTTGTGATTCACTCAAAGTCTGGGGACTCACATTGATATTACTATCATTGATTGTCTCCTCATTTGAAAGACTCACCACCGAAGACTCATTCGAATCAGCACGCTCTTGCACAACTTGATGTGGTTGAATACTAGTATCAGTGGTATTATCAGTGGTATTAATAAGTACCTCAAATCTTTTTTCTGGCCCTAAGCTAGAGATAGTTGCCATAAGAGCTGCCTGTGCAGATTGAAGTTCATCACAGTCTGAATCATAAGCATCAAGATCATCTACTTGGTATGCTGCATTCTGTGTAGTGACAACGTCTTGTTCAGCAATCCCTGGATCAGCAAGAAATGCAAGCTCCTCTTCATCAAGTTCCCTTCCTTGTGCCTGAGCGTTTACCAGATAAATCTTCTCTACAAACCATTGACCATCCCTTCTCCTCTTGGGTTTTTTGCAATCCCTGGACATGTGACCTTCTTCCTTACAGTTGTAGCATGTAATCATTCTCAACTTGCCTGTGGAATTAGCCCGTGGAGGAGTGTTGACCATTGGAGCAGGATTGACCGTGCGAGCATTGGTAGTTGATGTAGTAGGTCTCCCCTGATAAGGTTGAATAGGTTGAACCATTACCCTGCCATTCTCAATAGTAGCTTGTTGGCGAGAATTGGATGAATTCCTCAGCTGATTGTTAGTAGGAGCTGGTCCTCTAAATCCTCGTTTGCTTAAAGTCCTTGTGAGATACGCAGACATAGTGGCTAACACTTCAACTGGGTCAGTTCCTTGTTTGAATTCAGGAATGGGGACTTCATCATCATCACAATACAGTGCTTGGTCTTGTTGAGCTGCGTAAGCACTAGAAGGAACACTCATGTGGTCAGAGTAGCTTGATGGATATGCTGCATTCTCTTGATAAGAAGAATATGAAGACTGAGCATAAGGTGCAATGCTTGCTGGGTGAGGTTGTGAAGCATATTGTGATGAGGGTGCATTAAACCGATATTGTTGCTGATGTGAGGTGGGTGGTTGCGGTAAAATCGAATATTGGGGGAAGGTTGGTGTCATGTAAGGTGATGGATGATAGGCTTGGTGTCCCAAAATATAAGGAGTGTTGTTGTGTGACAAGCTTGGTTGATTCGCCATCAAAGCTAAAGAATCAGGGTACATACCTCGAGGCGAACGGTGCATGATCACGTGTTTCTCATGCTGCTGAAGAAAAGCATAGAGTTGATCCAAATTGCACTTATGCAAATCCCTGGTTAACTTAACATCGGTAATATACTCACCCCATTCAGCTTGAGGTAAAGTATTCAAAAATTTGGTGTTAACCTGGAATGGAGCAATCACGAGATTGTATACATTCAGATCATTCATGAGAGTAGTGAATCTGAAGTAATAGTCTTGAAGCGTTTCCCCTGGGTTGTACGTGAATCTATCAAACAGATCATACAACTGACATTCCCTTTCCTGTTTGGTAAGAGACATACCTTGTAGCAACACCTTTAGACGTTCCTATAAATCCTTTGCCACCGTATACTGACTTACCATTCGATAGATGTCATGTGGAAGAGCTTGGAGAATGGTTTGAAGAGCCTTTTCGTCTGCATCGGCAACAAGTTGTTGAGCTGGTGTAAGTTCTTCAAACTCCCTTGGTCGAGTCACACTGTTAACCACGATGGTACCATATTCAAGTGGACCATTTAGAATTGACTTAACCATAAGCCTCCCATATGTCGGTTTTCCCTTAAGGTATGACATCATACGGCCTTGCCATGCTTCAAAGACTTCTTTAATGAGCATTGGAGGGCGATTATCCGTTCCCGTAATGACGGAAATGTCCGTAAGTGATGTCATCTGAGGCATTAATGAATTCGGATTCATTTTGTTCACTTCAAAGAGACAAAGATTATCGGTTGATCGAGCAGTGAAGTAAAGTTTGTGAGTTGTGTTGAGTTTTTGTTGTAAGAAACCAAGATTAAATCCTCTAAAAAATCGTCGAAAAAACAAGTAAAATATCCCTTGATCCGGAACTTTTTTTGATTCGGAAGTGTTGATTCGGAAGATTTTGGCTCGAAACTCCTTGATCCGGAACTTTTGGTTCGGAAGATTTGATCCGGAACTTTCCTTGATCCGGAACTTTTGGTTCGGAATTTTCGATTCGGAACTTTGTCTTGATCCGGAACTTTCCTTGATCCGGAACTTTCCTTGATCCAGAACTTTCTCTTGATCCGGAACTTTTTGGTTCGGAAGTACTGATCCGGAACTTTCCTTGATCCGGAACTTTTGGTTCAGAACTTTTTGATTCGGAACTTTGTCTTGATCCGGAACTTTCCTTGATCCGGAACTTTCCTTGATCCGGAACTTTTGGTTCGAAACTTTTTGATCCGGAACTTTTGTTGATCCGGAACTTTTTGATCCGGAACTTTTTGGTTCGGAACTTTGTCTGGGAAACAGAAGGTTGATTCGAGTAGCAGTCGATCAAATAGATGATGAAATAAACCCAGATTTTTACCAAATAACCCAAAAAGTTTTGTGATTTCTACAATAATAAGTAAGAACTAATACTTATCTACTAATCCCAATCACAAAATCACCAAAAACTCCAAGAATCAAGATGGATCTTCTTAAAGAACACTAATACAATCAAAAACTAAATAACAACACAAATCATTACCTTAAATCACCCCATAGCTCTGATACCAAATGTAGAATCTTGATAACCTATGAATCTATGAAGTGGGTTGAAGATTTCTAGAGAGAGAAACTAGAGAGAGAAAGTGAAAGAGAAACTATGTGTATTTTATTCAAATGAGAAAATAGAATGTCAACAACCAACCCCTTTCCATGGTGGAAAGGGGTATTTATATCCAAGGCCATTATTTGGGCTTGGGCCGACCCATGACAAGCCCATGGGTCGGTTTCTTACTTAACTTAATAAGTAACATTAACTACGAGCTATTACAACATTATACTATTGTGGAGTGACCGATACTTCTAATATACGTTAAAACGTATTTCTAACAGTCCACTTATCCAAGTGGGGTGTTACAATTATGGTATCAGAGACAAGTTTCTACCTGTAGGCTCTAAAAACTTGACCTGTGACTAGTGGGTAGTCACAAGTATCTTCCTAAACTGACAATGGATTTTCATTTATTCTTTTCATGTATCATTGCTTTCTATTAAGTTTTTGACTAAGTAATGGTTGGGACAGGACTTGCCATATTTAGTCGCAAGTGTTTTTCATTCGAATTTTGTTTTGTGAACCGACCCATAGGCGTTCACACTTGCTCATGTCAAATTTCATGTTTTTCATTCGAATTTTGTTTTGTGAACCGACCAATAGGCGTTCACCCTTGCTCATGCCAGATTTCGTTGGCTATGCCTTCATAAACTATTCCATGCATCCCTTATGTTTTTCCTGAAATTTGACCAGTATGAATTGAACCCTAATCATCCATACCTTGTCACATGTCTTTTTCTTCGAATTTTGTGGATTGAACCATAGACATCCACACCAATCAATGTTAAATCCCTGTTGATTATGCTTTTATGTGTTTATGACAGCGATATTTTCATGATCCCATGTCAATTACATTTTCATGCTGATTATGTTTTCATGCCTTCTTATGTTGATTATGTTCTCATCATGTTAGTTATGCTTTCATGCTAGACATTGATGGATTTCATTTGAGCCTGCTTTCATGATAGTCATGGTTGGTTTTCATTAATCATGCTTTCATGCTGATCATCGTCGAATTTCATCTAACAATACTTTTGGTGTCTTCTCTTTGCAACCAGAATGATGTCTACGTTGGAAATGCTAGGCTATCATGTTGCTCGCTTCAGTTTGGTTTTCAAACCATTTAATCAATTATTTTTTTTAAAATCATGTTAGATGATTGACACCCAGACTGATCATCTCATGTGCATACCATGTGTATTCCATGTACCATACTCCACGTGTACTCCATGTACCATACTCCACGTGTACTTCATGTACCGTATCCCATGTGTACTACACGTACCGTAATCCATGTGTATTTCACTTACATACTCAAGGAGTATTCGCTAGTCGATTCTCAATCACCTCATGCGTATTTCCACTTGTCGATATTCCACAAGATGTTGATGCTGCTCATAAGTTGGAGATTTTACGAAATTTTGATGTTGCTTATAAGTTGGAGATTTTACGAAATTCTGATGCTGCTCATAATTGGAGACTCTACAATATGTTGATGTTGCTCACAACCTAGAGATCCTACAAGACGAAGACAAAGGCGTTAGATCGAAATGATCGGACGAGAAAGATGCTTCACCACCAGATGATTTACATCACAATCCACGTACTTACCTTTTCAGTTAAATGTCACACGTCCTTCAGTTGTCTGTTCAGGCATATGAGTGGGAACCGGTACCAGCCGGTCACTCAGCTGAATAGTTACATGAATCACCGTCATGATAATGACCGTCATGGAAATGACAGACAAGGAGGTAGTGACAAATACCGTGACAATATATACTTTACAAACGACAGAAACTCTGGTAACGGGCGTGATCAGAAATACAACGGGTCAGCAGTCCAACCGATCCGCCAATCTTGGCATAACAACCTAAGAAATTTAACTTCATTCATTTTCACATCGGGAGACACATGTCAAGACATCCGTCAAGACACACGTCTCACGTCTACATTCTGAGGACACATGTCAAGACATCCGTCAAGAAACATGTCTCACGTGTATTTTCTGAAGACACATGTCAAGACACCAGTCAAGACACATGTCAAACGTATATTTCTTGAAACATGAGTCAAGACACACGACTCACGCATAACTTCTGAACTAGGCCTCAGTAATTCAGGGTACCCTCCAAGGGGTATACCCATTCTGTTGTGCCATATGTGAAACAAATCATTAGAAATTTCAGTGCCATCTCTGGCATATTGTTCACGTTTGGACACGCGGTGTTCGTTCTTTGTGAGACGGGCGAAACATATTCAGCGAGATCTGCCACGTTTACTTCACGTATTGACATGGCACCTTCATTTCGATCACAATTACATATATTCCACGTCCATAAAAGACGCCATTGTATCACCTATGTATATAAGGGCTTTCATTCCAGTTTGGCGACAAGATCCTTTCTACTAACGCACTTTCCTTGGACAGATGCGAGTACGATATGATTTTGATTATGGATTGATTAGCAGCACGTCGCGCTACGATTGATTTCCAGTTAACATCGAGTCATGTTTGGCGATATTCAGGTCCTTGAATACAGTCATCATGTTTTGATATCCAAAAATCTGAACAAAATACTTCTACTTTATGAGCACATGCTTCGTTATCCTATGGCTACGAAGACTTTCTAGATACCCTTCATGACGAGATTCTCTGAAGTTATTAAATAAATAACCGACCGATTGTGCTAGAATTTCTAGAAGAACTACCAGGCACACCACCTATTCGTGAAGAGAAGATTGACATGGAGCTCAAGGAGTTGGAGAAACAACCGCAAGAGTTGCTGGAATGAAGTTTTATAGTGTATCACCCTGGGGGCGCCAGTTCTGTTTATCAAAGAAGAAGGACGGTAGCATGGAGTTATGCATCAATTATCGTAAATTGAACAGGATCACCATTCATAATAGTTATTCCCTCCCAAGTATTAGTGATCTATCCGATCAACTACCAGACTCTAAACACTTTTCAATATTTAATTACGATTCAGACTATCATCAGTGGAGAGTAAAAGAGCAGGACATTTCCGTGACTGCTTTTCTCACACGTTATCGTTATGTATGAATTCGTGTTTACGTCTTTTGGTTCCGTGAATGCCAACAGAAATTATGGACTTGAGAAATCGAGCTTCCATGAATTCTGGACAAGTTCGTCATTTTTGTTCATTGCTAACATTTTGACCTTCTTTAAGTCTAGAGAAGAGCACAAAGACCATCTTCGCTTTATGTTACAAATTCTACGACAGAATAAATTTCACACTAAAATTTTCCAACACGAATTTTGGTTGATTTCAATGACTTCCGAAAAATCGCATTGCTCCTCACAGTTAAGTTTTACCATGACTAAGCTTACGCGTAAAGGAGAAAATCCTACACTAAATTATGTGTTCCAGAGGATTCTACGCTAAGAGAGTCTAATTTACCGACACTCATAGTTTTCCTAAACTTCTGCGTATCCAGTTTTTACAAATGTATCATGATCTCAAACCACATTTTGGTGGGGAGACATGAAACAAGATGTAGTTACGTTCATATCTAAATGCTTGACTTACCAGCAGATTAATATAGAACGCCAACATGCTAGCAGTTATTCCAACCATTAGAATTCTTCGAATGGAAGTGGGATAAAGACCAAGATTATTCCTTTCGTCAAGATCTTTGGAGGAACCATTCCGAGCGGGAAGCCACTTTGGAAATGGAGGAGTTCATCTGGACTTCTTATCCTATTTTCCTTACATAATCAGAATATATTCGTTTCAGCCACGTCATGTTCCATACTCTCTTCAGCCATGTCACGTCCATGTCCTTTCCAGCCATATCGTATCTCTAATTCGAGGACGAATTATACTTTTAGAGGGTAAGAGTTGTAAAACCCGGTATAAAATACTCATGAACATTTAATACATGAAAACCCGATTAAGTTAAAACTTTAATATTTATTAATATACGACACGAATCATGAACATTTAGTTCAAGTATTACGTATATTATTAATAAGTATTTACGTATAATGCTTAAAAAATGACAAGAATTAAAACACGAGAATTAAAACACGAACCTATACGATAATTATTTAAAACACGACAATCGAAAAGCATGTAAAAGGCCTTGTATGGTCGGCCTTAAAGAAAGAAAAAGAAAGAATGGGCTAGCCCGGCCCATCATCCATTTACTAGTAAACATTAAATCACCATGGAGTGTAATCATTTTTCTTATTTACTCTTTTTTACAATAAACAACATAAAACCATAATTCCTCCCTTGCGGCCACCGACGGGTTTACCAAGAAAAACAAGAAGAAAACATGGTTGATCCTTGCGTTGGTTACAAGCTTTGATTCATGTTCTTAAACCTTTGATCATTCACACGTGGTATTTCTAGATCTTAATCCTTTTTATTATTCTTCTTGCCTCCACGAATCAGTTGAATCCAATAACACAACATGATAGTTTAAAGGGTTAAAACATGTAATTAAATCGGGGTTGCTTTGATTTGTGGTGTTTGTAACGAAAACCGAGAGTCTTAAGACTCTCGGTGGGCTGTTGGTGAAACCAGCCGAGACCACAAGGGTCTCGGTGGTGGTTTTGTGTAGTCAACAGCAACCCAGGCCCCCAACAGGGGCGTTTAGTTTAAACACAGTGGCAACCGAGAGTCCCCAGACTCAACTAGACAGCAGGTGTAAACTATATACAGTCGGGGGTAAAATTATGTTAAACAGGGGGTACGCTGAACAGGGCAGCAGGTCTGGGTTATATATTGGACATAACAGGGTATGTGATATTTGACAGAACAGGGTATTATATATTGGACAGAAATGGGTTTTGGATATTAGACAGAACAGGGTTTGGTTATTGGACAGAATAGGGGTGTTTGTTTGTTTTAGTGTGACCGAGACGGGTGTCTTGGTAGGCTCGGGTTTAGGGGCTCAGGTACGCGAAAGCACAAGGAGTGTTTGGGTAACATTTTTGCTAGACTACTTTATGTTTAATTTTATTAATTAATTATATTAATTAATACATGGTTTAATTAAATTAAATAAAAACAAGATTTATGATATAATCAATATAATTATCATGACTTAATTTACATGGCTATTTTATTTAAATGCTATAGGTTATAATAATTATTCATGTTATAAGTACATGTACATTTAATTAATTTATTTAAGAACTTAGCTTAATAAATTAAATACATTATTAACTAAGGTTTAATTAAATTAATAACTATACTTTAATTTAATTATACAATAAATCATTTAAGATAATATCATGTATTATATTATTAATTAATAATTATAAGTTAAGACTAAGGTATTAATATTATTAAACTTTACTATATTATTATTATTTAATATCATGACTTATTAAATATAAGCTTATTACTAAATATGGAAACTTGATATTTTTGGAAACTTACTAATTATGGAAACTTTCTATGTTTGGAAACTTACTAATTATGGAAACTTGCTTTTTTGGAAAGTTACTATATATGGAAACCTGTTATTTTTAGAAAGTTACTATATATAGAAACCTTCTATTTTTAGAAAGTTACTCATTATGTTACAACAAGTACTATAACACATAAAACATGAAATACACTAAACAAAGAACACATGACACACTAAGAATCACATGATAAAACAGGAAACAATAAAACAAGACAAGAACAAGTAAAATAAGTTAAGAACACGTCAAGTAAACTAATAATCAGTAAATATATGTTAATAAGACAACTCATTCATGTCCCTTTTATTATGTAGCACTCGTGAAGTCGGTGTAGTTCTTCCGCTTTCATCTTCATTTCGTTACTGCACATAAGGTACGGATATTCTGTCCTTCAGTAAGGACACTCTCTTCCTATACTTAGGATTCCTCGTTTCCAGCCATCTGTTTTCCCCTGTAGTTTACTTTAAACTAAACAGTAACTTATGTGATTAATATTTTAGATTACCTGATTTATATACATGCATGCCAGTTCCACCTAGTTATGGAGGTACCATAACCATAACACTAGAGGTATCGGTGTTATGACTCTCCGCGGTGAGAGTGATCGCTCGTGGCGTCCCTTTCAGTTATTTGGCCTATTTTATTATTATCATGTGGGGCGAATGGGTGCATCCTAGGACAAGTTTAGCAAGATTACATGGTAACTACGGTGTGTGCCTTGCATCCGTTACATGGAGCTGATCCATCCAACCCATACTATTATATTTAGAGGCAACCCCTCTAATTGCATGATGAGGTCACCCCTCTAAGTATTCATGCACGTTGATACTTCATGACCTATATGGGCTCTGGGCATATTTAAAATATAGTTTTCAGTATAAAATAAACATAAGTCTTTTCAAAATATAAACCAGTTTATAAACTTACACTAGGTTTTCCAGGACTTACATTATTCCGTTGCACTATCATTTCATACTTTCATTTCATTCTTTACTTATGTTTATGATATTTGTTTCATTGTCATTATATCCGTTCATTGAGCGTATTTGCTCAGCCGTATATTTTCTTTCCATGACCCAAACGGCAGGTACCCAGGGACAGACTTGAGCATTTGGAGGACGTGCATAGGATGGAAGCTGCCTTAGACTTCTTCTCCTTTTGCCTCATATACGTATGCTTGCTTGGGCTCTTGTTTTGTCCTTCTTATCTCATTTACTCTATTTATGTTTTGGACTTATGTTTGGGAACCGATGTTTGATTCTGGTTTTCCCTTTTATGGTCATTTGTGTTTTAGGACATTTACATTGCATGCTTTGATGACACGTCATAATAATAAGTAATGGTCCACTTATCCAAGTGGGGTGTTACACTAGTTGTATTTTCTAAGTCAATAATTAATACCCTAATCTTATCTTCATACTCTAATTGAGTATTTTGAAGCCATTTCTTCTGTTGTTTCAAGGTTTTAAGAGAAGTTTTATATGCCTGAACTTCTAGATAATATATATCATTTTGAGCATTCAGATCAACATATTGTTTTTAAAATTCTAAATATTTTTGTTCACTTGTTTCTACACAACCAATTACCAAGTCACAATTATTATAAACATGCATTTTATTCTTTAGTTTATCATTATATTCTCTAACTTCAGGATCTGTCATAAAAATTACCTCATCATCTGGAATTGGAGTTCTACATGCCATGTCTTCTTCAGCAACACCTTAATTAGGAGTTTCTTAAAAAACCTTAAAATCAGAACCTTTAGCGACACTAATTCTGTCACAGAACTGTTACAGATATGTCACAGAACTGGCAAACCGTCGCTAATCTATTTCTAAACTTTTGCGAATTTTGAACAACGACTTCACTTCATGGCAACACGGATGTAGAAGTCTTGTTCTTCTCAATCAAAGCTTCTCAATGAGGCTCTGATACCAATTATTGAGTTTACTTCTTGAAGGATCTTTGAAACCTTGATTACAATACAAAGACTGTGCGGAAACCAATCTTTATATATAAGAAGAACAATAGAAATAACCAAATGTTCAAGCCTCAATATATTAATACGGTCACTCTAAATAGTGATATGGTTTACAACCTTGAAACTATAACAAACAATGAGAGAAATATGTAGAGAAGATGTGTGTGTAGAAATGTGTTTGTCTCTACACCCTAGGACCTCCTTTTATAGTGCAAGGGGTACTAGGTGGTTACAATATAATTAATACTTTCCTAAGTATCATACATCAATACTTCGTGCTATTTAATCATTTTCTAAATAAACTTGTAACCTTCTCATCATAATTAATATATTTAATACTTTCCATAAGAATAAGAAGACTAAACATTTGATCTTATCTTATACAATCTTCCATCAACTTTATCTCACTACCAGTAGGTACTGTATGCTACTAGGAGGAACGAAGTACTCCAGTAGGAACTGTAACTCACCAGGATGAACGAAGTACTCCAGTAGGGACTGTAACTCACCAAGAGGAACGAAGTACTCCAGTAGGAACTACTACATTACTAGGAGTAACTTCTAAATACATTATTCCCAACAGGTTCAATCAAAGAGATGAAACAAAAAGAAGTTACTTTGATTTTGGGCTTGAGATCTAAGGGTCCTTTGGTTAAGGTCGCCTATGACATACTCTATGGCATGATCCTTAGATTCCTTAATGTTTACTACCTTTTTAACTGTAAGGTCTTCGTATCCTAATTTTTTAACCTCTTTGTCTTTAACTATGTCTAAATCATCTAAGTCATCATCTACCAAAGGTGGTGTCTTATACGAAGTGGAGTTTCATCGAATGTCACGTTGAGTGTTTCTTTGATTAGGCTCGAGGTTCTATTAAGGACTATGTAGGCTTTACTAGATTGTGAATACCCTAAGAAGATACCTTCGTACGACTTTGGGTCGAACTTAGTCAGGTAATCTTTGGTGTTGAGAATGAAACACTTGCTTCCAAACACCTTAAAATATTCTAATGAGGGATTCTTCGACTACCCCATCTGATTGTGGAGTATGAGGAGCTGAGAAATTATGGGTAATACCATGAGCTTCACAAAAGGCACCAAATTATACTTCATTATCAAATCCCCTACCATGATCCGTCCTAATAGACACAATTGGACATCCTAGTTGATTTTGGATCTTCCGACTATATATATAGGTAAGAGATATAACTTTGATAGAACCGGAGGTCCTTTTCTATCTTTGATAGAACCGAAACCAGCCTCTCTACCTTAGGTAGGGGTATGGTTGTCTACGCTTCAACCTCCCCCATACACTGACGGTATTAGGACCCATAAACCGTGGAAGACGGTATTAAGTGTTACTTTTTTAGGTAAAAGATATATGCATAATTGATTTTAAGCGTAAAACCATGCAGAACTATTCTAGACCAATCAGAATTAAGTAAATTATCTCATTGACTAGAATCAAACACCATTTTTATAACAATGATACACTTCAAAAATATTAATGTTTTCTATACTCTTCTAGTTGCACAAGGCATATGATACACTTCAAAAACATTTACACATAATCAGATAACACACCTTCAATTTCAATTTCCCCTAAAACCCCAAACGAATAATACACATGCAATTTATTGTAAGATTTTAATTTCATATAACATTAAAAAATATATAAATAAACACGGTTTAAGCTTAAGAATACTTACTTTCCATAGTTGATCCGATCAATAGAAATGATAAAGATTAACGGTTTATAATTGAAAAAAAAGGTTCAATCGAATGCAATAGATATGTTATTGATTGATTGTTTAGAATTGACATTTATACTGGATCTTGGAGATTGATACTGTGAGATTTTAGGGCAAATAGAAATTTGATTATTGAGAGAATTTTTGGGATGATGAAAATGATCGGGTCAAGATATATATCAGGTCAGATTCAAGTAGATACTAGTTGAGTTTTTATTTTTATTTTTTTGAGTAATACCGATTATACCCTTTTTAATACTTTTTGAATCAAAAAAATCTTCAATTATTTACATGAATGTCATTGTGTGTGTGCGTGTGTCTGTGTGTGTGTGTCTGTGTGTGTGTGTATGTGTGTGTCTGTGTCTGTGTGTGTCCGTGTGTGTATGTGTGTGTGTGTGTATGTGTCTGTGTGTTTGTGTCTGTGTGTGTCTGTCTGTGTGTGTGTGTGTGTCTGTGTGTGTGCGCGCGTGTGTGCGCGTGTGTGTGTGTGTCAAACTCTAGCCAATGATATTAAGAGAAATTAACGACCAATTAATCTTCTCTTAATAAGCTTCATAATACCAAAACAGACATATTGGTTACATGACCAATTAAACGTAGTCATTAATGCAGTTAAATTGCCACTTGAATAGGTTAAAGACCGTTACAAGTATACAAGTTCAGCTCTAGCAGCACTAGTATATGTTGACAGTACTAACTTTGTTAGTACTGCTAGTGTAAACTTTAATACCGCTGATGACACAACTATAAAACTAGGCGTATGAGATATTATCCAACTGTCTCTCTCTCCTAAATCCTCTCACCTATACCCACCGCCCCAACCAAACTTTACCAGTTTCTTCCTCTGATGGTCGGCTTCGGCCGGCCATCTCCTTTATCGCTTGTACTTTTCTTCTTTTCTTTGTAAAAGTTTGTATTCTCTCCTACTTCCCACAATAAAAGCCACTTGCTTATAGATGTACAGATCTGTCACCTTTCGCGATGGCTTGTTGCTATGGATTATTTATTCGTATTCTTCTCAGATCGATTCCTCACCATGGATGGCTTACTGTTGCTTTGGGTTTTAGATTTTGATTTGTTTGGCTTAGGTTTGGCTTGTTTATTGATGTTAGGTTTTATCTTTTATGTATCTTATCTACTTTTGCTCAAAGCTACACTATATGGTTGTGTATATCAAAAGCTCATATTGGTGATTCCTCCTCACCCTTGTATTGTGTTGCTCTTCTTTGTCACAACTTCTATGGTATATGTCTTGATTTGTCTCAGCTTGTTACTTCGTGTATTTTGTTTTGACAAATCGGGTACGATTTTACCCATTATGTTCGATGTAACTTGTTTTGTACAAATTTCCTCCTCCTTTTATGAGATGTGATATGAAATCTTGTTAAAAAAAAAGAGATTGTCCAACCAAAGCAGAGGAATACAAGTAGACAAAGAGTCCAAATCTGAATATATACTGATGACATATGGATAGTGACTACTCACGACAAGCAAAACCAAACAGGGTGTAGACCAAGGAAATGTAAGGTCGATGGGTGGTCATGGGCGGAATGTTGTGGAGCTTTAGATGCAGAATTTGAAGATCTAAGTGATCAAGGTCGCAAGGGTGACCTGGAGACTGGCACCAAGGCTGGATTGAAGGAATAGAATTTAGAGGAAGTTGCAGGGTTTCTAAACAGGTTTTGTGCAAGTTTGGAAATTTTGACTCTGCCATATCTTAGAAGTTTGATATGTGGACTAATTGAGAAAACCAAAGTGTCCAAAATCGAACAAACGAGTCAGCAAGGTTCTCATAACCCGAGTTTCTGATGAAAGAAAACAAGCAGTTGATTTGATTCCACCTTATGAAAGGCAGTTCTCAGTTCAGTTCCATTCTGTCTGGTGCGAAACACAACTTTCAAGTTTCAAAACCATTTTCTTTGATTGAAACTTTCAAATCGGAAAATCTGCACTTGCGTTCGTTTCACATGTCAGTTTGGAACCGGTTTAGATGGGTCATTTCAATCATTTTGTATCATGTGGTGTATGTTCTTTCGGGTTCTGACTCGACACAATGCAAACCCCAACATATATCAATAGCAAAACTGTTTTGCCGAGTGATAAATCATGCAATAGAAGATGCACACTCCTGTAGAAATGTCGCTCTTTTGCTCTGAACAATATAAGAGAACAAGTCTACGACAAAAATAGAAACTTACGTCAAAAATTAGTTTCTATTGTAGAGAAAATATTAGTTACAGATACTGATCAAGTTTGTACAGAACTACAGTATAGAACTATCAAAACCCAGAATTACCATTGTACAAAAGCTTCATCGCTCAATGAAGCCTTCACAACACAAAAACTATTATATCAATTTGCATCATCCAGAAAGCCCAACTCTTGGGTTTTCAGGAAAATTACCATCCATTTACCTGTTTCTTCTCAGGTATATAGTGGCTTTTGAAGAACACATGATCCGGATGATGTACATCCAAATTCCGGAGCCAATTGTCACTAGAGTGTATGAGGGAGTTGATTTTCTCAGTGCCATGAACTCCATTTGCGGTCCAGTCAGCAATCTTGAACTTATAGACAGAAATTCCAAAGATTGATAATGATAGCCGACATGGCATTTTGGCTTCATGGACCTGCCTAGCTGTCGAACCACGAGGGTGCACCCAATTTGTATCTGTACCTAGATGGTCAATGACATGAATTCAACATCGACTCACACAAATTGTACAGCTTAATGAAAAAGGTAGGAAGGGTAAAAGAGGGAATTACTTCTAAATGGCGTTGATAAGGAATGGAAAGTCAAGAAACTTGTATCAACATTTTGGAGAGATGGACCAACAGGTATTCTGTATATTGGATACCTACAAAGCAAGGTACAAGAATTCGAATCAACGTATTATAAGAGCTAAAAGGCTTCTAGGTATTTGGATGAGCTTCGTTTTATTTAAGTTTCAATGATCTAACAAAGAATTGTTTATACCAATAGCTAATCCGGATTATTAGATAATAAGGTAACTGGTAAAATAAAAGGTTCAAATCACTATAGTAAGAGAATCAGTTATGTGTCGCGCATCTTGAGTTCCTCAAGTGTTTTGAAAGACAAGTCATTATAAGTTCCATTTTGCAATACATAGTGTTCGCCGTAAGGAGGAGTGACCATAGCATTTGCCAAAAATAAAATATGAAAAATTTGATTAGCCATACAGTTCAGGGAACTAATTGACTATAAACAAAAAAACCTAGAAACCCTTTACTGTTAACGCAAAAGAAATATTTTATCGCATGAAAATAAAAATATTCAAAAATTCTTGTAAACTCGAATAATCATAGCATTATTATTTTTTTGAACAGTGAATAAACATTGCATATTGTCACCCCTAATTTTCAATGTTAACACAAAAGAAATATTTTATCGCATGAAAATCAAGATGTTTTAGCTAATATGCAATACAAGTGTTCTGAATAAGCTATTTCAGATTAAAATGTCAAAAGAAATAAATATTCATAGGATTTGAAGATGAAGCTTACCAAGCCACAGAAATCCAGCTCGACTGAGTAAGATCACAGCTCCTTAATGTTTTCAGTTCCGGGAACTTCAATTCAAGATCTGCTATCTGTAACAGAAACAATATTTCTTGTAAGACTAAACAGTTTAACATTGTTTTGCGATAGTTCATGTCTTATTGAATTGTGGATCCACCACTGGCCTTATAAATACATGTCTAAAATACCCTTCAAGTTACGGACACTCAAGACCATCAATTTATATGCAACAACAAAAAAGAGTGAACTAGTAATCTTAACACATAATTCAAATTTGCATGGTTTTATAACTTGCCTTGTTTGCCAGAGGTTCACGTTGAAATGGTGATGCACGTTCGAAGTACTCAAAGATTAGATGGCCTGGAGGGTTTCTTATCTCGCCTTCATCAGAATCACATCCCACAAGCAAATCAGCTCTGATCATGAGTTTATTGAAACTTCCTGCAGAGTTGACATTTTTTCTGGTTTGGGGACCACGCACAGCACCTGCACCTGCCTCGCAGCTGCCATCACTGCTAGTTGCCCTAGATGACTCATAGTCGCTGTCCTCACCAGGACGTCTGTACATAAAACAAAGAGATCTAGTTAAGAATAATGAAGTCAGACAACTTCTCTGGAACAACTCAGTGTAACACGGGAATCGCCAAAAGTCTCGGGCGTGTTTGGATTTGCATTCCGAAATGGATTATCTGTATATCGTGACTTGTAGTCACAAGAAGGTTTTTGATATATGTTTAAACAGATTCTGTACTTGAATGATTTAGGGGTTAAACATCATTTTAATACTTGCTGGCAGAAAACTCATCCTCAAACTATATGTTAAGGAGTCAAACATCATTCTCCTTTTTTAACATGGATATACTTTTTGGTGAGATTATCTATTAGTTTATTAAAAACTCAGACCTTATAAATCACTCAGATAACAAGTGATTATTTGTGTATCACTTGCAAGAGCAAAATCACAAATCACTATCAAAATGCACAACCAACCACTCCCTAAGGTCCTGTTCAACATGGCCATTTTCAAACACGATATACTGAAAATAATAAGCTAATTTTATGTAAAAAGCAACAATGCAGGCATGCAATATTGGCGAACCCAGGGTTTGTAGCCATGGTATGCACTGATACACCCACAATGACACCAACAACCCCATCCCACACCAACTACAAAACAAATTAATCTTTTTGCATGTACAATATATGTATTGATACAAACAGATACTATGCATGTACTCTTAATATAACTTATTTGTGCTCTGTATCCACATTTTAATGAAAAACAATAGCAAGAATCAAGGGTATGATAGGTGTACTTAAAGAATCATTTCCGTTTATGAGGTCTGATGGTTTGGTTTACGACTTCAAGCTAAAATAAAATAGAAAATAAAAAGATTCACAACAGAGAAACTTTTAAGTTGAATCGACCACAAAACAAATGGGATTATTACATAGTGAGGTCCCAACAATCATTGTCTCGCAAAAAAGAGATCACTTTCTAGAGACCTTTAAACCTTATATAATCCATATGAAGGTTTAAAAAACCCCTATGCACTTTCATAAGTCAGGGGTTTCATAAAGGAGAAACATGTAAAGCACATTTCAGGTTTAGTGCAGAAATAATAATGATATATGATCAAGTCTGCATAACATGCTTCCAAATGCAGATCATAAGATCCAACGGTAATTGAAAGAGAGATAGTAGCTAAGTCGCATCATCATAATTTGTCCAAATCGTGTGATTCACAAATAGACAGCTATAATCTTACTATTCGATTTATTTCACAGGGACCAATGCATACCACGCTCTACGACCAACGTGCCACTAATTTATTATCATATTGTCAATCAACCTATACATTAGCACACCGATACATTTCACAAACCAAACAATACAACCCAGGTACTTTGGATGTAGAGAGCAGGGACTACCAAAAGTTTACGTCCAGAAACCTAAACATCGACTAAATTTTTCCTGGGAATGCAGACAACTTATTACATCAATCATATTAAAATTTAGAAAATATGATGTGGATATTCAATTCAAATCCTTTATATTCTGCAGTTCTCAATTTGCTAATGAGCTGTGTAGCCACTATCATCAATAAAGATGCAGGTTAAATGGCATATCTTCCTGATATTAAGGTGGTTAAACACCACCTTATACGATTTATATATAGTGCACGCACATAAGGTATTGACGAGTATGCAAACACATATATGTTTGCTGTATAGCCAAAATAACAAAATCCCAAAGTGTTGTACGTGACAGAAAACCAAGTACAAAAGTACGTGTGATAAGAGTCTTCACGACTCCACCATACAAATTTCAAAAAACCATTTAACTACGTTCGCATTTGACAAGCTGCTAGAGAACTTTACAGAAAATAACAATTTTGACAAGTACAGTTGTTTTATTCACGATTATAGAGAGCATTAGTCAGATTAGAAATTAGTAAGCGTGCATTGCTATATATTGCAAATTTCCCTATCCAACATGCACGAGGAAGATCATCTAACAAACTCTCAACTCAAAAGCAAAGTTGCGCACAAATAGTCGATATATAATGCAACTTAGGTTACCTTAAGCTCGTAGTGGGCGTGCTTGGATCAACATACAGTTGAATGGCAGATAAGGATGGTGCATAGTATTGAACAACAGAGTCTTGTTCACTTAACACTAAAGGAACTCCAACTCCATAAGCACTCCACTCCTTAAATGATTCCCAAAGATCACCAAGTACGAAGTATGGGTGAAAATCATCTTCATGACTCCTCCATCCCTTCATGCTACTCTATACATCTCAAAACGACAACAAGATCACAACCACATTTCTGAACACCTTTAACAAACTTAAGCACAAAAGAAACCCTCATTCTATATCACGGTTCAGAAAAATATATCCGGCTCATAAAGCAAGTAAAGTAGAAAACAAACATCATCAAACATGAGTACATAACTACATACCATAGAAGAATTAACACTAAAGTGAACCTAAACGCAAGTTCCTTAAGTAATCTTGATTTCCGGACACATAATTAGATATCTTTTTTATACTTAAAATATATCAATATAGAAATATACAAATAAATATACAAAAAGCACGTAAAGTAGCTAACAAACATCATCAAACATGAGTACGTATCATTCAAGAAGCATCACAAAACACTAATCAAACTCGATACTTATCAAGGGTACCCTAAACCGTAACCTCAAACCATGTATGCAACCTCTTTTTCTTCTCATGATTCCCCGACATAATAAAAGATCTTTTTACTTACAATATCAAAATACAAATAGAAAAAACTTAAAAATCCCCTCTTTCACATATGTTCCAGTGTTGCACTATTTACCTCTCACATGTTAAGGACTGTTTGTTTCGGCTTATACATGGGCTCATGAGTTTATTTCATTTCGGCTTTATCTTTCATAAGCCCAAAATTTCCGGCTTATTTTGAGACTTGTGGGCTTATATAAGTTTATTACAATATGATAAACTTATATAAGCCCGTAAGTCTAAGAAAAAGCCAGAGAATTAAAGCTTATGAAATATAAGACGAAATCAAATAAGCTCATAAGCCCCACGTATAAGCCGAAACAAACACCGCCTTCGCCGCGAGCGGGTCAGTTCCCCTTACTATAGCAAAATACATTTTCCAAGACTCTAAACTAATCCATGGTAACCAAACATCAAATACAACACATAATCTAAATAAAAAAAAAGCATAATATTAAAAAACAAGAAGTACCCATTATATTAATCAAACTACTTAACACATTAAAAAAAGTACCAAAAAAAAAAAAAAAAGTTACCTTTGGGAAATGTTGAGCAGTAACAATAGGAGTAGTATGTTTCATAAACTGATCCAAATTAGTAACAACAAAATGTTTCTTTTTTTCAACTCCTCCGTGTTGTTGTTTTCTCATCGCTGGTGGACTATAAAATCTGTCCTTTTTTACACTCGAATTGTTTTTCGACATTTACAAGGATCACTTAAAAGGGTTGAATTTGAAGATGGGTTTTTGTTTATAGTTCAACAAGTTGGGTTTAATGCGATTAAATTGTTGGTGTGTGTTTGAAATAGTAGTACTACTACTTTTGTTAGGGTTTTTCAAACAAAGATTAATTTGGGTTTTTTTTTCTTTCTTTTCTTTTCTGAAGGTGGAGGTTAAATCTTGTTTACTTTTGTTTATACAAAATTGGTCCTTCCTCTTTCTTTTATTATATAAGGTGACTTCTATGGAAACAGGTCGGGGAATTTCGAGAATTGTATTTACTATTTTTTTTTTTAAACTGCAAATGTTATTGGTTAGTGGATCGAGTCGTGTAATAACATTTAAGCGGGTAGAATGTCTTTTTTTAACCCTCTCCTATTTATGTTAAACTCCTTATCCGCTTTGCCGGAGAGGAAAATGAAAGTTTATGGACTTAAAAATCGATTGTCGTGTGATAGGATCGAACTCGAGATCACGGGATTGCACATATTACGTGAAGGGTTAATTTGTTTATTAAATATATTTATTATATTTATTAGATCAAACCGTAGCTAATGATCGTTAAGTAATTAAAAGTTAAGTATTAAACGACCGTTATAGAAGGTTAAAGAAGCTAAAAGAAGGAGTCGGAAAAGTTCCGAAAACCTCTTTTGGAGGTGATGTATATCCGGCCTAAATGGGAGACAAAAGAAAAGGGGAAAAGATTTTGTGGCTTTATTTTGTTTAACCTTAGAAGAGAAGTTTTCCAAGGTGTATATAAACAAACCAAAAGTCTCATAATTTTCACTTCATATCTCTCTTTCTCTTGCTCTAAAAACCGGCCAAACAAACACCCTATTAGGGTTCTTCTTTAATTTTTATTAAGCTATTCTAGATCTAGTCCTAGCCCCTCTCTAGGGTTGTTGGGTAGATCTTCCATAGACTTGGAAGCTCGGTTTGTTCGTGCTAGACTCACGATTAACTCGCTGTATCACGTGTGTACAAGATCGTGGTGTAATCTTGCTTTAGATTATATCCTGGTGGTGTTCGTGATCTATCTCTACCGGTGACCGTTCCGTCAACTTGTAGATCTTGCTAGGATAAAGGTATGTAACCCTAGCCTTGATTAATTATAATCGTGTTAATTAAAGATTTTGTTAATTTGCTTCCGATGTGTGTTCTTTGATCCATATTAGGGTTTTTATAATTGTTATGATAAATATAAACCTTCAGTGGTATCAGAGCCGTTTTAACATGATTTTAATTATCAAGATCTAAAGTTTTTTAACTAATACTGATTGGTGTTAATAATTACATGTTGTTTTTTAGGTTTTATAAAAAATTAAGTTTTTTTGTTTTTTGTTTTTTAAATTCGGATCTGCCGAATTTTTATTAAAAAAAAATTTAGTAAACCCTAAAATTACATGGTAATTAAACTTTAGATATTTTGCATGAATTAATTGTTATGTCATGCGTGGTTACGATCCGTAGTTTTTTAATTGTTAAGAGAATGTGGGAGATCCGTAATAAACATGCATGTTTTTTACAGATCATATAATTTTGATTGCTATTTGCTTTATTTGATTCAAAATTTTAAAATTAGGGAAGACTTTTTATGTTCATAAAAACCCTAGATTTAATGTTCTTTGAATAAATTGTTATGCATGTGCCTATTTGTTTTAGTTTTTTTTTGTACTACTTGTTTTCATGCGTTTTATTGTATGTTGTAAACAAGGGTAGTTTTTTTTAAGAAAAATAATATGGACTAAATCCTATCAAAATTAATGAATTGTGTTGAGATCTAAATTACATATGATTTGTATTGATTAGAATTGCAATAGCAACTTAACGGCCTACTCAATTTTGACAAACTATAAAGTGGGTATAACGCACCGCTGGTCAAGTACCCGGTTAAGGAAGGAGGTGTTATGCTTCAGCGCTGACCAAATTCCCGGCTCGCATGTGCGTCAAAATTGGAATTACCTACGGTTGTTATTGGTATAATTCTTTAAGGTTGATTTTAACTACATTAATTCACATCCGAAACACAATGAATAAGGTTATTGCTTTATGCTTTAGCTTCGTTCTAGAAAAAGTACGGTGTGAATTTAGTTGTGTGTAAAATCTTTAATTGGTTTAACCAATACCTCAACTTGCAAATATATGATGAACTTTTAGTCTCACCAAAAAGTTTACTAAACGTTTTATTAAACTTATGTTATGGAGATGTATGCATGCTTCTCCATACATGATTTTGACACCAAAATCTATACCCTAAAATTTAAGTCATATGCCCTCTAATTGACGAATACTTGAAGTTACAATTGTCGTCATATAAGATATCGGACGATGTTGTAATGGAGAGTAAACTTCATGACTGAATAAGATTGCACATGAAGGTTTTACGTTCTTTAGATTAGTCGACTTAATTGAGTTACTCAGTGAGAACTGGAAACTTAAGGCATAAAATAGGGATAAAACATGTTTACAATGCAAATGATTTTGGCAATGTAAATCCCTAACATATCTAGAAATTGCAAATTTGTTTGTCAATTATTGTTCGACAAGTTACTGTGTGGAATACATTTGTCACTAGCAGATCAACTGATGTGATAAATCTATGTCAATATGGATTCTAGTTTTTCAAGGAAAATACTATGGTTTTATTACCGGGGTAATTTTATTTTCTTGAATTGTATTATCGAAAATACTAATGTTTGAACTTATTTCTGTAGAAATGGCTCAACCCGAAAACAATTTGACAATAACCTCGGCGTTCAAAGCTTTTTTTGAACGGCCTGAACTTACTGGCCCTAATTTCAATGACTGGTACCGCTCACTAAGAATTGTTCTGAGAGCAGCGGGTACTATCAATATCTTGGAAACTCCTTTTCCGGAGGATCTTGCTGAAGGAGGAACTGATACGGAAAGGCTTCAACACGCTGCTAACGTTAAGAAGCACCATGAGGTGGCTGCTGTAATGTTAGGGAGAATGGCTCCATCACTTCAAAGGAAGTATGAGCTAGCTTCACCTCAACAAATGCTTGATGAACTCAAGGCAGTGTATGAAACGCCGCAAGCTGTAGAGATCTATGATCTAGTTGATGCTCTACATAGTTGCAAGCAAGCTCCTGGAAAGTCCGTAAGTGCTCATTATATGGAGATGAGGGGTTATATGGAACAACTCATAGCACTAGGACAACCCTTTGATCATAATATGGCTATTAACTTGATCAGTAGGTCCCTTAATAAGGACTTCAATGATTTCGTTCGTAACTATAATATGCATTGCACGGGGAAGACAGTTAATGATTTGCATGCAATGCTCATTGACTTCGAAAAGGGTTTGAAAGATAAGGCATCAACTGCTACTCCTCAAGTACTTCATGTACAAAAGGGTAGAGTGTCGAAACCAAAACCGCAAGTGAATAAGAAGCAGAAAGGCAAAGGCAAGGTTGATAAGAGCAAGCAAGTTGCGACTACATCAAAACCAAAGCAGAACTTTGCTAAGAAATCTCTGAAAGATGAGACTTGTCACTACTGCAAGATGACTGGACACTGGAAGAGGAATTGCTCTCTCTATCTCCATGAAATGGCAGAACATAAGAAGAAGTCTGAGCAAGCTGCTGCAGCACCATCTTCTGGTAACTTTTTTATGATAGAGTTATTTAATCTTTCATACAAATCAAACTCCTGGGTATATGATACGGGATGTGGTATTAATATTTGTAATACCCTGCAGGGATTTGAGTTGAAAAGGAGGCTTACCTATGGGGAATAATTTCTGCAAGTGGGCAATGGCGCACAAGCAGCGGTTGAAGCTATAGGAATATTTAAATTAGTTTTACCTTCGGGTTTAGTACTGTTTTTAAATAATTTTCATTATGCACCTACAATTGTTAAGGGTGTCATTTCCTTTTCTTGTATGTTGGATCTTGGATTTACTCACACGATTGATAATAATAGAATTTCTGTTTTCAAAGATGGTTTATTCTATTTTGATGCAATTTCTGTGAATGGTGTTTTTGAAATTAACATGCATGATAAAAATTCCAAGAGGAAATATAATTATGTTTTTAGCATGAATAAGAAGAGTAAGTTAGACAAGAACTCTTCTTATCTTTGGCATTGTAGGCTTGCCCATATTGGGAAGACTCGCATACAAAAGCTTCAACGTGATGGGCTTTTGGAAAGTATCAATGATGAATCATTTGATAAATGTGAATCTTGTATCTCTGGAAAGATGACCAAGAAACCTTTTAATAACAATATTGAAAGGGGTACTGAACTACTTGGTTTGATACATACTGATGTGTGTGGACCACTTAGACATGTGTCAAGGAAAGGTGCTAGCTACTTCTTGACGTTTACGGATGATTATAGCCGTTATGGTTATGTTTATTTACTTAAGAATAAACATGAGGTATTTGAAACATTCAAAACGTTTAAAGCCGAAGTAGAGTTACAACTAGGAAAGAAGATTAAAGCTCTTCGTTCTGATCGTGGTGGTGAATATTTAAGTCAAGAGTGTAAAGATTATTTAAGTGAGAATGGAATTGTTCAGAAACTTACTTCTCTGTATACTCCACAACAAAATGGTGTATCTGAAAGGAGAAATCGTACATTATTAGATATGGTACGATCTATGTTTAATCTTACAACTTTACCATTATCCTTTTGGGATTATGCTCTTGAATCCGTTGTTCGTATTCTGAATATGGTTCCCACAAAGAAGGTTGATAAGACACCATATGAACTATGGCATGGCAAGAAGCCATATTGGTCTTATTTGAAAATCTGGAGTTGTGAGGCGTATGTGAAACGTGACTCTGGAGATAAACTCCAACAACGCTCAGTAAAATGTATCTTTGTAGGTTACCCTAAGGAAACTATGGGTTACTACTTTTATTATTCGGCTGAGAACAAAATAGTTGTGGCTCGGTATGGAGACTTCCTTGAAAATGATCTTGTAAATCAAGAATTCAGTGGGAGAAATTATGATCTTGAGGAAATTCAAGAAGATACATTGCCTTCTGAAAATACTAGCGAAGAAATTCCTGAAGAACCAGAAAGTCTGAGTGTTCCACCGGAATTAATTCCTCCACGTAGGTCTCAAAGGACCATACGTGCGCCGGACAAGCTATGTCTTTACATAGAGGATGATGAGGAGGAAGTAGGGGATCTTGGTGAACCTGCTAACTATCGATCCGCAATGTCTGATCCAGAAAAGTTAAAATGGATAGTTGCGATGAATGAGGAAATAAAATCCATGGAAATCAATGATGTTTGGATTCTGGTAGACGCACCTAAAAATGCTAAAGTAGTGAAAAATAGGTGGATCTATAAGAAGAAAACTGACATGGATGGTGATGTACAATCCTATAAAGCGCGTTTAGTGGCTAAAGGTTTTACTCAAACTTTTGGCATAGACTACGAGGAGACATTATCCTGTAGCAGACTTACGAACTATTAGGATTCTCATAGCTATAGCAGCATACTATGACTATGAGATATGGCAAATGGATGTTAAAACTGCCTTCTTGAACGGTCGCTTAGATGAAGACATCTATATGCAACAACCGGAAGGGTATCCAAAGCGCGTGTGCAAACTTCAAAGATCTATTTATGGTTTGAATCAAGCATCACGTCAATGGAATAAGCGATTTGATGAAGAAATCAAAAAGTTCGGATTTATTCAAAATCGTGATGAGCCATGTGTATACCGCAAAGCTAGTGGGAGTAATGTAGTGTTCCTAATTCTATATGTCGATGACATATTAATCATGGGAAGTAACATTCCAAGACTTAAGGAAGTTAAGGATTATCTTGGTAAATGTTTTTCTATGAAGGATTTGGGAGATGCTGCGTATATTCTGGGAACTAAAATCTATCGAGATAGGAGTAGACGGTTAATTGGTCTTAGCCAAGATGCTTATATTGATAAGATATTGAAAAAGTATAACAAACATAACTCTAAGAAAGGTTTTCTACCGATGGAGGTTAAGCATGAGTTAAGTCATGAGAAAGATGCATCAACACCTGAAGAGGTGGCTTACATGAAGAAGGTGCCTTATGCTTCGGCTGTAGGATCTATTATGTATGATGTAAGATGCACAAGGCCTGATGTGGCGTTTGCTCAGAACTTGGTCAGTAGATACCAACAGAATCCAGGAAAGTTCCACTCGACTACTGTTAAGCATATTCTAAAGTATTTGAGAAGTACGAAAGATATGTTTTTGGTATTCGGGGGTAAACCAGACACAGAATTGAATGTAACAGGATTCTGTGATGCGTCCTAGCAATGTGATAAAGACGATATGAAGTCTCAGACGGTTACGTGTTTGTCATCAATGGAGGAGCAGTAAGCAGAAAACCATTGATATGCATGCGAATCAATCCGAATACATGGCCGCTTCAGAAGCTGCAATGGAAGCTGTTTGGATTAGGAAGTTTATTAGAGATCTTGGAGTGATGCCTTCAATTAAAGAACCTATTGATATATATTGCGACAATTCTGCTGCAATAATATTCGCCAATGACCCTGGAGTTATGAAAAGCGCCAGACACTTTAAACGTAGATATCACTAGGTTCGAGAACAAGTGGAAGCTCGAGAAATAAAATTGATAAAAGTTCACACAGATGATAACCTAGCTGATTCTTTTACTAAGGCTTTATCTAAACCAAAGGTAGTTAAGCATGCCAAGGCAATTGGGCTGCAACTAGCTAGCGAATTCATGCAATAAATCTGTTGATTAGTATTGGATAAAGGATGTAAGACATTATTGAATTGATGAAATAAAGATTGAATTTCGTTTATTTTCTGTAATTTGATTTTGTATCCTATTTTACATGTTTTAATCCGTGAGCATTATGATGTTTCTAAATGTCCGTTGTCGATTAATAATATGGGAGTATTATTAAACTAAGACAATTCAAAATAGTGACAGAGTCTGCTTGAAAGTATATTGGTCAATTTTGGATGATATTTGATGGATCAAATATTGGACTTATCCCAACTATGTGATTTTACTTTATGGATCTTTGTCATTAAGTAAATCATAAATAGTTATCCTTAGACCTGAGATGTCAGAAAACTGAATTGAATATAGTGCATTTCTGTAAGGTAACCTAACGCTAAACGTAAATGGTAGTCATAAGGGTTATTTTCAGAAGTGTTGCAAAGTTCATATGTTTTGCTTGTAGTCAAAATGGGATTCGTTTCCTTCAAATTATTATTTGAAGTATAAATACAACTGGGCCCCTCGGGGAATAGTAAGATGTTTGTGTGGCCACACCCAAATTTGTTTTGGTAATCTTGCTATATCCGTAAACGAGAAACAGAATAGTTAATGAAGGAATGACTAAGATCCATATCCTTATTAACGATGTATTTGAAATGAAAGGATAATAATAATGATATAATCATTTAAGGTTCTTGTCCAGGAGGCCTTACTCAAGTTGTATTAGTGACATTGTTAGTGTAACTAGACGCTAATCAATGTGATCACGATATTCGAATTTTGTCCAAGTGGGAGCTGAAAGTTTATGGACTTAAAAATCGATTGTCGTGTGATAGGATCGAACTCGAGATCACGGGATTGCACATATTACGTGAAGGGTTAATTTGTTTATTAAATATATTTATTATATTTATTAAATCAAACCGTAGCTAACGATCGTTAAGTAATTAAAAGTTAAGTATTAAACGACCGTTATAGAAGGTTAAAGAAGCTAAAAGAAGGAGTCGAAAAAGTTCCGGAAACCTCTTTTGGAGGTGATGTATATCCGGCCTAAATGGGAGACAAAAGAAAAGGGGAAAAGATTTTGTGGCTTTATTTTGTTTAACCTTAGAAGAGAAGTTTTTCAAGGTGTATATAAACAAACCAAAAGCCTCATAATTTTCACTTCATATCTCTCTTTCTCTTGCTATAAAAAACTGGCCAAACAAACACCCTATTAGGGTTCTTCTTTAATTTTTATTAAGCTATTCTAGATCTAGTCCTAGCCCCTCTCTAGGGTTGTTGGGTAGATCTTCCATAGACTTGGAAGCTCGGTTTGTTCGTGCTAGACTCACGATTAACTCGCCGTATCACGTGTGTACAAGATCGTGGTGTAATCTTGCTTTAGATTATATCCTGGTGGTGTTCGTGATCTATCTCTACCGGTGGCCGTTCCGTCAACTTGTAGATCTTGCTAGGATAAAGGTATGTAACCCTAGCCTTGATTAATTATAATCGTGTTAATTAAAGATTTTGTTAATTTGCTTCCGCTGTGTGTTCTTTGATCCATATTAGGGTTTTTATAATTGTTATGATAAACATAAACCTTTAGAAAAGCCCCAGGCAGGTCTTGAAACCAAGACTTCTAGGAACCTTCCCAAGGAAACCACTTAGTGGAACCCTTTGTGGCCAAGTAGGCTAAGCCAATTTTTTTTATTTTTTTTTTGGAACGGCAAATGTTAGTGGTTAGTGGGTCGAGTCGTGCAATGTCATCCAAGCGGCAGAATGTCTTCTTCGAACCCTCGCCTAGTTATATTAAACTCATTATCCGCTTCGCCTGAGAGCCCTTGGCAGGTCTTGAACCCAAGACCTCCAGGAAACCTCCCCAAGAAAACCACTTAGTGGAACCTTGGTGGCCAACTGAGCTAAGCCAGTTGGTTAAGTAGGTTAAGCCAATTGGTTGTATTTACTATCTTTATCCCCGTTTCTCAGGTTTGTTCCCATTCTAGTAGCCATCTTCATCGAGAAATATTTTTCATCAATATCCCTGTCCCCCTTAGGGGATCAATGATCTTCACGAGGATTCAGAGAATTTCTGCCCTAATGATTCATCATAAAAATTACATCAAGTAACTGAAAATATAAATACAACAGATAATCAACAACAAAAACATACCCAATCTCGCCAGAGCATAGTATGAAGGAGAAGAGACTGCTTTCAAAATACTATCGGTCCGTGTACATTTCCATAAAGGTGAAGCATAAGGAAGGAGAATGAAAACAAGGCCAAATCAAAAATCAACCCAGACATAAGATGGAGAAACATCATACAAGCCATCAACATCAGAGACGAGAAGAAAAGGAACAAAAACAAACAAAGAGCAAAAGAATATGCATAAGAGAAAACATATCAACGAACTAGAGAAAAAAACATAAACACAAGGAAAAACGAGCGAAAAACGTAAACAAGCAAACATATAAGCACATTAAAACATCATAAAGCAAGCATTCACACAAACGAGCATAAGCTACAAGAGGACGCATAAACATCATAAAGCAATTATACACCCACATGAAAAAGAAAAGAATGATCACATAATAAAACCACGACTAAAACAAACACAACAAAGCAAGCAAGCACATAAAAAGCAAATGGGTGTAAAGACAAAAACTAAAAACGACACTAAAAATAAAGATATGAAAGTCTAAACACCAAGGTAAATAACTACCTAAGAGAACCTACGGGAAGCTATATCAAAGGGCAAAGCAAACGAGGAGAAAACGGACTCCTAAACTCATAAAAGAAGACTAACCTAAGCGAGAACTCTGGGGAGCAATACCTAAGGGAAAATCAAAAGAGGGGAAAGGGTACTCGTATATGTATAAAGGAAAACTAACCTAAGCGATAATTGTGCGGAGAAATACCAAGGGCAAAGCAAAAGGAAAAAGAGTCTAAAATCCTAAAGGAAAAGCCATCTAAGAGAAAGCTATGATGAGCTATATCTAAGGGCAAAGCAAAATGGGAAAAGGGGGCTCCTATATACTTAAAGGAAATCTAGCTATGGTATAAAAGAACCTAAAACACGTAGAGGAAAATGTCAAGATATGCGATCGTTTAGCCATCGAAAATGGGTGAGCCTATCGGGGGCACACACTCAATACGGAGAACACACTTTAATTATAGGTTTATTTTTTATAATTAAAATTTTAAAAAAGACTTCACTTATTTGTTTAATTAATGGTTGGTAAATTAATTAGGTGCTTAATTAATTTATCGTGAGCGCGTTTAATTAATTTGAGGGACTAAAGATCGATTCTAGGAAACCCTAGGGTGGTATAGTCGGCCGAATACCCTATAAGGGTTCTAAAAGGATTTTTTTGTTTAATAATTAAGCTAAATCTTTTCCTTAATTGTGTTTTCTTGGAGTAGGGACCAAGTAATTTGAGGAGGTGAAGAAACTATATAAACACATCCCGACACCACACAAAAATTGTCTCTCCCCTCTCTTTTTGGTTTAAACGATCGACGAAGCAAAAAAACACCCCTCAAACCCTAAAATCACCTAAAGTGTAAACTTTTGCAAGATCGACTACCTTTGGTACTCCCTTGTGAAGTTTCTAAGCCTTATACTAAATCATTGATCCCCATGTCAAGGTTTTAGCTTAGTTCTTGCTTCCCTTTGTGATTCGACACATCTTAAACCCTATTTAGGGTTTCGGGTGATTTTTCCCAAGAATATTGTAACGTCTATAAACCGACCCTTACGCAATCCCAATTAAGGTTTTGGATCTAGGATTTCTAGTTACAAGATTATTACACAATTTTGTTTGAAGTGAAGTTACTAATAGCATCGTAGTGATTATTCGTTTGACATGTCGTATGAGCAAACGATAGAGACGATTATTTAATCGTTAAGTTCAAGATCAAGATCAAGACTCACTAATTGATTTATTCAATTAATTCAAGGTTGGTTTTAAATTGTTTTTATTAATTATGTTTGTCATACTAGATCCATTCTGATGTGTACGAGTCAATTCGTATGGCATTATGGGTTACACACAGAGGCAGACTCAGGAATTTTAATAGGGTGTTGCACAATTTCATTTTTTATTATTAGTGGTAAAGTTTGCTCACGTTAGGTAAAAATAGGTGTTGCACGTGTCGCGAAAAGACCTATTTTATAACATAATTACCTTTCGTAAACTAAAATTGGGTGTAGTCTGTGCCACACCTGGCTCCTATGTAGGTCCACCCCTGGTTACACATAGAATGAACACGCTAGATCCGCTTAAAACCTATTTACTTATGTTTCTATGGCAATAACATACATTCTTGCCATAAAGTTCTAATCTTGATCTATATCTACAAAAATAGGGTAGGTTTAAAACTGAATCGGTTAATAACATATTATTGATTATTTGTTTATCCGGCTAAAAGACCTACGCAATCAAGTTCTTTGATGGATGTGGATGCCCTGGGTTATTAAGGGGGGGTGGTCTTTTAGTTCTTCAATTGGGGAAGACTCAATTTGAGATCTCGGATCTTATATGTTACTGCTTTCATATAGAGTATGTCTTCACCTCTACCCCTTTTATGTTTGTTTTTATGTGCTTATTTGTTTTCCATTATGAATTGCAAAACCTAATAATACAAGATTCTATGAATCATAAAAACGAATCTCTACTTATATCGATACTAGCTTTAAAAGTATGTCACATTAATTACACTTATTTTCCTTGTGAATCGGCTATGTATTATTTGTTAAAACTTATTTTTTTGAACAAAAATTAATATTGACATAAGTTATATGAAACTTGTTTTTATTATAAACTAATTGTTTTGTGAAATCATATTGTCACTCGAGTTGGGCTTACATACCGTAATGATGGTTTATAAACTATCTTCCCAACGACATGATTTGAAAAATTGATTATTTTATAATACTTAAAATTACAACACCGTTTTATGCTTTACTAATGATGGATCTTGGTACTACACTACGTATTTTAGTCAAGCTCTATAGGGTTTGAATGATCTTTAATGCTTTCCCATGTCACATACATGTTTCGGAATCTATGTGATAATTATCACAAGCACTTGCGCCTTCAGGTACATGAAGAGTAGGATATAGGGTCTGATCATTCTTTAATCTTTTCCCGCGGTAAACATGTCTAAAACTAAAGTTAATAAAAGGTTTTCTTAACTTGTGCTAAAAAGATGATTTCATGCATCTTTTTACACGATTTTGACATTTTTTCTAAAAACTTATGTGATACCTAATTGAATTTTTAAGTCTATGTCATCCAATTAAAATCACTTGTTGTTGGTTTTCATCAACTGGTCAGACCTAGGGTGAATTCTATACCCCAAGCGATTTCTGTCATAGGTCAGATATATGCCAATTATTGCATGCTTTACATTGGTACGACGTAAGTCGAATTCCCTGTCAAATTCGGAACCCTAGGCATAAGATGAGATGAAACATACTCATGACTTTATTACATGTAGAACAAGCTTGATTGAGATGTTCAGTGGTACTCGAAAGAGCTATGAGAACATCCCATTCAAACATTGTACAACCATGAACTTCATGAATCATCTCATAATTCTAAGAGTTGCACTTGTAATGCAATTAAGGCTCGACGCTTCGCTTACCTCTTGCCCTACTTATTATTAGTTGGTCAGATCTCTAATATTAAGTGGGGGTGCAAGCAAGGATATTAGTCTCATAATGATTAATTGGGTAGTTAATTCTTTTGAGAATGCAATTATCGAAAATACTAATCGTTTAAACTTTTATTTTGTATATGAATAATTCTACCTCTTTCTTAAACAGTTCGGTTGTTAAGTTATTCCTTGAGAAAATGAAGTTGACTGAAAGCAACTTCGTCGATTGGTACCGTGCTCTTCGGATCACGCTCGAAGCAAATGATTTGTTCAAATACCTTGAGCAGTCTATTCCTGATCTCCTGTTTCTCCCTCTTGGCCACCAAGGACCTGAACCAAACCCATAGGATCACACCCTTTTGGGTTAAACGGTCCAAGGTAATTGTTGGCCTTATGCTTTTGACTATGCCCTCTGAACTTCAGAGAAATCTAGAGGGCCATGGCGTGTGGTCTATGCTGGAGGAGTTGAAGACCATGTTCTACCAACAAGCAAATCAGGAACTCCTTGATGTTGCACGTGCCTTTCACGCGTGTAAACATGAGGATGGACAATCTGTAATCTGCTACGTCTTAAAGATGAAGGGCTACATAGAAAATTTGGAACGTCTCGGTCACCCCGTATCACTTAAACTTGTTGTCAGCCTAATTTTGGTCTTATTGAGCAAGGATTATGATAGGTTCGTGCAAGATTATAATATGCATTAGTTGGGGAAGACAATACCTGAGTTTCATGTCATGCTCAAGTTACATGAGAAGACGCTACCAAAGAAGGCTACACCTGCTACTACAAATACCGTCAATGCTATTAGGGCAGGAAGGATCTAAAAGCCTAATAACGCTAAACCGTCTAATGTTGCGAAGGGTAAGAATCAAGGCAAAGGGAAGAAAGTAGCAAACTTTACTCCTAGATCTAAGATTCCCCCTCCACCAAAGAGAGAGAACCATGCTAAGGACGCCACTTGTCACCAATGCGATGATATTGGTCATTAGAAGAGAAACTATCTAGAGTATCTCGCTGAGTTGTGGAAAAAGAAGAAGTTGTCTCAAGGAGCTAGCACTTCAGGTATCTTCACTATATAACTTTTTACTTTTTCTAATAGATCTTGGGTTTATGACACTGGTTATGGTACTCAGGGACTAAGGATAAGTAGGAAGCTGAAGCCATGAGCTTTGAACCTGTACGTGGCAATGGTCATCGTGCAGCTGTCGAATCCATTGGAGTTTTTTTAATTATTTCTCTCTAGTGGACTAGTCGTTATTTTAAATCATTGTCATTATGAACCTTCTATTTCTAGAGGGATTGTTTCAGTTTTCCGTTTGTATGATGATGGTTTTGTTAACCATTTTGAGAATAATGCAAGTATTCAGTTTCTAAAGATAATTTGTTTTATTTTAGTGTTATTCCTCGTGAAGGTATATTTGAAATTGATATGTGTGATTCTGATGCAAACAATAGTTCTATTTATGTTGTGAGTAACAAAAGGGCCAAATCTAGTTTAGACTCTATATTGTTATGGCATTGTCGCTTTGGCCACATAAGCAAAAAACGTATTAAGCAATTACAAACTGATGCATTTCTTAATTCAAACGATGATGATTCCTTTGACAAATGTGTTTCTTGTTTATCTGGAAAGATGGCACGTAAACCTTATTCACATCAAGTGGAGAGGGCCAAAGATCTGCTTGGACTTATACACACCGATGTATGCGACCCATTCAGAACCGTGTCAAGATAAGGTGCAAGTTACTTCGTCACTTTCACTGATGACTTTAGTCGTTATGGTTATGTTTACTTGCTAAAGCATAAACATGAAGTGTTTGAAACATTTAAAGTGTTTAAAAAGGAAGTCGAAAATCAAATCGGTAAAACCATAAAATCACTACGTTTTGATCATGGAGGTGAATTTATGAGTTATGAGTTTTTCGATAATCTTAAGGAGCATGAGATTATTGCCCATAGAACTCCTCCATATACACCAAAACATAATGGTGTGTCTGAGAGGAGAGAAAAAACCCTACTGGATATGGTTCGCTCTATGATGGCACAAACAACTCTTCAAAAGTCCTTTTGGGATTATGCTCTTTAGTATGTTGCACACATTCTCAATATGGTTCCAATTAAGAAGGTTGAAAAGACTCCATACGAAGTATGGCATGGGCAAGCCCATAAGCCATCTTACTTAAAGGTCTGCGGATGTGAGTCTCTTGTTAAGTGTGATACACTTAATAAACCTCACAAACTTGAACCCAGATTTGTTAAGTGTATCTTTGTAGGATAACCAAAGGGAATGATGGGTTACTCCTTCTATTGCCCACCCGAGAACAAAGTTATGGTTGCTCGTAATGCTGAATTCCTAATCTTATTGTGACACCCTAGGCAAATCCCACATCGGCTGTGACCAGGAGAGATCCATGGTTCATAAGATAACAATCGCCTTCTCATGATACAACACGTTTTGTGGTCTACTGCACGTAGGGTTCTTAGGAACTGGTAGTTAAGCGTGCTCATGTCAGAGTAGTACTAGCTTGGGTAACCTGGCGGGAAGTACTCACACGAGGGCCACAAAGAAAAGTCGTGAGCCTGTGGGCAAAGCGGACAATATTATGGTCTGAGTAGGCGGGATGTTACACTTATGAATCAAGAAGCAAGTGGGACATTAGAAGATCTTGAAGTAATCCAAGATGAAGATATACATCCTTCTAAAAACACTAGCGATCATGAAGAGGGCAATCAAGAAATTGATGAACCTCAAAGTGATATTGCTCCCATTCGTAAGTCTACAAGGACTAGGCGTGCTCCTGACCGATGTATTTATACATTGACGTTGAAGAACATGAGTTAGGGGATCATAATGAACCTACTAACTACAAAGTTGCATTAGCTGATCCTCAAATTGAAAAATGGCTAGATGCTATAAATGTGGAGATGCAATCTATGAAATATAATGATATCTGGATCTTAGTTGACCTTCCTCCTATCGTTAAAACTGTTAGCGGCAAGTGGTTATACAAGAAGAAGACCGGCATGGATGGAAATGTACACAACTTTAAAGATTGATATGTAGTGAGGGGCTTCACTCAAACCTATAGGGTTGATTATAAAGAAACCTTATCTCCGGTTGCAGATATCAAACCTGAAAGGATTCTCTTAGCCATAGTCGTGTTCTATGACTATGAGATTTGGCAAATGGATGTTAAAGTCGCTTTCCTCAATGGACGACTTTGCAAAGAAGTCTATATGAAGCAACCTGAAGGTTTTGTCAATCCTAAATATCGAAACCGAGTATGCAAGCTTCAAAGATCCATTTATGGACTTAAGCAAGCATCAAGGGAATGGAATAAGAGATTGATGATGAAATCAAGAATTTCGGTTTCATTCAAAATTCCGATGAGCTAGGTGTATATATCAAAGCTAGTGGGAGTAATGTAGTTTTCCTAATCTTATATGTCGATGACATTCTACACGTGCGGAAAGACATTCAAATGTTGCGAAATATAAAAGGAAAGTTTTTTGCTATGAAAGATTTAAGAGATGTTGCATATATTCTTGGAATCAAGATCTACCGAGATAGATCAAGACGGTTTTATGTCAAAGTGCTTACATAGAAAAGATTTTGAAGAAGTATAACATGGAAAATTCTAAACGTGGATTGATTCCCATGCAATCTGAACCAAAATTATGTAAGTCTCAAGGTGCCTTTACCCCTTCTGAGGTAAAACGCATACAGAGTTCCTTATTCTTCGGCAGTAGGACCAGTCATGTATGCTGTTAGATGTACTAGACCAAACGTTGCGTTCTCACAAAACATGATAAGATGATATCAGCAAAATCCTGGTGATCCACACTGGACTGCTGCTAAGAACATTCTGAGGTATCTTAGGAATACCAAATATGTTTCTTGTTTATGGAGGAGATATGAAATGAGAGCTCAGAGTTTCTTGCTACACTGACGCTGGATATCTAACAGACATTGATGAAACGAAGTCTCAAACTGGATATATTTTCATACTTAATGGAGGTGTTGTTAGTGGTAAAAGCGCGAAGCAGATTATCCATGCCATATCATCTATAGAGGCTGCTTCGGAGGCTACTATGGTAGTAGTTTGGATTAGGAAGTTTATTTCTGGGCTTGGTGTTGTTTCCACAAATAATGAACCTATGAAGATGTATTGTGACAATACTGGAGCCATTACTATAGCTAATGAACCAGGAATCACTAAAGGTGCAAAACATTATCGTGCTAAAGTTCACTACCTCCGAGAAGTGATTGAACTAGGTGATATTACACTAGACAAAGTTCACACAGAGGACAACTTAGCTGACCCCTTTACGAAGGCTTTAGATCTTAAAAAGCATTCAATGCTTACAACGAATATTGGATTGCTTCCAACTAATAGTCTCATGTAAATCCGTGTTGTTAGTATTTGGATAATTTGGGATTGTAAGACAATTATTATTTTTTGATGAATAAAGATACTTGATGTTTATTTTCATTCATTTAATTATTGTTTTCCTATATTTGTATGTTTAATCCTTGAATATTTGATTTTTCTAAACATGTCCATTGTCGGTTAGCAATATGAGAATATTGTCTACATTAAGACAAATATGAGTGTTGGTTATATTCTTTGAATATAATGGACGGTTCCCACCAAACTTATATGTTAATCATAAGAACCCTAATTGTTGAAGTTCCTCTTATGCCCTTGAGAGATGCCTTTAAGATTCAGATATTCATTTGATTTTGAACTTGAAATGGTGATCTCGTGACTTTCTGATGCAATGCCAG
Organism: Glebionis coronaria; assembly: GCA_025667525.1. Taxonomy (NCBI): domain Eukaryota; kingdom Viridiplantae; phylum Streptophyta; class Magnoliopsida; order Asterales; family Asteraceae; genus Glebionis; species Glebionis coronaria. The sequence goes on from CM046879.1 coordinate 180,409,642, forward strand.
TGTACCAAAGTGATCTCCATCCTTGAAAAGTTTGTGGGGGTCAAGCAATTCACCACAACCATCGTCATCTTGTCTTTTTCTAAACTGTGGGGCAGGGGAGGTTCATAGTGGTCACATAGGTGAAGTGTGGGGTATTTTTAGGGTGAGGTTATCTACACAAAACATGTAATTAGTGATCTGCTAATTATCAAATCATACCCCGTTTGATTTGAGGTGGATTCGAAAATTAGGGTTTATAAGAAAAATAGGGATTTTGATCTGTTTTGGGTTTAAGATAGGTGTTAGGCGCCAATATTATTTAAATAATACTAATTTAAAAGTTAATATATTTAACTAATATTGGGTTAGTGGTTGGGTTGGGTTGGGTTGTGGTATTTGGGTGGGCTTTTGTCGGCCTTTTCGGGTGTTTTAGTGGGTATGGTTGTGTTTGGTACAACTTTCATCCCTTATCTTTGCAGAATTTGTCAATTCCTTCCCAATCTTCAAAACAACTTATTAGGGTAGTTTTCTTTGTATAATACTTTGATGTATTTGCAATTTTGGCCCTTTGTACTTTTCAAACTTAGAATAAGGGCTCAAAATGTAATATCATGGATCTTCAAAGACCAATAGTGACAAATCTTGAAACTTTAAAGACCAATTTATATTTTAGAGATTTACAAGGGCTTAAAGTGACAAGTATTCAAAGTAGAGGGACCAATCTTGTAAATATTCAAATTTCAAGGACTTGTCTTGGAAAACCAATGTGCGGGTCTGGTCTTTGTGCGGCTTCGTTTCCCGTGTTAGTTTTTGCTCGTTTCTTTGTGATCTTTTGGTCTTTTCATGATATCCGTACCTAAATAACTCAATGAACAAACACAATGGTTTTGCAAGGTATTTATGATATATTTCTGTATTTTAAGCCCGTTTATGGCAATGAGACCATGTATAATTGAGGTCTCATCAACTGACCGAAAATTTTTAGGTTGTTTTTGTTGAAAAATGGTTTGATCTTCGATAATTACAAAATGTCTGGTTATAAAACAGGAGTGTAAATCCCCGTCAACGGTGCCAAAAACTTGATGTTCGTTTTCGCGAGTCTTAAATTTATAACACGGATTGACCAAACAAGGGACTAGAACACAAACACGGTCAAAGTGCCCTTTCGTTTTTAATATAGCTTTGTAGTGGTAAGTCAGGATCGTTCGCAAGGACTTAGTTTCGTTTTGATAATCAAAATAATAATCGAAGATAAAAATGACTGAAGTAATAATATGATGACAAATATGACTAAATGGGATATTTCATATAATTTCATGATGATGATAGTAATGATCAAGATATGATGAGGTAGGTAAAAAGTAATTAACCTTTTTTGTCAAATTGGCGTTTTCACAATTCACTTGGTTTGATACAAGACTTATGTCTATTAAGCGACTAAGCTTAAACAAGTTTCCAACGAGTTCAATATTTTATGAAAAATATCTAAGCGGATCTCTCCATCCATAGATTCAAAAACCATAGACAAGTTCTTTAAAAACTTATTATAACAACTTGACCCTCTCGGACATCAAGCTATCGTAACAAATCTATTTTGATAAAATAATAGAACTAAGTGGCAACGTGGTTCTACGACATTAGCTTAAAATCGGTTTATAAAGGATCATACCATAGCATCATCACTAGTTATAATCACGTACCCATATAGTCACAAATAATTTAGCCTAACATAGTAATCAAAGTAACAAATGGAAAAGAGTAAAAGAAAATAATACTAAGATTATATGGAATGACGAGTACATAAGTGGCACGATTGTATCGACTTTCCACGAACCAAAGAGTAAGATACTTTTGTTACAATTATTTCCTAAAAGTGGAAATATACTGAAAGTGTACTAAGGTGGCTAAAACACTCATAATATAAAGTATTACTTGAGAGTGAGATATCTGTAATGAGAAGAGAATTCCTTTATTTATAGTGATGTTTGGAGGTCGATGTGTGCCACACTTTCCTAAATGTGCGCCACACATTGGAAGTGGCATTTATGCGCCGCACTTGCGAACAAGTGCGCCGCACTTTCGTGCGTCCAGAATGTTCTTTTGGCTTAATTCTTCTTTATTGCAACTAAGGACTTCATTTTTATTTCTTTCACTTTGGGTCTTCAATCTTTCAACCTGTATATAAAACGCAATGTTTTAAGTATAGAAAGTTCTTTATACACATACAAAATGAGATAACAGCAATGGTTTAAATTTGTATAATTTGAGTGTTATCAGTTCCCCCCAACAGCTCAAACCAAAAATCGATAAACTTCCCTCACAAAAATACAAAAAGAGAAGCATCCCCCTAGGGACGGTTCTTTATAGGGGGACGGTTCCTTAGCGATATCAAACCGTCCCTAGGTATAAGGAACCATACCCTAGAGTGCGCTCCTCCTGGTGTGCCTATAAATACTAGATCATCTCATATCCTGAATAACCTTTTTGGGCATCCTTTTTTCAGTTTTTTAAAACCAAATTAATCCTTATTTCTTCCTTGAACATATACTTGTTTGGTTATGTTTGAACAAGTGGTCCCTTTCTTCACCTCTTCTTACCTCAAGTCCAAAGAGAAGAACACCCACATACTTGTAGAGTATTAGAAGGTTATAGTCAAGATATAATCTTTGTGACGACCTTGTTTATTCATTAATAGTTTTGTAGTATAATGATGTAGATCCAAGTATCAGAATTGCTTGGATGTGTTGTATGGGTGTTTGATTAAAGGGTTGGTGATGTAAGTGTTGTATGAATTATAATATTTGGTACAACAATGGTAAAAGTATAAGATATACTTAATACACACACACACACAACTTAAGCAATGAAGGATCAAAGCTTTGAGACACTTCTTGGTGATGATCTTCAAGAGTAGATATCTATATCATAAGAGATTTGAGTTAGATAAGTGTAGGTCCATAGTTTCTTAGGATTAAGCAATGTTATGATTTATCTAATGAATGGAATGAAAAGGAAGAACTAGAGAGAGAAATGTAGAGAGAGAAAAGAGAGAGAATGGAAGAAAGATGGAATGTGTGAAATATCAAAGTGTTTAAACCCCTTCTAACATGCTAGGAGGGGGTTTATATAGCCACCCTACATGTGGGCTTTGGTGGGCTATATGTTTATACATTGGATCACGAGCCCAATACTTGAATCTATCTTTAGCGTGACCGATCCTTTCTAAATACGTAAAAACGTATTTCCAACAATCTCCCCCTAAGGGAGGTCACTCCAAGTTACAATGTCCTAAATAGTCTATAGCTCGTGATCTATGCTAACAATGATGTGACCGAGACTTTCTTTGGAAAAAACGTATTTCCAACAATCTCCCCCTAAGGGAGGTCACACCATTTTACAAAATCTTAAACCTAGCATACTATGCTTGAGTCTTCGATCTTGTTCTTGTGAATATGTAGATGAGATCTTTGACTTTAGTCTTGAGCATGTTCCCTTGCCTTGAACTTGTGCATTCATCACTTGTGATATTTGCCTCCTCGTGACTTCATGTTCCACATACTTATACTTTTATAAATTCTTGAAAGCTTCAAAGTTTGATACAACGGAAGACTTGACTTTTAGGCTTTCTTGAATTTCTTGAAGTATTAAGTGTAGAAAGCATAAGCATGTGTTGACGACTTCTTCTGGATTGTACACCGCAATGCCACCTTCTTGTTACGCTGCATGAGACAGTTAGCAACAAAACATATACACGGATGAAATGGCCTTGAACATTTCATTCTAATTCGGTAGCATTTTACCGTCGGTCGGTGAAGACCGTTGGACGATATTAAATATCGTACTTGTGGCAGGTAGTTTCAATTAAGAACCTCCTTGACAAGATTTCGTGGGTAAATCCGTTCTCTTTATTCGATCGTCCAAAGCTGACTGCGAACATAAAGAGTGAATCATTTGGATAATAATATCCGCATGATTTGAAGCCGTCAATTCATGTTCTTGGTTAAAGTGAAATTCAATTAAGAACCGCACCATCGTTGCTTTCCAGTTGTCACGAGCTTGATTCGTATAAAATCTTGCAAGTTACCTACCAAGTGCTGTTTGAGGTTAACACTAGAAGGATTTTCACTCATCACTGTGAACACTGAGGTATCACTCTGAGTGTTCTGGCAAGATTACTAAGATGTTGCGTAGAGGCCTGGAATGTGTTTAAATTCATTTAAGAATTAAACCACTGTTGCTTTCCAGTTATCATAAGTTTGATTCATAAAGAATCGCACAAGTCACCTACCATGAGCTTTTTGATATTCGCTAAAGAAGGATTTCCATCTTCATTGTAAATACTTTCGTATTACTCAGATGTTCAGGCAAGATCATGAAGATTTTGCGTAGGACTCTTAAGATCTTTCTTACTTTTCACAGTGTGTGAAGAAGCAAGGAATTATGAAAGTGTGTCCTAATGAGATATTTTATGATCTCAAATGGCTCTAGACTCAATCGTGCATTTTAGATTTTAGTGATCGGAGGCTGGAGAGGAGTGCCACCATTTCAATACCAATTTATTCGGAGTGAATAAATCAATAGACAATGCGTTGTCTCCGTGTGATTAAAACAAATATCTTTTAAAAGATATCTGAGTTAGCTAGGATGGGTTGTGCATTGCATCACTGGGTCCATGATGTCTATCTTCAATATCGAGCATCATTAAAAATGATCTCAATAGCATATGTGTTGACCCGGTTTCTGCCTAAGTTGTAAGGAGGGCTTCTTTTTTTCACCATTTATCTGTACAAGTCTTTTTCATTCTTCAACCCCTTCAATGCTTACCAATACGTCATAACTAGCACCTTGTTGTGATTGTTCCAGTGCTAACTTAAGTACTTGGTCGGCATTCAGCTACATTCACAATCTTTCTCCATCTTTCCTAAGGACTACTATTTCTAGGTATGGAATGTCCTTGGGAAGATTCCTCCGGTTTTAGAAGAATCATTGGACTTAACCTATCCTACCATCCTTATGTCACCACAATCGTCACAGTCGTGAATAGAGATGTTGTGGGTAAGTATATGTCACCATGAAATCCATTTTGATATCTAAATCCATTTTGCTCCCCCTTGACATATGCCACGATATTCGAAAACATTTCGCACATGTCGGGATGAGCCAGCACATTACGTCAAACCATTAAATTGATTGATCTCATAATTAAATCATATTTTCTCCCCCATATTAAAAATATTAAACCAATCGATGTTTTTAATATAAGTTGATTTAATAAAGTTTTAAGAAAATTTGGGAAGAAAAATGCAAATCCAATTATCTTCAAGCTTTACACAAGCTCCCCCTCAAATTAATGAGGGTGTACTTGAAACGTGAATGAAGTACCTTTTAAACACAAGTGTAAGGTACTTATCACATGCAAATATCATATATGATAATGTATTCACAAGATTAGCGATTTATGAGGTTGGACCTGAATGATGGAGAACATCATATAAAAGAAGCACATGGTTCTTGTTCACGAATGTTGGTTGCCTCATCACGTCTGAAGTTATCTCTTGACTCCATGTGTACGATTGATATCGTTGTCTTGACACCAACATGTGAACTTGGCACTTTCGGCATCAAAGATTCCGAATGCTGGACAATTTCTCCCCCTCAATTGTTGACCCGTGTTCTATTGAAAGAGCTGTAGTCGTCGTTTGAGTAGTCGCATCGTCGAGTATGTAGATATCAATTGTAAATTGCTACGGTTTATGGAGATGATAACTTCATAAAAACAAGATTTCTCTTGTTTTTAACAAATAAATGCACTGACACGTACATATATTCGTGTTAGATTGTGTTATTACATAAACACAATCCCTTACATGGTTATAAAGTAAACCATGCCCGAGAAAATTAATTCCCGTTGTTGAGTCAAAGCTTTCCGGTGAAATGCTTGACTTGAGTATGAAAAACGGGTTACTATCTGAAATAATAGCAAACCATTTTGAGCATGTTTTAAAACATTTGAAATTCTGCTCGAACTTTATTTACAACCCCGTGTCATTATTGAATGACATTTCTAGTATCGTAAATATTATCGATTCCAGAAGACATGCTCTTTTTATCAAAAAAACATTTTTTTGAACACACAATTTTGAAAGATTTAGAAAAACCTTTTGAGAAATTCTCGAAAAATTGTGTTCAATGTTTTGAAAACCAATTACTTGAGCTTAAGATGTTGAATATCTTACAAAACGAGCTCAAGTCCGAGAAGTTGTAAACTTCCCGTTGTGAGGATAAGTTTATCATCGGCGATAAACTTTCCTTTTACCTGAAGAACGAGTCCTAAGTTGACATTTACTTAGAAGTCGTTTTCATGAGCTTGAAAACTTTTGAATGTTTTAACGTAAAGCTCATGACCGAGAAAGGTGAATTTCTCGTTAGGAGGAAAAGTTCTCTTATTTAAAAGATACACATTCCTTGATGAGCTTAAAACCTGGAATGTTTTACTACAAGCTCATGACCGGGAAAAATTAATTTCCCGTTACGAGGATAAGTTATCATTAAAGATAAGGTTTCCTATAATTAAAGTCCGAGTTACAGTCTGATATTTAACTGTAAGTCATTGTGCATGAGCTTAAAAACTTCGAATGTTTTTATTATTAGCTCATGCCCGAGAAAAATTAATTTCTCCTTGTAAGGATAAGTTTATCATCGGCGATAAACTTTCCTTTTAATTGAAGAACGAGTTCTAAGTTGACATTTACTTAGAAGTCGTTTTCATGAGCTTGAAAAACTTTCAATGTTTTAACGTAAAGCTCATGACCGAGAAAGATGAATTTCTCGTTAAGAAAAAAAGTTCTCTTATTTAAAAGATACACTTTTCTTTATGAGCTTAAAACTTGGAATGTTTTAATACAAGTGTTAGCCTCAAAATATTGAGTCAGACAAGCATGATCGGTCATAGGTTTATTATGTATCGTATTTTAGAACGTTGTAATAGGTAGTACATTAGTCGTGTATTACGGGCTTAACTTTAAGCTAAGATTCATTCATAAGTAACCAAAGCCCAAAAAGGAAAGCCCGACCCATGTAGTATAGTCCATACAAGCCCACATGTAGGGGGACTATAAATACCCTTCCTAGCATGTTAGGAAGGGTGTTGGTTCATTTTATTCTCACTTCTCTTAATCTAATATCACCTAGTTTCTCCAACCATTCTCTCTACTTTCTCTCACTACTTTCTCTCTCTAGAATTTATCTTCTTCATCTATTTCCTTTCTTTAATTTGTGTTCTATTATCCAAATATAAGGGACAACAATTGGTATCAATCGCCATGGGGTAGTTTTGCGATTGGTTGTTGTGTTTTCATTTGATTCGTTTGATTTAATCCTTCTTTCATCTACGAATTCAAGATTTTTTTGTGTTTTTTAGTGTTCTTCAATTCGTATACCTTCTTTACTGTTGTTTCGTGATTTGGGTATCTTGGTTTTCGAGTAAAACACAAATTTTTTGGCTCAAAAGTTAAGAATTATCTTGGTTCAACTTTGCGAAATTCACTGCCATTGTTTCCATCGGAAAAGTACAAGTAAGTACGTTCAATCGCAATAACCAAGGGTTTTACTTTGCGATCACAAGTATTCAGATACTTATTCCGACGATTTATTCCGATCGCTCATTGCGATCGCGGATTGCGACGGTTTTCAAGGTTTGTTGAAAAGTTACTCTGTCCAAATTTTATTGGCCATATTCTGATAGAAGGGTATTGCGACAAGAACATTGTGATAGAAGGGTCATTGCGACAGGAAAATTGCGATAGGAGGGTCACATTCCGATAAAATATTCCGATAGGTTATTCTGACAGATCATTCCGACAGCATTCCGATAGCCTACATTCCGACAGCCTACATTCCGACAGCCTACATTCCGACAGCCAACATTCCGATGGACATTACGATGGCACATTCCGATGGACATTCCGATGACATGTTTAGCTAAATTTTGTTCGAGTATTTTTTAGACTTAGCCACCATCTAGACTAGTTTCGGAATATCGTTTACACGAAGATTAAAAAAAAGAGTTAAAATTTTTCCGTCAAGTAAATTCAAATTTTTTCCACACTAGTTTTAGGACATTTCTAGCTCGATTTCAAAATTTGCCGATTACAAAATTTTTTGGTCTACCGTTTTGTCGGACTGGGGAATTTATTGTCGGACTGAAGAAAAATTATAATTTTCGGAATTTTAACCACTACAACGATCACAACAAATCTACTTAAGATCCATATTCACTTCATCATTTCAGAGAATATTGAGATGGATTCTACTACCGAATATCGTGTGACGAACAACAACATAATGGTGGCGGGTAACAAAGAAAGACCACCAATGCTTGTGTCGGGTCGATATGATCAATGGCAATCCCGTTTTCTACGTTATCTTGACACAAAACCTAACGGTGATTCTTTAAGGCAATGTATTTTGGAAGGACCCTATAAACTCTCAAGGATTCAAGTTCCTAGAGTACCAGCCACAGACACTACTGAAGAACAACCGGCTTATGAACGTGATGAAAAGAGGAACGACCTCACACCAGATAACCGTGCTTGGTTTGATGCAGAGAAGGAAGCAATATACTTAATTATCAGTAGAATTGGCGATGATATTTATTCCACGGTTGATGCAGGCCCTACTGCTCAAGAAATGTGGACGGCTATTGAAAGATTGCAACAAGGTGAATCACTTAACAAACAAGAGGTGAAAACTAAGATGTTTTGGAACTTTGGCAAGTTTACATCAAAGGATGGGGAATCAATTGATTCTTATTACTCCCGATTCTACAAGATGATGAATGATATGACCCGAAACAACTTGCAAGTTTCCACCATGCAAGTCAATGTCCAATTTCTACAACAACTTCAACCAGAGTGGACACGGTTTGTCACCTTGGTGAAATAACAACAAATGTTAGACGAAGTTTCATATCACAAGCTCTTTGACATTTTGAAACAATTTCAAAATGAGGCAAATGAACTTCGAGCTGAACGAATTGCAAAGGTTTCCAATCCACTTGCTTTGGTGTCTACCACTCAACATTACCCAGATTATCACTCTCGTACTTTAAAGACCTACTCTACTCAATCATCATCACCATGATCATCCACTGTCTCCAAGTCACATGCTCCAACACGATCCCGAGGCAAAGAAGTTGCAAGAGCACCATCACCCACACCTGAGCAATCATCCAAAGAAGACAGTGATGAAGAAGTAGCTCAAAATGATAGGGAATTCAAGCAACAAATAGCTTTCATTATGAAGCAATATAAGAAAATCTACAAACCCACCAACAACAACCTTCGAACATCTTCAAACCCGAGGAACACCCATGCACAGAGTCCTCCAAGGTATGACACACGAAGACGTGCTGAGAGTCCTCCAAAGTATGATCGACAACCTAAGTATGATAATCAGAGGGTGGCTACTGTTGTTGGAAATAGGGAAACTGTTGGTACTCAAGTTGTGCAACAGAGTGGGATTCAGTGTTTTAACTGCAGAGGTTTTGGGCATTTGGCTAGGGAATGCAGGCAACCAAAGAGGGTCAAAGATTATGGGTATCATAAGGAAAATATGTTGTTGTGCAAGAAAATGGAAGCTGGAATCAAGCTATCAGCTGAGGAAGGAGAAATGCTTGACGATACAGATGATGAACTCTCCGACCAAGAACTCGAGGTACATTATTCATACATAACAAAGATTCATGAGGTCCTTAACGTCACTGAAGATGACAATGGTCCTATCTTTGATACCGAGCCAATTGATAAGGTACAAGATGATGTTGAATATAATGTGTTTGGTGATACACATGAGCATAGTGATCTACCAACAACAAAAACTGACACATGTATGATGGAAACGGTTGATAGCAATACCACACCCAATTCATCAGACATGTGCAATAATGAGTTTGAGGATGATCAACATGCAAATGAGTATGATGACGAGGAGCGTGTCACGCTTGCTAATTTAATTGCTAGTTTACAAAAAGATGTCAATGAAAATAGAAAGAGTCAAAAGCAATTAAAGAAGGCAAACGCAGCGCTCACTCAAAACTTTGAAGAATGCAAAGCCGCTCTTATAAAATCTAGTGAGACTATGATAGTTATAGGCCTGAGCTTCTTCAAAAGACCAACGAGCTTGAGGGGTACAAAAGTCGTGTCATCAACGTTAAAAAGGACGAGTTTGAAAATAAATACAACGAAGCTCTTGCTTTGTTAACTAAAGAAAAACGTCAATTTAATGTCTTATTAAGTGATGAACGTCAAAAAACGTACCTTGCCATAACAAAAGTTAAGGAACTTGAACAGAGGCTTTCTATGAACACCACCGATTCTACTAAAATTCTTGACGAAAAGAAATAAGAGGTTGAAATAATAAAACAAGATTTCAAAAATAGACAAAGCAAAGATACTGAAAAAGTAAAGGATCTCGAAGAACAAGTTGATTTTTTGAAAAAAGTTGTTTATAAAATTCATGGCTCTATTCAAACTGTTAGAATGATAGCACCTCCGTCGTTTTTCAAGGGTCAACCTAGCTTTGCCACCCCCAAGTACCTCGAAAAAGCTCAAGCTGCTAACCCTCACTTATATCTTGATGAGTCCGAATGGACTGATAATGACTGCTTAGTAGCTAACCTAGATAGTGAAGAGACGTCCCTTTGGGATGAGGAGAGTAGATCACCGATCAATAAAGATTTTGTGAAACCATATAACTATGCTTATGAAAACAGTCTTTATGGTCTTTTCACTCCACAAAAACAGAAGTCTGGTGAGGAATTTTTTTAGAATGCAAACAAAGAAGAATTCAATTGAAGAAAGCGTTTGCCGCTAAGAGGAAAACTAATGTTTTTAAATATATTAACTATTTGCCTCTAAATGCTTCTAAAAGCAAAAGTAGAAAAACACTTGGTTTTCTTAAACACCACATTGAAAATGTTCAATCAATTATCGAAAGCGATTGGGAAAAACGTCAAAAGGATAAGTGGAAAACCGAGATTCCTCATGACATAATTGTGCTTGTGAAAGAACTTCTAATACCAAATACGAAGATAATAAAAGAACATGTTCTTGAGTTTGAAAACTTGATTCGGTCTGAAATGTTTGATGATTTGAAATATGTTGAGTCTCTTGAAAAAGAAATTGATGAACTCCAAAATGACAAATCAGATTTTTCAAACGAATATGATCTACTCTTAGAAGAATGTCTCTCCAAAGATATTTTGTGTGTTACTCTTCAATCTTGTGCTGATATCGACGAATATTCTGATGTTGCATGCAAATATCTTGATAAAATCAAAGAATGTGAGCGTCTTGAACTTGAGCTTTCGAAACGTAAAGAAAATATTGATAAAAAGGCTTTTGAGTCACTTCAATACAAAACTGACTTCCTTTAAAACATTGTCATTCTCTTGAACTTGCTTTGCAAAAAGACGTTGGTAGTTTTCCACATGATAATAACTTGCAAGAAAAACTTTCCAAAACATTTCGAGAAATGAATGAACAGAATTTGGAAATTAAAGGGTTGAAAGCTCAGTTACAAGACAAAGAAATAGCGATAGCAGAGTTGAAGAAACTCGTTGCTAAGATGGGTGGGAAAATTGTGGAACCTAGTGTTAAGAAACCTGTTATGAGACAACCCAATGCGCAAAAAGTGACTAGACCCTCTGTCTTGGGAAAACCATCTGTTTTGTCTAATTCTGCATTTGCAAAACCTGTGTTTGCCCCCAAGACGGATGGGAAGGATAGGTTACCACAAACCACTCCTAAAACACATATTCGATCACAAAGCATTAAGAACACAAATGTGGTTAAACCAGGGATGTATAGATTGGCCACTACACCTACACACAACAAAGAAAGTCAATCACCTCAGACTTCTAGAAACACTAATAGACGTGTGTCTTTACTACAGGAGTAGTCCCTAGTGATAGTGTTAGCCGGCCTCAGCTTAAGAGCACTCACATGAATGAAAAGGTTTGGCAAAACAAAAGTCAAGGGAAGATGAAGACAGTAGAAGACCACCATAGGATTTTTAATGTTTCTAAGAATAAAACGTCTGTAAGCGCGTGTAATGATGATTTGAATGATTCGACTTTGAATGCTTTGAATGTTAAGTTTGTTTGTGTGAAATGTGGAAAGTGTGCTAATGCTAATCATGCTATGTGTGTTTCGAATAATGTCAAAGGCGTAGATACTAGAACTAAGAAGCAAACTGCGATGCCTATTAGTGCTAGAAAACCCAAACGAAAAGTGAACCATTCTGGTGCAACCCACCCTGAGAAAAGTATTGCATCAGACTCTACCACTAAGAACCCTAGAAGCAGAATTAGGGAATTATATGAGTCTGCTAGCAAGCCTTAGAAATGGTGGTTTACTAATCAATGTCCTCCAGGATATAAATGGATGCCTAAGGTTAGGACAGAAAATGTGACTACGTGCGTTAGTGTGACTCTAAGTGATGAAACTAGGGAAACTAATGAATCGGAAATCACAACTAACATGGAATCCAATTTAGAAAATGCTCCATCGTGTTCTAATTCTTCTGCAGGTGATCGAAATAATTCTCTTCATACAGGACTCCGGATGCACGAAGCACATGACGGGGAATCTCAAGCTTCTAATTAACTTCGTGGAGAAGTTCCTGGGAACGGTCCGATTCGGAAATGATCAATTTGCACCGATCCTAGGATATGGAGACTTGGTTCAGGGGAATATCACTACCAAAAGGGTTTACTACGTCGAAGGGCTCAATCACAATCTTTTCTCGGTTGGTAAATTCTTGATGCGGATTTGGAGGTTGCTTTTAGAAAGAAGACATGTTTTGTTCGTGATTATGCTGGGAATGACTTACTTACCGGAACACGGGGTACTGATCTCTACACTATTTCACTACAAGACTCCACATCTTCAACTCCAATCTGTTTCATGGCTAAAGCTTCAACGACTCAAGCTTGGTTATGGCATCAACGTTTATCTCATCTTAACTTTGATACCATCAACTTGCTTTCCAAGAAAGATATTGTGCGAGGCCTTCCTAACTTGAAATTCATCAAAGATCATCTTTGTGCTTCTTGTGAGCTTTGTAAAGCTAAACGGAGTAGTTTCAAGACAAAGACTACACCAAGCTCTAAAGGACGGTTAGATCTTCTTCATATAGATCTGTGTGGCCCCATGCGTGTTCAAACCATAAATGGGAAGAAATATGTTATGGTAATTGTCGATGACTACTCAAGGTATACATGGACCCTCTTCTTACGGTCCAAGGATGAAACACCTGAGGTTCTCATTAACTTCTTTAAGCTAATACAACGTGGTCTTCAAGCTCAAGTAAAAGTGGTACGGACTGGCATAGGCACATAATTTTTGAATTCAACTCTAAAGAAGTATTTTGAAGCCGAAGGGATTGAACACGAAACATCTATTGCTAGAACACCTGAACAAAACGGTGTTGTTGAAAGACGAAACCGTACTTTAGTTGAGGCTGCTCGAACATTATTATCTGCTTCAAAACTACCATTATTCTTTTGGGCCGAAGCCGTATCAACCGCATGCTACACACAAAACCGATCCTTAATTATCCCTAGACACGAAAAGACACCATATCACATAATTAATGATCGCAAACCTTCACTCAAACACCTTCATGTTTTTGGATGTACGTGTTACATTATTCGAGATGGTGAAAATCTGGACAAGATGAAAGAGAAAGGTGATGCATGCATTTTAGTGGGATATGCAACTCAGTCTAAGGGATACAGAGTGTACAACAAGAGAACAAAATTGATAGTCGAGACTATTCATATCAGATTTGATGAATTGCAAGAAATGGCACTTGAACAAAACAGTTTAAGTCCCGATACACAATGACAAACGACTTCCGTTCACAACCGCACGGAACTCAGAACTCAAGACCACATCAATGAACCGTCAAGTTCAAAGCTGGTTCCTGAACATGTTCCTAGAGCAGATATGACAGTGGACACGACACTTGAAGAGTTGGAAATGTTATATGGACCAATGTTTGATGAATATTTCACGGGGGAGAAACATGTTGTATCAAAGTCTTCCGCTGTCACTCATGATACGAATGATGATACTGATCATCATCTACAAAAGGATACAACGTCATCTACTTCAACACGGGTTGCTGCAGATTTACCTCCTCAGAATATCACTTCAACAATCGATCCTACAACATCCACAACTACTGTCATTGCTCCAGAGAACACAAATCAAGCAGACGGTGCATTATCTGACGATGACGATTTTAACAACCCATTCGGTACACCGGTACACGAAACTGGAGAGTCCTCTACTCGCCATGTTGATCCGTCAAATATGCATACGTTCTACCAACGATATCCTTCAACACATCATTGGACCCGAGATCATCCTTTGGTTCACGTAATTGGAAACCCTTCACAGCCTGTTCGTACAAGACGACAACTAGCAACCGATGGTGATGTTTGTATGTTCGCACTCGCTGTGAGTACAACTGAACTGAAAAACATCAAAGAAGCCATGGCTGATCATGCTTGGATTGAATCGATGACGGATGAACTTCAACAATTTGAAAGACTTAAATTCTGGGAACTTGTTGACAAACCATACGATGTGATTCCATTAAATCTTCGTTGGATCTGGAAAAACAAGATGGATGAAGAAAACACGATCATCAAGAACAAAGCTACGCTAGTGGCTAAGGGGTATGGCCAGAAAGAGGGAATTGATTTTGATGAATCATTTACACCAGTTGCTCGTATGGAAACGGTCATGATTTTCCTTGCTTATGCTGCACATAAGGGATTCACTGTCTATCAAATGGACGTAAAGACAGCATTTCTTAACGGCCCTTTGAAGGAAGAAGTCTATGTCACGCAGCCGGAAGGATTCGTCAATCCTCATTATCCTGACAAGGTGTATCGTTTCCACAAGGAACTATATGAACTCAAGCAAGCTCCAAGGGCATGGTACGACGAGCTCTCAAAATTTCTGGTATCCAAAGGTTTCTCAAAAGGTTCCATTGATCTAACTTTGTTCACTTATAAATATGGGGATGACATTTTGCTTGTGTAGATTTATGTTGATGACATTATTTTCGGGTCTACAAACCCAAAACTTTCAAAATGGTTTGAAAAAGTAATGCACAACAGATTTGAAATGTCTATGATGGGCGAACTAAAATTCTTTCTAGGAATTCAAGTTCACCAATCCCCAAGTGGTATCTTCATTAACCAAGCTAAGTATTGTCAAGAGATAATCAAAAAGCATGGTAAGACATCATGTGACCCCGTTGGGACACCATTATCAACCACATCCCTAGATGCTGATTTGGAGGGATTACCCATAGATCAAACGAGATATCGTTCCATGATCGGGTCCCTCATGTACTTGACAGCAAGCAGACCTGATATTCATCATGCTACATGTTATTGTGCACGATATCAAGCACGACCCACTGAAAAGCACCTCAAGGAGGTTAAACGGATCTTTCGGTACCTTAAGAATACCATTCACATGGGACTCTGGTATACGAGGGAAACCAGTTTCTTTCTAATGGCCTATTCAGATTTTGATCATGCAGGGTGTCTTGATACACGTAAAAGTACTTCTGGTGGTGCACAATTTCTAGGTCAAGACAAGCTTGTGGGATGGTCTTCCAAGAAGCGGGATTGCACATCATTGTCATCAGCCAAAGCGGAGTATGTGTCTCTATCTGCGTGTTGTGCTCAAGTTCTTTGGATGAGAACACAACTCACGGATTATGGCTTTCATTTTGATAAAGTACCTATGTACTGTGACTCAAAGTCCGCCATAGCCATCTCCTGCAATCCGGTACAGCACTCCCGCACGAAGCACATTGATGTTAGATATCACTTCATCAAGGAACAAGTTGAAAAGGGTATTGTTGAATTATACTTTGTTGGAACTGATTACCAATTAGCTGACTTGTTTACAAAAGCTCTTTCGAAAGAGAGGTTTGCGTATCTTGTTAGGCAAATTGGTATGAGATGTTTGACTCCAACAGAACTGGAGATTCTGGCAAAGAAGCCTGCTTGATTCATTTATCAAACATCTACTTGCAAATATTCATGAAAAAGCAAAATACAAAATTAAAAAAAATCTTTGATAATCCAAAAATATTCTTCTCGACATGTCTTTCAGTATCGATAATATGGACGTACCTAGAAATGTCGCTCAATAACGACACGGGTGTGTACATAAATCTCGAATGAAAGTTGTAAATATTTTTCAAAACATGTCATTTCTATTTTTTAAAAAGGAAATTGTCTATTTTGGACAATATTTCCAACAACGGGTAGAGCAATCTATCACAGGTTGAGCTTGTCACAAAACATTCCATGTTTTGAGCTCAACACAATGGCTTGTAATCACTTTCAGATTGCAACCCGGTTCTATATTCACGGGGGAGTGTACACTTTAGTACCCTTACCCTCAGCAAAAGAAGAGAAATCTTCTTACACTTGAGTGGATTCGTCAAGACATTCAACGTCTATGAACTCAAGTTTATGCTTTAGAAAAACCTCTTCGCCAAAAAGAAATAGGATTTTTCAAAAAGCGTTGAGCACAATTTTTTCAAGAATTTCTCACTGATTATTCAAAATCTTTCAAAAATTGTGTGTTCAACAAACTCCCATCCTCAAAAAGCGAAATATGGATCATATCCTCACAATGACAATTCAATTGGATCAATTTTTGAGGAGGAGCATTTTAACTTCATGCAAAAGATTAACACATCTTTCTCGTGGAGATTTTCAAGACTATTTTTCAAAATATATTTTAATCAAATTTGGTATCTCTAATATCAAAAGATTTTATATATTAGAGACAGGGGAGAAAATGTGATTAAAATGTGATCTTATATAAGACTCAAGCACTTTAACTCTTACCTACACGTGCGAAACACTTTCGATTATCGATGCACATGTGAAGGGGGAGCATTTCTGAAACGACAAAACTAGCAAGGTGTTAAATGTTTTTCAAACACGTTGTTAGAATTTAAAGTGGTTTTCATGGTTACGATCAAATACCCACAACATCTTTAATTCACGATGTTATTGGTGTCAAAAGGGTGGTTAGGTTTAAGTCCTATGATCCAACCAGAACTGGAGGGATCTTCCCAGGGACAATCCAATAGATTATTAGAAGTCCTTAGGAAAGATGGAGCAGAATGTGAACGTAGCTGAATGCCGACTAAGTACTGATGCTAGCACTGGAACAATCACAACAAGGTGCTAGTAATGATGTCTTGGTAAGTATTGAAGGGGTTGAAGAATGAAAAAGAAATGTAAGGATAAAGGGTCTAAAGAAAGAAGCCCTCCATACAACTTAGGCAGAAACCGGGTCAACACATCATGAAGACAAACTCATCATGGACCCAGTGATGTATGCACAACCCTTTCCTAGCTACTCAGGCTTCTCTCAAAAGAAATTTGTTTTATTGTCACGGAGAACAACATGACTTCTATTGTTTTTCTCACTTCGAGATAGTTGATATTGAATAGGTGGCATCTGCTCCAGCCTCCGACCACTAAAAGTGCACAAATCGAGTCTAGAGACAAGAGATCAATCAAATCTCGTTAGGACACACTGATGAAGATCAAGAGAGTCCTACGCTATATCCTTGTGATATTGCTAGAACACTCAGAGTGATACTACTTAGTATTCACAATGATGAGTGGAAATCCTTCCAGTGTTAACATCAAACAGCACTGCGGTAGGTCATATGCAAGATTCTTTATGAATAGAACATGTGTAAAACTGAAAAGCAACAGTGGTTTGATTCTGAATTGATTCAAACTCGTTTCAGGTTTCTACGCAATATCTTTATGGTCTTGCCAGAACATTCAGAGTGATATTCATTAGTATTCACAGTGACGAATGGAAATCCTTCTAGCGTCAACATCAAACAGCGCTACGGTAGGTGACTTGTGAGATTCTTATGAATCAAGCTTGTGTCAACTGGAAAGCAACAATGGTAAGATTCTTTATGAATCATACTTGTTCCAGGAATTTGAATTGACGACTTTAATCAAGCGGATATTTATCCAATTGATTCACTCTTTATGTTCGCAGTCTTGCTTTGAGACGGTCGAGTAAAGAGAACGGCTAGTATAGCCGCGAAACCCTGTCAAGGAGATTCATAATTGAATCTACCTAATCACAGGTACGGTATTTAATATCGTATAACGGTCTTCACCGACCAGAGGTAAAACGCTACCGATTTAGGACGAATGTCAATGCCATTCAGTCCGTGTCTATGTTTTGTCTCAAGAAGATGGCGTTATGGTGTACTCAGCAAAGTCAAAGATTCAAAACCACATTCTCATGCCTAACGACATATTCGACAATTAATAGTGTGAGCATGTGGATAAAGACACAAGATCGCAAGATGGCAAAGACAAGTCAAGGATGATTTGAAGATCTCAAACTTAAAGACAAAGTCAAAAGACAACGACAAAGGCTCAAACATCACAACATGAAGGAAAAATACTACCATTACACGTTCCAGACTCATTTATGGCGAGATTAGTAATCTCTACAAATCTCCAAATGACAAAGGGTAATGACCTCTCGGGTAATGACCTCTCATTGGGGGAGATTGTTAGCCTCAAAATATTAAGTCAAACAAGAATGATCGGTCATAGGTTTATTATGTATCGTATTTTAGAACGTTGTAATAGGTAGTACGTTAGTCGTGTATTACGGGCTTAACTTTAAGCTAAGGTTCATTCATAAGTAACCAAAACCCAAAAAGGAAAGCCCGGCCCATGTAGTATAGTCCATACAAGCCCACATGTAGGGGGACTATAAATACCCTTCCTAACATGTTAGGAAGGGTGTTGGTTCATTTTATTCTCACTTCTCTTAATCTAATATCACCTAGTTTCTCCAACCATTCTCTCTACTTTCTCTCACTACTTTCTCTCTCTAGAATTTATCTTCTTCATCTATTTCCTTTCTTTAATTCGTGTTCTATTATCCAAATATAAGGGAAAACAACAAGCTCATGACCGATAAAAATTAATTTCTCGTTACAAGGATAAGCTATCTTTAAAGATAAGCTTTCCTAAAATTGAAGTTCGAGTTACAGTCTGATATTTAACTGTAAGTCATAGTGCATGAGCTTCAAAATTCGAATGTTTTTAATATTAGCTCATGCCCGAGAAAAAATAATTTCTCTTTAATGAGGATAAGTTTATCATCGGCGATAAACTTTCCTTTATTTGAAGATTGGGTCATCGTCTGAAATTTAACGATGAGCCATATACACGAGCTTAAAACTTTTGAATAGTTTTAAATTTAGCTCGTGCCCGAGAAAAACTAATTTCTTGTTGTGAGGGTAAGTTATCATTGCGTAGATAAACTTCCCTTTCTCTGAAGTCCGGGTCATCGTCTGTCATTTAAAGAGGAGCCATGTACACGAGCTTAAAACCTTTGAATAGTTTAAATGTAAGCTTGTGTCCGAGAAAATTTAATTTCTCTTTTTTGAGGGTAAGTTATCGTTGCGTAGATAAACTTCCCTTGCTCTGAAGATCGGGTCACAGACTGTGATTTGAATGTGAGCCATTAGTGCATGAGCTTAAAAACTTCGAATGTTTTTAATTTTAGCTCATGCCCGAGAAAACTTAATTTCTCGTTGTAAGGATACGTTTATCATCGGCGATAAACTTTCCTTTCTTTGATGAACGAGTTACAGTATGTGATGTGACTATAAGTCCTTGTACACGAGCTTAAAACCTTTTGAATAGTTTTAAATGTAAGCTCGTGTCCGAGAAAAATTAATTTCTCGTTTTTAAGGATAAGTTTATCATCGGCGATAAACTTTCCTTTCTTTGATGAACGAGTTACATTCTATGATGTGACTATAAGTCCTTTGTGCATTGTAAGCTTAACTGCAAATCCCCTGAGACACTTGTTTCTTAGATATCAGCTTCTTCAGCAACCAAACTCTGAGAGTGTCCTTAATTCAATGGTATACAACGATTGGAACGTTGTGTGCTTGTTGAATGTTAACTTTGGTACCTGCATTCTCATTAGAAAGTTGGATGCTTTTATGTGGGTTAGCGATATCTATTTTAGAACCATGTGGGGGTTCACAGTTGGCCTTACTTGTGCCTGAGGTGACCTGAGGAGATGATTCACTTGTCTTAGTTGGCAAACGTTTCCTTTTATAGAAAACCTTAAGTTCAGGCTTAAGTGATGTGTCACCCTCTTCAATTTCCTCCCTAGTAGTCTTAGTAGAATCGGAGACTATCCTAGTTAAAGGGCACTCGTTTCCTACAAGAGTGAAAGTTCTAGCAGTGGGGCGCCACATTTTACCAATGGGTTTGATTTTAGCTACCCACTGGGATTTAAGTCTAGCACGGGAGTTCACCTCATTAAGTAATTTCTTGATACAAGAATCATGATTGGCTTTAAAGACACATTTGATACATATTTTACAAGTAGCATATTTAATGTCCGAGTAAGATCTAGAATTCCTAGATGATTGATTGATGCTCCTAGGAAGTGACATGCTACGGTTAGCAGTGTTGGGTAAACTAGAAGGCATCTGACTAGGTTTGAAATTCCTATCTCTTACTTGTGTCTTTAGCTTAGATTCCCTTATACCAAATGTATGACGAACGTCATTTGAACTAGTTTGAGACGTGTTCTTTGGACTATGTCTAGGGAGACTAGAGGCAATCATGTGATTAGGTCTTGCATAAGCTGTTTTAGTCACATTGGGCCTAGATAGGGGAGTGACTGGTCTAGAAAGATGAACCATATCAACTTGGGAGGCAAACCGCGGTCTCGAGGATTTTGGTCGCTCGGATCTAAATGCAGTCGGTTGTCTAACAGACTGAATTTGAGGCGGTTTCCCCAAGATTGATGGTTTTTCAAGCTTAGTGTCCACACTAGTTCCTTTAGTTTTTTCTCAATTCGTTTTTAAATGAAGCTATAGAAAAGACCTTTTCCTGTACTTGAGCCTTTAAAGTGTCATTCTCTTTGAGCAATTCATCTTGAGATGCCAACTTAGATTCAAGCAACTTAATTTGTTTCAAAATATTATCCTTTTCAGCTTTAGAATCCAGAATTTTTTGATCCAATTTTCGTTCAAGAACAACATTTGACTTTTCAAGTTTTTCAAAATACTTTTCAAATTTGTCCATTTTCTTTGAAAATTCAATTTTGGCATCCTCAAGCTCTTTGGATTGCTGAGCTAAAATTGTTTCAAGCTCTTTAATCCTAGAAACAGAATTGGTTAGAGAAGCAGTCTTAAAACAATTAGTAGGATTGTGAATTAGCGTATTCATTTCAGACAACATATGAAGAATATTATCTGTACCTGACATGCTTCTTGTATCATGCTTTCCTCCCGATTCCATGCTCTTGCCATCTTTAGGCTCCAAGTTGTCAACCGTATGATCATATTTCTCTTGCATCGTAGATGCTTGCACTCCATTATCATACGTTTGTTGAAGTCGAGATCTTTCATAAATTGAAGACGATACCGATGCCATGAGTTTCAATAGTATACCACGGAAAACTTGAAGCTCGGTATGTGTATCTCGAAGAAATGACTGGCAAATCACTTAACTTCCAGACTTGACGATGTTGAATTGGGGAAAAGGCGTGAGTTGTGTCACAAGAGCCTTATATGCAAGTGCCGATGCAGAGTGATTAAAGTCTTCATTGTGGAGTTGCTCTGCTAATTGGTTCAAGATGATGAACATCGATTCCATGAATATATGACGATCTTGACCAAATAGTGTGACAAATTCGTTTCCTCCTTGAATCCATGAAAGAGTCACTATATGAGACTGAAGTAGTCGAAATGAAGATATGCCACTTTCACTAGCTTTGTCTTACATTTGATGCAATTCTCGCTCTTGAAAAGTCGAATTCAAAGACTCCATTGAATTTTGATGTAAGTTAATTGTGGTTGTGGTGGTTTTCGAAATTTTACAAGTCGTGAAGAAATCGTGTAGTCGAATTTACGAGATTTTACACACCAACCAATTAATAAACCGTAAAACTTCGTCACAATCCTCGTTTGATGATATAAGTTTCTTTTCCCGGCTCAATGATTTCTTGATGATAATACAAACCCGATATTAATAAACTAAACAACTTGATATCCTTTCGACCCAAAAACTTAATTACTTTGACATGACCCTTGTCACTTTTGTCTCGACTTTTTGTCACATTTATACCCGAATATAACTAAATACACACCCCAATCCAAAAATATCTCAAAAAATGACACTTTTACTGTGACCACACACGTGGCTTTGGTCAACCAAATGCGTGTGAGTATTTGACAGTATCCCTTGTTTCCTCCGCCCTTTAAATGTCTTTATACAAGTCTTAAAAAACCCAAATATCACTTCGTCCTTTCTTCTTGACCATTCGCAGCCATCAAATCTCAAAGATAGATAATAAAATCTATCTTAAAATCACTCAAATAATCCATCTCGTCTTATGATCATACACTGTCACCACTAATACATAAACAAATCGAACCTTATTTGATTCGAATCAAACGAGTCAATACACCATACCTATAATCATATAAACTCGAAGAGCATTTCCCACATAGACGAACGACATGGTGCAACTTCAAGATCTTATAATAAGGTCTCAGGTAGGTTTGATATGAATGATTTAATTGTGTATAAACGAATTGAATACGAACTAAACGCACTTGTTTAAGTTCTTATTTTTGATGATTTGAATATCAAAGGGGCTTTTCACCTCACATAGATCGATGATGACTAATATTCGAGAGATCTATATAGATCTTGGCATGCATGTCTAAATCGAATTGAATCTGAGATCTTGAGTGTGTGATGGTTCGAGTATGAGTGTTGTAGGTAAAGGTGTGTTGATTGAGACGAAGGGGAAAAAAATCAAGTCGGATTGTAAATAAATTGATCTTTGAATGAAGATTATGGGACTGTATGATGAGTCAGTGAAAGATGTTTGGGTGAAACTGTGTCCGAGTCAAAAGGGTTGTGTTTAAGACTTTTCGAGTCAGTTGTTAAGTCGAGTCTTTGTTAAAGGTTTTGAGTCGTGGCTCGTGTGTGAGTAGTTTTGTTTGTGTCTGTTGATGGGTGAGTCTTGATTGTTTTTTATAGGTTAATGTTTTGGGTGAGTTGAGTCTAAAATAGTTTGTGAATCGAGTCCAGTTAAGTTTGGTTGTGTCGAGTCCTTGTTTGAGTCTTTCGAGAACTGTTAAAGAGTCCGAGAGTTGTCGAGTCTAGGTTCGAGTCTTGGGTTTGTGTATGTGTGATTTAGGTCGAGTTAAGTTTGATTTGTTGTTTAAGTCGAGACTTGGGTTGTTTGTCAAACCATCGGAATGTCACAAACATGAAAACCATCGGAATGTCAAAACAAAAACACCATCGGAATACTTATCGGAATCAACCATCGGAATATCTATCGGAAAAAGTATCGGAATGTGAAATAGTCGAAAAGTGGTATCTTAAAACTTATCGGAATAAAAAAAACTTGTAACCGTCAGAATACGTTACTGAAAATGTATCGGAATACGTATCTGTCGGAAAAAGGGTCAGAATGAGTGTCGGAATGCAAAACCCTTTTCCGACAAAAACAATTCTATAAAAAAGAAAAGGTATCGGAATAAGAAACTTTTCAATCGGAATAGGACAAAAACTTTATAAAAGGACAAGACCGAATCTGTTCATAAAATAAAAAAAACTTATAAAAAACTGAAATATTTGAGACTATTTAGACAAAAGCAAATACATAGATTCAGATAAAACTTGATAAGAAAGTATTAAAAGAAACTGATAAGAGACTTTTTTTAAATAACTTTTGAGACAAAGAAACACAAATCGAGAAAGAAAGAAAAATTTTACCACCAAAACAATAGATAAAAACACGTCAATCCGAAGAATCAACCAAAGCTCTTGATACCAATTGTAGGTCCATAGTTTCTTAGGATTAAGCAATGTTATGATTTATCTAATGAATGGAATGAAAAGGAAGAACTAGAGAGAGAAAGGTAGAGAGAGAAAAGAGAGAGAATGGAAGAAAGATGGAATGTGTGAAATATCAAAGTGTTAAACCCCTCCTAACATGCTAGGAGGGGGTTTATATAGCCACCCTACATGTGGGCTTTGGTGGGCTATATGTTTATACATTGGATCACGAGCCTAATACTTGAATCTATCTTTGGAGTGACCAATCCTTTCTAAATACGTATCCAACAATAAGAGAAGTATTCACAGATATGTACTGAGAATTTAGAGAGAAATGAGATAGAAAGATAGTAGAGAAGTGTGTGAAACTTGGTTGAAAGCTTTGCTCTTTATAGGCAACTGGGTCAGAGATCCACGGATCCCACAACACCTTACGAAGGGGTTCGTCCCCTCTAGCAAACGGGTCCGTGGACTCTAACACCAGATTTGATATTAATGACAAATTTCTTAACTAAGATTTCATGCCAAAGAAATTATTACAAGATTTTGGTCAAACATGGAAAGTCAAATGTGTTGACGTTTGTTTTAACATTTTAAATAAAATGTTTAGGAATTGTGAAATGTAATATGTGTTAATTTGCATCAATTTTAAAACACGTATTTTTTAGAAGTAGAGAAAAACATTTTAAATGAGAATAGAGATGTAATGATAATATTTCTAAAATATAGTTTTCTTTTTAACGATTACAAAAATGAATTTTTATCTTTGGTCGTTAACAAAACTTAAGTAAGGATTAGAGAATATAAATACCATTTTTGGCGATATTTGTATTAGCATTTTTTGTATAGGAGGAAATCAGGATCATGACCCGGCTTATCTTTCCCACATGCTCTTTTGTGTGGCCACCTCCGTTGAATATAATATAACCTTCTTCATTGCTAGACGCATTGAGCTTTCCACCTTTAAGCCCAAAATGAACCTACCTTATGGTATGCTTCTTACCCGACTCTTCAAAAGAGTCAAACATGATTTCCCGCACTTGTTTACCGATGGTTACGACTTCGTTAATCGTGTGATACTTCCCCTTAAAAGGGAACCACCACGAAACACAAGAAGTGACTTTGGTGCAAGAAGAAGCATTAATGGGTCTTCTTCCTCCGGTTTGAGCATAGCTCATCTTCTCATCCTCACAGTGATGAAGACGATGACGACGACGACGACGACGATGATGATGATGATGATGATGACGATGAGAATGCCAATGAAGGATCTCCTAGTGACTCCATTCCCTTTCCACTTTTTTTATCTCAACTCCATTCTATCAAATCCTCATCTAAATACTACTCAGTCACCCTCCCCCAGTGTCACTTTAGAATCCATTTATGACATAAACAACACTCTTCGGGAAGAGAGTTATCATATTCGAAAGGAAATTAGGGGTGGACTCAAGTCAATTAGGAAGGCGATCAAAGGCTTTTTGGGGAAAGGAGAAAAAAAGAAAGTAATTTTTTTGTTATCATCTTTTATTGATTGTAACTCACTTAATGCCAACTAATTGTTCCTTTTTTTATTAACTTTCTTGGTTTGTGGATAGTTTAGAACTTGTTCTCATTTTCTTTGGATTACTGTGGATGTTTTTGGCACCGTTGTTTGCCTTGATCTTACTTGCTGTGGTACTTGATTAATTTATGCCTTGAATTTTTCTTTTCCTAATTTCGTTTCTTGCTTATAAAGCTTGTGTCTATGTGTTTGCTAGTTATATTGTGATGGATGAGTTGAAAATCTAGTAGACATTACCTTTATGAGTTCCTAGAAAAATTTGGAAACTTGAAAATTTCTAAAGGACAAGGCTTTCACTGCTCTAGAGACGGTTCTTTATTGATGGAAGGTTCGTTATATATAAATATCCGTCCATGTATTAAAAGAATTGTCCATATGTAGCTAACATATTTTTTACTGCTCTTTCTATTTTTCTAGAATTTTATCCCGTCTTTCATTATTTTTCCAGCTCTAACCCCTTTTGGTCATACAATTCTATGATTTCTTCTCATCTTATGCCATGCTTTTCTTAATCAATATTTGTTCTAGATTACTTAAACCACCTTCACCTCCTTATTCTTCTTCATTCTTCATCTTCTACATCATTTCTTTCTCTAACTATGATGTCTACAAGATCTTCTTCATCCTCCAAGAATACTTAGACAACACAAATACCAGTAATCACCATCAAACCACAAAGGACTTCTTGTTCCTATAAGTTGTTTCATGATGAACCTATCAAAATACCTTCTCCTATCCACATATCTTCTTCACCTTCTCCACCAAATGCACCATCCAAAACTTCATCCACCAATGGTACAAAGTACTCTCATAGTACCACTTCTTCTTCTTCTTATCAATAAAGACTTCTACCTAAACCATTATAATATCCAAACCAAGTTATTGTCAATCACCCTATTGATGGAAATCCTTAACCACCATAAAGCATTCCTTTTGAAAACATATCTTCTATATCTCACCTCTTGATTTCATGGTTGATTCTCCTATCTAACCACCACCTCAACCCCATCTTCTCCTATTAAGGGTGTGCCAATCTTCAACCTCTTTGATAATCCTCTCTATTATCACTTTCTTAACTCACATGGTACAAATTGTCCATGTTGTTTGTTCAACAAGCACTTCTTCATATCTCTTAGATAGGAAATGCATTTTATGCATACTAGATTTGAACACCTCATCACCACCTTGATTTCACCTCATCCTCCACCACAAAACTAAACATCTTTCATGATGTTTCTTTTCAATGATGATTTCTATTGTCTGGTAAGCTTAACTCATCCATCTAGCTAGTTATTAGTTAGATTTGTTGTACTTTTCTTTATTGTATGATTTTTGTGATTGTATTTTATCATGTTTGGTCATAACATGATGTTATGTTGAATGATGAATATTTCTTTTATGTTCTTTTAGTTAGATATTCATTAATTGATATTCAAAAATTGAAACTAAAAATGGAAAAGTTAGCCTTAAAATGTGAGCGACTAACAGAATTATAGTAGTTTACATAACCAAGACACGTAGGGACTAGTATTGTCATATGTTTTTAGTTAGATGCGTCCCGAGCTATATATATCCCTTTCTTACTTCCAAGGAGGGGGTGAGGAACTGAGGATAATAATTCGTGTAATTTTATTATATTTCTCTATAAAACACACACTTTGTACTTTCTCTCACTACAAATGGCTAAACACTTCTTTTTATCCTCGCCGACCTCCGAATCGAACTCATGTTATGTGAATGTTATTGTTAACAAAAAATATGAAGTAATTAACATATAAAAATAAAATCCACAATTATGATTAAAATGAAATTTGCGTCATAATTTGTATCGAGTTAATTCTAATAACCTCACTTTTAATAACGAATATTTTCCATTTAAAAATTGCTAAAATTTGTAATTGGACTTTTCTTTGGTCCATTTACCTAAATCTTAAAAATATTTAGGGTTTTCTTTTCTCTCTAATAACCCACCTATTTTTCTTAATTTTTTTTGAACGGCTAGTTAGTTGTTAGTAAGTCGAGCTCACAGTGACATTCAACTGGGCAGTATGCAAGCATCGAAACTTTATCCTTAAGTTAAGATGTGTTTATCATCTATTCTTCTTAATTTATTTTATGATTAGTAGTTAAAGTTTGAATTGACTAAAACTCTAATCACTATTGGGTTTATCTTGTTATCTCCTCAAATCCCATTCTTTCCTTATCTTGGATCAAGTTTTTCTTTCATATTTTTCTTTAGGCTTCTTCCTTTTCTTTATAAGCCCACCAATTTATTTTGGCATCAAAATGATAAGTTAGGATTTCTTTTATATTTTATGCCTACTTATCTTTCTTAACTTGTCAAAATTTGACATCTCTAAAAGGCTAATATTTTTGGCTTAATTTTGAGTCTTCTTTATTTTTACTCAGTATCTTAAGTTTACCTTATGTGGCTTTGCTATATATGCTTGCGTTAATTCTTGTACCGCTAACTCGTTTTTGTAGCTCGCCACTATAGCTCAATTCCTTGGTGCCCCAAACAAGAGGGAGTAAGTATCAAGTGGGAGCTTTTAGCATCGTTGGTTTTTTTCTTCTACAAAGAAGATTGCTAACTTTTTAATTTGACAGAAGGGGGAGAAATGGAAATAAACTCATTAATAATTCGTGAACCTTATCTTTTACGTAAAATGAGTTTATATTTCGTCATCATCAAAAAAGTGGAGATTGTTAATGCAAGTAATCCCTAAAAACGTTTTTACATCTTTTGATATTTTTATGTTTTGATTACAAC
Organism: Glebionis coronaria; assembly: GCA_025667525.1. NCBI lineage: Eukaryota > Viridiplantae > Streptophyta > Magnoliopsida > Asterales > Asteraceae > Glebionis > Glebionis coronaria. Next base: position 180,437,944 of record CM046879.1, read on the forward strand.
AAAATATAAGAAGGTTCGATCCTTAAATATTAACGTAAACGAATAATTAATTGTAAACTTTCATTTTGTCATCAATCACTTGAGGTATGCATAAAACATTCATTAAACTTGTTAAGTGATCAAAGGATTAATCTTTTTGTCCTTACATCGCATATATTGGAATGTGACTAAACATTTCGAACAATGTATTTAACACAAATACTTTTTTTTAAGAAAATGATATATTAAATATTAAAGTTTGAAATCTCGTCCCCTCCCCTCACATAATAGCTCAAGCCTGAACCAAATAAACTTTCCACACAAAAGGAAAAAAGGAGGAGCGTCCCCTAGGTACGGTTTGAAGGAAGCTTGTTGATATAGTGAAATCTCGAGTAGGATACTCGAGGAGTAGAGTAGGGCGAAGAATAAGCTTCGTGACCGAACCATTATAAAAATTGTTGTCTTGGTTTGGTCTTTCCATATCTATCCTTTACTTACTTATTGTTTATATTACCATTTCAATATATAATTTAGTTTAAGTGCTCACATTAATGATCGAGTAATATCACATAGTTATGTTTATATAACCGTCCAAACTAAGCTTTATAAACACGATTTGAAACCGATAAAACTATTCAACCGCACATTCTAGTTTCTACATAAAAAAATAAAGAAATAAAGAACATCCTAAAATAAGCCCAAGTGCGTCGGTTTTTCCCCAAGTGCGGCGTAGTCATGCCCAAATATGTGCGCAATACATTTTCTCTTGTGTGGCGTACTTCTCACACACACACACACACACACACACACACACATATATATATATATATATATATATATATATATATATATATATATATATATATATATATATATATATATATATATATATATATATATATATATATATATATATATATATATATATATATATATATATATATATATATATATATATATATATATATATATATATATATATATATATATATATATATATATATATATATATATATATATATATATATATATATGTATATATATATATATATATATATGTATATATATATATATATATATATATATATATATATATATATATATATATATATATATATATATATATATATATATATATATATATATATATATATATATATATATATATATATATATGTGTATATATATATATATATATATATATATAAATGTTTCACCATCCTTCCTATATAAGGGTTTCTGATATATATATATATATATATATACATATATATATATATATATATATATATATATATATATATATATATATATATATATATATATATATATATATATATATATATATATATATATATATATATATATATATATATATATATATATATATATATATATATATATATATATATATATATATATATATATATATATATATATATATCAGAAACCCTTATATAGGAAGGATGGTGAAACATTTATATATATATATATATATATATATATATATATATATATATATATATATATATACTAGTGGCAAAACCCGTCCGATGGACGGGTATGACTTCTGATTGTCATTTATGTATATATATATATATATATATATATATATATATATATATATATATATATATATATATATATATATATATATATATATATATATATATATATATATATATATATATATATATATATATATATATATATATATACTAGTGGCAAAACCCGTCCGATGGACGGGTATGACTTCTGATTGTCATTTAATTTTTCTTATTTGGTAAATATTTATTTGTTTATTTTTGATTTTATACGTAACCTAAATTTCGTATTAATTTTAATGAAAATTGTATACGATAACATATCAAAAGAATTTGTGCTTGTAATATTACTTGGTATAATTATTGTTTTTGTATTAATAGCATAAAATTTGTATTATCAATAATGCAAACTTTTCATAAAAAAGTATTTAATTGATTTATTAAATGCATGGTTAAATATGATATTTCATTCACTTGAATCTACATTTATTACACCAATTATAAAAACAAAATTTTATTTGTGGACACTCTTTTCGTGACGAAAAAAGTATCGTATATTATTTTTCTCTCCATTTAATTCATATAATCTCTTTCTAACCAATCTAATCCTATTAAACTCCCAAAATATGTGGTATTAAAAAAACCGACAAACCAGGCCGAAGCCTTCAATTCAAAACCAAAAAATCGCAAAATAAAAAAAAACCTAACTGAAAAAAAATAACTGAAAAAACCCGCATATTATGGTTCGGTTACGATTTTTACTTTTAGTTATCCACGGTTAACCGAAGTGAACTGTATATAATTTATACCAAAGTCTTTAACTAAATATTAAAAAGATTCTACAATTATAATTGTATTATTGCTCTACGTTTATAATATAACGGTTTTTTGTTTTAACGTAAATATTTATTAAAGATATATGTGTGAGAATTGATCAACGTTATTTTATTCTTCTCACTATAATTATCTAAGAAACTTTTTGGGTTAATCTGTTACAAACATTAATTTGAATGCATCTATTATGACAAAACAATTTGATCTATTCAATTATAATTAATTTTCTTAAAATGATAGTTTATGTTCTTCGTTAATTGATTTTTTCATGTGATTAAACAAATTAAAACTTTTATTCTGGTTAATCGTGACTTGAACGCGGGGAACCTTTTATTTCGGCTAATTATATGTCCGGTTACCCGTCCAGTGTAATTTGATTTCGGGTAGTAAAATCTATTACCCGTCCCACTATGAATAGTTCAAATCTTCGCACTACCTATTTTGACCCGTAAACATTCCTAAATGCAAACACTTATATTTTAATTAGACTTTTCATCAAAAGCCTCGAAGTTATGGCTAAAAGCCTAAAAACTTCGTTTCCAAAAAATTAGTATCTTATCAATACGTTGAATCAATGATATGTTTATAATGAAATATTATTAATTAGGCAAGTAGGTTGATCATTATGAAACCTATCAGAGTGTATATAGAGAAATGCAAAGAGGATCAGCAATGATAGTTAAGCAAGTATAATGGTCGTAACTTCTGAAATTTCTATATAGTGGTAAGACTTGTTGGATACTGGAGGCCAGATTGTGGATACAGAACTCTTAGAAAAAGAAGACAAACACATCACTAAATGATTGAAGTATATCCAAATGCTTAGAGCTTTGTCCATTTATTAAAAAAAATACTATGTTTTAAAACCCGGTTTTTAAATCGACTTGGTCGAGTCATCGGGTCTGAGTCAACCTAGGTCAACCCGGTTTTCTAAAAAAAGATGTTTTTCATATTTTTATTAATTAACAAAATTATATATAAACCAATAAAAATTCCCGTGTATTAAAAATATAAATTATTTACCAACCAATATAATATGCAAAAATAAAATTTCGTCTACATTATTTTAATAAAAACCTGAAAAAATTGAAACTCGATCAGGTCTCGAGATCCGGATTGACCCGGGTCACCCCGAACCCGACGGGTCGAGCCAGGTTTCGAAAATGTGAAACCCGAGTCAATATGACCCTTTTTTGGCCGAAACCGAGTCAACCGGTTGACCTGGCCGCATCCACCCGGGTTTGAAAACATTGAATAACTAATCATCACAAAATACAAATAAACCTCCAATCCGAACCTCTTCTGTTGGCAAAGACAAATAAAAAAATGTTCTTCCATTTTTTTGTCTTAGTCAATGCCACAATGTGTCGACAACTATACGTCTCAAAATTGAAACTGAGAAGGAAAACAAAATAATACTATAGCTAACGCAAAGGCATAGGCTGTAGTAGTTTTTTTTTGTGAAGTAAATGGGGACCATCTAAGAAATAACTTCACATTACTGTACCAATCCTCCTGAGTGCCATATTGTATGGTTCTGCCCTGTGATGTGAGATATCAAAATCAATTTACAAAGATTCAATGTTATTTTAAATCAAATTTATAAATAAGGTTATCTAAGAGCATAAAGAGTTGCAAATTACCTTTGGGACGATCACATAATCTGGTTTTGTTCTACGTAGAAATGTATTGGTAAAAAACCAATAGTTTCCATTGCTTACCTACAATATTTAAAAACACAATAATATTGAAGCCATGATGGCCAACAACCTCAGTAAAAGAATCAAACATTGACAGTTTTTCTTGTTCTTGCAACAATTCAGGAAGCATGTATGCAAAGCAGGAGCAACGAATTTAAAAACGTCATTAGCAAACGCCTTTCCTTGAATAATATTCGAGCAAAATAATTAGCAAAGGTTTTCATATTTAGTATACATGAAATTATTCACACAAACTCAGGTGTAGACATCCTGATTCAACAAACTCATACGTACTCTTTCATTATCTAATAACATAATAAATAAGTTCATTAATCTAGCCTATAATTGCAGCTTTTGACATGTATTTTCCAGTAAAAGAAGGGTTCTTTTCTTTGAGAAAGCAAACATTTTCCATAATAGTAGTGAAGACTGTGCCCATATCGATGTCTTGGGTCAATCTGTTAATAAAAGATAGAGTCAGAAATCAAAAATTTATATAGTATAACGTCAAGTATTGAGCAAATTAATTATAGGCTGATTCACTTACCACCTCGAGCCAGTGTTGCTAAGCAATACTTATACTTAACAATAGGATAAAAACCTACAAATCTCAGTTTCAAATAGTACATAACGGTCATTTAGTATATTAAACTTTAGGTATAAATGGATGCACAAAGCAATCCTACCTGTTCTTGGTGGGACTGATTTGAGTGCCATCATTTGAGATTGTCAAATGAGATCTTCATACCTCCATATAACCACCTACCTTGGCTATGAGCTGCAATAAATAATAATTCAAGTATAATTACCTATTCATTAACATCATTCTTATACACTCTCTTTGTTTATAGCTCTTGTATCAACATTATCGGTTTCATTATGAAAAGTATCATCTTTGAAAATAATAAACAAAAACTTCCATCTTCTACATAAAAGAAAATCATCAAAGCGCTTAGATACACCAAGCTAACAATTAAATAGGATGTACAAAAGTCTCTTGTAAGAATCTCTAAATAATAGTACATAAAAAGATTTTAGCATATGATATGTATGTATTTACCAGCACAAACATAGAACTAAGTAATTAGAGTAACATTTTTTAAAATCCCCTAATATAGACATGTGCAGATTACGAATGAGAAACATGGAAACTTTTGTGTGTCATTAGCTGATAGGTGTGAAATCACCCATCCTTTTACCACTTAATTCGTACTAAAACAAGACCATAACGCGTGTTTAATATCATTTGTTTAGAATTATGCGTGGTTTTTGTGTTTATTGTGTTTTCAGAGTAAACCGGATGACTATTGAAGAAAACATGGGATTGCACGGGTTTTATCAAGGAAAAAGACTAAAGACGAAGTCTTTGTCCAAGAGATGCAAAAGATTTGAAGTCAATGGGCCTATTTGAAGATTTATTGAAGAAAAGGACCAAAGATGGAAGATTTACATATGTCGAAGAAACTCCAGTCTATTAAACGAAGAAATTAAAAGACGAGTTGAATTTAATCGTCGACAGATCCCGAATCAGAATCGAAAACGTCAACTTTTCTGAAAAGACGAGAAGACAAGAAGAAAGGGAGAAAGCCCACTCACTAACCAACCACTTAGCCTATATAAAGGAATCACCCTCACAAAATTTGACACCTAGTTTTTAGTTTTTTAGTTTTCAGTTACACTTTCCTAGTTCGTAGGAAACCATCTCCCTTAAGGAGTGGTTTTCATCTTCTTTGATTTCTTCTTTTAATCTTGTAAGTTTGATCCTTTCCTTTTGTTGACTGAATCTTAATCATCAATACATGTTTTTATTTAATCTTTTCATTAATCTTGTTCATCATCATCTTTTTATACAAAGTTCTTAAGTTCTTATTTGATTGATTTTGATCTTCTAAAAGTGATTGAATTTGTGTTTTTTATGATTGGGATTTGATCCTTATGGTTAATAGATGATTATGGGTTAATTTGGTTAAAACGTTTTTGTTTATTTGGTTCGATTGGGTTTAAATTCGCTTCCCCTGTTTTTCTACTGTTTCTGTTCTTCATCCCAGCATTATTCCGAATTGTTCATCTGATTTGTCCCTTACTCGGAATGTTCTAACATTCCGAATAGCCTGTCTATTTTATCTATTATTCGGAATTTTATATATTCCGGGTAGCCCCCTTAATTTATTCCTTACTCGGAATATTTCGATTATTCCGCATAGACATCTATATTCCGCATAGCTTGAATTTTCCTGATTATTCCGAATGGTCTTTGATATTCCGAGTAGTTGTTATTTCGCATAAGCTTTGTTTATTCCGAGTAAGCCAAGATTCCGAGTAGTCTATTTATTCAGCATAGGGATTATTCCAGATAGTCTTAAATTCCGCATGGTTGAAATATTCCGAATGGTAATGTTATTCCGCATAATCTCTTTATTCCGATTAGCCCTATATTCCGCATGGTCAATATATTCCGAATAGGCCTTGTTTATTCCGCATGATCATTATTCCGAGTAACATCATTATTCCGCATAAGCTTCAACATTCCGCACAGCCTCGATATTCCGCATAGAGCATTTTGAGGTTATTCTCACGTTACTGTTTTATTTAACTTTTAACTCAAGTTTTATTTTTGCTATTTAATTGCTTCTAATTTACTTTTAAATTATCTTACGCATTGATCTTTTTAGTAGAATAGAAAACCAAACCTACTTTTTGTCACCAAGAACAAATCATTCCACGTTGAGCTGTGATCAATTCGAGAGGATTCCGAGAAACGAACTTTCAAACTAGTAAAAACGCTAGTATTAAATGGCGCCTCTGTCGGCTCTTCTCGTTAAGATCAACAGTTTTTTGTGAGAACTTGGATTTTGGGATCCGTTCACCAGGAACGTTACTTTTTCATAAAAATTCTCAAAAACCCTAAAAAAATATAAAATTTTCAAAAATCCTAAAAATTAAAAAACATAAAAACCAAAAATATTTTTGCTTTGTTTTTGTCGTGTTAGTTCTTTTGCAGGTGCATGCGTACACGATCCACGTCTTATCAAGAGCCCGCGACTCTCGAAGACTTAGTCATGGCCGGTGTACAAAACAACAACAATAACCCACCTCCAAACAATAATAATAACAATAACAACCCACCTTTCAACAACAATAATAACAACAACATTGAGCCTCTACCGGATAATCGCCCGATGATTGAACTTCTGCAAGCACATGTAGATGGTAACAATGATCCAATTGTCATACCCGCGATTGCAGCCAACAACTTTGAGCTCAAATCCGGCTTTATCCAGATGGTCTCAGCTCAACCATTCTTAGGGCGTACCATTGATGATCCACATGACCACATCAAGAGATTCTTGCAACTCACCAATACGGTCAAATTCAATGGTGTTCCACAAGAGGCAATACGTTTACAACTCTTTCCCTTTTCTTTAGAGGGACAAGCCCGGCATTGGCTTGCTAAGGAACCGCCACAGAGTATTCTTTCGTGGACGGATTTGGAGACCAAGTTTATCAACTACTTTTTCCCACCCTCTCGTACTACCGCTTTGCGGAATGAAATCATTAATTTTGAACAAAAGTACGATGAGTCTTTTAGTGAATCTTGGGACCGTTTCAAAGATCTCTTAAGAAAATGCCCACAACATGGTTTTACCAAAGTGCACCAAATTAACACTTTTTATAATGGTTTAAGCATGAATGACCAAGATTCACTAAACAGTGCCTCGGGGGGTAATCTTTTGGCTAAGACTTCCAATGCTGCTTGGGATATCATTGAGAATAAATCTCGTGTGCAAACCAAGAGTGTTCGGACCAATGTCGCTAGTGCTAGTACTAGTGACAGCGACAAGCGACTTGACAAAATCACTGCGCTTCTTGAATCGCTTGCTACCCAAACCGCCAGCAACACCAACAGCATCAACGCTAGAAACGCTAAAGACGCTCAAGTCAATGCTGTTAGCCAACCATGTGAGATATGCGGGGGTCCTCACTCTTACACCACTTGTACCGCAACCCAAGACTACTCTTCTGAGAATGTGAATGCAGCATACGACACCTATCCTCAACCTGCTTATCAAGCTCGACCTCAAGGTGACCGCAACCTGCTTAGCTACCGCTCTAACAACTATCTTTCCCCACCCGGTTTTCCTCCTAGCAACCCGAACCAACAACAAAACCTCAATCGCCCTCCTCAACAACAACAACCTCATACACCATACATACCACCTCACAAACAACAACAACCACCTCAAAGAAACAACCAAGTTTACCAGCAACCTGCTTATCAGCCACCCGCATACAATGCTCCTCCCAACCAACCCACCGCTTTACACCAAGAAGTGGAAACCTACATGAGGACTAACGATGTGATCGTGGGAAATCTTCAGCGGGAAGTGCTCAACTTGAAAGCAGACCTGGTGAAACAAGGGAACGATCTGAGAGCTGATATGAGAAACACCTTGGATAGTCAAACGAATGACTTAAAGAACATGATGGCTAGTTTCTTCCAAGGTAATCAACCCTCTTCTTCGGGTACTCTTCCGAGTAACACCGTTGCGAATCCAAGAGGGGAGATGAAAGCAATCACCACTCGCAGTGGCAAAGGTACCAAGGAACCCGAGCTTCCTATACCTCCACGGATGATTGTGACTAAGGAGAACGAGTCACCTGCTCCTATTCCTCATCCGTCTCATTCCCCAATTTCTCCACCTCTTCCTTCTACCCCTCCTCCACCCAAGGATGTGAGTGATCCTATTCTCCCAAAGCCTTCCTCTTCTTCCGATATACCTTATCCGTCAAGGTTGAGGAAAGAGAAGCTCAAAAGCAAGGATGATATTCAAGTTTCGAACTTTCTAAAAATGTTTAAACAATTGAATTTCAACATCTCCTTCGCTGAGGCTCTCGCTCACATGCCTAAGTACGCAAAAATGTTCAAAGATCTTCTTAGCGACAAGGAGAAGCTTCTTGATATTGCTAACACCCAACTTAATGAGAATTGCTCTGCAGTGCTCTTAAGGAAATTGCCAACCAAGCTTGGTGATCCGGGTCGTTTTTTAATCCCTTGTAACTTCCAGGGAGTAGAGAATTGCATGGCCCTAGCCGATCTAGGTGCCAGTATTAACTTAATGCCCTTAAGCGTTTGGAAGCAATTATCTCTCCCTGAGCTAGTCCCCACCAAAATGACTTTGGAATTAGCTAACCGTACGATTGCTTATCCAGTGGGGATAGCCGAAGACGTCTTTGTAGGAGTCGACAAATTCACTTTTCCTGCCGATTTCGTTGTCGTTGACTACGAAATGGACCCTCGTGTGCCATTGATCGTTGGTCGTCCATTCCTGAGGACCGGACGCACTCTCATCGATGTTGAAGCTGGTGAGCTTATCATGAGAGTGGGTGATGATAAAATTGTCTTCAACATGGGAAAGTTGTCTAAACAGCCTTATTCTAATGAGAGTGTTAATTGTATTGACGTTCTTGATGAGGCTTGTGAAGAACACTTCAAAGATGCTTGCAAAAGTATTCCTACCTCTCTTCCCAATGTTGAGACCGTTTCCTCTATCGATTCATCACTATCTCTATTTGGAGAAAGTGATTTCCTTTGGAAAGATTTGGAAGCCATCATGGGAGATGTGAACTTAGCTAATGACGATGCTACCACCAATTGGGATGAAGATCTCCGCCTCATTGAAAACCTTCTTAAAGAAGACAATCTTTCTCCACCATCTCCCACGGTTATTGCTATCGATGCTCCGACTTTGAAAACGCCTCCCATCGAAAATCCTCCGGATTTAGAACTTAAGGAGTTGCCGCCCTATCTCGAGTACGTGTTCCTTGAAGAAAACAAGAAGTCGCCTGTCATCATCGCGAAGGACTTGAAAGAAGAAGAAAAATATCGCCTCATCGCCGTGCTTAAAGATCATAAGAAGGCAATTGCTTGGAAAATTTCCGACATCCGCGGAATTGATCCAAACTTTTGTACTCACAAGATTCTCATGGAAGATGACTTTAAACCCGCAATCCAGAGCCAAAGAAGGGTTAATCCTCGAATTCATGACGTCATCAAACAAGAAGTTAATCAAACTTTTTGATGCCGGCTTGATCTACCCTATTTCGGATTCGCCGTGGGTAAGTCCCGTCCATTGTGTGCTCAAGAAGGGCGGAATAACCGTTGTTTCCAATGAACACAACGAGTTGATTCCCACTCGTTTCGTTACTGGGTGGAGAGTTTGTATTGATTATCGCAAGCTCAATGATGCCACGAGAAAAGATCACTTTCCTCTTCCCTTCATGGATCAAATGCTCGAGCGTCTAGCGGGTAATGACTATTACTGCTTTTTAGACGGCTTCTCCGGGTATTTTAAAATTCCCATCGATCCCAAGGACCAAGAAAAGACCACATTCACTTGTCCCTATGGAACATTTGCTTACAAACGTATGCCTTTTGGTTTATGTAATGCTCCTGGGACGTTCCAAAGGTGTATGATGGCTATCTTCCATGACATGGTGGAAGACACTATGGAAGTATTCATGGATGATTTCTCGGTTTATGGAGATTCATTCTTTGCTTGCCTTGCCAATTTAGAACGGATGCTGAAGCAGTGTGAAGACACTCGCCTTGTTCTTAATTAGGAAAAATGCCATTTTATGGTAAAAGAGGGCATCGTGCTAGGACACAAGATCTCCAAAGCCGGTCTTGAAGTAGACCGTGCTAAAGTCGATTTTATCGCTAAGTGGCCTCCACTTTCAACCGTGAAGGGTGTGAGAAGTTTCCTTGGTCATGCAGGCTTCTACCGTCGATTCATCAAAGATTTTTCTCAAATCGCTCGCCCGATGACCCACCTCTTGGAAAAAGATACTCCTTTTATCTTTTCCAAAGAATGTATTGAAGCCTTCAACTCGCTTAAGGATAAGCTAACTAAGGCACCCTTCTTGGTTACCCCTAATTGGGAGCTGCCCTTTGAGTTGATGTGTGATGCTAGTGATTATGCTATTGGAGCGGTTCTGGGACAAAGAGTGAATAAACACTTCCAACCAATCCACTACGCTAGCAAGACAATGACGGGGGCTCAATTGCATTATACGACAACCGAAAAAGAGCTTTTAGCTGTTGTCTATGCCTTTGAAAAGTTCCGACCCTATCTTGTCCTTTCTACCACAATCGTTTATACCGATCATTCCGCGTTGAAGTGCTTGTTGACTAAACAAGATTCTAAACCAAGACTTCTTCGCTGGGTTTTGCTACTCCAAGAATTCAAGATCGAAATTCGAGATAAGAAAGGAGCTGAAAACCTAGCCGCGGATCATCTCAGCAGACTTGAGGATCCTTACCAAGGGGATCATCCGAACAAAGAAATCAATGATTCTTTCCCCTTGGAGACCTTAATGTCTATCAATTCGAATTCTGATGAAACCCCGTGGTTTGCGGATATTGCAAACTACTTGGTGGGTGGAATTCTCAAGGAAGGGTTAACATCCCAACAAAAGAAAAAGTTCTTTAAAGATGTCGAACATTATTTCTGGGACGACCCTTACCTATTCAAACAATGTGCCGACTTGATTATTCGCCGATGTGTTGATGGACCGGCAGCCTTAGAAATCCTTGACGCTTGCCACAAAGGACCCACCAATGGTCACTTTGGTCCCAACTACACCGCTAAAAAAGTGTTTGACTCGGGATTTTATTGGCCCACCATTTACCGTGATGCTCACGAGATGGTTAAACATTGTGATGCTTGCCAAAAACAAGGCAAGATCACACATAAAGACGAGATGCCTCAGAATTTCATTCAGGAATGTGAAATCTTTGATGTTTGGGGTATCGACTTTATGGGGCCATTCCCTTCATCTAAAGGAAACAAATACATCCTTGTAGCCGTTGACTACGTTTCAAAGTGGGTTGAAGCCAAAGCTTTACCCACTAATGACGCAAGGGTGGTTTGTAACTTTTTGAAATCGCTATTCGCTAGATTCGGTGTGACTCGTGCCATTATTAGTGATCGTGGGACTCATTTTTGCAATGACCAATTCGCAAGAGTCATGGCTAAGTATGGTGTAAATCATCGTCTTTCCACAGCTTACCACCCACAAACTAATGGCCAGGCTGAAATATCCAACCGGGCATTAAAGCGAATTCTAGAAAGAACCATGCCTCATGGGCTGATAAACTTGATGATGCTTTGTGGGCTTTCCGTACCGCCTACAAGACTCCGATTGGTTGTACACCATATCGTCTCGTGTACGGGAAAGCGTGCCACCTCCCCATTGAGTTGGAGCACAAGGCTTACTAGGCCTTGAAGTGGGCTAATTTCGACATCAACAAAGCCGGTGACCTACGCAAGATCCAACTCAATGAGCTGAATGAAATCCGTAATGATGCTTATGAAAATTCTTTGATCTATAAGGAGAAGACTAAGCTCATTCACGACTCTAAGATTAAAAAACGAGAGTTCCAAGTTGGAGACAAAGTTTTACTCTTTAACTCTCGGTTGAAAATCTTTTCGGGCAAGCTGAAATCTCGTTGGTCCGGCCCATTCACCATTGCCCAAATTTTTCCATATGGTACTCTCAAGGTCGCTCAACCTAATGGACCTAATTTTAAGGTGAATGGCCAACGAGTGAAGTTTTACTTTGGTGAGGACATCTCTCACGAGATGATTCCATCCCTCACCACGTTCCCCATGAACTAATTTTGGGTCGAGTCAGGCTCGTGACTCGGTTATCAAAAACAAGCGCTCCTCGGGAGGCAACCCGAGTATCTATCCCTTTACGTTGTAACCTCCTAAGTGTAGGGGGACCTATATAGGTGTTTGTCTTTGTGTGGTGATGTGATTACAGGGATGAATGCACTTTTGGAACCTTTGAAGAACCGTGCTCCCGTGTTATCCGAAATCCGGTTCTATCTCTCAACTATCGTGATTCAGTTTTCTTCATACTCTCATTTGAAATTGACCACTTTAGTCGTCTCTTCCTTAACTTGATTTAACCAACGTGCACAATGTCATAAGTGTAGGGGAGACTTTTCCCACATGCTTAAACATTGAGGACAATTTTTATCTTAAGTGTAGGGGGGACTTCTATCGAAGTTTTAAGTGGACTTTTCCATGAAAATGCCTTCATTTAACCGGAAAATCATATTTTTCAACATTTTTCAAAATTTTTATTAACTTTGGCCATTTAGTCGTAATTTTTTAAAATTTTTATCGTTACTTTCATATGTATATATTCCTCAATAAAGTCAAAAATATTAATAAAGTGGTGTAGCTAGTTTTGAAATCTTTGACATATTAGGCCCGTTGCGATTATTTTGACTCAACCCGAATAGACTTATCCAAGTTTATTCTAGCTAGTATCCTTAACCATGTAGACCTTAATTGGTTTATTAGGCTAAGTGTCCACGAGTCTCATTACTTGAGATTTTAAATTGTAGAGAACGAGAAATGATAGAGTCAATTATAAGTCGGTAATCTTGCACAAGCTCACTTGGTGTAATTATTTGCCTATTCTCCCATCACTTGCTAATAATTTATCTGCAATAAGTAAGGTCGTACGATTTGAAAGGTTACTTAGCTTCTAGCCCAAGATCGTTTAAAAGTTGCTCGGTAATGATAAGAGTTCATAGCCAAGGCATAACTTATGAAGCGGGGCGCGAAGATTGGCGAGTCCGAAAAGGCCCTAACAAGGCATGAGGATTCCATTTTATTGCTGAAGATCCAAAAGTGATGTGAAAAACATTATTCCCAAAATCAATATGAAGGATCAAGACTCACGACGAAAAGCAATCAACTCCCATAAAGATCATGGAGAAGTCTATCCGAAAAGACCCTAACAAGGTATGAGGATAAATAGATCCAAGTCCGAAAAGGAGGCGGATCGTTGTATCTCAAATTCCCAATTAGAGATTGAAGAAATAATCATGAAGTCGTGGTCAACAAAGTTGGAGTACCCCTCAAAAGTCTCCAAGTGAAGAAACTCTATTACGATGAGAAAACCATTATCTCAAGAACGTCTCTCAAGATATGAAGTATGAAGTACATGCCAAATATCGGCCCGAGAAAGGTCTCAAATCGTGAACCAAGTTATGCCAAGATATGAACTTTTTGATATCCTGAGAAGCAGTTTTAAGAGATTTTGTCCTTTAGCTAACTATTGATCAAATCGTCCCACTTTGCTTCCAGCCTAAATAAACTATCGAAATAAGTCCAAAAATGCATCTTCATGATCATTCTAAGACAAAAATAAAATATAAGAGATACACCTAGGAAGAAGGGAGTTTAAGCATATAATTAAGCCATGTGTGCAAGTGTTTGATTTACTAACTTATAATAACAATGATCTCGTTTTTAAGCTTAGTTTGGGGAACGTGAAACTTGAGGATGATAAATCTTCGCAGCACCAAAGCCCTAATGTAAGTCCTTGATCTCTTTGCAAGTTATTTCCATCCTTTTGTTTACTTTAAAGTTTTGGTTTCTCTTAGTACTTTAATTTTTGTTTAGTAATATGTTAATAAGGCCAAGGTTGATTGATTATGAGAAAAGTGTAAATTTTCTTTATCACTAAGCATTGCATGAGGGCATGGCAATGGTTAAGTGTAGGGGATTTGATAGGTGTGAAAACACCCATCCTTTTACCACTTAATTCGTACTAAAACAAGACCAAAACGCGTGTTTTAATATCATTTGTTTGGAATTATGCGTGGTTTTTGTGTTTATTATGTTTTCTGAGTAAACCTGATGACTATTGAAGAAAACATGGGATTGCACGGGTTTTATCAAGGAAAAAGACTAAAGACGAAGTCTATTGTCCAAGAGATGCAAAAGATTTGAAGTCAATGGGCCTATTTGAAGATTTATTGAAGAAAAGGACCAAAGATGGAAGATTTACATATGTCGAAGAAACTCCAGTCTATTAAACGAAGAAATTAAAAGACGAGTTGAATTTAATCGTCGACGGATCCCGAATCAGAATCGAAAACATCAACTTTTCTTAAAAGACGAGAAGACAAGAAGAAAGGGAGAAAGCCCACTCACCAACCAACCACTTAGCCTATATAAAGGAATCACCCTCACAAAATTTGACACCTAGTTTTTAGTTTTTTTAGTTTTCAGTTACACTTTCCTAGTTCGTAGGAAACCATCTCCCTTAAGGAGTGGTTTTCATCTTCTTTGATTTCTTCTTTTAATCTTGTAAGTTTGATCCTTTCCTTTTGTTGACTGAATCTTAATCATCAA
The DNA here is from genome assembly GCA_025667525.1 of Glebionis coronaria. Classification (NCBI taxonomy): domain Eukaryota; kingdom Viridiplantae; phylum Streptophyta; class Magnoliopsida; order Asterales; family Asteraceae; genus Glebionis; species Glebionis coronaria. The sequence continues at coordinate 180,453,220 of CM046879.1, forward strand.
TATATGTTTTTATTTAATCTTTTCATTAATCTTGTTCATCATCATCTTTTTATACAAAGTTCTTAAGTTCTTATTTGATTGATTTTGATCTTCTAAAAGTGATTGATTTTGTGTTGTTTATGATTGGGATTTGATCCTTATGGTTAATAGATGATTATGGGTTAATTTGGTTAAAACGTTTTTGTTTATTTGGTTCGATTGGGTTTAAATTCGCTTCCCCTGTTTTTCTACTGTTTCTGTTCTTCATCCCAGCATTATTCTGAATTGTTCATCTGATTTGTCCCTTACTCGGAATGTTCTAACATTCCGAATAGCCTGTCTATTTTATCTATTATTCGGAATTTTATATATTCCGGGTAGCCCCCTTAATTTATTCCTTACTCGGAATATTTCGATTATTCCGCATAGAAATCTATATTCCGCATAGCTTGAATTTTCCTGATTATTCCGAATGGTCTTTGATATTCCGAGTAGTTGTTATTTCGCATAAGCTTTGTTTATTCCGAGTAGTCTATTTATTCAGCGTAGGGATTATTCCGGATAGTCTTAAATTCCGCATGGTTGAAATATTCCGAATGGTAATGTTATTCCGCATAATCTCTTTATTCCGATTAGCCCTATATTCCGCATGGTCAATATATTCCGAATAGGCCTTGTTTATTCCGCATGATCATTATTCCGAGTAACATCATTATTCCGCATAAGCTTCAACATTCCGCACAGCCTCGATATTCCGCATAGAGCATTTTGAGGTTATTCTCACGTTACTGTTTTATTTAACTTTTAACTCAAGTTTTATTTTTGCTATTTAATTGCTTCTAATTTACTTTTAAATTATCTTACGCATTGATATTTTTAGTAGAATAGAAAACCAAACCCACTTTTTGTCACCAAGAACAAATCATTCCACTTTGAGTTGTGATCAATTCGAGAGGATTCCGAGAAACGAACTTTCAAACTAGTAAAAACGCTAGTATTATTAGCACAAAGTTTAAGTTTTGTTTTAAGCAATTTATTTCTGAAAATAGAGGGACGGAGAATGTAAATATGATTAGCAAACAAAAACATACCTTTTTACAAAGAAACAATCTGTTCATTATACACGGAGCAATTATCTTGATTGTAAAATTCTCCAATTTTTCATGTTTTTACACCCTTAACAATAGCTCAAGCAAACGATGACCGTATCATAACATAAGCTAAAACAAACATCACTTTGAAAATGTAACTTTATTTCCTACTTTGAATAACTAAACAAACTGAATTGAATTCCAACCAACCGTCCCAACAACACCTATAACCTTCACCACCAGCACCATAAAAAGGTGATTTCGGGCTATCAGTGATTCTAGTACTGAGGAGAACGTACTTTACAATCGGTTGCCCCTCTTCATATGAAAGTTCACTGGTGATCTTTGTCCGTGTGTGGAGAGACTCAAACCTGCAAAAGTGATTAAAACAGAAGGACCCATAATCATCTCTGCAACAACATATAGACAAGGTTTAGCTGATCTACCTATGAGTTAAGGGACCGGAGTGATGCTTATAGATAAAGATGCACCAAGAGTTGAAGTGTAAGTAAGTGCCCACTACAACACTATGCTTAGAACAATTTACATGAGTATAAAGGCTGAATCATCTCCACTGAAGTAAAGTTTATTTAAACTGTATAAAGAGGTGTCATTTTTATTTTAATGCTCTATTTTTAACCCTATGCAGAAAGAAAGAATGAATGAAATAAAGAAGTAGAAGGTTCACCTGATCTTTCTATTGATATTCTACGATTAGTTCATCACCTACAACTATACAATAACTGAAGTCTAAAATTAAATGAGCTATGCATAAATAACATGAATATTTCAAAATACACGAACTTGGCTCTACCTTTCTGACTTGTAAAGGCCGGACATGTGCTTTTTCCATGGAAACTTAGAGTAATCCTAATCTTTTCTTTTAAGTTTATAATAGATAATGTGGTACGCTTTTTTATTGGAGGTACCTATAACTTTTTTGTAGGGGATAGACTGATAAACGTAACTCCTAGCTTGGGGTTTTCTAAAAATACATAAAACACGCCCTAAATGAAAATGAGATGCGGCTAGGAAAACAAAGAAAAGAATAAGCATATTAATGGCATTATAAATTAAATCTCACCTTATTCACTTCATCTATTAATCATTTCATCCTGTCTGCAATATTTATAACTTTACCCTCATAATAAGCATATGCATGCATTATGAACGTTTCCCTAATAATGTTGTTTACAACAATATTACCTATCCATTATTCCTTCTAGGCATCACAATAGTTCTACCATAATAGTTCTAGGCATTGGTAATTCATACGGTGACTTATATAGACAAAGTTATGTTTGTTATATTAGTCGATGTAGAAACGATACCTGACCCTAAAAAGCTGTGTGATGATACCCAACACTCCATTCATGTCATGAGAAACAGTTCTGCAATTTGTATATATCAGTAACATTATAGTTAAGAAAATAGGAATTACCTTAGCATCTGATTCTAACCACTTTAGACAAACTTTCATGCCTTTTCTAACAGCAACAATCAAAACCCATTGAGGTTTTGTTTGTGATGTTACTTATTAAAGAGAGCAGACACTGTAATACCCATAGTCTCACATGGCTTTATCTTTTATAGAACCCATAATATTTGCAGACCTTAGTAGGAAATGTTGTAGATATCCATAAGCTATATAGTCAAATGGTGGGGATGTGGACTCATTTACTTGTGAATGCAATCTTTTGGTAACTTTTATCCCTAACGGGTCAAATGGGCAGAAAGTAGCTCAAAGTGTATGAAATAAACATACAGCCTCCTAAACATTAAAAAAATAGATCATTATCGTAAGTATACAACTTTCTTAATCATTATAATGTAGACCGGTTTCGACCCGTATCAAATTATCTGTTTTGACTCGTTACCCAAACAGTCCACTTGTCAACTCTTGTACCCACTGAATACTTGACTTCTGAATTTAAAAATCATTAATGTTAGAATTTCCAACTTAAGCTTTGGACTATATACTTCTCAATGGATACTAAAATTTCAGTATCACGCTCTCAGCTAAAGTTTAAACAGTCATATGATACAGCTTAGAATAAATTTAGTTAATTTCAGTTCAGCTAATGTTGCTGAACTGTTTTACATAAGATGTTAGATATAAGATAGTGGCATATTTATGTTCTAGCATTCAAACAAATTGTGTGGTGCTTTTGTGTGCAAAACATGTGATGCACTTACGACATCTGCATTCTTGGTGCTGGACCTCCCAAATGTACTAAAGCGTCAGCAAAGCCATGCTGCATTGCAGCAAGAACATGTTCTGATAACACAAAAAGTTGATTTGGCTGCTGATAACTTACCTCGTGTAGCAGGAGAATATGTTATTGTCGCACTTCCAGGAAACCAACATGTTGACAGATCCGACATTAGTTCTTCTTTTATGTTTTTACTTGTAAGCTAAAATTGTGAAGCTCTTTTTTCCAATACATCCAAAGTGTCGGTCCCTCTAGAGCTGGTGCATTTTCTAAAATGTATGTAGTGGTGCAACGTTAATGACCGGACTATCCCTTATTATTAAATCAATAGGCAATGATTCAAGGCTACGTTATTTTTTATTGTAGTTTACCTGAGACTGTAGCTTCTGCTATTTTGAAGTCAATTTCTGAGTAAAATCTTCCAATTCTTTGTTGCTGGTTCTATATGCTCGGCCAACTTTAAGATTCTTTCATCCACATTCTTCTAGTCCTTAATCGCCAGTTGATTCTGCGAAAAGTCATAAACAAAACATTAAACGCAATTAATGCTAGAAAGGATCAGTCTCACAAGTTTCAATATATAAGTTAATATGACCATGGTCCATCGTAACATAAACAAACCTGCAAACCCCTTTAACTCTTTTTTCTAATGTTTGACCCATTAGAGATACAAAATAGACCCATTTGGCTCACTCATATCTGGTAATTTAGTCTTAGAATAGGTATCATGCTAGCAAATGGTTACCAAGACCAGACACTTGTTTCAATATCCATAGAATACCAATGTAATTTTTTTAATCTCGTATATAAATCTATCAAGTTTTTCATTATAGATTACACAAACAAATACATTTTTTATGCTCTTCACGTTGATATCCATTTTGATATGCCTTTAATAAAAATTTACAATATGTGGTAAACTTTAAATTATATTGGTAATCATAGTACAACTCAACATCCTAATACATAAAAATTTCACGACACAGACAGGGAAAGAAAACAAACCAATAAAGGTGGTATGAGATAAAAGCTAAATTATCCTATCGGCTATCAGTGCAGCATAAAAGGTGATCATCGGGTAAGTTCACTTTCCATCAGGTTTTCACTCGCAATCAAAACCAAATAAAAAACTCGCAGGTAAACTGCTTGACTTGAACAAATAAAATTCTAATATTCTTGTATTGGCAGTGGGTTGGACATACTTGTAAAAAATACATATAGTATATACATTTTTCTTAACAGAAGCATATAGTATCACTTGTTAATATCTCACAACTTGTCATTATCAGATATCAAAAGTCTCCACTCAAGAAATGCACATTTTTAAAGAGCCCTGTACGAACTTTCTAATTATCAATTGTGGTCCATATCTCTATAATCTATCTTCTCAATCCGCGTGAACATTTTTACAAACAAAATTGTGATACAGTTTAGTAAAGTGTATTATCTGTTATGAAAATATTGAAGCAAAATAGTAACTAAAATGTGACTAACCGTTGGCTATGCCATTGACAATGAAAACATATTTGGGTACCTGAAGCGCATGTCTTTTTCTTTCATCGTTCGAAATCAAGAAACCGTAATTAAATCCTTCTTGATGTGAACTCGTAAAACAAAACAAATTCACCTCTTCCTTTTGAACAACAAAATCCTCTAAGCCGAGACATATTTTTTTGTTTTAAAGACAGTAATAAGCTCAGGCCTTTGATAACTAAGCTTTGTCGGTTTTACAACTTGTGACACCCACGCTCGTGATCGCAACAACTGATCTGTCACATAAAACACCATTGTAGGTGAAAGAATATTTGCTTCTACCGACTGAAGTACTATCTAAAAAAGTATCACGTAGCGGATTCACTTTCCTCCAAGTTGAGACTTTGGCGCGAGCATGAATTCGGTTGGATACAAAACCCATAATCTCTGGGGGAATTTTGTGTTCTGTCTCAGGGGAAATTCATGTAAGTGCTCTACCCGGATGATTACTGCAAATGACTTGAAAGAATGGACCAATGTATAGTCTGAACAAAGCCATTATAACAGAATTCTTGTTTATCGATCATATATAATTAGGGTGTACATAAGGTTCATGGTAATTTTAACTTCTTATGGACCAAAATCCAACTCTAATTCTGAAAATGAAACTCAAGGTTTTAATGCAGTAATGTACTTGTTAATTTATACATGAAAATATAAAATCACACACATCGTGCGTAGGTGGCGCAACGTAGCTAAACACAGCTTGATAAAAATAACAATGGATCAGTCAGCACCAGTTACCACTGAACAATATTCCTTGGCTTTCCATGGACACCTAACACTGCCTTCTATACACACTAAACTATACAATACTCTAAACCATGTCCCTGAACATAGCCTCATAGCCACACCACTAAGAACCCCACTTAACTCGAAACCATAATTTCTTCTCTAATGAAATTTAAATTTTCCGCAAGAATACTGACAATTTAATAGTATCATCTAGAGTAACACCCAAATACGAACTTTATACAACAAAAAACACTTCTTTCCCTCGGAGACCATGTTTAAAATTCATTAAACCAGTCACGCCCATGTTTCACGCCCTTGTTTTCCATGAGATACACTATCAAGGAAATGGTTTGAATTGTCTTGCTAGATCTCATTTCATCAGCCAATATTCCATAGAGATAGTTATTAAATAACGACAACATCCACTGAAGCCTCTTCTAATTGGTGGCTGCTCTTTTGCCTGTAGGATTTAGTAGATTAAAAATAATGTCATAACGTTTATATACTTTGAGACTGATTATAATATATCTGAATCAATGATAATCAGTAAGTCACTTATTCCATAAGATGGTGCGTCAATGTGCTCAGTAGTAACTAACCTCTAATTTATTATAACTAATAGGAGCTAAAAAAAGTTCTTATTTAAGTCATGAAGTCACAGTATCAATAATTTGTTTCATGATGTGCACCAAAACACCTCTAACTGATTTTATATATTTGTACGATAATGTTCTTTTTCGATATCTAGAGCCACAAGTCCATAACTATGGTAAGCATGGGTTGTATTCGCTAAACTCAAGCAGTAATTTATAATCCAAACCTCGCGTAACCAAGAGGGTAGGATTATCTGTTGCAGCAGTCATAGACAATAGTACTATTAGGGAAAAACAAATTTTGTTTTAAGAATATAACTAATCTTAGATAAACCAACACTATTAACAAACAACATAGAACATGGACACTGATATGACTGCCATACCTCATGAAAGGCCAATGATTTTGAGAAGCTAATTACAAATGAAGACCCTCTTGATGTAACTTCAATGGACAGTTTTCCTTGTGGTAAGTGCATGGTCCTCAATAGTTGAAAGGCTGTAGTCACATGCAATCTTCCTAAATAGTCGTAACATGATTCATCATACACAAAAAGATAAGCACTTAAATGAGCAATCCCAAACACACTTTTATCTAATCCCTACAATTCACAAACCTATTGTTGCAGCTACTTCTAAACAGCCTATTTTACTGTACACATACACAATAAACTAATTATCTACTACACACATTAATTAAACAATAGATTTCAAACATGATGTCAAACATCCCTTAATACAGAAAAAAATTTACCTGCAAAATAAGACGACGACCCATTAGGGTTTCTTAACGCTACGTTTTTTGTTCTGTGTTACTGTATTTTTTCTGTGAATAGATCAGTATGTATTAGCTAAAGATATGAAAGATATATTTTATGATTTAAATCCCTGAATAAGAAAGTAGATATTAATTTGGTTTATCAATAGATGTCACAAATATTGGCCTAGTCTAATGGTTGAGATTCTTCTTATTTACCTACAAGTCTAATGTTCGAATCTTGATATGGCTTGGATAATGATATTTTTTAAATAAACAGGACGGAAAAAATTTAGAAAAAAAGAATACTAAAAATAATAAATGTGACATGGCATTATGAGGTGCTTATGTGGCATATCTCTCCTCTTATATATAATGTAAAGATATATATACATATATATACATATATATATATATATATATATATATATATATATATATATATATATATATATATATATATATATATATATATATATATATATATATATATATATATACTAGTTTCGTAACCCACCCAACGGGCGGGTTCGGTTCGTAAAATTTTTTTGACTCTTGATAGTCGGACATATAGTTTTATTTTGAAAATCAACCTATGATTGTCTCTGGCCTTGGCTCACAAGCGAATGGTTCGGTTCATAAGTTTTATTTGAATCAACGTTTATCGATTAGTGATCAAGCTTGTCGCGTTTGTTTATACAAAGAATCTTCATTCCTTTTTTTTTATTACTCTTGATTGTCAAACATATAGATACCATCTTTATAAAAAGTAAGACAAATTTTGATATTATCTGGACTCGGCCCACCCTGCGAATGGTTTCAGTGCATAACTTTGTTTTGAAATAACCTTTGATACAACACGTTTCATAGATGCGTTTTCTATAAATCCTCAAAATATACAACTTTATATTATTCCAAAAAATATTGATTACTTTTATTAAAACATGTAAGAACAAATTTTGTGTTACATAAATGCGTTTTCTCTTTGTATTGTGAAACTACCGTCTTTGTTAAAAGAATATTGTTTGCATTTTGTAGTGATAAAAAAAATTCTTTTTTTCGTTCAGAGAAGAAAATTCAATAGGGGTGTCAATCGAGTCGTGTTCGGGTCGACCTGTTCGGTTTGCAGGTTGACGTGTTATTATAACTTTAATCCAAACACGACTCATTTATTAATCGTGTCAAGAAACTCGATCTAACCTAGACCTGCATAACACATGTTACCCGTTGAACATGTTAACTAAATATGTCACTTGGTTAATAAGGTTGATGTTGTCAGTTTAACTAATTTTAGTAATTTATATGCGAAAAATGATATAAAAATGTAAGAAATGATAAATATAGCATAAAATAGTTATGTGATAATTTCAATGATATGCGCATTATAATGGTGATTCATTTCTATTAACTATATAACAAAATATATTTAATACAAATTTATTATAAAATTAATTATATATTTTATTTTTAGAGACTTATATATTTAAACGGGTTCACGTCTTGACAAATTTAATACGTAGTATTACTCAACTCAAACACAAACTATTTATTAAACGGGTTAAATGAGCAAATAGTTAGAGTTTCCAGAATTAGAGAATTATATCCGCAAATCACCGTGAATCTTATATCTTTAATTAGATTATAAGTTAAGAATACAAACCGGTTTTAAATTATCAAGTCTTGTCATAGTTTGAACATGTATTAGACCTCATCTCACATTGCGCTTAACAATATTTTTTCGTTTTTCCCTAATACTTGTGGGTCGCCACCGACCAAAGTACTCTGCCATGTCATTTTAATGGAAGATGTTTAAACCTTGCATCATATTTGAACCATAAATACCATTTTCAAGACAAACAAAACTTCATACGGGCATATCACATACATCTCTTTACATTGTTTCAATAAAAACATGATAATCAACACACTCTAAGTTATGCTTCTTTCTCTGGGTTTAGTTATTTGAAGACAAAAAAACGTTACATTCATATGAACATGGTGAGTATGTCTACTCAAATACATTATTACACTAATGGCGGTTTTTTAATGGAATGTAAACCCCTCTCACATTCTTCATCTTCTTTGAGATTAGTTAGTGACTAATACCAATTCACGGACAAAACATATAAACCGTGATATCCATCTAAATATACATGAATGTTTTCTCCTCGAGGGTACTTCCCGGGTCCATTTTAAGGCACATTTTACAATGCAAAGGAAACCTTGAGAGAGCTATGGTAGAAAGGTACCTCTAGAGCTCAACCATACAATCCAATATTATTTGCTTTTGCTTCTTGGATCAGCCACTCGCTCCATCAACCTCATCCTCAACTTGAGCATTAAAACGCCCGAAGTTGTGCTCATTGCAGTTTCAAATGGCATACTCATCAGGAAAACCTTGAGAGAGCCATTGCATCTTCATAACTTTAAATGGAAGGCAATATATGAATTACTCCTAAACACTCCATCATTTCGTAGTATACCTTATCATGCAATGGGTTATGCCTTTGTTAAGAGTCTGGTCCTAGAAAGCAGTGTACACCAACTCGAGCTCTAGAACTATCGCGAATGAAATTGTGGAAGATCACTTCATTTTTCTATGTCAACTCACAGTGTACATTCCACAATGATTTTGGTACTCAGATCATCTTTTCTCAAGAGCATCCTCAACTTTTTTCATAATGACTTCGAAGAATTACATTAACCCATATGCTGATTTGAGCATCAGCCATATTGTTTTCAAGGAAATGATGCAAGAATTTTTTTTCCATCTTCCACCAAAGCTACCATGGCCTCTTTCGAACTCAAAACACATAATTCTTTAGACTCCTAATTTAGTATTTTAAACCATTAGCTAAAATGTTTAAAATCGACCCAAATCATCATTGATGACCCATATTCACTCAACTCCCTAATGTGACTTGCATTGAGGCTCTTCTATATGTAGGAAAAGATAATTTTAATTTTCGGGTGGATTAAAGGTGGATTTTCGATATTCGTGTTTTGAATGGAAAAAGATGACCATATCTATGCTTCTTCAACCACGTGCATATTTTCTTTTCTTTACGCAATGCGACACAAGTTGAACAATAAAGACTTTTGTGTGCCTTAAGTAGCTAAAGCTTTATTTTCTATACCACTCTAAACATGTAGACTCACATGCAGACTGCCTTATTTTACTAATTCATGTATACTTTATGCCCCTATAAAGCTAAGAAAGAGAAAGGGAAGTTTCAGATCACACTCTCACACTCACCGGGTTATTGGCAATGTTTGCGAAGAAACTGGCAGAAAATATGAGATAGCAGAAACTAAGGCATCAGACCTTTAAAGTAACTTGATGTTCCTTCCTGAAGCAAGCAAATTAATGAAACCACCACCTGCGCGCAACGTCTTTCTGATTTAGCTTTCACTGTCCAAACATAGATTGTTAGATTATCGAAATTTAGAAGATGGGATTTTTTAATAATTTAGAAGTATTGAAAGGAAAGGTCCTGTTGTTAGATTGGCGAAATATAGATTTCCATCAGTATTAGCCAGAGCTCGGATACGTAACTACATGTCTACCCCTATCCAAGAATTTTGACAATTTTCTTACTTGGCAAAGAAACTTTCAATACGCTTTGTGGATTGGAAGCCTAGTCAATATCACTTCAGTTTGATCATCTATCCCTGAAAATATTTCATAGATTAGTTCTCAAGATACGGAAAACTGCAAGAAAATGCAATGTATTGTACGCTTTAAAGACAATATTGCACTACTTTAAGTCACCACTTTCATGATATTGAATTTTTTTGGCAAAATATTCTAGTCTGTTTTTAACTTTATGCATAGACTTTTTAGTTTCAGAATAAAGCGGAAGATCGGCTCGTTCATAAGTGGTGCTTGGGAAATCACAGTAACATTTCAGTGAAGGTATAGAACTTTACATACTGTGAAGGGACGTAGTTCACACCGCGACTAAAGAAGCAACAAAACCTTTAGCATTAACGCTCACATCAGTAATATCGCAGACCGCAACTCCCATAAGAACAACAAAATGATGAGATCGGTGACTCTTAAATATAGAATATTATCAAATGCAACTCCAAGCAAGCATAATACATGGATAATTTTGCTAACATCTTAGTTGTTTGTATTAGATACGCTATTTAAAATGATAATTTGAATGTGCTTATGCATTTTGAATTTACAAAGATAATAATCACAAGTTTGAGAATTTGTAAAGCTACTATACTACTTTATTATAAGTGTTCACGGTGAATCACGACTTACAACAGGGTCTAAATTTAGACCCTTATAACAGCAAGTCATAGAAAATCTTGTTGAAAAATAAATTATAAACCTCGGGCTTAAGATCACGGTGAATCACAAGTTCCAACAGTGTCTAAATTTTGTGTTCTTGTAAGCTTTTATGTTCATTTTTTTTCTCATTTTACCTAAAGAACTCTGATTGGTTTAGTTACTGATGGATTCTCTGCTATTTTAAATATTAATTTCAATTCTCAATCCAAAACCCTGACTGGACCAAATCAAAGAAAGGGTTAGATGGGTCGAAAGTTTCCATAAATTGATTAGAGATAGCATTAGAAGTGATTGCCAGTGTCACCTCTATTTTTTGCTGCATAAATCACAGA